>CP106726.1:37661652-40287359 GCA_025506655.1 Gossypium rotundifolium
AGAAGCTTCGCTTTTAATTGGCACTAAGTGTGCGATACCGAATTAAGTTTGATTTTACATTGAGGCATTAAATGTACGATGTTGTTTAAGCTTCAACTATGATTTGGGCACTAAGTGTGAGATTGAATTGAAGAGATAACGAACAGTGAATGAAATATAGTATCGAGCATTGAAAAGCTAGAACGTTTGTTAACTAAGTGTTGGCGAAGGTATGTTTCGAACCTATGTGGTTGATGATAGTTTGTAAGGTTGAATGGATGGATGTATGAGTATATGGTTGAAATTGAATTGTGTTTAGTTGTGAATCAATCTAAGTGATTATTTAAATATATATTGATTTTGCTTTATCGAGTAATATGTATTATATTACGAACTTACTAAGCTCTTAAGCTTACTGTGTGAATTGTTTCTCTATTTTACAGTGTCAGTAAAGCTAGCTCAGATCCGGGGATCGTCAGTGACTCAATCACACTATCGACTATCTATTTCGATACTTTTGATAGATGTACATATTTGGTTTATGGCATGTATAGGCTAGTAGATATGGTGTATTTTGAGATGTTGGACCTTGCTATGTGACATGGCTTGGAAGTTAGATGATTTTGGTTATTATGTGTGAGCTATGTAAATGATGAATGTAGTATGAAATAGTGAGGTTGGAAATGGTATAATTCATACTTGAATTGGTTGATGAGATTGGTATTTTAAGTGTGAATTTTTGGTATGACTAGATGATGTTTAGTTTATATGATTTGAGTTGTGAAGATGATGTTTTGGATGGATTTATTTGAGTAGGAATTGTGTATAGAAATAAATGATGTAGTAGTTGATTAGTTGGTACTTGTATTGGTATGTTTTAATCGCATTTGAGGCATGAATTGGTATTAGTTTGATGCTTATAGGTGATTTCGAAGTGTGGATGGCAATTTGGCCTTGAAAATGGCCTATAATTGCCCACGCGGTTGAGCACACGGGTGTGTGGCTCGACCGTGTCCTTCGAGGTTGTGTTTCAAAACAAGTCAAACTCGACCACAGCCTGGACACACGAGTGTGTGACTGGCCATGTGGTGCAAGTCAGTGTCGACCACGGGTGAGGCACAAGGGGGAGTCTCAGGACGTTGGGCAAGTAGTAGGTATGCCCTATTTTGCCACGGATTGGACACATAGGCGTGTCCGAGGCCATGTGCCTCACACGGCCTACCCACACGGGCGTGTGACCTCTGTAACTTAGAAAAATGATTGAATTTCAAAAATTTTCATATGTGTTCGGTTTAGTCCTGACCCCTTTCTAACATGTGTTTAAGGTCTCGTAGACCTCATTAAGGGACTATATGTTTATAATTGGATATGTTTGATTGATGTTTGACTTTGTGTTGTGTAATGAACTTAAATATTCTAAAATGATCGGTGCCCTTATGTCTACCTGTGTGGACAATAACAAGGCTATTTAGCAAGCCCTTTTTCCACCATTACTTGCACCAAAATAAGCCACATTAAGTAGCACCAATCCACACATAAACATCTGACCAAATCAGCCACAACCAAGACATACACACATTAAGGCCACTACACTCCTTTCACATGCAAAACTTATCACATACTTTATCAATTCAATCATGCCATTCACTCACTCATGAAAAACATCTTCATTTGTATAAAACAACGACAATATTAGCCATCATCCATGGCCTTATACAAAATGAATCAATCTTCAAAATAAGCCAACACTTTTGGCCAAAACTGTAACACTCCTAACCCGAAACCGTCGCCAGTCTAGGGTTAAGAGGCATTATCGGACCAATCAAAACTTTTACAATCATTATAAAACACGTAGTATATCAATGTCAAATCATAGCAAAACATAATCATATAGTCCTCTAATGAGGTCTACGAGACCTTAAACATGCATTAGAAAAGGGTCGGGACTAAACTGAACACATACAAAATTTTTCCAAAAACTTAACATTTTTCCAAACTACAGTGGTCACACGCCCGTATGGGTAGGCTGGGTGCCTCACGCGGCCTCAAAAACGCCCATGTGTCCAAGCCATGGTCGAAATTGACTTGCATCACACGGCCAGTCACACGCCCGTGTGTCTAGCCTGTGGTCAACATTGACTAGTTTCACACGGCCAGTCACATGCCCGTGTGTCGAGCTCGTGTGCAAGTCTGACTTAAATCAAATTACAAAATTTCAGGGACATGGTTGAGCCACACGCCCGTGTGCTCAACCGTGTGAACAAAAATAGGCCATTTGCAAGGCCAATTTGCCATCCACACTTAGGATGACACCTACAAGCACAAACCAATACAATTTCATACCTCAAATGACATTCAAACATACCAAAACACACTCAATTTGATATCTAAACATCATCATTCATCTTCCTATACGAAACCAACTCAATTTCAACCCAAACGTTCCTAACCAAAATATCATATTAACATCAAGATCATGTAATCCATTCATCATTCAATCCTTACCAAATCTAATCATGAAACATACCATTTCCATTTAACTAGCTCATATCGAAATGATCATTCACTTAGAGTACACACATACACATTTTGACCATCCTTTACACATCCAAAATATATATACCATAATCATTTAACTTTAAAGCCATATCACATGGCTAGTTATAACAACTCAAAATATACCACAATCACTAGCCTATACATGCCATATGACAATATATACAACTTCCAAAAGTACCAAATTGGATAGCTGATAGTGTGATTGAGTTGCTGACGATCCCCAGATCCGAGCTAGCTTTAAATATACTACAAAACAAAGAAAACTTCACACAGTAAGCTTAAAAGCTTAGTAAGTTCGTAATATAATACATTTAACTCAATAATTCAAACTCATTATACAACATAAACCATCAGATAAATTATTTCATAAGAATACACCATCTTATCCATATCAACTATGCTCACTCAACCATCTATATAATCATTTATGAAATCATCAACCACATAGGTTTTGAACATACCTTTGCCAACACTTAGTTACGATCATTCTTGCTACTCAATACTTGATATCACATTTGATCTTAATTATTCATTCAATTTATTCGCAAACTTAGTGCCAAATTTATTAATCGAAACTTAAATATCATCGCACACTTAGTGCCTTTACATTAAACCAAATTTAACTCGGTATCACACACATAATGCCAATCAACGTAGTTGATACTTTCTTTACTTCGCACACACAGTGTCATTCTCTACTATATCAATTCTGTTTCGCACACTTAGTGCCACATCTCTCAATCCAGATTTAACATTACCAATTCATTAACCACATAATCTTTCATTATATAACACATGAGCATAATTTAAATAATTCGTATTATAAACGAACTTACCTCGGACGTCGAATTAACAAAATGAGTCGATTAATCGAGCACTTTATCTTTGCCTTGATCTCGATCCAAATCCCTCTTTTCTTGATCTATACATATTCAAATTTAGCTTATTCAACCATTGATTCATTCAATTTAGTCCACACACATATTTAGGGCATTTTACAAAATAGCCCTCACATTTTCACATTTCGGCACTTACCTATTTCATAAAATCATCAAATTCTCAAAATTTCTTTTCACACATGCCTAGCCGAAATTTCCTCATATTCATAGAAGCCCACATATTTCATTTATTTTACATTTTAGTCCTCTAATTTCTCATTTTTTACAATTTAGCCCAAATTACTCAAATTCACCAAAAATTCAAGACAAAATATGTTAATCTATCACACATCTTTCATATTTACACACCAACTATCACAAAACTCAAGCAAACATCAATGGCATTTTACAAAATCACCATCAAATTCTAAAATTAAAGCATGGGCCTGATAATACACTAAGCAACGATCACAAAAATATAATTTCATCAAAAATCGAATACATTGATTGAGTTAACTTCTAGCTGAAACCCTTGAGCTCTTTTTCTTTTATTTTCTTGTGATTTTCAACAAAGAAAGATGAGAAAATGGCTTGTTTCTCTTATTTGTTTTATTTAATACATATTATTTCATCATTTACTAAAATACCCTTTGTTAAAACATTATTATTTCATTCATTTAATGGCTATATATGTCAACTTCCACTAAAAAGGGTAAAATTACCACATAAGAGTCCTCATTTAAAAAACCATGCCAAATATGCACTTAAACAATCAGCACACAACTTTTACATTTTATGTGATTTAGTCCTTTTTCATAATTAAGCACACAATCGATAAAATTTTCACACAAAATTTTCACACATGCTCATTAACATACTGTAAACACCAAAAATAATATTAAAATATTTCTTCAACCTTAAATTTGTTGTCTTAAAACCACTATTCCAACTATGGTCTAAATCGGGCTGTTACAATAATAATTGACACTTGACAAAAGACCAAGTCCCTATACATGCCATACCCAAAATGATAAATCTAACTATACCAAATGGTCAGATTGATAGTGTGATAGAGCCTCCGACTTCTGTTGATTCCCGAGCTAACTTGGCGGCACTGTAAGAAAATGGAAAAGAGAAGGAGTAAGCATAAAGCTTAGTAAGTCGCATGTAAATAATTAATAATAATTACTATGCATTATCATACTTCATACTCATATCATCTTATAAACTTGCACAAAATTCTCGAATGATTAAAAGCATAACTTACTCATTTTCACCCTTACTAATCATACAACATAATTCGAGCTCATTTCTCATGAATTCTCATGTAGGTACCGGTATCACTTACAACATAGTCGTAAATTTTCTCACTTTTGATACAAGCTCTAAATTACCCGTTGAACTAGTTGGAATACCAAAGGATACTCGACAAGCCTTACAAAAGAGGGTACGATGCCGATGCCATGTCCCAGACATGGTCTTACACTGGCTCTCGTATTGTGGCCGACGCCATGTCCCAGACATGGTCTTACACTAGCACACATATCATCGTCGATGCTATGTCCCAAACATGGTCTTACACTAGCTTTCATAATGTGGTCGACGCCATGTCCCAGACATGGTCTTACACTAGCACACATACCAACCAAATGTTATGGCTTAGATATCCAATCTATTCCTAAGGTTCAACCTGGAGTATACCACATCAAATTTTGTCATGCATATTCATAACAATAATCAAACATTTTATTCAATATCAATTTCTTAATGCATAATAACAATAAATTTGTATTATTTACGTACAACTTACCTCGGTTTACAAAAAGTGAGCGACTAGATTGAATTAGTTTACTAGATTGGTTTTCCCCCGGTCTAGGTCCGGACTCCATTTTTCTTGATCTATAATGACAAATTCACTTATTCAATCACTACATAAATCAAGACATTCCAAAATTTCTACTTCAGCAAAATTATCGTTTTTCCCTTAGACTTTCACATAATTACGATTTTGCCCCTAAGCTCGTAAAATGATTTTCATCAAATTTCCTCATTAACCAAGCTTAGCCGAATCTATTTGAAACTTATAGCAACTCACAAATCCAATTATTTCACACATTTACTACCTATTTTACAACCTTTACAAAAAGGTCCATTTTAGGTGTTTTCATGGAAACCCCTTTCACAAAAGTTGTTTATTTAACAACCAATATTCATTTTCTTCCATAAAAATTCAGCAAACAACACTAATGATCTCATGGAAAAACCTTATACTTTCAATCATAGTGTAAAATAGTCCCCTCACTAGCTAGATTATGCTACAAGGGTCCCAAAAGTATAAAAATTATCAAGAATGACCATTAAAATCACTTACTTGGAGGGATTGTAAGTTGCTGAAAATTTAAAGCTTCCAAAACCCTTATTTTGCTAATATTTTTAGTGGAGAGGATGAAGATGAAAGGTGATGTCTTTTTTTCTCTTTATTTTATTTTATTTCATCAATTAAGTCACCTAATTCCACCAACTTTGACCAATTTCCATTTTCTTGTCCCCTATGGCCTGCCAACACTCTCCTAAGGGCCTAATTGCACATTAAGGACCTCCAATTTAAGGTTCTATAGATATTTGACACCTCTAGCTTTGTAGAACAAAACTTTTTCACTTTATCCGATTTAGTCCTTTTTCAAAATTAAGCATGCAATCACTAAAATTAATTCACCAAAATTTTCATGCACTCATATAATCATGCTATAACACATAAACTAATATTAAAATAATTTTCTCTGACCTCAGATTAGTGGTTTTGAAACCACTATTTTGACTAGCCCCAAGATCGAGTTGTTACAATTCTCCCCCTTAGGGATTTTCGTCCCCGAAAATCTTACTAGCGAAAAGATTCGGGTATTGGTCTCTCATGGTCCCCTCGGGCTCCCATGTGGCCTCTTCAACCCCATGTCTATGCCATAGTACTTTCACAAGTACTATACTTTTATTTCTTAATTGCTTGACCTCTCGATCTAAAATCTTAACTGGCTCTTCCCCGTAGGTCATGTCTGAACAAATCTCAACCTTTGTTGGTGAAATCACATGTGATGGGTCAGAACAATAACTGCGCAATATAGACACATGGAATACATCGTGGATCTTTTCTAACTCGGATGGCAAGGCTAATCGATAAGCTACCGGTCTAATTCTCTCAGTCACCTCATAAGGTCCAATAAAATGTGGACTTAATCTACCTTTCCTATCGAATTTGAGGACTTTCTTCCACGGGGATACTTTCAAAAATACCTTATCACTGACTTGAAACTCAATCTCTTTTTGTTTCAAGTCCTCGTAGGATTTCTGTCTATCCGAAGCGGCCTTCAAACAATCACAAATCACGTTTACTTTTTCTTTTGCTTCTTTGAGTAAGTCAACCCCATGTATCTGATTTTCTCTGAGTTCGGTCCAATACAAGGGCGTTCGACACTTACGCCCATACAAAGCCTCATAAGGTGCCATTTTCAAACTCGGCTGATAACTATTTTGTAGGCAAACTCTACCAGCGGTAAATACTTTTACCAACTGCCATAGAATTCAAGAAAACAACACCACAACATGTCTTCAAGAATCTAAATTACTCTCTCCGACTGATCATCGGTTTATGGGTGGAGAGCAATACTAAAATTTAGTTTTGTCCCCAACACTTCTTGCAACTTTTTCCAAAATCGAGATGTGAATCTCGAATCTCTATCCAAAATGATAGCTAGAGGAACCCCATGAAGTCTCACAATTTCAGAAACATACAAATCGATCAATTTCTCAAGTGGATAATCGGTATGCACTGGTATAAAATGAGCCAATTTCGTAAGTCTATCAACCACAACCCAAACGACATCTTTCTTTTTTGGTGTCAACGGTAATCTAGACATAAAATCCATGGTAATACTGTCCCATTTCCACTCGGGAACCATCACGGGCTGAAGTAGACCCGGGGTACTTGGTGTTTGGCTTTCACTTGTTGACAAATTAAACACTTAGAGACAAACTCGGAGATGTCTCTTTTCATTCCCGACCACCAATACATTTTTTCAAGTCATTATACATTTTCACACTACCCGGAAAGATAGACATACAACTGCTATGTGCCTCATGCAAAATCTTCTGAATAAGCTCATCATTTTGGGTACACAAATTCTATCTTGAAACATTAAACAATCATCTGGACCAATCCGAAAGTTTGATTCTATACCCGTCTCGCACTAGGTTATCTTAGCTTGCAACTCTTTATCACTTTTCTGAGCTTTACAAATCTCTTGCAAAAATATCAGTCTAGCTCTTAACTCAACTATGATTGAACCATCATCAGTCACAGACAACTGGGTATTCATAGCCCTCAAGGCAAACAATGATTTCCTACTCAAAGTATCGGCAACCACGCTCGCCTTCCCCGAGTGACAGTCGATCACTAGTTTGTAATCTTTTATGAGCTCTAGCCATCTCTGTTGGCGAAGGTTCAGTTCCTTTTGAGTCATCAAATACTTTAGACTTTTATGGCCGGTGAATACTCGGCATTTCTCGCCATACAAATGGTGTCTCCAAATCTTCAGTGCGAACACTATGGCGGCCAGCTCTAAATCGTGAGTCGGATAGTTTTTCTCATGCGGCTTCAGTTTTCTCGAGGCATATGCTATTATATTGCCTTCTTGCATAAGCACACACCCCAATCCATTTAAAGATGCATCGCTATACACTATGAATTCTTTTCCCGGTTCTGGTTGCACTAAAACTAGGGCTTCAGTCAACAATGCTTTTAGTTTCTCAAAACTCTATTGGCACTTCTCTGTCCATTCAAACTTAACATCTTTTTGTAGCAACCTTATCATCGATGTAGCAATCATGGAGAATCCTTTAATAAACCTTCTGTAGTATCCTACTAAGCCCAAATATCTTCTGATCTCTGACACATTCCTCAGTGATTTCCAATCAACGATAGCTGATATCTTACTCGGGTCAACTCTAATTCCATCACCCGACATGATATGTCCTAAGAATTTGACCTTTCAGAGCCAAAATTCACTTTTGCTGAATTTAGCATACAACTGCTTATCTCTTAAAGTTTGTAAGACATTTCTCAAATGCTCTACATGCCCATTTTCATCACGAGAATAAATTAATATGTCATCGATAAAAATAACAACAAACTTATCCAAGTACAGTCAAAAAATATGACTCATTAAATCCATAAACATGGCGGGAGCATTTGTTAAGCCAAAGGGCATGACAAGGAACTCATAATTGCCATACCTCGTCCTAAATGTAGTTTTCAATACATCTTGTTCCTTAAATTTTAGCTGGTAATAATCAGACCTCAGGTCTATCTTTGAAAACACTATGGCTCCCTTCAATTGATCAAACAAATCATCGATCCTTGGCAAAGGATACTTGTTCTTTACCATCACCTTGTTGAGCTGTCTATAATTTATACATAGCCTCATTGAACCATCTTTCTTTTTCACAAAGAGTACCAGAGCACCCCACGGAGAATAACTAGGCCTCGCGAGCCCTTTATCTGTTAATTCTTGTAGTTGAACCTTCAACTCTTTTAAATCCAATGGTGCCATCCTATACGGGGCAACCAAAATAGGTGTCGTACTCGGGACCAACTCAATACCAAACTCGACTTCCCTAATTGGAGGCAATCTAGGTAACTCCTCCGGAAACACGTCTAGGTACTCACATACCACAGGCACTGACTCAATCTTACTTCCAACTCTTAGGTATTCAACACAAATGCAAGATAGGACTCATACCCTTTTCTCACGTATTTCCCAGCAATCATAGAAGAAATCAATACAGGTAAGCTATCCAGTTCATCTGATTCAACCCGAATAATATCCCCATTTTCACTTTTCAATTCAATAAATATTCTTCCACAATTTACTATTACATCATGAGCTGTTAACCAATCCATGCCAAGAATCATGTCAAATATATCAAACGGCAACAATATGAGGTTAACCGAAAAACGATGACTTCTAATTATCAAGGAATAATTTCTACATTTTTGGTCAACTAACACATGCTTGCCTAATGGGTTTGACATTTTTATCATAATTTCTATGGACTCAATAGGCATATTCATGCTAGACACCAATTTCATACAAACATACGAATGGGTAGATCCCGGATCAATCAAAGCAACAATTGAAATATCGTGAAGAGAAAAAGTACCCTAATCAAATCTGGTAACGATGCCTCTTCGTGAGCACGAATGGCATAAGTCCTTGCAGGAGCTTTACCCTTTAATCTCACAGTGGAATCTCTAGGCGCACCTCTACTGCTAGCCCCACTTCCCGTGTTCTTCTGTGGTATACCTCTAGAAGGAGTATTACTCGCTCGTACATCTTGCTTTCTGTCTTTCTCATCCATCTTAAGATAATTTCAAATGAAGTGGTCTAGTGAACCGCACTTGAAACATCCTCTTTCATTTCCTCGACACTCACCGAAATGCCATCTACCACACTACGAACACTCCAGTTTATTTGGTCGAGCATTAACAACACTCTCAATAGAAGTGGTTTGAGCTTTAGATGCCAAGTACTGCTTACTCCTATTTCTATTCGAGAATCCCATTAAACCATTTGATCGGGTAGTGAACTCTCTTGATTTCTTGAATGAGGACTGAAATGATTTCCCCAACTGCCTTTTCTTTGAGTCACGAGACTCAATATTAGCTTTCCTTTTCTCTTTGGTCAATTCCTCGGCCTTGCAAGCTCTCTCTACTAGTACAACAAATTCCTTGAGTTCTAGAATACCAACAAACAATCGGATGTCCTCATTTAATCCGTCCTCAGACCTCTTACACATGATGGCTTTAGTGGATATGCACTTCCGAACGTATATGCTGAGCCTCATGAACTCACATTCATACTTCATTACTATCATTCGGCATTGCTTCAATTCTAGAAATTCCTTCATTTTTGGTCTATAAACCTCTGGCTAATATACTTTTTTATGAAACTCTTCCTAGAAGAATTCCCAAGTTATCATTTCCCTTGGTACAATCGACACAAGGGTGTTCCACCATTGGTAGGCTGAGTCTCGCAGAAGTGACACAACACACTTCATGCACTTTTCAGGTGTGCAAGACAACTCATCGAATACCCTAATGTTATTTTCTAACCAAAATTCTGCTCTCTCTGGGTGCTCATCTATATTCGCTCTAAATTTTTCAACCCATTGCTTTCGAATTCTATCTACCAGAGGTTTTATTCTTCTAATTGTTTCCAGTACTTAGGGAGTTGTAGGGGTAGGCTAGGGAATTGAAGGGGGTGGAGGAGGTGGAGGGTTCGAGTTTGCACAAACAAACTTCGAATACCATACATTCATCATACAGAGGAAGAATTCTCTAGCAGCTCCGCCTTGACTCAGTGTCACGAGCCCACTTTCGACTGGCGTGATCCCCTTTGCGAGAGCCGACACATTACTCTTGACATCATCCGCCACTACTCTGTCATGATTCATTTACTATATAAAAACACATTTTAAATTGTCAGGAGTTATCACACTATCATAATTCATAAATGGCATGTATAGCTAGACTCGTATACACGTTAGGTTAGTCTGAGAATCGACTAAACTATAGCTCTGATACCACTAAATGTAACACCCCTTACCCGTATCCGATGTCAGTACAGAGTACGAGGTGTTACCTTTCTTAAAAACATGCATACAAACAATCCCAGGTTATGAGATTTCATTCAAATTTAAAACCTTTCAAATTTTGTCTTAAAATCCCTAATATGAGCCTACAAGGCCCAAAACACACTTTAGAAATGGTTCGAGACCAAACCGATTTCTTTAGAAAAATTTGGAAAATATCACTAAAAATAGGGGCACACGCCCGTGTGACCTTATAACATGGCCATGCTAAAGGTCTATGTAACTCACACGGCCTAAACATATAGGGACACACTCGTGTCCTATGCTCGTGTGGATTTATTTCTCAATTCAAACCTACAAGAGTTTTCACACGGCCTAGCACACGTCCGTGTCCATGGCTCGTGTCCCTCACATAGCCATGACACGTCTGTGTCTCTGCCCTGTGTAAAAACCTTGACATTATGTTTCTTATGTCATCAACCCAATAAGGTCACACGGCCAATGTACACAGTCGTGTCCTTAGGCCGTTTGGTGAATTAAATTCCTAAATTCAAGTGCAAACTTCACACGTCCTGGGCATATGCCCACGTCCTATGGCCGTGTCTGCCACACGGTTGAGACACACGGATGTACCTCAGCCTGTGTGGTTACTACTGGGCATTCTATTTTGCCAACTTAGAGTGCAAGGGGACACTCGACCGAACTACACGCCCATGTGTCAGACCATGTGTCACACACGGTCTAGACACACGCCGTCTGTCTACCCGTGTGGACAATAACAAGGCTATTTACCAAGCCGTCTTTGCCACCCTTACTTGCACCAAAACAACCACATTAAGTAGCACCAATCGACACATAAACATCTGACCAAATCAACCACAATCAAGACATACACACATCAAGGCCACTACACTCCTTTCACATGCAAAACTTATCACATACTTTATCAATTCAATCAGGCCATTTGCTCACTCATGAAAAACATCTTCATTTGCATAAAACAACGAAAAATATTAGCCATCATCCTTGGCCTTATACAAAATGAATCAATCTTTAAAATAAGCCAACACTTTTGGCCATAACAATATGACACTTGACAAAAGACCAAGTCCCTATACATACAATACTCAAAATGATAAATCTAACTATACCAAATGTTCAGATTGATACTGTGATCGAGCCTCTGACTTCTGTTGATACCCGAGCTAACTTGACAACACTATAAGAAAATGGAAAAAAGAGGGAGTAAGCATAAAGCTTAGTAGGTCGCATGTAAATAATTAATAACAATTACTATGTATTATCATACTCATATCATCTTATAAACTTGCACAAAACTCTCGAATGATTAAAAGCATAACTTACTCATTTTCACCCTTACTAATCATACAACATAATTGGAGCTCATTTCTAATGAGTTCTCATGTAGGTACTTGTATCACTTAAACATAGTCGTAACTTTTCTCACTTTTGACACAAGCTCTAAATTACCCATTGCACTAGTTGGAATACCAAAGGATGCTCAACAAGCCTTACACAAGAGGGTACGATGCTGATACCATTTTCCAGACATGGTCTTACATTGGCTCACATATCGAGGCCAATGCCATGTCCCAAACATGGTCTTACACTAGCTCTCATCTCAATACCGATGCTATGTCCCAGACATGGTCTTACACTTGCTCTTGTATTATGGCCGACGCCATGCCCCAGACATGGTATTACACTAGCACACATATCATCACCGATGCCATGTGCCAGACATGGTCTTACACTAGCACAATATCAACCAAATGTTATGACTTGGATATCCAATCTATTCCTAAGGTTCAACAGGGAGTATACCACATCAAATTTTGTCATGCATATTCATAACAATAATAAAACATTTTATGCAATATCAATTGCTTAATGCATAATAATAATAAAGTTGTATTATTTACGTACAACTTACCTCAGTATATAAAAAGTGAGAGACTAGATTGAATTAGTCTACTAGCTTGGTTTTCCCCCAGTCTAGCTCCGAACTCTGTTTTTCTTTATCTATAATGAAAAATTCACTTATTTAACTACTACATAAATCAAGGCATTCTAAAATTCCTACTTTGGCAAAATTATCGTTTTGCCCTTAGACTTTCACATAATTACGATTTTGCCCCTAGGCTTGTAAAACGATTTTCATCAAATTTCCTCATTAACCAAGCCTTGCAAAATCTATTTGAAACTTATAACAACTCACAAATCCAATTATTTCACACATTTACTACCTATTTTACAACCATTACAGAAAAGGCCTATTTTAGGTGTTTTCATGGAAACCCTTTAACAAAAGTTGTTTATTTAACAACCAATATTCATTTTCTTCTATAAAAATTTAGCAAAAAACACTAATGCTCTCATAGATAAACCCTAAACTTTCAACCATAGTGTAAAATAGTCCCGTCATTAGCTAGAATATGCAACAAGGGTCCCAAAAGTACAAAAATTATCAAGAATAACCATTAAAATCACTTGCAAGGATTGTAAGTTGCTGAAAATTTCAATCTTCCAAAACCCCTATTTTTCTGATATTTTGGGTGGAGAGGATAAAGATGAAAGGTGTTATCTTTTTTTTCTCTTTATTTTATTTTATTTTATCAATTAAGTCACCTAATTCCACCAACTTTGACCAATTTGCATTTTCTTGTCCCCTGTGGCCGGCCAACACTCTCATAAGGGCCTAATTGCACAATAAGGACCTCCAATTTAAGGTTCTATATCTATTTGACACCTTTAGCTTTAGAATAAAACTTTTACACTTTATGCGATTTAGTCCTTCTTCAAAATTAAGCATGCAATCACTAAAACTAATTCACCAAAATTTTTATGCACTCATATAATCATGCTATAACACATAAACTGATATTAAACTAATTTTCTTTAACCTTGATTAGTGGTTCCAAAACCACTATTCAGACTAGCCCCAAAATCGGGTTGTTACATAGCACTTAGTGTGCAAGAATAAAATAGCTTCGGCTATGTATTGGCACTTAGTGAGTGAGATATTGAGTATTCAACAATATTCTGAATAGGTATAAAGCCGTTACAAATTTGTACAGGTATGTACTCAGAAATTATGAGCTTTAAATAGAAGAAGTTATGAATTTGCATATAAGCATATGATTAAGTATATAGAAGGTTTGTTTGTTATTATGAATTATATGTTATATAGTTCAAAATTTGTTGATTTGTGTATTATGATTTGTTGAGTTTATTTAGCATAAGGTTACTAAGTTATAAAGCTTACTTTGTGTATTTCTTTGTGTTTTATAGTGATTTCAAAGCTAGCTCAGATTCGGGGATCGTCGAAGATATCGTCACACTATCCAACCATAACTTTGGTACTTTTGAGCTTATGGTTTGGTCATATGGCATGTATAGGAATTTGGTCATTTTGATCAGTATTTTGGTAGTAACTTTTTCTATTTGAGTTGGCTTATGAATGCCTATATTTTGGTTTGTATATATAGCCATGTGAGTTGGCTTATATTGATAATTTTGATGATGTATATAAGTGTGCAAATGACCTTTGTTTTGAGTTGGTAATTGTCCTATAAATGCTAATTGTGATGGGTAGATTTAGAATTAGTATTTGGAGTATGAATTAACCTAAGTTTGATGAATGATATGTTGGTGATATTAGGTAAATAAATGCATGTTTGGATGTGTCAATATTGATGAATTGAGATTGTGAATATTGGTATGTTTTGGAAGACAGTTTGGGATACAGTGTGTATTGTATTTGTTGGTATTGAAATGGTATGAAAGATGTTTGATTAAGGTTGTTTACAATGCTTATAAGTGTTATGTTTTGGTGACATTGAAATTTGTATAGGTGTGTATAAGTTTGGGTGGCAAATTGGCTTGGGAAATATCCTATTTTTGTCCACACGGGCATGTGTCTCAGCCATGTGACACCGGTCATGTTACACGACCTTGTGTCCCCTGGTGTTGAAATTGAATTGAAGTCGGTATGCTCTACACAGTCTCACACATGGGCTTGTGATCGGCAGTGTGGCATAAGTTAGTATACCTCCTAATTTGTACACGGCCTAGCATACAGGCGTGTGACTTGGTCGTGTTGCATAAGTCAGTACACCGTATAGGTTTGGCACTGCCTAACATATGGCCTGGCACACGGGCATGTGTGGCCAATTCGAAGGGTACACAAGCTAGACACACGAGCATGTGGTTGGCCGTGTGACCCAAGTCAATAAGCTCACTTGTTTGGACATGGGGTAGACACAGCCATGTGCTCCCATTTCTAATGTCCACATGGCCTATGACATAGGCATGTCTGGTGGCCATGTGAGACACACATGCGTGTGTCCCTATTTTGAAAAAAATTTAAAAGTTTGTGAAAGTTCCTTAAGTTATTGATTTAGTCCCAAACCACTCCTAAAGCATGTTGAGGGCCTTATAGGCTCGTAATAGGGACATATCTATTGAATTGAATGATGATTTCTTGTATTGATTAAATGTATAAGAAAAGTACGTTTAAATGTGCTGTAAGTTCGGTCATGCTCTGAAACCCTATTCCAGCATTGAATACGGGTGAGGAGTGTTACATTTATTAGTATCAAAGCTATGATTTAGTCAATTCTAGGACTAATGTAGCGTGTGTGAGAGTCTAGCTATACATGCCATATATAAACTGTGATAGTGTGATGACTCCTGACATTTTAAATTGTGTTTTCGTATAGTAACGGATCCCAATCGAGCTATAGCTGATAAGGTTGAGAGTAATATGCCTACTCCCGCTCAAGGGACAGTGCCGTATGATTCTAGACCCGTAACGGACAGCCAAAAAGGAGAGGCTAAAGAAGCCTTCTTCCATATGATGAACGAATGGTTCAAGCAATATATTTGAATGAACAGGCTGCTCAACCCCTTCCTAATCCCCAACCTATACTCGTAGCTCCCCAAGTTGCAAAACATCAAAAACTGAATAAGCTGCGGTTGATAAAATTTGTAAGTATGGGGCCGAAGAGTTTAGAGCTACCATTGATAATTATCCTGAGAAAGCTGAATTTTGGCTTGAAAACACTATTCAGGTATTCAATGAACTTTCATGCACGCCAATTGAATGTTTTAAGTGTGACATTTCCTTGTTAAGAGACACAGCATATCAATGGTGGAATACCTTGGTGTCTGTAGTACCGAGAGAGCGAGTGACCTGGGAATTCTTTCAGATTATAACAGCCCGGTTTAGACCCTAGTCAGAACAGTGGTTTTGAGACCACAAATCTGAGGTCAAAAAAATATTTTAATATTATTTCTAGTGTTTACAGTATGTGATTAAGCAAGTGTGAAAATTTTGTATGAAAATCTTGTCGATTGTGTGCTTAATTTGCAAAAATGACTTAATCGCATAAAATGCAAAAGCTATGTGCTGATTGTTAAAGTGCTTATTTGGCATGGCTTTTTAAATGAGAAGTCCTTATGTTGTAATTAGACCTTTGATAGTGGAAATGGACGAAAATGGGCTTATATTAGTGGAATTTAAATGTTATACATTAAGGGTAAAATGGTAAATGGCATATTAATGTTATTTTAATTAAAACAAAAGAAATTAAAGGCCATTTCTCATCTTTCTTTGCCAAAAATCACAAGAAAAATAAAAGAAAAGAACATTTGGTTTCGGCTAAGACTTTGGCTAAATCAAGGAATGTTTCAAGCTCAGTTTTTTATGATTTCTACGTTTTTGTGGTCGTTGCTTAGCGTACTATCAAGCCCATGCTTTAATTTTAGAATTTGATGAAGATTTTGAGATGTGCCATTGATGAATGTTTGAGCTTTGAGATAGTTGATGATGAAATATGAAAGATATATGATAGATTAACATATGTTGTCTTTGAATTTTTGGTGAATTTGAGTAAATTGGGATAAGTTGTAAAAATAAGAAATTAGAGGACTAAAATGTGAAATATATGAAATATATGGGCTTGAATGAATATGAGGAATATTCGCCCAAGCATGGGAATGTTGAAATTATGTGTATTTTGTGATTTTATGAAATAGGGACTAAAAGGTCAAAATGTGAAAATGTGAGGGCTAAAATGTAAAATGCCTTAACTATGTGTTGTGAAATGTTTTAGATGAAAATGTAATTGAATGGTTTAAGTTTAATATCACATAGATCAAGAAAAGAGGAATTCAGACTTAGATCGTAAGAACAAAGTGCTCGATTGATCGACTAGTCTCGATATTTCAACGTCCGAGGTAAGTTCATTTATAATACGAATTGTTTAAATTATGCTTATGTGCTATGTAATGAAAAATTATGTGGTTGATGAATTAGTAATGTTAAATGTGATTTTGAGAGATGTTTCACTAAGTGTGCAAAATAGAATTGATACAATAGAGAATGGCACTGTGTGTGCGAGATAAAGAAAGTATCGACTACATTGATTGGCATTGTGTGTGCAATCCCAAGTTAAATTCAATTTAAAAGTAAGGGCACTAAGTGTGGAGGATATTTAAGCTTCAGCTAAGAAATTGGAACTAAGTGTGCGATTAAATCGAATGAATAATGAATATTGATCGAAATATGGTATTGAGCATTGAGTAGCAAGAATGATCATTAACTAAGTGTTGGAAAAGGTATGTTCAGAACCTATGTGGTTGATGATATTATTTATAGATAAATGGATGGTTGTGTGAGCATTTGGCTAAGGATGAGATTGTGTATAATTGTGAATTGATCTATTTGATGATTTATTTTGTATATGGAAATTGAATTATTGAGTTAAATTTATTATATGACGAACTTACTAAGCATTAAAGCTTACTGTGTGAAGTTTTATTTGTTTTATAGTGCATTTAAAGCTAGCTCGGATCAAGGGATCATCAGCGACTCAATCACACTATCGGCTATCTATTTGGTATTTTTGGAAGTTGTATATATTTGGTATATGGCATGTATAGGCTAGTGATTGTAGTATATTTTGAGTTGTTAGATCTTGCCATGTGATATGGCTTGAAAGTTAAATGATTTTGGTATATATATGTGGGTTATGTGAATGATGAATATAGTATGAATTAGTGAAAATGGTAATGGTATGTTTCATGCTTAAATTGGTTGATGAGAATGGTGGCTTAAATATGTGCTTTGTAGTATGGATTAAATGATACATGATTTACAAGATTCTGATTGTATAATTGATACTTTGTGCTGATATGTTATGATGGATTTGAATAGGAAGATGAATGATGATGTTAGGATATCAAATTGGGTATGTTTGGGTCTGTTTGAATGCCATTTGGGGTATGAAACTGAATTGGTTTATGCTTGTAGGTGTGACCCAAAGTGTGGGTGGCAAATTGGCCTTGAAAATGGCCTATTTTTGCCCACACTGTGGAGCACACGGGCGTATGGCTCGACCGTGTACCTAAAATTTATAATTTGATTCAAGTCAGGCTCGCACACGGATTGGACACACAGGCGTGTGACTAGCCGTGTTGCAAGGTTTCAACCACGGGCTAGACACACAGACGTGTGACAGGCCGTGTGATGTAAGTTAGTGTCGACCATGGCTTGGACACACGGGCGTGTCTAAGGCTGTGTGAGGCACACGGCCTGCCCACGGGCGTGTCACCTCTGTAACTTTGAAAAATGTTAAGTTTTGGGAAAAATTTTGTATGTGTTCGATTTAGTCCCGACCCCTTTCTAATGCATGTTTAAGGTCTTGTAGACCTCTTTAAGGGACTATATGGTTATATTTTGTTATGTTTTGACGATGATGTACTTTGTGTTGTGAAATGGTTGTTAAAAGTTCCAATTTGTCCGGTAATGCCACTTAACCCTAGACCGGCGATGTAATAGGCCGACTTAGGGCCTAGTCAGAGTAGTGGTGCGAGACCACAAATCTGAAGTAGAAACATGAGTTTTATGATATCTATGAGGCTTATGAGGTGATTTCATGATTCTGTAAAATTTCATTAAGAAATTTTCTTAATGAGTGATTAAATTGTCCATTAGGACTAAATTGCAAAGAGCAGAAAATATGAGATTCTAGAAGATTCAAGTATGAAATAGAATTATAAAAATTAATAGAGGTCCTTATTTAGCAATTACACCAATATATTTAATGATGGACAAAAATGGACATGGGAAGGAAAAATCTCAAGAAAGGGTCATTAAGGGCATTTTTGTCATTTGGTTAATAAAAGAATAAAAAGGGAAAATAAGTCAAAAATCATGTCCATCTTCATCCTCCATAGCTGAAAATTTCAAGGACTCCATAGCTAGGGTTTCTTCAACTTCCAAGCTTGATAGTAAGTGCATCCTAGCCCCATTTTTAATGTTCTTCGTATTTTTGAGACCCTTGTAGTTCGATTCAGCTATTCCTAGCTATATTTTGAGCTAGGGTTTACATTCAAAAATTTTCCCATGTATGACATGCTTGTATTTTGATGTTTTATGGAAGAATATGAAAGGTTGATGTAGGATAAACATCTTTTTCTAAGTGATTTTGATGAAAAATGTATAAAAGGACTAAATTGTAAATGTTGTAGGAATGGTTATACATGAGGGAAATACTGAAAATTTAAAGTTGCTATAGTTGAGAGAATGATTCGGCTAGGCTTGAAATGCAAGAAAGTTAAATGAAAATCATTTTACGAGCCTAGGGGTAAAAGTGTAATTATGTAAAAGTTTGAGGGTAAAATTGTAATTTTTCCAAAATATGAATTATGAGTCGATTAAGTCAATGCATGTATGTAACAAGTGAAATTATTATTATAGATCAAGAAACACGAAGTCCGGATCAAAATCGAGGTAAGAACAAAATCGAGGACTAAATCGAGCATTGATACACATTTTGAGAATCGAGGTAAGTTCATGTGTAAATAATGCAATCTTATGTGATATTTGTGGCATTTTGATATTGTGTGAACAATATTTTGTCTCTATGGAATTTATTATTTAAGATTTTAACGAGACGTCGAGGAATGAGAATCTTCGATTTTAATCTTAAAAGTGAATCGAATACAACTGCCAGGTTGTTAAGGCTCTGTGTAAGACCATATCAGTGATATGGCCTCGATATAGGATTTTTTATAAGACCATGTCAGGGATATGGCTTCGATATGATAATTTATGTAAGACCATATCGGGGATATAGCGTTGATACGATATCATATGTATGAGACTTACGAGTATCTTTTCGCATTTTAAGTGATTCAACAGGTATGTCAAAAATAAGAAAGTAAGTGACTAAATCACGAGTAGTACAGGTATGTACCTAGGACTCATATGAAATTGATTCGGTACATGACGAATCCATGATAAGTTTGTATGAATTCATTTCTACATATTTTATTATGATTAAATTATTTGCTATGTTACATGAAGTATATTATTTCAATGAAGTTGATTTTCAATGTTTAATGAGGAAATCAATGAGACCAAGTAAGTGAAAGTCCCGTTTGAAGTTTCAGAATAACGAGGATAACCTTGTCACCACATGAGATAAAGAAAGCCCATATAAGACCATGTCTGGGACATGGAATCGACATCAAGGAATGTAGGTCTCGTGCAAGACCATGTCTAGGACATGGCTTCGGCACCAAAGGAAGATCTCGTACAAGACCATATTAGGGATATGGCATCAACATCGAGCTATAAAATTCCGTGTAAGACCATATCTGGGATATGGCATCGGCACTAAGAGGCGATCCCATGTATGACCATATCTGAGATATGGCATTGGCATCGAGACACATGTTTGATGAGATTGAGTATCCTCCAATATTCCGAGTAATTTAATGGGCAAAAGAGTAAGCATGAAAAAGTGACTAAAAGCGAAGTAAGTAAAGTGGATGAATGAGATAAGTTGTATAAAAACGATAGAGAATTCCATTTAAGTTAAGGAATATAGAGATTCAAGTTATTGTCTATAATAGTTTAAGTGTTAAACTATGCAATGAGTAAATACAAGTTAAGGTAACCCTAACGTGATGGGTAAGTATGAGTAAGAGTAAGCATTATGAATGATTGAGAGGAAATTATGAGCTTAAACGCATACCACATTATAATACCCTTGTGGTGGAGAAAATTAATAGAATGTCAATAGTTGTTTATTACTTACATATGAACTTACTAAGCATTATTGCTTACTCCTCTCTCACTCCTATTTCATATAGGTTAATTTAGCTGGCTCGAGTTGGAGATCGCAGGAGATGTTTTCACACTATCAAGCTGGCATTCTGGGTATAAGTATTCAAGCTTTCTTGAAATATGGCATGCATTGAATTTGGTCATTTTGTATTATGTCATATATGAGAGCAAAAGGCTTGACTATTAGGATTATGCATTCTTTTTGTATATGGCCAAAGAAATTAGCCAATGTTTGTTAAGTTCCTTATATTGATGATGATGATGATTTTTTATGAATTCTATAAGTGATGTTTTAGGAATTATTCATAGCACATGAATGCTACATTAGGTATTGCTTGAGTTGGTATAAATGTGTGTTTATGTTCCAGGGTGGCAAATGGCTTGGAGAAAAGTCTCTAAGTGTCCACACGGGTAGACACACGGGCGTGTTTCTAGGCCGTGTGACACACGGTCAACCCATATGGGTATGTTGATAGGTCGTGTGTCCCCTTCATTTTAATTTCGAGAATTCAATTCGTCACACGGGCCACCACACGGGCTATGCCTTGGCCGTGTGCTATTAAAGGTTTGATGACATCATAAACAGAGAGCTCCACGGGTGAAGGACACGGGCTATTGACATGGGCGTGTGTCTGGCAGTTTGAAATTGCCTGTAAGTTCGAAAAGAAAATAAATCCCACATGGGCTAGGGACATGGGCGTGTGAGGTCACATGGCCTGCCCACACGGGCGTGTGACCCCTGTTTGAGTAAAAATTTTCAAGAGTACCAAAGTTTTCGGATGAACTCCGAAACTTCTCAAAAGTAAGTTTAGGGCCTCGTAAGCCCATAAGGTACATGTTATGATTAAGAAGGAAAAGTTTTAAATTGGAACGAAATTTTATAGCTCGAACGGTAATGCCTCGTATCCTGTCCTAACTCTTACATTTAGTAGTACCAGAGCTATGGTTTAGTCGATTCTCTGACTAACCTAGCATAGGAGAGTTTAGCTATACATGCCATATAACATTTCATGATAGTGTGATATCTTTCGACTTTAACGAAATTATTTGTTAAGACAGAGATGATTCCTAACCGAGCTATTTTTGGTAATGCTAAAAATGATAATGAGATGATTGAAATGTGCTTATGATGTGACAAAATTCAGAAAGGTATGAATAGAAGTTCATGACATGTGTGTGGTAAAAGATGAAATGAGACAATCATAAGTTGAGAAATTACAAAAATCCGAAATGAAATGAAAGTTATATGGTGATAAGCTCATCCATGTTGGTTCAACATGCATACGATGCTATGTGCCCAACGTATTTGATTAAGTGAATATGATGAGTAAACTTACCCAATGAACGGGATATGTGTGTATCTACATTTGTTTGAATAATGTACAATCAATATGCCCACATAGTTGAATCACAAGTTTAACTGTTAAATTAGAGAATATACAATGTTTTGCTTTATGATTTATTTATGATGCCATGAATGTTATAATAGCATGTGAGTTGAATTGGAAGGTCAAATTAAGTAGAACGCAGAAGATGAGTGTGATTGTCTAGTAATGAATTGATGGATAAGACCATGGTTAGACCATGGTAATACAAGTGATCCCATGTAAGACCATGTCTGGGATGTGGCATTGGCAACGATACATGATCCTGTGTAAGACCATAACTAGGATATGGCATCGGCATCGACATGTGTTTCCATGTAAGACCATATCTGGGATATGGCATTAGTATCGATATGAGATTTCATGTGAAACCATAGTTGGACTATGGCAATCAGGTAAGCGATGTACTCAAACCCGTAAGACGTTCTCTAAATTGACAAGTGATAGTAAGAGAAATTAAAGTTAGATGTTGGGTATTAATTAGATATTAATGTGAAACTTGAGTAAGTAAAATAACTATTCAAAATTATGGGTGAAAGAAAACATTCGTAATCTGAATAAGTGTGAAAATTCGCTGGAGTGAGTTGTATGATTACGATGATGTTTCATTAATGATGAATGCTAAGGTATATGTGTGTAAGTTTGAGAGTCAAGTTAGAGGCTTACGACCTCAACCCATTATCAGTGTTGATTTATAACAAGATTTTTTTTACAAGAGTCGAGATGAATAAGTCCAT
Source organism: Gossypium rotundifolium (assembly GCA_025506655.1). Taxonomy (NCBI): domain Eukaryota; kingdom Viridiplantae; phylum Streptophyta; class Magnoliopsida; order Malvales; family Malvaceae; genus Gossypium; species Gossypium rotundifolium. Next base: position 37,684,994 of record CP106726.1, read on the forward strand.
AAGTGTGAAACTAAAGAGTTCGGTAGTGAAACGATTAGGAATGCATACAGAGATGAAAGTAGTTGGAAAGTGAAAGCAGTTTGGGAAGAGTATCAGAATGTTTTAAAGACTACACATATTATGCAAGGTCAAGAATAAAGAAAGAACTAGCCTCGGCTATTCGACTTAATTCAGTATGAAGTCTAAGTATGTATTTACTGAAATCTTCCCGAATCGATGTTCATCAGTAATATGGAATAATAAAAGGATTACGATGACCTCTTCTAGGTATTCTATATATATTCCTTATTCCCAGAGATATGTGTGTGATCGTTCATTTTCTGATATAGTTCTTATGTTGTGAAAACGTTAGCTAACTCTAATGTTGGACAAAAACATTGTTGCCTAGTTGGTTTATGATAAATATTATTTTAACTTCCTTTTCAGGACTCTATTCTAGTATGTTCGGAATAAAAGTTGATGATGAAAACTTATGTGACACTATCCTTCTGTAACTACTGGATGAAGTTCTATTGTATATGCAAATTTAGAAAGTGTATTATATTTGCTACAATGAAATTTCAAAGATGGAATGTGGTGATTTTGGTATCTGGAGTTCTCTGACTTTCGTGTAAAGGATTTTCATTGGCGAAGGTATAAATGATGAGTGCACAAGCTCAAAATTTTATGATGGATTTATTCCTCAAGTAAGTTTGATTAAAGTTAAGGAGTTCAAGCAGGATATCTGTTTCATCGAGCTAAAACGATTTAAAAGATCTTTGAATTGGATGCTAAATGAATATTGAAAGATTGTGTGTTTGAGCTGCATCCTCGGCATGAAGAAAATAGTATAATGATACGTTATCATTTGATAGTTGAAATCAACTTAGTTATTTTTATTTGAGTGAACTGATTTGTTGAGATATGATTATAATTATTTATATATGGGCATGCTCCAACTAAGGGAATAAATTCTATATATTCACGAGTATGAAGACAAATAGTCTGAATGAAGAAATTATATTCTATAAAGTATAATACAGAGATATGCCTATTGGATTATTCTAACCAAACGATGTTATTACAAGTTAAAGTTGTTCTAATTGGAAAAACTATCACATTTGTGAAAGTTTGAATGGTCTATTGCATGTTAGCAAAGTTGAAAACAATTAAAGGTATTATTAATCGAAAGTTCTAGCTCTGAGTTCAGCTTGAATTGAGTAAGGAATTTATGATTTTTAGTTAAGCGCTATTTGATAAATTGGAATGCGTCTTAATACAAGAACGTAAAAAGGTAGTTTGTATTTTTATATGGTTAAAGTTACATCAAAAAGAACTATTCTACTGATAATTTAGAGACGATCACTTTTATATCTGTGTTGTGAATTCAATGCTATAGTATGATTTATGGGAAAATGTCATATGCTTCCTAAATCCTAATGAGTTAAAGTACCTAATGTTGCAGAAAAATCTGAATGCAAGAAAGTGATAGTAACTTGAGTTATTGCAGGAGTATGTGTAGTTATCGAATTACTTTTCAGAAAGCGGACTTAGTACAGATGTCTAGATGGAAAATCCTCATTTGATTGATGCGATTTGGATACCAGATTGACCTTATTTGATAATGGTCTAATTCTAGTTATATTAAATGTTAAAGCGAGTTTTTCTTTGCAAAACTGATAAGTTCAGAAGTGCAATAGTAAGTGGTAATCTAAATGAGTTCAGAATGAGTTTACTACTGATGTTAAAATTCAGGTCAGTTATGATTCCTGTTGTTATTGTTATTACGAGATAGAGTTTGTGTATTGATGAATCCAGAACTTATGTAGAAATTGGTGGTACAAGGCTCAGTAATAGCACGTCTGTTCCTTCAAGAATAATAAAATACGCAGTTACATGAGTAAGTATTCTAGTGATGGAATAGATATCACGATATGTTTGAGTTTATGTTCAGAGATTCGTCGGCATGTAAAAGCTGAATTTCAAGTGTATTCAAGACTATTACAGTCGGTGAAGGTTCTAGGATAAACATGAGATGAAATTGCTACAGATGTAGAATCAGGATGGTCATAATTCCCAAAAAGAAGGATGTTTATTATATGGTGGTAAATGGTTTGGCAAGGATCTGTATGATTATTTTAGTATGTACATAGCTCTTATTTGACAATTACTGGGTATATGTATCTCAGAGAGAGAGTAATTCGAATTTTAAAGATGTACCCCGACCTTGTGTGCTAAAGTTTAAAGGTCACTGAAAGAGATATATGAGGTTAAGCCGAATTGTGATTCTAGAAAGTTAGTGAAAATGCTTTATGAGAGTTGAAAGCGACTTTATCTGGTAAGATTTTCGGGGATGAAAATCCCTAATGGGGAGAATTGTAACAGCTTGACTTAGGGCCTAGTCGGAATAGTGGTGCGAGACCACAAATCTGAAGTGGAAACATGAGTTTATGATTTCTATGAGGCTTATGAGGTGATTTCATGATTGTGTAAAAATTTCATTAAGAAATTTTATTAATTAGTGATTAAATTGTCCATTAGGACTAAATTGAAAAGAGTAGAAAATATAAGATTCTAAAAGATTCAAGTATGAAATAGAATTATAAAAATTAGTAGAGGTCCTTATTTAGCAATTAGACCAATATAATGATGGACAAAAATGGACATGGGAAGGAAAAATCTCAAGAAAGGGTCATTAAGGGCTTTTTGGTCATTTGGTTAATAAAAAATAAAAAGGGAAAATAAGTCAAAAATCATGTCCATCTTCATCCTCCATAGTCGAAAATTTCAACGACTCTATAGCTAGGGTTTCTTCAACTTCCAAGCTTGATAGTAAGTGCATCCTAGCCCTGTTTTTAGTGTTCTTTGTATTTTTGAGACCCTCGTAGCTTGGTTCAGCTATTTCTAGCTATATTTTGAGCTAAGGTTCATGTTCAAAAATTTAACCATGTATGACATGCATGTGTTTTGATGTTTTATGGAAGAATGTGAAAGGTTGATGTAGGATAAACACCTTTTTCTAAGTGATTTTCATGAAAAATGTATCAAAGGACTAAATTGTAAATGTTGTAGAAATGGTCATACATGAGGGAAAGTATGAAAAATGAAAGTTGCTATAGTTGAGAGAATGATTCGGCTAGGCTTGAAATGCAAGAAAGTTAAATGAAAATCATTTTACGAGCCTAGGGGCAAAATTGTAATTATGTAAAAAATTAGGGGCAAAATTGTAATTTTGCCATAATATGAATTATGAGTCGATTAAGCCAATGCGTGTATGTAACAAGTGAAACTATTATTATAGATCAAGAAACATGAAGCTCGGATGAAACCGAGGCAAGAACAAAATCGAGGACTAAATCGAGCATTGATACACGTTTTAAGAATCGAGGTAAGTTCATGTGTAAATAATGCAATCTTATGTGATATATGTGGCACTTTGATATTGTGTGAATAATATTTTGTCTCTATGAAATTTTTTATTTATGATTTTAACGAGATGTCGAGGAATGAGAATCTTCGATTTTAATCTTAAGAGTGAATAGAATACAACCGCCATGTTGTTAAGGTTTCGTGTAAGACCATATCAGGGATATGGCCTCAGTATAGGATTTCGTATAAGACCATGTCAGGGACATGGCGTTGATATGATAATTCATGTAAGACCATATCGGGATATGGCGTTGAGACAATAACATATGTATGAGACTTACGAGTATCTTTTAGCATTTTAAGTGATTCAACAGGTATGTCGAAAATAAGAAAGTAAGTGACTAAATCACGAGTAGTACAGGTATGTAACTAGAACTCATATCAAATGAATTCGATACATGACGAATCCATGATAAGTTTGTATGAATTCATTGCTACATATGTTATTATGATTAAATTATTTGCTATGTTACATGAACTACATTATTTCAATGAAGTTGATTATCAATGTTTAATGAGGAAATCAATGAGACCAAGTAAGTGAAAGTCCTGTTTGAAGTTTCAGAATAACGAGGATAACCTTGTCACCTCATGAGATAAGGAAAGCCCGTATAAGAACATGTCTGGGACATGGAATCGACATCAAGGAATATAGTTCTCATGTAAGACCATGTCTAGGACATGGCTTCGGCACCAAAAAAAGATCTCGTATAAGACCATATTTGGGATATGGCATCGACATCGGGCTATAAGATTTCATTTAAGACCATATCTGGGATATGGCATCAGCACTAAGAGGCGATCACATGTAAGACCATATCTAGGATATGGCATTGGCATCGAGACACATGTTTGATGAGATTGAGTATCCTCCGGTATTCCGAGTAATTCAATGGGAAAAAGAGTAAGCATGAAAAAGTGACTAAGAGCAAAGTAAGTAAAGTGGATGAATGAGATAAGTTGTATAAGAATGAGAGAGAATTCCATTCAAGTTAAGGAAGATAAAGGTTCAAGTTATTGTCTATGATAGTTTAAGTGTTACACTATGTAATGTGTAAATTCAAGTTAAGGTAACCTAATATGATGGGTAAGTATGAGTAATAGTAAGCATTATGAATGATTGAGAGGAAATTATGAGCTTAAACGCATACCACATTATAATACCCTTGTGGTTGAGAAAAATAAAAGAATGTCAATAGTTGTTTATTACTTACATATGAACTTACTAAGCATTATTGCTTACTCCTCTCTAATTCCTATTTCTTATAGGTTAATTTAGCTCGCTTGGGCTGGAGATAACTGGAGATGTTTTCACACTATCAAGCTGGCATTCTGGGTATAAGTGAAACACCCCAAACCCGGCCCACAAGCCCTGACCAGATCTGGCATGCTTCTCGAGTAAAAACATAGTTAAGTTTCGAATAACATTTTGAAAATCGTGGTGGTTTGTAGTAAAGTTGATTCGAGTTGTGTTTAATTTTGTGCTAAATCGATAAGTTTTTAAAAAAACCACAAGTTGAAAAGAATACCAAATTTTAGAATTTCATTATTATTGTAACTTGAAAAGCGTAGGTAATTGAGTTTCAAAACATTTGATGTTGTTTGTATCATATCGGAAAATTAAAACGATAAAACAATTAAGTATAATGGCCTTATTACATCAACTTATAACCCAAAATAAATCCAAAATACTTAAATATAAAAAAATTCAAAATAAAATAAATGCCGAGCTAAACATGGCCACCATTAAGCTCCTGCCGACCCGGTCCATTTACTGAGTGTCACCTGAAAAGATATCCCACAACGGGGTGAGTCAACAAACTCAATGTGTAACAACCAACACAAATTCCCAATCGATTTAGGCATACAAATCATATATACAAAACATATATATAAACAATGATGCAATCTCGAACCCAAACCTAGATAGCCATCCTCTACACATCACCTGTACCTGCCATCACACCGTGGGATTACTAAATCGACCTCCATCCGCTACACACCATCAAAGGCGGTCATTGCGCACGACTTGCACATCGCCTTATAAATTGTGGCATAGCCACCAGATAATTGTGACAAAGTCACCAGATAATATTTTGTGACATAAGTCACCACATTCAGATTATGTGACATGATTCACTAGATATTGTGGTAAAAACCACCAGATCACTTCCCCTTTCCATAATCACTCATATGCCCATGCACAATACAATACATGCGAAATCATGCCAAATATCTTATTCTATGTTCATAACGAATTCACGTATATGTCATATTCAATGTTTATAATACTATTAACAGATCTTTAGAGAATAACGTACCTGAGTACTATGTACCATCGTATGGTACCTTTAGCCACAACTTCCATATTTTCATTAACACATATTAAATCAATACCATAAATCTATCAAGAATTAGTGTGGGGCTACACACCTGGTACTAACGCTTTCACTGAATCCCGAAAATCTACTGAAACAGATTGTACTCCTAAAAATCAAAGTCAGAGTCAGCTAACATTAATAGACAGAATGGTCTAAGGCCGAATATCATAACCCACTTACCTCGCTTATCTAAATCCCGAAATCGCTATCTGCTAATGGAGATGTCGAAATACCTATAGGCTCATGTTAGATCCGATTTTAACACTTAATGCACACCATGAATGGCCTTCGGCCTAAGATCACCCTTACTTACCTTAGATCTAGAAATCCCGAAGATCTCCTCTTATAGTCGACTACAGTAGAAATCCGAAGTTGTTGAAATCCCTACTTAATAAATGTCAGAATCGGCTTTAATACAAAAACTTATGAAAGTGGCCTATGGCCGAACACTATGCCCTTACCTTGAGTAATCGAATCCAAGAGACTCCTTTAATGCTCCTTAACGTTGGCTACATACAAAAGAAACACATATTATGGCACTATGAACATTCGGCCATCCCTAAAACCAAGGCCTAAACACTTGATTTTGGCACACCAATGAAGAAGAGGCAAAACCAATTGCTAAAGAAGTGATTACTTACCACCAACGCTTGCTTGCAGAGATTAAAAGAGAGTAGTCGGCAGCACTTCCTAAGAGAATCGGCTTTTGGAAACCAAGGTAGAGATGGGTTTCGACACCTTAAGGATGAAGAGAGAAATACAACAGAAGAGAGTTTATGGTCAGAGTATTCGGCCAAGGAGAGAACTAGATCAAAGTTTTGGCTTTTGATGATGGTTGAATCGTGAGAAGATGAAGAAAAAGAGAATAAGGTTTGAGAGGTTTCGTTTCTAGTCACAAAAGAAAAGAGAAAGGGTATAGAGCTTTTTAGAAGAGAGAAAAATCACAAAAGATGCCTATCACTACACTAAGTAAATTCGGCACCTAGCTCCTCTTGTATGACCGAATTATGCACCCCCTTAGAGTCCCATATTCGGCCACTTCCTCCCCTCTCTCCCTTATCCCTTGATCCCCTCCACCTTAGTCGAATCCTCAAACTCTCCAACCCCATCTATACCTCCTCCTTCTAGAGTCCACATGCCGTCCACTACCTGTCCTCCTTGCAACAAAATAAAACTCCCATTTGCTTCCCTTGCCACATGAACTTAGGCTCCCTTTGAACTGCTTGTGGCGTCACTTACCAAGGCCCTAAGTGGCTCCTCCTTGCCACTTTAACAAGCCCATTTTGATGTCTAATTTCCCCTACAACTCCTCTTAAGGCCTATCAAGCTTAGCTCCCCTTTAATACTTAAAATCTAATATTTTATAAGGCACTTACCTACACTCTAAAGTTCTCAAATTTCATAAAACACATTCACAACACACATAGGCATGCTACTTCATACAATTAAGCAATAATGCACAAGCCCTAAATCCCGAATATTACAATTCTACCCCCTTAAAATAATTTCAACCTCGAAATTACCTGGCTAGAAAAGGTGGGGGTATTGATGTCGCATTGCTTCTTTCGGCTCCCAAGAAGCTTCCTTTGATCCATGATTACGCCATAACACTTTGACCAAAGGAACGGATTTCCTCCGTAGCACCTTCACATCCCGTTCCAAAATCTGAATCGGCTCTTCCTCATAGGACAAATCTGGTCTCAGCTCTACCTCCTCAATCGATATTATATGAGATGGATACGATCGGTAACGACGTAGCATAGAAACATGGAATACATCGTGCATCTGCTTCAACTCTGGAGGCAACTCTAACTGGTATGCCACTGGTCCAACTAGCTTTAATACCTGATAAGGTCCTATAAACCTGGGACTTAACTTCCCTCTGTGACCAAATCTCATCACATTCTTCCATGGCGAAACTTTAAGAAACACATAATCTCCCATAGCAAACTCAATCTCCTTCCGCTTAAGATCTGCGTATGACTTTTGCCTGTCAGATGCCTCCTTCAACCGTGTCCAAATCACCTTAACCTTTTCTTCCGATTCTGCCACAATTTCCAGACCCAAAATCTGACGTTCCCCCAATTTCGTCCAACATGTAGGAGTGCGACACTTCCGTCCGTACAGCGCTTCGTACGGTGCCATTCGAATACTTGCCTGATAGCTGTTGTTATACGCAAATTTTGCTAAAGCAAGAACTCTTCCCAACTCCCTCTGAAGTCTATCACACAGCCCCTCAACATATCCTCTAACACTTGGATCACTCGTTCAGATTGACCGTCCGACTGCGGATGGAATGTCGTACTGAAATCCAACCTGGTACCCAAAGCTTGATGGAGTGCCTTCCAAAACTGAGACAAAAACCTCGGATCCCTATCCGAGATAATCGACACCGGCACTCCGTGCAACCTCACAATTTTCGCCACATACAACTTTGCCAATTTCTGTAGAGAATAGTCAACCCGCACTGGGATGAAATGCGTGAACCTTGTCAACCGATCCACTATCACCCATACCGAGTCCTTCTTAATAGGCGAAGGGAAGCCCACTAATGAAGTCCATGGTAATTCTCTCCCACTTCCATTGTGGAATCTGTATCGGTTGAAACAATCCTGATGGAACTTGGTGTTCAGCCTTAACTTGCTGACACGTTAAGCACTTCCCTACAAATTCGGTAAATTCCCGCTTAAGACCAGGCCACCAAAACTGTTCCCGTAAATCCTTGTACAACTTACTTCCTCCAGGATGCATAGCATAAGGGCTACTATGCGATTCCTGAAGAATTCTCTGCCTTAACTCATCATTCTTTGGCATACAGACCTTACCCTTGAAACACAATACTCCATCACCATTAATACCATAATCCTCCAACTCCCCACTCTGTACTTGCCGTAGCTTAGCACTGAAATCATTATCCATCAACTGTCCCTCTTTCACCTCATTCAGCCATGTCAGCTTAACTTGCAACTCTGCCAGCAAACTTCCACCATCATAAAGGCTTAAATGTGCAAACATTGCCCTTAACTCCGTCACTACTTTCCGACTTAGGGCATCTGCCACCATATTTGCCTTGCCTGGGTGATACTCTATGGAACAATCGTGGTTTATTAAAAAGTTAACCACTTTTAAAAATGTTATCAACCTCGTTAAAAATCTCTTTTAGTTGCGGGAGCAAATTTAAGGTAAAGAAGTTTAAAACATATGTTTTTAAAAACAGTGATTGGGTTGAAAACCTGCCTACGTCTAAAAGATATAAAACATAACAAAATCCCAAAATTAAAATTAAATCTAGAGAGGCCTTATTACAGAAATTAAAACCCAAAATATATAATTCCAATAAAAAGTCTACAACAGAGCATCAACAGTCGTGTGGCCAACTCCGAGTCCCTCGCAGCACCGATCTCCCTAACGCTGGGGATTACCTAGATAGTTAAAAATGGGGTGAGTTTACAAAAACTTAGTGTGTAATCCCCTTACTAGAGTAATCGTCAGTATACAGAAATAGAAAGCAAAACAGTTTGGGCCAAAGCCCTTTAACAGTAACAGTACAGTCCTGTTCAGAGCATACGTGGGCCAAAACCCACTACAATATCATTTGGGTCACAGCCTATAACAGAATTAATTGCGCGTAGCCCAAACCAATAATAGAACAAGTGGCCTAAACCCAGTATAGTGACAGATCTCATAAATAGATATGCAACAGTATGAGGATGCATCCCACACCGATCTAGCCAACACACCACCCGTACCAACCTTACACTCCTATGGGGATAAAATCGACCCACCCAGCCAACACACCAAGCTTAACACCGGTTGAGGCACTAAGTCAACAGAACAGCTCGGCGCCATGAACAGAATGGCTAAAAGCCATAAATATCGCAGCAATGCTGCCAGTTAACAGAACGACTAAAAGCCATAAACAGAATTGTTATAAACCATAATCGGGATGGCACAAAACTATCTATAACTGTAATAGGTTTGGCACTTAGCCATCAGCAACGGTAATATAATCGAAACACAGCCACGGATAATTATGATCGACATAGAGTCATCAATATATATGTTAGGCACATAGCCACGGGCAAATACGATTGGCACAAAGCCATAATCAAAATGGCACAGAGCCATATTTAGGTTGGCACAGAGCCATAATCAGATTACGGCTTTAAGCCGTCTGTCAATCCACAGCCGTCTCATGCGACCTGTGCAACCTTAACAGATCAATACTAGATCCACAGTCGTCTCATGCAACCGTGCGAACCTATCAGAACTTTCTCCGTATCAATGTCCCAACCCCATGCAATATGTCGTGTATGTCATGCGCAATCATTACACGTGTATGCAAAATAGCCATGCCTAGTAATAGTCATTTAGACATATATTAAAAGCATATCAGTCACACGACCATAGTCAAGTCAGTTTAAAAATAGTCATTTTACCTTATAAGGGTATTTCGGTAATCCTACCCTTTAGGGGTATTTTGGTAATTCTACCCTACAAGGGTATTTCGATAATTCCCAAATGAGGGTATTTTGATAATTTCATAAATAAAGGGTATTTTGGTAATTTTACAAATTAAAGGTATTTTGATAATTTCACAAATCGGGAGTGTTTCGATAATTTCACAAATCGAGGGTATTTTGGTAATTTTACAAATCGAGGGTATTTGGGTAATTTTATAAATCGGGGGTATTTTAGTAATTTCATAAATTAAGGGTATTTTGATAATTTTACAAATCGGGGATGCTTCGATAATTTAACAAATCGAGGTCTCAACGACCCAGTAGAAGGTCCGCTGGCGCCTCGGTCGACCTAAGTAACCTAAACAGTCACAACGGTGCAACTGGGCCTAAGGCCCATTACGCAGCCCAAGGGGGCCCACACGCTTCTGTGGCCCAATTAGCCCAGAAATAGCCTCGGCTATATGAACAGCACAATTCAAACCAATAGAAACCATATAATGCATTTTATATGTATGGGCCCACCAGCCCAGTGGGCCCACACGGCCTATTTCCCAAAAACAACCCTAGCCATGTGGACTACATGGCTCGGTCTAACATTTACCACAATATGTAAATTTAATTCGTGTAGGGCCCACAGGTCTATTGGGCCCACACAGCTCATTTTAGCCCCTAACGCGGCCAAACGACCTAAGCCCATGAGAACGCTCATGGTGGTCTCAACCATCTTATGCCCATATTCGTGGGCTCGGTCCACCATACGTGCGATCTCATGCTCATGTGGCATCATTCGCCAGTACTTTGGCTTTTCAGTATTTTGTCGATTAACGATCAGAAGGAGTATGGTTACACACACTCTATCGTCTTTCTCGCCAACTATCGACTATAGGGTACTGTTACACACCTTCGGCTTATCAGCCGACTATCAGGTATAGGGTAAAAATACACACTTGATTGAGAACGTGCGCGACTAACCCACAAGAAAACCAACCTATCACCCGCCTTAATCAATCTCACTCAAGCCGTAGCAGGAGATCACTTCACTTCAAGTCCTTAAAAAAAACCAAACTGTGGTATTAAGACTGAAAGACAAAAGTATTCGGCAACCACCACAACACACCCTTAAACCGAGGCACGAGAAGAAACAATCGCATTCCCCTGAGACCAAGTATTCAACTAGCACAGAAGTTAAGAGGTTATTCAAGTCTAACAAAAAAGGAGGGAAATGAGAAAAGTCGAAAGAAGGAAGAGAGTAGATAACAATGTGTTTGGCCAAAAACACATCAACCAATTGAGAGAGAAAAGAATAGTCGGTAAAAGTGTGAAGAGGTAGAGGAGAGAAAAAGAATCGGTTTGACAGGAGGTTTGTAGAGGAATACAAAGTAGAGAATAGAAGAACCCGAAAGGTATTCGATATGACCAAAAATGAAAAGATACTGCCCACACTCTTAGCACAAATCAACCTCGAAGAAGAAAGCAAAAAAAAAACCAAAATGTTTCAAGCCACCGAATTAGAGAGTAAAAGACTACTCAAAGCCGATTTCTGGTAAACCAGAATTCTCATTCAGCACACACCCCTCTTTCCTTTCAAAATCTTGAATTTTCCTCCCCAAATCACTCAAATCATCCACCACCCTTAATCCACTCCTAAAATCCCTCCTCCAACCTCTCCACCATCCAATTCAAATTCCACTTTTTCCTCCTACATTTTCTCCATGACCAATTCAAACTTCACCCTTTTACCAAGTCCACAACAACCTTCCAGAGTTTCAATCCAGTTCAACCACCTACCATCCCCATGTAGTAAAATAATTGCATTTTGCCTGCAACAGGATTCGAAGCCAAGCCCTCCTCAATAGCTCAACACGCCACTTGCCTTCTTGCCACAAGCTCTTTTTGTGTCACAGAATATCCTCAATCAATAAAAAGGTCTAAAGGCCAAAGTCCAGGTTCCTTTAAAAGAAAAACCAAAATATATTGCAAGAGCCAAGACTTGAACCCAGGCTCCCTTACAACCTTAATGACGCCACAACCACTGGACCACATGCTTCCTTGTGTCTCTTTTTAATCACAATAATTTAAAAGGCCTACATCCAAGCGTCCAGGGTTTTATTCACTTAAAACCAAATTTTTTACTAAAGCCCAGGTTTGAACCTAGGACTTTTCCAACTCCTCTCAGGACCCTTAACTACTTGAGTAGATATTTAATTGTGTCATTTCCTAGCACAATTAAATACCTATTTACAGCCTCCTTACGGACCCATACTCAAGGTCCAATCCTACTAGGCCCAAATTCGGGGCATTACATTGGCACCAAAGGAAGATCTCGTATAAGACCATATCTGAGATATGGCATCGACATCGAGCTATAAGATCCTGTGTAAGACCATATCTGGGATATGGAGTCGACACTAAGAGGCGATCCCATGTAAGACCATATTTGGGATACGGTATTGGCATCGAGACACATGTTTAATGAGATTGAGTATCCTCTGGTATTTTGAGTAATTTAATGGGCAAAAGAGTAAGCATGAAAAATGGCTAAGAGCGAAGTAAGTAAAGTGGATGAATGAGATAAGTTGTATAAGAATGATAGAGAATTCCATTCAAGTTAAGGAAGATAGAGATTCAAGTTATTGTCTATGATAGTTTAAGTGTTAAACTATGTAATGAGTAAATACAAGTTAAGGTAACCCTAATGTGATGAGTAAGTACGAGTAAGAGTAAGCATTATGAATGATTGAGAGGAAATTACGAGCTTAAACGCATACCACATTATAATACCCTTGTGGTTGAGAAAAATAAAAGAATGTCAATAGTTGTTTATTACTTACATATGAACTTACTAAGCATTATTGCTTACTCCTCTCTCATTCCTATTTCTTATAAGTAAATTTAGCTTGGTCGGGTTGGAGATCGCCGTAGATGTTTTCACACTATCAAGTTGGCATTATGGGTATAAGTATTCAAGCTTTCTTAAAATATGGCATGTATAGGATTCGGTCATTTGTATCATGTCATATATGAGAGCCAAAGGTTTGACTATTAGTATTATGCATTCTTCTTATATATGGCCAAAGAAATTGGCCAATGTTTGTTAAGATCCTTATATTGATGATGATGAGTTTTTATGAATTCTATAAGTGATGTTTTAGGAATTATTCATAGCACATGAATGCTACATTAGGTATTTCTTGAGTTGGTATAAATGTGTGTTTATGTTCCAGGGTGGAAAATGGCTTGGAGAAAAGCCTCTAAGTGTCCACACGGGTAGACACACGGGCGTGTGTCTAGGCCGTGTATGACATACGGTTAACCCATATGGGTATGTTGATAGACCGTGTGTCCCCTGCATTTTAATTGTGAGAATTCAATTCATCACACGAGCCACCACACGGGCATGTGCCTTGGTCGTGTGCTATTAAGGGTTTGATGACGTCATAAACAGATAGCTCCAAGGGTGAAGGAGACGGGCTATTAACATGGGCGTGTTTCTGGCCGTTTGAAATTGCCTGTGGGTTCGAAAAGAAAATAAATTCTACATGGGCTAGGGACATGGGCGTGTGAGGTCACACGACCTACCTATAGGGGCGTGTCCCATGTCACACGGGCGTGTGACCCCTGTTTGAGTGAAAATTTCAAGTGTACCAAAGTTTCTGGATGAACTCTGAAACTTCTCGAACGTAACTTTATGGCCTCGTAGGCCCATATGTACATGTTATGATTAAGAAGGATAAGTTTTAAGTTGGAACAAAATTTTATAGCTCAAAAATGCATGTTCAAGTAAGGTTAAGTATGATAATGCCTCGTATCATGTCCTGGCGTCAGACACGAATAAGGGGTGTTACAGGCGATGGTTACGGGTTAAGGGTGTTACATTTTATTCATATCAGAGCTACGGTTTAATCAATTCTAGGACTAACATGGTGCGTTTGAGTCAGCTATACATGCCATATATATATAATTGTGATAGTGTGATGAATCATGATAGTTAAAAATATGTTTTCGTATAGTAAATGGATCTCAATCGAGCAGTTATTGATAATGTTCAGAGCAATGCGCCTGCTCCCACTCAAGGGACAGCGCTGGACGAATCTAGGTCGATTGCTAGTAGCCACGAGGGAGAGGCTAAGCAAGCCTTCTTCCAAATGATGAGTGAGTGGTTTTCAGAGTTCATTCGAATGAATCGACTGTTCAACAACCTCTACCCCCACAAGTTCCTATAGTGCCACATGTTTCAGATCCTATCTGATTGAGTAAGCCTCCAGTGGATAAAATACGAAAGTACGGGGCCGAAGAGTTCAGAGCCACAGTTGATGATTATGCTGAACGAGATGAATTCTGGCTTGAGAATACCGTAAGAGTGTTTGATGAATTATCATGTACTCCTGATATGCCTAAAATGTGATGTTTCACTGTTGAGAGATACAGCGTATAATTAGTGGAAAACATTGAAATCTGTGGTTCTGAGAGAACGATCATCTGGGATTTCTTTCAAGCTGAATTCTAGAAGAAATACAATAGTCAATGATTTATAGATTATAAATGTAAAGAGTTCCTTGAGCTAAAATAAGGTCGAATAACTATTACGGAATATGAACGGGAATTTGTGAGATTGAGCCAGTACGCAAGAGAGTGTGTTTCGATAGAAACTACTATGTGTAAATGATTTGTCGAAGGTTTGAATAAAGACATTAAACTGTTAGTTAGAATACTTGACTTGAATTAATTTGTAGTATTGGTTGAAAGAGCCTGCAAAGCCGATGAGCTTAGTAAAGAAAAGAAGAAAGCAGATTCAGAGGCTAGAGATGAAAGAAAAAGGTCGATGAGTAAGTCATATCAACCTTCATCAAAGAGATTTAGAGATGCAACCAATCGCTCAAATGTTTTGTTTGGACATTCGAGTAAAGATCGTGTGAAACAAAATACTAGTCCTAAAACTCAAACTCCAATTGAATCGAGTGTAAGCAGTGTCGGAAGTAGTAAGCTTGAGTGTAGACAGTGTGGGAGACGACATTTCGGTGAATGCTGGGGCAAGTATAATAATAGAGTTTTCTATAAATGTGGATCAAGAGATCACTTCATTCGAGATTGCCTAGAGTTAGCTGAGAAAGAAATTGTTCAAAGTACAAGGCCGAGTAATACGACAGCTAGAGGTAGACCACCAAAAAACACTGGAAACGTGAGTGGTAGTCAGAGAGGAACAATGAATACAGCTGTGAGATTTGAGGCTAGAGCACCTGCTCGAGCCTACACTATTCGTGCTCATGAAGAATGGTCATCTCCAGATGTCATAACTGGTACTTTTACTCTATTTGTGTAACACCCCAAACACGGTTAGCACACCACAATCGGTTCTGGCATGTCACGGAGTGATAACCTTTTGAAAGCGAAAGTTTGTCGGAAAATGTTCTTAGAAAACCCTTTTAGAAATCCTTGCTTAAAGTCTAATTGTTGTTGCAAGTTTTTAGAAAACATTCAAGTTATCTTTTTTATCATATTTTAAGTGATGTTACCCGATAGCAACGCTTTTAAAGAAAAAAGAAAGAGTTATAGTTTTGAAAATGTTGCATTTTGCCGGTTAATTAATAAAACCATTTATCCCACATAGTCAAAATAATAGCAATAATAAAAAAAACAAATCAAATCTTAGCGGCCTTATTACATAACCCAAAACCAAAATTTAAAATTAAAAAGTAACTAGAAGAAATCAAAGTCCAACGAACATGCATGGCCGCCTCGAGTCCTCCCGGCTCCATCTCCGCAATCTACTCATCTGCAAAAATATAAGGGAAGGGGTGAGTCACCAAGACTCAGTGTGTAAATCCCCAACCCGATAATGCATTCACTTACACAAGTTATTAGTAAAAACATGCAAACCATGCAAAACATACAACCCATAACCTAGCCATCCAAACACCTTTAACTACCCCGTGTGGTCAAAACCACTGGTGGTCAAAACCACTGGTGACCGTAGTCACAAATATATCGGTGTGGTCAAAACCACTTATGACCGAAGTCACAAATCAAGTGATGGGGCCAAACCATCGTGTGGTCAAAACCACTGATGATAAACCGTAAATAATCTTGTGGGGCCAACCCACTGTGGTACCAAACCACTGGGATGAGTCACATATCGATATGTGGTCAAAACCGCTGGTGGTCAAAACCACTAGGACTTAGTCACAAAATATAATATCAAGACGGGGCCAACCCGTCGTGTGGTCAAAACCACTGGTGACAGTCCAAAATAAATCATCCCCCTCCTCTCATCAAACCCATCATCATGTTTCATACGTGTCATAATATCGAATGATCATGCTAATAACATATATCATAGTATTTAACAGATCACAATAATGTGTACCAAGAATCACATAACAGGGGACTTACCCGGAATCCAAGCTTATTTCCATAAGACAAAGTCACTAATACCAAGGGTTATACAGTAACATAATAAGCATCATTAAACTAATAAAGTGTGTAAGTGCTTACACACCTGACTATATGCGAAACTCGAAACTATGCGATACTACGAGATCCCAAAACGTATGTCCTTACTCCTCCTACAATCGATCAATACCACCCTTTAGATTTTAAGCCATTCGGCTTATTCCCAAAATCCCGAAGGATGAATCGTACAGGGTTAATTCCTTACCTTAGTGCCGATTTGGTTTCCTACCAAATCCCAGAGATTCACTGCGTTTGGCTATACTCTTCCCTACAATCGGTTTTAACATACCATTAAGAATCCAAAGGCCATTCAACCAAAACATAAATCTCGATACCAAATAAGTTTGTTGTCCCTTACCTTGATGACTTTTTGGCCTTTAAACACCACAGATCGGCACCCCCTATTGGTGTTAAGGGTTTCGGCTACCACATGGGACAATAATAAGTTAAGATCTCGATTACCACAATTGAAGAAATATCAAAAGAAAGACAGAAGAGGTTCGGCATTACTCAAATCGGTCAAGAAGAAAAGAAGAAATCCCTTACCAGAAGATTCAGCTATGTCCCTAAAAGCAAACTTGATTCCGGCACTTAAGATAATGAAGAGAAATCACAAGAAGAGAGAGATTTATGAGCCAAGTATTTGGCCAAGGTACTTGATAAAACTGAAAGAGAGACAACAAACTTTCAGCTTTTGAAATAAAATAGAAACGATGGGAAATATGGGATCAAGATTCAGCTTGAGTGGTGGTTTGATTCGAGAAAGATGGTGAAGAGAATAGAGAAGATAGGTGAAAAGGGTTCGGCTATGGTGTTTTCGGCTTTAAGCAAAATAGGAATAAAAAGAGAGAGATGAGGGAGATGAAGATTTCGGCTAAGTACTTTGAGAGAAAAAGAGATAACACTAATGAGCTTAGAGGGACATTCGGCTATACCAAAAGCTCTCCAAAATCGATAGTCCCCCTTTCCCACAGTCCACTATTCGACCAACTCTACCCACATGAGTTTGATAAGATTCATCCATCCAATTCAAATCTGATGTTCACATCCTCATCCATTCAAGAGAGTCCCTCTTGAGCACTCCTCTTTCATGCTTGTGGCGTAAAAAATGAATAAGCAAAAGGATTTCGCACTCGAACCAAGGTTCTCCTTGATCCTCGTGGCGTCACTCCTCGACACCCTAGTGGCGCCTCCTTGCCACTTTTCCCATTGATTACTTGTGTCAAACTTCCCAATAAAATCTCTTAACCCTTTCTCCCTTAGCTCCATTTCCTTAAATGCCAAAACAAAATTCTTAGCCCTAACTCAGGCCTAACTTATGGTTATAACTAGACCCCCAAAACATGTTAAATGAACATTATAGACAATACATCACATACAACATAAGCAAAATACAGAACCTCCGTTTTAAAGATGTTACAATTTGATACTGATGTGATTGCATTGATAGATCCAAGCTCTACTCATTCATATTTGTGTGTAAATCTAGTATCTAGTAAGACTCTACCTATTGAGTCTACTGAGTTTGTAATTAGGGTATCGAATCCCTTAGGCAAGTGTGTCTTGGTTGATAAAGTGTGCAAGAAATGTCTGTTGATGTATCGGGATATTTGTTTTCTGGCTATTTTGATGCTGCTACCCTTTGATGAACTTGATATAATTCTGGGTATGGATTGGTTAACCTTGCATAATGCTGTTGTGAATTGTAAACAGAAGAGTATTTATTAGAGTAGACAGAATAGTGAGATAGTTTGAATTGAATCTAGTGATTTGAATGGACTACCGGCATTTATATCTTCGATGAAAGCCTTGAATTATGTGAAAAAGGGTTGCGAAGCTTCTCTTGCATATGCGATAGATACAAAAGTGACAGAAAAGAAAGTTGAATCTATGCTTATGGTTTGCGAGCTCCATGATGTGTTTCCTAAAGAACTACCGGGATTACCTCTAATACGAGAAGTTGAGTTTGGTATTGAATTAGTTCCAAGAATAACTCCTATCTCAATAGCTCCGTATAGAATGGCACCAACAGAATTGAAAGAGTTAAAGTCTCAGTTGCAAGAATTGAAAAACAGAGGATTTGCACGACCGAGTTTCTCGCCCTGAGGTGCTTCTGTGTTGTTTGTGAAAATAAAAGATGGTATTATGAGGATGTCTATTGATTATTGACAATTGAACAAAGTGACGATAAAGAATAAATATCCTCTACCATGAATCGATGATTTGTTTGATCAGTTAAAAGGGGCTACAGTATTTTTGAAAATAGATTTGAGATTAGGCTATTATCAGTTGAGAGTCAAAGACTCAGATGTGCCGAAAACTACTTTCAAAACGAGGTACAGACATTATGAATTTTTAGTAATGCCTTTCAGACTAACGAATGCTCCTGTAGTATTTATGGATTTGATGAACCGGATATTCCGACCATATTTGGATCGATTCGTAGTTGTGTTTATTGATGACATTCTAATTTATTCATGTAATGAGACACAAAATGTTGAACATTTGAGAATTGTGTTACAGATTCTGCATGAGAAGCAATTGTATGCAAAGTTTAGTAAATGCGAGTTCTAGTTGCGTGAGGTTGGCTTTTTGGGGCATATAGTGTCATCTGCGGGGATACAAGTTGATCTGAGCAAGATTTCAGC
Organism: Gossypium rotundifolium; assembly: GCA_025506655.1. Taxonomy (NCBI): domain Eukaryota; kingdom Viridiplantae; phylum Streptophyta; class Magnoliopsida; order Malvales; family Malvaceae; genus Gossypium; species Gossypium rotundifolium. The sequence continues at coordinate 37,704,344 of CP106726.1, forward strand.
AATTTTAGATTGAAAACCTTCGAGAAATGTATTAGAAGTTCGTAGTTTTCTAGGACTAGCGGGATATTATAGACGGTTTGTGAAAGGCTTCTCGATGATTGCAACTCCGTTGACGAAATTGTTACAGAAACATGTTAAATTTGAATGGTCAAAAAAGTGTCAGCAGAGTTTTGAACAGTTGAAAGCATTATTGATGGAGGCACCAATGTTAATTCAACCTGAACCAGGTAAAGAATTCAAAGTTTACAGTGATGCATCGTTGAATGGTTTAGGTTGTGTGTTGATGCAAGAAGGCAAAGTTATAGCTTATGCTTCGAGATAGTTAAAACTACATGAAAAGAACTATCCAACTCATAATCTTGAATTAGCAGCTATAGTTTTTGCATTGAAAAATTGGCGTCACTATTTATTTGGTAAGAAGTGTCACATTTAGACGGATCACAAGAGTTTAAAATATTTGATGACTCAGAAAGAATTGAATTTGAGACAGGGGAGATGGTTAAAATTACTAAAAGTCTATGAATTAGTAATTGATTATCATCTGGGGAAAGCTAATGTTGTTGCTGATGCTTTGAGCCAAAAGTTTTTATTTGCTTTACGAGCACTGAGTACTCAGATAGATCCGTGTGATGATGGTTTGATTTTGGCTAAATCGAAAGTGAGGCTAATGTTTATACGTCAGATTTGTTATGCTCAAAAAAGTGATGCTGAGTTGATGGCAAAACGAGCTCAGTGTGGTTTGAATACTGATTCAGAATTTTGAGTTGATGATGATGGTTGCTTGACATTCCAAGATCAGATTTGTATTTCAAGAAATTTAGAGTTAATCCAGTTGATTTTGAATGAGGCACATAATAGTCGTTTGTCCATTCATCCGGGAAGTACGAAAATGTATAATGACTTGAAACATTTTTATTGGTGGCATGGTATGAAAAGGGATATTTTGTCTCGAGATGTTTAGTTTGTCAGCAAGTCAAAGCTGAATATCAAGTGCCATTAGGTTTGTTACAACCGATCATGATTCCTGAGTGGAAATGGGAGAGAATCACGATGGACTTTGTGTCGGGATTACCTTTATCTCCGAAAAAGAAAGATGCAATTTGGGTGATATTTGACAGATTAATAAAATTAGCTTATTTTGTTCCAGTGAGAATAGATTATTCGCTTGATAAGTTAGCTTAATTATATATTTCTGAGATTGTGAGATTACACGGGGTATCATTATCTATTGTGTCTGACAGAGATCCGAAGAGATCCAAGGTTTACCTCACGATTTTGGAAGAAACTGTAAGAAGCTTTAGGTACGAAGCTATATTTTAGTACTGCATTTCATCCGCAAACGGATGGTCAATCTGAGTGGATAATTTAGATTCTCGAGGATATGTTAAGATGTTGTATTCTTGAATTTAAAAGTACGTGGGAAAAGCATTTGTCGTTGATTGAATTTGTGTACAATAATAGTTTTCAATCTAGCATTAAAATAGCACCATATGAAGCTCTTTACGGTCGTAAATGCAAAACTCCATTATATTGGGCTGAGCTTAGTGAGAATAAAATTCACGAGGTTGATTTAATCAAAGAGACTGAACAGAAAGTGAAAGTGATCTGTGACAGTTTGAAAGCAGCTTCAGATCATCAGAAGTCTTATGCAGATTTGAAACGAAAAGATATTGAATTTGAGATTGATGATAAAGTGTTCTTGAAAGTGTCTCCGTGGAAGAAAATACTTCGATTCGGCAGAAAAGGTAAATTGAGTCTGAGGTTCATCGGGATGTATGAGATCATCGAACGTATCGAGCCGGTTGCTTATAGATTGATGTTGTCACATAAGCTAAAGAAGATTCATAATGTGTTTCACGTATCGATGCTTAGATGATACAGATCTGATCCATCACATGTGATTGCCCCTACTGAGGTTGAGATTCAGTCAGATTTGTCGTATAATGAAGAATCGATTCGAGTTTTGGCATGTGAGATCAAAGAGTTGAGAAATAAGAAGATTTCTTTAGTGAAAGTGTTGTGGCACAAACATGGAGTTGAAGAGGCTATGTGGGAGCCTGAAGATGTTATGAGAGAGCAATATCCAAACCTATTCACTAGAAAGATTCTCAGGAACGAAAATCCCTAAGGGGGAAAGTTGTAATAGCTCGGTTTAGACCCTAGTCAGAATAATGGTTTTAGGACCACAAATCCAAGGTCAAAAAAATATTTTAATATTATTTTTAGTGTTTACAGTAAATGATTAAGCATGTGTGAAAATTCTGTATGAAAATCTTATCGATTGTGTACTTAATTTGCAAAAGAAAGACTTAATTACATAAAATGAAAAAGTTGTGTGCTGATTTTTAAAGTGCTTATTTTGCATGGCTTTTTAAATGAGAAGTCCTTATGTTGTAATTAGACCTTTGATAGTGGAAATGGAAAAAAAATGAGCTTATATTAGTGGAATTTAAATGTTATATATTAAGGGTAAAATTGTAAATGGCATATTAATGTTATTTTAATTTTAAAAAAAGAATTTAAAGGCCATTTCTCATCTTTCTTTGCCGAAAATCACAAGAAAAATAAATGAAAAATAACATTGGGTTTCGGCTAAGACTTTGGCTAAATCAAGGTATGTTTCAAGCTCGATTTTTGATGATTTCTACGTTTTTGTGATCGTTCTTAGCGTACTATCAAGCCCATACTTTAATTTTGGAATTTGATGAAGATTTTGAGATGTGCCATTGATGAATGTTTGAGATTTGAGATAGTTGATGATGAAATATGAAAGATATGTGATAGATTAACTTATGTTGTCTTTGAATTTTTGGTGAATTTGAGTAATTTGGGCTAAGTTGTAAAAATGAGAAATTGGAGGATTAAAATGTGAAATAAATGAAATATATGGGCTCGAATGAATATGAGGAATATTCGGCCAAGCATGGGAATACTGAAATTATGTGTATTTTGTGATTTTATGAAATAGGGACTAAAATGCCAAAATGTGAAAATGTGAGGGCTAAAATGTGAAATGCCTTAACTATGTGTTTTAAAATGTTTTGGATGAATTAATATCATATAGATCAAGAAAATAGGAATTCGGACTTAGATCGAGGCAATAACAAAGTGCTCGATTGATCGACTAGTCTCGGTATTTTGACGTCCGAGGAAAGTTCGTTTATAATACGAGTTGTTTAAATTATGCTCATGTGCTATGTAATGAAAGATTATGCGGTTGATGAATTAGTAATGTTAAATGTGATTTTGAGAGATGTGGCACTAAGTGTGCAAAATAGAATTGATACAGTAGAGAATGGCACTGTGTATGCAAAATAAAGAAAGTATCGACTACATTGTTTGGCACTGTGTGTGCAATACTGAGTTAAATTCAGTTTAAAAGTAAGGGAACTAAGTGTGCGATGATATTTAAGCTTCGGCTAAGAAATTGGCACTAAGTGTGCGACTAAATCGAATGAATAATGAAGATTGATTGAAATGTGGTATTGAGCATTGAGTAGCAAGAATGATCGTTAACTAAGTGTTGGCAAAGGTATGTTCGAAACCTATGTGGTTGATTATATTGTATATAGATAAATGGATAGTTGTGTGAGCATTTGGCTAAGGATGAGATTGTTTGTGAATTAATCTATGTGATGATTTATTTTGTATATAGAAATTGAATTATTGAGTTAAATGAATTATATGACGAACTTAGTAAGCTTTAAAGCTTACAGTGTGAAGTTTTCTCTGTTTTACAGTGTATTTAAAGCTAGCTCGGATCAAGGGATCGTCAACGACTCAATCACACTATCGGCTATCTATTTGGTATTTTTGGAAGTTGTATATATTTGGTATATGGCATGTATAGGCTAGTGATTGTGGTATATTTTGAGTTGTTAGATCTTGCCATGTGATATGGCTTGAAAGTTAAATGGTTTTGGTATATATATGTGGGTTATGTCAATGATGATGTTTCATGCTTAAATTGGTTGATGAGAATGGTGGTTTAAATATGTGCTTTATAGTATGGATTAAAAAATACATGATTTACATGATTTTGATTGTATAATTGATACTTTGTGTTGATATGTTAAGATGGATTTGAATAGAAAGATGAATATTGAAGTTAAGATATCAAATTGAGTATGTTTTGGCATGTTTGAATGTCATTTGGGCTATGAAATTGAATTGGCTTGACTGTGTCCCTGAAATTTGTAATTTGATTCAAGTCAGGCTCACACACGGGTTGGACACACGGGTGTGTGATGCAAGTCAGTTTCTACCACGGGCCAGACACACAGGAGTGCGGCAGGCCATGTGGTGTAAGTCAGTTTCGACCACGGCTTGGACACACTAGCGTGTCTGAGGCCGTGTGAGGCACACGACCTGCCCACACGGGCGTGTGACCTCTGTAACTTTGAAAAATATTAAGTTTTGGGAAAAATTAGTATGTGTTCAGTTTAGTCCCGACCCCTTTCTAATGCATGTTTAAGGTCTCGTAGACCTCATTAAGGGACTATATGATTATATTTTGTTATGTTTTGACGATGATGTACTTTGTGTTGTGAAATGGTTTTTAAAAGTTCTGATTTGTCCGGTAATGCCTCTTAACCCTAGACCGGTGATGGTTACGGGTTAGGGGTGTTACACAGACTAAGTTCCGAAAGAAATATATAAGTCATCGATTCCTTGATCAAAAGCATAAAGAGTTTCTAGAGTTGAAATAGGGTCGAATGACTGTGACAAAGTATGAAAGAGAATTTGTACGGTTGAGCAAGTATGCTCGGGAATATGTTTCTGCTGAAGAAATCATGTGCAAGTGGTTTGTTGATGGGTAGAACAAGGATATTAAACTTCTGGTTGGAATCTTGGAATTGAAAGAATTTGTTTTTTGGTCGACAGAACTTGCAAAGCCAAAGAACTTAGCAAAGAAAAGAGAAAAACTGATCAGAGGCAAGAGAATCGAGGAAGAGATCGATGAGAAAACCTTATCTTTCCTCATCAAAGAAATCAAGAGATTATTTTAATCGATCAACAACTTATACGAGATATTCCAATAGAGATCGATAGAAAGCAATACACCAATCCTAAAGCTTAAGCCACATTAGTGTCGAGTGTTGGTAACGTGAAAGACATTAAACACGAGTGTCAACAATGTGGAAGACAGCATTTTGGAGATTTTTGGGTGAAAAATATTAATAAAAATTGTTACAGTTGTGGTTTACGAGATCATTTTATCCTAGATTGTCCTAAGTTAAATGAAAAACATAAATCTCAGAATGCAAGATCAAGAAATATAGCTATTCGAGGGAGACCACCAAGAAATGTGGGAAATGCGAGTGGCAATCAGGGTACAATGAGAGATTCTACAGTGAGATCGGAGACCAGAGTACCTGCTAGAGCTTACGCTATTCGAACTCACGAAGATGTGTCATCACCAGATGTTATTACCGGTACATTTTCTCTTTACGACACGAATGTTATTGCATTGATTGATCCTGGATCGACTCATTCGTATATATGTATGAATTTGGTGTCTAATAAGAATTTACCGATTGAGTCTACTGAGTTTGTGATTAAAGTATAGAACCCCTTTGGCAAGTATGTTCTAGTTGATAAAGTTTGCAAGAACTATCCTTTAATGACTCGGGGTTACTATTTTCTAGCTGACTTGATGCTTTTGCCATTTGATTAGCTGGATGTGATTCTGGGTATAGATTGGTTGACTCTGTATGATGTTGTTGTGAACTGTAGACGAAAGATCATTGAATTGAAGTGTCAGAATAATGAAATACTTCAAATTGAATCGGATGGGTCGAGTGGATTACCTATTGTGATTTCATCTATGTCAGCTTAGAAATGTGTGAGAAAAGGTTATGAAGCTTATCTTGCTTATATACTGGATACAAAAGTGTTTGAATCAAAGATTGAATCAGTGCTAGTAGTATGTGAGTTTTGGCTCTAAGAAGTCAAATTTTTGGGACATATTGTTTCGGCAGATGGCATTCGAGTTTATCCAAGCAAGATTTCTGCAGCTATTGACTGGAAACCACCTAGAAATGTATCTGAGGTCAAAAGCTTTCTGGGATTGGCTGGTTACTATCGGCATTTTGTAAAAGGGTTTTGGATGATTGCTACACCGATGACTAGACTTCTATAGAAAGATGTTAAGTTTGAATAAGTTTCGATCAATTGAAAGCATTGTTAACTGAGGCATTAGTGTTGGTTCAACCTGAGTTGGGTAAAGAATTTGTGATTTACAGTGACACGTTATTGAACGGTTTAGGTTGCGTGTTGATGTAAGAGGGAAAAGTTATAGCTTATGCTTCTAGACAGTTGAAACTGCATGAAAAGAACTATCCGATGCATGATTTAGAGTTGGCTGTTATAGTTTTTACATTGAAAATTTGGCGTCATCATTTTTATGGTGAAAAATGTCACATCTTTACTGATCATAAAAGCTTAAAATATAATGACTCAGAAATATTTGAATTTACAACAATAGAGATGGCTAGAACTACTAGAAGACTATGAATTAGTGATTTATTATCACCCGGGAAAGTGAATATAGTCGCGGATGCTTTGAATAGAAAATCATTGTTTTCCTTGACAGCAATCAATACCCAGTTGACATTATCTGATGATGGTTTGATTTTAGCTGAGTTAAAAGCTAAACCAGTATTTCTTCACTAAATTTGCAAAGCTCAGAAATGTGATAGTGATTCGCAAGCTAAAAGAGTACAATGCGAGTTGACTAGTGATTCAGAGTACCAAATCGGATCCGATGATGGTTTGATGTTCCGAAATAGAATCTATGTACCGAAAGATCAAAGTTGATTCAGAAAATTTTATACGAGGCACATAGTGGTTGTTTATCTGTTCACCCAGGAAGTACTAAAATGTATAATAATTTGAAACAACTGTATTGGTGGTCGAGTATGAAGCGAGACAATTTTGAATTTGTAGCGAGATATTTAGTGTGTCAGCAAGGCAAAGCTGAACATTAAGTGTCTTCAGGTTTGCTTCAACCTGTGATGATACCAGAGTGGACCGAGTTACGATGGATTTCGTATTGGGGTTACCCCTGACTACGAAAAAGAAAGATGTTGTTTGGGTTGTAGTTGATAGATTGATGAAATTGGCATATTTTATACCAGTATGTACTGATTATTCACTCGATAGATTAGCTGAATTGTACATTGCTGAGATCGTTAGATTACACGGGGTGCCAGTTTTGATTATTTCGGATAGAAATCCGAGGTTTACGTTGTAGCTTTGGAAGAAATTACAAGAAGCTCTGGGTACGAAGCTGAATTTTAGTGCAGCTTTTCATCCTCAAACTAACGGACAGTTTGAACGAGTAATTCAGATCCTTGAAGATATGCTCAGATGTTGTGCTTTATAATTTGAAGGCAACTGGGAGAAATATTTTTCGCTTGATGAATTTGCATATAACAAAAGATTTTAATCAAGTATAAAGATGGCACTGTATGAAGCATTGTATAGTCGTAAATTCCAAACTCCATTGCACTGGACTAAGCTTAGCAAAAAATAGATTCACGGGGTTGATTTGATTAGAGAAACCGAAGAGAAAGTGAAAGTAATTCGCGACTATTTGAAATCAGCTTCAGATCGTCAAAAATCGTATATGGATTTAAAACGTAAAGACATTGAATTTTAGATCGGTGACAAAGTGTTTTTAAAAGTATCCTCATGGAAGAAAATACTTCATTTCGGTCGCAAAGGCAAATTGAGTCCACGATTCATCGGGCCATATGAGATTATTGAACAAATAGGGCCAGTAGCATAACGGCTAGCATTACTGATTGAGTTAGAGAAAATCCACAATGTTTTTCATGAGTCGATGTTGCGTCGATATCAATCGGATCCCTCACATGTGATTTCTCCATCAGAGATTGAGATTCAACCTGATATGACGTACAACGAAGAACCGATCACGATTTTGGCTCGAGAGATTAAAGAGTTGAGAAATAAACGCATAACTTTAGTGAAAGTCTTGTGGCAATGTCACGGAGTTGAAGAGGCTACGTTGGAGCCCAAGGAAGCTATGAGAAAATAGTACCCTAACCTATTCACTGGTAAGATTTTCGAGGACGAACCCTAAGGGGGAGAGTTGTAACAACCGTTTTTAGTCAAATAAGAATAGTGGTTTTGGGACCATAAATTTGAGGTCAAAATATTTATTTTATTATTATTTTAATGTTTACAACTTGATTGAGTGATTGTGTGAAAATTTCGTTAAGAGATTTTATTGTTTGATTGGTCAATTTGATAAAAAGGACTAAATCGCGTAAGGTGTAAAAGTGATATTCTAATAGATTAATGTATCTATTAGCTATGGATTATATAATTGAAAGTCCTTATGTTGTTATTAAACCATTATTATAGGTAATGGACATTTATGGACATAAAACAAGTGAATTTTAATGTTTTAAACTAAGGTTAATTTAGTAAATTATGTATTAATGATAAAATAAATTAAAGAAACAAAGATATCATCTTTATTTTATTCATGCTTCAACCGAATATTAGGGCTAGTAAACACCATTGTTGAGTTCTTCTTTCGGCCAAGCTTGTAAGGCTAATTAAGGTACAATTTTTGTCCCATTTTTAATGATTTCTATGTTTTTGAGATCGTTGCAGCTTAGTCTAGCTAGCCTAGGGACTAATTTGCCAAACTGCTAAAGACTTAGAAAGTTTTCATTGATGAATAAGCATGTATTTGATAGTTGATGATAAATTTTGAATGTTTGAAGATAGTTATACAAGTTTTGTTAAGTGATTTTGAGTAAAAATGCAAATTAAGGATTGAATTGAGAAATGTTGAAAATTTATGGTTAAAATGTGAAATAAATGAGAAATATGGGCTAATATAAGTACTAGAGAAATTTGGATAGCATAGTTTGTGGTTAAATTGCATGAATTTATGATTTTATGAAATAAGGACTAAATTGTAAAAATGTGAAATATTAGGGGCAATTATGTAAAAATGCCTTAAAGTGAAATTTGGACTAAATTGAATAAATGGATGATTAAATGAGTTGAATTTGATATTATATAGATCAAGAAAAGCGAAATATGGACTTAGATCGGGGGAAGAACAAGGTTTCATATTAGTTGACCAGCGTTATCATTTTTACATCCGAGGTAAGTTCGTATGTAATAAGCATTGTTATAATTATGCTTTAAATGCTTTGATATTGCATAAATTGTGTATGCAAGACTACAGTCACTTTCGGTGATGATTCGGTTAATTATGGGCACTTAGTATGCGAAATCAAGATAGCTTCGGCTATATATTTGCACTTAGTGTGCGAGATCGAGATAGCTTGGACTATGTATGGTAGTTAGTGTGCGAGATCGAGATAGCTTCAGCTATGTATTGGCAGTTAGTGAGCGAGATATCAAGTATTCGATAGTATTCCGAATAGGTATGAACTCGTTACGAATTTGTACAGGTATGTACTTGGAAAGTATGAGCTTCAAATAGAAGAAGTTATGAATTTTCATATAAGCATATGATTAAGTGTATGGAAGGTTTGTTTGTTATTATGAATTATATGTTATATAGTTCAAAATTGTTGATTTGTGTATTATGATTTGTTGAGTTTATTTCATACAAGCTTACTAAGCCATAAAGCTTACTTTGTGTATTTCTTTGTGATTTATAGTGATTTCAAAGCTAGCTCAAATTTGGGGATCGTCGGAGATATCGTCACACTATCCAACCATCACTTTGGTACTTTTGAGCTTATGGTTTGGTCGTATGGCATGTATAGGAAGTTGGTCATTTTGATAAGTATTTTGCTAGTAACTTTTTTCTATTTGAGTTGACTTATGAATACCTATATTTTGGTTTGTATATATAGCCATGTGAGTTGGCTTATATTGATGATTTTGGTGATGTATATAAGTGTGCAAATGACCTTTGTTTTGAGTTGGTAATTGTCCTATAAATGCTAATTGTGATGGGATGATTTTGAATTAGTATTTGGAGTTTGAATTAACCCATGTTTGATGAATGATATGTTGGTGATATTAGGTAAATAAATGCATGTTTGGATGTGTCCATATTGATGAATTGAGATTATGAATATTGGTATGTTTTGGAAGACAGGTTGGGATATAGTGTGTATTGTATTTGTTGGTATTGAAATGGTATGAAAGATGTTTGATTGAGGTTGTTTAGAATGCTTATAAGTATTATGTTTTGGTGACATTGAAATTGGTATAGGTGTGTATAAGTTTGGGTGGCAAATTGGCTTGGGAAAATCCTATTTTTGTCCACACGGGCCTGTGCCTCAGCCGTGTGTGACACACGGTCATGTTACACGGTCGTCTGTCCCCTAGTGTTGAAATTGAATTGAAGTCCGTATGCTCCACACGGTCTCACACACGAGCGTGTGATCGGCCATATGGCATAAGTCAGTATACCCCTAATTTGCACACGGCCTAGCACACGGGCATGTGACTTGGCCGTGTTGCATAAGTCAGTATACCCTACTGTGTTTGTACATGACCTAGCACACACCGGCACAGCACCGCGTGTGTGGTCACTTCGAAGGGCACATGGGCAAGACACATGAGCGTGTGGTTGGCTGTGTGACCCATGTCAGTAAGCTCACTTGTTTGGACACGAGGTAGGACACGGGCTGGGACATGGCCATGTGCTCCCATTTTGAATGTCCACACGGCTGTGACACGGGCGTGTTTGGTGGCTGTGTGAGACACACGACCTGGCCACACGAGCGTGTGTCCCCTATTTTGAGAAAAAATTTTAGAAGTTCGTGAAAGTTTCTTAAGTTATCAGTTTAGTCCCAAACCATTCCTAAAGCATGTTGAGGGCCTCATAGGCTTGTAATAGGGACATATTTATTAAATTGAATGATGATTGCTTGTATTGATTAAATGTATGTGAAAAGTATGTTTAAATGTGTTGTAAGTTTGGTAATGCTCCGTAACCCTATTCAGGCATTGAATATGGGTGAGGGGTGTTACAGGTTTTATATGTCGATGACATTTTGCTTGTCACTAATGGTGTAGGCTTATTACACGAAACAAAGAGGTTTTTATCTAAGCATTTTGAGATGAAATATCTTTGGGGACGCCTACCTTATTTTAGGAATTCAGATACATTAAGACCAATCTTGAGGTATTATTGGATTGTCACAAAAGAGCTATATCAATAAAGTACTCAAAAGATTCAACATGCAAGGTTGTAGACCAGGTGACACCTCTTTGGCTAAATAAGATAAATTTAATTTTATTCAATGCCTTAAAAGTAACCTTGAAATTCAAGAAATACAAAAGATTCCTTATGCACCATCTGTTGGGAGTCTAATGTATGTTCAAGTATGTACGCGTCTGGATATTACATGCATTGTTGGGATGTTAGGCATATATTGAAGCAACCTTGGTATGGAACATTGGATAGTAGCCTAGTGAGTTATATTGTGTAACAGCCCATTTTTAGTCAAATCAAAATAGTGATTTCAGAACCAAAAATCCAAATTTGAAATAATTATTTTATTATTATTTTAATGTTTCCAGCATGATAGATTAATTGTGTGAAAGTTTCGTTAAGAAATTTTATCATTTGAGTGATTAATTCGATAAAAAGGACTAAATTGTGTAAAGTGTTAAATTTGTGTTCTATTAGCTAAAAGTATTAAATGGCTATGAAATTAAATAGTAGAGGTCCTTATGTGGTAATTATACCATTGTTTATATTGGTGGACATTCTTGGAAAACTTTTAAGTGTTTTTGAATGTTTATAATTAAGGTTAAATATGTAAATTGGTTAATAAATGATAATTTAATAAACCAAAAGCCATTATACTCATCATCTTCTTCATCTAACTGATTTTAACAAGGAAAAGAACCATTTTTAGGGTTTGAAATTAGGTAAGATATTATCCTTCAATTAGGTATGCATTTTTAACCCGTTTTTAATGATTTCTATGTTTTTGAGATCGTTGCAACTAAGTCTAGCTAGTCCAGGGACTATTTTGCAAAATTGTTAAAGATTTAGGATGTTTACATTGATGAATAAGCATTTTTTTTTGATGATTGATGATAGATTATGAATGTTTAATGATAGTTATACAAGTTTTGTTGAGTGATTTTTAGTGAAAATGCAAATTAGGGATTAAATTGTAAAATGTGGAAAATTTGTGGTTAAAATGTGAAATAAATGGAAAATATGGGTTGCTAGGGACCTAATTGTAATTCGGCTAGCATGGGTTGGTATCAAATTGCATTAATTTATGCTTTTATGAAATAAAGACTAAATTGTAAAAATGTGAAACCTTAGGGGTAAATGTGTAAAAGTCCTTTAAAGTGTGATATGGATTAAATTGATGAGAGAGATTATTAAATAAGCTAAATTTGGTATTATATAGATCAAGAGAAATGAAATTCAGATCTAGATCAGGGTAAAAACAAAGTACTCGACTAATCGACCTATTTCGCCGTTTTTACGTCCGAGGTAAGTTCGTGTGTAATAAACATTATTATATTTATGTTTTAAATGCCTTGATATTGCATAAATTGTGAATTATGATATTACGGACACATTCGACGAAGATCCGGCATTGGAAATCCCTGTTGAACATTAGGAATAGTTAGGATACGAATGACATGTCATTAGGGGATTCATTAAGTTGGCTTCGGGCCATGATATTGGCACTTAGGGTGCGAGACTCCTGAGTATTCGACTTTTATTCCAAATGGTTCAACGGGTATATCAAAGATATGATTTGATGAGAATAGATTCGTATCGGTACAGGTATGTACGAAAACTGAATGTGCATTGATCATATGAAAGGTTTAATTTATGGTTAAATAGATGATTGAGAATAAGTGAACATTTTGTTTATAGATTTTGTGGTAAGTTTATGCATATTTTGAATGGGTTAAGTTTTGCTTATTATTTTCATACGAGCTTACTAAGCTATAAAGCTTACTTTGTTTATTTTACCATGTTTTATTGTGATTTCAAAGCTAGCTCGGATTCAGGGATCGTTGGAGACTTCGTCACACTATCCAAATACTACTTTGGTACTTTTAAAACTACGTTTTTGGTCACATGGCATGTATTAGACTTTGGTCATTTTGATATGTATTTGGTGTTGGATGTAGCCATTTGAGTTGGCTTATTTTGGTTGATTTGATTTTGTGTATTGCCTTGTAATTTGGCTTATTTTGGAAAATATGGTGATGTATATATATATGTGTTAATGCTATTTGGTGATGAGGTTTATATTTACTTATTGAATGCCTAAATGAGATATGGTAGTGAAGGTAGCAAATTGCTTAGTGTATGCCTTATTGTGGATAGGTATATTGAGTACCATATGAGTGCATTAAGAGTTATGATAAACATGTGGTTTTAGGTAAAGTTATGCACAATTGAAAGTGACAAATTAGGTGTTTTGAGATTGTAAAAATTATGCTTTGAATTGGCATGTTTTGGTTTTAGTTATGCTTGAATTGGATGCCCATATATGCTTTGATTATGTGCCATTTGAGTTGTATAGGTGTGTGAAAATTTGGGTGGCAAGATGGCTTGGTAAATAGCCTATTTTTGTCCATAAGGGCGTATGTCTCAGCCGTGTGTGACACACTGCCATGTACACGGCCGTGTGTCCCCTAGTGTTGAATTAGAAACCAAGTCAGTATGTTCCACACGGCCTCAAGCACGGGCGTGTTACTTGGCCATGTGGCATAAGTCAGTACACCCTATATGCTTGGCATGGCCTAGCACACGGCCTAGTACACGGGCATGTATGGCCATTTTTAGGGCACACGGGCATGTGTGTTGGCCGTATGACCCAAGTCAGAGATTTACACGAGGTCGGACACAGGCTAGGACACGGTCATGTGCTCCCATTTCAAATGTCTACACGGCCTGCGACACGGACGTGTCTTTGGCCATGTGTCGGTGTAACAGCTCATTTTTAGTCAAATTAGAACAGTGGTTTTGGGACCACAAATCTGAAGCCAAAATATTTATTTTATTATTTTTTTAATGTCTACAGCATGATAATGTGATGGTGTGAAAATTTCGTCAAGAAATTTTATCGTTTAAATGGTTAATTTGATAAAAAGGACTAAATCGTGTAAAGTGCAAAATTGATGCTCTATTAGTTAAAGGTGTCTAATAGCTATAGAACCTTAAAGTTAAGGTCCTTATGTGGTAATTAACCTATTTATGAGATAGTGAATGATAATGGAGTGTTATTTGGTGTAATTAATAATTTTATAAAGGTTAATTTTGTATTTTGTAAATATTGTTAATAATAAGTAAAATAAACCAAACATTTCATCCATTATCATCTTTGTAAAGTGAATTTAAAGAAGGAAAAAGAAGACACTAGGTTTCTTCATTTGGCCAAGTTAAATTCAAGCAATTAGGTATGTGTTTTGTTCTATTTTTAATGATTTCTATGTTTTTGAGATCGTTGCAGCTTAGTCTAGCTAGCCCAGGGACTAATTTGAAAAATTTTTAAAGATTTTGAAATGATGCTATTGATGAATACATATGTGTTTTTATGTTTGATGATAGGTTTTGAATGTTTGTTGTTAGTTAAATAAGTTTAGTTAAGTGATTTTTAGTGAAAATGCAAATTAGGGGCTAAATTGAGAAATGTTGAAACTTTGTGGTTAAAATGTTAAATAAAAGGAAAATATGGGCTGTTAGGGGTATAATAGTAATTCATCTAGCATGGATATAATTGGAATTTCACTAATTTGTGATTTTATGCAATAAGGACTAAATTGTAAAAAATGTGAAATATGTGGGGAAAAAGTGTAAATGTGTTTTAAAGTATGTTTTGGACTAAATTTAATGAATAGATGATTGAATAAGTTAATTTTGAATACATATAGATCAAGAAAAGTGGAATTCAGATCTAGATCGGGGAAAAACGAAAGTGATTGATTAATCGACTCAATTCGTCGTTTTAACATCCGAGGTAAGTTCGTATGTTATAAATTCATTTCAAATATATTTTATATTCTTTGATATAACATGAATTGTGATATTGTGATTACGGACAAGTTCGAAAATGATTCGATGAAGATTCGACAGTTTAAATCCCGATTGAACCTTAGGAATAGTTTAGGTTGCTAGTGACATGTCATTAGGTATACTTGAGTTGGCTTCGGGCCATGATTTAGCACTATGTGTGTGAAATAAATCGATTTGGCTTCAAGCCATGCATATCGATTGATTTGGCTTTGGGACATGATATCAGAATTTCGGATAAGTTTCCTTGATTTGGCTACGAGCCATGGTATAGGTACTTATCGAGTGAGACCTTGAGTATCCGACTTTTATTCCAAATGGTTCAACGGGTAAATGAAGGATGTGATTGAGTATGAGATTAGTAAAAGATAGTACAGGTACGTACGAAAATGAATTGAGTATTAAAAACTATGAAATTGATGAGTTCCTTGGTAAGTTATATGAATGATCAGTTGATAATTTGAGATTTAATATAATTGTTGCACATTGTTTTCCATTATATGATTTACTTATGAATGATGATAGTTGTTCATTGTTAACATACGAGCTTACTAAGCTATATAGCTTACTTTGTTGTTTTTCCATGTTTTATAGTGATTTCAAAGCTAGCTCGGATTCAGGAATCGTCAGAGACTTCACCACACTATCCACTGACTCTTTGGTACTTTTGAAACTATGTTTTAAGTATATGGCATGTATAGGTATTTATGTAATAGACCGAATTTGACCCTAATCGGAATGGTGGTTTCGGGACCACGAATCGAGTCTAAAAAAAATTTAAATATTATATTATGTGTTTATTATATGTGAATTAATGTGTGTGAAAGTTTCGTAGAAAAATTTTATCGTTTAAGCACTTAATTTGATAAAAAGGACTTAATCGCGTTAAGTGCAAAAGTTGCAAATTATAGTGAAAAGTCTTAATGTGATAGTGACTTTTTAAATTGAAGTCCTAAAAGGACAAATAGCCAAATTCTATAGTAAGTGGCCGGCCAAGTACATAACTAACCTTAGTTTATAATGTTTAATATTTTATAACATAAGGTTAAAATGGTAATAATTAAATTATGTTATATTAGTTAAACAATTCATAAAATAAAGCCATTGCATGCTTATTTTGCCGAAAGAAAAGAGAAACAAAAGGGGAGAAAAGCTTTGAAATATTCGGCCTTATTCAAGCTTAATTAGGTAAGAAATCTAGCTTGGTTTTTGTTAATTTTTACGTTTTTGAGATCGTTGCTTAGTATATTACCCGACCCATGCTAGAATTTCTAAGATTAGTGTGTATATATGATTCGGCCATTGATGAATTCTTGAGGTTTTTGATGTTTGATGATTTTAAATTAAAGATATGTTAAGGATTGATATGTTTTGTATTAGAAATTTTAGTGAATTTTAGTATTTAGGGCTAATTTGTAAAAGTAAATTTTTAGAGGGACTTATTTGCTAAATAATTGAAGAAAAAGGGCTTGTATAGCCCCTATACATATTCGGCCCTTGAGGGGTATTGAGAAATTTGGTGTATTTTGTGTTTTAGGCAAATAGGACTAAATTGTAAAAATTTGAAATAGTAGGGGTAAAATGGTAAATTGCTTATTTATGTGCTTAGGGACTAAATTGAGATGAAATGTACTTGAATGAGTTAAATTTTAATGTGTTTTAGATCAAGAGCAAAGAAAAACGAATTTAAATCGGGGAAAGACGAAGGTTCTCGAATAGCCGATTCGCACGGTCTATCGATAGCCGAGGTAAGTCCCTAAGCTGGATTATATTAAAGAATGCATTATGAAAGTATTAAATGACAATTTTTGATAAATTTGGGTATATTTTCATGTGATAGCCGAATGTAGTAATATAACATTGAATTGGATATGTTTTATTATACAATGTTATAATAGTTTTATTTGTGAAAAATGAATGAGCTTAGTTGAATTGGAAATGTGATAGAATTATGAAATCTAAGTGATAAGTGGTTATGATAATATTGAAATGTTCATTGAAATGTTGAAAATGATGATATCTCGGGCTTTAAGCCTAGCAGGCCCTGTGCCGGTGATTCATTTCAGGCTTTAATGCCTAGCGTGCTTTGTCTTGGTGTTATATGTCGCTTTGTGCCTAGCAGTGCCTAGTGCTTGGTGATTCATTTCAAAGCTTCTTGCCTAGCGTGCCTCGTCTTGCATTGACTTAATTAGGGCTTTAATGCCTAGCGGGCTTTTGCTTAGGTGATAAGTTAAAATAGAGAATTGGAGATGTATATACATAGTAGATTGAGCTATAAGCTCTAAAAAGAAAAAGAAATTAACTTATTATATTGGTAAGTGACAAGGTAAGTTGATTATTTGAAATGATAAATGGTTATGTAAATATGAATTATGTGCTAACCTATTTGAACATATACATGATTTGGCCTATTTATGTATTTGTAATAATGAGAGTTAAATTATATATTTTTATATGATTGATTATGTTCGACCAAAAGGTATGTATTGAATCAAGTTCATGATATATGTGATGTTGATTAAATACGTAAGTTGATAGAAATGTGTTGGTGCATTCGGTATGTAAGGTATGCGATTAAAAATGACATTGAGTTGATGTGGATTGTTTGCATATAGGAGAAGTTATTATATATATATAGTTTCGGCCATGCTTTTTATATATATATTTGTATTCATTCAATTATGTGAGATCATTTTAAATGTACATTGAAGATGTTATTCGATTGTATGTGGAAATGCATATGACTTTATTTATCGATCAAGGTGCTTTCGATAAGTCTTACAAGTTAAGTATACGATGAATAAGGTTTCACTATATATGAACATTGATATTCGGCTATGATGGTACATATGTGTGTATATGTCATAAATACTGCTTGAGACTTACTAAGCTAGCAAGCTTATTGTGTGTATTATGTTTACCCTTATTTTATAGATTTAGGTTCAAGCTGCGGACTTGAAGGATCTGGGAAGAAGTCAACCGCACTATCGACTTTCTTTTGGTATTGAATAACTTAGTTTTGTATTAAAAAGGGCATGTATAGGTTAGACTAAACAGTATAACTAACGTTTTGTAATCGTGTAAATATGCTAGGCATGCGAAAATGGCTATCTATTTTGGATAACTTGTTTCGTGTTTTGATGATATAGTTTGCTCATGCCATGAGTTATCATTTATGCTTGAATATGGTTTAATCATGCGTGAGTGTGGTACTATTATTTGTGCATGTTAGGTTATGGTATATACATATCATGAGAGATTATTTCTTTTAAATTAGGTGTGATATATATATGAATGATCAAGATATAATATAATTACTTGTTATATTCGGTCATGTTATTAAAGGAATAAGAAATTATGCCTTAGAATGTATTTATGTATGGTATTTAGGTTAAATGGTTTGATTGTTTAAAGTTAAATTATAGGCGTGATACTCAAACATGGGGTTGTATTAAGTGGTAAACAAGTGTGTATATTCGGTATGAAAAGTTGTATAGGTCATGTGTTTGAGTTGGGCATATTCGCCATGTTTTCTCATGTGCAATATGAAATGAGCTTAGATTCACATGTTTTTGGTTAGTAAGAGATGTGTTTGATCTTGTTGTTTTAACTATGTTCGTATAAAAGAAGTGATTTAAATTATGATGAAATGTTTATTTGTTGGTATTGAAGTTGGTATATTTGTGTCGATAAGTCTTGAAAGAATATGTACATAGATATTTTATTTTTGACATTGGTGGTGATGAATTGTTTAAGTAAAGTCAATATATATATGTATTCAGTTAATGAGTTTACCTTTAATTAGTACTTTATTATCTTTAATGAAATTGACTATGATTTCGTAAATAGTAATTATATGCAATACCTTGTCTTTGTGATGTAACGACTTAAACCTAATCCGGTGATGGACACGGGATAAGGGTGTTACATTTGATTGGTATCAGAGCTTACAGTTTAGTCGATTCTAGGACTACCGTAGCGCGTGTGAGTCTAGCTATATATATCGATAGTGTGGTGACTTCTGATATTTTGAACTGTGTTTTATATAGTAAATGGACACTGATCCTAAAAGAGCCGTAGCGGATGATGTGAAAAGTGTGGCGCCTGACCGTGCACATAGATCAGTGTGAAAGACTCTCGACCAGTTTTGGGTAGCCACGAGGGGGAGGCTAAACAAGCCTTCTATTAGATGATGAATGAGTGGTTTACCCAGTTTATCCAGACTAATCTGGCTGTACACCAACCTCCACCCCCGAATAATCCAACTCCGATACCTTCAACACCCCCGATGATAGATCCGATGAGATCTAGTAGGCCTCCAGTTGATAAAATCAGGAAATTTAGGGCTGAAGAATTCAAGGCCAATGATGATGATGATGCAGAGCGAGCCAAAATATGGCTTGATAACACTATTCGGGTACTAGATGAGCTATCTTGTACTCCAGATGAATGCCTGAAGTGTGCTATATCGTTACTTCGGGACACTGCATATCACTGGTGGAATACACTAGTATCAGTGGTTCTGAAAGAAAAAGTGACGTGGGATTTCTTCCAGAATGAATTTCACAAGAAATATATCAGTCAAAATTTATTGATCAAAAACGAAAAGAATTTCTTGAACTGAAACAGGGAAGGATGACCGTGACAGAATATGAACGAAAATTTGTCAGGCTTAGCAGATATGCTAGAGAGTGTGTATCAACTGAAGCCATTATGTGTAAAAGGTTTGAAGACGGTCTGAATGAAGAGATAATGTTGCTTGTTGGCATTCTTGAAATTCAAGAATTTGTGACTCTAGTTGAGCGAGCTTGCAAAGCTGAAGAGCTTGGGAAAGAGAAAAGAAAGGCTGAGACAGAAGCTAGAGACATTCGTAAGAGGTCGTCGGGTAAGACTTTTCATTCCACATCCAAGAAGTTCAGAGATGATTCCAGCCGACATAAAGTTACTTCAGATTTACCTAGACGTGATCGACCTCCAGTGGGCTCCCGAGCTACCTCGATGGCCAATGTTTGTAACATTCCACAGAATCGAGTTGAATGCAAACATTGTGGAAAATGGCATTCTGAGAGTTGTAGAGTTCGTGATCGGTCTTGCTTTAAATGTGGATCCTCAAAGCATTTTATTCGAGAGTGCCCGATGTTAGTTGAGCAGAATACCGCACAGAACTCTAGACCGAGTAGTGTATCAAGACAGGCGACCACCCGAGCATTCGGCAATGTAGATGGTAGTCGAGAGGGACGAAGAACACCGATTCGATCGAGGCTAGAGCTTCACTAGAGCTTATGTTACTCGAGCTAGAGAGGATCTTGCTTCTCCGGATGTCATTACCGATACTTTCACCCTTTATGATACTACGTAATTGCATTGATTGATCTGGTTCGACCCATTCATATGTATGTGAAACTACGGTATTGAGAAGACTCGCCGATTGAGTCTCTGAGTTTGTGATTCGCGTGTCCAACCCTTTGGGTAGATGTGTGTTTGTTAATAAAGTGTGTAAAGGTTGCCCATTGATGATTCGGGATTTTGCTTCCCAGTCGATTTAATGTTGTTGCCTTTCGATGAGTTTGATATAATTTTGGGAATGGACTAGTTAACCGCATGATGCGGTGGTGAATTACGAAAGAAAGCTTATTGATTTGAGACATCGAATGGTGAGATCATTAGAATTGAATCCGATGATTTAAGTGGGTTTCCTCTGATTATATCCTCGATGTTAGCCGAAAGTATGTGAGAAAAGGGTGCGAAGCTTATTTGGCTTATCTCTTGGATAATAAATTGTCCGAGAAATAGATTGAATCATCGGTTGTATGTGAATACCCGGATGTGTTTCTGAAGAACTACTAGGGTTTACCCCAAAGACGAGAAATTGAGTTTGGCATTGACTTAGCACAGGAAGCGACTCGATCTTAATAGCTCCATATCGGATGGCACCTCTTGAGCTAAAAGAGTTGAAAGCACGGTTGCAAGAGTTAACAGATAGGGCTTTGCGACCAAGTTTCTCTCCTTGGTGCACCAGTTCTTTTGTGAAAAGAAAGATGGAGCGATGCGAATATGTATTGATTATCGGCAACTAAATAAGGTAACTATAAAGAATAAGTACCGTTCCTCGAATTGATGATTTGTTTGATCGGTTGAAAGGGCTTGAGATTTTCGAAGATAGATTTGAGATCGGGTTATTATCGATTCTGAGTCGAGATACAAATGTGCCAAAGACTGCATTTCGGACGAGGTACGGACATTTTGAGTTTTTGGTTATGCCTTTTGGGCTTTCTAATGCACCTGCTATTTTTATGGATTTGATGAATCGGGTTTTTAGACAGTTTTTGGATCAATTTGTAGTAGTGTTTATTGATGATATATTGATCTACTCCAAAGATGAAATCGAGCATACTGAGCATTTGAGATTAGTGCTACAAACTTTGTGGAATCAGCAGTTGTATGCGAAGTTTAGTAAGTGTGATTTCTGGATGAAAGAGGTCAACTTTTTGGGACATGTTGTTTCAGCATCAGGCATTCGAGTTGATCCGAACAAAATCTCGGCTATACTTGATTGGAAGCCACTAAAAAGTGTTTTCGAGATTCGAAGTTTTCTGGGACTTGCGGGCTACTATAGACGGTTTGTGAAAGGTTTTTCTGTAATAGCTACACCTTTGACAAAGCTACTACAGAAAGATGTCAAGTTCGAGTGGTCAGAAAATTGTCAGAAAAGTTTCGATCAGTTGAAAGCCCTTTTGACGGAAGCTCCGGTGTTAGCTCAGCCTGAACTGGGTAAAGAATTTGTTGTGTATTCTGATGCTTCCTTAAATGGCTTGGGCTGCGTTTTGATGCAGGAAGGCAAAGTTGTAGCCTACGCTTCAAGACAATTGAAGTCGCATGAAAGAAACTACCCGACGCATGATTTAGAACTAGCAGCTATTGTGTTCGCATTGAAAATTTGGCATCATTATTTACACGTTGAGAAATGTCATGTTTACTCGGATCACAAAAGTCTTAAATATTTGATGACTCAAAAATATTTAAACTTGAGACAACGTAGATGGTTAGAACTGTTGAAAGACTATGAGTTAGTGATTGACTACCATCCTGGGAAAGCTAACGTTGTTGCAGATGCATTAAGTCGAAAATCATTGCTTGCTCTTCGTGCATTGAACACACAGATGGTTATGTCAGATGATAGTTCGATCATAGCCGAGTTAAAAGCAAGGCCAATGTTTATTCAGCAAATTTGTGATGCACAAAAAGCTGACAAAGATATGACTGTTAAACGGGCTCAGTATGGAAATAATGCAGAGTCAGAATTTCAAATTGATGAAAATGACTGCTTGAATTACAAAAGCCGAATGTGTGTACCGAAGGACGTGGATTTGATTCAGATGTTATTGAAAGAAGCTCATAATAGTCAGATGTCGATACATCCAGGTAGCACGAAAATGTATAATGACTTGAAGCAGTTCTGCTGGTGGCCTGGTATGAAACGAGATATATCTGAATTTGTTTCAAAGTGCTTAATTTGTCAACAAGTAAAAGTCGAGCATCAAGTGCCTTCTGGGTTGCTTCAGCAGATCATGATACCTGAATGGAAATGGGATAGAATCACTATGGATTTTGTATCTGGTTTGCCTATGACACCGAGTAAGAAAGATGCAGTCTGGGTTATAGTTGATAGATTGACCAAATCGGCTCATTTTGTACCAATTCGAATGGACTATTCACTTGATAAACTTGCAGAATTGTATATATCACAAATTGTGAGGTTGCATGGTGTGCAGAGTTCCATTGTTTCGGACAGAGACCCGAGATTCACATCACGATTTTGGAAGAAGTTGCAAGATGCTTTAGGTACTAAACTTCATTTTAGTACAGCCTTTCATCCTCGATGGATGGACAATCGAGAGAACTATTGAGATACTTGAGGACATGTTGAGATGTTGCATTCTCGAGTTTGAAGGTACTTGGGAGCGATACCTACCCTCGATTGAATTTGCCTATAATAACAATTTTCAATCTAGTATTAAAATGGCGCCTATGAAGCCTTATGCGGCGAAGGTGTCGAACACCATTATCTTGGGTGAGCTCGGTGAGAATAAGATACACGGGTTGATTTGATTAAAGAAACCGAGCAGAAAGTAGCTATTATTAGAGACAATTTGAAAGTCGCCTCGGATCGTCAAAAGTCTTATCTTGATTTGAAACGTAAAGACATTGAATTTCAAGTTGGAGATCGAGTATTCTTGAAAGTTTCTCTGTGGAAAAAGGTACTCCGATTTGGTCGGAAAGGCAAACTTAGTCCGAGATTCATCGGACCTTATGAAATTACTGAACATATTGGGCCTGTTGCTTATAGATTGAAGTTGCCTTCTGAGATAGAAAAGATACATGACGTATTTCATGTTTTGATGCTTCGTAAGTACAGATTAGATCCGTCCCATGTGATTAGACCGTCTGAGATTAAAATCTGACCCGATATGACATATGAGGAAGAACCGATTCGTATTTTAGCTCAGGAAAAGAAAGAGTTAAGAAACAAGAAAATTCCATTAGTAAAAGTATTGTGGAAAAGGCACGGAGTTGAAGAGGCTACGTGGGAGCCTGAGGATTCAATGAGGCAACAATATCCGACATTATTTAACGGTAAGATTTTTGAGGACGAAAATCCTTAAGGGGGAGAGTTGTAACAGACCGAATTTGACCCTAATCGGAACGGTGGTTTCGGGACCACAAATCTGAGTCTAAAAAAAATTTAAATATTATATTTTGTGTTTATTATATGTGAATTAATGTGTGTGAAAGTTTCATAGAAAAATTTTATCGTTTAAGCACTTAATTTGATAAAAAGGACTTAATCGCGTTAAGTGCATAAGTTGTAAATTATAGTGAGAAGTCCTAATGTGATAGTGGCTTTTTAAATTGAAGTCCTAAAAGGACAAATATCCAAATTCTATAGTAAGTGGCCGGCCAAGTACATAACTAACCTTAGTTTATAATGTTTAATATTTTATAACATAAGGTTAAAATGGTAATAATTAAATTATGTTATTATTAGTTAAACAATTCATAAAATAAAGCCATTGCATGCTTATTTTGCCAAAAGAAAAGAGAAACAAAAGGGGAGAAAAGCTTTGAAATATTCGACCTTATTCAAGCTTAATTAGGTAAGAAATCTAGCTCGGTTTTTGTTAATTTTTACGTTTTTGAGATTGTTGCTTAGTATATTACCCGACCCATGCTAGAATTTCTAAGATTAGTGTGTATATATGATTTGGCCATTGATGAATTCTTGAGGTTTTTGATGTTTGATGATTTTAAATTAAAGATATGTTAAGGATTGATATGTTTTGTATTAGAAATTTTAGTGAATTTTAGTATTTAGGGCTAATTTGTAAAAGTAAATTTTAGAGGACTTATTTGCTAAATAATTGAAGAAAAGGGCTTGTATAGCCCCTATACATATTCGCCCTTGAGGGTATTGAGAAATTTGGTGTATTTTGTGTTTTAGGCAAATAGGACTAAATTGTAAAAATTTGAAATAGTAGGGTAAAATGGTAAATTGCCTATTTATGTGCTTAGGGACTAAATTGAGATGAAATGTACTTGAATGAGTTAAATTTTAATGTGTTTTAGATCAAGAGCAAAGAAAAGCAGTTTAGATCGGGGAAAGACGAAGGTTCTCAAATAAAATGATTCATTGCGGTCTATCGATAGCGAGGTAAGTCCCTAATTTGGATTATATTAAAGAATGCATTATGAAAGTATTAAATGACAATTTTGATAAATTTGGGTATATTTTAATGTGATAGCGAATGTAGTAATATAACATTGAATTGGATATGTTTTATTATACAATGTTATAATAGTTTTATTTGTGAAAATGAATGAGCTTAGTTGAATTGGAAATGTGATAGAATTATGAAATCTAAGTGATTAGTGGTTATGATAATATTGAAATGTTCATTGAAATGTTGAAAATGATGATATCTCGGGCTTTAAGCCTAGCAGGCCTGTCTTGCATTGATTCATTCGAGCTTTAATGCCTAGCGAGCTTTGTCTTGGTGTTATATGTCGCTTTGTGCCTAGTGCCTAGTCTTATGATTCATTTCGAGCTTCTTGCCTAGCGAGCCTCGTGCTGTGACTTAATTCGGGCTTTAATGCTTAGCGGGCTTTTTTTGGTGATAAGTTAAAACAGAGAATTGGAGATGTATATACATAGTAGATTGAGCTATAAGCTCTAAAAAGAAAAAGAAATTAACTTATTATATTGGTAAGTGACAAGGTAAGTTGATTATTTGAAATGATAAATGGTTATGTAAATATGAATTATGTGCTAACCTATTTGAACATATACATGATTTGGCCTATTTATGTATTTGTAATAATGAGAGTTAAATTATATATTTTTATATGATTGATTATGTTCGGCCAAAAGGTATGTATTGAATCAAGTTCATGATATATGTGATGTTGATTAAATACGTAAGTTGATAGAAATGTGTTGGTGCATTCGGTATGTAAGGTATGCGATTAAAAATGACATTGAGTTGATGTGGATTGTTTGCATATAGGAGAAGTTATTATATATATATATAGTTTCGGCCATGCTTTATATATATATATATATATATATTTGTATTCATTCAATTATGTGAGATCATTTTAAATGTACATTGAAGATGTTATTCGATTGTATGTGGAAATGCATATGACTTTATTTATCGATCAAGGTGCTTTCGATAAGTTTTACAAGTTAAGTATACGATGAATAAGGTTTCACTGTATATGAACATTGATATTCGCTATGATGGTACATATGTGTGTATATGTCATAAATACTGCTTGAGACTTACTAAGCTAGCAAGCTTATTGTGTGTATTCTGTTTACCCTTGTTTTATAGATTTAGGTTCAAGCTGCGGACTTGAAGGATCTGGGAAGAAGTCAACCGCACTATCGACTTTCTTTTGGTATTGAATAACTTAGTTTTGTATTAAAAAGGGCATGTATAGGTTAGTCTAAATAGTATAACTAACATTTTGTAATCGTGTAAATATGCTAGGCATGCGAAAATGGCTATCTATTTTGGATAAGTTGTTTCGTGTTTTGATGATATAGTTTGCTCATGCCATGAGTTATCATTTATGCTTGAATATGGTTTAATCATGCGTGAGTGTGGTACTATTATTTGTGCATGTTAGGTTATGGTATATACATATCATGAGAGATTATTTCTTTTAAATTAGGTGTGATATATATATGAATGATCAAGATATAATATAATTACTTGTTATATTCGGTCATGTTATTAAAGGAATAAGAAATTATGCCTTAGAATGTATTTATGTATGGTATTTAGGTTAAATGGTTTGATTGTTTAAAGTTAAATTATAGGCGTGATACTCAAACATGGGGTTGTATTAAGTGGTAAACAAGTGTGTATATTCGGCATGAAAAGTCAGTATAGGTCATGTGTTTGAGTTGGGCATATTCGCCATGTTTTCTCATGTGCAATATGAAATGAGCTTAGATTCACATGTTTTTGGTTAGTAAGAGATGTGTTTGATCTTGTTGTTTTAACTATGTTCGTACAAAAGAAGTGATTTAAATTATGACGAAATGTTCATTTGTTGGTATTGAAGTTGGTATATTTGTGTCGATAAGTCTTGAAAGAATATGCACATAGATATTTTATTTTTTGACATTGGTGACTGATGAATTGTTTAAGTAAAGTCAATATATATATGTATTCAGTTAACGAGTTTACCTTTAATTAGTACTTTATTATCTTTAATGAAATTGACTATGATTTCGTAAATAGTAATTATATGCAATACCTTGTGCTATGACAGGTAACGCCCTTAAACCTAATCCGGTGATGGACACGGGATAAGGGTGTTACAATTTAAGTGTTGTTGATTATGTTTTGGTAATGAAGTAGGCGAAATGAATTGGCATTGTAAATGTATATGTTTTGGCTTGTAATTATAGCCATGAGATTTGGCTTAATTTGAAGAATTTGGTTATGTGCTTATATATGTGCATAATTGTTGATAGTTAAGTTCATGAATGGATAAGAGAATGACTTATATTATGAGAATTGTGGCCATTGTTTCTAATTGGTATTATGAATGTTAAATTGATGATTTGAGAAATTTGGTATGCTTCTGAAATTAGACCTAATAATGCATCTTTGATAATGGTAATTTTGATGATTGAGTAGACAAGAATTGGTATGAATTTAGTTAGTTTATTGTGATACTTATGTGCTTTGAATAGGTTAGTATTGAAATGGTAAGATTTTGGCTTGGTTTGGATGTTTTGGATTGCATATTGGACTATGGATTGGTTCCATTTGTGTTGTTTAGGTATATGAGATTTTGGGTGGCAAATTGGCTTGCTAAATAGCCTATTTTTGTTCACACGAGTGGAGACACATGCGTGTGTCTCTATAACAGCCTGATTTTGGGTCTATTCAGAATAGTGGTTTTGAGACCACAAATTCGAAGTAGAAATAATTATTTTATGAACATTTTGAGGTCCATAGCATGATTGCATGATTGTGTGAAAATTTCATGAAGAAATTTTATGCATAAAGTGACTAATTCGAAATTTAGGACTAAATTGAATAAGTTGCAAATTATACATTCTAGAAGCTTTGAGCATGAAATTGCCATGGATTTTTAATTAGAGAGTTTTAAATAGCAATTTGAACAATTTTTATTTTTATGGACAAAAATGGACATGGATAGGTAAAATTTCAAAGAAAGGCATTAAGGGCATTTTAGTCATTTAGTAATTAAAATATTAAAAAGGGAAAATCAAGTCAAAATTTTTTTCATCTTCTCCATGCTTGTGCCGAAAATTCTAAGGAGCCATAGCTAGGGTTTTTCCAACTTTCAAACTTTATTGTAAGTGCATCCTAGCCCCGTTTTTAATGCTCCTTATGTTTTTGATATCGTTATCACCCGATTTACCTATTTTTACTATTATTTTGAAGTATGGTTCATGTTTAAAATTTACCCAAGTGTGACATGCATGTAATTTGATGTCTAATGGTAGATTATGCAAGTTTAATGTTAGATAAATAACTTTTTCCAGGTGATTTTTGGTGAAAATTGACAAAAGGACCTATTTCTAAAAAGATTTTAAAATGTGTGTAAAAGTGTGATTAAATGAAAATTGTGGACTACTATAAGTATAAAAGAGGTTCGGCTAGGCTTAGGAATCGAGGAAATTGAATAGATTTCATTTTCTGAGCCTAGGGGGAAAATGCAAATATGTCAAAGTTTAAGGGCAAAAATGTAATTTTTCCATTATATGAGTTTTGGACTGAATTGATTAATGTGATTATTAAATAAGTTAAATTTGCTATTATAGATCAAGAGAAATGAGGTTCGGACCTTGATCAAGGAAAGAATAAGGTGTTTGAAGATTAAATCCCTATTCTACTATTTTTGTACCGAAGTAAGTTCGTATGTAAATGATGCATTATTATTTATGTTTTACCTGTGTTATTATTGTATGAATTGTAATTTACTCTTGACTGAATTCGACAAATTTCGATAAGCGAGAACGTCCTAGTTGAACCTTTCGAATAGATAGGATACAAATGTCATGGCATTAGGGTTATTGAGATTACGTGTAAGACCATGTCTGGGGCATGGCATTGTTATGAGATTTCGTGTAAGACCATATTTTGGATATGGCATCGATATGAGACTTCGTGTAAGACCATAGCTGGGCTATTGGCATCGATATGAGAATTCATGTAAGACCATATCTAGGATATGGCATCTGTATGGTACTATATGTGTGAGATTTCCCGAGTATCGTTTAGTATTCCAAGTGGTTTAACGGGAAACTTAACGGTCATGTTTAAGTCATGAAAGACCATGGTACGTTGTGAAAGATTATGGTAAGTTACAAGTTGGTACAGGTATGTGCATAAAATTCATGCTTAATAAACTCGATATGTGATAAACCTGGGGTTTGATTTGATTGAGTAAGTTACGATGTTAAGGTTTTGATATCATCTATGCCAAGTGTGACTATGAGTTTTAGTATGACATTCATGTGAATTTATTTCATGTTGAGTATATGTTAAAGGTGTTTGTGATGCTTATTATTTGCATAGGAACTTACTAAGCTTTAAAGCTTACTCCCTTTCTTGTTCCCTTGTCTTATAGTGTCGCCAAGCCAGCTCGAGGATTAAAGACTGTCGAAAATCCATTCACACTATCAACCTAACATTTTGGGTACTTATGATTACATTATTTTGAGTTATGGCATGTAAAGTGACTTGGCCATTTTGTTATGTGTCATATTCGATTTGGCCAAATGTGTTGACTTATAATGGTTGATGATTCATTTTGTAAATAGCCATTGGAAATGGCTAATATTGGTTGAGTATATATATGAATATGAAGATGTCTTTCATGAATGTGGAGTTTGCATGGTTTGAAATGATAAGTATGAGACGTTGTGCGTGATAGGAAATAGCATGTAATTGAGGTATGGATGACTTGGTTGTGGCTAAATTGGTTGTATATATGCACTTGAATTTTTGTTGCTTGCTGTTGTGTAAGTTGGTGCAAGTAAGGGTGGCAAAATGGCTTGGTAAATAGCTTTATTTTTGTCCACACAGGTAGACACACGGGCGTGTGTCTAGGCTGTGTGTGACACACAGCTTTCCCCAATGGCGTGTGTTCTAGCCGTGTGTCTACACCTTAATTGTTGCAAAACAAATGCTCAGTAATGAGCACATGGGTAGAGACACGGGCGTGTGTCTCAGTCGTGTGGATGGCACGGTCTTGAACAGGCGTGTGTCCTGGCCGTGTGAAGTCTGGACCTATTTTATGAAAAATTATGAAAATATAATCGATCACACAGCCTAAGCACACGGGCGTGTGTCTTGGCCATGTGACGTTAATTTGATGATGACATCGTAAACAGAATGCTCCCCATTTTGAACACGGCCTAAAGCACAAGCGTGTCTTAGGGTCACACGGGCGTGTCTCGAACCCACACAGACGTGTGACCCCTTTTGCATGGAAAATTTTCTAAGTTTCCCAAAAGTTACCAAAGTTTTCAGTTTAGTCCTAAACCACTTCTGATGCATGTGTTGCGTCTCGTAGGCTTGTTTTAGGGACGATATGTATGTTTTTGAAAATTTTTAAATTTGAGTGGAAATTTTTGTCTCAATTTTGTATGATTGCTTGCGTATAAGTCCGGTAATGCCTCGTTCCCTATTCCAGCGTCAAATACGGGTAAGAGGTGTTACATTTAGTGGTATCAGAGCTAAGATTTAGTCGATTCTCAGACTAACGTAGCATGTGTAAAAGTCTAGCTATACATGCCATAAAAGAATTGTGATAGTGTGATGACTCTTGACAACTTTAAATTGTGTTTTCATATAGTAATGGATCCCAATCGAGCTAAGGCTGATGAAGTAGAAAGTAATGCACCGGATCCTGCTCAAGAGGCAACGCTAGTTGAAAGTAGACACGTAACTGTGAGTCAGTGAGGAAGAGAAAGGGCTAGAGAAGCCTTTCTCTATATGGTGAATGCATGGTATACGGAGTTCGTTCGAATGAACCCGAATGCTCAACCCCCTCCACCCCCACCTATTCCCTAGCCGGTTCCCGTAACGCCTTAAGGTATGGACTCTATGAGATTGAATAGTCCTCTGATTGATAAAATTCAAAAGCACGGGGATGAAGAATTTCAAGCCAATTCTGATGATGATGCTGAAAAGCTGAGTTCTGGCTCGAAAACACTATCAGGGCCTTTGATGAGTTGTCCTGCACACCTGGAGAATGTATGAAATGTGTTGTGTCACTCCTAAGAGATTCAGCCTATCAATGGTGGAACACTCTTATGTCGGTAGTACCAAGAGAGCGGGTTAATTGGGAATTTTTCCAGGAAGAGCTCCGTAAGAAGTACATCAGCCAAAGTTTTATCGATCAGAAACGAAAGGAATATCTTGAGTTAAAACAGGGACGAAGGATAGTGACGGAGTATGAGCGTGAGTTTGTGAGACTTAGCAAATACGCTCGGGAATGTGTTTCGACTGAAGCTATCATGTGCAAGAGATTCGTAGACAGACTGAATGAAGACATTAGATTGTTGGTTGGTATTCTAGAATTAAAAGAATTTGTTGTACTTGTCAAGCGAGCTTGTAAGGCTGAAGAGTTGGCAAAAGAGAAAAGAAAAGCTAAGTTTGAGTCTCGAGACTCGAGAAAAAGACAGATGGGTAAATCATTCCAGTCCTCATCTAAGAAATCGAGAGAGTTTAATACTCGATCGAATGCTTCAGTTGGGTTTTCAAACAAAAACCATGGGAAACAGTATTTGGGACATAAGGCTCAGACTACTTCAATAGCGAGTATGGGTAATACTCAACCTAATAGACTTAAATGCCCACATTGCGGTAGACGTCACCCCGGTGAGTGCCAAGTGAATGATCAAACTTGTTTCAAGTGTGGTTCCTAAGATCATTTCATTAGAGATTGCCCTGAGATGGCTGGAAAAGAGAAATTTCAGAGTGCGAGATCTGGTAATATTGCTTTTAGAAGAAGGCCACAAAGAAATCCGAGAAATGGAGCAAGTAGCAAGAGTGCACCTAGAGATCCGGCTGTAAGATCTGAGGGTAGAGCACCTGCGAGGACTTATGCCATTCGCGCTCGTGAAGAGGCTTCATCTCTTGATGTGATTACGGGTACCTTTTCTCTCTATGATACTCATGTTGTTGCTTTGATTGATCCGGGATCAACCCATTCTTATGTTTGCATGAAATTGGTGTCTAGTATGAATATGCCTGTTGAGTCTACAGAATTTGTGATAAAAATGTCAAACCCCTTAGGCAAGTATGTGCTAGTTGACAAGGTTTGTAAGAATTGTCCTTTGATGATTCGAGGTCATTGTTTTCCGGCTAATCTGATGCTTTTGCCATTCGATGAATTTGATGTAATACTTGGTATGGATTGGTTGATTATTCATTATTTGGTAGTAAATTGTGGAAGCAAAATTATTGAATTGAAACGTGAAAATGGTGAAACTCTTCGAGTTGGTTTAGATGAGTCGGGTGAGTTACCTGTTGTAATTTCTTCAATGACTGCCCAAAGATATGTAAGAAAAGGTTGTGAAGCTTATCTAGCTTATGTGTTGAATACAAAGGAATCTAAATTGAAATTTGAATCTGTGCCGATAGTGTGTGAATATTCGAATGTGTTCCTGAAAGAGTTACTTGGGTTACCTCCAATTAGAAAAGTTGAGTTTGGCATTGAGTTAGTCCCTGGTATTTCACCGATATCTATTGCTCCGTATAGAATGGCCCCAAATAAATTGAAAGATCTAATTGCTCAGTTGCAAGAGTTGACAGATAAGGGCTTTGCGAGACTGAGTTATTCTCCCTGGGGTGCTCCGGTATTGTTTGTAAAGAAGAAATACGGATCTATAAGACTTTGCATAGATTACCGACAGCTCAATAAGGCAACTATAAAGAACAAGTATCCTTTGCCAAGGATTGATGATTTATTCGACCAACTGAAAGGTGCTACAGTGTTCTCGAAGATAGATTTGAGATCTGGTTACTACCAGTTGAGAGTAAAAGAGTCGAATCTGCCGAAAACCACTTTCAGAATAAGGTACGCACACTACGAATTCCTCGTTATGCCTTTTGGATTAACGAATGCTCCTACAATTTTTATGGATCTAATAAATCGAATCTTTAGGCCGTATTTGGACAAGTTTGTGGTTGTGTTTATTGATGATATTTTGATTTATTCTCGTGATGAGTCCGAGCATGACGAGCACTTGAGAATTATTTTGCAAACTTTGAAAGATAAGAAGTTGTAAGCTAAGTTTAGTAAAAGTGAGTTTTGGCTCCGAGAAGTCAAATTTTTAGGACATATTGTCTCAGGTGATGGTATTCGAGTTGATCCAAGTAAGATTTCGACAATTGTTGATTGGAAACCACCGCAGAATGTATCTGAAGTTAGAAGCTTTTTGGGATTAGCCAGATATTACAACCGATTTGTCAAAGTGTTTTCGATGATGACTACTCCTATGATGAGACTTTTGTAAAAAGACGTTAAGTTTGAATGGTCCGAAAAATGTCAGCAAAGTTTTGAGAAA
The DNA here is from genome assembly GCA_025506655.1 of Gossypium rotundifolium. NCBI lineage: Eukaryota > Viridiplantae > Streptophyta > Magnoliopsida > Malvales > Malvaceae > Gossypium > Gossypium rotundifolium. The sequence continues at coordinate 37,737,502 of CP106726.1, forward strand.
TTGAAGGCACTATTGACTGATGCACCAATTTTAATGCAACCTAAACCGAGAAAAAATTTGTAATTTATAGCGACGCATCACTGAATGGATTAGGATGTGTATTGATGCAAAAGGGCAAAGTGATAGCCTATGCCTCGAGACAATTAAAGCCACATGAGAAGAATTACCTAATGCATGATTTAGAATCAGCCGCTATTGTGTTCACATGAAAGATTTGGAGACATCATTTGTACGGTGAGAAATGTCATGTTTTTACCGACCATAAGAGTTTAAAGTATCTGATGACTCAAAAAGATTTGAACTTAGGCAACGAAGATGGCTTGAGTTACTGAAAGACTATGAGTTGGTGATTGACTATCACCAGGGTAAAGCGAATGTAGTCGCCGATGCTTTGAGTAGGAAATCCTTGTTTGCCTTGAGAGCAATGAACACGAATTCGATGGTTGTTTGATGTTTCGAGGTAGAGTTTGTGTACCAAAAAAATGAAGAACTTATTCAAAAAATTCTTCATGAGGCGCATAATGGTTGTTTATCTATGCATCTGGGTAGTACAAAAATGTATAACGATTTGAAGAAGTTGTATTAGTGGTCAGGTATGAAAAGAGATATTTCTGAGTTTGTGTCGAAATGTCTGATTTGTTAGCAAGTGAAAGTCGAGCACCAAGTGCCTTCGAGATTACTCCAGCCCGTGATGGTTACCGAGTGGAAATGGGATAGAATCACCATGGATTTTGTAACGGGTTTGCCTTTAACTCTAAAGAAGAAAGATGTCATTTGGGTAGTTGTTGATAGATTGACTAAATCAGCACACTTCATCCCAGTACGTACTGATTATTCGCTTGATAGGTTAGCTGATTTGTACATTGGTGAAATTGTTAGATTGCATGGAGTGCCTATTTCGATCATATCGGATAGAGATCCGAGATTCACTTCGCGATTTTGGAAAAAGCTGCAAGAAGCTTTGCGTACGAAGCTAAACTTTAGTACCACTTTCCATCTGCAAAACGATGGTCAATCCGAGAGAACTATTCAAGTGCTTGAAGATATGCTTCGATGTTATGTTCTAGAATTCGAGGGTAGTTGGGAAAAATATCTACCATTGGTCGAATTTGCCTACAGTAATAGTTTTCAATCGAGTATAAAGATGGCGCCTTATTAGGCATTGTATGGCCGCAAGTGCCGAACACCGTTGTATTGGACCGAACTCAGTGAGAAACAGATTCACAGGGTTGACTTGGTTAGAGAAGCCAAAGAAAAAGTAAAGGTAATTCGTGATTGCTTGAAAGTACCTTCAGATCGACAAAAGTCGTATGCATATTTGAAAAGAAAGGAGATTGAGTTTTAGGTTGGTGACAAAGTATTTTTGAAAGTATCTCCGTGGAAGAAGATTCTGAGATTTGGTCGTAAAGGCAAGTTGAGTCTACGTTTCATTGGGCCGTATGAAGTTTTTGAAAAAATAGGGTCGGTGGTATATCGGTTAGCTTTGTCGACAGAATTGGAGAGAATTCATAATGTGTTTCATGTGTCGATGTTACGACGATATCCTTCTGATCCTTCACATGTGATTTCTCCGGCAGAGATTGAGATTCGACTGGATATGACGTATGGTGAAGAACCGATCAAGATCTTAGCACGAAAAGTTAAATAGTTGAGAAATAAACGTATAACCCTCGTAAAAGTATTATGGCAAAGACATGGGGTAGAAGAGACTACGTGGGAAACCGAGGAAACCATGAGAAAACAATACCCAAACCATTTTCGGTAAGATTTTAGGAGACGAAAATCCCTAAGGATGAGTTGTAACATCCTGATTTTGGGTCTAGCCAAAATAGTGGTTTCGAGACCACAAATCCGAAGTAGAAATAATTATTTTATGAACATTTTGAGGTCTATAGCATGATTGCATGATTGTGTGAAAATTTCATGAAGAAATTTTATGCATAAAGTGACTAATTCAAAATTTAGGACTAAATTGAATAAGTTGCAAAATATACATCCTAGAAGCTTTGAGCATGAAATTACAATGGATTTTTAATTAGAGGGTCTTAAATAGTAATCTGATCAATTTCTATTTTTATGGACAAAAATGGACATGGATAGGTAAAATTTCAAAGAAAGGCATTAAGGGCATTTTGGTCATTTAGTAATTAAAAGATTAAAAAGGGAAAATCAAGTCAAAAATTTTCTCATCTTCTCCATGCTTGTACTGAAAATTCTAAGGAGCCATAACTAGGGTTTTTCCAATTTTCAAGCTTGATTGTAAGTGCATCCTAGCCTCGTTTTTAATGCTCCTAATGTTTTTGAGATCGTTATCACCCAATTTACCTATTCCTACTATTATTTTGAAGTATGGTTCATGTTTAAAATTTACCCATGTATGACATGCAAGTATTTTGATGTCTAATGGTAGATTATGCAAGTTTAATGTTAGATAAATAACTTTTGCTAAGTGATTTTTGGTGAAAATTGACAAAAGGACCTATTTGTAAAAAGATTTCAAAATGTGTGTAAAAGTGTGATTAAATGAAAAATATGGACTGCTATAAGTATAAAAAAGGTTCGGTTAGGCTTGGGAATCGAGAAAATTGAATAGATTTCATTTTCCAAGCCTAGGGGCAAAAATTGTAATTTTGCCATAATATGATTTTTGGACTGAATTGAGTAATGTGATTATTAAATAAGATAAATTTACTATTATAGATCAAGAAAAATAAGGTTCGGACCTTGATCGGGGAAAGAATAAGGTGTTTGAAGTTTAAATCCCTATTCTACTATTTTTGTACCGAGGTAAGTTCATATGCAAATGATGCATTATTATTTATGTTTTACTTGTGTTATTATTGTATGAATAGTAGTTTACTCTTTGACTGAATTCGAAAAAGTTCGATAAGCGAGAACGTCCGGTTGAACCTTAGGAATAGATAGGATATAAATTTCATGGCATTAGGGTTATTGAGATTACGTGTAAGACCATGTCTAGGATATGGCATCATTATGAGATTTCTTGTAAAACCATATTTGGGATATGGCATCGATATGAGACTTCGTGTAAGGCCATAGCTGGGCTATTGGCATCGATATGAGATTCCATGTAAGATCATATCTGGGATATGGCATTTGTATGGTACTATATGTATGAGATTTCCCGAGTATCATTTAGTATTCCAAGTGGTTCAATGGAAAACTTAACGGTAATGTTTAAGTCATGAAAGACCATGGTACGTTGTGAAAGATTATGGTAAGTTACAAGTTGGTATAGATATGTGCATAAAACTCATGCTTAATGAACTCGATATGTGATAAACCCGCGGTTTGGTTTGATTAAGTAAGTTACGATGTTAAGGTTTTGATATCATCTATGCCAAGTGTGACTATGAGATTTACTATGACATTCATGTGAATTTATTTCATGTTGAGTATATGTTAAAGTGTGTTTGTGATGCATATTATTTGCATAGGAACTTACTAAGTTTAAAGCTTACTCCCTTTCTTTTTCCCTTTGTCTTATAGTGCCGCCAAGCCAGCTCGAGGATCGAAGACTGCTAGAGATCCATTCACACTATCAACTTAACATGTTTGGTACTTATGATTACATTATTTTGAGTTATGGCATGTATAGGGACTTGGTCATTTTGTTATGTGTCATATTCGATTTGGCCAAATGTGTTGGCTTATAATGGTTGATGATTCATTTTATAAATGGCCATTGGAATTGGCTAATATTGGTTGAGTATATATATATATATATGAATATGAAGATGTCTTTCATGAATGTGGAGTTTTCATGGTTTGAAATGATAAGTATGAGACGTTGTACGTGATAGGAAATAGCATGTAATTGAGGTATGGATGACTTGGTTGTGGCTGAATTGGTTGTATATATATATATACACTTGAATTTGTGTTACTTATTGTTGTGAAAGTTGATGCAAGTAAGGGTGGCAAAATGGCTTGGTAAATAGCCTTATTTTTGTCCACACGGGTAGACACAAGGGCGTGTGTCTAGGCTGTGTGTGACACACGGCTTACCCCAAGGGCGTCTGTTCTAGTCTTGTGTCCTCTGCACCCTAATTGTTGCAAAATAGAATGCTCAGTAATGAGCACACGAGCAGAGACACGGGCGTGTGTCTCAGCCGTGTGGATCGCACGGTCTTGAACACGGGCGTGTGTCCTGGCCGTGCGAAGTCTACACCTATTTTATGAAAAATTATGAAAATATAATCGATCACACGGCCTAAGCATACGGGCGTGTGTCTTGGCCGTGTGACCTTAATTTGATGATGACATCATAAATAGAATGCTCCTCATTTGAACACAACCTGAAGCACGTGCGTGTCTTAGGGTCACACGGGCATGTCCCGAACCCACACGGGCTTGTGACCCCTTTTTCATGGAAAATTTTCTAAGTTTCCCAAAAGTTACCAAAGTTCTCGATTTAGTCCTAAACCACTTTCGATGTATATCTTGGGCCTCTTAGGCTCGTTTTAGGGACGATATGTATGTTTTTGAAAAGTTTTAAATTTGAGTGGAAATTCATGTCTCAATTTTGTATGATTGCTTGCGTATAAGTCCGGTAACGCCTCGTACCCTTTTCGGCGTCAAATATAGGTAAGAGGTGTTACAGTCTCAGCCGTGTGTGACACATGGTCATGGTACACAGTCGTGTGTCCCCTGGTGTTGAAATTGAATTGAAGTCAGTATACTCTACACGGTCTCACACACGGGCATGTGACTGGTCGTGTGGTACAAGTCAATATACCCCCTAATTGGCACACGGCCTAGCACACGGGCGTGTGACTTGGCCGTGTTGCATAAGTCAGTATACCCTACAGTTTTGGCACGGCCTGGTACACGGGCGTGTGTGGCCACTTCGAAGGGTACACGGGCTAGACACACGGGCGTGTGGTCGGCCGTGTGACCCAAGTCAGTATGTATGCCCTATTTTACAAGACCTAAGACACGGGCGTGTCTACTAGCCGTGTGAGGGACACGGGCTGTTCACACAGGCATGTGACCCTTGTTTACATGAAAAATTTCTAAGTTTCTTGAATTTTGTATGATATCGGTTTAGTCTCGAACCAATTCTAAAGCATGTTTAAGGCGTCATAGGCCGTTATAAGAGACAATGAGATGGTGTTGAATGGTTTATGAGAATGAATGCTTATTGTTGCATAAATGTATGTTATATGTGTTGTGAATTGATTGGTAATACCTCGTAACCCTATTCTAGCGTTGAATACGAGTGAGGGGTGTTATAGCCGGGCCACACGGGTGTGTGACCTCTGCTTTTGGAAAAATTTTCTAAGTGTTCTAAAAGCATCTAAAGTTATCAGTTTAGTCCCGAACCACCCCGAATGAATATTTTGGGCCTCGTAGGCTCATTTTAGGGACATTATGATTGGTTGTGAATAAATTGTATTTGAATTGACTAATTGTATGAGAAATGTATGTTTTTAAATGTGTGATAAGTTCGGTAGTGGTTCGTAACCTTATTCTAGCATTGAATATGGGTGAGGGGTGTTTTATATTGTATTTTCAGAGAACAAAATATTACATGCTCACTTATAAGAGATCAGACCATATAGAGGTCATAGGGCATTCTATTTTTTATTTCGCTGGGTGGCAAGATAGTAGGAAATATACATCATGCTATATTTATCTGTTAGTTAAAGGAGTTATATCCTAGAAAAGTGTCAAACAGACACTTGTAGCTTCTCCACTATAGCAGCAGAGTTTGTAGCATGCTATGAGGCATCAAACCATGGAATATGGCTCCAAAAATTTGTCACAGGACTACGCATTTTGGAGAATGTGGAAAGACAACTCAAATTATTTTATGATAATAAGTCAGTGGTGTTTTATTCCAACAGAAAAAATAGGAGTTCATCTAAGTCAAAGCATATTGTCATAAAGTTCCAAGTTGTAAAAGAGAGATTACAAAGTGGACAAACATCCATCGAGCACATTGGGACAAACTCCATGATAGTGGATCCACTCACAAAAGGTTTACCACCCAAGGTCTTTCATGAGTACACTGCTCATATGGGTGTTATATTATTTGATGACATCATGGTTTAGCGAGAGTATGAATTTTATTTCCGTTATGTTTGTTTTCAGACATTTATGAATTTGGTTATTTTCTTATTAGAAATGAAGTATTTAGTTCATTTGATACTGACCTCACTTAAATTTAAGGAGAACCCGTTGGAAATAGATATGTTTGGTTCGCATTGCATCTAATTTCTATGTTATGCATCAATGATTGATATATGCCATTTAACTATATTTGTATATGTAATCATTGATGAGTTTAGTCATGATTAATTTTACAAAGACTACTTTGATCCTATATGGATATATTTGATGGACGAGATTGTTATAGAATACTTGTTATGTGATAGCAACTTTTGAGCTCATAAGGTTGTACATTTATCAAGAAACATAAGTTGCCCAAGTGGGAGATTGTTAGATTAAAATCCTCAATTATGGGCACATATGTATAATGTATAATGCTATTATAAAGTGTGATATAAAATTAAATGACCAATTATGTTATAAGTGTCATAGTTATTAAAGTGTCATGGAAATAATGTGTAGATACCATAAGTTGTATTTATAATTTAATGAAGGGCCAAATTATAAATGCCCAAAACTGATTTAATAATCAGTTATTTTAAAAAGAGGTAGTGGCCATCAAGAAATATATATATATATATATATATATGTCGTATTTCTTTTCTATCCCCATCAGAGAGGATATACAAGGAGAAAAACTATTTTCTTGGAAGATCAAAACCTTTTGGGCAATCTCTAACAATGGATTCAAGTATGCTTCTATATTTAATTTTTCTCTTAATTTATTCTTAATAATCTAATAGATTTATTAAGTTTTGATTTATTAAATTTTATATCAAAGTTTTACTATTCTAACATATATTTCAAAAATTTCAAACACCACAATTTTAAATCATATACACCTGATAAAATAAGGATTATTTCAACTAAATAAGATTTTCATATCGAGGCAAAACCTTGCTATACAATTATCAATGATTAATTAATCTAACCTTGAAATTTATGTACTTCGAAAACAAATTGGAAATTTGTGAGCCAATGGTGTTAATTTATGCTTCTCTTTTCTTTTCTTTTTTTTTTTTTTAAAAATAGCATATCGGAAAAATAACCATAAAACTAGAAACATTTTTGTTTTCTATATTAACAATTCTAAGTTGACAAAAGGATAAATAATTATTGGCGAATTAGTTTAATACTCGATTAAATTATCAAGTCATGTAGTTGACATACATTAATACAAATTAATACCACATGAAAATGACCTTCAAACAGGATAATAAAATTAAGCTGTCAATTAATAAATAAATATACAACTTTTATATAGATAAGCACAGCTTAAATAACACTCCACTTGGCATAAGGACAACTAAATATTTGGAATTCAATATCACCAGCATGAAGTTTATCATTAAACCTTTAGTGTTTGTCATTTTGTAAAATATATTATATAATTAATTTAACGATATTTTAAGATGCAAATTATTATATTAAAATAAGTGAACATAGATGTTGTACTAGTTTCAAGGTGGTTAATTAATTAAATTAGGGACAAATTGATGGTTCTAATTTTCTTTGAGCTTAGAGACATAATGAGACGACAATTATATTAAAATAAATTTCTAGTTCTATTATTGGAGTTATCTGTACCTATTTCTTTAATGAATGGATTGGTGTTTTATTTACTTGTTATAATAATTAACAACTTACATATTATAGAATTATTTTCAAAAGTGATGCCATATAATAAGGTTAGTACATTAGTGCAATATTTTTATTCCTTAAACTGATAAAACAAGTTGTCGTTATTCTACAAAATATGTCGCATGGTTTTTTTTGTTTTTTGTTTTTGTTTTTCACCATTGTGTAGGGAGTATGTGTTGCCCTTCCAACTTTGCTTCTTACCGAACTCATGCATTAAAATTATTATTTAATGAAAGAACTGTTGTTTTATTTAATTGTTATAATAATTAATAACCTCGCATTTTATAGCATTATTTTAAATAATGATGTCATAGATAAGGTGAGAACTTTATATAATATTTTTATTTATGGTTTGTATTTGTTGTCATTTTTAATTCTAGTTAAAGAAACTAATACATTTTATCCTTTTACTTTTTACTGAAAAATATACGCCACTTTTTCAATTAGGGTTTAAATAATCCGGTCATAGATAATTATTTTTCCTTTTATAAATATTGTAAAAATAATTAATCAGCTACATTACACGTACCAATTCAGGGATTGGCTCATGAATATATTTTTTTTAAAAAAATAGTGATTGTATGTAAGTTAATTTTCAAAAACAAATTTCTTTCGCATTTAATAAAGTTATCTCATACCCCTCGTCAATAAAAGTTTTACATCACGCAATGAATTAGTACATTGACGCTAACCTTTTGGATAACCTTTGAAGATCATATTTTTCCATTCATGGTGTGGGTTTTTGGTTTTCTGGCCCAAACAAACAAAAAATTGTATGAACAAGTTACTGGGTTTCAGGTTTTTTAAAAGAAATTTTAATTTGAATTAGTGAAATCATGATTTAGTCGAATTTGAAATTTACTTGGCTAGACGACATCGTAAGTGTAGTCTCAAAGGAAAAAGGAGGAGAATTCTTTTCTTCTTCCCCGGAAAATAACACCTGTTGTGGACATGGATGATCCATCATTTTCCACCCTGAGCCGAAAGGATTTCGTAAATAGAAGGAACATTATCTGGTTTTGGACTTGACGTGTTTAGCCCTAATGAGATTTTGGAGTATAATATCTGGTTTGGGCTCAGGGAATTGTCAGCAATTGATAATTATGTAGAGATGGAATGTAACGAAGATAGAAAATACAAAAATTGTTGTCTAATCACCTCAGAGTTTAACCTGTTTATATAAGTTACACAGGTTGAAATCATGAACGAAATCAAGAAAGCAAAATTCTTAAGAGTCAGTCCTATGGTTATCCACAAATTATACTTAAGAATCAACCCTAATCTGTAATAAATATATATAAGTTTAAATTTTTTTTTAATCAAACAAGAATGTCTATTATATTTCCTCATATTACTAAATTCACACTTAAAAATATTAAAAATATGTTTAATTTTTAAAACGATAATTCTTAGTTAAATAATAGAATATGATAATTCTATAAAAGAAAAAAAAAGTAAAATGCTATTCTTAATCTACATTAAAAGTTAAATATAAAAATATTTTAATAATAAAATTTAATAATCATACGGTAGAGCAGTTCTATCGAAAGAAAAAGTAATCTACATTAAAAATTTAAATATAAAATTATCTTAATAATAAACATTTAATAGTGATAATTTTATTTACATAAAATAGAGTCATAACATGAAAATAAGCCTATGCATAAAATAAAGTTTGATTTTGTCTTTTAAATATAATTTTAATAAAAATTTAATTTTATTTAATTTAACATAATATGAAATGAAGTAAAAGCATAAAATAGAGATTAATTAGGATTGATTATCACTCAATTAGTGTTAAAGTTATATATCAATTAAAATTTAAGTTTAACTCTATAAATAATATCCGACATATTCAATCAAGTAGTATGTTAGTAATGGTTTTCAAATGAAAGTACCAAATTATATTCGAACGACAAAGACATTGGAAAGAGATAGAACCTCATTTTAATTGGTGATGGAGTAATTAATTATGATTTTTTTTTTTTTTTGTAAGTCGCTTATACTATACGAAGCAAGCACTCTTCCATCTATTATACATGAAGTTGAAAGTAAATGAGAGAAGCTTAGAAATTTTACAAAATTATCATTGCATTTTTTGTTTAACCATTATTTATTTGGTGTAAGTGAAAAATGTTTTGTAAGTTTGTTTTGAAAAGAAAGTTAGATTTCAATTATTATTTTCTTTTACTAATCATTATTTATTAAATATGTTTATGTTATGAAATAAATAATAAAAAGAATAAAAGAACAAGAAACAGGAGAGTAAGAACTGTTGGAAATTGTAGATTGTAAATTCATAATTATTCATGAGCGCTTATTAAAAAGTGATGATTTATTCAATGGATACATTTGATTTCCATGAGATAGGTTTTTCTAAGAATTATGTCCAATGGAAATCAAATGTAAAGGGTTGTGACTCTTCAAAATAGTGTCCATTGAGTGCATATAAATAGAGGGTCTATGGTGCTCACAAAGATATTATAGTCAATTCTATTTTTCAAAAATTAGAGTAAGAGTTAGGAAATTCCTCGATTTTGTTAATCAAAGGAAATTCAAAGGCTTTGTTGTATCCCGAGAGGACCTTTGTCTTAACCCTCAAGCAACTTTGCGTGAGGGCAAATAATTCTCTTTGGAAAGCGTCACCCACGCCTCGAAGTCTACTATTTAATTCAATATCATCTCCGGATATATTTTCTCCACTCAGTTTATCCAACAATAAACAAAGATATTACAGTCAATTCTATTTTTCAAAAATTAGAGTAAGAGTTAGGGAATTCCTCGATTTTGTTAATCAAAGGAAATTCAAAGGCTTTGTTGTATCCCGAGAGGACCTTTGTCTTAACCCTCAAGCAACTTTGCGTGAGGGCAAATAATTCTCTTTGGAAAGCGTCACCCACGCCTCGAAGTCTACTATTTAATTCAATATCATCTCCGGATGTATTTTCTCCACTCAATTTATCCAACAATAAAAGAGAACTATTTTGAAGATGGCAAAGGAGGCTACCACCGCATTCAAAGTGATGAACCAAGAGTTTGTGAAACTTGACCGATTTGATAGCTCAAACTTCAATCGCTGGAAGGACAAAATGTTGTTCCTTCTTACAGTCTTGAATGTGGCGCACGTTTTGGATCCCAACCTACAACTCATGGAGGATCCCGCCCTCAATGCAAACCCCAAGGAAATTGCGAAAGTGGTCGAACTCAAGAAGAAGTGCGAGGAAGACAATTTCACATGTCGTAGACACATCCTCAACACCTTGTCTGATCAATTGTATAATCTCTACCTGTCGATGCAATCCCCAGTGGAAATATGGAAAGATCATGAAGAGAAATACAACACTTAGCGACAAGGTACCAATAAATTTTTAATGATGAAATATTTCTAATTCAAAATGCTCGATAGTATCCCAATCAGGATCTAGTCCATGAACTACAAGTACTTGTAAGTAGGCTTCGTGACTTGAAAGTTGTTATTTTGGAATTGTTACAAGTCGGGGCTATCATCTCGAAGTTGCCATCATCTTGGAACAATTATCGAAAGAAACTTCTACATATGGTAGAGGACTTCACTGTGGAAAAATATTTAGGCATTTGCATATTGAAGAGGAAACTCAAAAGCATGATGCAGTGTATCTTCCCTAAAGTTCTAAAGTGAACCATGTGAGTGAGTCCAAGAACTCTCAAAATGGTAAGCAAAAGGTCATATCCAAGACCAGGGACGTGCAAGACAAAAATAAAAAATCTCACAATTGTTATAATTGTAATAAGAAAGGACACTACATTAAGGATTGCAAACTTCTAAAAAAGAAGCAAGATGCCACAACTTCCAAAGCCAATATGGTGGAGGACATGGACTTAATGGCATGGTTATGGAAGGGATTAAGAGTTTGGAGATTGGTATGATTATCGAACTCAACATAGCCATGACCAATAAGTCATATAATTGGTGGCTCAACTCTAGAGCTACTATCCATGTATGTAACGACCAACAACAATAAGAGTTATGAACTAGTGGCAAACCGTAAAGTGCTTATGGGCAACTATCAATCGGTAAAGGTGCTCAAACAAGGGACGGTGGAACTCAACTTCACATCTGGGAAGAAATTGACTTTGACCAATGTGTTGCATGTTCCCGATGTGAGAAATAATTTAGTGTCTGCAAGTCTTCTGTGTAATAAGGTGTTCAAGATTATATTAGAATCTGATAAGTTTGTCTTGCTTAAGGGTAATATATATGTAAGAAAAGGATATTATAACGAGAGTATGTTCAAGTTGAGCATTGATATGAATAAAGTCAATTCTTCTGCTTATATTGTTGAGTATTATCCTTTGAGACATGCACGTTTAGCACATTTTAATTTTAAAAATTTACAATATATGCAAAATAATGGTTATATCAATTTAAGTAATGATGAGTTTGTGGATAAATCTGAATTTTTATTCAATCAAAAATTACCAAGAAGTTATTTCCTAATACGTGTGAAAGGAATCCACAAGTGTTAGATTTAATCCACTCGGACGTTTGTGAACTAAATTGAACTCTAGCAAGAAGTGGAAAATAATATTTTATCACTTTTATAGATGACTTCTCTAGATTTACTTATGTGTATCTCATGAAAAGTAAAGATGAGGTTTTATATATGTTTAAACGTTTTAAAAATGAGGTTGAGAATTTTTTTTAGTTAGAAAACCAAAGTGCTTCATAGTGATAGAGGTGGTGAATATTTTTCAATTGAATTTAATGTATTTTGTAAGGAAAAGGTGCGATACATGAGTGTTCCGCGCCTTATACTTCACAACAAAATTGTTTTGCAGAAAGAAAGAATTGTACTTTAATGGATATGGTTAACTCAATGTTGTTAAATGTTAAACTTCCATATAATCTATAGGGTGAAGCATCAATGACTACGTGTTATATTCTTAACAGAATACCATTGAGAAAATTCAAAGTATCTCCATATGAGTTATGGAAGGGTCGGATGCCAAACTTAGATTATTTAAATGCGTGGGGGTGTTTGACTTACTATAGAGTTTTCGACCAACGGGGAACAAAGTTAGGACAAATAGTTGTTAAAGGTGCATTCGTTGGATATTCCCAACACTCTAAGGCTTATCGTGTTCTTGACTTAGTGTCAAATACGATAATTGAAACAAGAGATGTTGTATTCATTGAAAATAAGGTTTTCGATGATTCAATAGATTCAAAAAAAAAATAATATCAACCAATGATCTCAAGTGATCAAACCAAAAGAAGTCTTTGCGACAATACAGATACGGACCCGAGGAAAAGTAAAGGACTTTGGTCTCGATTTCATTTCCTCGCAATCTTTATCATTCCTTGTTGAGGGAAATAGAGAATTTGTAATTAGGAAGATCCCCATAATGTTTAATGTGGATGGTGATCCACAATCGTATGGTGAAGCCATGACCTCTAGGGATGCGACATTTTGGAAAGAGGCGGACAATGATAAAATGGATTCAATATTGTTTAACAGTACTTGGATTGTAGTTTATCTTCTTTAAGGATTGAAGCCTATCGGGTGTAAATGGGTGTTTAAAAGGAAAAATACTCCAACAGGGGGTTCTCCAACCTTTAAGGCTAGGTTCGTGGCTAAAGAATCTAGGCAAAATGAAGGCCTAGATTATTTTGACACATATGCACTTGTGGCTAGGAGGACCTCCATTCGAATTCTTATAACACTTGCATCAATCCATAATTTACATGTACATCAAATTAATGTTAAGACGGCTTTTTTGAATGGTGATCTCAAAGAGGAAGTCTACATGGAGCAACTAGAAGGCTTTGTGCTTCCTGGGAATGAACATAAGGTGTGTAAGTTGATAAAGTCATTATATGGTTTAAAAACAAATGCCTAAATAGTGGCATGAGAAATTTGACTCAGTTATCTTGTCATATGTTTTTTCACATAATGGTGTGGATAAATGTATTTATAGTAAATTCACTGATAGGTATGGTGTAGTTATTTGTCTCTATGTAGACGATTTGTTGATTTTTAGGACGAACATGGAAGGTGTTCGCGAGACCAAATAGTATCTAGCCTAGAATTTTAAGATGAAGGATCTCAACGAGGTGGATACAATTCTAGGTATAAAGGTGCAAAAGCATGAAAGGGGCTTTGTACTAAGCTAATCTTACTACACCAAGAAGGTGTTGAAAAAGTTCAAACACTTGAATATCAAGGATTCAAACACTCCATACGATTCGAACTTTAAGTTAAGTGAGAATAATGATGGGGTTATAGCGCAACTTGAGTACGCTAGCGCAATTGGAAGTCTAATGTATGCAATGCATTGCACTAGACCTAATATCGCATTTGTTGTGTGTAAATTGGCGAGATTTACAAATTGTCCTAGTACCGATCATTAGAAAGGAATTTGTAAGATTTTTGGCTATCTTAAGAAAACAAAAAATTTAGGATTATTCTATAGTGATTATCCTACTGTATTAGAAGGCTACTCGAATGCAAGTTGGATTACAAGTCTAAGTGACAATAAGTCCACATTGGGATGGATTTTTACAATCAGAAGTGGAGCCATTAGTTGGGCCTCTAAGAAACAAACTTACATCTCACATTCAACTATGGAGGCTGAATTTATAGCCTTGGCGGGTACTGGCAAGGAAGCGTAATGGCTAAGAGATCTCTTGCTAGATATAAAGTTGTGGCCACGACATAAGTTCGCCATTTTCATATATTATGATAGTGAACCCACCATGTGTCGAACGTACAATAAGGTGTACAATGGAAAGCCTAGACATATAAGTTTGAGACATGAGTAAGTGAGACAATTGATTAAGGACGATGTTATAATTGTTACCTATGTTAACTCAATTGACAATTTATTAGATCCATTGACAAAAGGTTTGTCAAGGGATTTGGTTAAGAGTACCACTACTGAGATAGGATTAAAACCATTCTAATCATGTCATTGATAATGGAAACCCTATCTTGTTCTAGCCAAAAATTAGTTTTAAGGTTTAAAGGGTAATAACAAGTTATCAAATGACAACGTGCATTAAGAATCAGGATTTAGTGTTTATGTTTTAGGAGGATGAGTTTTTCTCTTAATGGATGGACATTAATTTTCATGAAATCTACCTATATAGACATGAAGTGGTGCTGCTTCAACAAGAGTTTCTTTATAGTTTTCTCTCATACATATTCATGAAACGGGATGAACACATGGCCATAACGGTGCTAAAGCAAATAAACTCTTACTCTAATACTTTACGGTTATGTGTAAAAATTTTTCGATATTGACTTTAAGAGTGATTGTTCAAGCGACTAACCACCATTCATTTTGTTGAAAAGTTGAGAAGTTTGCACTAAATGAAGGTTCAATCTACGGACACCCTTGTTTATGCATAATCGTTGTGTACTTATTTTCTAGAATTAGCAATCTAGTGGGGATTGTTGGAAATTGTAGATTACAAATTCATAATTATTCATGAGCCCTTATTAGAAAGTGATGATTTATCCAATGGATACATTTGATTTCCATGGGACATGTTTTTCTAAGAATTATGTCCAATGGAAATCAAATGTAAAGGGTTCTGACTCTTCAAAATAATGTCCATTGATTGTTTATAAATAGAGGGTCTATGATGCTTACAAAGATATTACAATCAATTCTATTTTTCAAAAATTAGAGTAAGAGGTAGGGAATTCCTTGATTTTGTTAATCAAAGGAAATTCAAAAGCTTTGTTGTATCTCAGGAGGACCTTTGCCTTAACCCTCTAATAACTTTGTACGGGGGAAAATAGTTCTCTTTGGAAAGCATCACCCAAGCCTCGAAATCTACTATTTAATTTAATATCGTCTCCGGATCTATCTTCTCCACTCAATTTATCCAACAAGAATGTATTTTATTAATCAATAGAGAGTTTTACAATGCTTTTCCAATTCTATATTTATAAACATAAGAAGTGTAAATCAAATAAAGTTCTACTTCTAATGAACATTAGAGTCTTAATGTACATTAAACTAATCATGATCTTGATGAACATCCACTTCATAATAAAATATTTATAACATTGCTCCTTGGATGTCCATTGGGAAATAATGTGTCTTGTTAAAACATTACTAAGACAAAAAAAAAAACCTATGGAAAACAATTATTAGTGAATGAAAAAGAGTACACTTGTCTATAATGTGCATAATATGTTGTCTCATTAAAAAACCTTACTAGGAAAACCTAATAGGACAAAACCCCAGTTTAGAGAAAAAAAGTACAACAGATATTTACTCCCCCTCATGACAACATTACATAATATATCATGTTCTACGTATTCAATCTTGAATACTAGCTTTTTCAAATTATCACTTGAACGAGTTTGATAAATGTTTATATCATCATTCTTCTTGAAGTCATGAGTGAGGAAGAATTTTGGAAAAATATATTTTGATCTCTTCAAAAGTCTCAACAATAATCATAGTAAACTTTGATCATGATTCTTCTATAAAAATACATATTGGTGTTTTGGATTATTTTAATAATCTTTCTACAAGTACTATTCATTGAGTCGAATTTAACACATATGTTCAAATAATTTCAATTCATATATACGCAAACATATTGAATCATTTCCCTAGAATTTTTATATGCTTCCAGCATTCTGAATTCTTTAAGGAGTATAATATAAATTTCACTATATAGTGATTCATAAAAAGGATGTAATAACAACTATTAGATGTATATCAAATTTTCATAAATTGCTGGACTAATAAGAAATCTAAAGGCTATTGCATCCACCAAAAAAGAATATTATCCCTTTCATAATCAATGTTAGGACTTGGTGACAATTTTCATTTTTCTTATTTTGTTTTCACAAAACTACTCATTTGTACTCCATTAGCTTTATACCTTTAGACTTTGGATTGTTGGTCTAAAAACTTTACGAATTTAATTTTACTTGAATTGAATCTTTCCATTTTGGCCAATCTATTCTATGTTTATATTTCTCAAAAAATTTATTCAAGATTCTCATTTTCTTTCATTATTTAAACATTGCAAAATTTATACTTGGGTTTGTCATCCACCACTTTTAACATAAAGGGCTTTTGGGCCTCTCACATATCGAGTCCAATTATAATTACTTCCTGGAATTTTAGCCCAATACTTTATAGTTTGATCCAACTCGATATTTGTTTTTCTATTTTCAAAATAAATTTCTCAATATATTTCAAATAAAATAATTTTTCAACCCAATTCTAATTTCATTAAAATCATGACGACTTTACCATAAAAGTATCTATGAGAATATATATTTAATTTTTACGTATTCAATGGTTCACTATGACCAAATGATTTATTTCTATTTTTGAACTTTATTCAATTCAAAAACATAAATTCACTTTTCAAGTCTTTTTCATTTTATTTTGGAGAAAACCACATTAATTTCTAAATGTTTCCATTTCTCCATTTTGGAAGAAATAATAATCTTTTTAAATGTTTTCATTTCTCTGTTTTCATTTTCATTTTGGAGAAAAACCATAATCATTTCCAAATAATTTTTCATTTATCTATTTTCACCTTTTCTATTTGTCTCTATTCATTTGATTCAACATGTAATTCATTTATGGTTTCAACGAGCTAGTGGAGGGACCGATTGGGCATATGCGATTGAAGCCCAAATGATTTATAATTAAGTTCCAAATTTTCGCCTATTAATTATAAACTCATTTAGTCACGAAGTCATTCCACTATAGTATCATGACTAAGTTATCTCCAATGACATACCATTACGAAAGCAACTCGATCAATGTTCTTCCAATGACCTTGTCATAAGTTTGTTACCCTCATAGGAAATCTTTAATATCTTTCGGATAATATTCGTTCTCCCTGTAACATCCCAACCCGACCTGTCCGTCGAATCCGGATACGAACCATCACAATTGGACTGGTTCCACCTATACTTCATTTCTTATCGACTAAACTATTATAAACCAAACTAAACTAAATTTTATAATAATTCCTACAACAAAGGCCTTAAGCCACTGAATGTTTAGTCCATCAAATTTATATCTCTAATCAGACTGTTTGTTTACAATACAACGCTTAAAATTTTTCTAAAGACCATCGGCTCTGAGAATACATATTTTAGAGATGCTATCTAGCTCCGTTGTTATTGGTCTTAAGGCGAAGCCTCCTTTGGTACCCATTTCCTATGTGCATGCCTTTAACTGCCTGCAATCCCGGATCTCAACGCTGCCTGGCTGGGACCTTCCTCGAAGTCCTTGATCAACCTTATGAATCTTGTAAACATCAGCCAAGCTCTTGTAAGTTCAAATGAACGTAGTGAGTTTCTTCATTGCATCATATTTAAACCCTATCATACGAGGGTAACAAATGTAAAATAATTTAAACATAAATATACTCCTTGGTCGGTCAAGGCAAGTGTTCTTTACATGGGTAGCGGACTCCAACCGATTCTCCAAGCTACTCAACTTACTATAATACCTTCCTCTGCTCGAACTCTCTACTTGAAAATGATCCAAACACCTCACCATATCAGCAAGTCCTATCCTTACTTCTCGCCTTTCCACCCAAGAATTCATGAAACCTACCTTCTTTGGCAGACTTTCATGATTGAACGAATCCTTGGTAGACTCCCTTTTCACATGCACTAGTCCCGAAGGACTCATTGAGATTTTCGTATTGTGTTTTCTTGCAACGGACCTCGCCACTCTAGCAAGCCCATTCTCATTCCATCTTATTGGTAACATTAACAGGATTACTTCCAATAATTCGCCTTATGCTTAAGACTAACTTGGGACCTCACCTATCCCGTGTGATAAAAGCCAATGTTCATTAGACTATACAAGTCTACCTCCCCTTTTATATGTAACTTCTCCTTTTGGAGCTAGCTTTATGGCATGTTTTCGTAAAGGAGTATCCTCAAAGAGGAAGTCTTGACAGACATACTATCCCCTGGACATAATCCTTATCCTGAGAATGGAAATTCTTATCCCTCTTACAAGATTTTATTATCGTGTACAACTTCATTGAGCAACCTTTCGTGGCTCTTCATGATGGATCCTTGCTTGCGATCCTCAGATAATTTCCCTTCTTACATCTTCCTATTAGGCCAACTCTCGCACAACCTATCTTCCTCTAATTCTTATTGGGTCTTCGCCCATGCCTGGTCGGCTTTCACATCTATCCTTACCGTTTTCATCATTTTTTACAGATTCCTCATGACCCGCTTGCCACACTTACACTTTCTCTCAACTCTTCTTCTACATGTGTGGTTTTTCATGCTTGGCACACTGGCAATGTGCCCCGCACTTGTGGTCTAGGCAAACTCTATGGGTTTTCATAGTTAAGCTATGATCTTATACCCTTCTTACCTTATTTCCTTTGTCCTATCAGACTTACCCCGTGTTATTGTCCCAACAGACTATCTCTGTGTTTCCTGTCTCAACGAACTATATTTGTTTTATGTTTATCATCCCAGGGGGCTTTCTCTGATTTGTGTTAACTATCCCAGTGAGCTTTTTCTGTTTTGTGTTTATTGTCCCAATAGACTTTCTCTGTGGATGCCATAGAGTCTTTCATCCATGGTCTTACACCGATCCACCGTCCTAGCATACTATCATATAATGCCATGGAGTCTTTCATCCATGGTCTTACTCATTATACATGGCCGCCATAGCATCTTTCATCTATGGTCTTACACCATATACGTTATACATAGTACCACGCTGTCATGGTGTCTTTCATCCATGGTCTTATGCTACATACCTCATACGAGACTTTCATAGCTTCCTTCATCTATGGTCTTACGCCATATATCGTCATCACAGTGTCGCCCTGAAAGACCAGTCAATATGCTGTCATGGTAAATACATTTCCATGATTTCACTTCCCGAATCCTCCTCCCATTACCTCTGGCATGTTTATCTCATATATGTATGACGTGCTATGGCAATTTTATAATATTCATATTCAATTATTCACAAGATTCAACCAAACAATTTTTATTCTCCATAGTTTTTCTTTTAAGGAAAAAAAGCAAAGAAGCGAATGATAATTGTCTACTAGGTAGGTTCCCAGAAAAGGGAGGTGAGTCATATTTAACTACTTAAAAATCAAGCATTTTCTTGCCAAATCCAATCCTAAACATGCACCTTCTCATTACCACACTTCTCACAGTAATCGAATAACCTAAAAAAGTGAATGGAACAATATAACACATGTATTTTGTCATTACCACACTTCTTATCTTTAATAGATTAATTGTGGATCATCTCATACATATATATCATTAAAAATTATTAAACAAATATATAAAGAGATGAGTAATAAAATAAAATTGTTAGCCAATGTTTCAATTGTTCTATTTCTAGAAAACAAATGAAAAACTAAAAAAATTACATAGTTTTTCGCCACAAGGCATTCCTTGTGTCATCAACCGCCATCGCTCCATCTTCTCCTTGCCATGTACTCCTTTTTGGAAAAATTACATTTATGTCCTATGTCCGTTTTCGACTCATAAGAATTTTATAAATAAAAAATAATCTTACATGGATATGATAGTCCACGGCCTATTTCCTAAAAACCACAACCTTGGTAAAAAATAATAATTATGTAAAAATTATAGAGAATATTACATTAATTCACATAAATTCCCCAAAACATGCAAAAAATTACAAGAATGCCACATCTTATCAAATATTAATCAAATAATATGAATAGAGAGATTCAATCTCGGTTTACACCATAAACATAACACAACCTGACGCTCTAATACCAATTGTTGGAAAAAGTTCGATTTGAAAACGATTTTCTTGTACAGTGAAAAATTAATATTTTGAAAGTAGACATGATTTGTGAAATTTATAGCAATAAATCTTAATTGAATTTGTATGTGTGTTTTTAGCTTAACGGATGTTTGTTGTTCCCAGCTTTCAACCAAACGATCTTCTCTACTATTCTCGTACCACGAACTGCTTCGAGTGTGGGATCAAACCAATTGAATTGAATCACAAAACTAGAAAGCATTTTCTCTTCTTTTGGGGTGAAAACGAAAATTCTCTCTTCTTAATAGAAACCAATAGAATTGTTATTTCAGAAAAGTATATATAATAGTTGAGAATAAATTCTCTTTATTTTTTGGCAGAATAACAATTTATCAAAATTGTGTTAATAACTTTACCGGTGCTATCTATTTATAAGAATAGAAGGTAGAACCCTTTTGAGTTGTAATGGTTTATTTCAAATAGAAAAACAATATCCTACTTAGAATAGGACTAGGGTGGATGACACATCCTAATATTCCTGATAGGGTTGGACATGAAGGGTTTTTGGACATCTCTCACATCGGGTCCAATTAGGAGTACTTCCTATGCCTTTTGACCAAATACTTTTTACTGTGATCCAACCTGAATCAATTTTTTCTAGTTTCCAAAATAAACTTTAATACTTGTATATAAAACAATTTTCTCATCCCTATTTTACCTCCAGTAAAATTTTGACAATTTTATCCCTAATAAAATTTTGAGAAAATATGTTCAATATTTTACAACTCAACATGTTCGCTATGACCGAATGATTTATTTTCATTTTTAGACTTTAAAACAGTCTGAAAATATCAACTCATTCTTCCTATCATTTTTTAAATAATTCATATAGGATTGCAAATGAATCATTTCTATTTCCATTTCCATTTCCATTTCCATGAAACCTACATTAATTTCCAAATGTTTCCATTTTTTCATTTTGGAGAAAACCATAACTATGAATGTTTCTCATTTCTCTTTTCCTATGCATTCAATTCATTTCGATTCAAACATGCAATCATTTCTGGTTTCAACGAGCTAATGGAGGGACCGATTGAACATATGTAGTTGAAGCTCAAATGATTTATAATTAAGTTCTAGATTTTTGCCTACTAATTATAAACTCATTTATTCACAAAACCATTCTACTATAGTATCATGATTGAGCTATCCCGAATGACATAACATTACGAAAACAACTATCAGTGCTTCTCCAATTACCTTTTCATAACTATGTTTCCCTCAAAGGATATCCTTGATTTCTTTGATATAGTATTTGTTCTTTCAATATGATTCTATTTTATCTCATGGTAACCATTACATCTTCCTTCATGAAAAGTCAACCACTATCAAATAGTGGTTAAGTCATCTATCACAAAGATGGACAACTCGTGGCTATATTTACTTTTCATCAACCATGTAATGTCAATGAAAGGATATCGTTTTTCCATGTTTTGGGCTATGAATTTCACTGTTATGAATAACGCTACGTACTACAGAAGTCGTACACCCAACACACCAACTTTCAGTTCCTTATCTATTTGAACTCGGGTTTTTAATTACATCAAAGTGTACGAGTCATGCATAAATAGCCCGCCATCCACTTAGGATTTAAGTATGATGCACTATGAACGTCACAAGTGACTAAATTCATAAATAGATTTAGAATCCATTCTGCTTGGGTCCTTTCCAATGTACTGTTAGTCCAATCGGTCACATCTATGTCTCTATCTTCTAGAGTCATCCGCTCCAATGCCCAAGGCAAAACATCTCCCCAATTGCACTTGATAGATGTCATATTGGTTAATTAGTTTGCTCATTTCTGATTACACTATAGACATGTTTAAGTTCGTCTACTAATACAAGTTGTCTTTCTGTACTACGACCTGACCACGTAATACCGCTTAGTATTAGTTCAACAATTAGACAACCAATGAGCAACATTTGCTTCCATTTTATTTTTGCGTGCAAAAACCACATGATGACAATTATACAATGTATAATAATTTAATCAATGAATTATTTTATTAACTAATTTGTTTGAAAAATTACAAGTTTACAAACGAATATACTACACTTAAGGCACCAAATCCAACAAGACATTCATACAAGAGAGAGGTTTCGAACCATCGATGCACTTGTGCAAAGAAATTTAGGCATTAGTCCAATATCATAAGTGGGAATAATTTTGTATAACCTCAATAGAACTCGTTGAAATCCATGTTGTGCAAGAATTTTATGCATCATTGAGAGATCAAGAGACTAGGCGATTATTATATTGAAGTTCGAGGAATAGAAGTGCATGTCACCTCTAGAACAATTTGTGAACACTATAATGCTCCATAGTATGCTTCTGATTTTATTGAAAAAACTGATTTAACATATTTTGATAATATGGATATGGACAATATAGTAAACTACTTAACTGAAGGTAGAGGTGAATGGAAACACCACCCCGACACTAATGTACCCACTTCTTTTAATCAAGCAATTATGTTTCTCATCGCAAAGATGTGAATGTAATTTTCGAATTGCTCATGCTTTAAATGTGTCTAACGTAAATACTTTTCGAGCTATATTGTTGTATGTTATTTTGCAGAAAAAGCAAGTATGTATCGGGACATGGATATACCATTACATGATACGGTGCATAAGTGGCCAAAAAGTTGGGGTTTTCTTCCCTCACTTAGTGATTTGGTATAAACATAGAGCCAAAAAGCCAACCTTACTTATTGACCTTTAGTACCTATATTTGAGTCAAAAATCATTTTTTGAGGAACCTCAATACAAAACCCAAAGCCAAAACATGAATTGCACTTTTCCTTTTTCCTTGGTTCCTGAACTGCACAAACTTAGACGTCAAGTCATAAGTATTGAAGGATAGTAGAGACATAATGGTGGTTTTGAAAAATTGGAGTGAAATATTAAAAAAAAAAACAGTGTGATATAGTAATTATAGGTCAAGAAAAGTGTGAAAACAAAAAAAAAAGTCAAAAAAAGTCAAAATGAGATGAAAAAGTACTTATTCAATCAAAAAGCAATGTGAGAGAGAAAATAGTGAAAAAGTCAAAGTGATAAAAAAAAAACTAGGTCACAAAAAAAAAAAAAACTCAGTCATTGGTTCACCAAAACTCATTAAGCTAACCGTAGTTGTTATTATTATATGGTGACTTCCTACATGGATAAATAAGAAATGTGAGAGAATGAAAGATAAGGGGATGAGAGGGAAAAGGCCACCAAAGGGAGTGAATAGGGAACAACACGATGTGCCAAACTAATTTCGTGCTTAAAACAATTTTGATGCACTCTATTCTTGAATTTCATGCAACTTAAGCCTCAAAACGTTACAAGTCGAAAAGTCCTTGTGACCTAGACAAATCTATTTATGGATGGAAATTGTGCTAAGTAAACGTAACAATAGTTATTGATATCCTGCTAGTATACTTGAAATCCCAATGAAATTTTCTTGATGGATTAATATATTTGATAATCCTTTTGCTTATATGCTTTTTAATATACTGAACTTAGGTGTTTAAGGTTGATAGTGGTAAGTCATTTACATATCATGCTAGAATTATATGTACTTACGATTACCCCTATTTGCTTCGCTCCTAAACTAATCTTTATATCATATTTTCTCAGAGGTTGTCATTTACTTTATGTTTTTTTTTTTTACTTAAGGATAAGTAATGACTTAAGTGTGGGGAAGTTTGATCTACCACAATTCGTAGTAGCTGATTAAAGTACTTATTGTACTTAATGATATCGTAGGAAAACAATTTTGTTATGTTTTCATTTAGTTTTTACTTTCAGTCTTCAGTTAATAAAATGAGCAAATTCAATAATTTATATGACATTGTGGGCCAAGAGAGGTCTAAAGGTAGACTAATATGTTCGGTGAGTGTGCAAGATATTATTCAAAGGCATAAAGACAGTGGACTATTTGCGATGTTGCAACACGGAGCTTGAATGTCGCAACACAACAAACAGAGCACCAAAGAAGCAATCTGCCATTAGTGTCGCAACACAGCTATAAGGTGTCGAGACACAACCCTAACGATAAACCCTAAGGAGTAAACTGCCATTAGTGTCGTGAAACAAGCCACAGGTTGTCGCAACATGAACATGACGAGGTCAATTAATGGACAAAAGGTGTTTCCGTTCGCACAATGAACTTTAGCGAGAAATAGACAATCGTTTTAGGTCAATGACCAGTGGCTTGATATCAAATGTAATAGTTATTTTAGGTCATTTCTACACTTACGAGCTTATTTTATAAGCATTCTATAATTAATTATTGCATTTTCGATATTAATAGGTTAAGAATGAAATATTAATAAAATAAGTATTTTTATGCATTTTTTGCTATTTCGATGACCCATAAGACCGACTCGAGTCTCGTTAGTGAGTAATGGGCTAATTAAGTATGTAGGATGCCAATTTAGATCCAAGAATACGAGGAGCTTCCTTTTGTCACGACAACATGATGAATATGGGAGAGTATTCATGATAGTGACGTCGTGATGTCGTGATAAGGAGACTTCCACATCACGACAACGCGACGATGGCAGGCTAAAATATTGTTGATTCTTTGGACGACACTTTTGGGTATATTTCATGTTTGGTTCCTAGCACTTATCAAGATATTACATTGATTGGTATCTAAATGTATCTAGGGTTGAGTGGTCACAAAATAGCTCGTTGCCTATATAAGCAACCTTAAAGTCACCGGAATTTTCTGTAAATATAGATAGACGATTTTTCCTATTCAATTTTCTTTGTTTTTTCTTTTTATTTCGCTTAGTCGGAACTTTTCTATTTCGATATTAAGACAATTGCGAGCGAAAATTGCTTCGACATCGCGCTTCAATATATATTCATAATCTTTCTCCTATATCTTATTCTTTTATTTATATTTTCGTTAACCTTATCAATTATCATTTGTATGAATAGTTGAATTGATTATTGTGCTTATTTCATATATCGTATGATTTATTAATAAACTAATTTATTTATTAAGTAATTATTTATCTGAAATTGGGTATTTATTCAAGAATGCTAAGTATATTAGGGAGTGACGCCCTTGATAAAATATCAAGACAGGTGGGACCAGAAGGGTATCCTGTTGTGTATATCTTGTGCCAAGCTATGAGATTGAGAGGGAATCTATATGCCTAGGAAGAGACCGAAAGGGAAATTTAGGTGGTAGTCCTTAGTGAAGATGAGACCAAAAGAGTATTTTTAACTAAGGGTGATAAATAACTTAATCTAGGATAATTAATTATTTAATTAGATAATTAGGGATTTAATCGATTGTAGGCTAGAGGCTTGCATTGTTGACACGAAATAGAAAAGTTCATTAGGTTTGTTTAAGTTAGTTAATTTAATTAGTTTAATCAATATATTAATTTGGATTAACACTACTAATTTGTAACTCGATTACATTAGTAATTATTTTCTGTAATTGATTTAATAATAGTATCTCCAATCTATAATCCCTTAGGTACGATCCCCAAAATACTTACCAGTGTTTTGTTGTAAACTTTATTATATTACAATTTGACTCGTACACTTGCGGACACCGCCGATTTAATTTAATATATTTTTTTGTGATATTTTTACTATAAACGATAACACGTTTACGGCCAATTAACTATTAAACCTAAGCCTATAAATAGAATTGCTTTGAACAATTTAAGGGACATCTTTCTACTTAGTTTTAACTTTACTTTCAATTGTAACTTAGAGTTCTTTCAGATTTAACTTTTATTTCAATTTTATTTCAATTTTGTTTCGTTCTTCGCAGGAACTAGATTGTAGATTTGTCAAACTCATCACAGATTATTGTTCGTGGTGGACTATTTATTTATATCAAGATTTTTCTCATCTTTATTCTTGATCTATTCTTAATGTTTATCTTTCAAATCAATTTTATTGTATATGTTATATCCATGGGGAACTAATCCGGTAAGAAAAATTAATGAGTAAATCGTTAATCAACACTTATGTAGAGTTTCTTAATGAGTCAGTTGGTTGGAAAAGGAAGAACTTAAAACCCTAGGAAGCATGTAGGTATCAATAAACCCGAAATCGGTATTACCTATCGTGAAAACCTTACCCTAATTCAATCTGACTTGTAACATTGAGAGATAAATAATTTTTGCCGACTCATTAGGTTACTAGAAGGTCTAGAAGCCCTACTAGATTAATGACTAGCAAATTGAATAGAACCCAAAGTAAGACTTAATTGTCAACATTGAAACGAGTTAGTCTTCTATCGTTCTACAATTTGTTTTTGCATTAACTTTTATTACTTTTATAAAATATCTTTTATCACCACCTTAGAAATAATTGTAATACAATTTTATTAAAGTACTAACTAGACCCATTAGCGTAGAAGTCAATATTAATTTAATCTAGCTTCCCTTGGGTACGATACTCGGAGTACTTCCAATGTTTTGTTGTACAAATCTATACTATAACCTGACCCATATACTTGCGGATATCGCCTTAATTCTTATATTTAATTGCAGTATTCTCACTTCCAATGTTGGTAAGTCAGAAGGCGGTCATAGATGAATCCGACTCTCCAGCAGCTTATTAATTAAAAAATTGTAGGAAAAAACATTGAAACCAGCCAAAGACAAGATCAACATAGCAATATGAATTCTACATGCCAGAGAACCCCGACCAAATTTTCAAAAGTTTAAACTTCAAGCAAAAATACTCACGGCCGGCAAATAACCCATACCCGAAATAGCATAAGACAAAAATTTATTGAAACATTAGATTCGTTGCAGATTAAAAACTCTGCCCCTAGCAGCAATGAAAGGCTAAACTGAAAATTGAAAATCCAGATTCACCATAGGCATACCAATTGGCAAAATCTTTCCCCAATCTAAGACCACCCACCCATGCATTTTAACTTGCAAAGGCTAGCACCCCATTCAAGTGCACCAATTTGCTTTGGTTTTGTTACTATCTCTTCTTTTCTTTTGCTTCCTCCATTCTTTTTCTTTAGGCATTTTTTAATAGGCATGAATTTTCTGTACTTCAATATTTCATCTAAAAACAAACAGGGTGTTCCATCAATTTTAGGATTGCATTAGATTGAGAACATGTTACATATGGGATGAAAAACCACCTTGGTTAGGTATATTGCTCTGACTCTTCATTTTTCTATAAATTCTACTACCAACACCTCTTTCCACTATCCAACTCTTCTCTAAACATGGATGTAACAATATGATCCTCCAAGAACCCACTAAATACATTAGTAGAAAAAAGAAAAGGAGAAAAACTTTAGAAGACTGAATATATCCATGTTGGGCGCAAACCCATATTCGATATTCACACCAAAGCTCAAATATGAGAAGCTGGAGACCAGCAAACAACACTACTAGGGCTGCCCAGTTTTAGCTTAAAGCATACTGCATATAAACTAACCTGTTTTATTGATTATAGAGAGACTATGCCTGAAAGTTCCACATACTCTGAACACTTAGTTTTGGCGTGTGGAAGCCCTCAGCCAGATTGAAAGATGCTGAAACCTAGAAATCCAAAATTTGGAATCAGTTGCAGAAGGAACAATCAAATCAAACTAAAGAACTTCGCATATTTCATAAACAATTTAATGAATGAAAAGAAACCATTTTTCTTTTGACAGGAGTGAAATTAACAATGTTGTCAATTTTTGAGAAGTCACCTACAGTAGAATCAAAATGGCTGTAAATGATACAACATAGTGGAAATTCCAATATATTTGGTTATGCTTCAACATTTACAGATATCGAAATCAACCGCAGAACCTTAATCTATGTTACTCGGATTCAGGGTTAAGTGTGGATATAGATGGGTGTGTTCTGACACATGAACCAATTAAGAAAAATTAAACTATACCCCTTAACTGCTAGAGGCAGAACCTCTGAATTTTCATTTTGCATAAATGCTCGTGGTAGACGTATTTTTGGATATGGATACCAGGATATGACTCTCCAAGAAAGAACCCCCAAATACATTAAAAAACATAAGAAAATTGAATATACCTGTGTTGGACACATACATGTATCCAACACTTGTATGGTTATAACCAAGTCTAAGTAACAAAAGTGTCATAACAATAAATCTGGTCATTTTATTCAAAGCAACAATGCAAGAATAAAAAAGACCACTACCTTTTTTTCTATGTAATATAAAATAAAATAAAATAATTGGACTGAGGTTTAAGTAAAGCCTTTAAGCAGATAACAAGAAAATTAATAAAAAAATTCAAATTTATGAAAAGGTCATTACAATGTATTTCATGACCAACCTCTCTCCTCTGTATGTTTCTTAAGCTATTTCCAAAGACTGGGACAGGAAAAGGCGCATCAGCTATGTCATCTGGACTCTTAGTATATGAGAAGTGTTTAACACGGGTATGAT
This sequence comes from Gossypium rotundifolium, assembly GCA_025506655.1. Lineage (NCBI taxonomy): Eukaryota > Viridiplantae > Streptophyta > Magnoliopsida > Malvales > Malvaceae > Gossypium > Gossypium rotundifolium. The sequence goes on from CP106726.1 coordinate 37,766,506, forward strand.
AGTCTGCTCAATTTTTTCAGTGTGTTTTCATATATTTGGAAGCTCATACTGTCATATCCATTTCCGAATAAGTGTCCAACATGAGTACTTTAAGAAAAACAAAAGCATGGAATAACATATCCCAACAGATGGATGTAAATGTAGCCTATAAACAAAGTAGATTATAGTGGATTACGCATTAGAGAAGCAACCTGATAAATATACCACTAAGGTATGCATATACGTTGTCCTATGTAGGTTGAACAACATATCCACCACATTTAAATAGCAGCTGCAATGTAATTTTCAGTCTCCTTACTGTTACCGCATTTGTACCATTTTTCATGTTTGTAATTGCATAAAAACAATGGGACTAAAAAGATATCCACAATGAACCGGCCTAATGTTCACCTTTCCCAGAAATAGCCTGGATTCAAATCTCAGTTTTATTTATATATATATATATATATATATATCCGCACAGCAATTCAAATACCAGGAACAACCTAACTCAAATCAAACCCATAAATTAAAAGTTCAAACCAAATGACATTACCTTAACTCTTCCATCTTCATTGACTAATGAGCTACACGACCACTCCACACCCAAAACCTGACTCAATGTCTCATAGTTAGCTTTAATTAAATCACCACCGAGAATTCTCCTTGACACTGCTAAGTCCCAAGATTTCTTTTCCAAATCATAGCAAGGCTCAAACGTTGTCAACCCTCGATGCACATAACTGTACTTCAATTTGCAATTAAAAGACCCGAGCTCATGCCTTGCAGATAACTTGTTGGCTGTATCAAACACCAAGGTCCCATCCAATACTGTCCGATGGTCGTTCCTCATGTGAGTGTAACTCCAATTTATCTGTTTTCCCTCCACCTTAAAAGTGTTCATGAACTGAAACTGGACATCCTGAGTAGAAAAAGAAAAGCCAAGGCAAATAAAGTAAAAGTCTTTTGACAAACACTTGCAATGCATAAACGAAATTATCACCTTTTTGGGGATGTCAAAGTCGATGATGAAAGAACCAGGCTTCTCAACTGACAGCAACAAGTCATCAAAGTTCAATGTGGAGCCATCGGAAAAATTGGTGTCTGAAAGCGATGCTCGGAGCTTAAGGTCTCCTGGATTAGCTGCTAGAGTTCCCGACAAGCCTTTCTTGTTGCCGTTGGTTCCTCCTATAAAAGACACTGCAGCATTCATTATCTTTACCAATTTTTTTTTTTTTCTGCAATATTCTTTTCCGCAAATTATAAAGCTGTGAGGGGTGCGAGGAGGTCGATGAAGTCTTCCGTTGTTATTTGCTCTCCAGGCGCCAGTAATAAAATGGAAGTAGAAAGGTGGGCCGGGTCGGTTTTGGGTCAGATGAGGTTTAGCTATGATATTAATATAATTTATTTTTGTTTCAGTTGAACTTAAATTGAAATATAAAGTTAAACTTGTCACATATTATTTTTAAAATAACTTAAAATATATATTTATATTATTTTAATTTTATGTTTTATAATTTTATTTATTAAAATTTTATATTTAATTGTCTTATTAACATTTTTTAATGTTTATATTATAGTACTATTATATATTATTATAGATTTAATTTTTGTGTTATAAATTACATAATATATAAAAAATAATATAATATAAAACATTAGAAATTTAAAAACTGGTTATGCCGAGGAAGATTCGGAACTTAAATGCTCAAGCCCAAACCCAATCCATATTATTTTTTATCAAAATCTATTTTTTAAACCTAATATTTTTACTTAAACTCTCTCAAATATTATAAATTTCTAATTCAAATAATATTTAAATTCGATTCAAATATCTTAATCCACTATTTATATACTAATACTATAACTAATATTAACATAAATATTACTTTTAATATAAAATATTATTTAGAAGAAAACCTAAATTCAAGTCTATTGAAGAGCATTAGTGAAAAATAGTTTTATCATCCCATATATGAAAAAATTTAGAAAATAAGTAAATTCCGATTTAAGTAACACAAATACCAAATATTATTTTTAGAGAACTGCAATGATTAAGGCCAATGTGGAAGAGCATCTCCAAGTGTGCGGTTCTCAATCATCTGCTGGGGTAAGTGTAACACACAAGATACGACAATAATACAGTGTTTTATGGGTTTTAGCTAACACACATATATACTAAATTTACCATGAATACAATCGACCTCTTAATTATTATTTTTTAAATAACTTTGAAAGATCTGGGAAGGATTATGTTTTCTATTCATATTAAAATATACGTCACACAAATACTTGAAAAAAAAATCAGAGAAACATAAATTTTGGGAGAAAAAAGCCATCCCACCCCGCTTTAGACTTGCAGTCTTGGGGAATCATAGAGACGGAAGAATCAATAAGAATAACACTATCAATCTCCAATGAAAAAATTCACCAACATTGAAACCTGAGGCACATGGCATTTTAGACAAACACCCACACTCAACAATCAAGAAACACTTGAATCTTTCAAAACATAACAAAAAAAACTATGATTAATATAAATAAAATAAAGAAAACATTCCATTCTTTGCTACTAGAGGAACATCTTTAGAAGGCCATAAACCAAAACAACACCATTCCTTCAACTCATTTCTCCAACTCCAACACACAAACCATTTTCACCCTAAAAACATTAGAAATTAGAGTGAAAATGAACCTAATTCATAACAACTAGCACTATTGTTACAAAGTAGACAGATCCCAAGAACACTCACACCTCCTGCATTAGAGAATGTCATCATAGGCAACAATTTCTCTACCTTTAAATGGCAATTCTAACATTGAAGAACCATCATCAGTGGTTCTTGGGTTGACTATGGTTGATGCAAGCTTATTACTTCTTCCATGCCTGCTTAAAGGCACCTCAGGCCGCAAGAGTTTTGATGAAGATGTTGCCCTTTTATCGTTATTAGCATTAACCCCTATTCCGTCTCTCCATTGAGCTAAAGGATCGGTTGCCCACAAAACTTGAACCTGCAAGCAAAATCACAATTCAGAATTTCAAACTTCGATGTTGAGCGTTAACTGCTAAGCTCTACATCTGAGCTTCATCTCATTAAAAGTAAAATTTTCAATTTTACTGACTCCTTTAGTTCAATTCAACCTCAAAGCTCTAAATTCTAACTTCAGTTCCTTGTTAAAGGTTAAAATTTTCATTTCAATCAAGTTTTTAAGTTTCAATTCAACATTAAAGCTCCAAATTCGAACTCTTTTTTTTTTTTTTTTGAAACTTCTAAATTCTAGCTTCAGTTCCTCATTATAGGATAAAACTTTAAATGTAATTCAATCTTTAAGTTTCAATTCAACCTTAAAGCTCTAAATTCTAACTTCGGTTCCTCATTGAAGGTAAAATTTTCAACTTAATTGACTCTTTTAGTTTCAATTCCACCTTAAAGCTCTAAATTCTAACTTCAAAGCTTACAACTATAAAAGCTCTAAATTGTAACTCCGGCTCCTCATTAAAGAATTTTCAATTTGACTCTCTTAGTTTCAAATCAACCTTAAAGCTCTAATTGTAACTTGAGTTCCTCATTAAAGGATAATTAAATTTCCATTTAATTGACTCTTTTAGTTTCAATGCAACCTTAAAACTCTAAATTATAACTTCAGTTCCTCTTTAAAGGGTAAAAATTTCAAGTTAATCGACTCTCTTATTTTCAATTCAACCTTAAAGCTATCCAACTTGGTTAATTTAGCCAAATTAGGCTCAAAATGAAGCACCGATTCAATTATAAAAAGTAACCAAACAAGAATTGAAAAACTAAACACAGTTAATTATATAATTACCCTTTTGGAATCAACGGTAATGCCGAAAGAGGAATCCAGGGAAGCCGCAATGGCGGACTCGGCGGATTCCTTAGAGCGGTATACAATGTAACCGACAGCATCACAATTGATGCGGATGCGAGAGATCGAACCGTAGATCTCAAACCTCGACTTCAAATCGAGCACCGAGCAATTCGGGGGAAGACCCATGACAACAACAGCCGGTGGCGGCTTCGGCTTGGCCTCATTCTCAGAAGACGGCGGAGGTGGCGGGTGAGGTGGCAGAGGACGACGCCGTTTAGAGATGGAAGCTGGGGCGTGACGGGAGAAGTAGGGTTTGTCTCTCTTTCGAGACATGTTTTCAGAAAGAAAAAAAAAAAAAAGGAAATAAATTGAGACGATAATTAAGAGCGAGAGAGAGTGCAGTTCGCGGGCTTTGTTCATAAATCATACTTTCAAGTATGTGTTCGGAGATTGATAGTATCTTCGAAGTTCAAGTCAGCTTTCCAAATATAGTAAACTGTGCGGTTTTAGGTAAAAAAAAGTTTAGTTTCAAATTCGTTTAAATGAGTCTAACTTTAGAAAGATAAGAATTCACAACTAAAATTTTTATAGGCATCAAAATAAAATGAAAGCAAACTCTCAAAGATAAGAAGTAAAAAACAAACAAAAAAAATAAGTAGATATTGTCACTATTACTCAAAAATAAAGTCATTACACATGAAAAGGAAAGACTCTATTTATAGTTGAGCTTTCCATGATCTAACAGTCTAATTTAAAATACATCAATTGTTGAGATTAAAAGTAATCTACAAAGTAGTTAAAAACTATGTTTTCTCTATGTGGAAACGAGAATTCTGAAGCCAACTTGGTGGAAGAATTGATACCAAAAAAGGTTCGATTTAGATATAAAGATGATAATACGCACAATGATATGATGATTGATCAGTCAATGGATCAACTAATCTCTTGAGGATAAACTTATTGGTCAGCCTTTCAAATCTGATTTTAAAGAATCAGATGAAAAGGAAGAGTTTGATATATTGGAAGGGGAAATTTAGAAATCCTTTATGAATGGAATGCCGTCTACCTCTTTCTCAGACAGGATTCATAAAATTCTTATTCAAGGTATCGATAACACAGTTGCTTTAAAGCTTTTGGGGTGTAACATTGGGTTTTAGTTTTGCAGAATAAAATTTATATTCTGTGGAAACCATTGGCACCTCTTCACATGATGGACATCAAAAATGGATATTTTCTAGTCAAATTCCAGAACAAGTTGGATTGTGAGAAGATTCTCTCTGAAGGTCCTTGGACCATATTTGGTCAGTACTTAACTGTGCAACACTGGACGATGGATTTTGATCCTTCCCAAACTTATCTGAATGTGGTTATGGCGTGGATCAGATTTTCTGGTCTACCTGGATATCTTTATAAACATAAAATATTGGTTGAGATCGGAGGGATGGTTGGTAAGGTTATCAAGCTAGATTTGAACACTGACAGTAGGGTGAAAGGTCGTTTTGCTCGTATGGTAGTTTATTTTGATCTAGAGAAGTCTTTAGTGTCTCAAATTTTGATCAATGGGCGTTCTCAAAGGGTGGAGTACGAATCACTTCTAACCATCTATTTTCAATTTGGGAGGTATGGTCACGTGAAAGATAATTGTCAGTTCAAGAAAACTGGAGTCAATATGGAAAAGGATACAGCTTCGTCGGAAAAGCCACCGGAAACCATAACATGGCTGAGGAGCGACAGGAGAAGCGAAGAGAAAATTACTGGCCTTGGATGCTCGTTGAAAGGAGATCAAGGCGAAAATTCAGGGATGTGCAGGATTCATATGGAACTACAGAGAGGGAGAACGAAGGCTTTCGGTTTAGGGCCCTTAATATTAGCAGTTCCAATCAAGATTTAAATGGAAAAGATTTTACAGCTACAAGACGCAATAAAGGGGAGGATATTATAGCTGAAAATCAATCAAGGAAAAAGTGGATCCTGGCAACGGTTGGCAGCTGATGGAATCAAAAAACAAAGGAAAGGCTAAAATGTTGGGCCCTAAACATAAGTTGGGTCCGGTCATTAAGGGCCTTGAAAATATTGGGCAGAGTGTTGTGGCCAACCCAACTTCTGGGGGTTTGGGAATTGGCTTTCAGTCAACGGTTCAGGCCCGCCCCTTGTTGGACAAGTCAGTGCAGGAATTAATGGCCCGAAATTTGTTGGCCGGAGATTCAAGCAGCAATGGCATTTCAGCGGTGATAAGAGCTGTGAATGGGCAAAAAATTGGGGATTTTACTTCTTTTAATAATAAGGAACCAGTGAATCTTACCTCTCCAGCTCCTTCTATGGAAGATAATTCGACTAATGAAGCTGCTGTGGAGGTGCGCAGACTCGACTCCAATTGGCATTCAGCACTGGTCTTTTTTGAGGGAAAAAATAATAATAGCACCTTTAATCCTTTAAAAGACGATCAAGTCTTAAATCAAAAGCTGGAGTCTGGCCGTGGGAGTGGCGTGAAAGCTAGAAGCAGGGGTTTCACAAAAAAATTAAATAAAATGCATGTTAATAGCAACAGCCGATTCAAGTCTAATGGAAGCCAAAGAGTGATGCTAAAAGATTCTATGGTGCATTTGGCGGAAAGTATTTCAACCTTAGTAAGTGATAAACCTATTTTAAATGAAGCTCATAGAGACGATGAGCAGCAGAGGGGAGAGGGTCTCCCTAGACAGTAAGAATGAGTTTTTTATTACCGCTTGTTTTTGTTTTAATAACTGATTTTTGTGATTTTTAGTCTTATAAGTTTTATTATTTATTTTATACTTACTATGAACTCAAACTTGAATATTTTTACTTGGAATTGCCAAGTGATGCGATCTCGGTCGCATCATGTTTCAATACTCTTTGACGACATCAGAATTGGCCCAAGCACGAGGGACTCAAGTGCAAAATGAAACTAAATTTTAGATTAATGAGCTCAATCTTAGTTTTCCTCAGCTTATCTAGCTCGGTCCTAGCTCATTTAGCTCGATTCTATTTCATTTTAATTTATGCATTTTAGTTGCTGGAATAAAACATTAATTAAGATTTAGTTATTTTTTGTAACAATTCGATTTTGGTGCTGTAGGAACAGTAGTTTCGGGACCGCTAATCCGAGGTTGAAGAAAATTAGTTTGATATTATTTTATGTGTTATAGCATGTTTATAAGGATGTATAAAAATTTTGGTGCATTAATTTTGGTGATTTCATGCTTAATTATGAAAAAGGACTAAATTGCATAAAGTGCGAAAGTTCTATTATACAAGGTAGATGTGTTTAATAGACATAGAATATTAAATTGTAGGTCCTTAAAGTGCAATTATGCCATTAAGGGTGTGTTGGCCGGCCATAGAGACAAGGAGACTGTAACACCCCTATCCCGTGTCCGTCGTCGGATTAGGGTTAGAAGCGTTACCAGACCGATCGAAAACATTTACAGAATTAATCATACAACTATTCAACAATATCAATCATAATGTCCATTAAGTAGGTCATCGAGACCTTAAACATGCTTATAAACCTAGTCGGGATTAAATCGAAACACATATAAAATTTCATGAAAAATTTAAAATTTTTCTAAATACAGGGGATACATGCCCGTGGGAGTAGGCCGTGCCTCACCCACGTCTACTTGACACACCCGTGTGTCCTCCCCATGGTCATATACTACCAAAATCAACACGGCTACCAAGCACGCCCGTGTGCTAAGGTCGTGTCCTACTAAGTCATATACTGCCATTTCTCACACGACCTTTAGGCACACCCGTGCCATGACCGTGTACTTCATAAGCTAGCTACTAATTTTACCCCACGGTTACTAGGCACGCCCGTGTGCCATAGCCGTGTGACATTATAGGCCATTTGTAAGGCCAATAAGCCACCCATTAGGGTCACACCTACAAGCAAAATTTTCCATTACAATTTATACACATATAACCACCATAAGCTTACCAAAATAATCATTTAAAACATGTATTCAATACCAATTCCAACCATAACAATTTCAAAGGTTAAAACTCCTATCATTACAAGAATAAATCATTCATTTGATCATTCAAAACTTAACCATTTCATATACCAACTAACCATGCCAAAATATGCATCATATAACTCATTCACTCAAGCATATTACCAACTCAAAACTTGCCAAAACTCATGGGTAAGTTCACTTCATAAACATATACACATATCTAGCCTATACATACCATAATTAGCTATATACATTTTCAAAAGGGTACCAAAATAAGTTTAGTAGTGTGATGACAAATCCTTGATAGTCCCGAGCCTTCAGTAGCTTTGACGACCTATAAAACAGAGAAAACAAACACACAAAGTAAGATTTCCAAAAGCTTAGTAAGTCAATATACAAACAAACTTGGCATAGAAAGCATATATGCAATTAGATACATTTTCACATCTCATTCACTCAACAATTTATCATGTATATACTTGATTCATACTTATGACCACATTTGCCACTTTCATCAATTCAAAACTCATTTGAACACATAGCTCCTTCATTATCATTTTTGAATCTCATACACATTATCATATTCAATCTTACTTTTCTTCAAATCCAAGTCATATAGGTACTTACCTTGTTATGCATACTTGATGTACATTTAACGTACCTGAAACGAATATTCGTTCACTTATCTGATCATATCTCAGATATACCATTCGTATCACAGACTTGCCCATTGAACCAATAGGAACCTAGTAGGATGCTCAAAAAGCTTGGATTAGTCGTACAATGCCAACGTCCCAGACGAGGTCTTACATGCACTCAGATATCGATGCCACTATCCCAGACAGGGTCTTATACGAATTAATACGATGCCGATGTCCCAGACATGATCTTACACGTAAGGTTCATATCGATGCCAACGTCCCAAACGTGGTCTTACACGTAAAGCTCATATCGATTCCAACGTCCTAGACGTGGTCTTACACGAAATCACAAATCAACGCCAACGTCCCAGACGTGGTCTTACTTGATAAAACAGAACAGATACCTAAGTCATGACGTAGCTAATCCTATCTATTCCTAGGTTCGTACGGGACTTCTCAGAATTTGTCACTATATCAAACTTATCTCGGATTTCATGCACATAACGCCTCATACACATTCATTATCATTAGTAGTCATATAAATATATCCAATTCAATACAAATACATTTATCTGCATAGTAACTTACCTCGGATTCGATCTATCGGAATGAAAACGACTACTCGATAACTTTCACTTTCCCACGATCTAAGTTCGTTTTCCTCGGTTCTTGATCTAAACATATTCAGAATTAACCCTTTTATTCACTAATTCATTCAATTCAATCCAAGGACACGCATTTAGGGCAATTTACAAATTATCCCTCATACTTACATAATATATCAATTTAGTCCATTTTTCTCAAAACATCAAATTCACAAAATCAATACACAACCAAGCTTAGCCGAGTGTATATAGACATCATACAAGTGCATACTTTTCATCAAATTGGAAATTTAGTCCCTCAATTTACCACTTTTACAATTTAGCCCTAATTAGCTAAATTCATCAAAACTTCAAGAACAAAATATATTCATCTAGCTCAAAACTTTCATTTATCAACTAAAATCATTTCGAACTCAACATATCAACAATGGCATCTCACACAAACATCATCAATATTCAAAATTAGTACAAGAGTTTTGTAGCTCTCAAAGCAACAATTACAAAAACGTAAAAATTATCAAAAACAGACCGAAAACATACCTTGAATTTTGGCTTGTAATCAACCGAAAATACAAGCTTCAAAACTTTCTTTTTATTTCTCAAATATTCGGCCAAAAGATGAACTAAAAATGACCATTTTTCATGCTTTTATCAAATATAACATACATAATAATCTATTTACTAATTTAGCCTTAAAATATAAAATATTTATAACATAACTAACAAGGTCATTTTTTACCAAAACAATCCACTAACTAAATAGTGGTTCAATTACCACTTAAGGCCATAACTTTTAAAAGCCATAACACATAGGTGTTTTAACAAATGGCATACAAGTTTCACATTTAATATAATTTCACCCCTTTTGTCAAATTAATCACACAAACAGACGAGTTAGCTCATGAAAATTTACCACATGCTTAATCACATATCAACGGCACAGAATATAATATTAAAATATTATACAGACTCGAATTTGTGGTCCAAAAACCACTGTTCTGACTAGGGTATAAACCGAACTATTACAGAGACAAGGGCATTAAATTTTGGTCAAAATTTGGTGAAATTAGGTGATTAAAAATGAATAAAATAAGACAAAGGAGAAAGATATCATCTTTTACTATTCATTTTTCTTCTACAATCGAAAATTGAAGAGGAAATAAGAATTTTTGGAGTTCAAACTTTCAGCCAAGCAAATCTCTTGCAACTATGTGATTTTAGGGGTCTTTCTTGATAATTTTTGTACTTTTAGAACCCCCAAAGCTTAAGCTAGCTAATGAGGGGACTAATTTGCAAAATGGTTGAAAGTTTAGAGACTTGCCATGAGAGTGTTCATGTTGTTTGCCGAGTTTTTATGGAAGAAAATGAATGTTAGTAGGTTGAGGAACAACTTTTATGAAAGGTGTTACCATGAAAACACTTAAATAGTACTTATTTGTAAATGAGTAATAAATGCATGAAATAATTGGTTTTGTGAGTTGTTGTAAGAGAAATAAATGTTCATCTAGGCTTGTTTAATGAGAAAATGTGATGAAAAATGATTTATGAGCCTAGTGGAAAAATAGTAATTTTACCAAAGTATGAGGGCAAAATGGTCATTTTCGCCTAAGTAGAAATTTTGATGTATCATGAATTATAAAGTGATTGAATGAGTGAATTTTATTATTATAGATTAAGAAGAGCGCGGAAACCACCTTGACCAAGGAAAAGGCAAGGTTACAGACTAAACCGTCGACTAGTACATCTTACACCGAGGTAAGTTTATGTGTAAACGATACATCTTTAATAAATATGTTGTTTCTTATTGGTGCATTGTATGAATGAGATCAATTATGATTTTGATTGATTGGAATTGATAGATAGTGAGTAATTCTCGTATGAACCTCGGAATAAATATGTAAGTGCGAAAAAATATCCGTAATAACTATTTGGTGGGCTGTGTGCGATACCACCGTAAATATCCTTTTTGGTGGGCTGTGTGCGATACCACGTTACTATCTATTCACTATGGGCTGTGTGCGATACCATCGTTTATATTGTTATTTTGTGGGCTATGTGCGAAACCACCGTAATTATTCTTATTGGTGGGCTATGTGCGATACCACCCTATTTTAACTATTGGTGGATTATGTGCGAAACCACCGGGTACTTAGTATCATTTCGAGGGGTTCATCGAGAAATTGTCTAAGTAAATATATCATGTGGTTTGTGGTGATGAGTGCAGGGGTTGTGTGCAAGTAAATGTGAGCATTTTATTTGTGGTATAGATGGAATGTGGTAAGAGATGAGATGAGTAAGCATTATTATGGAAATGTGATTTGTTCTTGCTTATTATGTAATGTTGTTGGTTGATTGGCATATGTTATAATGTTTATAGTTTACATGTAAACTTACTAAGCTTAAATCTTACTCCCTTTCTTTTCCCTTGCTTTATAGTGTCAAAGAGCCAGCTCAGGATACGAAGATAATCTGAAGATCACCCACACTATCAGCTCATCTCGGTATATTTAGACTTAGCATTTTGAGTATGGCATGTATAGGGGCTAGACTTAATGAAATTTCTTGTTGTTTTGGCCAAGTGTGTTGGCTCATTTGAAGATGAAATTTTTGTAAATAGCCATAGTTGATGGCTCATTATTATTAATATATGAAGAGATGAGGTTATTCATGAATGTGTATGATGCATGATTGGATTGTTTGATTAATGGTTGAATGTGATTTATGTTGTAGGAGTTTGGGTGATAAAAAGAGCTTGCAAATAGCCTTGTTCTTCTCCACACAGGTAGGTACAAGGGCGTGTGTCTAAGTCGTGTATGACATATGGTCAGTCCCATGGGCGTGTGGCTGGGCCGTGTGTCCCCTACATGTTAGTGTTGCAAGTTAGTGTCGATGACGGGCTATACACACAAGCGTGTGCCTAGGCCGTGTGCCCTTTATATGGTTGCTGACGTCATAAACAGAATACCCATGTTTTCACACACGGGCAAGGACACGGGCGTGTCTAGGCCGTGTGAAAGACATGGGCCAAAGGCACGAGCGTGTGTCCGGCCGTGTGAAAACCCCTGTAAGTTTGAAATGAAAAATAAATCCCACACGGGCTGGGAACATGGGCGTGTGTGACCACACGACCTGCCCACACGGGGGTGTGGCCCTATTAAGGCAAAATTTTTCTACGTATACAAAAGTTCCCGGTTTGATTTCGAGACCTTCCGTTTGCATGTTTAAGGCCTCGTAGGTCCATAATAAGGATGTTATGAATGTAAATGAGAAGTTTTAAGTTGGAATGAAACTTGATGGCCCAAAGTTGTACGTTCAATCAAGATAAGTTTGGTAATGCCTCGTACCCGATTCCGACGTTGAATACGGGTAAGGGGTGTTACATTTTTAGTTAATTATAGTTTGAGTATTAAATATGTCTTAAGTCTATTTATGTAGGTTAATTAGTACATCATTTTAGTTTGTCTTAAGTCTAATTAATATGTTATAATAAGTACAGCTTTTTAATGTGTCTTAGATTAAGACATCTTAATTGTGGCTAAAGCTTAGAAAAATTAAATAGTGTCTAGAATATGTCTTAATGTTGCATTTAATCGAGCTTTAATATGTCTTTTAGGATGTTCACATTGGCTGCTACTAAGAAGCTTCTTTAAGCTGTTCATATGGCACATTTAAAGAGCTGAATACATCCTCCCAAGAGCCATTTCATGGCTAGCAAAGCATCAAGTACTTTCACACTGGATTGATCGATTGGCTACCATGTTCACACCTTAATTTGACTAATCAGCTTCTATACATGTAAGGATAAAGGCATGAACGTCCAAGGGGGAAATGACACATTAATTCAACACATTAAATGAACAACATGCATGCACAAAAGGGAGAACAAATTTACAAGATACATGCTACTGTTTAAGAACCTACATGCCATTAAAGCACCTATTTATGAGAATGCATATTCCATGCAAGTGCATGAACGAACCAAGGAGATGAATGAGACTTTTGGTGATCATACAAGTCACTTGAAGCTTTCTTCTATGCTAAGAATTCACGCACAGCAAAGGGAGGAAGAATCTGACTCTTCAAGCTAAAGTACATGCATGAATATCATTCAATAAGGTGCATGAATGTCTAAATACATGTCAGCACAAAGAAGAACGCCCATGAACCATCTTTAATGTTAAGTGTGAACAGTTTTATTATTGTGTGAACACATAGATGCTGAATTAAGTAGTCATCTTTGTGTTTATAAATAACTCTCTTGTAAACATTTTCGGGTTAGACAATTAAGACTTTTGGCCATTTTTGAATGAACATATTGTTCTTTTGTGATGTTTCTTCCTCTTCAATTTCGTTTGAGTCTCATCTTGAATTATCTACTCATCAGTGGCATCAACCTGATTCTCTTTGAACTTATCACCATTTTGGTGTGGCGTTTGTAACACCCCTTACCCGTATTCAATGCTGAAACAAGGTACGAGGTATTACTAGGCTTACACGCAATCAATCATGGAATTCCTAGACTTGACTTTCCTCTCCAATTTAAAACTTTTATTAACACCTCCTAAACAAGCCTACAAGGCCTAATTCACGGTTTAGGAATGGCTCGGGATCAAATCAAGTTCCTTTGAAGCTCTCTAGAAGACCTTAGAAAATTTTCTCTAAACAATCCACATGTCTGTGTGGAGGAAGGGACACGCCCGTGTGACATATCACATGCCCATGTGGAATTATTTCTCAATTCGAACCTACAGAGGTTTTCACACGGCGAATACACGGCCGTGTCCCTCACATGGCCTCAACACGTCGTGTCTTAGCCCATGTACAAAAATCTTGACATTCTGTTTCTGATATCATCACCCCATAAATGTCACACGGTCTAGGCACACGCCCGTGTCCTTCGACCGTGTGGCGAATTAAATTCCCAATTTTAGGTGCAGACTTCACACAGCCTGGGCACACGCCCATTTCCATGGTCATGCCTTCCACACGGCTGAGACACACGACCGTGTCTTTGCCCGTGTTTTTACTACTGAGCATACTGACTTGTGCACCTAGCATGCAAGGGGACACACGGCCTAACCACACGCTTATGAGGCTGACCATGTGTCACACACGGCCTAGATGCACGCCCGTGTGTAACAAGGCTATTTGTCAAGCTCTTTCTATCGCCCCAACTCATACAAGCATAAGTCATATTCAACCCTCTACTCAATCATGCATAATTAAACCAAGTAAATCAACATGCTACTTGCACAATCATGAATAACCTCATCTTTTCATAGATTAATAAGAAAGAGCCACCCAATATGGCCTTGTACAAAAGAGTTTATCTTAGAATGAGCCAACACACTTGGCAAAACAATATGACATTCAACTAAGTCTAGTCCCTATACATGCCATACTCAAAATGCTAAGTCTAATATACCAAGATGTGCTGATAGTGTGGGTGATCCTTTGTTTATCTCCGTACCCCGAGCTGGCTCTTCGACACTATAAAATAAGGGAAAAGAAAAAGGAGTAAGCTTTAAGCTTAGTAAGTCTATATGCAAACAATAAGCATCATACCACTTAAAAATTCAACTAAACATTACACGTTATGCTATAATAATTCTTAACCTCATAAGCAAGCTTACTTATTTCCAATCTTACCATACCCCAAACACAAATCACAAACATTGCTCACAATTACTTGTACATGTACCCTGCAGTCATCACCACAAAGCCACATGAAATATTTTACTTAAACAAGTTTCTCGATGAACCCTTCGGAATAATACAAAGTACCCGGTGGTTTCGCACAAAGTCCACCATTAATCAATAATAGGGTGGTATCACACACAATGCACCAAATAATAATATAAGCAATGGTATCACACACAGCCCATCGTGAATAAATAACAAGGTGGTATTGCACATAGCCCACCAACAATTACATATTGACGGATATTTATCCGTACCCACATTTCTATTCCGAGGTTCATTCGAGAATTATTCATTTTCTATCATTTTCAATCAAGATCACCAATAAGTATTTACATCCATACAATGCATCAATAGGTAACAACATATGTATTAAAGATGTATCGTTTGCATATAAACTTACCTCGGTGCAAAATATGTTAATTTGCGGCTTAACCCGTAACCTTGCCTTTTCCCCGGTCAAGGTTGTTTCTGCATTCTTCTTGATCTAAAATAATAAAATTTACTCATTTAATCACCACATAAATCATGACACTTCAAAATTTCTACTTAGGAAAAAATGACCATTTTGCCTTAATACTTGGCAAAATTACGATTTTGCCCTTAGGCTCGTAAATCATTTTTCATCACATTTTCTCATTAAAAAAGCCTAGCTGAACATTTATTTCTCTTATAACAATTCTCAATACAAATCATTTCATGCATTTACCACTCAATTACAACCTTTACAAATAAGTCCCATTTAGGTATTTTCATGGAAAAACCTTTCACAAAAGTTATTCCCTAACCCACTAACATTCATTTCTTCTATAAAAACTCAGAAAACAACATAAAAACTCTCATTTCAAATCCCTAAACTTTCAACCATTTTGCAAAATAGTCCTCTCATTAGCTAGCTTAAGCTTTAGGGGTTCCAAAAGTATAAAAATTATCAAAAAAGACCTCTAAAGGCACTTACTTGCAAGGGAATAGCTTGGCTGAAAGTTTGAGCTCCAAAAACCTCTATTTTCACTTTAATTTTTTGTGGAAGAAGAAATGGGAATAGTAAAAGATGACAACTCTTTTATTTTATTTTATTTCCTTCAATTTGTCACCTAATTCACCCACTTTGAACAAATTTTGACATTTCTTGTCCCCTATGGCCGGCCACTCATTTTTTAAGGGTATAATTGCACATTTAGGGCTTCCAATTAATATCCTATAGCTATTAGACACCTTTAGCCTATAAAATAGAACTTTCACACTATATGCGATTTAGTCCCTTTTCGCAATTAAGCATGAAATCCTCAAAATAATACACCAAAATTTTCATACACTCATATAATTATGCCATAACACATAAAATAATATTAAAACTAATTTATATAACCTCAAATTAGGGGTTCCAAAAGCACCATTCTGACTAGCCCTAAAATCGGGCTGTTACAATGTTCATCCCTATCTTGATCCCTTTGATTCCTACTGTAACAGCCCGATTTAGGGCCTAGTCAAAATAGTGGTGCGAGGCCATGAATCCGAGGTGAATTTATGAGTTTTTAAAGGTTTATGCCATGTTTGCATGCTAGTGTGAAAGTTTCATGAAGCAATTTTGTTGAATTGAGGTTGAATGGTCCAAAAGGACTAAATTGCAAAAGTTGAAAAAATGAATTTCTAGAAGCTTTTTGTATGAAATAGCTTTATAATATCAATTAGAAGTCCTTAAGTAGCAATTTTCCCAAATTATAAATTTTGGACAAAATTGGACATGAGTTAGTAAAATAGAAATTTTTAAAGAGAAGAGCATTTTAGTCATTTGTCTAATAAATGATTAAAATAGGAAAAAGATGATAAAAATCTATTCATCTTCTTCCTCACATTGCCAAAAATTTGGAGACTCCATAGCTAAGGTTCTTCATTTTTTTCAAGCTTGCTACTAAGTTGATTTTAGCCCCATTTTTAATATTCTTTGTATTTTTGAAGTTCTCGTATTATGAATTAGCTATTTTTAGCTATAAAATGAGCTAGGATGCATGTTCAAAAATTTACCCATGAATGACATGCATGTTAAATGATTTTTTATGGAAGTTTATGAGAGTTTGATGTTAGATAAACATCTTTTTCTAAGTGAATTTTATGAAAAATGATAGTATGGACTAATTTGTAATAGTTATGAAAATTGGTCATACATACTAGAAATAGTGAGAATTGATGATTGTTATAGTAGAGAAAATGAATTAGCTAAGCATGAAGTTTAAGAAAGTTTAATGAGAATTATTTTACAAGCCTTTGGGCCAAAGTGCAAAAATGAGAAAGTATAGGGGCAAAATAATAATTTTTCCAAAGTATGAGTAAGGAGTCAATTTAGTCAATGTGATTATTAAATGATCTATTTATGATTATAGATCAAGAAAAATAAAGCCCGAATTGAAACCGAGGCAAGAATAAAGTCGAGGACTAAATTGCATATATATACATTTTGTATATTGAGGTAAGTTTTTATGATTTCTAAGCTTTATGATTTCTATCATTGAATTGCTTAGTATAATGTACATTATTACAATAGAATGTTTAATGTTTCGTTAAACAAAGAAATCAATGAGATTAAATATGAGCAAGTTCCGATTGAAGATGAATTTCTCAAGATACTCGATCTACCACATGAGATAAGAAAGTCCGTATAAGACCAAGCCAAGGCATGGCATCGGCAACCAAGCAAGTTATCATGTAAGTCCAAGGCAAGCTTGGCATTGAACAAGTTATCATGTAAGTCCAAGGGAAGCTTGGCATTGAACAAGTTATCATGTAAGTCCAAGGCAAGCTTGGCATTGAAAAGTTATCAAGAGAAAGAAATCCCATGTAAGCCCAAGCTAAGGCATGGCATTGGTAAGAACAAAAAAGACTTCATATAAGTCCATGTCAAGACATGGCCTTGAAACCAAGATGGGATATTCCATGTAAGACCATATCTAGGATATGGCTTTGGCATCAAGATATGTGGGATGAGATTTAGTATCCTCGATTATTCGTAGAAATTCATCAAGCAAATGAGTAAAGTTAAAATTAGATGGCAAGAAAGATAAGTAAGCAAAGCTATTATCAAGTTGAAAATGAGTATTATTCATGTTATGAATGATGAAGGAAAGATTATGATTATCATGTTAAAGTATACTGATGAATGTGATCAAGTGACACAGGTACCTTATTTATCCCACAGGGATGAGACTAGTAAGTATCATGTGATATGTAAGAATCAGTATGAGTAAGTAAGCTTTATAGCTGAAATCTATGATATCATTGTTTATGTCAAATGGTTTATATTAATCAAGTATGTTGCTATGTGCATTATATGAAAACTTACTAAGCTAAATGCTTATGTCTTTTATTCTTTCTTTATATGTAGTTCCGCCAAGCCAATCTCGCGGAGCATCGTCATTGGAGTTCGGAGCACACTATCAATCGCTATTTTGGTATAGCCAAGTTAGTTTACTAAGTATGGCATGTATAGGAAGCATTTCATTTTGAGAATATGTTCTAAGAAGAGCCAAAGTGTTGGCTATTAAGTTTATTATTCTTTTGTATATGGCTAAGTGATTGGCCAAAATTGACTAAGTATGTATGTTTATTGAGATCAATGAAGCATGTAGTAATGTTTATGAAAAATGTATTGAATTGAGCATGAGTTTGGTCTTGATTTCAGGGTGGCAATTGGCTTGGTAAATAGCCTCTAAGTGCCTACACGGTTAGACACACGAGCGTGTGTCTAGGCCGTGCGTACCCTACACTTTAGTGTTTTAAGTCAGAATAGGCCATGGGCAAATCCCACGGTTGTGTGTTTAGGCCGTGTGTGATACACGGTTAGAACATGGGCGTGTTCCCCAGACCATGTGGGTAAGTCAGTATATCAAGGTATAGCACACGATTTACATCCACGGGCGTGTCAAGGCCATGTGTAGTTAGTCACTGTCGACCACGGGTGGAAGACACGGGCATGTGTTAGGGGTACACGGGCGTGTCCCAAGTCACATGGGTGTGTGACCCCTGTTTTAAGGAAAAGTTTTCATTTGAATTCTGAAAGTTTCAGATACGTGTTTAAGGCCTTGTAGGCCCATGAAATGTATGATTAGACTAAGAAAGAGAAGTTTTTAATTCGGAACAAAATTTTATAGCCTGTAAATACATGTTTTAAGTGTGTTCAAGCATGGTAATGTCTCGTATCCAGTCTTAGCATCAGACTCGGGTATGGGGTGTTAGATTTAATGGTATCAGAGCTATGGTTTAGTCGGTTCTAGGACTAACGTAGCATGAGCACGAGTCTAGTTATACATGCCATACATAAGAATGTTTTTATAATGATAGGGTGACGACTCCTGACGACTTAAATTATGTTTATACATATAGTAAATGGATCCCGGAAGAGCTAAGACGGATGGTGTAGAAAGTAACACGCCGGCTCCTACTGAAGGGACTGTGCCTAATGAGAATGAGAATAGACCCACTATGGTGAGTCAATAAGGAGGATAAGAGGCTAGAGAAGCCTTCCTCCATATGATGAATACGTGGTACACGAAATTCGTTCGTACAAACTCGAATGTACAACCCCCTCCACCCCCGCCTATCCCTCAACCTATCCCTACAGCCCCTCAAGTAGTAGAGGTGGTAAGAGGAGACAAACCTCTAATTGATAGGATCAGGAAACATGTGGCAGAAGAATTCTAGGCTAGAAAAGATGATGATTCGGAAAAGGATGAGTTCTGGATAGAAAATACTATCAAGGTATTTAATGAGTTGTCATGCACACCTGATGAGTGTATAAAATGTATAGTTTCTCTTTTAAGAGATGCTGTCTATCAATGGTGGAACACCCTTGTGTCGGTAGTATCGAGGGAAAAGGTCACATGGGAATTTTTCCAAGAAGAGTTCAAGAAAAAGTATATCAGTCAAAGATTCGTGGACCAGAAAAGGAAGGAATTCCTAGAACCAAAATAAGGCAAGATATTAGTGACTGATTATGAGCAAGAGTTTGTGCAACTCAGCAAATACACTCGAGAATGTGTGTCCACTGAAGCCATCATGAGTAAGAGGTTTGAAGATGGACTAAATGATGATATCAAGTTATCTTTTGCTGTCCTCGAATTAAAAGAATTTGTCGTGTTAGTGGAAAGGGCTTGTAAGGATGAAGAATTAATAAAAGAGAAGAGAAAATCTGAAATGGAGTCTCGTGACTCTAGAAAGAGACAGTGGAATAAGTCATTCCAATCTTCATCCAAGAAGTCAAGAGACTTCTCTACCCGATCAGCTACTTCCACTGGGTTTTCAAAGAAGGACAAGAGTAAGCAGAATTTAGGGAATAAAGCACAAATTACTTCAGTTGCTAGTGTGGGGAATGTTTGATCTGATAGACCTGAATGCCTACAGTATGGCAGACGCCATCTCGGTGAATGTCGAGCGCATGAAAATGCTTGTTTCAGATGTGGTTCCCATGATCACTTTATAAAAGATTGTCCTAAGATGACGAAAGAAGAGAGAACTCAGAACCCGAGATCTAGGGGTATGGTCAGAGGCAGACTGTAGAGAAACCCGGGAGTGGGGCAAGTGGAAGAGGTAACCCTAGAGAGCATGCTGCGAGACCTGAGGGTAGGGCACCTGCTAGGACTTATGCCATTCGCGCTCGTGAAGAGGCATATTTGCCTAATGTTATTACGGGCACCTTTTCTCTTTATGTTATCAAAGTTATTGCTTTAATAGATCCCGAATCCACACACTCTTATATTTGTATGAAACTAGTATCCAGTATGAATATGCCTATAGATACTACAGAATTTACGGTTAAGGTGTCTAATCCTTTAGGCTAGAGAGTGTTAGTTAATGAAGTATGTAAAGATTATCCATTAATGATTGGTGGTCATTATTTTAAAGCAAATCTTATGTTGCTATCATTTGATAAGTTTGACATCATTCTTGGTATGGACCGGTTGACCACCCATGATGTAATAGTTAATTGTGGGAAAAAATACATTGAGATGAGATGTGAGAATGGAGACACTCTTCATATAGAATCTGATAAACAGAGTAGGTCATTGGTAGTGATTTCTCATATGATGGCACAGAGATACTTAAGAAAAAGGTATCAAGCATATCTGGCCTTGTGATGAATGATAAAGAAACAGGGCTGAAGATTGAGTCAGTACTAATAATATGTGAGCACGTGGATGTTTTTTCGAGCAATTACCAGGGCTACCACCAGTTAGGAAGGTTGAGTTCAATATTGAGCTAGCTCCCGATACTGTATCGATATCTATTACTCCTTACAGCATGGCTCCAACAGAGTTGAAAGAGCTGAAGATACAGTTGCAAGAGTTGACGGATAAAGGCTTTACTAGGTCGAGTTGTTCTCCTTGGGGTGCTCCAGCTTTATTTGTGAAAAAGAAAGACGGCACCATGAGATTGTGCATAGATTACTGTCAACTTAATAAAGTGACAGTGAAGAACAAGTACCCATTGCCTAGAATCGATAATTTGTTCGATCAATTGAAAGGAGATAATGTGTTCTCTAAAATAGACTTGAGATCTGGGTATTATCAGTTAAGAGTAAATGATTTAGATGTGTCCAAGACAGCTTTTCGAACAAGATATGGGCATTATGGATTCTTAGTCATGCCATTTGGTTTGACCAATGCTCCTATGGTATTCATGGACTTAATGAACCGCATCTTTAGACCTTACCTCGACAAGTTTGTAGTCGTTTTCATTGACGACATATTCATTTATTCCAGGGATGAGAATAAGCATGTTGAGCACCTACGGATAGTTTTGCAGATTCTACGAGAAAATTAGTTGTATGCCAAGTTCAGTAAAAGTGAATTTTGGCTCAAGGAAGTAGGATTTCTGGGACATATTGTCTCGGGAGATGGAGTCCGAGTGGATCCAAACAAGATTTCGGCTATAATGGACTGGAAACCACCGAGTAATATCTCTGAGATTAGGAGTTTTTTAGGCCTAGCTGGTTATTACCGATGATTTGTCAAGGGGTTTTCTATGATCACAACCCTGATGACTAAATTGTTACAGAAAATGTGAAGTTTGAGTGGACAGAAAGATGCCAACAAAGTTTTGAGAAATTGAAAGCAATGTTGGCAGATGCAAAAGTTTTAGTATAACTAGAGACAGGAAAAGAATTTGTGATTTACAGCAATGCATCCTTAAATGGATTAGGCTGTGTACTTATGCAAGAAGGCAAGGTTATAGCTTACGCCTCAAGACAGTTGAAGCCTCATGAGAAGAATTATCTGACGCATGATCTAGAGCTGGCTGCCATAGTCTTCGCCTTAAAGATTTGGAGACACCATTTATATGGTGAAAGATGTCGAATTTTTATTGATCACAAAAGTCTGAAGTACTTGATGACGCAGAAAGAGTTAAACTTAAGGCAATCAAGATGGTTAGAGTTGATAAAAGACTATGAATTGGTCATTGAATGCCATCCACGAAAGGCAAATGTGGTCGCCGATACATTGAGTAGGAAGTCCCTTTTTGCATTAAGGGCAATGAATTCACGGATGACCTTATCTGACGATGGTTCTATTCTAGCTGAATTAAAAGCTAGACTAATGTTCCTTCAAGAGATCACTGAAGCACAACAAGAAGATAAAGAGTTGCAAGCCAAGAGAACTCAGTTCGAGTCAGATGTTGAATCCGACTTTCAGATTAATTCTAATGGATACTTGATGTTTAAAGATAGAGTTTGTGTACCGAGAAAAGAGGAGCTTATTCAGAGAATTTTGTATGAGGCACATAACGGATGTTTATCTATTCATCCGGGTAGTACCAAGATGTATAATGACTTGAAGCAATTGTATTGGTGGTCAAGAATGAAGAAAGATATTTCAAAATTCATTTCAAGATGTTTAATTTGTCAGCAAGTAAAGGCAGAACACCAAGTACCTTCGGGTTTGCTTCAACCAATTATGGTACCCGAGTGGAAATGGGACTGTATCACTATAGATTTTGTAAAGAGATTGCCATTATCACCGAGCAAGAAAGATGCTATATGGGTTGTAGTTGATAGACTCACGAAGTCAGCTCATTTCCTACCTGTACGAGTTGACTACTCACTCGACAAGCTGGCAAACTTCTTATTTCTGAAATAGTAAGACTTCATGGAGTTCCTTTGACAATCAGATCGAATAGAGATCCGAGATTCACCTCCAGATTTTGGAAGAAGCTTCAAGAAGCCTTGGGTACAAAATTGAGTTTTAGCACAGCTTTTCATCCTCAAACTGACGGTCAGTCGGAGAGGTTGATTTAGATACTCGAGGATATGCTTCGATGTTGTGTTCTATAATTCCAAGGTAGTTGGGAAAAGTTTCTCCCATTGGTAGAATTTGCCTACAATAATGGCTTTCAATTGAGCTTAAAGATGGCGCCTTATGAGGCTCTATATGGGTGTTAATGGAGAACGCCTTTATATTGGACTGAACTTAAAGAAAACCAAATTCACGGGGTTGATTTGGTTAGAAAAGCTGAAGAGAAAGTGAAAGTGACACGAGAATGTTCAAAAGCTGCATCAGACAGACAGAAATCTTATTCGGACCTAAAGAGAAGAGAGATAGAGTATCAATCGAAGATAAAGTTTTCTTGAAAGTGTCACCTTGAAGAAAAGTTCTTAGATTTGGCCGGAAAGGCAAGTTAAGTCCATGTTTTATTGGACCGTTTGAGATTACCGAGAAAGTTAGGCCGATAGCTTACAGATTGGCTTTGCCATCAGAGTTAGAAAAGATACATGATGTGTTTCACGTGTCAATGTTGAGACACTACCGATTAGATCCTTCACATGTAATTACCCCATCAGAAATAGAAATTCATCCCGACATGACTTATGATGAAGAACCAATCAAGATTTTAGCTCGGGAAGTCAAGCAGCTAAGAAATAAAAGTATTGCTCTAGTGAAAGTATTATGGCAAAGCATGGGATAGAGGAAGCTACATGTGAACCAGAAAAGAGCATGAGAAATCAGTACCCAAACTTATTTGCCGGTAAGATTTTCGAGGACGAAAATCCCTAAGGGGGAGAAATGTAACAGCCCGATTTAGGGCCTAGTCAGAATAGTGGTGCGAGGCCATGAATCTGAGGTGAATTTGTGAGTTTTTAAGGTTTATTGCATGTTTTCATTCTAGTGTGAAAGTTTCATGAAGCAATTTTGTTGAATTGAGGTTTAATGGTCCAAAAGGACTAAATTGAAAAACTTGCAAAATATGAATTTCTAGAAGCTTTTTGTATGAAATAGCTTTAGAATATTAATTAGAAGTCCTTAAGTAGCAATTTTCCCAAATTATAAATTTTGGACAAAATTGGACATGAGTTAGTAAAATAAAAATTTTTAAAGAGAAGAGCATTTTAGTCATTTGTCTAATAAATGATTAAAATAGGAAAAAGATGATAAAAATCTATTCATCTTCTTCCTCACATTGCTGAAAATTTGGAGACACCATAGCTAGGGTTCTTCATTTTTTTCAAGCTTGCTAGTAAGTTCATTTTAGCCCCGTTTTTAATATTCTTCATATTTTTTAAGTTCTCGTATTATGAGTTAGCTATTTTTAGCTATAAAATGAGCTAGGATGCATGTTCAAAAATTTACCCGTGAATGACATGCATGTTAAATGATGTTTTATGGAAGTTTATGAGAGTTTGATGTTAGATAAACATTTTTTTCTAAGTGAATTTCATGAAAAATAATAGTATGGACTAATTTGTAATAGTTATGAAAATTGGTCATACATACTAGAAATAGTAAAAATTGATGATTGTTATAGTAGAGAAAATGAATCAGCTAAGCATGAAGTTTAAGAAAGTTTAATGAGAATTATTTTACGAGCCTTTGGGCCAAAGTGCAAAAATGAAAAAGTATAGAGGCAAAATAATAATTTTTCCAAAGTATGAGTAAGGAGTCAATTTAGTCAATGTGATTATTAAATGATCTATTTATGATTATAGATCAAGAAAAACAAAGCCCGGATCGAAACCGAGGCAAGAACAAAGTCGAGGACTAAATTGCATATATACATACATTTTGTATATTGAGGTAAGTTTGTATGATTTCTAAGCTTTATGATTTCTATCATGGAATTGCTTAGTATAATGTACATTATTATCATGGAATGTTTAATGTTATGTTAAACAAAGAAATCAATGAGATTAAATATGAGCAAGTCCCGATTGAAGATGAATTTCCCAAGATACTCGATCTACCATATGAGATAAGAAAGTCTGAATAAGACCAAGCCAAGGCATGGCATCGGCAATCAAGCAAGTTATCATGTAAGTCCAAGGTAAGCTTAGCGTTGAACAAGTTATCATGTAAGTCCAAGGCAAGCTTGGCATTGAACAAGTTATCATGTAAGTCCCAGGCAAGCTTGGCATTGAACATGTTATCATGTAAGTCCAAGGCAAGCTTGGCATTGAACAAGTTATCATGTAAGTCCAAGGCAAGTTTGGCATTGAAAAGTTATCAAGAGAAAGAAATCCCATGTAAGCCCAAGCTAAGGCATGTTATTGGTGAGAACAAAAAAGACTTCATATAAGTCCATGTCAAGACATGGCCTTGAAACCAAGATGGGATATTCCATGTAAGAACATATCTAGGAAATGGCTTTGGCATCAAGATATGTGGGATGAGATTTAGTATCCTTGGTTATTCGTAGAAATTCATCGGGCAAATGAGTAAAGTTAAAATTAGATGACAAGAAAGATAAGTAAGCAAAGCTATTATCAAGTTGGAAATATGTATTATTCATGTTACGAATGATGAAGGAAAGATTATGATTATAATGTTAAAGTATACTGATTAATGTGATCAAGTGACATAGGTACCTTATTTATCCCACAAGGATGAGACTAGTAAGTATCATGTGATATGTAAGAATCAGTATGAGTAAGTAAGCTTTATAGCTGAAATCTATGATACCATTGTTTATGTCAAAATGGTTTATATTAATCAAGTATGTTGCTATGTGCATTATATGCAAACTTACTAAGCTAAATGCTTATGTCTTTTATTCTTTCTTTATATGTAGTTCCGCCAGGCCAATCTCGTGGATCATCGTCATTGGAGTTTGGAGCACACTATCAATAGCTATTTTGGTATAGCCAAGTTATTTTACTAAGTATGGCGTGTATTAGAAGCATTTCATTTTGAGAATATGTTCTAAGAAGAGCCAAAGTGTTGGCTATTAAGTTTATTATTCTTTTGTATATGGCTAAGTGATTGGCCAAAATTGACTAAGCATGTATGTTTATTGAGATCAATGAAGCATGTAGTAATGTTTATGAAAATGTATTGAATTGAGCATGAGTTTGGTATTGATTTCAGGGTGGAAATTGGCTTGGTAAATAGCCTCTAAGTGCCCACACGGTTAGACACACGGGCGTGTGTCTAGGCCGTGCGTACACTGCACTTTAGTGTTTTAAGTCAGAATAGGCCACGAGCAAATCCCATGGTCGTGTGTTTAGGTCGTGTGTGATACACGGTTAGAACATGGGCGTGTGCCCTAGATCGTGTGGGTAAGTTAGTATATCAAGGTATAGCACACGGTTTACATCCATGGGCGTGTCAAGGCCGTGTGCGGTTAGTCAGTGTCGACCACGGGTGGAAGACACGGGCATGTGTTAGGGGTTCAAGGGCGTGTCCCAAGTCACATGGGCATGTGACCCCTGTTTTAAGGAAAAGTTTTCATTTGAGTTTCGAAAGTTTCCAGATACATGTTTAAGGCCTCGTAGGCCCATGAAATGTATGATTAAACTAAGAAAGAGAAGTTTTTAATTCGAAACAAAATTTTATAGCCCGTAAGTACATGTTTTAAGTGAGTTCAAGCATGGTAATGTCTCGTATCCAGTCTTAGCATTGGACTCGGGTATGGGGTGTTACACTTACCTCTTTAGGTAACTAGTCAAGGTCCCATTTCCTTCATCACCTTTCCACGTTAAGCAATATAAGTCTCGGGACAACACTCTCTATAGTGTTGGATCATTCATGACGCTTGAGTTCGATTTCCATTCCACCCACTATCCAAAATTACCTATCTTTATTTCTTTGTAACCGAACCTACCTTATTCATACTTAGCCTAACTTTGAACCTATTTTGATAACTTTAGCCTCTAATTAGCCAAATACAACTCTTGCTTAAAATTGAACGATCCTTTCTCGTCGACGATTAGGTAACTAAGACGACTCGACTCACATCCCTGAGCCAGATCGCATCACCAAGGGTGTGTGAGCAGGAATTTTCGTGTTTTTCGTGAGTATAATGTGGAGTATTATCTTGACATTGTTTGCTTATTAGAACCGAGAATGAGCAGTAAAAAAAGTAAAGTTTATTATTGATCAATTGTGTTTTAATTTTTCTCATCGTGTTGAAGCTTTTGGTTTTTAGGTGATATATGGGTGGGTTGGAAAGATTTAGTGAGGATTCAAATCCTCAAAAATCACCCTCAGTTTACTCTTATCCGGGTCAATGACCATATTCCTAATAACTCCTTTTTTATTTCCTTTTTTATGGCAATCTAGATAGGTCTAAACGAAAGCTTCTGTGGGATGGTCTTAAATCTGCAATGCCTCTTCAATCGATACATTGGTTATTAGCGAGGGATTACAATGCCATCCTATCTCCCGAGGATAAGCGAAGTCCTTGTATTATGGGTAAGATATGTGGTTTATTTGGTAACTTTGTTGACTCTTGTGATATACAGGATTTGGGCTTTTGCAGTCCTTCCTTCACTTGGCAGAGAGGTAGTACTTTTGTCAAACTTGATCGAGCTCTGGCGAATGATGCTTGGATGACATCTTTTTCGCAATGTTTACTCAATCACCTTCCACGCATTAATCTGACAATCGACCACTTCTTCTGTCTACAAGACTGGATTTAAATTTGGCAAAAGGTAGATCGTTCAGATTTTTAGCTAGTTGGACGAAGCATAATAATATCTACCTTTGTCAAAGAAAGGTGGAATTTTGTAGGCAATATGGAAAATTCTTTGAATATTTTTACCTCTTATGTCAAAGATTGGAATAAGAACGTATATGGATTTTTTGGTTCTCGCAAGCGTCAACTCATGAGAGCACTCAATAACACTCAAAAGGCCTTAGACCATTCTAATTCAAGTTTCTTACCTAGAAAAGAGATGGAAATTCAAGATGAGTTGGAAAATGTTCTTAATCAAGAAGATTTGCTTTGGAGGCAAAAGGTTCGGTGTGATTGGCTTCATTTGGGGGACAGAAACACTAAAATTTTTCATAGTCGTATGATCAATAGAAGGAAGTTTAATCGTATTACTGCCTTACACATTAGCAATGGGGAGTGGTGTTATAAGTAGGAAGATTTGCAAACCGAAGAAATGGGATTCTTTGGAAAACTCTATGGTGAAGTGCCTCAGACCTTGGGGGAATTACCCAATATTAATTTTTCCCGATTGAAAACCTCAGAGACTTCCTTTCTGGAGGAGGAAATTACAAATGAAGAAATCAAAAAGGGCTTTATTTGATATGGTGCCATTAAAAGCTCCCTGCAGTGATGGCTTTCATGCTCTTTTCTTCTAAAGCCAGTGGGATATTCTTAGTGATGAAATTTCCAACTGGGTGAAAGGAATTTTCGCTGGAAATCCAATTGAGCAGGATTTGAATAATACTCTGACCGTCTTAATTCTTAAAAATGAATGTCCCGATGATTTTTGCCTCTTTCGTCCTATTAGTCTGTGTTCTATTTTGTATAAATTGGTTATGTAACAGCCTGATTTAGGGCCTAGTCGAAATACTGGTTGCGAGACCACAAATCTGAAGTTAAAATATGTGTTTTATGGTTTTTATGAGGTCTATGACATGCTTGCATGATTGTGTGAAAATTTCATGAAGAAATTTTATAATTTAGTGATCAATTTATTCATTAGGACTAAATTGCAAAGATTAAAAAATATGAGATTCTGGAAGATTCAAGTATGAGATAGCAATAAAAAATTTATTAGAGGTCCTTATTTAGAAATTAGACCATTATATCTTATGATGGAAAAAATAGACATGGGAAGGAAAAATCTCAAGAAAGGGGCCTTAAGGGTATTTTAGTCATTTAGTTAATAAACTAATAAAAAGGGAAAAAGAAGTCAAAAATGGATGTCCATCTTCTTCCTAAGTGCCGAAATTTGGAGGAGAAGCCATAGCTAATGTTTTGTTCATTTTCAAGCTCAAAGTAAGTGCATCATAGCCCTGTTTTTAATGTTCTTCGTATTTTTGAGATCCTCGTAGCTCGATTTAGATATTTCTAGCTATATTTTGAGCTACGGTTCATGTTCAAAAATTTACCCATGTATGACATGTATGTATTTTGATGTTTAATGGAGGAATATGAAAGTTTGATATATGATAAACATATTTTTCTAAGTGATTTTCATGGAAAACTCATAAAAAAGACCTAATTGTAAAAGTGATAAAATGTGTAGTAAAAATTAGTTTTGAAGGAAAATATGCGCTACTATAAGCTTAAGATAGTTTTGGCTAGGCTTAGGTAACCAAGGAAATGAGTGTATTTCATTATACGAGCCTAGCGACCATTTTGTAAATATGAGAAAGTATAAAGGAAAAATTATAATTTTGCCAAAGTTTGATTCATGGTTTGATTTAGTCAATGTGATCATTAAAAGAGTGACATTGTCATTATAGATCAAGAAACACAAAATCTGGACCAAAACCAAGGAAAGAACAAGGTGGTGGACTAAATCGAACAATTATACACATTTTGATAACGAGGTAAGTTTGTGTGTAATAAATTAACCTTATGTCATTATGTATTGAAATGCTTGAGATTACATGAAATGTACATTATTTCTATGAAAATTGATCAATGATGTTTGATGAGAATATGATGAAGATTTGTGATGTGAAAGTCCCGGTTGACCTTAGGAATAGAAAGGATACCATCGTCAAGACATGATATTTATAAGGTCCCGTATAAGACCATATTTGGGATATGGCATTAGCATCGAATAAGAGTTTTCATGTAAGACCATGTCTGGGACATGGTGTAACAGCCCGATTTAGGGGCTAGACGGAACAGTGACTCGGGATCACTAATCCGGGGTTAGAGAAAATTTATTTTAATGTTATTTTATGAATTAGAGCATGATTATATAGATGCATGAAAATTTTGGTGTTTTAATTTTAGCGATTTCATGCTTAATCGCGAAAAAGGACTAAATCGCATAAGGGATGAAAGTTCTATTTTATAAGCTAAAGGTGCCTAATAGTCATAGAATATTAATTGTAGGTCTTTAATGTGCAAATAGACCCTTAGACATAAGGTGGCCGGCCATAGGAGACAAACAATGTCAAATTGGTTAAAGTTGTTGAAATTAGGTGGACTAAATTGATGTTTTATATTAAAATAAAGAAAAGAAAAATATCATCTTTTCTTCTCTTCATCACCACCGAAAATTAGCAACAAAAGGAGTTTGAAAACTCAAAAATTTTAGCAAGCTTTCTTCCTAACAAGTAAGTGTTTTAGTGATCATTTCTTGATAATATTTGTACTTTTGGAACCCCTAAAGCTTAAACTTTCTAAAGATGAGACTATCTTGTAAAATGGTTGAAAGTTTAGAGCCTTTCCATGTGAGCCTTTAAGTTGTTTGCTGCATTTTTATGGAAGAAAATGAGTCTTAGTTGTTAGATGAACAACTTTTGTGAAAGTTGTTGCCATGAAAACACCTAAATGAACCTTTTTGTAAAGGTTGTTAAATTGGTAGTTAATGTATGAAATGTTGGGTTTTGATAATAGCCATAAGAGAAATAAATGTTTACCTAGGCTCATTAAAGGTAGAAATTTGATTAGAATTGATTTCTGAGCCTAGGGGTAAAATGGTCATTTTGCCAAAGTGTAAGGGCAAAATAGTAATTTTGCCAAAGCATGATTATTAAAATGCTTTAATTAATGCGATGATTGAAACGAGCTAATTTTCTATTATACAGTAAGAAGAACCAAGAATCAACCTTGATCAGGGCAAGAATAAAGTCTCGGACTAGATTGAAGATCTAGCTCATTTTGAAATCGAGGTAAGTTTGTATGTGATAAATTCAACATTTATGCTAGCATGTTTGAGAATGTTTGATGTTATAATGATACATGATGCTCTATGAAATTAAGTATTTGGTATTGAATGAGAAAGTTGAGATGGATGAGGTCCCGTGTAAGACCATGCCAGGGACATGGCCTCGGCACCGAATTGAGATCTCGTATAAGACCATATCTGGGATATGGCTTCGAAACTGAATATGAAAAATCGTATAAGACCATATTCGGGATATGGCATCAATATTAATGTGAGGTTTCGTATAAGACCATATTTGAGATATGGCATCGGTATTCAAAGATGATCCATGTAAGACCACATCCGGGATGTGGCATTGGCTTCGTGTTTATGCTAATGATAATGAATATGCATCTATGAGTATTCTTAGTGATTTATTGGGATAAATAGATTTGCTTGGAAATAGAAATGAGAATTGGATTAAAGTCATGTGAATGAGTGAATACAGGTACCCGTGAGAAATTCACAATGAATGTTTACGATATGTGGCATGATATGTTCTAGATAAGAACAAGTACGAGTAAGTATGGCAAAGTGCTTATGACTTTGTATGGTTATCTAATGCTATGGATTGATGTCATTATGAGCTTATTGTTGCTATTTATTTTCATTCAAACTTACTAAGCTTTATGCTTACCCCTCTCATTTCCCTTTTCCTTGTAGTATTGCCAAGTTAACTCAAGAAGTTGCGGACGTCAGAGTTGGAGATCACACTATCGACCACTTTTGGTATAGCCAATTTAGACTTATTTTGAGTATGGCATGTATAGGACTTGGTATTTTGTTAAGTCGTAATTGTTAGCCAAAGTGTTGGCTATGTATGTTATCAAAGTCATTTTGTAAATAGTCATTGGAAATGGGCCAACACTTGATAAGTTTATATATATTCAATGATGATGAAATTATAAAGTTTATGCTTGTGTAAATGCTTTGATTTGAGTTCTTGGATGTGCCTTTGGGTCATGAATGATGTTTATATGAGGTGGAGTAAGTATGTTTACTATGTAGGGTGGCATTTGGCTTGGAATATAGCCTTTTTATGTCCACACGGGTAGACACACGGGCGTGTGTTTAGGCCGTGTGGGACACACGGTCAGCCCTATGGGCGTGTTGATCAACCATGGTCCCCTGCATGCTAGGTTTACAAAGTCAGGATGCGCAGTAGTAAATACACGGGCAGAGACATGGCCATGTGTCTCAGCCGTGTGGAAGGCACGGCCTTGGACATGGGCTTGTGCCTAGGCTGTGTGAAGTCTTTACTTAAAATGTGGAATTTAATTCGACACACGGTCTAAGGACACGGGCGTATACCTTGGTTATGTGACCTTAGTGAGGTGATGATGTCATAAACAGAATGTCAAGGTTTTGGCACACGGGCTAAGACACGGACGTGTCGAAGCCGTGTGAGGGACACGGGCTAAAGGCACGGGCGTGTGTCTGGCCGTGTGAAATAAGTTAATGTCGACCACGGGTGAGGGAACACGGGCGTGTCCCTTGAGCAACACGGGCGTGTGGCCCCTGTTTAGGCAAAATTTTTCTAAATGCATAAAAGTTTCTGATTAATTCCCGAAACTTTTCGTAACTATGTTTAAGGCCTCATAGGCCTAGGAAGAGTATGTTATGGGTTTGAAAGGAAAGTTTTTAAGGCGAAACAAAATTTTATATCCCGAAACATCATTTTTAAGCAAGTTGAGTTAGGTAATGCATCGTATTCGGTTCTAACTTCGAACACGGGTAAGGAGTGTTACACATGGCATCGATATACGATCTCATTTAAGATCATATCTGGGATATGGCATCGACGTCAACATGAGATCCCGTATAAGACCATTTTTGGGATATGGCATCGACATCGACATGTGATCCCATGTAAGACCATATCTGGGATATGGCATTGGCATCTTATTACGTGTAAGACCAATTCTGGGTATCCTTCAACATTCCAAGTGGTTCAACAGGTAAAAAGCTAAATTTTATGTTAAAGATAGTTAAGAGCTAAGTTTATGTTAAAGATGAAAAAAATGCTAAATTTATGTGATGAGTGATACAGGTATACATGAGAAACTCACGAGAAATAAGTCTGATATGTGATATGTGATTGGTAAGAGTAAGCACCAGTAAGCCATGTCAATGCGCTTGAGAATTTGTGTTCTTACTTAAAGTATGAATGTATCATAAGATTCTATGTTGCTATTTATTGCATGCAAACTTACTAAGCTTTATGCTTACCCCTCTCTTTTCCATTTCCTTGTAGTATCGCCAAGCTAGCTCGGGGATCGAAGGACGTTGGAGTTCGTTTCACACTATCAAGATATTCCTTTGGTATAGTAAAGTTTGATTATTTTGGGCATGTCATGTATAGGAAATTGATTATTTTGTTATATGTCATATTGGTTAGCTAAGGTGATGGCTATTAATATTACTCAATTCATTTTGTAAATGGCCATTGGAATTGGCCGATACTAGTTAAGTTATATTCATTCAATGACGATGAAATTCATGAAGTGCAAGCTTGTGCAATTGGATGGGTAATGAGTAAAGTATATACATGATGAATGTAGTGTAGAATTAATGTGTGGATGTCTTGATTTTGGATATTAAAGGTGCCTTATTGTCATGATGTGTGTTGCATTTAAGTGGTATAAGTGTGGTTGTTTTTTTTCCTAGGGTGGCAATTGGCTTGGTAAATAGCCTTATAATTGTCCACACGGTAGGCACACGGGCGTGTGTTTAGGCCATGTGTGACACACGATTAGCCCGAGGTCGGGTTGATAGGCCGCGTGTCCCTTGCATCTAATTTATGAAAAATTCAATTCGTTACACGGGCTAGCACACGGGCGTGTGACTATGCTATGTGTCCCTAGAAACAGAATGTCAAGGTTTTCACACAGGGGTGAAAACACGGGCGTGTCATGGTCGTGTGAGGGACACGGGCGTGTGCCAGAGTGTGTAAACCCCTGTAGGTTCGAAATGAAAAATAAAATCCATACAAGCTAGGAACATGGGCGTGTATGACTACACGGCCTGCCCACACAAGCGTGTTCCTTTCCACACGGGCGTGTGGCCCTGTTTTGAGCAGAAATTTTCTAAGTGTTCGTAAATTTTTGGTTAATCTTGAACTACTCCATATGTATGCTTTGGGTCTCGTAGACCTATAATAGGGACGTTATGATTTCAAATGAAAAGTTTAAAGTTGTAATGAAAAAATTATAGCCCGATACAGTATGATGATGTATGTTAAGTTTGGTAACACCTCGTACCGATTCCAGCGTCAATTATGGGTAAGGGGTGTTACAGGTTATGAAAGTTATTGCTAATCGTTTAAAGTTAGTTTTTCCTAATCTTATCTCACAGGAATAGGCTGGGTTCATAGCTGGTCGAAACATATCTGATAATATCATTCTAGCTCAAGAAGTCATCCACTCAATCCGTTGGAAACAGAGAGGGAAGAATTGGATGGCTATCAAGTCGGATTTGGAGAAAGCCTAGGACAGAGTCAGTTGGGACTTCATAAGTGCTTCGTTAATAGCTGTTGGGGTACCTGAGTTTATCCGAAAAGTGATTATGTCAGCCATATCTTCCTCTTCTATGCAAATTCTTTGGAATGGCGTGCCTACCCAGAAGTTTGAGCCAGTTAGAGGAATCCATCAGGGGTGTCCTTTATCACCTTATCTCTTTGTGTTGAGCATGGATAGGTAGGCACCTCATCAGGTTGGATATTAATAATGGAAGGTGGGAACCTATTCAACTCTCAAGAACAGGTCCTATAATTTCCCATCTTTTCTTTGCCGATGACTTGGTGATTTTTTGTAAAGCTCAAATTGATCAAGCTCGTTTATTGAAGGACATTCTCAATTGGTTTTGTGAGATTTCGGGACATAAAATTAGTACTAGGAAAAGTAATATCCACTTTTCTAAGGGTACTAATAATGATGTTCGTAACTAGATTGTTCACCTGTTCAGTTTTCAGGAAGTTTAGAATCTTGGCAATTATTTAGGAGTTCCTCTTCTGCATAATAGGGTTACTAAAAGTACCCTTAGCTTTGTGATTGATAAGGTAAGGTGTAAGCTTAACAATTGGGATGCGAGGAATTTATCCATAGCAAGGAGAATCATATTGGCCCAATCCGTTCTTCTTTCCATTCCTACTTACTTTATGCAGTCGATACAGATTTCGAAGAGCGTCTGTGCTGAGATTGAAAGATTGATTAGATAGTTTATTTGAGGAAGTGATAATAGCCATCCTAAAATGTCATTAGTTATTTGGGACTCCATTTGTCAACCAAGGTCTCGAGGTGGGCTTGGTTTTCTACATTTGAGTGATCAAAACATGTCTTTTCTCATGAAAATTGGATTCGGATTAGTCTCAAAAAGTAATATCTTATAGGTTCGCGTCCTTTGGTCTAAGTATGGTTGGAAAGAGCAAATCCCTAAGTCTATTAATAGGAGTCAATGCTCACATTTATGGAGATCCCTTGCTAAGATTTTCCAATTCTTCGAGAAAACTTAGCTTGGGCCATTAGAGATTGTGTGACCATTAGGTGTTGGAAGGACTCCTGGATCCCAGGTATGGGTCCTCTGATCTCAAAAATTCCATCTTCTTCTAACCTTGATTTGGACTGTTTTATCAGGGGTTTGATTAACCTTGATAGAAGCTAAAACTTGGATTTGTTTCATATTTGGTTGTTTGAGGAGGTGATCAATAGGATTATAAGTATACCTCCTCCCCATCCTGACGTAGAAGCAGACAAGGTGATATGGGCTCGTTCAACTTTAGGAGCTTTCTTGATTCGTAGCATTTTCTGGACCTTAAAAGAAGACACATGGAATTCTAGGGACAAGGATTGGAAATCTATTTGGAAGTATCAGGGTCCACAGAGAGTGAGATTTTTTCTTTGTTTTGCTTTTCAGCAAATACTTCTTACGAATTTAGAGTACATGAGGAGGGGGATTGGTCAAAGTAACTCTTGCACTATATGTGGGTATGAGTTAGAGGATATGATCCACGTTCTTCGTGATTGCCCGACAGCAAAGGATGTGTGGATGCATGTGCTTCCAGATCTGTAACATCCCAAAGTTAGGCCTAGTAGGATTGGGCCCATTGGGCCTTGGGCGTAGTAGCGGTTAAAATTTTAGAGAATAAGAGAATCGCTTTAATGCAAGTTGGATCTAGTAGGTGAGTGATTTTGGAAGGTTAGGGGGCTTCTATGAAGTCCCGAGTTCAAACTTTAGCTTTAGGGAAATTTTGGTTTTAGGTGAAAAAAAACCCTGGGAGTTAGTAGTAGGCTTTAAGAATAAAATGTGGAAAAAATGACACAGGTGGAGTGTGTGGTGTAGTGGCAAAGTGACACCATGTAAGGGACAATGGGGTGACGCCACAAGGAAGGAAGGAGGTCCAAGGTTCAAGTCTTGGCTCTTGCATTTTGGTTTCTTTTTTAAATGGACTCTAGAATTTTTCCATAGGGTTATATTTAGTTGCACATGATTTTAGACACAAGAGGAGCTTGTGGCCAAGTGGTTAGCGGCGTGGATTATGCTACAAGGGAGCCTAGCCATACGGGCGTGTGTCTCCTGTACCTAAGAAAATTTTTGAGATTTCACAAAATAATTTTTGTGATCTCGGTTTAGTCCCGACTCGATTCTAATATGTATTTTGAGCCTTGAGGACCCATAAGAGGGACATTATGATTTATTGTGATTGATTTTCGAAAATGAATAGTAAATGATATGAATTAACTGTAATTGAACTGTAAACTCTAGTAATGCACCATAACCCTATTCCGGTGACAGAAATGGGTTAGGGGTGTTATAATTATGATATGAGATTTACCTCCGGTAGGGCATGTAAATGCAAACCGCGATTGGTGATTACTCCGGCCTTGCAGGGGAACACATAAGTGTTCAAATTAACAAGGAGGATTTGCAAAGGTTCGGATGAATATATGAAATACTGGCTCAATAGAGCAATACTGTGAATATGATATCATGGCTCTTCAAAGCAATAAGTAGGTTATAAGCTAACGCAAAGAAGGGGTTCATGAACAATCCATGGAAAGCATGCAAGTGTTACTTAAGGTTAATGCACATAAATAGTGCTTAGATAAATGCGAATCTGTGTGATTTATGCTTAACATTGAAAAGTATATGCATGTGAACTAACTTGATTGTGGTGTGAAACTGTCTGTGTAACACCCTATACCCGAGTTGAATTACCGGATCTGAATATCAACTGTTACAAAACTTAAACACTTAACAAAAATTTTACGACAAGCGTAAAGCCATTCTAAAACATACTTTTTATTCCTTTATTTTCTATTCTTAGAACAAAAGATTAATGAAAGAGAATGTTTAATTATTACATTAGATTTTCAAAAGAAGCATAAGACATTACAACTTAAAACTTTGTTTTTAACTAAACACCATATTCTTAAGGTGTCCTCTGTATGCATAATATTGCAACTCAAATTGAAACCCTGACACATTCTTAGTTGGTCCCTTTTAGCATACCAACTCTTTAATTAGAACCTGCATCACAAACAGACACTTGTAAGTTCAAACGAACTTAGTGAATTTTAATCCATTTTACCTTTGAACGTTTATTATTGAATTCCTCAACTTGAAGATTATGGATTTCTTTTCAGTCTTTGGTAGATACTTTTCTAATATCGGACACATACATATATACCAACTTCCATATTTGACCACTACATAAACGATTCACTCATTAAGCAGATTATAGATTACACCACTCAATACAGATCTCATTTCTTTTTCTAAAACGGATGCATTCCTCAGAAGGATATTAATACAAAATCTACTTTTGACGAATTCTCACATAGATAGATGTTGAACACTTCACCCAGGATGGTGTACTCTCTGATATTTTTCTTGGCTGATACTTATACTAACTGATCTTTTAAGATGAACTTCGTGCGAATCCTACTTTTGGTGGATTCTCATATTAAATTTGGAAGCTCCAAGGATACCAGTCAAACCATATCTTAAATTATACTAGACCACAACTTATTCTGGTGGATGAAATTTTCCTAGTCATCCTAGGGAATCTCAGAAAACCATGTTACATATCATGAGGACGCCTAGGTTTGCAGACAACTTAGACTCCAGATAACCTCTATATATAGCATTGAAATATTTAGATTTGGCAGATACCATGGTATTTAGATAACCTCCATACATAGCACAGACAAACTTAGGTCCAACAAACACTTAGTCCACTCATAATTATGAATACACCAAGTTCCCTGTACTGATGAGCTACTATGGTGGATTCACTCTTCAGGAATGCTAATGAGGGCTTTTACAGGAAATACCCCTAGGGCAAATTCAAATTTCACCACAAGGCTATCTAGTTCTCTACAATAAATTCAGCTAGCGGAAAAGTCTCAAAGTTTACCCAAATCTCGCTACAAAGGTAGTTAACCAGATTTTTCCTCGAGGGTGTTACAGAATATGCCACAAAGGCATCACAGATATGCCAC
Source organism: Gossypium rotundifolium (assembly GCA_025506655.1). NCBI lineage: Eukaryota > Viridiplantae > Streptophyta > Magnoliopsida > Malvales > Malvaceae > Gossypium > Gossypium rotundifolium. Next base: position 37,804,840 of record CP106726.1, read on the forward strand.
GAAGGCATCTAGAATATGCCACGAAGGCATCATAGAATACACCATAAAGGCATCACATAATAGATCTTATCGTATTGATTTTACAGAAAGTGTCATGGCCATGGACTTTTCACAGATTTATTTCGTGATCTACTAGTCATAGTTATCCCAACGGAGGCTACACAATAAATCTCCATTTTTCACAGTGATTTATTTGTCCGGTTAGCAATGTACCTGTCCTACTGGACACAACACAAATGGATGAATTACTCATTTAACATGGAACATACTTACCTAGATTTCATGCACACTCTTCAAAAATTCACACTCTCCAATACCTAATTTCACATGCATACATACCACACATTATCTTATTCATGCAACACATCATATATTTCATTTGTAAACATGTAAATTAATATACATGAGTCAGGATAAAGACCTACCTGAAACTCACCTTTACTTCAACTCGAAGTTTCTGCTCTAATAGTCCTACCCGAACTAGCAGCAGCAATATGGGATTGAAATCATTCACTAATCAAACCAGAAATCTTAGCTTCTAATCCTAAAAGAAAAGAGATTGTTTAGGTTTAGGAAGAAGAATCAAAACGTAGAGTAGAAGGATGGAAAGACCATCTGAAATGTTCTTGTCCTACTATATATACTTGGTTCCCCTTCAGTGGATCTTGACAAGTGTCAAATGTATACTAAAATTGTCCCTTAAATGCTCTACCAAAACCGGAAAAATATAAAAGGAAATTTAGAGGCAAATATTGTTTGACTAGTCAAGTCCATTTAGTTGACTCTTAACCAATCTCGTTGCAGGACCCACTTGCACAGTTTTCTAGTAAATCAAGCGTACCGTACCCCTAGTGGTATCTCATATGTGACGTGGTGTTAAGACACTTTAGTCTCCTATAGTTTTCTCAAATACTTAGTAGGCGTTTCTTACTCAGCCAAAACTGTAAGGCGTACTCTTCGCTTGTTGTACTCTTTCTTCAATTGAAGAATACCCCGAGATGAAATCCTTAGATACTTCTATGGACGGTTAATTTATGCACCAAACCAGTTAACTAGAAGTTTTTAAAATGGTAGACTATGTTACTGTAGTGCACCAAAACAGGTAACATGCATGCCTACTTGCCTTTTTTCTCAAATCCGCCAATGTTGATGTGTGACAGTCTATGTTTCTAATTAGACATAACTAATATTCACATGAAAATCTAAGTTACTGGTGACTGCATTTTAGCAGCAAATAGTATCTACCAGTGAACCCTAATTGTTTGGTGTTATGAATCCGCCAACGGATCGTACACAACTATATTAGTGTATTTGTGTGTAAATTGTGTTGGAATGCCGGCACCCCCATGGCGCAGCGAAATAAAATTAATCCCGGTGATCCAAACCATGAATTCATGTGTGAGGAACGAATCAGGGTGAAATAAAGGCTTCGAAGTTACCGAAATTTCAATCTGAGTAGACAGCGACGCCTCGGCAACAAGAGTTCTGATCTACTGTCGAACCAAGCCGCAACCTTTACGATGTCGGCCTCTACGTAATCCACCCGGTTTGACTATGAACGGCAAAAATCTCCAAAAACTATTTTCAGAGGTTTTATTTGCTTGACGGTTGCTAGACTTTTCCAAGCAAATTCTTAGGGTTTTTCTTCACTTATTACCTTTTATAATCGATATTTCTTTTATGAATTATAAAATTAAATAAATATAATAATGTTTTAACCAAAAATTATAATTACATTAATTATACCCAAAAAGTTATAATTACATTAATTATAACATGGATTTCGATAAACTATATTTATTTAAATTTATATCTGAACCAAATATAATAATTCTCATTATGTGTACAACATCCTTGTACATATAATATATTCAATATTTGATTGCCCAATTAAATTAATTCTTTAATTAATTTAATTCATGTGACAATTAAACACATTACCAACTATGTTTCATTCCGTTCATTTCAACCATAGGGTGTGACCCTGTAGGTTCTTGTAACGTTAGCAGTAATACTCGAATGATTCTAATGTCACAAACAATGAGTGGCATCTAGCAATGCATCATTGCTACCTAAGTTACAAGAAGTCATGATTCGACATAACTTTTTGTGATTAACCTTTCATGCATTAATCCTTAAGTCCTTTATCTCTGGAATGGATACAAGTCATGGAATAGTTACACTTGTATAGTCCATTCCATGTTTCTTGATATCTTGAGTAGACTATGATATACAAATTAGTATGACATTTTATGTCAACTTATTTGAGCATGGCCATGCATTTCTAGTCTCACTCAATCAAGTGGCCTAAGATATTACTCCCATTATGTGGGAGGGACTTATCCTATATTGATCAATAATATCCCTCTACATAGATTGTGGTATATCCAACATCAGCCTTTATAGAATAACCAGTTACGGTGTATATTTGACTGTATCAAAATATACAACTCACGATGTTAGGATAATGATTATCTCAAGTCTAAGGATCATATACATATTAATCACTATGAGTAATGTTGTGACAATTACATAATAATCCAAGAAACATACTCATAGCGGGTCAGTCCAATATGTTGCTCTCTAACACAAATATTCATGCATTGATTTTGACACTCCAGATCAATGACAGCTCTTTATCATCAATCAACTACATGTTAGTCTTAATGCATTATTGTTGTCCTAGTCAACAATAATACTTGACTAGGGATATTTTAAGAATAATCATATTATTCTCAGGACATTATTATAAAATAGTTTATTTGTACACAAATAAGGAAAAACTGAAATAATAATGACAACGCTTTATATTAATAAACATGGTAAATCAAGTATGTTATTACAACCATTTCATGATTGATCTTTGGGCATACTCTTACAATCTCCCACTAGCACTAAGACCAATCACTCATATATCTAATACCAAGCGACTTAGTGTGGCGATCATGCTTCTGCTGTGTCAGAGGCTTGGTCAGGGGATCAGTAATGTTATCATCTATAGGTACTCTGGATATCTCAACATCTCCTCGATCGATAATCTCTCGAATAAGATGATAGTGCCTAAGTATATGTTTGGATCGCTGGTGAGATCTGGGTTCTTTAGCTTGTGCAATAGCTCTATTGTTATCACATCGGAGTTCTATAACATCTGATATGCTAGGCACAACCCCTAGTCCAGTAATGAACTTCTTGATCTAAACCACTTCTTTTGCTGCCTCACTGGCTACAATATACTCGGCCTCTGTTTTAGAATAGGCAACTATACTTTGCTTTGAACTCTTCCAGCTCACAGCACCACCATTAAGGCAAAACATAAATTCTGATTGTGATCAAGAATCGTCCTTGTCAGTTTGGAAGCTGGCATCAGTGTAACCTTTTACACTTAACTCTTCCTCACCTCCATATATTAGGAACGTATCCTTAGTTCTTCTTAAGTACTTAAGGATATTCTTGACTGTGGTCCAGTGACCTTCACCGGGATCTACTTGGTACCTGTTCGTCATACTTAAGCGTACGAGACATCTGGACGGGTACATAACATGGCATACGTGATAGATCCAATAGCTGAAGCATATGGAATTTTACTCATGCGTTCTCTCTCTTGTGGAGTTGAAGGAGACATTTCCTTCGAGAGTGAAATACCATGTCTCATAGGTAGGAATCCTCTTTTAGATTCTTCCATACTGAACCTTTTTAGTACTTTATCTATGTATGTACTTTGGCTTAGACCCAATAGTCGTCTTGATCTATCTCTATAGATCTTGACTCCTAAGATGTAAGTAGCTTCGCCCAAGTCCTTCATAGAAAAACAACTTCCTAACCAAGTCTTAATAGACTGCAAGGTAGGTATGTCATTTCCCATGATAAGTATGTCATCCACATATAGTACCAAGAATGTGATAGTGCTCCCACTAACTTTCTTGTAAACACATGGTTCATCTTTATTTTTGATAAAACCAAACTCTTTGATTGCATCGTTAAAACGAAGATTCCAACTTCGAGAAGCTTGCTTTAATCCATAAATGGATCTTTGTAGCTTACAAATCTTTCTAGCATCCTTTGGATTGACAAAACCTTCAGGTTGTGTCATGTACACATCCTTTTCAAGTTTCCCATTAAGGAAAGCTGTTTTGACGTCCATCTGCCAGATTTCATAATCATGAAATGCAGCTATGGCGAGCAAGATCCTGATGGATTTAAACATAGTTACAGGCAAAAAGGTTTTATCATAGTCATCACCATGAATTTGATGAAAACCTTTAGTGGCTAATCGCCCCTTGTATGTTTGTACATTACCATCCATGTCGGTTTTCTTTTTGAAAACCCACTTACACCCTATAGGTTTAACCCCTTCGGGTGGGTCAATCAAAGTCCATACTTGATTTTCATACATGGAATCCATCTCAAATCTCATGGCCTCAAGCCATTTCTCAGAGTCTGGGCTTGTCACCGCTTCTTGATAAGTCCTAGGCTCATCTTGATCTATAAGAAGAACATCACCATGCGTTGTAATGAGAAATCCATATCTTTCAGGTGCATGGCTTTCTCTTAAAGATCTTCGCGGTGGTTGTGTTTCTACAGCAGTTACTTGTTCCTCAATTTCTCATGAAATTTGCTGTTGTTCGATCTCTGGTTCAGTGGTATCTTATGATTCTCGAATTTCTTCAAGTTCAATTTTTCTCCCACTTCCTTTTCTAGAAATAAATTCTCTCTCTAGGAAGACACCAGTCCGAGCAAAAAATATTTTATTCTCAGCGGGATTAAAGAAATAATAACCTTTGGTTTCTTTCGGATACCCCACAAAGATACACCTTTCAGATTTGGGTTCAAGCTTGGTAGACGTCTAACGTTTAACATAAGCTTCACAACCCCAAATTTTTATAAAAGACATACTGGGACGTTTCCTAGTCCACATCTCATATGGCGTCTTTTGAACCGATTTAGATGGAACACGATTTAGTGTGGAAGCAGCTGTCTCAAGTACATGTCCCTAAAAAGAAGTCGGTAGATCAGCATGACTCATCATGGATCGAACCATGTCTAATAGAGTTCGATTTCTTCTCTCAAAAACTCCATTCCATTGAAGAGTAGCAGGAGGAGTAAGTTGTGAGACAATCCCACATTCCTTCAATAGATCATCAAACTCTAGGCTCAAATACTCTCCACCTCTATCAGATCGAAGTGACTTGGCAGTTTTGCCTAGTTGATTTTGTACTTCATTTTTGAATTCCTTGAACTTTTCAAGGGACTCAGACTTATGGCGCATGAGATAAACATACCCATATCTACTGAAATCATCAGTGAAAGTAATGAAGTATTGAAATCCACCTCTGGCCTGTATATTTATTGGTCCACATACATCATAATGTATTAGGCCCAATAAATCACTAGCTCATTCACTTTTACCAGTAAAAGGAGATTTAGTCATTTTCCCCAATAAGCAAGATTCACATACTTCAAATTGTTCAAAAACAAATGAATCTAAGAAACCAAACCATCTTTATGGAGTATGGATATGCGTCTCTCACTTATGTGGCCCAAACGACAATGCCAAAGATAAGTTTGATTTGAGTCATTTATTTTAGATTTTTTAGTATTTATGTTGTAAATAGGATTCATTTGATCTAAAATATAGAGGCCATTAATCAATTGTGTCGAACCATAGAAAACGTTATTGAGATAAAAGGAACAACAATTATTCTTAATAATTATCTCAAAACCAATTTTGTCTAAATAAGAAACTGAAATAATGTTTTTAGTCAAATTGGGCACAAAATAACAATCCTCTAAAAATAAATCAAGTCCACTAGGAAAAGATAAAGTATATGTTCCACGACTAATGCAAAGAACCTTTGCTCCATTTCTAACTTGCGGTCCACATCTCCTCTAGCCAACGTCCTACTCCTTTGTAGTCCCCCACGTAAGTACAAATATGAGAACCACAACCAGTATCTAATACCCAAGAAGTAGTAGTTGATAAATTAATATCAATAACATAAATACCTGAAGTAGACGTTCTACTTGTTTTGGCCTTCTTGACTTCCTCAAGATAGATAGGGCAGTTCCACTTCCAATGTCCAGTCACACCACAATGAAAGCAGTTTCCTTCCTTAGACACTCCACCTTTAGGTTTCATTGCAGCCTTTCCTTTGCCAGGCTTGGGCTTACCTTTGCCCTTGGGCTTTGTCTGAACTTTGGCCTTTCCCTTGCCCTTGTTGTTACGGACCATCAGTATGGGCTTAGGTTCAACCTTTTTCATGTTACCTTCAGCAGTTCATAACATACTGAGCAACTGTGGCAGAGTCTTTTCAATTTCATTCATATTGAAATTAAGGGCAAACTGGCTGTAGCTATCCGACAACGGTTGCAGAATAACATCAGTGGCCAACTCTTGGCCCAATGGAAAACCAAGCTTAGACAGACTTTCAATATAGCCAATAATCTTAAGGACATGAGGTCTTACTGGGCTTCCTTCAGCCAACTTACATTGGAATAGGACTTTAGAGATATCAGACCTCTCTTGCCGTGCTTGCCCCTGATAAAGTTCTTTCGGTGCTCGATCATATCATAAGCAACCATGTCCTCATGTTGCTTCAAGCTCGAGATTCATAGTGGCAAGCATAAGACATCCAACATCTACCATGTCATCGAGATACTTCTTGTAAGCATCTCTATCAGTTCTCGAGGCATTAACAGGTGGTTCATTAGGAAGTGGTTGTTCAATGACATACAATTTCCGTTCTTGTTTGAGGACAATCCTCAAGTTCTGAACCGATCAAAAAATTCAAACCATTCAATTTGTCCTTCTCAAGGACCGATCGCAATGAGAGTGTGCTAGTATTTGCGACCATAATATATCTACAACAATTAAATATGCGTGTGAGTAAATTTACCAAGTTTATATCAATCATTAAAAAGACTTTATTAAATGATGATCCCACTATTTTATTTCAAAATTAATAACCCTCATATATTAATTTCAGAAAAACTTTCTCCAAAGTATTTCTAGTGGGTTAAGGATCCATATTTCACCTCCTCTTAAGTCAGCTTTGGCTTTACTCTCAAGACTATGGTTATTTAGGTAAGCAACCTTTGCTAATTACATCATATGTAACTCCTAATATTTGGTGAACAACTCTTGTTCTAATCATCTTATGATTTATCCAATTTAATTGCCTCTAGGTTTCTAATCCTATTAGAGTAACCTAGTTAAGTCATTAACCAATTTTTAACTAGCGAATATCACTTGTTTATTCTTCGCATTTAACCAAGATAAATACTAGTACTTCGCTTTGGCATAACCTACATAGTATTGATCGAGGCCTTAACGAGGGCAAAATTGGAAGGCCATGTTGACTTAATATTTTAATAGAGGGATTTTATTAAGGATGTTTCATCTCACCAATTATGGTCTACTTTAGTCCATTTAATCTTTTAATTGATCTCATCAATTAATGGGGTTTATTATTAAATTTTAATGTAAAAAATTGACATGCTTTAGACATCCATAGCATCTCATACATGAATAAATAAAGCAATAAATAAATGCAATAGTTATAGCCCATAAACTAAGGTGATTCAACCCAAGCCAATGGGAGAACCAAAAGGAAATCTAAAGGTGTAAGCAGTTTCACAAACTATCAATCCACAATAGTTGTCCCAACTTCCTTCTCGTCTAGCCCACAGCAACTCTTGCAAATTATAATATGCAGAAACTCATTTTACATAAGAGGGAGTAAGATGAGAAGAGAAATACAAGAGAATAGTAGTAAGGCATGACACGCAGGCCGTATTTATATATATAAAATTACAACCTTTTATCAAATGGGTCATCAGGCTATAACTATGCATTTCAAACACTGTGCATGTCAAAAATAGCATACATAATTCAATGATTTTGCTAAGGTGAATTATAAAATATCCTTTCAACCTTTTGTGGCCTATCAAGTTGGGTGCGGGGGCAGAGCCCCGTGGCACAAACCGCATACCCCAGTCAAATGAAACCTCACAATTTGATAACTTTTATCAACAGAATCGTATTTTCAGGATTTTAATCCTTGAGGTTTCATATCGGAACAACCCTTGTTCCACTATCCAGTTAACCCTTACTGGAAACTGTAAATACCACCATTGCATTATTACAGATTTGTTAATAGTTAACAGTAATAACATAAAATTGAATAGGCCACAACACCATGATTAACATTTAATCAATTATCAAAAGGAACAGTTATCAGGTTATGCTTAAACAATTTAAACAACCGAAAACGTAGTAAAATTAAAGCATGCATCTCATACAATTGCATCACCCAAGTATTTAAACCCGAGTCCGTATCACACAAGTGGCTCTAATACCACTATTGGAATGCCGGCACCCCCATGGCGCAGTGAAATAAAATTAATCCCGGTGATCCAAACCATGAATTCATGTGTGAGGAACGAATCGGGGTGAAATAAAGGTTTCGAAGTTACCGAAATTTCAATCTGAGTAGACAGCGACGCCTCGACAACAAGAGTTCTAATCTACTGTCGAACCAAGCCGTAACCTTTGCGATGTCGGCCTCTACGTAATCCACCCGGTTTGACTATGAACGGCAGAAATCTCCAAAAACTATTTTCAGAGGTTTTATTTGCTTGACGGCTGCTAGACTTTTCCAAGCAAATTAAATAAATATAATCGGTATTTCTTTTATGAATTATAAAATTAAATAAATATAATAATGTTTTAATCGAAAATTATAATTACATTAATTATACCCAAAAAGTTATAATTACATTAATTATAACATGGATTTCGGTAAACTATATTAATTTAAATTTATATACGATCCAAATTCATATATTAATTCTCATTATGTGTACAACATCCTTGTACATATAATATATTCAATATTTGATTGCCCAAACACAATACCAACTATGTTTCATTCCATTCATTTCAACCATAGGGTGTGACCCTGTAGGTTCTTGTAACGTTAGCAGTAATACTAGAACGATTCTAATGTCATAAACAATGAGTGGCATCTAACAATGCATCATTGCTACCTAAGTTACAAGAAGTCATGATTCGACATAAATTTTTGTGATTAACCTTTCATGCATTAATCCTTAAGTCCTTTATCTCTAGAATGGATACAAGTTATGGAATAGTCACACTTGTATAGTCCATTCCATGTTTCTTGATATCTTGAGTAGACTATGATATACAAATTAGTATGACATTTCATGTCAACTTATTTGAGCATGGCCATGCATTTCTAGTCTCACTCAATCAAGTGGCCTAAGATATTACTCCCATTATGTGGGAGGACTTATCCTATATTGATCAACAATATCCTCTACATAGATTGTGGTATATCCAACATTAGCCTTTATAGAACAATCGAAGATGGTACGCTTGATCGTGTCAAACTATACGACTCACGATGTTGGGATAATGATTATCTCAAGTCTAAGGATCATATACATATTAATCACTATGAGTAATGTTGTGACAATTACATAATAATCCAAGAAACATACTCATAGCGGGTCAGTCCAATATGTTGTTCTCTAACACACATATTCATGCATTGATTTTGACACTCCAGATCAATGACAACTCTTTATCATCAATTAACTACATGTTAGTTTTAATGCATTATTGTTGTCCTAGTCAACAATAATACTTGACTAAGGATATTTTAAGAATAATCATATTATTCTCAGGACATTATTATAAAACAGTTTATTTGTACACACAGAAGGAAAAACTGAAATAATAATGACAACTCTTTATATTAATAAACATGGTAAATCAAGTATGTTATTACAACCATCTCATGATTGATCTTTGGGCATACTCTTACAAATAGTTGGTATTACTAAGTGTTGTTAAAGCATAGCTTAATTTCATTTCTTGAAAATCTTGTTCGGAAGTGTATTATCTATTCTTGGAACTCACTAAGTTCGTTATAAACTTACCTAGTTTCCCCTACCATTTCAAGATCTGTTGAAAGCGAACTTTCGAAGGGACTCAACCAATGATTAGACTCTTTTGTAAGCCATCCATCGTCCTGTTATAACATGTATATCGATTCAGGGCGACCTGTGGTTTATGTAACACCCCTAACTCGTCTCCGTCATCGAATTAGGGTTACGGAGCATTACCTTATAATAAAAAACATTCATCAATAAATCATTAATTAAATAAATCACATTCAAAACTTATCAAACATAAACATTTCGTCCCTAAATTGAGCCTTCGAGGCCCTAAAAATAACTTTGAGGCAATTTGGGACTAATTTGAAACAAATTAAAAAATTGGGAAAAGCTTGCAAAATTTGAAAACAGGGGTCACACGGCTATGTGGAATCACCTTAGGCTGTGTAACTTTTGAACAAGGGACACACGGTCATGTCCCAGCCTCTTTCCTCACCCGTATAACTCACTGAGTAGGGTCACACGGCCGTGTGCCAGGCCGTGTAACTCTTTAAGTTGCCCCACACATCCGTGTGACAGGCCGTGTGCTAGGCCGTGTAACTCACTGACTTGAACCCTATGAAGTCCTTAGATGACACACGACCATGTCGCCAGGCCATGTACCTCACACGGTTGTGTCACACGCCAGAGTCCCAAGCCGTGAACCCAAATTTTACCTAAAATCAAACCATTTCATTCATAACTTCTCAAACCATTTAAGCACACATTCAAGGGGGTTCAAACACCATTCAAACTTGCATAAACATACCATTTCAAGCATCCTAAATCACCTAACCAATATGCCATTTAAAGGCATCGAAATTTGCATCCAAACCTCACTTACCTAAACATGTCCATATGCTACATTTCATGCATACAAACCTAGTCCATATAGGTACTAAAACATGCCTCAATAGGCCATTGTCAAGACAACATCAACATACTAAAAAGGACGATAATAACAAGCATATTAAAGTACCCAAAATGATATAATCTGGTAAGGCCTCAAAGTGTTCCAAACCAACATAGTTTTCAATAGCTTATACATGCCAAACAACATCAACACATTCATCAAAACACCATTACAAATCACCCTATACATGCTACTATAAACCTTATCCAAAATGCTCAAAAACTACCTAATTAACTGCTAGATAGTGTGATAGGTCTCCGACGAGCTTCCAACCAAATCGAGATTCTGATAAACTATAAAACGAAGGAAAAAAAAACTACGTAAGCAACAAGTGCTTAGTAAGCTCATATAAAACAAAACATAACTTACCATTTCATTTGCATAATATAAAGCATAAGTATAATATCATCAAATTCACAAGTCAGTACACTTGTACATGATCCAAATGAATTAATCCATAAAATAAATAGATTTTCATATAAAATACATCATTTAATTCATAAATCCTTTCTATAAGATTATGTTTAATTCCCTTTAAATACTTACCATTTCATTTCCTTTTCATACCAGTTGAACCATCTAGAACTACATCGAATACTCGGGAAAGCTCGCACATAGTGTGCATTTACATATAATTGTAACATTTCCTTTACGTCATTACTGACACGAGCTGTGAAATAGGCCTTCTCACACGAGCTGTGGGTCGAAATGTAAACTACACGATGTTGGTCAGATGAGCTGTGGAGAATCTGCAATAAAAACAGGACCTCGTCCATCGGTAAGACATTTAAGACTAACACCCTAAACATGAAATCCCTAATGACATGTCATTCGTATCCTAAAAATTCTTAAGGTTCAACAGGGACTCAATATCCGTCAATTCATCATAGAATTGATACGTTTATATATCGATCTACTTACATTAAAAATAACATAGTAAACATTCAATTTAAATAACATTAACACGATAACAGTTCATACGAACTTACCTTGATGACTAAGGGCGTAGAAGTTAGATCGAACTAATCCGAAGCTTTAGCTTTTCCTCGATCTAAGTTCGAACATGGTTTATCTTGACCTAGATAAGTAATTCAATCAATTAAATACTTCCAGTATCCAATTTAATCCACGTTTCATATTTATGAAAAATTACCAATTTGCCCCTAACATTTTAACTTTTCACAATTTAGTCCTTAAGCTTATAACTTAAAATCTAACCATTTTAATCTAAATCCATGTTAATCAAAGATAAAAATGACCTTGAAAAAACCCATATTTACTATCATTTCACAATAAATCTCTAGAATTTATACCTTTAACAAACTAATCCCTTCTAAATTTCATCAAAATTTACTTAACAAAACTTGTTTACTTTTCATCAAAGATTCATAATATATCAATTAACACCAAAAATAATTCACAATAATTCATGGTAAGTCCCTCAACCTTTAATAGTTTTGCAAATTAACCCTCGGACTAGCTAGATTAAACTAAAACGGACTCAAAAATATAAAAAAAAACACTAAAAAAGGGGCTTAAATATACTTACATGCAAGAAGTAAGCTTGATCGAATCTTCAAACCCTAAAAATGGTGTTTTCTTCTTCAAATTTCAATGGTGATGCTAAGTGAGAAAGTTGAAGCAATTTTTGTTTCATTTAGTTAAAGTTTAATTAGTTTAATTGCTATTTTAACCTTGAAAAACTATCATAATTACATTAAAACCTATCCATGTACATCCACTATCAACATATATGGTATAATTACCATTCAAGTCCATTAACTTTCATTTCCAAATCCATTTAACCCCTTTAGCTAGCAAAACTCAACTTTTTCACTTTTAACGATTTAGTCCTTTTTACTTAATTAACTAAGTAAACTTTAAAATTTCTTAACAAAATTTTAATACGACCTTAATTTAATCCTATAGACATTAAAATGATAATTTATAGTTGGAATTATGGTCCCAAAACCATTTCTTTTGACACATCTAAAAACAGGTTGTTATAGTTAAAGTATCTTATAATTGAATTATATAAAAGTGAATTTGAGCTTCTTTTCTATAATCGTTTGTATATGACGAATGATGGCACTTCACCAATTTACTAACTTTTACGTTATGTGAATCAAGGTTTAATCTTATTTTTCCCTTGATCTATGTCTTAAATATTTTAACCCATCGAATGACATTTTGGTGTGTTTACTTTTATTTTATTTTGGTTTGTTTTAAAAATATTGCTTCACCAAATGACATTTAAAGGCTATTTTACTAAAATTGTCTTGATTGAATTATCTATTAAAACCAATTTTTTTTTATTACGAAAGAATTTTTTTCCAGTAACATCATCGTTCACCAGTCAAACGGTCAGATTGGGGTGTTACAACCATTGCCACAGATGCCATTTGTATCTTGTTCTTCCTTATGGTATCCCCCACCATTACCCATCACTTTGGGCTTAAAAGACTCAAAATTATCTTTCTTTGGACTAAGCTCGAAAAAGGACTCTGCCTTAGCAATGGATTTGGTAAGCTCTTTGACCCCTAGTCGACACAACTCTTGCTTCGTCCAATGTTTCAACACATCTTTAAACTAGTAGAATATCTCTTTCTCACTCAAATCAGGGATTTGGAGTAACAACTCAATGAGCTCCCAAATAGACTCTTGAAATGTGCCTTATTGTGTAAGCCAATGCAACTTAGCCTGAGCTTCTTCCTCGGCATACTTAGGGTAAAACTACTTCCTAAATTCATTTTGGAACTCTAGCTAAGTCCCAATAGTAGGACCACCTTGTCTCTCATCTGTGGACATACGACACCACTATAAAAAAGTGACATCAATAAAATAAATTGAAGCAGTATTTACCTTAGTGTCCTCAATGTCAATTGCACGAAAGTACTATTCTATCCCGCATAAAAAGTTGTCCACATCTCTCACAAACCTGGTCCCCTTAAACTCTTTCGGTTTGGGAACATCCATTTTACACTGCTTAGAAACCAAAGCCAACATCCCTTTTCCTATAGCAGTTCTATACACAATGAGCTCTCCCTAGAGCTCATCAATTCTTGTCATCATGGCTTTAGTATCCTTTTTTAAAGCCATGATCATAACTTTGAGAGTATCATTCCTCTTATTCAACTTCTCATCAATGGACTTGAGAGCCTCGTGCATCTTTCCACATTAGCATCGATGGAACCCAACACATATTCCACATCAAGGGTCTCCTTTATATCACCTATGGAGCCCTCGAGCTTTGCAACATTTCCTTCCAAAACTAACAACATATCCTTCAATCTATAATCTTTCATGCCCTCCCCAATGAGTCTCCATAGGCTTAATCTGCTCGTCTACTTTTTTCATCATCTCAATCGACGCATTACCAAATACTAGCTCTAGTACCAACTATCACGAGGCTAGAACTTAAGTCTCACAAGTCGCACGACCTTAGGCAGAAACTTAGCTTGAAATTTGTCTAAGTAAGCCTAACTCTTAAAAGATGAGAATTCATGACAGAAATCCTCTAAGGCACTGAAATAAAATGAAAGCAAACTTTCAAGCGAAGAAGAAAAAGCGAATAGAAAAACCATAAGAAAACTAAGTAGACCAAGTGTTTCAATAAATGCTCTCCAAATTACTTTAAAGAATTACAATTGAGTGATTATAAATGAAGGTAAGTGCTCTATTTATAGTTGAGCTCCCCATGATCCAATGGTCTAGTTTAAAATACATCAACAATTGAGATTAAAGGTAATTCACAAGTTAAAATTCTTAATAGATTTACAAGATTCTCTAAGATTACAAACTATTTACCCTGGTAAATACAAATTATTAGAGTGTTTACATATTCACCAGGCTAAGTAGATGGGTCTTCACTCTCTCCAAGCAATGGACCAGACTTGTTGGGCCAAATGACCATAAGAAATTACCATAGATTGCACACACCCTTCTCTCATGAGTATTCAAAGTATTGGGGTTCAAAACATAATCGTTTAAGCCTTTAAAACCGCAATTGTCATTACAAATATTGATGTTTTCATCATTGACAACCTGCCAACCAAAGCCATTCTTGAATGCCTTAGCAGCTTCGACAATGCTGGATCAATGAAGGATAGTTTGTCCACCACTTTGGGCTAAGAAATGTCACCCTTAGGGAAGTACTTAGGACTTAAAACTTTATAGCATAATGTGTCTTTAAAGGAGATGAGCCTCCAAAATTGTCTGCCAAGGAGAGCCAAATTAAAAAGATGAAGGTCCCTAAAGCCAAGCCTACCCATGCCCTTGGGATGACAAACTCTCTCCAACGGAAGCATCACCCAAAACATTTCACTTTCTTTGCTAGCCCACCACATTCTACAAATCTTGGATAACATGTCTTTCACCATGCCCCTAGGAGCCAAAAAAACTGGAAAAGCATAAGTTGGTAGAGATTGAAGGAAAGCAACTCCCTCTACTTTCCCTTTCCTTTCTTTTCTCCAAAATTTGAATATTTAAAAATTAGGAAAAATAAAATAATATAAGGGACTCAACTCCCTCTACTTTCCCTTCTATGTAAAATGATAAGTTATTCAAACAAAAGAAAGAAAAATCATTTCCTTTTTAAGTTACTTAACTTTCTTCCCATTAACCTCAATCTAATCATAATGAAAGAGAATCAATAAATTTTGGCTCTCTAGTGTTCTAAAATATGCACTATTTAAGAAAACGTAATTTTAAATCTAATCTATAAGAAGTAAAGCTTGTAACGCCCCAAAAATCTAATTTTTGATTTGTTAAATTCTTCTATAAATAAGAATTTGTTTTAATAGTTAGGGGACTTGATTTTGTGTAGGAGGTCTTGGGTTCAAGTTATACTTTTTGAGAAAATTCAATTATTTTTGCTCCTAACCTTATCTTGTTTGTTTGGCTTAAATATTTTTTTCGGTCAATTCATGACAAGAATGAGCCTGTTGGTTTAGTGGTAAGGCTTTAGCTTACCTTAAGGTCATGCGTTTGAATCATTATATGAATAAAGTAACTATTTTTTTGCTATTTTTATTTGAGCTGCCCTTATGGTGGTTGTGTTAAAATAAAACTTTGTTTTTGGATAATCTAATAAAAATCAGGAAGTTGGGTTGGTTTTGGTTTTTATTTTATTTAAATATTTTATTTCTTTTCTTTAAATAAATAAATAAATCTCAACAAAATCCCCTAATTTTCTCTACAATTAGTACGTTCCCACCTTTCCCATTTTTCTCCTACCTAATTGTTTCACGTTGTTCCAGTAAAATGAATTTGCTAGCATTTGTTTCTTCTTTTCTTTCCTTTTCAACTTCAATCTTTCTTTACTTCTTGTTTATAGTTGTAACACCCCTTACCCATATTCAACGTCGGAACCGAGTTCGAGGCATTACCGGACTTAACATACATCATCATACAATATCGGGCTATAAAATTTCATTTCAACTTAAACTTTTTCATTTAAACTCTTAACATCCTTATTATGGGCCTACGAGACCCTAAACATACACATGAAGTGATCCGGGACTGAACTGGAAACTTTCAAACACTTAAAATTTTTTTTACTCAAATAGGGCCACATACCCGTGTGGATATGGACACGCCCGTGTGGGCAAGCCGTGTGGTCTCACACGCCTATGTCCCTAGTCCGTGTGGATTTTATTTTCATTTTGAACCTACAGGGGTTTTCACACGGCCTGGCACACGCCCGTGTCCCTCACACGGCCATGACACGCCCGTCCCTAAGCCTATGTGTGAAAACCTTAGTATTCTGTTTATGACGTCAGCAAACACTCAGGGGCTTACGGCCTAGTCACATGCCCGTGTGCTGGCCCATGTGACGAACTAAATTTTTCGCAATTTAGATACAGAGGACATACGGCCTATCAACACGCCCATGGGGCTGACCGTGTGTAGTACACGGCCTAGACACACGCCCGTGTGCCTACCCGTGTGGACAATTATAAGGCTATTTACCAAGCCAATTGCCACCCTAAAAAACAACCACACTTATACCATTTCAATGCAACACTTAACCTAGTCATAATGCACTTCTATTTTTAGAATCAAGACATTCATACTACATTCATCATGTATATACTTTACTCATAACTCATCAATTTTCATGGACTTATTCTTCATGAATTTCATCATCATTGAATATATAAAGCTGAGCAAGTATTGGCTAATTTCCAATGACTATTTACAAAATGAATGAGTACTATTAATAGCCATCACATTGGCTAACAAATATGACATAAACAAAACGACCAAGTACCTATACATGCCATACTCAAAATAATCGAACTTTACTATACCAAAAGAATAGCTTGATAGTGTGAATCGAACTCCGACGTCTTTCGATCCCCAAGCTAGCTTGGCGATACTAAAAGGAAAAGGGAAAGAGAGAGAGTAAGCATAAAGCTTAGTAAGTTTGCATGAAATAAATAGCAACATAAAGACTTATGATAGCATCCATTCATCTCATGGAATAATAGCGACACAAGTTCTCAAGCACTTGACACAACTTACTCATGTTTACTCTTACCAATCACATATCACATTTCGAATTCATATGTTGTATTTTACTCATGGGTACCTGTTATCACTTCATCACATAATTTAGCACTTATGCTATCTTGAACATAAACTTAACTCATTGTCAACTTTAACATGAACTTAGCTCTTTACCCATTGAACTACTTGGAATATCAAAGGATACTCAATCTTATCATACATGCAACACGATGCCAATGCCATATCCCAGATATGGTCTTACATAGGATCACATCTCGATGCCGATGCCATATCCTAGATATGGTCTTACATGGGATCTTATATCTCGATGTCGATGCCATGTCCCAGACATGGTCTTACACGATATTTTTCTTCTGTGCAAAAGCCTTGTCCTAGGCATGGTCTTATACGAGACCTTCATTTGGTGCCGATGTCATATCCCAGATATGGTCTTATACGGGACCTTCCTTATCTCATGTCATGACACTGGTATCCTTGCTATTCTGAAAGTTCAACCGGGACTTTAATTTAATATAATCTCATTGTACTTTCATCGAGGCATCATTAATCGATTTCATAAAAATAATATACATTTCTCATGATATTCAAACAAGTAAAATATAATAGCATTATATAGCTTTAATTTCACACAAACTTACCTCGGTACCAAAATATATGTGGAATTGTTCAATTTAGTCCACCACCTTGTTCTTGCCTCAGTTTCGGTCCGGGCTTTGTGTTTCTTGATCTATAATAACAATTTCATTTGTTTAATAAACACATTGACTAAAATGACCCATGAATTATACTTTGGAAAAATTATAATTTTTCCCTTAAACTTTCACATATTTACACTTTTGCCCCTAGGCTCGTAAAATGATTTTCATTAAATTTTCTTCCATTTTAAGCCTAGTCGAATCATTTTCATAACTACAACAGCCCCCAATTTCCACTAATTCACTCATGTATGACCATTTTCATAACTTTTTACAAATTAGTCCTTTTTATGAATTTTTCATGAAAATCTCTTAGAAAAAGATGTTTATCATACATCAAACTTTCATATTCCTCCATAAATAATCAAAATACATGAATGTCATACATGGGTAAATTTTTTAACATGAACCCTAGCTCAAAATATAACTAGAAATAGCTAAATCGAGCTACGAGGATCTCAAATTAAAAAAGGGGCTAGAAGGTACTTACAAACAAGCTTGAAAATTGAAGAAACCCTAGCTATGGAGTCCTTGTGATTTTTGGCTATGGAGGATGAAGATGGACAAGATTTTTAACTTATTTTCCCTTTTAATTCTTTTGTTAACCAAATGAAAAAAATGCCCTTAAGGCCCCTTTCATGAGATTTTTTCTTCCCATGTCTATTTTTGTCCATCTTAACTTATAATGGTCTAATTTCCAAATAAGGAATTCTAATAATTTCTCTAATGCCATTTTATACTTGAATATTCTAGAAACTCATATTTTTCAATCTTTTCAATTTAGTCCTAATGGATAAATTGTTTACTAAATTATAAAATTTCCTTCATGAAATTTTCACATAATCATGCAAACATGTCTTAGACCTCATAAAAATCATGAAACACATATTTTTACTTCGAATTTGTGGTCTAGCAACCACTATTCTGACTAGGCCCTAAATCGAACTGTTACAATGGTACCGTGTGTGAATTCGATTTTGGTGGTAGGCGTGTGACTGATTGCTAGGCTATTTCGTTCTTGAGTAAGTAGTGTTGTTCTTCTTGTTATCTTTTGTTAAAATGAGGTCTCTGTGTGTTGCACTATTTCATGTTAATCATTTGAGTTCTTTCAGGGGAAGTTCACGAGGCATTTGATCCTTTGGCAAGTTAAGTTTTATGGTATTTGACTATTTCGTTGGGGGTAAGTCGTTAAACGGTGTGTTGGGAACTTCGATCAACATAGTTTTTCCCATTTATTTTTTGATTTTATGTTTAGATTTTGTAAAATAACATGTTAATTAACTCGTTTTTTGTCGAATTAGGTATTGGATTACTCGATTCTTGTAACACCCCTAAATAGTAACCGTCCCCAAACTAGGGTTAAAGGCGATACCGAATAGATTCGGAAACTTATACAGAAATGTCATACAAATATACATCTATTTAATTCATAGTGTCCCTTAGAAGGCCATTGAAACAAAAAAATGCTTATAAACTAAGTCGAGAAAAAATGAAACACATATAGAAATAATCAAAAACTTAAAAACTTTTCTAAAATACAGGGGATACACGCCCTTGGGAGCAAACCGTGTGCCCTCCACGGCTGCTAGGCACACCCGTGTGTCCTCCCCGTGGTCGAACTGACTTAGCACCACGGCCACCAAGCACGCCCGTGTACCCTGGCCGTGGTCAATCCTACCAAAATCGCACGGCTACCAAACACCCCCGTGTGCTAAAGCCGTGTACTATGAGGTCATATACTGACTTTCTCACATGGCTTCTAGACACGCCCGTGTGCCATGGTCGTGTGCTCTTAAGCTACTGACTTTACCCTACGGTCACTAGGCACGGCCGTGTGCCTTAACTGTGTGACAAAAATAGGTCATTTGCAAGGCCAAAATGCCACCCACTTGGGTCATACATACAAACAACATCATCAAGACATCTCATGCCTATTTTGTGACCAAGAACATACCACAATAACCATTCAAACCATGCATTCAATACCAATTTCAACCATGAAAATTTCAAGACTAGAACTCATCTCATCGCAAACATAATTCATTCATTTGCCTACTCAAAACTTGACCATTTCCAAGTGCTTCAACCATACTAAGATATGCATCGTATATCACAACCATTTAGGCAAATTATCAACTCATAACTAGCCAAACCACATGACTACGTTCAAGTAACAAACTTATATCAAAACTAGCCTATAAATGCCATATCTAGATATATGCATTTCCAAAGTGTACCAAAATGAGTTTAGTAGTGTGATGACGATCCTTGACGGTCCCAAGCCTTCAGTAGCTTTGACGACCTATAAAACAGAGAAAAACACACACACAGAGTAAGCTTTCCAAAAGCTTAGTAAGTCATAATACAAATAAACTTAGCATGAATCGCACATAACCGAATTAATAAGATGACCAATATGGTCCTCATGACAAAAATCACCTCATTCCTTCTTAAGCTCATTTGCTTAGCCATAACTTACCATCTTTCCAATTCATAAACCATATATGCACATAGTTCATCTAGTCAAAACTTTACATATCGTATTATTAATTCCATATACATAACATCATAGTAAGATCACATAGATACTTACCTTGTATACACAATTAGTGTATAATCAACGTACTTGAAACGGATATTCATTCACTTAATTTATCATAGCTCAGATTTTTCAATCCGTATCACAAACTTACCCATTGAACCATTAGGAATCTAGTAGGATACTCAGAAAACTCAAATTGATCGTACAATGCCAACATCCCAGACGAGGTCTTACATGCACTCAGATATCGATGCCACTGTCCCAGATAGGGTCTTACACGAATCAATACGATGCCGATGTCCCAGACATGGTCTTACACGTAAAGCTCATATCAATGCCAATGTCCCAGACGTGGTCTTACACGTAAAGCTCATATCGATGCCAATGTCCCAGACTTGGTCTTACACGTAAAGCTCATATTGATGCCAACGTCCCAGACATGGTCTTAAACGAGTCTCAAATCAACGCCAACGTCCCTGACGTGGTCTTACATGATAAAATAGAATAGATACCTATATCATGACATAACTAATCCTATCTATTCCTAGGTTCGTATAGGACTTCTCGGACATTGTCACTATATCGAAATTATCTTGAAATTCATATGCATAACCTCCCATAAGCATTCGTTATTAACTTTAGTCATATGAACAATTACAATTTCATACAAGTACGTTTATGTGCATAGTGACTTACCTCGGATTCAGTTTAACTAAATGAAAATAGCTACTCTGTTACTTTCACTTTCCCGCGATCTAAGTCCGTTTTCCTTCGTTCTTGATCTATACATATTCAAATTTAACCTTTTTATTCACTATCTCATTCAATTCAATCCAAGGACACACATTTAGGGCTATTTACAAATTAACCCTCATACTTGCACAATTTATCAATTTAGTCTATTTTTCTCAAAACATCAAATTCACAAAAAATCATCACCCATCCATGCTTAGCCGAATGCTTATGTATAACATAAAAGCCCCTATTTTCCATCAAATTTGCAATTTAGTCCTTCAAATTACCATTTTCTCAATTTAACCCTATTTAGCTAAATTCATCAAAAATTCAAGAACAAAGTATGTTCATCTAGCTCAAATCTTTCATTTAACACCACAAATCATCACAAAGCTCAACATAACATCAATGGCATATCTCATGAACAACATCAATTCATCAAATTGAGACATGGGCTTGATAGTAGACTAAGCAACGGTTAAAAATATCGAAAACCAACTCAAAATTATACCTTAATCAAGATGAAAGCCAACCAAAACCCTTAAGCTTTTGTTGTTTCTTTTTCTTTAAGACACTCGACCAAACGATGATATAAATGCCTATTTTCATGCTTTTATTAAACCATAATATACTTAATACATGAATGACATAATTGCCCTTATAATATAAACTTATAAAACATATTTTCAAAGGTTAATATGGACCATAGCCGTCCACTACCTATAGTAATGGCTAATTTGCCATATAAATCCTTCATCTTTACAAAGCCACAACATATTGGTACTTTAATAAATAGCATACAACTTTCACATTTAATGCAATTCAATCCTTATGCCAAATTAAACACACAGACGGACAAATTAACTTACGAAAATTTAGTACATGCTTAATCACATATCAAAGACACAAAAAATAATATTAAAATATTATACGAACTCGGGTTTGTGGTCCTAAAACCACTATTCTGACTAGGGTATAAACCGGACTATTACAATTCTTAGAATTACATTAGAATCAGTCAAGGTGTGTAACAAAAACTCAAGAAAACAGCGAACGATGAAAACTAAAAAAGGGGATTGTTGACGCTACACGACTGTGTAGTAGGTTGTGTGTGACACACGGTCATGTGACAAGTCGTGTGCTGGATCGTGTGAGACACACAATTTGGGCCAATTGGGCTGTGTGGGCCCAAATCCTAAAATTTTACCCTAGGACCGTAAGCGTCATTTGGGTCTAATGTAGGCCTTCCATAGGGTTCGTATAGCATAAATTAAGCTTTTAAACATGATCTCTGATGTTTTGTTAGTGTGAAATATTGATATGTGTATGTATGTTTATTATGATGTATGCTCGGCATGATCTGTAATAAGTTAAGTCCTATATTTTTTTCATCAAGCATGATCTGTATCTATTATAAGAGTATGTATGACATGTATATTCTGATATCCGATAAATTTTGTATGTGCATTGAGGTGGAATTTGTGTTTGGAAAGAAGTGTGGGCAGTTTAATTATATACCATATTTGGTGGCTCAGCCACATGTATAACTGTATTTGGTGATAACTCGCCTATTGATCTAGCAGCTAAGCTGCAAATATTCTGAAAAGTGTCATATTGACACTAAGCGGTGTGTAAGGCTGGATGGGTATTTGATACCCTATGTTGTTGTGTTGGATGGTCATAAATGGTGTGTAGCAGATAGGGGTAGGAATATAAATCTACATCTGATATGTTCTGACACTATTTTTGTATTCGAGATATGTCTGAAATGATTTCTATTGGTTTTATGATATATTACACACTGAGTTTGAAACTTGTTCTCTGTTTGTCTATTACTATCAGGTAACCCTCAAGCTCAAGATAGGTCGTAGCAACGGGAACTCGATTAAAACGTTTATTATTTGGTATTTACAAAAAAACTGGTTTATTCTGTTTTGGACTGTTTTTGATTGTTTAAAGTTTGGATTTTATCCTGATTTTCGTTTTAAAGTACTTCAACATAATTTTTATGATACTCACTGTATTTGCAAAACTATGGTTTTCCAACAACATATCGCATTTTAAAAATCGAGTTAGATTAAGAATTTCGCTGCAAATCTAAATATTTAAAAAGTATAAAATAATCAACGATTTCATCGAATTTGGTTAAAAAAAATGATCGCTAATAAACTGGATTTTTCCTTAGTAATAGTTAGCATCAACTTTACAAATCAAACAATTTTTGGGTTTTTTTCAAATGTTTTGCAGTAACATCACCAGATCTTGCCATAACGTCTAGGCCGAGTTTGGGGTGTCACATTTGATGGGATCAAAGCCTAGGTTCAAAACGCGGGCTATGATTTGGGTTTAGATTTTTGTAAAAAATGTTTTATTTGAACAAAATGTCTTTCTGTTAAAATCTGAAAAACAAGTTTTTAGAATACCGAGTCTCTAGCACCAATCATGTAAGTACTTCTACTTTAGTTAAATTTCTTAGTTAGAAACAATATTGTAGTTTTAGTAAAACTCTTGGTTTAGTTAAAAACTACAGCGACACTGAAAAATATTATGATATGATCTTTGACATAAGACATTTGATAAGAAAATTTAAATTGATACATAAAATTCTGCTAATGTAGATAAAATACAATGAGTGCACATGAAACTCGTGGATGTGGTACCCGTGAACGTGACGGGCATCAAAGAAGAGCTCGAGCTGAGCCATCTTCGATGGGAAATATGCCCAATTTAGTGAAACTATGGGTACACATACTGTTGAGACTGGGTTTTAAGCTCAGACTGCTGGGGATGATGTATTGCCCCTAGCCATATTGAGAGTTTTAGAAAGGGTTGTTGGGACCCATTCTAGATCTGGGAGCCGAGGGTCAATAACTGAACGACTCTGGTCCAATGGTGCTGAGCTATTTAGGGGTGTTACAGGGGTCGCTCTGGCTGTGGCCAAATATTAGTTGGAGGCCATAGAAAGGATTATGAACGATATCACCTACAATTTTGGGTAGAAATTAAAAGGTGCGCTGTCGTTGCTTCGTGATGATGCTTACCAGTGGTGGCTGACCATTAATTAGGGTACTCAGCCTGATTAGATTACTTGGGAATATTTTAAAAATGCCTTCTAGAGTAAGTACATGGGCGCGAGTTATGTAGAGGCTCGTAGACGCTATTTTATGGGCCTTACTCAAGGGATATGACTATAGCCGAGTATGAGGTCAAGTTTTTGAGGTTAAGCAGATATGTTCGTGAGCTTGTCTCGACTAATTACAACAATAGCATTTGTTTTGAGGAGGGGCTGAGGTATGACCTCAAGGTCTTGATAGCTCCACAGAGGGAGCGACTTTTTTCCCTCTTGATAGATAAGGCAAAGATTGCTGAGGAGGTCCGTAAAAAGAAGGAATGAAAGAGAGGTCGACTAAGACTATGAGAGATACGAGGCCCTCTAACTCTGTTCAGCTGTAACAGCCTGATTTTAAGGCTAGTCGAAACAGTAGTTTTGGGACCACTAATTCGAGGTTGAAGAAAATTATTTTGGTATTATTTTATGTGTCATGGCATAATTATATGGCCATATGAAAATTTTGGTGCTTTAATTTTAGCAATTGTATGCTTAATTGTGAAAAAAGACTAAATCGCATAAAGTGTGAAAGTTCTATTATGCAAGGTATAGGTGTCTAATAGCCATAGAATATTAAATTAGAGGTCCTTAAAGTGCAATTAGGCCAATTATAGTGTGTTGGCCGGCCATAGAGTCTAGGGAGACAAGGACATTAAATTTTTGGTCAATTTTGGTGAAATTAGGTGATAAAATAAGGAATAAAATAAGATAAAAAGATGAGATATCATCTTTTACTATTCATTCTTCTTCTCCACCGAAAATTGAAGAGAATTAGAGGATTTAGAGCTCAAAACTTTCGGCCAACCTATCTTCATGCAAGTAAGTGATTTTAAAGGTCTTTCTTGATGATTTATGTATTTTTGGAACCCCCAAAGCTTAAGCTAGCTAATGAGGGGACTAATTTGCAATATGGTTGCAAGTTTAAGGACTTGAAATGAGAGTGTTTATGTTGTTTTCTGAGTTTTTAAGGAAGAAATCGAATGTTAGTGAGATGAGAAACAACTTTTGTGAAAGGTGTTATCATGAAAACACCTAATGGGACTAAGTTGTAAAGGTTGTAATTTAGTAATAAATGCATGAAATATTTGGATTTGTGAGTATTTGTAAGAGGAATAAATGTTTAGGTAGGCTTGTTTAATGAGAAAATGTGATGAAAAATGATTTACGAGCTTAGAGGCAAAGCCGTAAATTTGCCAAAGTGTAAGGGCAAAATGGTCATTTTTACCTAAGTAGAAATTATGATGTATTATGAGTTATAAAATGATTAAATGAGTGAATTTTGTTATTACAGATCAAGAGGGGAGCGGAAACAACCCTGATTGGGGAAAAGGCAAGGTTACGAATTAAACCGCAAATTAACACATTTTGCACCGAGGTAAGTTTATGTGCAAACGATTAATTATGAGTATATATTGTTGTTAATTAATGTTGCATTGTATGAATGAGATGGATTGAGTTCAATAGATATTGAGTAATTCTCGTATGAGTCTAATTATAGAATAATGGTGGGTTATGTACGATACCACCTTACTACTCATTCACGATGGGCTGTGTACGATACCATCTTTTACATTATCATTTGGTGGGCTATGTGCGATACCACTTTACTACTCATTCACGATGGGTTGTGTGCGATACCATCGTTTATATTATCATTTAGTGGGCTATGTGCGATACCACCCTATTATTGATTAATGGTGGGCTATGATGAAACCACCTAGTGTTAAGTTTAATTTCAAATGGTTCATTGAGAAATTATTTTAGTAATGTTTCATGTAACTTGTGGTGATAAGTGTAGGGAATGTATGCTAATAAATGTGAGCATTAAACTTGTTATATGGTATGAATTTGGTATGAGATGAATTGAGTAAGCATGTTTATGGAATGAAGAGTGATCTTGCTTAGTATATAATGCTATTTATTGATTAGCATATGTTATGATGTTTATTGCTTACATGTAAATTTATTAAGCTTAAAGCTTACTCCCTTTCTTTTCCCTTATTTTATAGTGTCAAAGAGCTGGTTCGGGATACAAAGTTAACAGGAAGATCACCCATACTATCAGCTCATCTCGGTATATCTAGAATTAGTATTTTTGAGTATGGCATGTATAGGGGCTAGACTAGGGGAAATGTTTTCTTCTTTTGGCCAAGTGTAACAGTCTGAATTTGACCCTAATCAGAATGGTGGTTTTGGGACCACGAATCCAAGTTCAAATTTTTTTTTATATATTATATTTTGTGCTAATTATATGTGATTTATGATGTGTGAAAGTTTCGTATGAAAATTTGATCGTTTGTGTGTTTAATTAGACAAAAGGACTTAATCGAGTAAAATGTAAAAGTTGCAAACTATAGTGAGATGTGCTAAATTGATTATGGCTTTTTTAATATGGGGTATTAAAAGGGCAATTAGCCCATCTTAAGAGTTAGTGGACGGCATATACCAAGATTAATCTTAGTATTATTGTTTATATATTAAAGTATAAAGGTTAATTTAGTAATCAAACAATTACTTAATATATATGTTAATTAAAACACAAAAATAAGCATGTTTGTTTCATCCTTCTCTTGGCTGACTGCATGCAATTGAAGAAGTGAGAAAGCCAAACTAAGTTCGGCATATATCAATCTTAATTAGGTATGAATTTTAGCTCGATTTTTGTTGATTTTTACGTTTTTGAGATCGTTGCTTAAAGTATTAGCTAACCCATGCTGAAATTTTGATATAAACACATGAATGATGTTCAGCCATTGACATGTTCTTATGATTTTTAATGTTTGATGATTTTATTTAAAAGTTATGATATGGAGTAACAAGTTTTGAATTGGAAATTTTAGTAAATTTGAGCATTTAGGACTAAATAGAAAAGAATAAATTTTTGGAAGGGTTCAATTGCAAGATAAATTAAATGTATGCATTTGTATAGGTATATGGAACATTCGGCCCTTGATATGTATAACCAAATTAGGTGTATTTTGTGTTTTGTACAAATTGGACTAATTTGTTAAAGTGTGAAACATTAGGGTAAAATGGTAAATTGCCATTTATGTGTTTTGGGACTAAATTGAGATGAAATGTGTTTGAATGAGCTAAATTTTAATGTTTTTAGATCAAGAACAAAGAAAAACAGATTTGGATCAGGGAAAGGCGAAGGTTATCGAATAGCTGGTCTACGTTGTCCGTCGATAGTCGAGGTAAGTCTTTAAGCAATTATATGTCGGAAATTACCTACGTACTTTAGTAAATATTGAAAATTGAAATGTTGGGAAGGTATATATGAAGTTTTCAAATGTGAATTGTATAATGTTGAGTTGGTTTTATTTATGTAATGTGAATAAGCTTACTTGAAATTGATATGTGATAGAATTATGAACAATAAGTGATACATATGGTTGTGGCATTAAGGAATGTGTATGGAATGATTAACTATATTGACATTCGGGCTTTACTGCCTAGCAGGCTTTGTGCCGGTGACCTATATCGGGCTTAATGCCCAGCAGGCCTTGTGCCGGTGAATATAATCGGGCTTATTGCCTAGCAGGCTAAATGTCGGTGTTTAAAATCTCAGACCTCTGGTCTAACAGGCTCAATGCCGGTGTGTAATTCGGGCTTTAATACCTAGCAGGCTTAATGCCGGTGATATGCTATAAATGGAAAATCTGAGAACCAAACAAGGTGAGAGATATTGAATGCTATGTGCTAGAAGCTCGGGTAAGAGTTAGCCTATTATATTAGTAAAGAATGAAGTAAGTTAGTTTGTTATCATTTTAGTTAAGTATGAGGTGATGAAGTGGATGATTCAATAAGTATTTTATTTTGTGATAATGAGCTTATCATTGATGGGTATGAACATTATATATATGTGAAATTGAGATGTATATATATATGTATATTACATTGAAGATTCGGTTATAAATGGAAAGATTAATGGTCAAAGAGTTTTGAAAGTGTTGGCATATGTGTACAAATAGGAATATGAGATCGATATCTATGATGTGTTCATTTGACTTGGAAAATACGAATATATATGATAGTTATATGAATTGATGATGTATATGTTAATGGTAATAAAGTGCTAATATTTAGGTCAAGGGTATTGCTAGTATTCGGCTATGTATAATTCACATATTGAAATGTTTATATTCAATGCTATAAGCCTGAAGATTAAAATGTTTAAGTGTATAATTATTATATTAATATTTGCTTGAGACTTACTAAGCTAGTAAGCTTATTCCATGTGTGTTTATTATGCTGTTTTATAGATTTTGGTCAAGCTACGGGCTCAGAGGATCATCAGAGAAGTCAACCACACTATCAACTCTTTTGGTACTCATAAACTTAGTTTTTGATTCGAAAGGCATGTATAGGCTAGACTAAGTTGTAAAACCAATGGTATTTAATCATGTATATAAATATAGCCTTGTGAAAATGGCTATTTCTTTTGGTTAAGCTTCACTTATATGTTTTGGTGTAATGGCTTGTTCAATATGCTAATGAATGTTTATATTCGGTTGTAGTTTAAATTATGTATGAATGTGAATATATGATATAGGTGTTATGTGTTCGATTTTGAAAAATTTGACTTTAGGTTGTCATATGCCAAACATGGTTGTTGCGGTTATATTGTGTGTTTGGTCTTAACCAAGGTGAACTTATGAGCTACTTGTCTAACATGCTTTTTGAATTCTAGTTGAGTTAGACATGTGTTTCGGCAATATGGTAATTAACATATGCTTGATGTGTTTAGTAATAATAAATGAAGTTATGTTTAAGTGAACTTGGTTAAGTGATATTTATGATTTTATAATGAGACATGTATATGAAAGTTGGTTTATTAGATCCAATTGTTAATGGTAAGAAAGGTATATGTGTTTCTTGGTTGGTTAGTTACGAATTAAATTGAAAGATGAAATTGGTCAAGATGTGACTTTGATTTGCTTGTATATGTAATTCTTTGTTAAAACAATAATAATGATTTGATTGGGTTAATATGCATATGTGTATATATATATATATATATATATATATATATATATATATATATATATCATGAAAGTTTAAGTTATATTATGCAGACATTTGTATGTATTAAGTTCCAGAAATAGAACTTGTTGTACCTTATTTAATTCAATAGATCATGATGTTATATAAATTAGTAGAGTTCCCATTTGTCTGTGTTGATTTCAATTGAACGTCTATTCGGAAGCGAGTTTAGTTTGGTAATGCCTCATAACCCTAATCCGGCGACGGGTACGGGTTAAGGGTGTTACACCAAGTGTGTGTTGACTCCTTTAAAGATAAACTCTTTTATATATAGCCATAGATGATGGCTCATTATTGCTAATTTATGAAAAGATGAGGTTATTCATGAACGTGTATGTTGCATAATTGAGTTGCTTAGTGAATGTTTGAATGTAATTGTGAATACATGAGTTAGGGTGATAAAAAGAGCTTGGCAAATAGTCTTGTTCTTGTCCACACGGTCGTATGTCTAGGCCATGTGTGCCACACGATCAGTCCCATAGGTGTGTGACCAGGCCGTGTGTCCCCTGCATGTTAAGGTTGCAAGTCAGTGTCGACCACGGGCTAGCCACACGGGCGTGTGCCTAGGCTGTGTGTGTAATATCCTGAAATTGGGCCTAAGAGAATTGAGCCCAATGGGCCTTGAGCGTAGTAGCATTTAAAATTTTTGAGAACAAGAGATCGGCTTAAATGCAAGTTGGACCTATTAGATAAGTGATTTTGGAAGGTTAGGGGGCTTCTATGAAGTCCCGGGATCAAACTTTGGCTTTAGGGAAATTTTGGTTTTAGGTGAAAAAAACCCTGGAAGTTGGCAGGTAGGCCTTAAGAATAAAATATGGAGAAAAGTGACACCAGTGGAGTGTGTAGTGTAGTGGCAAAGTGACACCACTTAAGGACAAGGGGGTGACGCCACAAGGAAGAAAGGAGGTCTAAGGTTCTAGTTGTAGCGCTTGTATTCCTTTTAGATTATTTTTATTAAATGAATTTAGACCTTGGCCATTGGGTTATTTTTAGTTGCGCATGGTTTAAGACACAAGAGGAGCTTGTGGCCTAGTGGATAGTGGCGTGGATTATGTTGCAAGGGAGCCTGGGTTCGAATCTCATGAAAAGTAGGGGAGTATTTATTTTGCGGATTGGACGGTAAAAGTTTTAGTTGGATTTAAACTCTGCTAATAGGGGGATCCCACATCGGAAAGATACAAAGAAGGAAGGTGAAGAGCTAGTTATATAAAGGGCATCCTAGGAGGAGATTTAACATACCTTGGTGGGCGTTTGGGCACAGGAGTGGTCGCAACGCGGTTTAGCACCAGAGTCCTATCAAGTGCATACTTTTCTACTCTAGCTGTAGAGCGGTAAATGCCGAAATACCGGTCACACGGCATTAGTAGCCACACGAGGGTGTGAACGCACGTGTGGGGCTTCGACGCGATAGTTGAGGCCATCAGTAGTATTCTTGTGGCTGGGCTGCTTGGGCCACGATGGGCCGAAGTGAGCCCAACGGTGCCGTGAGCCCATATTAGTAAATTGTATGATGATATAGTATATAGTGAACTAGACTAGGTGGAACTTATATACGTGGCTAGATTTGTGCTAAGTGGGCCACACAAGCATGTGGGCCCGAATGGGTCGAAATCGAGTTTAGGCCCAATAGTCCGGTAAAGACCAAAAATGGTAGCTGGGTCACTCGGGGCAACTTTGGGCCTTCAAAAAGGCCATTGTAGGTGCAAAATTATGAAAATACCCTTGGTAGGTAAATTATAAAAATACCCTTGGTAGGTAAATTCCGAAAATACCCTTGGTGGGTAATTTACGAAAATACCCTTGGTAGGTAAATTATGAAAATACCCTTGGTGGGTAAATTATGAAAATACCCTTGGTAGGTAAAATTACTATTATACCCTTAGAGGTTGGTTAGCTTGATTATGTTGTATATTATTATTCTGATTATGATGGTAATTCGTCTCATAAGTTATCTGATATATGATTTGCATACACGAATTATTATATTATACTGCATGTGCATGGGGTTTGGGGTATATATATGTTTAATGAAGGAAAGGGTGTACATTTATGTACGTGGTTTGATGTTAGCCTTGAGCTACATCGTGGATTGATGGTGGCTTCGTGCCTCATCGTGGATTGATGTTGGCTTTGTGCCTCATCGTGGATTGATGATGACCTTGAGTCACATCGTGGATATTGTGATTTAATCAAGTGGATTAGTGGCTAGACCACTAAGTGGACTTTGAGCAACACGACTGCCAAAGAGGTGTGTAACAGATGGAGGGTCGATTTAGTAATCCCCTGGTGTGTGGTGGCAGGATATACGGGGGTGTGTAGTGGTTGGATACTAGGTTGGGGTTGGGTTAGCATTTTGCATCATCATGCGTGGTATGTGGATATATGTGTGGATGTGAGCCAAGCCCATTTGTGGAATACATGTGGATTAATTGCATTGCACTAATTATTGATATGCCATGGCATTGGGCTAACATATTACTGTGGGCTTAAGCCCAATTATCGTGGTAAGGGGAATTGCACACTGAGTCTCGGTGACTCACCCCTTTGTTTAAATTTTGCAGGTAATCATTAGATTGCGGATTTGGGAGCGGATGCGGACTCGAGGTGGCCATGCTCAATATTTCAGTTTTATTTTAATATTCATTTCGGAGTTGTTTTACTATAAGTTTGGTTTACAGTTTTGTAATAAGGCCACTACAACTTTAATTTTGGGGTTTTGGTTGGTTTCGCTTTTAATTTGACTACTGCCTACTATTATTAAATGTTCAATATGGGAATTTCCTAACCCTTAATAACCATTTTCCAAAATATTAATAAACCGTTTCTTATTCAAAATTACTTAAACTTGACTTTTCACAACAAATATAAAGAACACGAACTTTTTAACGAAGCATACAGTTTTAGACATTCCTTTCATGTGACATGCGGATCCGATTCGTAACGTTTAGGTCGGGTTTGGGGTGTTACAATTTTAATATCGAGCCTAGGTTCAAAAACTTCATTTGTGGGTTTGGGTTCAAAATGTTTTCAAAGGATGGTTTAGAAAATATATATATATCTTTTACGTAAGTATGGCACCGAGTCTCGGCACCAAATCCGTAAGTTTCCTTTTACTATATTACATTATATGCGAGAATGATTGTATTTATTCTGCGATGTGTGGATGTGATGCTTGAATATAGGAATTGTATGTATGTGTGAAAATATCTTTGCTTGGTGGTAGATAGTTGGTTATGTGAAGGGTTCCAAGATTTAGTTAGAAAGTATATTAGTTTTATTAAGATCGAGTCTTGAAGAGGCGTAGTGTGGTGGGTTAGGATGTGTGACTGTTAGTAGTTGGAAATTTCGAGGACGAAATTTCTTTAAGGATGGTAGATTTGTAACATCCTGAAATTGGGCCTATGAGAATTGAGCGCAATGGGCCTTGAGCGTAATAGCATTTAAAATTTTTGAGAACAAGAGATCGGCTTAAATGCAAGTTGGACCTATTAGATAAGTGATTTTAGAAGGTTAGGGGGCTTCTATGAAGTCCCGGGATCAAACTTTGGCTTTAGGGAAATTTTGGTTTTAGGTGAAAAAAACCCTAGAAGTTGGCAGGTAGGCCTTAAGAATAAAATATGGAAAAAAGTGACACAAGTGGAGTGTGTAGTGTAGTGGCAAAGTGACACCACTTAAGGACAAGGGGGTGACACCACAAGGAAGAAAGGAGGTCCAAGGTTCTAGTTGTAGCGCTTGCATTCCTTTTAGATTATTTTTATTAAATGAATTTAGACCTTGGCCCTTGGGTTATTTTTAGTTGCGCATGGTCTAAGACACAAGAGGAGCTTGTGGCCTAGTGGATAGCGGCGTGGATTATGTTGCAAGGAGCACAGGTTGAATCTCATGAAAAGTAGGGAGTATTTATTTTTGGATTGGACGGTAAGAGTTTCGGTTGGATTTAAACTCTGCTAACGTGGGGATCCCACATCGGAAAGATACAAAGAAGGAAGGTGAAGAGCTAGCTATATAAAAGGCATCCTAGGAGGAGATTTAACATACCTTGGTGGGCGTTTGGGCACAGGAGTAGTCGCAGCGCGGTTTAGCACCAGAGTCCTATCAGGTGTGTACTTCTCTACTCTAGCTGTAGAGCGACAAATGTGGAAATGCCGATCACACGGCATTAGTAGCCATACGAGAATGCGAGTGCACGTGTGGGGCTTCGACGCGATAGTTGAGGCCATCAGTAGTATTCTTGTGGGTTGGGCTACTTGGGCCACGATGGGCCAAAGTGGGCCCAACGGGGCCGTGGGCCCATATAAGTAAATTGTATGATGATATAGTATATAATGAACTATACTAGGTGGAACTTATATACGTGGCTAGATTTGTGCTAGGTGGGCTACACAAGCGTGTGGGCCCGAATGGGTGAAATCGTGTTTAGGCCCAATAGTCCGGTAAAGACCGAAAATGGTAGCTGAGTCGCTCGGGGCAACTTTGGGCCTTCAAAAAGGCCATTGTAGGTGCGAAATTATGAAAATATCCTTGGTAGGTAAATTACGAAAATACCTTTGGTAGGTAAATTACGAAAATACCCTTGGTGGGTAATTTACGAAAATACCCTTGGTAGGTAAATTATGAAAATACCCTTGGTGGGTAAATTACGAAAATACCCTTGGTAGGTAAAATTACTATTATACCCTTAGAGGTTGGTTAGCTTGATTATGTTGTATATTAGTATTCTGATTTTGATGGTAATTCGTCTCATACGTTATTTGATATATGATTTGCATACATGTCATACTGCATACACGAATTATTATATTATGCTGCATGTGCATGGGTTTGGGATATATATATGTTTAATGAAGGAAAGGGTGTACATTTATGTACGTGGTTTGATGTTAGCCTTGAGCTACATCGTGGATTGACGGTGGCTTCGTGCCTCATCGTGGATTGACGGTGGCTTCGTGCCTCATCGTGGATTGATGGTGGCTTTGTGCCTCATCATGGATTGATGATGACCTTGAGTCACATCGTGGATATTGTGATTTAATCACGTGGATTAGTGGCTAGACCACTAAGTGGACTTTGAGCAGCACGACTGCCAAAGAGGTGTGTAGCGGATGGAGGGTCGATTTAGTAATCCCCTGGTGTGTGGTGGCAGGATATACGGGGGTGTGTAGCGGTTGGATACTAGGTTGGGGTTGGGTTAGCATTTTGCATCATCATGCGTGGTATGTGGATATATGTGTGGATGTGGGCCAAGCCCATTTGTGGAATACGTGTGGATTAATTGCATTGCACTAATTATTGATATGCCATGGCATTGGGTTAACATATTACTGTGGGCTTAGGCCCAGTTATCGTGGTAAGGGGAATTGCACACTGAGTCTCGATGACTCACCCCTTTGTTTAAATTTTACAGGTAATCATTAGATCAGGATTTGGGAGCGGAGGCGGACTCGAGGTGGCCATGCTCAATATTTCGGTTTTATTTTAATATTTATTTCGGAGTTTTTTTTACTATAAGTTTGGTTTACAGTTTTGTAATAAGGCCACTACAACTTTAATTTTGGGGTTTTGGTTGGTTTCGCTTTTAATATGACTACTGCCTACTATTATTAAATGTTCAATATGGGAATTTCCTAACCCTTAATAACCATTTTCCAAAATATTAATAAACCGTTTCTTATTCAAAATTACTTAAACTTGACTTTTCACAACAAATATAAAGAACACGAACTTTTTAACGAACGCAAAGTTTTTAAACATTCCTTTCATGTGACATGCCAGATCCGGTCGTATCGTTTAGGCCGGGTTTGGGGTGTTACAGTGTGACCCTTATGAGGTTGCTGACGTCATAAACAGAATACCCAAGTTTTTACACATAGGTGAGGACACAGGCGTGTTTAGGCCGTGTGGAGCACACGGGTAAAGAACACGGGCGTGTGTCCGGCCGTGTGAAAACCCCTGTAAGTTCGAAATGAAAATAAATCCCACACTGACTAGGGACATGGGCGTGTGGCGCCTGTTTAGACAAAAAAAATTTAAGTGCACAAAAGTTTCAGATTGGGTTCTGAAACCCTCCGTTTGTATGTTTAAGGTCTCGTATGCCCATAATAAGAATGATTATGAATGTGAATGAGATATTTCAAATTGGAATGAAATTTGATAGTCCAACTCTATATGTTCAAGCGAGATAAGTCTGGTAATGCCTCTTACCCAGTTCCGGCGTCGAATATGGGTAAGGGGTGTTACATCAACGGCCTAAGAAACGGGCCAGGTTTGATGTGCCTCCACGGGTTGAGGCACCAGTTGCTATTACTAAGACTCGTGTTTGTGGGGATAGTGGTAGACACCATTCGAGCGAATGTTGGAGAAGGTTGAGAGCTTGTCTAGGATGCGGGTCTATATATATAGGTAATCGTGCAAGTTTAATCTTCCTTCGACATTTTTTTTATAATTTCATATTTTTAAAATATATTTTAGAGTTTTATAAATTTTAATAATTTTTATAATTTTTATTCTAAATATTTTTTAAAAGAATTTTCGAATGATAAAGTATTGTGGGGTTATCATTTGACATATGACACATAATGAATGGCTATAGATATTTTATAATATAGAAAGAATTAGAGTTAAAATGCAAAATTTCACTATGCTACCCGTAAGTATTAAAATTTATCACTATACTTTATTCATCTAATATTGGCCCTTATAATTTGAGAATATGGTTAAAATTTTCAAATGAATTTTATGTGATTTAAAATTTGAATTTTGTTGAATTTTACCACTAATCTTATTTTTAATTAAGTTTTACATTGATTTTGATGATTTGAAAATAAATTTTAACAAGAAAATTAATTTTAAATATTTTATTTTAATAGTTAACAATAAGCTAATTTATAAAATATTAAAACTATTAAATTAACTTAAAATTTTATTTAATAAAGAAATACTTGAAAATAAAAAATAAAACAGAATAAGTTTAATTTTTTTATAAATCATTGTTTTTCTATTAATTGTTAGTTTCATATTATTTTTATTTTAAAGTATAATATTAATTTGATTAAAATTTCACTTCAAATTATTTTAAATTAAAATTAAATAGTAAAATTCAATTAAAAATAAAATTTTAGTAACAAACTTTAATAAAATAAAAGTAAAGTGACAAAATTAAAAATAAAGTTAAAACATAATGGTAAATTATAGTAAGCTCAAAAGTATAATGTCAAAATACTAATAAAAATCAGCATAGATAAATTGAAGTGGTTAAAAAATCAATTAATTTTTTTCAATTTTGAAAATAATTTTTAATCGAACCAACTAAAATGATCAAACCAATAAATTAATGGCCTGACCGATTTTATCAACGGTCTGGTTTAAAAAACATTGGTCAACATCATAAAATGGTACGTCCTCATTTGGGGAAAAAACCTGGAGGACCAGAACGAATAAAAGGCATACTTTAGGACTAAATGATGCATTAAGGCATTAAAGAAAAATCTCTAATTGATTGTATCAATCTCACTATCCTTCCCTTCCTCTCTAAAACCCCTTCATTAATGGGAGCAAAAAACAAAGTTCCGATAGCCCCAATTTCGTAGTTTACAATGGCTACCATATCACCAGCAATTGCAACTTCGCCACAGCCATTATCATTCTATTTGAAGAAAACCCATCTCAATATCTTACCCTCCCATTTACATGGCCCTACTGCTCGAAGCAATGACCTCTTTTTAAGGTCAAAATTTCAAAACCGGAAGTATTTTCCAATTCCTTCGACCCGAACTAGAGCTTCCTCAAATGAGTTTCTTAATTCAGCTCATACAAGCAAAGAAGATGAAATATTGCCTTCTTTTGAGGAGGCTCCAGTGAAAATCCTCTTCTGGGTTGTCTTCTGGGCTTCTTTGTCTCTTGTTTGGTACGCTGCATCTGGGGACGCTAAAGCGGCTACTGTTTCTGCCGACTCCATTAGAGCTTCAAGCTTTGGCCTCAAGATTGCCAATGCGTTGCGTGGCTTGGGTTGGCCTGATGAGGCCGTGGTTTTCACTCTTGCAACGCTTCCTATTCTTGAGCTTCGGGGAGCTATTCCTGTTGGTTACTGGATGCAACTCAAGCCTACACTCCTGACAATATTATCTATTCTTGGGTTAGCTTTATTTTCTTTTTCGTTAATTGAGGATCTTTCATGTCTTTAGTTCACTATAGCTTCATGTTTATAGAGTTGATTTTAATTGTTGTGAAAGATTTTGTTTTGACCAGCTTGTTTATGGAAAATTTTGGCTTCAATAGTTTCCATAGAATGCATACTTGTCACTGAAATTTAAGTCAAGGTAGCATTTTTTGTTTTTTGTTTTTAATAATACTGAAAGTTATTCATAGGGATGTAAAATAGGCAAATATGCTGGTAAGCTATTTGGGTTAGTTTAAAAAGTAAAATTTATATTTGGTTTGATTACACTGAAGTCATTGAGCAATTTGAGGTATTGAACGAGCTAATTTTAATATTCTAATGCATGTGCTTGAGTGTACTAAAAATTAACATAATTGTTCTGGGAAATTAAATAATCTGATGATAATTTTTTTTCTAAAAGTATCATTTAACTGCAGGAATATGGTTCCAGTGCCATTCATTGTACTTCACCTGAAAAGCTTTACTACATTTCTAGCTGGGAAAAACCAGTTTGCATCTCAGTTATTTAACAGTCTCTTTGTGAGAGCCAGACAGAAGGCTGGTCCAGTGGAAGAATTTCAATGGCTTGGCCTAATGCTTTTTGTGGCTGTTCCTTTCCCTGGAACAGGAGCATGGACTGGAGCCATTGTAGCTTCAATTCTTGAAATGCCCTTCTGGTCAGCTGTATCAGCCAATTTCGTTGGTGTTGTGTTTGCCGGGCTTCTCGTAAACTTGCTGGTGAACCTCGGTCTTAAGTACGCCATTGTTACTGGTATCTTTCTCTTCTTTATATCGACTTCTATGTGGCAAATCCTTCGGAATATTAAGATGTCTTCGAGCGCATCAAACTAATGTTGAATTACTTATTGAAATTGCCCGTTTTTCTTCTACCATGTCTAGATTTGTATGATTCATCTATCAGAATCTTAAAGGGCATCTCTGTTATATATGCAAACCCTTATTCAATAATTAAGATTGTGATTTTTAGGAGCAGAGACTTAGAACTATACATGGTCTTCATTTTCTTGCTATCCGTGATCCATCAGAGATTCAGAAATAGCTATGAGGCCATGATCCTTGAAAACATGATCTCACATCCCGAGTCCAAGCTGCATGGTATTCAACCATTAGTAGGCAAAATCATGTGTTAAATCCTCTGTCAGTTTGTGAGATTGAATGAAAATTAGTCGAATCTGTTGGATTTTCCAACATCCTTTGCAAAGTGAACACGTTACTATATTGCTTCAACTATTCATTTTCTTAAGCATTTACGCCGGGTTCTATATGAATATGATCTCCAAAAATGAAAAAATAAAATAAAATAAAATTCTATACATTTACAGGTTTGCAGAAAAATCTCAACGGGCTAAACACAATGATAACGTGAAGGTCAATTTCTGCTATTAGATTTTGTACTTCAGGTTTTTTGGTTTTTGAAATTTAAGTCTTGAACAAATAGTATAAGTTAAATTAGTTTAGTTAAATTTTGCTATTAGTTTTGTATTATATTTAAAATTATAATTTTAGCCCATGTTCTCCAATTGGATAATTTTAATTTCTATATTTTTCAAATCTGAAATTCCAGTTATAATGCAAACATTAGTCCTTTAATCTATTAATTGGTTTTATAAGTAAAATGTAAAAACCAAGTTGATATATCCTTACACATGTGATAATATGTTGATTTGAAAACTGCAAAATTTAATAAATTTAATAGTTATCATTTAGCTAAAAGCTAAAATTTTAAAGTACCAAAGATTGCAAATGACCAAATTACTAATGCACAATATAAGAATATAAGTACTAATAATAGAATTTAATTTAAAAAACAAGATAGTAATAGTATTTTGAGTAAACTACTCAATTAATAACCGTGAAATAGGGTTAGTTTTATTTCCATCACTCTAAATTTTTTTGTCAATTAAGTTAATGTTATTAGAAAAATTGTTCAAAATGATCACTTAACCATTATCTCATTAATGGATTGCTAACTAAACTTGCTAAAAGAGAAAATTTATTCTTTTTAATCTTTTAAAAATTACAAAATTTTAAATTAACCCTTTTAAGTCCTCATGAAAACCCATGTTAAATAACATCAAAAGAATGCTAGATCCAGCTTTTAATATGCTTCTGCTATCATCTTCCACCACTATCTCCTCTGCTTCTTCCAATCTTAAAATTGAAGTAAATTTCTTAACACTTTAAAAATAAAATTTCTTAACACTTTAAAAATAAAAATAAAACCATTTAAGAAATTGAAAAATATAAAAAATTCAAACTTATTTATAAAAATTGAAAACTTATTTAAATTCTTAGAAAATTTCAAAATTTTCTAAAATAATATATAATATTTCAAGAAAATATATAAAAGCTCAAAATATTGAAAAATTTATAAATTTAGAAATATTTAGAAATATATAGAAAATTCAAAATTTTAAAAGAAATTAAAAATGGTATCTGATGTTGAAGGGGCATGTTGCACCACACACAAGCTGTGGCGCGGCACAAAGACTTTAAATGTAAAAGGGGTAATATTAGGGCGTCGTGTCGCTCAATGCACAAGCTGTGGCGCGACATGCCTGTTTTTTCAGCCGAAATCGGGTCATTTCAAGTATAAAGCCTATTGAAATTCTATTTATAACCGCTGGTTTTAGGCATAGGAACGCACAATCTAAAACACCCAAAAAAAAAAAAAACATCCCTTTGGAACCACCACACGTCTTCCCGGCCATTGAGCCTCGATCTTTCACACTTTTAACCTCTGATTCACCTAAGTAAGTGTTCATGCCCTCTTTTCATTTTAGTTTTCAGTCTATATCGATCGAGAATCAAAGCTTGTTGAAAATCACCCAAGGTATCGTGCTTGAGACTTGTTATTTATCATTTTTATTCCTTGGGTTAGTTGTTATTATACTTTAATTTTAATATGGAACCACGAAAACAACTAGTCTAAATCTCGCGAGTGGACTTGCCAAGCCAACTCCAAGGTACCCCTTAAATTTAACACGGCTATCATGTTCCTAATGGCCAAAATATGGATGCAATTTATTTATACCCGCCTAGTGCCTACCAACAATGCCTCTGACGTTACCGCTTATCGAGCGGTTATGCTTTATTCGATCTTGCAGCATGAACAGATTTGTGTAGGCCACTGGATTTACAAAGAGATGCTCAAGTGTACGCGACATCGAAAGCAAAGTATGTACTTCCCGCATCTGATTAGCGCCCTATGTCACCAAACCACATCTGATTATCGCCCTATGTCACCAAGTTGACGTCCCCACGAAGAGTATGATTGGGGACAACTTGTACGACCAGTTTCTCAAGCTCCAACGCAAGCAAAATTGGGAGGAGGAGCAAAGAAAAAAGCATAAGAGCAATTCCCAAGGGTCGATGAAGAGGAAGGAAAAGCACAAACGTCAAGGATGATGGGCTTTACTGATATGTCGATATCGCATTGGTGGACCTGTTGCATGTAGGACATAGGAGACATTCTGATTTGCATCGTGAAACAGAATAGGTGCCCCACACCAACACTACTCCCTGACATGCTCAAGAGGTTCCCACCACCAGACGAGGAGGGTGATAATGATGATTAGGAGGATACCCCAATCGCACCATCGGACTATGAGGAGGTATTTCGCCCAGATCACTCATCAACGAAAGGCATGGTGATCCGCGACTTGAGCTAGCACAGCTCGACCCAGACTTCGGGAAGGCAGGAAACGAAAGTGTCGGTGAGGCACGATGGGGGCAAGGCCCAGATGAGGGAGGAGTCAAAATCTGAGTCAGACTAATTTTAAACATTCATATATTTGGATTTTTGTATTATATTTTTATTTGGATGACTTTTAATTTTTGCATTAGTAATTAGTTAAGATTTAGTATTTTTCATTTATATGTTTGTGTGCTTTTATTTTTCTTTGTAGAAACCCCACAATTTTTTTACGGCACTACAATTTCGAGCAAAAATCGAAAGAAGGAGTAGTCCCACCAATTGTGATGCACTTACCACGCCAATCGGGTAACTTCTTTTCTTTATATTTTTAATTGTACATTAGGGATAATGTGCCGAATATAGTGTGGGTGACTTAGGAAAATTTTTAAATTTTTTCTTTTTCAGTTATTTTATTTTCCTTGTTTCTAATTTTAAAATTTCTTTTTAATTGCATGTTTGTGTGTAAGTTTGTAGAAATACAAGTGATTGGTTAGGAGCATATACCAAGGTTGCTTGTTTAAATTGTAAATTTAGCTTGAAATTAAATAATTTAGGTTATTTATATTTAGACTAATTAGTTCAGTTTATTGCATTGTAAATAGGTAAAACAGATTAAATATACCAAGGGATAAAGGTAGATACAAATAGGTAATTATATTTATAGAAATATAGGATGATTGAATTAAATAGACAATACGTGGTAAAATCCATGGTTATTAAAACAGTGCAATATGACTAGTATAACCCTTATAAAAACTGCCCAAGAAAAAATCTTTAGTATGTTGGCACATAAAAAAATCATAAGGGTTATCACGGAAATATTACTGCATTAGAGTTCAAAGCATGAGCAAAAACAAACCGAGTAAGAAAAATATTATTCGAATTGACTGTACTATACAAAAATAAGTACTATATTCGTATATACATTTTGATGGAGAAATATATTTGATTTTCTTTTACTTGTTTACTTTATAATTTAATGAACTAATTTTTTTAGGTGTAAATAAGTTTGAATTGTTTAAATTTCTAGCTAGAATTACCAATTTAGGCAAATTTTCCTAGTGTCGATGCTCCAACCCAATCTCGTGTATTAAACTGGCTCAAGTAGATTTTATTGTCTTTACATGTTTATTTCTTGTTTTTCAGTTTTAGTTTTGTTTAGTTTGCTTGAGGACAAGTAAATACTTAAGTGTGGGGGTATTTGACTTCCGTCAAATGTACGTAATAGTTAATTCGGGCTAATTCCGCACTTAAAAGAGCTTATTTTCTATGCAATTTAGTATTTTAATTTATGTTTGTAGTATTGAGGCCTTAGGATTAGAAGTTAATCTTCTTGATTGGTTTATCGGTTTAATTCATTTGTTTGTCTTTATTTATTTATTTATTTTCGTTGGTTATTTATTTTTAATCTTATTAATTTACTTTATGATCCATCGTAGTATAGGAATTAACTATTATTACTTAGACTTAATATTGTAAAAAGTATTGTCATTATTTGTTCCATCCTCCCTTGGGTACGATCCTCTAAATGCTTTCGATATTTCGTTGTACAACTATATTACAATTTGAACACTACACTTGCGGACATCACTGTTCTCAATTCTTATATTTTTGGTGTTGTATTTATTCTATAAACGAAATAACTCGTTTATAGGAAGTCACTGACTCTATTAGTATGTCGCATTATGGAC
Organism: Gossypium rotundifolium; assembly: GCA_025506655.1. Classification (NCBI taxonomy): domain Eukaryota; kingdom Viridiplantae; phylum Streptophyta; class Magnoliopsida; order Malvales; family Malvaceae; genus Gossypium; species Gossypium rotundifolium. The sequence goes on from CP106726.1 coordinate 37,847,935, forward strand.
TAGCTTTCATAACAATTTCACATACTTTTTACGCATCATGCAATTGTCCACACATCATCTATCACATTTATGCACCTTTATACTAATACATTCCATTCCTTGTGCTATCTTTTTGATCCTTGTTCCGAAGAATCAATATTTTATTTCATGTCACTCCGTGGAGCCAATAGACCAATTATATCCACCGAACCTCCAACATTTTTCCTTGTTAATTCGAATACGTAAGTGTTCCCCCGCAAGGTCAGGTGTTCACCAATCATGGTTTGCATCAAAGTGTCATACCGGAGGTGAAACCTATAATACTGTATCTTCTTTTCACCATCATATGTATCAACCCTTTGTTACCTCCTTATGCCATTTTGAATACAGAGCTTATGCACATAGAAAAAAGTTTTCATACCGATACATATGCAGGACTCATGTCTGTGATTTACCGACATTAACAATACATGCACCGCCCCATTTTACACATTCATTTGACATACGAACCAAAACCAAAGGTTAAGGCGACTTACCTAAATATACAGCAGGACAATTTAAACAAGTTAATACAGTTAATAGACACAAGGTATAAAGGAACTCACCAGAAACCTTCACACTGAGTTTCTTACTCGATAGGTTCTTTTCCCTTAGCACTGGGACCTTCTCTTGTATCTTTGGCTAAAAATAATCAAATAACTCTTTTAAATACAACCACTGAAATTCAAAAAAATAACATGAATCGGTAAACGTGCAAATAGTTTCCAAAAAGAAGTTTTTTTTTACTGTCCAGTATTTAGATGGAAACCCTAATGGACAACTCTTACGACTACTTCTTCGTATCTGGTAAAACTTAAAGAAGGATTTATGACTTTATCAACAGACAACTTAAAGAAGGTAGCTTCTATAAGCTTAACAATCAGCTCTTCTGAAATCAATGAAGAACACTTCTGAGTTTTCTTCGATGATAACGAAAGTGAGTAGAGAAGATAAAATAAAAATTTTCTATGCACTACCGGGTTATCCTATTTATAGCTAACTATACTCCAAATCCCACTGAAAGTAAATCTCTAATCAGTAATCATGCATACAAGCTTCCACTAATTAATCACATCCTATGAGGCTCTCCAAGTGTCCTGGTTATTGACAAGTTACCTCCACTAGGATGTCATATGACTTAAACATGTCCCACTAACCACTATTTCTAATACACAATTACGTTTACAGCAACACAAAACACTGGTAGTAGACTTTTTAGTGAAAAGATCTTTCAAATAAGGATCTCGCCAAAACAAGGAACTCACCAACTGCAAAATAAGAGTCTACAACCTTGGCAAAGCTCAGCGAAATATATCACTGGGAAATTTGCCAATGCTAACCAGTCTAAGTCTCGCGACTTAGGTGGTTTCTCAAAAACAACCCTCCAATAGTACCAGTTCGCCAAATGAGGGTGTTACAAAATAAGAGCTTTGAACCTCATACCTTAATTATTTTCTCACTCTTGATAAGCTCTCTTTCTCTGGGTTTCAAACCCTAAGTACTTGGATGATGGAGATTATAAGAGAAATAGCTCAATCAAGGTTTTGGTGAGAAGATTTTACTAAGAAATGATGAAAAAGGGTGAAAGATGAAGAGAAAAATGAGTAGAAATGGTGGGAAAATGGAGAAAATTCTTACCCATTAGAGTCAGCTGCTACTTGAAAGAGATGAGAAGATATTTCTCATCTTTTAATTTTTTTTAATAATATAAAATAAATGGTAAATGATCAACAAATCAAAGGTTATAAAACATGTGATAAAAAAAGGTTATTTTAACACTTAAATATCAATTAAAAGGCTTCATCATCATCTAATCATCACAAGTCTAATTATATCTAATATTTAATCTAATATTTGTTCCAAATGACCAAATTACTTTCGGTGGAAAAATTACTTTTTTACCTCTAGTCACGTATTTTTACCCAATTGGGCCAGATACAGTCCAGTTGACATAAATTATCTTTTAAAGGCTTCTCAATAACTTAAACTTAATTAGTCCATCAAAAATTCAAATTTCTCATATCAAAATTCTACTAAATCCCTTAATAATAGTGTAAAGTAAAATCAAATAAATTTTTGGGCGTTACATTTTATACTAGGTTAAAATATATCATAAGTCCTTATACTCTTCATGAATTTGGAATTTAGTCCCTATATTTTTATTTTTGAGAATTTAGTCCTACTCTTTAGATGTCAAAATTCAGATTCAATTGTTAACATAATTAAAATTATTGTTATTAAATTTAGGCTCATTAAAATGTCATTGTTAGTTACATGGCTACCAAGTGAGTATTTTTATTTAAAGATGTCACATCAACAAAGTTAACAAAAAAATTTATGTAACACTCCTATCCCGTATACGTCGCTAGACTAGGGTTAGGAGGCATTACTAATCATTTCCGAACATTTCATATCATTTTACAACACAAAGTCAGTCAACATTGAAACATATCAAAATATAAACATATAGTCCCTTAATGAGGTCTGCGAGACCTTAAACAAATGTTAGATAGTGGTCGGGACTAAACCGAACACATACGAAAATTTTTAGAAATTTAAAGATTTTTTTTCAAAACTGCAGAGGTCACATGCCCGAGTGTCCAAGCCGTGGCAAAACAGGGCATACATACTGACTTGTCCACACGGCCTAAGACAAGCCCGTGTGCCTCACCCGTGGTCGACACTGACTTGCACCACATGGCCAGTCACACGCCCGTGTGTCCAGCCCGTGGTCGAGTCTGACTTGAATCATATTACAATTTTTAAGGGACACGGTCAAGCCACACGCCCGTGTGCTCAACCGTGTGGGCAAATATAGGCCATTTGTAAGGCCAATTTGCCACCCTCACTTAGTGTCTCACCTACAAGCACAAACCAATTCAATTTCACACATCAAATGGCATCCAAACATACCAAAACATACTCAAATTAATTACTTAACATCATCATTCATCTTCCTATACAATTTCACCTTAACAAGTCAATCCACATTATCATCTACACCTTCAAAAAATCATGTAAGCCAAACATCATATAAGCCATACCACAAGTTCATATTTAAACTATCTTTCTCATCAACCAAATTAAGCATGAAACATACCATTTCCATCATTTTCATTGTAACAGTCCCATTTAGACCCTAATCGGAACAATGGTTTGTGGACCACGAATTCGAGTTATAAAAATATTTAAATATTATTTTCCTTGTTAATTAAACGTGAATTCGCATGTGTGAAAGTTTCGTATAAAAATTTGATTGTTTATATGCTTAATTTAATAAAAAGGGCTTAATTGCGTAAATTATAAACTTGATAGTTTAATATGTTAGGACTAAATTAAGGTTGTCTTTTTAAATGTGAGCATTTAAAATGCAATAAACCCACTTTTAAAGATAGTGGATGGTTAAGGTCTATTATGCCCATTTATTTTATGTTTAAAATGTTATTAAGTTAAGGTTAAATTAGTAATATATTAATAACATATGTTATAATAAAACATAAAAAAAATATGTCCTTTTCATCTTTTACTTAAGAAATTTCCAAAACTAAAACAAAGAAAAAGAAAGGAAAAATAAGCTGGGTTCGGCCATTGTTGGTTTAAATTCAAGGTTAGTTTGGCTTCGGTTGTTGATAATTTTTACGTTTTTGAGATCGTTGCTATGAGATGCACAAAGCCCATGTCTTAATTTTTTATTTTGATGAATATTTTGAGTTGAGCCATTGATGATAGCTTGTTGTTTGTGTTGTTTGATGATGAAATATGATATATATGTATCAGATTAACAAGTTTTGTCTTTGAATTTTTGATGAAATTGAGTATGTTGGACTAAATTGCAAAAATAAATTTTTGAGGGACTAAAATGTGAAATAAATGAAATGTATGGACTTGTATGAGGACTAGGAACATTCGGCCCTTAAGGTGTATAGTCAAATTTTGTGTATTTTGTGTTTTGGGCAAATAGGACTAAATTGTAAAAGTGTGAAATGTTAGGGGAAAAATGATAATTTTCACATTTATGTGTTTTTGGATTAAATTGAATGAAAATATGCTTAAATGAGCTTAATTTGAATATGTTTAGATCAAGATCCAAAGAAATCGGACTTGGATCGGGGAAAACGAAAATAGTTGAATAACCGGTTTTTGTTGTCCGTCGATATCCGAGGCAAGTCTTTAAGCAGTAAAACATTGTAAATTGTGTATGTAACTTAGTATATACTGATTTGGAAATTTTGTAGCATTAATATTGAGTAGCCGAGTGTGAATAAACATAGAATTTAATATGATTAAGTTTAGTTCGATTGAGATATGATGTTTGAAAGTTCTTATAAAGATTATGAAGTGTATAAAAGTTTTGATATATGAAATATGTGTGAGGCAGCTTTATAGTATCGTTATTCAGGCTGTGGGCCTAGCAAGCCCTATGCTGGTGAACTTAATTGGGCTTTGTGCCTAGCAAGCTTATTGTCGGTAATTGAATATCAGACCTCTGGTTTAGCAGGCCTAGTGCCGATGTGTGATTCTGGCTTATGCCTAGCAGGTTTTATACCGGTGATCTATTTTCAAATTTATATTTATAAGACCACATAATTATGTGGTCATTGAGCAAGTAAGTTGATAAAATGAGCTTGTATATTAGACCAAATAGGTATGTGCATATCTGATGTTTATTTGATCTTGCATATTCGGCCAAATAGGTATGTGCATATGTGATGTTTAATTGATCTTGTATATTCGGCCTTTTAAGAATGCGTATATAATGATAATGTATCGAAATTATAAACTTAACCACATATGATGTTATATTAAAGTTGAATCTTTGGGTACATGTGATGTTATAATGAACTTGTATATTCAGTCATCTATGAAATATAGATATGTGGTACTTGTATGTTCGGTCATGTATATATATAGTATTTGCATATTCAGTCATATGTGGAAATCTAAAGAACCATGTGTATTTAGCCATATAAGTAGGTAATTATGAGATGATATTTTGGATCTTAATCATTCTGCCGAATAGGTGTGTTTGTTAACTTAAGTGAGATATTGATATTTTGGAAATGAAATTGAATAACGTAATGTTAACTGTAATGTTAGCATTCGGCCAAGATGGCTTATTTGTGCTATAGTATCATGTTAATAATACAAATTGAATATTTAAAATGTTTGAATGCTCATTTAAATTGTTTTATTTTCTTAAGGCTTTCTAAGCTATGTTAGCTTACTCTATGTTATATGTTTATATTGTTTATAAATTTTGGATTTCAACTACAGGCTCGGGGATCGTTATTGAAGTCATCAACACTATCGTCAATCGTTAGTACTTCTAAAAAGTTTATTCCGAACTTATGGCATGTATAGGCTAATATGTTTTTTTTTTTCAACTTGAATATGTAATTATGAGCCATGCGAAAATGGCTTATCTCTTTTGGTTAATCCTAGTTTCTATGCTTTTGATATAATGAATATATTTAATGCTTGAGTTATATAAATCTGATCATGGTTTATTAAGTGATCTTGGTTGGGTATGTTTTGCTAATGATCTGTCTGAATTTAATTATGGATTATGTTTGTATAGAAAGTAATGTGCATTTCATATATATGTGATATATACATTTTGAGTTATGCTTGCTATTAAGAATATGAAATGTGGTTGAATTAATAATAAGTAAATTACTAAGTATATAATAGATGAAATGGTAGTTAAGTTCGGTATTGAGATAAGGAAAAATATGTGTATTTTTCGGTCATGATTTAGACTTGCGTGAGAAGCATGTTTTGTGGTAAAAATTATTTTATGAATTGGAGTTGGATAATGTGAAATTATTTGTATAATTTTATTAATATGAATTGATGTGATTTGAATATGAAATAGTTTATTTAGACTTATGATAGAATGGTTCAATTTGATGTAATAAGTACGTATTTGTAATTGTTGAAAGTTGTGCAATGTAATGAATGTCGGTCATGAGTTGTGATATGTACAGTAATGCCTCATAACCCTAATTCGGCAATGGGTATGGGTTAGGGGTGTTACATTTGATTGGTATCAGTCGATTCTAGAACTACCGTAGCGCGTGTGAGTCTAGCTATACATGCCATAATTTTTAATGTGATAGTGTGATGACTTCTAACATCTGAAAATGTGTTTTTATATAGTAAATAGATCCCGATAGAGCTGTAGCTCATGATGTCAAGAGCGTAGTGCCTAATCCCGCGCATGGGATAGCGACGGTTGAATCTCGACCTACCTCAAGTAGCCATGAGGGAGAGGCTAAGCAAGCCTTTTATCAAATGATGAACGACTGGTTTACTAAATATGTCCGGACTAATCCGGCTGGCCAACAACCTCCACCCCTGAATAATCCATCTCCGATACCTATGGTACCCTCGATGATAGATCCGATGAGATTTAACAGGCCCTCTATAGATAAAATCAGAAAGCACGGTGCGGTGGAGTTTAAAGCTAATTATATGCTGAACGAGATGAGCGGTGGCTTGATAATATTATCTGTGTGTTTGACGAGCTATCATGTACTCTGGATGAATGTTTAAATTGTGCCATATCCTTATTACGAGACACCGCATATCATTAGTGGAATACACTAGTATCGGATCGGTGATTCTGAAAGAGAAAGTGACTTGGGAATTCTTTCAGACTAAGTTTCGTAAGAAATACATCAGCAAGAGATTTGTCGATTAAAAATGCAAAGAATTTTTGGAATTGAAGCAGGGTCGTATGACCGTAACTGGGTATGAATGGAAATTTATAAGACTAAGCCGGTATGCTCGTGAATTGTTTCAACCGAAGCTATCATGTGTAAAAGATTCGAAGATGGTTTGAATGAAGACATTAAATTGCTGGTTGGCATACTTGAGATTAAAGAGTTCGTGGTACTTGTTGAGCGAGCCTGTAAAGCCGAATAGCTTGGGAAAGAGAAAAGAAAAACTGATTTTGAAGCCAGAGATTTTCGTAAAAGATAATCGAGTAAGACTTTTTCACTCATTATCAAAGAAGTTCAGAGATGATTTTAGTCGACATAAAGCTACTTCGTACTTTTCTAAACGAGATCGAGACCGACCTCTTGTGGGTTCACAAGACACTTCGATTGCCAGTTTTGGTAATGTTCAGCAGAACAGGGTTGAGTGCAAGCATTGTGGTAAATGGCATTCTGGAAGTTGTTGATTACATGATCGGTCATGTTTTAAATGTGGATCGATGGATCATTTTATCCGAGAGTGCCCAATGTTAGCCGAGCAAAACACTGTCCAGAATGCGAGACCGAGCAACATGTCAGCGCGAGGCAAACCACCCAGGCATTCAAGTAATGTAGGTGACAGTCAGAGAGGAACAAAAGATACAGCGATTTGATCTGAGGCTCATACACCTGCTAGAGCATATGCTATACGCGCTCATGAGGATGCTTCTTCCCCAGATGTTATTACCGGTACTTTTACTCTTTATGATACTAGTGTTATTGTGTTGATTGATCCTGGTTCGACTCATTCTTATGTGTGTGAAACATTTGTATCCAGTAAGACTCTGTTTGTTGAGTCTACTGAGTTTGTGATTCGAGTATCAAACCCCCTAGGCCGGTGTGTATTAGTTGACAAAGTGTGTAAAAATTGCCCATTGATGATTCATGATTCATGTTTTCCAGTCGATTTGATGTTGTTGCCTTTTGACGAATTTGATATAATTTTGGGTATGGACTGGTTGACTTTGCACGATGCTGTTGTTAATTGCAAAAGAAAGACCATTGATTTGAGATGTTAGAACAGTGAAATTATTCGGATTGAATCTAATGATCTGAATGGGTTACCAACAGTAATATCGTCGATGTTAGCTTGGAAGTATGTGAGAAAAGGTTATGAAGCTTACTTAGCTTATGTGCTTGATAGTAAAGTGACTGAAAAGAAGATTGAATCTGTACCAGTTATGTGTGAGTATCCGGATGTGTTTCCTGAATAATTACCAGGTTTGCCACCTATCCGAGAGGTAGAGTTTGGTATTGAGTTAGTACCGAGGATGACTCCGATTTTGGTAGCTCCGTATCGGATGGCACCTACTGAATTAAAAGATTTGAAAGTACAGTTGCAAGAGTTAACGGATAGAGGTTTTGCACGATCGAGTTTCTCTCCCTAGGGTGCGCCAGTTCTATTTGTGAAAAAGAAATATGGAACTATGTGAATGTGTATTGATTACTGCCAGCTAAATAAGGTGACAATAAAGAATAAATACCAATTTCCACGGATTGATGACTTGTTTGATCAGCTGAAAGGGGCTTCAGTGTTTTCAAAGATAGATTTGAGATCGGGTTATTATCAGTTACGAGTCAGAGCATCTGATGTGCCAAAGACTGCTTTCCGGACGATGTACGGACACTATGAGTATTTGGTTATGCCTTTCGGATTTACTAATGCACCTGCTGTTTTCATGGATCTGAAGAATCAAATTTTCAGACAGTATTTAGATCGGTTTGTGGTAGTGTTTATAGATGATATTCTGATCTACTCTAGAGATGAAACTGAGCATGCCGAGTATCTGAGACTTGTGCTACAAACTTTGTGAGATAAACAGTTGTATGCAAAGTTTAGTAAGTGTGAAATCTAGTTACGTGAAGTCAATTTTCTAGGTCATATTGTTTCAGCATCAGGTATTCGGGTTGATCTGAATAAAATTTCGGCTATACTTGATTGGAAACCACTGAAAAATGTTTATGAAGTTTGAAGCTTTTTGGGACTTGCTGGTTACTACAGACGGTTTGTGAAAGGTTTCTCTATGATCGCTACACCGTTGACAAAGCTGTTGTAGAAAGATGTTAAGTTCGAATGGTTCGAGAAGTGTCAAAAAAGTTTAGATCAATTGAAAGCTCTTTTGACCGAAGCTCCAGTGTTAGTCTAGCCTGAATCGGGTAAAGAATTTGTTATTTATAGTGATACATCTTTGAATGGTCTAGGTTGTGTTTTGATGCAGGAAGGCAAAGTCATAGCTTATGCCACGAGGCAGTTGAAGCCACATGAAAGAAATTATCAGACACATGATTTGGAACTAGCAGCCATTGTGTTTGCTTTGAAGATTTGGCGTCATTATCTATCCGGTGAGAAATGTCATGTTTATTTAGATCACAAAAGCCTAAACTATTTGATAACTCAAAAGATTTGAATTTGAGATAACACCGATGGTTAGAGCTGTTGAAAGATTATGAGCTAGTGATTGACTACCATCCGAGAAAAGCTAATGTTGTTGCGGATGCTTTAAGTCGAAAATCATTATTTGCTCTACGTACAATGAACGCGCATATGATTATGTCTGATGATGGTTTAATAGTATCCGAATTAAAAGCAATATCATTGTTTGTTCAACAAATTGGTGATGCCTAGAAAGTTGATAAAGATTTGTTGACAAAACGAGCTCAGTGTGAAAGTAATGTTGAATTAGAGTTTTGAATTAATGAGAATGACTGCTTGAAGTTCAAAGATCAAATATGCGTTCAGAGGAATTCAGATTTGATTCAGATGATTTTAAATGAAGCTATTAGCAGCCGATTGTCTGTTCATCAGGGTAGCACAAAAATGTATAACAATCTGAAACGGTTCTATTGGTGGCCTGGTATGAAACGAGACATATCTGACTTTGTTTCGAAATGTTTAGTTTGTCAACAAATAAAAGTCGAGCAGCAGGTTCCTTCAGGGTTACTTCAGTCGATCATGATACCTGAATGGAAATAGGACAGAGTCACTATGGTTTTTGTATCCGGTTTACCTATGACACCTAGCAAGAAAGATGCAATCTTGGTTATAATGGATAGGTTGACCAAATCAGCTCACTTTGTTCTAGTTCGTACGGATTTTTCACTCGACAAGCTTGTTGAGTTATATGTATCACAAATTGTGAGATTACATGGTGTGCCTATTTCTATTGTTTCGGATAGAGGCTCGAGATTCACATCGCAGTTTTGGAAGAAATTGCAAGTTGCTTTAGGTACAAAACTGCATTTAGCACAGCTTTTCATCCGCAGACAGATGGCTAGTCCAAGCGGATATTCAGATATTTGAGGATATGTTAAGATCTTGCATCCTTGAATTCGAAGGTACGTGGGTAAGATACTTACCTCTGATCGAATTTGCTTACAATAATAGCTTTCAATCTAGTATTAAGATGGCACGCTACGAGGCTTTATACGGTTGTAAATGCTGTACACCATTGTATTGGACTGAGCTTAGTGAAAATAAGATACACAGGGTTGACTTGATTAAAAAAACTGAACAGAAAGTGGTAGTAATTCGTGATAGTTTGAAAGCTGCATCAGACCATCAAAAGTCATATTCAGATTTGAAATGTAATGATATTGAGTTTCAGATTGGAGATCAAGTGTTTTTGAAAGTTTCATCGTGGAAGAAAATACTTAGATTCGGTCGCAAAGGCAAGTTGAGTTCGAGATTCATCGGGCCATATGAGATCATAGAGCGTATCGGACCGGTCGCCTATAGATTACAGTTGCCACCTGAGCTAGAAAAGATCCATAATGTATTCCACGTGTCGATGCTCTATAGATACCGATCTGACCCTTCACATGTGATTTGCCCAACAGAGGTTGAGATTCAGCCGATATGACATAAGAAGAGGAACCAATTTGTATTATGGCTCGTGAGATAAAAGAATTAAGAAATAAGAAAATTTCATTAGTTAAAGTACTGTGGCAAAAGCACGGAGTTGAAGAGGAAACTTGGGAGTCAGAGGATACAATGAAAGAACGTTATCCAAACCTATTCACCGGTAAGATTTTCGGAGACGAAAATCCCTAAGGGGGGAGAGTTGTAACAGTCTGATTTAGACCCTAATCAGAACAGTGGTTTCAGGACCAAGAATCCGAGTCAGAAAAATATTTAAATATTATTTTTTGTGTTAATTATATGTGAATTAGCATGAATGAAAGTTTCGTATAAAAATTTGATTGTTTATGTGCTTAATTTAATAAAAATGGCTTAATCGCGTAAATTATAAACTTGATAGTTTAATGTGTTAGGACTAAATTGAGGTTGTCTTTTTAAATGGGAGCTTTTAAAATGCAATAAACCCACTTTTAAAGATAGTGGACGGCTAAGGTCTATTATGCCCATTTATTTTATGTTTAAAATGTTATTAAGGTTAAATTAGTAATATATTAATAACATATGTTATAATAAAACATAAAAAAAATATGTCATGTTCATCTTTTTCTTAAGAAATTTCTGAAACTAAAACAAAGAAAAAGAAAGGAAAAACAAGCTAGGAAGGAAAAACAAGCTAGGTTCGGTCATTGTTGGTTTAAATTCAAGGTTAGATTGGTTTCTGTTGTTGATAATTTTTACGTTTTTGAGATCGTTGCTATGAGATGCACAAAGCCCATGTCTTAATTTTTTATTTTGATTAATATTTTGAGTTGAGCCATTGATGATAGCTTGTTTTTTGTGTTGTTTGATGATGAAATATGATATATATATTAGATTAACAAGTTTTGTCTTTGAATTTTTGATGAAATTGAGTATGATGGACTAAATTGCAAAAATAAATTTTTGAGGGACTAAAATGTGAAATAAATGAAATGTATGGACTTGCATGAGGACTAGGAACATTCGACCCTTAATGTGTATAGTCAAATTTTGTGTATTTTGTGTTTTGTGCAAATAGGACTAAATCGTAAAAGTGTGAAATGTTAGGGACAAAATAGTAATTTGCTCATTTATGTGTTTTTGGATTAAATTGAATGAAAATATGTTTGAATGAGCTTAATTTGAATATGTTTAGATCAAGAACCAAAGAAATCGGACTTGGATCGGGGAAAAATGAAAATAGTTGAATAACCGATTTTTGTTGTCCGTCGATATCCGAGGTAAGTCTTTAAGCAATAAAATATTGTAAATTATGTATGTAACTTAGTATATATTGATTTGGAAATTTTGTAGCATTAATATTGAGTAGCTTAATGTGAATAAACGTAGAATTTAATATGATTAAGTTTAGTTCGATTGAGATATGATGTTTGAAAGTTCTTACAAAAATTATGAAGTGTATAAAAGTTTTGATATATGAAATATGTGTGAGACAGCTTTATAGTATCATTATTCAGACTGTAGGCCTAGCAAGCCTTGTGCTGGTGAACTTAATCGGGCTTTGTGCCTAGTAGGCTTATTGACGGTGATTGAATATTAGACCTCAGGTCTAGCAGGCCTAGTGCTGGTGTGTGATTCAGGCTTATGCCTAGCAGGTTTTATACCAGTGATCTATTTTCAAATTTATATTTATATGACCTCATAATTATGTGGTCATTGAGCAAGTAAGTTGATAAAATGAGCTTGTATATTCGACCAAATAGGTATGTGCATATGTGATGTTTATTTGATCTTGTATATTCGAACAAATAGGTATGTGCATATGTGATGTTTTATTGAGCTTATATATTCAGCCAAATAGGTATGTGCATATGTGATGTTTAATTGATCTTGTATATTCGGCCTCTTAAGAATGTGTATATAATGATAATGTATCGAAATTATAAACTTAACCACATATGATGTTATATTAAATTTGAATCTTTGGGTACATGTGATGTTATAATGAACTTGTATATTCAATCATCTATGAAATATAAATATGTGGTACTTGTATGTTCGGTCATGTATATATATATAGTATTTGCATATTCAGTCATATGTGGAAATCTAAAGAATCATGTGTATTTAGCCATATAAGTAGGTAATTATGAGATGATATTTTGGATCTTAATCATTCTCTTAGAATAGGTGTGTTTGTTAACTTAAGTGAGATATTGATATTTTGGAAATGAAATTGAATAACGTAATGTTAAATGTAATGTTATCATTCGGCCAAGATGGCTTATTTGTGCTATAGTATCATGTTAATAATACAAATTGAATATTTAAAATGTTTGAATGCTCATTTAAATTGTTTTATTTTCTTAAGGCTTACTAAGCTATGTTAGCTTACTCTATGTTATATGTTTATATTGTTTATAGATTTTTTATTTCAGCTACAGGCTCGGGGATCGTTATTGAAGTCATCAACACTATCGTCAATCGTTAATACTTCTAAAAAGTTTATTCCAAACTTATGGCATGTATAGGCTAATATGTATTTTTGTTCAACTTGAATATGTAATTATGAGCCATGCGAAAATGGCTTATCTATATTGGTTAATCCTAGTTTCTATGCTTTTGATATAATGAATATATTTAATGCTTGAGTTATATAAATCTGATCATGGTTTATTAAGTGATCTTGGTTGGGTATGTTTTGCTAATGATCTGTCTGCATTTAATTATGGATTATGTTTGTATAGATCGTAATGTGCATTTCAAATATATGTGATATATACATTTTCGGGTTATGCTTGCTATTAAGAATATGAAATGTGGTTGAATTAATAGGTAAATTACTAAGTATATAATAGATGAAATGGTAGTTAAGTTCGGTATTGAGATAAGGAAGAATATGTGTATTTTTAAGTCATGATTTAGACTTGCGTGAGAAGCATGATTTGTGCTAAAAATTAGTTTATGAATTGGAGTTGGATAATGTGAAATGATTTGTATAATTTTATTAATATGAATTGATGTGATTCGAATATGAAATAGTTTATTTAGACTTATGATAGAATGGTTAAATTTGATGTAATAAGTACGTATTTGTAATTATTGAAAGTTGTGCAATGTAATGAATGTCGGTCATGAGTTGTGATATGTACCGTAATGCCTTGTAACCCTAATTTGGTGACGGATATGGGTTAGGGGTGTTACATTCATAACCCACATAATGTAGCCAAATTCAATCCACTTCCAAGCCATATCACATGGCATGGTCCAAACATCTTAAAATATACCATATCAACTAGCCTATACATGCCATACACCAAATTTATACATCTTTCTAGAGTACCAAAATAGATAGTCGATAGTGTGATTGAGTCGCTGACAATCCCCGGATCTAAGCTAGCTTTAAAGACATTGTAAAACAGAGAAAACTTCACACAGTAAGCTTAAGAGCTTAGTAAGTTCGTAATATAATACATTTAGTTCAATAATATAATTACAATATGCAAAGATAATCCATCACATAGATCAACTCACAAATACATTTACAATTTCATCAACCACTTAGGTTCAATACATACCTTAGCCAACACATAGTTATTCACCATTCATGCTACTCAATGCTCGATATTTCATTTCGATCAACCTTTGCTATTCATTCGATTTAATCGCACACTTAGTGCAAATTTTGTGGCCGAAGCATAAATATCATCGCAAGCTTAGTGCCTTTATATTAAATCAAATTTATCTCGATATCGCACACACAATGCCAATCAATAAAGCCGAGGCTTCCATCACTTTGCACACACAATGTTATTCACCTATGTCTCGATTCTAATTACGCACACTTGGTGCCACATTTCTCAATTTCACATATAACATTTCTAATTCATTAACTATTCAATCATTCATTTCACATCACATAGATATAAATTTAACAACATGTATTATGCCCGAACTTACCTCGGACGTAGAAATGTCGATATTAGTTGATCAATCGAGCACTTTATCTTTGCCTCGATCTTGATCCGAATCTCTCCTTTCTTGGTCTATACATATTCAAATTTAGCTCATTCAATCACCAATTCATTCAATTTAATCCAAATACACATATTTAGGGCATTTTACAAAATAGCCTTCACATTTTCACATTTTAACATTTTAGTCCCTATTTCACAAAATACACAAAATTTCACTTCACCCATGCCTAGCCAAATTCTCCCTCTATCCATACAAGTCCACACATTTCATTTATTTCACATTTTAGTCCTCTAATTTCTTATTTTCACAATTTAGCCCAAATTACTCAAATTTATCAAAAATCACTTTATAAAATACATATATCAATTACCAAACTTGCATAATTCATCATTAAACATCACAAAACTCATGAATTCATCAATGGCTTAACTCAAAATCTGTATCAAAAACAAAAATTGAGGCATGGGTTTAATAAAATACTAAGTAACGATTACAAAAACATAGAAATTATCAAAAATCGAACAAAAAAGGACCTTTAATCAAGCTTGGAAGTAGTCGAATATCAAAACATATGAGCCCTAGCTTTCTTTCTTCAATTTCGGCAAGAAAAGATGAGAATATGGCTTGTTTTTTTTATGTGTTTTATTTATTATACAATATAACATGTTTTACCATTTTGCCCTTCAATTAATCAACCATTTAACTATCAAACATTAGACCATTTATCTCCATCCCCACTATCCATGGTATAATATCAACTTAAGGACCTTTAATTTAATAAGCCATGCCAAATAAGCACTTTAACAATTAACACACAACTATTACATTTTATGCGATTAAGTCCTTTTTACAAATTGAGCACACAAACAATAAAATTTTCGCACTGAATTTTCACACATGCTCAATCACATATTGTAAACACAGAAAATAATATTAAAATATTTTTCTGACCTCAAATTTGTGGTCCCAAAATCACTATTCGACTAAGGTCTAAACCGGGCTATTACAATTTAACATTATTAATAATTGGATCTGAATTTTGAAAATTGAAAAGTAGAATGACAAAATTCCTAAAAATAAAAGTATAGGGACTAAATTCCAAATTTATGATGAGTACATGGGCTTATAGCATATTTTAACATTTGTACTATAAAATATTTATTATTAATATATTTATAATGTAATATATATTTACCATTAAAATATTCAATATTTTTCAACAATATATGAAGAATATTATTTAAACTTTAAAATTATTATTTTAAAATTTATTATTAAAATGAAAATTTAATATTAAATAATTTATTATTTTAAAAATTATATTAATTATATTAATAATTTATTAAATTATTGAAAATAATTAAATATGTATGTTTAATAATATTAAAATTATACTATTTTATATTAATATTTAATGTATTTAATATTTTTAAATTTAAATTTAAATTTAAAAATTATAATAATATTAGGCTTGAATAAAGTTAATTTTTCTATAAAATTACTTATAAAGGAGTTTTTTTAAATTGACTTATATTTTTCTAAAAGGTAAGTCATTTTATTGGAAAAAAAAGATTTATTTTCTATTGACTTGTAAGTTATTTTTATTGACCAAATTATTTTCATGAAACAAAAAAAATGTAAAAAACCTTTTCCTAAATCATTTTCTATGAAACAAATGTCTTGAAATATTATGTCAAAAACAACCAAGTACTAAAATAATGATTCTTTTAGATACAATTTTGACTTATATTTGAATGACAAGTTACTTTATCTATTTACTTAATATTAGATTATAAGTTGGTTTCGCTTTTTCATTTTTATTATTTGTAAAATATTATTTTACTGTCTTATTTATTTTTAAAATTGTTTTAAAATTTTAAAATGAAATAAAATTATGTGCAACCCAAGTACTTGTAAAGTTGGCAAAAATATTAATTAATTTTGCTACTTAATATGGAGGATTTCAGGTCAACAAGTCAATCATATTATTGAGAAATGAGATTTTCTTAGATACTCGTTAATTAATATACATTCACTATTTACTATTTTTAAGATTAATCATTAATTGGAAATCCAAGTATCTACCAATTATGATTTTCTTTTTACATACTCATTTTAATTAATTTAAAATTTCCAAAATGAAATCTTTTAAGTTCCAGGTATTACTTGACCATAATAAATATGAATTTATTGAGATTGGTATATTTATTTTCTTGTTTGATATTTTTCAGTTTTGGATATTAAATATTTAAAATTAAATTATATTGTTGATTGTCGGTGTATAGAGCTTACATGCTAAATTCTAAAGATATATTTATCTATTTATATTATTATAACGTGACTAATTGATTTTATTATCACCGATTAAAATACTAACTCAATAAAATATATTAAAAACAATATCAAATTTACAATAAAGGTATTTAAGATTTTTAATTTTAATAAACAAACACCTTAGTCATTATTATTCAATCAAAAACAGTGTTGTTTGCTGATTAGATTGGCTAGAATACTAATTTGGAAAGTGGTTTTAAACCAATCACACTGAGAATCAGTACAAAACAGTAAAAAATTTAGTGAAACCGAATTTTTTAAATATATTTAAGATTTTTATTTGGACCGATGAATTGGGGATTTAATCAGTTCGACCATCGATCTAATTTAGAAAATATTGTTTAAAAGCTAATTTTATTAAGTTTTAATTTATTTTCTTTCAAAATATAATTATTTTAAGTTATGTGTAAGGGTAAACTACATTAGGCCTTTTTTTCTTTTTGGCCACCTGAAAAGTTACAACAATGGATATCCAACTATTAATAAATTTTTATTTTCGTCCCTCAACTATAAAATAATCATTTAATTATTAAATTTTATATTTTTTATCGCCCAATATTGGACTTTTTAGTGTTTTCATTTTTACCTTTTACAAGTCAGTGATAAGAAAAAACAAAGTGAATAATTTGATGATTTTCACGTAATTATGCCAAAATGTATATTAACCGAAAGCAATACAGTATAATAGACGAAAATGGAAAAGGATTTGGTACTACAATTGAATGCATTAAGCAAATCCAAAAAAATCCAAATTAAAGTAGAGTTTTCACCAGGTGCATGAATAAAATCAAACTAAATCAGATTTTGTCCCTCCTGAATCAGTAAGCTATTAAAGACTTTATCCTATTGCTTTTTAAAACAATTTATATATTATATTTACATACACCCATTATAGAGTCGGAGTTTCTCATCCAACAAAAATGGCGGGCAAAAAAGGCAAAAAACGTTCAGAGACTTGCAATTGTTTTCCACTCTCAGATGAAGAAAATGTCACTTCTGATTTAATGGATACTACTTTGAACCAAAGAAGGCCTGCGGGATGGAGAGCTATTCCTTTCGTTTTAGGTGATTTTTTTTTTTTTTTTTGCTATTATTACATTCAAATGTATTTGTAACCGTTGTTTAAATCCGTGAGCGCTGATTGTTGTTTTCTGCGTGCAGGAAATGAAACGTTCGAGAGATTAGCATCGTACGGATTGATGGCGAATTTCATGGTGTACCTGCAAAGGGAGTATCACATGAACCAGGTTGAGGCCGCTACCATCCTTAACGGTTGGTCGGCCGCCTCGAATTTTGCTCCGGTTATTGGTGCTTATGTCTCCGATGCATTCATGGGCAAATTCTGGACCATTGTTTTAGGATCCTTTTCATCACTCCTGGTACGTTAAAGTTGACGTGAAAGTTGTATAGTCTTTTCAATAACTTATGATTTCAACTGATGATGGGCAGGGAATGATGATCATGACGTTAACAGCTTTATTACCACCACTGCGCCCACCGCCGTGTGCGGATGAGGACCTAACAAAAAGCCAATGCAAACCCTACAATGGAGCTCAACTGGTGGTTTTGATGGTCAGCTTATGTTGGTTATCCATCGGCACCGGCGGAATCAAACCCTGCAGTATTCCTTTCAGCGTCGACCAATTCGATTTAACAACCGAAGAAGGCCGGAAAGGAAACAACAGTTTCTACAATTTATACTACACTACTCAAACTATCGTCTTATTGATTACCCAAACTGTTGTGGTTTATATCCAGAATGATATTAATTGGGCATTAGGGTTTGGGATCCCAACGCTTTGCATGATCTTTGCCATTGTTTTGTTCTTCGTTGGAACCAGAATTTACGTATACATAAAGCCTAAAGGAAGCGTGGTCGCCGGTGTTGCACAAGTGTTCGTCGCTGCTTACAAGAAACGCCGCTTTTATATTCCGATTGATGGAGTCGATGGCCAATTCTATGATCCTCCATCGACGACAAGCTTGCTTTGCGTTAGAGAACTCCATCTTACCACACAGTACAGGTTCTTAAACAAAGCGGCTCTAGTGATCGATGATGAAGTGAACCCAGATGGTTCTTGTAAGAATCCATGGATGCTCTGCACTATCCAACAAGTTGAAGATGTTAAATGCCTGTTAAACATCATCCCAATATGGGTAACCAGCATCCTCGGCTTCCTCGCCATGAATCAACAAGGAACATTCACAGTCTCCCAAGCCCTAAAAATGGATCTTCAATTCGGTTCCACGATTAAAATTCCCGCCGGTTCAGTCGGTGTCATTACACTCATCGCCATCGCCATTTGGCTCCCCTTTTACGACCGAGTCCTGGTCCCGGCCCTCGAAAAAATCACCAAGCTTGAAGGTGGGATCACAGTCCTCCAACGAATCGGAGTCGGAAACCTTTTCTCGATCCTAACGATGTTGGTTTCGGGATTCATCGAAACAAAGAGAAGAAATTCAGCCCTTTCCCATGGTGGCCCTGACGGAGTAGCTCCGATGTCAGTTATGTGGTTAACACCACAGCTTATCCTTATGGGCTTTGCAGAGATCTTCAGCATCGTTGGACTGATCGAGTTTTACAACAAACAGTTCCCGGAGCATATGAGAAGCATCGGGAACTCGCTGATCTATTTGACGTTTTCATTGGCGAGTTACGCAAGCAACTGGATAATCACCATTGTTAATGATGTTACAGGAAGGAGTGGAAGCAGCTGGTTGAGTGGTGACATAAACACAAGCAAATTAGACAAATTCTATTTCTTGATTGCTGGGATTTCTTTGCTCGACTTCGTCGTCTTCATGTTCTGCGCTCGAAGGTATCATTACAGGGGCAGTGTTAGGATAAACTGAATGATGAAATTTGGCCTGGAAACTTGGTTATTATTACATATGTTGAGTGAAGTTCTGTATAGAGAGCAGATGTTTTAAAATAAGAAAGGGAAATTAGCTCGAATTTGTAATAAAGGATGTTCAAGTTTGATCTTGTTGAATGAATCTTTCAGGATGCATCAGTGTTTGGGAAATGAAGTTGAATTATGTAATTTCATATAAGGTTTATTTGTTTGTAAGGATTTTTAATTAGGTATACCGATTATAAGTATATAATCCAATGCTACAATAGTTAAAATTATCTATACTATGAAAAAAGTGCTTTGCGGCCAATTTTTTTGTTTGGGAGAAGCACTACTTATTTTGGAATGTTTTTGTCCCAAAAAGTGTTTAGAAGTAATATTAAAGAAGCCCCAAGTATGTTGATAGAAAAGATTTTTAAAAATTATGGGGAAAACTACAAAAAATTCAAACGATATAATTCAATGGCATCGTAATCCTAACCAATTGTGTCAGTATAATCAAATCTAAATAATAAAAAATTATGATTGTGTAAAAAATTATAAATTATTATAAATATATTAAGTGGATGTCCATTAATATCAAGATAAATTTTGATATATATTTTAAATTTTAATGGTTATTAGAAGTTGATCTATATTTCATTTGTAATTTTTATGCCTATAATAGAGGCAAAGGAAAAATTTTGTTAATATTCCCATTGATCAATAAAATACGCTCTCTTTTGTTCTCTCATTTTCTTTGTTCTTTATTCTCATCAAGCCTTACCCCTTTTAAGTAACGACCAATGTAATAGCCGATCACTCAAATTTGCTACTCAAGTTGTTGCCAATTGCCTTCTAGAACTACTGTTATTTCAGTCTTCAAATGAGGCTTGCACATTATGGATAATCATTATGCAAAGAAATTTTATAATCCTTACCTGATATGTTTTCCTCCTTTGTTGATTGATTTTTTGATAAAATTATTTTATGAAAAATATTATTACTTTAAGATTTTTTTAAACTAAGATTCTTTTATTAAATTATAGTATGTATGATATTTGAATGATTAGAATTTTTAATGATTAAATTATTGTTATTAAATATGCTTGAAACTATTGTATTATATCTTTTAAATTGAATTTATAAATATTTGATTAGATCATCATAAGATTTTATAAGATATATGTGGTATTGAAATTTGGTACAATGTGTATCGATAACTTTCAAGTAACGTATACGAAAATTTTGATTTTGTCTATTAAATAATTTTTTACTATTATATTATAAACATATTACGAAAATAAAATTGTTTTACTACTTGTAATGTTACATCCCAAAAATGAGTTAGAAGAAATTTGGTTAGTAAAATCAAGGGTGGTCACGTCTTGATTTTCTTGTTAGAAGAAAATGTTACTAAGTGAATTAATTTGGTTTAGCGGTTAAGTGTTGTGTTTGTGTGAGGTTTTGGGTTCGAATCATTTTCTTGTATTTTTGTTATTTTTTCCCTAAACTCCTAACTTTGAACATCTAATTTATATATTATTTTCATTCAATTAATGATAATGATAAGCCTAATGATTTAGTGATAGGGCTTTAATTTTTCCTTAAATCTTATGTTCAAGTTCATGTGTGTATAAAGTGAGAATTATGTTTTATTTTAAATAAATCTGTTTGGATAAAGATTAGATAGTGAGTAATGAGTTATTGGTAGTTTGAGTTTGATTTAATTTTTATTATTTTATTAAAAAGGATATATATTATTTTATTCTTTTAATTTAATTTTCTTTTCCCAAAGTTTCTCCTATTCCCACGTTCCCATTTGTTTTGTTTATTATTATTATTATTATTATTATTATTATTATTTTCTTTTCTTTCTTTTCACGTTATGCTCTTCGTCTTTTCTTTGTTTATTGCGTTCTTTTCTCCCTTTTCGATCGTTTTCCATCGGTTTTAATTCTATTGCTTCCGTTTGGTCGATTTCTATCTGTAGAGGTAAGGTCTTATCATTTTTATTCTGTTCTTTTGTTGAAAGTGTTCGTTGGGCTTTTGGGATGTTGGAATTTCGAGGTTGTGGTACGAAAATTGGTGTGTTATGTTAACTTATGAATTTGATACGCTTTAGGGGAAGATCGAGAGGTAATTAGTGTTCCTCCAGCAACGTAATCTTCACGTAGTTGCTATTCGTTTAGTAGTACCAGAAGTCTCGTAGTTGTATTCACATTAAAATTAAATCAGGTGTTTAACGGAAAATTCAAAAAATAATAAACTGTAAAAAATTGAAAATTAGTTTATTGACGCGACACGACTATGTGCCAGGCAATGTGTCGTGTGCCAAATCGTATTGTCACACAATATAAATTTCTTTTAGTGTTGAATAAAGCCATTAGTTTTTTATACAAGGAATCAGAAAAAAAAAAAAAAGTATTATTGAAACAAACAATCATATGTTTTGTAAAAAAAAAAAAAATCAACTGTTTGGAAGCTGGGATTAAACTTTTGAAATTATACTTACATTCGTATTAAATATTTTAAAGTAAACCATTCTATATATTGACGAATGAAATTAATATTATAATACTATTATGTTGAATAACCATGAAATTAAAATAAAGCATAAATTATTTATTTTTCATGGCATTATAAACATTAGCATTTATTTGCGTAAGTTCAAGAAAATAGATTCTTATTTGATGACTTCCGAAAAAGTTAATTATCACTCCAAAAGGTTAGAATTTTATGTGCTCAAAATATCAATAGCTTTGGGGCTTTATTTGCGGAGGATGTTAAATTCGCCTAAATAAATATAGATTTAATATATTATTTGGTATTTAAATTTAATAGTATTTTTTTTAATTTAGTACTTATGTATTTTTTTATTTCGTTTTGCGTGTGTTAGACCGTGTCCTAGACTGTATGGGCCACATAGGTATGTAAGTCCATTTTTAAAAAAATTCACATAGGCTCGTTAATGGGCATCGAAACCATCAAATATAAAATTCTTACAACAAAATAACAATAAGTTGAAATATAGAGTAGTAGGGTCGAATCCACAAGGACTGGTTGTCTAATTTTGCCTTTTCTCGTGACTAGAATTGTTGTTACGGCAATAGTCGTGCCCACGACTAGTGCTTTGCAATGCTGGAAAATAAAAATGGGAGTTTTTAATTAATTAAGATAATAAAATAAAGAAATACGGAAAAAATTAAAATAAAAATATATTCGAAAATGAAAAAATAAATTTAAGAAAATAAAATAAATGGATAAATAAAATATTTTTTAAGCTTAGCCTTAGCCTTGGTGTACTCCAATCTTGACTCGATCCTTGAAACAAAATTTTCCTTCCAAGCGATAAGCTGGTTATAGCAATCGAGGATCCCTCAAACCGCCAACTCTTCCTTTCGTAGTCGATCCTAGTATCACCTGCAAATCGACCCTTGTCGAATTTCCAACCATGTGGCATGTATTCGTAATTTAAAACTTCGACAGTCTTGTAATCTGAAAAGCCTAACTCGAATTAACAGCCTCAACCGTGTGGGTCGTTTAAATCCGATCACTATCTCCCTTGACGAAATCCAACTAGCGTATTCCAATTGAACACGCCAATTTGTTCGCGGGATTTTGAAGATAGCACCGCCGACTCAACTTCCCAATTGTACACCAAACGATTCCAACACAACGTGGGCTTTTTGAATTGAAATTGAATCAACTTTGAGCGACGAATTTGTACTATCCCATATACAGGAGAGATGGCAAATACCGAATTGAGAGGTTTTTTTTTTTAGCAGGTTCGTATCTCACGATTTTTTTGTTGGAGCAATTTTCGGATTAAAGCTAAAAAGGATTCAGTTAATCATTAAAAAAAATCATGCTTTGAAAGTGGTTTTGTGGAATTGTGGAAGGTGGAAAGGGAAAAGGGCCTTGGAAGGCAATTAAATAAAAAAAATTGAAAGTTAAAGAAAAAAAATGAAGCAACACAATGAAAAGTAACGCAAAGGGAGGAAAATAATAGAGAATTTATTAAATGACAAAGGCAAAAAGTGTGTTCAATTGGTTGTAGCTACTAGGTATTTATATATACTTGTAGTAACCCATTTTGCCCGGGCCCATACAGAGTCCAAAAATAGGAAATAAATAACAAATAAAATCAATGTTTTTAAATAGTCCAGTTACATTAACCCAGTTACAAAACAAACCCTTAAAGCCCAAATTTAATAAACCCGATTAGCCCAACAAACTAAACCAACCTCTAAACAGACTAGACCTAGACTCAGACGGCCCAAAAGGCCCAATAACTAAACCAGCTTCAACAGTAATCTAGGGTTTCTCGCGTCACAAGCAGCAGGATCCCAACAGTCGCGCTGCAAGCCTCACGCCCAGCCTCAGTCATGCCGCAATCCGTGCGAATCGCCCCAACGCCGTCGCGTTCTCGTCACCTGCAAAAGGAAAATAACAGCAATAGATCCCAACAAACACGACAATAGTTTTATTTCTTTTTTTTTTCATTCATTTCGAAAGACTATAAAAGCCTGTCATAAACCTGTAAAAAGGGATATACAGAGAGAGATAGACAGAATACACACAAAAAAAATACAGAAATAAAAAAAAAGAACGAATCTTTTGCAATACAAAGGTGATTTATATTCGGGTTTTTTTGGCTATTTTTATTTTTTGTTTCATGCATGTTTGATTTACCAAACAATGTTAAATAATAAAAAAAAACAACAAACAACGAAGATTCTTACCTTTGCGCCGCCATAGGCGACGACGCGTGCTCAACGATGGCCGGAGTCGATGACCTGTGAAGGCAGAGCAATTTCTTAAGGCTTTATTTTTTTTTTTTAATTCTGCGTGAAAATGAAATTTTTTGGGCCGAAATTGGTTTATATTGTTATCTGGAAACGACGCCGTTTTGGTTTAATTTAATAAGCCTAAAACGACTTCGTTTTAAGAGACGACCCGCGCGTTGACCCGAAGACCTGAGGAGCATCCACGTGTTTTTGATAAATGGTCTAATTTCCATTTTAGTCCTCCTGCATTTTTCTATTTTTTAATTCTGTTTAATTTCATTTTTTATTTTTAATTTGGCCCTAAAAATTTAATTACTTTCCAATTCAGTCCCTCGGGCTCTTTAAAGGCTAAGATCAAAACGTCGTGGTTTTTAAATTTGGCTTAATTTCCATTTTAACCCCTGTGATTTAATGTATGTTTTAATTTAGTCTTGTTATATTTGTTTTAATCGCTTATTAACCCCTGTCTTCTTTGTATTTATTTTTTAGTCTTTTATTTTATTTTATTATTTTACATTATATTAAATTATTTTATTATATAGTTTATATTATTGTCTTTATTATAATTTATTAATAGTATGAAATTCACATATATATTTTATAAGTATTATCTTTATATATATTTAATTATTATTATATATTATTTTACTTGGTTTAATAATTTATATATTATTTTATAATTTATATATTATTTATTATACTATATTATTTATTATGTATATTATATAGTATTATATCTTATATTATTTTATAAAATTTTATTCTATTTAAAATTACTTATATTGCATAGTATGTTATTCATTCTTAAAATGTAGTTTTATAGCTATGAATTATTTATTTATTTTAAAATGTATTTTATTTATTTTCTCAATACATATATATATTTTATACTTATTTATTACTTGGTATAGGTCATTGTATGAAAATTTTCAACTTTGCATGAAATGTGTTCATATTTATTTTATTGTTTATTGTATTTTATCATGTATTTACAATTGTTCTAGTGTAGGAATTATTATTTGTCATATTTTGTATTATTACTTCTTTATTGCCTATTAAATGTTAGTATATTATAATTGCTCTTGATGTTTGATAATGTGTTAATATGATATTTCATAAGATCATCGTTTTAAATAAAATACATTTTTTACAAAATTACTAGATTTTACCTAAAGGATTAAAATAAGACAATGTTTTGTATTTAGAAATTCGGGGAATAGTGCCCAACGTGCTGAGTTTCGATTTTTCGTTTGGCTAAATAACTAAATATCCTTTTAACAAGTTTTGTAAATCATGAGATGATTTTGATTACGAAGGTTTTAAAACATCGTGTCCTAACGTGCTGGATGTGATGTTTATATTCCTTCAGAACAAAGAAATCTCAAATTTTAACTTAAATTATTCAAGTTTTAAAGTAATCATGTTTTTTTTAAAAAAATCTTTTCAAATTTTCAACATTAGGACATGAGGTTATCAATTCGGTACCAAATTATGGGCGTTACGAAGGTGCTAACCCTTCGTCGTACGTAACCGACTCCCGAACCCATTTTCTTGTATTTCGGGGACCAAAATCAATGTTTTGAAATAAAACGTTTTATAAGGTAATCCAGTCACACCTAAGTAAAAAAGGATTGGTGGCAACTCCCACTTTCATTTTTAAAAGTCGATCCCCATTTTTTCAAAACCTTTAAAAATGGTTTCGACAGCTTGACGACTCCGCTAGGGACAATAAGAGAGTCAAGCTGTAAAATTGATAATTTCATGTCCTTTTGTCTGAATTTAAAATTCTGGTTTTTAAAAACACGATCCTTTTATTGCATGTGGTTCTAAATATATCTCTCTGCATTGCACTGCATGACCGTCGTGGTCGCACCCTTAAGTGGGAGCGAGAAGCTATGCCTTCGTGTGGTTTTCACCTCCGCATGGGCTAGTGGGTTGCTTCCGGAATACATGTACCTACGTCTTCGTGAAGTTTTCACTTCCACATGGCCATAGGGAAATGTATTCCCCTGAACCGAACTCGGCCCATATGAGCCTATAATGGGTGAGGATCGAGGAATCTGCTGGTTCGGGTACCTCAACTTTAGAGCTGAACCATATGTAGAGAACCTAGGAACCCACCCTAAGTAGAACTATGTCGAACCTTAGTAGTTACACAATTGGATGTTTATTTACTTTGCTTACTTTATATGTTGCAGCACTAACTTATTATGTTTCATCCTTTTGTGCATGTCATTTCATATTTAAAGAGGTATCGATTCACGGTCAGTTTCTAGAGTTAGAAAGTTGGTTATGGAGAACGAATTCCTTGATAAAGTGGAAGACAATGCAATCATTCGTATATGGTCAAAGCAAAGGCAATTAGAGAAAGAAGGGCATGGATTCATTTTAGCAAAAAGGACATGGGGCAGCACTAGAATCCTTGCCACCTGTGCCTCCTGATGTTGTTCTGATCAAAGCAGAATCGAATGTGAAGAAGATTGTACGACACTTTATGGCAAGGCGTGTTGTTGGAACTAAAGGGCAGAAGGTAACTATACTCACCAATCACTTCAAAGTGAGCGTGGGGAGTATGGACAGACACTTCTACCATTACAACGTTTCTCTTTCATATAAAGATGGTCACCCAAGTGGATGGATGTATTCTGCTAGCACCAAGGTTAAGAGTGGGCAAGGGTGAAGATTTTTTTCTAAGGAATGGGTGTTGGAATTTTAACAATAAGAAATTGGTGGAGCCATCTAGGATTGAAAGATGGGCTGTTGTGAACTTCTCGGCTCCTCATCGTGATCCAAACAACATTGCAAGGGATTTGATTCGTTGTGGAGAAATGAAAGGAATTCATATTGATCCCCCATTTGATTTATTCAATGAGATAAAACCAGAATAGACTCCTTTCACCTATGGTTAGAGTTGAAAAATGTTTGAACAGATACAATCTAAATTTCTTGGAGCTCTGCAGATCCTTCTTTGTCTGCTCCCTGATAGGAAAAACTCTGATCTTTATGAACCATAGAAGCGAAAGAATCTTTCTGAGTATGGCATTGTGACTCAGTGTATGGCACCAGCGAGGGTGTATGGTCAATATTTTACAAATCTTCTTCTGAAGATCAATGCTAAGCTTGGACGATCTCCTCATCACTATCAAAGCCATAATTCCGCGATCGAGTTAAAGTCAAGCCTGAAAGGTAAGATTGAAGAGTTAGCAACAGCATTGCACAGTTATGAACTTCAGATCAAGCTTCTTGAAATAAGAGAAGGACATTGGAATGAAGAGCTTTAGCATTCCCATGACCAAGTTAGAAGTCGGAATTACCTCTTGGGTGAAACAATAGTTTAGATTCGAGAGGTAGCTAATCATCTATAGATTTTGGTATCATAGGCTGATAAGTTGAGCATAAAATATGAGTTATGGTCGGATCGTAGTCAAGAGCTAATCCCTTTATTTAGGAAAATCAAAACTTTAGGACTTAGAGCGAAAGCATGTTTGTAGTCCGTTTTATGTAAAGGACTTTTTTTTCTAATAAATTTTTCTAAATTGAAGTTGAATCAGAATCGATGCCTCTTTGCATTCATGCATTTGCATTACATTGCATCATTTGCATTAGACTTTTACAAAAGGACCCTAATTAGGTAAAACTATCTCAGTTAACTTGGAAAACATGGAACAAAGATTGGAGAGAATAGAGCAAATGCAAATACAGATGCAGGGGTAACTGGCTGAGATTCAATAAGAAATGCGGGAATTTCAAAGGAATATCATAGGCCAGCTAACCCAGTTACTAGCCGGAGGACTTGGAAAAAGGAGATGCCCAGTAGTCAATAATGTGGATGATGATGAAGACATCGTTTATTCCCCAAAAGGTGTCCTGACTCAACCAGACACGCATTCGCATGGGGTACCCGTCATTATTGAACCCCAATGTCAAACTAATACTTCAGCCCTATTGAATTCCCCAATGGGTTTAGATTTTGACTCGAATGATGATCAAATTAAACCGATTGTTCTGGTAAAAACAAAGGAAAGGAAAGAATGGACTTCAAAGGCCTTGAAGAAGAAGGAAAGGAAAGTGAATAGTGCTGGTAAGTATAACAAGAGCTATTCAGAGCCAATTATAGTAAACCAACCAAAGACGGTAACCACCAGCAATCAGGTTTCCCCAAAGTAAAACTCTAAAAAGCTCCAATTTACGCTAATCCCGATGACGTATAAGGAGCTATATCAAAGTCTATTTGATGCACATGTGGTGTCTCTATTTTATGCAAAGCCGTTATAGCCCCCATATTCTAAATGGTATGACTCGAACGCTCAATGTGACTACCATGCAGGAATAACGGGTCACTCAATTGAAAACTGTACTACATTTAAAAAGTTGATCGAAAGGTTCATTAAAATGAGAATTGTAAAGTTGACGATTCATCAAAACCTGATCACTTTGATGAGGTAGTAAATGCGGTAATTGAAGGAGGGGACAAAAAAGTTGAGATTCCTTGAAGAGATAAAAATGAAGGAGTTAGAGAACGAAGTTTCCAAACCCTTGTGTACTTGGGAGTTTTTTGAATAATGGGACCGTGGAAAAGATCCTTGTATTTTTAGAGTTGATCTAGAGTAATATTCAAAACATGCTTGTTGCTTTAGCCTAGAGGCAATAAAAACCCTTTTGTGAAATAGGCTTGTGTCCAAAATTTTATTTCAATAAAATGCATCTTTTAAGCAAATATTCTTTTATTCTTTCCATTTCATACTGTACAAACAATTATTCTTAGTTTTTTTCTTTTGTTTGGATTTTATTTCAAATATTTTTTCATTCTTCATTCATTACCATACAAATAATCATCCTTAGAATTATTTATTCTTTGGATTTTTTGCCTTTGTACCTACATACCCAGATATCAACAATATGAGTGACGTTGTTACTAATTCCCTTTTTGAAGGAAATATGGGTCTAGGGGATCTCAGGACTTTGAAGATGACAGAGATTGTAACCTATCTTCTAATTCGTTAAGAATGGAAGAACAAGATGAAAAAATAGATCCTACTCTACAAAAGGTCGGTGGATATTTTGAGCCTAGAAAAGAGGGAAAGATTGTAACCTAGCTCATTAAGGTGAGACATCATTGAGTTATCTTCAAAAATTCAAAGATGTTTTCGCACGATCATATCAAGACATGCCTGGGCTAATAAGACGCAGACTAAACATGGGGATCGAGCATTGTTGGTCTACCATGGAAGGGGATTGCATCAGTTATACCGCAGATGCCGTATTTAAGGAAACAAGATTCATGTGCCTTCTCCATTTCTTCACAAATTTTCCATATGTAGGGCATGGATGTGATGGGGCTAATCTTGTCAAAAGCTTTTAGCCAATACCGATCCATTGTTGTAGTCGTCGTTTACTTCACTAAGAGGGTGGAAGTAGCTTCATATGTCAATGTTACAAAGTCGATAGTCGTTTAAAAAAAAGAGATCAAGTGCTGACAAAGAGTGCTAAAAAGAACAATGTCAAAAGTTTGAAAGTTTATTCAAAGATCAAACGCTATATCACAATGCAGTGATAATAGCAAAAAAAAAAAAAAAAACAACAAAAACAACAAAGCAAGGATCATAGGAAAGGTGACTGAGACTTATGAATATTGACATAAAGAAGTTACCATTTACCCTCTGTCTTATCAAACATTGGCTAGAACCTTCGCTGGGGCAACACATTTCTCATTGGAATGGAAACATTTTTGCCAATTGAACCTAATTGAAGAAAAGGTTAAAAGCTATTTGTCACGGCCAGATAATGCGAGCTTACGTTAAAGAAGTTCATCTTAGGGAATTCCACGAAGAAACCTGATGTTAAAAGATTTTTCTTCTACAAAACGATTCCAGAGGAAGGCATATGCCAAACTGGAAAGGACTTATGTAAGACATGTTCTAGAAGAGCATCAATATTGACCGAGATGGATGGCGAAGACTTGCCCCAATCTGGTGAATTCAGGTTCAGTCAAGAAATATTTGACCTGAAAGAGGAAAGACCAAGGTGAAAACTCATAAAGGGCGCCTCGAAAAAAAAAAGAAAAATGAAAAAGGAGAGGCCAAGACGAAAACCTGCAAAGGGCGCTTTGAGACCAAAGGGACTTTGAGCCAAAAACCCAAAAACGGCGACTCAAATTTTGATCAAAAGTGGGGCATACAGTAGTCTTGCTACACTTGAATTAACAATGAGGAAGTATGTTACGCCTTGGGGCATCGACAAAGTACTCCTTATCCCCTAAACACATATCAAGTTTAAAATGGTTCTCAAGAAGTTTGAACAGAGAAGCTCAAGCTCTGATATCTGGGGCACCTAGCTTCTATCTTACTCATTCTTGAATTTGTTATCTTTGATTACTTTATTCTTTTCAAGATACACCCAAATCAATTTTCTTTTATTACCTTGGTGATCTCTGATTAACTTATTTGTTTCGAGCCATGCTTCTGATTAATTTCTTTTTCATCCATTTTTGTGACCTCTTTAAGCATGTTATATTGAAAAAACGATTAATGGATTAGTAACACTTTCATAAAAGGAGTTTTGCATATTACTCTGAAAACTTCTAAATAATATGAGGAATCTGAAACATGACTATTGCTCAGAACTCACCAAGCCTAAAGGTTGGAAACATCGAAAAATGATTATCTCTTCAGATTCTTATTGGATAAGACAATTTCGTTAGTGATACCACATCAGCAAATGACGAACAATGTCAATCCAAGTGTAAAAGGGGATCATTTTTGGGATACCCTGCATTCATGAAAATTTCAGACACATACATTTGATCATTATACCCAGGGAATAGTGTAACAGATCAAATTGATTGAAAGTGATACAAGTTCTGTACCTCTGAGTGGTAACAAAAGGATGGAAGAAACCAAATGTTATTTCTCTAAGGCTACAGTGGGAAGTTCCAACTTCATATCCTAAACTTCAAGTAGAGTTGACTCTGAAATTACATTGGGGCAAGCTTATTGAGTAGAACATGATTGATGAAAAAAAATAAAGAACAAATGAGTGATAACACTTAGAGTAGGAATCATATTCATAACATTTTTGTATCATAGCAAATTTCATTAGGAGCATTTGATTCATTTCGGTCGTTGCATCCTAATCTTTTAAAAGGAATCATCTTCATGACATGTTACATGTAGCTAGAAGCATTTGAGTCATTCTGATCATAGCATCTTAGTCATGTGACATAAACATACTAAACCGAGTCTACAGGACATGTCCCTCAGCAGGCGGAGTAGCGATATCGATGAATTTTAGATCTCATCTTCTTGAAGTTGCAGGAAGCAGATTAAAAGCATTTTCAGCCTTGTCTCCCTGAAGTTACAGTGGAGTAGACTGAAGACAACAGATTTTGTCTTCTTGAAGTTGCAAGAAGAAGATCGAAGATAACAGATCTCATCTTCCTGAAGTTGTAGGGAGCAGATCAAAAGACACTTTCAGCCCTGTCTCCCTGAAGTTGCAGTGGAGTAGATTGAAGACAACAGATCTTGTCTTCTTGAAGTTGTAAGAAGAAGATCGAAGATAATAGATCTCATCTTTTTGAAGTTGCAGGAAGAAGATCAAAAGACACTTTCAGCCTTGTCTCCTTAAAGTTGCAGCGGAGTAGACTGAAGACAACAGATCTTGTCTTCTTGAAGTTGCAAGAGAAGATCGAAGATAGCATATCTCATCTTCCTAAAGTTGTAAGAAGCAGATCAAAAGACACTTTCAGCCTTGTCTCCCTAAAGTTGCAGCAGAGTAGACTGAAGACAAAAGATATTGTCTTATTGAAGTTGCAAGAATAAGATCGAAGATAGCAGATCTCATCTTCCTGAAGTTGCAGGGAGCATATCAAAAGACACTTTCAGCCTTGTCTCCCTGAAGTTGCAGCGAAGTAGACTGAAGAAAACAGATCTTGTCTTCTTGAATTTGCAAGAAGAAGATCGAAGATAGCAGATCTCATCTTCTTGAAGTTACAAGAAGCAGATTAAAAGACACTTTTAGCCTTGTCTCCCTGAAGTTGTAGCGGAGTTGACTGAAGACAACAGATCTTGTCTTCTTGAAGTTGCAAGAAGAAGATAGAAGATAGCAGATCTCATCTTTCTGAAGTTGTAGGAAGCAGATGAAAAGACACTTTCAGCCTTGTCTCCCTAAAGTTATAGTGAAGTTGACTGAAGATAACAGATCTTGTCTTCTTGAAGTTGCAAGAAGAAGATCGAAGATAGCAGATCTCATCTTCCTGAAGTTGCAGTAAGTAGATCAAAAGAAACTTTCAACCTTATCTCCCTGAAGTTGCAGTGGAGTAGATTGAAGATAGAAGATCTTATCTTCCTGAAGTTGCAGGAAGCAGATCAAAAATATTTTAGTCTTATCTCCCTGAAGTTGCAGTGGAGTAGATTGAAGTCAGAAGATCTTATCTTCCTGAAGTTGCAGGAAGCAGATCAAAAGCACTTTCAACCTTATCTCCCTGAAGTTGTAGTGGAGTAGATTGAATATAGAAGATCTTATCTTCCTGAAGTTGCAGGAAGCAGATCAAAAATATTTTAGTCTTATCTCCCTGAAGTTTCAGTGGAGTAGACTTAAGACAGAATATCTTATCTTCCTGAAGTTTCATGAAGCAGATCAAAAGCACTTTCAACCTTATCTCCCTGAAGTTGTAGTGAAGTAGACTGAAGACAGAAGATCTTATCTTCTTGAAGTTGCAGGAAGCAGATTAAAAGCACTTTCAACCTTATCTCCCTGAATTTACAGTGGAGTAGACTGAAGATAGAAGATCTTATCTTCCTGAAGTTGCAGGAAGCAGATCAAAAACACTTTCAGCTTTATCTCCCTGGAGTTGCAGTGGAGTTAGAAGCCATTTGAAGAAGACCAAGAAGCCAAGGCTCCACCAAGACTGGGCAAAATTGGTCCTTTTTATAGCATTTGCTCCATTCTCGTTACACGACAATGAGCAAAGAGGGGCAACTGTAGTAACCCATTTTGCCCGGGCCTATACAGAGTCCAAAAATAGGAAATAAATAACAAATAAAATCAGTGTTTTTAAACAGCCCAGTTACATTAGCCCAGTTACAAATCAAACCCTTAAAGCCCAAATTTAATAAACCCGATTAGCCCAACAAACTAAACCAACCCCCTAAATAGACTAGACCTAGACTTAGACGGCCCAAAAGGCCCAATAACTAAACCAACTTCAACAGGAACCTAGGGTTTCCTGAAAACCTCGTGCCGTAAGCAGCAGGATCCCAACAGTCGCGCCGCAATTCGTGCGAATCGCCCCATCGCCGTCGCGTTCTCGTCACCTGCAAAAGGAAAATAACAGCAGTAGATCCCAACAAACACGGTAATAATTTTATTTCTTTTTTTTTCATTCATTTCGAAAGGCTGTAAAATCCTGTCATAAACCTGTAAAAAGGGATATATATAGAGAGAGAGATAGGATACACAAAAAAATACAGAAATAAAAAAAAGAACGAATCTTTTGCAATACAAAGGTGATTTATATTCGGGTTTTTTTGGCTATTTTTATTTTGTTTCATGCATGTTTGATTTACCAAACAGTTTTAAATAAAAAAACAACAAACAACGAAAATTTTTACCTTTGAGCTGCCATAGGCGACGACGCGTGAGGCGTGTGCGCAACAATGGCCAGAGTCGATGACCTGTGAAGGCAGAGGAATTTCTTAAGGCTTCTATTTGTGTTTTTTTAATTCTGCGTGAAAATGAAATTTTTTAGGCCGAAATTGGTTTATATTGTTAACTGGAAACGACGCCGTTTTGGTTTAATTTAATAAGCCTAAAACGACGTCGTTTCAAGAGACGAACTCGCGTTGACCCGAAGACCCGAGGAGGATCCGCGTGTTTTTGATAAATGGTCTAATTTCCATTTTAGTCCTCTCGCATTTTTCTATTTTTAATTCTATTTAATTTTATTTTTTTATTTTTAATTTGGCCCTAAAAGTTTAATTACTTTCCAATTTAGTCCCTCAAGCTCTTTAAAGGCTAAGATCAATACGTCGTGGTTTTTAAATTTGGCTTAATTTCCATTTTAACCCCTGTGATTTAACGTATGTTTTAATTTAGTCTTGTTATATTTGTTTTAATCGCTTATTAACCCCTATCTTCTTTGTTTTTATTTTTAGTCTTTTATTTTATTTTATTATTTTACATTATATTAAATTATTGTATTATATATTTTATATTATTGTCTTTATTATAATTTATTAATAGTATGAAATTCACATATATATTTTATCGTATTATCTTTATATATATTTAATTATTATTATATATTATTTTACTTGGTTTAATAATTTATATATTATTTATTATACTATATTTTTATTATGTATATTATATAGTATTATATCTTATATTATTTTATAAAATTTTATTCTATTTAAAATTACTTATATTGCATAGTATATTATTCATTCTTAAAATGTAGTTTTATAACTATGAATTATTTATTTATTTTAAAATGTATTTTATTTATTTTCTCAATACATATATATATATATATATATATATATTATACTTATTTATTACTTGGTATAGGTCATTGTATGAAAATTTTAACTTGCATGAAATGTGTTCATATTTTTTTATTGTTTATTGTATTTTATCATGTATTTACAATTGTTCTAGTATAGGAATTATTATTTGTCATATTTTGTATTATTACTTCTTTATTGCCTATTAAATGTTAGTATATTATAATTGCTCTTGATGTTTGATAATGTGTTAATATGATATTTCATAAGATCACCGTTTTAAATAAAATACATTTTTTACAAAATTACTAGATTTTACCTAAAGCGTTAAAATAAGGCAATGTTTTGTATTTAGAAATTCGGGAAATAGTGCTCTAACGTGCTGGGTTTTGATTTTTCGTTTGGCTAAATAAACAAATATCCTTTTAACAAGTTTTGTAAATCATGAGATGATTTTGATTACGAAGGTTTTAAAACATCGTGTCCTAAAGTGCTGGATGTGATGTTTATATTCCTTCAGAACAAAGAAATCTCAAATTTTAACTTAAATTATTTAAGTTTTAAAGTAATCATGTTTTTTTAAAAAACCTTTTCAAATCTTCGACATTAGGACATGAGGTTATCAATTCAGTACCAAATTTTGGGCGTTACGAGGGTGCTAACCCTTCCTCGTACGTAACTGACTCCCGAACCCATTTTCTTGTATTTCGCGGACCAAAATCATTGTTTTGAAATACAATGTTTTATAAGGTGATCCAGTCACACCTAAGTAAAAAAGGATTGGTGGCGACTCCCACTTTAATTTTTAAAAGTCGATCCCCATTTTTTCAAAACCTTTAAAAATGGTTTCGACAACACCTTTAGTGCTAAAATTTCACTAGATTTTTCCTAAATATTATCACCAAATAATTCTAAATATTATCACTAAATAATTCAAAATTTAAAAATAAAATTTAAACTAGTTACAGAGGTGTAACAATATAAAAAATCCTTCAATCTTTATCCAACCACTTTTAAAAAAAATCTTTAACCCTTCAATCTTTATCCAGTCATCTTTGAATCTTTAATCTTTCAATCAAGCCCTCCTCTTTATTTTTTGTGCCAATTTAGCCACTTTTTTTTTGTAAGAGTTTGAATTCATCACACCAACTTCATTCCTGATAAGAAAAATCCAAATTTGATAGCATTTTATTCGATAATTAGCCAAAAAATAATATATTAAAAATATAAATTTATCTTGCTATCACTTATTAGACTCTAAAATTCGTAATTAGACCTTCCGTGGGGTCCATTTGGCTTAACTATGATTTTGAAATATGAAATCTGATATTTTGTGAATGTACGTGTTAGGGATAAGGTATGTGTTACAATTGCAAGTATGTTTAAAATGTGAAATTTGTATATGATCTGTAATTTAATAATTTTGTTAGTATGTTCTTATGTGAAATGTGCATATGATGTCTGTTAGTATTTGCATGAGCATTGGGGTGGGATATGATATATGATGAAGTGTGATTCCGGCAGTATTACTGCATCTTCTGGCTGTGTATCCGCAATATCTGTTATGGCAACTTAACTGCAATTGTAGTGGCTTGACCACATATATTTGATTCTGGCGGATCATCTTAATATAGGATCATTTATTGTAGTGGCTTGATCACATATATTTAATATCACAAGCTTGCTTGATTTTCAAATTTTAATTTTCACTGTGCAAGAAAACCGTTTTCGAACCAGATTTTTTTTCAGTAATCCTCTCATTGGCATTGCATAATAGATGAAAAGTAAACGTGGCCACGAGTCATTTGTCTTTATAAAAAGTGACTTAATTACTATTTGATAGTATTTGGCTTTTCATGAAAGAAGATGTAATGATTACCATGAGATAAAATAGGTGTTAGAAAATGTGCCCATATTTTAGTAAACATACAACTGTTTTCTATTTATTTGAACGATGAATAAATAAATAAAGTTAATTTCACATTTCATTATTATATCTTTTGTATTTTCTATCTTTTATATTTTGCATGCATCGCGGAATTGTGACAATCAAATATTAGATTATTGATTGCCTAAGTTCAAACTGCAGATAAGTGGCATTGTAAGAACGTTTACATTGAGAGAAAGTCGACTTACTTCAGTAGATAATCTAAATGAGTCCGTAATCCCGTAAAAGAATCAAAGTAGCATTTGATTCAAATACTAAGAAGGATTATTATGTCGTCTACAATTCCAATTGGAGAGATGACTAGTCTTGGCTATCGGAGCAGTTGGCTCCACAAGTAAAGACATAGATGTATCCATTGGTAGAATGATACATTGGACTAAACCCAAGATTAATTAATTCTGAATCTGTTTGTGAATTAATTCACTTGTGACGTTCATGGTGTGATTTACCTAAATCCTGGTTAGTCACTAACCATGTGTATGCAACTCATGTGTTTTGATATAAGTGGAGGCTTATGCTCTAAAGATGATCGAGCCCATAGCTGGTATATTGGGTACATGACTTGTGTATGGCATGGCTTTACTAGCAACAGTGGAATTCATGGCTCAGTTAAAGAGTTAATGATATCGTCTCATTGGCATTTTGTAGATTGACAAAAATGGAATGTGACCCCGGGTTGCTAGTTCTCGAACGAGCAATTTATCACAGTCATTAGTTGACAATGATCATATTAATCATTAATAAGACAGAATGGTGAAAATGAGATAAAATAAGATTGTATTGAGTGAACGGATTAATTCACAAGAATCAAGAATATCATAAGAGGGTAACAGACACATGGCGAAGTCATTGGACAAAACAGTTGGATGAATTACTTTCGTAAAGAGTATACAATAAAGAGTTTTCAATCATGATACTTGTAACACCCCAAACCCAGTCTAAACCTTACAACTAGATCTGACGTGCCACAGAAAGGAAAAATGTTTTAAAATCGATTCGTTGATTTTCGAAAAGGGAAAGTCGTTGTAAAACTAGTTTTTTTTTAAAAAACGTCGAGGTGTTTTGGAAAGGTGCAAAACATGTTGATATTCCGTATTATTTACTTAGGCATGATATATATATAAAAAAAGTACTTATTTAGTTTTTTTTAAAACATTCAATTCCTAGTTTAATTAACATAGTAAATATGAACTTTAGAGTCTACTAAATAAAAACAAACCCAAAATAAAGTTTAGGCGGCCTTATTACATAACTGTGAACCAAAATTAAACAAAATAACTAAGTTCGAATGAAAATTTTGTGATAAACCAAATGTTGTACATGGCCACCTCGAGTCCTCTCCGGCTTTATATCCATGATCTAGGCCTGATCTGTAAAATGTAATGGAAAAGGGTGAGTCACCAAGACTCAGTGGGTAATTCCCCATCCCGAGAGTTAAGCTCTTACACAAATTCTTATACAAATATGCATGTCATGCAACCCATCAACCTAAATATCCATCCATGTCTCTCAGATCTACCCCTTGTGGTACCAAACCACTGGTGGTGCCAAACCACTGGTAACCGAAGTTACAAAAGAGATACATATGTGGTACCAAACCACTAGTGGTGCCAAACCACTGAGACTTAGTCACGATTTTTATAATTTGTGGGGCCAACCCACTGTGTGATACCAAATTACTGCTGACAGTCTAATAAATTATACTTCTTCCTCCTCTCATCCCCCATAACACATAGTTATGCTAACAATATCAGTATGATCATGCTTAACATACAAGATTATGTATACAGAGTATCATGCATTCATAGATCTTATTCAACACGAGTAATAATAACAACTTACCCGGCATCCATGCTTTTACCCACAAGGGTACTTTGGTAATTATTGTCGACATTCCGGCCATTAATAACACATAACATATAACATATTACGTAAAGAAAGTGTGTAAGAGTTACACACCTGTTTTCGTACTACTGCTCTATGCTACTTTGGCGTTGGGTTTACAAATCTAACCCCTCCTATTGCTTGACTGTTATTAGTGTCCACAATAATCCTTAGTCACTTAACCAATCAAACGATGAGATCTAACTACTTAAATAATTATAACACCGAAACGAACCCTCACCTAATCTGTCGAATCCTGAAAGTCTTTAAGAAAGCTTCACACCCCCACCTATATTCGGCCAACACCAAAATATCAATCCGATCCTTTACTCGAGACCACACATGTACCATATGACATTCGGCCAACCATAATGAACAAGAAAAAAACCATTCGGCCAACCTCAATTGAACAAGAAAGGCCATTTGGCCAAACCTACCATCAACCTACCTTCGGCTTTTCCACCAAATCGGCACCGACTCACCGATAGGCGAGGATTAAACTTCTATGGACAGAGAGGGGAAATCAACAAGCCTTAGAACAAGTGATTTGGATTAGAACTTGATAGAAATAAAGAAATCACAGAGGAAAGAAATCCTGAAACTCACCGGATTACAGAGGAGTATTTGGCTCACGATACACCTTCGAGAAACAGAGAAACCACCTTGATGATTCGGCTATGGAGGAAGATGATCAGAGGGGAATGGGTTTTGAAAGAAAAACTATTTGAAGAGAGAGAGAAAGTGTTGGGAGGTGGCGGCAAGGAAAAGAAAAGAAGAAAGTTTGAGAAAAAGGAGGAGAGGATTTTCGGCTAGCAAAGTAGATGGATGAAAAAAATGAAAGAAAGATGAGTGCTTTGGCTACAAAATTCGGCTACACAAGCACTCTCCTCAGAGTTGGAGTTTCGGCCAACTCTCTCCCTCCTGATAACCTTCACCCATCTAGATAACCCAATCCCTATCTCACCTCCAACAGAGACCACCTTCAAACCAACTCTCTTTCCTTAATTATCACCTTTTAATCATAAAAATAAAAGAATAAACACTCCTAAATGGTAGCTAGGTGCCGTCCAACCCCTTCCCTAGGAGTGCCAATTTTACCCATCCATTTGGGCTTCAGTGGCCACATGGCCCAATAATCCCCTAAGTGGCGCCACCTTAATGGCCACTCAAAGCACTCAGATTTTTGGGCCACGAGCCCGACTTGCTACTAACTATAATAATTTAAATTAAAAATACTACTAACTTTCTTTTTAAACAATTTAACTTTGATTTAAGCCCAAACCTGGGCCCAATAGGAACAGATTTCCTATGTAAAACCTTAACATCCCGATCTAGGATCTGCATAGGTTCCTCCTCAAAAGACAAGTCTGGGCTCACCTCAATCTCCTCTACTGGCACAACATGTGACGGATTCGAGTGATAGCGTCTAAGCATAGAAACATGGAACACGTCGTGGATTTGACTCAACTCTGGTGGCAACTCGAGCTGGTACGCCACTGGTCCTACCCGCTTCAACACCTGATAGGGCCCAATAAATCTAGGGCTTAACTTGCCTTTCCTACCAAACCTCAGAACCTTCTTTCACGGTGACACCTTCAAGAAAACCTTGTCACCTTCAGCAAACTCTATATCCTTCCGCTTGAGATCGGCATAAGACTTCTGCCTGTCTGAGGCTTCTTTCAAACGAGCTCTAATCACCTTCACCTTATCCTCTGTCTCTATAAACAGCTCCAGACCCAACAACTGTCGCTCTCCCAATTTCGTCCAACACGTAGGGGTACGACACTTTCGACCATATAACGCTTCGTATGGAGCCATCTTAATACTCGCCTGATAATTATTGTTATACGCGAACTTTGCCAATGGCAGGAATTCTTCCCAACTGCCCTTGAAATCCAAGACACATCCCCTTAGCATGTCCTTCAAAACTTGAACCACCCTCTCCGATTGTCCATCTGACTGGGGACGGAATGCCGTACTGAAATCTAATCTTGTGCCTAGTGCCTGGTGCAAAGCTTTCTAGAACCTTGACGTAAACCTTGGGTCTCTGTCTGAAATAATTGACACTGGCACCCCATGCAACCTTACAATCTCTGCTACATATAATTTTGCTAGCTTCTGAAGAGAAAAATCCATACGTACAGGTATGAAATGAGCAGACTTTGTTAGACGGTCCACAATCACCCAAATTGAATCTTTCTTGGTAGGCGTCAGGGGTAGCCCACTCACAAAATCCATTGTTATCCTTTCCCACTTCCATTGTGGAATCTTAACCGGTTGCAATAATCCCAGGGTAGCGATGTTCACTTTAACTTTGCGACATGTCAGACACTTGCTCACAAATTTCGTTACTTCACGCTTAAGGCCCGGCCACCAAAACTGCTCCCGCAAATCCCGATACATCTTACTACCTCTTGGATGCATAACATATGGACTGCTATGTGCCTCTAGCAAAATCTTCTGCCTTAACTCCACATCCTTAGGCATACACACCTTCCTTTGAAAACACAGCACTCCATCACTGTTCAAGCTATACCCTTCCAATTCACCATTCAGTATTTGCAACCACTGAGCACTTAAAACTTCATCTGTTAGTTGTTTTTCCTTAACCTTGTTAATCCACATTGGCTTTACTTGCAATTCCCCTAAAAGGCTCCCATCCTCATACAGACTAAGGCGAGCAAACATGGCTCTTAAATCCGCCACCACCTTACGGCTCAAGGCGTCTGCTACCACATTAGCCTTTCCGGGTGGTATTCAATTGAGCAATCATAGTCCTTTAATAGCAATCCACCTCCTTTGCCTCAAATTTAACTCTTTCTGCGTAAGAAGGTACTTCAAACTCTTGTGGTTTGTATACACGATAGACTTTTTTCCATACAAGTAATGTCTCTAAATTTTCAGCACGAAAACTACTGTAGCCAATTCCAGATCATGCGTCGGATAGTTCACTTCGTGAGGTCTTAACTGTTGAGAAGCATATGCTACCGCTTTTCCTTCTTGCATCAGCACACAACCCAATCCTGTGTGGGATGCATCACAATAAACTGTAAATTCCTTTCTGGCTTCGGTTGAATTAACACCGGGGCCTCCGTCAGAATCCTTTATAACTTTTTAAAACTTTCCTGTTGCTTGTTTGACCACACAAACGGAACCCCTTTCCTCAGTAACTTGGTTAACGGCGCTGCAATCAGAGAAAATCCTTCCATGAACCTCCGGTAATACCCTGCTAGCCCTAGAAAACTTCGAATATCCGCCACAGACTTCGGTGGCTTTCAATCCAAAATGGCCTCAATCTTCCGAGGGTCCACTCTAATCCCCTCAGCTGATACTACATGACCCAAGAAAGTAACCTCCTTCAGCCAGAACTCGCACTTGCTAAACTTGGCGTATAAACGCTTTTCCCTTAGAATCTGCAACACCACTCGTAAATGCGCGTCATGCTCCTCCTCCGATTTTGAGTACACCAGAATATCATCGATAAATATTACGACGAACCGATCCAAATACGGCTGGAACACCCGATTCATCATATCCATAAATGCTGCTGGTGCGTTTGTCAACTCGAACGACATAACCAAATATTCATAATGCCCGTATCGAGTACGAAATATCGTCTTATAGTTATCCGCCTCCTTTACCTTAAGTTGGTGATACCCTGACCTCAAATCTATCTTGGAAAAGACCGATGCCCCCTTAAGTTGGTCGAACAAGTCGTCTATCCTAGGCAAAGGGTACTTGTTCTTAATCATCAATTTATTCAACTGACGATAGTCTATGCACATACGTATCGACCCGTCCTTCTTCTTAACAAAGAGTACCGGTGCTCCCCATGGAGACGCACTTGGCCGGATGAAACCCCAATCCAGCAACTCCTGAATCTGTGCTTTCAACTCTACCAATTCCTTTGGCGCCATCCTATACGGAGCAATAGACACTGGTACTATTCCCGGTAGAAGGTTTATACCGAACTCTACTTCCCGATCCGAGGGCAACCCCAGGAGCTCTTCCGAAAAGACATCAACAAACTCATTCACTGCTCGAACACTTTTTATAGTCAGTTTCTTACCTTCCAAAGCACAAACATAAACTACAAATGCCTCACATCCTTTCCTTACCATCTTCTCCACTTTCAGAGCGAACACCACATTAGATAGGTAATTCCTTCTCTCACCTATCATTACGACCTCTACACCCTCGACCGTTTTCAGTACCATGCGCTTAGCCGCACAGTCTAATTCTGCCTGGTACTTAACCAACCAATCCATTCCTAAGATTAAATCGAACTCCCCAAAGGGTAGTTCCATCAAATCTGCTTGAAATATGACCCCTTAAAGTTCTAAGGGTACATCCCTATATAGTTTGTCTACCACCACAGAGTGTTCTAGAGGGCTAACTACGGTCATCTTCCTAGCAGATATCTCATAGGCTAAGTTCAGAGTTCCTACCACCCTACTAGCAACATACGAGTGTGTCGAACCAATATCAATTAAAGTAATGTAAGGTAGCCT
Source organism: Gossypium rotundifolium (assembly GCA_025506655.1). NCBI lineage: Eukaryota > Viridiplantae > Streptophyta > Magnoliopsida > Malvales > Malvaceae > Gossypium > Gossypium rotundifolium. Next base: position 37,891,330 of record CP106726.1, read on the forward strand.
AGAAATTATAAACGTACCGGTTATGACGTCTAGTGCGTCGCCCTCCTCTCGACGTTTGGCTGCGTAGACCAACCCAGGCTACCTAGCATTAGCCCCTCCAGCACCTCGGCCAGGTGCTCCACGACCTCGACCATTGCCATTACCATTACCCCTACCCGCACCTCGACCCCTCTGTGGTTGCTGGCCATCTCTCCTGAATTGACCACGTCCTTGACCCTCAGCTTGGATCCTAACTAACTTCTGCGGACAGTCCCTTACGGTGCTTCATCGACCTGCACTCAAAACATCCTCTATTACCAGCCCAACATTCACCCGAATGAGACTTCCCACAACGAGCACACCGGGGTGGCCATTGAGTAGCAGCGGCCTCACAGCTTGATCTGGCCTACCAAATCTAGTCCTTTTTTGAGCACTTCCTCCAGACCCTGATGGCCCAAAACTCCTCTTATCCTTGCCCTTATCCTAATTCCGTTTCTCGGTCCACTTCACCTCCTCAGCTATTCTAGCCTTTTCCACGAGCAGCAAATTCCCTTTCACGCCGAGGTGCAATCAACACCATGACTCATCTCTCAATTTCGATCCTCAAACCTAACACAAAGACTCATGTTTCAGTAGCCACCATATTCCGAGCATACCTACTCAACCTCAAAATTTAGCCTCGACTGGGCATTGACTTATTCCTTGTACCAAATTTAGGAGCATACTATGTTATGATCAAGATAGCCGGTCCCCACATACTTCCTCTGATAGGCTGCCCTAAAATAATCCTAGGTGATATCACCTGCCACTGCACCATCCCTAACCGTGTGCCACCACTGGTACGACTCATCCCAAAGAAGAGACACTATCCCCTTCAACTTCTCCTCAGCTGAGAAGTCTAAATCATCCATTATTTGCTCTGTTGCCTCCAACCAATACTCAGCAGTATTGGGAGCTACACCGGACACCCCCTAAACACCTCCGCTCTGTTAGCTCGGAGTCGCTCAGCCACCGATTTGTGAGTTTCTGCTCCCCCACCTACCTCGACAACTCTTTCTAAAACTCGCAGTACCACCTGCGATACTACATCATTACCACCGGTCTGGTCTTGAAACTCAGCTTCCGCCGTCGGTAGATCCAGCATCACATTTTTGGACCCATGGCCAGACCCTGTTGGCTCCGACAAGGCTATCCTACCCCTACCATGGCCACACGGTGGACATCCACGAACGCGTGTACTCATTCTTCTTATTCGGTTTATCTGGTTAAGAATTTTATGAATTATTAACTCTGTTCACTATTTATCCACGAATAATTTTATGAAAAATAGTTTTTTAAAAGTGATTCTTTCTCATTCGGACCTATCTACAGTTTTCAGTCTTCGTAATACTAGGAAACATGCACATTCAACATTCATACGAGCACATCCATCACCTAGGGGTATTTTTGTCATTTCACTACCCGGGGGTATTTTTGTAATTTTAACCTACAGGGGTATTTTTGTTATTTTCCAAAATATAATTTCGGGTGATTTGGCAAAATAAGGGTATTTTGGTAATTTTTATTTTTTATTTTTTTCAACTCGGGGGTATTTTGATAATTTTACAAATCTGGGGGTATTTTGGTAATTTTGTAAATCTGAGGGTTTTTTGGTAATTTTGTAAATTTAGGGGTATTTTTGTAATTTTGTAAATTCGAGGGTATTTCAAAAATTTTACAAATTAGGGTAATTTGGTAGTTTTATAAGCCAAGGGTATTTTGGTCACTTTTCAATCTAAGGTAATTTTCACAAATCTAGGGGTTATTTGGTAATTTCAAAACTAGGGTTTTCACAAAGCAGTGATTGGTCCCTTTCGGGTTTTAGTTGTAAGTTTTGGCCTGTCAACACGTCCTCGTAACTAGGGTGAATAGTCACTATGCACCAGGTAGGATTCTAGTGAAAAGGAGGTGAGTCACTAGGGGCGCTTAAATACCAAGCTTTTCCTGAATCCATTCCTAGACATGCATATGCCTATTGCCACACACGGCTTGGCTAAAGTGAACAATCACTATACACCGGTAATATTCTGCGAAGAGGAGGTGAGTCACTTGACCGCTTAAATACCAAGTCATTAGGATCTACTCCTGACATGCATATGCTTGTTGCCACACTTTAGCCTTATGACTTGTCTACAGGTTTTGTTTATTACGGTTAAGTCTTATGGATTAGAAAAGTTGTTTATCTAAACCTAGAGTCCATTGGTACTATCATCCTTAGCTACGTCTAAGCCCACAAAACCCAACAAATATATCACAATAGAAGTTAGGGTACTTACCTGGGTGGATCGGCGCCGGAGACTCAGGTGCCATGCTTTCAAAGTTAATCGTTTCACAAGCCCAAAAACATATTTTGGGCCCTAAGCCCACAATCGAGCTTTTAAACCGGGCTCTGATACCAAAATGTGACACCCCAAACTCGGTCTAAACGCTAGAACTGAATCTGACGTGCCACGGAAAGGAAAAATATTTTAAAACTGATTCGTTGATTTTCGAAAAGGGAAAGTCGTTGTAAAACTAGTTTTTTTTTTTAAAAAATGTCGAGGTGTTTTGGAAAGGTGCAAAACATGTATTATTTACTTAGGCATGATATATATATATATATATATATATAAAACAAGTACTTATTTAGTTTTATTTTTAAAACATTCAATTCCTAGTTTAATTAACATAGTAAATATGAACTTTAGAGTCTACTAAATAAAAACAAACCCAAAATAAAGTTTAGGCGGCCTTATTACATACTGTGAACCAAAATTAAACAAAATAACTAAGTTCGAATGAAAATTTTGTGATAAACCAAATGTTGTGCATGGCCACCTCGAGTCCTCTCCGTCTCCATATCCACGATCTAGGCCTGATTTGCAAAATGTAATGGAAAGGGGTGAGTCACCAAGACTCAGTGGGTAATTCCCTATCCCGAGAGTTAAGCTCTTACACAAGTTGTTATACAAATATGCATGTCATGCAACCCATCAACCTAAATATCCATCCATGTCTCCAAGATCTACCCCTTGTAGTACCAAACCACTGGTGGTGCCAAACCACTGGTAACCGAAGTTACAAAAGAGATACATATGTGGTACCAAACCCTTTGGTGGTGCCAAACCACCGAGACTTAGTCACGATTTTTATAATTTGTGGGGCCAACCCAGCATGTGATACCAAATCACCTGGTGACATCGATAAATTATACTTCCCTCCTCTCATCCCCCATAACACATAGTTATGCTAATAATATCAGTATGATCATGCTTAACATACAAGATTATGTATACAGAGTATCATGCATTCATAGATCTCATTCAACACGAGTAATAATAACAACTTACCCGGCATCCATGCTTTTACCCACAAGGGTACTTTGGTAATCATTGCCGGCATTTTGGCTTTTAATAACACATAACATATAACATATTACGTAAATAAAGTGTGTAAGAGTTACACACCTATTTTCGTACTACTGCCTCTACGCTACTTTGGCGTTGGGTTTACAGATCTAACCCCTCCTATTGCTTGACTGTTATTAGCGTCCACAATAATCTTTAGTCACTTAACCAATCAAATGATGAGATCTAACTACTTAAATAATTATAACACCGAAATGAACCCTCACCTAATCTGTCGAATCCTGAAAGTCTTTAAGAAAGCTTCACACCCCCACCTATATTCGGCCAACACCAAAATATCAATCCGATCCTTTACTCGGGACCACACATGTACCATATGACATTCGGCCAACCATAATGAACAAGAAAAAACCATTCGGCCAACCTCAATTGAACAAGAAAGGCCATTTGGCCAAACCTACCATCAACCTACCTTGACTTTTCCACCAAATCGGCACGCCGACTCTTGATAGGCGGATTAAACTTCTATGGATGAGAGAGGAAATCGACAAGCCTTAGAACAAGTGATTTGGATTAGAACTTGATAGAAATAAAGAAATCACAGAGGAAAGAAATCCCGAAACTCACCAGATTACAGAGGAGTATTTAGCTTACGATACACCTTCGGGAAACAGAGAAACCACCTTGATGATTCGGCTATGGAGGAAGATGATCAGAGGGGAGTGGTTTTGAAAGAAAAACTATTTGAAGAGAGAGAGAGAAAGTGTTGGGAGGTGGCGGCAAGAAAAATAAAAGAAGAAAGTTTGAGAAAAAGGAGGAGAGGATTTTTGGCTAGCAAAGTAGATGGATGAAAAAAAATGAAAGAAAGATGAGTGCTTTGGCTACAAAATTTGGCTACACAAGCACTCTCCTCAGAGTTGGAGTTTCGGCCAACTCTCTCCCTCCTGATAACCTTCATCCATCTAGATAACCCAATCCCTATCTCACCTCCAACAGAGACCACCTTCAAACCAACTCTCTTCCCTTAATTATCACCTTTTAATCATAAAAATAAAAGAATAAACACTCCTAAATGGTAGCTAGGTGCTGTCCAACCCCCTTCCCCTAGGAGTACCGAATTTTACCCATCCATTTGGGCTTCAAGTGGCCACACATTGCCCAATAATCCCCCTAAGTGGCGCCACCTTAATGGCCACTCAAAGCACTCCAGATTTTTGGGCCACGAGCCCAGCTTGCTTCTAACATAATAATTTAAATTAAAAATACTACTAACTTTCTTTTTAAAATAATTTAACTTTGATTTAAGCCCAAACCTGGGCCCAATCCAAACCTCAAATCCTTCACCTACTAATTTAGCCATGCAACGCATCAAATGCACAGGCCCACAAAATCAGGATATTACAATACTTCTTTTGGACTGACGCCATGATTAAGTAATTATGAATTATCAGAACGATGCTTCAAGACATAATTGCAATCACTAAAGCCTAATTGTATATGTCCGATTGGTCCCTCCGCTAGCTCAACGAAAGCTCGATCAGATTGCATTTGAATCAAAAGAAAATTCTACGACTTTGGAAATAATTTAATTGAGTCAATTTATTCGATGTGGAATTAAATTAGGTGGTTGTAAGAATTTTTTCAACTAGAGAATTTGATTAAAGAATTTTCTTGAAAAATTAATTTAGAAGATTTTAATGATTTTTGGAAATATTAATTTTGATCAAGTAAAATTAAATTAATCAAATTAATTAAAATTAATATGATATTTTTGGAAGTTAATTTTCAAGTCAGACAATTGGCCCAATGAATAATTGTGTAACACCCCTTACCCGTAACCAACGCTGGAACTGGGTGCGATTTTGATAAAGCGTTTATTGCTATAAATATCACAAGCAAGCTTGATTTTTAAAATTTTAATTTTTCACTATACAAGAAAACTGTTTTCGAACCAGATGTTTTCCAGCAATCCTCTCATTGGCATTGCATAATAGATGAAAAGTAAATGTGGCCATGAGTCATTTTTCTTTTATAAAAAATGACTTAATTACTATTTGATAGTATTTGAATTTTCATGAAAGAAGATGTAATGATTACCATGAGATAAAATAGGTGTTAGAAAATGTGCCCATATTGTAGTAAATATACAATTGTTTTCTATTTATTTGAACGATAAATAAATAAATAGAGTTAATTTCACATTTCATTATTATATCTTTTGTATTTTCTGTCTTTTATATTTTGAATGCATAGCGAAATTGTGACAATCAAATATTAGCTTATTGATTGCCTAAGTTCAAACTGCAGATAAGTGGCATTGTAAGAACGTTTACATTGAGAGAAAATCGACTTACTTCAGTAGATAATCTAAATGAGTCCGTAATCCCGTAAAAGAATCAAAGTAGCATTTGATTCAAATACTGAGAAGGATTATTATGTCATCTACAATTCCAATTGGAGAGATGACTAGTCTTGGCTATCGGAGCTATTGACTCCACATGTAAAGACATATATGTATCCATTGGTAGAATGATACATTGGACTAAACCCAAGATTGATTAATTCTGAATCCGTTTGTGAATTAATTCACTTGTGACATTCATGGTGTGATTTACCTAAATCCTGAGTTAGTTACTAACCATGTGTATGCAACTCATATGTTTTGATATAAGTGGAGGCTTATGCTCTAAAGATGATTGAGCCCATAGCTGGTATTTGGGTACATGACTTGTGTATGGCATGAATTTACTAGCAGTAGTGGAATTCATAGAGCAGTTAAAGAGTTAATGATATCGTCTCATTGGCATTGTGTAGATTGATAAAAATGGAACGTGACCACGGATTGCTAGTTCTCGAACGAGCAATTTATCACAGTCATTTGTTGACCATGATCATATTAATCATTAAGAAGATAGAATGGTGAAAATAAGATAAAATAAGATTGTATTGAGTGAACGAATTAATTCACAAGAATCAAGAATATCATATGAGTGTAACACACACATGGCAAGGTCATTGGACAAAACAGTTGGATGAATTACTTTCGTAAATAGTATATAATAAAGAGTTTTCAATCATGATACATCTTTTGGATTGACGCCATGATTAAGTAATTGCGAATTATCAGAATGATGCTTCTAGACATAATTGCAATCACTAAAGCCTAATTATATATGTCTGATTGGTCTATCCGCTAGCTCAACAAAAGCTCGATCGGATAGCATTTGGATCAAAAGAAAATTCTACGAATTTGGGTATAATTTAATTGAGTCAATTTATTCGATGTGGAATTAAATTAGGTGGTTGTAAGAATTTTTCAACTAGAGAATTTGATTAAAGAATTTTCTTGAAAAATTAATTTAGAAGATTTAAGTGATTTTTGGAAATATTAATTTTGATCAAGTAAAATTAAATTAATCAAATTAATTAAAATTAATATGATATTTTTGGAAGTTAATTTTCAAGTTAGACAATTGGCCCAATGGGTAATTGTGTAACACCCCTTACCCGTAACCGACGCCGGAACTGGGTACGAGGCATTATCAAACTTAACATACATCACCATACAATATCGGACTATGCATTTTCATCACAAGTTAAAACTTTTCATTTGAAATCATAAAGTCCCTATTATAGGTCTAAGAGACCCAAAACATACATATGGAATAGTTCGGGACCAAACTAGAAACTTACGAATGCTTAGAAAATTTCTTCTCAAAACAGGGCCACACGCCCCTGTGGAAAGGAACACGCCCGTGTGGTCATACACGCCCATGTTCCTAGCCGTGTGGATTTTATTTTTCATTTGAACCTACAAGGGTTTTCACACGACCTGGCACACACAGTGTCTATGGCCTGTGTCTTTCACACGACCATGACACACCCGTGTCTTAGCCCGTGTGTGAAAACCATGACATTCTATTTATGATGTCAGCAAACCTCTAGGGACACATGGCCTAGTCACACGCCCATGTGCTAGCCCATGTGGCGAATTGAATTTTTCGCAAATTAGATGCAGGGGACACACGGCCTAGACACATGCCGTGTGCCTACCTGTGTGGACAATTATAAGGCTATTTACCAAGCCAATTGCCACCCTAAAAAGCAACCACACTCATACCACTTCAATGCAACACACATCATGAAAATAAGGCACCTCTAATATCCAAAATCAAGGCATCCACACCTTAATTCTACACTACATTCATCATGTATATACTTTACTCATTACTCATCCAATTGCACAAGCTTGCACTTTATGAATTTCATCATCATTGAATAGATATAACTTAACTAGTATTGGCCAATTTCAATGAGCATTTACAAAATAAATTGAGTAACATTAATAGCCAACATCTTGGCTGACCAAAATGACATATAACAAAATAACAAAGTTCCTAAACATGCCATACCCAAAATAATCGAACTTTACTATACCAAATGAATAGCTTGATAGTGTGAACCGAACTCTGACATCCTACGATCCCCAAGCTAGCTTGGTGATACTACAAGGAAAGGGAAAAGAGAGGGAGTAAGCATAAAGCTTAGTAAGTTTGCATACAATAGACAACAACATAAAATCTTATGATACATTTATACTTTACTTTAAGTAATAATACAAGTTCTCAAGCACATTGACATAGCTTACTCATGCTTACTCTTACCAATCACATAACACATATCGGACTTATTTCTCATGAGCATCTCATACGTACCTGTATCACTTCATCACATAACTTTAGCACTTTTACCATCTTGAACATAAACTTATCTCTTTACCATCTTTAACATAAACTTAGCTCTTTACCCGTTGAACAGCTTGGAATGTCAAAGGATACCCGAAACTTGTCATTCACGTAGTAAGATGCCAACACCATATCCCAGATATGGTCTTACATGGGATCACATTGTCGATGCTGATGCCTTATCCCAGATATGGTCTTATACGAGATCGTATATCAATGCCATGTCCCAGACATGGTCTTACATGATTTTCTTACTCGATACCGATGCCATATCCCAGATATAGTCTTATACGGGATCTCAATTCGGTGCTGAGGCCATGTCTCAGACATGGTCTTATATGGGACCTTATAAATCTAATATCTTGACAATGGTATCTTGTCACTTCCTAAGGTTCAACCGGGACTTCAACATCATAAATTTTCATTATATTCTCATCGAAACATCATTGATCAATTTCATAGAAATAATATGCATCTTCACGAAATGTCAAGCATTTTAAAACATAATAACATGATGTTGAATTATTACACACAAACTTACCTCGGACCAAAATATATGTAGTTATTCAATTTAGTTCACCACCTTGTTCTTTCCTCGATTTAAGTCTGGACTTCGTGTTTCTTGATCTATAATGACAAATTTCACTTATTTAATCACCTCATTGACTAAAATAGTCCATGAATTTACTTTGGAAAAATTATAATTTTGCCCTTAAACTTTCACATATTTACAAAATGGTCCCTAGGCTTGTATAATGAAATATACTCATTTCCTTCGTTATCCAAGCCTAGACAAACCTATCTTAAGCTTATAGTAACTCATATTTTCCTTCAAAACTGGTTTTTATTACACATTTTATCACTTTTACAATTAGGTCCTTTTTATGAATTTTCCATGAAAATCACTTAGAAAAAGATGTTTATCATACATCAAACTTTCATATTCCTCTGTTAAACATCAAAATACATGCATGTCATATATGGGTAAATTTTTGAACATGACCTCTAGCTTAACATATAGCTAGAAATAGCTAAATCGAGCTACGAGGATCTTGAAAATACGAAGAACATTAAAAACGGGGCTAGGAGGTACTTACAATCAAGCTTGAAAGATGACAAAACCCTAGCTATGGTGAGCTTGAAATTTTCAAAAATGGGAAAGAAGATGGACATCAATTTTGACTTCTTTTTCCCTTTTTATTAACATATTAGCCAAATGACCAAATTGCCCTTAAGGCCCCTTTCTTGAGATTTTTCCTTTCCATGTCTATTTTTGTCCATCATAAAACATAATGGTCTAATTGCTAAATAAGGACCTCTAATAATTTTTCTAATGCTATCTCATACTTGAAACTTCTAGAATCTCATATTTTTTAATCTTTGTAATTTAGTCCTAATGAATAAATTGATCACTAATATATAAAATTTCTTCATGAAATTTTCACAAAATCATGAAAACATATCATAAGCCTCATAAAATCCATAAAACACATATTTTTACTTCAGATTTGTGGTTTTGCAACCACTATTTTGACTAGGCCCTAAATCGGGCTGTTACAATTCTCCCTCCTTAGGGATTTTCGTCCCCAAAAATCTTACCGATAAAAAGGTTGGGATATTGGTTTCTCATAGCCTCCTCGGGCTCCCATGTAGCCTCTTCTACCCCATGTCTTTGCCACTACACTTTTACAAGAGCTATACTTTTATTTCTTAACTGTTTGACTTCTCGTGCCAAAATCTTAACTGACTCTTCACCATAAGTCATATCGAGTTAAATTTCAACCTTTGTCAGTACAATCACATGCGAAGGGTCTAATCGGTAACATTGCAACATAGACATGTGAAATATATCATGAATATTTTCCAACTCAGATGGAAAAGCCAAACGATAGGTTACCGGTCCTATTCTCTCGGTAATCTCACACGGTCCGATAAAGCGTAGACTCAAGTTGCCTTTCCGGCCAAATCTGAGGACTTTCTTCCATGGTGACACTTTCAAAAACACTTTATCACTGACTTGAAACTTAATCTCTTTTCGTTTCAAATTCGCATAGGACTTTTACCTGTCGAAGCAGCTTTTAAACAATCACGAATCACTTTTACTTTCTCTTCAGTTTCTCTGACTAAGTCGACCCCGTGAATCTAATTTTCTCAGAGTTTGGTCCAATACAAGGGCGTTCGGCACTTTCACCTATACAATGCATCACAAGGTGCCATTTTCAAAATCGACTGGTGACTGTTATTGTAGGCAAATTCCACCAATGGAAAGTTCCTTTCCCAATTAGCTTAAAATTCTAAAACACAACATCGAAGCATGTCTTGAAGTATCTGTATTATCCTCTCTAAATTTTCATCAATTTGTGGATGGAAAGCTGCACTAAAATTCAATTTTGTGCCCAAGGCTTCTTGTAACTTTTTCCAAAATTGTGATGTAAATCTCGAATCTCTATTCTAAATAATCAACAACGGTACTCCATGAAGTCTCACAATTTTTGACACATACAAATCCGCCAACTTATCAAGCGAATAATCAATGCATACTGGTATAAAATGGGCCAGCTTTTTAAGTTTAGCAACCACAACCCACAAGGCATCCTTCTTTTTCGGTGTCAGAGGCAAACCTGTCACAAAGTCCATAGTGATACGGTCCCATTTCCACTTGGGAACCATAATAGGCTGAAGTAAAACCTAGGGTACTTGGTGTTCAGCTTTCACCTGCTAACAAATCAAGCATCTCGATACAAAATTAGAAATATCTTTCTTCATACTTGGTCACTAATACCATTTCTTCAAGTCATTATACATTTTTGTGCTGTCGGGATGTACAAATAAGCATCCACTATGTGCTTCGTGTAAAATTTTCTAAATAAGTTCATTATCTCTTGGGACATAGACCCTGTCTCGAAACGTTAAACATCCTTCAAAATTAATCCAAAAGTCTGACTCAACACCTGACTCACACTGAACTCTCTTGGCCTACAAATCGCTGTCACCTTTCTAAGCTTCACAAATCTCTTGGAGAAACATCGGTCTAGCTCTCAACTCGACTAGAATAGAGCCATTATCTGACAAAGCCATCCGTGTATTCATGGCTCTCAATGCAAATAGGGATTTCCTACTTAAGGCATCTGTGTATTCATGGCTCTCATGAAGAAATTTTATGATTTAGTGATCAATTTATCTTTTAGGACTAAATTGTAAAAATTGAAAATATTATATTCTAGAAGTTTTAAGTATGAGATAGCATTAGAAAATTTATTAGAGGTCCTTATTTAGTAATTAGACCATTATATCTCATGATTGACAAAAATAGACATGGAAGGGAAAAATCTCAAGGAAGGGCCTTAAGGGCATTTTGGTCATATGGTTAATAAATTAGTAAAAAGGGAAAACTAAGTAAAAATGGTGTCCATCTTCTTCCCTAAGTGCCAAAAATTTGATGAGAAGCCATAGCTAGGGTTTTGTTCATTTTCAAGCTCAAAGTAAGTGCATCCTAGCCCCGTTTTTAATGTTCTTTATATTTCTGAGATCCTCATAGCTCGATTTAGCTATTTCTAACCATATTTTAAGCTAGAGTTCATGTTCAAAAATTTAACCATGTGTGACATGCATGTATTTTGATGCTTAATAGAGGCATATAGAAGTTTGATGTGTAGTGAACATCTTTTTCTAAGAGATTTTCAAGGAAATACATAAAAAGGACCTATTTGTAAAAGTGATAAAATGTGTAGTAAAATAAGTTTTGAAGGAAAGTGTGAGCTATTATAAGCTTATGATAGGTTCAGCTAGGCTTGGGTAACCATTATACGAGCCTAAAGACCATTTTGTAAATATGTGAAAGTTTAGGGGCAAAATTATAATTTTTCCAAAGTATGATTCATGGGTTGTTTTAGTCAATGTGATAATTAAATAAGTGAAATTTGTAATTATAGATTAAGAAACACGAAGTCTAGACCTAAACTGAGGAAAGAACAAGGTGGTGGACTAAATTGAACAACTATACATATTTTGGTACTGAGGTAAGTTTGTGTGTAATGAATCAACATTATGTTATTATGCTTTTAAATGCTTGATATTATGTGAGATGTATATTCTTTCTATGAAATTGTTGAATGAGGTTTCGATGAAAATATGATGAAGATATATTATGTTGAAGTCTCGGTTGAACCTTAGGAACAGAAAGGATACCCTTGTCAATGACATGAGATTAAAAAGGTCCCGTATAAGACCATGTTTGGGATATAGCCTCGGCATTGAACTGAGATCCCGTGTAAGACCATATTTGGGATATGGCATCGGCATCGAATAGTGATTCCGTGTAAGACCACGTCTGGGACCTGGCTTCAATAGAAAATCATGTAAGATCATGTCTGGGACATGGTATCGACATACGATCTCGTGTAAGACTATATTTGGGATATTGCGTCGACATCGATATGAGATCCCGTATAAGATCATATTTGGGATATGGCATCAGCACCAACATGTGATCCCATGTAAGACCAAATCTAGGATATGGCATTGGCATCTTACCACGTGTATGACAATTCCTGAGTATCCTTCGATATTCCAAGTGGTTCAACGGGGTAAAGAATTAAATTTTGTGTTAAAGATAGAAAAAGGGCTAAAGTTATGTGATAGAGTGATACAGGTACATATGCAAAACTCATGAGAAATAAGTCCAGTATGTGATATGTTGTTGGTAAGAGTAATCATAAGTAAGCCATGTCAATGTTGCTTGAGAATTTGTGTTAATTCATAATATAAATTGTGAATATTATTAAAAGATTTTATGTTGTCATGTATTACATACAAACTTACTAAGCTTTATGCTTACTCCCTCTCTTTTCCCTTTCCTTGTAGTATTGCCAAGCTAGCTCAGGGATCTTAGGACGTCGGAGCTTGATTCACACTATCAAGCTATTCTTTTGGGTACAGTAACATTTGATTATTTTGGGTATGGTATGTATAGGAACTTGGTCATTTTGTTATATGTCATATTGGTTAGCCAATGTGTTGACTATTAATGTTACTATTTATTCTGTAAATGGCCATGGAAATAGGCTAGTACTAGTTAAGTTATATCCAATCAGTGATGAATGAATTCATGAAGTGCAAGCTTGTGCAAATGAATGAGTAATGTGTGAAGTATATGAATGATGAACGCAGTGTGAAATTAAGGTGTGGATGTCTTGATTATGGATATTAGAGGTACATTATTGTTATGCTATGTGTTTCTGGAAATGGTATAAGTGTGGTTGCTTTTTAGGGTGGAAAATGGCTTGGTAAATAGCCTTATATTTGTCCACACGAGTAGACACACGGGCGTGTGTCTAGGACGTGTGTGACACACGGTTTGCCTTATGGGCGTGTAGCCTGGCCATGTGTCTCTTGCATCTAATTTACAAAAAATTAAGCTCGTCACACGGGTTAGCACACGGGTGTGTGACTTGGCCGTGTGACCCTAAGTGTCTATTGACGTCATAAACAGAATGTCAAGGTTTTCACACACGGGCTAAGACACGGGCGTGTCATGGCCGTGAGAAGGACACAGGCCATAGACACGAGCGTGTGCCAGGCCGTGTGAAAACCCCTGAGGTTCAAAATGAAAAATAAAATCAGCATGACTAGGGACTTGGGCGTGTGTGACCACACGCCCTGCCCACACGGGCGTGTGGCCCTATTTTCGTAAGCTTCCGGTTTAGTCCCGAATCACTCTATATGTATGTTTTGAGTCTCGTAGGCCCATAATAGGGACGTTATGAACGAGAATGAAAAGTTTTAAGTTGGAATGCAAATTTATGGCCTGATTCTATATGATTAAGTATGTTAAGACCGGTAATACCTCGTACCTGGTCTCGGTGTTGAATACGGGTAAGGGGTGTTACAGAATGCGATATTATATATTTTTTATATAATTTTTTTATCAAGGTTGTGGTTATTAGGAAATAGATTGTGGACTACCAACTCTATGTAGGGCTATTTTTTTTTTAATTCATAGAATTCTTATGAGCCGGAAATGAATATAGGACTTAGATGTACTTGTAACACCTGAAATTTTGGGAAGTTTTGAGCTTTAGGGTTAGGGTCAGTGAATAGGTTGTGCTATTGTGTTTAGTTACGCGCATAAGTAGCAGAATGGGCCTGCTGGTCTAGTGGTTTATTGTCCGTTAGTGTACCTTTGGGTTCTGAGTTCGAGCCATCATGAGTGCGGTTTGGGGAGATAATCATAATTTTGTTTTGTTTTAAAGTCCAAAGTACTTATTTAATTTTAATTTTAATTATATTTTTGATAAAACTTCCCAAAGTGATTTTCATGTTCCTTTGTTTCTCTCCCAATCCCTTTTGTCAGATTTTATTTTTCTTCTCTTCTTATTACTTTTCTTGGGGATTTAAACAATATACGTTCCTATGCCATTAAGTTCTTCTATTTAATTTTCATTGGTGGTTTTTGGGTAGTTCAAGGTTTTGAGCAGAGGTAAGTGGTGTTCTTGGTTTTTGGTAAAACAATTTTATGTTATTCATATGTGTTAGATTGGTATGGTGATGATTGGGTTTTTGTTTGTGTAATTGAGATTTCCAAATAGTGTTGGGGAGGTGTTCCGATCTTCTTTGGTGTTGGAATCACGAATTCAAGTGTGGGTTCGAAAACTTTCCTTTCATTATTGAAATTTTGTTTTGGGATCCGTGAAATTTGATATATTTTGTGTGTTTTTGGAATTGACCAATCGAAGTGTTGATTGTGGTGGAATTGCTTGAAATTCTAAGTGTTTTTGGTGAATTTCTGTATTATTAAGGGTTGGGGGTCGTTACGACATCAAAGACATGTTTTGGAACCTGTTTCAGGGTGGTTTCGTGATCACAAGGGTGGCCACACGGACATGTGCCCCAACATGGGTGGTTCATACAGCCGTGTAGATTTGGGAATTAGGGTTTCCAGGTAGGATTAGGTGCTACACGGCTTGGCCACACGGTCGTGTAGCTGATTTGGGAAAATTAGTCGATTTTCACACAGCCATGTCCCTTAGGTACATGGGCATATGCGTTTGGGAATTTAGGTTTTTTGGTGAATTTTGGTGCCACACGACCTGGCCACACGGGCCTGTGTCCCACACAGTGTGTGAGATCTCTACACGACCATGTCTCCTCTGTTATTAATTTTTAGCACTTTTGGATAGTAAGTTACACGGGCTATTCACACGGGTGTGTGCCCCCTCCACACGGGCATGTGTGGCCTTCACACGGGCGTGTGTGGCCTTCACATGGGCGTGTAGACCCCCACACGGTTGGGGCTCTCGGCCATGTGGTCCTGGCTTGCCAAAATTTTGTATTATGTTGATTTATGACCTATTTGTGGTTCTGTGTGTTCTGACCTTTGGCTAGGTCTTAGTAAGGGTAGTCAGGACTCTGTTTTGACTCAGACTTATCTGTTCTATGCAATCGTTGCAATAGTTAGGAGGTTCGTTAATGTGATATTGCCTAATAAATGAGTATCTATTTTAGTGGTTAAATGATGTCATTGTGTGTGTAAGTGTTTGGAAATTGTGTGCATCGATTCTGTAACTGACTGACTGATTATGAGCTTCTGCGTCTGTGTAATTGACATTTTTTGGTGTGCATTCTTGCATTTGCATTATGATTTTGGGTTTCGGATATGGAGAGAAGGAAGTTTGATCTGATTTGGCAATTTCAACTGCAATACGTCTGTATAGCGGTTTACTACATAGTACGATACTTTTGGTAGCTCAGTTGCATACTATATTTACGTGGCTTTGTTCCACATGCATGGTGTGTAATGTTGGATTGGCCTTTCGAGGTCCTATGTGATGTGCAGGGCTGGTTGAGCTTTTTATAGCTCACTTGTGGTGTGAATGGGGGACGAAGAGGTGTTTGGCTGGATGGGTGGGTTTCATGTTGACGCTTTTGATCCACATTTTTGTCTGTCTGTCTGATTACGAGATTAACGGTATATAGATCATAGTATTCAGTACTGATGTTTCTGTTTTGGTTGTGATGATTATTTGGATATCAGATTGCCATTATGATATTTTTGATTGTGGCATTTATTTCTTTTTGTTTTTCTGTCATTTTGGTCTGACACTGAGCTTGTGTAGCTCACCCCCTCTCAGTTTATCCCTTTATAGGTACTCTCATTTTATGTTACTGTAGCTAGACTCGGTGTGCGGTGGTCTCGGATAGCCACATTTTATAATTGACTTTAAAATTATTTTTCATAAATTCAGCATTTATGAATAAACGGTTTGAATTGTAAGTTTAATTTTGAATATTATGGTACGAAATATTGTGCTATACGCACGTAAGCATCTTTTGGACTAAAATTTTTGTAATATCGGGATTTTACAACAGAGAGTTTTACGTAACTTAAATATCATTTATTTTCTAGCTGGTTAAACTAAAATTTTTCCTACAATCACTTCAATGATCAATGTGACCTCCAGAATCTGGCCTAAACTTCTAGGCTGTGTTTTGGGCATTACAGTAATATTTTTCAAAAGGAGCCCATGACGATGAAAATATGTGATAGCGGTTGAAGACCCAGGGAATGCCTTGTGGTGAAAAATTATATAATTTTATTTTTCTATTTATTTTTTAGAAATAAAACCATGGAAACCTTAGTTGGCAATTTTATTTTAATTATCTATCTCATTATATACCTATTTTATAATTATTTATAATAATTATATTATGTAATGTTATAATTGTGAGATATATATATATATATATATGAGATGATCTACGGTTGATCGATTAAAAATAAGAAGTGTGGTAATGAGAAAATACATGTGTTGTATTATTCTATTCACTTCTTTTGGTTATTCAACAACTGTGAGAAGTGTGGTAATGAGAAGGTGCATGTTTAGGATTAGCTTTGGTTAGGAAAGACTTGGTTTTTAAGCGGTCAAATTTGACTCACCTCCCTTTCTTGGGACCCTACTGGTGCACAGTTCGCATTCATTTCTTTGGTTTTTCCCTTAAAAGAAAAACTGTGGAGAATCAAAATAGTTTGTTTTTATGATTGATTGATTCTTGTGAGTTGATATTATAAAATTGCCATAGCATGCCATGCATATATTGGAAGCATGTCATTTAGATTAGGTAAGAATGTCACTAGGACTATTGTATAATCATTCTTAAAATTTGGGATAAAAAACCTTGCATGTTTTTAAAATATTGAGTGGGAGAAGGTCCTTGAACAAGACCTACGACCTCCATTGATGGTCTCTAAGTGATAGCATGATAAAGTTTCGAGCTGGTTCCTACCCTGGCTCATGTGGGTTCACTAGATGGGATTTCCTTTTAAAGACAACTAGTCATGCATGACTTTAAGAGAGATTATCCCAAGATGACTCACAAATGAAAGCATGTTCATGATGGGTGTTGAGTTAATGGTTACACACTCAAGATCATCTCTTATTAAATAGTTTCTCAAGAAACGATATTTAAGCTAGAGATGATGGCCAAACGTTAAACAGTCGTTAGTTCGTGTGGAGTCTTGAGAATTAAGATTCATGAAATGATTGGATGTAATCCATGTTCTTACTAGTTATCATGGGACCCCAAGGTGACATGGTTGATGGGTGTGAGAATGATCGTAGCAACATAATTTTTTTTTTCAAGGTTTTAATACAAGACGCATGCATCATACTGCATTCTGATAAGTTGCTGAAATGAAAAATATTTCCTTAATACTAAGATAGTAATTAGTGAAATCTTTATTTTTTCAGTTCAAATATGTCTCATACTCCTCTTATTAGCATTCTTATTGAGAATAAATTAAATGGGGATAACTTTCGAGAATGGAAATGAAACTTGCTTATAGTTCTCAGCTGTGAGAAACACAAATTTGTTCTTGATGAAATATGCCCTCCTGAAGCTTAGCCAAAAGTTAGAAATTGATGGAGAGATTTTGACTTTATTGCTCAATGTTATATGTTAGTGAGCATGAGTAGTGTGTTGCAAAAACAACACGAGAATTTCCTTACTGCCAAGGAGATTATGACAAATTTGGATGATTTGCTCAGAGGCCAAGTCGTACTGGCTTAACAATCCACTATTACAAATTTGATTAATTCTCAACAGAAAATTGACACTTCATTCAAAGTACATATGCTTAAGCTTGTGAGATTCTTTGTAGAAATGGAGGACAATAGATTTAAACTAGATGTGAACACTCAAATTGAAATAGTGCTTAATCCTTAACCAAAGAGTTTGCTAGTTTTAGGGTCGCTTACAACTTGGGGAACAAGGTGCTTATCTTGACTTAACTTATAAAGGAATTACAATCCTATGAGTTGATTATGAATGGTGGTAAGTTGGTTCAGGAGAAACCTGAGGCAAACTTAGTTGTAGGCCCCTCGTCCTATAAGGGGAAACAAAAAGCTAAAGGAAAGAAGAAACTAACTAAGTCTTCGGTTCCACCTTGTGTGGATAGGAAGAAGGCTAAGAAGTCAAAAGATCCTAAAAAGATCAAATGTTTCTTCTACAACAAAAAAGGGCATTTCAAGTCAAACTACAAGGAGTATTTAGATTACTTAGCTAAAAAGAGCAACGATATAGAACTCTTTGTGGTTGAAACTTGCTTAGTGGAAGAATCAATTGACAACTGGGTTATTGATTCTGGAGCCACTAACCATGTGTGTGTTTCTTTACATGGGTTTAGTGAAACGAAAAGTCTATGTGATAGGAGCCTCCGTTACAGATCGGAGATGGGAGCTAGTTTCAACCGAAGTAGTGGGAGAAGATATTTACACTTTGATAATTTTAGGAAGATTGTTTTAAAGAACGTGTTTTATGTACCTAATTTTAAAAAGAATTTAATTCTTGTAGCATGTTTATTTTATGACGGTTATACAATGACATTTAATAAAGAGATTGCTTAAATTATTCTTTAATCACTAATGGATGGATGAAAAACAATCTCTACTTTATGAAACCAAATAACTACTCGATGCTTCAAA
This sequence comes from Gossypium rotundifolium, assembly GCA_025506655.1. Taxonomy (NCBI): domain Eukaryota; kingdom Viridiplantae; phylum Streptophyta; class Magnoliopsida; order Malvales; family Malvaceae; genus Gossypium; species Gossypium rotundifolium. Next base: position 37,910,419 of record CP106726.1, read on the forward strand.
TTAAAATAGTGAATAAAAAGCTTAAAACTTCTCACTCTAATGAGGGGTACCTATGGAATTTAAGACTTGGTCATACTAACCAAGAAAGAATCACTAAACTTGTGAAAGATGATCCCTTAAGTATGCTTAAGGAAGTTAGTCTTCCACAGTGTGAATTTTACTTGGAAGGTAAAATGACTAAGAGATGTTTTAATGCGAAAGGTACAAGGGCCAACGAACGTCTAGAACTTTTGCACATTGATGTATGTGGTCCCGTGAGCATCAATGCCCGAGGAAGTTACGATTATTACGTGACTTTTATTGACGACTATTCTCAATATGTATATTTATATCTAATGCACCCAAAAGATTAAACATTTGATAAATTTCAAGAGTTTCGTGTGGAAGTGGAAAAATAATTAGGTTTATCTATAAAAAATATTCGGTCTGACTGAGGTAGGGATTATTTGTCCGATGAGTTCTCAGGATACCTCATAGAGAATGGGATTTTATCCCAATTGGCTATGCCGAGCACTCCACAGCAGAATGGGTAGCTAAGAGAAGGAACAGAACCTTGCTTGACATGGTTCATTTAATGTTAAGTTATTCACAACTTCCTACTTCCTTCTAGGGATATGCGGTACAAATGGCTTGCTATATTTTGAATGATATGCCAACCAAGTCTTCTTGTAAGACACCTTATAAACTGTGGCATGGAAAGAAAACCGTTCAAAATCAATTTAAAATATGGGGTTATTCAACACACATTTTGGATAAGGATGCAAATAAGCTAGATGCATGGACAGAATTATGCATGTTTGTAGGATATCCAAAAGGAACAAATGGAGGATTATTCTACAATTTGAAAGATAAAATGATTAAAGTTTCTACTCATGCTACTTTCCTCGAGGAAAGCTATATGGATAAATTTAATCCTCAAAGTAAAGTGGTACTCGAGGAACCTTCGGGAGTGGTAGAACAATCACTAAGTTCAATTCTAGAGAAAGTTGTAGAAAAACCTGCAAACAATCAACAACATAGGGAAATCCGTCGTAGTGGGAGAGTTTCTAATAAACTAGACTTCTTCATCTATGATGGTAGAATTTATAATACATAAGCCAATCATGAGAATGATGATCCACTCACTTACGAGGAGGCTATGCAGGATATTGATTCCAAGCTCAGGAAATAGGTCATGAATCTGAGATTAATTTTATGACATCCAATACGGTGTGAGAACTTGTAGACTTACCGGTTGGGGTAAAACCCATAGGGTGTAAGTGGATCTATAAGAAGAATAAAAATGTGGAAGGGAAAGTGGAAACACACAAAGCCAGACTTGTAGGGAAAGGCTACACACAGAAAGAAGGCATCGATTATGATAAGACCTTTTCTCCGGTAGCTATGCTTAAGTCTATTTATATACTTTTATCCATTACACCTACTCTTGATTATGAGATCTAGCAAATGGATGTCAAGACAACATTCTTGAATGGCTATCTTGATGAGACCATTTACATGACTCAACTCACTGGCTATGTTGTCAAAGGAAAAGAGCAGAAAGTTTGCAAACTACTAAGATCCATTTATGGACTTAAGTAGATGTCCCGCTCATGGAATAAAATATTTGATCAAACGATCAAGACTTTTGGATGAACCTTGTGTTTATAATCATATAAAGGAAAAAAAAAGTGGTATTCCTCATTTTATATGTCGATGATATTCTACTTATCAGAAATGATGTAGGAGAATTGTCATCGGTTAAATTGTGGTTAGCTTAACAGTTTAGTATGAAGGACTTGGGTGAAGCTAGTTATATTCTTGGAATTTGAATCCTTAGGGATTGAAAGAGTAAAATGATAGCTTCATATATCGATAAGGTACTGGAACGTTTTGCAATGACCGATGCAACGTCAGGTGTTCAGTCGACTGCATCAGGTTTTCATCTTTCTTTAGATGACTGTCCTAAGACAGTAGAAGTAAAAGAGCATATGAGTAAGGTTCCATATGCTTCGATAGTTGGAAGTATTATGTATGTGATGCTTTGTACATGTCTAGATATATGTTTTGTAGTAGGAATAGTTAGTCGATATCAGGCGAATCCAGGTGTCAGGCATTGGCAAACTGTAAAACATATATTAAGGTATCTTAAAAGAACTAGGGATTATATGCTTGTGTATTTTGGATAGGGCCTTACTTCTGCTTGATACACAAGACTCAGGCTTCGAAACCTGTAAAGATTTGAGGAAATCGACGTCGAAAAATGTATTCATTTTAGGTCGTGGAGCCATAGTATGGAGAAGTGTAAAACAAGCTTGCACTACTGACTCTACTATGAAGGCTAAATATGTGACTGCTTCTGAGCCAACGGAAAAAGCAATATGGTTTCGAAAGTTCTTAACCGAACTTAAAGTTTTTACTAGTATGAAAAAGTTATAACACTATATTGTGATAAGAATGTTGCAATAGCTAATACCAAAGAAATGAGAAATCAAAAGAGGATGAAACATATTGATCGAAAGTATCACTTGATGCGAGAGGCAGTAGTCGAATGAATTGCAGATGTGATGAAAGTAGCTTTTGAAGATAACTTTGTAGATCTATTTACTAAGACTCTTATAACTAGGAGTTTTAACAAACACGTCGAGGATATAGGAATAAGAAACATAACACACTTACTTCACTAGGGCAAGTGGGAGATTGTTGGGAAATGTGCCCATATTGTAGTAAACATGTATTATTTTCTATTTAATTGAACGATGAAAAATAAATAAAGTTAATTTCGCAATTCACTGTTATGTCTTTTGTATTTTCTATCTTTTATATTTTGTATGTATAGCAAAATTGTAACAAGAAAATATTAGCTCATTGATTGTCTAGGTTCAAATTGAAGATAAGTGGCATTGTAAGAACTTTTACATTGCAAGAAAGATGACTTACTTTTGTAGATAATTTAAATGAGGCTGTAATCCCATAAAGGAATCAAAGTGAGCATTTGATTCAAATACTGAGAAGGATTATTATGTCATCTACAATTCCAATTGGAGAGATGACTAGTCTTGGTTATCGGAGCAATTGACTCCAGAAGTAGAGACATAGATGTATCCATTAGTAGAATGATACAATGGACTAGACCAACGATTAATTAATTTTGAATCTGTTTGTAAATTAATTCACCTGTGACGTTCATGGTGTGATTTACCTAAATCTTGAGTTTGTCACTAACCATGCGTATGCAACTCATGTGCTTTGATATAAGTCGAGGCTTATGCTCTAACGATGATCGAACCCATAACCGGTATTGTAACACCCCGAATTTTTGGGCCTAGATGAATTGGGCTTTGGGCTTTGGGTCTCATAAATTTTTTTAAGCAAGAAAATGACAAATGAAATGTTGGATTTAAGGGTTTAATAAACTTGGAGTTTCTAGGGGTGTTGGAGAAGTTCTGGGTTCGAACTTTAAGGAGAAGGAATTTTTAATTAATTATTAAAGGAACTAGGGCGATGAGTAGTTGGGCTTTTAAATAAAAATAGGGAAAAATGGCATCAAAGAGCCTTGTGGTGGAGTGGCTAAGTGATGCCACTTAGGGTATAGGAAGGTGGCGTTATGGGCTAGCAAGGAGATCCTAGGTTCGAATCCTAGCTTAGAATTTTTTTAAGAGTTTAATTTTGGCCTTCTAGAAGGTTGGAAGTGGTGTGATGATGGACTCTAAGGAGAGTGATCAGAAGAGAAAATTGGAAAAGGATTGGGGAGTTATCAGGGAGAAAAATGAGGAGATAAGATGGGGAAGAGTTGGAGCCGATGGGGACTTTGGGGGGTAGGCAGAGTTTTGATTTTGTGTATAAATAGGGGGTGCCGAATTCCCTCTGTGCTATTTCAGCAATTGGAATTCCCTTTGTGCTATTTCGGTAACTATAGTGCTCTGCCGAATTCTCCTTCACTTTTTCTATTCTAAACCTCGCCTCTTCCTTATGTGTTTTCTTTTCTTATCTTCTAAAGCCTTAAATCGAATATCATTCTCTTTTTCTCCATTGCTTGTGCCTTCCCACCTTCATCTCAATTGTTTGGGACTAAATATTCGTGACTTCAAAAGTCGAAAACCTTTCCACTTGGAGTCGTTTCCTTCATCGCCCCAAACCTTGTGCCAAATACTCTAGTGACCAAATTTCTATCTTTCTGTCATCATTACTTTGATTTTTGGTGGATCGGATCTTGGAAAAATCAAAATCAAGCTTGGATCTACAAGTCTCTGCAGAAATGCTATCCATATGCTTTGGCTTTTGGGTAAGTGTTCTTGATTTTGGGATAAGTTGGCCGAATAGTCTATGGTAAGGAAAAGGGTGACTTAAGTGGATACAAGTCACCTATTATTTTGTCTTTAACGATTAATATTGATGCAGATCTAGGGGATATTCGTGAGTAGTAGCTACGGAAGGGTTATTAAGACTGGTGGCACACGGTAAGGTTATGGTAAAGCTTCGGTTTTTGGTAAATATTGTGGTTAAGTGTGTGATTGATTGGAGGTTGGTATTGGTTGTAGGTTCAAGGCTGAGGATAGTGTAACACATCTCATTTACCAGGTGTGTACATACACTTTACACACGACAAATCGACAAAAGCTGAAATACCGAAAAATTGAAATGCCAAAAGTGAAACGCCGAAAGTTTGGCACCGGCAACCACACGAGCATGTGAACATTCGTGTAGGAACATTGATTTGTACTGGGACCAAGAGAGTGATCTCATGGTCTCGGGCCACTGTTTGGCTAATCGGGCTAGAAGGGGCTAAATGGGCCTGCCAAGTTCGTGGGCCCAAATTGGCAAGAGTTGATATGTGAAATTGAATGATGGATTGATATGGATGGTCGTATGATTTGATTATGATCGGGCCTAATGGGCTACATATACATGATTGGGCTTAATGGGCTATATGGACATGATTGGGCTTAGTGGGCCTTATGAGATTTTAGAAATGCATGCTAGGGTTTTAATGGACTCTAGGCTTAGTTCTGATGAATTCTTAAACAGCATAAAACTTAATTTAATAATCAAACATGTCTGTGGACAAGCCGCTAGGGTAGAGTGTGGCAATGGACATATGCATGTCTAGGATTGGATCTAGGGAGAGCTTGGTTCTTAAGCGGTCTTAATGACCCACCTCCTCTTCTCTGGAATCCTACCTGGTGCGTAGTGTCTATTCACTTTAGTCACGAAGACTTGTTGACGGGCCAAGGTTGTAATTAATACCCATACTATTAAGAATTACTGAAATACCCTTGTAGGGTAGAATTACCAAAATACCCTTGATTTGTGAAATGACTAAACTACCCTTATGTGTTGAATGTAAGATTTATGAATGTTAAATGTACATTTGCTGCATTCATATGATATTCTGTTTAGGATGCATATGGGTGGGAATTATGGAACGAAGGAAGTATATGAGGATCGCATGGTTGCTTGACGACCGTGGATCCACTGATGGCTTTTTAAGCCCATTATATAATCAGCAGCTTTGCTGCAATGTTAGGTAGTACCGTAACTGGGCTACCCCTGATGTGTATCGAATGGGTGGGTCGATTTAGAAATCCCCACAGATGTGTTTCGGCATGACGGAGATGATGTGTACCGGATGGATTATTTGAAGAAGGTTTGCACTGTATTGCATGTATGGTATTGTTATGTTAATAATATGATATGTATGCTATTTGTTTGACGAGGGTCGTACACGCTGATTTTTTGAAAACTCACTCCCTTTTTTATTTTTCTTAGGTGATCTTCAGTAGGAGGTTCGATGGATGGAGGGACTCAGAGGTGTCCAACTAGTAAGATGATTAGACCTATTTTTCTTAATATCTAAATTCTAGATTTTGAGTTATTTATTTTAAGTTATTTTATTTCGGATTGTAATAAGGATTTCCATCTAGTTATTATTCCATTACTTCTATTATGCATTATAATTTTGAAACGGGACCTAGATTTATTTCTTTTAAGTATATTTCAAGTTTTTTGAAAATAATTGTGCTTTAAGAACAAGCTTCCGCTGTCAAAGGAAATTTTTACATAGTAACAAGGAAATGGTTTTTGGCTACACCTCATTTTGAAAGCAAATTGGATTTTACTTAACTTTTCTCTAGAAGGGTTTTCAATGAAAACAAGGTTTTCGGAAAAACACTTCAATGTGACACACCGGACTCGAGCCTAACTTTTAGGCCGGGTTTGGGGTGTTTCAGGTATGTTGGGTACATGACTTGTGTATGGCATGGCTTTACTAGCAACAGTGAAATTCATAACTCAATTAAAGAGTTAATGATATCCTCTTATTGGGATTGTGTGGATTGATAAATATAGAATGTGGCCACGGGGTGCTAGTTCTTGAACGAGCAATTTATCATAGTCATATGTAAACAGTGATCATATTAATCATTAAAAAGACACAATGGTGAGAATAAGATAAAATAGGATTGTATTGAGTGAGCGAATTTATCTCAAAGGAATCAAGGAAATCATATGAGGGTAACATTCACATGACGAGGTCATTGGACAAAGCAGTTGGATGGATTGCTTTCGTAAAGAGTATACAATAAGGAGTTTTCAATCATGGTACTTCTTGTGGATTGACTCCATGATTAAGTAATTGCGAATTATCAAAACGATGCTTCTGGACACAATTGCAATCACTAGAGCCTTATTGTATATGTCCAATTGGTCCCTCTGCTAGCTCACCAAACCTCGATCGGATTGTATTTGAATTAGAAAAAAAATTCTACGACTTTGGAAATAATTTAGTTATGTTGATTTATTCGATGTGGAATTAAATTAGGTGGTCATAAGAATTGTTCAACTAGAGAATTTGATTAAAAATTTTTCTTGAAAAATTAATTTGGAAAATCTAAGTGATTTTTTGAAAAAGTAATTTTGATCAAGTAAAACTAAATTAATCAAATTAATTAAAATTAATATGATATTTTTTGAAGTTAATTTTCAAGTAAGACAATTGGCCCAATGGGTACTTGAACTTGAAAGTTGGACCTAAGATTGTAAATTGGGCCGGGGAGCCCAAAATCGAGACCAAGGCCCAAACACTGGTTGAGCAGGGCCTAGTATGTGAAATCGGACCGACGGTCCAACCGATGGCTAGAATAGACTGGTCGGATCGTCACTAACCCGGACCGAACCGGCAGCAGTCAAACCAGCTCGGGGTGTAAGCGTGTTGCACATGCATCACCGGACAGGACGGTGCTGGTGGCTACGATAGCAGCGTCTTGGTGGGCGGCTACGGTTGGTCATCGGTGGTTGAGCAGTGGAAGAGTTACACTCATACTGGTACTCTATTACAGAATTGAATTTCAGATTAACTGTTCCAAAAATAATATTATTTTAGTAGTTTAATATTTAATTTAATTTAATACTTATCTTAATAGTATTTTATTAATTTAATTTTAAATTTAATCTAATCTTATCTTGATAAATATTATATTAATTTAATGTTAAAGTGATTAAGTTTAATCATAGTTGAACTCTCTAAACTCTCCTATATAAAGAAAGCCTTGGGTCATTATTTACTCACTTGAATTCAAAAGAAAGTTGTAGATAGAAAATTATCTATAGAGATTAATCCAAAAAAAATTTAGAGATATTTTTGTGATTTACAACTTGACCCAAAAGTTTAGAGAAATTATAAAATTATCCCATTGGTAATTTTGTGAAAAAGTTTCTAATTCAAAGCGAACCTAAACTCGACAGATGTGAGCTTAACCATAGCGGAGAAGACTACTTGGCCAAAGAGCTCATCCTAGACGAATCGAAAAGATACAATTTTGATTAAGTGTTTATTACTTTAGATATCACAACCGAAATCTTGTTTTGAAATAATTTTAAAACTCTGGTTTTTCCCTAAATTTTTTTTTCGCTGCATTTTCCAAACCCATTTTTTCCAATAATAGGATCATATTGAGAGAAGGAATTTATCCCAAAGAGATTAGAGATATTCTATGAGGGTAACACACTTATGAAAAGGTCATTGGACGAGGACTGATGTAGTAGCTTTTGTAATGGTATGTAATTGGGGAGAGCTCAATCACGATACTATAGTAGAATGACTTTGTGACTAAATGAATTTATAATTAATAGTGAAAAGATGAAACTTAATTCTAATTACATATAGAATCAAATGAACAAAATGGAAAGAAATGAAAAAGTTAGAGAAATGGGTTACATTTGGAAATGAATGTGGTTTCTCACTAAGTATGGAAATGTCTTGAGAATTAACTTAAGTGTTTTGAATTATTATTTAATTAAATAATTGAAGTTAAAAGTGGAATTAAATTAATTGTTCATTACGAATTTGTTGAATATGAAAATTAAATATATTTTCTCGTAGATTCTTTTACAATAAAGTTGTCATGATATTAATGGAATTAGAATTGGGTTAAAAATTATTTAATTGGAAAATTAATTAATTTAATAAATAATATTTATTTTGGAAATAAAAACGCATATTGGGTTGAATTAAATTATAAAGTGTTGGCTTAAAAGTCTATAAAACATAATAATTGGACCCAATATAAGAGATATCCAAAACCCCTCATAATGTGTATGAAGGGCGACGACCCTAGCATAATTAAGTAGGGTTAGAGGCCCCCTCTTCTAGTAGAACTAGGGGACTTGTTTTTCTATTAAATAAGTATTATTTGTATTCTACTAATTCAACCAGGATTCTTCAATCTCTCCCTATAAATAGATGACACCGGTAGAGCCAAATACATACAACTTTGAGATATTGTTATTCTGCACAAAAATAGTTAGAATTTATTTCTAAGTATAAGTTATATTTTCTAGGAATAAAAATTCTACTTTTATTCATAATTGTTCAAGCCCACACTCAAAATGATTCGTGGTACGAGAATTATAGACAAGATCATTTGATTGAAAGCCGAAAATTCCTAGGACCGTCCGCACAAAGCACAAGTATTTTTTGGGAAAATTTTATAGCTATAAATAATACAAACTGACTTGATTTTTAAAATTTTAATTTTTCGATGTGACAGAAGATCCTTTTCAAACCTTTTTTTTTTCAACAAAATTGTAACAGCCAGTTTTTAGTCAAATCAGAATAGTGGTTTTGGAACCACGAATTTGAAGTCAAAATATTTATTTTATTATTTTAATAAGGTCTATATCATGATATCTTAATTTCTTTAAAGTTTCGTAAAGAAATTTTACTGTTTGAATGGTTAATTTGATAAAAAGAACTAAATCGCGTAAAGTGCAAAAGTGTCATTCTATTAGTTAAGAGTGTTAAATAGCTTTGGCTTTTAAATATGATTGCCTTAAATGGTAATTAAGCCATTTGAAAGGTAAGTGGACATTAATGGACATGTATAAATGAATTTTAATGTTATATACTTAAGGTTAATATAGTAAATTAGTTATTAATAATGATAAATTAGTAAAAAAAAAAAAAAAATCTTTCATATTCTTCAATTGTTCATCAAAAAGAAGAAAGGGAGACTCCATTTTTGGTGTCATAGGGTTCGGTCTCTTTGATCTTCAATTGTAAGTCCATTTTTATTCGGTTTTTAATGATTTTTATGTTTTTGAATCGTTGCTTTGTATTCTAGCTAGCCCGTACCTTAGATTTCAAAATTGTTAAATATTTATCATGTTTCCATTGTTGAATGCTTGAGTAATTTGATGAATTATGATAGATTTGGAAGGTTTTATGTTAGATTAATAGTTTTCGTAAAGTAATTTTTGACAAAAATGTCAAAAAGGGGTTAATTTGTGAAATTGTAAAATTATGTGGGGAAAAGTGTGATTAAATAAAATATATGGGCTGCTAGGGACTCCATTAAAATTCGGCTAAGCATGGGTTTGTACTAAATTACATGAATTTGCAATTTTATGTGATAAGGGCTAAATTGTAAAAAATGTGAAAGTTTAAGGACAAATGTGTAAAATAGCCCTAATGTGTGTTTTGGACTAAATTGAATAAATAGTTGATTAAATAAGTTGATTTAAATAATATATAGATCAAGATAAGCTGAGATCGGGATTAGATCAGGGAAAAGGAAATGTTAACGATTAGCCGATATTTCTATCCGAGCAACTCGAGGTAAGTTCGTATAATTAGAGTCGAACTTTTAAATACTTGTAATTTTTTGAAATGAATGTATATAATTGAGTAATTGATCTCTTGAAATAAGAATGCCTTATTGATAAAGTCTAATGGTTATCGAGCCCCGTTTGAACCGTAGGAATTCGTGGGATACGAGTGACATGTCACTAGGGTTACCGTTTAGGTCGAGATGCTGCATGTGTTACGGACTCACCGCAACTCGTATGAGCATACCGATATATCAGCTCATACGAGCTTACTATTTTCAACTTGTCAAAGCTTACCGTTTCAGCTCAATAGAGCTTACTGTCCATCAGCTCAGGAGGAGCTTACTGATCATAGCTCGAAAGAGCGGAAATGATAATGAATTGACAGATTACTGATTATTACACGTAATGTATATCACTTGAGTATCCCTCGATATTCTAATAGGTTCAACAGGAATAAATTCTGTTATTGATTATGTGAATAAGGTATGTGTTATACGGATGAGTTACTGTTATCGAATGTTTTACTGTTTATATGATTGAGAGTGAAATGTTACAAATGATGTACATGGTATATGAATTTGATATGATACAATGTATTGTGTATTAAATTGAGATAATGGATGATTACATGCACTAATGTGACTAACTTGTTGATGAATGCTTGTGTATAGGCATTTGGCAAGTGAATTTGATATACTTTGTTTAATTGTTTGATTATGTATAAATGGTAAGTTAAATTCTTAATTATACGGGCTTGCTAAGCTTTAAAGCTTACTCTGTTTCTTTTTCCATGTTTTATAGAGGTTTGATAGCTCACTCGATTCAGATAAGTCGGAGTTACGCATCACACTATCTAGTTGCTGTTTGGTACTTTTGAACTCTTGGATATTTGTAAATATGGCATGTATAGGCTAGTTATAAAGATGATAGTTATAGTTACTTGAGATAGTGATTTTGGTACATGTTGTTGTATAAGTTAAAGCCATGTGATTTGGCTTAACTTGGTATAATGTTTTGGCAAGTAGTATGTGGAATGGAAATATGCAAATGTTGTATTGATATGTAGTAGACTTATGAATGGAAAATGCATGGTATTACTTAGGTATTTGAGTACTATGTTAAGTTGGTATAATATGTGTATGAAATGTTATGGATTGACTGCCTATTGAGTTATAAAATGTTACATATTATACTTGTGCAAGTATTTAAAAATAGGGTGGAAAAATGGCTTTGCAAATAGCCTATTTTTGTCCACACGGGCAGAGACACGGGCGTGTGTCTCAGCTGTGTGTGATACACGGTCATGTTACATGGCCATGTGTCCTCTGGTGTTGAAATTAAAACCAAGTCAGCATGCTCCACACAGTTTCACACACAGGCATTTGGTACAAGTCAGTATACCCCCTAATTGGCACACGGCATATCACATGGGCGTGTGAGTTGGCCGTGTTGCGTAAGTCAGTATACCCTGCAGGATTGGCACGACCTAGCACACGGCCTGGCACATGGGCTTGTGTGGCCACTTTAAAGGGCACATGGGTAAAACACATGGGTGTGTGGTTTGTCGTGTGACCCAAGTCAGTATGTATCCCCTGTTTTCACATGGCCGGTGACACGGGCGTGTTTAGTGGCCGTGTGATACACACGGCCTAGCCACACGGACGTGTGTCCTCTATTTTGAAAAATTTTTTAAAGTTTCAAAGCTTTATAAGTTGCCGGTTTAGTCCCAAACCACTCCTAAAGTATGTTTAAGGCATTGTAGGCTATTATAAGGGAAAAATTGATTGAGATGGAATGATGATTGTATGAATTGATCGAATGTATGAGAAAAGTACGATTATATGTGTTATAAGTCCGATAATGCTCCGTAACCCTATTTCGACATTGACTATGGGTGATGGGCGTTATATTTGTTGGTATCAGAGTTATGATTTAGTCAATTCTAGGACTAACGTAGCATATGTGAGTCTAGCTATACATGCCATATATGTAAACTGTGATAGTGTGATGGCTTCTGACATTTTCAAATGTATTTTTATATAGTAAATGGATCCTGATCGAGCTGTAGTAGATGAGTTTAAGAGTAATGCGCCTGTTCCCTCTCAAGGGACAGCTCCTTTTGATTATAGACCCGTAATGGGCAACCAGGGAGGAGAGGCTAAAGAAGTCTTCTTCCAAATGATGAACGAGTGGTTCACACAATACATTCATAAAAACCTGACTGCTCAACAACCTCCACCCCCACCTGTTGATAAGATACGGAAACAGGAGGCTGAGGAATTCAGAGCCACTATTAATGATGACCCTGAGAGAGCTAATTTTCGGCTTGAGAACACGATTTGAGTATTTGATGAACTGTCTTGCACACTTAAAGAATGTTTAAAATGTGTTGTATCACTGTAGAGAGATACTGTGTATCAGTGGTGGAATACCTTGATATCCGTTGTTCTGCGAGAAAGAGTTACTTGGGAGTTCTTTCAAGTTGAATTCAGAAAGAAATGCATCAGCCAAAGGTTCATTGATCAGAAACGAAAGGAATTTCTTGAATTGAAATAGGACTGTATGTCAGTAACAGAACATGATGCTCGTGAATGTGTTTCTTCCGAGGCTGTAATGTGTAAAAGATTTAAATGGATTAAATGAAGAAATTAGATTGTTAGTTAGGATTCCTGAGCTGAAAGAGTTTGTCGTTCTATTTGACAGAGCTTGCGAAGCCAAAGAGCTTAGCGAAGAGAAAAGAAAGCCTATTATGAGGCTAGAGACTTTAGAAAGAGATTTACGGGAAAATCACATCAGTCAGCATCAAAGAAATCTAGAGAATATCATCCTTGTTCTACTGCTTCTGCAGGATTTCGATAAGAGATAGAGATACGAGACATTTCAGTTCTAAGCCTCGAGACGACATATGTTGCCAGTGTAGGTAGTGTTAGAAAAGTTGGACCTGAATGTAAGCACTGCAATAAGCGACATTTCAGTGAATGTAGAATATTGAGCGGAGCTTGTTTTAAATGTGGATCTCTTGACCATTATCTCCGAGATTGTCCAGAAAGTCTATAGCTGAAAAATATCAACTAGTGAAAGTAAGTAATATGGCTACTAGAGGGAGACCACCCTGAAACACTGGGAATGTGAGTGGTAACCAATGTGCTATGAGAGATTCTGCTGCGAGATCTAAGGCACGAGCACATGCCTGAGCTTATGCCATCCGTCCATGAGAGGAAGCATCATCGCCAGGCGTTATTACCGGTACTTTATCTCTTTTTGATACTAATATAGTTGCGTTGATAGATCCTGGATCAACCCATTCATATATTTGTATGAATTTAGTATTTAAAAAAGGTTTACATGTCAAGTCTACAGAGTTTGTAATTAAAGTATCGAACCCTTTAGGCAAGTCTATTTTAGTTGATAAAATTTGTAAGAATTGACCTTTGATGACTCGAGGTTACTATTTTCTAGCTGACTTGATGCTTCTACCGTTTGACGAGTTTGATGTGATTCTGGGTATGGATTGGCTGATTTTGCATGATGCAGTTGAGAATTGTAGACAAAAAATTATCAAATTGAAATGTCAAAATGGTGAAATTCTTCAGATTGAGTCTAATGATTCGAGTGAATTACCTACTGTAATATGCTCTATGTTAGCTCAAAATGTATGAAAAAGGGCTATGATTCATATCTTGCATATGTATTAGATACTAAGGTGTTTGAATCAAAGATTGAATCTGTATCTGTTGTTTGTGAGTTTTAGATGTATTTCCAAAAGAATTACCGGGTTTACCATTGATCAGAGAGGTTGAATTTGGTATTGAATTAGTACCAACACTGATATCGATAGTTCCATACAGAATGGCTCCTACAGAATTAAAAGAGTGGAAAGCTCAGTTGGAAGAATTGACAGACAGAGGTTTCGCACGACCGAGTTATTCGCCTTGGGGTGCACCGGTATTGGTTGTAAAGAAGAAAGATGGCACGATAAGAATGTGTATTGATTACAGACAGCTGAATAAAGTGACCACAAAGAATAAATACCCCCTACCACGGATTGATTATTTATTTGATCAATTGAAAGTGGCTACAGTATTTTCAAAGATTGATTTGAGGTCGAGTTATTATTAGTTACGAGTTAAAGAGTCAGATGTGCCGAAAACTGCATTCAGAATGAGGTACGGACATTATGAATTCCTGGTTATGCCCTTCGGATTAGGGTAGAGTTGTAACATTCTAAAATTTGAGTATTGATATGATGCGTGTTTTGGTGCTTAACTTGTGTATAATTAAAATTTTGCATGTTTAGTATAGTCTTGAGAAGACTTGAGAACTATTCAAAATTTGAATAAATTTTAGTAAGGAGTATTTAATTGATGTGGAGCAAGTGAGTTTGAGGTTTAAGTAGATTTAAGTGATAAAAACTAGCATAAGATGAGCTAATAGCAAGGTGGTGTTTGCGCATGCATGTTTGCTTGAGGGGAGAGGTTCGAATCTCCTAGCATGCATTTTGAAAGCTTTTATTTTTGCTTTCCTTAGCAAGTGTCGGTCATGGATAAGGTTAAGGGGTGAGTTGGATATCATTTTCGGTAAGAAGACCAAAGGAAAAAGGTAAGTAAAGGTTTAAGGAAAAGAATTTCATGAATTAAGGTGATAAGGGGACATAAGGCATGAAACAAGGGCTTTGTTTTGGAAAGCTTTGAATGGCTAATTGTCCATGAACTTGGATGGTTTTTGGGGCTAGGGAGGTTGGCCGAATTTTGTTAGTAGTTTGATAGGGATTAGGAGCTAGTTTAGTCATTTGGTGATTTTTTTCTTAAAGCTTGTTTCTCTCTAATTCTCTCCTTTTAGCCGAATGTTTATTGGACAAAAGGTAAACCATTTTTTTTTCTCTTTTCTTTTGGCCATTTGAGTTTTGACCATTTTGGTCTTATTTTGTCTATTCTCTCAAACCATTCCTCCTAGTGCCGAAATCACCAAGGCATTGGAAGGCCATCTTTTTTTTCTTTTCACCCTTGCCGAATGCACACAAGCCTCAAATTCAATTCTTTGTTCATCTTCCATTCTTGAAACGAACCGAAACATAAACACCCTCTCTTTATTCTTTTTTTCTTCTTTCTTTCTTTTTGTTAAGAACACTCAAACATCACCATTTTCCAAAACCTTTCATCATGGTCGAATGTTGATGGTAAAACCTTAGCCAAATCTTTCTTTTATTTTTAATCTTTTCTCCTTCAATCAAATCCTTCTTTCTTTGTAGTGGTATAGTGGAGTGCGGATTTCTTTTCTACATCTTAAGTTGATCATAGCTAT
This sequence comes from Gossypium rotundifolium, assembly GCA_025506655.1. NCBI lineage: Eukaryota > Viridiplantae > Streptophyta > Magnoliopsida > Malvales > Malvaceae > Gossypium > Gossypium rotundifolium. Next base: position 37,925,806 of record CP106726.1, read on the forward strand.
TATAGATTGGGTGAAAAAGGAGATTTCATCAGTCAAGGTAAGGGATTATTTTGAAAAGGGATTCTATTTTTATCCTTCTATTTTGATAAGATTGTATTGATTAAATCGATTTTATCATAGGGACTCTATCAATCGACTTCCACCTTTTGAACGAAAGAATCTTGTAGTAAGCCAATCTCACTCTTAAAATCAATTGGTGGTGATAAGGAAATATTAGTTTGAGTAACAATTATTTGTCAATGAAGGCAATCAAAATAGGGATGAAAAGGGTAGTAAATAGTGTTTGAAAGAGGGGTGGTTCGTTATTCCCCCTAAGTTTAAGAGAAGGACTGTTTTGGGAATTCAAGATTTTCCACCTGGTTGTGGACCTTCATCCGGTGAAAATCAATTATTCGAAGTCGTACGTACCCCCGAACTATTGTTTACTCTTGGTACTGAACCTTTGATCGGAGAGAAATCGCAAATAGTGGTTGTTCGAGATTCTGAGGGTAAGATTTAGATCGCTCAATATTAGAATAGTTTAATATTAAATTTTAGTGTTCTAATCCTTCGTAATGTGTGTTTAGATATCGACGAGTGGGAGAGTGTAGTTCTCACCGTAATCAGGTGTGTAATCTCACACTGTATCTCATGGGTTAGATGACTATACAGTAGTAAAAGTTCGATTAAAAATCGCAAAGTTGGTGAAATCGAAAAATATGGTATTATCGACACTTTAGTGTTAAGATCATGAAATCGGTATTAAGATCATGAAAATTTTGAAATCGCCCTCAATGGTTAAAACGATAATAAGTGAAAATTGGGCCATATGTGATATTTGATAAATTTAGGCCATATGTGATATTTGACAAATTGGGCCATATGTGATATTTGACAATTTGGGCCATATGTGATATTTGACAATTTGGGCCATATGTGATATTTGAAAAATTTGGGCCATATGTGATATTTGACAAATTTGAGCCATATGTGATATTTGACAAATTTGGGCCATACGTGATATTTGATAAATTTGGGCCATATATGATATTTGAAAAATCTGGGCCATATGTGATATTTAATAAATCTAGGCCATATATGATATTTGACAAATTTGGGCCATATGTGATATTTGATAAATTTGGGCCATATGTGATATTTGACAATTTGGGCCATATGCGATATTTGAGAATTTGGGCCATATGTGATAATCGATAAATGGGCCATAAGTGAAATTTGATAATTGGGCCATTTATGATAATTGACAAATGGGTTATACGTGATATGTGTTTTTAATGGGCCAAAATTGATAAATTATAATATGGTTTTCTTTACAATTATTTTGTTATGCATAAACATGATTGCATGGGTTGGGATCAATGATGAAGAGAAGAAAGGCTTGATGCCAAAATTCTAGATAGGTGACTCTGTCACGATGGCCGTTGCCCGAAATCTAGATCGGTGGTTGTACCACAATTATTTAAATGGCCGTTGCCACAAATATTATATTAGGCTTAAAGCCTACTTTGGTGTGTTGGGGGGTGGGTGACTAAAGCTCCCCACAGGTGTGCTGGTTGGTACGGGGGTGTGTGGCGGATGGAAATCTAGGTTTGGTTTTGGGAATTGCATATCATTTGCATTTTCTATGCTAAAATTTATTATATTTGAAATGGGCTTAGGCCTAAATAAACGCTTAAATGGTCATGGCCCAGTGGAGAATGGTTAGTGAGTTACACACTGAGTTCTAAGTAACTCACCCCATTTTTTTTACCCCTCTCAGGTAATAACAATTGATGGAGACTTGGGTCGGAGATGACTTCGTGGGAAGGCTATACTACAAATGGTGGTTTATAAAACTTTAAGACTTCTTTTATAATTTTTATTAAGTACTATTTTTAATGGCGATGTAATAAGGCCTTTTTAATTATGGATTTTATTATGTGGATGGATTTATTATGTTTTAGTTTTATTAAGTTAGATTGATTTAGTTTTTCATAAATGTTTTTCGAAACTTTCGTATAAAATAAAGGTTTTTCTTAAATATCTTTAAAACTTAGGAGATCCTTTAACTCTTCGTTAGAATATTTTGATTAAATAATTTTCAAAATTTTAATCAAATACTACTCTATAGATCCAATGATAATCTCTTGTGTTTTTAATCAAGGATTTCAAATAAACCTCGATTTTTTGATAAAGTCATTCTCTTAATCGTTTTGGAATTTGATTTCTACTTCGTTAAATGATTTGAATGTACATTAAATTTGTGTGGCATGCCAAAATTTAGGCCTAATGCATAGTAGGGTTTGGGGTGTTACATTTATGGTATCGAGCCCGTTTCAAAACTCTACCGTGGTTTGGGTTCAATAATGATTTACGTTTAAAACCACTTAAATTTCTAGACTTTATGTTTTAAAGGTAGTATGGCACCACGAGCATCCGACACCAAGTCAAGTAAGTATGTTCAGTAAGTATTTTTTTATTAAATGTTTATTTTTGTGATGAGACCTAAGGAACACTCTAGAACTTCTAGTTTTAGGTGTTGAAAATGATAGAGATCGAGACTATAGGATGTGATTACGAAAACAACCCTATCTCTTATATCTCATAAAATATTGTTAATAAACACTGAAATAATATTCTGATTCATAAAACTTGTAATCAGATTAAAGCGAATTAGTCAATATGAGCACTAGAGGACGTGGTCGTGGACGCGGTAGACATGGCCGTGGTAGAGGACGAGTCTTTGCGTCAAGCGCGGGTCATATACCGAAAATGGATGTACCTACGTCATTTAAGAGCGAAGCTGGATCTCATGATCATGCGAATGAGGATAATGCTTTGACTCAAGCAATGTTGTGAGTCTTAGAAAGAGTAGCTGGAGCGAATCGGGCAAGAATCATGGATCAATATCGGAATGACTCAAGTCTAGTGGTGCAGAATTTTTTAGAGGTGTCTCTGGTGTAGCTCCGAATGTGGCAGAATATTGGCTTGAGGCTGTAGAGGGAATTATGGATGATTTGGAATGCACCATCGAGTAGAAACTGAGAGTAGCCGTGTCTTTGCTAAGAGACGAGGCGTATCAATGGTGGCTTACTATTCGAGAAGACACCGAGGCTGCATTGATTAATTGGGATTTCTTTAAAGTTGCTTTCCAAGGGAAGTACGTCGGAATAAGTTATGTAGATGCCCGAAGGAAAGAATTCCTGAATTTGGTTCAAGGAAGTAAGACTGTGGCAGCCTACGAGGTAGAATTTCTTCGTTTGAGTCGTTATGCTTGTACTATAGTACAGACTGATCATGAGCGCTGTGTACGCTTTGAGGATGGACTGAATGATGAGTTGCGGGTACTGATAGCCCTACAACAAGTATGAACTTTTACCTCGCTTGTAGAGAAAGCTAAGATAGCCAAAGAGGCTAAGAATTCAGAACGCCAGAACCGGGAAAAAGTAAGAGGGAAGAGGGATTTTAAGTATTCTGGTTCTTCTAAAAGGTTTTAAAAGAGGCCACAAAATGATGAGTCAGTTCAAGTTAGGGCACCTATGACTACTAATCAGATTCAAGAATGTGCTGACTATGGAAGACGACATCCCGGAGAATGTTGGAGGAAAACTGAAACCTATTTTAAATGTGGATCCAAGGATCATCAGTTTAAGAATTGTCCTCGACGGATTGAAATGACTCAAGAAACTCGTAAACCTGAGGCTCAGCCAGCTAGAGGTACTCAGCAGCCACCAAGAGGTCGTGGACCAGGTCGTGGTGGTAATGGTAACGGACGTGGACAAGGTGCATTGGGTCAAGGTAATGGTGTTAGAGGTAACACAGACGCAAGATAGCCAGGATTGGTCTATGCTGTCAGGCGTCGTGAAGACGGTGATACACTTGATGTGATAATTGGTACATTTTCATTTCTGATGTACCTGTTACTGCTTTGATAGATATCGGATCTACCCACTTGTATGTTGCAGTGCTATATCTGGAAACCTAAATATTAGATCTGAGATTACCGATAGAGAGATGACGGTAATTAGTCCTTTAGGATAGTCGGTAATAGTGAATAAATTATTCAGAGATGTGCCCTTAGAGATTCAAAGAGAGGTATTTCTAGTAGACTTGATGGAATTACCTTTCGGTGAGTTTGATCTTATTTTGGGCATGGATTGGTTGGTGAAGCATCGGGCGCAATTGGATTGTGCCGAAAAGCGAATGTCAATTAGGACTGTGGTTGATGAGGAGGTAATACTAATAGGCGAAAGAAGAAACTTTTTGGCAAATGTGGTATCTGCTTTGAAGGCAGAAAAGTTGGTGCAAAAAGGGAATAGAGCATTCCTAGCATTCATCAGTGCTTTGGATGCCAAGGATTTATCAATAGAAGGTGTGAGAATGGTGAAAGAATTTCCAGATGTCTTTTCCGAAGAACTTCTGGGTCTACCTCCAGATCGGGAAGTAGAATTTGGCATTGAGCTTCTGCCCAGAACGGCTCCGGTGTCTATTGCTCCTTATAGAATGGCACCGAAGGAGTTAGCGGAGCTTAAAGCTCAAATTCAAGAATTGTTAGATCGGGGATTTATTCGACCAAGTGTGTCTCCGTGGGGAGCACCAGTTTTGTTCGTCAAGAAGAAGGATGGGTCGATACGTATGTGCATTGATTATAGACAGTTGAATAAATTGACGATCAAGAATAGGTATCTATTACCGAGAATCGACGACCTGTTTGATCAATTAAGAGGAGCTTCAGTCTTTTCCAAGATTGATTTGAGATCGGGTTATCATCAACTCAAGGTGAAAGAGGTAGATATTCATAAGACAGTATTTCGAACTCGTTATGGACATTATGAGTTTTTAGTGATGCCGTTTGGTTTGACTAATGCACTAGCTGCATTTATGGACATGATGAACCGAGTCTTTCAGCCTTATTTAGACCGGTTCATAGTAGTGTTCATAGATGACATCTTGGTATATTCGAGGAATGAAGAAGAGCATGACTCTCATTTGCGCACTGTGTTGCAAATTTTATGAGATAAGCAACTTTATGCCAAATTCAGTAAGTGTGAATTTTGGTTGAAGGAAGTAACTTTCTTGGGTCATGTAGTGTCAGCTGAAGGAATAAGAGTTGATCCTCGTAAGGTAGAGGCTGTGTTGGATTGGAAACCGCCAAAGTCAGTAGCTGAGATCTGAAGTTTCTTGGGTTTTGGCTGGTTATTATAGATGCTTTGTTGAGGGGTTTTCATTGATTGCTGCACCCCTAACTAAGTTGTTGCAGAAGGAAGTACCGTATGTATGGACCGATAAACAACAAGAAAGTTTCGAGAAACTGAAGAAGATTTTAACGGAAGCACCAGTACTGATTCAACCAGAGGCCGAAAAAGAGTTTACCATTTACTATGATGCGTCATACACAGGTTTAGGATGTGTATGATGCAAAGTGGAAAAGTGGTAGCTTATGGTTCTCGACAGTTGAGGCCACATGAAGTCAATTATCCTACTCATGATTTGAAGTTGGCTGCGGTAGTGTTTGCATTAAAGATTTGGAGACATTATCTTTACGGTGAGAAGTCAATCATTTATACGGACCATAAGAGTCTTAAGTATCTCCTTACCCAAAAGGAGTTGAATTTAAGACAACGGAGATGGGTGGAATTGTTAAAGGATTATGATTTCTCAATCGAGTATCATCCTGGAAAGGCTAACTTTGTAGCAGACGCGTTGAGTCGTAAGGTTGTATCGGAGTTAAGAGCAATGTTTGCTCATCTCAGTTTGTATGAGGATGGCAGTTTGCTAGTGAAACTTCGGGTAAAGCCTCTGTGGTTGGAGCAAATCAAGGAAAAGCAATTATCTGATGAAAAGTTGGGTCTTTTAATACAACAAGCTAGAAATGGTGTAATAGGAGATTTTAATTTGAACAAAGATGATGTACTGTGTTTTCGTGGAAGGGTTTGTATGCCCGAGGATTCGGATTTGAGGCAAATGATTCTTCTAGAGGTGCATAGTAGCCCTTATGCTATGCACCCCGGAGGAAATAAGATGTATCGGGATCTCTATGAGCAGTATTGGTGGCCAAAGTTAAAACAGAAAGTTACTGATTTTGTGGGAAAGTGTTTGACTTGTCAACAAGTAAAGGCAGAACATCAACTACCGTCGGGATTGTTGCAACCAGTAAAGATTCCATTATGGAAATGGGAGCGGATAACGATGGATTTTGTTAGTGGGTTACCCTTAACACCTACTAAGAAAGATTTCATGCAGGTGGTAGTAGATCGATTAACTAAAACCGCTCATTTTCTACCAGTTCATACGGATTACTCATTGCGAAGTTGGCTAAACTATATGTATCGAAATCGTGAGGTTGCATAGGGTACCAAAGGTTCATCATATCGACAGGATCCTCGGTTTACATCACGCTTTGGAAAGCTTTACATGAGGCTCGGGTACAAAGTTAAACTTCAGTACGGCTTTTCACCCTCAGTCAGATGGTCAGTTGGAAAGAGTAATCCAGATTTTGGAAGACATGTTAAGAGGTTGTGTGATTGATTTCAGAGGTAGTTGGGAGGATTTTCTACCATTGGCAGAGTTTGTGTATAACAACAATTATCAATCCAGTATTCAGATGGCACCCTATGAAGCGTTATATGGTCGTAGGTGTCATACTCCTACTTGTTGGACTGAATTAGTGGAACGACAATTGTTGGGTCCTGAACTGATATCTAAGACAGAAGAAAAAGTAAAAGTAATTCGAGCGCGGTTAAAGGAAGCTTCGGATAGACAAAAGTCGTACGCAGATCTGAAGCGTAAAGATATCGAGTTTGCGGTGGGAGATCAGGTCTTTTTGAAAGTTTCACTGTGGAAAAAGATTTTCAGATTCGGAAGGAAAGGCAAGTTCTGCCTTAGGTTCATTGGGCCGTACAGTGTGTTGAAGCGTGTAGGACCAGTGGCCTATCAACTTGATTTACCTCCAGAATTGAGTCAGATTCATAGTGTTTTCCATGTTTCTATGCTGAGACGCTATAGATCGGATCCATTGCACATAGTACCGGTAGAAGAAGTGGAATTAAGGCCAAATTTGTCTTTCGAGGAGGAACCAGTGAGAATCTTAGATCGAGATGTTAAGGTGTTAAGAAAGAAGACTGTACCGTTGGTTAAGGTTTTATGGCATAATCACGGAGTGGAGGAAGCTACTTGGGAGCCTGAGGATGCAATTCGACAACAATATCCTCATCTCTTTTAGCCAGGTAAATTTCAAGGACGAAATTTTCTTTAAGGAGGGTAGAGTTGTAACATCTTAAAATTTGAGTATTGATATGATGCGTGTTTTGGTGCTTAACTTGTGTATAATTAAAATTTTGCATGTTTAGTATAGTCTTGAGAAGACTTGAAAACTATTCAGAATTTGAATAAATTTTAGTAAGGAGTATTTAATTGAAGTGGAGCAAGTGACTTTAAGGTTTATGTAGATTTAAGTGATAAAAACTAGCATAAGATGAGCTAGTAGCAAGGTGGTGTTGGCGCATGCATGTTTGCTTGAGGGGAGAGGTTCGAATCTCCTAGCATGCATTTTGAAAGCTTTTATTTTTGCTTTCCTTAGCAAGTGTCGGTCATGGATAAGGTTAAGGGATGAGTTGGATATCATTTTTGGTAAGAAGACCAAAGGAAAAAGGTAAGTAAAGGTTTAAGGAAAAGAATTTCATGAATTAAGGTGATAAGGGGACATAAGGCATGAAATAAGGGCTTTGTTTTGGAAAGCTTTGAATGGCTAATTGTCTATGAACTTGGACGATTTTTGGGGCTAAGGAGGTTGGCTGAATTTTGTTAGTAGTTTGATAGGGGATTAGGAGCTAGTTTAGTCATTTGGTGTTTTTTTTCTCAAAGCTTGTTTCTCTCTAATTCTCTCCTTTTAGCCGAATGTTTATTGGACAAAAGGTAAACCATTTTTTTTCTCTTTTCTTTTGGCCATTTGAGTTTTGACCATTTTGGTCTTATTTTGTCTATTCTCTCAAACCATTCCTCCTAGTGCTGAAATCACCAAGGCATTGGAAGGCCATCTTTTTTTTCTTTTCACCCTTGCCGAATGCACACAAGCCTCAAATTTAATTCTTTGTTCATCTTCCATTCTTGAAAAGAACCGAAACATAAACACCCTCTCTTTATTCTTTTTGTTTTTCTTTCTTTCTTTTTGTTAAGAACACTCAAACATCACCATTTTCCAAAACCTTTCATCATGGCCGAATGTTGATGGTAAAACCTTAGCCAAATCTTTCTTTAATTTTTAATCTTTTCTCCTTCAATCAAATCCTTCTTTCTTTGTAGTGGTATAGTGGAGTGCCGATTTCTTTTCTACATCTTAAGTTGATCATAGCTATTATAGATCGGGTGAAAAAGGAGATTTCATCAGTCAAGGTAAGGGATTATTTCGAAAAGGGATTCTATTTTTATCTTTCTATTTTGATAAGATTGTATTGATTAAATCGATTTTATCATAGGGACTCTATCAATCGACTTCAACCTTTTGAACGAAAGAATCTTGTGGTAAGCCAATCTCACTCTTAAAATCAATTGGTGGTGATAAGGAAATATTAGTTTGACTAACAATTATTTGTCAATGGAGGCAATCAAAATAGGGACGAAAAGGGCAATAAATAGTGTTCGGAAGAGGGGTGGTTCCATTATTCCCCCTAAGTTTAAGAGAAGGACTGTTTCAGGAATTTGAGATTTTCCACCGGGTTGTGGACCCTCATCTAGCGAAAATCAATTATTCGAAGTCGTACGTACCCCTGAACCATTATTTACTCGTGGTACTGAACCTTTGATCGGAGAGAAATCGCAAATAGTGGTTGTTCGAGATTCTGAGGGTAAGATTTAGATCGCTCAATATTATAATAGTTTAATATTAAATTTTAGTGTTCTAATCCTTCGTAATGTGTGTTTAGATATCGACGAGTGGGAGAGTGTAGTTCTCACCGTAATTAGGTGTGTAATCTCACATCGTATCTCATGGGTTAGATGACTATCTGAGAGTAAAAGTTTGATTAAAAATCGCAAAGTTGGTGAAATCGAAAAATATGGTATTATCGACACTTTAGTTAAGTTGAGATCATGAAAATTTTGAAATCAATGGTTAAAACGATAATAAGAAAATCATATGTGATATTTGATAAATTTGAATATTTGACGCATATGTGATATTTGACTCAATGGACAATTTTTAATATATGTGATATTTGAAAATTTGGGCCATATGTGATATTTGACGATAATAAGTGCCATATGTGAAATCGATAAATGGGCCATAATGAAATTTGTGATATTTGATAAATGAGTTATATGTGATATGTGTTTTAATGGGCCAAAATTGATAAATTATAATATGGTTTTCTTTACAATTATTTTGTTATGTATAAACATGATTGCATGGGTTGGGATTAATGATGAAGAGAAGAAAGGCTTGATGCCAAAATTCTAGCTAGGTGACTCTATCACGATGGCCGTTGCCCGAAATCTAGATCGGTGGTTGTACCACAATTATTTAAATGGCCGTTGCCACAAATATTATATTGGGCTTAAAGCCTACTTTGGTGTGTTGGCGGGGTGGGTGACTAAAGCTCCCCACAGGTGTCTTTGGTTGGTGCGGGGTGTGTAGCGGATGGAAATCTAGGTTTGGTTTTGGGAATTGCATATCATTTGCATTTTTATGCTAAAATTTATTATATTTGAAATGGGCTTAGCCCAAATAAACGCTTAAATGGTCATGGCCCGGTGGAGTATGGTAAGTGAGTTACACACCGAGTTCTAAGTAACTCACCCCATTTTTTTACCCTCTCTGTAATAACAATTGATGGAGACTTGGGTGGGAGATGACTTCGTGGGAGGCTATACTACGATGGTGGTTTATAAAACTTTAAGACTTCTTTTATAATTTTTATTCAAGACTATTTTAATGGCGATGTAATAAGGCCTTTTAATTATGGATTTTATTATGTGGATGGATTTATTATGTTTTAGTTTTATTAAGTTGGATTGATTTAGTTTTTCATAAATGTTTTTCTAAAACTTTCATATAAAATAAATTTTTTCTTAAATATCTTTAAAACTTAGGAAATCCTTTAACTCTTCGTTTGAATATTTTGATTAAATAAATTTCAAAATTTTAATCAAATACTACTCTATAGATCCAATGATAATCTCTTGTGTTTTTAATCAAGGATTTCAAATAAACCTCGATTTTTCAATAAAGTCATTCTCTTAATCGTTTTGGAATTTGATTTCTACTTTGTTAAATGATTTGAATGTACGTTAAATTTGTGTGGCATGCCAAAATCCGGGCTTAATGCATAGGTCGGGTTTGGGGTGTTACAAATGCTCCTACAGTTTTCATGGACTTGATGAACGGGATATTCAGACTGTATTTAGACAGATTTGTTGTTGTATTCATTGACAACATTCTGATTTATTCGTGAGATGAATCTGAACATACTGAGCACTTGAGAGTTGTGTTACAAACTCTATGTGATAAGTAATTATTTGCAAAGTTTAGCAAATGTGAGTTTCGGCTCCGAGAGGTTGGATTTCCTGGGCATATTGTTTTAGTTGAAGGTATTAGAGTTGACCCGAATAAGATTTCTGCTATTGTTGATTGGAAACCTCCGAGAAATGTGTCTGAAGTCTGTAGTTTTCTTGGATTAGCGGGCTATTACATAAGATTCGTGAAAGGATTTTTGATGATTGCGACACCGATGACACGACTACTTCAGAAAGATGTGAAATTTGAATGGTCAGAAAAATGTCTGTAGATTTTCGAACAGTTGAAAGTATTGTTAGCGAAAGCACCAGTTCTGGATCAATTTGAATTAGGGAAAGAGTTTGTGATTTATAGTGGTGCGTCATTAAACGATCTGGGATGTGTTTTGATGCAAGAAGAAAAAGTTATAGCTTATGCTTTTCGACAACTGAAACCACATAAAAAAACTATCTGATGCATGACTTAGAGTTGACTGCAATTGTGCTTGCATTGAAAATTTGGCGACACTACTTATATGATGAAAAATGCCACATTTATACGAATCACAAAAGCTTATGTCATAGAAAGATTTGAATCTGCGACAACGAAGATGGCTCGAATTATTAAAAGATTATGAATTTGTGATTGATTATCACCCGAGAAAAGCTAATGTTGTTGCTGATGCCCTAAGCTGAAAATATTTGTTTGTATTACGAGCAATGAATACCAAATTGATGATTTGCAATGATGGGTCTATTTTAGTAGAATTAAAAGCTAGACCTTTATTTCTTCAACAAATCTATGAAGTTAAAAAAAGATGACCATGAATTGCACGTTAAACGGATTCAATGTGAGACTATCCCTAATTCAGAGTTTCAGGTAGGAGCAAATGATTGTTTAAGGTTCCAGAATAGAATATGCATACCGAGAAATTCAAAACTCATTCAAAATATTTTGCACGAAGCATACAATAGCTATTTATCTATTCATCCTGGGAGTACCAAAATGTACATTGATTTAAAAAAGTTTTATTGGTGGCAAGGCATGAAACTAGATATCTCAGAGTTTGTTTCTAAATGTTTGATTTGTCAGCAAGTCAAAGTTGAACATCAAGTACCATCGGGTTTACTACAGCCTATGATGATTTTCTAGTGGAAATGAGATAGAATTACAATGGATTTTGTGTTGGGATTGCTCCTAACTCTGAAAAACAAAGATGCTAACAAAATCTGGTCATTTCATACCAGTACGTACAGATTTCTCACTTGATAGACTAGCTGAATTGTATATTTCTGAGATTGTTCGATTGCACAGGGTGCCACTATCTATTATTTCTGATAGAGATCTGAGATTTACGTCGTGATTCTAAAAGAAACTACAAGAAACTCTGGGAACAAAGTTGAACTTCAGTACTGCTTTTCATCCTCAGACTGACAATCAAACCGAGAAAGTTATTCAGATTCTCAAAGACATGTTGAGATGTTGTATTTTTAAAGTTTGAGGCAGTTAGGAAAAATACTTAACGTTGATTGAGTTCGCATAAAGATGGCACCATACGAAGCTTTATACGGTCGCAAATGTCGAACTCCGCTATATTGGACTGAACTAAATGAGAAAAAGATTCACGGAGTTGAATTGATTAGAGAGACTGAACAAAAAGTAAAAATGATTTGCGACAGTTTAAAAGTAGCTTCAGATCGACAGAAATCATAAGCGGATTTAAAACATAAAGAAATTGAGTTTCAAGTCGAGGACCGCGTGTTTTTAAATGTGTTACCGTGGAATTTTTTTTTTGATTCGGCTGTAAATGAAATCTGAGTCCGCGATTTATTGGACCGTATGAGATTGTTGAAAGAATAGGGCTTGTAACGTACCGACTAGCTTTTCTACCATTAGAACTTGAAAAGATTCATAATGTCTTTCACGTTTCTATGCTACGTCGATACATATCTGATTTGTCACATGTGATTTCTCCGGTAGATGTTGAGATACAGACTGATTTGACGTATAGTGAAGCCGATCAAGATTTTAGCTTGTGAGCCCTAGTAAATGCTTTTTGGAATAAACACGGGATCGAGGAAGCTACGTGGGAACCTAAGGAAGCAATGAGAAAACAATACCCTATCCTATTTATCGGTAAGATTTTTGAAGACGAAAATCCCTAAGGGGGGTGAGTTTTAACAGCCCATTTTTAGTCAAATCAGAACAGTGGTTTCAGAACCACAAATTCGAAGTTAGAATATATATTTTATTATTTTAATAAGGTCTACAGCATCATAGATTAATTTCGTGAAAGTTTCGTAAAGAAATTTTACTGTTTGAATGGTTAATTTGATAAAAAAGACTAAATCGCGTAAAGTGCAAAAGTTTCATTCTATTACTTAAGAGTGTTAAATAGCTTTGGATTTTAAATATGATGGCCTTAAATGGTAATTAATCCATTTGAAAGGTAAGTGGACATTAACGGACATGTATAAATGAATTTTAATGTTATATACTTAAGATTAATATAGTAAATTAGTTATTAATTATGATAAATTGGTTAAAAAAAGAAAAAGCTCTCATATTCTTCAATTGTTCATCGGAAAAAAAAAGGAGACTCCATTTTTGGTGTTTTAGGGTTCGGTCACTTTGATCTTCAATTGTAAGTCCATTTTTATTCTGTTTTTAATGATTTTTATGTTTTTGAGATCATTGTTTCGTATTCTAGCTAGTTCGTTCCTTAGATTTCGAAATTGTTAAAGATTTATCATGTTTCCATTTTTGAATGCTTGAGTAATTTGATGAATTATGATAGATTTGAAAGGTTTAATGTTAGATTAATAGTTTTTGTAAAGTGATTTTCGACAAAAATGTCAAAAAGGGGTTAATTTGTGAAATTGTAAAATTATGTGGGTAAAAGTGTGATTAAATAAAAGATATGGGCTGCTAGGGACTCCATTAAAATTTGGCTAAGCATGGATTTGTACTAAATTACATGAATATGAAATTTTATGTGATAAGGATTAGATTGTAAAAATGTGAAACTTTAGGGGAAAATGTGTAAAATAGCCCTAATGTGTGTTTTAGACTAAATTGAATAAATAGTTGATTAAATAAGTTGATTTAAATAATATATAGATCAAGATAAATTGAGATCGGGATTAGATCAGGGAAAAGGAAAGGTTGACGATTAGCCGATATTTCTATCTGAGCAACTCGAGGTAAGTTCGTATAATTAGAATCAAACTTTTAAATACTTGTAATTATTTGAAATGAATGTAATAGATCTACTTGAAATAAGAATGCCTTATTGATAAAGTCTAATCGTTACTGAGCCTCTTTGAACCGTAGGGTTTCGTAGGATACGAGTGACATGTCACTAGGGTTACCATTTAGGTCTAGATCCTGCATGCATTGCAGCCGCAGATCGTATGAGCTTACTGATATATCAGCTTGTAAGAGCTTACGTTTTAGCTCAATAGAGCTTACTGTCCATCAGCTCAGGAGGAGCTTACTAATCATAGCTCGAAAGAGCGAAAATGATAATGAATTGACGGATTACTGATTATTACACGTAATGTATATCACCCGAGTATCCCTCGATATTCTAATAGGTTCAACAGGCATAAATTCTATTATTGGTTATGTGAATAAGGTATGTGTTATACGGATGAGTTACTATTATCGAATAATTTACTGTTTATATGATTGAGAGTGAGATGTTACAAATGATGTACATGGCATATGAATTTGATATGATACAATGTATTGTGTAATAAATTGAGATAATGGATGATTACATGCACAAATGTGACTAACTTGTTGATGAATGCTTGTGTATAGGCATTTGGCAACTGAATTTGATATACTTTGTTTAATTGTTTGATTGTGTATAAATGGTAAGTTAAATTCTTAATTATATGGGCTTTCTAAGCGTTAAAGCTTACTGTATTTCTTTTTCCATGTTTTTTAGAAGTTCGATAGCTCACTCGATTCGGATAAGTCGGAGTTACACATCACACTATCCAGTTGCTGTTGGGTACTTTTGAACTCTTGGATATTTGTAAATATGGCATGTATAGGCTAGTTAGAAAGATGATAGTTATGGTTACTTGAGATAGTGATTTTGGTACATGTTGTGGTATAAGTTAAAGTCATGTGATTTGGATTAACTTGGTATAATGTTTTGGTTGTGTATAAGTATTCAAATATGGTATGTTTTGGCAAGTAGTAGATGGAATGGAAATATGCAATTGTTGTCTTGATATGTAGTAGACTTATGATTGGAAAATGCATGGTATTACTTAGGTATTTGAGTACTATGTTAAGTTGGTATAATATGTGTATGAAATGCTATGGATTGGCTGCCTATTGAGTTATAAAATGTTGCATATTATACTTGTGCCGGTATGTAAAAATAGGGTGGCAAAGTGGCTTTGCAAATAGCCTATTTTTGTCCACATGGGTAGAGACATAGGCATGTGTCTCAGTCGTGTGCGACACACGGTCATGTTACATGGCCATGTGTTCCATGGTGTTGAAATTAAAACCAAGTCAGTATGCTCCACACGGGCTCACACACGGGCATATATCTGGCCGTGTGGTACAAGTCAGTATACCCCCCAATTGGCACACGACCTAGCACACGGGCATTTAACTTGGCCGTGTTGCATAAGTCAGTATACCCTACAGGATTGGCACGGCCTAGCACACGGCCTGGCACATGGGCGTGTGTGGCCATTTCGAAGGGCACACGGGCTAGACACATGGGCGTGTGACCCAAGTCAGTATGTACCCCCTATTTTCACATGGCTGGTGACATGGGCGTGTCTAGTGGTCGTGTGATACACATGGCCAGGCCACACGGTTGTGTGTCCCCTATTTTGAGAAATTTTTTCAAAGTTTCATGAAAGCTTTTTAAGTTATCAGTTTAGTCCCTAACCTCTCCTAAAGTATGTTTAAGGCCTTGTAGGCTATTATAAGGGACAAATTGATTGATATGGAATGATGATTGTATGAATTGATCGAATGTATGAGAAAAGTTTGGTAATGCTCCGTAACCCTATTCTGGCGTTGAATATGGGTGAGGGGTGTTACAAAAATAAATATTATTTGTGTTATTCAACCAGGATTCTCCTATCTCTCTCTATAAATAGATGGCATTGGTAGAATTATTAACACAAGTTTTTTAATACAAAAGTTTCATATATTGCTATTTTTCTAGAAAGCCATGGATATTTATTTTCTAAGAATAAATTCTATTTTCTAGGAATAAGAATTTCTTCCTGCTATTTCTATTTGTGAGAATTACTTTCTTGTTAGAAGTAATAAATTATTTTTGGTTCTTGTTTGGTTTTTATTATTCGAACCCACACTCGATGCAATTCAAGGTACGAGAATAACAAAGAAGGCCATTTGATTGAAAGCCAGGAATATTTCAAATTTTTCTTGCACAAAACACAGGTACATTTTAGGAAAACTTTATTACTATAAATGTAACACCCCATTACCCAACCCGATCGTCAGGTCCGAGTTACTAGCTATCACATTCGTTGTCAGAGCAACTATGATAAACCATATTCAATTAATACTATTAAATGTTCAATTTTCAACTTAATCCTACATAAAATACAATATACGATAGCTTTTGGGTCTTATACAAGCTTATAGAAGATCTAAAGTTATATCAAGACCGAAAAGGACCAATTTGTAACAATTTCAAAACATTGAGTTGACGTCGTGACATCAGGTGGTTCCTTGTCGCAACACAACATACTATCTAGGATCATCACAACAATCAATGTATGGTGTTGCATTGTGCCATGGCATTCAGATCTCATCGCAATGATGTTTGAACGACATTGCGATGTCACATACTATTCTTGAAATTTTAATGCACATCAACCTGTATTTTTTTTTCTATTACTAACTAAGAAAATTTAACTCATAATCAACAAATACATATATCCCTAAATTTTCAATTCAAACACATTAATACCTATTTCAATAATATGTCAATACCTTATAAGCTATAAGTTAAACTATCAAATGCAATTCATTCAAATCATATTCATACATGTTATCTACAAGCACCATTTGCAAATACATCATTAATAGATTACAAAACTATATGAATAACTCATATACAATTTTCTGCATTCGTATGATTAATACCATTTATCCACTTTCAATTCATTATTCCCGAAACATAACAAAATACCAACACTCAACCTAGGTACATGCCATATAGCCAACAAAAGAAAATATACAAACATTTTTTAGTTTGGGGATCTTTATCTGGATGCTAAAGTTGATGCTCACAACCTTGATATGAACCTAACTTGCACACAGAAAACAAAATTTTATGCTAAACAATAATGCTCAGTGGTATTTCTATGATTCAAGTCAATATAATGCAAAATCCTAATCAGTTGTATTTAACCAATTTCAAATACAAATGTTAACTAATTCATATACAAGTTATGCAAATCTTCAAACCATACAACAATATGCATATGTCTAAAATACACTGGTTATGCCATTTGATTCAACTAAGCATACTATCTCATTTAATAACCAAATGAATAAACTATATTGATTTGATTTGCATTCACGTTTCTTTCACTTTTATAGATTCAATAAATTTTACATATAATTTTTGAACCAAAAACAATTCAACTACTATATTCCATATTGGCCTTCATTCTCATTTAACCAATTTGAATCTCTTTCACATGCTATCGGTATTCAAATATCGTAAAAAAATCTATAGTGCAACTTGTAATGTTTGATCATTTCCAATTAAAACTAATTAATACATTATGTCCCCTATTAACGTGACTCATACTCAAAAGGATACACTGATACCAACTAATACACTAAATTTGGCACTCAATGCCTCATTGGAAAGTTCGAAGTAAATAGATAGCACCTAGCTGTCATTGGTATAACTTAATTAAAATTTGTGTCCAGCACTCACTGACATGTAATCGAAGTAGCTCGTACTCAATCTATCGCTATATAGCATGCCAACTATATCTGACTCTGCCCGAACAGTTAGTAGGGTAACCAAATTTTTTGATTCCATTATATAGTCCAAATTACATTTCATCATTTCCAATTCATCAACCAATTCATCATTTCATTACATAACATAGCCTCATTCAACCCAATTCAAAGCCAGTTCCATAATTTCGTCAAGATATAATATTTTCAAATCTATTCAATCTAGTCATCTATCTCGTTAATCAATCACAATCATACCAATTCAATTAAATGAACCATTTTCAACTCAATTCAATATCATGCCATGCAAACAGTATAAATACGCAACAATTAAAGTGATTTGAATTATAGTTGAGTTACTCGTCATCAACTCTGGCCTTTTCTTTCCCTCTTGACAGTCTTGCTTCGTCTTTAACTACAAATAATAGTCCAATAATACAAAATATTAAATTATATCTCAATTCACAATAAAGAACAAAGTCACACATATTTTTTAATTTATTGAATTTAGTCCCTAAAATCGGGACTAACATAATTTAAAGACTTGAATTAAAATCCGATTTCACCAAAACTCATTAGGGACTGTCTATTTTCTATCCTTACCAATAATTCATGAAATTTTTAATTTTATTCAATTTGGTCCCTAATTACAAAACTATCAATTAAACTTTACAATTTAGTCTTTTTATTAAACTGAACTTAATTTCTATTAATTTAACATCTAAAACATTCAATTCTCAACAATGGCATAAAAAATTCACTAATTTGATCAAATTGATCCTTGGGTTAGCTTGATTGAGCTTCCAAGATAAAAAAAATCTATAAAAATAAAAGAAAAATGGCTAAGGACTTACTTACAATTGGAGCTTAGAGCTTGGAAATCCATAAAATGGTGTCTCCCCCTTTTCTTTTCTTTTATTTTCTTACTTTCGTATGATTGGAGAAGATGATAAGCTTTCTCTCCATCCACCAATTTTATATTTATAGTTAAATTAAGTTTATGATAGTTAATTAATTATGTTTTGAGTTTAGTGAACTTTAATTTATTTATTTAATCCACCATTATCATTACCATCCACTAACACTCACTTTGGCATGGTCTAATTTCTATTTTAGACCTTTTATTAATTGAAATAAGTCCCAAAGTCATTTCCTAATTAAAAATCTATAGCGATTGGACTTTACAATTTAGTCCTTGGGCTTTAGTTAACCATTATTTTGGCTAAATTAACTATCCAAATTTGAATTCATCTAAATATTAGCTCCATAAATATCCCTAACTGATATTTACAGACTTGATTTAAGTAAACGAGGCCCCAAAATCTCATTTTTCGACACTACTGGAAACTGGGTCGTTACAATAAATATCATAAATCGACTTGATTTTTAAAATTTTAATTTTCTGCTGTGAATGAAAATCATTTTCTAAACCAAATTTTCCAACAAGTTCCAATTTATTTTAGTTATTTTTGGATTTGGAACCATGATATTCCTCATGGCTTGTCCTTTAAGAGTAATGCACGATAGTTCAGTAACTTTGTTGGTGTGTTCTTGGATTACGATGCTTAAGCCATTTCCAAGGGCCTTCGTAATTACATGAGGATTTGTGGGTGTATTAATATCTAATCTTCACTGAAACATCAAAAAAAGATTTCCTTGTTTGTAGTCGGTAGCTGTATGCACAGTTTTAGTACAAGAGGCTTTTTTGTTGCTTTCTTTGTGGTTGTTTAGGGCATGGGGAAAGTTTTTTCCCTCTCCAGATTATGCATAAGAAAGCATATCTATCGATGGATAGGGACATATCACTATGGGTGAGTCCTCGTCGTGGTTTAGTGTCAAATAGCTATTGATTACGTGAGGAAAGTGATAATCATTTCCCTAAGATAGGGACAAAAATTAAGGGGAAGGAGGTTTTAGTGGAGCCTATCCAAAAATCAAATTTTGTATAAAAATTAGCTGTAACGACCAGATTTTGGGGCTAGTTGGAATAGTAGTTTCAGAACCACTAATCTGAGATCAGAGAAAATTATTTTAATGTTATTTTATGGGTTATAACATGACTGTATGAGTGCATGAAAATTTTGGTGCATTAATTTTAGTGATCTCATGCTTAATTTTGAAAAAGGACTAAATCACATAAAGTGCAAAAAGTTTTATTCTACAAGCTAAAGTGTCAAATAGCTATAGAATATTAAATTATAAATCTTTAATGTGCAATTAGGCCTTTAAGAATGTGTTGACCGGCCATAGGGGACAAGAAATGAAAAATTTTGTCAAAGTAGGTGAGTGTTTGGTGACTTAATTGACTAGTAATAATAAAATAAAGAGAAAAGATATCATCTTTTCATCTTCTCCACACTACCACTGAAAATTTTAGCAAAAAGAGGAGCTTTGGAAAGCCTAAAATTTTCAACAACTTGAGCCTTTTCTAGTAAGTATTTTGATGGTCATTTTTGATTATTTTTGTACTTTTGGAACCCTTGTAGCTTAAGCTAGCTAATGAGGGGACTATTTTGCAAAATGGTTGAGAGTCTAGGGTTTTTCCATGAGAACATTAGTGTTGATTTTTGAATTTTTATGGAAGAAAATGAATCTTGGTGTTAAATAAATAACTTTTGTGAAAGGAGTTTCCATGAAAATTCCTAATAGGACTATTTTGTAAAAGTTATAAAATGGATAGTAAATGTGTGTAATAATTGGAATTGTGAGTTGCTATAAAAGAGAATATGAATCGGCTAGGCTTGGGTGTGTGAAAAATGAACACATTTCATTTTATGAGCCTAGGGGCAAAATTATAATTTTGTAAAAGTTTAGGGACAAAATAGTAATTTTACCAAAATGGAAATTTTTGGAGTGATTTGATTAAAGTAGTTATTTAATAAGCTAAATATGTCATTATAGATCAAGAAGAACGTGGAATCAACCTTGACCGAGGAAAAGGCAAAGTTTTGGACTAAACTTCAAATTGACATATTTTGTATCGAGGTAAGTTTATATGTAAATGAGACATCCCTTTTTACTTATGTTTTTACATATTAATGCATTGTGTAAAATGTGAATGAATATTATTGGTATCTATTAAAATGATAGAAAGTGAGGAAATTCTCGGATGAACCTTCAGAATAGGAAAAGGATATGGATAAACATCCGTGAATAGGTGATTGTTGGTGGGCAGTGTGCAATACCACTGTATTTATTTTTTGTTGGTGGGCTATGTGCGATGCCACCATATTTATTTTTGTTGGTGGGCTGTGTGTGATACCACCGTATTAATTATTATTGGTGGGCTGTGTGCGATACCACCATGTTATTTATTAATGGTAGGCTGTGTGCGAAACCACCGTGTATCTGGTATTATTCCGAAGTGTTCATCGAGAAACTTTGACTAAGTGAATTTACGTGTGGCTATGTGGTGATAAGTGCAGGGTATAAGTGCATGTAAATGTGAGTAATGTTTATGATATGTGTTTGGAATGTGGTAAGATTTGAAATGAGTAAGTATAACTACAAGGATCTGAGTTGTTCTTGATTAGTATGAAATGTTCTTGATTGATAAGTATGTGGTATGATGTTCATGTCTTACTAAGCTTAAAGCTTAATCCCTTCTCTTTTCCCTTGTTTTTTTAGTGTCAAAGAGCCAGCTCGGGATACGGAGACTGTCAGAGGATCACTAACACTATCCACACATTTTGGTATAGTTAGATTTAGCATTTTGAGTATGGCATGTATAGGGACTTAGTCTTTTTGGGTATATGTCATATTGGTTTAGCCAAATGTGTTGGCTTAGGATGATATTTTATTCATTTTGTATAAGACCATGGATGATGGCTATTTCTTATTATCGATATATGGGAATAATGATGTTAGTCATGAACGTGCAAGTTGCATGGTTGAGTAATTGGTATACTTATGCATGAATGAGTTGGTTACTTGACGTGGTTTATGTTGGTACAAGAAGGGGCAGCAGAAAGGGTTTGGTAAATAGCCTTTTTCTTGTCCACATGGGTAGACACACGGGCGTGTGTCTAGGTCGTGTGTGATACACGGTCTGCCCCATAGGTGTGTGGTTTGGCCTTGTGTCCCCCTGCATCCTAAGTTGGCAAAAAGAATGCCCAGTAGTAACCACATGGGTTGGGACACGGCCATATGTCTCAACCGTGTGGAAGACACGGTCATAGGACTTGGGCATGTGCCCAGACCATGTGAAGTCTGCACTTGCATTTAGGAATTTAATTAGCCACACTGTCTAAGGACACGGGCATGTGCCTTGGTCGTGTGACCTTATTGGGTTGATGACATCAAAAACATAATGTCAAGGTTTTGCACACGGTCCAAGACATGGGAGTGTCATGGCCATGTGGCGGACATGGGCCATGGACACGAGCGTGTGCCAGGCCATGTGAAAACCCCTAGAGGTTAGAATTGGGAATTAAATCCACACGGGTGGGGGACACGGGTGTGTCCCTATATGCTTAGGCCGTGTGAGATACACTGCCCTTCAACATGGCCATGTTATCAAGTCACACGGGCATGTCACCATTCCACACGAGCTTGTGCCCCTTTTTTTTAGTGACATTTTCCAAAGTTTTCTAAAGAGCTCGATTTGATCCCGAAACATTTCTAAGAGGTGTTTTGGACCTCGTAGGCCCATATTATGGATGTTAAGAGGAAGTTTGAAAATTTTTAAATTTGAACGGACTTTTATGACTCAGAATTGTGATTATGCATGTGTTTAAGATAGGTAATGCCTCGCACCCTGTCCCGGCATCGGATATGGGTAAGGGGTGTTACATTAGCCTTAATCTAAGGCTAAAATTAGTAAGAAATTTGAAAGTTGGGATGATGGTCCAGGAAAGGGATGGGTAATTTAATTTGGGGCAAGTTATGACAATAGGCAAGGAGATGGAAGAAAGGTATGTAAAGTTGGTGGATGGTAAGAAACGGCTTCACATGGATTTGCAAGTAATTCATGTTTTTAGGCTATTAAATTTATGTTTTATTGGCGTTGATCAATCCGGGATGTTGACCAACTTGTATCAATTAGGCTTACTAAATAGGTTAGTCGAGCCCAAAAAAGCTATTATGTTGGAATGCTGCAGGGCTAAGGAAGCTATAGGCCATTCAATACCTTCAGTCGATGCTAAGGGAGTATAATCCCCAAGTATTTTGTTTTATTGAAACAAAACCATGTGATTGAAGAATGAAATTTATTCGACATAAGTTTAGTTTTCTACAAGGTATTGATGTGAGTTCGATTGGTTCTAGAGATGGCTTGTCAATTGGGTGGAAACTAAGGTGTGATATTTGACTACGATCTTGTTCTTAGCACTATATGAGGTAAACATCCTATATGATGGTGGTTTGGATTTCTAGAGGTTCAACAACTTTTATGGCACTCTAGAGGAGCAATTATGGTTAGAGTCCTAGGATCTTCTGAGAAGCTTTAGTACACAACATTCTAAAATGTGGATGGTGGCGGGAGATTTTAACAAGATTGTATATTCGTCTGAAAAGTTGGGTGGTTTACTTTGTGATAAGAGAAACATGGCAACTGTTCACCAAGTTCATGACACGTGGCGCTTTTAGAAGGCACGAAGTGGATGCCCAAATATGGTTCTCCACCTCTCATCTGTCGAGCTATCCTTAGCTACCCATCCTCCTAGATGTACCAACTATAATGAGACCACCCACTAATAGGGATAACATCCCCTTTCATCAAGCTACCCGCTCACCATGGTTTCGCTACCCATTCTTCAGTGTGAACACTCTCCTTAGGTACCATTGGGACCTACTTGAATGTAATAACCTCATACTCCCTCAAAAGGCATAACAATATAGATCCCATCATGTACGTCCTTCACGTACTCCATGATGATAACCGTCTTGCCATGTCACCACTATCAAACAAGGGGTAGGTCCTATAAATACCATCCAATATGAGGGAAAAGGGATATTTTTCCATTAAGCAACCTTGAGCACTTACTCCCTTTACTCTCAACCTTCCTTGTAAGGGCCAAATTCTGCCCCGGCCCAAACCAAACCAAATAAAAATAAAAACAAAAATTCATTGTCTAAGTCCATTTACAAAAGAAGCCAAATGGCCCAAAATAAAAGAAAACCATAACGACCCAGTCTTAAACATTTTCAGTAAATTAGAAACCCTAGCCCCTTTTTCGCGCCACAGCCTTGCCATGTCAGTAGGCGTGCCATCTGTCACTCCTTTGCCACTGTCACCTGCAAGAAAAAGAACAAGGATCGATGCAAGCCCGAACACGCGAAGCAGTAGAAACAACAAAGAAAAATACAAAAGAGTAGTAATAGACAGTCTTGTAATTCAGCTATAAAAAAGGCCATAATAGCTACCATGTATTTTTTTACACACACACAAGAGTAATCAAAAAATAGAAAACGAAAGTTTCAAAGGTGATTTGCATCATTTTTTTTTATCTATTATTTTTTAAAAAGAAAAAAGGAGAAATACACAGAGAAATCGAATAAAAAAAATTACAAAAGGTGACTACTATCACTTTGTTTCTGTTATATTTTAAATATATAAAAAATATATAAAAAAATGAAAAGAGGAAGAGAAACTCACCTGGGGCGCTTCGTCTCTCTCGTCGTCGGAGGTTTTCTCCGGTGCGAAAAACTCGAAATCGAGGTCGAAGGGTTTTAATCGAAGTTTTCTTCTTGTGTTTTCGAGTGGAAGGTAGTGCCTTCAAAATCGGGATCTTTTTTTAAAAAAATTAAAAAAGGGGGGTTTTGAGTTTTCGACCAGTGGACGGCAGAGCCGTCGTCGACGACCAGTGGCCATCACAGCGACGAACTCGCCGGAGCCAAGGCCAGCCAAATTCGTTTTGAGAGAAAAAAGATGAGAAAGAATTTTTTTTTTTTAGAAAATGAGGGTAGAAATATTTTTTTTCTGATTTTTGCTATTTATATAGGGGTCTATACGGCGTCATTTTGGACTTAAGCATCAGTTTCCAAAACGACGTCGTTTTGCTTGAAAACTGAAATCTGACCCAATCCGCCCAGAGGACCAACGCGTTTTTAACTAATGGTCTATTTGGGCAATAGGTCCTTTCGCTTTTGAGGCTTAGTTTGATCAGGTCCTATCCTTTTTTTATTTTTTTAATTTTGCCACTCATTTTTATTTTGTTTCAATTTGGTCCTTGGACTATTTTAAAAGGGAAAACCCCCTGAAACAGTGTTGTTTTGACTTGACCCGCGTCTGACCCTACCCAATGCCTTAGGATACGCATGTTTTTGGACTATTTATACTTTTAGTCCTTCCTCTTTTGCCGCCTGCTTCAATTTAGTACTATTTTGTTTTTTTAATTTTATCACTTAATTTTGCTTTATTTTTATTTTGGTCTCCCATTGAACGTACATTTAGTAAGCTCGAGAATAATTTCCTAGTTGGTCCCCACCCTTTTACGCGTGTTATATTTTGGTCCTTCTGAAAAACGGTGCGCATAAGGACAAGGAATATTTTCCTACTCGGTCCCTGTCCTTTGTAGCGCGTTGCACATTGATCCTTATCAGTCTATTTTTTATCCGCCTAATTTCATTTAGATTTCAATTAAATCCTATGTTTATTTATTTATTTATTTATTACTTCCTTTTTTTACACTTAAAAATTAAATTGTTTATATCCTTTTATTTGTGCATTTGTTATTTATTTTCGTTATTATTTGATTTTATTTTTTTTTGTCTTGCGCACTTGTTGTTTTATTATTTTTATTATTTTAATATTTTCATGTCATATTTATTTATCTTTTTAAATATGCATTTCCATTTTCATTTTTATTTTAAGTTACTTTATCATTTGAAATACATATTGTTTTAAATGTTACATTTGTTATTATTCAAAAAAAGGGAAATTTTTAAAAATAAGGCAATGTTTCGTATTTGGACATTCGAGAAGTCGTATCCTAACTTTTGGGTTTCGATTTTCTCATTGAACCTAAATGACCGAATATGCTGTTAAAATTAAAATACAAGAGATTTAAATAAAAAAATAAAAGGCAAGCTTATTCTCAAGGATTCGAGGTGTCGTGTCCTAACTTACGAGATGTCACATTTTGTTACCTCGAGATAAGAGAGTCTTTAACATATGTTTTGATTTATTCAAGTAATTTTTAAGTAAAAATAACATTAATACAAAGAGGGATCATATTTTAAACTCTTTTCAAGTTTTCAACTTTTGACACTAAGACATTAATTAATCAACTAGGTACCAATTTTGGGCGTTACGAGGGTGCTAATCCTTCCTCATGTGTAATCGACTCCCAAACTCATTTATCGAAGTTTATAGACCAAAAATTGTTGTTTTAGTAAATCAAACCGTTTATTAAAACGATCAAATTACAAGGTGACCCGATCACACCTCATAAAAAATGATTGGTGGCGACTCTCTTTTTTATTTTCAAATAAAAAGTCGATATCAAAAAAATGGTTTTGACAGCTTGGCGACTCAGCTGGGGACAATATAGATTCAAGCCACAAGTTGATTACTTTTCATTTTTTGTCAAAAATTGATAATTTGGTTTAAATTTACGATCCTTTCGTTGCATTTCGTTTTTATGGCCTGCATCATTTTGATATGTTTGCTTTATTGGTTTGATTCTTTGGATATATTTTTGCATATTGCATTACATAACCGGTCGATTATACCTTTTTAAGTGGGAGTGAGAAACTATTCTTTCGTGAGGTCTTCACCTCCATATAGGATAGTGGATAGCTTTTGGGATACATCTCTACCTATATCTTTGTGAGATTTTAATCTATGTATAGCCATAGGGAAATGTATTCCCCTGAACTGAACTCGGTCCGTATAAGCCTATAATGGGTGAGGATCAAGGAATCTGACGGTTCAGGTACCCTTCCTTTAGAACCAAACCGCATATAATGAGCCCTAAAAGCCTACCCTAGGTAGAACCACATCGAACCCTAGTGGTCCCCGAATAGGTGCTCTATTTATTATTCCTTGTTTGCTTTAAATTCTAGCTTGGTATGAAATGTACTGACTTGTTTTGTTTTATTTTGACTGTGATTGCATGGCATTTTCATCATAAAAAAGGTGTTGATTCACGTTCAGTTACTAAATAGAGAGCTTGCCATGGAAAAGGAATTTCTTGATAAAGTGGTAGATAATGCGGCTGTCTGAATATGGTTCGAGAAAAAGCAACTAGAGAAGGGTGAAAATCTGATGGAAGGGTATGTATCAGAATTGTGGGATTTCACTCGCATCAGTGTGACTCAAAACAATCTCCAAGATTTGAAAGAAATATGTGACCAATGGGAAGATGAAACTAAATAGTTATTCTAATGTAACTATGGTGATCTCCCATATTTACTCGATGTCAAGGTGGATAAGCACTTGTTTCAAGCTCTGGCTCAATTTTGGAATCCCGCCTACAGCTACTTTACCTTTGGGAAGGTAGATTTGGTATCTACTATGGAGGAGTATACAACTTTGCTTCGATGCTCGAGGATTCAAGCCGAAAATGCTTACTCTAGAGCTGCCAATGTCCCGAATGTCTTAAAGAAGCTAATGGGCATCACGGGAATAAGTGAGTAATGGGTCACAACTTGGGTCAAGCAAAAAGGAGATAGTAAATGTATCCCTTGGAAAAGTTTGCGAGATTTGATTTTGGCACATCCGGACATGAAGAAAAGGGTCGATTTCTTCGCCTTGAGTATCTATGGGTTAGTAATCTTCCCCAAAGCACTAGGGCACACAGATGAGGTAGTTTTAGATTTATTTGATCGGCTTGACAAAATGGTCACGCCCGTATCGGCAATTTTGACTGGAACCTTTAGATCTTTGAGTGCATACCAAAGAGTGGGTGAAGGAAGGTTTATCAGGTGTGCGCAACTCTTGTTCCACTTGTGGAAGGTAGAAAAGGTTTCTTATCGAGTATTCTCTAAGAATTACTCTCCGTTAAAAGAGTTTGTGGCTACCCCAAGGCAAGACAACATTTTAGAAGAAAGTGGATGGAAATTCTCCAGAGTCTTCAAGATGAAGATGTCGAGTGGAGAGCCCCTTGGATGATCTCTGATGAGATTTTGTATCGATGTGGGGACTTTGATTGGGTTCCTCTACTTGGGATATGGGGAGCTGCTGGATATACCCCTCTACTCGTATTGAGACAGTATAGATCGAGAAAGTTCATACCAGCAACGCAAGGGTTAGATCAATGCGAGTTTGCATACAAGGGTGATAACTACAAGAAAAGGTTCGTGAAATATCAAATGCTTGGAAACAAACCCAAAGAATAAAAAGATTTGCTGCAAATCTCTTGACGACCCCCGAAAATGATTGGTGGTGGGGTAAAAGAGTCAACGATAATATTCCTGTGTTAAGTCAAGAAAACACTCGACCAATAGAAGAACACCTACAAGTTATCCCATCTAAGCTAGAGATCATAAAGTAAGACTTTGAAAAGAGAAGTTCAGAACTATGGAAAAAGATAAAATAGTTGGAAGAGGAAAAGATGTAGCTAGGATTAGATGTCGAAGTCCAAAAGTTAGAGGCCGAGAAGATGAGAAAAGGAAAGAACAAGCTGAAGAAGACTTGGACAGTTTAAAAACATATTATAAGAAGCTGCGCTTGTCGATAAGGATTGCTGAGTTGGGTAAAACATCGGAAGAATGGCGGTAAGAGATCAAAGAAGAAAAGATTAGAGCTGATCAGTGGGAAAAAAATTCCAAGATGCTCAGGTTTGAGAAGATGCTTTAAAAATGGATTTGATAGAAAGCCAGAATGAAAAGGTGGGGATGAGAGCTTGGGTAGCAAAATTAAAAAAGTTACTACATCAATATCGTAGTCGCAACTTTGCAACTGAGTTGAAAGCAAGCCTATGTAAGATCGAAGAGTTGAAAGGAAAGATAGGATAGCTCAAGGCTACATTGCAAAATTGTGAACATCGAGTTGAGTTTCCTGAAACAAACAATGAACACTGAAAAGAGCAACTCCACTATTCTCAAGGTCAGGTTAGGGATAGAGATCATATCATGGATGAAGTCGTGACTCAAATATGGGAGGTGGCTGATTATTTCCAAACCTTAGCAGATCAAGCTGATGTACTAATCTTAAAATATGAATAAGAATCCAAGCAGGGCTGAGAATTAGCTTGGCTTCTTAGGAAAGTTAAGGCTTTGAGTATTAGGAAAAAGTCGTATATGTAAAGAAATTTGTTTTCTAGTAAAGTTGTTCTAATAGAATTGAATCAGAATCAATGACTCTTTTTGCATTCATTTCATTCATCTACATTACATTTCATCATATGCATTAAGTTTCATAAAAAGAACCTAATTAATCAAAATTATTAAATTTACCCTGGAAACCAACAAGAATCTACCAACTGAACATCGTTATAATACTCGTGGCAAAACCAATGTAATGGATCAAAGATTAGAGAGACTAGAACAGATTCAAAATGATATGCAAGATCAGTTGCAAGCGCAACTGAAAGAATAGTTAGCGAGCGTACAACATGACATGAGGGATCAAATACAGGAATCCCAACTAAGTATGTTAAGCCAATTGAAGCAGTTGCTGACTGGAGAACTTGAAAAAGGGAAGAGCACTGTGGTCAACTCAGGGGATGATACTAAAGACCTTGCCTATCCCCCAAGCTTTACCCCAGAAAATGTCCAAACACAACCAGATGCATATCCACGGAGGGTACTAGTTACCATAAGACCTCAACCATGTCAAGCTAATACCTCGACACCGATGAACTACTCAACAGGTTTTGGTTCCAATCATGGGGATAATCTGACTAATCTGACTAATCCCGTTGTTCCTGATCTAGACGATATGGAAGAAATGGATAAAGCAAGGGTAGAACTGCCAAAACAACTAGAAGATCGATGCAGGTGGTTGGAAGAAAAATTTAGAGCAATGGAGAATGCTGATTACCATTGCGGGATTGATGCTAAGGATTTGAGTTTGGTCCCAAATCTAATACTCTGAATGAAATTCAAGACTCTAGAGTTTGGGTCCTGAAGCCTATATCACAATGTTCTGCCGAAGGATGATGGGATACATCAATACCGATCAACTATTAATTCACTGCTTCCAGGATTGTTTGATTGGGTCAGCCACCAAGTGGTACAACCAACTCAGCCATGCCAAAATTAGCTCATGGAAAGACTTGGCACAGGCTTCCATAAAACAATACAGCCATGTGACCGACATGGCGCCCGACAAGATTACGCTGCAGAATATGGAAAAGAAGCAAAGTGAAAGCTTCAGACGGTATGCCCAAATATAGAGAGAGGTGGCAACGCAAGTCCAACCACCTCTTTTAGAGAAAGAAACAACAATGCTTTTCATCAATACTCTAAAAGCCCCATTCATTAACCATATGTTGGGAAGTGCTACCAAGAGCTCCTCAGATATAGTAAGGTCTAACGAAATGATTGAAAACGCATGAGAAGTGGGAAGATAGATGAGGGGGAAATGCCAAAAGACCAGCCCCAAGGAAGAAGGAACATGAAGTGAAGAACACGAGCTTGTATAATAAAGGGTATTCCAAACTGTTCATTGTAAGCTAGCCAAGAGCCATAACTACCAGCCATTAGAGCCCCCAAGGCAATAATCTAACTCAAGGTCAAACACAGAAAGACTCCAATTCACACTTATCCCGATGACATATAGGGAGCTATATCAGAGTTTGTTCAGTGCACATGTGGTATCCCCATTCTACTTGAAACCCATGTAACCTCCGTTCCCAAAATGGTATGATGTGAACGCTCAATGCGAGTACCATGCGAAAATAATGGGGCACTCAATTGAGAGCTGCACCACATTTAAAAAGTTGATTGAAAGGTTTATTAATATGGGAATTGTAAAGTTTGACGACCCATCAGGACCTAATGTAGTAGGAAATCCATTACCCAGTCATTCTGATAAAGGGGTAAACGCGATAATGGAGAGTGGAGGAAAGAGAACCAAAATAGATGTGGTAGAAGTAAAAACCCCACTAAGTTGGGTTTGGAAAAAGATGGTAGAGGGAGGATTAATCGTGCAAAATTTAGAGGAGAGACTTAGAGGAGTGAAGAACTACTGTGAGTTCCATGATGAAGAGGGTCATGAGATCCAAGAGTGTATTGAGTTCAGGGACCTAGTGCAAAATCTGATGGATAATAAAGAAATTGAATTTTATGAAAATGTCAAGGGTTCGGAAGGAGGAGATGTTTATGCTTTAGGGGAAGGATCAATGGAGAAGATCCACAAAGTCAATCACCCGGTAGTGATTATTTCACGACCAGGAAGTAATGAAGTGGGAGCACAAATGGCACCAAGGGTCATAATTCAGAAACTCATAACTTTTCCCTACAAGGATATCAAAAGGGTTCCATGGAATTTTGACTACAACATGATGATCCCAGGAGAGGAGAACCCGATTATCATTTCTGAAGAGGGCCAAGATGTGGGTTTCTACACGTGCAGTGGGAGGCACTATGATCCATCAAATGTAAGAGCTGAGCCCATTAAAGGAAAAGCCTTGTCGGTCAAACAAAAGAAAGAAAAGACAGCTAGACTTGAATCACCTGTTAATACGCTGGTAACTAAGAAAGAGGCTAAAAATTCTTGAAATTCTTAAAGCATAACAAGTATAGTGTTGTAGAAAAGCTACACAAACAACCAGCTCACATATCAGTGCTAGCTTTACTTTTAAGCTTGGAGACACATCGTAGCGCATTGATGAAAATGTTAAATGAAACTTATGTTGCTAATGATATCTTTGTGAACAAGCTGGACCACCTGGTTAACAATATAAGTGCCGACAACTTCATCTTTTTCAATGTTGATGAAATACCTCCGGGGGGCATGGGATCTATGAAGGCCTTACATATCACAACCGTTGTAAAGAATATACATTACCAGGGGCGCTAATAGAAAATGGCTCTTCACTCAACGTCTTGCCTTTATTCACGCTGAACAGATTACCAGGGGATAGCTCTCACATGAAGACATTCCAAAACATAGTGAGAGCATTCGATGGTACAAAAAAGAGGGGGACGGGAAGGATTGAGATACCCCTTTTAATTAGTCCAAACATGTATGAGGTATATTTCTTGGTGATGGACATCAAGCCTTCTTATATTGGCTTGTTGGGGAGGCCTTGGATTCACTCAGAAGGGGCAGTGCAGTTGTCACTGCACCAAAAGCTAAAGTTGGTAATAGAGGGTCGACTGGTAACGATAAACGCGTAAGAAGACATTATTGCATCTGTAACCAATGACATGCCATACATAAGGGCAGACGATGAAGCGATAGAATCTTTCTTTCGATCGCTAGAATTTGTGAATACAACCTTCATCGTCGAAGGGAACAAGATCCCGATGCCAAAATATCCAAAACTACGAGGATGGGCCTCCAACTGACAATTGGGAAAAGAGCCTTACCCGAGAAAGGACTCGAAAAATACCTACAAGGAAGGGTCAAGGCACCAATCATGATGGACAAATAAGACCACTTTGGCTTAGAATACAAGCTAGATGCGAGGCAAAAGAAGAAAGAGCTGGAAAAGAAGCAAGAAATGAGAAAAGTATGATTAAGTAGGGGAGAGGTCAAATGGGAACTATCCAGAAATTTTGTGTTAGGAGGAACAATTCACCCTGAATAGAAGATGTCAAGAAAAGAAAGTGTAGAAGAAATGTTGGGAAATCTGAACATCAATTCCATATTCGAAGAAGGAATTGGGGGGGAATTTATCAGGCATCTGCCCCTATATACTTGGAAGTGTTCTGGACAATTGGACTGCGGAAGAGATTCCTGTAGTTTTTAGAGCTAATTCAGAGTAATGTTCAAAACACGCTTATTGCTCTAAGCTTAGAAGAAATAAGAATCCTTTTGTGAAATAGGCTTATATCCAACATCTTTATTTTTATAAAATGCATCTTTGTGTATCATCTTAAGCAAATATTCTTTTATTCTTTCCATTTCATTCATAATCATACCATACAGATAATTATTCTTAGATTCTTTTGTTCTTTGGATCTTCCTTCATCCTTATAACAGGTCTCTAGATATCAATGATATGAGTGACGCCACTACTGACTCAGGGTCTCCGTTTGAGCAAGATATGTGTCTAGGGGAACCTCAGGACTTTGAAGATAATCAAGATTGTAATCTATCTCCTGATTTTTAAGGATGGTAGAAGAAGATGAGAAACAAATCCTACCTTACAAAGAATTAGTAGAAATTATGAGTTTAGGAGAAGAGAAAAATGTGAAGATCGGAGCTTGTATCACTGCAGAGACAAAGCGAGGCCTCATTAAGTTACTCCAATAATTCAAAGATGTCTTCGCATGGTTGTATCAAGACATGCCTGGTCTAAGTACTGATATCATGGTACACCGG
Source organism: Gossypium rotundifolium (assembly GCA_025506655.1). NCBI lineage: Eukaryota > Viridiplantae > Streptophyta > Magnoliopsida > Malvales > Malvaceae > Gossypium > Gossypium rotundifolium. The sequence goes on from CP106726.1 coordinate 37,958,640, forward strand.
CTCCCCATAAAGGAAGAATGCAAGCCAGTTAAACAGAAGCTTCGAAGGATGAGGCCTAATGTCTTACTGAAAATAAAAGAAGAGGTCAAGAAGCAATTCGATGCTGGTTTCTTACAAGTGGTTAAATACATAAGACGGGTAGCCAATATCGTCCTTGTCCCTAAAAAAGATGGAAAAGTACGAATGTGCATAGACTACAGGGATTTGAACAAAGCCAGCCCTGTAACACCCCATACTCGAGTCTGATGCTAAAACTGGATACGAGACATTACAATGCTTGAACTCACTTAAAACATGTACTTACGGCTATAAAATTTTGTTCCGAATTAAAGACTTCTCTTTCTTAGTCTAATCATACATTTCATGGGCCTACGAGGCCTTAAACACGTATCTGGAAACTTTCGAAACTCAAATGAAAACTTTTCCATAAAATAGGGGTCACACGCCCATGTGACTCGGGAAATGCCCGTGTACCCTTAACACGTACCTGTGTCTTCCACCCGTGGTCGACACTGGCTAATTACACACGACCTTGACATGCCCGTGGATGTAAATCATGTGCTATACCCTGATATACTGACTTTTTCACATGGTCTGGGGCACACGCCCATGCTCTGACTATGTATCACACACAGCCTAAACCAACGACCGTGGGATTTGCCCGTGGCCTATTCTGACTTTAAACACTAAGTGCAGAGTACGCACGGCCTAGACACATGCCCATATGTCTAACCGTGTAGGCACTTAGAGGCTATTTACCAAGCCAATTGCCACCATGAAATCAAGACCAAACTCATGCTCAATTTAATACATTTTTCATAAACATTACTACATGCTTCATTGATCTCAATAAACATACACACTTAGTCAATTTTGGCCAATCACTTAGTCATATACAAAAGAATAATAAACTTAATAACCAACACTTTGGCTCTTCTTAAAAAATATTTTCAAAATGAAATGCTTCCTTTACATGCCATACTTAGTAAAATAACTTGGCTATACAAAAATAGCGATTGATAGTGTTCTCCGAGCTCCGATGACGATGATCCACGAGTTTGGCTTGGCGAAACTACATAGAAAAAAAGAATAAAAGACATAAGAATTTAGCTTTGTAAGTTTGCATATAATGCACATAGCAACATACTTGATTTATATAAACCATTTGGCATAAACTATGGTATCATAGATTTTAGTTATAAAGCTTACTTACTAATACTGAATCTTACATATCTCATGATACTTACTAATCTCATCCTCGTGATATAAATAAGGTACATGTATTACTTGGTCACATTGATCAGTATACTTTAACATGATATTCATAATATTTCATTCATCATTCATAACATGGTAATGCTCATTTACAACTTAATAGTAGTTTTGCTTACTTAGCTTTCTTATTATCTCATTTGAGCTTAACTATTTTGCCCGATGAATTTTTATGAATAACCAAGGATACTAGATCTCGACCCACGCATAACTTGATGCCAAAGCCATATCCTAGATATGGTCTTACATGGAATTTCTCATCTTGGTTTTGAGGCCATGTCTTGACATGGACTTATAAGAAGTCTTTCTCATGTGTTCCCTTGGGAACTTACCATTGCCATGTCTGGACATGGTCTTACTTGGTATCTTTACTCATGAACTCTTCAATGCCGAGCCTTGGCTTGGACTTACATTAAATCTTCCTTGTTCTCACCAATGCCATGCCTTGGCTTGGACTTACATGGGATCTCTATCTCTTGATAGCTTTTCAATGCCAATACTTGTCTTGGACTTACATGATAACTTGCTTGATTGCCGATTCCATGCCTTGGCTTGGTCTTATACGGACTTTCTCATTTCATGTGGTAGATCGAGTATCCTAGGTAATTCATTTTCAATCGGGACTTTCTTATACTTAATCTCATTGGTTTCTTTGTTTAACATAACATTAAACATTTTGATGATAATATTGTTCATTACACTAAGCAGTTCAATGATATAAATCATAAAGCTTAGAAATCATACAAACTTACCTCAATATACAAAATGTATGTAGATATGCAATTTAGTCCTCGACATTGTTCTTGCCTCGGTTTTGATCCGGGCTTCATTTTTCTTGATCTATAATAATAATTCAACTCATTTAATAATCACATTGACTAAATTGACCCTTAACACATACTTTTCCAAAATTACTATTTTGCCTCTAAACTTTCTCATATTTGCACTTTTGCCCCAAGGCTCGTAAAATGATTCTCATTCAACTTTCATAAACTTCATGCTTAGCTGACTCATTATCTCAACTATAGCAATAGCAAATTCTCACTACTTCTACCATGTATGACCAAATCTCATAAATTAACAAACTAGTCCCTACATGCATTTTTCATGAATTTCACATAGAAAAAGATGTTTATCTAACATCAAACTCTCATAATCTTCCATAATACATCATTTAACATGCATGTCATTCATGGGTATATTTTTGAACATGCATCTTAGCTCAAATTATATATAAAAACAACTAATTCATAGTACGAGAACTCCAAAAATATGGAGAATATTAAAAACGAAACTAAGATGAACTTACTAGCAAGCTTGAAAAATTGAAGAACCCTAGCTATGACTTCTTTCAAATTTTCGGCAATAAAGGGAAGAAGATGAATAGATTTTTTTTATCATCTTTTTCCCATTTTAATCATTTAAATTGATAAATTACCAACATCCCCTTCTCTCTAAATTTTTACAATTTACTATCTCATGTCCAATTTTGTCCAAAAATTATAATTTGGGCAAATTGCTACTTAAGAACTTCTAATTGATATTCCAAAGCTATTTCATACAAAAAGATTCTAGGAACTCATATTTTGTAACTTTTGCAATTTAGTCTTTTTGGACCCTTCAACCTCAATTTAACAAAATTGCTTCATGAAACTTTCACACTAGCATGCAAACATGGCATAAACCTTAAGAACTCGTAAATTCACCTCAGATTCATGGCCTCGCACCACTATTCTGGCTAGGCCCTAAATCGAGCTGTTACACTTCTCCCCCTTAGGGATTTTCGTCCTCGAAAATCTTGCTAGCAAATAAGTTCGAGTACTGGCTTCTCATGCTCTTTTCTGGTTCCCATGTAGCTTTCTCTATCCCATTCCTTTGCCACAATACTTTCACCAGAGCAATACTTTTATTTCATAGCTACTTGAATTCCTGAGCTAAAATCTTGATTGGTTCTTCGTCATAAGTCATGTCAGGATGAATCTCTATCTCTGACAGGGTAATTTCATGTGAAGGGCCTGATCGGTAGCGTCTCAACATTGACACATGAAACACATCATGTATCTTTTCTAACTCTGATGGAAAAGCCAATCTGTAAGCTACCAGCCCAACTTTCTTGGTAATCTCAAACGGTCTAATAAAACGTGGACTTAACTTGCCTTTCCGGCCAAATCTGAGAACTTTTCTCCAAGGTGACACTTTCAAGAAAACTTTATCCCCGACTTGATACTCTATCTCTCTTCTCTTTAGGTCCAAATAAGATTTTTGTCTGTCTGATGCAGCTTTTAAACATTCTCGTATCACTTTCACTTTCTCTTCAGCTTCTCTAACCAAATCAACCCCGTGAATTTGGTTTTCTTTGAGTTCAGTCCAAAATAAAGGCGTTCTGACTTTTGCCCATATAGAGCCTCATAAGACGCCATCTTTAAGCTCGATTGAAAGCTATTATTGTAGGCAAATTCTACCAATGGGAGAAACTTTTCCCAACTGCTTCGGAATTCTAGAATACAACATTTAAACATATCTTCGAGTACTTGAATTAATCTCTTCGACTGACCCGCAGTTTGAGGATGGAAAGCTGTGCTAAAACTTAATTTTGTACCCAAGGATTCTTGCAACTTCTTCCAAAATCTGGAGGTGAATCTCGGATCTCTATCTAATATGATTGACAAAGAAACTCCATGAAGTCTTACTATTTCAGAAACATACAAGTTTTCCAACTTGTCGAGTGAGTAGTCAACTCGTACAAGTAAGAAATGAGATGACTTCGTGAGTCTATCAACTACAACCCATATAGCATCTTTCTTGTTCGGTGATAATGGTAATCCCGTTACAAAATCCATAGTGATACGATCCCATTTCCACTCGGGTATCATAATTGGTTGAAGCAAACCCGAAGGTACTTGGTGTTCAGCCTTTACTTGCTAACAAATCAAACATCTTGAAACGAACTCTGAAATATCTTTCTTTATTCTCAGCCACCAATACAATTGCTTCAAGTCATTATACATCTTGGTACTACCCGGATGTACAGATAGACATCCATTATGTGCCTCATACAAAATTCTCTGAATAAACTCCTCTTTTCTCGGTATATAAACTCTATCTTTAAACATCAAATATCCATCAGAATTAATCCGAAAGTCAGATTCAACATCTGGCTCGCATTGAGTTCTCTTGGCTTGTAACTCTTTGTCTTCTTTTTGAGCTTCAGTGATCTCTTGAAGGAACATTGGTCTAGCTTTTAACTCAGTTAGAATAGAACCATTGTTAGATAAGGTCATCCGTGAATTCATTACCCTTAATGCAAAAAGGGACTTCTTGCTCAACGCATCAGCGACCACATTCGCCTTTCCTGGATGGTAGTCAATGACCAACTCATAGTCCTTTATCAACTCTAACCATCTCTGTTGCCGTAAGTTCAACTCTTTCTGCATCATCAAGTACTTCAGACTTTTGTGATCAGTAAAAATCTGACATCTTTCACCATATAAATGGTGTCTCCAAATCTTCAAAGCGAAGACTATGGCAGCCAACTCTAAATCATGGGTCGGATAATTCTTCTCATGAGGCTTCAACTGTCTTGAGGCATAAGCAATCACCTTGCCTTCTTGCATGAGTACACAGCCTAATCCATTTAAGCATGCATCACTGTAAATCATAAATTCTTTCCCTATCTCGGGTTGTACTAAAACTGGAGCTTCTATCAACATTGCTTTCAATTTCTCAAAACTTTGTTGGCATCTTTCTGCCCACTCAAACTTCACATTTTTCTATAACAATTTAGTCATCGGGGTTGCAATCATAGAAAACCCCTTGACAAATCATCGGTAGTAGCTGGCTAGGCCTAAGAAACTCCTAATTTCAGAGATATTACTCGGTGGTTTCCAGTCCATTATAGCCAAAATCTTGCTTGGATTCACCCGGACTCCATCTCCCGAGACAATATGTCCTAGAAATCCTACTTCATTGAGCCAAAATTCACTTTTACTGAACTTGGCATACAACTGATTTTCTCGTAGAATCTGTAAAATTGTCCGTAGGTGCTCAACATGCTCATTCTCATCCCGGGAATAAATCAATATGTCATCAATGAAAACGACTACAAACTTGTCAAGGTAGGGTTTAAAGATGTGGTTCATTAAGTCCATGAATATCGTAGGAGCATTCGTCAAACCAAAGGGCATGACTAAGAATTCATAATGCCCATATCTTGTTCGAAAAGCTATCTTGGACACATCTGAATCCTTTACTCTTAATTGATAATACCCTGATCTCAAGTCTATTTTGGAGAACGCATTAGCTCCTTTCAGTTGATCGAACAAATCATCGATCCTAGGCAATGGGTACTTGTTCTTCACTGTCACTTTATTAAGTTGATGGTAATCTATGCACAATCCCATGGTGCCATCTTTCATTTTCACAAATAAAACTGAAACACCCCAAGGAGAACAACTCAACCTAGTAAAGCCTTTATCTGTCAACTCTTGCAACTATATCTTCAGCTCTTTCAACTCTGTTGGAGCCTTTCTGTAAGGAGTAATAGATATTGGTACAGTACTGGGAGCTAGCTCAATATTGAACTCAACCTCCCTAACTGGTGGTAGTCCTAGTAATTGCTCGAGAAAAACATCCACTTACTCACATACTATCGGTACTGACTCAATCTTTAGCTCTATTTTTCTATCATTCATCACAAAGGCCAGATATGTTTCATACCCTTTTCTTAAGTATCTCTGTGCCATCATATGAGAAATCACTACCGGTGACCCACTCTGTTCATCAGATTCTATATAAAGAGTGTCTCCATTCTCACATCTCATCTCAATGTATTTCTTCCCACAATTAACTATTACATCATGGGTGGTCAACCAGTCCACGCCAAGAATGATGTCAAACTCATCAAATGGTAGCAACATAAGATTTGCTTTAAAATAATGACCTCTAATCATTAGTGGACAATCTTTTCATACTTCATTAACTAACACACTCTGGCCTAAAGGATTAGACACCTTAATCGTAAATTCTGTAGAATCTATAGGCATACTCATACTGGATACTAGTTTCATACAAATATAAGAGTGTGTGGATCCGAGATCTATTAAAGCAATAACTTTGATATCAAAAAGAGAAAAGGTACCCGTAATAACATCAAGAGAAGATGCCTCTTCGCGAGCGCGAATGGCATAAGTCCTCGCAAGTGCCCTACCCTCAGGTCTCACAGCCTGCTCTCTATGGTTACCTCTTCCACTTGCCCAACTACCCAGGTTTCTCTACGGTCTGCCTCTGACCATACCCCAGATCTCGGGTTCTGAGTTCTCTCTTCTTTTGTCATCTCAGGACAATCTTTTATAAAGTAATCATGGGAACCACATCTGAAGCAAACATTTTCATGCTCTTGACATTCACCGAGATGGTGTCTGCCACACTATGGGTATTCAGGTCTATCAGATCGAATGTTCCCCACACTAGCAACTGAAGTAGTCTGTGCTTTATTCCCCGAATTCTGCTTGCTCTTGTTCTTCTTTGAAAACCCAGTGGAAGTAGCCGATCGGGTAGGGAAATCTCTTGACTTCTTGGATGAAGATTGGAATGACTTATTCCATTGTCTCTTTCTAGAGTCACAAGACTCCATTTCAGATTTTCTCTTCTCTTTTACTAACTCTTCAGCCTTACAAGCCCTCCCTACTAACACCACAAATTTTTTTAATTTGAGGACAGCAACAAATAACTTGATATCATCATTTAGTCCATCTTCAAATCTCTTAATCATGATGGCTTCAGTGGACATGCATTCTTGAGTGTATTTGCTGAGTCGCACAAACTCTCGCTCATAATCAGCCATTGACATCTTGCCTTGTTTCAATTCTAGGAATTCCTTCCTTTTCTGGTCCACAAATCTTTGACTAATATACTTTTTCTTGAACTCTTCTTGGAAAAATTCCCATGTGACCTTTTCCCTCAGTACTACCGACACAAGGGTGTTCCACCATTGATAGGCAGCATCTCTTAAAAGAGAAACTACACACTTTATACATTCCTCAGGTGTGCATGACAACTCATTAAATACCCTGATAGTATTTTCTATCCGAACTCAGCCTTCTCTGGATCATCATCTTTTCTAGCCCGAAATTCTTTTGCCCCATGTTTCCTGATCCTATCAATTGGAGGTTTGTCTCCTCTTACCACCTCTACTACTTGAGGGACTGTGGGGATAGGTTTTGGAATAGGCGGGCGTGGAAGGGGTTGTACATTAAGGTTCGTACGAATGAATTTCGTGTACCACACATTCATCATATGGGGGAAGGCTTCTCTAGCCTCTTCTCCTCCTCCTTGACTCACCATAGAGGTCTATTCTCATTCTCATTAGGCACCGTCCCTTCAGCAGGAGCGGCGCATTACTTTGTACATCAGCCGCCTCAGCTCTTTGAGATCCATTTACTATATGTGTAAACATAATTTAAGTCATCAGGAGTCGTCACACATATGACATGTATAGCTAGACTCATTCTCGTGCTACGTTAGTCCTAGAACTGACTAAACCATAGCTCTGATACCACTAAATGTAACACCCCATACCCAAGTCTGATGCTAAGACTGGATACGAGACATTACCATGCTTGAACTCACTTAAAACATGTACTTACGGCTATAAAATTTTGTTTCGAATTAAAAAATTCTCTTTCTTAGTCTAATCTTACATTTCATGGGCCTACGAGGCCTTAAACACATATTTGGAAACTTTCGAAACTCAAATGGAAACTTTTCCATAAAACAGGGGTCACACGCCCATGTGACTTGGGATACGCCCGTGTACCCCTAACACATGCCCGTGTCTTCCACCCGTGGTCGACACTGACTAATTACACATGGCCTTGACACGCCCGTGGATGTAAACCTTGTGCTATACCCTGATATACTAACTTTTTCACACAGTCTGGGGTACACGCCCATGCTCTGACCGTGTATCACACACAGCCTAAACCATCGACTGTGGGATTTGCCCGTGGCCTATTCTGACTTAAAACACTAAATGTAGGGTACGCACAGCCTAGACATACGCCCGTTTGTCTAACCATGTAGGCACTTAAAGGCCAAACTCATGCTCAGTTCAATACATTTTTCATAAACATTACTGCATGCTTCATTGATCTCAATAAACATACATACTTAGTCAATTTTGGCCAATCACTTAGCCATATACAAAAGAATAATAAACTTAATAACCAACACTTTGGCTCTTCTTAAAACATATTTTCAAAATGAAATGTTTCCTATACATGCCATACTTAGTAAAATAACTTGGCTATACCAAAATAGCGATTGATAGTGTGCTCCGAGCTCGATGACGATGATCCACGAGTTTGGCTTGGCGGAACTACATAGAAAGAAAGAATAAAAGACATAAGCATTTAGCTTAGTAAGTTTGCATATAATGCACATAGCAACATACTAGATTTATATAAACCATTTGACATAAACTATGGTATCATAGATTTCAGTTATAAAGCTTACTTACTCATACTGAATCTTACATATCTCATAATACTTACTAATCTCATTCTTGTGATATAAATAAGGTACCTGTATCACTTGATCACATTGATCAGTATACTTTAACATGATATTCATAATCTTTCATTCATTATTCATAACATGGCAATGCTCATTTACAACTTAATAGTAGTTTTGCTTACTTAGCTTTCTTATTATCTCATTTGAGCTTAACTCTTTTGCCGATGAATTTCTATGAATAACTGAGGATACTAGATCTCAACCCACACATAACTTGATGTCAAAGCCATATCCTGGATACGGTCTTACATGGAATTTCTCATCTTTGTTTCGAGGCCATGTCTTGACCTGGACTTATACAAAATCTTTCTCATGTGTTCCCTTGGGAACTTACCGTTGCCATGTCTGGACATGGTCTTACTTGGTATCTTTACTCATGAACTGGTCAATGCCGAGCCTTGGCTTGGACTTACATGAAATCTTCCTTGTTCTCACCAATGCCATGCCTTGGCTTGGACTTACATGGGATCTCTATCTCTTATAGCTTTTCAATGCCAAGACTTGTCTTGGACTTACATGATAACTTGCTTGATTACCGATTCCATGCCTTGGCTTGGTCTTATACGGACTTTCTCATTTCATGTGGTAGATCGAGTATCCCAGGTAATTCATCTTCAATCGGGACTTTCTCATACTTAGTCTCATTGATTTCTTTGTTTAACATAACATTAAACATTTTGATGATAATATTGAACATTACACTAAGCAGTTTAATGATATAAATCATAAAGCTTAGAAATCATACAAACTTACCTCAATATACAAAATGTATGTAGATATGCAATTTAGTCTTGACTTTGTTCTTGCCTCGGTTTTGATCCGGGCTTCATTTTTCTTGATCTATAATAATAATTCAACTCATTTAATAATCACATTGACTAAATTGACCCTTAACACATACTTTGCCAAAATTACTATTTTGCCCGTAAACTTTCTCATATTTGCACTTTTACCCCAAGGCTCGTAAAATGATTCTCATTCAACTTTCATAAACTTCATGCTTAGCTGACTCATTATCTCAACTATAGCAATAGCAAATTCTCACTATTTCAACCATGTATGACCAAATCTCATAAATTAACAAACTAGTCCCTACATGCATTTTTCATGAATTTCACATAGAAAAAGATGTTTATCTAACATCAAACTCTCATAATCTTCCATAAGACATCATTTAACATGCATGTCATTCATGGGCATATTTTTGACCATGCATCTGAGCTCAAGTTATAGCTAAAAACAGCTAATTCATAGTACAAGAACTCTAAAAATACGGAGAATATTAAAAACGGGACTAAGATGAACTTACTAGCAAGCTTGAAAAATTGAAGAACCCTAGCTATGGCTTCCTTAAAATTTTTGACAATAAGGGGAAGAAGATGAATAGATTTTTTTTATCATCTTTTTCCCATTTTAATCATTTAAATTGATAAATTACCAACATCCCCTTCTCTCTAAATTTTTACAATTTACTATCTCATGTCCAATTTTGTCCAAAAATTATAATTTGGGAAAATTTCTACTTAAGGACTTCTAATTGATATTCTAAAGCTATTTCATACAAAAAGCTTCTAGGAACTCATATTTTGTAACTTTTGCAATTTAGTCCTTTTGGACCCTTCAACCTCAATTTAACAAAATTGCTTCATGAAACTTTCACACTAGCATGCAAACATGGCATAAACCTTAAGAACTCATAAATTCACCTCAGATTCGTGGCCTCGCACCACTATTTCAACTAGGCCCTAAATCGGCCTGTTACAAGCCCGAAAGATAATTTCCCATTGCCTCATATGGACACTTTAGTGGACAACATGGTAGGTTACTCACTGTTCTCCTTTATGGATGGTTTCTCGGGATACAACCAGAAAAAGATCCATTCTGAAGACATGGAGAAGACCATATTCGTAACCATGTGGGGAACATTTTGCTATAAGGTGATGCCATTTGGACTGAAAATGCGGGAGCAACGTATCAAAGAGCCATGGTAACATTGTTTCATGACAAGATACACAAAGAAAATGAAGTTTATGTCAACGATATGATTGCAAAATCTAGAATAGAAAAGGAGTATGTGCAAGTCTTGGGGAAATTGTTCTTAAGGTTGAGAAAGTTCCAACTAAAGCTCAATCCAGCGAAATGTACCTTTGGGGCTAGGTCAAAAAAATTGTTAGGATTCATTGTAAGTGAAAAAGGAATTGAGATTGACCCAGACAAAGTCAAGGCTATACAGGAGTTGCCTTCTGTAACATCGCTCACTCGTATTCAACTCCAAAATTGGGTTAAAGAGTATTATCGGACTTATTACACAATTAAACATACATTTCTCAAACATTTTTCCATTTCAAGTATAAATCATTCAGAAACATCCATATCGTCCCTAATACGAGCCTACGAGGCCCAAAACATGCATTAGGAGTGGTCTGGGACTAAACTAATAACTTAGGAAACTTTTGAAACAATTATAAAATTTTACAAAATATAATGGACACACACCCATGTGGCCCAGTTGTGTGTCTCACACTGTAAAAGGCACGCCTGTGTCACAGGCCGTGTGGACATTCGAAATGGGATTACATGGTCGTGTCCCAGCCCGTGTCCAACCTCATGTAACTAACTGACTTGGGTCACACAGTCGACCACACTCCCGTATGTCTAGCCCATGTGCCTTTCGAATTGGCCTCACATGCCCGTGTACCAGGCCTTGTGCTGAGGACATGCCAAACCTATAGGGTATACTGACTTATGCCACACGGCCAAGTCACATGCCGTGTGGACAAAAATAAGCTATTTAACAAGCCATCTTGCCACCCAAATTTGCATATACCCACACCAAACCAAATGGCACATAATATGGCATGAATATGCATTCAACTAACCACAATCAATCCTAATTCATGTTATTTTTATACTAAGAAACATATAGTTCAATACATCATATTTTATCAACTCAAAACATACCGAATCCACAATCTCAAATCATCAATATGAACATTTCAAATTTTGCATCATTTAGCCTAATCTCACAAGCATATAATTTCTCTAATATCAACCATTCACCACAAGCATTGACATAGCAATTATCAATACAAGAAATAAGCCATTTGCACATATATATACACACTCAAATCAACCAAAATAAGTCAACGCTCATGGCTATATACAAAACCAAACACTTAATATTTGCAAGCCATTTCAAATAACTAAATTCATTACCAAACCATAACCAAAATGACCATACTTCCTATACATGTCGTATACCAAAAATATAGATTCAAAAGTACCAATGTGATAGTTGGATAGTGTGATGCGATCTTTGTCGATTCCCAAATCCAAGCTAGCTTCTATTTCATTATAAACACGGAAAAATAAACAATGTAAGCTATAAAGCTTAGTAAGTTCGTATAGCATTAACATCAACTTATCATATATGCACAATATAAGCAATTTAAACATAACATATCTCAATGATTCACAAACCTTCCACATTTTTTTATTCACCAAGTTAGTTATGAATTTCATAAATCTTCTCATTTCAAAGCTTGTATGGTTCATGTACATACCTGTACTATCTCGTACCAAATTCATACTCAACCACATCTCTAATGTACCCGTTAAACCATTCAGAATACCATTAGATACTCAGGAATCTCGCACCCTAAGTTCCACATATATATAGCCGAAGCTATCTCAATCTCGTATCACATATAATGTTCACTCTCGAGCTATCAACGGGTCTGCTCACACAAGCTGACGGTCATGACGAAGCTACATTGTGCTGCTCACACAAGTTGACGAGTATCCGCAACACATGTCGGATAACTCAGCCATCAGTAGGACGTACGGACCATCGCCCAAATCACATAACCCCTAATGACATGTCATTCGTATCCTAATCTATTTCTAAGGTTCAATAGGGATTTCACATTTGCCAAATCGTCATCGAATATGTCCGCAAGGTCATATTCATAATTTATGCAATATTAAAGCATTTAAAACACAAATATAATAATGCTTATTTCATACGAACTTACCTCAAATGTAAAAAAAGGCTGAAATAAGTCGATTAATCCGACAATTTATTTTTCCCACGATCTAAATCCAAATTTCACTTTTCTTGATCTATATGTAATCAAAATTAACTTATTTAATCATCACTCTAGTCAATTTAGTCCACAATACACATTAAGGCAACTTTATACTTTTGCCCCTAATATTTCAACATTTTTACAATTTAGTCCTTATCTTATAAAAATTCAATTTCATGCAGTTCAACCTATACCCTTGCTAGCTAAATTTCAATTAAGTCCCTTGCAGCCCATATTTTTCATTTATTTCACAATTTAACCATGAATTTTACACATTTCATAATATAATCGCTATTTGGACATTTTACTAAAAATCACTTAATAAATGTTGTTTATCTAACAACAACCATATATTTTCTATCATTAAACATCAAAATAAACATGTATTCGTTAATGGAAAAACCCTAAACCTTTAATAGTTTTGAAAATTAGTCCATGGGCTAGCTAGATTAAGCTGTAACGATCTCAAAAACATAAAAATCATTAAAAAGGGGGAAAAAATCACTTACCAATTTAGCCTCAAAGTGATCGAACCCTAAATGCATAAAAATGGCTTCCTCCCTTTGAGTATTCGGTTGAAGATGAAGAAATAAAAAGATGATATGTGATTTTATTTCATTTAATTAATCTTTAATAACTAAATTATAAAATTAACCTTAATGAACATTAATTATTTCACTATATGCCAAGCCATTATCATCCATTAACTCATTAATGGGTTAATTACCACTTAAGGACCTTTACTTTAAATTTCTATAGCTATTAGACACCTTTAGCTAATAGAACACAAGTTTTACACTTTATGCGATTTAGCACTCAAACGATAAAATTTCTTAATAAATTTTTCACATAATCATATTATCATGATGTAAACATTAAAATAATAATTAAAAAATAATTTTTCTCTCAAATTTGTGGTCCCAAAACCACTGTTTCGATTTGACTAAAAATGGGTTGTTACAACTCTCCCCCTTAGGGATTTTCATCCCGAAAATCTTACCAGAAAAGAGGTTAGGGCACTGTTTTCTCATAGCTTCCTCAGGCTCCCACATAGCTTCTTCAATCCGGTGACATTGCCATAAAACCTTCACTAGAGCTATGCGTTTATTTCTCAATTCTTTAACCTCTCGAGCTAAAATTCTGATCGGTTCTTCATTATATGTCATATCAGATTAAATTTCTATCTCTGCTGGAGAGATGGTATGCGATGGATTCGATCGATATCGTCGTAACATCAAAACATGAAACACATTATGGATCTTTTCTAACTTAGACAGTAAAGCTAGTCAATATGCCACTGGTCCAATACTTTCGATAATCTCATACGAATCGATAAATTGTGGACTCAATTTGCCTTTGTGACCAAAACGATGAATTTTCTTCCACAGAGATACTTTCAAGAATACTCTGTCGCTGATTTGAAATTCAATATCTTTACGTTTCAAATTCACATACGATTTCTGTTGATCTGAAGCTACTTTCAAACTGTCGCAAATTACTTTCACTTTCTTTTCGGTCTCTTTAATCAAATCAACCCCGTCAATCTTTTTCTGACTAAGCTCGGTCCAGTATAACAGTGTTCGACATTTATGACCATACAATGCTTCATACGGTTCCATTTTTATACTCGATTGAAAACTATTGTTATACGAGAATTCAACCAACGGTAAATATTTCTCCCAGTTTCCTTAAAACTCTAAAACACAACAACGAAGCATATCTTCGAGAATCTGAATTACTCCCTTAGACTGACTGTCAGTTTGCGGATGAAATGTAGTACTAAAATGTAACCACGTAATCGCGACGTAAACCTCGAATCTCTATCCGAAATAATCAAAACTGGCACCCCGTGCAATCTAACGATCTCAGAGATGTACAACTCAGCCAATTTATCAAGTGAATAGTCTATACGTACCGGGATGAAATGTGCAGATTTTATCAGTCGATCAACGACAACCCAAATAGCATCTTTATTTTTCGAAGACAGGGGCAAACCGATACGAAATCCATCGTAACTCCATCCCATTTCCACTCTGGTATCATCACAGGCTGTATTAATCCTGAAGGCACTTGATATTCGACTTTTACTTGTTAGCAAACCAAGCATCTTGATACAAACCCTGAAATGTCTCGTTTCATGCCCGACCACCAATACAACTGTTTCAAATCATTGTACATTTTAGTACTCCCCGGGTGAACAAATAAACAACCACTATGTGCTTCGTGTAGAATTTTTTGAATAAGCTCAGAATTCCTTGGTAGACAAATTCTATCTCGGAACATTAAACAATCATCTGATCCGATCTGATAGCTTGAATCACTAGTCGACTCATACTGTACTGTTTTAGCTTGCAATTCATTATCTCACTTCAGAGCTTCACAAATTTGCTGAAGAAATATCGGTTTAGCTTTTAACTCTGCTAGAATCGAACCATCATCGGACAAAGTTAACTGAGTATTCATAGCTACCAAAGCAAATAAAGATTTTCTACTCAGACCATCTGCGACTACATTCACTTTTCCATAATGATAATCAATTACTAACTCATAGTCTTTCAGCAACTCTAGTCATCTTCGTTGTTGCAAATTCAAATCTTTCTGAGTCATTATATACTTTAAGCTTTTGTGATCAGTAAATATATGACACTTTTCACCGTTGATAAACCATAATATACACATATTTTAATCCCTCATTTAGCATACTTTTGGATGATTTTTCCCTTTAATTATGGAAATAGGTGCTTCTATACTCAGGAGAGCACCGGAGGATGAAAAGAGCAGGAAACAGGCCAAAAACGAAGAAAATGGGCCAAAACACGAAATCCACACTGCCTGGGCCTAAGACCACACGACCATGCCCCGTAAGAAGAGCCAACCATGGCTTGGACCCTGAAATACACGACCGTGCCTCATCAATAGACTCGAACACTACCTAGTCATGATTTACACGGGCGTGTGCCATGGGCGTGCCTCTGCATCAGATAAGAAGAATTCTATTTGGATTAGGGTACTTAGAAGTAAAGAAACATATGCCAAAAGCCTATATAAAGACCCTAGAGGCCAACCTTTAGCGGGCGTTCAGCTAGGCCAAAGAGCCAAGCCAGAGAAGCTGAATACAGGGATTTACTCAAAGGAAGCTAGTTAATTCATCTCAAGAAGCCGGAATCATACTCAAGATTGGGACTTCTCCTTCAATTCCTTCAAGGAGTTTTAGGATTTTTCTTATGTTTTGTTTTATATTTTCTTCCGAGATGTATTCTTTTACGATTATGAACTAAACCTTTCAAATACCTGAGGGGGATGAAACCTAAGACAAATCTTGTTATTATTATCTAAGCTGTATGATAAATATTTGATTTATTCTTAACTATGTGTTCTTAATTCTTGTTTTGGCATTTCCAGGATATTGATTCAAGCATTTATGCTCTTAGGCAGAGGAGGAATAGACCCTATTTAAGAGTAGACCTAGCATAGTTAAGCGGAGTTGATCGCAACCCTAGAGATAGGATGACGAAAATCTATCGGATTAGGGTCAAACCTAAAATGGGAGTCCATAAATCGAGTTAATGTAATTTTAGGGATTTTAATTAGAAAGAGATTTCAATTAATCAACCTAGGGTTAGACATTAGTAGCCTCGAGAGAGGTATTAATATAAATTAGAGAATCCTACGGATCAAGTCAAGTGAATAAATCGTCTGGTTCAAAGTTAGATAACAAGTGAAGTCCAGGTGGATTCTTCCCAGGGTATTGTCTAAATTAATCAGTTTTCTCTCAAGTTTTTCCCCAATTCATTCTTTTCGTCTTTGCATCTTTATCTTAGTAGTTAGTTAATTTTAGATTAGATAAAACAAATCCCTTAATTCTTAGGCTAGATAATAAAAAGAAAGTTAGTATTAGTACTTTTGGTTCCTTTGGGTTCGACAATCCAATCTTGCCACTAAACTATACTACTGTTTGACATGTGCGCTTGCCTCCATCGTTGTCTTAGCTAGTTTTCAAGTTTGATCATTCTTTTTATAAATTTTTAAGACTTTGACACACGATCAACCATATAAATGATGTCGCCAAATTTTTAATGCAAATACAATGGCGGCCAACTCAAAATCATGCGTCGGATAATTCTTTTCATGTGGCTTTAACTGTTTAAAGGCATACGCTATCACTTTACCCTATTGCATCAAAACACAACCCAAACTGTTCAATGACGCATTGTTAAAATTACAAATTCTTTACCTGACTCAGGTTGAACCAAAATTGGTGCCTCAGTTAACAATGCTTTCAACTGGTCAAAACTCTGTTGACATTTCTCAGACCATTCAAATTTCACATCTTTCTATAGCAATCCAGTCATCAGTGTAGCAATCATCGAGAATCCTTTTAACAAAACGTCAATAGTAACCAGCTAATCCCAAAAATCTTCTAACTTCAAATACATTTCTTGGTGGTTTTCAATCAATAACTGCAGAAATCTTGCTCTAGTCAACTCGTATACCTTCCACTGAAACAATATGTCCCAAAAATCTGACTTCTCGAAGCCAAAACTCACATTTACTGAATTTAGCGAATAGTTTCTTGTCTCTCAATTCTTGTAGCAAAATTCTTAAATGCTCGGCATGCTCAGACTCATCCCGTGAATAGATTAGAATGTCATTAGTGAATACAACAACAAATCTGTCTAAATACGATCTAAAAATTTGATCAAATCCATAAAAACTGCAGGAGCATTAGTTAATCCGAAAGGCATAACAAGAAATTCATAATGCCCGTACCTTGTTCTGAACATAGTCTTCGACACATTTGAATCTTTAACTCACAACTATAATATCCAGATCTCAAATCAATCTTCAAAGATACTGTTGCTCCTTTCAACTGATCAAACAAATCATCAATTCTTGGCAATGGATATCTATTCTTAATCGTAACCTTGTTAAGCTAACGATATTCAACACACAGTCTCAACGATCCATCTATCGTTTTTACTAACAACACTGGTACACCCCATGGCAAAAAACTAGGTCATGCAAAACCTCTATCTGTTAATTCTTACAGCTGAGCTTTCAATTCTTTTAATTCTGTCAGAGCCATTCTATACAGAGCTATCGATATCAGTGATGTTCTCGGTACTAATTCAATATCAAACTTGACCTATCTGATCGGTGGCAACCTAGGCAACTCTTCTGGAGACACATCCGGATATTCACATACCACTGGTACTGATTCAATCTTAGATTCAGATACTTTTGTATCTAGTACACATGCTAGATAAGCATCAGAACCTTTTCTCAAATATCTCTGAGCTGACATTGACGAAATCACAACAGGTAACCCACTCGACTCATCTGATTCAATTTGAAGGATTTCACTATTCTGACATTTCAATTTAATAGTATTTCATCTACAATTCACAATTGCATCATGTAGCGTCAACCAATCCATACCCAGAATTACATCATATTCATCAAACGGTAATAACATCAAATTTTTTGAAAAACAGTAACCCCGAGTCATCAAAGGACAATTCTTGTAAACTTTATCAACTAGAACATACTTGCCTAAGGGATTAGACACTTTAATCACAAACTCAGTAGACTCAACAGGAAAACTCTTACTAGACACTAAATTCTCACAAACATATGAATGAGTCGATCCAAGATCAATCAATGCAATTACATTAGTGTCATAGAGAGAAAATGTACCAAGATAACATCTAGTGGCTACACATCTTCGCGAGCGTGAATAGCGTAAGCTCTAGCTGGTGCTCTAGCCTCAGATCTCACAGCAGAGTCCTTTGTCGTTCTTTTGCTACTGGACATATTTCTCGTATTTCTAGGTGGTCTTCCTCTAGCAGCTGTATTACTCGATCTTGCATTCTGATTCTATCTTTCTCGGGTAACTCAGGACAATCTCGAATGAAATGATCTTGCGAACCACATTTAAAACAACATTTATTATTCATTAAGCAATCTCTAAAATGTCGTCGTCCACACTATTGACACTCGGGTTTATTATTTCTCACGCTACCGACAGTCGACACAGAAGTAGCTTTAGCTTCAAAACTTAAATATTGCTTCCCACGATCTCTATTAACATATCCTACTGAAGCATTCGGACGACCATATGAATCTCGTGATTTCTTTGACAAGGATTGATAGGGTTTCTTCATCGATCTCTTGCTTGAATCTCTAGCCTCGAAATCAACTTTTCTCTTTTCTTTACCAAGTTCTTCAGTTTTACACACTCTGTCGACTAGCACCACAAATTCTTTGAACTCTAGAATCCCGACCAATAATCTAATATCTTCACTTAACCCGTCTTCGAATATTTTACACATAATTGCCTCTATGGAAACACATTCTCAAGCATACTTAATGAGTTTTACAAATCTCTCTCGTACTCAGTTACAGACATTCGACCCTATTTCAACTCTAGAAACTCTTTTCGTTTTTTAATGATAAACCTCTGGCTGATGTATTTTTTTCTGAACTCAGCTTGAAAGAATTCCCAAGTAACTCTTTCTCTCGGTACCATGGATATCAATGTATTCCACCACTGATATCTGCTGTGTCTCTTAGAAGTGATACGGCACATTTAACACATTCATCAGGTGTGCACGATAGTTCATCAAATACTCTGATTGTATTTTCAAGCCAAAACTAGGCTCTCTTAGGATCGTCATCAACAGTAGCTCTAAACTCTTTAGCCCCATATTTTTGGATTTTATCAACTGGCGGCTTATTCAATCATAAAAGCTCTATACCTTGAGGAGCTACAGGAATCAGTTGGGGATTAGGTGGGGGTGGAGGTTGTTGGGCAGCCGAATTTGTTTGAACAAACTCCATAAACCACTCATTCATCATTTGGAAGAAGGCTTCTTTGGCCTCTCTTCCCAGACTACCCGTTACGAGTCTCGACTCAAATTGTACTACCTCGTGAATGGAGGCTGGTGCATTACTTTCAACATCATCAACTATAGCTCGATTGGAATCCATTTACTATACGAAAACACGATTTAAAATTTTCAGGAGATATCACATTATCACAGGTTATATATGGCATGTATAGCTAGACTCTCACATACGCTACGTTAGTCTTAGAATCGACTAAATCGTAGCTCTGATACCAATAAATGTAACACCCCTCACTCGTATTCAACATTAAAATAGGGTTAAAGAGTATTACCAGACTTATTACACAATTAAAAATACATTTCTCAAATATTTTTCCATTTTAAGTATAAATCATTCAAAAACATCCATATCGTCCCTAATACAAGCCTACGGGCCCAAAACATGCATGAGGAGTGGTACAGGACTAAATTGATAACTTAGGAAACTTTTGTAACAATTATAAAATTTTACAAAATACAAGGGACACACGCCCGTGTGGCCCAGCCGTGTATCTCACATGGCCAAAGACACGCCCGTGTCACAGGCCGTGTGGACATTCAAAATAGGATTACATAGTCGTGTCCCAGCCCGTGTCCAACCCCGTGTAACTCACTAACTTTGGTCATACGGTCAACCACATGCCCGTGTGTCTAGCCCGTGTGCCCTTCGAACTGGGCTCACACACCCGTGTACCAGACTGTGTGTTAGGTCATGCCATATGGCCAAGTCACATGCCCGTGTGCTGGGCCGTGTGGAGCGTACTGACTTGATTTCTAAATACACACATGGGGACACAAAGCCTTGAAATCTGTCTGTGTGTCGCACACGACTGAGACACACGCCTGTGAGACAAAAATAGGCTATTTACCAAGCCCTCTTGCCACCCAAATTTGCATATACCTATACCAAACAGAATGACACATAATATGGCATGAATCTGTGTTTAACCAACCTCAATCAATCCTAATTCATGCTATTTCCATACTAAGAAACATATAATTCAATACATCATATTTTATCAACTCAAAACATATCGAATCCACAATCTCAAATCATCAACATGAAAACTTCAAATTTCGCATCATTTAGCCTAATCTCACAAGCATATAATTTCTCTAATGTCAACCATTCACCACAAGCATTGACATAACAATTATCAACACAAGATAGAAGCCATTTGCACATACATATACACTCTTAAATCAACCAAATAAGCTAGCTCTCATGGCTAAATCCAAAACAAACACTTAATATTTACAAGCCATTTCAAATGACTAAATTCATTACCAAACCATAACCAAAATGAACATACTTCCTATACATGCCATATACCAAAAATATAGATTCAAAAGTACCAATATGATTGTTGGATAGTGTGATGTGATCTCAGTCAATTCCCAAATTCGAGCTAGCTTCTATTTCATTATAAACACAAAAGAGTAAATAATGTGAGCTATAAAGCTTAGTAAGTTCGCATAGCATTAACATCATCTTACCATATATGCACAATATAAGCAATTTAAACATAAAACAACATATCTCAATGATTCACAAACCTTTCACATTTTTTTATTCACCAAGTTAGTTATGAATTTCATAAATCTTCTCATTCAAAGCTTGTATGGTTCATGTACATACTTGTCCAAATTCATACTCAACAACATATCTGATATACCCGTTGAACCATTCAAAATACCATCGGATACCCGGGAATCTCACACCCTAAGTGCCACATATAAATAGCTGAAGTTATCTCAATCTTGTATCACATATAATGCTCACTCTCGAGCTATCAACGAGTCTGCTCACACAAGCTGACGGTCATAATGAAGCTACACGGTGCTGCTCACACAAGTTGACAAGTATCCGTAACACATGTAGGATAACTTAGCCACCGGTAGGACGTATGGACCAACACCCAAATCACATAACCCGTAATTAATTGTCATTCGTATCCTAATATATTCCTAAGGTTCAACCGGGATTTCACATTTGTCGAATTATCGTCAAAATATGTTCGTAAGGTCGTATTCACAATTTATGCAATATCAAAGCATTTAAAACACAAATATAATTATGCTTATTTCATACGAACTTAACTCGAATGTAAAAATGAAAAAAGAAGTCGATTAATTCGATACTTTGTTTTTCCCCCGATCTAAATTTGAATTTTGCTTTTCTTCATCTATATGTAATCAAAATTAACTTATTTATTCATCATTCTATTCAATTTTGTCCAAAATAATGATTTAATGTTGTTTCCATTTGATGAGTTTGACATTTTTCTGGGTATGGATTGGTTGAAACTACATGATGCGGTAGTGAATTGTAGACGAAAAATTATTGTATTGAAATGTTAAAATGGTAAAATTCTTTGGATTGATTCAGATGAGTTAGGTGAGCTACCCATTGTGGTCTCTTCGATGGCCACCCAGAGATATGTAAGAAAAGGTTGTGAAGCTTATCTAGCTTATGTGTTGAAAAAAAAGTGCCTGAATTGAAAATTAAATCAGTGCCGGTAGTTTGTGAATATCCGGATGTTTTTCCAGAAGAGTTGCCTAGGTTTCCACCTATTAGAGAAGTTGAGTTTGGTATTGATTTAATACCAGGGACTTCACCGATATCGATTGCTCTGTATAGAATGGTTCCGACCAAATTGAAAGAATTAAAAGCTCAGTTACAAGAGTTGACAGATAAGGGTTTTGCGAGACTGAGTTTTTCTCCCTAGGATGCACCAGTATTGTTTGTAAAGAAGAAAGACAGATCTATGAGACTTTGTATCGATTATCAATAGCTCAACAATGTAACAATAAAGAACAAGTATTATTTTCCAAGAATTGATGACTTGTTTGATCAGTTGAAAGGGGCAACAATGTTCTCAAAGATTGATTTGAGGTCTGGCTACTACTAGTTGAGAGTTAAAGAGTCGAATGTACCAAAAACCACTTTCAGAACAAGTTACAAGCATTATGAATTTCTTGTCATGCCTTTCAGACTAACTAATGCTCCTGCTATTTTTATGGACTTGATGAATTGAATCTTTCGACCATATTTAGACAAATTCGTGGTTGTGTTTATTGACGATATTCTGATTTATTCTCAAAATGAGACTGACCATGCCGAGCATTTAAGAACTCTATTACAGACTTTGAGAGATAAATTATTTGCTAAATTCAGTAAAAGTGAGTTTTGGCTTCGAGAAGTCAGATTTTTGGGACATAATGTTTCTAGAGATGGTACTCGGGTTGATCCAAAAGATTTCGGCAATTATTGATTGGAAAACCACCGAGAAATGAATCAGAGGTTAGAAGCTTTTTGGGCTTAGTCAGCTATTATTGGCGATTTGTTAAGGGTTTTTTTATGATCGCTACTCCTATGACTAAGCTGTTGCAAAAAGATGTTATGTTTGAATGGTTTGAGAAATGCCAAAAGAGTTTTGAATAGTTGAAAGCCTTATTGACTGAGGCGTCGATTTTAGTGCAAACTGAACCGAGAAAAGAGTTTGTGATTTATTGTGATGCGTCACTGAATGGATTAGGATGTGTATTGATGCAAGAGGGAAAAGTGATAGCCTATGCCTCGAGACAGTTGAAACCGCATGAGAAGAATTATCCGACGCATGATCTAGAATTTGCTGCCATTGTGTTTGCTTTGAAGATTTGGAGACACCACTTGTATGGTGAGAAATGTCATGTCTTTTCGGATCATAAAAGTTTAAGTACGTGATGACTCAAAAGGATTTGATTTTGCAACAACAGAGATGGGTTAAGCTACTAAAAGATTATGAGTTGGTAATTGACTACCATCTCAGAAAGGCGAATGTAGTCACAGACGTTTTGAGCAGAAAGTTATTGTTTTCCTTGAGAGCTATGAATACAAGGTCGACTTTATCTGAGGATAGTTCGATTCTAACTGAGTTGAGAGCTAGACCGATATTTCTTCAGCAAATTTGTGAAGCTCAGAAAAGTGATAGTGAATTGCAAGCCAAAAGAGCTTAGTGTGAATCGAGTAGTGATTCAGACTTTCGGATCGACTCTGATGATTGCTTAATGTTCCGAGTGTAACACCCCTAACTCGTAACCGTCTCCAGACTAGGGTTAAGAGGCATTACAAATTATTTTCGAACATTTCATAACATTTTGCAACACATAGTCAATCATCATTTAAAACATATCATAAAATAAGCATATAGTCCCTAAAAGAGGTCTTCGAGACCTTAAACATGTGTTAGAAAGAGGTCGAGACTAAACCAAACACATACGAAAATTTCTAAAATTCAAACATTTTTCTTAGTTATAGAGGTCACATGCCCGTGTGGGTAGGCCGTGTGTCTCACATGGCCTCGGACACACCCGTGCGTCAAAGTCGTGTCAAAACAGGGCATGAATACTGACTTGTCCACACGGCCTGAGACACGCCCGTGTGCCTCACTCGTGGTCGACATTGACTTGCACCACACGGCCAGTCACACGCCCGTGTGTCCAGCCCGTGGTCGAGCCTGACTTGTTTCACTTGGAAAACTTAAACAATACGGTTGAGCCACACACCCGTGTGCTCAACCGTGTGGGCAATTATAGGCCATATTCAAGGCCAAACTTGCCACCAACACTTACGTACACCTACAAGCTTCAAAGCAATACTAATTCATGCCTCGAAATGCATCCAAGCATACCATTTCATGCATCAATTAATCGCCAACTATACCATCTATAATAATAATCAATTTCATCTCACATTGGTTCAACCAAAGTACCAAAATTCACATCTCAAACATATAGACCAAACATCATATAAACCTTACCACCATTCACATTTAGACCACAATTTTCATCAACCATTTAAGCATGAAACATACCATATTCATCATTTACAAAGCTCACACTTAATACCTACATCATTCCACTTCCAAAACAAACCACATGGCAAGGATTAAACATTTCAAAACATGCCATATCAGCTAGCCTATACATGCCAAATACCAACTATATACATCTTTCAAAAGTACCCAAAGTAGATAGCCGATAGTGTGATAGAGATGCTGACGATCCCCAGATCCGAGCTAACTTTACTGAAACTATAAAATAGAGAAATAAAACACACAGTAAGCTTTTAAATCTTAGTAAGTTCATAATATAATACATACTACTCAATAATACCACATTAATACATAATTAAGTCATCACATAGATAATTGCTTAAATAGGCACATCATCAATCTCAACCATACGCTCAAGTATCTATTCATTCAACTTTTAAAACTATCATCAACCACATAGGTTCAAATGTACCTTGATCAACACATAGTTACTCACCATTCATGCTACTCAATTGCTCGATATTATACCTCGTCCAACTTTTCCTATCCTTTTGATTATTTCTCACACTTAGTGCTAGTTTCATAATCGAAACATAATCGTCATCGCACACTTAGTTCCAATATGTTAAACTGAACTATATCAGTATCACACACAAAGTGCCAAATCAATAAGCTGAAGCTTCTATCTTTTCGCACATACAGTGCTAATCATTTCTGTCTCATTTCTAATTTCGCACACTTAGTGCCATCTAATTCAATTCTGTACATAGCATTTCTAATCTCATAATTATATATATATATATATATATATATTCATTCAATTCACATCACATAGATATAATTTAACAACTAGTATTAAATCCAAACTTACCTTGGACGTCGCAGTAACAAGAAGGTCGATTAATCAAACACTTTGTCTTTACCTCGATCTCGATCCAAATCTCTCCTTTCTTGGTCTATACATTTTTAAATTTAACTGATTCAATCACCAATTCATTCAGTTTAGTCCAAATACACATATTTAGGGCATTTTACAAAATAGCCCTCACATTTTCACATTTTGACACTTTAGTCCCTAATTTACAAAATAACAAAATACACAAAATTTCACTTCACCCATGCCTAGCCGAATTCTCTCTATGTACATACAAGTCCACACATTTCATTTATTTCACATTTTAGTCCTTCCATTTCTCATTTTCACAATTAAGCCCAAATTACTCAATTTCACTAAAAATTCCAAGACAAAATATGTTTATCATTCATATGTCTTTCATATTTCATCATCAACTATCATAAAGCTCAACCATTCATCAATGGCATATCTTAAAACCACCATCAATTTCTAAAATTTAAGCACGGGTTTGATAGGACACTAATCAACGATCACAAAAAACGTAGAAATTATCAAAAATCGAAACAAAACACATAACCGATTGAGCTATGAATGTGCCGAAATTAAAGAAGCTTCAAACCCTTATTTTCTTTCTCAAATTCGACGGAAGATGAACACTATAGCCACCAATTTCATGTTTATTTAATTAATATTAACTTATTTGGCATTGTACCATTTTACCCTTAATGTATTTCATTTAAAATTCCACTTTCCTAACCCATTTTTGTCCATCCAAGCCATTAATGGTCCATTTACAACATAAAGACCTCCCATTTAAAAAGCCATACCAAATAAGCACTTTAGCAATCAGCACACAACTTTTACATTTTATGCGATTAAGTCCTTTTTGCTAATTAAGCATATAATCGATAAAATTTTCACACAGAACTTTCACACATGCTTAATCACATATTATAAACATAAAAAATAATATTAAAATATTTTTTCAACCTCAAATTTTTATTCTCGAGATCACTGTTTCGACAAGGATCTAAACCAAGCTGTTACACCAAGATAGAGTATGTGTATCGAAAAATGATGAGATTATTCAAAAATTCTTCATGGGGCACATAATGGTTGTTTATCTGTTCATCTAGGTAGTACGAAAATGTATAATGATTTGAAGAAATTGTATTGGTGGTCGGGTATGAAGCAAGATATTTCAGAGTGTTTTTCAAGATGTTTGATTTTTCAACAAGTAAAAGCCGAACACCAAGTACCTTTGGGTTTACTTCTGCAAGTGATGGTACCCGAATGGAAATGGGATAGAATTACGATGGATTTCGTAACTAGATTATCTCTGACTCCAAAAAAGAAAGATGTCGTTTGGGTCATTGTTGATAGACTGAATAAATCAGCTCATTTTATTCCAGTACCTACCGACTATTCACTTGATAAGCTAGCTGAATTGTATGTTGCTAAAATTGTGAGATTGCATGGGGTGCCTATTTCTATTATTTTGGATAGAGATCCGAGGTTTATGTCGAGATTTTGGAAGAAGTTGCAAGAAGCTTTGGGTACAAAGTTAAACTTTAGTACCGCATTTCATTCGTAAACCGACAGTCAATCCGAAATAATGATTCAGGTTCTCAAAGATATGCTCCGATGTTGTGTTTTAGAATTCAAAGGTAGTTAGGAAAAATATCTTCCTTTAGTCGAATTTGCATATAACAATAGCTCTCATCGAGTATTAAGATAGCACCGTGTGAGGCATTGCATGGCCGCAAGTTTCAAACTCCATTGTACTGGATCGAGCTCAGTGAGAGACAGATTCACGAGGTTGATTTGGTTAGAGAGACCGAAGAGAAAGTGAAAGTAATTTGTGACTGTTTGAAAGTAGCTTCAGATCGATAGAAACCTACAGATTTGAAAAGAAAAGAGATTGAGTTTCAAGTTAGTGATAAAGTATTTCTAAAAGTATATCCATGGAAGAAAATTCTGAGATTTGGTCGCAAAGGCAAGTTGAGTCTGCGTTTCATTGGGCCGTATGAGATAGTTGAAAGAGTTGGGCCAGTGGCATATCGATTAGCTTTGCCGATAGAGTTGGAAATGATTCATAATGTATTTCATGTGTCGGTGTTGTGACGTTATCGATTAGACCCTTCGCATGTGATTTCTTTGACAGAGGTTGAGATTCGACCCAATATGACTTATGGTGAAGAACCGATCAAAATTTTGGCTCTGGAAGTCAAACAGTTGAGAAATAAAAGTATAGCTCTAGTGAAAGTTTTATGGTAACGACATGGGGTCAAAGAGGCTGCTTGGGAGCCTGAGGAAGCTATGAGAAAACAATACCCAAACCTCTTTTCGGGTAAGATTTTCGTGGACAAAAATCCCTAAAGAGGGGAGAGTTGTAACAGCCCAATTTTGGGTCTAGTCAGAATAGTGGTTTTGGGACCACAAATCTGACGCGGTAAAATTTATTTTTATTATATCTTTATGGTCTATATTTTTATGTAATGATTTCGTGAAAATTTCGATCGAAAATTTTGACGTTTGGGCACTCAATTTAGTTAAAGGGAATAAATTGCAAAAATGGCAAAAATTCAGTTCTATATGTTAAAGCTATCTAATTGCTATGAGGTCTTAAATTAGAGGTCCTTAGATGGTAATTAGACCATTATAATTAGTATGGACATGGTTATGTGAAATTTTGATGTTAGGCATTAAGGGCATTTTGGTTATTTTGTAAATAAAGACTAAATAAAATAAATAAAAGATGTTCATCTTTCTAATCTCATCCCTCATAGCCGAAAATTGAAGGGTCTCCATAGCTAGGGTTTTGGCCAACTTTCAAGCTCGATTGTAATTCTGTTCTTGCCCGATTTTTCACGATTTTTATGTTTTTGAAGTTGTCTCAACCTAATCTAGTTATTTCAAGGACTAATTTGAAAGAAAATCAAAGTCTAAAATTTTGCTCATGTTAGATAATTGTGTATTTGATGTTTAATGGTAGAAAATGTATGTTTAATGTTAGATAAACAGCATTTACCAAGTGATTTTTGATGAAAATGCCTAAAAAGGACCTATTTGTAAAAGTTGTAAAATGTGTGTATAAATGTGAATAAATGAAAATGTGGTCTGTTCTAAGTATGAAAATGTTTCAACTAGACTTTTTTTTTTTGAAGAAATTGAATGAAATTCATTTTACGAGCCTTGGGACTAAAATGTAAAATGTTGAAAAGTTAGGGGCAAAAAGGTAATTTTTCCATAATGTGATTTTTGGGCTAAATTGAATAATGTGAGTATCAAACGAGTTAAATTTTCTATTATAGATAAATAAAAATGAGGTTCGAACCTAGATCAGGGGAAAAAGAAAGTATTTGACGATTAGGTCCATTTTCACTATTTTTGTACCGAGGTAAGTTCGTATGTTAATAATGCAATGTTATATTTTTATTTTAATGTTTTGATATTGCATGGATTGTATGATTGATTCTATGAGTATATTCGACGAAGTTCTAGTAAGAGAGAAATCCCGGTTGAACCTTAGGAATAGATTAGGATACAAGTGACATGTCACTAGGAACCCATGTGAATATGTAATTATGTGATTTATGTGTCCCGGGTGCTGGTCCTGTACGTCCTTGTAACAGACCAATTTAGGGCCTAGTCGGGATTGTGGTGCGAGGCCACAAACCTGAGGTGAAATTATAAGTTTTTCAAGTTTATGTCATGTTTGCACGTTAGTGTGAAAGTTTTGTAAAGCAATTTTATTAAGTTGAGGTCAATTGGTCCAAAAAGGACTAAATTCCAAAAGTTGCAATATAAGAGTTTCTAGAAGCTTTTTGCATGAAATAGCTTCAGAATAATAATTATGAGCCCTTAAATAGCAATTTGCCCAAAATTTAATTTTTGGACAAAATTGGCCTTAAGAGACTATTATGGAAATTTTTAAGAGGAAGGGCATTTTGGTCATTTGGCCTCATTAGTGATTAAAATAGGATAAAGATGAGAAAAATTCACTCATCTTCTTCCTTGTTGTTGCCAAAAATTTGGAGACACCATAGCTAGGGTTCTTCATTTTTTTCAAGCTCATAGTAAGTTCATCTTAGCCCCGTTTTTAATATTCTTCGTATTTTTGAAGTTCCCGTATTATGAATTAGCTAATTTTAGCTATAAAATGAGCTAAGATGCATGTTCAAAAATCTACCCTTGAATGACATGCTTGTTAAATGATGTTTTATGGAAGTTTAAGAGAGTTTGATGTTAGATAAACATCTTTTCCTTAATGAATTTCATGAAAAATGGTAGTAGGGACAACTTTGTAACAGTTATAAAATTGGTCATACCTACTAGAAATAGTGAGAATTGATGATTGTTATAGAAGAGAAAATGATTCAGTTGAGCATGAAGTTTAAGAATGTTGCATGAAAATCATTTTACGAGAATTGGGGCAAAAGTGCAAATATTAGAAAGTATAGGGGCAAAATAGTAATTTTGCCAAAGTATGAGTTATGTGTCAATTTAGTCAATATGGTTATTAAATGATCTATTTATGATTATAGATCAAGAAAAATGAAGCCCAGATCGAAACCGAGGCAAGAACAAAGTCGAGGACTAAATTACACATCTACATACATTTTGTATATTGAGGTAAGTTTGTATGATTTCTAAGCTTAATGATTATTATCATTAAATTGCTTAACATAATGTACAATAATTGTATGAAATGATCATGTTATGTTCAAGCAAGTTATAATGTAAGTCCAAGGCAAGCTTGGCATTGATCAAGTTAGCAAGCAAGTTATCATGTAAGTCCAAGGCAAGCTTGGCATTGATCAAGATATCATGTAAGTCCAAGGCAAGCTTGGCATTGATCAAGTTAGTAAGCAAGTTATCATGTAAGTCCAAGGCATGCTTGGCATTGATCAAGATATCATGTAAGTCCAAGGCAAGCTTGGCATTGATCAAGTTATCATGTAAGTCCAAGGCAAGCTTAGCATTGATCAAGTTAGCAAGTAAGTTATCATGTAAGTCCAAGACAAGCTTGGCATTGATCAAGTTAGCAAGCAAGTTATCATGTAAGTCCAAGGACTCAAGCTTGGCATTAAGTATGTTATCAAGAGCAAGACTTCATATAAGTCCATGTCAAGACATGGCCTTGAAACCAAAATGAGACAACCCATGTAAGACCATGTCTAGGATATGGATTTGGCATCATATTATGTGGGAAGAGATTTAGTATCCTCGGTTATTCACAGAAATTCATCAGGCAAATGAGTAAGCTAAAAGAAGATAGCAAGAAAGCTAAGAAAGTAAAGTTAGGATCAAGATGAAGTTAGATGAAGTTGAGTATTATTCATGTTGTGAATGAGAAAGTAGATATCAGGATTATTGTTATTATAGTATA
The DNA here is from genome assembly GCA_025506655.1 of Gossypium rotundifolium. Classification (NCBI taxonomy): domain Eukaryota; kingdom Viridiplantae; phylum Streptophyta; class Magnoliopsida; order Malvales; family Malvaceae; genus Gossypium; species Gossypium rotundifolium. The sequence continues at coordinate 37,989,524 of CP106726.1, forward strand.
CTGATCAATGTGATCAAGTGATACAGGTATCATGGTTACCTTACAAGAATGATAATAGTAAGTGTCATGAGACATGTAAGAATTTATATGAGTAAGTAAGCTTTAGCTGAAATTCATGATACCATTGTTTATGTGAAATGGTTTATATTAAGCAATGATGATGCTAAGAGTTGTTACATGCAAACTTACTAAGCTATATGCTTACATTATGATTCTTTCTTTCAATGCAGTCCCGCCAAGCTAACTCGTGGATCATTAAAGTCGGAGCTCGCAACACACTATCAACTCTTATTTTGGTATAGCCAAGTTACTTTACTAAGTATGGCATGTATAGGAAACATTCATTTTGTGAACATGTTTTAAGAAGGGCCTTGTAAAGGCTATCAAGTTTATTATTCTTTTGTATATGGCTAAGTGATTGGCCAAATTTGATTAAGCATGTATGTTTATTGAGATCAATGAAGTATGTAGTATTATTCATAAAATTGGGTTGTTATTGCATCGTTGAATTGTGTATGGTTATGATCTTCATTTCAGGGTGGCTAACGGCTTGGTAAATAGCCTATAAGTTCCCACACGGTTTGACACACGGGCTTGTGTCAAGACCGTGTTAACCTGCACCTTAGTATTATTAATTAGAATAGGCCACGGGCAAATCCCACGGCTGTGTGTGTGTGCCGTGTAAGACACACGGTTTGGACATGGGCGTGTTCCCAGACCATGTTGATTTAGTCAGTATATCAAGGATTAGCACACAGTCTAAGCCCACAGGCGTGTCATGGCCGTGTGAAATTAGTCAGTAACCTCCCACGGTTGGTAAACACGGGCGTGTCTAAGCCCTGTGGAAATAGTCAATAGCCTTACATGATTTGAGGGCATAGGCATGCTTAAGGGTACACGGGCGTGTTCCAAGTCACACGGGCGTGTGAACCCTGCTTCAAAAATGAGTTATTTGATTTTAATTCCGAAAGTTTTCTGACATGAGTTAAAGGCCTCGTAGGCCCTTGTTATATGTGTTGACTAATAAAGTGAAGTTTTTAAGTTGGAACGAAATTTTATAGCCCGTAAGTACATGTTTCAGTGAGTTCAAGCATAGTAATGTCTCGTATCCAGACCCAGTATCGGTCTTGGGTGTGGGGTGTTACAGTCCTACCACTGGCTGGGTATACCGACATATGTTGCGAATACCTGACAGCTTGTGTGAGTAGCACCGAGTAGATACATCTTGACTGATTGCTTGTGTGAGCAGACCCGTGGATAGCTCGAGAGCGAGCCTATATGTGTTATGAGATTTGTAGTAGCATTTGCTACTTATGTGGCACTTATGTGCAAGAATTCTGTGTATCTAATAGTATTCCAAGTGGTTTAACAGGTATGTCAAAGATGAGGAAGTATGTGATTATGTTACAAGTTGGTATAGGTATGTACGAAAAACTCAAAGAAAATGGGTTCAGTAAATGATAAACTATTGGTAAGGATGTGATTGAATAAGTTATTCTTATGAAGTTTTAATGACATTTATGTTAGCACATGTTATGTTATTCATATGACAAATGTATAATTAATGTTGTTTATTATTTTCATATGATCTTACTAAGCTAGATAGTTTACTCCCATTTCTTTCCCTTATCTTATAGTATCACCAAGCTAGCTCGGGGATTGGAGATCGTCGGAGATCCATTCACACTATCAACCATTCTTTTGGGAATCATTGAAATGGCAATATTTTGAGTTATAGCATGTATAGGGACTTGGTCATTTTATTATATGTGTCATTGGAAATGTGGCCAAATGTATTGGCTTAAAATGGTTAATGATTTCATTTTGTATATGGCCATGTAAGTTGGCTAATGTTGGTTATGAGTATATTTATATGTTGATACCATTCATGAATGTGGAAACTTGCATGGTTTGTGTTGATAAATGTATGAAGTTATGTGCATGTTAGATGTTGGCATGTGAATGCTAGGTTATTGTCTTGGTTGTGGTGGTTTTGGATTGCATGTATATGCTTGGATTTGTGTCATGTAATGTTGTGTAGGTACATGCAAGTGAGGGTGGAAAAATGGCTTGGTAAATAACCTTATTTTTTTCCACACGGGCATGTGTCTAGGCCATGTGTGACACACGATCTACCTTACGGGAATGTGTTCCGGCCTTGTGTCCATTACACCTTAATTTTTAAAAACATAATGTCAAAAATATAGCACACGGGCAGAGACACGGGCGTGTGTCTCAGCCATGTATGCTACACAACTTAGAACAAGAGTGTGTATCTTGGCCGTGTGAAACTTGCACTTAATTCGAATTAAATTAATTAACTACGGTTTAGCACATGAGCATATGGTACGGTCGCGTGGCACAAGTCAGAGAGCACCCTAAATTGAACACGACCTGAAGCACGGGAGTGTCTCAGGGTCACACAGGCGTGTCTCTTGGACCACACGGGCATGTGAGCCCTGCTTTTAGAAAAAAATTCTAGGCTTCATAAAAATTCCCTGTGTTCTCAGTTTAGTCCCAAACCATTTCCAATGCATGTTTTGGGCATCTTAGGCTCGTATTAGAGACTTTATGATTGAATTTGGACGGCTTTAATTTGGATATAAATTTTATGATTCGATTTGTATGAATGTTTGTGTTGTATGTCCGGTAATGCCTTGCACCCTGTTCCGGCATTGAATACGGGTAAGGGGTGTTACAAAGGCAAATTTATACTTTTTCCCCTAATATTTCAACATTTTTACAATTTAGTCCTTATCTCATAAAAATTCAATTTCATGCAATTCAACCTATACCCATGCTAGCTAAATTTCAATTAAGTCCCTAGCAGCTCATATTTTTCATTTATTTCACAATTTAACCATGAATTTTACACATTTCATAATTTAATCCTTATTTGGACATTTTACTAAAAATCACTTAATAAATGTTGTTTATCTAACAAAAACCATACATTTTATATCATTAAACATCAAAATACACATGTATTCATCAATGGAAAAGTCCTAAACCTTTAACAATTTTGCAAATTATTCCCTGGGCTAGATAGATTAAGCTACAATGATCTCAAAAACATAAAAATCATTAAAAACGGGACAAAAATCACTTACCAATTTAGCCTCAAAGTGTCTGAACCCTAAATGCATAAAAATGGATTCCTCCCTTTGAGTATTCGGTTGAAGATGAAGAAATAAAAAGATGATATGTGATTTTATTTCATTTAATTAATCTTTAATAACTAAATTACAAAATTAACCTTAATGAACATTAATTATTTCTATATATGCCAAGCCATTATCATCCATTAACTCAATAATGGATTAATTACCACTTAAGGACCTTTACTTTAAATTTCTAGAGCTATTAGACACCTTTAGCTAATAGAACACAAGTTTTACACTTTATGCGATTTAGTCCTTTTTATCGAATTGAACACTCAAATGATAAAATTTCTTAACAAAATTTTCGCACAATCATATTATCATGCTGTAAACATTAAAATAATAATTAAAATAATAAATTTGACCTCGAATTTGTGGTAACGAAACCACTATTCTGATTTGACTAAAAATAGGCTGTTACACCTCCGTCGCGCACTCAAAAAGAAGTTTGAGGTTTCCTAGGAAGACTAAATTACATCGCCCGGTTCATTTCACAACTAAAATGTGACCCCATATTTCATCTCCTTAAGAAACACAATCCAGGCATATGGGATGAAGAATGCTAGAAAACTTTTGACAAGGTCAAACATTACTTATCCAATGCCCCAGTACTGATGCGATCTACTCCAGATAAGCCGTTGATATTGTACTTGGCAGTATTCAAAAATTTCATGGGGTACGTGCTCGGACAACATGATGAGTCAGGGAGAAAAGAAAGAGTAATATATTACCTTAGTAAGAAGTTTACTGAATGTGAGACAAGATATTCTCCAATCGAGAAGTTGTGTTGCGCCTTGATTTGGAAAACCCAAAGACTGAGACAGTACATGTTGTACCACACAACTTGGCTAATCTCAAAACTAGACCCTCTAAATACATGATGGAATCGACTTCTTTGAATGGAAGAATGGCACAGTGGCAAATTCTGCTTTCCGAGTTTGATGTAGTCTATGTGAATCAGAAGGCTATAAAAGGGAGCACAATAGAAGATTTTCTATCCAATAGAGCTCTAGAAGATTACAAGCCTTTGAAATTTGATTTCTCGAATGAAGATCTAATGTATGTTGCAACCATTAAAGAAGACTCTCAAAAAGGCCATCCTTGGAAACTAAACTTTGACAGAGCCTCAAACGCTATGGGTAACAGAATCAAGGCAGTCTTAGTATCCCCAAACAGAGATCATTATCCCTTTTACTAGTAAATTGGATTTTATTGCACAAATAATATGGCAGAATACGAAGCATGCATCATAGGTATCCGTGCAGCCATAGAACACAAGATTAAAGCACTGGAGGTATATAGGGATTTCGTATTAGTGATCTATCAAGTCAAAGGAGAATGGGAGACAAGAGACCCCAAATTGATCAATTATCGAAGGCTGGTTCTTGGTTAATTGAGGATTTTGATGACATCACCTTCTGCTACCTCCAGCGAGACGAAAACTAGATGGCTGATGCCTTGGCTACTTTAGCTTCCATGATAAAAGTGAATAAACAAGAGGATGTAAAACCTATCAAGATGAGTATTTAAGAGGCTCCGACTTATTGTTACAATATTGAGGAAGAAGAAAAAGACGATCACCCTTGGTACCACGATATACTGCGATAGGTGAAGAATCGTGAGTACCCTGACCAAGCAACTGAGAATGATAAAAGGACGTTGACAAGACTGGCCAGTGACTATATCTTAGATGGGGAGATCCTATACAGAAGAAGAAAGGATCAGGTGCTAGTAATATGTGTGGACACTATTGAGGCTAAGAAAATCTTGCAAAAAGTCCATAAAGGTGTTTGCAGAATACATGCTAATGGTTTTATAATGGCCAGGCAAATCATGAGATTCGGGTATTATTGGTCCACCATGGAAGGGGATTATATTAATTAGGCCAAGAGATGTCATAAGTGCCAAATTTATGGAGACAAAATTCATGTGCCTCCTTCACCTCTTCATGCCATGACTTCTCCATGGCCTTTCACTATGTGGGGCATGGATGTCATTGGGCTGATATCGCCAAAAGCTTCTAGTGGGCATCGATTCATCTTTGTGGTTATCGATTACTTCACCAAGTGGGTAGAAGCCACTTCATATGCCAATGTCACAAAGTTGGTAGTCAGTAAATTCTTGAAGAAAGATATCATATGTCGATATGGGATGCCAGAAAGGATTATATCTGACAATGCATTGAACTTGAAAAATAGCACGATAGTGGAGGTTTGTAGTCAATTCAAGATTAAACACCACAACTCGTCACCATATCGACCAAAAATGAATGGTGCAGTGGAGGCAGCCAATAAGAATATTAAGAATATCGTGGGGAAAATTACTGAGACTTATAAAGATTGGCATGAAAAGTTACCATTTGCCCTCTATGCCTATCGAATGTCTGTCAGAACCTCCACCGGGGCAACGACTTTCTCCTTGGTTTACAGAATGGAAGCAGTTTTGCCCATTGAATTTGAGATTCCTTCCCTTCAAGTTTTGTCAGAACTAAAGTTAGATGAAGTAGAATGGATCCAATCGCGATATGATCAGTTGAACTTGATCGAAGAAAAGAGGCTAAGGGCTATCCGTCATGGTCAGATATACCAAAAACAAATGATGCAAGCTTATGACAAAAAGGGTCGCCCTAGATAATTCCATGAAGGGGCCTTGGTATTGAAAAAGATCCTTCCCATACAGAAGGACTTTAGAAGAAAGCTGATGCCAAACTAGGAGGGACCTTATGTGGTAAAGAAGGCCTTTTCTAGAGGAGCTATGATTTTGACCGAGATGGATGGCAAGAACCTACCTAATCCTGTGAATTCAGACTCAGTCAAGAAATATTTCACTTTTAAAAAAAAGGAGAGGCCAAGGCGAAAACTTGTAAAGGGCGTCTTGAAACCAAAAGGGTTTTGAGTTGAAAACCCAGGAAAGGGCAATTCAAATTTTGATCAAAGATGGGGCATGTGGTAGTCTTGTCCCCTCAGAATTAACAATGAAGAGGAACGTTACATCTTGGAGCATCAACAAAGTATTCTAGATCTCTTAAACACATATCAAGTTCAAAATGGTCCTCAAGAAGTTTGTGCAAAGAAGCTCATGCTGCAATATTTGGGGCACCTGATTTCATCTTATTTATTTTGTATTTTAGCAATGTTTTCTATTTGATTATTCTATTCATTTCGAGCTTTGTTTAAAATAAATTTCAATCTTGTCCATTGTTACAATCTTTTCAAGAATTTTTACATTGAAATAACGATTAATGGACTAATAATATTCAACTAAAAGGAGTTCTACATATTGCTTTGAAAGGTTTTCTAAATAGTACAAGGATCTGAAACAGGACCACTAGTTAGAACTAATCAAATTTAAGAGTTGAAAATATTCGAGAAAGAATAATCCAAATTGTGATTATTTCTTCAGGTTTTATGTCAAAGATATCAGCTGAATAGGAAGGCAGGGTAATGTGTTAGTGATAGAACCTTGATGAACAACGAACAATGTCAACCTAAACAATAAAGGGGGATCATTCTAAAAAAAATGACTTTCAGCATTCATCCAAATATCATTCATACACATCTAGTTAGGAGCATTTGATTCATTTTGATCATAACATCCTAATAGCTCGGCATAAAGATAAGCCCATGAAATGGATTCTACAGGTCATGTTATCTAGAGAACAGTGTAACAGATTAGTGAAACCACAAATCCTATACCCCTGAAGTTATAGTGGGACAGATTTAAGTTATCGTGGCGGATCTTATCTCCTTAAAGTTGCAGTGGAGCAGATTAAAGCCATAAATCTTATCTCCTTGAAGTTACAGTGGAGCAGATTGAAGATAGCAAATCTTATCTCGCTGAAGTTGCAGTGGAATATATTAAAGCTACAAATTACAAATCTTATCTCCCTAAATTTGCAGTGGAGTAGATTGAAGATAGCAAATCTTATCTCCCTGAAGTTGTTGTGGAATAGATTAAAGCTACAAATTACAAATCTTATCTCCCTAAAGTTGCAGTGGAGCAGATTGAAGTTACAGATCTTATCTCCCTAGAGTTGCAGTGGAGCAGATTGAAGTTACAGATCTTATCTCCCTGAAGTTGCAGTGGAGTAGATCAAAGATAGCAAATCTTATCTCTTTGAAGTTGTAGTGGAGTAGACTGAAGATATCAAATCTTATTTTCCTAAAGTTGCAGTGGAACAGATTAAAGCTACAAATTACAAATCTTATCTCCCTGAAGTTGCAGTGGAGTAGATTGAAGTTACAAATCTTATCTTCCCAAGGTTGTAGTGGAGTAGATTGAAAATGGAAAATCTTATCTCACTGAAGTTACGGTGGAGAAAATTGAAGCTACAAGTCTTATCTCCTTGAAGTTGCAGTGAAGTAGATTGAAGCAACAAATTTTATACCTCTAAAGTTGTGGGTTAGAATGAAGTTACTTGAAAAAGAAGAGCACCAAAAAGGTCGAGATTCGACGAGACTGGACAAAATTGGTCCTTCTTAAGAGTTTTTACTCCATTCTCATTACATGACAACGAGCAAAAAGGGGCAGTTGTAAGGGCCCAATTCTGTCCAGCCCAAACCAAACCAAATAAAAATAAAAACAAAAATTAATTGTCCAAATCCAATTACAAAACAAGCCCAAATTGCCCAAAATAAAAGAAAACCCTAATGGCCCAGTGACCCAAAACACTTAAACATTTTAAGTAAATTCAATCTTCTGCCACTTTCACCTGCAAGAAGAAGAACAAGGATCGATGCAAGCCTAATAACGCAAAGCTGTGGAAACAACAAAGAAAAATACAAAAGAGTAGTAATAAACAGTCTTGTAATTCGGCTATAAAAAAGGACATAACAACTACCATGTATTTTTTTTACACACACACGAGAGTAATCAAGAAACAAAAAATGAAAATTTTAAAGGTGATTTGCTTCATTTTTTTCTGTTATTTTTTTTAAAGAAAAAAAAGGAAGAAATACACAGAGAAATCGAATACAAAAAAATTACAAAAGGTGACCACTTTCTGTAACACCCCAAACCCAGTCCAAATGCTACGACCGAATCTGGCATGTCACAGGGAAGAAAACATTTTGGAAACCAGTTTGTCGTATTGAGTTGGGAAGTAAACTTTTGTATATTTATAAAAGAATCGAGATTGGATTGTTAAAACATTTTGGAAACTTAGTTGAGCAAAATAGAGTCGCCTTGTTGTTAATTACCCGATGTAAAACTTCAGAAAATCCCAAAAGTTTATTCAAGTTTTGAAAACGTCCATTTCACAATTTACTAGGCATGCCCTTAATGTTTCACAAAATTTTAAAGAAATTTAAAATAAATAAATAACCCCAAAGTAAATCTAAGTGGCCTTATTACAAAGATGAAATCCAAACTTAAAGTAGAAACGAAATAAATCTGAAATAAACATTAAATAAAACAAAACAAAATATTGAGCATAGCCATCTCGAGTCCACCCCGGCTCTATATCCGAGATCTAGGTATTATCTGCAAAAGTTAACGGAAGGGGTGAGTCACCGAGACTCAGTGTAAAAATCCCCATCCCAAAAGATGTTAAGCTCTTACATAGATTCATATGCAAATATGCATATCATGCAACCCATCCAACCTAGGTATCCATCCGAGTCTCCCAAGTCTACCCCTTGTGGCACCTAGCCACTGGTGGTACCTAACCACTGTTGACCGAAGTCACAAATATTCATATGTGGGGCCAACCCACTTGTGGTACCTAACCACTAGTGACAATCCCTTATATCGATATGTGGGGCCAACCCACTGTAGTACCAAACCACTAGGACGAGTCACAAATAATAAACATATGTGGTACCTAACCACAGGTGGTTCCAAACCACTAAGACTTAGTCACAGAGTGATGATATGTGGGGCCAACCCACATGTGGTACCTAACCACTGGTGACAGTCTGATAAATCTCACCTTCCCCCTCCTCTCATCATACCCATTTTCATGTATATGCTTTTCAATACCAAATGATCATGCTTAACACTTTAAGAAAATATAACATGGCACATGCAGGTTTAATATAGATAAATCACGTTAGCCACCAAAATGGACTTACCCGGAGTCCATACTTTTACCCACAAGGGTAACATAGTGATTTCTACTGTTACTTTGGCTTTTGACAAATCACAGAAATAACATATTAAACATATGAAATGTGTAAAAGTTACACACCTGATTACTCGTAACATGATACTCTCTACGTCGACACTCTCGTTGATAGGCACTACCACTATCTGCCTACTATTCTGCTCAAACGCTGGCCCACACCCAAGTGTCCAATCATGAACAGCAAACACAACCCTCTTCTTGAACTTAGGGATCGAACCCGAAGGTTGATTTCCCTCTCATTCTAGTATATTTCTTGCATCCATTAAAATCTTCGTCAAAACCCACTACGAGAGATGTGATTTTGAGATCTCCACCCCACTAGGTTAGAACAATAGATAATCAATAGATCGATTAATAAAACCACTAAGAAGGGAGTTCCTACATACCGATTAGATCCCAGAGTTAGTAGGCTTAGACCACCCGATAATCGCACCTACAAAGTACCTGGTGAGATTCGGCAAAAGAGAATGGGGTAAGGGAGTGGCTATTCGGCCGAACATATCATCAACATCCACATACCTTCGGCTTTCCTCAGGATTCGGCACAAGTAACTACAGTGAGAAAGATTTGGCTTCCAAAAGAAAGTGTGGTCTTCGGCTTTTAGTAAATGAAAGAAGAGTAAATTAGGGTAATGAGAATCAAGGGGTTTCGGCTAGCAAGGTGTTTTGAAGCGAATAGACAAGATGAAAGAGAGGGAGAAGTAGTGATTCGGCTTTAGGACAAAGATGGAGAAAAGAGTAGTAGGGATTCGGTTATCACAAAAAGAAGAAGAAGAAAAGAGCCTCAAGAGGTTTCAGCTATGGTCAAAAGGAGAGAAAAGAGGAGAAGAGCTTAGGTGTTTTTCGGCAAAAGAGAAATTGAGAGGAAAAAGCTAGGCTGAAAAGTGAAAACTCACCTAAATGTCGAAAATACTACTCTTTAGCAACTAAATTTCAGCAACCTCACCAAGAGCCAAAACCGAGAGTCCCCTTCCCTCCAAACTATTCAAAAGAATTCGACTAACACCCCCTTGTGTCGTCCCCTCTATCCTCCTATCATCATACCAATTTGAATTCACCACACTCCTAAAATTTCTCTCTTCCCCTTGTCCAAATTTGTTAACCCCTTCAATGCTCATCCACCAGAGTCCAAACCGAATGCAACACCTCCTAGCCTTGGCGTCAAAAAATAACTTAAAAGGGGATCCCACAGCTCGAACCAAGTCCCTATCACCTCCCCCTAAGGCGTCACTTCCTTGTGCTTTAAGTGGTGCCTCCTTGCCACTTTACCAAGGCCCTTCTTGTGTCAAAACCTACCACTAACCACTCTTAACTCCTATCTCATTTAGCTCCCCCTTCTAAGTGCCCAACAAGAAAATTTTTGATAAGGCTCTAGCCTACCCCTAACTCATGCCTGGACCCTTAAATCACCATGAACAAGCATGACGACCATACTATCTACATGCAGTCACACAAAATGCAAAGGCCCCGTTTAAGGATGTTACACTTTCATTTTGTTTCTGTTATATTTTAAATATATAAAAAGAAAAAAGAAAAAAGGAAGAGAAACTCGCCTGAGACACTTCATCTCCCCGTATCAGAGGTTTTCTCCGATGCTAAAAACTCAGAATTGGGGTCAAAGGGTTTTAATCGGAAGTTTTCTTCTTGTGTTTTCAAGTGGAAGGTAGTGCCTTAAAATCGAGATCTTTTTTTTAAAAAAATTAAAAAAGGGGGTTTTGAGTTTTCGGCTGTCGTGGATGGCAAAGCCATCGCCGGCGACCGGTTGTTGTCACCGCGGCTAACTCGCCGGAGCCAAGGCCGGCCAAATGCCTTTTGAGAGAAAAAATAAGAGAAAGAAATTTTTTTTAAAAAAATGAGGGTAGAAGTGTTTTTTTTTTCTGATTTTTGCGATTTATATAGGGGTCTATACGGCGTCGTTTTGGACTTAAGCATCAGTTGCCAAAACGACGTCGCTTTGCTTAAAACCCAAAATCTGACCTGATTCGGCCAGAATATCTGCCCGTTTTTAACTAATAGTCTATTTGCACGATAGGTCCTTCCACTTTTGAGGCTTAGTTTGATAAGGTCCTATCCTTTTTTATTTTTTAATTTTGCCACGCATTTTTATTTTGTTTCAATTTGGTCCTTGGACCGTTTTAAAAGGAAAAACCCCTGAAACGATGTCGTTTTGACGCGACCCGCGTCCAACCCTACCCAAGGCCTCAGGATCCGCGTGTTTTTGGACTAAGGGTCTATTTACCCTTTTAGTCCTTCCGCTTTTGCGGCCTATTTCAATTTAGTACCGTTCCGTTTTTTTAATTTTATCACTTAATTTTACTTTATTTTTATTTCGGTCCCCCATTGAACATGCGTTTAGTGGGCCCGGGAATAATTTTCCAGTTTGTCCCCACCCTTTTACGTGCATAATATTTTGGTTCTTCTGAGAAACGGTGCGCATAAGGACAAGGGATATTTTCCTATCCGGTCCATGTCCTTTGTAGCGCGTTGCACATTGATCCTTATCAGTCTATTTTTTATTATTTACAATTTATGCTCCCTAATTTCATTTAGATTTCAATTAAATCCTCTATTTATTTAATTTCAACTTTTTATAAACTGTTTATTTATTTATTCATTTATTTATTTATTACTTCCTTTTATTTACACTTAAAATTAAATTGTTTATACCCTTTTATTTGTGCAATTGTTATTTATTGTCGTTATTATTTGATTTTATTTTTTGTCTTGTGCACTTGTTTTATTATTTTATTATTGTTAATATTTTCATGTCATATTTATTTATCTTTTAAATATGCATTTCCCATTTTCATTTTTATTTTAAGTTACTTTATCATTTTAAAACATATCGTTTTAAATGTTACATTTGTTATTATTTAAAAAAAGGAAATTTTTAAAATAAGGCAATGTTTCAGTATTTGGAGATTCAAGAACTCGTAACCTAACTTATGGGGTTTCGATTTTCTCGGTGAACCTAAATGACCAAATATCCTTTTAAAATTAAAATACATGAGATTTAAATAAATAAATAAAAAGGCAAGCTTATTCTCAAGGATTCGAGGTGTCGTGTCCTAACTTACGGGATGTGACATTTTGTTTGTAACATCCTGAATAGGGCCTATGCATTTCCAGTTTAATTGTATGAAATGACAAGTTTCAAGTACTATGAATAAATTTGTGGAACTTTTGGAAACCTAGAAATGCATGGAAATGGAAATGAAAATGAAAATGGAAATGGAAATGGACATTTTGGAAACTTAGACATTTTGGAAACTTAGACATTTTGGGAAACACGAACATTTTGGAAACCCGAACATTTTGGAAACCCTGAACATTTTGGAAACCTAAACATTTTGGAAACTCAAGATGTAAGGAAAAATGGCAAGTTATAGAGTCACGAAAATTTTAGGAAACTTAGAAATAAGGTAGGAATGACAAAATTTAAAGCCCAAAATAGGAGATAAGGGCAAGAGGGCCTTAAAAGAAAAAGTTGGTGAATTTTGACATACAATCGAGCTTGGAAAAGTGGCCTGAGGTGTCACTTAAGGCTTATGGATAATGGCCTGAGTTCGAGTCACATGGAAAGCAATTATTGAAGGTTTAATTTTGTTTCCCAAGGCTAGGGATGGACGGCACATGTTTGATTGAAAGGGAAGAGTTTTATTTTATTAAAACTTGTCAAATTAAAGTGATAAATAGAGGATTTATTTTACTAAGATAAATAAGGAATTAAAGGATGGATTAAAGGTTATTTTAATTTAATAAAGTGATAATTAATGAAGATTAAATTATCACTTGGGAGAGTAGTGGCCAAGTTTTGGACTCTTGGTCTAGCAGTTCAGTTAAAAGAGGAAAGAGAGACTTTTCTCTCATTCACTCCACTTGTCAAATTTTGCTCTCTTTCCCTCTCTTTGCCGAAATTTCCCCTAAGAAAGGACTCCATCTTTTCTTTTCCTTCCCTTTGCTATTGCCTAGTCAAAACTTTTCTCTTCCAATCTCGGTTAGATCTCCATAGCCGGATCTCAGTAACCCAAGACAAGGAAACAAGTGATTGAAGGTTTCAAGGTAAGTTAAGCCATTCAATTTTCTTTCTTTCTAGTTCTTAGAAAGTAAAAGGCTTAATTCCTATTCTCTTTGATCATGGCCGAATATACAAGGGATCTCGGGTTTCCACCATCGTTGAACATAAAGATCAAGGATCTAAGGTAAGAACAATTGATTCTTGTTCTTTTAAATCAATTTAAACAAGGCTTAAGAAAATAACCTCTCTTTTGTCTATGGCGAATGTTAGAGGAGGAGTTTCGGATTTCGGATCCGAGGAAAATTAAGGTAAGACACATTCGCTAAAGGCCATCTACCACTTATTAAAGTTAGATCAAATCTAACCTATGATCTTTAGGGATTTCGACAGTATTCAAGACAAAAGGGACTTTCTGGATTTGGAATCTCTAAGGTAAGCCTCTAAAATATTTGGCTAAGGGTTGTGTGAGTATCTAAATCCATTCCTTAATTTTGAAAAGCGAAAAACTAACCATATTGAACTACAAGGTTGGCCAAATATCGGTAGAGGAAAACCAAACTTTGGATTTGTATAATCACCAAATCGGCAAAGGTGAGTTTTCCTTACAAATCCTACTAGGATTTGGTTTTGTTTAAAAAGGGTTTATTAATGTGTGTTAATGGATGGGTAATATAGGGATTAATAGATCTAAAAATTAGATCGGATTCTCGAGAAATCAAGGAACCTATTAAGCTTAAAAAGGTGTGTACCCTTACTATTCTTGATATATTATGGTTAAATATTTTAATATACGATATGAATAATAATATGAATGTGGCTATGTACCACACATGTGACAAAAAGTACCAAGGTACGCTTCCTACTTCGATAGGATTGTGAAAAAATGTTATTTCAATAACATGCGAATATATGAATATGAACATGAAATTAAATTATGCTATATATATATATACATGTTTTGGGGCATTCGGGATTTATGTTAAAGGGGAGAACAGTGTTGACTTGGTCTCACCAATGAAGGTGTTGACTTGGTCTCACCAACGAAATATGTCGACTACGGTCACATTGCGTAAATTTCGTAACCGGTTACAATAGTGTCTAATGACACAACGTGGAGAGTAGCGGATGGAGGGTCGACTTAGTAGTCCCTACTTGTGTGCGAGTTGGTATGCAGGTGGAGAGTAGCGGATGGCTTATAGGTTTTGGGTTTGGGTTGCATCACAATTTCGTTATTATATGGACTTGATGATTTGAACATGAATGCGATTTATTGAATGATAGTATTGTGCACATTGAGTCATTGACTCACCCCATTGTGGGAATTATTTTTCGGTGATGATCGGTGATTGACCGGGCGGTGAGACCATGAGGAGGCCATGCATCACTTGAAGAATTTATTTAATTTTGGACTTTATTTAATTTTAATACTTTTAATTTTATTTTGGGTTTACTTGATGTAATAAGGCCATAAGGCCCAGTGGATTATTCTTTGTTTTTACATTACTTTTAATATTTTGCTAAGAACTATTTTGGACATGTTACATCGAATTGGATTTACAAGATTAAATAAATGGGTTTTCAATCTAAGCCCAACTCAAATAATAGTTTTTCTAAAATCTACAATTTTCTAAGTATCGAATATTTTTGAGATCGGTTTACTTTAGGAACATACCAGATCCGGTCTGGGCTCGTGGGTAGGGTGTGGGGTGTTTCGATTTAGTATCGAGCCCGATTTTAAACTCTCGGCTGTGGGCTAAGGCCCAAAACGTTTTCAAAGCGAGCCAAATGATTTTCTTTGAAAAATAAGAGCTTTTGGCATGGCCCCTAAGTCTCCGACTCATGATCCACCGGTAAGTACCCTAACTATATGTGTGATTCTGTGATTTATATAAGGGTAGAAAAGGCATGAAACGTAGAATAGATGATAGGAACTTGAACCTAGGATTAGACTACTCAAACACAAGTACATAAGACTTAAGACACTAAAACAAACCTATGGCTAAGTCATTGAGCTAGGTGTGGTAACCCTTATGCATGTCTAGGATTGGATCCAGGAAGAGCTTGGTATTTAAGGTCCTAGTGACTCACCTCCTCTCGCAGGAGTCCTACAGTGCGTAGCTTCGGTTCACCCTAACTCAAGAGAGCTTAGTGGTGTGGCAACCTCTGCACGCATGTCTAGGAATGGTTTCGGTGGGAGCTTGGTATTTAAGCAGTCTGCGTGACTCACCTCCTCTCCACATGAATCCTGCCTAGTGCGTAGCTTCGGTTCACCCTGACCAAGAGGGCTCGGTCATAGGCTAAACATAATGACTAAAACCCGAAAGGGAACTAGCCATGTTTTTTCTTTTAAAAAAAAGAGAGAACAAAACAACAAACCCTAGTTTTATTCAAACCCTTAAAACTTTTCTTTTAAATCTGAGAAAATTATTTTACAACATTTTTCCGAAAAACTCTTGATTCTGAAAATTACAAAATGCCCTTAGGGGTAAAATTACCAAAAGCATACTTGGCTTATAAAATATTCAACTACTCAATAGCTTTACCAAAATTCTAACATTTCATAAACATTCAAAACCCTAATTTGTAAAATACCAAAATACCGTGATTTTGGAAAAATTACAAAATTGCCCTAACTTAACAAAATTACCAAAATGACCCTAATCTTTAAATTTTTGCAACATCCCCATTTTTGAAGGAACCATTTTTTTAAAAAAGAACCTCAAAGTTTTACAACTTTTGAAATACCCCAAATTTATTAAAATTTTCAAATTCACCATGATTTGTGAAAATTACCAAAATACCCCTGAGGTCGAAAATTACCGAAATACCCCCAAATTTTGAAATTTTTCCAAAATTACCAAGACTTTGAAATCTTCAAAATACTTTTTGACAAAAACACCAAGAAATATTTTTCTTCTGAAAAAAAAAATTATTACGAAAATACCCTGTAGGACAAAATTACGAAAATACCCCCGGGTAGTGGAAAACAACAACAAACAACAAAAACTACAACGTTTCTCTGAATGAACTAAGTTCATATTTGTTTGATGGATGGATGAATGAATGGAAAAGACTGTGTGTTTGTATGATACGAAAGAACCACTCTAAAATCCCTTTTCATAAAACTCCTTCGTTGATAAATAAGTGGAACAAATAACTAATCCATAAAATTTCTTAATCGACACCGACGCTAGAAAATGAGCTCTAGAGGCGTGGTCGTCGTGGTCGAGGAAGAGGAAGGATGACCGTGTTGAACCCGTTAGGTCGGGTCAAGGGTCCGACAATGAGATGCCACCGCCACCACCACCCCCACCGTTAATGTTGAGCAGCGAGTGCTCGACGGGAAGAGGTCATGTCGCAGTCGCTCTGCGAGTTTTGGAATTGGTGGCGGTCAGAGGGAATGGAGGAAATCGAAAGTCGGTACTGAACGACTGCCTTCGAGCTAATGGAGCGAAATGTTTCGAGGAGTATCCAATGTGGCACCTAATACAATTGAAATCTTGGTTAGAAGCAACGAACGCATCATGGATGAGCTTGATCGACTCGGAGGAAAAACTAAAGGGATGGTAGCATTGTTACGTGATGAAGCGTATCAATGGTGGTTGATTATTCGTGATGGTACCATAGTGAAAACTTGACACAGGAATTTGTTAAAGAGGCCTTTCGGAAGAAGTATGTGGGAACCGTATATGAGATGAGCGAGAGGAAGGCTTTTCTAGGTTAGTCCAAGGGAGTAAGTCCGTCGCAGAATATGAGGCGAATTTCGAGATTGAGCCGCTATGCTCGAGGGTAGTGGCGATCGAGCATGAACAATTTGTGTTCGTTTTGAGGACGGGCTGAGAAATGATTTAAGACTGTTAATAGCACCGCATCAGGAGCGGGAATTCTCTGTTTTGGTAGAAAAGGCCAAGGTGGCCGAGGGGATTAAGGATGCTACTAAGCAGACCGTGGACAAGAATAAGACCAAAAGAGGGTTTGGGTCGTCCGGAAAGGGTTACAAGAGGCCTAGGGTTGATGGGCCACAGAATCAACAAGCTGGTACAGGCGGGCAGATTCGTCCTTGTGAATATTGTGGAAAGAGGCATCCAGGGGAGTGTTGGAAAAAGATAGGAGCATGTTTTAGGTGTGGGTCCAAGGACCATATGTTTAAGGATTGCCCCAAACAACCAGACGAGAGCCGACCGGTAGTTCAGAATGCTAGCCAGACCGGTAGAGGTGGACAGCAACCTCAACGGGGTCGTGGTTCGAATAACCGTGGTAGTGGTATTGTGCAAGAGGCCGTGGAACACTGGGCCGAGGTAGTACTAATGCTGATGCAAGACAATCGGGTTTGGTTTATGCGGTTCGCCGAAGGGAAGATGGAGACGCGCCGGACGTAATAACCGGTGCGTTCTTTATTTTTGACAAACCCTACTTTGCTTTGATCGATGTGGGCTCGACCCATTCTTATGTTGCAAGTAGTGTAGTGAAAACATTAGGCCTAGACTCTGAACTCTCTGATAGGCAGATGACTGTAGTAAGCCCACTAGGCCAAACTATAGTGGTAGACAAGATCTTTGGAATGTACCCTAGAGATTCGTGGAGTGAGCTTTGAGCGGACTTAATGGAGTTACCTTTCGAGAGTTTGAGCTTATACTTGGAATGGGTGGTTAGTGGAACACCGAGCCGTGTTGGATTGTGCGGCTAAACGATGGAATTAAGAACCGGAGGATGAAGTGGTAATAATGATCGGAGAAAGGAGGAATTATTTATCTAATGTAGTTTACCTTGAAGGTGAGAAGATGGTTAAGAAAGGTTGCAAAGCGTTCTTAGCTTTTGTAAGTGCGATAGGTGGGAAGGAGGAAGGTGTTAATGGAGTTAGGACGATGAAGGGACTTTGTAGATGTGTTTCGGAGGAGTTACGGAATACCCCGGATAGGGAGGTCAATTTGGGATTGAATTGTTACGGGGACAGCTCTGTGTCAATCGCTCCTCACCGAATGGCACCAAAGGAGTTAGTGGAGCTCAAGGCTCGGATACAAGAACTGCTGGACCGTGGGTTCATCCGACCCAGTGTGTCTCCGTGGGAGCACGGTTTTATTTGTGAAGAAGAAGGCGGAACTATGCGTATGTGCATAGACTACCGTCGATTAAATAAGTGACCATTAAGAACAAGTATCCCTTGCCAAGGATCGAGGACTTGTTCGATCGGTGAAAGGAGCCATGATGTTTTCAAGATCGATTACTGGCCGGGATACCATCGATTAAAGGTGAAGGAGGTGATATCCATAAGACCGCTTTTAGGATAAGATATGGTCATTTCGAGTTTGTGGTGATGCCGTTTGGGTTGACAAACGCCCACCGCGTTCATGGACATGATGAATCGAATTTTCCAACCCTACTTGGATAGATTTGTTGTCGTGTTCATCGATGATATTTTGGTGTATTCGAAGTCAGAGGAGGAGCATGATGAGCATCTCTGAGTCGTGTTGGAAGTGTTAAGGGAGAAGAAGCTCTATGCCAAATTTAGCAAGTGCGAATTTTGGCTTAAGGAGGTGGCATTCTTAGGACATGTGGTATCCGCAGAAGGAATAAGAGTGGATCCTAGGAAGATCGAAGCAGTGTTGGATTGGAAACCACCTAGGTCCGTGGTTGAAATCCATGATTTCTTAGGCTTGGCGGGCTATTACGGAAGGTTCGTGGAAGGATTCTCGTCAATAGCCGCGCCTTTAACCAAGTTACTAAGGAAGGAAGTACCCTTGAATGGAATACTAAGCGAAGAGAGCTTTGAAAAGCTTAAGAAGGTCTTGACAGAGGCTCAGTGTTAATTCAACCGAGGCGTGAAAGGAATTTGTGGTGTCTTGTGATGCTTCGCATGACACGGGTTAGGGCTGTGTGTTAATGCAAGATGGCAAAGTGGTTGCTTATGCGTCTCGGCTAAGGCCTCATGAGCTTAACTACCCAACTCATGACTTAGAGCTAGCGGTGGTGGTTTTCGCCTTAAGGTTTGGAGGCACTACCTTTATGGAGAAAGGTCGATTATCTACATTGACCACAAGAGCCTTAAGTATTTATTAACTCGAAGGAGTTGAACTTGAGGCAACGAAGGTGGGTGGAATTGCTAAAGGACTACTGACGCTCGATAGAGTATCATCGGGCAAGGCGTAACGTAGTAGGTGATGCCCTAAGTCGGAAGGTTGTATCGGATCTACGGGCCTTGTTCGCTCATTTAAGTCTATATGATGATGGAAGCCTATTGGCGAGTTGCAAGTCGTGCCCACATGGCTAAAGGAAGTGAAGGAGGGACGGTTGGTGATGATGACTTAAGTATTAAGTTGCAAAGCACGCAGCAGGGGATTAGAGGATTATGATGTCAACAATGAAGGAGTATTGTGCTACAAGGGTAAAGTCCAGATGTCAAGAATAAGGAGTTGAGACAAAGGATTCTTCAGAAGCGCATGGTAGCCCTTATGCCATGCATCCCGGGGCATCAAGTCGTATAGAGATCTAAGGAACAATTTTGGTGGTCCGACCAAGCGCGAAGTGGTGAATTTGTGGGGAAATGTTTGACATGTCGCAAGTTAAAGTGAACACCAAGTCCCATCAAGATTGCTCCAACCAATCGAGATTCCCCAATGGAAGTGGGAAAGAATTACCATGGACTTAGTTAGTGGGCTTCCCTTACGCCTACTAAGAAGGACTCGGTATGGGTAATAGTGGACTGTTTGACCAAGTCCGCACACTTTATCCCGGTCGGAATGGATTATTCTCTTGAAGTTGGCTAAGTTGTATGTGGCGGAAATTGTGAGATTACATGGAGTATCAAGTCGATCATCTCGATAGAGACCCAAGGTTTATGTCTCGATTTTGAAAGCACTTCATCAAGCTTTAGGCACTAAGCTAGACTTCACTGACCTTTCATCCACAATCGACGAGGCGATCTGAGCAGGTTATACAAGTGTTGGAAGATATGTTGAGAGGCTATGTAATGGATTTTCGAGGAAGTTGGGAAGACTACTTGCCTTTAAGCGAATTCGCCACAACAATAGCTATCAAGCCGAGATTGAATGGCACCGTCTGAAGCATTATATGGAAGGAAGTGTAGAACACCCACTTGTTGGACCAAGTTAGGAGAACGCCGAGTTTTGGGTCCGAGTTGGTGGCGTAAATCAAAGAAGGTTGAGTTAATTCGGGCACGGTTGAAGGAAGCCTCTGATAGGCAAAAGTCATACGCAGACCTTAAGCGAAAGGAAATAGAGTTTGAAGTGGGAGATCAAGTGTTCTTGAAAGTCTCACCTTGGAAGAAGGTAATAAGGTTTGGCCGAAAAGGGAAGCTAAGCCCAAGATTTATAGGGCCTTATCAAGTACTGAAGCGAGTTGGGCCAGTGGCATACCAACTAGAGTTGCCACCTGAATTGCAGCAGATGCATGACGTATTTCATGTGTCCATGTTACGTCGCTATCGATCGGATCCATCTCATGTGGTACCGGTTGAAGAAGTGGAACTAAGGCCAGACTTATCCTATGAGGAAGAACCGATTCGGATCTTAGAACGTGATGTGAAAGTACTACGAAAGAAGACAGTTCCTCTAGTCAAAGTGCTATGGCGCAATCATGGAATGAAGAAGCTTCGTGGGAGCGAGGAAGAGGCGATGAGACAAAGAATACCCTCAATTATTTTAGTTAGGAAATTTGGGACGAAATTTTGTTTAAGGGAGTAGAGCTGTAACATCCTCGAATAGGGCCTATGCATTTCAGTTTAATTGTATGAAATGACAAGTTTCAAGTACTATGAATAAATTTGTGGAACTTTTGGAAACCTAGAAATGCATGGAAATGGAAATGAAAATGAAAATGGAAATGGAAATGGACATTTTGGAAACTTAGACATTTTGGAAACTTAGACATTTTGGGAAACCCGAACATTTTGGAAACACGAACATTTTGGAAACTGAATATTTTGGAAACCTAAACATTTTGGAAACACGAACATTTTGGAAACCCGAACATTTTGGAAACCTAAACATTTTGGAAACACAAGATGTAAGGAAAAATGGCAAGTTATAGAGCATGTGAAAATTTTAGGAAACTTAGAAATAAGGCCTAATGACAAAATTTAAAGTCCAAAATAGGAGATAAGGGCAAGAGGGCCTTAAAAGAAAAAGTTGGTGAATTTTGACATACAATCGAGCTTGGAAAAGTGGCACGAGGTGTCACTTAAGGCTTATGGATAATGGCCGAGTTCGAGTCACATGGAAAGCAATTATTGAAGGTTTAATTTTGTTTCCCAAGGCTAGGGATGGACTACACATGTTTGATTGAAAGGGAAGAGTTTTATTTTATTAAAACTTGTCAAATTAAAGTGATAAATAGAGGATTTATTTTACTAAGATAAATAAGGAATTAAAGGATGGATTAAAGGTTATTTTAATTTAATAAAGTGATAATTAATGAAGATTAAATTATCACTTGGGAGAATAGTGGCCAAGTTTTGGACTCTTGGTCTAGCGATTCAGCTTAAAAGAGGAAAAGAGAGACTTTCTCTCATTCACTCCACTTGTCAAATTTTGCTCTCTCTTTCCCTCTCTTTGCCGAAATTTCCCAAGAAAGGACTCCATCTTTTCTTTTCCTTCCCTTTGCTATTGCCTAGTCAAAACTTTTCTCTTCCAATCTCGGTTAGATCTCCATAGCGGATCTCAAGAACTCCAAGACAAGGAAACAAGTGATTGAAGGTTTCAAGGTAAGTTAAGCCATTCAATTTTCTTTCTTTCTAGTTGTCGAAAGTAAAAGGCTTAATTCCTATTCTCTTTGATCATGGCCGAATATACAAGGGATCTCGGGTTTCCACCATCGTTGAACATAAAGATCAAGGATCTAAGGTAAGAACAATTGATTCTTGTTCTTTTAAATCAATTTAAACAAGGCTTAAGAAAATAACCTCTCTTTTTGTCTATGGCCGAATGTTAGAGGAGGAGTTTCGGGATTTCAGATCCGAGGAAAATTAAGGTAAGACACATTCGGCTAAAGGCCATCTACCACTTATTAAAGTTAGATCAAATCTAACCTATGATCTTTAGGGATTTCGACAGGTATTCAAGACAAAAAGGGGACTTTCGGGATTTGGAATCTCTAAGGTAAGCCTCTAAAATATTCGGCTAAGGGTTGTGTGAGTATCTAAATCCATTCCTTAATTTTTGAAAAGCCGAAAAACTAACCATATTGAACTACAAGGTTGGCCGAATATCAGGTAGAGGAAAAACCAAACTTTCGGGATTTGTATAATCACCAAATCGGCAAAGGTGAGTTTTTCCTTACAAATCCTACTAGGATTTGGTTTTGTTTAAAAAGGGGTTTATTAATGTGTGTTAATGGATGGGCCGAATATAGGGATTAATAGATCTAAAAATTAGATCGGGATTCTCGAGAAATCAAGGAACCTATTAAGCGAAAAAGGTGTGTACCCTTACTATTCTTCGATATATTATGGTTAAATATTTTAATATACGATATGAATAATAATATGAATGTGGCTATGTACCACACATGTGACAAAAAGTATCAAGGCACGCTTCCTACTTGATAGGATTGTGAAAAAATGTTATTTCAATAACATGCGAATATATGAATATGAACATGAAATTAAATTATGCTATATATATATACATGTTTTGGGGCATTGGGATTTATGTTAAAGGGGAGAACAGGTGTTGACTTGGTCTCACCAACGAAGGTGTTGACTTGGTCTCACCAACTGAAATATGTCGACTACGGTCACATTCTGAAATTTGGTAACCCGGTTACAATAGTGTCTAATGACACAACGTGGAGAGTAGCGGATGGAGGGTCGACTTAGTAGTCCCCACGTGTGTGTGCAGGTTGGTACGGTGGAGAGTAGCGGATGGCTTATAGGTTTTGGGTTTGGGTTGCATCACAATTTCGTTAGTATATGGACTTGATGATTTGAACATGAATGCGATTTATTGAATGATAGTATTGTGTGCACATTGAGTCTGTTGACTCACCCCATTGTGGGAATTATTTTTCAGTGATGATCGGTGTTGACCGGGCGGTGAGACCATGAGGAGGCCATGCATCACTTGAAGAATTTATTGAAATTTTGGACTTTATTTAATTTTAATACTTTTTAATTTTATTTTGGGTTTACTTGATGTAATAAGGCCATAAGGCCCAAAGTGGATTATTCTTTGTTTTTACATTACTTTTTAATATTTTGCTAAGAACTATTTTGGACATGTTACATCGAATTGGATTTACAAGATTAAATAAATGGGTTTTCAATCTAAGCCCAACTCAAATAATAGTTTTTCTAAAATCTACAATTTTCTCTAAGTATCGAATGTTTTTGAGATCGGTTTACTTTAGGAACATACCAGATCCGGTTCAGGCTCGTGGGCCGGGTGTGGGGTGTTTCATTGTTACCTCGAGATGAGAGGGTCTTTAACATATATTTTGATTTATTCAAGCAATTTTTAAGTAAAAATAAAATTAATACAAAGAGGGATCGTATTTTAAAATTTTTTCAAGTTTTCAACTTTCGACACTAAGACATTAATTAAACAACTAGGTACCAATTTTGGGCTTTACGAGGGTGCTAATCCTTCCTCGTGCGTAATCGACTCTCGAACTCATTTCTTGAAGTTTATAGACCAAAATTTGTTGTTTTAGTAAAACAAACTGTTTATTAAAACGATCAAATTACGAGGTGACCCGATCACACCTCATAAAAAATGATTGGTGACGACTCCCATTTTTATTTTCATTTTTGTTTTTTAAATAAAAATTCGATATCAAAAAAATGGTTTCGACATTCCCTACTAATCTACCATAATTTATTGTGGCAAATTAAGCTCTTTTCACTACTTAAAGAGCTTGTACTAAAGTAATTTTATGTCAATTACATTTATTTTGAGAAATATTTAGGTCTTAGTTTATATTGAATAAATTGAAACTTTATGATGTTTTATAACCTTTTCGGCCGATTTGGGCGTAAAGTTGAACTAATGAGTTAATCAAGTGTTCAAGAAACAACCTAATCCAAGGAGTTGGTGGATTAACCTGAATGCCACAACATTCAAAATGGAAGTTACGACATTGGATGCTGCCTTAACACTTAGTCAATTTTCCAACCAAAAGCCACTAGGAAAGCTACTGGACACAAAGTTGCAACACCGAGATAGCAAAGTCGCGTCATTCCACCCAGTCCTAGAAATCAAGTAGTTTGCCCACAATTTTGTGACATTGGCTATAGGATGTCGTGACATTAACTTAATGAGCCAAAAAATTTTGCAAGGGTGTTTTCGTCCGCACAACCTCAGTTAACTTGTAAATCAATTTGTAATCAACCTAATTAGGTCATGATACACTGAAACTATAAATATTAGCTCAAAAAAACAGTTTAAGGATATTGATTTAAGGTTTTAATTAGTAGTTTAGTTAGATTTTGGATTTTTTTCAATACTTGTTAAATTACTTTTTAGTTTTTAATCAAAGTTCTTTTCGATTTTCTTCATTTCTCTCTTTTATTTTATTTATGTTTACTCTTCAATCCAAACCAATAATCAAACATCGTTCGTGGGTTTACATTGTTGTTCATCAATAGAAACTCTTGAATTCCTAAATTCTTTAGAATTTCTTATCCTTTATATTTTATTTTTCATTGTTTAAATGTTTGAAAATTGGGTAGGATCATCTGCATTTAGAATGGTTGATGACTAAACCCTAGGAATGTAACACCCTAAAACCGGTCTAAAAGTTTAGACCGAATCCTGGAGTCACATTGGTCACCGAAGTAACCGTATTTAAATTTTACAAAACAAGTTCTCAAGTCAAACCAAAACATTTAATCGTTTAAAACCCAGTATATGGAATTACGATTAGGTTAAACATGTAACCGAAATTAAATTAAAATGGAACTTGTACCATAGTTTTACAAAATCTTACAGTTCAAAAATCGTTTAACCAAATAAAAACTGATAATATAAACTGACAATCATTTATTTGCACCGTGATTGTCTGATACCTTCGCACACGGAGTCCAGCGTCAGAATTTAGATAAAGGTACCTAAAAAGGGAACACTAAGAGGGGTGAGCTACTAGAGCTCAGTGTGAGTTCGAAAAAAGATAAGAGATAGAAATTACGGATTTCAAATTAGTAACGCAACAGATTTTTGAATACACACAAGGTCAGAAAGCATACCTGGATCTAGTGTCCAAACAAAGCTTAACAATCAGAGCACATCTAGTTCACACAAATGTCTCAGCACAATTGTTATTCAGACAAATAGATTACAGACAACTAGTCTTATAGACAGAACTTACAGACAGATGCGGATGAAATGCAATCGAATAAAAACCCACCCATCCAGCTAACACACCTCTCCGTCCCCCGATCACACCTCGTAAGAGATGTTAAAACTCATTCAACCAAACACACCAATTAGGACCTTGAAAGGCCTATCCAAACCTACACACAACATATGTGGACTGAGCCACTTAGATAATAATACGCAGCAGATTTGACGTATATGCTGTATAGTGCAATGCGGTAGATCGCTGTACAAACATGATGCAGTTGGACTGCCAAATCAAATATGTATATACGTAGCATAGCTAACGTACATGCGGTACAGTGCAATGTGGTAAACCGCTATACCGGTAAATTACAGTGTAACTACTAGATCAGATCAGAATTAGACTCCCTTCTCTTCGTAATCGCACCCAAAATACATTATACAAGTATATGCATGCACACAAAGTCAAAGAGCAGAGACACTTAATCAGACAATCAGACAGAACAAATATGAAACACACCCCACACACCAAATTCAGAATCATACATCACATGCAATCATCACAAACATCAAGTCTTAGGCACCCTCACTAAACTTAGCTAAGTGTCAGAGCACACACAAACAAAATTTTCAGTTCAGAAATGCACTTGGAACCTATACAAGTGCCCAAGAGCCACAAGCTCGTGTAAAAAGGGGAGGTCAAAGTCGTGTGAGAGGTCAAAGCCCATATAAAAAGGGGCACACGGCCGTGTGGCAGAGGCACATGCCCGTGTGAAGAGGGACACATGGCCCTGTGACTAAGGCACACGTCCATGTGGACCAGGGACATGGCCGTGGGAACAAGCCGTGTAACTCTCTGTCCATTTGCATTAAATTCGAGTACAGGGCTGACATGACTGTGTAAGGGTCTCACATGTCCGTGTGCCTACCAGACGCGGCCATGTGTCCCCAAATACACGCCCGTGTGGAATCCCTAAATCCCCAGATTATCCACACAATCGTGTGGCATTAAATCTCTCAAACCCTAATCTTCAAACTCACACGCCCGTGTGCCCGAGGGACATGGCCGTGTGAGAAAGGATAAAATCCCTAAGTCAGCCACACAGCCGTGTGGCAAGGCCATGTGGCACCAAAATTGGTCGAAACCCTAATTTCTAAAGGTACACGATCGTGTGGAAACCCCAATGGCCACTAAGCCACCCTAAATCAGCTTGAAAAATGATATTTTCGGTCATTACGCGACCCTCAATTGGTGGAACTCAAAACTGCACTAACCAAAGTGAATTTCCATGCCAATCAATAGTACTACCGTACCTAGACAATCGATTTCCAAAGGCCACCAAGATTGCTACATTCTAACAAAATTAATTTTGAAAAAACATAGGAAAGTTTCAGAACCCACACTTGTTACGACGACAGAGAGCAATAATCTTCGAATTATGCACCGCAAAAACCATTCCCCACCAAAAAGTAAGAAAAAGAAAAGCCAATCCAAGAAAGAAAAGGGAGAACGTGAAAAAAAACCAAAGAAAGCAAAATAGAAAGAAGAAAAATAAAAATAAAAATAAAAAATACTAAATCATTATTATTAACTAAAAATAAAACAAAATAAAAAGGTTCTCCCAAAATGCGCACCCAAGGACTCGAACCTAAAACCTTGAGATTAACCACACACAACCAAACCACCAGACCAGCAGGCCCATTCTGTCACTTATATGCAAGACTAACCACAAAAGCACACATTTCCCTCAGACCCTAACCACTAACATCAGAACTTATAACCCCTAAAATTTGGGGTGTTACAACTCACCCCTCCTTAAAGAAATTTTCTCCTCGAAATTTTCAACTAACAGAATAGTGGTATAACACAATCTACACCACCACGCTCCCGCTGCACACTCTAGCTCGAACAAAACCATATCGAACCTAAGACCTTATACACACACCCAGAATACTTAACCACTGAAGCAGACACACAGTTGTCCTATCACACATACAAACATTATCCAAACCGAATATCCTTCCGTGTCATTCAAATGAATAACACATAGATTCAGAACAATCTACAACAATACATGTCTTAATGTTGTTGCGGACACTTCCTAACTCGATGCTCCGTAGACCCGTACACGCTCCCAACTTCTTCCAATAGTGGCACATATAGCACTTTTTATAGTGCCCACAAACAATACGCTCGCTCCATTACCGGAACCATTTGCACAACCGCTACTAACACCCAATTGCATTTGAACATGTTTCGTAGAACGAGGCTCCAACCTCGGAGGACTGCAACCTCTTTTCTTCCCACAATACACACACCTAGCTTGATGGGTTTCACTAGTCTCCCTAATCCTAGCCTCGAACACCTTTTCTGGGTTATCGCTACCTGTTGTTGGTAAAATTGCACTATCCTCTGACTCCTGAACAGATACACACATCGGAGGAACCGATGACTCCTCGCGGTCTTGCTTACCTTCATAATTCATATCCGCCCTATGGCTAACTTAAGATATCTACACATCTAGAAAACAAACACAGGTTAAACACATAAATCTATATTTCTAACCTTACCGTTTTAGATTCCTACCTGGACCAGCATCAGAGTCTTAGATAGTTCATTTTCGTAACACAATTTCCCAAAACACAAATCATTTTAACTTACCGTGGTAAAGTTTCTCGAAAATTTCTTTTTAAAACACCCATGTACGGATACGCACATGTAGAAGCACGGGCTGAGTTTTTGCCAACCTGGCTCTAATACTATTAAATGTAACACCCTAAACCCGTCCTAGAAATTTAGACCAAATCTCGGATGTCACATTGGTCACCTAAGTAACCATAGTTAAATTTTACAATTTAAGTTCTCAAGTCAAACTAAAACATTTAATCGTTTAAAACCTAGTATATAGAATTACAATTAGGTTAAACATGTAACTGATATTAAATTAAAACAGAACTAGTACCACAATTTTATAAAATCTTACAGTTTAAAAATCGTCTAACCAAATAAAAATTGATAATATAAACCGATAATATAAACTAGTATCAGAATTTAGATAAAGGTACATGAAAAGGGAACACTAAGAGGGGGTGAGCTACTTGAGCTCTGTGTGAGATCAAAACAAGATAAAATACAGAAATTACAGATTTTAGAACACATCAAGGTCACACAAATGTCTCAGCACAAATGTTATTCAGACAAACAAATTACAAACAACTAGTCTTACAGACAGAACTCACAAACAGATACGGATGAAATGTAGTCAAATAAAAACCCACTCATCCAGCCAATACACCTCTCCATCCCCTGATCACACCTCGTAAGAGCTGTTAAAACTTATCCAACCAAACACACCAATTAGGACCTCGAAAGGCCCATCCAACCCTACACACCACATACGTGGACTAAGCCACTCAGATAATAATATGCAGTAGAGCTGACGTATATGATGTACAGTGCAATGCGGTAGACCGCTGTACAAACATGATGCAGTTGGACTGCCATATCAAATATATATAGGTAGTATAGCTAACATACATACAGTATAGTCCAATGCGGTAAACTGCTATATCGGTAAATTGCAGTGTAACTACCAGATCAGATCAAAATCAGACTCCCTTCTCTTTGTAATCCCACCCAAAATACATTATGCAAGTATATGCATACACACAAAGTTAAAGAGTAGATACAGTTAGTTAGACAGTCAGACAGAACAGATATGCAACACATCCCACAAACCAGATTCAAAATCATACATCACACACAATCATCACAGACATCAAGTCTTAGGCACCCTCACTAAACTAAGCTAAGGGTCAGAGCACACATAAACAAAATTTTCTGTTCATAAATGCACTTGGAACCTATACAAGTGCCTAAGGGCCACACGCTAGTGTAAAAATGGGAGGTCAAAGCCGTGCGAGAAGTCAAAGCCTATGTAAAAAGGGGCACACGACCGTGTGGCAGAGGCACACACCCGTGTGAAGTGGGGCACATGCCCGTGTGAGGAGGGGCACACGTCCGTGTGACTAAGGCACACTCCGTATGGACTAGGGACATGGCCGTGGGAACAGGCCGTGTAACTCTCTGTCCATTTGCTCTTAATTTGAGTATAGGGTTGACACGACCGTATGAGGGTCTCACACGCCCATGTGCCCACCAAATGCGACTGTGTGTCCCAAAACACATGCCCATATGGAATCCTTAAATCCCAAATTAGCCACACGATCGTGTGGCATCAAATCTCTCAAACCCTAATCCCCAAACTCATACGCCCATCTACCCGAGGGACACGATCGTGTGAGAAATGATAAAATCCCCAAGTCATCCACACGGCCGTATGGCACCAAAATTGGCTGAAACCCTAATTCTCAAAGGCACACGACCGTGTGAACTAGTACACGCCCGTGTGGAAACCCTAGTGGCCACTAAACCACCCTAAATTAGCTTTAAAATGAGATTTTTCGGTTACTACGTCGACCCTTAACCAGTGGAACTCAGAACCGCACTAACCAGAGCGAATTTCCATGCCAATCGACAGTACTACCGTACCTAAATGATCGATTTCCAAAAGTCACCAAGATTGCTACATTCTAACAAAATTAATTTTGCAAAAACATAAGAAAGTTTCAAAACCCACACCTGTTACGACGACAGAGAGCAATAATATTCGAAGTATGCACCGCGAAAGTCATTCCCCACCAAAAAGTAAGAAAAAGAAAAGCCAATCCAAGAAAGAAAAGGGAGAACATGAAAAAACCAAAGAAAAAGAAACAGAAAGAAGGAAAATAAAAATAAAAAAATACTAAATCATTATTATTAACTAAAAACAAAACAAAATAAAAAGGTTCTCCCAAAATGCGCACCTAGGGACTCGAACCCAGAACCTTGAGATTAACCACACACAGCCAAACTACTAGACCAATAGGCCCATTCTGTCACTTACACGCAAGACTAACCACAAAAGCACACATTTCCCTTAGACCTTAACCACTAACATCAGAACTTCTAACCCCTAAAATCTGGGGTGTTACAAGGAAGGTTGATTGACCAAAATGGGTGTGGTTAGCTTAGAGTTAAAGTTCATAAACCAATTAATTGAATTATCCTGAATATGTTTAAACCCTAAAATTGACGACTCTAGGAAATAATTTAGATAGATGAGACTGAAAGTGTATTCTACTTAGAACCAATTCAACTTAGCCCGGTTTAGTTCCATTGTTTGAAAGATAAGTGGACTAAGTCAATTAATTAATTTAGTTATAGGAGATATTAACTAGGTTAGTTATTAATTAATTGGTAAACTTCCTTACTGTAGGTTAATCACAACCATAAGAGTTAATCACCCTTATGCGTGTTAAATTTGATTGTTAATTTGGAATTTCGTTATTTATGCAATTTAGTCTTTGTTTATTCAAACTCTTAATTTTAGTGTTAGTCGTTGTTAAACCAAGTTTATTCGACAAAAGATTTTGATATAACAAATTGAAGTGTTTTTAAATATAATTTAAAATTGAAAAAATGATTTTTGAATTTGAAGTCTAAGAAATTAAACTTTGAATATTTACATTAAACTCTTAGAAAATTTTGAAACAATTTTAAAATGAAAGTGAAAATGATTTCAATCAAGTTAAAATCATTTTAACACATCAAAATGATTTCCAAACAAGTCAGAATTGCTCCATGCCAAAAAGTATCGGTACCAATTGGCCAAGTATATAATTTTTTGGAATTATCGATACCTTTTGAAAAATCGAGACCAAACATGCATTCTGCGTTCAAAAACCCTAAAAAATTATCGATACCATTTTTTTGGTATCGATACTTTCTGAAAATAATCGATACTTTTCTTAAAAATGATACCAAAATAGCATTATGTTTCTTATAAACCCTACAAAGTATCAATCCAGTATCGATACCTATTTCAAAAAGTATCGATAAAACATTTTTTGGTATCGATTAATAAATCCCAACAGTCACCGAATCAGCATTTATTAGAAAAATTATCGATACCCTTTTATTTGGTATTGATACTCGCAGTTGCAGGTGAAATAAATGCTCTGATTTTACATCCACAACAGCCATATTCACTACACCAACAACCTCAACGATTGGAAATCTATTAGGGGGTATAAATACCATCTTTCAAGTACCTACAACTACAAGAAAAACACTTTCAAGCAAAAATCATCAATAAAACATCCTTAAAGCTTAATACTTTCACATTCTTCTTACATACACTTGTGAGCTTTATCTATATTCTCTTTCTCAATTGTATTTTATTGTATTTGAGCTTCATTTTGCAAACAACTTAATCTTGTAAGGATTGTTTCTTTGTTTGCTTATTTGTATCTCTTTGAGACGGTTTGTAGCTTAAGATTTGGGGTAGAAATCTTAATGAGTTGTAAGGTTAAACAAATTAGTGAATTTGGGAAAATCCTTAGTGGTGGAAAGCTAAGGTAGCAGAATAGGCAATTGGGGCCGAACCACTCTAAATTCTTTGTGTTCATTATTTCAATTTTTTTTTTACTTTTACCAAAATTTTTAAAAGCCAATTCACCCCCTCTTAGCATTTTCGATTTGTTCCATTGAGCTAATAATTGGTATCAGATCTAGAACTCTAGAGACGATTTTATTGCCAAGAGAGAAGATCCTCAAGATATCCAAGATGGAATTCACAAATCAAGAAATTTGCTTCATGGCATTTGAGTAAAATTCCACCATATTGGGCAAGGGCATTCCACCATGAGGCCTTCTTTATTCAATGGCACCAACTACTCATATTGGAGAACAAGAATGAAGCTATTCATCCAAGCTAACGACTATGAAGTTCGGAGGATAATTACTAATGGGCCACCCATTCCAATAAAATGAGACTTTAAAGGAAGTGGTTGATTATGGTGGAAGGTCTCCTTGGAGTTGTGATTCGGCCAGATCTGATATATATCTGGCAGGCTTTGTTGTGGCTTCACCCTGGATCGATGATCGCTGATAGTTTCTGACGATGTTTTGGCCTTACCGGACATGCGTGCGCAACTGGGGTTCTTGAATGTTTCAGCTGCTTGGCTTCTGCTTTTCTTTTCATTATTTTTTCTTTAGTCTTTGGCTTTTGTTTTATTTTTCTACCTGTTGGCTTATTCGCTTTGTGGGATGTGTTACCGCATTTATGGGCGGAGAACACTATGTTTGTTTGCTTTAAAGTCATTTCAATAAATACATGATCGGTTATTATTCAATTTTTTTTTAATATTTCACATATTTTAATATATTGTCTGTCAATTATGTTATTTTAAGTTAATATGAATTTAATGTGTTTTAATTATTAAATACAATAAATTTGAGCATCTCACTAGAATGAATCTAGTTTGAATATATAAAAAACTAAAATATAAAAATATCATAAAACTAAAATATATATTTGTAACAATATCCAAATTAGGCCTTGTTGATAGTTATAATGAAAATTAATATTTTCAATGATTTAATTTTTAAACATGTTTGATAATTTAAAATAAAAATAATTTGATAGATTTTTTATAAAAATGTGAAAATAATAAAATAAGAGTTGCTTATCACTTAATGGAAAATATTTTCAATTAATTCTATTTTATGTTATTTATTTTAATATTATATTATCCTATAAAAACTTTATGTGTAAACTTTGATTTTTGTTTAGAATAAGGTGAAATGTTTAAAAATAAGGATAAAATATTGAAAATGTTATAAAATAAAAGACAAAAGTAAAGAATAAAGAAAATAGAAGAGTAAAAGAGAGCATTTTATTGATCAATGGGATAATTACAATACTTCTTCAAAGTCTCTATTTATAGGCAAAAGAAGTAGAAATGAAGTAGAAATCTAATTCTAATGTTTATTAGAATTTAAAATAAATCAAAACTTATCTTGATTTTGATCTTGATGGACATCCACTTAATAAGATATTCATAATACTCCCCCTTGGATGTCCATTGGTAGATAATGTGCCTCGTTAAAACCTTATTAAGATAAAAACCCTGTGAGAAAAAAAAATTCCAATTGAAGGAAAAAGAGTACACATATCTATCATACGCATAATATGCTGGCTCATTAAAAACCTTACCAGAAAAACCCAATGGGACAAAATCTCGGTTAAGGGAAAAAGATTACAATGCATATTTACTCCCCTATGAAAATATCACATACTTTCTCATATTCTATGTATTCAATCTTGAATACTAGTCTTTCAAATGACTATTTGAATGTATTACTAAGCATTTATATCATCATTCTTTTGAAAGTCATCAGTAAGGGAAAATTTTGGGGAAATATATTTTGACCTCTTCAAGAATTTCAATTATAATCATACCAAACTTTAATCAGATTCTTCTATAAATATATAAATAGGTATTTTGGATCATCTTATAATCCTCATTCAACTACTATTCACTCTGTCAAATTTACCACATATGTTCAAATTATTTCAATTCATATAAATGAACAATTTCTTGAGAAAATTCAATATGCTTCTAGCATCCTAAATCCTTCAAGGATATTAATATGAACATTACTATATAGTGGTTCATAAAAGGTTGTAACAATAACCACTAGGCGCAAGTTAAATCTTTTATGAATCGTCAAAATAATATACATAAAATTTATTGCATCCACCATAAAAGAATATTATATTTTTTTCATAATCAATGCTAGGACTTAGCGAAAAACTCCATATTTTTATTTCGCTTTTGCAAAACTACTTCATTTGTACCATCACTGACTTTAAACCTTTAGATATTTAGACTACTGGTCCAAAAACTCCACGAATAATATTTCTAAATAGATTTATTCAAGATCCTCCTTTTATTTCATTATTTCAATAATAATATTGCATGCAAATCATTGTCGACCACTTTTATTATTCGATTGCACATTTTCTCAAATTGGCATAACTTATCGAGATCTCTTGTTTTCATTATTTTAATCTTTAGTTTTAGGTATCTAAATCTCTTCTGGAGTTTTACTTATTAGTTATGTCTTAGGTCTCTTTTGGAGAACCCGCTTCCACTATATGACCATCTAGAAAAAAATTTATCTTTGGAACCGATTAATCTATTATTTATTCTAATTTATTGTCCTACTGGGACTATAATTCAAATTAAAATATTAGATGGTATATATCACTTGGTTATTCTCATTAAGTTTGTAACTACATCTGACAGTTAACTTGTAATGAGTTATCCTTGTTGAACTTTTGGTTCAAATTATTCTCCACCTAACTCATTACAAGTTATTATTTCTCTCCCTTAATGTTAGGAAAACTATTGATTATTATTTCTCTCCCTTAATGTTAGGAAAACTATTGAATCAAAATTGTAATAAAAAATGATGTCAAGATTGAATCTCCAATACATTCAAAACATCTAATAATACAAATAAACTTGTAACTAATATATATTCCCAACTTTCTTTGAGGATTCACTCATCTTTGTGTGTTGTGATGGAGCAATTGGAACATATATGCACATACAAAAATTCAAAGATGAGAAATATTTAGCTCTTGATCAAAAACCAATTGTATTAGGGAGTTTTTATAACTTATTGGCTTGATGCATTCAACACATAAATCAACATAATCTCATGTTGAAATAGGAAGTTTAGTTATCATAAGTAATGGTTTAAACATTAATCAGAGGCATTCAATCAATAATTTCTCTAAACCATTATGCGCATAAATAACAAACTTTTACAAAAAAAATTTCAAACTCAATCAATAAAAGACTGAGATATAAACTCATCAGTATTAGCAAGATGAATTGCCTTTATTTCATAATCTAAAAAGTAACACCCTGAATTAGGGGTTGTTTGTAATTCAATTAATTTCCCATGTGTGCTTAAGGAAATAAATAATATGACTTTATTTGGCATGATTTAGGGTCTAGAAATAACCCCGAATTAGGCCAGATTTGGAATTAAAAATTTCTTTTTAAGTATCTAAAAGGAAGGAAGCTAGGGGATAGAGGTTAAATAAAATTTTGGGCGAAACGTGACACAAAGAACAGCATGGCTAAGTGGTCTTCATGCGCCACTTAGGTGCCTTGGAGGTGGCGTCAAAGGGGGTCTTGGGTTCGAGTCTCGGCAGTAACAAGGGGGCAATGTTTTTTCCTTTTGGGCATTAAGGTCAAGAAGGCTTTAAAGAATTTTTGGGCAAGGTAAGAGCAAGAAAGTCGGATTGGGTGGAGTGGCTTGGGGTGCCACTTAAGGGTGTTGGCAAAAAGGTCTCGGGTTTGAGACATGAGGGACACAAGGAAGGTGTTTTGTTTTTTTGGGCTATTGGCGTTAAAGGAAGGGGGGCCAGGTATGAGGCCTTATATTTAAATCGTGAGGATATTTGACATGAAAGTCAAATTGGGAGTAGTGGCCTGGGGCGTGTTAGAGAGGTGCGGCAGTGAGGTTCTAGGTTCGAATCAAGGGAGCTGCATTTTGATTTTTATTTTTCCTTAAAGCTGGCGTGAAGGAGAATAAGAGCTAATGGTCTGTTTTGTTTTGGACTCTTAATGGGATAAACATAAGCTTATTTTTTTGCACATAATCGGATGGAAGGGGGGAGTTATTAGTGTTTTATTTTCAATTAAATTGTTGAGAGAAGCTAGGAGATAATGTAAGATAATTTTGCTTTGTTTTGTGATAATTAAAAGCTGAAAGTTTTATCTCATGGGAGGGATGTTGTTGGCCGAAATAGGGACTCTCTAGGGCCATCTATTTTCGGTTTAATGATTAAACAAGGGAGTGCTGAAAAACATCCACCAAACTTCTTCTTCTTTTTCCTTTGCTGCTGCCGAATTTTTCCTTGTTGCATAGCTAAAATTGATCAAAATTTCCAGCATCTTTTTCTTCTACTTAGCCGAAACCACCACTTCCCCTCCATCTTTTCTTTTTCTTCTTCTTTCCCTAGTAGTCGAACCTATCTTCTTCTCTTCTCAAAATTCCAGCCCCTCAAACTTGAGTTAGCCGAATCCCCTCCTCCCTATTTGGTGTAGCTTTGGCCGAACATCAAAGCAAAGGGTGCTATTTTCTTCTCCAATTGGTTTGAGAGGAAGGTATGTGCTCAAGGCCGAATGCCTATCTCTTTTTCTCTCTATTCTCTGTCGACTTTTACAAGGGTAAGAGTCGATTTCGGTATTGTATGGCAAGTGTAAATCACCTGAAGTAGGAATCGGTTTGTTGTAGGGCCTTCGAGGTTTTGGAAATGATCTAGTGTAGCCGTCATCTTTTAATTGGTTGGTAAGTTGAGGTAAGGATTTGTTAAATAGTCTAATCTTTTTAGTATTGTAAGCCGAATGCTATTAATGTAGATGACTACCAATTGTAGGGAAGCAGAAACACATAGTGTGTGGTGGCTGATAATCAAAGGACGTTTTAGGTAAGGTTTCGGGTTCAAGTGTAACCCTTTGGATTTATGTGGTTTAGCCGAATAGGCCATGTCACTAACTTTCATGTATGGCCGAATATAGGGGCAAGGAAGTCTAGTGTGGCCGATTGATTCTTCGGGATTTAGGGCTACTGATAGTAACAGGTGTGTACATACACACTTCATAACTCGTAACTTGCTAAATGCATTGTGCATGCTAATCTGAATTTATGTAGATTTGGATTTAATACCATCGTGGTATAAGCAAGGAATCAGGTAAGTCCTTGTTGTTATGAGTTTACTTTATGATGCTTTTGGGAAGCATGACATATTTGGTATATATGGCATATAAATATGTGGCTAATGATTAAATTCAATGTATGTTGTTAAATAAATATGTGGGCATGATTTCTATTATATACATATCATTGATTGATGTGGGTTGCATGAGAGGAGGGGGAAGTGATAATCGTGTCGACGAACACCAGTGGTTTGGTACCACAATTCGTGACTACGGTCACCGTGAGGTTTGGCACCTCATAGCGTCTTGTCCCGTGGCTTAGCACCACAATGGGTTGGCCCCAGATGATATTATGGGATTGACGCGGTGATTTGGTATCACATGTGGGTTGGCCCATAACTTGTTATTTGTGACTTGGTCACCAAAGTGGTTTGGCACCACAACATTGATGGATATCGTGACTTTAAGTCACGGTGGTTTGGCACCACCGGTGGTTTGGTACCACACGGGTAGAAAAAGTGTTTTGGATGGTTAGGTTGGGAGCATGTTAAACTTGATTGTAATTAGTGTGTATGACGTTGCATTAAACCGGGAAAAGGGTTACACACTGAGTCTTGGTGACTCACCTTTTCCTTTAATATTTTTCAGGTGACTCGTAGATCGCGGATGTGGAGCCGGATGGACTCGAGGTGGCCATGCAGAGAGAAATATGGATTAAATGGATTTTGAATTATTTTATTTTATTTCGGTTTTATTTGTTCGGTTGTAATAAGGCCTCCTAAGATTTTATTTTATTATTTTACATGTTTGGATGAATTATTTAAACTGCTTAATAACTTCAAAATGATTACACAAATTTTCTTAAAATCAAACGTAAAAAAGTTTTACGTGCCATCTGTACATCCAAATCCAGAATAATCGACCTAATATATTTTTAAACAAACTAAGTATTGTTTTCTTTATACATCTCAACTATTTTTTTCTTTTTAAACAAGACAATATCTTTTACCTTAAATTAAATCGGCTAAACAAGGGTTTCCAAAATATTTTCTCCAGAACATACCAAATTGGTCGTAACGCTTAATGAGTTTGGGCGTTATAAAATTGGTATCGAGCCCAATTCAAAGCTCGATTGTGGGGCCCAAGGCCCAAAATGTTTTTGGTAGGCCTTTTGAAATATTTTGGTTTTGAACAAGATGGCACCGAAGTCTCCAAAGACCAATCCGCCTGTAAGTACTTCGACTTCTTTATGAATTATTATCCGTAGAAGGGTAGGTATGGAACGTAGATAGTATGATAAGTGCTTTAAACTTTAGGACTAGTTTACCCCAACAAAAGACATAAGACTTTAAATGCCTAAGTAAACAAACCTACGACCAATTCGCCGAGTTAGGGTGTGGTAACCCTGGTGCGCATGTCTAGGAATGGATCCGGAAGAGCCTGGTATTTAAGCATCCTCGTGACTCACCTCCTCTTCGCAGAATCCTACAGTGCGTAGCTTCGGTTCACCCTAACCAAGAGGACTTACATATAGGCTAAACACCATAATAAAACCCGAAAGGGATTAGCCATGTTTTACGAAAAAACTCTAGTTTTAAAATCATTAAAGTACCCCTTAAATAGAAACAAAAACTTTATTTCTAGAAAATTTTCAAAATATTTTCAATTTACTAAAATTACCAAAATGCCCCTAGTGGCAAAATTACGAAAATGCCCTTGGTTTCCAAAATTACCGTACTACCCCGATCTCAATAAAATCCTTTTACTTTGCAAAAGTATCCAAAATTCTATATTTCAAAATAATACCCTAACTTTGGAGATTTACAAAATTACCCCTGATTGACAAAATTACCAAAATACCCCTGGTTTCCAAAATTCTGCCATACTTTTAAATTGAAAATTTTTTTTTTAAAATAATCTTCAATTTTAGGAATTACAAGATGTTTTGATTTACCAAAGTTTTCAAAATTTCCTCAGTTTATTACGAAAATACCCCTGTAGGAAAATGACGAAAATACCCGTAGGATAGAAACGGACAGAAATGCCCGAAAGAGTGAGTGTGTATGAAAGGTATTAGGGAATGGATGTGCTTTCCTATGTGAACTAGGATAGAGGACTTAAAACTTTGATTGATCGAAAGAATCTCTATTAAACTCACTTCATAAAATTTCTTCGCGGGTAATCAAGTGAAACAAGTACTAATCCATAAAATTTTTTTAATCAGATTAAAGCGTAATAGTTAAGAATGAGCTCTAGAGGACGTGGCCGTCGTGGACGCGGTAGGGGAAGGATGACCGTGTCAGAACCCGTGAGGTCGGGTCAGGGATCGGAGAATGAGGTACCACCGCCACCACCACCCCCGACGTTTGGAACTGAGGAGCAGGATCAGACGGGAGGTGAGGCAGTATCGCAAGCTGTGTTGCGAGTCCTTGAAATGGTGGCTGGGGCAAGTGGAGGTATGGGAGCTCGAAATCTATACCCGAGCGACTTCAATCTAACGGGGCTGAGGTATTCCGGGGAGTATCGGGTGTGGCACCCAATGCGACGGAATACTGGTTGGAGTCGACTGAGAGAATCATGGATGATCTCGATCTGAAGAATGAGGAGAAGCTGAAAGGAGCGGTGTCACTTCTAAAGGATGAGTCATATCAGTGGTGGCTCACGGTTCGGGATGGTGCCACGGCAGATGATCTTACTTGGAAGTACTTCAAAGCTACTTATCAGAAGAAGTATGTGGGCACTAGCTACATTGATGCGCAGAGGAAAGCCTTTCTGGGGTTGGTACAAGGAAATAAGTCAGTGTCGGAGTATGAAGTGGAATTTTTGAGGCTGAGTCGCTATGCTCGGGGAATTGTGTCAACAGAGCATGAACGGTGTGTCCGCTTTGAAGACGGACTTAGGGATGATTTGAGGCTACTGATTGCTCCACAGCAGGAGCGTGAGTTTTCTGTCTTGGTGGAAAAGGCTAAAGTAGCCGAAGGGGTTAAGGAGTCCGTAAGACAGAACTACGATAGGAACAAGCAGAAAAGAGGCTTTGAAATGTCTGGATAGAGTAGTAATGCACAGAAAAGGGCTAGGCAGAGTGGGCCGAATCAAGCAGGAAGGTGACTACTAATCAGAGACTAGCTCAGTGTAATCGCTGTGGGAAATCACATTGGGGAGGTTGTTGGACCGGTGAAAGGGGATGCTTTGAATGTGGATCTTTGGATCACCATGTAAGGGATTGTCCTCGGAAGTTGGCAAAGAATTAGCCAGAGGGTCAGAACCGTGCTCAGGTTAGAAATGTAGGACCACCACAGAGGGGTCGTGGTAATGGTAGGGGAAACAATGGTTCTAATCGAGGTCGCGAAACTCCAAGAAGAGGGGCAGGCAACACAGAAGCAAGGCAACCTGGTTTAGTCTATGTAGTAAGGTGTCGAGAGGAGGGTGACGCACCGGACGTCATAATCGGTACGTTTCTAATTTTTGGTCTTCCATATGTTGCATTAATTGATGTGGGTTCAACGCATCCATACATGCTAGTAGTGTGGTAGAGACTATGAGCATACACTTTGAGACTACTTCTAGGGAGATGATAGTAATTAGCCCTCTAGGTCATTCTGTAGTTGTAAACAAGCTATATAGGGATGTACCCTTAGAACTCCAAGGGGTAGTATTTGTGGCCGATCTGATGGAACTGCCATTTGGGGAGTTCGATTTGATTCTTGGCATGGTCTGGTTGGTTAAGCATCAGGCAAGGTTGGATTGCGCTGCTAAGCGCATGGTTCTAAAGATGGCTGAGGGTGATGAAGTGGTCATGATAGGTAATAGAAGAGATTACCTATCCAACATGGTGTCTGCGTTGAAGGCGAAGAAAATGGTCAGGAAAGGGTGTGAGGCATTTTTGGTTCGAA
This sequence comes from Gossypium rotundifolium, assembly GCA_025506655.1. NCBI lineage: Eukaryota > Viridiplantae > Streptophyta > Magnoliopsida > Malvales > Malvaceae > Gossypium > Gossypium rotundifolium. The sequence continues at coordinate 38,030,634 of CP106726.1, forward strand.
TATGTGCCTTGGAGGCTAAGGAGTCAGTAGTTGAGAAGGTCCGAACGGTAGGGGAATTTGCTAATGTGTTTCCAGAAGAACTTCTGGGTCTGCCTCCAGATGGGGAAGTTGAATTCGGTATAGACTTGTTACCCGGAACGGTACCTGTGTCTATAGCACCATACCGAATGGCACCAAAGGAATTGGTGGAGCTGAAGGCTCAAATTTAGGAACTCTTGGACCGAGGGTTTATTCGACCAAGTATATCCCCGTGGGGAGCACCTGTGCCGTTTGTCAAGAAGAAAGACGGGTCAATACGGATGTGTATCGACTACCGTCAGCTAAACAAGTTAACGATCAAAAACAAGTATCCGTTGCCCCAGATTGATGACTTGTTTGACCAACTGAAGGGTGCGTCGATTTTCTCAAAGATAGATCTTAGGTCGGGTTATCATCAACTTAAGGTGAAGAGGGTGATGTTCACAAGACGGCATTCCGTACTCGGTATGGGCATTACGAGTTTCTAGTGATGCCATTTGGGTTGACCAACGACATGCAAAGATTCATGGACTTAATGAATAGGGTGTTTCAAAGAAGATGCTTGGATCAATTTATCGTGGTGTTTATAGGCGACATATTGGTTTATTCAAAGACGGAGGAGGAGCATGACATGCATTTGCGTATAGTTCTACAAATCTTGAGGAGAAGTAGGTTATATGCCAAATTCATAAATGTGAATTTTGGCTTAGGGAGGTGGCTTTCTTAGTTCATGTGGTGTCAGCAGAAAGGATTAGAGTGGACCCTCGCAAGGTTGAAGGGGTGTTGGATTGGAAACCGCCTAAGTCAGTGGCAGAAATTTAAAGTTTTTCGGTGCGGCAGGATCCGTCAAGATTTATGGAAGGATTCTCTTTAATCGCAGCCCCATTAACTAAGTTATTAAGGAAAGGAGTTCCATTTGTATGGTCGGAGAAATAGCAGGAAAGTTTTGATAAGCTAAGGAAGATTTTGACTAAGCTCCGGTTCGCATACTGACTGAGGCGGGGAAGTTGTTTCTGATTTGATGTGTCCCATACGGGTTGGGATGTGTGTTGATGCAGGAAGGGAAGGTAGTGGCCTATCGTCCGTCCGCTAAGACCGCATGAGGTTAACTATCCAACTCATGACTTGGAATTAGCAGCAGTGGTCTTCGCTTTGAAGATATGGAGGCATTACTTGTATGGGGAAAAGTCGATAGTCTACACGGATCACAAAAGTCTGAGGTATCTTTTAACTCAGAAGGATTTGAACTTAAGGCAGCGACGGTGGATTGAGCTATTGAAGGACTACGACTGTTCAATTGAGTACCATCCGGGCAAAGCTAACGTGGTGGCTGACGCGTTAAGTTGGAAGGTCGTGGCAGTCTTTTGGCGGAGCTGCAAGTTAAGCCGACTTGGATTATGGAGATTAAGGAAAAATAATTAGTAGATGAAAGTTTGAATGCACGGAGATTGCAAGTTCAAAATGGTAGTTTAGAAGGGTATAGCTTGTCCGATGATGGAGTATTATGCTTTCAAGGGCGAGCTTGTATGCCAAAAGATGTGGAATTGAGGCAGAGAATTCTTCAGGATGCACATAGCAGCCCATACGCTATGCATCCGGAGGTAGCAAGATGTATGGAGATTTGCGAGAGCAGTTTTGATGGCACTGGGTTGAAGCGAGGTGATCGAATTTGTGGGAAGTGTCTGACATGTCAGCAGGTTAAGGCTGAACATCAGTTGCCATCGGGTTTACTTCAACCAGTGAAGATCCCTCAGTGAAAATGGGAGAGGATCACGATGGATTTTGTCAGCGGGCTACCCCTTACGCCCAGTAAGAAGGACGCAGTTTGAGTGATTGTGGACCGTCTGACTAAATCAGCTCACTTCATACCGGTAAGGGTGGATTACTCACTTCAGAAGCTAGCTAAGCTGTATGTGTCGAAAATAGTAAGGTTGCATGGTGTGCCAGTATCGATCATCTCAGATAGGGATCCCAGATTTACGTCAAGGTTCTGGAAAGCATTGATCAAGCTTTGGGTACACGATTGGATTTCAGTACAGCTTTCCATCCACAGTCCGATGGGCAGTCGGAAAGGGTCATACAGATTTTAGAAGATATGCTAAGAGGTTGTGTTCTGGATTTCAGTGGTAGTTGGAAAGAGTACCTACCGCTAGTAGAATTCGCTTATAACAATAGTTATCAAGCGAGTATCCAGATGGCATCGTATGAAGCACTATATAGACGAAAATGACATACTCCTACGTGTTGGACGGAGTTGGGTGAACGACAAGTTTTGGGTCTAGAATTGGTAACAGAAACCGAAGATAAAGTTAAGGTGATTTGGGCTCGTCTCAAGGAAGCGTCAGATAGGCAGAAGTCTTATGCTGACCTTAAGCGCAAGGAGATGGAATATGCAGTAGAAGATAAAGTTTTTCTGAAAGTGTCGCCTTGGAAGAAGGTATTAAGGTTTGGTCGAAAAGGGAAGCTAAGCCCAAGGTTCATCGGGCCATATACAATAGTGAAGCGATTGGGACCGGTAGCTTACCAGCTTGAGTTGCCGGCAGAGTTGAGCCAGATCCATGATGTCTTCCATGTCTCGATGCTGAGGTGCTATCGATCAGATCCCTCACACATAGTGCTAGTAGCGAAAATTAAGGTGAGTCCGGACTTGTCGTTCGAGGAGGAACCAGTACAAATCCTGGATCGTGATGTCAAAGTTCTTCGAAGGAAGTCAGTGCCTTTGGTGAAGGTGTTATGGCGGAACCATGGTACGGAGGAGGCCACATGGGAACCCGAGGATGTGATGCGTGACAATACCTGACTCTTGATCTAGGTAATTTCGAGGTCGAAATTCTTTTAAGGGTAGGCGTAACACCACGAATTAGGGGTTGTTTGTAATTCAATTAATTTCCCATGTGTGCTTAAGGAAATAAATAATATGACTTTATTTGGCATGATTTAGGGTCTAGAAATAACCCCGAATTAGGTCAGGTTTGGAATTAAAAATTTCTTTTTAAGTATCTAAAAGGAAGGAAGCTAGGGGATAGGGGTTAAATAAAATTTTGGACGAAACGTGACACAAAGAACAGCATGGCTAAGTGGCCTTCATGCACCACTTAGGTGTCTTGGAGGTGGCGTCAAAGGGGGTATTGGGTTCGAGTCTCGGCAGTAACAAGGGGGCAATATTTTTTCCTTTTGGGCGTTAGGGTCAAGAAGGCTTTAAAGAATTTTTGGGCAAGGTAAGAGCGAGAAAGTCGGATTGGGTGGAGTGGCTTGGGGCGCCACTTAAGGGTGTTGGCAAAAAGGTCTCGGGTTCGAGACATGAGGGACGCAAGGAAGGTGTTTTATTTTTTTGGGCTGTTAGCGTTAAAGGAAGGGGGGCCAGGTATGAGGCCTTATATTTAAATCGTGAGGATATTTGACATGAAAGTCAAATTGGGAGTAGTGGCCTGGGGCGTGTTAGAGAGGTGCGGCAGTGAGGTTTTAGGTTCGAATCAAGGGAGCTGCATTTTGATTTTTATTTTTCCTCAAAGCTGGCGTGAAGGAGAATGAGAGCTAATGGTCTGTTTTGTTTTGGACTCTTAATGGGATAAACATAAGCTTATTTTTTTGCACATAATGGGCTGGAAGGGGGGAGTTATTAGTGTTTTATTTTCAATTAAATTGTTGAGAGTAGCTAGGAGATAATGTAAGATAATTTTGCTTTATTTTGTGATAATTAAAAGCTAAAAGTTTTATCTCATGGGAGGGATGTTGTTGGCCGAAATAGGGACTCTCTAGGGCCATCTATTTTCGGTTTAATGATTAAACAAGGGAGTGCTGAAAAACATCCAGCAAACTTCTTTTTCTTTTTCCTTTGCTGCTGCTGAATTTTTCCTTATTGCATAGCCAAAATTGATCAAAATTTCCAGCATCTTTTTCTTCTACTTAGCCGAAACCACCACTTCCCCTACATCTTTTCTTTTTCTTCTTCTTTCCCTAGTAGCCGAACCTATCTTCTTCTCTTCTCAAAATTCCAGCCCCTCAAACTTGAGTTTGCCGAATCCCCTCCTCCCTATTTGGTGTAGCTTTGGCCGAACATCAAAGCAAAGGGTGCTCTTTTCTTCTCCAATCGGTTTGAGAGGAAGGTATGTGCTCAAGGCCGAATGCCTATCTCTTTTTCTCTCTATTCTCTGTCGACTTTTACAAGGGTAAGAGCCGATTTCGATATTGTATGGCAAGTGTAAATCACCTGATGTAGGAATCGATTTGTTGTAGGGCCTTCGAGGTTTTGGAAACGATCTAGTGTAGCCATCATCTTTTAATTGGTTGGTAAGTGGAGGTAAGGATTTGTTAAATAGTCTAATCTTTTTAGTATTATAAGCTGAAGGCTATTAATATGGATGACTGTCGATTGTAGGGAAGCAGAAACACATAGTGTGTGGTGGCTGATAATCAAAGGACGTTTTAGGTAAGGTTTCGGGTTCAAGTGTAACCCTTTGGATTTATGTGGTTTAGCCGAATAGGCCATGTCACTAACTTTCATGTATGGTCAATATAGGGGCAAGGAAGTCTAGTGTGGCCGATTGATTCTTGAGATTTAGGCTACTTGATAGTAACAGTGTGAACATACACACTTCATAACTCAGAATCGTGCTAAATGCATTGTGCATGCTAATCAATTTATGTAGATTTGGATTTAATACCATCGTGGTATAAGCAAGGAATCGTAAGTCCTTGTTGTTATGAGTTTACTTTATGATGCTTTTGGGAAGCATGACATATTTGGTATATGTGGCATATAAATATGTGGCTAATGATTAAATTCAATGTATGTTGTTAAATAAATATGTGGGCATGATTTACATTATATACATATCATTGATTGATGTGGGTTGCATGAGAGGAGGGGAAGTGATAATCGTGTCGACGGACACGGTGGTTTGGTACCACAATTCGTGACTACGGTCACGGAGGTTTGGCACCTCATAGCGTCTCGCCCCGTGGCTTAGCACCATAGTGGGTTGGCCCCACGATGATATTATGGGATTGACGCCATGATTTGGTATCACACGGGTTGGCCCATAACTTGTTATTTGTGACTTGGTCACCAAAGTGGTTTGGCACCACAACATTGATGGATATCGTGACTTTAAATCACCAGTGGTTTGGCACCACCAGTGGTTTGGTACCACACGGGGTAGAAAAAGGTGTTTTGGATGGTTAGGTTGGGTGCATGTTAAACTTGATTGTAATTAGTGTGTATGATGTTGCATTAAACCGGGAAAAGGGTTACACACTGAGTCTTGGTGACTCACCTTTTCCTTTAATATTTTTCAGGTGACTCGTAGATCGCAGATGTGGAGCCGGATGGACTCGAGGTGGCCATGCAGAGAGAAATATGGATTAAATGGATTTTGAATTGTTTTATTTTATTTCGGTTTTATTTGTTCAATTGTAATAAGGCCTCCTAAGATTTTATTTTTATTATTTTACATGCTTGGATGAATTATTTAAACTGTTTAATAACTTCAAAATGATTACACAAATTTTCTTAAAATCAAACGTAAAAAAAAGTTTTTTGTGCCATCGGGTACATCTGAAATCGGTAACAATCTGATCTAATATATTTTTAAACAAAATAAGTATTGTTTTCTTTATACATCTCAACTGTTTTTTTTTTCTTTTTAAACAAGACAATATCTTTTACCTTAAATTAAATCGGCTAAACAAGGGTTTCCAAAATGTTTTCTCTGTAACATACCAAATTTGGTCGTAACGTTTGGGCCGGGTTTGGGGTGTTACATAAAATTAATTATTTAAACAAGTAGTCTTGGAAGCGACAGGTTGCAAGTTGATAACACATACGTGAATATTTTGTAGATGCATCTACCAAAATCATATAATATCAAAACCATCCACATGGTGGATGAATGGACCCATATTTATTTCAGAAATGCAAAACATTAAATCTCAATTTTAGCTAGTGAGTTTCTAATAAGTAATTTAATTAAGAACAAGAAACAAATAAGAATTCTTTAAATTAAAGAATCTTTTGGTTCTTTAATGAATGTCCATATGAATTCTCAATTAATTTTCGATTCATATATGATCTAAGATGTTCCAACTGGTCACGCCAAGCAGTAAATGTATTTGCATCAGCAAACTTCTAGTTTACTTTAACATGCATTTCAATTGTACTAATAATTAAGCTGTGGCAAATTGATACTTCTATTGTCATTCCTTTTACTTTGTATCCACATATAAGTTGTAACAGCCTGATTTTGACCTTAATCGGAACAGTGGTTTCGGGACCACAAATTCGAGTTAGTAGAATATTTGTATAATATATTTGGTGCCTATAGTTTATGTTTGAGCATGTGTTAAAATTTCGTGAATTAATTTGTTTTTTTGTGTGTTTCATTTAAGAGAAAGGATTAAATCGCAAAAGTGGTAAAAGTAGCCTTTTATTAAATTGAGTGGTTAAATTGACTTATCTTCTTTTATATGTGGACTTAAGTTGCAAATTAGTCATTTGGTATGTTAGTGGACGGCAAAATGCTTCCATTATGTATTTTATTATTAGTTTTATATGTTAAGTTATAATAATAATACATAAATTATATTATAAACATATTATAATGAAAACATAAAAAAAAAAAAAAAGGTGTTGCATGTTCATATTTTTACCTTCATTTGACCGAAACTAAAGAAGAAGAAAAGAAACTTAAGCTCTCAAATTTTCTGCCCTTTGCAAGCTTGATTAGGTATGTAATTGAGTTCGGTTTTTGTTAATTTTTACATTTTTGAGATCGTTGCTTCAAATACTATCCGACCCATGTTAGAATTTTTGATATTAATGCATGTGTGGGTTCGGCCATTATTGAAGGCTTGTGTTTTGTAATGTTTGATGGCAAAATATTAAGGATATGCTTTAGATTAACATGTTTTGTATTGGAAATTTTGATGATTGTGAGTAATTAGGGTTAAATTGTGAAAATTATAATTTGAAGGATCAAAATGTGAAATAAATGAAATGTATGAGTTTGTATAAGAGCTATGAATATTCGACCCTAAAGGAGTAGGTTCAAATTTTGTGTATTTTGTTTTTTGTGCAATAGAGACTAAATTGTAAAAATTGTAAATTCAGGGGTAAAACGGTAATTTATATAATTATGTGTTTTTGGGTTAAATTGAATGAAAATGTATTTGAATGAGCTTAATTTGAAATTATTTAAATCAAGAACAAAAAGAAACAGGATTGGATCGAGGAAAAGCAAAGTTGAACGAATAGCCGGGCAAGCCTAACTCGTTGATTTCCGAGGTAAGTTTTTAAGCAATCGGATTGAAACAAATTTTATTCTATATTAAAATGTATATGTTAAAGTGAAGTAAATAGATTTAATTTCATAATGCCGAATGTGGCATGGGAAATATTATGTTTTAGCCGAATGTGGGGTTAGTATATATATACATATATATAAAGTTTGATTAATTGGGTTGATCGAATATATGTACATGTATTAAGGGATAGTTAAATGTGAAAATGAAATGAGAGTGATGTTTTTAATTGAATATGTGGATATATTTATATGTACATTGGGTGTTGCCAAATGTGATGATATGTGATAGGAGAAATGAGTTGTTTTTGAACCTTTAAATATATGTGTATATATGAATGATGATGAAATCATATGTGTATTAGTAATGAGAAGAAGATGGGTTAATGAGCACTATGTGTGCGAGCTTATATACCGAGCACTGTGTGTGCGAAATCGATTGTCTGGCACTATGTGTGCGGAAAAACAAGTAATGGCACTAAGTGAGCGATACATTACTAGTAAATGGCACTATGTGTGTTCTTTCACAAGTAACGGCACTAACTGTGCGATACGTTACATGAATTGCACTATGTGTGCGGGTTTACGGATCCTTCAAAGACATAAACTAATGAATGGAGATAAACGAAAGGTGATACATAGGTAAGTGATGCATGATAGTTGAATAACTTAGTACTAAATAGGTAAGTTGTTCTTGTTTATGAAATTATAGAAATGAGATGTGATCATTAATCTTTGAGCTTGTTCGAGATGGATAAATGGTACATGAGCACTCGGTTTTGAGATCTATTAAAGATGGTAATTGTTGAATGTTAACATTTTATATATATTTGCGGTTATGAGTTCGTTGATGATCAGGTTGGATTGATTAAATTTGTATAATGATTAGTTGTATATTTTACCATTGCTTATAACTTACTAAGCTATGTTAGCTTACTATATGTGTTTATTTGACTATATTATAGATCTTGAAATCTAAGTTCGAGCTCGGGGATCACCGTCAAAGTCAATCACACTATCAACTATCTTTGGTACCTTTTTGTGAATGAACTTAAAGTCTATGGCATGTATAGGCTAAACTACTTTAGAGTTGACTCAAATGATGTATATGTGTATGTATATAAATGCCATGCGAAAATGGCTTTATTTCTATGCTTGAGATGTTGCATATGTTTGAGCATATTCGGTCATAATATAAACTTGTTTGGGTATGTGTGTGTTTCATGAAATTATGAAAGGTATATTATATATATGTTACAAATGAATATTTCTTGTATGACTTATAAGCTTAACTTGGAAGTTTTTTCATATTATGTTATGTGTAATATTTGAGTATATGAATTTTGGTTTGAATAAGGTATATATTGCATTTTGGTTGATGGATATGCGTTTGATTATTTCGTATGCACTTATGAGATAAGCCATGAAAGAATAAGGTTATACTTTATGCATGTAATTAATGAATTCAATTTATTAATGATCAAATGTAAGTAAACTCACTTGTAAATATTCGGCCATGGTATTGACTTAGTTGGAGTTTATATATTTTTCATTAGATGTTTATATATATATATTCAGTCATGAGGTTTGAAGAATTAAATTATGGCTGTGAACATCTAGTTATGGTGTGCATGTGATTGAATAAATCTAGTTAATTGATTGGTATAAATTGAATAAGGATAAACATACATATTCGGCTATAGTATTTAAATGACCAAATGAATAGTGTTTTTGCTATTTGAATGGAATTAGTTTTTAAATGATGTTAATGATGATAAGTTGTGGTAACTTGCTTGATTGTGATATCATGAATTGATATGCATTAATTTATGTAATAAGATTCATATGAGTGTGTTGACTTGTGGTTAGATGAGTAATGCCCGTAACCCTAATCCGGCGATGGATACGGGTTAGGGGTGTTACATAAGTACTATTGTGGCATTTACTACTGGAAATGTCTAAATCAATATGAAGTTTATAATGCCACTAAGTCAACAAAATATAATTTTCAAACAATTATATGCAATATTTGCTTCAGGATTATGCCAAAAACTTCAAATATCCAAAAAAACTATTAGTAGTAAACTTTGAGACTGCATCTTATTTTTCAGATGTATAATAGATACATAACCAATGACTTTTCATACATAAGTTTTCTCTCTTGCAAGTTCTCATCAGTAATATTTTTCCATATAATTTTAATTGAGAACTTATTTTGAATACTGTAAAGTTATACTCACAACTTTTAAAAAAAAAAACTTGCAGCTTCAGGTGCATCCAACCATAACGAGCTTTAGATAGAACTACCATATTTTATTGCTCATAAGTAGATCTTTCACAGTCAAATATTTTGCTTTTAACCCCTTAATGGGGATGGTGACAAAATATCACAAAGATAGTCACAATCAATTCAATTTAATAACAAGAGTTATTGAATCCTCCCTTTTTTTATCCTTTCAAAATAGATATTTATAACAATAGTGATTCATACAAAATATAATATTTTTCTCATTCACAATTTCAATATGATATCCATTATAATGAATATATTTTAAAACTAATGCATTAACAATCACAAATTTTGTGCTTTTAGATATTGATATATTAGTTCTTCTAGAGCTTTCAACTAATTTTGCACTATCAAATAAAATATTAGAATAATATTTGTTTGTTTCATACCAAATAAAATAAATGTCTTCTATCTATAATGATAAAATTCATTACTACATTCTCATTTCCTTCCTCAAAGAATATCAATAGAAACAAAATATTTGGGAACACGCCACATCGTGGCCAATAATCTTTCATATCACATTGATAACATAATTTTTACCCTTTTAAGAGTTATCTTGATAATTCTTATTGTTCTCTTATTTCTTACTATGTTCCCACTTTTAATGGTACATGATTATATCTTCTCTTTTCTTTATATTTGCATTCAATTTGGGGAATGCAACAAATCTATTAGGATAAACTTCTACAGACTTCAATTGATTCTTTATTTCATAATCACCATCGCAAACATACGTGGATTTCAAATCAAAATCTATCTATTCATTTTGTCATGATTAGTCTCCAATTATAATAAACATGATATAATAAATAAATCATAGTAAAATATACCTAAAGATCTTTAACATCATCGTCATCACCTTGGCTATTATTAGGAGCATTGAGGGTTAAAGGCTCTAATGATTACCCATAGTGCGCAGGTTTCAATTGAAATAGCAGAAGCTCTAGGAGGTAATTGACAATAGTAACTTTTGGGATATTTTTGTGACTTATGGAGAAAAACAATTAAAAGAGAATCATGCTGATAACGTGTTATAAAATAAAAAGACAGAAAGTAAAGAAAAAAATTAGGAGAGTAAAAGAGAGAGCGTATTTTATTGATCAATGGGATAATTACAATGCTTCTTCAAAGTCTCTATTAATAAAATCTCTATTTATAGGCATAAGAAGTATAAATGAAGTAGAGATCTAATTCTAATGACTATTAGAATTTAAAATAAATCAAAACTTAATATTGACCTTGATGGACATCCACTTAAAAAGATATTCATAACAAAAATATTTTTTAATATAAAATCTATATTTATCAAACAAGTTACTTATATTCTATAATTAATTTTAAGTAATATATCAAAAAATTATAACTTAAATTCAGACTTAAATTTTCAATACTTAATTTCCCAACACTTCTTTTTTCAAAGATTTAATTTTTTAGTTTATCAAACAACACTTAATATAAAAATAATTAATTTAAAGGGATAAATACCAAACTAAACATGAACTTTTATCCAATGTGTAATGCCATACATGATCTTTGATTTTGTACAGTTTTATATATGAAATTTTGATTTGATTCAATAAATTCATTTTTCAATCAATTATCAGACATCCTATAACACCCCAAAATTCTTATTTTGGATTTTGTGGAAATGTGACACAACTGTGTATCTGCTTTAGTGGTTAAGTGTTCTAGGTGCGTGTAAGAGGTCCCAAGTTCAAGCCTTAGCTTTAGCAAATTTTGTTATTTCTGGATCCAAGCCCTACTTTTGCTGTAACACCCTGAAAATGGGCCTATGCATTTTTGATTTAATTATACGAAATGGCATGTCTTATGTGTTATGAATGTATGGTGAACATTTTTGGAAACTTGGAAATGTTAAGTTTAAAGAGGAAAGTGAACATTTTGGAAACTTGGAAATGTTAAGTTTAAAGAGGAAAGTGAACATTTTGGAAACTTGGAAATGTTAAGTTTAAAAGAGGAAAGTGAACATTTTTGGAAACTTGGAAATGTAAGGAAATGTTTTAGAAATTTTAATTTTAAAAAAAGGAAACTAAAATAAGATGGTCTTAAGAAAATTAATAGAAGAAATTTGACACAAGAACGGGCTTGGAGAAGTGGCTAGGAGGCACCACTTAAAGCCCAGTAAGTGACGCCACAATCAAGGGGGAAGGAGCCTAGGTTCGAGTCACGTGGGAAGCAAATAAAGAGTTTTATTTTGCTGCAAGGAGCAAGGGAGTTGGACGGCACCAAGGCACTTGGGGAAGAGTTTAATTCTCTTTAAAATTCGGCCAAATAGATAGATAATGATGGACTATTATTATTATTATTTTTATTAAGAGATAAGAGATAAATATTGGATTAAGTTTTATTAAATTGAATGGGTGATAATTAAAGTGATAAAGTTATCAAAATAGGAGTGATGGCCAAGTAAAGGATTTTAAGTTAGTAATTTCAGCTACTAGAGGAAAAGAGAGCCATTCATCATATCTTCTTTCAACTCTTCTCTTTGCCGAATTTCCTAGAGCATCTCTTCTTCTTCTTTTTGTTAGCCAAAGCCGAAAACTAAAGTAAGCCTAACTGAATTCTTCATAGCTTTTGTGATCTCCATTAAAATCGCATCCATAAACTCCTCAAGATACCATCAATAGCCGATTTCTTTATACCAATCAAAAGCCAAAATCAAGATCCTTCTAGCCTACATAGCTGAATATTGCTAAAGGTTCAAGCAAGGATTGCCGATCTTTAAAGTAAGGGTAAGATCTCATTCAGTTTCATCCTTTTTCTTTTAAGATTTGCCGAAATCTAGGACTATCCCCATTAATATCTTGTTGCCGAAACTTTGAAGAGATCTTTTGGGATTTACTAAGTGTCGACTACAAGGAAGGAGAAATTCTTTTCCCGAAGGTACACCATAGGTCGCGTGTTCTCTAGTTATTCGGTGAGTTTTGGGATTTAAAATCCACAAAGTAAGTATCTATAGCATTCGACCAAGGCCATGTTGAGTAAATAGATGTGTTTCATTAATATTTAAAAGCCGAAACTAATCTATTCAAGTAATCTAGTGATTGCCGATTTCAAGAAAGAAGGATACAAAGTTTTCGGCATTTGATTAGACATCAATCGGCAGCAAGGTAAGGATTTAAGTGTACTAATCCTACTGGGATCTGGTTTCATGGCCGAATGGGTCTTATTAAATTAACCATGTGTTGGTCGAATATAGGTAGTAAAGGATCTAAAGCTTAGATCGAGATTTTCAGGATCTTCATTAAAGCACTAAGTAAATCAGGTGTGTACCCCACACTACTTTTTAATAAGATTTATGGCAATAATTAATATGTGCATGTTTATAAGAATGTGAATATGGCTAAGATACCATGCTATGGTACAAAAGTACTCAGGTACGTTTCCTACTCCTACTAGGATTATGAATATATGTTATTTTTAACATGTGAAAAGTGATGAGAATGTGAATTAAAGCATGATATGCATGATATGTATGATATGGGGCATATGGGATATTATGAGAAAGGGAAGTGAAGGTGGTGACCTAAGACCATGATGAATGTGGTGACCTAAGACCACGATATCTGAATGTGGTGACCTAAGACCACGATATCTGAATGTGGTGACCTAAGACCATGATATTTGAATGTGGTGACCTAAGACCACGAATTTTATAAGGGCATGAGCACGTCGACTGCAGCGACTGCCTTCGATGGTGTGTAGCAGATTGAGGGTTGACTTAGTAGTCCCCACGGTGTGCAGTGTGTTCGACGGGGACGTGTAGCGGATGGCTATCTAGATTTGGGTTGGGTTGCATCATTTTAATGATATAAGAATATGTATGTAATTTGAAATGTCTGAATTTGTTATGACTTAGTGTTGTGGTTACACATTGAGTCTCATTGACTCACCCGTTAGGGAACCTTTTTCGTGTGACGATCAAGAATGGACCGAGTCGGCAGGGGCTTAAAGGTGGCCATGCACAGCAAGGAATTTATTTTATTTGGACTTTTATTTCATTAAGTACTTTGAATTTATTTTTTTTATTTTTGGGAATTATTTGATGTAATAAGGCCATAGTAGAACTACTTTACTTTGCTTTTATTTATTAAGCTTACAAACTTTTATTTATTAAAAGATTAAGTAAATTTATTTTAAAACAAAGCCTAAACGTTTTGTCACCTAAAGTAAAGGATTTTTAATAATGAGATAAACTTGTTTTCAACTCAAGCCCAACCCAAAACAAACTTTCTTTCAAAACACACAAGTTTTTCCTAAGTAACAAAAGAATTTGAAACGGTTTACACCGGGGGAACATACCAGATCCGGTTAAGGCTCATGGGCTGGATTTGGAGTGTTTCAGTTTGGTATCAGAGCCCAGTTTTAAACTCTCAGCCTTGGGTTTAAGGCCCAAAACATTTTCAAAGTTAAGCCCAAAAGGGATTTTGTGAATTACGCAGTTTTTCGGCATGGCCCACTAAGTCTCAGGCACCAAGTCCACCTGTAAGTACTCGATCTTTTGTGTGATTTATATTATGATTTGTAGAAGGGTAGAAATGGAACGTAGAATAGAGATTAAGTACTTGAACCCTAGGACTAGTATACCCCAACAAAAACATAAGACTTAATGCCCTACCTAACAAACCCTTTGGTTAAGTCGCCGAGTTAGGGTGTGGCAACCATGGTGCGCATGTCTAGGATTGGTTTCGGTGGGAGCTTGGTATTTAAGCAGTCCGCGTGACTCACCTCCTCTCCACTCGAATCCTACCTGGTGCGTAGCTACGGTTCACCCTAACCAAAAGGACTTAGCTACGGGCTAAACCCCTAACTAAAACCCGAAAGGGACTAGCCGTATTTTTATTGAAACCTTAGTTTTAAAATTTCTAAATTACCTCTTGATTTGAAAAGATTATTTTTATAAATTTTCCTGAAATATTTTTGATTTACAAATTTACTAAAATACCCCTAGTGGTAAAATTACAAAATGCCCTTGGTTTATGAAATTTCCAAATACCCACGATTCTTATCAAAATTTCACTACTTTGCTTAAAGGAACCCTAAATTTACAAAATATCAAAATACCTTGATTATGGAAAGAAAAAAATTTTACTGAAATTACCCCTAACGCAAATTATCGAAATACCCCGAAGTTACAAAATTACCGTAATCGACCACCGATCTTCAAAAATTTACAGAATAACACCGATTTGGAAAACAAATTCGTAAACAACCTTCAAGTTTTGTAAATTCCAAAATATCCTTGATTTATTAAGATTTATAAATTTACCACGGTTTCTTCTTGAAATACCCTCGTAATTTCAAAATTTTGAAATACCCAGGATTTCAAAATTACCAAAATACCCTTATTGACAAAATCACCAAGGAACCTTATTTTGACAAATTACAAAAATACCCCTGTAGGGCAAATTACGAAAATACCCACGGGTAGTGGAAAAACAACAACAATGAAAACAACAACATTTCTCTGAATGAACGAAAGTTCATAATTGATTGATGGATGTATGAATGTAAAGACTGTGTGCATGTATGAATACGAAAGAACCACTCCTAAAATTCTTTTCATAAAACTTCTTCGCGGTTAATCAGTGGAATAAAGGCTAATTCATAAAATTTCTTAATCAAATTAAAGCGCGTCGTTAGATATGAGTTCTAGAGGACACGGTCGTCATGGACGCAGTAGAGGAAGAATGACTATGTCAGGACCCGTTAGATCGGGTCAAGGGTCTGACAATGAGTTACCACCGCCACTACCACCCCTAGTTGTTGGTGTCGAGCAGCAAGCTCAGACGGGGGATGATGCTGTATCGCAGGTTGTGCTACGAGTTTTGGAAATGGTGGCTGGAGCAGGTGGAAATATGAGAGCTCGAAAATCTATACCCGAGTGACTCGAGCCAACAGAGCTGAGGTGTTCCATGGAGTATCTAGTGTGGCACCCAATACAGCTGAATACTGGCTAGAGGCGACCGAGTGAATTATGGATGAGCTCGATCTATCCCCTGAGGAGAAGTTGAAAGGAATGGTGGCACTGCTACGCGATGAAGCGTACCAATGGTGGTTAACAGTTCGGGATGGTGCTACAGCTGAGGAACTCATATGGGAGTATGCTAAGGCAGCATACCAGAAGAAGTATGTGGGCACTCATTATATTGATGCCTAGAGAAAGACTTTTCTAGGGCTGGTTCAAGGGAACAAGTCCGTAGCAGAGTATGAAGCTGAATTCCTGAGGTTGAGCCGGTATGCTCGAGGAGTGGTAGCTACGGAGCATAAGCGATGTGTCCGGTTTGAGGACGGACTAAGGGATGACCTGAGGTTGTTAGTCGCTCCACATCAAGAGCGGGAGTTTTCTGCTTTAGTAGAGAAAGCTAAGATAGCGGAAGGAATTAAGGAGTCCGTAAGGGAGAACTCCGATCGAAATAGGTAGAAGAGAGAATTTGGATCGTCAAAGCCATCCAGGAATGAGCAAAAGAGGCCTAGAGTTGAAGGGTCATGAGGTCGCAAGTCGCTCTTGGAGGCGCGACCCTACTTGTGAACAATGTGGGAAGAAGCACTTAGATGAATGTTGGAAAAAGACGGGAGGATGTTTTAAGTGTGGGTCAAAGGACCATATGATTAAGGACTGTCCGATGAGACCAGATGGGAATCAACCAAGAGATCAAAATGTTAATCAGTGGTAGAGGTGGACAGCTGACCTCGGTGGGTCGTGGTTCGAACCATGGAGGAAATGGTTTGGTAGTGGTCGTGGAGCACCAAGCGAGGTGTGAAGGTTCGGATGCAAGGCACCGAGGTTGGTTTATGCAATCGGACCGTCATGAGGAGAGTGATGTGCCGATGTGACAACGGGTAAGTTTCTTATTTTTGGAATGCCTTTATTGCCTTGTTTATTATAGAGCTAGTTCGTTCTTGTATTGCTAGTGAATGGTATGAAACCTTGGATGTGAACTTTGGAATTGTGCATAGGAAATGTGTTAGTTTTATTAAGATCGAGTCTTGACAATAGCGAGTGTGGTGAGTTAGATTGTACGATTGTTCGTTAGTAAGTAATTTCGAGGACTAATTTATTTTAAGGGGTAGGACTGTAACACCACTAAAATGGGCCTATGCATTTTTATTTAATTATACTGAAATGGCATGTCTTATGTGTTATGAATGTATGGTGAACATTTTGGAAACTTGGAAATGTTAAGTTTAAAAGAAGAAAGAACATTTTGAACTTGGAAATGTTAAGTTTGGAAAGTGAACATTTTGGAAAAAATGTTAAGTTTAAAAGAGGAAAGTGAACATTTTTGGAAACTTGGAAATGTAAGGAAATGTTTTAGAAATGTTAAGTTTAAAAAAAGGAAACTAAAACAAGGTGGTCTTAAGAAAATTAATAGAAGAAATTTGACACAAGAACGGGCTTAGAGAAGTGGCTAGGAGGCACCACTTAAAGCCTAGTAAGTGACGCCACAATCAAGGGAGAAGGAGCCTAGGTTCGAGTCACGTGGGAAGCAAATAAAAGAGTTTTATTTTGCTGCAAGGAGCAAGGAAGTTGGACGGCACCAAGGCACTTGGGGAAGAGTTTAATTCTTTTTAAAATTCGGCCAAATAGATAGATAATGATGGACTATTATTATTATTATTATTTTTATTAAGAGATAAAAGATAAATATTGGATTAAGTTTTATTAAATTGAATGGGTGATAATTAAAGTGATAAAGTTATCAAAATAGGAGTGATGGCCAAGTAAAGGATTTTAAGTTAGTAATTTCTGCTACTAGAGGAAAAGAGAGCCATTCATCATATCTTCTTTCAACTCTTCTCTCTGCCGAATTTCCTAGAGCATCTCTTCTTCTTCTTTTTGTTAGCCAAAGCCGAAAACTAAAGTAAGCCTAGCCAAATTCTTCATAGCTTTTGTGATCTCCATTAAAATCGAATCCATAAACTCCTCAAGATACCATCAATAGCCGATTTCTTTATACCAATCAAAAGTCGAAATCAAGATCCTTCCAGCCTACATAGCCGAATATTGCTAAAGGTTCAAGCAAGGATTGCCGATCTCTAAAGTAAGGGTAAGATCTCATTCAGTTTCATCCTTTTTCTTTTAAGATTTGCCGAAATCTAGGACTAATCCCGTTAATATCTTGTTGCCGAAACTTTGAAGAGGTCTTTCGGGATTTACTAAGTGTCGACTACAAGGAAGGAGAAATTCTTTTTCCGAAGGTACACCATAGGCCACGTGTTCCCTAGTTATTCGGTGAGTTTCGGGATTTAAAATCCACAAGGTAAGTATCTATAGCATTCAGCCAAGGCCATGTTGAGTAAATAGATGTGTTTCATTAATATTTAAAAGCCGAAACTAATCTATTCAAGTAATCTAGTGATTACCGATTTCAAGAAAGAAGGATACAAAGTTTCCGGCATTTGATTAGACATCAATCAGCAGCAAGGTAAGGATTTAAGTGTACTAATCCTACTGGGATTTGGTTTCATGGTTGAATGGGTCTTAGTAAATTAACCATGTATTGGCCGAATATAAGTAGTTAAGGATCTAAAGCTTAGATCGAGATTTTCGGGATCTTCATTAAAGCACTAAGTAAATCAGGTGTGTACCCCACACTACTTTTTAATAAGATTTATGGCAATAATTAATATGTGCATGTTTATAAGAATGTGAATATGGCTAAGATACCATGCTATGGTACAAAAGTACTGTGCACGTTTCCTACTCCTACTAGGATTATGAATATATGTTATTTTTAACATGTGAAAAGTGATGAGAATGTGAATTAAAGCATGATATGCATGATATGTATGATATGGGGCATATGGGATATTATGAGAAAGGGAAGTGAACGTGGTGACCTAAGACCATGATATCTCGAATGTGGTGACCTAAGACCACGATATTGAATGTGGTGACCTAAGACCACGATATTTGAATGTGGTGACCTAAGACCACGAATTTTATAAGTGGCATGAGCACGCCGACCGCAATGACGCCTTCGATAGTGTGTAGCGGATGGAGGGTTGACTTAGTAGTCCCCACGGTGTGCGAGGTTGGTACGGGGACGTGTAGCGGATGGCTATCTAGGTTTGGGTTGGGTTGCATCATTTTAATGATATAAGAATATGTATGCAATTTGAAATGTCTAAATTTGTTATGACTTAGTGTTGTGGTTACACATTGAGTCATTGACTCACCCGTTGTGGGAACCTTTTTCGGTGACGATCGGTAATGGACCGGATTGGCAGGAGCTTAAAGGTGGCCATGCACAGAAGAAGGAATTTATTTTATTTGGACTTTTATTTCATTAAGTACTTTGAATTTATTTTTTTATTTTGGGAATTATTTGATGTAATAAGGCCATAGTAGAACTACTTTACTTTGCTTTTATTTATTAAGCTTACAAACATTTATTTATTAAAAGATTAAATAAATTTATTTTAAAACAAAGCCTAAACGTTTTGTCACCTAAAGTAAAGGATTTTTAATAATGAGATAAACTTGTTTTCAACTCAAGCCCAACCTAAAACAAACTTTCTTTCAAAACACACAAGTTTTTCCTAAGTAACAAAAGAATTTGAAATGGTTTACACTAGGGGAACATACCAGATCCGGTTAAGGCTTGTGGGCCGGGTTTGGGGTGTTTCATTTGCTCTGTGGGCTTATATTTAATTGCATACAATTTCATATCAAAATGAGCCTGCTGGTTCGAGTGGTAAAGGAGTCTGTGTGTTGTGTGGAGGTCCTGTGTTCAAATCTCTACACGAGCGAGGAAGTTTATTTTTGCTCGTTTGATTGAAGGAGTTTGATTGTATTGAACGACTGAGAGTGGGTGGTTAGGATGTGATCTAGTGGGGAGTTATCAGAATATCTCAAAAAAAAATTATGTTTCTCTCTCCCTAAGAACATGTGACGTTAGTTTTCTCTTCTCTGCTATTATTCTTTTTTCTTTTCTTTTTCCCCCTTCGTTGTTGTTTTTCCTTTCTTTTGGATCGTGTTTCTGATTCTCGTTAATTCGGTATTAGCGCGTTATTCTGGTAAGTGAGATTATAGTATCTGAAGCATAGTTTTACAACTTGTTGGTGTTAGTGTTCTGATATGTAAGTTAAGGGACTGATTTCTACATATTTTTGGTGTAGGAGAAGGTGGTGTTCGGTGAAGTTTTGATTTGATAGCCTAAATTGTGTTAGGGATTCGTTTGAGTCATCGGTAAGACTTGTGTGTTATTTCGAGTTATGTATCAATTTGTAATTGACTATTAATTGAACGTTGGTATGGTGATTTTTAGGTTCTGGAGGGCTCGTGTTTGCATTTCCTACGAAGCAGTATCAAGTGTGTACCCAAAAACGCAGAAAACGGGATTCAGTGAAAGCTGAAATTGTAAATTGTTAAAACCACATGGCGTACGGTCACCCGTGTGGTAGGCCATGTGTGATAACACAGCCGTGTGATCGACGAACGCTAGGTCGTGCGCAAGACACGGCCGTGTGGTGGCTGGGGTGTGACCGTGTATGCCACATGGGCTAAACTAAATTAGGCATGTGGGCCATACGGGCATGTGGACCCACATGGACACGCCACATGGGCATGTAATATTTGGGCCAGGCCGTGTGATCCACACGGGGAAGGCCAATCTGGGCATGTGGGCCCACATAAGCAAACCACATTAACGTGTGGGCCCATTTATCTAAAATGTTTCCTAGGGTTGTACGGGTTACCCAAATCGACTGTAAACCTACTGTAGGGCCGGTAAGTGCCACTTAAACCCTAAATCATGTGATCTAAGTATATAATGTTTGTATGAAGCATGTTAAATTTATGCATGTTTACTGATCCGTATGTATGATTAATTTAGCATATAAGCATGTAATTCTGTATGTCTGCATTGAGCATGTTTAGTTGCATCTGCATTGGGGTGGGATGATTGAATATTGGAGGAAGTGTACTAAAAGGCTTTCATGCCTATTATCTGGCAACTCAACTGCAATATTATTGATATGTGCCACATCCGGTACAACTTGGTGTGTAGGGCTGGGTAGGTGTTTTAAACCCTACATGGTGTGTAGGGATGGTCGGAGATGGTGTGTAGAGGCTGGTGGATAGGATACTAATTTTTGTTACTGTGTGCATATTATATCTGAGATGGGCTAAGACCCTAAATTATATCTAAAACTGTATCTGAATGGGCTAAGGCCTAAACTGTATTTGAATTTGTAATGGGCTTAGGTCATAGACTGCATTTGATTGAAACTATTGTTTGACTGTATGCATGTTTTCTATGGGGATTACACACTGAGTTTACGTAAACTCACCCATTTCTATTTTAACTTTACAGGTAATCCCCAGATTTAGGCGGATCGGTGCAACGGAATACTCAACGGTGACCACTTGACTATTAAATCATTTTAAAATTCTTTTATAGTTTTTATTTACTATTTTGTTTGAGGTATTTTGGTGTAATTTGGGACTTTTGGACTGTTTGCTTTTATTTTGGATTTTAACTATTTTCATGGACTTTTAAACTACAAAATTCAACGAAAACTCGGTTTAATTAAAAACAACATTTTTTCTAAACACGAACAATTTTCTTTAAATATCACGGTTTTAAAAGCTTCCGCTATAGAATATGTTTTTAAACGAATTAAATTAATGAGAAAATAATTTTTAAATTGACGAGGGATAAATAGAAGCTAATAAACGGAAACAGTCTTAACTTGATAAATTCGATTTCAAATTCCATTCCATGTGACATCACCAAATTCGGCCATAACATTTAGGCCGGATTTGGGGTGTTACATTTAGTGGTATCATAGCCAAGTTGTAAAACTCAGTTGTGGATTTTGCGTTTTAAAACTAGGTTTTTAAGAACTGATTTTCAAATGATTCGAAATGATTTGACTGAGAATGTGGTACACTAAGTCTCTGGCATCGATTCTGTAAGTATTCTGATAGACTGTTATGATAGTCTGTTCTGAAAACACTCTAGTTAGTGTATACTAAAATAGTAGTGAAACTGAAACTGATAGAGACTATACTTGTGAAAAAAACTTTGAATTTATGATATGGCTTTACGTAAAACATCTGTTAATAAATACTGAAACTGTAACTGATTCATAAAATTCGTAATAAAGATAAATTCAAATAGTAATGATCGCAAGAGATATCTGTGGACATAGTACTAGAGGCCGAGGTAGAGGCTGTTGGAGGCCTCGAATTGAGTTCTCTTCTCTGGGCAACATGCCGAACCTAGATACGAGTGAGATACCGGTGTCACCTGTTACTGCGACTGGGACTCAAGATCACATAGCTAGGGACGACGTATTGTCCAGGCTATGTTAAGGATACTGGAGAGGGTCGCTGGGCCCAGTACTGGATCTAGGGGTCGAGGGTCAGTTATGGAACGACTCTGGTCCAATGGAGCTAAACTTTTTAAGGGTGTCACTGGAGTCACCCCTAATGTGGCTAAGCACTGAATGGAGGCAACTGAGAGGATAATGGATGATTTAGACTGTACCCCTGAGCAAAAATTGAAGGGTGCAGTCTCGTTTCTTTACAATGAGGCCTATCAGTGGTGGCTGACCGTTAAGGAGGGCACTCAGCCCGATCATCTATCTTGGGAGTTATTTAAGTCTGTCTTCCAAGGGAAGTATGTTGGAGTAAGTTACATCGATGCTCGTAGGCGTGAGTTTCTGAACCTCACTCAGGGAGATCGATCGGTGGCCGAGTATGAGGCCAAATTTCTGAGACTGAGCCGCTATGCGCGAGGTATGGTGGCGTCAAATATGAGATATGTGTCCATTTTTAGGACGACCTTAGGGATAATCTGAGGGTACTGATAGCTTCACAGAGGAAGCGAGAGTTTTCTGTTCTGGTAGAGAAGGTGAAGATCGTCGAAGAGGTTTAGCACTGAGCGCCAAAATAGAGATTGTGAAAAGGGTAAGAACAAGAGGGATTTAGAGCCCTCGAGTTCGGTACAGAGGCCTAAAAAAATGGCCAGGACTGATGGGCCGATTAGAGCTGGGCCCCCTGTTGCTCTTACTAGATTGCAGCCATGTGGAGATTATAGTAGACGCCATCAGGGCGAGGGTTGGAGGGGACTGGGGCGTGTTTGAGGTGTGGGTCATTAGAGCACCGTATTCAGAAGTGTCCACTGAGGGCTGATTAGGTGCAAGCTCTGAGTTTTGGTACTACGCAGCCACAGAGGGTAGTTCAGCAGCCACCAAAGGGTCGTAGTCAGTCTAGGGGTGGTAACAATATGGGCCGTGGACAGAAAGCACTAAGCAGGGGTGCTCGACAAACTGAGGCGAGACAGCCTACTCTTGTTTATGCTACTCGTCGCGGAGAGGACAGAGATGCTCCTAACGTCATCACTGGTACGTTCTTTATTTCTGATGTACCTTATTTTGCTCTGATAGACATAGGTTCCACACATTCCTATGTAGTTAGCACTGTATCTAGAAACTTGGAGATTTTGG
Source organism: Gossypium rotundifolium (assembly GCA_025506655.1). Classification (NCBI taxonomy): domain Eukaryota; kingdom Viridiplantae; phylum Streptophyta; class Magnoliopsida; order Malvales; family Malvaceae; genus Gossypium; species Gossypium rotundifolium. The sequence goes on from CP106726.1 coordinate 38,053,725, forward strand.
TTGAGAGTACTTCTAGTGAGGTGACTGTACTGAGTCCACTAGGGCAATCGATTATAGTTTGTAAATTGTATAGAGATGTTTTACTAGAGGTTTAAGGGTTGATATTTCTAGCTAATTTGATGGAGCTTTCATTTAGGGAGACCTAATTCTGGGTATGGACTGGTTGGTCAAGCACCGAGTCATTCTAGACTATGCGACTAAGAGGGTCGTCTTGAGAACTGAAGAGGATAATGAGGTAGTCATGATTGGAGAACGTCAGAATTATTTGGCTAATGTGATCTCTACACTAGTGGCTGAGAAACTGGTTCGTAAGGGTTGTAAGGCATTCTTGGCCTATATTAGTGTTTTCATTTCTAGGGACTTTGCTATAAAGGACATCAGAATTGTAAGGGATTTTCTGGACGTCTTTCCTGAGGAGCTACCGGGTTTACCTCTGAATCAGAAAGTGGAATTTAGGATTGAGCTTCTTCCGGGTACAGCTCTGGTGTCCATCGCTCCCTACCGTATGGTAGCAAAAGAGCTTATAGAGCTTAAGGCTCAACTGCAGGAACTTTTGGACGTGGTTTCATTCGTTCTAGTATGTCTCCATGGGGAGCACCGATTCTGTTTGTTAAGAAGAAGGGTGGGACCATGAGGGTATGCATTAACTATCGGCAGTTCAACAAGCTGGCCATTAAGAATAAGTATCCACTTTTAAGAATTGACGACTTGTTTGACTAGTTCAGAGGGGCTTCGGTATTCTCTAAGATCGATCTCTATTCAGGGTACCATTAGTTGATGGTTAAGGAGGTGGATGTGCATAAGACGACATTTAGGACTCGTTATGGATGTTACGAGTTTCTAATTATGCCTTTTGGTTTGACGAATGATCCAGCTGTATTCATGGATCTGATGAACTGAGTGTTTCAGCCCTATCTTGACCAATTCATCGTGGTTTTCATTGACGACATTTTAGTATACTCTAAGACTGAAGATAAGCATGATAAGCGTATTAGAGTTGTGCTTCAGATTCTGCGTGAGAAGCAACTGTATGCTAAATTCAGCAAGTGTGAATTTTGGCTGCGTAAAGTAACATTTCTAGGATACGTAATGTCTGCTGAGGGGATTTGAGTCGATCCTAGGAATATTGAGACTGTACTGGATTGGAAATAGCCTAAGAATGTGTCTGAGATCCACAGTTTTCTAGGTCTGGTGGGTTATTATCGGCTGTTTGTGGAAGGTTTCTCATTGATTGCAGCACCCTTAACTAAGCTGCTATGTAAGGGTGTTCTATTTTTCTGGACCGATGTGCAATAGGAGAGCTTCGAGAACCTCAAAACTTTTCTGACTGAGGCTCTTATTCTGATACAGCCTAAACCTGAAAAGGAGTTTGTAGTTTACAGTGACACGTCACATATGGATTTGGGTTGTGTTCTGATGCAGGATGGTAAGGTTATGGCATATGCGTCTCATCAGCTCAAGGCGCATGAGGAAAGCATGATTTGGAATTGGTTTCTGTAGTCTTTGCTTTGAAAATCTAGAGGCACTATTTGTACGATGAGAGGTGTATTATCTACACTGATCACAAAAGCCTCAAGTACCTCCTGATTTAGAAAGAGTTGAATCTTAAGCAGCGTAGATGGGTTGAGCTGCTTAAGGACTATGACTGTGCTATTGAGTACCATCCTGGCAAGGCCAATGTGGTGGTCGATATGCTGAGCCGTAGGGCGATAACTGATCTGAGAGCGATGTTCGCTCAGCTTAGTTTGTTCGACGATGAAAGTTTGTTGGCTGAGCTGCAAGTTAAACTAACTTGGATAGAACATATTCGAGATAAGCAGTTAAAGGATGAATCCTTGGGTCTTCGATTCTGTCAGATTGAGAGTGGTAGCACTACAGACTTTAGGCTGAATAATGATAGGGTACTTCATTTTTGTGGTCAGATTTGTTTACCGAATGATACTGATTTGAGCTAGTCCATTCTGAGAGAGGCGCATAGTAGCCCTTATGCTATGCATCCCGATGGGAATAAGATGTACCGAGATCTTTGAGAACTGTACTGGTAGTCGGGATTGAAATGGAATGTTACTGATTTTATGGCACGATGTCTGACATGCCAGCAGGTTAAGGCTGAGCATCAATTACCTTCGGGTTTGTTGTAGCTGGTTAAGATCCCGCTATGGAAGTGAGAGCGAGTAACAATGGAATTCGCTAGTGGGTTGCCTCTAACACCTACAAAGAAGGATTCTGTTTGGGTCATCGTGGATCTATTGACCAAGCCTACGCACTTCATTTCATTTATGACCAACTATTCTCTTCAGAAGTTTGCGAAGCTCTACATTTCTGAGATAGTGAGACTGCATGGGGTATTGATCTCAATCATTTTTTATAGGGATCCTCGTTTCATGTCTCGGTTCTGGAAAAAGTTACATGAGGCTCTGGGTTTAAAATTGGATTTCAGTACTGCGTTCCATCCTCAGACCGATGGTCAATTTGAGAGGGTGATTCAGATACTGAAGGATATGTTAAGGAGTTGTGTTATCGATTTTCAAGGTAGTTGGGAGGATTATCTGTCATTAGCTGAGTTCGCCTAAAATAATAGTTTCCAGTCGAGTATTCAGATGGCACCTTATGAGGCTCTATATAGTTGTAAGTGTCGTACTCTTTTGTGTTGGACTGAGTTGGGTGAATGTCAATTTTTGGGTCCTGAGTTGGTTTATGAGACTGAGGATAAGGTTTGATTGATTCGAGATAGTCTGAAGGCGACTTCTGATAGACAGAAGTCTTATATGGATCTGAAGAGACGTGATATTGGGTATTTTGTGGAGGACTTCATTTTTTCAAGGTTTCCCCATGGAAGAAAGTTCTGAGATTCGGCCGCAAGAGTAAGTTGAGCCCTAGGTCTATCGGGCCATATCGGATTCTGAAATGTGTGGGACCTTCGCTTATCAATTGGAGTTACCTCTAGAGCTAGACCATATTCATGACATATTCCACGTCTCGATGTTGAGGCGTTACCTCTCTGATCCTACTCATATTGTCCCTGTTGAGGAGATTGAGGTTAGGCTAGATTTGACCTTCAAGGATGAACCAGTTCAGATTTTGGATCGTAATGTAAAGGTTCTTCGGAAGAAGTCTATCCCATTAGTGAAGGTGCTGTGGCAGAATCATAGCACTAAGGAGGCCACGTGGGAGCCTGAGGACTTGATGCGTCAGAGTATCCTCATCTATTCTGATCAGGTAAATTTTGAGGTCAAAATTTCTTTTTAGGGGGTAGAGTTGTAACGCCCTAAAATTCTTATTTCAGCTTTTGTAGAAATGTGACGCAATTGTGTATCTACTTCAGTGGTTAAATGTTCTAGGTGTGTGTGTGAGGTCCCAAGTTCAAGCCTTAGCTTTAGCAAATTTTGTTATTTCTGGATCCAAGTCCTACCTTTGCTCGGTGGGCTTATATTTAATTGCCTACAATTTCATATCAGAATGAGCCTGCTGGTCCGAGTGGTAAAGGAGTCTATGTGTTGTGTGGAGGTCCTGTGTTTGAATCCCTGCGCGAGCGAGGAAGTTTATTTTTGCTCGTTTGACTGAAGGAGTTTCGATTGTATTGAAATACTGAGAATAGGAGGTTAGGATGTGATCTAGTAGGGAGTTATCAGAATATCTCAAAAATAAATTGGTTTCTCTCTCCCCAAGAACATCTGACATTATTTTTCTCTTCTCTACTATTATTCTTTTTTCTTTTCATTTTCCTCCCTTCTTTGTTGTTTTTCCTTTCTTTTGGATCATGTTTTTAATTGTCGTTAATTTGGTATTTGAACGTTATTCTGGTAAGTGAGATTTTAGTATCTGAAGCATAGTTTTACAACTTGTTGGTGTTGGTGTTTTAATGTGTAAGTTAAGGGACTGATTTTTGCATATTTTTTGGTAAAGGAGAAGGTGGTGTTCAGTGAAGTTTCGATTTGATAGCCTAAATCGCGTTGGGGATTCGTTTGAGTCATCGGTAAGACTTGTGTGTTATTTCGAGTTATGTATCAATTTGTAATTGACTGTTAATTAAACGTTGGTATGGCAATTTTTAGGTTTTAGAGGGCTCATGCTTGCATTTGCTACGAAATGATATTGGGTGTGTACGAAAATGCAGAATGGGATTCTATGGCAAAATTAACAATCTATAATGACCGATTTAGGGCTAGTCGTAATGATGGTTTGGAACCACTAATCTGAGGTTAGAGAAAATTATTTTTATGTTATTTTATGAGTTAGAGCATGATTATATAGGTGCATGAAAATTTTGGTGCTTTAATTTTAGCAATTTCACGCTTAATCATGAAAAAGGACTAAATCGCATAAAGTGCAAAAGTTTAAAATTTCAAGCTAAGGTTGCCAAATAGCTATGGAATATTAATTAGAGGCCTTTAAAGGGCAATTAGCCCTTTAAATGAAGGTTGGCCGGCCATAGGGGACCAGAAAGTCAAAATTAGTCAAATTTGGTAAGGATTTGATGACTAAATTGATTGTTTTATATTAAAATAAAGAAAAGATGATATCCTTCTCTTTACTCATCTTCTTCCACCGAAAAACACAAGCAAAATAGGGGTTTTAAAGCTCAAAAATTTCAGCAAACTCTTCTCCCTGCTAGTAAGTGATTTTAATGGTTTTTCTTGATGATAATTGTACTTTTGGAACCCCTAAAGCTTAAGCTTTCTAAAGAGGGGACTATCTTGCAATATGGTGAAAAGTTTAGGGTTTTTCCATGTGAGATTTTAAGTTGTTTGCTGCATTTTTATGGGAGAAAATGAGTCATAGATGTTTAATAAACAACTTTTGTGAAAGGTGTTACCATGAAAACACCTAAAAGGACCTTTTTGTAATGGTTGTAAAATATGTAGTAAATGTGTGAAATGTTGAGTTTTGATGGTAGCCATAAGAGAAATAAATGTTCATCAAGGCTCGTTAAAGAGAGAAATTTGATTAGAATTGATTTTTGAGCCTAGGGGTAAGATGGTTATTTTGCAAAAGTCTAAGGGAAAAATGGTAATTTTTGGCAAAGCATGATTATTGAAACGCATTTATTAATGTGATAATTAAATGAGCTAATTTGCTGTTATAGATCAAGAAGAACCATGAATTAACCTCTACCAGGGAAAGAACAAAGTATCGGACTAGATCGACAATCTAGCCTATTTTGAAATCGATGTAAGTTTGTATGTGATAAATTCAACATTTATGCTAGTATGTTTGAGAATGTTTTATATTGTAATGATACATGACATTCTATGAAATTGAGTAATGGTGTTGAATGAGAAAGATGATAAAAGTTGAGATGTTGAAGTCCCGGTTAGACTATAACAAATGTGAGAATATTATCATCGAGACATGAGATGGATAAGGTCCCGTGTAAGACCATATCTAGGACATGGCCTCGGCACCGAATTGAGATTTCGTATAAGACCATATCTAGGATATGGCTTTGGTATTGAATATGAGAATCATATAAGACTATATCCGGGATATGGCTTCGATACTTAATGTGAGATTCCGTATAAGACCATATCTGGGATATGGAATCGGCACTCAGATGAACCCATGTAAGACCACATCTGGGATGTGGCATTGGCTTCGAGTTTATGTTAATGACGATGAATATGCGTACTTATATCCCTAGTAATTTAGTGGGATAAATAGATAAGTTTGGAGATAGACATGAGATTAGTACTAAATCCATATGATTGAGTGAATACAGGTACCCGTGAGTAATTCACGAGGAATGATTATGATATGTGGCATGGTATGTGCTAGATAATAACAAGTACGAGTAAGTTATAGCAAAGTGCTTAAGACTTCGAGTGGTTATCTAATGCCATGGATTGATGTCATTATAAGCTTATTGTTGCTATTTATTTTCATGCAAACTTACTAAGCTTTATGCTTACCCCTCTCATTTCCCTTTCCTTGTAGTATTGCCAAGATAACTCAAGGATCGTGGGACGTCAGAGTTTAGAAATCACACTATCGACATCTCTTTGGTATAACAAAGTTAGATTTATTTTGAGTATGGCATATATAGGACTTGGGTATTTTATTATGTCATATTTATTAGCCAAAGTGTTGGCTATTTATGTTATCAAATTTATTTTATAAATGGTCATTGAATTGGGCCAATACTTGTCAAGTTTATATATGTTCAATGATGATGAAATTATAAAGTTTATGCTGGTGTGAATGCTTTGATTTGAGTTCTTGGATATGCTTTAGGGTCATGAGTTATGTTGAAGTGAGTTGGTATAAGTATATTTGCTACGTAGGGTGGCATTTGGCTTGGAAAATATCCTTTTTTAATGTCCATACGGGTAGACACAGGGGCGTGTGTCTAGGCCATGTGTGCCACACGGTCAGCCCTATGGGCATGTTGATCGGCCGTATGTCCCCTTGTATGTTAGGTTTACAAGTCAGTATGCTCAGTAGTAAACACACGGGCAGAGACACAACCGTGTGTCTTAGCCATGTGAGAGACACGGCCATGGACATGGGCGTGTGCCTAGGCCGTGTCACCTAAAATTAGGAATTTAATTTGACACACGGTCTAAGGACACAGGCGTGTCCCTCGACCGTGTGACCATAGTGAGGTGATGATGTCATAAACAGAATGCCATGGTTTTGCCACACGGGCCATAACACTGACGTGCCGAGGCCGTGTGAGGTACACGGGCGTGTGACCGGCTGTATGAAACCACTGTAGGTTCGAATTAGAAAATAAATTCCACACAGGCTAGGGACATAGGCATGTGTGACCACACGGCCTGCCCACACGGGCGTGTCCCATATCGCACGGGCGTGTGGCCCCTGTTTAGGCAAGAATTTTCTAAGTGCTTAAAAGTTTTGATTTAATTCCAAAACCTTCCGAGTGTATGTTTAAGGCCTCGTAGGCCCATGATAAGGATGTTATGCATATGAATGAGAAGTTTTAAGTTGGGAATGAATTTTGAAAGCCCAAATTTGTTTAGTCCTGTAATGCCTCATCCCCGGTTCCGAAGAGGAATACGGGTAAGGGGTGTTACACAAACTATTGATGCCACACGGGCGTGTGGTCACCCGTGTGGTAGGTCGTGTACGATAACACGATCGTGTGATCGACGAAAGCTAGGTTGTACGTAAGACACGGCCGTGTGATGGTCGGGGTGTGGTCGTGTGGGCCACAGGAGCTAAACTGAACTGAGTGTGTGATATCTGGGCCAGGCCGTGTGATCTACATGGGCAACGCCAATCTAGGCGTGTGGGCCTACATGGGCAAACCACATAAGTGTGTGGGCTCATTTATCTAAAATTTTTCCTAGGGTTGCACGGGTCGCCTAAGTCGACTGTGAACCTACTATAGGGTCGGTAAACGCTACTTAGACCCTAAATTGTGTGATCTAAGTATATAATGTTTGTATGGAGCATGTTAAATTTATGCATGTTTACTGATCCGTATGTATGATTGATAACTGAATTTTAGAATGTAAGCATATAATTTTGTATGTCTGCATTGAACATGTTTAGTTGCATCTGCATTGGAGTGGGATGATTGAATATTGGAGGAAGTGTACTGAAAGGCTTTCACGCCTATTGTCTGGTAGCTTATACAGCCCGGATAAGCTTCCCACTACATGGCTCACATGAGCTTCCCGTATATGTGCTCGTATGAGCATTCCCGAATATGAATTGATAGTTTACAGTTTTGTACACTACATGTATACTACCCTTGTATCCATAGATATTTTAAATGATTCAACGGGTAAAGTTCTGATATGAGATGATATGAATTCAAGATGAATTAATATGAGAAATACTTGAAATACAAAGATATGATATGTACATGTTCATGGACAATTGAAATGATAAATACATGTATGTGGAAATTGAATATTGATGAGCTGATTCATGTTTCTTGGTATTGATGTGAATTACATGACTAACATGCTTAATGAGGATATGTGTTTAGGAAAATGGCCAAATTGGCTTGAGCATGTTTATTTGCTTAGCTTAAATGTAAATTAAATGGTAAGTTAATTTCCTGTTATACGAACTTACTAAGTATTAAATGCTTACTCTATTTTAATTCCTCTTTTTTATAGTACTTCGGAAGCTCGTTGAGTTGGAAGCTTGGCGGAGATATCATCACACTATCCATCGGCTCATCTCAGTATATTTAGTAATTCAACTTTGGTTATAATGGCATGTATAGGTTAACTTAGCCAATGTTGGCATATAAAGGTTTTAGATGTAACTAGCCATTGGAATGGTTTTGTGATGAACATGTTTTGATGTGAATATAAAAGGCTATATCATGTATAAGACTTGATTTTGAATGGATTAGAATGTCTTGTATTGGCTTTAGAATATGTTTAAATGTTTATGTAGGTGGAAGGTGTAACACTCCGAATTTTGGGCCTAGAAGTTTAGGGTCTTTGAGCCTAGGGCTAGTGAGGAGGTGGCACATATGTGCATAATTATGCATTTTAGTGTCAGAATAGGCCTGTTGGTCTGGTGGTTAAGTTGAGTGTTAGTCTGCTGTGGGTCTAGAGTTTTAATCCCTGAGCATTCAGGATGTTTTGTTTTGTTTTATTATGCTATTACTTAGTGCTACTTAATTTATTTTCTTTATGTTATTATTATTTCAGGTTACTTTTTTTGGGAGGGGGCATTATTCTCTATTGGTTTTTACATTCTACTATTCCCCTCTCTTCTCTTCACTTTTTTCTCCTTAAAAGTTTACTCAAAAATGATTTTATCTGTGGATACTGGGATTATCGTACCTCCGTCGTCATTGTCGTTCACGAATAGGTGTGGGATCCTAACCTTCTCTACAATTTTAGTTTTTTTTGTAAATTTTCAATTTTGACAAGTTTTGTATGGGTGTTAATCCCTTATGTTGGGTTTTGAACGCTAAAAGTGAGGGAAATATGTCACATATTGATGTACACTTGATGTGGGTAAGGTTGGAGACGAGTTTGGTGGCCAAAACGACGATTTTAGAGCTAAATTTGGGTGGTTTCGTAGCCTCCCCGACGGCCACATGGGCGTGTGGATTTGGGAAATAGGGTTTCAGACCAGTTTTGGGTGCCACACAGCCTGGCCACACGAGCGTGTGGCCGATTTTGGGTATTTTGTCGATTTTCACACAACTGAGTCATTTAGGCACACGGGCGTGTGGATTTGGAAATTAGGGATTCAGAGTTTTGGGGTCACACGGCCTGGTCACACGACCGTGTGACTGATTTAGGGCCTAGGTATTCCACACGGGCGTGTGTATTGGGACACACAGCCGTGTCCGATGGCCACACAGGCGTGTGACACCTTTACACAGTCGTGTCTGCTCTACACCCTATGTTAGTGAATTGGACAGTGAGTTACACGGCCTATTCATATGGCTATACCCTTGTTCGACATGGGTGTGTGCCTCTGTCACACGGCTGTGTGCTACCCTTCACACGGGTGTTTGGATCCCCACACGGCCTGGTTTGCTCCACACGGCCGGAGCACACGGGCGTGTGGCCCTATCTCGCCAAATAATGCCTTTAGGGTGAATCTATTTGTAATCGCGACTTTGTGTGTCTTAACCCTTGGCTAAGCCTTAGTAAGGGTAGTTAGGACTCTATTCTGACTTCATTTTAGGTTAGATTAGTGATTGAATGCATAACACATATGTTTTTGAATCTGGTCGATTGGTGTGTATGAGCAATATGCTTTGTTTAGTTGTCTTACTGACTGGTTGTGAATGACTGTCTGTATCTTTGTACTCTGATTCTATTCATCTGCATACATACTTACATATGCATAAACTATTTTGGGTGAGATTTTGAAGAGAAGGAAGATTGACTGAACTGGCAGTTTTACTGCAACCTATCGGTATAGCAAATTACCGCATTGCACTGTATCGCATGTACGTTAGCTATGCTACATACCATTGACTGAACTGGCAGTTTTACTGTAACCTATAGGTATAGCGGATTACCGCATTGCACTGTACCGCATGTACGTTAGCTACGCTACGTACTACTATCTGATCTAGCAATTCATACTGCATATCTATACTGCAGTTTATCGCATTGCATAGTGCAGCTTATACGCTAGCCTTGCTGCATAATATACGGGAGTGGCAGTTTAACTGCATACTGTAGCTCCTAATACCCAGAGGGTCGTGAGCAGTCCCAATACCCAGAGGGTCGTGGACTTTACTGATATTGGTATAGCGGATTACCACATTGCACAGTATTGCATGTACGTTAGCCACTCTACGTACGACTATATGATCTGGTAGCTCAGCTGCAAATTTCTATCTGTGTCGTATTCGGTACGACTTGTAAGTGTAAAGATAGGGGGTTGATTAAATCCCCACAGGAAGTGTAGAGTTGGACGGAGAGGTGTGTTGGCTGGATGGGTGGGTTTTTATTTTATAACTCATTTGCACTCATATGCATTTGATTGAATCTATTTGACTGAATGTGATACTATGACTAGATGTGACTGTACTGTTCGACTGAAATGTTTGATTGATCTGTTTGACTGAATGTGTTACTGTGGCTGAATGTGATTGACTTTTCAACTGAAATGTAAGAGTATGCCCAAAGATCAATCATGAGATGGTTGTAATAACATACTTGATTTACCATGTTTATCAATTAAAGCATTGTCAATATTATTTCAATTTTTTTTCTATGTGTACAAATAAACTGTTTTATAATAATGTCTTGAGAATAATAAGATTATTCTTAAAAATTCCTTAGTCAAGTATTATTGTTGACTAGGACAACAATAATGCATTAAGACTAACATGTAGTTGATTGATGATAAAGAGTTGTCATTGATATGGAGTGTCAAAATCACTGCATGAATATGTGTGTTAGATAACAACATATTGGACTGACCCGCTATGAATATGTTTCTTGGATTATTATGTAATTGTTACAACATTACTCATAGTGATTAATATGTATATGATCCTCAGACTTGAGATCATCATTATCCCAACATCGTGAGTTGTATACATTGATACAGTCAAACGTACACCGTAACAGGTTGTTCCATGAAGGCTGATGTTGGATATACCATAATCTATGTAAAGGGATATGGTTGATCAATATAGGATAAGTCCCTCCTACATAATAGGAGTAATATCTTAGGCCACTTGATTGAGTGAGACTAGAAATGCATGGCCATGCTCAAATAAGTTGATATGAGATGTCATACTAATTTGTATATCATAGTCTACTCAAGATATCAAGAAACATGGGATGGACTATGCAAGTGTGACTATTCCATGACTTGTGTCCGTTCTAGAGATAAAGGACTTAAGGATTAATGTATGAAAGGTTAATCACAAAAGGTTATGTCGAATCATGACTTCTTGTAACTTAGGTAGCAATGATGCATTATTAGATGCCACTTATTGTTTGTGACATTAGAATCATTCTAGTATTACTGCTAACGTTACAAGAACCTACAGGGTCACACCCTATGGTTGAAATGAATGGAATAAAACATAGTTGGTATTGTGTTTGGTTGTCACATGAATTAAATTAATTAAAGAATTAATTTAATTGGGCAATCAAATATTGAATATATTATATGTATAAGGATGTTGTACACATAATGAGAACATAGTTCTATTAATATATGAATTTGGTTAGTATATAAATTTAAATAAATATAGTTTACCAAACTCCTTGTTATAATTAATGTAATTATAATTTTCGGATATAATTAATGTAATTATAATTTTCGGTTAAAAACTTTACTGTATTTACTTAATTTTATGATTCATGATATAGATACCAATTATAAAAAGGTAATAACAGATTCAAAGCTTGATAGAAAAATCCTTAAGAATTACTTGTGAAGTCTAGCAGCCATCAATCAAATAAACCTCCAAAACAGTTTTGGAGATTTCTTCCGTTCATAGTCAAACCGGGTGGATTACGTAGAGGCCGACATCGAAAAAGGTTGTGGCTTAGTTTGACAGTAGATCAAAACTCTTGTTGCCGAGGCGTCGCTGCCTACTCAGATTGAAGTTTTGGTAATTTCGAAACTTTAATTTCACCCCGATTCGTTCCTCACACATGGATTCATGGTTTGGATCGCTAAAATTAATTTTATTTTGCTCCGCCATGGGGTGTCGACGTTCTAACAGTGGTATCAGAGCCACTTGTGTGATATGAACTCGGGTTTAAATACTTGGGTGATGCAATTGTATGAGATGCATGCTTTAATTTTATTGCATTTTTGATTGTTTAAATCATTTAAGCATAACCTGATAACTGTTCCTTTCGATAATTGATTAAATGTTAATCATGGTGTTGTGGCCTATTCGATTTTATGTTATTACTGTTAACTATTAACAAATCTGTAATGATGCGACGGTGGCATTTACAATTTCTAGTAAGAGTTAACTGGCTAGTGGAACAAGGGTTGTTCCGATATGAAACCTCAAGGATTCAAATCCTGAAAACACGATTCTGTTGATAAAAGTTATCAAATCATGAGGTTTCATTTGACTGGGGTATGCGGTTTGTACCGCGGGGGCTCCGACCCGCACCCCTACCCCCGGCTTCTACCATGACGTTCCCTCTCATATTTTGGGAATGGGGATCTGAGGACGGCTCCAGTCGTAGGCCTTCAACCCGCTTCCTCCGACCGCCTCAGACCCCATCTTCTTACAGTATGTTTTGTTAATAAAAAATTATAAACTTGATGGGCCACAAAAGGTTGAAAAGATATTTTAATAATTCACCTTAGTAATTTGTTGAATTATGTATGCTATTCTTAACATGCACGGTGTTTGAAAATGCATAGTTATAGCCCGATGACCCATTCGATAAAAGGTTGTATTTTTTTATATAAATACGGCCTATGTGTCGTGCCTTACTACTATTCTCTTGTATTTCTCTTCTCATCTTACTCCCTCGTACGTAAAATGAGTTTCTGCATATTGTAATTTGCAAGAGTTGCTGTGGGCTAGACGAGAAAAAAGTTGGGACAACTATTGTGGATTGATAGCTTGTGAAACGGCTTACACCTTTAGGTTTCCTTTTGGTTCTCCCATTGGCTTGGGTTGAACCACCTTAGTTTATGGGCTATAACTATTGCATTTATTTATTGCTTTATTTATTCATGTATGAGATGCTATGGATGTCTAAAGCATGCCAATTTTAAATATATTAAAACTTGATGATAATAAACCCCATTAATTGATGAGATCGATTAGAAGGCTAAATGGGCTAAAGTAGACCATAATTGGTGAGATGCAACAACCTTAATAAAATCCCTCTATTAAAATATTAAGTCAACATGGCCTTCCAATTTTGCCCTCGTTAAGGCCTAGATCAATACTATGTAGGTTCTGCCAAAGCGAAGTACTAGTATTTATCTTGGTTAAACGCAAAGAATAAACAAGTGATATTCGTTGGTTAAAAATTGGTTAATGACTTAACTAGGTCACTCTAATGGGATTAGAAACCTAGAGGTAAGTAAATTGGATAAATCATAAGATGATTAGAATAAGAGTTGTTCACCAAATATTAGGAGTTACATATGATGTAATTAGAAAATGTTGCTTACCTAAATAACCATAATCTTGAGAGTAAAGCCAAAGCTGACTTAAGAGGAGGTGAAATATGAATCCTTAACCCACTAGAAATACTTTTGAGGAAGTTTTTCCGAAATTAATATATGCGGGTTATTAATTTTGAAATAAAATAGTGGGAACATCATTTAATAAAGTCTTTTTAATGATTGATATAAAATTGGTAAATTTACTCACACGCATATTTAATTGTTGTAGATATATTATGGCTGCAAACACTAGCACACTCTCATTGCGACCGGTCCTTGAGAAGGACAAATTGAATGGTTTGAATTTTCTTGACTGGTTCCGTAACTTGAGGATTGTCCTCAAACAAGAACGAAAATTATATGTCATTGAACAACCACTTCCTAATGAACCACCTGCTAATGCCTCGAGGACTGATAGAGATACTTACAAGAAGTATCCCGATGACATGGTAGATGTTGGAAGTCTTATGCTTGCCACTATGAGTCCTAAGCTTCAGAAGCCACATGAGGACATGGTTGCTTATGATATGATCGAGCACTTGAAAGAAATTTATCATGGGCAAGCACGGCAAGAGAGGTTCGATATCTCTAAGGCTCTATTCCAATGTAAGTTGGCTGAAGGAAGCCCAGTAGGACCTCATGTCCTTAAGATGATTGGCTATATTGAAAGCTTGTCTAAGCTTGGGTTTCCATTGAGCCAAGAGTTGGCCACTGATGTTATTCTACAATCATTGCCGGATAGCTATAGTCATTTTGTCCTCAATTTCAATATGAATGAAATTGACAAGACTCTGCCACAGTTGCTCAGTATGTTACGAACTGCTGAAGGCAACATGAAAAAGATTGGACCCAAGCCAATATTGATGGTCCATAATAATAAGGGCAAGGGAAAGGCCAAAGTTCAGACAAAGCCCAATGGCAAAGGTAAGCCCAAGCTTGGAAAAGGAAAGGCTGCACTGAAACCTAAAGGTGGGGTGTCTAAGGAAAGAAACTGCTTTCATTGTGGTGTGACTAGACATTGGAAGCGAAACTGCCCTATCTATTTTGAGGAAGTCAAGAAGGCCAAAACAAGTGGAACGTCTACTTCAGGTATTTATGTTATTGATATTAATTTATCAACTACTACTTCTTGGGTATTAGATACTGATTGTGGTTCTCATATTTGTACTTCTATACAGGGACTACAATAGAGTAGGACTTTGGCTAGAGGAGATGTAGACCTGCGAGTTGGAAATGGAGCAAAGTTGTTGCATTAGCTATGGGAACATATACTTTATCTTTGCCTAGTGGACTTGATTTATGTTTAGAGGATTGTTATTTTGTGCCCAGTTTGACTAAAAACATTATTTCAATTTCTTGTTTAGACAAAATTGGTTTTGAGATAATTATTAAGAATAATTGTTGTTCCTTTTATCTCAAGAATGTTTTCTATGGTTCGACACAATTGATTAATGGCCTCTATATTTTAGATCAAATGAATCCCATTTACAACATAAATATGAAAAGATATAAAATAAATTACTCAAATCAAACTTATCTTTGGCATTGTCGTTTGGGCCACATAAGTGAGAAACGCATATCCAAACTCCATAAAGATGGTCTCTTGAATTAATTTATTTTTGAACAATTTGAAGTATGTGAATCTTGCTTATTGGGAAAAATGACTAAATCTCCTTTTACTGGTAAAAATGAACGAGCTAGTGATTTATTGGGCCTAATACATTCTGATGTATGTGGACCAATAAATACACAGGCTAGAGGTGGATTTCACTACTTCATTACTTTCACTGATGATTTCAGTAGATATGGGTATGTTTATCTCATGCGCCATAAGTCCGAGTCCCTTGAAAAGTTCAAGGAATTCAAAAATGAAGTACAAAATCAACTAGGCAAAACTATCAAGTCACTTTGATCTGATCGAGGTAGAGAGTATTTGAGCCTAGAGTTTGATGATCTTTTGAAGGAATGTGGGATTGTCTCACAACTTACTCTCCTGGTACTCCTCAATGGAATAGAGTATCTGAGAGAAGAAATCGAACTCTGTTAGACATGGTTCGATCCATGATGAGTCATGTTGATCTACCGACTTCTTTTTGGGGACATGCACTTGAGACAGCTGCTTTCACACTAAATCGTGTTCCATCTAAATCAGTTCAAAAAATGCCATATGAGATGTGGACTGGGAAAAGTCCCAGTATGTCTTTTATGAAAATTTGGGGTTGTGAAGCTTATGTTAAATGTCAGACGTCTACTAAGCTTGAACCCAAATCTGAAAGGTGTATTCTTATGGGGTATCCAAAAGAAACCAAAGGATATTATTTCTTTAATACCACTGAGAACAAAACGTTTATTGCTCGGACTGGTGTCTTCCTAGAGAGAGAATTTACTTCTAGAAAAGGAAGTGGGAGAAAGATTGAACTTGAAGAAATTCGAGAATCACAAGATACCACTGAACCAGAGATAGGACAACAGTAAATTCCATAAGAAATTAAGAAACAAGCAACTGCTGTAGAAACACAACCACCGCGCAGATCTTTAAAAGAATGCCATGCACCTGAGAGATATGGATTTCTCATTACAACACATGGTGACGTTCTTCTTATAGATTAATATGAGCCTAGGACTTATCAAGAAGCGGTGACGAGCCCAGACTCTGAGAAATGACTTGAGGCCATGAGATCTGAGATGGATTCCATGTATGAAAACCAAGTATGGACTTTGATTGACCTACCGAAGCGTGCAAGTGGGTTTTCAAAAAGAAAACCGACATGGATGGTAATGTACAAACATATAATGGGCGATTAGTCACTAAAGGTTTTCGCCAAATTCATGGTGTTGACGATGATGAAACCTTTTCTCCTGTAGTTATGTTTAAATCCATCATGATCTTGCTCGCTATATTTGCATTTCATGATTATGAAATCTGGAAGATGGACGTCAAAATAGCTTTCCTTAACGGAAAACTTGAAGAGGATGTGCACATGACACAACCTGAAGGTTTTGTCAATCCAAAATATGCTAGAAAGATATGTAAGCTACAAAGATCCATTTATAGATTAAAGCAAGCTTCTCGAAGTTGGAATCTTCATTTTAACGATGCAATCAAAGAGTTTGGTTTTAACAAAAATGAAGATGAACCATGTGTTTACAAGAAAGTTAGTGGGAGCACTATCACATTCTTGGTACTGTATGTGGATGACATACTTATCATGGGAAATGGCATACCTACATTGCAGTCTATTAAGACTTGGTTAGGAAGTTGTTTTTCTATGAAGGGCTTGGGCGAAGCCACTTACATCTTAGGAGTCAAGATCTATAGAGATAGATCAAGACGACTACTAGGTCTAAGCCAAAGTACATACATAGATAAAGTACTGAAAAGGTTCAGTATGGAAGAATCTAAAAGAGGATTCCTACTTATGAGACATGGTATTTCACTCTCGAAGGAAATGTGTCCTTCAACTCCACAAGAGAGAGAATGCATGAGTAAAATTCCATATGCTTCCGCTATTGGATCTATCATGTATGCCATGTTATGTACCCATCCAGATGTCTCATATGCCTTAAGTATGACGAGCAGGTACCAAGTAGATCCGGTGAAGGTCACTGGACCACAGTCAAGAATATCCTTAAGTACTTGAGAATAACTAAGGATACGTTCCTAATATATGAAGGTGAGGAAGAGTTAAGTGTAAAAGGTTACACTGATGCCAGCTTCCAAACCGACAAGGACAATTCACGATCGCAATCAAGTTTTTTGTTTTGCCTTAATGGTGGTGCTGTGAGCTGGAAGAGTTCAAAACAAAGTATAATAGTCGATTCTACAACAGAGGCCGAGTATATTGCAGCCAGTGAGGCAGCAAAAGAAGCGGTTTGGATCAAGAAGTTCATTACTAGACTAGGGGTTGTGCCTAGCATATCAGATGCTATAGAACTCCGATGTGATAACAATAGAGCCATTGCACAAGCTAAAGAACCCAAATCTCACCAGCTATCCAAACATATACTTAGGCGCTACCATCTTATTCAAGAGATTATCGATCGAAGAGATGTAGAGATATGCAGATTACCTACATATGATAACATTGCTGATCCCCTGACCAAGCCTCTGATATAGCAGAAGCATGATTGTCACACTAAGTCGCTTGGTATTAGATATATGAGTGATTGGTCTTAGTGCTAGTGGGAGATTGTAAGAGTATACCCAAAGATCAATCATGGGATGTTTGTAATAACATACTTGATTTACCATGTTTATTAATATAAAGTGTTGTCATTATTATTTCAGTTTTTTTCTATGTGTACAAATAAACTGTTTTATAATAATGTCCTGAGAATAATATGATTATTCTTAAAAGATCCTTAGTCAAGTATTATTGTTGACTAGGACAACAATAATGCATTAAGACTAACATGTAGTTGATTGATGATAAAGAGTTGTCATTGATATGGAGTGTCAAAATCACTGCATGAATATGTGTGTTAGAGAACAACATATTGGACTGACCCGCTATGAGTATGTTTCTTGGATTATTATGTAATTGTCACAACATTACTAATAGTGATTAATATGTATATGATCCTCAGACTTGAGATCATTATTATCCCAACATCGTGAGTTGTATATTTTGATCTGATCAAACGCACACCGTAAAAAAGTTGTTCTATAAAGGCTGGTGTTAGATATACCATAATCTATGTAGAGGGATATGGTTGATCAATATATGATAAGTCCCTCCTACATAATAGGAGTAATATCTTAGGCCACTTGATTGAGTGAGACTAGAAATGTATGGCCATGCTCAAATAAGTTGATATGAGATGTCATACTAATTTGTATATCATAGTCTACCTAAGATATCAAGAAACATGGGATGGACTATGCAAGTGTGACTATTCCATGACTTGTGTCTGTTCCAGAGATAAAGGACTTAAGGATTAATGCATGAAAGGTTAATCACAAAAGGTTATGTCGAATCAAGACTTCTTGTAACTTAGGTAGCAATGATGCATTGCTAGATGCCACTCATTGTTTGTGATATTAGAATCGTTCTAGTATTACTGCTAACGTTACAAGAACCTACAGGGTCACACCCTATGGTTGAAATGAACGGAATAAAGCATAGTTGGTATTGTGTTTGGTTGTCACATGAATTAAATTAACTGAAGAATTAATTTAATTGGGCAATCAAATATTGAACATATTATATGTACAAGGATGTTGTACACATAATGAGAATATAGTTTAATTAATATATGAATTTGGTTCGTATATAAATTTAAATAAATATAGTTTATCAAATCTTTGTTATAATTAATGTAATTATAATTTTCGTTAAAAACTTTATTGTATTTATTTAATTTTATGATTAATGATATAGATACCAATTATAAAAAGGTAATAACAGATTCAAAGCTTGATAGGAAAATCCCTAAGAATTGCTTGTGAAGTCTAGCAGCCGTCAAGAAAATAAACCTCCAAAACAATTTTGGAGATTTCTTCCGTTCATAGTCAAACCGGGTGGATTACATAGAGGCTGACATCGAAAAAGGGTTGCGGCTTGGTTCGACAGTAGATCAAAACTCTTGTTGCCGAGGCATCGCTGTCTACTCAGATTGAAGTTTTGGTAATTTTGAAACCTTTATTTCACCCCTATTCATTCCTCACACATGGATTCTTGGTTTGGATCACCAGAATTAATTTTATTTTGCTGCGTCATGGGGTGCCAGCGTTCCAACATGAAAGGCACTCGTGCCTAAGAGAATTTTGTAGACTTGACTGCTACTGTACTGAGATGGGCTAAGGCCTAAACTGATACTGATTCTGAAAGGGGCTTAGGCCCAGACTGTAACTATTGGGAATTATTGCTACTGTATGACTATAAAGTACATTGCTATTTGTTTGATTGTGGGAAAATTCACTCAACTGTTAGCCGTCTGTAAGTATGTTCTGGTTCTGAACTGCTTCTAGTTCTCTGCTTTAGCTTCTGTAGTTTAGCTGGTTTGATCTCACTCTGAGCTTGAGTAGCTCACCCCCTCTTCTGTTTCCCTTTCAGGTACAATTCTGGATTCCGTAGTTGGGCTCAGTATGTGGAGGTCTCAGACAGGCTTGTGAACAGCAATTGAGCAGTTTGTGTTTTCTAGTTTTTACATTTGGTTTTTGAACTGTAAAGATTTATAATATTGTGGTACCAATACTGTTTTAAACGTTGTTCATACATTATGTTTTGTTACGTTTGCGAGCGGTATTTTTAAACAATTAAACGTTTTGGTTTGTTTTGAGATAAATATTTTCAGAAATGGAATTTCGAACGACTGGTTTTTGTTAAATTTTCCTATGATCACTTTGGTGATCAATGTGGCATCCCAGATTCGGTCAAGACTTTTAGGCCAGGTTTGGGGCGTCACAGAAGGCAAATTTGGGTGAGAAATATGGCTTAGAAATGACCTTATTTTGTCCAGACGGGCAGAGACACGGGTGTGTGCCGTGTGTCACACACGGTCTAGTACATGGGCGTGTGATTTGGCCGTGTGTCCCTTGCATCTTTAAAATTTCAAAATAGAATGCACATAATTGATCACACAGCTTGGCAAACGGGCGTGTGGCTTGGCCGTGTGACCCCTGCACCTATATAATGCAAAATATTATGTTCACACGGCCTAGCACACGGGCGTGTGACTTGGCCGTGTGACCCAAGTCAGAGAGCTACACGAGTACTAACACGGGTTGAGACACGGCCGTATGCCTTATTTCGAATGCTCACATAGCCTAAGATAAAGGCGGGTCACTTGGCCATGTGAGCTACATGGCCTGACCACATGGGCATGTGTCCCCTACACCTAGGAAAATTTTTGAAGTTTTGTGAAAAATTCTTTGAGTACTCGGTTTAGTCCCAACTTGATTCTAATGCATGTTTTGAGTCTCAAGGGTTCACATAAGGGACGATATGATTGATTATTATTACATGTTTATGATATGAATGTGAAATGATATAAATTTTTTTGTATTTGATCTGTGAATCCCGGTAATGCTCCGTAGCCCTGTTCCGGAGACGAATAAGGGTTAGGGGTGTTAAATGAATGGTGCATATTTGATCTATTTATGATAAATTAGGTCAAAGTAGTAATAATATCGAAAGAAATTTAATACCTTACATAACCTTGGATTAATGTGATTAAATTGTTTTAGTATAGATATATCATCGTTACTTCACATAATATGATGTCTACTTATGAGATTGTCAAGTTGATTAAACATAGAAATATGCTAAAACCCTTAATAATTAAATAAGTAGGACTTCATGGGTTAATAAATAGCGAATTGCCATGATTTATTTTCGTAACATCATTAACATTATTTTAATAATTTTGAGTTAAAAAGACAATTAATCTAATTCTTTCATGTCATCGTAATTAAAACTTATGAATTTCTCGTTATTATTTTGTGTTTACCTTTCATTTATTTTAGCATACTTAGTTAAATTAATTAGTTAATTCAATCTACTCCCAATTATTTCCATCACAAATTTGCTAAGTTTTATTTTCACAATATTTGCCTATACAGGTCCTCGCACTTAAATTGTGTATATCCGTCTTCATGATCCGATCTTCGGTTTGATTATGTAAACATAAAAAAATATAAAATTTAAAAGTGACAACTTAATAATTAAATTAATTAAAATTAAAAATTTTAATAATATTTCAACGTCGTAAATGTGTCTATCATCAAAATGAATATGTGACATTGACATTTTAAAATTATAAAAATCAAATAAAATTAAATAAATTATGGAATATAAAATTAAAACAAAAAGAATTTCAAAGAAATTAAATGAAAAATTGGGAATTAAATAGTTGAGAGAATAAATGATTTGAGAAAATAAGATTTGAATGCAAAAGAAAAAAATGAGTTGAGTTTAGTAAATAAACTAACCGTTGGATTTTTAACTGATGAAAAAATTATTGTCGGACGAAAATTATCTAATAGGATGCATTTTATATTTCTCTTTTAAAATTAATCTATTTTCTTAAATTTGAGAAAATGACTTTACTAAATAATTTTGAAATTGACATTTTCTCCTAATTTTCCCAATGAGGAAATGCTTTTTCACCTAAACCCAAGAGTTGAGGTTTAGTTCTTTTTACTTTTGCGATTTAAAGGAAAATGTAAAAAAATCCATATTTACATTAACTAATTAAAAGTATTTATAAATTTAGATTAATTTATATTTTGTATTATTATATTAAATTATTTAAATATAATTTATTATTATGTTAAATTATTTAAATGTTATTCACAAATATCATTATATTAAAATTTTCAATATAATTTATCATTATATTTAAAATTTTAAAATATTCTATATATCATTAAATTTTCAAATAAATTATATTAATTATTTAAATAATATTTAAAATTTATATTTCATATATTATATTAAATTATTTAAATATTATGTAAATTAATTAAATTTTACTTTCAAACATATGTATGAAAACAACATTTTAATTTATCACTGTAATTTTTACAGTAATAACATACATTTGAAATGATCAAATCACACCCTTTTTTCCCGCCAGTACTTTCTAAATGTATTTTTTAAAACAACAATGGATAAATAAATCATACTGGATTTAGAATTTAAAATTTTAAAAATTATGATTTTATAGAAATGACTAGATTAAGATTTAAGGTTGGGTAAGATTTAAGATTTAAAATTTAAGGTTTGAAATTTATGATTAGAATTGTTCATGGGTCGGGTCAGATTGAACTCTAATAAAATTTTAGGCCTGATTAATAGTTTCAGGCCTAGATTGACTAGAAAAATATGTTTAAATTTTTGCTCAAGTCCGATTCAGATAAAAATATTAAAACCTGAATCTAACCTGGCCCACCCGTATTAAAATTTGTTTATTTTATTTTTTATATAAAAAATTAAAAAATATTCTACATCAAAAACACTATAAATATTAAAATAAATAGTGAAATGATATCAAAACAGTGAGAAAACTGTAGCAAAACAATAGTTTATTTTTTTTTGTAAATTCGGGTCAAACCATGCCCGAGCCAAAAACCCTTACTCGAGGCTTGATTTGTTTTTTAAACGGGCTTTTTTTTATCCAAACTCATTATTCGAACACATATTTTTGCCCAAATCCTTTCACTTTTCGAATAGGTTTTCGAAGCTTAACTCATGGACAAATTTATTTATAATATAAGATTTATTATTTAGGGTTTTAAAATATAAAATTTTAAGGTCTAAAGTTTTATAGTTTTTAATATATATTAATTTATTAAAACTCAATCCTAAATATAAGTTTGAAAAGAAAAAATGATAAACAATGGAAATTTGGTATTTGTTAGAGTTGGAAAAGTAGTAATTACTGTTAATTTGGTGTCTTATGATGTATTTTATTATTATTATATTTTGAAAAATTAAATAATTTTGATTTGAGTGGAAAATGGTTAAAATTTTTGTTAAATATTATAAAAATAAAAATTATATTGTAGAATATATTATTATTAAATACTTAAAATGAATTTTAAGGTAAACTCTTCGTAAAAAAAAAAAAAGAATTCGAAGTTAAACTGTTGATATTTCTATTTTATTTTCTCATCGTTTATCTTCTTTTATCTATTTTACTATTATTTTGTTGTAACTATTACTATTAGTTGAGCCAGTGGTTTACCCAAAAAAGCCTACATCAAAACCATTCACTTTCCCTTTCTTTTCCAAAAATCTCTTATCCCGCCGCCCACTATCACCACCAGCAGCGCCACCACCTCCCAGTGGTGCTCTTCCAAACAGCGATCAGCCACCACCACAGTCAACCGCAACAACCCCTCAAATGGCGACCGCTGCAGCAACAACAGTTGCCTCCGACGCAACAACCACCACTTCCTCCGACGGTCCAGTCCTTAGCCTCATCAACAAACGCATCCGTGCCTTACGCAAGAAATACAACCGCATCCTCCAGATGGAAGAATCCGTCTCCCAGGGCAAACCCTTAAACAAAGAACAAGAAGAAGTCCTCCGTTCAAAACCCTCCGTCTCCGCCCTTATCGACGAACTCGAGAAGCTTCGCCAACCTCTCTCCTCTGCCGTCTCCGAAGAAATCTCACTCGCTTTACAGCGTCAAACCATTTCCGCGGAAGAAACTACCTCGGAAGCCCAACAACAGCAGCAGCCGCCCAATGAGCCCGATCATGCTGTTGAAGATCTCCTCAACCTGCTCTATTTCGGGTCGTTGTTCGATGTCAAGTCTCAGAATGATTTCACTTCGATGATGCTGACTCGGACGCATGAGAGGGGCTGTTGCCTGACTTACGATTATGTCACCGACGACGCTACCGATCTGCTTAGCGAGAAAGATTTGGATTCCATTTCGACGCTGAGTGGACTATTGACTTCACGCTCTGCAGATTCCAGTTTGTCTCACAAGAACGCTTTGCATCGTTGCCTCCACCATGCTAAGCTTTGGCTTTCCAACTCTGACCAGCCCATCGACCCCAATGCCGACGTCTCCTGTAATAAAGCACTCCATTTGTTTTGTTGGGGGGGGGGAGTTTCTATTTTTAAGTTTCTGGGTTTTCTAACTTGGGCAGTTCTTTTTGTTTCAGATGCTGGGTTGAGAGAGAGGCTTAACAAGATTATGGCTTTGGATTACTTTACGACGACGCCGGAGATGAAGGCTCCAGTTGAAGTGGTTGCAGCTGCTGCTGGTGGGAATTATACCACTTTCCAGGTTCCAGTGCATAGTGTGCCCATTACTGTGCCTCTTCAGGTGGAAGATTCTGTCGGGCAGTATCAGCAAAAGGTATTAACTTTGTTCTAGCTTAAGAAGAGGAATGAGGAGTTTGGTTATTGGATTTAACTTTGCATTTTATTTATGATAAATGTTGTAGTATAAAATTCTTGACTTCCCTTTTGTTTCTATACTTTCAGCCTTGTTGAAATGATTGTTAATTTCTAATAGTGAGTGTCGACATGAGAGAACTGAAGGGCATTGCATTCAAACTATTGTCATAGCTATTTTTTGTATCTGTATGCTTAAAGGTTGAAGTGGAATTGTACTGGCTATCTATATTTCAGTATGCATAAAAAATGTTAGAACTCCATATATCTTTTACCTGACTTAACCAGTATGTTAGGTTGCAAGATCCTTTGGACATCAACATTTCAAAATCTATCAAGTCTTCTTTATTTTCTTAACCATTATGTTAGGTTGCAAGATCCTTTGGACATCAACATTTTGAACTCTATCAAGTCTCTTTTATTTATCTATTGTTTTATATATGCATATCATCGGAATAGAAATGAGAATTTAAATCCACCTTATGCATTGTTCTCCTTTTGCTAAGGTGGGAGGGGGTTGTTAAAGTAACATTTTTGGTATTGTTAGTGATAAAACTTGATGGAACACAGCTGAATAGGAACGCTTTAGATCTGAGGTTAGGGTTAACTAGAATAAAAGCAACTAGGAAATTATGGAAGCTGAGAAGGATTTTTAAAGGGTTGATAGTTTGTACCAATGACTGGAAGAATTATTTGAATTTCTTGTTAGTTGTTTCTACTTGGTGGCCAGTATGTTGAATTGAAACTTTTAGAACCAATGAATATGATGATCTGTAGTTTGGATTTTTTTTTATCAAGTTGTTTGTACTCAACAAATATGGAGATAAGAATTGAGAACTTTTTACTCGTGGATTTTTTAAAACTGATTGATTCTCTGGGCTTTGGCTACATGCAAATGGCTTTGAGAACCGGTATCCTGCCTGTTTTCTTTTGACTTCTTTATACCACCTGTGTATATGCCCTATTTGGATGTTGACAGAGGTTACTCTGAACTCCCTTTATTTGTTATTTAGGCACCATCTATGTGTTGCATTCTGAAGTTGATTCTCTAGCATAAAGCTTTTGGACTTTCTTGGCCACTATTAATTGTATTATATTTTGGGATTGGTAGTAGCAATGAAATATTGTTGGTGATGGGTTTACTAAGTTATTGGTGGCCGTGACTATGTCCAAGTCAGCTAAAAGTTGGGTTCTAAAAAATATTTCCAATTTGAATAATGTTTCAAACTCTAAAACTTTGTCACAATAAGTATTCTTGCTCATTCATGTCATTTCATTATCTTTGCTAGTATCCCTCTATTAATATATAGCTTAAGGGGGGACGGAATGATCAGTAGTCTTTTCTATTTATTCATTTTAGCAGTGGATTGTTGTAATTCTCAGCATTTTTGATTGAATTCATTCATATGATTTTCCCTTCACTTCAGATTCTTTCAATTTCTGTTGGTTTGCTTGCTTTGTGATCACCCCTAGAACAGTCTCAAGTGGCATGCTGTAGTTTTGTTAGTTTTAGGTGAAATTTAAGAAGGATTTGGAAAAGACAAGGTTATTTAGATTTTATTTTAGAAAAGAATCTTGGTATTCAAGTTGCAAATTTAGAAGTTGGCTCAGAAATAATACATGGCCAATTTCTTTGGTGAAGCTCTTTTAGCAGGAAGGAATAAAAACATGTTTTTCATTTGGAGAAACTGAAAGATCTTGATTAGTAGGTTGGTTTGTGTAGTATGGATTCATGTATTGGCTAATGGAACACAAAACTGAAACTTGAATGGCCTAAAGCAGTCAAGTTTTTGAGAGGGGATGCTGAAGAAAAACAGAGGGTTGTCTTAAGTTCCTGCTTTCAGTTTGTCACGGAAAGCTTCAAGATACTAGGAATAGGGTGTAAACTGTTTTGGATTAATCTGTATGGGGGTATTTAAATGATTCTTAAGATTCAGACCCATATAGTATATTGTTCTCCAGAATAAAATATCTTTTGGTAGATGGTTCTCTCTGTCATTGTGTAACTAGGCGATGCTTGCAGATTTTTATGTGGCAGTGAGGTAGGAATGAATCAATAGGCAGGATTTGCGTGACCTGGATGTGATGCTTCTTAGTTTCATATTCCTTAGCCTGACATTGGACTTGATGTTTATTTTTTGTGACTGTATTCTTTTTTCAGGCCTCATTTCTGATCAATACATGTTATCTGTTTTGCATTAACATGTTTAAATTTCATTCGGAGCTGTCTTCCCCCTGTTGGTTTTATGAATTCAAATGAGGTTTTGTTTTTAAGTTATTTTCTTATTCGATGTAGGAAGAAGATGCATTTAATTATCAAGAACCTGAGATACTTGAGACAAGTGACAATCAATTTAGTGTCGCAGAAGAGCATCAGAAGGTGATTTCAGTTAGCTATACCATTAGATATGTTCTGTTATGATTTCATTTATTTGGTTTAATATACGAAGCTTGTTCTCTTCAGGATGAAGTGGAGATGGAAAGTCCTGCAGAGGATATTGCAGTTCAACAAGGTGGGAAATTATCTGTGGATACAGATGACAACCAGAGAGATGTAGAACCCAAGGAGCAACAGTATGTTCCTCGAAGACCCTATCACAACCAAAGAGGGAGTCGTGGTACTGGGGGTGGTCGTAGGGGTTACTCCAATGGCCGTGGAGGTCGAGGCAGTGGAAGGGGTGGCGGAGCCTACCAAAATGGTCGTAGCCAATATTATGATCAGCCGGGCAACAACTACTATTCTAGGAGCTATTATAACAACCGGGGAAGGGGTGGAAGAGGTGGTGGCCATGCTTACATCAATCATGGGTCGGCAGTTCAGGGTGGTCATGCCTCTGCTGATGTAGGTGTTGCCTCATAACAGCTTTATGTGGAGTATCCAGAGGTGGGTGGTGAAGATGTACTCTTTTTCTTTTGTCTTTTTGGTTTGCATGAAAAGCATGTTTTGAATGTGGGTTCATGTTTATATGGTACCATCCGTTTACTCCTTTTGTAGTTGGGTTAATTAATGACTTTGGAAATCATTTAAAAACTGAAGACTTCTGGCAATTATCCTTTTTGCTTTAACTTGCAATTTGTGTTATGGACTGGCATTTCGACCCATCCATCTTCGCAATTTTATTCACTGAAAACTACGTTGGGCTGGGTGTAGGTCAGGTCTTTTTGGATACCACATATATATTCGCTCAAGCCCGAAACTGTTTTTCTGGGAAATGATTAACATAATAATGTTTGGGTACGTTAATATTATCTAAAAACATCCTTGGTTTTGTCAAAAATATTTACTAATTTTATACTTTTATTAAAAGTTTAAATATAAATTATTTAACTTTATATTTTAATCATTGACGTTCTAATATTATATATTTAATTTTTATTATAAAAAATAGTAATATACGGTAAAATTGCAAAACAGGTTGTGCCAAATTCGATTTAGGCCTCCTTTGGGATACCGTTTAACGCCAGTGAAGTGTAGTTGAGCTACTAACCTCACTGGCAACCTGTTTGGTTGAGCATTTCAGTGAGGTGCAGTTAAGCATTTCACCGCACCGATATCTCAAAAGCCAATCTGAGTCGAAAGCTCCAAGTGAGTTCACTGCATCAAAGTACCAAATTCTGCGATAAGAGGAAAGAAATACCTTTCTTTGCAAGTCGTGTCAACTACTCTCATCGATAAGAAGAAAACAACGAAAGAAATCCCAAATTCTCTTTCAACTGCTTCTTTGATTCTGTCTATTCTTTTGTTGTTTCTTTTGGCAGTGTAAAAGAATGGAACAAATTTTAGCTATCTTCAAGCTTGAAGCTTGTGGAATCATCTAGGAACCACACAGACACCACCAACAAAAAAGCTCTACTCATTTTTTGCTTTGTTCTTTTCTAGTTCTTCTTAAACACAAACAAAAGGTTGATGGGGAGAGGTTGCAGGAGGATGATAGCAGGGAATTTGGATCCAGAAAGAACAAGAAGTGGTGGGTTGAGAACCAAGCAAGCTGGGCGAGGCTCTTGTAGAGGAAGGTAGCCTTATTTTCTTTTCTTTTTTTATGAATGTGAGATATTATAAAGACACAGAGCTACTTCCATTATCCCTCTTTTGTATTTATAATTTTGTAATTTCAATTTTATTATTTTATCTTTATGGTATTTTAAAATTAAAATTTCATTTATTATTTATTATTTAAAACTTGATATTAATTTTATAATTTAAATAAAATATTTGAATAATACTTATTAAAAGAATTATTAATTTAAATATATTTTTATTTATTTTCATAACTATCATTAATTTTATTTTTAAAATATTTAGTTTAATTTTAGTAATTTTAATTATGATAAATATATTTTAATTATTCAAAAGATATATAAATATTTAACCTTAACAAAATATGATTTAATTTTTAAAATAATATTTTATTAAATAATTTAAAAATTTTTAGTATATATAATTTGTACTCTAATGTCCTTAAAAGTCATTTTCTATTCTCACCTCACCGCTACACCTACGTTTGAATCCAAACACACACTCTACCGCTATTTTTAATCTCACCGCTATCATATCCAATCTTACTGCTACAATAACTAATCTCACCGCCACCGCTGTTTTTAACCTCACCGGAGGTAAACACACCGCCCATCCAAACTAGCCCTTATTCTTTTTGGAAGTATTAAAGTATAGTACAATCAATAAATAATTCAAGTAACAAGTATGTAATCATAAATAATTTTGCCAAAGTTTTGATTCTTAGAAATTAATTAGATGTAATTTTAAGTTTTAACAAATTTTGGGATATGTAATTAGATTGTGGACTATCATCTCCACACATGTTTTATTTCAAATTTATGTAACCTATTTTGCGGCAAATCCTGGAGAATTGAGACGCATCCAAAATTGATCGAGACAACGCGAACCCAACCTAGCCAATTGGCAAAAGACCGACAATGGGTCGAGCAATTGACAATGGCCAATGGTGGTCGTTGGTGGTGGTCAACCGAAGATGGCCTAATGGTGGCGACGACGGTGGCAATGACGACGTCAACTATGGCTACAACGAAGACCCATGGTGGTGACAACGGTTCGATGATAGATCCCTTCGATGATTTTTCAAGTTTTATTTACGTTTCGGATAACCCAAAACCTGGGTATTTGGCTTTCACCTAGAAGACCCAATGAATGCTTTGGGGGTAATAATTGTAATTTTTATTATTTATTTTTCTAGGATGGAATCAAAGAAATTTTGGCTGGTCAGTCATTTAATTTTATGCTTTTCTATGATAGCATGATGATATAAAATTGACTGAAAAACCATGTTCATGCATATTTATGATAAGCATGCCATGTAGTTTAGGAGAAGAATGCCACATGTACTTGTCATGACATTTTAATCACTCATGATTGAAACTAAAAATAAAAAACCTTGCATGTTTTCTAAAAGATTGAGTGGAAGGTCTCTGCACAAGACTCGTGACCTCCATTAGTGGTCTCTTATGATGACATGATAATTTGCCAACGATAAGGTAGGTATTGTCATGTGGATTTCACTGAATAGATTTTCTAAAAAACAAAAAAAAGATAACTATCTTGTGAAAGAATATGATAATTTGCCAGCCCTAAGGTAGGTATTATCATGTTGAATTCACTGAAAAATGTTTTTTTTTTTATATAGGACAACTAGTCATACATGTTACTCATTGAGATTGTCACAAGATGACTCATTCGTGGTACATGGAATGATAGATGTTGAGTCGATGGTTATATACTCGAGATCATTCTGGTTAAGTAACCTTCTATGAAGCTTTACTTAAGTTAGAATGATGGCCAAATGTGAAATGATTATTAGTATGTGCGAAAACCTAAGGATTAAAATCACATATTAATTGGATGGAAATCCATGTTTTTTCTAGTTGATTAAGACTGCCCTAAGGTTTAATTCAATAAGTGTAGGAATTATCATTGCAATCGCTTGCAAATGTTTTCAAGGTTTAATGTGAGATGCAAACATCATCTTAATGCATATTGAATGTTACAAAAGTTATTCAAATATTTGCTTAATACAAAGATGATATTGAATGGATGTTTTTTTTAATTCGAAAATGACACTTACTCTTTTACTAAATATACTTATTGAAAAAAAACTGAATGAAATTAACTATAAGGAATGGAAAAAGAATCTCATGATTGTTCTAAGCTGTGAGAAACTCAAAATAGTTATTGATTATAAATGCCCTGTGACCACTCAAGCTAAAGCGAGAAAACGTTGAGAGGAGTTTAATGAGATAGCTCATTGCTACATGCTGGAATGCATAACCAACTCCTTTTATAAGCAATTGGAGAGATGTAAGATTGTTAAAGTGATTTTAGACAAATTAGAGGATAGGTTTAGAGGCCAAGTTGCCTTGGCTCGACAGTTGACTATAACTAGTTTGATGAATGCTTTACAGAAACCTGATACTCCGACCAAACACCAAATTATTACTTTTACGGGTTACTTTGTCAAGGCTACGAATAATGAGGCCAACCTAGATCGAAACACACAAATTGAAATGGTGTTTAAAAGCTTTTCCAAGGACTTTGTAGGCTTTAGGGCCTTGGAAACAAGAATTCGATTCTTACACAACTCATGAAGGAGTTACAATTGTATGAGTTGATATTGAATGACAGTCAACTGGTCCAAAAAGTAGAAGCAAACTCAGCGGTTGCTTCTTCCTCTAAAGAGAAGGGAAAGCATGCTAACAGAAACAAGGTTAAGTCATTTGGGCAACCTAAAATGGAAAGGAAGAGAACCAAGAAGCCTAAAGACTCATCTAAGTAAAAGTGTTTCTTTTGTAGCAAGAAATGATACTTCAAGCCAATTACAAAGAGTGGAAGGATTACCTAGCCAA
Source organism: Gossypium rotundifolium (assembly GCA_025506655.1). NCBI lineage: Eukaryota > Viridiplantae > Streptophyta > Magnoliopsida > Malvales > Malvaceae > Gossypium > Gossypium rotundifolium. The sequence goes on from CP106726.1 coordinate 38,085,023, forward strand.
TAATGGAAAACGTATGAAACTCTTTATGATGGAAAATTGCTTAGTGGAAGATTTAATAGACCAGTGAGTCATTTATTCTAGAGCCACTAACCATCTGTGCATTTCTCTACAAGGGTTCGAGGAAGGGAAAGATCTTAGAGATAAGAATGTATCATTACGGACCAGAGATCAGACAAGTGTGACAACTGAAGCAGTGGGAGATGTACATCTTTATTTTGATAATTTTAGACAGATTGTTTTGAAAGACGTTTTCTATGTCCGACTTTCAAAAGAAACTTAATTTCTGTTGCATTTTTATTTAAAAATGACTTGACCATGACTCTTAATAATAGTGTTGCGATATTTAGAAATTGTACTCTTATCTATAATGGATGGATGTCTAATAATCTCTATTTTATCAAACCAAAGATGAACGCACTGCTTGAAATTGAATTAATGAATAAAAGACTTAAAACTTTTAATTTTAACAGGGCATATCTTTGACATTTGAGACTTGATCATATTAACCAAGAATGAATTACTAAACTTGTGAAAGATGGTGTTGGAAAAAATCTGGTTCGAAAACAGTTTTCTTGCACAATGGAAAATTAAAATTTTTAAAATCAAGTTGATTTTCAAAATTTATAGCAATAAACCTTTTATTGAAATATCATTTATTTTTTATCTAGACAAATCCTTATCGTTCCTGGTTTTCAACTAAATGACCTTCTCCGTTATTCTCGTACTATGAACTACTTTGAGTGTGGGCTCAAACGAACTCGAATCAAACATAGAACCAGTAACACCCATACATCATTATTTAAACCAAAACTAAGGAAATTTGGACTAAATTGAGAGAATTAGCTGTAACACTCCTAACCCATATCCGTCGCCGAAACAGGGTTACAGAGCATTACTAGAGTTTACAGAATAATTTCATGTAATTCATGTCATTTACTATTCATATCCAAAACTAATCATATTGTCCCTTGAATGGACCCTCGAGGCCCAATTTAAACATTAGGATTAAGTCGGGACTAAATTGGGATGTTAGAGAATTTTTCACAAAATTTAAATTTTTTTCTTTAATACAGGGGTCACACATCCGTGTGAGTAGGCCGTGTGGCTCACATGGCCAAATGACATGCCCATGTCTCAGGCCATATGGGCATTCAATATGAGGCACACGGCCGTGTCCCAGTCCGTGTCCTTACCCATGTAACTCTCTGACTTGTGCCACACGGCCTACCACACGCCGTGTGCTAGGCCGTGTAGTCAATTTAACTTTCACAAATTAGGTGCAGGTTTCACATGGCCAATACACATGTAACAGCTCGATTTTGGGGCTAGTAGGAACAGTGGTTTTGGGACCACTAATCTGAGATTGAAGAAAATTATTTTGATATTATTTTATGTGTTATAGCATGATTATAATGATGCAAAGAAATTTTGGTGCTTCAATTTAAGCAATTGTATGCTTAATTGTGAAAAATGACTAAATCGCATAAAGTGTGAAAGTTCTATTTTACAAGCTAGAGGTGTCTAATAGCTATGGAATATAAAATTATAGGTCCTTAAAGAGAAATTAGACCCTTACAGAATGGGTGCCGGCCATAGGGGACAAAATGAGGTCAAAATTGGTCAAGTAGGTAGGCTAGGTAGATTAAATTGAAGGAAATAAAAAAAATAAAGAAAAAGGCTATCATCTTTTTATTTCTCTTCTTCCACCGAATGTTCACACTCAAGAAGAGCTTTGGGAGCTTGAAAATTTCAGCAACCTATTTTCCTTGCTAATCAAGAAGAGCGCGAAAACAACCTTGAGCAAAGAAAAGGCAAGGTTACGGACTAAACTGTTGATTAATACATTTTGCATCGAGGTAAGTTTATGCGGAAATGATACATCTTTAATACATATGTTGTTACCTATTGATACATTGTATGAATGAGATCAATTAATAGTGAGATTGATTGAAATTGATAGAAAATGAGTAATTTCTCGTATGAACCTCGGAATAGAAATGTAAGTGCGAAAAAATATCCATAACTATTATTTGATGGGCTGTGTGTGGTAACACCTTATTATTTACTCACGATGGGCTGTTTGTGATACCATCGTTTATACTATCATTTGGTGGGCTATGTGCAAAACCACCGTAATTATTCTTGTTGGTGGGCTATGTGCGAAACCACCATAATTATTCTTGTTGGTAGGCTATGTGCTATACCACCCTATTATTGATTAATGGTGGGCTGTGTGTGAAACCACCGGGTATATAATATTATTCCGAAGGGTTCATCGAGAAACTTGTTAAGTAAATATTTCGTGTGGTTTGTGGTAATAAGTGAAGGGTATATGTGCAAGTGAGAGTGAGCAATATATGTGTTATATGGTTGGAATGTGGTAAGAGATGAGATGAGTAAGCATGGCTATGAAAATGTGAAATGTTCTTACATAATATTAAATGTTTGTGGTTGCTTTGCATATGGTGTGATGCTTATTGTTTACATGTAGACTTACTAAGCTTAAAGCTTACTCCCTTTCTATTCCCTTATTTTATAGTGTCTAAGAGCCAACTCGGATACGAAGATAATCAGAAGATCACCCACACTATCAACACATCTCGGTATAGTTAAACTTAGCATTTTGAGTATGGCATGTATAGGGTCTAGACTTAGTTAAATGTTATGTATTTTGACCAAAGGTGTTGGCTCATTCAAGGATGAACTTTTTTGTACAATGTCGAAGTTGATGGCTCACTATTATTGATCTATGAAAAGATGAGGTTATTCATGAATGTGTATGATGCATGATTGGGTTGCTTGGATAGTGGTTGAATGTGATTTATGTTGTATGATTTAGGGTGATAAAAGAACTTGGTAATAGCCTTGTTCTTGTCCATACAGGTAGGCACATGGCCATTTTTCTAGGCCGTGTGTGACACACGATCAGCCTCATGGGTGTGTGGCTAGGCCGTGTGTCCCCTACATGTTAGTTTTGCAAGTCAGTATGCTTAGTAGTAAACACACGGGTAGAGACACAACTGTGTATCTCAGCCGTGTGGAAGGCATGAGCACAGACATGGGCGTGTGCCCAGGTCATGTGAAGTCTGAACCTAAATTTTGGAATTTAATTCGTCACACGGTCGAAAGATACAGTCGAAGGATATGGGCCTGTGACTGGCCGTGTGATGCAAGTCAATGTCGACCACGGGCCAGACACACGAGCGTGTGATAGGTCGTGTGATGCAAGTCAGTGTCGACCACGGGCGTGGAACACGAGCGTGTGATATGTCACACGGGAGTGGCCCTTCCTCCACACGAGTGTGTGGCCATATTTAGGCAAAAAGTTTCTAAGTGCGTAAAAGTCTTCGGTTTAATTCTGGAACCTTCCGTATGTATGTTTAGGGCTTCGTAGGCCCATAATAAGGATGTTATGAAAATGAGTGAGAAGTTTGAAGTTGAAATGAAATTTTATAGCTCGATGTTGTATGTTTAAGTAAGTTAAGTTTGGTAATGCCTCGTATCCGATTCCAATGTTGAACACGGGTAAGGGATGTTACATTTAGTGGTATCAGAGTATGGTTTAGTCGATTCTCGGACTACCATAGCATTTGTAAGAGTCTAGCTATACATGCCATAAACGTATATTGATAGTGTGGTGACTTCTAACAAATCTAAACTTTATTTTATATAGTAAATGAATCTTGACCGAGTGGCTACTGATGATGTTGCTAGTAACGCGCCGGCTCCCGTAAAAGATACTGCACCTGTAGAGAGTAGATCCGAGACTATGGGTCAAGGAGAATAGGATCGGGAAGCCTTTCTTCAAATGATGAGTAATTGTTACACAGAGTATGTACGAGCGAAATCTAATGCTCAACCTCCTCCACCCCCTCTTATACCTTAGCCAGTTCCCATGGCTCCTCAAGGTATAGACTTGGTAAGAGTGACTAAACCTCCGGTCGATAAAATTCAAAAATAAGGGGCCGAGAAATTTAGAGCCAATATAGATGATGACCCCGAGAAGGCAGAGTTCTAGCTTGAGAACTCAATGTGGGTGTTCGATGAACTCTCCTACACACTTAAGGAGAGCTTGAAATGTGTCGTGTCATTGTTGAAGGACTCGGCATATTGTTGGTGGAAAACGTTGACACCGGTAGTTCCAAGGGAGAGAGTGACATGGGAATTCTTCTTAGAAAAATTCTGAAAGAAGTACATAAGTCAAAGATTTGTAGATCAGAAATGGAAAGAATTCCTTGAATTGAAGTAAGGCAAAATGACTGTGGCAGAGTATGAGCGCGAGTTTGTTAGGCTCAGCAAGTATGCACAAGAGTGTGTGTCTACGGAAGCTATTTTGTGCAAGAGGTTCGAAGATGGTTGAATGAAGATGTCAGATTGTTAGTTGGAATTTTGGAATTGAAAAAATTTGTGGTATTGGTTGACAGGGCTTGCAAGGATGAAGAGTTGGATAAGGAAAAGAGAAAAGCCATGATTGAGACCTGAGATGCAAAGAAGAGGCCAATGAGTAAATCGTTCCAAACTCAACCAAAGAGGTCCAAAGAAATGAACCTCGAACGACTGTTTTAGTTGGGTATTCACAGCGAGATCGAGGTAATACATATTCAGGCTCGAGAGTTCAAGCCACCTCGATGGCAAGTGTGGGCAATACAAAGTCAAATAAACTGGAGTGTCCAAGTTGTGGTAGGCAATATACTAAAGAGTGTTGGGGAAACAACTGTAATTATTACAAGTGTGGTTCGCCCGACCATTTCATTCGTAATTGTCCAAAGAGGGATGAGAAGGATAGAAAACAAGAAGTAAGATTAAGCAATGTATCATCGAGGGGTAGACCACAAAAGAACCCGAGAGGTGGGACTACTAGTAGAGGTGTGCCTAGAGACTCTGCTGTGAGATTGGAGGGTCGAGCACCTACAAGGACTTATGCCATTCGCGCTCGCGAATAAGCATCATCTCCAGATGTGATAACGAGTTCTTTTTCTCTTCATGATATCTTTGTTGTTGCTTTGATTGATCCAGAGTCTACCCATTCTTATATTTGCATGAAAATGGCATCTAGTATGAGTATGATTGTTGAGTCTATGGAAATTGTAGTAAAAGTGTCAAACCCGTTAGGCAAACATGTGCTGTCGACGAGGTGTGTAGGAATTGTCTTTTGACAATTAAAGGTCATTATTTTTCGGCATATCTCATGCTGTTGCCATTTGATGAATTTGATCTGATTCTTGGTATGGATTGGTTGACTGCATATAATGTTTTAGTAAACTGTGGCAGTAAGTTTATTGAATTGAGATGTGTAAATGGAGATGTCATTAGGGTTGAATAAGGTAAATCAGATAATATGCCTGTAGTGATTTCGTCTATGGTAGCTGAAAAATACATGAAAAAAGGGTATGAGTCCTATCTCACATTTGTATTCAATACTCAAGAGTCTGAGGTAAAGATCGAATCAGTACCGGTGGTGTGTGAGTATCCGGATGTGTTTTCGAAAGAATTACCCGAATTTCCTCTAGTTAGAGAGGTCGAGTTTGGGATTGAGTTAGTTCCGGGTACGACACCTATTTGGTTGCTCCATATAGGATGGCACCGTTAGAGTTGAAAGAGTTGAAGGTTCAATTTCAAGAGTTAACAGGCAAGGGTTTTGCAAGACTGAGTTATTCACCATGGAGTGCTCCTGTACTTTTTGTGAAGAAGAAATACAGGTCGATGAGATTGTGTATAGAATACAGACAACTCAACAAGGTGACAGTAAAGAGTAAGAATCCTTTGCCAAGGATAGATGATTTGTTCGACCAACTAAAGGGAGCTACGATGTTTTCTAAGATAGACTTAAAGTCTGGCTATTACCAGTTGAGGGTTAAGGAGCAAAATGTGCTGAAAACTACATTTTAGATGAGGTATGGCCATTATGAGTTTCTTGTCATGCCATTTGGCTTAACGAATGCTCCTGTAATTTTTATGAATTTAATGAACCATATCTTCCGACCGTATTTGGATAAGTTTGTAGTTTTTTATCGATAACATACTGATTTATTCTCGGGATGAGAGTGATCATGCAAAACACCTGATAATTGTGTTGCAAACTTTAAGAGACAAACAGTTGTATGCTAAATTCAGCAAGAGTGAGTTTTGGCTCCGAAAGGTCAGATTCTTAGGACACATTGTGTCGGGTGATGGCATTAGAGTTGATCCAAGCAAGATCTCAGCTATTATGGAATGGAAACTGCTGAGAAATGTGTCAGAGATTAGAAGCTTTTTGGGTTTAGCGGGGCACTACAGACGGTTTGTAAAAGGGTTCTCCCTGATTGCTATCTCGATGACGAAATTATTGCATAAAGATGTTAAGTTTGAATGGACTGAGAAATGCCAACAAAGTTTTGAGAGATTGAAAGCATTGTTGACTGAGGGCATGATTTTAGTGCAACTTGAGTTGGGGAAGGAGTTTGTGGTCTACAGTGATGTGTCATTAAATAGTCTTGGCTATAATACCCTGAATTTGGGCCTAGTAGAATTGGGCCTATTGGGCCTTGGGCATGGGAGCGTTTAAAATTTTTGAGAACAAGAGAATGACACAAATACAAGTTGGACCTAGGTGAGTGGTTTTGGAAGGTTAGGGGGCTTCCATGAAGTCTTGGGTTCGAACCTAGGCTTTAGGAAAATTTTTAGTTTTAGGTGAATAAAACCCTAGAAGTAAGTAAGTAGGCTTTAAGAATAAAATGTGGGAAAAAAATGACACAAAAAAGCTTGTGGCAAGGAGGCAAGTGGCGTGTTGAGATATTGAGGGGGGCTTGGGTTTGAGTCTCTTTGCAAGCAAATAGTTGTTATTTTTCTACTTAGGGATGGTAAGAAATGGACTTAGATTCAAACAGTTGGAGTTGGTTGAAGACTTGGTAAAAGAAGGGAATTGACTTGGTCATAGTGGTTGGAATTTGATTTTGAATTTGAATGAATGGTTGGAGTAAATCAAGGAGTAATTTGAGGGGGGGATTAGGAAGTTGAGCTTGAGGGAATGTGCTAGCCGAATGGGGGTGTTGATTAGGAAAATTTCAGCTAAGAGCATTATGGAATAGGAATTTTCGCACTTTGAGCATTTTGGTAGCCGAATTCTCTTTTGGGCATTTGAGGTATTTGTTTTGCTTTCTTCTTTTTACGGTACTGGTTGTTGGGGACCTTTAGTGCATCTTTTCTTCTCCTTTCGAGTCTCAACTCAAGTGCTTTTCTTTTTCCCCTCTTCTGTCAGCTTGCATCGAATAGCTAAGATCCCCTCTCTACACTATTGCTTCTTGTAGGCCGAATGCTTCCTACTTCGACCATTAATTTCGATTTCGCTCTCTCTTTGTTTGTTTTAAGCCCTAGCCGATTATTGCTTTGCCTGCTTACCCATCTTCTTTTCTTCTCACAATTTCCTTAGGGCCAAATTTATCATCTCTCTACTCTAATTTTCTCTTGACTGAATTCAACTCCTTTCTAATCCTATTCTGCCGATTTGTGCCACTTTCTCTGCCTTTTGTCATCATCATATACCTTTTTTCTTTCTTTTTCTTAATCCTTATTTGGCCAAATTATACTTACTTTCTCTATTCCATTTCTTTTAGTTTAGTTTACCTTGCTATTTGCATTCGTTTTGACTTTGGTTCTGTAAGATCGTGTTCTTGATGAGCAAAGGGGATTCTAGCCATAAGGTGGCGGCAAAGGTGCCAGCCAAGACTGTGCGCATAGCCTCCACTCCCAAGTTTAAGCAGTGTAGGGTGTCAGCAGTTCGAGACTTTCCGCCTAGATGCGGAAGGGTGACTGCATCAAACTTTGGGTTAACTAGGCAAATCAAAGTTGATCGCTCTAGTGAAGGCAGGCTATAGGGAATCTCATGGCTAGGTGTTTGGATTAGTGATCTCCCAATTCTTTTGTTAAATGAGTTAACTGTGTGTTATGTTTTATATAGGTGACGGCGCTCGTGATTGTTTAGTACTCTACGTGATAAGGTGTGTAACCGTATGCATTGCTCTGGTTGTTGATCGGTTAATAAGCTGAGGGTATGTATTTCGCACTACTCTAGCTATAGAGCGGCAAAAGCCGAAATATCGGTCACACAGTGATGGTAGCCACACGAGCGTGCGAGCGCACGTGTGGGAGCTTCAACGTGATAGTTGAGGCCATCATGAGTGTTTTTGTGGGTTTAGGCTGTTTGGGCCACGATGGGCCGAAAGGGGCCATGTGGGGCCAATGGGCCCAATAGGATAAGTTGTATGATTGTGTAGTATGTGAATCTCATATCTGTGACTAGATTTGGGCTAAATGGGCCACACGAGTATGCAAGCCCATTTGGGCTGAGAATTGGCCCTAGGCTCATTCGCATCGTTATCTCTGTTTAGAATACCTTGGTTTACAAAATTATCGAAATACCCCGATTTGCAAAATTATCGAAATACCCTTAATTTGTAAAATTATTAAAATACCCCTTGTTTGCAAAATTACCAAAATACCCCCAATTTGTAATATTATCGAAATACCCTTGGTTTACAAAATTACGAAATGCCCTCGCTGGGTGAAATTACCATTTTACCCTAACTAAAAAAATGACCGTTATACCCCTCGTGGTAGTGTAAGCAAGGTATGTGAGGTATTTGTATGATTGATTATGATTGTGACATTCTGCATACGTGGGTAAGTTATGATATGACATACTCCATTGGGTTGGGTTGGTATGAGGAGGAAGTACTGTACTAGTGGCTTGCCACGTTTTACTGATTTAGTGGCTTAGCCACGTACCCTGACTTAGTGGCTCAGCCACGTATCTTGATTTTAGTGGCTCAGCCACGTATACTGATTTTAGTGGCTCAGCCACATATATTGTTATTAGTAGCATTATTGCGTTGATATTAGCAGCTAGGCTGCGTTATTGGTGTGTTGGCTGGGTGGGTCGACTTGGTCCCTACGAGATGGATTGGTTGGTACGGGAGGTGTGTTGGTTGGACGGGGTTGGGTTGCATCTCTGTTTTCCATTGTCATGATTTTGGGCTTAGGCGCACTTTGTTTCTGTATAGGGCTAAAAGCCAGGCTGATCTATTACCATTTAGGGCTTGGGCCCAAACTGTTAGGGGATTACACACTGAGTTCTTGTAACTCACCCTTTTTCCTTAACTGTGCAGGTAATCCCCAGCTTTAGATGATTTGGAGCTGCGAGGACTCGGAGGTGGCCACACGCTCGATTTGCTTAAATTTTTAGACTTAGCTATATTGATTTTTAATACTTTATTTTGGGTTGGTATTTTTATAATAAGGCCATTTGGGGTTAACTTTTACTTGCAATCTTCTTTTAATTAAGATCTGCTAGACTAAGAAACGTGGGTTTTTAAAACAATAACGTTTTCTAAAGCAAATTACGATTTTCAAAAAAATTGACAACTTGAGCATGCTTCCGTGATTTTCAAATCCTGATATGACCAATAAAGGAATAATGAGTTTTATGATTTTACAACCCTAACGTCTTTAGAAAATTAATTTTAGTATTGAGCTTTTATTAAACTAAGCGGTTTTGAAACGACACTTTGATGTGACATGTCAGACACGATCGTAACGTCTAGGCCGAGTTTGGGGTGTTACATTGGTTGTGTGCTGATGCAAGAGGGAAAGGTAGTAGCTTATGCCTCGAGACAGCTAAAACCATATGAGAAGAATTATCCAACTCATGATTTGGAGTTGGCTGCGATTGTTTTTGCTTTAAATATTTAGCGTCATTATCTATATGGTGAGAAGTGCCAAATCTTCACCGATCACAAGAGCTTGAAGTACTTGATAAATCAAAAAGATTTGAATTTGTGACAAAGGCAATTGCTCGAATTATTGAAGGATTATGATCTAGTAATCGATTACCATCCACGGAAAGCAAATGTGGTCGCGCATTCCTTAAGCAAAAAATCCCTGTATGCTTTGAGAGCTATGAGTTTGAGCTTAGCGTTGTCTAATGATGGTGCCATATTGGCCGAGTTGAGGGCTAGTCCAATATTTATTTAGCAAATATATAAAGCTCAAAAGAATGATAGTGAGATGCAAGTTAAGAGAGCTCAGTGCGAATTGGGGAATAACTCTAATTTTCAGGTTAGTTTAGAGGATTGCTTGATGTTTCATGATAGAGTTTGTGTACCAAAGGATGATGAATTAATCTGGAAAATTTTACATGAAGCACACAGTGGTTTCTTGTCAGTACATCCGGGCAGCACAAAAATGTACAATGATTTGAAAAAGTTGTATTGGTGGTCGGGTATGAAAAGAGACATCTCCGAGTTTGTTAAAAAATGTTTGATTTGTCAACAAGTGAAAGCCGAGCATCAAGTACCCTCGGGATTACTTCAGCCAGTGATGGTTCCTGAGTGGAAGTGGGATCAGATCACAATGGATTTCGTAATGGGGTTACCTATGACTCCGAAAAAGAAAGATGCTGTTTGGGTTATTGTTGATAGATTAACGAAATCGGCTCACTTTATACCGGTGCGTGTGGATTATTCACTTGACAAGTTGGCTGAGCTATACATTATGAGGTGGTGAGATTACACGGGGTGCCTATATCTATTATCTCAGATAGAGATCCAAGATTTACTTCTAGGTTTTAGAAGAAGTTACAAGAAGCCTTGGTACAAGGTTGAATTTTAGTACCGTATTCCATCCGCAAATCGATGGCCAATTCGAAAGAGTGATTCAAGTTCTTCAAGATATGCTCCGATGCTGTGTTTTAGAGTTCGAAGGTAGTTGGGAAAATATCTACCTTTGGTTGAGTTTGCCTATAATAACAGTTATCAGTCGAGTATACGGATGGCACCGTACGAAGCTTTATATGGTCACAAGTGTCAGACTTTGTATTGGACAGAGCTTGGTGAGAAGCAAATCCATGGGGTTGATCTGGTTAAGGAAACCGAGGGGAAAATGAAAGTGATTCGGGATAGTCTGAAAGCTGCTTTAGATCGACAAAAGTTATACACAGATTTAAAAAGGAAAGAAATCGAGTTTCGAGTGGGTGATAGAGTATTTCTGAAAGTATCCACGTGAAAGAAAATATTGAGATTTGGTTGAAAGGGCAAATTGAGTTCACGATTCATAAGGCCGTATGAGGTTATTGAAAGGATTGGACCAGTAGCTTACCGGTTGGCTTTGCCGGCAGAGTTAGAGAGAATACACAATGTGTTTCATGTGTCAATGTTGCGGCGATATCGTTCCGATCCTTCGCATGTGATCCCTCCAACTAAAATTGAGATACGACCGGACATGACCTATGAAGAGGAACCAACAAGATTTTGGCTCGAGAGGTTAAACAGTCAAGGAATAAGAGCATAGCCTTAGTGAAAGTGTTATGGAAAAAACATGGTGTGGAAGAGGCTACATGGGAACCGAAAGAAGCCATGAAGGAACAGTACCCAAACCTTTTACCAGTAAGATTTTCGAGGGCAAAAATCTCTAAAGGGGGGAGAGTTGTAATAGCCTGATTTTGGGGCTAGTCAGAACAGTGGTTTCGAGACCACTAATCTGAGGTTGAAGAAAATTATTTTGATATTATTTTATGTATTATAGCATGATTATAAAGATGCATGGAAATTTGGTGCTTTAATTTAAGCAATTATATGCTTAATTGTGAAAAATGACTAAATCGTATAAAGTGTGAAAGTTCTATTTTACAAGTTAGAGGTGTCTAATAGCTATGGAATATAAAATTAGAGGTGCTTAAAGAGCAATTAGACACTTAGAGAATGGGTGGCAAGACATAGGGGACCAAATGAGGTCAAAATTGGTCAAGAAGGTGGGTTAGGTGGATTAAATTGAAGGAAATAAATAAAATAAAGAAAAAGGCTATCATCTTTTTATTTCTCTTCTTCTTTCACTGAATTTTCACACTCAAGAAGGGCTTTGGAAGCTTGAAAATTTCAGCAACCTATTTTCCTTGCTAATTAAGAAGAGTGCGAAAACAACCTTGACCGAGGAAAAGGCAAGGTTACGGACTAAATCGTTTATTAATACATTTTGCACCGAGGTAAGTTTATGTGTAAAAGATACATCTTTAATACATATGTTGTTATCTATTAATACACTGTATGAATGAGGTCAATTAATAGTGAGATTGATTGAAATTGATAGAAAATGAGTAATTTCTCGTATGAACCTTGGAATAGAAATGTAAGTGCGAAAAAATATCCATAACTATTATTTGGTGGGCTGTTTGCAGTACCACCTTATTATTTACTCGCGATGGATTGTATGCGATACCATCATTTATACTATCATTTTTTGGGCTATGTGCGAAACCACCGTAATTATTCTTGTTGGTGGGCTATGTGCGATACCACCCAATTATTGATTAATGGTGGGCTGTGTATGAAACCACTGGGTATATAGTATTATTCCGAAGGGTTCATTGAGAAACTTGTTAAGTAAATATTTCGTGTGGTTTGTGGTGATAAGTGCAGGGTATATGTGCAAGTGAAAGTGCGCAATATATGTGTTATATGGTTGGAATGTGGTAAGAGATGAGATGAGTAAGCATGACTATGAAAATGTGAAATGTTCTTACATAATATGAAATGTTTGCGGTTGCTTTGCATATGGTGTGATGCTTATTGTTTACATGTAGACTTACTAAGTTTAAAGCTTACTCCTTTTCTTTTCCCTTATTTTATAGTGTCTAAGAGCCAGTTCGGGATACGAAGATAATCAAAAGATCGTCCACACTATCAACACATCCCGGTATAGTTAAACTTAGCATTTTGAGTATGGCATGTATAGGGTCTAGACTTAGTTAAATGTCATGTATTTTGACCAAAGGTGTTGGCTCATTCAAGAATAAACTCTTTTGTACAATGCCAAAGTTGATGGCTCACTATTATTGATCTATGAGAAGATGAGGTTATTCATGAGTGTGTATGATGCATGATTGGGTTGCTTGGATTGTAACACCCTGGTTCTAGGGGTTAGGCTTTTGGTGCTTAGCTCAGGTATTGGCACACTTCAGTGTGTGGTTGGGTGAGTTTTGGGGGTCCTGAGAACCCTAGGTGGTGGTGGAATGCCTTGGAAAATTTTTAGTTTTAGGGGTTAAAAGGGAGCTTGGATGGAGGAGGCCTTAAGAGTTTTATTTGGGGAGGTTTAGACACAAGGATTCCCTTGGCAGAGTGGCAAGGAGGTGCCACATAAGGCATGGAGAAGTGACGTCTCAAGGGGGCTTTGGGGTCTCAGGATCGAGCTGCAAGGGCAGCATTTTTCTTTTGTTTTTGCGTCATGAGCAAGGGGGAGAGTTGGATTCGGCCAAGGCACTTAAAAGGGGGATTTTTGACTTGTTCAAAACGTTTTGAATGAATGGCTAGGAGAAGAGATGAGTTGGAGTTTATTTTGAATTTTTGAAGGGTTGGTGTAGAGTGAAAGTAGGAGGAATTTTTAGGATTTGGTGGGGTTGAGTTGTTGGTGAATTTAGTAGTATAAATAGGAGAGAGCTCACCTTGGCCACCCTTTTGGTTCCATTTGCTCTTGCCGAATTTGCTCCACCATTTCTTTTGGCCGAAATTTCAAGACTTAGCTAAATTCTCCATTTATTCTTCCCATTTCACCGAAATAAACTTCCATTGCATCTCACTCTTTCTTCTTTTGGATCCTTAGCCAAATCACTCACCCTTTCATCTTTCTTTGCTTCCATTTTGTGCTAAACCGAAAGTCCACCCCATACCTTTCTCTCCTCTTCTTAAACCTTTTGGTCAAACTCCTATCTCCTTTCCATTGATTTTCTTTCATTGTTAGCGAATCTACTCCCCACCTTTGTGCCGTGTTTCCTTTCTTTTATTTGGTAGCACCTTGATCGAATATTGAAGTGGGTTAGACCTCTTTGGGATCTCTTTTGGTAATCATTTGTTGAAGGTACTCTGGGGTTTGAAGTATCCAATCGAGCCTCCAATTGTTGGCAGTCGATTTGGTAAGTGGTGGTAAGGGTTTATTTTGGTAAGCTATGTATTTAGTATTCGATTAAGTCTAAGGTTGTTAAGTGAATGATGTTAAGGCCGAATCTAATGTGGTATTATTGTGGGATTTTGACGGTGTTGTAAGAGCATTCGGATTCACCATTGAGTTGGTAAGGTATTTTTATTTAAGATTTGTTACCTAGTTTATGACTTGGGGTTAATCGGTTTATCTGATTAAGTGTGTGGATGGAGGCAACGGCTAGTCAGAGTGGGCAAGGGAAAGCTCCTGTCCCGAAGTTCAAGAAGAGAGCTGTCTCGACGGTTCAAGACTGGCCACCGGGGTGTGGGCCAGCGTCAAAGCAACAGTTTAGGCAGATCGCCGTAGTTTCGTTTAGCGATAGCATTGAGATCGAGGGTTTAGAACTTCAAGTGTTAAGGTGCGTAATCATCGTACTATTTCTCCGGTCTTGCTTGCTAACGTTTATACATGTGTATTATGTGTGGTAGTCGATCATAATGGCTTGAGTGGTGAGTAACTGGTGATGGTAAGTTATTTATGATGTATATATATATATGTAGGATGTGGTAATGAATGATGATAAATACTCACTCTATATGCTGTTTTGACATGATTTATTGACACATGGGCATGGGGTTGGATTTGGTCCCGAAAGGAAGGAGAGTACATACTAGTGTACGTGGTCTAATGATAGCTTCGGGCTACATTAGCGCTTGATGAGTTGCTGTGTGCATCGTCAAGGGAGATGTTGGCTTGGTGCCCATCTTGGCGGTCGATAGCTAAGTGCATCACCGTAGATGGATTACTGTTGGGATCACGATGTGATCGGTGGCTCAGCCACGGCCTTGTGCAGCCGGTCTGCCGAGGTAGGATATGTGGGATCACTCGTTTGTGATCGGTGGATTAGCCACGGCCTTGAGCAGGGAGTCTGCTAAGGTTGGTGTATGGATGGACCTAGGTTGGGCTATGATGCATGATTGCATGAATGGTTCGTGGATTGTATGGTTATGGGCCAAGCCCATACGCGTGGAAGTATGTGTTATGATTATGCACTGAGTCAGTAGACTCACCCAATTATTTTCCTAACATTTCAGGTGATTCATGAGTTGGACCGGGTCCGGAGAGGAAGCCAGGTGGCCCATGCAGATAAAGATGTTTTAGTTAGTCTTAATATTAAGTATTTCGCTTAAATTATGGTTGTAATAAAGGCCTTTTTATTTATTTTTGGAATTATTTTACTATTATCTTTATTATGGTTTGTTTAAATTGAATACTATGTGAAGTTTGATTTTATTTTAATCGGCTTATTTATATGCTAAAGTTTTATTTTGGGCATTTTATAATATTTCATAATAACAAAGATTTACTTATACTTTATCCAATAAACACTATACTCAAAAGTTAGTATATTTTCATGTTTTATTCTAAGTCAAAAAGGTTTCTTTCAACCGTTTTCCGCAGTGACATAACCAGATTCGGTCGTAGTAAATGGGCCGGGTTTGGGGGTGTTACATGGATAATGGTTGAATGTGATTTATGTTGTAAGAGTTAGGATGATAAAAAGAGCTTGGCAATAGCCTTGTTCTTTTCCACACGGGTAGGCACACGGGCGTGTGTCTGGGCTATGTGTGACACACGGTCAGCCTCATGGGTGTGTGGCTAGGCCGTGTGTCCCCTGCATGTTAGTTTTGCAAGTCAGTATGCTCAGTAGTAAACACACGGGCGGAGACACGGCTGTGTGTCTCAACCGTGTGGAAGGCACGACCACGGACATGGGCATGTGCCCAGGCCGTGTGAAGTCTGCACCTAAATTTTGGAATTTAATTCATCACACGGTCGAAGGACACGGGTGTGTGACTTGCCGTGTGATGCAAGTCAGTGTCGACCATGGGCCGGACACACGGGCGTGTGACAAGCCGTGTGATGCAAGTTAGTGTCGACCACGGGCGTGGAACACGGGCGTGCCCCTTCCTCCACACAGGCGTGTGGCTCTATTTAGTAAAAAATTTTCTAAGTGCGTAAAAGTCTTCAGTTTAATTTTGGAACCTTCCGTATGTATGTTTAGGGCTTCGTAGGCCCATAATAAGGATGTTATGAAAATGAGTGAGAAGTTTGAAGTTGAAATGAAATTTTATAGGTCGATGTTGTATGTTTAAGTAAGTTAAGTTCGCTAATGCCTCGTATCCGGTTCCGGCGTTGAACACGGGTAAGAGGTGTTACAACACACGCCCGTGTTCTAGGTCGTGTGGCACACATGGCTGCACACCTGTGTGCCCAATTCTAAGCATTCTGTTTCTCAATTTTAAGATGCAAGGTACACATGGCCAAACCACATGCTAATGTTCCAAGCCGTGTGTCAAACACGGTCAAGACACACACCCATGTGTCTACCCGTGTGGACAAAATAAGACCATTTCTTAGTCTTATTTCTCACCCAAATTTAACCTTCAATCTACAATAACAATTGCATACATTTTCCAACCAATTCAAGTCATATAAATCAAGCAAACATCATTAACATGTATGAAATAGTATCACATATTGTAAAACCCCTTACCCGTATTCTACGCCCGAACCGGGTACGAGGCGTTACTAATAAATTGTAAAAGTAACATATTTTAATCCCACATTTATCATACTTTTGGATGGTTTATTCTCTGAATTGTGTAAAAAGGTGCTCTTACCCCTTTCTTTTCATGTTTTATACTCAGGAAAGCACCTAGGGATTAAAAGAAAGAGAAACGGGTCTAAAATGGACCAAATTGGGCCAAAGAAGAAATCTTAACGGCCTGGGCCCAAGACCACACGTCTGTGCCTCCCTAATTTACTCTAACACGGCTTGGACCTCGAAACACACGGGCATGTCTCTTCAGCAACTCGGACACGGCCTGAAATCGATTCATACGGTGTGTTCCATGGCCGTGTCCCTGTCGCGGCCAAGAGGAGTTTTACTCAGATTTGGATACTCGAAGGCAAAGAAACACATTACAAAGCCTATTCAAACACCCTAGTAGGAATTCCACTCAGATTAGGATACTTAGGGGCCAAATAAAGCATTCTAAGAGCCTATATAAACACCCTAAGCACAACCTTCAAGCGGGCGGTTAGTTAGGCCAAGGAGCCGAGCCAGGAAGGCCAGGTTTGTGGGAATCACTCAAAGATAGCCAGTTGATCCATCTCAAGAAGCCAAAATTATACTCAAGACGGCGGATCTCTCCTTCAATTCCTTCAAGGGGTTTTAGGGATTTCTTATGTTTTGTTTTATCTTTTCTTCTGAGATGTTTTCTTTTATTGTTATGAACTAAACTCTTCGGATACTTGAAGGGAATGAAACCTAAGACGGAACTTGTTATTGTTTTCTGAACTACATAATAAATACTTGATTTTTTCTTAATTATGTGAGCTTAATTCTTGTGTTAATATTTTTGGGATATTGATTCAAGTTGGATGTGCTTAGGTGGTGGAGCAAAAGTCCCTACCTAAGAGTAGATCTAGCATAATTAAGCGGAGTTGATAGCGCGCCTAGAGATAGGGTGATGAGATTTTGCTGGATTAGGGTGAAACCTAATATGGGAGTCCATAGATCGAGTTAATGCGATTCTAGGGGTTTTAATTAGAAGGAGATTTCAATTAATCAACCTAGGGTTAGATGTTATTTGCCTCGAGAGAGGGCTTAATATAAATTAGGGAATCCTACGGATCAAGTCAAGTGAATAAATCGTCTGGTTCAGTGTTAGATAACAAGTGAAGTCTAGGTGGATTCTTCCTAAGGGTATCGTCTTAGTCAACTGAGTTTTCCTAAAGTTATTTCTTCAATTCATTCTTTTTGTCTTTGAATCTTAGCTTGGTAATCAGTTAGTTTTGGATGAAACAACTAATCACTTAATATTTAGGCTAAATAATAGAAAGAAGGTTAGTATTAGTACTTTTAGTTCTTTTGGGTTCGACAATCTGGTCTTGCCTAAGCTATACTACTGTTCGATAGGTGCACTTGCCTTAAATCGTTGTCAGAGTTAGTTTCCAACTTCGATCATTCTCTTTATAAATTTTAAAACTCGACAAAACAACGATCAAGCTTTTGGCTCCATTGCCGGGGAACTAAAATATTAAGAAAACTTAATGATTATTACTTTAGCCATTATTTTTATTTTTCTGCAATTTATTTTTATTTTAGTTTTAACCTTGCTAATTTTCTTTCTTTCTTTTCCAACACAGGTACCTCTAGTTTATGACAAGAAGGAACCCGAAAGGACCACTAGTATACGACAATTATATTGAAGCTACCGCTCGCAGGAATCACAGAGAAATTAGGCAAGCCCTAAATTACAGAGAAGAACAACGAGGCAGATCCAATCCTACTGAAGGGATGGACGAGAATAACCCACCACCACAAGATGTGGCAGAAAATAATGTTTTGCGTACTATGTTTAATTATGCTAAACCTCATTTAACAGGAGCAGAATCGAGTATTGTTAGGCTTGCTATAGCTACTAATAATTTTGAATTAAAGCCTAACACTATACAAATGATTCAAAAATTTGTTCAATTTGATGGTTTGCAAGACGAAGACCCGAATACCCATATAGCTAATTTTTTAGAGTTCTGTGATACCTTCAAAATAAATGGCATTTCTGATGATGCCATACGTCTTCGGTTATTTCCCTTTTCATTAAGGACTAAAGCTAAACAGTGGTTAAACTCGTTACCACGAGGGTCAATCACTACATGGGATCAAATAACCAAAAAATTTTTATTAAAATATTTCCCACCGGCCAAAACGGCCAAATTACGGAATGATATCTCTTTTTTTGTGCAGATGGATTTAGAGACATTATACGACACATGGGAGAGATACAAGGATCTCTTGAGAAGGTGTCCGCACCATGGTTTACCCTTATGGCTCCACGTCCAAACTTTCTATAACGGTGTAAACTCCTCAACGAGACAACTAATTGATTCAGCCACCGGTGGAACCCTAAACAATAGAACTCTTAAGGCAGCCTATGATTTTATTGAAGAGATGTCACTGAATAACTATCAGTGGCAGGTTACAATGACAAAAACAACAAAATCAACCGGAGTTTTCAATCTCGACGCAGTAACCATGCTATCAACACAGATAGAGATGATGAATAAAAAGCTTTATAGTTTGTGTTCTTCGCAGGTACATCCAGTAATACAGTGCAACGCAAGTGGAATTGTGGCGAATCTTGAGTACCCACCCTACCAACTGGGCACAAAAAGCGAACAGATGAACTATATAGGTAATAATTTCAGATCTAATAATAACACTTATAGTAATACTTATAATCCAGGTTAGAGGAACCACCCAAATTTTTCATGGGGAGGTCAAGGAAATCAAAGACAACAACCTCCTCAAAATTTCCAAAATCAGCCATATCCACAAGAAAAGAAGCCGAACCTTGAAGAGATGCTGACAAAATTCATGGCAGCCACAGAAAACCATTTCCAAGACACTAAGACAACACTTAAAAACCAATAAATCATCAATTGAAGGGATCAAGAAGCAAGTTGGGGAAATTACTAAGTCAGTTGGACAACTTGCAAAGTTAATTTCCGAACGACTGCAAGGTCGTCTACCAAGCAACACTAAGATTAACCCAAGGAAGCAAGTCCAAGCCATCACAG
This sequence comes from Gossypium rotundifolium, assembly GCA_025506655.1. NCBI lineage: Eukaryota > Viridiplantae > Streptophyta > Magnoliopsida > Malvales > Malvaceae > Gossypium > Gossypium rotundifolium. The sequence continues at coordinate 38,104,613 of CP106726.1, forward strand.
CCCATAATAGTATAGGGTTAGATGAACCCAATTCAATACAAGAAAACGAGGTAGAAAAAGGTAAAATTGAGGTAACACAAGAAAAGCCAAAATCGATAATCAAAGAGTACCAACCCCGCATACCTTATCCTGAAGCGATAAAGAGAGATGATACAGAGGAACAGTTTGGTAAGTTTCTTAAACTTTTAAAGAAATTACATATTAACTTATCGCTTCTTGAAGCTTTTCCACAGATGCCAGATTCGAGGAAATTTTTAAAATAACTCTTAACGAACAAGCATAAGTTAGATGAGGAGCCACATGTGGAATTAAGCGTAATGTGCTCAACAATTCTACAAAATAGACTACCACAGAAGCTAAAAGATCTAGGGAGTTTTGCAATTCCATGTTTAATTGGTAGACTAATAGTTGATAATGCTTTGGCTGATTTAGGGGCAAGTATAAATGTCATGCCTTATAAAATGTTTAAGCAGCTAGGTCTAGGGAAACCCAAACAAACTAGGATGAGTATTCAATTAGCTGATAAAACTGTTAGAATTCCTAGGGGTATTATCGAAGATGTTCTCGTAAAAATTGATAAATTTGTTTTCCCAGTAGATTTTGTTGTCTTAGACATGGATGAGGATAATTGATTCCTTTAATTTTAGGAAGACCCTTTTAGCAACCGCCAGACTAAAATTGATGTTGGTACGGAGAACTCATTCTTCGTAGGTGATGAATTGATCACTACAAGCTCTTGACTCGACCAAGACATCAATTGATGAAGGTGAGAAAGTAAATTCAGTTGATGACCAATTTGTTCACCTTTCACCACAGGATCCACCACAAAGCCGTAGACCTGAGCCGGATCATAGACCTCATGCAAATAAAGAAGAACTAAAAGGAATGAAACCATAAGGTCGACGAATTAGAAGCATGGAAGACACACTGTAAAGAAGAACCGGATCCGCACGAAGCATAACCAAAGGATCCCCCCAGAAAAGATCATAGGAACGTCGAACCACTTCAAAATAGGAGATCAAGTGCTGTTAAAGAAGGAAGATCCACGAATTACCACGTCATACCTAAATATAAACGAAGAAGTCCCTCTTGAGGTACGCAACATCTTCTCATACGGAACAGTCGAAGTAAGCAATCCCATATTCAGTACTTTTAAGGTAAGTGCTTCTCGACTTAAACTTTATCATAAAAATAGAATTTATAGCATGAGGGAAGATATTAAAACTTTTAAACCACCCTGATTTTTGCAAATACGAGGAAAGTCTAGCTTAAGACTTTAAACGATCACTTCTCGGGGGGCAACCTGAGCACTAACCCTATTTATTTACACATTTGTTTTCATTTTAGTTTCTTTTCTTCTCTTCGTCTTAAACACCTAATTTTAAACTAACCAAAAGTGCAAATTTCAGACCACATGACCTTGCACACAGCCATGGTCGTGGCCGTGTGGAAGTATAGAATCTCCGTAGTGACAATGGCAGAAGAGGAACGAGTCAAAAATAATCAAATCTTTAAGTCACGGACTCCAACCAACACTACACGGGCACCGAAAAAACACCACGACTATGCGATGCGACCGTGGATGACACTGACCTATCACCAACGGGTGTGGCAATCTGTAAAATGGGCGTGGGTGAACCAACATGCCTAGACACACTGCCATGTGAGGTGGCCGCGTGAAACAACACGCCGACGGTACACTGGCGTGGAGAAGTACCAGACTTGAAACTATATTTAAAGCCACTCCTCTTCCCTTCCTTCTCACCTACTCCCCATATTTTTCCTTCCTTCTTTTTCTCAAATTTCTCTCTTCTCCATAAAAAGTCTCTAAACTCTTGAGCCTACACATATCCATGTCAAAGAAGCAGAAAAAGCCAAGCGTAGTCTCCTCAAAGGAGACCGATCTACATAAGTTCATGCCAATTGGTTCAGCTACTCGATAAGCCAAGGGTCTTTGAGACTATTAAAATTTTCTTCTATTCTTCTATTCTCCTTTATTTTACCTATTGTTACTTCTCTTCTACTTAATTTAGTTTATCTTATTTTAATTTCTTAATTTTAGGATCTAAAGACTGCTTGGGAATCACACACCACGGCGTTAGAAATCACACCCACCTCACGAAACTTCCATCAATAAGGACTTCTTAGTCCATTAATCTTTTCTTTTAATTTTATTTTCCTTCTTAGTCCCCTTCTCTTTATCTTTCTTGTTTTTAAATACATAATTAGTTTATTTTAAATGTTTCTTTATATTTCTTGGCTAATTCTTCACAGGCTTCCCAATTTTTTCATCTAGTAAAGATTGTTGATAGCCACCGCACCACGACCATAGCCAACACCACCGCCGCCTCCTACAACTTATTTTTCACCTCCAACTCAAGGAATCCATCCAAAAATTAGGAAGTGTCACTTCTCCCCTTCTCTTTTGATTTTTGTATAACATGATTATTTATCTATCTTTGTACATTGAGGGTAATGTACATCTTAAGTGTGGGGGGGGAGGGTAAAAGTGCCTAACTTTTTGCATCATTCTTAAATTCTGCCTAACTTTTTGCATTATTCTCAAATCCCTGAATTATATCTAGTTCTTGAGTATTTTTCTCATATTACTAATTAGGATGAAATTTCTGATGATTTATGATTTTTATTGATGTGTCTTAGATTAAGTCATATTTAATTGTACATTGATGATTTAAACTTTAAGATACTAAAGAATCAAGCATGATAAGTCCATTTTTCAAGAATAAAAAATTTTCTAGGTTGTTGAACTGAATTTGAATATTACCTTGAAGTTTGAAATTTACAGGGATTGATATCAAATGCCCATAATTTTTGTGAGATTTGAGCCTTATAGAGCATATATTCTTTTTCATGCTCACTTTATTGATTATGAGAGTGTCATCACTGAATTGTTATTCTAGAACTTGCCTCAATTATACATGTCAAGACCACATTATTGATTTGATACACTGAGATGATAAAGGCACCTAGGTTTTAACCCACTCACTCCACTAAAAAGCCTACCTACATAATTAACCCCTAGTGAACCTCTTTGATCCTAACAACCCTTTTTATTGATTTACCCACTAATATTAACCCAAAACCCCGCTCGTATTTGTTATCACCATTCCTTTTGACTACCCTTCTATCGAGACTTGATTTGATAAGTTGCTCAATTATATTATTTCAGTTATAAAAGTTCTTTCTTATGTAATTGTGCTAGTGTTAATTAATAAAAAAAAACAAAGTATATTCATTATTAGTTCTATGTTCTAAGAGCTTGTACGTTTAAATTCAGCATCTTGAAGAAGAAGCTCGTATTAATAGTATTTTAAATTTTCGTGTGATATAATTATTATTATTCAAGATATTAGTTCATTTTTCAAGTAAGGTAATTTGTCAGTTCAATCTCGATTCTAACCCTCTAATTTAGCCTTTTTCCACACCTTTAACCCAAGCCCCGTTACAACCCTGTCAAAGACCTTTTGATTTGTATATCATCTCATATTACAGTGGTGGAGATTTGATTTTTAGGCAAGCCTATGGGATTAACTTTTCAGGTTCAACTTATGAGTGCTTATTCTTGAACCTTGAACACTTCGAGTGCTTTGAGTGAATCTTTAGAGAGGATGTCAATCCTTTTCGATTTTGAATCAGAGGTAATTATTTAGATAAGGGGAGACACCTATGTTTTCGTGCTACAAATATATGACTTAGAATTGTTTGAATCTTTAGGAGTCTTTGAGTTAAATTATCAATGTATGAATTATCTATGAATTATGATGAGGCATTGTTAATGAGAATTATGAATTGTGGAAAGTTCATTTTAATTGTAAGTTGAGAATTTTGCTTGAGGATAAGAAAAAGATTAAGTATGGGGGTATTTGATAAACCGTAAAAGTAACATATTTTAATCCCACATTTAGCATATTTTTGGATGATTTATTCCCTGAATTATGTAAAAAGGTGCTCTTAATCCTTTCTTTTCATGTTTTATACTCAGAAAAGCACCTAGGGATGAAAAGAATGAGAAACGGGCCTAAAACTTGGGCCAAAGAAGAAATCGACATGGCCTGGGCACAAGACCACACAGCCGTGCCTCCCTAATTTACTCTAACATGGCCTGGACCCCGAAACACATGGGCGTGTCTCTTCAGCAGACTTGACCACAGCCTAAAATAGATTCATACGGGGGTGTGCCATGGCCATGTCCTTGCCGTGGCCAAGAGGAGTTTTACTTAGATTTGAAGGCAAAGAAACACATTCCAAAGCCTATTCAAACACCTTAATAGGAATTCCACTCAGATTAGGATACTCAGGGGCCAAATAAAACATTCCAAGAGCCTATATAAACACCCTAAGCACAACCTTCAAGCGGGCGGTTAGCTAGGCCAAGGAGCCGAGCCAAAAAGGCTAGATTTGTGGGAATCACTCGAAGATAGCCAGTTGATCCATCTCAAGAAGTCGAAATTATACTCAAGACGGTGGATCTCTCTTTCAATTCCTTCAGGGAGTTTTAGGGATTTCTTATGTTTTATTTTATCTTTTCTTCTGAAATGTTTTCTTTTATCGTTATGAACTAAACGCTTCAGATACCTGAAGGGGATGAAACCTAAGACGAATCTTGTTATTGTTTTCTGAACTATATGATAAATACTTGATTTGTTCTTAATTATGTGAGCTTCATTCTTGTGTTAATATTTTCGGGATATTGATTCAAGTTGGATGTGCTTAGGTGGTGGAGAAAAAGTCCCTACCTAAGAGTAGATCTAGCATAATGAAGCGGAGTTGATCGCGCGCCTAGAGATAGGGTGACGAGATTTTGTTGGATTAGGGTGAAACCGAATATGGGAGTCCATAGATCGAGTTAATGCGATTCTAAGGGTTTTAATTAGAAAGAGATTTCAATTAATCAACCCAAGGTTAGACATTATTTGCCTCGAGAGAGGGTTTAATATAAATTAGGGAATCCTACGGATCAAGTCAAGTGAATAAATTGTCTGGTTCAGTGTTAGATAACAAGTGAAGTCCAGGTGGATTCTTTCTAAGGGTATCGTCTTAGTCAACTGAGTTTTCCTAAAGTTATTTCTTCAATTCATTCTTTTTGTCTTTGAATCTTAGCTTAGTAATCAGTTAGTTTTAGATTAAACAACCAATCACTTAATATTTAGGCTAAATAATAGAAAGAAGGTTAGTATTAGTACTTTTAGTTCTTTTGGGTTCGACAATCCGGTCTTGCCTAAGCTATACTACTATTCGATAGGTGCACTTGCCTTAAGTTGTTGTCAGAGTTAGTTTTCAGGTTCGATCATTCTCTTTATAAATTTTAAAACTCGACAAAACAACGATCAGTTACCGTACTTAACTCACATGAACATACAACTATGGGTTATCAAATTTCATTCCCAATTTAAAACATTCCATTCACATATCTAACATCCTTATAATGGGCTTACGAGGCCCTAAACACACTTCCGAAAGGTTTCAGAAAGAAATAAGAATCTTGCACGCACTTAGGAAAATTTTACCTAAACAGGGGCCACACGCCTCTGCGAAATGGGACACGCTCGTGTGCTATTTCACACGCCCATGCTTTTCACTCGTGGTCAACACTGACTTGCCTCACACGGTCAGCGATGCACCCATGTGCTATACGTGGTTGACACTAACTTGTTCCACACGGCCTATCGCACGCCCGTGTGCTTCAACCGTGTGGTGATTTTAAAATCCAAATTCAAGGTGCAGACTTCACACGTGTAACAGCCCGGTTTAGACCCTAGTCAGAATAGTTGTTTTGAGACCACAAATTTGAGGTCAAAATAATAATTTAATATTATTTTCTATGTGAATAGTATGCAACATGGTCTGTGTGAAAGTTTTGTGTGATGATTCGATCGTTTTAGTGTCGGATTAAGAGAAAGGACTTAATCGCGTAAAGAGTAAAAGCTATGTGCTGATTTATAAGTATCTAAATGTTGATGTCTTTTAAATATGGAGGCTTTATGATGCTATTTAACCAAGTTTTAAGATAGTGGGTGGTAATGGACAACTATAACCTTGGTGATTATATGTTTTAATTATTAATTGAAAGGAGAAAATAGTAAATAGTTAAATAATATGTGTTTAATGAAATCAAAGTAGGAAAATGGTCATTCTTGTTCATCTTGGTGCCAAAAATAGCAAAGAAAATAAAAGAAAAAGAAAGCTAGGGTTCGGCCATTGTTAAGCAAAAATTGAGGTATGTTTTAGCTCGATTTTTGATAATTTCTACGTTTTTGTAATCATTGCTTCGTGCTCTAGCTAGCCCATATTGTAATTTTGTGAATTGATGATGTTTTTGTGATGAGCCATTGATGAATGCTTGAGCTATGTGCTAGATGATAGTGAAATATAAAGACTAGGTGTTGGGTTAACATGTTTTGTCTTTGAATTTTTGATGAAATTGAGTAAATTGGGCTAAATTAAGAAAAGTGTAAATTGAGGGACTAAAATGTGAAATAAATTAAATGTGTGGACTCCTATGAGACTAAGGAGAATTCGGCCTAAGCATAGTGTAATGAAATTTTGAGTATTTGATGATTTTGTGAGATAGGGACTAAAGTGTCGAAATGTAAAAATGGGAGGGCTATTATGTAAAATGCCCTAAATATGTGTATTTGGACTAAAATGAATGAGTTGATGATTGAATGGATTAAATTTGAATGTGTTTAGACCAAGAGAGGAGAGGTTCGGATCGAGATCGAGGCAAAGATAAAGTACTCGATTAATCGACCGTATCGATAGTTCGACGTCCGAGGTAAGTTCGGATATCATACATGTATTTGAGTTATGTTTTATAAATATGAAATGAATATGTTCATGTGTATGAAAATGAGTTGCTATGTTAACGATTGTAGTTGATGGCACTAAGTGTGTGAAATTGAAATCGAATTGGAAATGAATGGCACTGTGTGTCCGATGATATAAAAGCTTCAGCTTATTGAATTGGCACTGTGTGTGTGACACCGAGACGAGTCAGTTAAAAGAATAGGCACTAAGTGTGTGATAACAATTATACTTTGAATATGTATGTGGCACTGAGTGTGCGGTTATTTTGAACGAATATCAAATGAAGATCGACATGTAATATCGAGCATTGAATAGCTTGGAGGTAGAATAACTAAGTGTTAGCTAAGGTATGTAATTAGCCTTTGTGGTTGATGAATTATAAACAAGCTATGGTGGAATGAATGCGTATTTTAGATATGAATGAGATGATATGAATGTGAGATAACTGATCTATGTGATGCTTAATACTTACTTTAGTTTGGTTTGATGAGATATAGTATTGTATATCGAACTTACTAAGCTTTGGAAAGCTTATTGTGTGATTTGTTTCTCTGCCTTGCAGTGTCAGTAAAGCTAGCTTGGATTTGGGATCGTCAGCTTCTCAATCACACTATCGGCATTCTATTTTGGTATTTTTGGAAAGATGTATAAAGCTAGAATATGGAATGTATAGGCTAGTTAATTGAATTATGTTTTAGATTGTAATTAGCCATGAGATGTGGCTAGATATGTGGTAGGTTTGGCATGAATGAATGTGATATGTGTGATGCATCTTTTGGCATGATTTGTGGATTGATAAATTTGCTATCAAGTGGTAACTTTGTGTTGATACTAATAGGGGTTAGTGAAATTGGGAATGAATTATGCTTGTGATAGAATAAGTATTGGTATTGAATTTAGTATAAATAGAGTTGAAATTGGATGCATGAGTGGAATGACATTATTGGTATGTTTATGGTAATAATATGAGCATGAAATGTTTAGGTTGTATGGCTTGTATGTTGGACCCCTATGGGTGGCATTTTGACTTTGCAAAGTGGCCTATAAAGTCACACGGTTGGGGCACACGGGCGTGCCTCAGACCGTGGGTAAATTGGTAGAATGTGGCTTAAACTACACATGGCCATGGCACGGGCGTGCCTACAGGTCGTGCGAGAAATGACATAATATGACCTTATAGAACACGGCCATATCACACGAGCGTGCTTGGTAGCCGTGTTATTTTGGCAGTATGTAACCACGGGGAGGTCACACGGGTGTGTCATATAGTCGTGGGAGAGGCATGGCCTAACCCCACGGGCGTGTCTCCCCTGTATTCTAGAAAAGTTACAATTTTTCATGAGATTTTATATGTGTTTCGGTTTAGTCCCGACTCGGCTAATAAGCATGCATAGGGTATTGATGACACGGTTAAGGGACACTATGATTGTATCTGAATGTGTTTGATGATGATTGACTTTGTGTCGTAAATGCGATGTAAAATGATCCTATTGTTCGGTAATGCCTCTAAACCCTATTCTAGCGACGGTCCGGGTTAGGGGTGTTACAACACAGCCTGGGCACACGCCTATGTCCGTGGTCCTGCCTCCCACACGGCTGAGACATACGGCCATGTCTCGGCCCGTGTGTTTACTATTGAGCATCCTGACTTTGTAAACCTAGCATGCAGGGGACGCACGGTCGATCAACAAGCCCATAGGGCTGACCGTGTGTCCCACACGGCCTAGACACACGCCCGTGTGTCTACTCGTGTGGACATAAATAGGCTATATTCCAAGCCAAATGCCTCCCTGCATAGTAAACCTACTAACTTTAACTCATATAAGCATCATTCATGACCCAAAGGCACATCCAATAAGTCAATTCAAAGCATTAACACAAGCATAAACTACATAATTTCATTATCATTGAATATATATAAACTTAACAAGTGATGGTCCATTTCGATGACCATTTACAAAATGACTTTGGTAACATACATAGCCAACACTTTGGCTAACAATTACGACTTAACAAAATACCAAGTCCTCTGCAGGACATACTCAAAATAAGTCTAAATTATTATACCAAAGTGATGTTGATAGTGTGATTTTCAAACTCTTGCATCCAACGATCCCCGAATTATCTTGGCAATACTACAAGAAAAAAGGAAATGAGCGGGATAAGCACAAAGCTTAGTAAGTTTGCATAAAAATGAATAGCAATAGTAAGCTCATAATAACATCAATCCATAGCATTAGATAACCATAAAAAGTCATAAGCACTTTGCCATACTTACTCATACTTGTCCTTATCTAGTACATACCATGCCATAAATCGTAAACATTCCTCGTGAATTTTCTCACGAGTACTTGTATTCACTCATTCACATGACTTTAATACAATTCTCATTTCTATTTCCAAGAAAATCTATTTATCCAAATAAATCACTAAGGATACTCATAGATGCATATTCATTATCATTAGCATAAACATGAAGCCAATGCCACATCCCAGATGTGGTCTTACATGGATCATCTCTAAATACCGATGCCATATCTAGGATATGGTCTTATACGGAACCTCACATCAATATCGATGCCATATCTCGGATATGGTCTTCTATGATTTTTCATATTCAATGCCGAAGCCATATCCCAGATATGGTCTTATACGGGATCTCAATTCGATGCCGAGGCCATGTCCCCGACATGCTCTTACACGGGACCTCATCCATCTCAACATTCTCATTTAACACCGAGTACACAATTTCATAAAATGTCGTATAACAATATAATATCAAACGTTCTCAAACTTACGAGCATAAATGTTGAATTTATCGCATACAAACTTACCTCGAATTCAAAATGAGCTAGATCTTCAATCTAGTCCGAGACTTTATTCTTACCTCTATCAAGGTTGATTCTTGTTTCTTCTTGCTCTATAATAGTAAATTAGCTCGTTTCAATCATCACATTAATAATAGCATTTTAATAATCATGCTTCGAAAAAATTACTAATTTGCCCTTACACTTTGGCAAAATGACCATTTACCCTTAGGCTCAAAAATCAATTCTAATAAAATTTATACCTTTAATGAGCCTAGGTGAACATTTATTTCTCTTATGGCTATCATCAAAACCCAACATTTCACACAATTTACTACCAATTTTACAACATTTACAAAAAGGTTCATTTAGGCGTTTTCATGGCAACACCTTTCACAAAAGTTGTTCATCTAACAACTAAGACTCATTTTATTCCATCAAAATACAGAAAATAACATTGAAAGCTATCATGGAAAAACTCTAATCTTTTCACCATATTGCAAATTAGTCCCCTCTTTAGAAAATTTAAGCTCTAGGGGTTTTAAAAGTACAACTATCATCATGAAAAACTATTAAAATCACTTACTTGAATGGAGAAGAGTTTACTGAAATTTTGAGATTTCAAAACCCCTATTTTGCTTTCTTTTTTCAGTGGAGAGGAGGAGAGGAAAGATGATATCTTTTTCCTTTCTTTTTTTTTTAATTATAAATCCTCAATTTAATCCACCTAATCTAACAACTTTGACCAATTTTGACAATGTTTGTCCCCTATGGCCGGCCACTCCATTCCTAGGGTCTAATTACACTTTAAAGACCCCAAATTAATATTCTTTGGCTGTTAGGCACCTTTAGCTTATAAAATAGAACTTTCGCACTTTATGCAATTTAGTCCTTTTTCGCGATTAAGCTTGAAATCGCTAAAAATTAAAGCACCAAATTTTCATGCACTTATATAATCATGCTCTAACTCATAAAATAACATGAAAATAATTTTCTTGAACCTCAGATTAGTGATCCTGAGATCACTATTTTGACTAGCCCCTAAATCGGGCTATTACAATTCTCCCCTCTTAAGGATTTTCGTCCCCGAAAATCCTACCGGTGAAAAGGTTGGGATATTGGTTTCTCAAGGACTCCTCAGGCTCCCATGTAGCCTCTTCTATTCTGTGTCTTTTCCATAGCACTTTCACTAGATCTATACTTTTGTTTCCCAATTGTTAGACCTCCCATGCCAAAATTTTAATTGGCTCTTTGCCGTAAGTCATGTCTGGTTGAATCTCTACCTCTGATGGCACAATCACAGGTGAAGGGTCCGAATGGTATCGTTGTAACATGGATACGTAGAAAACATCATGAATATTTTCCAGCTCAGGTTGTAAGGCCAAATGATAAGCTACCGGTCCTATCCTCTCGGTAACTTCATAAGGTCTGATAAAATGCAGACTCAATTTGCCTTTCCGGCCAAATCTGAGGACCTTTCTCCACGGTGATACTTTCAGAAACACTTCATCACCTATTTGGAACTCAATCTCTTTCCTTTTTAAATTCGAATAGGAATTTTGTTTATCTGAGGCCGCTTTCAGACATTCACGTATCACCTTTACTTTCTCTTCAGTTTCCCTGACTAAATCGACCCCGTGTATGTAACACCTCTTACCCGTGTCCGACATCGAGATAGGATACGAGGTATTACCGTGCTTAACCTTACTTGAACATGCATTCTTGGGCTATAAAATTTCATTCCAACTTAAAAATTTTACCTTCTTATTCATAAGGCACATATTATAGGCCTATGAGGCCTTAAACTGACATCTGGAGGGTTTCAGAGATCAACTGGGAACTTTGATGCTCTTAGAAATTTTTTGCCTAAACAAAGGCCACACGCTCGTGTTGTCCAAGGGACATTCCCGTGTGCCCCTAAGACATGCCCGTGTTCATCACCTATGGTAGACATAGACTTATCTCACACGGCCGAGCACACACCCGTGTCTATAACCCGTGTCTATAACCCATGTCTTTCACATGGCCTAGACATGCCCGTGTCTCCTACCCATGGAGCTCTCTGTTTATGATGTCATCATACTCTTAATAGCACACGGCCAAGACACACGCCCGTGTGCTGGCTCGTGTGACAAATTGTATTCTCGTAAATTAGTGCAGGGGGCACACGGCCTACTAACACACCCATGGCGTGGGCCGTGTGTGAGACACACGCCCGTGTGTCTACCCGTGTGGACAATTATACGGCTATTTTCAAAGCCAATTGCCACCATGAAACATAATCACACTTATATCATCCCAATCAACTCAACATTCCATCCATACAAATGATCAAATGCATAAACTTGTCATCATGAAGTGTTTATAACTTAACAAATATTGACCAATTTCTAAGTGGCCATATACAAAAGAATGCATAATCTTGATAACTAACCTTTTTCTCTCAATATGACATAACTCAAAATGATCAAGTTCCTATACATGCCATACTCAATATAAATTAACTTTTCTATACCAAAATAGTGACTGATAGTGTGATTCCGAACTCTGACGTTCAATGATCGCCGAGCTAACTTGGAGAAACTACAAGAAAAATGGAAAAGGGAGGGGTAAGCATATAGCTTAGTAAGTTTGCATGAAATTCTAAAGCTACATAAATGCTCAAACTATATTCATTCATCTCATGAAACAATGGTAACATACGTCTCAATTACTTGGGCATACTTATTCGTACTTACTCAACCTTTTTCTTACCCATATCAGGTTACCTTATGATTTCTTAACTTGTACTTATTCATGGTACCTGTATCACTCAATCACATAATTTAGCACATATACTAGCATGAACATAAACTCATTTCTCCATCATTCTTATCATAAATGAATCTCAAGTCATTCATAAACAAAATTTAGCTTTATACCATTTTACATACTTAGCATCTTTTTCCCATGAACTAAACAAATTACCGTAGGATATTCGAACTCATTAAGCTTTAATCGGGTTACCAATGCCATATCCCAGATATGGTCTTATATGGGATCACTTCTGGATGCCGATGCCATATCCCAGATGTGGTCTTACACGGGATTTTAAAGCTCGATGTCGATGCCATATCCCAGATATGGTCTTATACAAGATCGTACATGAATGTCGATGGCATGCCCCAAACATGGTCTTATACGAGATCTTTCTTTGGTGCCGAGGCCTTATCCCAGACATGGCTTACACGAAACCTTCTTTATTCAATGTTAAAACATGATTACGCTCATTTCTCTGAATCTTTATTCGGGATTCACACAACATATTTTCACTATTTCCTCATCGAGACTTCACCACTTGATTATTCTTAGAAATAACATACTTTATCATAATATTAAGTATTTGTAAACATCAAATCACCATGAAACTTTAGCTTCATACAAATTTACCTCGAATCTCAAAATATGTATCAATGTTCGATCTAGTCCTTGATTTTGTTCTTGCTTCGGTTTCGATCTGGGCTTCACGTTTCTTGATCTATAATAGCAATTTAATTTGTTAAATACATACATTGACTAAATCGACTCATAATTCATATTTTGGAAAAATTACAATTTTGCCCCCAAACTTTTACATAATTACACTTTTTCCCCTATGCTCATTCTCAACTATAGAAACCTTCAATTTCTACTATTTCACTCTTGTGTGACCATTTTCATGACTTTTACAATTTGGTCCTTACATGCATTTTTCATGAAAATCACTTAGAAAAAGATGTTTATCATACATCAAACTTTCATATTCCTCCATAAAACATCGAAATACATGCATTTCACACGTGGGTAAATTTTTAAACATGAACCCTAGCTCAAAATATAGCTAGAAATAGCTAAGCCGAGCTACGAGGTTTCAAAAATACGAAGAACATTAAAAACAAGGCTAAGATGCACTTACTATCAAGCTTGGAAGTTGAAGAAACCCTAACTATGGCTCTTTTCAAGTTTTTGGCTAAGGTAGGAGAAGATGGAAATGATTTTTTCTTTTTTCCCCTTTTTAATTCATTTATTAACCAAATGACCAAAATGCCCTTAATGGTCCTTTCTTAAGATTTTTCCTTCTCATGTCCATTTTTTTCCATCATCAAATATAAAAGTCTAATTGCTAAATAAGGACTTCTAGAAATTTTCATAATTCTATTTCATACTGAAATATTTTAGAATCTCATATTTTCCATTCTTTGCAATTTAGTCCTAGTGGACAATTTAATCACTAATTAATAAAAGTACTTCATGAAATTTTCACACAATCATGGAAATACCTCATAAGCCTCATGGGAATCATAAAACTCATATTTTCTACTTCAAATTTTTGGTCTCGCACCACTATTCCATCTAGGCCCTAAGTCGAGCTGTTACGATTCTCCCCCTTAGGGATTTTCATCCCCTAAAATCTTACCAGTGAAAAGGTTTGGGTACTAGCTCCTCATAGGCTCCTCAGGCTCCCATGTAGCCTCTTCTACCCCATGTCTTTGCCACAATACTTTCACAAGGTCTATACTCTTATTTCTCAATTGTTTGACTTCCTGTGCTAGGATCTTAACTGGTTCTTCACCATATGTCATGTCGGGTTGAATCTCAACCTCTATCGGTGTGATCACATGCGAAGGGTCTGATCGGTAGCGTAACATAGCCGTAACATAGATACACAAAACACATCGTGAATCTTCTCTAATTCGGATGGCAAATCCAATTGATAGGCTACCGGCCATATTCTCTAGGTGATCTTATAAGGTTCGATGAAACGCGGACTCAGTTTGATTTTCCAGCCAAATCTAAGAACATTTCTCCATGGTGACACTTTCAGGAATACTCTATCACCGGCTTGATTCTCAATCTCTTTTCTTTTCAAATCTGAGTAGAATTTTGTTGATCAGAAGCAGCTTTTAAGCAATTTCAAATCACCTTTACTTTTTCTTCGATTTCCCTAACTAAGTCAACTCCGTGAATCTGGTTTTCCTTAAGTTCAGTCCAATATAAAGGCGTTCGACACTTATGCCCATACAAAGCCTCAAATGGCGCCTTTTTCAAGCTTGCCTGATAACTGTTATTATAAGAAAATTCCACCAATGGTAGGTATTTTTCCCAACTGACTTGGAACTCAAGGACACAACATCGGAGCATATCATCAAGTATTTGTATCAATCTCTTCGACTGACCATCTATTTGAGGGTGAAAGGCCGTACTAAAAGTCAACTTTGTTCCCAAGGCCTCTTGCAACTTTTTCCAAAATCTGGACGTGAATCTCGGATCTCTATCCGATATAATCGATAAGGACACTCCGTGTAGCCTCACAATCTCAGAAATATACAAGTTTTCCAACTTGTCAAGTGAGTAGTCAACTCGAATAGGTATAAAATGGGCTGACTTCGTAAGTCTATCAATTACAACCCATACAACATCTTTCTGACTTGGTGCCAACGGCAAACCTATTACAAAATCCATGGTAACTTGGTCCCATTTCCACTCGGGTACCATTATAGGTTGAAGCAAACCTGATGGTACTTGATGTTCAGCTTTTACTTGTTGACAAATTAAGCATCTTGAAACAAACTTAGAAATAACTTTCTTCATACTTGGCCACCAATTCCATTTCTTCAAATCATTATACATTTTGGTAATACCCGGATGTACAAATAAGCATCCACTATATGCCTCATGCAGAACTTTACAAATGAGCTCATCATTCCTCGGTACACATACTCGGTTCCTGAACATTAAACATCTGTTTGAATTGATCCAAAAATCAAACTCAATACCTGACTCGCATTGAGCTTTTTTGGCTTACAAATCACTATCATCTTTTTGAGCCTCATGAATTTCTTGAAGAAACATCGGTCTAGCCCTCAACTCAACTAGAATGGAACCATCGTCTATCAAAGTCATCTGTGTATTCATAGCCCTCAAAGCAAATAGAGATTTTCTACTTAAAGCATTGGCGACTACATTCGCCTTTCCCGGATGGTAATCAATAATTAGCTTATAATCCTTTATCAGCTCCAACCATCTTTGTTGCCTCAAGTTCAATTCCTTCTGAGTCATCAAATACTTTAAACTTTTGTGATCAGTGAATATTCGATATCTTTCACCATATAAATGGTGTCTCCAAATCTTCAATGCAAAAAATATGGCAACCAACTCTAAATCATGTGTGAGATAGTTCTTCTCATGTGGCTTCAGCTGTCTGGAGGCATACGATGCCACTTTGCCTTCTTGCATAGGTACATAGCCCAATCTGTTTAAGGATGCATCACTGTAAATAAAAAGTTCTTTCCCCGATTTGGGTTGTACTAGAACTGGAGCCTCTGTCAACATTGACTTTAATCTCTCAAAACTCTGTTGGCACTTTTTCGTCCACTCGAACTTTACATTTTTCTGTAGTAGTTTTGTCATTGGAGTCGCTATCATGGAAAACCCCTTGATGAACCGTCTTAATAGTTAGATAGGCCCAGAAAACTCCTAACTTCAGATATATTTTTCAGCGGTTTCCAATCAACAATAGCTGAAATTTTATTGGGGTCTACTCGGACTCCCTCTCCCGAGACAATATGCCCCAAGAATCTGACTTCCTTAAGCCAAAAATCACTCTTGCTAAACTTGGCATACAACTGATTATCTCGTAGAATCTGTAAAACGGTCCTCAAGTGCTCAGCATGCTCATGCTCATCCTGAGAATATACCAGTATGTCATCAATAAAAACAACAACAAACTTGTCCAAAAATGGCCGAAAGATGCGATTCATTAAATCCATAAACACTATAGGGGAATTTGTCAAACCAAAAAGCATGACTAAAAATTCATAGTGCCTATATCTCATTCAAAAAGCCGTCTTAGGCACATATGAGTCTTTTACTCTCAACTGGTAGTAACCCAACCTCAAGTCTATCTTGGAAAACACAGTGGCTCATTTCAAATGGTCAAACAAATCTTCAATCCTTGGCAATGGATACTTGTTCTTCACGGTTACCTTATTAAGCTGTCGGTAATATATACACAATCTCATGGAGCCATCTTTCTTTTTCACAAATAATACTGGAGCACCCCATGGAGAACAACTTGATCTAGCAAAACCTTTGTCCGTCAACTTTTGCAACTGTGCCTTCAATTCTTTCAACTCTATTGGAGCCATTCTGTATGGGGCAATTGATATCGGTACTGTATCTGGAGCTAACTCAATATCGAACTCAACTTCTCTAACCAGAGGTAATCTTGAAAATTTCTCAGGAAAAGCATCTGGGTACTTACATACTATCGAAACTGATTCAATATTTAATTCAGTTTCCTTGGCATTCATTACATAAGCAAGATATGCCTCATACCCTTTTCCTATATACCTCTGAGCCGACATATGGGAGAACACTACCGGCAATCTGTCTTGTTCATCTGATTCAACATGAAGAGTGTCCCCATTTTCACATCTTAACTCAATATATTTCTTTCCACAATTTACTGTCACATCATGAGCAGTTAACCAGTCCATACCAAAAACAATATCGAATTCATCAAATGGTAATAAGATGAGGTTTGCCTTAAAATAATGACCTCTAATCATCAATGGACAATCTTTGCATACTTGATCAACTAATACACTTTTTCCTAAGGGATTAGACACCTTTATCATGAATTCTGTGGACTCTATGGGCATACTTATTCTAGATACTAATTTTATGCAGATATATGAATGGATAGATCCTGGATCTATTAAATTAATAACTTTAGTATCATGGAGAGAAAATGTACCCGTAATCACATTAGGAGATGATGCCTCTTCGCGAGCGTGAATGGCATAGCTCCTCGCAGGCGCTCTACCCTCAGATCTCGCAGCCTGCTCTTTGTGTGTATTCTTACTACTAGCCCCACTTCCTGGGTTTCTCTGTGGTCTTCCCCTAGAAAAGCCTTCTGGTCTTACATCCTGAGGCTTCTCTTTCTCATCCCCCTCTGTGCAATCTCTAATTAAATGGTCTAGAGACCCACACCTAAAACAAGCCTTCTCATTTGCTCGACATTCGCCGGAATGACGTTTGCCACATTACGGGCACTCTGGTCTACTCGGTCGAGCGTTGCCAACACTAGCAACTGATGTAGTCTAAGCTTTAGACCCTGAGTACGGCTTGCTCTTACTTTTGCTTAAGAACCCAACTGAAGTACCTAATCGATAGAGAAATCTCTTGACTTCTTGGATGAGGACTGAAATGACTTACTCCACTGTCTCTTTCTTGAATTACGAGACTCCATCTCGACTTTTCTTTTCTCTTTAACTAATTCTTCGGCTTTACAAGCCCGGTCTACTAGTACAATAAATTCCTTTAACTCGAGGACACCAACAAACAATTTAATATCTTCATTTAGTCCATCCTCAAACCTCTTACACATAATAGCTTCAAAGGACACACATTCCCGAGCGTACTTGCTGAGTCTCAAAAATTCACGCTCATATTCAGTTACCGTCATCTTTCCTTGTTTTAGTTCAAAGAATTCCTCTCTCTTCTGGTCAATGAACCTCTAACTGATATACTTCTTTCGAAACTCTTCTTGAAAGAACTCCCATGTGATCCTCTCCCTTGGTACTACAGACACAAGGGTATTGTAACACCACTTACTCGAGACCTTCGCCGAAGTTGAGCACGAGGCGTTATTTAACTTAACTTACCACTTCGGGCATAAAAATAATTTATTTCATCATTCACAGCAAATCTGTCCATCTGTGCAATAGTCATTAATTTAATTATAACTTGAGTTACGAAATTGGAAATTTAGATCTGTAAATTTTCCCTGAAACTAGACTCATATATCTTCTCACCATAAAATTTTTAGAATTTTTGGCTTGGCCAATTAGTACAGTTTATTCATTAAAGTCTCCTCTTTTTTACTGTCCAACGGTTCTAACCACTCTTAACTAAAAATCAATTATCTCAATGTAAAATTTTTTATATGTTGTTCCCACTTATTTCTACTGAAAGTAGACTCACTAAGGAATCTATACATAAAAATTAAAACTCATAATTATTTTTGTAAAATTTTAAATGATTTTCTAAATTCTAAACAGGGGACTTCAAATACCATTCTGACCCTGTCTCACTAAAATTCAAATATCACAGAATCTAAAATTCCTTTGCTTACATTGTTTCTTTCATATGAAGGTAGAACAATAAGATTTAATTATATATCTCATTCACTTTCTAATTCCATTTCTCCTATTTTTGGTGATTTTTCAAAGTCACGTCACTGCTGTTATCCAAAAACTGTTTCATTGCAAATTTTCACTTTTTCATACTTTCATTGTAGTAAACATCACATAGGTATCCATACAAAATAATTTGATCCCTATGCATGCCATAATTTAAAACATTTCAAAAGCATTTATATAACAAAATAAAGGCTTGATAGTGTGATATGAGGCTCCGACGATCTCCAATCCAAGTAAGTTCAATACACTATAAAACAATGGAAAGGAAAAGAACGAGTAAGCTACTAATAGCTTAGTAAGTTACATGTAAACAATAAGCATTCAATTAATAATTAACATTTTTAAATATAACTAATCAATATCCTTCTTAGCAAATTTAATCACATACAAATGTACAATCTTACCAATTCACTTGCAATACATTTATACACTTAACCTTTATCACGTATGCTCATTCTTTCAGTTATACCTGCATTCACACTTCATCTCATATTCACTTAATTCATTATTAATCCTGTTGAACACTCGTAATATACACGTATATGTAGAGAATTAGCACATAAGTGCCACACTGATATGTAGCCGAAGCTACCACTGATATGTAGCCGAAGCTACCACTGTAATGTAGCCGAAGCTACCACTGATCAATAACACTAGAAATGTCCACGGGCCTGCTCACACAAGCTGTCAAGTGTCTGCAACACATGCTAGATCACCCAGCACTCAGGACTCATTGTAACACTGTAACACTGGTCTTTAGTGATATATCACTTGTATCCGCTTCTATTCCTAAGTTCAACCGGGAATTTACACTTAACACTTATTTTAAACACTTTATCACATGAATAATTTTTCTTCCACATTCAATATTAATTCACAAATTAAATACAATTCACAATTTATAAAAATATAGTTCTATTATTTACACATAACTTACCTCGGATGCTAAACGACTATTTTCGTAAATTAGTCGATAACCTTCTCTTTTCCCCGATCACCTTCACTATTCCTTCTTTCTTGATCTATATTAGCACAATTTAATACATTTTATCAACATTCCATTCAAATACAATTCATACACAATATTTTGGTAAAATTATGTTTTTGCCCCTAAAGTTTCATATATTTACACTTTTGCCCCAAACTTTGTTCCTTATTCTTATGTTTTATGACATGCTGATTATTTTTACCTTCTATGATAACATCAAATTCTCACTCTAACATATACTTATGAACATTAGGTATTTTTACCGATTAAGCCATCTTACTCGTTTTCACTTAAAATTGCTTAGCAAAAGTTGTTTAGCATAATTTAAAACCTCATATTCTATCATAAAACATCAAAATAAAAACATTTTACCTATGGGTATTTTTCCAAATATGAACCCTAGGTTAAATTATTGCTAGCATAAGCTAAATCAAATTTTCGGGACTCTAAAACCATAAAGAACATTAAAAACGGGGCTTGGAATCACTTACTATGGAGCTTGGAAGCTTGAAACAAACCCTAGCTATGGAGAACCCTTGAAATTTCATCCTAATGAAGAAGATGGACATATTTTGCCATCTTTTTCCTTTTTTTAATCTTTTAATTACTAGATGACTAAAATATCCTTTATTAAAAACTTTGGTTATTTCTACCTGTGTATGTCCATTTTTGTCCATGAAAGCCTGATGGTATAATTACCATTTAAGGACCTCTACTTCAATTATGCTCTTCAATTAAATCCTTTAACATCTAGAACTCATATTTATCAACTTTTGCAATTAAGTCCTAATAGGCAAATTAGACATACAATTCATGAAATTTTCTATCGATATTCTAACACATGCATCTAATCACTCGATAAATTATAAAAATTAATCAGAATAAATTTTTCTACTTCAAAATTGTGGTTTCGAAACCACTATTCCGTTTAGGCCCTATTTCGGGCTATTACAACTCTCCCCCTCTTTAGAGATTTTCGTCCCCGAAAATCTTACTAGTGAATAAGTTGGGATACTGTTTCCTCATAGCCTCCTCAGTTTCCCATGTTGCCTCTTCCACTCCATGTCGTTTCCATAACACTTTCACTAAAGTAATATCTTTGTTTCTCAACTGTTTCACTTCTCATGCTAAGATTCGAATCGACTCTTCTTCATATGTCATATCCGATCGAATTTCCACTTCAGGTGGTGAAATCACATGCGATGGGCTCGATCGATATCGCCTCAACATAGAAACATGAAACACGTTATGAATTCTTTCTAATTCTTATGGTAAAGACAATCGATAAGCCACTAGACTGATTCTTTCTATCACTTCATACGGACCAATAAATCTTGGACTTAATTTACCTTTACGGCCAAATCTCAAAATTTTCTTCCATGGAGACACTTTCAAAAATACTTTATCACCCACTTGAAATTCAATCTCTTTTATTTTCAAGTCTGCATACGACTTCTGTCGATCCGATGCAGCTTTCAAACAATCACGGATTATCTTCACTTTTTCTTTAGTTTCTTTTACCAAATCAACTCCATGCAACCGATTTTCTTTAAGTTCAGTCTAGTATAATGGAGTCGACACTTTCGTCCATACAACGCTTAATAAGGTGCCGTTTTTATGCTCGAATGATACCTATTATTATATGCAAATTCCACCAAAGGTAGATATCTTTCCTAATTACCTTCAAATTCCAATACACAACATCTCAACATGTCTTCAAGTACTTGAATTACTCTTTCAGACTGTCCATCGGTTTGGGGATGGAATGCTGTACTAAAATTCAATTTAGTACCCAATGCCTCTTGTAACTTCTTCCCAAATCTTGAAGTAAACCGTGGATCTCGATCAGATATAATAGACATAGGCACACCATGTAATCGAACTATTTCAGTAATATACAATTCGGCTAACTTGTCAAGTGAAAAATTCATTCGCACAGGAATGAAATGAGCCGACTTAGTCAATCGATCAACTATCACCCAAATTGAGTCTTTCTTTTTCAGTGACAATGGTAATCCTGACACAAAATCCATAGTAATTCTTTCCCATTTCCATTCCGGTATAGTAATTGGCTGGAGTAATCCCGAAGGTACCTGATGTTTTGCTTTGACCTGTTGACATATCAAACATCTTGATACAAACTCAGAAATATCACGTTTCATACCTGGCCACCAGTACATCTTTTTCAAATCATTATACATTTTATTACTTCTCGTATGTACGAACATAATACCACTGTGTGCCTCATGTAAAATCTTCTGTACAAGCTCTGAATTTTTCGGTACACAAACTCTGCCTCTAAATAATAAACAACCATCAGTCCTAATCTAAAATTCTAAATCATTACCTGACTCACATTGTACCCGTTTATCCTGTAATTTCTCATCATTCTTCTGAGCTTCACATATTTTCTGTAGAAATGTCAGTTTAGCTCTCAATTTAGCTATGATTGAACCATCATCAGTTAGTGACAATTGGGTATTCATAGCTCGTAATGCAAATAGAGATTTTTGACTCAAAGTATCAGCTACAACATTAGCCTTACCCGGATGGTAATCAATAATCAAATCATAATCCTTTATCAGTTCAAGCCACCTGCGCTGTCTCAAATTCAAATCTTTCCGTGTCATCAAATATTTCAAGCTTTTATGATCAGTATAAATATGACATTTTTCACCGGACAAGTAATGCTGCCATATCTTCAGCGCAAATACAATAGCAGCTAATTCAAGATCATGTACTGGGTAATTTCTTTCATGTGATTTAAGTTGTCTTGAAGCATAGGCTATTACTTTACCTTCTTACATCATGACACAACCTAAACCATTTAATGAGGCATCACTGTAAATAATAAATTTCTAACCCAGTTCAGGCTGCACTAATATAGGTGCTTTTGTTAGTAGATCTTTCAATCAATCGAAACTCTGCTGACATTCATCAGTCCACTCGAACTTCACCTCTTTCTGTAAAAATCGAGCCATTGGAGAAGCTATCATAGAGAATCCCTGTACAAATTTCCGATAATAACCAGCTAAACCCAAGAAACTTCTAACTTCGGATACATTCTTTGGTGGACTCCAGTTGGAAATAGCTGAGATTTTACTTGGATCTACCCTGATGCCTTCGGCGGATACAATATGTCCAAGAAAACCCACTTCTCAAAGCCATAATTCACATTTACTGAATTTAGCATATAACTGCTTCTCACGCAGAATTTGCAACACAATTCCTAAATGTTCTGCGTGTTCTTCTTCATCTCTAGAATAAACCAAAATATCATTAATGAATACTACCACAAATCTGTCTAAGTACGGTCTGAATATCTGGTTCATCAAATCCATGAATACTGCGGGTGCATTAGTTGACCCAAACGACATAACCAGAAACTCATAATAACCATACCTGGCTCTGAAAGCAGTCTTTGGCACATTTGACTCTTTAACCTTCAATTGGTAATATCCGGATCTCAAATCAATTTTGGAAAACACGGTGGCATCCTTTAACTGATCAAACAAATAATCAATTCGAGGCAATGGATACTTATTTTTCACTGTCACTTTGTTAAGTTGACGGTAATCAATACTTAATCTCAATGTCCCATCTTTTTTCTTCACAAATAGCACGGGAGCACCCCACGGGGAGTAACTTGGTCTCACAAGTCCTTTAGCAGTCAACTCTTGTAATTGCACATTTAATTCTTTCAGTTCGGTTGGTGCCATTCTGTAAGGAGCAATAGATATTGGAGTAGTACCGGGCATTACTTCAATACCAAATTCCACTTCTCTAACCGGAGGCAAACCTGACAACTCTTCTGGAAACACATCTAAATATTCACATACCACCGGCACTGATTCAATCTTTATTTCAAACACTTTTGTATTCAACATATAAGAAAGATATACTTCACAACCATTTTGTAAACATTTCTAAGTAGACATGGCAGAAATCACAATTGGCATCACATTTGACTTATCTGTTTTAACTTGAAGAACTTCACCGCTACTACACTTCAACTCAAGAATTTTCTGACTACAATCTATCTTGGCCTTATGTAATGTCAACCAATACATTCCCAAAATAAAATCAAGCTCATCAAATGGCAACAACATCAAGTTGGCGGGGAAACAGTGACTTTGTATCATCAAAGGATAATTTTTTATATATTTTATCAACTATCACATGCTTGCCTAAAGGATACGACACTTTAACCACATACTCAGTCGATTCAACACACAAATTATTATCAGACACTAAATTCATGCATACATACGAATGAGTAGAACCAGGATCAATCAATGCAAGAATATTAGTGTCGTAAAGAGAAAATATACCAGTGATCACATCAAGGGAAGCAGCTTCTTTTCTGGCTCGAATGGCATAAGCTCTCATTGGAGCTCTCGCTTCGGATCTTATGGTAGTGTCTTTTGTTACACCTTTACCACTAGTTCTAGTCTCCACATTTCTTGGTGGTCTTCCTCTAATAGTCACACTGCTCGATTTCACATTCTGAAACTTTTCTATCTCTTCTCTTTCTGGACAATCTTTCACAAAATGACCTTGAGATCCACACTTAAAACATGCTCGGCTGATAAAATAACATTCTCCCAAATGTCATTTTCCACAATGTTGACATTCCGGTCTAATAGGTTTAACACTACCAACACTTGCCATAGAGGTCGCTTGAGCTTCAGAACTTAGATTTTGTCTTCCTCGATCCCTTTGAAAATTCACACTAGAAACATTCAATCGAGTATTCATTTCTCTAGACTTCTTTGCTTGAGACTGGAATGACTTGCCCATTGATCTTTTTCTTGCATCTCTTACTTCAATTTCCACCTTTCTTTTCTCTTTGCTCAACTCTTCAGCCTTGATAGCTCTTTCAACTAGTACCATTAATTCTTTAATTTCAAGAATTCCCACTAACAATTAGATATCCTCATTCAATCCATCTTCAAACCTCTTGCACAATGTAGCTTCATTAGATACACACTCTTGGGCATACTTGCTTAATTTGACAAATTCTCGTTCATATTCAGCTACCGTCATGCGCCCTTGTTTCAATTCAAGAAACTTTTTTCTCTTTTGATCAATGAAACATTGACTTATGTACTTCATTCGAAATTCCTCTTGAAATAAATTCCATGTAACTTTCTCTTAAGGCACCACTGACACTAAAGTTTTCCACCAATTATAAGTCGAATCCCTCAACAATGAGATAGCACATTTGAGACTTTCTTCTAGAGTACAAGATAATTCATCCAACAATTTGATGGTATTTTCAAGCCAGAACTCTGCTCTCTCAGGATCATCATTTACATTAGCTCGAAACTCTTCGGCTCCATACTTTCGAATTTTGTCTACTGGAGGCTTTGACAATCTTAACGCTTCAGTTTGTTGAGGAGATATAGGACTAGCTTGAGGAATAGGAGGGGCAGAGGAGGTCGAACATTAGGATTAGTTCTAACAAACTCGGTATACCAATTGCTCATCATATGAAGAAGGGCTTCCCGAGCCTCATCTCATTGGCCTTGAGTTTTCGGTCGATTTTCATCTGGCTCCATCCTTGCACGGGAGCATGCGCATTAATTTGAGCATCATCAGCTGTAGCTCCATTAGGATCCATTACTATATAAAAGAAAACATTTTAAGATGTTAGGAGTCGTCACACTATCATTATTCAATTATGGCATGTATAGGTAGTCTATTACACTCGCTACATTTGCCCGAGAATCGACTAAACCATAGCTTTAATACCAACAAATGTAACACCACTTACTCGAGACCATCACCGGAGTCAAGCACGAGGCGTTATTTAACTTAACTTACCACTTCGGGTATAAAAATAATTTATTTCATCATTCATAGTAAATCTGTCCATCTGTTCAACAGTCATTAATATAATTATAACTCGAGTTACAAAACTAGAAATTTAGATCCGTAAATTTTTCCTAAAACTATACTCATATATCTTCTCACCATAAAATTTTCAGAATTTTGGTTTGACCAATTAGTACATTTTATTTATTAAAGTCTCCCCTATTTCACTGTCTAACGGTTCTGACCACTCTTCACTAAAAATCAATTATCTCAATGTACAATTTTTATATGTTGTTCCCACTTATTTCTACTGAAAGTAGACTCACTAAGGAATCTATAAATATAAATTAAAACTCATAATTATTTTTTTACAATTGTAAATGATTTTCTAAAGTCTAAACAGGGGACATCAAATACCATTCTGACCCTGTCTCACTAAAATTCAAATACCACAGAATATAAAATTCCTTTGCTTGCACTGTTTCTTTCATATGAAATTAGACACAATAAGCTTTAATTATATATATATATATATATATATATATATCTTATTCACCTTATAATTCCATTTCTCCTATTTTTGGTGATTTTTCAGAGTCACATCACCGCTGTTATCCAAAAACTGTTTCATTACAAATTTTCACTTTTTCATACTTTCATTGTAGTGAAAATCACATAGGTATCCATACAAAATAATTTGATCCCTATACATATCATAATTTAAAACATTTCAAAAGCATTTAGATACCAAAATAAAGGCTTGATAGTGTGATACGAGGCTCCGACGATCTCCAATCCAAGTAAGTTCAATACACTATAAAATAAAGGAAAGGGAAGGAACGAGTAAGCTACTAATAGCTTAGTAAGTTACATGTAAACAATAAGCATTCAATTAATAATTAACATTTTTGCATATAACTAATCAATATCCTTCTTAGCAAATTTAATCACATACACATGTACATTGTAACACCCGGATGCAAACGACTATTTTAAGTAAATTAGTCGATAATGTAACACCCCAAAACCCTATGGCCGGATTTGAAATGTTACGGGAAAGGTGTTGAGAAAATTTGGGTTTTAGAGGTGATTTCTAGTTTAAACTTAGCAATTTAAAAAAAACGTTTGAGTTGCACAAGTTCAAATCATCATTTGTACGTAAAGTTTGGGAAACCGAAAGGTTTATAAGTAATCCATATTTTGAAAACTTCATTTAAATTCGAGTGTTGCAGATATCTTAGAGTTTCTTTATAAATTAACCATTTGATAGTGGACCCAACTTAAAACTTAAAAATCCAAAGTGTTTAAAGCGGCCTTATTACAATAAAAATACCCCAAAAAGAAATTAAAAGTTTATAATGTAATTTAAGAATAAAAAAGAACGGCTTCTACATGGCCACCTTGTATCCTCTTCGACCCGGTCCAAAGTATCATGTATTACCTGCATTGTTTGAAAAACGGGGTGAGTCGTTTGGACTCAATGTGCAATTAAACCACATATTTCCACAAATAGGCTTAGCCCCGAAACCACATCAAATCAATATACCACATGTTATCATACATTATGTTAACCCAACCCAACCTAATATCCAACCGCTACACACCACCCGTATAACCAACCACCACACACCAAGGGATTACTAAATCGACCCTCCATCCGCTACACACCTCTTTGGCAGTCATGCTGCTCAAAGTCCACATAGTGGTCTAGCCACATATCCACGTGATTAAAATCACAATATCCATGATGAGACTCAAGATCGTCATCAATCCACGATGTAGCTCAAGGCTAACATCAATCCACGTACATAAATGTACACACTTCCCCTTATTCAATATATACCGATCCCCATGCACATGCATCATATTATAATGATATGGCAATATAACGTATGAACATACTAGATAGGCACATATGACATGCTTACATGTATCCACAATAATTAACCACAACCACAACATAGATAGTATACTAACCTGGTTACCGGTTTACCCGAATTAGGTAATAGCATCACCACAACCACTATCTCGGCTACCACTCATATTACATATTTTAATTAAAGTAAGTAAGTAAATCGTGTGTTAATTACACACCTGAGAACCTGAAGAACTAGACTATCGATCTCCCTCACGTCCTCACTCGAAGAGATCATAGTGATCTGCTTATCTATGTCGGACGCTCGCCCACAACCTGGAGGCCAATCTGGAACCATTAAAACTGATCGTTTCTTGAATTTAGGAATCGGGACAACGTGTCCAACCCCTTTCTCTCCTTGATTGGTACTCGAATCCATCAAATAATATCTTGGTCAGAAGACTCAGTTAAAATGAGAAATATCACTATAACAAATCCAAAAGAATACTTTGATGAAAAATACCCTTACCACAATCGACAAGATCCCGAGGCTATTTGCTTAAGTTTACACGAATGTCGAAATCCCTATACAAGCCCATGTTAGATTCAGCCAAACACCTATGATCCAGAAGAAATGACTTTCGGCCAAATAAAAAGTATTACCTTCTCACCTTGAATAAACGAACCCAACCGATCCCTAATATTCCTTCTCACTGACTACACACAAAAGGCACGAAATCAAGCCCCCAAAGGTTTAGCCACACAAGAAAACTGAAGTTAGCCTCTAGATTTTTGGCAACCCAAAGAGGAAAGAGAGAGATCTAACTAAGAGAGAGCTCCTTACCAACCCACTAAAACCGATTGAGAAGGCTGACAGGAGATGAGTGACGGCACTTCCTTTGGAGGTTCGACTATGGTTCAACAAATGGGGAAAGTGCATTCGGCTACAACATAAAAAGAAAAGGTGGGTCAATCGGCTTTTGAAAGTGAAAGAGTGAATGAAATAGAAAAAAAAAAGAAGAAGAATGTATGGTTCGGCTTTTGGAATAAGAGAAGAAAGGAGAAAAGTGACCTTAATGGTCTTCTAGAATTTCGGCTATGAGTCAAAAGAAGAGAAACGAGTTGAAATGCTAAGTGATTTTTGGCATATGAGAGGATGAGAGCAAAAAAAGAATAAAATGGAAATGCAAAATACCACTCTCTAGCTGACACCAAACCCCTATACACTTGTAAAAAGAATTCGGCACTCCTCACCCCCTCAAAACTAAAAATGCCACCCCCTAAAGTCCCACATTCGGCCACCACCTTCCCTCTCTCTCAAATCCCTTCTTTTCCTCCTAATTTCTCTCTACATCACCCATTCAAAGGAGTTTGAATGAGTCCAACTCCTATCTCCCCTCTTAGCCGCATATTTGAGTTGTTTGACTCAATCCACACTTCATCCTTGAAGTGTCCTAGCCGATCTCCAATACCTCCCCTTTTGACGCAAAAAGAAAAAAATCCCAAAATGCTACCCATGCTGCTCGAACCCCAGTCCTCCCACTTGCATGAGGCATCACCCCCATGTGCCCCAAGTGACACCTTCCCTACCACCTTACCACTTCAATTCTTATGCCCTTAAACACCACCTTTATTCCCTTAAGGCCTGACGCCACTAGCTCTCCCATAACTGCTCAAAAAATAAAAATTTACCCAAGACCCAAACTTAACCTCAAGGTTTTTCGAAGCCCCAAACACACTCACACAACATACAGAGCATACTAACACGCAGATATGGATTAAAATGCGAGACCCCTAAATCTGGATGTTACAATTCTACCCCTTAAAGAAATTTTGGCCTCAAAATTACCTGGTCAAAATAAGTGAGGGTATTGATGTCTCATCGTCTCCTCTGACTCCCACGACACTTCTTTTGAACTATGATTCCGCCACAGTACCTTGACTAGAGGAACTGATTTCCTTCGCAGAACCTTCACATCTCGCTCCAAAATCCAAATTGGCTCCTCTTCATAGGACAAGTCTGGCTTCAACTCAACTTCCTCCACTGGCACCACGTGAGACGGATCCGATCTGTAATGTCGTAACATCGAAACGTGGAACACATCATGCATTTGCTTCAATTTTGAAGGTAACTCTAACTGATACGCCACTGGTCCAACACGCTTCAAAACCCGATAAGGTCCTATAAACCTGGGACTAAGGTTACCCTTACGTCTAAATCTCATCACCTTTTTCCACAATGAAACCTTTAGAAACACCCGATCACCCACTGCAAACTCTATTTCTTTCCGCTTAAGATTTGCATACTACTTTTATCTGTCAGATGCCTCCTTCAACCGATCTCGAATTACCTTAACCTTCTCCTCTGATTCTGCCACTATCTTTGGACCCAAAACATGACGCTCACCCGTTCTGTCCAACAAGTAGGAGTTCGACACTTTCGTCCATACAATGCTTCATACGGCGCCATCCGAATACTAGCTTGATAACTATTGTTGTAAGCGAACTCCGCTAAAGGCAAGAACTCCTCCCAACTACCTCTGAAGTCGATAACACATCCCCTCAACATATCTTCTAATACCTGAATTACCCTTTCAGACTGGCCGTCCGTCTGCGGATGAAATGCCGTGCTGAAGTCCAATCTGGTGCCCAAAGCCTGATGCAACGCCTTCCAAAATCGCGACGTAAATCTAGGGTCCCTATCTGATATAATCGATCACGGCACCCGTGCGACTTCACAATTTTGTTACATACGATACCGCCAACCTCAGAGAGTAATCAACACGAACAGGTATGAAATGAGCGAATTTTGTCAACCGATCCACAATCACCCATACCGAGTCTTTCTTAGTAGGCGTAAGAGGAAGCCCACTAACGAAATCCATCGTGATTCTCTCCCACTTCCACTGCGGAATCTTCACTGGTTGTAGCAGTCCCGAAGGCACTTGATGTTTAGCTTTGACTTGCTGGCACGTCAAGCACTTCCCCACAAATTTTGTAACTTCCGCTTCAAACAAGGCCACCAAAACTAATCTCGAAGATCCCTATACAACTTACTCCCTCCAGGATGCATAGCATAAGGGCTACTATGCGATTCCTAAAGAATCCTTTGCCTCAATTCCACGTCTTTTGGCATACAAACCCTACTTTGAAAACACAAGACTCCATCGCTATTTACACTGTAGTCCTCTAATCCCCCATTCTGTACTTGCAGAAGCTTAGCACTTAGAACCTCATCTACTAACTGTTTCTCTTTTACCTGACTTAACCATGTCGGCTTCACCTGCAGCTCCGCTAATAAACTCTCGTCGTCGTAAAGACTAAGATGCGTGAACATCGCTCTCAGATCTGATACTACCTTCTGACTTAGGGCATTTGCCACCACATTCGCCTTTCCGGATAATATTCAATCGAGCAGTCGTAATCTTTTAACAGCTCCACCCACCTTCGCTGTCTCAAGTTCAGCTCTTTCTGAGTCAGCAGATACTTCAAACTCTTATGGTCCATGTAGATCACTGACTTCTCTCCATACAGATAATGCCTCCATACCTTCAAAGTGAAAACCACTGTAGCCAACTCCAAGTCATGCGTCGGATAGTTAACCTCATGAGGCCTTAATTGCCGAGACGCATAGGCAACAACCTTCCCATCTTGCATCAGTACACAGCCTAACCCCGTATGAGAAGCATCACAATACACCACAAAATCTTTCCCCGCCTCAGGCTAAATTAAAATCGGAGCCTCAGTCAAAACCCTTTTTAGCTTCTCGAAACTCTCTTGTTGCTTGTCCGTCCACACAAAAGGTACCTCCTTTCTCAACAACTTAGTCAAAGGTGCTGCTATCGAAGAAAATCCTTCAACAAATCTTTTATAGTAACCCGCTAACCCTAAGAAACTGCGAATTTCGCCACCGACTTAGGTGGTTTCCAATCCAATACTGCCTCAATCTTCCGAGGATCCACTCTTATCCCTTCCGCAGATACCACATGACCCAGAAAAGAAACTTCCCTTAACCAAAACTCGCACTTGCTAAACTTGGCGTACAACTTCTTTTCCCTTAATACTTGCAGAACCACCCGTAGATGCGCATCATGATCCTCTTCTATCTTGGAATAAACTAGAATGTCATCTATGAACACCACGATGAACTGGTCCAAATAGGGTTGAAAATCCCGATTCATCATATCCATGAACACAGCCGGTGCGTTCGTTAACTCGAACGGCATTACCAGGAATTCATAGTGCCCGTATCGAGTCCGAAATGCCGTCTTATGGATATCAACTTCCTTCACCTTAAGCTGGTGATACCTTGACCTCAAATCTATTTTTGAAAAGACCGCAGCCCCTTTGAGCTGGTCAAACAAGTCGTCTATCCTCGGCAGCGGGTACTTGTTCTTGATCGTTAGCTTATTCAACTAGCGGTAATCTATGCACATACGCATAGATCCGTCCTTCTTCTTTACGAACAACACTGGTGCTCTCCATGGAGACACACTGGGTCGAATGAAACCGCGATCTAGCAACTCTTGGATTTGGGCTTTAAGCTCAACCAACTCCTTTGGTGCCATCCTGTAAGGAGCGATAGACACTGGCGCTGTACCTGGCAGCAGATCGATTCCAAACTCCACCTCCCGATCTGGAGGCAACCCTGAAAGTTCTTCTAAAACACATCCACAAATTCTTTTACTATTCTAACCTCCCCCACGGTGGCTTCCTTTGTATCCAAAGCACTAACAAACATTAGGAATGCCTGCACCCTTTCTTCACCATCTTCTCCACCTTAAGAGCAGACACTACATTAGACAAATAGTCTCTTCTCTCACCTAGCACCACAACCTCATCGTCCTTGGAAGTCTTCAACATCATGCGCTTAGCAGCATAGTCCAGATTCGCACGATACCTCACTAACCAGTCCATGCCTAGGATCAAGTCAAATTCTCCGAACGGTAGCTCCATCAAGTCAGCCAAAAACATCGACCCTAAACCTCTAAAGGTACATCTCTAAAGAGTTTATCTACCACTACCGATTGCCCTAAAGGACTAAGTACAGACATCTTCCTAGAGGCAATTTTAGGTTTCACATTCAAGGTTCCAGACACCATACTAGCAATGTAAGAATGCGTTGACCCAACATCAATCAATGCAGTAAAGGGTAACTCGAAGATGAGGAACGTACCCGTGATAACGTCTGGTGCATCCCCCTCCTCACGACGTCTGGCTGTGTAAACCATCCTAGGCTGTCTTGCATCTGAGCCCCTAGCACCTCTACCCGATGCTCCACGACCTCGACCAGAGCCATTCCCACCGCGGTTCGGCCCATGACCCATCTACATCTGTTGACCACCTCTACCTAGCTACACATACCCCTGACCTACTGATCGAGTCCTAGCCATGTCCTGAGGACAGTTCCTAATCAAATGGTCCCTCAACCCACATTTGTAACACTCATTACTCCTTCCCCAGTATTCTCCTACATGAGACCTTCCACACTGAACACATGGACGAAACTGATTCCCAGCAGCTGGCATAGAAACCCGAACAGGACCCTCAACCCTAGGCTTTTTCTGAAAACCCCCTGATGACGTTGTCGATCCAAAACTCCTCTTATTCCTACCCCTGTCCTTATCCCTGTCCTGCCTCTCAGCTCGCTTAACCTCCTCGGCTATCTTAGCCTTTTCCACCAGAATAGCAAAGTCCCGCTCTCGCTGAGGAGCTATCAATGCCCGCAGCTCATTCCGTAGCCCATCCTCGAATCTCACACAGCGCTCGTAGTCGATTGTAACCATTCCTCTGGCATACCGGCTTAACCGCAAGAATTCTGCCTCATATTCGGTTACTGTCTTACCCCCTTGTACTAGGTTTAGGAACGCCTTCCTTTGTGCATCTATATAACTAGCCCCGACGTACTTCCCTTTGAACTTCACCTTAAAGAAACCCCAATCCACTCGGTCTGCCGGAGTACCCTCTTTGACAGTGAGCCACCACTAGTAGGCCTCATCCTAGAGTAAAGAAACAGCGCCCTTCAACTTCTCTTCAGTTGTGCAGTCCAAGTCATCCATGATTCTCTCGACTGCTTCTAACCAATACTCCGCCACGTTCGAGCTACCTCAGAGACACCTCTGAATACCTCAGCTCCGTTCGATTGAAGTCGCTCAGACACGGACTTTCTAGCCCCAGAACCCACATTTGATCCCGCAACTCTCTCTAAAACCCGGAGCATGGCCTAAGACACTACGTCGTCTCCACCCGTCTGATCTTGAAACTCAGCTTCCATAGCTGGCGGCATCGTTTCATTCCCCGATCCATGACCAGACCCCACTGGTTTCGATACAGTCATCCTACCTCTACCACGCCCATGTGTATTACGTCCACGTCCCCTAGAACTCATGTCTATCGTCATGTCTTAATCTGCTTTAAGAAATTTTATACATTAGCTTTTTGTTCCACTGATTATCCGCGAACAATTTTATGTAAAGAAGTTCGATAGTGGTTCTTTCGATTTCAACGTTATCGTCTCAAGTCTACTGCCCTAATTCAGAGAATCACATTCATTCATCATCAACATCCACAAACTCAAATTCACCACTAGGGCATTTTCGCCCATTCACTACCTAGGGGTATTTTCATAATTTTCCTACAGGCATATTTTCGTAATTTTCCAAAATAAGGTTTCGGGTGATTTGCCAAAATAAGGGTATTTTGGTAATTTTCAACTCGAGGGTATTTTGGTAATTTTGTAAATCAGGGGTATTTTGGTCATTTTCCAAAACCAAGGTAATTTTTTCGAGTCAGAGGTAATTTGGGAATTTAAAAAAAACTAGGGTTTACCTTAGGATTTAACAAAATAGGGTGGCTAGTCCCTTTTTGGGTTTTAATTATAAGGTTTAGTCCTCATGGTTAGAGTAACAAGTCCTCATGGTTAGAGTGAGCAGTAAATACCAACTCCCGAACGCAGTTTGTAGGATTCATCGATGTTAAGAGGAGGTGAGTCACTAGGGACATTGCTTAAATACCAAGCTCTCCTTGAATCTAACATTAATCCTCTCATAGACATTGGTACACCTGTTGCCACACCCTAACTCGGTGACTGGTTCACAGGTTTGTTTGCTCGGTTTAAGTCTTATGATTTTTTTAAGAAGTTGTTCAAACTAAGCCTATAGTCCATCACAGTCTAATTAAAATAGTCTACATCCCATGAAACCCATCAAGCCCACTCATGTATACCACACAAAGATTTGGAATACTTACCTGGCGGACTTGGGCCGGAGATGCGGGTGCCATGCTAGAAGTAACCTAGATAGAAATTCATGTTTTGAAAACCCATCTTTGGAAAAATGTTTTGAGCCCAAAAACCCTCAAAGTCGAGTTTTGAACTGGCTCTGATACCAAATTGTAACACCCCAAACCCGACCCAAAACTCTACAGTCGGATTCAAAATGTTACGGGGAAAGGTGTTGAGAAAATTTGGGTTTTAGAGGTGATTTCTCATTTAAACTTAGCAATTTAAAAAAAAAATGTTTGAGTTGCACAAGTTCAAATCATCATTTGTACGTAAAGTTTGGGAAACCGAAAGGTTTATAAGTAATCCATATTTTGAAAACTTCATTTAAATTCGAGTGTTGCAGATATCTTAGAGTTTCTTTATAAATTAACCATTTGATAACGGACCCAACTTAAAACTTAAAATCCAAAGTGTTTAAAGTGGCCTTATTACAATAAAAATACCCCAAAAAGAAATTAAAAGTTTATAATGTACTTTAAGAATAAAAAATGGCTTCTGCATGGCCACCTTGTATCCTCTCCGACCCGGTCCAAAGTATCACGTATTACCTACATTGTTTGAAAAACGGGGTGAGTCGTTTTGACTCAGTGTGCAATTAAACCACATATTTCCACAAATGGGCTTAGCCCCAAAACCACATCAAATCAATATACCACATGTTATCATGCATTATGTTAACCCAACCCAACCTAATATCCAACCGCTACACACCACCCGTATAACCAACCACCACACACCAGGGGATTACTAAATCGACCCTCCATCCGCTACACACCTCTTTGGCAGTCATGCTGCTCAAAGTCCACATAGTGGTCTAGCCACATATCCACGTGATTAAAATCACAATATCCACGATGAGACTCAAGATTGTCATCAATCCACGATGTAGCTCAAGGCTAACATCAATCCACGTACATAAATGTACACACTTCCCCTTATTCAATATATACCGATCCCCATGCACATGCATCATATTATAATGATATGGCAATATAACATATGAACATACTAGATAGGCACATATGACATGCTTACATGTATCCACAATAATTAACCACAACCACAACATAGATAGTATACTAACCTGGTTACCGGTTTACCCGAATTAGGTAATAGCATCACCACAACCACTATCTCGGCTACCACTCATATTACATATTTTAATTAAAGTAAGTAAGTAAATTGTGTGTTAATTACACACCTGAGAACCTGAAGAACTAGACTATCGATCTCCCTCACGTCCTCACTCGAAGAGATCATAGTGATCTGCTTATCTATGTTGGACGCTCGCCCACAGCCCGGAGGCCAATCCCGAACCGCTGAAACTAACTATTTCTTGAATTTAGGAATCGGGACAACGTGTCCAACCCCTTTCTCTCCTTGACTGGTACTCGAATCCATCAAATAATATCTTGGTTAGAAGACTCAGTTAAAATGCAGAATATCACTATAACGAATCCAAAAGAATACTTTGATGAAAGAATACCCTTACCACAATCGACAAGATCCCGAGGCTATTTGCTTAAGTTTACACGAATGTCCAAATCCCTATACAAGCCCATGTTAGATTCAACCAAACACCTATGATCCAAAAGAAATGACCTTCGGCCAAATAAAAAGTATTACCTTCTCACCTTGAATAAACGAACCCAACCGATCCCTAATATTCCTTCTCACTGACTGCACACAAAAGGCACGAAATCAAGCCCCATAGGTTCGGCCACACAAGAAAACCGAAGTTAGCCTCTAGATTTTTGGCAACCCAAAGAGGAAAAGAGAGATCTAACTAAGAGAGAGCTCCTTACCAACCCACTAAAATCGATTGAGAAGGCTGACAGGAGATGAGTGACGACACTTCCTTTGGAGGTTCGGCTATGGTTCAACAAATGGGAAAAGTGCATTCGACTACAACATAAAAAGAAAAGGTGGGTCAATCGGCTTTTGAAAGTGAAAGAGTGAATGAAATAGAAAAAAAAAGAAGAAGAATGTATGGTTCGGCTTTTGGAATAAGAGAAGAAAGGAGAAAAGTGACCTTAATGGTCTTCTAGAATTTCGGCTATGAGTCAAAAGAAGAGAAACGAGTTGAAATGCTAAGTGATTTTTGGCATATGAGAGGATGAGAGCAAAAAAAAGAATAAAATGGAAATGCAAAATACCACTCTCTAGCTGACACCAAACCCCTATACACTTGTAAAAAGAATTCGGCACTCCTCACCCCCCTCAAAACCGAAAATGCCACCCCCTAAAGTCCCACATTCGGCCACCACCTTCCCTCTCTCTCAAATCCCTTCTTTTCTCCTAATTTCTCTCTACATCACCCATTCAAAGGAGTTTGAATGAGTCCAACTCCTATCTCCCCTCTTAGCCGCATATTTGAGTTGTTTGACTCAATCCACACTTCATCCTTGAAGTGTCCTAGCCGATCTCCAATACCTCCCCTTCTGACGCAAAAAGAAACAAATCCCAAAATGCTACCCATGCTGCTCGAACCCCGGTCCTCCCACCTGCATGAGGCGTCACCCTCATGTGCCCCAAGTGGCGCCTTCCCTGCCACCTTACCACTTCAATTCTTATGCCCTTAAACACCACCTTTATTCCCTTAAGGCCTGACGCCACTAGCTCACCCCTAACTGCTCAAAAAATAAAAATTTACCCAAGACCCAAACTTAACCTCAAGGTTTCCCGAAGCCCCCAAACACACTCACACAACATACAGAGCATACTAACACACAGATATGGATTAAAATGTGAGATAACCTTCTCCCTAAATTCCTTTTTCTTGATCTATATTAGCAAAATTTAAAACATTTTATCAACATTCCAGAACATTAAAAGCGGGCTTAGAATCACTTACTATGGAGCTTGGAAGCTTGAAACAAACCCTATCTATGGAGAACCCTTGAAATTTCGTCCTAATGAAGAAGATGGACATATTTTGCCATCTTTTTCCTTTTTTTAATCTTTTAATTACTAGATGACTAAAATACCCTTCATTAAAAACTTTGGTTATTTCTACCTATGTATGTCCAATTTTGTCCATGAAAGCCTAATGGTATAATTACCATTTAAGGACCTCTACTTCAATTATGCTATTCCATTAAATCCTTTAACATCAGAACTCATATTTATCAACTTTTGCAATTAAGTCCTAATAGGCAAATTAGACATGCAATTCATGAAATTTTCTATCGATATTCTAACACATGCATCTAATCACTCGATAAATTATAAAAATTAATCAGAATAAACTTTTCTACATCAGAAATGTGGTTTCCAAACCACTATTCTATTTAGGCCCTATTTCAGGCTATCACAGGTATTCCACCACTGATAAGCGGAATCTCTCAAAAGAGAAACCACGCACTTCATGCACTCTTCAGGTGTGGAAGATAATTCATCAAATACCCTGATGGCATTTTCAAGCCAAAATTTGGCTCTTTCTGGATCATCATCTTTACTAGCCCTGAATTCTTCGGCTCCTTATTTTCGAATTCTATCAATCGGAGGCTTTTCTCTTCTGACTACTTCTTCCACTTGGGGAGCTACATGGGTAGGTTGAGGAATAGGTGGGGGTGGAGGAGGTGGAGCATTATGATTTGCTCGAATATACTTAGTGTACCAGTCACTCATCATACGGAGAAAGGCTTCCTGGGTCTCTTCTCCTTGACCCAAAGTCTCAGGTCTACTCTCCACTGGCGCAGTCCCTTGCGCGGGAGTCGGTGCATTTCTTGCAGTATAATTGGCTGCAGCTCGGTCAGGACCGAGATCCATTAACTATATAGAAATACAATTCAAATTATCAGGAGTCGTCACACTATCATTATATAAATACTTTTAAGTATGACATGTATGGCTAGACTCATGCTAGTGCTACATTAGTCATAGAATCGACTAAATCGTAGCTTTGATACCACTAAATGTAACATTCCTTCCTCGTGTCTGACATGGAGACATGATACGAGACATTACCATGCTTAACCTTACTTGAACATGCATTCTTGGGCTATAAAATTTCATTCCAACTTAAAAATTTTACCTTCTTAATCATAACACACATATTATAGGCCTATGAGGCCTTAAACTAACATCCGAAGGGTTCCAGAGATCAACCGGAAACTTTAAAGCTCTTAGGAAATGTTTGCCTAAACAGGGCCACATGCTTGTGTTGTCCAAGGGACACGCCCGTGTGCCCCTAAGACATGCCCATGTTCATCACCTGTGGTCGACACTAACTTATCTTACAGTCGAGCACACACCCGTGTCTATAACCCGTGTTCTTTACACGGCCTAGACATGCTCGTGTCTTCTACCCATGGAGCTCTCTGTTTATGATGTCATCATACTCTTAATAGAACACGACCAAGACACATGCTCGTGTGATGGCCCATATGATGAATTGTATTCTTGTAAATTAGTGCAGGGGACACACGACCTACTAACACACCCATGGGGCGGGCCGTGTGTGACACACGCTCGTGTGTCTACCCGTGTGAACAATTATATGGCTATTTTCCAAGCCGATTGCCACCCTAAAACATAATCACACTTATATCATCTCAATCAACTGAATTATTCCATCTATACAAAGGATTAAATGCATAAACTTGTCATCATGAAGTGTTTATAAGTTAACAAATATTTACCAATTTCTAAGTGGCCATATACAAAAGAATGCATAATCTTGATAACTAACCGTTTTCTCTCATTATGACATAACTCAAAATGATCAAGTTCCTATACATGTCATACTCAATATAAATTAACTTTACTATACCAAAATAGTGATTGATAGTGTGATTTCGAGCTCCAACTTTCAATGATCCCCAAGCTAACTTGGAGAAACTACAAGGAAAATGGAAAAGGGAGGGGTAAGCATATAGCTTAGTAAGTTTGCATGAAATTCTAAAGCTAAATAAATGCTCAAACTATATTCATTCATCTAATGAAACAATGGTAATATATGTCTCAATTACGTGGGCATACTTATTCGTACTTACTCACTTTTTTTCTTACCCATCTTAGGTTACCTTATGATTTCTTAACTTGTACTTATTCATGGTACCTGTATCACTCAATCGCATAACTTAACATATATACTAACATGAACATAAACTCAATTCTAAATCATTCTTATCATGAATGAATCTCAAGTCATTCATAAACAAAATTTAGCTTATACCATTTTACATACTTAGCATCTTTTGCTCATGAACTAAACAAATTACCGTAGGATATTCGAACTCATTGAGCTTAAATCGGGTTACCAATGCCATATCCCAGATATGGTCTTTTGTGGGATCACCTCTGGATGCCGATGCCATATCCCAAATATGGTCTTACACGGGATCACTTCTGGATACCGATTCCATATCCCAAATATGGTCTTACACAGGATTTTTAAGCTCGATATCAATGCCATATTCCAGATATGGTCTTATACGAGATCGTACATGAATGTCGATGCCATGTCCCAGACATGGTCTTATATGAGATCATTCTTT
Source organism: Gossypium rotundifolium (assembly GCA_025506655.1). Lineage (NCBI taxonomy): Eukaryota > Viridiplantae > Streptophyta > Magnoliopsida > Malvales > Malvaceae > Gossypium > Gossypium rotundifolium. The sequence goes on from CP106726.1 coordinate 38,144,915, forward strand.
GGTGCCGTGGCCATATCCGGAACCTTCTTTATCAATGTCTTACCCGGAACCTTATTTAGGATTCACACAACATATTTTTATTTCTTCATCGAGACTTCAATGGTATACTTTACATGTATTCAAATCATCATGAAACTTTAGCTTTTACAAACTTACCTCGAATCAAAATATGTATCTTATTTAGGATTCTTACACATCTACATATTCATTTGTTAAATACACATTGACTAAATCTACTCATAATTCATATTTTGGAAAAATTATAATTTTGCCTCTAAACTTTTACAAAATTACACTTTTGCCCCTAAGCTCGTAAAATGATTTTCATTCAATTTTCTTGTATTTCAAGCCTAGCCTAATCACATTCTCAACTATATCAACCTTCAATTTCTACTATTTCACTCATGTGTGACCATTTTCATGACTTATACAATTTGGTCCTTACATGCATTTTTCATGAAAATCACTTAGAAAAAGATGTTTATCATACATCAAACTTTCATATTCCTCCATAAAACATCGAAATACATGCATGTCACACATGGGTAAATTTTTGAACATGAACCCTAGATCAAAATATAGCTAGAAGTAGCTAAACCGATCTACGAGGGTTGCAAAAATACAAAAAATATTAAAAACGGGGCTAGGATGCACTTACTATCAAGCTTGGAAGTTGAAGAAACCCTAGCTATGGCTCTTGCAAATTTTGGCTAAGGTAGGAGAAGATGGACATAATTTTTGCTTCTTTTTCCCTTTTTAATTCATTTATTAACCAAATGATCAAAATGCCCTTAATGGTCCTTTCTTAAGATTTTTCCTTCCCATGTCCATTTTTTTCCATCATCAAATATAAAAGTCTAATTGCTAAATAAGGACTTCTAGAAATTTTCATAATTCTATTTCATACTTAAATCTTCTAGAATCTCATATTTTCCATTCTTAGCCATTTAGTCCTAGTGGACAATTTAATCACTAATTAATAAAATTCTTTCATGAAATTTTCACACAATCATGAAAATACCTCATAAGCCTCATGGGAATCATAAAACTCATATTTTCTACTTCGAATTTGTGGTCTCATACCACTATTCTGTTTTGGCCCTAAGTCAGGCTATTACAGTGTATCTGGTTCTCCTTAAGTTTTGTCCAATATAAAGGCGTTCGGCACTTGCGCCCGTAAAATGCCTCATAAGGCGCCATTTTAATACTTGACTAAAAACTGTTGTTATAAGCGAATTCCACCAACGGTAAATATTTCTCCCAATACCTTGGAATTAAAAAAACACAACATCGAAGCATATCTTCGAGTATTTGTATTACTCTTTTTGACTGCCCATCGGTTTGCAGATGGAAAGCTGTACTGAAGCTCAATTTTGTGCCTAGAGCCTTTTGCAACTTTTTCCAAAACTATAACGTGAATCTCAGATCTCTATCCGAAATGATTGATAATGGTACCCCATGAAGTCTTACTATCTCTGTCACATACAGATCCGCCAATTTATTAAGTGAGTAGTCAACCCGCACTGGTATGAAATGGGCTGACTTCGTGAGTCTATCAACCACAATGCATACCGTATCTTTTTTTTCAGTGTCAACAGTAAACCCGTCACAAAGTCTATGGTAATATGGTCCCACTTCCACTCAGGAACCATAATGGGATGAAGTAGACCCGAAGGTACTTGGTGTTCAACCTTCACTTGTTGACAAATTAGGCATCTCGATATAAACTCGATAATATCTTTCTTCATACCGGGCCACCAATACCATTTCCTCAAATCATTGTACATCTTTGTGCTACCCGAGTGCACAGCTAAACATCCGCTATGTGCTTCATGCAAAATCTTTTGAACAAGTTCATTATTTCTGGGTACGCAGACCCTACCTCGGAACATCAAACATCCATCAGGACTTATCTAAAAGTCTGACTCAATATTTGACTAATATAGAACTCTTTTGGCTTGTAAACCGTTGTCACTTTTCTGAGCTTCACAAATCTCTTGGAGAAATAATGGTCTAGCCCTCAGCTCGACTAGAATAGAATCATCATCTAACAAAGCCATTCGAGTATTCATAGCTCTCAGCACAAATAATGATTTTCTACTCAAAGCATCGGCGACTACGTTTGCCTTTCTTGGATAGTAGTCAATCACCAAATCATAATCCTTGATCAACTCCAATCACCTTCATTGCCTCAAATTTAATTCCTTTTGAGTCATCACATATTTTAGGCTTTTATGGTCGGTAAAGCTCTAACACCTCTCACCATATAAATAGTGTCTCCAAATCTTCAATGCAAACACAATGGCAGCTAACTCTAAGTCATGGGTAGGGTAATTCTTCTCGTGTGACTTTAACTGTCTAGAAGCATATGCTATCACCTTGCCCTCTTGCATAAGTACACAACCCAACCCATTCAGGGATACATCACTGTAAACCACAAATTCTCTTCCCGGCTCAGGTTGCACCAAAACAGGAGCCTCTATCAACAATGCCTTTAGTTTCTCAAAACTCTGTTGACACTTGTCTGTCAAATCAAACTTTAAATCTTTTTGCAAGAGTCTTGTTATTGGGGTAGCTATCATGGAAAACCCCTTGACAAAATGCCTATAATAGCCGGCTAGGCCTAGAAAACTCCTTACTTTAGTTACGCTCCTTGGCAGTTTCCAATCTACGATTGCTGAAATCTTACTCGGGGTCGACTCTAATTCCATCTCCCGAGACAATGTGCCCCAAAAAATCTAACTTCCTTCAGCCAAAATTCACTTTTACTAAACTTGGCATACAATTGTTTATCCCTCAAAATTTGTAAAACTATTCTCAAATGCTCGGCATTCTCGTTCTTGTCTCGAGAGTAGATCAATATATCATCGATGAAGACCATGAAAAATTTATCCAAGTATAGCTAAAAAATATGATTCATCAGGTCCATGAAAACGACAAGGGCATTCGTTAGACCAAAAGGCATGACCAAAATTTCATAGTGGCCATTCCTAGTCCTAAATGCGGTTTTCGGTATGTCCAAGTCCTTATTAAGTCTATCTTGGAAAATACTGTGGCTCCCTTCAATTGATCACACAGATCATCAATTCTCGGCAATGGGTACTTGTTCTTCATAGTTACCTTATTAAGTTACCGATAATCTGTGCATAATCTCATAAAACAATCTTTCTTCTTCACGAATAAAACAGGAGCACCCCACGGAGAAAAACTCGATCTTGCGAAACCTTTGTCTGTTAGTTCTTGCAACTGTGCTTTCAACTCTTTTAATTCAGTTAGGGCCATTCTATATGGAGCAATAGAGATGGGGGCAGTACCTGATAGTACTCAGAGTTAACTCAATCCCGAATTCGATCTCTCTAGCTAGAGGTAACCCTAGCAATTCTTCTGGGAAAACATTTGAATACTCGTATACTATGGGTACCGACTCAATTCTCAACTCAGTCTCTTTAGTATTTATCACAAAGGCAAGGTAAACTTTATACCCCTTTCTTAAATACTTTTGAGTCAACAAGGATGACACCACTACTGGTGATCTATCTTGCTCGTCTGATTCAACACGAATAAAATTCCTATTTTCACATTTCAACTTAATAAACTTCTTTCAACAACTCATGATTACATCATAGGTAACTAGCCAATTCATCCCAAGGATGGCATCAAACTCATCAAATGGTAATAACATAAGATCAACCGAAAAGCAATCACCCCTAATTGTCAAAGGGCAACCTTTGCATACTCTATCAACCAACACAGACTTGCCTAGAGGATTAGAGACTCTTATTACAAATTCAGTAGACTCTATAGGCATACTAATGTTAGAGACTAATTTTATTCATATATAAGAGTGGGCAGATCCCGGATCAATTAAAGCTATAGCACGAGTTTTATAAAGAGAAAATGTACCCGTGATTACGTCAGAGGAATATGCTTCTTCACGAGCACGAATGGCATATGTTCTTGCCAGTGCTCTACCCTCGACTCTTGCAGTCTGCTCTCTAGATGGAATCTTGTTACTCATTTCATTTCATTTCCTGGGTATCTCTGCGGTCTTCCTCTAGCGGAACTTCCCAGTCTTGCATTCAGGGACTTCTCTTTCTCGCCCACCTCGGGCAATCTCTGATAAAATGGTCTAAAGACCCACATTTGAAACAAGCTTTCTTATTTGCCCAGCACTCACTAGAATAACGCCTGCCACACTGCGGGCATTCTGGTCTACTTGGTCAAACGTTTGCCACACTAGCAACTGATTCGGTCTACGCTTTAGACCCAAAAAATTGTTTGCCCTTACTTCAGTTTGAAAACCCGACCGAAGTAGCTGGTCGAGTAGCAAAATCCCTCGATTTCTTAGATAAAGATTGGAGTGACTTATTCAGCTGTCTTTTCTTTGAGTCATAAGACTCAATCCCAACTCTTCTTTTCTCCTTAGCCAACTCTTCAGCCTTACAGGCTCTATCTACCAACACTACAAATTCTTTTAATTCGAGAACTCTAACGTATAAACAGATATCCTCATTTAGCCCGTCTTCGAATCTCTTGAACATGATAGCCTCGGTAGACATGCACTCCTGGGCATACTTGCTAAGCCTTACTAGCTCTCGTTCATAATCGGTCACTGTCATTCGGCATTGCTTTAGTTCCAAGAACTCTTTCCTCTTATGGTCGATGAATCTCTAGCTGATATACTTCTTTCAGAATTCCTCTTGGAAGAACTCCCAGCTAACTCTCTCCCTTAGTACCACCGACACAAGGGTATTCCACCACCGATAAGGCAAATCTCTCAAGAGAGATATCGCACACTTTAGGAACTTTAGGCACTCCTTATGGTATTTTTGAGCGAGAATTTCGCTCTTTTCGGATCATTGTCCTTACTAGCCCAAAATTCCTCGACTTCTTATTTCCAGATCTTATTGACTGGAGGCCTTTCTCTTCTCATTACCTCAACCACTTGAGGAGCTACCAAAACGGGCTGAGGAATAGGTAGGGGTAGAGGGCATTGAGCATTAGGATTTGCTCGAACGTACTCAGTGTACCAGTTACTCATCATATGAAGAAAGGATTCTCGAGCCCCTTCTTCCTGACCAAGGTCTCTAGTCTACTTTCTACTGGCGCAGTCCCTTGCACTGGAGTCGATGCATTACTCGCAGCATCATCAGCTGTAGTCTGATCGGGATCCATGACTATATACAAAAACACAATTTAAAACGTCAAGAGCTGTCACACTATCATTACACAAATTCTCTTACGTATGGCATGTATAGCTAGACTCATGCTTATTCTACGTTAGTCTAGAATCGACTAAATCGTGCTCTGATACCACTTAATATAACACCCTTTACCCGTATTCTACACTGAAACCAGGTACGAGGCATTACCATACTTAACTCACAAGGTTATACAACTTTGGGTTATCAAATTTCATTCCCAATTTAAAACTTTCCATTCACATATCAAACATCCTTATAGTGGGCCTACGAGGCCCTAAACACACGTCAGAAAGGTTTCAGAAAGAAATCAAAAACTTGCACGCACTTAGGAAAATTTTACCTAAACAGGGGTGTGCAATGGGACACGCCCGTGTGGTATTTTACATGCCGTGCTTTTCACCCGTGGTCGACACTGACTTGCCCACACAGTTAGCCACACGCTCCTGTGCTGTACCCGTGGTCAACACTGACTTGTTCTACACGGCCTATCACACGCCCGTGTGCTTCAGCCGTGTGGCAATTTAAAATCTAAATTCAAGGTGCAGACTTCACACGGCCTGGGTACAATCCCATGTTTGTGGTCGTGCTCCTACATGGTTGAGACACACATCCGTGTCTCATCCCTTGTGTTTACTACTAAGCATCCTGACTTTGTAAACCTAGCATGCAGAGGACGCACGATCGATCAACATACCCATAGGGCTGACCGTGTGTCCTACACGGCTTAGACACACGCCCGTGTGTCTACTCGTGTGGACATAAAAAGGCTATATTCCAAGCCAAATGCCTCCCTGTATAGTAAGCATACTAACTTCAACTTATATAAGCATCATTCATGACCCAAAGGCACATCCAAGAACTCAATTCAAAGCATTCTCCCAAGAATAAACTACATAATTTCATTATCATTGAATATATATAAACTTAATAAGTGATGGTCCATTTTCGATGACCATTTACAAAATGACTTTGGTAACATACATAGCCAACACTTTGGCTAACAATTATGACTTAACAAAATACCAAGTCCTATACATGTCATACTTAAAATAAGTCTAAATTGTTATACCAAAGTGATGTTGATAGTGTGATTTTCAAACTCCTGTGTCCCACGATCCCCGAATTATCTTGGCAATACTACATGGAAAAGGGAAATGAGAGGGATAAACACAAAGCTTAGTAAGTTTGCATGAAAATAAGTAACAACAATAAGCTCATAATAACATCAATCCATAGCATTAGATAACCATACAAAGTCAGAAGCACTTTGCCATACTTACTCGTACTTGTTCTTATCTGGTACATACCATGCCACATATCATAAACATTCCTCGTGAATTTTCTCACGAATACCTGTATGCACTCATTCACATGACTTTAATACAATTCTCATTTCTATTTCCAATCAAATCTATTTATCCAAATAAATCACTAAGGATACCTATAGATGCATATTCATTATCATTAGCATAAACACGAAGCCAATGCCACATCCCAGATATGGTCTTACATAGATCATCTCTGAATACCGATGCCATATCCCGTATATGGTCTTATACGAAACCTCACATCAATATCGATGTCATATCCTGGATATGGTCTTCTATAATTTTTCATATTCAATGTAGAAGCCATATCCCAGATATGGTCTTATATAGGATCTCAATTCGGTGCCGATGCCATGTCCTCGGCATGGTCTTACACGGGACCTCATCCATCTCAACTTTCTCATTTAACACCAAGTACACAATTTCATAAAATGTCGTATAACAATATAATATCAAATATTCTCAAACTTACGAGCATAAATGTTGAATTTATTGCATACAAACTTACCTCGATTTCAAAATGAGCTAGATCTTCAATCTAGTCCGAGACTTTATTCTTGCCCCGATCAAGGTTGATTCTTGTTTCTTCTTGCTCTGTAATAGCAAATTAGCTCGTTTCAATCATCACATTAATAAAAGCATTTTAATAATCATGCTTTGGTAAAATTACTAATTTGCCCTTACACTTTGGCAAAATAACCATTTTACCCCTAGGCTCGAAAAATAATTCTAATCAAATTTCTACCTTTAATGAGCCTAGGTGAACATTTATTTCTCTTATGGCTATCATCAAAACCCAACATTTCACACAATTTACTACCAATTTTACAACCTTTACAAAAAGGTTCATTTAGGTGTTTTCATGGTAACACCTTTCACAAAAGTTATTCATCTAACAACTAAGACTCATTTTCTTCCATAAAATGCAGCAAATAAAATTGAAAGCTCTCATGGAAAAACTCTAATCTTTTCACCATATTGCAAATTAGTCCCCTCTTTAGAAAGCTTAAGCTCTAGGGGTTCTAAAAGTACAACTATCATCAAGAAAAACAATTAAAATCACTTACTTGAATGGAGAAGAGTTTGCTGAAATTTTGAGCTTTCAAAACCCCTATTTTGCTTGTTATTTTCGGTGGAAAAGAAGAGAGGAAAGTTGATATCTTTTTCCTTTCTTTATTTTATTATAAATCCTTAATTTAATCTACCTAATCTAACAACTTTGACCAATTTTGACAATGTTTGCCCCCTATGGCCGACCACTCCATTCTTAGAGATCTAATTTCACTTTAAAGACCCTAAATTAATATTCTTTGGCTGTTAGGAACCTTTAGCTTATAAAATAGAATTTTTACACTTTATGCGATTTAGTCATTTTTCACGATTAAGCTTGAAATTGCTAAAAATTAAAGCATCAAATTTTCATGCACTTATATAATCATGCTCTAACTTATAAAATAACATGAAAATAGTTTTCTTGAATCTCAGATTAGTGATCCCAAGATCACTGTTTTGACTAGCCCCTAAATCGAGCTGTTACACATATTCATCAGATCAAACTTACCTTCTTGTAATGATTTATATTTTACTCTAATTCAATTTAACTAAACCACATATATACATACATATATATATATATATATATATATATATATGCTAAACATGATATATAACCTTATAATAACATACCAAAACAATTCATTTTTAGCCATCCCAATGGCTAAGTTACAAATAACTATTTACATGCCAACATAAGCCAAGTTAACCTATACATGCTATTATATCAAAATAAGATTACTTTTTTATACTAAAACAAGCTGGAGGATAGTGTGATGATGCTCTGACTGTTCTCAACATTAATGAGCTTCCGAACACTATAATACAGAGAAAATAAAACCTAGTAAGCATTTAATGCTTAGTAAGTTCATATAACATGAATTAAACTTACCAATCACATTCAATAAAATAAGTATATAATAACATGCTTCCCAACAAATTGGCTATTTGCCTAATCACATACAATCAAGTAAGCAAGTTAGTCACATATTTCATTTATGCATTAATTAAACATGGATGAGCTCATCATGTTACACTTTCAGGTATTTTAGGAACACTCAAGATATAATTCAGTGAACCTCATAATTTCTCATTTTAGGGATTTATCCGTTGAATCATTGAAATTTCGATGGATACTCAGCTCAGGTAGTATACACAAGGTGTACAAAATAGTAAGCCATCAACTCATAATCAGGGGTACCCATTAGGACACATAATCAAAGAGCACACTCTCGAGCCACATACTAGGATGCTCAGATGAGCCATGTAACAGGACACTTATTTGGGCTAAACAGGAAACTCATAAGAGTTTTACTTAGGGAGCTCATAGAGCTTAACAGATAACTCTGAAAAGTTAAAATCAGGGAGCACCAGATAAGGTAACAGAGAGTTCAAGCAATCCATATCAGGAAGGCAATAAGAGCCTATATCAGAACACTCATGTAGAGCTGTGTTTGTGTTTGCAATATATGCTGGATCACAACCGATCGAATCATGCAACAGGATGCTCACAAAGAGGTGCGGTAGTGTGCAACACATGCAAAGTCACTACCGATCAAGATGCTCGCAAGAACTATATAACAGGATGCTCGAGAGGGCTATAACAGGATTGCTTGTCCAAGCTATATTCTGTCCGCAACATATGCAAGACCACATGTAATATAGGAAATCACATATCTCCATCAAATTTCATTATTCAATCGAAACTTAATATTTTTCAGATATGATTGAACATATGAATATTTCATTTATTTTTAACATTTATATAATTTATACAATCACATACCACATTCAATTCAAGCATATAAATAAACACAATTCGATTACACGAACTTACCTCGACACTTGTTTGTGTATGAAAATCTACTAATCCAAAACTTTTTCTTTTCCTCGATCTAGCTTCGAATTTGAGTTGTTCGGATCTATATGAATGAACTTAATCATCAATTTATCACATTTCATATTCAATTAGATTTAATTTATAGTTTAGAAAAAATTACCATTTTGCCCCTAAACTTTTCATAAATTTCTATTTCGTCCCTAGGCTCAAAAAATGAAATTCATACAATTTAATCATTATTCCAAGCCTAACCAAAATTTTCATATAACATTTATAGCACATGTATTTCACAAAATTTAGAATTTTTCCACAACTTTTACATCATTGAAATTTAGTCCCTAAATTATAGTTTCATCAAAATTCTCTTCCTAAAAGTTGTTTATCTATCAACAACCTTTCATTTTCTACCATAAATTTAAAAAAATTTCAACATATTAATCCATGGAAAAATTTGTTACTTTGATAACTTTTCAAATTAATCCCAAAAATAGATAGATTAAACTATCTCGATCTTAAAAATATAAATAGTACTAAAAACGGGATAAGAAAACATACCTAATTAAGCTTGATTAGTTTTATTTCTCCCTCCTAGGGTTTTCATGCAAATTTTGGGGAAGGTGATGAAAAATAAGATGATATTTTTTATTATCATCTTTTAATTATTTTGATTTCCAATTTAGTCCTTAGCCGTTTTCTAAATTTCCATGGATGAATCATCAAAAAATATCTACTAACTTTTCTTTAATGGTCTAATTACCATATAAGGACCTCAAGTTTTGAATTCCATAGCTATTTGATACTTATAGCTACTAGAAATCAACTTTTGCATTCTATGAAATTTGGTCCTTTCCATAATTAAGCACATAATCGATAAAATTTTCTTACTAGAATTTTCATATAACATTCCTATCATAATATGAACCATGCAATAATGTTAGAATAAATTTTCTTTCTGACTCGAATTTTTGGTTCCAAAACTACTGTTCCTATTTCACTTAAAATGGACTATTACATTAGCAAACTGTCTGACCCCATTGGGTAAATAAAAAAATTTTAGTAGATGAAATTCAAATAGTTGTATTTGAACCCTAATTCAGTTAGGATATAACCATTTGGTTCCAAAGTGAGATACATAATAATTAGGATTGAATGGTGGTAATGGTCTGTGGAGACCGTGTTGAGGGAGTATATATAGGTGTGTGTGGGAATGGAATTCCTCTCAATTTTGCTTTCAAAATATTTTTCTTTAAGCATCGTATTCTTCAATCGCCCTAAAGATGAAGAGGATGTAATTGAAGAAAGTTCTACATGTTGCAACCGTTGTACGGATTTGAGTCTAGAAGTAGAAAGTTTGGGAACTAGTAAGTTTCCTTATCCGTTTTGACTTGTGGATTGAAGAAAATAAGTAGAGTAAGAAAACTCAAAGTTTTTGGATAATTGTAGAATCTAGGTCATAAGGGTTGAAAACCTTTAGTTTAGCTGATACATGGTTTTCATGCTTAGCTACCAAAACGAAGGAGGCTCTAGCGTTCGAAAAAGCTAAGCTGAGGAGGTAAGAAAACAAGGTGAGTTTTCACTTTCCATTTCTGATATGCTGTATGTTGACCATTGAAGGTTGATGGCATAAAGATGAGCAGGATTATATGCATCCACCAACATATCGTTATTAAAGTAATGGTTATGAATTGCATGAAATGCATGTGTATATATGTACATAAATGTATTAAGGAATAACAAAGAGGATTATTAAAAGGTTTAGAAGGAAATAGAATTGAAAAATAAGGGGTGAATCTGTCAGATACCGCCATACGTTGTTTCTGATTAGCACACTGTGGTCGTATGATTCGCCACCCTATAGGCTTGCTGGCGAGTCATAGTATTGATGCATATTAGCGTTAAAGTATCCACCCATTAGCAGTATCTAAGGGTTTAATTACAAGGTATCTTCAAGGAAAAAAAGATTACGCCTAAGGAAGAGTACACGTGCAGTATTAGCTTAGCATTAAGAGCCTATCAAGTGTATGGGAAAGTTGTAGGAGAATTGATTAGTTTTAAGATAATTCCATACGTGAGTCACCACCAAGGTATAGTATGCCTAGTTTACATGAGCACTATTCTAGTTGTTTTTTTGTAACAAAATTAGTTGGGAGTCAATTGGATTGATTAGACCCTCTTTGTGACTGGTGAAAAAATAACGAAGGTCTTCATTGGATTCTCCTTACTTTTCCTTAGATTTTTGTGGGAAATTAGGAAGATTAGGGTTAGGTAAGTATTGTCACTTGTCAAAGTCCATAGTAAGGGGATAAGGAGTTTATATTTAGTAAAAGAGAATACATTCCAGATGAGTTTACTTTCTACTTTATGTTCTAGTTTTTATTTCAACCTAAACATTCTTTTTTCTTTGATAAGATAAGGCTAAGACCTCGTTTAATCAAGGGATGATTTAACCTTCTGGTAAGTCTTAAAGCCCTGTATGTTATAATTGTTGATGAGTAAGAATGATAAAAGGTGTGAGAACAGTAGGGTGTGAGTGAAAGGCCCTGCACAATGGTTGAACATAGTTGAAACATTAGTGAACTATCTATAAATTGGGACTCTGATGAAAATTTCTTGTAAACAATTGCTACTATTGGATTGGTAAGGACAATTGAAATAGAAACTCCAAGTTGAAGTAAATGTGAGTCTCTGGTGAGTCATTGGACCCGAGTTCTACGCGATATATTATGATGATTCCTTGTACAATTGATGTTCATATAGATGTGCATATCTTCTTGAGAATTTTTTGTATTTATGAGTGGTTGTGCATATTCTTTGTGAAACATTTGTATGTATGTACTTAAGTGTATAATGCATTGCATGAATATAACAATGTGTAGTAATCATGCTTGGGAAATTATGTGTTAGGAAGTATGATTCTGTTAAGATTATAAGTTAAATATGTGTATATGCGTCCATTATGTTATTTGAGTAATGCATGACCAAGTATGGTTGGCGATAAGGGGGTTCAAGCGGAGTGTTAGGAAAGTATGTGATACGATGAAGGACCCCACTGTTGTGCTTTGATGACATCATCCAAGACAGTAAACATAAGGCCAATATGGCGAGCATGTAGTTCATTGAGATTGTAAACACGAGGTTCACTGGGATAGTAAACATGAGAAAAGGTTAGTATGGTAGGTATGTGGAAGACTGTCACGTGATTACGTGCAAGTGTACACGGTAGTACAAGTAATGAATAGTAAGTAAAGAGTATTGTCTCTATAGAGATTGTTGTGTAAATTATTTGCAAAGTTAATGATAAACCGTAAAAGTAACATATTTTAGGCCCACATTTAGCATACTTTTTGATGATTTATCCCTTGAATTATGTAATTTGGTGCTCTAAATCCGTTGTTTTCATCTTTTATACCCAGGAGAGCACTAGAGGATGAAAAGAATGAGAAACGGGCTTAAAACAAACCAAATTAGGTCGAAATGGAAATCGGCACGGCCTGGGCCCAAGACCACACAGCTGTGCCTCTGTAATTTACTCTAACATAGCCTGGACCTCAAAACACACGGGCATGTCTCTTCAGCAGACTCGAACACGGCTTGGCCGCGATCCATACGGACGTGTGCCATGGCCGTGTCCCTACCCACCAAGAGGAGTTTTACTCAGAATAGGATACTTGGAGGCAAAGAAACACATTCCAAAGCCTATTCAAACACCCTAGTAGGGATTCTACTTGAATTAGGATATGTAGGGGCCAAGTAAGGCATCTCAAAGTCTATATAAACACCTTAGGGGGCAACTTAAAGAGGGAGTTTGGCAGAAGCCTTCTGCTGGGGCTTTTGTCACGGTAACCCAGGGCTTTAGTCAGGGGGCATCTAGCTAGGCCAAAGAGGGCAGATTTGTGGAGATTTACTCAAAGACAGCCAGTTGGTTCATCTCAAGAAGCCAAAATTACACTCAAGACGGAGGATCTCTCCTTCAATTCTTTTAGAGGGTTTTAGGGATTTCTTATGTTTTGTTTTATCTTTTCTTTTGAGATGTTTTCTTTTATTGTTATGAACTAAACCCTCAGATACCTAAGGGGGATGAAACCTAAGATGAATCTTGTTATCGTTTGCTGAACTATATGATAAATATTTGACTTGTTCTTCATTATGTGTTTTGAATTCTTGTGTTGGTATTTCTGGGATATTAATTCAAGTATGATGTGCTTAGGTGGAGGAGCAAAATTCCCTGCCTAAGAGTAGATCTAGCATAATTAAGCGGAGTTGATCGCGTGCCTAGAGGTAGGGTGACGAGATTTTTTGAATGAGGGTGAAACCTAATATGGGAGTCCATAGATCGAGTTAATGTAAACACCTTTAATATGGGAGTCCATAGTCGAGGTAACTAGTCCTAAAATCAGCACCTTTAATGTAAACACTACTCAACTTAAACTTTATATCAATAACCGAATTGATCGCATGAGAAAGAATTTTCACCTCCTCAAACCACCATGATTATGCGAATGACAGATAAGTCTAGCTTAAGACTTTAAACGAGCGCTTCTCGGGAGCAACTCGAGCACTTACTCTACTAATTAGTTTCGTTTTATTTCTTTTTGTATTTAGGCATAGGTTTCCATACCCACACAGCCATGGCCGTGGCCGTGTCGGCACCACAGGAAGGAACACGGGCGTGGGATGTATCTCCATTTAAACCCCCTTCTTCCCTTCTCTTTTCCAGTTGTCTTTCTTCTTTCATTTTCCATTTTTTATTTTTATTTTTATTTTCTTTATTATTTTCTTATTATTCTTCATGCCATTTAGATTTAGCTTAGGATACAATAAAATTAGAACGGCTGCTTCGAGGATTCAATTTCAAATGGTTCGAGACACTTCCCCACGTTCACCTCCAATCTTATCTGGTTTCTTTTCATTGACTTCATCCAAAATTCAGGAAGTTTCACTTCTCTCCCAATCTTATGATTTTGTGATTATTTTGATATTATCTATCTTTTTACATTAAGGTCAATGTACATCTTAAGTGTTGGGGGGTTAACTATAGTATTATTTGAAAATCCTTGAATTATGCCTTATTCTAAAGTAAGTTTCTCATATTATGATTAGAATGAAATTTCCCTGATTTATATTTTTATTGATATGCTTTGGATTAAGTCATTGATAATTGTGCATTGATAATTAAATTTGAAAGATACTAGAGAATCGAGCATGATGAGTCTATTTTCAAAATTTAAAATTTTGTTAGGTTGTCTACCTGAATCTAATTGTTACCTTGAAGTTTGAAATTTACAGGGATTGATATCAAAAACCCATAATTTTTGTGATATTTTGAGCCTTATAGAGCATATATTCCTTTTTATGCTCACTTTATTGATAATGAGTGTGTCAACACTGAATTGTTATTCTAGAACTTGCCGCGATTATACATGTCAAGATCACATTTTTGATTTGATATACTGAGATGAGAAAGGCACCTAGGCTTTAACCCACTCACTCCACTAAAAGCCTATCTTCATAATTAACCCCTAGTGAACCCCGTTGATCCTAACAACCCCTTTTTATTGATTCACCCACTAATATTAACCCAAAACCCCGCTCGTATTTGTTATCACCATTCCTTTTGACTACCCTTTTTGTCGAGATTTGATTTGAACAGTTGCCCAACTATGTTCTATATTTCAGTTGTTAAAGTTCTTTCTCATTTATGTAAATATTTTTGTTGAAAAAAAAATCGAAGTATATTCAGTATTGGTACTATGAAAAGTGAGCATGTACAATTAAAATTCCACCTATTGAAGAAGGAGCTCGTATTATTAGTATTAGTATTAAAAATTTTCAATTGATGTAGTTTTATTATCAATTTATTTTTCTAGTTAGGTAATTTGTTAATTCAATCTCGATTCTAACTCTTCTAATTTAACCTTTATCCACACCTTTCACCCAAGCCCGTTACAACCCTGTTAAAGACCTTTTGATTTGTGTATCACCCAAGCCTATGAGATTAACTTTTCATGTTCGACTTATGAGCGCTTATTCTTGAACCTTAAACACTTCGAGTGCTTTGAGTGGATCTTTAGTAAGGATGTCAATCCTTATCATTTTTGAATCAAAGGTAATTATTTAGATAAGGGGAGACACCTATGTTTTCGTGCTACAAATATATAACTTAGAATTGTTTGAATCTTTAGGAGTCTTTGAGTTAAATTATCCATGTATGAATTGTCTATGAATTATGATGAGACATTGTTGACGAGAATTATGAAATGTGGAAAGTTCATTTTAATTGTAAGTTGAGAATTTTGCTTGAGGACAAGCAAAAGCTTAAGTGTGGGGTATTTGATAAACCGTAAAAGTAACATATTTTAGGCCCACATTTAGCATACTTTTGGATGATTTATCCCTTGAATTATGTAATTTGGTGTTCTTAATCTATTGTTTTCATGTTTTATACTCACGAGAGCACCGGAGGATTAAAAGAACGAGAAACGGGCCTAAAACAGACCAAATTGGGTCAAAATGGAAATCGACACATCCTGGGCCCAAGACCACACGGCTGTGCCTCCCTAATTTACTCTAACATGACCTAGACCCCAAAACACACGGGCGTGTCTCTTCAGAAGACTCGAACATGGCCTGGCCACTATCCACACGGGCGCGTGCCATGGGCGTGTCCCTGCCGCGGCCAAGAGAAGTTTTACTCGGAATAGTATACTTGGAGGCAAAAAACACATTCCAAAGCCTATTCAAACACCCTAGTAGGAATTCACTTGAATTAGGATATGTAGGGGCCAAATAAGGCATCTCAAAGTCTATATAAACACCCTAGGGGGAAACTTAAAGAGGGAGTTTGGCAGTAGCCTTCTACTAGGGCTTTTGTCAGGGTAAACCAGAGCTTTAGTCAGGAGGTGTCCAGATAGGCCAAAGAGGGCAGATTTGTGGAGATTTAATCGAAGATAGCCAGTTGATTCTTCTCAAGAAGACGAAATTATACTCAAGACGGAGGATCTCTCCTTCAATTCCTTCAGGGGTTTTAGGGATTTCCCATGTTTTGTTTTATCTTTTCTTTTGAGATGTTTTCTTTTATTGTTATAAGCTAAACCCTAAAATACTTAAGGGGGATGAAACCTAAGATGAATCTTGTTATCGTTTGCTGAACTATATGATAAATATTTGACTTGTTCTTAATTATGTGTTCTTAATTCTTATGTTGATATTTCCAGGATATTAATTCAAGTATGATGTGCTTAGGTGAAGGAGAAAAAGTCCCTGCCTAAAAGTAGATCTAGCATAATTAAGCGGAGTTGATCGTGCGCCTAGAGATAGGGTGACGAGATTTTGCCAGATTAGGGTGAAACCTAATATGGGAGTCCATAGATCGAGTTAATCTAATTCTAGGGGTTTTAATTAGAAAGAGATTTCAATTAATCAACCTAGGGTTAGACGTTAGTCGTCTCAAGAGAGGGATTAATATATGTTAGGGAATCTTATGGATCAAGTCAAGTGAATAAATCGTCTGGTTCAGTGTTAGATGACAAGTAAAGTCTAGGTGGATTCTTCCTTGGGTATCGTCTTAATCAATTGGTTTTTCCTCAAGTTATTTTCCAAATTTCATTCTTCTTTGTCTTAGAAGTCATTAGTTTAATAGTTAGTTAATTTAGATTAAACAACAAATTCCCTTAATTCTTAGGCTAGATAATAAAAAGAGAGTTAGTATTAGTACTTTTGGTTCCTTTGGGATTCGACATTTCGGTCTTGCCTAAACTATACTACTGTTCGATAGGTGCGCTTGCCTTCATCGTTGTCTTAGTTAGTTTCCAGGTTCGATCATTCTTTATATAAATTTTAAGACTCGATAAAACAACGATCAGTTAACTATAAACAATTTGAAAGAATTTAAGTAAAAAAAATATTGTTGATGAGATTCGAAAATAATGTTAAGGATGTAGTCAGATTTTAAATACCCACAAAATTAAGCAACAAACCTTGATGAAAGTAATTGCAAAAAAAAAAAAAAGATTAAACACAAGATTTAATAAAACACAACATATATATACTGGAATAAATATTTCACTTAATAAGAGTTTATTTGCAATCATAAAAGGAATATCATGAAGGATTGTGGCAATATGAAAAATCATTAAACTAAAATTTAATTAAAGCATAGGCTTCTCTCAAAGTCCTATTATGTTCCTAAGTTATTATGCATTTGGCTATGTCAAAACTAACCTAGAAAGCACCCTTCCGGGCATTTATACAGTTTATGCATATAACAATTATCTTTCGATACCGACATGAAATGTACCATTTAGGTATTTTGTCTATTAACTATTATCGCTTCTCAGATTAAAAAGTTAATTCATTACTTACAAATGTTGGCCATACATTTACAAGTATTAACATGAATTAAACCAAAATGAATGAAATAATCATTTGCAAAAAATATTCACAATACAAAAACCAATTAACTCAAATCATGATTCATACTTATTCTGAATAAATAAAATTAAGTCATGTAATATTAAATTGAAAACATAAAGATGAGATGCAAAATTGTCATTCAATGCAGTAAACATCAATTAATAATAAAGAGAAAGGGAAGAAGAGTAGTCGAGGGGGGTTATCCATGGCCAGTTCACAATAAGAACATAAAACAATTAAATTGTGGGGGTTTATCTGCGACTGCTCATTGCGGCTTCCTATGGTGGCTCTCCTCCTTGTCTTTGCATTAAATCACCAAAATGTTCTCAAGTCGTCTCTCTCTGAATGCTCTCATTTTCAGCAAGTGAATTTCCTTACTTTGTGGCAAACAAGT
Organism: Gossypium rotundifolium; assembly: GCA_025506655.1. Classification (NCBI taxonomy): domain Eukaryota; kingdom Viridiplantae; phylum Streptophyta; class Magnoliopsida; order Malvales; family Malvaceae; genus Gossypium; species Gossypium rotundifolium. The sequence continues at coordinate 38,163,146 of CP106726.1, forward strand.
GTTTAGCAAGCCATGAGAAAGACAAGAACACTCAAAGGATTTTGTTTTTTTTTTTTCAAAATTGGTGTGTTTTGATGAATAAAATGAAATATCCTTTTATAGCCTTCTAGCCCCCAACGTCCCTTGCTATTTTTAGCAAGGGAATCCTTGATTTCCTCTCCCTTTAGTGCTGTACCTTGATGTGAGGAAGAGTGGGTTGAGACTTGATAATTTTAGTAAGGAGGTTGGCTTATTTTTCTCCTTGTATGGCTGACCTTTTAATGGTAAAAAGAGGGTTGGTTTTGACTTTTATTTTTAGTAAAGGAGTGGATGGTTTGAGGCTTGAATCAAGGGGAATGGTTGCTAATTTTTATTTTATGGAGACTGAGGTCAAATCTGTGAATTTTTAGAGTTGAGTGGTTGGTTATGGACTACTAATTTTAGCAGTGGATGTTGTCATTTTATTTCATGGAAAAGTGGGTAAATGGAATGGGTTTGGGCCTTCAATTAGACAATACTGGGCTTCCATGTAATTGAATCTAGAACGAAGTCATTTTGAAGTCTACATGACTGCCTCTTGGATCTTTTAACCTGTACTTGTTTAAGACGAAAATATATCCAAAATTTGGTCATCCTTTCCCTTAGCCCAATTATTCTGAAAAATAATAAAATATCATGAATTTAACATAAATTTCATAAACTTAAGACATTCCCATAGAAATTATAAAATATCATAGAACTGAGTATAAAACCACAGAAAATGGTATTTATTTACTCGAAATTAGCATAAATTGTACATAAAAGAGTGCTAAAATATCTATATATTTTAGATTTTACACACACCCAAACTTAAATTATTGCTCGCCTTGAGTAATGCTAAAAACATGTCATATATTTGTAGAAGTTAATTCATTCAAGCAGTCAGGAGAAAAGAAAAAAGTATACTCTCAAATTATTTCTACAAATATGTAGTTCATATATATAACATATCATCCAATATTTCTTCAAGTGTCTAAATATTAATAAAATCATGATTTGAACAATTAACTTTATGAGTAGAGTTAGAATCACTTAAAAATATATTTTAACATCCCTAAATCAACTAAGCATCATTCCTCAGGTTTATATTTGCCTTCAAATGCTGAGTTCAATGTTTTCCTCTCCACTAATGTAGTCAGCTCAGCAATCTAAATCAATAAGTCTTTATAAGGGTTGTAACGGGGCTAGGTTTAAGGTAGGGTAAAAGGATTGAAAATTTAAGTCTAATAACCTTAAACTTATCTTACCTTGGCCTTCAAAATTGCAACTTCCCATTGAATAACCAACTCTTTCTTTTTTAGTAGCAGCCTCCATCGTTGGATTGTCGTCGATCTTTTTTTGGTTAGCTAGGTCGGGTTTGTGTCATCTTAATCAATTTAGGATGGTCTCGGTTATCCGAGATTCATCAAAAAAACCTGTGACATAATACTTATGTCCCTTTTTGGCTCACATGAATTTTTCTAAAAATAAATAAAATAATTCCTACATGGAGATTATAGTCCACGATCAAATTACATATCCCAAAAAATTAATAATAATTACAACCAAAATCTTAGGAATCACAACTTTGAAAAAATTACTTTATCATGTAAATATTAAAATAATAAAAATACATTCATTCACATGCATAACCTGTAACACCCCAAACCCGGCCCAAACACTACAACCGGATCTGGTATGTCACTAAGAAAATTTTTGTAAAACCAATCGTGTAATGTAAAGCCCAAATGAGAATTATATAAAATGTGCCTTAATAATCAAAAGCCCAAAACTGAATTACATGTCTTTGAAAGAAATTAAAATAAGAATAAATAATAAAGGCCCATAATAAAACTAAAATGTGAACTAATGGCCCATGGCCTTATTACAACGTAGTTTGAATCCATAACATAAAATACTTTGAAAGAAAAAAAAACTATTAAGTGGAACTTTTCACCGGATCCACATATTCTTTTGCATGGCCACCTTGCGCTCCACTCCGGCCCGGTCCGATGCACTAATTGTCACCTGAAAGGTTAGTTTAATTGGGTGAGTCGCGAGACTCAGTGTGCAACCCTCATGCACCACTAGATTTGGGCCTCATAAAACATAATAATAATTTCATTTACATGGATAACAAATAGTATGCAAAGCCCAACCCATTTGCCTAGGTTTCCATCCGCTACACACCCCCGTACCAACAAAACACACCATTGGGGATTTCTACAATCAACCCACACCGCTACACGCCAAGATGGCAGTCATGCTGCTCATCAACATATTATGGCCGAAGCCCTTATAATAGATCATGGCATTAGTCGCTAACAAATCACGGTATAAACTGCTACGTATATACGTATACATATAACTTCTTCCTTTCATCACCCAACCCATGCAAACATGTACAACAATTTACTTGTAACATATAATCATATTATTTACTAACCTGGTGGTCCGCTGTTTAAATCCGAGATTTTGGCTTTTAACGTAACATATAAAACTTATGAACAAATATATATTAATAATCAGATCTAGATGGTGGGAAAGTATTACACACCTGATTCTCGTATTAATGCTTTCTCTACGTCTATGCTACTATCACTCGAGACTACCACTATCGGCCCACGATCTGACTTCGATGTTGGCCCACACCCTGATGGCCAATCTCGCACTACCGAGACAGATCGCTTCTTGTATTTGGGTGTTGGTTGTACAGATCCAACCTTTTCTGCCTGACTGTTATTCGAGTCCATCCTTAATCACAAAATCATTTAAACGATGAGATCTAATTACTTAACAACGATAACACTTAAATCGAATTCTTACCTAGTTAATTGAATCTCGAATGTCGTTGAGAACTTGTCACCTCCTTTCCTACATTCGGCCATCACCAAAAATAGTTAACCAAACCGATGATCGAAAGCCATCTAACACCTTATGTCATTTGGCCGAAAATAAAAGAACAGGAAAGTGGCCATTCGGCCGAACCTACCCTTGACCACCTACCTTCGGCTTTTCACAAATCGGCACTTCAGATCTCGACAAGAAAAGATTCAGCTTCTAAAATTGGAGGGTGAAATCGACGAGGCCTTAAACAACCGATTCGGATTAGAAACTCGATAAAAAGAATTGAAGAATTTGAAAAGAAGCAAAATCCCAAAATTTACCAAATTAGAAGGGTGTTTTCGGCTATGGTGCACCTTCGGGAAAACAAAACTACCTTCGTAGATTCGGTTATGGGAGATGAGGGCATGAACAAAGAGATTCGGCTAAAGTGTTTTGAAAAGAATAAGAAAAGTGTTGTCAGTATTCAGCCAACTAGAAAAAGAAAAGAAAGAAAACTTAGAGGGAGAATGGAGTGGAGATTTCGGCAGAGAAAAGAAAAGATGGAGAGAATTGTTAGCAGAATTTCGGCTAGCCTATACTAAACCGATTTCCCTCCTCCTATAGTTAAGTTTCGGCCAACTCTCTCCTCTTTTGATAGTCTTTAAATCTCATGATAACTCAATCCTTATCTTACCTTTAGGAGAGCCCACATTAAAGCCAACTCCTCCCTCTTTAATTATCAACTTTTATCACATAAATTAAAAGAAAAAGACTCCAAAAAAGAAGCCTAATTGCCGTCCAACCCCTTTCCCTTCTTAGTGCCGAAATTTTACCCCAACACTTGGGCCTCAAGTGGCCACACATGGCCCAATAACCTTCCTCATTGTGACGCCATCATTAATGCCCACTTAGAGCACCTTTTGTCTTCGGGCCACAAGCCCAAATTTTGTCGCTAATCTAATTATCTAACTTAAATTATGAACTAACACCATCTATCAACCACCTAACCCAAATTTTAAAGCCCAACCTATCACTTAAACTACCCATAACATTAATTTAAACCCTAATCCATATATTTAATCAAGGCCTCTACCCGAGCATATTAAACCAACATCTCATATAAATGTACAAGCCCATACTTAGGATGTTACAGTTCTACCCCCTTAAAATAAATTTCGGCCCAGAAATTTACCTGGTCAGAAAAGATGGGGATACTGTTGGTGTATAACATCCTCTGGCTCCCACGTCACTTCTTCTGCGCCATGATTTTTCCACAAGACTTTGACCAAAGAAACAGACTTCCTTTTTAACACTTTTACATCTCGATCCAGAATTTGCACTGGCTCCTCTTCAAAAGACAAATCTGGCCTTACTTCTTTCTCTTCTACCGGCACTACGTGCGATGGATCAGATCGATAACGTCTCAGCATCGAAACATGGAACACATCATGTATTTGCTCCAACTCCGAAGGCAACTCCAACCGATAAGCCACTGGGTCCACACATTCTAGTACCTGATAAGGCCCAATAAACCGTGGACTTAACTTCCTTTTGACCAAACCTCATTATCTTCTTCCACAGGGATACCTTCAAGAAGACTTGATCACCTATCGCGAATTATACCTCTTTTCGCTTTAGATCTACGTAAGACTTCTATCAATCAGACGCTTCCTTTAGCCGAGCCCATATTAACTTCACTTTATCCTCGATTTCTAAAACTAATTCTAGACCTAACACCTTACATTCACCCAACTCTATCCAACATGTTGGAGTACGACATCTCCTTCCATATAACGCTTCATAAGGCGCCATCTAAATGCTAGCTTGATAACTATTATTGTATGCAAATTCTGCCAAGGGAAAATACTCTTCCCAATCGCCCTAAAGTCGATGATGCAACCCTTAGCATATCTTCCAAGATTTGAATTACCTTCTGACCGACCATCGATGCATGGGTGAAAGGCGAGACTAAAGTCTAACCTTGTTTCCATTACTTGATGAAGAGCCTTCCAAAATCGTGACGTGAACCTAGGGTCCCTATCTGATATGATCAACATCGGCACACCATGCAATCTTACAACCTCAGCCACATACAATTTAGCCAGCTTTTGTAAAGAAAAGTCTACTCGAACAGGTATGAAGTGAGCAGACTTCGTCAGCCGATCTATAATCACCCAAATCAAATCCTTCTTAGTGGGTGTAAGGGGTAAGCCACTAACAAAATCCATTGTGATTCTCTCCCATTTCCATTGGGGAATCTTCACCGGCTGCAATAATCCCGAGGGCACTTAGTGTTCAGCTTTGACCTACTGACACGTCAATCATTTTCCTACGATTTTGTTACCTCTTTCTTTAGACCTGGCCACCAAAATTGCTCTCGCAAATCACGGTACATCTTGACTCCTCCAGGATGCATAGCATAAGGGCTACTATGCGATTCCCGAATCCTCTGTCTTAACTCATCATCCTTAGGCATGTAAATCTTCCCATGATAACACAAAACTCCATCATTGTTCAGACTATAGTCCTCCATTCCACCATCCCTCACTCGCAACAGTCGAGCACTCAGCTCTTTATCCCCTAACTATTTTTCCTTAACCTGACTTACCCATGTTGGCTTTACTTGCAACTCAGCCAGCAAACTCCCGTCATCGAATAGACTCAGATGAGCGAACATGGCTCTTAATTCCGATACTACCTTATGGCTTAACGCATCTGCCACCACATTCACCTTACCAGAGTGGTACTCGATCGAACAATCATAATCCTTCAAGAGCTCGATCCACCTACGTTGTCTCAAATTTAGCTCCTTCTAGGTACTTTTATGGTCAATATAAATTACTGACTTCTCCTCATATAAGTAGTGCCTCCAAATCATTAAGGCAAACACTACTGCCACCAACTCTAAGTCATGTGTAGGGTAGTTCAACTCATGCGGTCTCAACTGTCGAGACGCATACGCCACCACCTTTCCTTTTTGCATCAGCACACACCCTAAACCCGTGTGTGACGCATCATAGTAGATAGTAAATTCTTTTCCTGCCTCCAGCTGAATTAATACCGATGCTTCCGTCAGGATTCTCTTCAACTTCTCAAAGCTCTCTTGCTGTTTGTCAGTCCATACAAACAATACTCCCTTCCTCAACAACTTAGTTAGAAGAGCTGCTATTAGAGAAAACCCTTCAACGAACCTTCAGTAATACCCTGCCAAACCTAAGAAACTCTGAACCTCTGCCACAGACTTTGGTGGTTTCCAATCCAATACAGCCTCTATTTTTCGAGGGTCCACCCTGATTCCCTCGGCCAAAACCACATGTCCTAAGAAAGTCACTTCCTTCAGCCAGAACTCACACTTACTAAACTTTGCAAACAACTGCTTCTCCCTCAGAGTTTGCAACACCATGAAAAGATGTTCGTCATGCTCCTCCTCTGACTTAGAGTAGACCAGGATATCGTCGATGAAAACCATGATGAACCGATCAAGATATGGCTGAAACACCCAATTTATCATATCCATAAAGGCCACTGGTGCGTTTGTCAACCCGAACGACATTACCAAGAACTCATAATGCCCGTACCGAGTTTGAAATACCGTCTTATGAATGCCTCCTTTTTTAACTCTTAATTGATGATACCCAGACCTTAAGTCAATCTTAGAAAAGATCGAAGCTCCTTTGAGCTGATCGAACAGGTTGTCGATTCTCGGTAATGGATACTTGTTTTTAACCGTCAACTTATTCAGTTGATGATAGTCCACGCACATATGCATGGATCCATCCTTCTTCTTCACGAATAGGACTGGCGCTTTCGATGGAGACACACTCAGTCGAATGAACCCACGATCCAATAGTTCCTGAATCTGAGCCTTGAGCTCCACCAACTCCTTTGGCGCCATCCTATAAGGAGTAATAGATACTGGAACTGTACCTGAAAGTAGGTCTATTCCAAATTCCACCTCGCGATCCAGAGGTAATCCTGATAATTCCTCCGGAAAGACATCCGCGAAATCCTTGACTGTTTGGACCTCATTAACAGTCACCTCCTTAGCATCCAACGCACTAATAAAAACTAGATATGCACTACATCCCTTCTGAATCATCTTAATAGCTTTTAAAGATGATACCACGTTGGACAAGTAATTCCTCCTTTCTCCTAACACAACCACCTCCCCGCCTTCCAGGGTACTCAACACCATACGCTTGTTCTCACAGTCTAACTTGGCATGATGCTTAGTTAACCAATCCATTCCTAATATAAGGTCAAACTCTCCAAACAGTAATTCCATTAAATTAGCTGGGAATACTACCCCTTGAGTCTCTAAAGGTACATCCCTAAATAGTTTGTCCACTACCTTAGATTTTCCTAGGGGACTAACCACGGTTATCTTCCTAGTGGTTATCTCATAATCTATACTTAGAGTCTCAGATACTGAACATGCAACATAGGAGTAGGTTGACCCAATGTCAATTAAGGCAAATAAAGGATTATCAATAACAAGAAATGTACCGATTATAACATCCGGTGCATCACTGTCCTCCTTTCGATGAGCCGCATAAACTAAACCCAGCTACCTTGCATCCGTATTACCTGTACCTCTTCCAGATGCTCCACGACCCCGATTGAATCCATTTCTTCCTCTAGCTACACCTCTACCCCTTGGTCCAGGCTGATCACCTCTCCTAGCCTGATTAGAACCTCGGCCCGTTGGCTGCCCACGATCCATCTGAGGACAGTCCCTCATCAAATGTTCTGTGGATCCACACCTAAAACATCCACCGATTTTCACTCTGTACTCCCCATATGGGTTCTACCACATATAGAACATGCTTGACTCTGGCCCGATGGGGTACGAGCTAGCCCATCAGTTTTAGGCCTCTTCTAAAAATTTCTAGTTGCTCTAGAGGGTCCAAAACTTCTCTTACTCCTTTCTCGATCCTTATCCTTCTCCTGTCTCTCCACCCGCTTCACTTCCTCAGCTATTTTGACCTTATCCACCAAAATCGTGAAAACTCTCACTCGTTGTGGTGCAATCAGAACCCTTAGCTCATTCTCCTAGAATTGAACACATCGTTCATACTCCGTTGCTACCATTCCCCGAGCGTAACGGCTCTGGCGTAGAAACTCAGCCTCATACTCAGCCATAGACTTACTCACCTGTACCAAATTCAGGAATGATTTCCTTTGAGCATCCATATAACTAGGCTCAACGTACTTTCCTTGGAATGACTCCTTAAAGAAATCCTAGTCAATCAGGTCCGCGGCCGTACCCTTTTTCACCGTGAGCCACCATTGGTAGGCCTCATCTGGAAGAAAAGACACGACCCCCTTCAGCTTCTCCTCCACCGTGAAGTCTAGGTCATCCATTATACGTTCCACTGCCTCCAACCAATAATTAGCGAAACTCGGGGATACGCTAGAGACTCCCCTAAATACTTCGGCCCCATTGTTCCTTAGCCTCTTTGGCATAGATTTTCGGGCTCCTATGCCCATACCAGCCTCAGCCACTCTTTCCAAAACCCTCAGTACAGCCTGAGACACCACATCCTCTCCACCTATCTGGTCCGAAAATTCCACCTCGGTGCTGGTGGAACCGGTATCTCACTTTTGGACCCATGACTCGATCCTACGGGTTCTGACACGGTCATCCTCCCTCTACCGCGTCCATGTGGTAGACGTCCTCGACCTCTTGTACTCATTCTTCTAGTTCGCATTTATCTGATTTAAAAATTTTATGAGTCATTAGTTGTCTCCACTAATTATCCCCGAACAATCTTATGAAACATAGTTTTAAAAGTGATTCTTTCGAATTCAAACCTATCTACAGTTTTCAGTCTTCCTATTCTAGGAATTATGCACACACAACGTTCATACAAGTAACATTCATCACCTAAGGGTATTTTCGTCATTTCGCTACCCGAGGTATTTTTTTAATTTTATCCTACAGGGGTATTTTCATAAAATTTTTTTCAAAAATATGGTTCCAGGTGATTTTGTGAAATAAAGGTATTTTGGTAATTTTTTTAACACGAGGGTATTTCGGTAATTTTGCAAATTCAGGTTATTTTAGTAATTTTGCCAATTAGAGGTATTTTGGTCATTTGCAAATTAAGGGTATTTTGATGTTGTTGTTGTTGTTGTTGTTGTTGTTTTTGTTTTCTATGGAAAGATTCTGTTGACTTTGTAAATCGGGGTATATTTGCAAATATGGGTACCTTTTTCAAAATAAGGATATTTTAACAATTTTGTGAGAAAAATAGGTGGCTGGTCCCTTTCGGGTTTTAATTATAAGTTTTGGCCTGTCAACAGTACTCGTAACTAGGGTGAATAGTCACTATGCACCAAGTAAGATTTTAGTGGAAAGGAGGTGAGTCACTAGGACTGCTTAAGTACCAAGCTTTCCTTGAATCCACTCCTAGACATGCATATGCCTATTGCCACACCCTGTCATGGCTAAAGTGAACAATCACTATGCACCAGGTAAGATTCCGGTGAAGAGGAGGTGAGTCACTCGGACTGCTTAAATACCAAGCTCTTCCGGATCTATTCCTAGACATGCATATGTTGTTATCACACTTTAGTCTTATGACTTGTTTACAGGTTTTGTTTAATGAAGTTAAGTCTTATGGATTTTAAGAGTTGTTTGTCTAAACCTAGAGTCCATCAAGTTCTAACCTAAATAGTCTATGTCCCATAAGCCCGTTAAGCCCACATTTATATCACACAATGGCTTAGAGTACTTGCCTGGCGAACTTGGCCGGAGACGCATGTGCCATGCTAAACTAATAAGCCTTTGCTAAGAGAAATCCATGTTTTAAAAACCCATTTTTAAAAAATCTTTTGGGCCCAAAACCCCAAATTTGAGCTTTGAATCGGGCTCTGAAACCAATTTGTGACACCTCAAACCCGGCCCAAACACTACAACCGGATCTGGTATGTCACTAAGAAAATTTTTGTAAAACCAATCGTGTCGACAGAGAGCCCAAATGAGAATTATATAAAATGTGCCTTAATAATCAAAAGCCCAAAACTGAATTACATGTCTTTGAAAGAAATTAAAATAAGAATAAATAATAAAGGCCCATAATAAAACTAAAATGTAAACTAATGGCCCATGGCCTTATTACAACGTAGTTTGAATCCATAACATAAAATACTTTGAAAGAAAAAAAACTATTAAGTGGAACTTTTTGCTGGATCCACATATTCTTTTGCATGGCCACCTTGCGCTCCACTCCGGCCCAGTCCGATGCACTAATTGTCACCTGAAAGTTTAGTTTAATTGGGTGAGTCGCGAGACTCAGTGTGCAACCCTTATGCACCACTAGATTTGGGCCTCATAAAACATAATAATAATTTCATTTACATGGATAACAAATAGTATGCAAAGCCCAACCCATTTGCCTAGGTTTCCATCCGCTACACGCCCCCGTACCAACAAAACACACCATTTGGGATTTCTACAATCAACCTACACCGCTACACACCAAGATGGCAGTCATGCTGCTCATCAACATATTATGGTCAAAGCCCTTATAACAGATCACGGCATTAGCCGCTACAGCAAATCACAGTATAAACCGCTACGCATATACATATACATATAACTTCCTCCTTTCATCACCCAACCCATGCAAACATGTACAACAATTTACTTGTAACATATAATCGATTATTTACTAACCTGGTGGTCCGCTGTTTAAATTCGAGATTTCAGCTTTTAACGTAACATATAAAACTTATGAACAAATATATATTAATAATCAGATCTAGATGGTGGGGAAGTATTACACACCTGATTCTCGTATTAATGCTTTCTCTACGTCTACGCTACTATCACTCGAGACTACCACTATCGGCCCATGATCTGACTTCGATGTCAGCCCACACCCTGATAGCCAATCTCGCACTACCGAGACAGATCGCTTCTTGTATTTAGGTGTTGGTTGTACAGATCCAACCTTTTTCTGCCTGACTGTTATTCGAGTCCATCCTTATTCACTAAATCATTTAAACGATGAGATCTAATTACTTAACAACTATAACACTTAAATCGAATTCTTACCTAGTTAATTGAATCCTGAATATCGTTGAGATCTCGTCACCTCTTTTCCTACATTCGGCCATCACCAAAAATAGTTAACCAAACTGATGATCGAAAGCCATCTAACACCTTATGTCATTCGGCCGAAAACAAAAGAACAGGAAAGTGGCCATTCGGCCGAACCTACCCTTAACCACCTACTTTCGACTTTTCACAAATTGGCACTTCAGATCTCGGCAAGAAAAGATTTGGCTTCTAAGATTAGAGAGTGAAATCGACAAGGCCTAGACAACTAATTCGGATTAGAAACTTGATAAAAAGAATTAAAGAATTTGAAAAGAAGCAAAATCTCAAAATTTACCAAATTAGAGGGGTGTTTTCGGCTATGGTGCACCTTCGGGAAAACAAAACTACCCTTGTAGATTCGGCTATGGGAGATGAGGGTATGAACAAAGAGACTCGGCTAAAGTGTTTTGAAAAGAATAAGAAAAGTGTTGTCAGAGTATTCGACCAACTAGAAAAAGAAAAGAAAGAAAACTTAGAGGGAGAATGGAGTGGAGATTTCGGCAAAGAAAAGAAAAGATGGAGAGAATTGTTAGCAGAATTTCGGCTAGCCTATACTAAACCAATTTCCCCCCTCCTGTAGTTGAGTTTCGGCCAACTCTCTCCTCTTTTGATAGTCTTTAAATCTTATGATAACTCAATCCTTATCTTACCTTTAGGAGAGCCCACATTAAAGCCAACTCCTCCCTCTTTAATTATCAACTTTTATCACATAAATTAAAAGAAAAAACTCCTAAAAAGAAGCCGAATTGCCGTCCAACCCCCTTCCCTTCTTAGTGCCAAAATTTTGCCCCAACACTTGGGCCTCAAGTGGCCACACATGGCCCAATAACCTTCCTCCTTGTGATGCCACCATTAATGCCCACTTAGAGCACCTTTTGTCTTCGAGCCACAAGCCCAGCTTGCTACTAATCTAATTATCTAACTTAAATTATGAACTAACACCATCTGTCAACCACCTAACCCAAATTTTAAAGCCCAACCTATCACTTAAACTACCCAAAACATTAATTTAAACCCTAATCCATATATTTAATCAAGGCCTCTGCCCGGGCATATTAAACCAACATCTCATATAAATGCACAAGCCCATATTTAGGATGTTACATAACCCAAAACATGCAAATAATTACAAGAATGTCACATCTTATCAAAGATTAATCAAACATGAATAAAAGTAAATTTCGGTATTGGTTTATAGTATAAACATAGCACAACCTGACTCTGATACCAATTGTTGGAAAAATTAGGTTTGAATATGGTTTTCTTGCTCAACAAAAAGTAAAAATATTGTAAACCGAGTCATTTTATGATATTTATAATAATAAACTTTTCTTGAAATAATACATGTGCTTTGAACAAGAGACGTTCCCAATTGTCAACTGAATGACCTTCTCTACTATTCTTATACCACAAATTACTCTGAGTGTGGGCTCAAACAATTTCGAGTGAAACACAGAACTAAAAATAATTTTATTTACTTTCAATAGGAAAGAAAATCTCTCTCTCTCTTGCACTCAATAGAAACTGGTAGAAATAAATTCTAACTATTTTTAGGGAGAATAACAATATCTCAAAATTGTAACATCCCTACTTTAAAAAAAAGAAGAAGAGAAGAAAAATATTTATGTTAGAAGTCCTTGAATAAGTGATCTATAAATAAATATTATTATAATAAATTGTGATCATTTTAGAGAAAATCGTCAGACATGAAAGCGCTGAGGATTATTAGTAGGAGTATATGGTTAAGTTAAACAATTAGTATCAAGTTCATGGATTAAATTGAATAAGTTAGAAAAGTATAAAGACTAAAATACAATTATCCTATTCTTATTTTGATGGAAAGGACTTAATGGCAATTTTTCCATTACTTAAAAAAAATCAAAAGTTTCATGATGGCTTTAAATGATATTTTCATTAAATAATTATTATTTAACAATTTATTTAAAATAATAGTAATTTATTCAATATATATATATATATATATATATAAGAGAGAGAAAGATGAGTTCTTTCTCATCTTTCCCACGAAAGATTGGGGAAAAAAAAAAAAAGAAAACCCCTTTCATCATTTTCATGGCTTTTCTTCAAAATTTTTTTATAGATTTTGAACCTTTGAAGCTTGCCATTAAATGACAAATATTTGAAAACTTAAATGAAATAGCTATATTTTTGGATAGGAAATCATTAGAAGATGAGTTCTAGCTTGTTGGAAGTGTGAAAAAGAAACAAAAATGGATGAAAAGTTTATTTGGTATATTTGGCCATGTTAAATGGGAAGTAGAGAACATTGGCCACTTTGTGTAATATTGGTGCTAAATGATATCTTGTGAAGCAGTGAGTACTCTGATAAAGACGGAATTGAAAAAGGATAATTGAGTCGAAAGAAATATGAATTTCGGACTAGAAAACTTAAGTTTTCAGTATGAATAATCATGCATATTTAAGTTTTTTTTATTAGTTTTAGTTTTAGAATGGATAAATGATATTGTTTCATATTGAATTTCTCCTACTGTAGCTAAAAATGAAGTGAACATCTTGAAGGAGAAAGGCAAAGAAAAGGAGTAAAACGATTAAAACTTCGGTTTGTACTAATATCTTATTTTCATTACATAAAGCTTTAGAATAATTAATTTAATATGACTAGTCATATTTATTTTATTTTATTTTTATGAGTAACACCCCAAACCCGGCCTAGACGTTATGGCTGAATCTGGCGGTGTCACATTGGAGTGCTTTTTGAAAACTTGCTCTTATTGGTAAAACTCGTAAGAAGGTTAAAGCCTCTTTGTTAAAACTCAACTCATTCTAGCCAATTCTTATCCATTTTAAAAAGTTCATTACTTTTAAAACACGGTTTGTTGTGGAAACATTTCAATAGTATTGTGGAATGGGATGTTTTGAAAATAGTTATCGTTATGGAAAAATGCGTTCTACTTTTATCATATGCAAATCACAATGAATCAAATCCCAAATTAAAATCTAGAAAATTATAGAGAGGCCTTATTACATAATTCAAAAGCCCAGAACAAAATTTAATAGTAAATTTAAGTCAAATAAAAGAAACAGGAGCAATAGTGTGGCCATCTCCGAGTCCCTCGCAGCACCGATTCGCCTAACGCTAGGGATTACCTGTACAATTAAAAACGGGGTGAGTTTATGAAAACTCAGTGTGTAATCCCTTAATATGCAGTCAGTCAGGTATGCAAAATGCAGCAACAGTGGGGCCTGAGCCCATTATAGTGGCAATTGGGCCTAGCCCATAATAGTATCAGTTGGGCCTAGCCCATATCAGTACCAAATCCCATATGAATAATGCATATTATCCCATCCAACTCTGCACTTGCCTCCGTCCAACCCTGCACTTACTGTGGGGAATAAATCACCCACCCAACCATACACTTACAATGTTAGCACCAGGTTGCGGCACTAACCAAAATTCGCAGCAATGCTGCCAGTATCAGTATATGTGGCACAACCATCAGTACGGTATTCTTTCTCCATAACAGTGTCCCAACCCCATGCAATATGTCATGTATGCAGAATATCATGCACAAAATCAGTCATACAAATCACAGTCAAATCAGTCATTTACCTTCGAGGGCAAAATAGTCATTTTACCCTTTAAGGGTATATCGGCCAATTCACCTAACAGAGGTATTACAGTCATTTTACCCTACAAGGGCATCATGATCATTTTATCACTTAGGCCCATCAGTAAGCTCACAGACGTCTTGAGCGACTCGAGCGACCATAATAGTACAGACAGTATAAATGGGCCCAAAGCCCATTATGGCCAAGCCCATGAAATTTCTCATGGTGGCATTTTCTGTCGTATGCCCACGTTTCGTGGGCTTGGTTTACCATACGAGCGTTCGTACGCTCAACGCCCAACCTTTCAGCTTTTTGGCTTTTGTCGTTCTACAGTCTAATCAGTATGCGTGTACACACTTTACCAAATTTTATGCCTATTATTGTTTGCAGGGTACGGTTACACACTTGTTTATGAACGCGTGATTAACCCACTCACATCGAACCTATAGTCCATCAGAATATTTCGTTAGCCAGTTGTCCACTAGGGGTAATCACTTTTACTACCTAGCCTAAAATTACACCTTCCTTACCCTGTTTGAATGAACGTCCTTAAACCTCCCAAAATCACTGACCATAATCGTGTACACGCCTTTATAAAAAATTTGTAGTATAACAGATCTCATTAGACAAAAACAGTCATAAGTGTGGCTTAAATCCACACATATCATGCTTACAAACACAAAAACCCATTCGACCAAAACCCAATATTATGATAATTGTTTTTACCTTGATAGAACGATGAACATAAAATAAAAGTTTGATTGCTTCAAGCCACTTGCACCTCTTCACACCACCGAAATCCCTAAGCCCAACGATGGCCATATCACCAAGAAGAAATGTATTTTGCAGTCAGAAGGTGTAAGGAGAAAACATTCAGTTGTTAGGGAAAAAGTCAAACGAAAGAAGAGTTATCGACAAAAGAAAGAATAAAGAACACATAAGTACCTACCGATTGTTAGAATCTTTGCAAAATCGAAATAGAGGGGGAGCAGTACTATGTTTTGGCCAAGGACCAAATTACAAGGTAAAGTGAAAATGACCAACAAAAAGGGTAGAAAGTATTCGTCCAAATAAGAATAGGAGAATCAAAAGAGAATGAACAAAAAAATAAAAAAGCAAAATGAGAAGGTCTGGCTATGAGAGAAGCCGATTGAAGAAGAAATGGTAAGGGAGAGTAGGTGCTAGATTCGGCCAATGAGAGAAATAAAACAGTAAAGATGGAGAGAAAGAAGCAATCGACAACAGTAGAGAATTTGGCACCAATAAAAGAAATGACACGAATGGTCAGCTTCCAACAATGAATTCGTAGCACAAAGAAAAATAAAGAGAAACCAAAAATGCAAAAAGGAAAAAAAAAACCCCCAAAATGGTAGCAAGAGAATTCGGCAGCCCCTCACTACTAGCCTAAACCGGATTCCTGAGTAGCTAACTTACCAATTTGGCTGCAACACTCAAACTTTCAAATTCCACGATTTCCTCCACATAATTCTCTCCATATCCATACCAACCTTTATCCATATCCCCTGATTCTATCCCAAGACCAATTCAACCCTCTTTCCCAACAGTGTTTCAGTTAAACTCCACCTCTTACGCAGCAAGGAGATAAAATAAATTCTCCTAGAGCAAGGAGTGACTTGAACTCAGGTTCCCCTGCAGAAGCAACATGCCACCTACCAATGAGCTACAAGCTCCTTTTGTGTCATCTTTCCGCCACAAATATGTTTAAAGCTTATGTACCAACATCAAGGTTCATTTAAAAAGGAAAACATGGATTTTTACCAAAGCCCAGGTTTGAACCCAGGACTTCTCCAACACTTTTCTAGACACAAAACCACTCAAGTAGTTATTTATTTGTGTCCTTTCCTTGTACATCTAAATACTTATGTGCAGCCTTCACTGCTCCCCTACTCAAGGCCCATTCCTTCTAGGCCCAAATTTGGGGCGTTACATTATGAGTTTTGGATGAGCTTGAATAATTTAGTTAATATTTATAAAATTATGTTTCGAGATGAATACTATCTTTTTCATAAGACTAAATTAGCGAATTCATGGTTATGATTTGGATTTGAGTATTATGATTTTAGATGATTGAGCAAGAAAATATTTAATATGTTTCAAATTGGAAGCCTATTTTACATTAGGCGATATGTGATTTGAATATGAAAGAGAATTGAAATGAGAATTATATGAAAATAGAATTGAAATGAATCATGAAATTTGGTTTTTACCTGTTTTTACTAAGTTAGACTAAGTCAGATATAGTTGGCATGCCATAGAGTCTTTGTGTTAGAGAATTTAAATCTCCCCAATTCTTAGAGGGTCGAGGGAGAAAATGCCAAGTTGGTCAGTTGTTATTATTGTTAGCCTCAATTCCCAAAAGGTCGTGGATTACTTTGATAGCCATTATTGCTGAACAACTCAAGGTGGCGGATTCGTGTATCTGGTTATGAGTGTAAACTTTAGCACGAGATCTAAATTGAAAGAAAAGCAAAAACAAAACTTGAATTTATTTGAATTTCTATATTGTGCAAATCAAATTAATTACGCGATTTTGAATTTAATTAAAAAGCTTATTTTCTTTATTCGAATTGTCAATATCAAAATATTAAAGTTTATTAATATTAGAATTTTCTTTTTTTGTGATGTTATTAATGATATTTTTAATCATGTTTTAGTTTATTTCTATTAATTAATTTGTGTTTAATACTTATGTAATGATTTATATGAAATTAGCACCACTGAGCATAAAAATTGCTCAGTGTACGGTTTGTCTATTTTTCCGTGTGAAAGTAGTTAGATTTGTTAGATCGTTCCAGCAGCATCCGAAGAACTGAAGTTCAGCTAAAATAATGTTTGTGAAGAGTTTACTTTATAGTTGATGTAAATAGCATGTACCTGGGCTTATATATATAATATTATGTTGTCAACTGAATTTAAATATTTTCATTATGTTTTCTTAGCTAGTATTTTATAACTAATGTTTTGATAAAATAGTAAAGCATAGAAATCTAGTTTATTAATATGTTTTGAGAAATAGTAGTGCTGGGAATTGATTTGGGAGATAATTTGAATGTGGATATTTTGTGAAAATCTAAATTTTGTAGGGGGTTTTATGTAAAATAGGCAGAAATGCTGCCGAAATTTTTATAAAATAATTTTACCACTACGTTTCCTTTTCAGAAAAAAATGGAAAAGTGAGTTGCTTCGGCAACGAAATGTGACATTTTATATTCGAATCTAACAATTGGGTCGGGTATAAGGTGTCACAAAAGCTGTGTAAAACTTATGTATATTTTAGCCCTAACAGTGTCATCTTTTTTTAAGGAGAGGAAGTGAAACCAATACAACATTGCTGTAAGAAATAAAGCTTCTATCTCATCGTCTATTTTAGAAGTTGAATACTTTGCTACAATGAATTGTTGTGCTCAATTGGTCTGGATGAAGCAAATGATGAAGGATTTTGGTGTTGATTTGGACATGACTACTGCTTTGTGTGATAACACAAGTGCCATTAATATATCCAAGAATCCAATACAACATTTGAGGACTAAACATATAGACATAAGGCATCATTTCATAAAGGAATTGATTAAGAATGGTGCTAAGAGCTTAAGTTTGTGTCTACACAATATCAACTAGTTGATTTGTTTACTAAACCATTGGATGCAGCTAGGTTCAAGCATATGAGATCCTCTATTGTGTGTGACGAGTCTAATTGAATTAGACAGTTTTAAAAGGCATCCAAACAAGAATCTTATACCATTTTGAGGAAAGATATTTTTGGATTCTAAAATCTATTAAGAAAGTATCTTTGCTAATTCGCATTTCTCTCACAAAATCGTGGAGGGAAAAAAGGTGTGATAATAGTGGTGATGATTGTGTATATTCATTAAATGAGGGAGTGAAAAATAATTTAATTTTTTTCAAGAAGGTCCTGAAAGGGATTGTACAGTGATCCTCACTGATTCATATTTTCCATAAGTTACTATTATTCAAGCTTTTATTCTCTCCTTAATGTTCCATCTTTTTTTATCTTCTCACATTCAAATGGAAATGGTAAAAATTACTTCTCAAGAGGTATTTAAAAGGGTTTAGACAGAAAAGACTTTGAGCAGTGTGTCCGTCAGCATAGACTGCCAAAGAGGTGTGTAGCGGATGGAGGGTCGATTTAGTAATCCCCAGGTGTGTTTGAGGATGGATATACGGGTGGTGTGTAGTAGATGGATTCTAGGCTCGGTTGGGTTAACATATTGCATCAATATGCGTGGTATATTGTTTTAATGTGGATTTGGGGTCAAGCCCATTTGTGGAATCATGTGGATTAATTGCACACTGAGTCTAGTAACTCACCCTAGTTTTCAAACAATACAGGTAATTCGTAACTCTTTGGACCGGGTTGGAGTGGATTCGAGGTGGCCATGCAGGAGCTGTTTGTTTTTCGCACACTTCGTATATTCTAAAATGATTAATTACTATTTGGGATATTTTTATTGTAATAAGGCCATTTTAAATATTTTGGGATATTATGGTTCTAAACTATCAGTTAATTAATTAAAAGTGGTTTTTAAGATATTCTGGAGTTTAGTTTAAATTTTGGGTCGCTTTTAAACAAACGCTTCCTTGAAACTCAAGCTTGAATAACGAATCGGACTTTACTCAAACTTGTAAGTTTGTTCGCCAGCAAACTGTTATTTCTAAATGACAAACCCCTTTCTAAGCATAATATTTCTGTTAGAATTTAAACATTATTCTCACTTTCAAAACAGAATTCTTTTCACTTTTACAGTAGCATTCCGGATTCAACCATGGTGTTTTGGGTCGAGTTTGGGGTGTTACAATTTGGTATCAGAGCTTGGTTCCAATCTCAGCCTTTGGGGGTTTGAGGCCCACAATATTTTCAAATTGTGTATTCAAAATTAGTTTAAAAAGGATTTTTCAGGAAATAGATTTGAGAAAGCATGGCACCCGAGTTCCTAGCCCATGTCTACCAGGTAAGTCTTCTGATTAATTATGTGGGGTGGTTATATGGTATATTATTGTGAATACTAGAATTTAGAATATTTACTATAAAAGGATAACAAACTTTCTAGGGATTTGTGTGCTTGACGAAAGAATAACTTGAGAATTCTATGTCATAAAACTATCCTTTAAGCAACAAGTGGAAAGAAAGCTAATGCATAAAATTTTTCTAAAATAGATTAAAATGCGACAATAGATATGAGCACTAGGGGACGTGGGTCTAACACGCGTGGTCGTGGTAGAGTAGGATTACTGTATCAGAACAAGTGGGGTCTAGTCATGAGTCAAGAAATAAGGTACCACTACTGCCAGCTACAGAGGCAGAGTTCCAGGGTCAGACAGGGAAATGACGCAGTGTCTCAGGCGATGCTGCGTATACTAGAGCGTGTGGCTGAGGTGAGCACAGGGACAACGACTCGGAAGTCCATTCTTGAGCGACTCCAAGCTAACAGAGCTGAAGTGTTTCGAGGTATTTCTGGAGTAGCTCCAAACGTGGTGGAGTATTAGCTAGAAGCGGTTGAAAGGATCATGGATGACTTGGACTGCACTACTGAAGAGAAGCTAAAGGGCGTAGTTTCTCTACTTCGGGATGAGGCTTACCAGTGGTGGCTCACTGTCAAGCAGGGCACTCCAGCAGATCAAATAGATTGGGATTTCTTCAAGATGAAGTTCCAAGGGAAATACGTTGGAGCTAGTTATATGGATGCTCAGAGAAAGGCATTCCTGAACTTGGTACAAGGGGGTAAGATGGTAGCTGAGCACGAGGCAGAATTTTTACAATTGAGCTAGTACGCCTTGGGAATCGTTGCAACTGACTATGAGCGCTGTGTGAGATTTAAGGATGGGTTGCGAGACGAGCTGCGGGTGTTGATAGCTCCTCAGCGGGAGAGGGATTTTGCGATGTTGGTAGAAAAAGCTAGGATAGTGGAGGAGGTTAAGCGAACTGAGAGGCAAAACAATGATAAGGAAAGAGGTAGGAATAAGAGAAGTTATGGACCATCAGCATCATCAGGGGGTTTCCAGAAAAAGCCTAGGGTTAAGGGACCTGCTCACGTTTCTGCGCCAGCTACTGGAAGTCAGTTCCATCAGTGAGCTCAGTGTGGGAGGTCTCATGTAGGAGAGTGCTGGGGAAGGAATAAAGAGTGCTACAGGTGTGGGTCAAGGGACCATCTGATTAAGAACTGTCCTCAGGACATGGCTAGGACTCGGATGGTAGGTTAGGGGTATGTGTAGCCAAGGAGGGGTGGTCAACAGATGTAAAGGGGTAGTGGTCTGAATCGAGGAGGGAATGGTTCGGGCCGAGGTCGTGGGGCACCGGGCAGAGGTGTTGGGAGCTCAAATATAAGACAGCCTTGGTTGGTTTACGTAACCAGACGTCTTGAGGAGGGGGATGCACCAGATGTTATCACGGGTACGTTTCTCATTTTTGGGTTACCCTTTACTACTTTAATTGATGTTGGATCGACTCACTCCTATATTGCTAGTATGGTGTCTGGAATCTTGAATGTGAATCCTGAAACTACTTCTAGGGAGATGACTATACTTAGTCCTTTAGGGCAATCGGTAGTGGTAGATAAACTTTTTAGAGATGTGCCTTTAGAAGTTCAGGGGTCAGTGTTTCGGCTAACTTGATGGAGCTACCGTTCGGAGAATTTGACTTGATCCTAGGCATAGACTGGTTAGTAAGGTATCGTGCAAATTTAGACTGTGCTACTAAGCGCATGACGTTGACGACTCCTGAGGACGATGAAGTTTTGGTGGTAGGTGAGAGGAGAGACTACTTGTCTAATGTAGTGTCTGCTCTTAAGGCGGAGAGGATGGTGCAAAAAGGGTGCATGGCTTTCTTAATGTTTGTTAGTGCTTTGGATGCTAAAGAAACAGCTATGGGGGAGGTTAGAACAGTAAATGAATTTGTAGATTTTTTTCAGAAGAACTTCCAGGGCTGCCTCCAGATTGTGAGGTGGAATTTGGAATCGAGCTTCTGCCAGGTACGGCTCTGGTGTCTATCGCCCCTTATAGGATGGCACAGAAGGAGCTAGTGGAACTGAAAGCTCAAATCCAAGAGTTGTTGGACTGCGGGTTTATTCGACCTAGTGTGTCTCCATGGGGAGCACCGGTGTTGTTTGTAAAGAAGAAGGATGGATCTATGCGTACGTGCATAGATTACAGCCAGTTGAATAAACTGACGATCAAGAACAAGTACCTGTTGCCGTCGATAGACGGCTGGTTTGATCATCTTAAAGGGGCTACGGTTTTTTCGAAGATTGATTTGAGGTTGGGGTATCACCAGCTCAAGGTGAAGGAAGCAGATATACATAAGATGACTTTTCAGACTCGATACGGGCACTATGAATTTTTAGTAATGCCGTTCGGGTTGACGAACGCACCAGCTGCGTTCATGGATATGATGAATCAGGTCAACCCTATTTGGACCAGTTCGTCGTGGTGTTCATAGACGACATTCTTGTGTATTCCAAGTCAGGGAAGGATCATGATGCGCATCTTCGAGTAGTGTTACAGGTTTTAAGGAAGAAGAAGTTGTATGCCAAATTCAGTAAGTGCGATTTTTCGCTAAGGGAAGTCACTTTTCTGGGTCATGTGATGTCGGCTGAGGGGATAAGAGTGGATCCTCGAAAGATCGAGGCGGTGTTGGAATGGAAACCACCTAAGTCTGTGGTAGAATTTCAGAGTTTCCTGGGGTTTGTAGGTTATTACAGGAGGTTTGTCGAGGGTTTCTCTTCTATAGCGGCACCTTTGACTAAGCTGTTGAGAAAGGAGGTACCTTTTGTGTGGATAGACAAGTAGCAGGAGAGTTTCGAGAAGCTAAAGATGATTTTAACAGAGGCTCTGATTTTAATTCAGCCTGAAGCGAAGAAAGATTTTGTGGTTTATTATGATGCTTCTCATACGGGATTGGGTTGTGTACTGGTGCAAGAAGGGAAAGTTGTTGCCTATGCGTCTCGGCAGTTAAGACCACATGAGGTCAACTATCCCACTCATGACCTAGAGTTGGCTGCGGTGGTTTTCGCTTTGATGGTGTGGAGGCATTATTTGTACGGAGAGAAGTCGGTGATCTACACTGACCATAAGAGTTTAAAGTATCTGCTAACTCAGAAGGAGCTGAACTTGAGACAGCGAAGGTGTTTGGAGCTGTTGAAGGATTATGACTGCTCGATTGAATACCACTTAGGTAAGGCGAATGTGGTGGCAGACGCGTTAAGCCGAAAGGTAGTATCAGACTTGAGAGTGATGTTCGCTCATCTTAGCCTTTATGACGACGGGAGTTTGTTAGTGGAGTTGCAGGTGAAACCGATATGGTTAAGTTAGGTAAAAGAGAAACAGTTGGTGGATGAGGTTTTGAGTGCTCAACTTCTGCAAGTACAAGATGGGGAATAGAGGATTACAGTGTGAACAGTAATGGAGTATTGTGTTTTCGGTGGAAGGGTTTGTATGCCGAAGGATGAGAAGTTAAGCCAGAAGATTCTATGGGAATTGCATAGTAGCCTTTACGCTATGCATCCTGGAGGGAGTAAGATGTATTGGGATCTACGGGAAAAATTCTGGTGGCCTGGATTGAAACAGAAAGTTACGAAATTTGTGGGTAAGTGCTTGACGTGTCAGCAGGTCAAAGCTGAACACCAGGTGCCTTTGGGGTTGCTGCAACCAGTGAAGATTCCACAGTGGAAGTGCGAGAGAATCACGATGGATTTTATTAGTGGGCTTCCTCTTACACCTACTAAGAAAGACTCGGTATGGGTGATCGTGGATCGGTTGACAAAATTTGCTCATTTCATACCAGTTTGGGTCGACTACTCACTGTAGAGGTTGGCGAAGCTGTATGTGGCAGAAATTGTGAGGTTGCATGGGGCACTAGTGTCAATCATATCAGATAGGGACCCTAGATTTACATCGCAATTTTGGAGGGCGTTGCATCAGGCTTTGGGTACCAGGTTGGATTTTAGCACAGCATTTCATCCGTAGATGGACGGGCAGTCAGAAAGGGTAATTCAGGTGTTGGAAGATATGTTGAAGGGATGCGTCATCGATTTTAGATGTAGTTGGGAAGAATTTTTGCCTTTGGCGGAGTTCGCTTACAACAACAGTTATCAAGCTAGTATTCGGATGGCGTCGTATGAAGCTTTGTATGGGCGAAAGTGTCGCACTCTTACCTATTAGGTGAGCTAGGTGAACGTCATGTCTTAGGTCTAAAAATGGTGGCAGAATCAGAGGAGAAGGTTAAGGTAATCCGAACTCAGTTGAAGGAGGCATCAGACAGACAGAAATCATACGCGAATCTTAAGCGGAAAGAGATAGAGTTTGTAGTGGGTGATCGAGTCTTCCTGAAAGTTTAGTCGTGGAAAAAGGTAATGAGATTCGGACGTAAGGGTAAGTTGAGTCCCAGGTTTATAGGACCTTATCGGTTTTAAAGCGTGTAGGACCAGTAGCGTACCAGTTGGAGTTGCCTTCAGAGTTGAAGCAAATGCACGATATGTTCTACGTCTCGATGCTAAGACATTATCGATCAGATCCGTCTCATGTGGTGCCGGTAGAGGAAATTGAGTTAAAGTCAGACCTGTCCTATGAGGAGGAGCCAATTCAGATTTTGGAGTGAGATGTGAAGGTGCTACAGAAGAAATCAGTTCCTCTAGTCAAGGTATTGTGGCAGAACCATGGTTCAGAGGAAGCTTCATTGAAGCAAGAGGAGGCGATGCATCAGCAATACCCTCATTTGTTTTAACCAGGTAATTTTGAGGCTGAAATTTCTTTAAGGGGGTAGAACTGTAACATTGGGGATTTAGGGGTCTCGCATTTTATTATGTATCTATGTGTTCTTGTGTGTGGAATGACTACTGAGTATGTTTAGGGGCTTGAGAAACCTTGGGGGTTAGGTGGGAGCCTTAGTGAAAATTTTAGGTTTGAAGTCTTTAAGGGAGAGCTAGTGGAGCTAGGCTTTAAGGGATTCTAAGTGGTGATTAAAACAAGAGAAGTGGTGGAGTGGCAAGGAGATGTCATCTGAGGTGTAAGGGAGTTGCGTCAAGGGGAGCTCCAAGGGGGAGAAGGTTCGAGCAACATGGACAGCATTTTGGGTTGCATTTTGCGTCAAGAGGGGAGGAGGTAGTGGATTCAGCAAGGGCACTTGAAAGGTGGAAGTTTGAATAGGTCAAACATTTTGAATAGATGGTGGAGAGCTATTTGTGGAGTTAAGGAGGAAATCGTGGAGGGTATTGGTTAGGTGGGTGTTAGCTAAAATTTTGAGGGGTTGAGAGGAGGGAACATTCAGTTTTGAGCTTAAGGTGAGGGTGCCGAAATTGGGTGCTAGTGTATAGTGTAGTGCCGAAATTTGGTCTTTCTTTTCTTTCTTCTCATCCTCTCTGGTGCCGAAAAACATTAGCATCTCAACTCTCTTTCTCTCTTTTTGACTCATAGCCGAAACTTAAAAGACCATTAGGGTCACTTTTATTCATCTTTTTCTTCTCATCTTCAAAAGTCGAAAGTGAGAGACCATTTATGCATTTTTGATCTTTTCTTTGGAAATCTTTCTCATCCTTCTATTCACTCTCTAAAAGCTAAAATATACCCTTCACTTTTCCCATAGTCGAAACCTCTCAAACCTCAACCCTCTCTTCCTCTTTTTCACCGATTACTTCACTCTCAAAAGCCGAACAACCCATTTGTTTCTTTGTTAGGTGTAGCCGAATGAACTCTTCCCATTTGTGAAACCATAGCTGAACCTTCTAGCCATCTCAATTCATTCTTTTCCTTTATTGTTTGTTATTCTTCAAAGCCGAATCTCTCTTGAGTGGCGACTCTTTTCGATTGTTGATCTTTAAGAGAGGTGCCGTCGTTTTTTTTGGCCAAATCGCTCAATCGGGTTAGTAGTAGTGGTAAGGGTTCTTGTTCTTTTAAATCCTTTTTCTTTTCTTTCTTTGGTTGCCGAAACCAAAAGCCTGACTTTGGTTCTTTGGTATGGCTGAATCTATATAAGGCCTTGACTTCGTGTCTCTTTCATTTGAAGCCAGCGTGAGGAGCATTAAGGATCTTTCGGGTTTCGATTATCCAAGGTAAGATGGATATACCCTTTTGGTTCGGCCGAATGCCAATTCGTTTGGGCTATAGGTGTTAGGCTGAATCTAACATTGATTCATGTAGGGATTTCGACAATCTCTTGGTTCAAGTATAGACTCTCCAGGTTTTGTCAATTCCAGGTAAGGATATTCGATTAAGATATTATTTAGTTTCGTTTAGATATGATTTAACGTGTTAACCGGGTTTTCTGACCAAGATTATATCTTATGGATCCGAGTACCAGCCAAGGAGAGAAAGGGGTTGGACACGTAGTCCCTACCCCTAAATTCAAGAAGCGGTCAGTTTCAGCGGTTCGAGATTGGCCACCGGGGTGTGGGTTAGCTTCGGAGCAGGATCGTAGGCAAATAGCAGTAATGTCGATTCGCGATAGTGTCGACATAGAGGGCATGGTATTACGTGTTATCAGGTGTGTAATTATCACACTGTTTCCTTAGTTGTTTTAATAAAATATATGTATCATGTGTGGTAGCCAATAGTGGCTGCGAATATGTGTAACCTCTGTTGGGTAATCCGAAAATGAGGTTAGCATACTACCTATGTCGAGGTTGCGGTTAACAATTGTGGATGTATGAAAGCATGTTATATACGCATGTCTGGATGTGTTTATATTTTATTATATTGCCATTTCATCATATTATGCTGTATGTGCATGGGTTCAGGATATATATTGAATAAAGGGGAAGTGTGTACATTTATGTACGTGGGTGACTCTGTCACGATTAATGATGGCCTCGAGCCTTATTGTGGATTGATGATGACTTTGAGTCTCATCGTGGATATTTGTGATTTAATCACGTGGATTAGTGGCTAGACCACTATGTGGACTTTGAGCAGTGTGTCCATTGGCATAGACTGCCAAAGAGGTGTGTAGCGGATGGAGGGTCGATTTAGTAATCCCGGTGTGTTTGAGGATGGATTTGGTGGTGTGTAGCGGATGGATTCTAAGTGGGTTGGGTTAACATATTGCATCAATATGCATGGTATATTGTTTTAATGTGGATTTGGGGTCAAGCCCATTTGTGGAATCATGTGGATTAATTGAGGTGGTCTAGTGACTCACCATTTGTTTTCAAACAATGCGTGTCCGTAACTCTTGGGACGGGTTGGAGTGGATTCGAGGTGGCCATCTGAGAGTCATTTGTTCTAAACGTATATTCTAAACTTTTAATTACTATTTGGGATATTTTTATTATAATAAGGCCATTTTAAATATTTTGGGATATTATGGTTCTAAACTATGAGTTAATTAATTAAAAGTGGTTTTTAAGATATTTTGAAGTTTAGTTTAAATTTTGGGTCGCTTTTAAACAAACATCTTCCTTGAAACTCAAGCATGAATAACGAATCGGACTTTACTCAAACTTGTAAGTTTGTTCGCCAGCAAACTGCTATTTCTAAATGACAAACCCCTTTCTAAGCGTAATATTTCTGTTAGAATTTAAACATTATTCTCACCTTCAAAACAGAATTCTTTTCACTTTTACAGTAGCATTCCAGATTCGACCATGGTGTTTTGGGCCGAGTTTGGGGTGTTACACTCGGGGTCAAGCCAGAGCCTTGGTGAAATTTTGGTTTTTGGGGTTTTAGGAGGGAAAGCTAGTGGAGGCAGGCTTTAAGAATAGCTAATTGTGTTGGTTGACACAAGAAGGAGTGTGGTGTGGTGGCAAGGTGACGCCACTTAAGGAGCAAGGGAGTGGCGTCACAAGAGAGCATGAGAGGGGAGGAGTTCGAATCCCATAAGCCTCAGTATCAAGCTTTATTTTTGGCGCCAGGATGGAGAAAAGATGATTTTAGCAGGGACTCTTCAAGGGTGGTGGTTGAATGGGTCAATGCATTCAAATGGATGGACAAGAGTGCTTGAAGGAGTTTGAATTGGTCAACCAATTTTAATGGGTGATGGAGAGTGAAACTAGGAGGAAATCAAGGGATTGGGTGATGGCGGAGGTGTTGGCCGAATGGGGGGAGCTTGGAGGGGGATTTCGGTTTAGTTGCTAGGATAAGTAGGTGTGCCGAAAGTTCTTAGGCATTTCTCATCCTAGTATGTTCGGTTATTGTGAGTAGGAGGGGGTGTGCCGAAACTTTTCAACATATGCTTTTAGTGATTCTCTTGTTTTCTTTCAAGTGAATGCACTTTTGTTCCCTAGAGTTGTACCGAATTTTCATATTGCTTTCCTCTCTTTTCAGTTGTTTTCTCCTATTGGCATCGAAGTCCACTCCTACCTTTATCTTCTTATTTTGTTTTTTGTTTCTTTCTTTTTCTTAAGACGCTACAAGTCGAAACCCTCTTCTTCATCTTTTCTCTTTTATTTCTTTTGTTTCTTTAGCCGAACCCTCTTCTAGTTTTCTTTTCTTTTAAGCTAAATTTTTGGTTCTCTTCTATTCATCTCTTTCACTCTTTCTTTCTCTTCAAAAGCCGAAACTCTCTTCTTCTCTACTTCTATCTTCTCTAGCTGAATACTTTCTACACTTCTCCCATATCTTTTGTTTCCTTGTATTGCACCTCCATTTCTTGTTCTCTAACCGAATATTAAGAAACGGAGTAGTTAGGCTCTGTCTGTCGAAAGATCCTCTACATTCAGTAGGTGCGTTTTGCAAGGTAATGTTCTTCTTCCTTAATTCTTTGCCTCCATTTCTTGCTCTCTTTCTTTTAAGCTTGTTAGCTTTAAAAGCCGGAAGTCTCATTTTTGTTTTCCTAAGGCCGAACCTATTGGTGCTCTAACACACCCTTCTAGCCTTTTCTAACGTCGGGTTCTCATTAGGGATTTAGCAGGAATCACAAGTCGAATCCATTGATAAGATTCCTCGGTAGCCAAGGTAAGGGGTTCTCTTTTGTCTTTTATGATCAACTTCTATTCATATTACTTTGTCGTAACCAAACCCCCTTGCTGGGGCAACCCTTGTTTTCGCTATAGTATTGTATTGATCAAGATTTTTCTTCATGGATATGAATGCTAGTCATTCTAAGGAGGGGAGTGAACTCGTAGTCTCTGCCCCTAAGTTTGAGCGACGTGCTGTGTCAGCAGTTTGGGACTTTTCACCGGGCTGTGGTAGAAAGCCGATGTCTGCCTAGGATAGACAAATCGCAGTTATCCCTGCTAGTGAGAGTGTCAACATGGAGAGTCTAGTTTTACGCGTGATCAGGTGTGTAATGCTCACACTTTACTTTATTAATTTGCGTTAATAACTGTGTTGGCTGAAAGTTGGAACGACGGGTTAGATAGTTGAGATACCCTTGTGGGTAAGGTTGGAGACACCGGGTAAGTTTCGCTATGATGTTACTTTCGAATACATGTGTGTATGACTTAATTATCTGTTGTACATTGGAAGTATGTTGCATTCATCTCAGTAAGGTAATATGTTGCATGGGCTTTGGGAAATGATTGAAAGGGGAAGTGTGATTCAGTGACTTCTGTCACAGTGGTCTGGGACCATAGTGGTTTGGAACCACGTATACATATATTTAACAGTGACTCATCTTAGTGTTCTAGGACCACAGTGGGTTGGACCAACACATACTTATTAGAGATTGTCACAGTGGTTTGGGACCACAGTGGGTTGGCCCCACGTTTATAAATTCTGTGACTCTGTCATAAGTGGTCGGGGACCACAGTGGTCTGGGACCACAGTGGCTTGATGCCACGGGTGTTTGGCCAAATCAGGTGACCTAGATAATGGAAAAATAGGTTGGGTTGGGCTGCATTGCATACATGTTTAATATGCTATCTTATGTGTGCTAAGGCCCAATGGGCATCTGTGGGCTTGAGGCACAGATTGAGTTATAAGGGGATTTACACATTGAGTCTTGGTGACTCACCCTTCTGCTTAATTTTGCATGTAACTCTTAGTTACGGATTGGGAGCCGAGGAGGACTTCGAGGTGGCCATGCAATGTTTCTTCCGTAAATTTCTTTTCTTTCTTTTAAACTTACTTTGAATTTGGGATTCTGTTATGTAATAAGGTCTTTACAACTTTAAATTGGGATTTTCTTTAACACTATTGGTACATATTTTCGAAGTGACAAATACAGGGTTTTTCTAAAATAAAATACAAACAAATATTTTTCTAAACAAGTGTTAGCAAAAGGTCATAAACGAATAAAAGTTTAAGCTAAATAATCCGGAGTTTTTAGTGAAACCTCAACATTGTTTTCAACTGTCACATTTCATGAAATTCCCCAATTTTGACTTTCGTAAAACAAAATTCTTTTACGGCTTCTAGTTCAATCTAATCCGAAAATTGGTAAGGAACTCTCGAATGAAATTTTAAATTATCTTCAAGATAAAAACCCTAATCATAAAGTATTCTCCAAATTACGATGTTTAGTTAAAGATTTTCAAAACTTCCTTTCCTGTAACATACCAGAATTGGTCGTAGCATATTGACCGGGTTTGGGGTGTTACATCACACACACCCATGCCCTCAACCCGTCCATAAAAACCCAAGCATTCTGCCAATGCCCCACGGCCACACGCCCGGGCTCACCACCCATGGTGCACATTGACCACCTCACACGGCCTTGAGTCTAGGCACACGCCCATGTGGCTAGCCCGTGGCCTACACTACTCAATTCTACCAAAGTGACATGGCCAATGCACATGCTCGTGGGCTAGTTGTGTGTCACATATG
Source organism: Gossypium rotundifolium (assembly GCA_025506655.1). Taxonomy (NCBI): domain Eukaryota; kingdom Viridiplantae; phylum Streptophyta; class Magnoliopsida; order Malvales; family Malvaceae; genus Gossypium; species Gossypium rotundifolium. The sequence goes on from CP106726.1 coordinate 38,193,399, forward strand.
GCCTAGACACATGCCCGTGTGCCTGTCCACATGGACAAGAACAAAGCTATTTGCCAAGTTGTTTTCACTCCTCACTCAAACACAACATGCACTCATCCAATCCATCTATAATCAACTCATATTGAAGCACAAACTCACATGGATAACTATATCTTTTCATATAATAAAACAGCCAACAACTATGGCATTATACAAAATAGATTATCCATCTAAAGGACAATACATCTTAGCCATTTACAACAAAATTTACTAACTTGTCTAGCCTCTATACATGCCATATACAAAACATCAAGTCTACTGTACCAGAGTAAGCTGATAGTGTGGGCGATCTTCCGATTAATCCACGTATCTTGATTCAACCCTCTTTCTCTATAAGACAAGGGAAAAGAAAAGGAGTAAGCTTTAAGCTTAGTAAGTTTCCACATAAATAATTTAAGCATTTTAGTATAAGCTAAACAACAATTAGCATTATACTACCAAATAAATTGACATTCACAATTATGCTTACTCTTTCTATCCCTTACCACATTTTCAACACATCATGAGTCACATAATCATAATCATTGACATGCACCCCTTCACTCAATATCACTTTTACTAAAAAATACAACACATCATTTTATCACACTAATACATCCACACAGTTAAATTACTCGGTGGTTTCGCACTCAGCCCACCACAGTCAGATAATAAGGTAGTATCGCACATAGCCTACCAAGAGGTAATCATAGTGGTTTTGCACATAGCCCACTAAATAATATACTTAACTATGGTATCACACACAGCCCATCGTTGTTAAGTATTTAGGTGGTATCGCACTTAGCCCACCAACAAATATTATCACTACACATCCACATATCTGCTTACTCATTCATTCATTCATTCATGATATCTACCACATTCATTCCACTTGAACCACATAGGTTCTCAATCATTCTCATTCATGCTACACATTAACTAGCATTAAGAATGTATAAGTATAAATGCATTGATTACGCATAAACTTACCTCAGCACTCAAAAGTATAGAGACATGCAATTTAGTCCACCACCTTGCTCTTGCCTCGGTTTCGATCTGGGCTTCATCTTTCTTGATGTATAATGATAAATCAACTTATTCAATACACACATTGACTAAATTGACCATTATCTCATACTTTATCAAAATTACCATTTTACCCCTAAACTTTCTCATATTTACTCATTTGCCCCAAGGCTCGTAAAGTGATTTTCATTCAACTTTCTAGCCTTTCATGCTTAGTCAAACCATTTACTCAACTAAATCTCACTAAATCACACATGTATGACCAAACTCGAGACTTTCACAAACAAGTCCCTACTTGCATTTTTTTATGGATATCACATAGCAAAAGATGTTTCTACTACATCAAGCTTTCATATTCTTCCATAAAACATCAAAACACATGCATGTCATACATGGGTACATTTTTGAACATCTATCTTAGCTCAACATATAGCTAAAAATAGCTTACTCATGCTACTAGGACTTCAAAAATACGAAGAATATCAAAAAACGGAGCTAGAATACACTTACTAGCAAGCTTGAAAAGTTGAAGAGCCCTAACAATGGCTTTTTGAAATTTTGGCAGCCTTGGAGAAGAAGATGAATGAAATTCTATCATCTTTTCCCATTTTAATCATTTAATTGCCAAATGACCAAAATGCCCCTTTTGACAAACGTTCTATTTTAACTCATCCATGCCCAATTTTGTACAAAAATTAGAAATTGGGAAAATTGCTCTTCAAAGACCTCTAATTGATATTCTAAATCTATTTCATACAAATAACTTCTAGAATCTCAAATTTTGTAACTTTTGCAATTTAGTCCTTTTGGACAATTCAATCGCAATTTCACAAAATTACTTCATGAAACTTTCACACTAACATGAAAACATGACATAAACCTCAAAAACTCATACATATACCTTAGATTTGTGGTCTCGCACCACTATTCTGACTAGGCCCTAAATCGGGATGTTACATGCATATACCCACTGCCACACCCTTAACCTTATAACTTGTCCACGGTCACAATTAGTTAATTATTAAAGTTTTATGCAAGGTTAAGCAATTTACCAAATACTAAGCCCAAACAAATTCACATATGCTCATATGGCCCACTAGGCCTAATCTCATTCGTATGGCCCATTAGGCCCAAATCGCATTCTTATGGCCCGTCTGGCCCAATCAAATTCATATGGCCCTTCTAGCCCAAATCACATTCATATGGCCCATTTGGCCCAAATAAATTCCAAGCAATGTAACCAGCATGACTAGTTCATCACTTATTACCAAATCATCAAATTCGCCTATTTTGCCTACGGCCCATCGGGCCCATTTGCCCATTCTGGCCCAGTTGGCCACAACACGACCCAAGTCCATGATATCACTCATGGGGTCTCTGTTATCGATTCCATTTCCCTCATACGAGTGTTCGCACACTCGCAAGACTACCGAAGCCAAACTTTCAGGATTTCGGGATTTCCCAACCCATTGTGTGTATATTGTATGTACACACCTAACAACAAAACGCGCTGCGATCTCCTTAGCCACGATCCTACAAATATTGTCACTCAATGATTAATCACATATACTTATCAAATACTTTTCCAAAATTCGAAGTCTCACCTTAACCTTACTTGAAACACCAAGCCTTAATAGCTTTCCCTCGATCACTAATCATGAGTACTTCCTAAATCTGCATGAATCTTAATTATTAAAAACTGAACCATAAGTGACTTATATCCATCTTAAGTCACCCTTACATTACTTATGACCATTCGGCCAACCTTCAAAATCAAAAATGAAGAATACTTACCCAAATCCCAAAACGCATAAAGAGTAATTCGACAGAGATCTGAAGAACAGAGATTCGATATCAATCCCCTACCAAAATTAATTTAGAAAGAGAGAGGGAGAGGAGAGGTCGGTTTTAGCAAGATCAATTGAAAGAGTAAAGTACTTACACAAGAATCGGCTAGGTTGAAGAAATAGTGGCGGCACAAAAAGAATTTCGGCAAAGGGAGGGTGGGATTATTCGGCTTTAGAGGGTTTGGAAAAGGTAACAAGAAGAAAAGAAAAAGATCATGTAACACCCCTATCCCGTGTCCGTCACTGAATTAGGGTTAGGAACGTTACCAAACAGATCAAAAAACATTTACAGAAGTTTCATACATTCATTCATCATTCACAAGTATAATGTCCTTTAAATAGGTCCTCGAGATCTTAAGCATGCTTATAAATTGAGTCGATACTAAACTGAAACACATGGAAAATTTCATGAAAAATTAAAAATATTCTAAAATACAGGGAATACACGCCCGTGGGAGAGGACCGTGTGCCCTACACGGCTGTTGGACCCCCCGTGCGTCCTGCCTGTGGTCATATACTGACTTATCCTCCACGGCCACTAAGCACGTTTGTACTGAGGCCGTGCAATCTTAGGCCACATACTAAATTCTCCACCATGATCACTAAGCACGCCCGTGTGCTATGGCCGTTTGTTTTTAAGCTAGCTACTGACTTGATGCCCACGGCTAGTTGACACACCCGTGTCAAGGCCGTGTACTATTAGACTAAATCCTGATATTCAGCCACAATTTTTAGGCGCGCCCGTGTGCCACGATCGTGTGAAATTATAGGCCATTTACAAGGCCAAAATGCCACCCTTTTTGGGTCTCACCTACAAGCAATACATACCAAAACATATTATGCATATCTGGAAACCAAAAACATACCAATTTATCCAATCAATAAATTCAATACCAAAACGTATCTCATCACAAGCATAATTCATTCATTTACTTACCCAAAAACTTAACCATATTATGGACAAATTCATCATGCTAAATCAAGCTCCACATAACATAGTCTTTCATGCATATTTCCATTTCATGTCTGGCCAAAACACAAGGTCAATTCACATAGCAAACTTATGACCAAAACTAGCCTATACCAATAATGCTAGCTTATACATGCCATATCTAACATTATACATTTCCAAAGTATACCAAAATGAATTTATTAGTGTGATGATGATCCATGACGGTTCCGAGCCCTCAGTAGCTTTGACGAACTATAAAATAGAGAAAACACACATAGAGTAAATTTTCCAAAAGTTTAGTAAGTGATATACAAATAAACTAGGCATGGGAGGCATATATGCAAATAAATACATTAGCACATATCAATCACTTAGCAAATTATCACATATATGCTTTGATTCAAATACTTTTGACCACATTTGCCATATTCACAATTCAAGAATCTTATAAACACATAACTCATCTAACCAAAACTTCACATATCATGTCATCAATTCCATATTCATAGCATCATAATAAGATCACATAGATGCTTACCTTGTATACATAATTAGCGTATAATCAACATACCTGAAATGGTTTTAAAATCACATATACGTATCACAACTTGCACTTTGAACCAATAGAAATCTAGTAGGATACTCAGAAGGCTCGGAATAGTCGTTCAATGCCAACATCCCAGACGAGGTCTTACATGTACTCAGATATCGATGCCTCTGTCCAAGATAGGGTCTTACACGAATCAATACAATGCCGATGTCCCAGACATGGTCTTACACGTACGGATCATAACGATGCCAATGTCCCAGCCGTGGTCTTACACATAAAGCTGATATCATTGCCAATGTCCCTGACGTGGTCTTACATATACAGTTCATATCGATGCCTACGTCCCAAACGAGGTCTTATACGAAATTTCAAATCAATGCCAACGTCCTAGACGTGGTCTTACATGAAATCAGATATCGATGCCTTTGTCCCTGACGGTCTTACGTGTCGATATTAAAGCCTTTGTCTCGAGCGGGGTCTTACGTAATCATATATCGAAGCCACGGTCCCAGACAGGGTCTTACACGTAATTAGATATTGAAGCCACTATCCCAGACAGGGTCTTACACGTAATAAGATATCGAAGCCATTGTCCCAGATAAGGTCTTACACGTAATTAAATATCGAAGCCACTGTCCCAGACAGGGTCTTACACGTAATTAGATATCGAAGCCATTGTCCCAGACAGGGTCTTACACGTAATCAAATCAATGCCAATGTCCCGGACGTGGTCTTACATGAAAAAACAGAACAGATACCTTTGTATTCCTAAGTTCATACAAAACTTCTCCGACTTAGCAGTATGTCGACCTTATCCCAGAATTCATATACATAGCATCTCATATGCAGTCATTATCATTGATAGTCATGTAAATAAACTCAATTCAGTACAATTACATTTATTAACAATATGACTTATCTCGAATTCGATCTATAGGAATGGAAATGACTACTCGTTTACTTTCGCTTTCCCGCGATATAAGTCCGTTTTCTTCGGTTCTTGATTTAACATATCCAAAATTAACCCTTTTATTCACTAATTCATTCAATTCAATCCAAAAACACATATTTAAGGTAATGTACAAATTAGCCCTCATACTTACACAATTTATCAATTTAGTCCATTTTTCTCAAAACATCAAATTCACAAAATCAATACACAACCAAGCTTAGCAAAATATATATATATATACTTCAGACAAGCCCATAATTTTCATAAATTTGGCAATTTAGTCCTCCAAATTACCATTTTCTCAATTTAGCCCTAATTAACCAATTTCACCAAAATCTCAAGAACAAAGTATGTTCATCTAGCTCATATTTTTCATTTAACACCAAAAACCATCAATAAGCTTGAAATATCATCAATTGCATATCACACAAACATCATCAATTCACAAAATTAATACATGGGTTTTGTAGCTCTCAAAGCAACGATTGCAAAAATATAAAAAATATCGAAAATCGACTAAAACATACCTTGAATTTAAGTTTAGAATGGCTGAACCCTTGCTTGGTTTTTTTCTTTCTTTTTCTTTTATGGTTTCGGGAAGAAGATGGTAAAATGAAACCATCCACTCATGTTTCTTTTATTATAATATAAATATAACTTATAAATAAAACAATATATTTATAACATATATTATAAACTTATAATCATATAAAATATGCATGTACTACATTTATTACCATCCACCAACATAGAATTGGCTTAATTGCCAAATAAGTCCTCACATTTATAAAGCCACAACACATTGGTACTTTTAGAAATAGCAAGCAACTTTCATATTTAATGCAAATAAATCATTTGCTTAAATTAAACACACAAACAGACAAATTCACTTACGAAAATTTACCACATGCTTAGTCACATATTAACGACATAAAAATAATATTAAAATATTATTCAAACTCAGATTTGTGGTCCCGAAACCACTATTTCGACTAGAGTATAAACTGAACTGTTACAATTCTCCCCCTTAGGGATTTTCGACCCCAAAAATCTTACCGTTAAACAGGTTCGGATATTGTTGTCTCACTGAATCTTCAGGCTCCCACGTAGCCTCTTCAATTCCATGTCGATTCCATAATACTTTTACTAACGAAATTTTCTTATTTCTTAACTCTTTCACTTCACAAGCTAAGATACGGATCGGTTCCTCTTCGTATGTCATATCAGATCAAATTTTAATCTCAGATGGGGCAATTACATGTGACGGATCGGAATGATATCTACGAAGCATCGAAACATGAAATACGTTTTGAATCTTTTCTAGCTCAGAGGGAAACTTTAATCTATATGCAACAGGCCCGACACGTTCAGTGATCTCATACGGTCCGATGAATCTCGGACTTAATTTTCCTTTACGCCCGAACCAAAGCACTTTCTTCCACGGAGACACTTTCAAAAATACTGTGTCACCGATTTCAAATTCTATATCTTTTCGTTTCAAATCTACATAAGACTTTTGACGATCAGATGCTGCTTTCAAACAATCTCGGATCAGTTTCACTTTCTGTTCTGAGTCTCTAATCAAATCAACTCCTTGTAACTTATTCTCATTGAGTTCAGTCCAATATAGAGGTGTACGACATTTACATCTGTACAAGGCTTCATATGGTGCCATTTTAATGCTTGACTGAAAACTATTATTATATGGAAATTCGATCAATGGTAGATACTATTCCCACAAACCATTAAACTCAAGTATACAACATCTTAACATGTCTTCGAGAATCTGAATAATTCGCTAGGATTGACCATCCATTTGCGGATGAAAAGCTATACTAAAATGTAATTTCGTGCCCAAAGCTTCTTGAAATTTTCTTCCAAAATCGCGATTTGAATCTCGGATCTCTATCTGACACAATAGATAGTGGCACTCCGTGTAATCTCACAATCTCAGAAATATAAAGCTCGGCTAATCTGTCAAGTGAATAATCAAATCTTACCAGAATAAAATGAGCAGATTTCGTCAATCGGTCAACCAGACCCAAATCACATATTTCTTTCTCAAAATCTGAGGCAAACCAGAAACAAAATCCATAGTTACTCTATCCCATTTCCATTCGGGAATTGGAATTGGCTATAATAAACCAGACGAAACTTGATGTTCAGCTTTCACTTGTTGACAAACTAAACATTTCGAAACAAAGTCAGAAATATCCTGTTTCATACCAGACCACCAATAGTGTCATTTCATATCATGATACATCTTTGTACTACACGGATAAACAAATAAACGACTATTATATACTTCGTTCATAATCAACTGGATTAACTCAGAGTTTATCGGAACACATATACAATCTCAAAATCTCAAGCAATTATCAACAACTCAAAGCTCGGAATAAGAATTTGAATCACACCGAACTCATTTAGCTAACATTTCATTATCAACTTTCTTTTCATATACTTTCAAATCAATCACATAAGCAAAATATGCCTTGTAACCCTTTTTAATTTAATTCTGAGCTTTCAACACAGATATCACAGCAAGCAATCCATTTAAATCGTTCAACTCAATACAAACTATTTCACCATTCCGACGACTTAAATCAATAGTCTTTCTTTTACAATTTACTACAACATCATACAATGTCAACCAATCCATTCCCAGAATTATATCAAACTCATCAAACTGTAATAGTATCAGATCACCAAGGAAATAGATATCTCGAAACATTAACGGGCAGTTCTCACCTACTTTGTCAACCTGACTATTATTACCTAAGGGGTTCGATACATTTATAACAAACTCAATAGACTTTACAGGAAAAGTATTACTGAATACTAAGTTCATAAATATATAGAAATGAGTAGAACCAGGGTCTATCAAGTGATCACAGAAGTATCATAAAGTGTAAAAGTACCCGTTATAACATTTGGAGATGAAGCTTCCTCCCGAGCTCGGATAGCATACGCTCTGGCAGGCGCTTTAGCTTCAGATCTCGTAATAGTATCTCTAGTAGTTCTCTGACTACCACTGGCATTTCTTACATTTTGAAGAGATCTACCTCTCCACTGAAACATTCTCAGATCTCGGGTTCTAAATAATCTCTTCTTCAACAGACTCTGAGCAGTCTCGGATGAAATGATCCAATGATCCACATCTAAAACAAGCTCGATCATTTAATCTGCAAATTCTCGAATACCTTTTCCCACAATGTTTACATTCAGGTCACTTGAATCTGACATTTCCAATACTAGTCATTGAAGTTACTGGAGCTTTAGAGCTTAACTGTGATCTAGCTCGATCTCTACTCAAATACCTCACATTAGCTTTTGAACGGCTATGTTCATCTAGAAATTTCTTCGAGGCAAACTAAAATGATTTGCTCATAAATCTCTTTTTCATATATCTAGCTTCAGACTCAGCTTTACATGCACGGGGAACTAGCACTACGAACTCTGGTATCTCCAGAATACCAACTAGCAATTGGATATCTTCATTTAGGCCATCTTCGAATCTTTTACACATTATCGCTTCAGTCAAAATGTATTCCCGAGCATACTAACTTAATCTTACAAACTCTTGTTTGTATTCAATGACAGACATGTGACCTTGTTTCAATTCCAAAAATTTTTTCGTTTCTAATCAATGAATCTCCGAATAATGTATTTCTTTCTAAAATTAGACTGAAAGAAATCCCGTGACATGTTCTTTAGGAATAACCAAAATTGAAGTTTCCCACCACCGATAGGCTGCATCTCGTAACAAAGAAACAACACACTTTATACATTCTTCAGGAGTCAGTGACATCTCATCAAATACTCAAATAGTATTTTCTAACCAAAACTTGGCGTTATCAGCATCATCATCATTAGTAGCCAGGAACTCTTCAACCCCATACTTATGAATCTTGCCAACCAGAGGCTTACTCTACGGATTCAAATTTGTAGTCGGAGGTATACTAGATGTAACACCCCAAACCCGGTCAATACACCACGACCGTATCTGGTGTGTCACGGACTGAAAACGTTTGAATAAACCAATTACTGGTTAAATTTTATTGAAAATCTATTGGTTGTTACTAGTTTTTTTAAATCATACGACACTTGTAAAAAAAATCGAGTGAAATGAGCATAATCAAGTTGAAAACATTTGCATTTGGAGTTGTTTGAAACTTTAGGTTTGGAATCATCTATGTTAACTTTGTTATTACCTTGTGAATAATGTTACCCGATGGTAACGTTTGAAAAACCCGATATAGAGTATAGTTTTGTAAACTTTGATTTACTTCCGGTTACCAAAGCAAACCAAGTTATTAATCATATGCATTGGATAATTAAAATATAATCAAGAAATAAAACCCAAAATAATACTTAGCGGCCTTATTACAAAACCAAACCAAATTTAAGTAAATAAATAAAATAGAAATAGTAATTTAAAGTCAAAACCCAAAACTAGCAAGCATGCCTCGAGTCCTCCCCGGCTCCATATCCGCAATCTACGCCTCATCTGCAAAATATAAGGGAAGGGGTGAGTCACCGAGACTCAGTGTATAAATCCCCAACCCGATAGTGCAAGCACTTACGTAAATCATCAGTATAACATGCAGATCATGCAAACCCCATAACCTAACAATCCAATCTCCATTATCTACCCCGTGTGGTCAAAACCACTGGTGGTCAAAACCACTGGTGACCGTAGCCACAAATATATATATATATCGGTGTGTTGAAACCACTGGTGACCGTAGTCACAAATCAAGTGATGGGGCCAACCCATCGCGTGGTCAAAACCACAGATGGCAATCCCGTAATCAACATGTGGGGCCAACCCATTGTGGTACCAAACCACTGGGACGAGCTACAATATCCATATGTGGTCAAAACCACTGGTGGTCAAAACCACTGGGACTTAGTCACAAATTATAATATCAAAGACGAGGCCAACCCGTCGTGTGGTCAAAACCACTGGTGACAGTCCAAATAATTCTTCCTCCTCCTCTCAACAATCCCACCATCATGACCATAACATTCGTGGCATAATAATACATGATGATGCAAATAACACATAGCATAACATTAAACAATGACATGATAGCATATAACAAGATCCATAATTGGGGACTTACCCGGAGTCCATGCTCATGCCCACAAGGCATAACTACCGGTTTCAACGGCTAAAACAGTAACACAATAAACATATTATACTAATGAAGTGTGTAAGCGTTACACACCTGGCTATTTGTAGATCTAAGCGAAATCCCGAAATGTTAGCCTTCACTCTACCCTACAATCGGCCAACACATACTTTTAAGATTATAGCCATTCGGCTAAATCACCAAAATCCCGAAGATGTATCGCACAAAGGTAGCACTTACCTTAACACTGATTTGGTTTCCAACCAAATCCCGAAGCTATTCGATGAACCTCCCTTTACAATCGGCTAAACACTAATACACACAAACGATTAGCCTTCGACTTTTGAATGAATAAGAAACAGATCTATACGCTTGAACCCTTACCTAGATCGGCCACAGAATCCCGAAGATCCACTGTATTCGGCTACACTCCTCCCTACAATCGACTTTAACACATCATTAGGAATCTAAAAGCCATTCGGTCATGGCATGAATCCCAAAACCAAAAGAGATTGTTACCACCTTACCTTACTGACAGTTTTGGCCACCAAGCACCAACGTTTGGCACCCCTAAGTGATCTTAGGGGTTTCGGCTACCAACATGAAACAAGAATGAAGTTTAGTGTACAGATCTTTGATAGAAGGAAAGATAGAAGAGAAGCCACTTACCAAGATATTTGGCTATGCCTCAAAAAGAAAGAGATAGATTCGGTACTCTAGTGGAGACTAGATCACGTGAGAAGAGAAGGAAATAAGGCCAAGGATATTCGGCCAAACACTTGAAAGAAGAGAAAAAGAAGAGAACTCACAAGGTTTCGACTTTTGAAGATGGTAAAGATGGAAGAAGAAAATGAAATGAAAAGAAGAGGAGATAATAACTAATAAGTTTCGGCTCTTCTTAACAAAATGGTAAGGTTTGGTTCGGCCAAATCCCAAGCTTGCCGAATGAGAAAAGAAAGAAAATGCACTTTGAGGTTCAGTTTTGACACTAAACCAAGAAAAGAAAGACTCCCAAAGCTAGCCGATTTAGCTTTTCCCCAAAGCACATTCGGCCACCCTCCAAAGAACCCAAAACCGATTGCACTCCTCCTCTCCACAGTCCAACTTTCTTCCAACACCTTCAAATGAGGTTGATAAGAATCAAGCTCCTAAATTTCCTCACATTCATCTATTTGACTCCTCCTATCCTTATCCTCCAGAGTCCACCCTGAGTACTCCACTTCCTCAGCTTGGTGTCAAAATAATAAGCAAAAAATGAGATTTTTGCTGCTCGAACCTGAGCTCCCCCTTCCCTGCATGTGGCGTCACCTTTCTGGTACCCTAGTGGCGCCTACTTTGCCACTAGGTTCTTTGTGTCACAACACACCAGGAATATCTTTTAACCCCTAACTCCCTTAGCTCCTTATTCCTAAGTGCCAAAACAAAAATTTTAGCCACGACTCAGGCCTATCCTGAGGTCATGCCTAGGCCCCAAAACATCCTAAACTAGCACAGTAAGCATATCGTCACATGCAAACACATAAAATGCAGAGACCTCGATTTAGGGATGTTACAGTTCTACCCCCCTTAAAAATAATTTCGGCCACAAAATTACCTGGTCAGAAGAGTTGAGGGTATTACTACCGCATCACATCCTCTGGTTCCTACGTGGCCTCCTCCGTACCATGGTTTCGCCATAACACTTTCACCAAAGGAACTGACTTTCTACGCAAGACCTTGACATCCCAATCCACAATCTGTACCAGTTCCTCCTCGAAAGACAAGTCCGAGCTCACCTCAATCTCCGCAACTGGCACAACATGTGATGGATCTGATCGATAGCGCCTAAGCATAGAAACATCAAAGACGTCGTGAATCTATCTTAACTCTGCCGGCAGCTCGAGCTGATAAGCTACCGATCCCACTCGCTTCAGTACCGTATACGGCTCGATAAACCTAGGGTTTAGCTTTCCTTTTCGCCCAAATCTCAACATTTTTTTCCATGGCAATACCTTCAGAAAGACCTTGTCACCCACCGCATAATCTATATCCCTGCGCTTAAGATCGGCGTAAGACTTCTGCCTGTCTGACGCTTCCTTAAGACGAGCCTGAATCACTTTAATCTTATCCTCAGTTTCTACCACCAACTCGGACCCAATATCTTCCGTTCACCCAATTCTGTCCAACACGTCGGAGTATGACATTTTCATCCGTACAGTGCCTCATATGGTGCCATCTGGATACTCACTTGATAACTATTGTTATAAGCGAACTCCGCCAATGGTAGATACTCCTCCCAACTACCACTGAAATCCAGAACACAACCCCTTAGCATGTCTTCTAAAATCTGAATTACTCTCTCAGACTGTCCATAAGATTGCGGGTGAAAAGCTGTACTAAAATCCAATCGCGTACCTAACGCCTGATGCAAGGCTTTCCAAAACCTCGACGTGAACCTGGGATCCCTATCTGAAATAATTGACATTGGCACTCCATGCAACCTTACTATCTCGGCCACATACAACTTGGCTAACTTCTGGAGTGTATAATCAACCCTCACCAGTATGAAATGAGCCGATTTAGTCAAACGGTCCACAATCACCCAGACTGAGTCCTTCTTGCTAGGCGTAAGGGGTGCCCCACTGACAAAGTCCATAGTGATTCTTTCCCACTTCCACTGAGGATCCTTACGGTGAAGTAAACACGATGGTAAGCGATGTTCATTTCGACCCGACATGTCAGACACTTACCCACAAACTCAGTCACTTCCCGCTTCAAACCTGGCCACCAGAACTGCTCTCGCAAATTTCTGTACATCTTGCTACCTCTAGGATGCATAGTGTACGGGCTGCTATGTGCATCCTGAAGAATCCTTTGCCTCAACTCGATGTCCTTCGGCATACAAGCTCTCCCTTGAAAACACAAGACTCCCTCGTTGGTCAAGCTGTAACCTTCCAAACCACTACTCTATACTTGCAACCTCCGAGCATTCAAACCCTCATCCACTAACTGTTTCTTTTTAATCTGCTCTACCCAAGTCGACTTGACCCACAATTTTGCCAAAAGACTCTCGTCGTCACATAGGCTAAGATGAGAAAACATCGCTCTCAGGTCCGATACTACCTTACGGCTCAACGCGTCTGCAACCAAGTTAGCTTTGCCCGGATGATACTCAATTGAGCAGTCCTAGTCCTTCAACAGCTCAATCCATCTGTGATGTCTCAAATTTAAATCCTTCTGCGTCAAAAGATACTTCAGACTCTTGTGGTCCGTGTAGACTATCGACTTCTCCTCGTACAAATAGTGTCTCTATATTTTCAGGGCGAAAACCACTACAGCCAACTCCAGATCATGTGTTGGATAGTTAACCTCATGCGGTCTCAGCTGTCGAGATGCATATGCCACTACTTTTCCTTGTTGCATCAGCACACATCCCAAGCTAGTATGTGATGCATCACAATAGACCGTAAATACCTTTCACGCCTCGGCTGAACGTAACCGAGCTTAGTCGTAATCTTCCTCAACTTGTTGAAACTTTCTGTTGTTTCTCCGACCACACAAATGGAACTCCTTTCCTCAATAACTTGGTCAGCAGTGCTGCGATTAGAGAAAATCCTTCCACAAATCTCAAGAATACCGCTGGACCTAAAAACTCTAAATCTTCAAAAGCCCGACCTAGGCGGTTTCCATTCCAACACTGCCTCAATCTTGCGAGGGTCCACTCTAATCCCTTCAACTGACACTACGTGACCTAAGAAAGTCACCTCCGAAGCCAGAACTCGCACTTACTAAACTTGGCAAATAACTGCTTTTCCCTCAGAATTTGCAACACTACCGCAAGTGCGTATCATGATCCTCCTCAGTCCTTGAGTACACCAATATGTCATCTATAAATACCACGACAAATTGGTCCAAGTATTGTTGGAACACCCAATTCATCAAGTCCATGAATGCTGCCGGTGCATTAGTCAACCCGAACGGCATCACCAGAAACTCGTAATGCCTATACCGAGTATGAAATACCGTTTTATGAACATCAGCCTCCTTCACTTTGAGTTGATGATACCCCGACCTAAGATATATCTTAGAGAAAATTGATGCACCCTTGAGTTGATCAAACAAATAACGGATACTTGTTTTTTATCGTCAACTTGTTTGCTGGCGGTAGTCTATACACATCCGCATTGTACCGTCTTTCTTCTTAAGAAAGAGCACAGGCGCTCCTCAAGAAGATATACTCGGTCGGATGAAACCTCTGTCCAGCAATTCCTGAATTTGAGCCTTCAGCTCCACCAATTTCTTTGGCGCCATTCTATACGGGGCAATAGACACTGGCACAGTTCCGGGTAACAGGTCTATACCGAATTCAACTTTGCGATCAGGAGGCAGACCCAAAAGTTCCTCTTGGAATACATCATCAAATTCCCCTACGATTCAGACACTCTCTACAGCTGCATCCTTGGCTCTCAAAGCACAAACATGCACCATGAATGCCTCACAACCCTTCCTTACCATTTTTTCTGCCTTCAGTGCAGAGACCACATTGGATAAGTAATCTCTTCTATTACCTATCATCCCTACCTCCCCACCTTCTATTGTCCTCAACACCATGCGCTGAGCTACGCAATCTAAACTAGCCTGGTACTTTAGTAGCCAATCTATCCCGAGAATCAGGTCGAACACCCCAAATGATGGTTCCATCAAATCAGCCAAAAACACGACCCCTTAAGGTTCTAGGGGTACATCCCTATAAAGTTTACTTACTTCTACAGAGTGACCTAGAGGGCTTATCACTGTCATCTTCCTAGAAGTAATCTCAGAGTCTAAATTCATAACTTCCACTATGCTACTGGCTACATATGAGTGCGTCGAACCCACATCTATCAAAGCATTATAAGGTAGTCCAAAGAATAAGAACGTATTGGTTATGACGTCTGGTGTGTCACCCTCCTCTCGACGTCTCACTGCGTAGACCAATCCAGGCTGTCTCGCCTCTGTACCACCTGCACCTTTGCCCAGTGCTCCATGGCCTCTACCAGAGCCATTACCTCCCCTGGCTGCACCACGGCCCCTCTGTGGCTGCTGACCATCCCTCCTGATTTGTGTACGATTCTGATCCCCAGACTGTAACCTAGCTGACCTCTGTGGACAGTCCCTCACTTGGTGCCCCATCGATCCACACTCAAAATATCCTCTATTTTCAGTCCAACGTTCTCCCGTGTGAGACTTCCCACACCGAGCACATCGTGGCGGCCACTGAGTATTAGTAGCAGTAGGCCTAGTAGCTTGATTTGGCCCCCTATATCTACCCCTTTCTGCTGATTCTCGGTAGACCCAGATGATCCAAAATTCCTTTTATTCCAACCCTTGTCCTGATTCTGTCTTACCGACTATTTCACTTCCTCAGCAACTTTGGCCTTTTCCACTAAGACCGCAAACTCTCTTTCCTGATGTGGAGCAATCAGCAATCTCAGATCATCCCTCAATCTCTTCTCAAACCCGACACATCACTCATGCTTCGTAGCCACGATGCCTCGAGCATACCGGCTCAACCTTAAGAATTTCGCCTCGTACTCCGATACGGACTTATTCCCCCGAACCAGCCTCAGAAATGCCTTCCTCTGTGCATCAATATAACTGGTCCCAACATACTTCTTCTGATAAGCCGCCTTGAAATAATCCCAAGTGAGATCATCCGCGGTAGCACCATCCCGAACCATGAGCCACCACTGGTATGACTCATCTTGGAGAAGTGACACTACCCCTTTTAGCTTCTCCTCAGCTGTCAGATCCAAATCGTCTATGATTCGTTCGTCGCCTCCAACCAATACTCAGCTGTATTGGGCACCACTCTAGATACACCTCGGAATACCTCAGCTCCATTGGTTCGGAGTCATTCAGATACAAATTTTTGAGCTCCCGTACCTCCACCTGCTCCAACCACTCTCTCAAGCACTCGCAGCATCGCTTGCGACACTGTATCATCCCTCGTCTTATCTTGGTACTCAACACCAGTAGCTGGTGGTGGTATCTCATTCTCTGACCCTTGACCCGACCTAACTGGTTCTGATACAGTCATTCTGCCTCTACCACACCCTTGCACATTACGACCACGTCCCCTAGAACTCATGTCTACAATCACGATTTAATTTGCTTTAAGAAATTTTATGCATTAGCTTCTGTTCCACTGATTGCCCACGAATAAGTTTTATGTAAAGAAGTTTAGTAGTAGTTCTTTCGATCAATACAAAGTTTACGTTTCAAGTCTTCTATCCTAATTCAGTGAATCATATTCATTCATCAATAACATCCTCCACCCTCACTCACCACTTACAGTGGTATTCTCGTTATTTTACTACCCGGGGGTATTTTTGTAATTTAACCTATCAAGGCATTTCAGTAATAAATCGAGGTTAATTCAAAAATCTTTACAAATTATCGGTATTTTAGAAATTCTAAAAATCAAGGGTATTTTGGTAATTTCATGAATTAGGAGTATTTTTGTAATTTTCCAAAATATGGTTCCAGGTGATTTTACGAAATAGGGGTATTTTGGAAATTTTTAATTCGGGGGTACTTCATCAATTCTTCATACCGAGGGTATTTTTGTAATTTTTACAAGTCAGGGGTATTTTGGTCATTTTTCAAATCGAAAATTTTTTTCGAATCAAGAGTACTTTGGTAGTTTCAAAACCAAGGTTTAATTTTTAGGGTTGTCCAAAATAAGGTGGCTGGTCCCTTTCGGGTTTTAGTTATTGAATTTAGCCTGTGAATAAGACATCTCAGTTAGGGTGAACCGTCACTACGCACCAGGTAGGATTCGAGTGAAGAGGAGGTGAGTCACTAGGACTACTTAAATACCAAGCTCCCCCTGAATCCATTCCTAGACATGCGCACAACGGTTGCCACACCCTTAACTTAGTGACATACTCATAGGTTTGTTTAGTTGATCTTTAAGTCTTATGTAATTTTTGAGTTGGAATAGGCTATTCCTAGGGTTCAATAACTCCTAATCTACTAATCTATGATCCCAAAATACCCATTTCTTCCACATTCAAATCACACAAGGGATAGAGATACTTACCTGGGTGGATTGGTGCCAGAGACTCGGTGCCATGCTGTTCAAACCATGTACATTTCCCATAAAACTTTTCAAAACCCTACTTTTAAACATTTTGGGCCTTGGGCCCACAGTTGAGCTTTTGAACTTGGCTCTAATACCAAAATTGTAACACCCCAAACCCGATCAATACACACGACCGGATCTGGTGTGTCACGGAGTGAAAACGTTTGAAGAAACCAGTTACCAGTTAAATTTTATTGAAAATCTGTTGGTTGTTACTAGTTTTTAGAAATCATATGACACCTGTAAAAAAAACTGAGTGAAATGAGCATAGTCAAGTTGAAACCATTTGCATTTGGAGTTGTTTGAAACTTTAGGTTTGGAATCATCTATGTTAACTTTGTTATTACCTTGTGAATAATGTTACCCGATGGTAACGTTTGAAAAACCCGATATAGAGTATAGTTTTGTAAACTTCGATTTACTTCTGGTTACTAAAGCAAACCAAGTTATTAATCATATACATAGGATAATTAAAATATAATCAAGAAATAAAAACCCAAAATAATACTTAGTGGCCTTATTACAAAACCAAACCAAATTTAAGTAAATAAATAAAACCAAAATAGTAATTTAAAGTCAAAACCCAAAACTAGCATGCATGGCCGCCTCGAGTCCTCTCTGGCTCCATATCCGCAATCTACGCCTCATCTGCAAAATATAAGGGAAGGGGTGAGTCACGAGCTCAGTGTATAAATCCCCAACCTGATAGTGCAAGCACTTACGCAAATCATCAGTATAACATACAAATCATGCAAACACCATAACTTAACCATCCAATCTCCTTTATCTACCCCGTGTGGTCAAAACCACTGGTGGTCAAAACCACTGGTGACCGTAGCCACAAATATATATATATCGGTGTGGTCAAAACAACTGGTGACCGTAGTCACAAATCAAGTGATGGGGCCAACCCATCGCGTGGCCAAAACCACTGATGACAATCCCGTAATCAACATGTAGGGCCAACGCACTGTAGTACCAAACCACTGGGACGAGTCATAATATCCATATGTGGTCAAAACCACTAGTGGTCGAAACCACTGGGACTTAGTCACAGATTATAATATCAAAGACGGGGCTAACCTGTCGTGTGGTCAAAACCACTGGTGACGGTCCAAATAATTCTTCCCCCTCCTCTCAACAATCCCACCATCATGACCATAACATTCTTGGCATAATAATACATGATGATGCAAATAACACATAGCATAACATTAAAGAATGACATGATAGCATATAACGAGATCCATAATCAGGGGGCTTACCCAGAGTCCATGCTCATGCCCACAAGGAATAACTACCGATTTCAATGGCTAAAACAGTAACACAATAAACATATTATACTAACGAAGTGTGTAAGCGTTACACACCTGGCTATTTGTAGATTTAAGCGAAATCCCGAAATGTTAGCCTTCACTCTACCCTACAATCGGCCAACACATACTTTTAAGATTATAGCCATTATGCTAAATCACCAAAATCCCAAGATGTGTCGCACAAAGGTAGCACTTATTTTAACGCTGATTTGGTTTCCAACCAAATCCGGTTACGTGATGAACCTCCCTTTACAATCGACTAAACACTAATACACACAAATGATTAGCCTTTAGCTTTAGAATGAATAAGAAACAGATCTACACACTAGAACCCTTACCTAGATTAGCCTTTGAATCTCAAGATCCACCAGATTCGCCACACTCCTCCCTACAATCGACTTTAACACATCATTAGGAATCTAAAAGCCATCCGGCCATAACATGAATCCCGAAACCAAAAGAGATTGTTACCACCTTACCTTACTGATAGTTTCGGCCACCAAGCACCAACGTTCGGTACCCCTAAGTGATCTTAGGGGTTTCGGCTACCAACATGAAACAAGAATGAAGTTTAGTGAACAGATCTTTGATAGAAAGGAAGATAGAAGAGAAGCCACTTACCAAGAGATTCGGCTATGCCTAAAAAAGAAAGAGATAGATTCGGCACTCCAGTGGAGACTAGATCACGTGAGAAGAGAAGGAAATAAGGCCAAGGATATTCGGCCAAACACTTGAAAGAAGAGAAGAAGAAGAGAACTCACAAGGTTTCGGCTTTTGAAGATGGTAAAGATGGAAGAAGAAAATGAAATGAAAAGAAGAGGAGAGAATGGCTAATAAGTTTCGGCTCTTCTCAACAAAATGGCAAGGTTTGGTTCGGCCAAATTCCAAGCTTGTCGAATGAGAAAAGAAAGAAAATGCACTTTGAGGTTCAGTTTGACACTAAACCAAGAAAAGAAAGACTCCCAAAGCTAGCCGATTTAGCTTTTCCCCAAAGCACATTCGGCTACCCTCCAAAGAACCCAAAATCGATTGCACTTCTCCTCCCCACAATCAAATTTTTGGCCAACACCTTCAAATGAGGTTGATAAGATTCAAGCTCCTAAATTTCCTCACCTTCATCTATTTGACTCCTCCCATCCTCATCCTCTAGAGTCCACCCTGAGCACTCCACTTCCTCAGCTTGGCGTCAAAATAATAAGCAAAAATGAGATTTCTGCTGCTCGAACCTGAGCTCCCCCTTCCCTGCATGTGGCGTCACCTTCCTGGTACCCTAGTGGCGCCTACTTTGCCACTAGGTTCTTTGTGTCACAACACACCAGGAATATCTTTTAACCCCTAACTCCCTTAGCTCCTTATTCCTAAGTGCCAAAACAAAAATTTTAGCCACGACTCAGGCCTATCCCGAGGTCATGCGTAGGCCCCAAAACACCCTAAACTAGCACAGTAAGCATATCATCGCATGCAAACACACAAAATGTAGAGACCCCTATTTAAGGATGTTACATCAGATATCTGAGGGGTATTAATCGGGGGCGGGGATTGCGAAACAGTCGGGTTATTCCTCATAAATTGAGTGAACCATTCACTCATCATCTGAAAGAAAGCTTGCTTAGCTTCTCCCTCCTGACCGCTCATAGCCGGTCTCGAATCAGAAGGCACTATCCTTTGCGCGGGAGTAGGGGCATTACTTTCTACTTCGTCAGCTACGGCTTTTTTGGGATCCATTGCTATATAGAAATCACATTTTATACGTCAGGACTCATCACACTATCCCAATTCAGATATATAGCATGTATAGCTAGACTCTGGCACGCTACGTTAGTCCAAGAATCGACCAAACCGTAGCTCTGATACCAACTAAATGTAACACCCCTATCCCGTGTCCGTTGTCGAATTAGGGTCAAGAGCGTTACTGGACAGATCGAAAAACATTTACAGAAATTTCATACATTCATTCATCATTCACAAGTATAATTTCCCTTAAATATGTCCTCAAGACCTTAAGCATGCTTATAAATTGAGTCGAAACTAAACCGAAACACATACAAAATTTCATGAAAAATTAAAACTTTTCTAAAATACAGGGAATACACATTCGTGAGAGTGGACCGTGTGCCCTACACGGCTGCTGGACACCCCTGTGTGTCCTGCCTATGGTCATATACTGACTTATGCTCCACGGCCACTAAGCACGCCCGTGTGCCATGGCCGTGTGTTTTTAAGCTAGCTACTGACTTGATGCCCACGGCTAGTTGACACGCTCGTGTCAAGGCTTTGTACTATTAGACTAAATCCTGATATTCACCCATGATCTCTAGGCACGCCCGTGTGCCACAACCGTGTGACATTATAGGCCATTTACAAGGCCAAAATGCCACCCTTTTTGGGTCTCACCTACAAGTAATACATACCAAAACATATTATGCATATCTGGCAACCAAAAACATACCAATTTATCCAATTAATAAATTCAATACCAAAACTTATCTCATCACAAGCATAATTCATTCATTTACTTACCCCAAAACTTAACCATATCATGGACCAATTCATCATGCTAAATAAAGGTCCACATAACATAGTCTTTCATGCATATTTCCATTTCATGTCTGACTAAAACACAAGGTCAATTCACAGAGTAAACTTATGACCAAAACTAGCCTATACCAATAATGCTAGCCTATACATGCCATATATAACATCCCAGACGAGGTCTTACATGTACTCAGATATCGATGCCAACATCCCAGATGAGGTCTTACATGTACTCAGATATCGATGCCTATGTCCAAGATAGGGTCTTACATGAATCAATACGATGCCGATGTCCCAGACATGGTCTTACACGTACGGATCATAACGTTGCCAATATCCCAGCCGTGGTCTTACACGTAAAGCTCATATCGTTGCCAACTTCCCTGACGTGGTCTTACATATATAGTTCATATCGATGCCTACGTCCCAAACGAGGTCTTATATAAAATTTCAAATCAACGCCAACGTCCTAGACGTGGTCTTACATGAAATCAGATATCGATGCCACTGTCCCAGATAGGTCTTACACGTAATTAGATATTAAAGCCACTGTCCCAGACAGGGTCTTACACGTAATCATATATCGAAGCCACTGTCCCAGATAGGGTCTTACACGTAATCAGATATTGAAGCCACTATCCCAGACAGGGTCTTACACGTAATAAGATATAGAAGCCATTGTCCCAGACAAGGTCTTACACGTAATCAGATATCAAAGCCACTATCCCGGATAGGGTCTTACACGTAATCATATATCGAAGCCATTGTCCCAGACAGGGTCTTACACGTAATCAAATCAATGCCAATGTCTTGGTCGTGGTCTTACACGATAAAACAGAACAGAAACCTTTGTACTCCTAAGTTCATACAAAACTTCTCCTACTTATCACTATGTCGACCTTATCCTAGAATTCATATACATAGCATCTCATATGCAGTCATTATCATTGATAGTCATGTAAATAAACTCAATTCAGTACAATTACATTTATTAACAATATGACTTACCTCGGATTCAATCTATAGGAATGGAAACGGCTACTCGTTTACTTTCGCTTTTCCGTAATCTAAGTCCGTTTTTTTGGTTCTTGATTTAACATATCCAAAATTAACCCTTTTATTCACTAATTCATTCAATTCAATCCAAAAACACATATTTAGGGTAATTTACAAATGAGCCCTCATACTTACACAATTTATCAATTTAGTCCATTTTTCTCAAATCATCAAAATCACAAAATCAATACACAACCAAGCTTAGCAAAATATATAAATACTTCAGACAAGCCCATACTTTTCATAAATTTGGCAATTTAGTCCTCCAAATTACCATTTTCTCAATTTAGCCCTAATTAACCAATTTCACCAAAATCTCAAGAACAAAGTATGTTCATCTAGCTCATATTTTTCATTTAACACCAAAAACCATCAAAAAGCTTGACATATCATCAATTGCATATCACACAAACATCATCAATTCACAAAATTAATACATGGGTTTTGTAGCTCTCAAAGCAACGATTGCAAAAACGTAAAAATATCGAAAAGGGACTAAAACATATGAATTTAAGTTTACAATGGCTGAACCCTTGCTTGGTTTTTTTTTCTTTCTTTTTCTTTTATGGTTTCGGCAAGAAGATGGTAAAATGAAACCATCCACTCATGTTTCTTTTATTATAATGTAAATATAACTTATAAATAAAACAATATATTTATAACATATATTATAAACTTATAATCATATAAAATATGCATGTACTACATTTATTACCGTCTCCTCACATTTATAAAGCCACAACACATTGGTACTTTAAGAAATAGCAAGCAACTTTCATATTTAATGCAAATCAATCATTTGCTTAAATTAAACACACAAACAGGCAAATTCACTTACGAAAACTCACCACATGCTAAGTCATATATTAACGGCACAAAAAATAATATTAAAATATTATTCAGACTCAGATTTGTGGTCCCAAAACCACTATTTCGACTAGGGTATAAACTGAACTGTTATAATTCTCCCCTTAGGATTTTCGCCCCGAAAATCTTACAGATTAAATGTGTTTGGATATTGTTGTCTCACTGAATCTTCAGGCTCCCACGTAGCCTCTTCAATTTCATGTCGATTCCATAATACTTTTACTAACAAAATTTTCTTGTTTCTTAACTCTTTCACTTCACAAGCTAAAATACGGATCGATTCCTCTTTGCATGTCATATCATATCAAATTTCAATCTCAGATGAGGCAATTACATGTGACAGATCGGAATGATATCTACGAAGCATCGAAACATGAAATACATTTTGAATCTTTTCTAGCTCAGAGGGTAACTTTAATCTATATGCAACAAGCCCTACACGTTCAGTGATCTCATACGATCCGATGAATCTCAGACTTAATTTGCCATTACGCCCAAACTGAAGCACTTTCTTCCACGGAGACACTTTCAAAAATACTGTGTCACCGATTTCAAATTCTGTATATTTTCGTTTCAAATCTGCATAAGACTTTTGACGATCAGATACTACTTTCAAACAATCTTGGATCAGTTTCACTTTCTGTTCTGAGTCTCTAATCAAATCAACTCCGTGTAACTTATCTCACTGAGTTCAGTCCAATACAGAGGTGTACGACATTTACATCTGTACAAGGCTTCATATGGTGCCATTTTAATGCTTGACTGAAAACTATTATTATATGGAAATTCGATCAATGGTAGATACTATTCCCACAAACCATTAAACTCAAGTATACAACATCTTAACATGTCTTGAGAATCTAAATAATTCGCTCGGATTGACCATCCGTTTGCGGATGAAAAGCTGTACTAAAATGTAATTTCATGCCCAAAGCTTCTTGAAATTTTCTTCCAAAATCGCGATGTGAATCTCGGATCTCTATCTGACACAATGGATAGTGGCACTCCGTGTAATCTCACAATCTCAGAAATATAAAGCTCGGCTAATCTGTCAAATGAATAATCAGATCTTATCGAAATAAAATGAGCAGATTTTGTCAATCGGTCAACCAGACCCAAATCACATATTTCTTTCTCAGAATCTGAGGCAAACCAGAAACAAAATCCATATTTACTCTATCCCATTTCCATTCGGGAATCGGAATTGGCTATAACAAACCAGACGGAACTTGATGTTCAGCTTTCACTTGTTGACAAACTAAACATTTCGAAACAAAGTCAGAAATATCCTGTTTCATACCAGACCACCAATAGTGTCATTTCAGATCATGATACATCTTTGTACTACACGGATAAACAAATAAACGACTATTATATACTTCATTCATAATCAACTGGATTAACTCAGAGTTTATCAGAACACATATATGATCTCAAAATCTCAAGCAATTATCAACAACTCAAAGCTCGGAATAAGAATTTGAATCACACCGAACTCATTTCGCTAACATTTCATTATCAACTTTCTTTTCATGTACTTTCAAATCAATCACATAAGCAAAATATGCCTCGTAACCCTTTTTAATTTAATTCTGAGCTTTCAACACAGATATCACAGCAGGCAATCCATTTAAATCGTTCAACTCAATACGAACCATTTCACCATTCCGACGACTCAAATCAATAGTCTTTCTTTTACAATTTACTACAACATCATGCAATGTCAACCAATCCATTCCCAGAATTATATCAAACTCATCAAACTGTAATAGTATCAGATCTGCAGGGAAATAGATATCTCGAAACATTAACGGGCAGTTCTCACCTACTTTGTCAACCTGACTATTATTACCTAAGGGGTTCGATACATTTATAACAAACTCAATAGACTTTACAGGCAAAGTATCACTGAGTACTAAGTTCATAAATATATAGAAATGAGTAGAACCAGGGTCTATCAAGCGATCACAGAAGTATCATAAAATGTAAAAGTACCCGTTATAACATCTAGAGATGAAGCTTCCTCCCGAGCTCGGATAGCATACGCTCTGGCAGGTGCTCTAGCTTCAGATCTCGCAATAGTATCTCTAGTAGTTCTCTGACTACCACTGACATTTCTTGCATTTTGAAGAGATCTACCTCTCACTGAAACATTCTCAGATCTCGGGTTCTAAACAATCTCTTGTTCAACAGACTCTGAGCAGTCTCGGATGAAATGATCCAATGATCCACATCTAAAACAAGCTCGGTCATTTAATCTGCAAATTCCCGAATGTCTTTTTCCACAATGTTTACATTCTGGTCACTTGAATCTGACATTTCCAATAGTAGTCATTGAAGTTGCTGGAGCTTTAGAGCTTAACTGTGATCTAGCTCGATCTCTACTCAAATACCTCACATTAGCTTTTGAACGGCTATGTTCATCTCGAAATTTCTTCGAGGCAGACTAAAATGATTTGCTCATAAATCTCTTTTTCATATCTCTGGCTTCAGACTCAGCTTTACATGCACGGGGAACTAGCACTACGAACTCTGGTATCTCCAGAGTACCAACTAGCAATTGGATATCTTCATTTAGGCCATTTTCGAATCTTTTACACGTTATCGCTTCAGTCAAAATGTATTCCCGAGCATATTGACTTAATCTTACAAACTCTTGTTTGTATTCAATGACAGACATGTGACCTTGTTTCAATTCTAAAAATTCTTTTCGTTTCTAATCAATGAATCTCCGAATAATGTATTTCTTTCTAAACTTAGACTGAAAGAAATCCCGTGTGATCTGTTCTTTAGGAATAACCAAAATCGAAGTTTTCCACCACCGATAGGCTGTATCTCGTAACAAAGAAACAACACACTTTATACATTCTTCAAGAGTCAGTGACATCTCATCAAATACTCAGATAGTGTTTTCTAACCAAAACTCGGCGTTCTCAGCATCATCATCATTAGTAGCCAAGAACTCTTCAACCCCATACTTATGAATCTTGTCAACCTGGAGGCTTACTCTACGGATTCAAATTTGTAGTCGGAGGTATATCAGATGTAACACCCCAAACCCGGTCAATACACCACGACCGGATCTGGTGTGTCACGGACTAAAAACGTATGAATAAACCAGTTACCGGTTAAATTTTATTGAAAATCTGTTAGTTGTTACTAGTTTTTAAAAATCATACGACACTTGTAAAAAAAACCGAGTGAAATGAGCATAGTCAAGTTGAAACCACTTGCATTTGGAGTTGTTTGAAACTTTAGGTTTGGAATCATCTATGTTAACTTTGTTATTACCTTGTGAATAACGTTACCCGATGGTAAGGTTTGAAAAACCCGATATAGAGTATAGTTTTGTAAACTTGATTTACTTCCGGTTACTAAAGTAAACCAAGTTATTAATCATATGCATAGGATAATTAAAATATAATCAAGAAATAAAAACCCAAAATAATACTTAGCGGCCTTATTACAAAACCAAACCAAATTTAAGTAAATAAATAAAACTGAAATAGTAATTTAAAGTCAAAACCCAAAACTAGCATGCATGGCCGCCTCGAGTCCTCCCGGCTCCATATTCACAATCTACGCCTCATCTGCAAAATATAAGGGAAAGGGTGAGTCATCGAGACTCAGTGTATAAATCACCAACCCGATAGTGCAAGCACTTACGTAAATCATCAGTATAACATGCAGGTCATGCAAACACCATAACCTAACAATCCAATCTCCTTTATCTACCCTGTGTGGTCAAAACCACTGGTGGTCAAAACCACTGGTGACCGTAGCCATAAACATATATATATATCGGTGTGGTCGAAACCACTGGTGACCGTAGTCACAAATCAAGTGATGGGGCCAACCCATCGCGTGGTCAAAACCACTGATGACAATCTCGTAATCAACATGTGGGGCCAACCCACTGTGGTACCAAACCATTGGGACGAGTCACTATATCCATATGTGGTCAAAACCACTGGTGGTCAAAACCACTGGGACTTAGTCACAAATTATAATATCAAAGACGGGGCATCGTGTGGTCAAAACCACTGGTGACAGTCCAAATAATTCGTCCCCCTCCTCTCAAATATCCCACCATCATGACCATAACATTCGTGGCATAATAATACATGATGATGCAAATAACACATAGCATAACATTAAACAATGACATGATAGCATATAACGAGATCCATAATCAGGGGACTTACCCAGTGTCCATGCTCATGCCCACAAGGCATAACTACCGGTTTCAATGGCTAAAACAGTAACACAATAAACATATTATACTATGAAGTGTGTAAGCGTTACACACCTGACTATTTTAGATCTAAGCAAAATCTCGAAACGTTAGCCTTCACTCTACCCTACAATCGGCCAACACATACTTTTAAGATTATAGCCATTCGGCTAAATCACCAAAATCCTGAAGATGTGTCGCACAAAGGTAGCACTTACCTTAACGCTGATTTGGTTTTCAACAGAATCCCGAAGCTATGCGATGGACCTCCCTTTACAATCGGCTAAACACTAATACACACAAACGATTAGCCTTCGGCTTTTGAATGAATAACAAACAGATCTACACGCTAGAACCCTTACCTGGATCGGCCACCGAATCCTGAAGACCCACTGTATTCGGCTACACTCCTCCCTACAATCGACTTTAACACATCATTAGGAATCTAAAAGCCATTCGGTCATAGCATGAATCCCGAAACAAAAAGAGATTGTTACCACCTTACCTTACTAACAGTTTCGGCCACCAAGCACCAACGTTTGGCACCCCTAAGTGATCTTAGGGGTTTTGGCTACCAACATGAAACAAGAATGAAGTTTAGTGTACAGATCTTTGATAGAAGGGAAGATAGAAGAGAAGCCACTTACCAAGAGATTTGGCTATGCCTCAAAAAGAAAGAGATAGATTCGGCACTCCAGTGGAGACTAGATCACATGAGAAGAGAAGGAAATAAGGCCAAGGATATTCGGCCAAACACTTGAAAGAAGAGAAGAAGAAGAGAACTCACAAGGTTTCGGCTTTTGAAGATGGTAAAGATGGAAGAAGAAAATGAAATGAAAAGAAGAGGAGAGAATGGCTAATAAGTTTCGGCTTTTCTCAACGAAATGGCAAGGTTTGTTTGGCCAAATCCCAAGCTTGCCGAATGAGAAAAAAAAGAAAATGCACTTTGAGGTTCGGTTTTGACACTAAACCAAGAAAAGAAAGACTCCTAAAGCTAGCCGATTTAGCTTTTCCCCAAAGCACATTCGACCACCCTCCAAAAAACCCAAAACCAATTGCACTCCTCCTCCCCACAGTCCAACTTTCGGCCAACACCTTCAAATGAGGTTGATAAGAATCAAGCTCTTAAATTTCCTCACCTTCATCTATTTGACTCCTCCCATCCTTATCCTCCAGAGTCCACCCTAAGCACTCCACTTCCTCAGCTTGGCGTCAAAATAATAAGAAAAAAAATGAGATTTATGCTGCTCGAACTTGAGCTCCCCCTTCCCTGCATGTGGTGTCACCTTTCTGGTACCCTAGTGGCGCCTACTTTGCCACTAGGTTCTTTGTGTCACAACACACCAAGAATATCTTTTAACCCCTAACTCCATTAGCTCCTTATTCCTAAGTGCCAAAACAAAAATTTTAGCCACGACTCAGGCCTATCCCGAGGTCATGCCTAGGCCCCAAAACACCCTAAACTAGCACAGTAAGCATATCGTCACATGCAAACACACAAAATACAGAGACCCCGATTTAAGGATGTTACAGTTCAACCCCCCTTAAAAATAATTTCGGCCTCAAAATTACCTGGTCAGAAGAGTTGAGGGTATTGCTACCGCATCACATCCTCTGGTTCCCACGTGGCCTCCTCCGTACCATGGTTTCGCCATAACAATTTCACCAAAGGAACTGACTTTCTACGCAAGACCTTGACATCCCAATCCACAATCTATACCAGTTCCTCCTCGAAAGACAAGTCCGAGCTCACCTCAATCTCCGTAACTGGCACAACATGTGAAGATCTGATTGATAGCGCCTAAGCATAGAAACATCAAAGACGTCGTGAATCTAACTTAACTTTGTCGGCAGCTCGAGCTGATAAGCTACCGGTCCCACTCGCTTCAGTATCGTATACGGATCGATAAACCTAGGGCTTAGCTTCTCTTTTTGCCCAAATCTCAACATTTTTTCCATGGCGATACCTTCAGGAAGACCTTGTCACCCATCGCATACTCTATATCCCTACGCTTAAGATCGGTGTAAGACTTCTGCCTGTCTGACGCTTCCTTAAGACGATCCCGAATCACTTTAATCTTATCCTCAGTTTCTGCCACCAACTCCGGACCCAATATTTGCCGTTCACCCAATTCTGTCCAACACGTCGGAGTACGACATTTTTTCCGTCTGAAGGCCTCATATGGTGCCATCTGGATACTTACTTGATAACTATTGTTATAAGTGAACTCCGCCAATGGTAGATACTCCTCCCAACTACCACTGAAATCCAGAACACAGCCCCTTAGCATGTCTTCTAAAATCTGAATTACTCTCTCAGAATGTCCATCAGATTGCGGGTGAAGAGCTGTACTAAAATCCAATCGCGTACCTAACGCCTGATGCAAGGCTTTCCAAAACCTCGACGTGAACCTGGGATCCCTATCCGAAATAATTGACATTGGCACTCCATGCAACCTTACTATCTCGGCCACATATAACTTGGCTAACTTCTGGAGTGTATAATCAACCTCACCGGTATGAAATGAGCCAATTTAGTCAAACGGTCCACAATCACCCAGACTAAGTACTTCTTGCTAGGCGTAAAGGGTGGCCCACTGACAAAGTCCATAGTGATTCTTTCCCACTTCCACTGAGGAATCCTTATCGGTCAAGTAAACGTCGATGAATCGATGTTGATTTGACCACGACACGTCCGACACTTACCCACAAACTCGCCACTTCGCTGAGACTGCCACCGTAATCGCTCTCGCAAATCCCGGTACATCTTGCTACCTCCAGGATGCATAGCGTACGGGCTGCTATGTGCATCCTGAAGAATCCTTTGCCTCAATTCAACGTCCTTCGGCATACAAGCTCTCCCTTGAAAACACAACACTTCCTCGTTGGTCAAGCTGTAACCTTCCAAACCACAACTCTGTACTTGCAACCTCTGAGCATTCAAACCCTTATCCACTAACTGTTTCTCTTTAATCTTCTCTACCCAAGTCGGCTTGACCCGCAATTCTTGCAAAAGACTCTCGTCGTCACATAGGCTAAGATGAGCAAACATCGCTCTCAGGTCCGATACTACCTTATGGCTCAACGCGTCTGCAACCACGTTAGCTTTGCCCAGATGATACTCAATTGAGCAGTCGTAGTCCTTCAACAGCTCAATCCATCTGCGCTGTCTCAAATTTAAATCCTTCTACGTCAAAAGATATTTCAGACTCTTGTGGTCCGTGTAGACTATCGACTTCTCCCTGTACAAATAATGTCTCTATATTTTCGTGGTGAAACCACCGCACCAACTCCAAGTAATGTGTTGATAGTTAACCTCATGCGGTCTTAAATGCCGAGACGATATGCCACTACTTTCCTTCCTGCATCAAGACACATCCCAAGCCAAGATGTGATGCATCACAATAGACCGTAAATACCTTTCCTACCTCGGCTGAACGTAACCGAGCTTAGTGAGAATCTTCCTCAACTTGTCGAAACTTTCTGTTGTTTCTCTGACCACACAAATGGAACTCCTTTCCTCAATAACTTGGTCAACGGCACCGCGATCAGAGAAAATTCTTCTACAACTCTCCAGTAATACCCTGCCAGACCTAGAAAACTCCGAATCTCCACAACCGACCTAGGCGGTTTCAGTCCAACACTGCCTCAATCTTACGAGGGTCCACTCTAATCCCTTCAGCTGACACTACCTGACCTAAGAAAGTCACCTCCCGAAGCCAAAACTCGCACTTACTGAACTTGGCAAATAACTGCTTTTCCCTCAGAATTTACAACACTACCCGCAAGTGCGTATCATGATCTTCTTCAGTCCTTGAGTACACCAATATGTAGTCTATAAATACCACGAAAAACTGGTCCAAGTACTGTTGGAACACCCGATTCATCAAGTCTATGAATGCTGCCGATGCATTAGTCATCCCGAACAGCATCACCAGAAACTCGTAATGCCCATACCGAGTACGAAATGCCATTTTATGAACATCAGCCTCCTTCACTTTGAGTTGATGATACCTCGACCTAAGATCTATCTTAGAGAAAATCGATGCACCCTTGAGTTGATCAAACAAGTAACGGATACTTGTTTTTGATCGTCAACTTGTTCAGCTAGCGGTAGTCTATACATATCCGCATTGTACCATCTTTCTTCTTAACAAAGAGCACAGGCGCTCCCTAAGGAGATATACTCGGTCGGATGAAACCTCTGTCCAGCAATTCCTAAATTTGAGCCTTCAGCTCCACCAATTCCTTTGGCGCCATTCTATACGGGGCAATAAACACTGGCACAGTTTCGGGTAACAGGTCTATACCGAATTCGACTTTGCGATCAAGAGGCAGACCTGGAAGTTCCTCTGGGAATACATCAACAAATTCCCCTACGGTTCGGACACTCTCTACAGCTGCATCCTTGGCTCTCAAAGCACAAACATGCACCATGAATGCCTCACAACCCTTCCTTACCATTTTCTCCGCCTTTAGTGCAGAGACCACATTAGATAAGTAATCTCTTCTATTACCTATCATCACTACCTCCCCACCTTCTATTGTCCTCAACACCATGCGCTGAGCCACGCAATCCAAACTGGCCTGGTACTTCACCAGCCAATCCATCCCGAGAATCAAGTCGAACATCCCAAATGGTAGTTCCATCAAATCAGCCAAAAACACGACCCCTTAAAGTTCTAGGGGTACATCCCTATATAGTTTACTTACTTCTACAGAGTGACCTAGAGGGCTTATCACCATCATCTTCCTAGAAGTAATCTCGAGTCTAAATTCATAACTTCCACTATGCTCGGCTACATATGAGTGCGTCGAACCCACATCTATCAAAGCATTATAAGGTAGTCCAAAGAATAAGAACGTATCGGTTATGACGTCTGGTGTGTCACCCTCCTTTCGACGTCTCACTGCGTAGACCAATCCAGGCTGTCTCGCCTCTGTACCACCTGTATCTCTACCCAGTGCTCCATGGCCTCTACCAGAGCCATTACCTCCCCCCGGCCGCACCACGCCCCTCCAGAATCGCTTGACCATCCCTCATAATTTGTGTACGATTCGATCCCCTGACAAGAACCTAGTCGACCTCATGGGACAGTCCCTCACTTGGTGCCCCATCGATCCACACTCAAAACATCCTCTGTTTCCAATCCAACATTCTCCCATGTGAGACTTCCCACACCGAGCACATCGTGGCGGCCACTGAGTATTAGCAGCAGTAGGCCTAGCAGCTTGATTCGGCCCACTATATCTACCCTATTTTTGCTGATTCTCGGTAGACCCAGATGATCCAAAATTCCTTTTATTCCAACCCTTGTCCTGATTCTGTCTTACCGACTGTTTCACTTCCTCAGCAACTTTGGCCTTTTCCACTAAGACCGCAAACTCTCTTTCCTGCTGTGGAGCAATCAGCAATCTTAGATCATCCCTCAATCCATCCTCGAACCTGGCACATCACTCATGCTCCGTAGCCACGATGCCTCGAGCATACCGACTCAACCTTAAGAATTTTACCTCGTACTCCGATATGGACTTATTCCCCTGAACCAACCTCAGAAATGCCTTCCTCTGCGCATCAATATAACTGGTCCCAAAAGTGAGATTATCCGCGGTAGCACCATCCCGAACTGTGAGCCACCACTGGTATGACTCATCTCGGAGAAGTGACACTACCCCTTTTAGCTTCTCCTCAGCCGTCAGATCCAAATCGTCCATGATTTGTTCCGTCGCCTCCAACCAATACTCAGCCGTATTGGGCACCACTCCATATACACCTCAGAATACCTCAGCTCTATTGGTTCGGAGTCGCTCAGATATAGATTTTCAAGCTCCGTACCTCCACCTGCTCCAACCACTCTCTCAAGCACTCGCAGCATCGCTTGCGACACTGCATCATCCCCCGTCTGATCCTGGTACTCAACACCAGTAGTTGATGGTGGTGGTATCTCATTCTCTAACCCTTGACCCAACCTAACTGGTTCCAATACAGTCATTCTGCCTCTACCACGCCCTCGCACATTACGACCACGTCCCCTAGAACTCATGTCTACAATCGCGATTTAATCTGCTTTAAGAAATTTTATGCATTAGCTTTTGTTCCACTGATTGCCCACGAATAAGTTTTATGTAAAGAAGTTTAGTAGTAGTTCTTTCGATCAATACAAAGTTTTCGTTTCAAGTCTTCTATCCTAATTCAGTGAATCACATTCATTCATCAATAACATCCTCCACCCTCACTCACCACTTGCGGGGTATTCTTGTTATTTCACTACCGGGGTATTTTTGTAATTTAACCTATCGAGGCATTTCAGTAATAAATCAAGGTTAATTTAAAAATCTTTACAAATCATCAGTATTTTAGAAATTCTAGAAATCGGGGGTATTTTGGTAATTTCATGAACTAGGGGTATCTTCATAATTTTTTAAAATATGGTTCCAGGTGATTTTACGAAATAGGGGTATTTTGGAAATTTCTAATTTGGGGTACTTTAGCAATTCTTCATACCGAGGGTATTTCTGTAATTTTTACAAGTCAGGGGTAATTTGGTTCAATTTGCAAATCAGGGGTATTTTGGTCATTTTTCAAATCGAGAATTTTTTTTCGAATCAAGAGTACTTTGGTAGTTTCAAAACCAAGGTTTAATTTTTAGGGTTGTCCAAAACAAGGTGGCTGGTCCCTTTCGGGTTTTAGTTATTGAATTTAGCCTATGAATAAGCCATCTCAGTTAGGGTGAACCGTCACTACGCGCCAGGTAGGATTCAAGTGAAGAGGAGGTGAGTCACTCGGACTACTTAAATACCAAGCTCCCCCTGAATCCATTCCTAGACATGCACAACGGTTGCCACACCCTTAACTTAGCGACATACTCACAGGTTTGTTTAGTTGATCTTTAAGTCTTATGTAATTTTTGCGTTGGAGTAGGCTATTCCTAGGGTTCAATAACTCCTAATCTACTAATCTATGATCCCAAAATACCCATTTCTTCCACATTCAAATCACACAAGGGTTAGGGATACTTACCTGGGCGGATTGGTGTCGGAGACTCGGTGCCATGCTGTTCAAACCATGTACATTTCCCACAAAACTTTCCAAAACCCTACTTTTAAACATTTTGGGCATTGGGCCCACAGCTGAGCTTTTGAACTTGGCTCTAATACCAAAATTGTAACACCCCAAACTCGGTCAATACACCACGACTGGATCTGCTGTGTTACGGAGTGAAAACATTTGAATAAACCAGTTACCGGTTAAATTTTATTGAAAATCTATTGGTTGTTACTAGTTTTTAGAAATCATACGACACTTGTACAAAAAAACCGAGTGAAATGAGCATAGTCAAGTTGAAACCATTTGCATTTGGAGTTGTTTGAAACTTTAGGTTTGGAATCATCTATGTTAACTTTGTTATTACCTTGTGAATAATGTTACCCGATGGTAACGTTTGAAAAACCCCATATAGAGTATAGTTTTGTAAACTTCGATTTACTTCTGGTTACTAAAGCAAACCAAGTTATTAATCATATGCATAGGATAATTAAAATATAATCAAGAAATAAAAACCCAAAATAATACTTAGCGGCCTTATTACAAAACCAAACCAAATTTAAGTAAATAAATAAAATTGAAATAGTAATTTAAAGTCAAAACCCAAAACTAGCATGCATGGCCGCCTCGAGTCCTCCCCGGCTCCATTTCCGTAATCTACGCCTTATCTGCAAAATATAAGGGAAGGAGTGAGTCACCGAGACTCAGTGTATAAATCCCCAACCCGATAGTGCAAGCACTTATGCAAATCATTAGTATAACATGCAAATCATGCAAACCCCATAACCTAACCATCCAATCTCCTTTATCTACCCCGTGTGGTCAAAACCACTGGTGGTCAAAACCACTGGTGACCGTAGCCACAAAATATATATATATATCGGCGTGGTCAAAACCACTGGTGACCGTAGTCACAAATCAAGTGATGGGGCCAACCCATCGCGTGGTCAAAACCACTGATGGCAATCCTGAAATCAACATGTAGGGCCAACGCACTGTAGTACCAAACCACTGGGACGAGTCATAATATCCATATGTGGTCAAAAACACTGGTGGTCAAAACCACTGGACTTAATCACAAATTATAATATCAAAGACGGGCCAACACCGTGTGGTCAAAACCACCGTGATACCCAAATAATTCTTCCCCTCCTCTCAACAATCCTACCATCATGACCATAACATTCGTGGCATAATAATACATGATGATGCAAATAACATATAGCATAACATTAAAGAATGACATGATAGCATATAGCAAGATCCATAATCAGGGGACTTACCCGGAGTCCATGCTCATGCCCACAAGGCATAACTACCGATTTCAATGGCTAAAACAGTAACACAATGAACATATTATACTAACGAAGTGTGTAAGCGTTACACACCTGGCTATTTGTAGATCTAACTGAAATCCCGAAACTTTAGCCTTCACTCTACCCTACAATCAGCCAACACATACTTTTAAGATTGTAGCCATTCAGCTAAATCACCAAAATCCCGAAGATGTGTCGTACAAAGGTAGCACTTACCTTAACGCTGATTTGGTTTCCAACCAAATCCTGAAGCTACGCGATGAGCCTCCCTTTACAATCGGCTAAACACTAATACATACAAATGATTAGCCTTCAGCTTTTGAATGAATAAGAAACAGATCTACACGCTAGAACCCTTACCTAGATCAGCCACTGAATCCCGAAGATCCACTGTATTCGACTACACTCCTCCCTACAATCGACTTTAACACATCATTAGGAATCTAAAAGCCATTCAGCCATAGCATGAATCCCAAAACCAAAAGAGATTGTTACCACCTTACCTTATTGACAGTTTCGGCCACCAAGCACCAACGTTTGGCACCCCTAAGTGATCTTAGGGGTTTCGGCTACCAACATGAAACAAGAATGAAGTTTAGTGTACAGATCTTTAATAGAAAGGAAGATAGAAGAGAAGCCACTTACCAAGAGATTCGGCTATGCCTAAAAAAGAAAGAGATAGATTTGGCACTCCAGTGGAGACTAGATCACGTGAGAAGAGAAGGAAATAAGGCCAAGGATATTCGGCCAAACACTTGAAAGAAGAGAAGAAGAAGAGAACTCACAAGGTTTCGGCTTTTGAAGATGGTAAAGATGGAAGAAGAAAATGAAATGAAAAGAAGAGGAGAGAATGGCTAATAAGTTTCAGCTCTTCTCAACAAAATGGCAAGGTTTGGTTCGGCCAAAACCCAAGCTTGCCGAATGAGAAAAGAAAGAAAATGCACTTTGAGGTTCGGTTTTGACACTATACCAAGAAAAGAAAGACTCCCAAAGCTAGCCGATTTAGCTTTTCCCCAAAGCACATTCGGCTACCCTCCAAAGAACCCAAAACCGATTGCACTTCTCCTCCCCACAATCAAATTTTCGGCCAACACCTTCAAATGAGGTTGATAAGATTCAAGCTCCTAAATTTTCTCACCTTCATCTATTTGACTCCTCCCATCCTCATCCTCTAGAGTCCACCCTGAGCACTCCACTTCCTCAGCTTGGCGTCAAAATAATAAGGAGAAAATGAGATTTCACGCTCGAACTCGAGCTCCCCTTCCTCAAGATATGGCGTCACCTTCCTGGTACCCTAGTGGCACCTACTTTGCCACTAGGTTCTTTGTGTCATAACACACCAGGAATATCTTTTAACCCCTAACTCCCTTAGCTCCTTATTCCTAAGTGCCAAAACAAAAATTTTAGCCACGACTCAGGCCTATACCGAGGTCATGCGTAGGCCCCAAAACACCCTAAACTAGCACAGTAAGCATATCGTCATATGCAAACACACAAAATGCAAAGACCCCTATTTAAGGATGTTACATCAGATATCTGAAGGGTATTAATGGGGGCGGGGATTGCAAAACAGTCGGGTTTTTCCTCATAAATTGAGTGAACCATTCACTCATCATCTGAAAGAAAGCTTGCTTAGCTTCTCCCTCCTGACCGCTCGTAGTCGGTCTCGAATCAGAAGGCACTGTCCTTTGCGCGGGAGTAGGCGCATTACTTTCTACTTCGTCATCTACGGCTTTTTGGGATCCATTGCTATACAGAAATCACATTTTATACGTCAGGACTCATCACACTATCCCAATTCAGATATATGGCATTTATAGCTAGACTCTGGCACGCTACATTAGTCTAAGAATCGACCAAATCGTAGCTCTGATACCAACTAAATGTAACACCCCTATCCCATGTCCGTTGCCAAATTAGGGTCAAGAACGTTACCAGACAGATCGAAAAACATTTACAGAAATTTCATACATTCATTCATCATTCACAAGTATAATTTCCCTTAAATAGGTCCTCGAGACCTTAAGCATGCTTATAAATTAAGTCGAAACTAAACCGAAACACATACAAAATTTCATGAAAAATTAAAACTTTTTTAAAATACAGGGAATACACGTTCGTGGGAGTGGACCGTGTTCCCTACACGGTTGCTGGGCACCCCTGTGTGTCCTGCCTATGGTCATATACTGACTTATGCTCCACGGCCACTAAGCACGCCCGTGTGCCATGGCCGTGTGTTTTTAAGCTAGCTACTGACTTGATGCCCACGGCTAGTTGACACGCCCGTGTCAAGGCTTTGTACTATTAGACTAAATCCTGATATTCACCCACGATCTCTAGGCACGCCCGTGTGCCACGACCATGTGACATTATAGGCCATTTACAAGGCCAAAATGCCACCCTTTTTGGGTCTCACCTACAAGCAATACATACCAAAACATATTATGCATATCTGGCAACCAAAAACATACCAATTTATCCAATTAATAAATTCAATACCAAAACTTATCTCATCACAAGCATAATTCATTCATTTACTTACCCCAAAACTTAACTATATCATGGACCAATTCATCATGATAAATAAAGTCCACATAACATAGTCTTTCATGCATATTTCCATTTTATGTCTGACTAAAACACAAGGTCAATTCACAGAGCAAACTTATGACCAAAACTAGCCTATACCAATAATGCTAGCCTATACATGCCATATATAACATCCCAGACGAGGTCTTACATGTACTCAGATATCGATGCCAACATCCCAGATGAGGTCTTACATGTACTCAGATATCGATGCCTATGTCCAAGATAGGGTCTTACATGAATCAATACGATGCCGATGTCCCAGACATGGTCTTACACGTACGGATCATAACGTTGCCAATGTCCCAGCCATGGTCTTATACGTAAAGCTCATATCGTTGCCAACTTCCCTGACGTGGTCTTACATATACAGTTCATATTGATGCCTACGTCCCAAATGAGGTCTTATACGAAATTTCAAATCAACGCCAACGTCCTAGACGTGGTCTTACATGAAATCAGATATTGATGCCACTGTCCTAGACAGGTCTTACACGTAATCAGATATTAAAGCCACTGTCCCAGACAGGGTCTTACACGTAATCATATATCGAAGCTATGTCCCAGACAGGGTCTTACACGTAATCAGATATTGAAGCCACAGTCCCAGACAGGGTCTTACACGTAATAAGACATAGAAGCCATTGTCCCAGAAAAGGTCTTACACGTAATCAGATATCGAAGCCACTATCCCAGATAGGGTCTTACACGTAACCAGATATCGAAGCCATTGTCCCAGACTGGGTCTTACACGTAATCAAATCAATGCCAATGTCCTGGATGTGGTCTTACATGATAAAACAGAACAGAAACCTTTGTATTCCTAAGTTCATACAAAACTTCTCCGACTTATCACTATGTCGACCTTATCCTAGAATTCATATACATAGCATCTCATATGCAGTCATTATCATTGATAGTCATGTAAATTCAGTACAATTACATTTATTGACAATATGGCTTACCTCGGATTCGATCCATAGGAATGGAAATGGTTACTCGTTTACTTTCGCTTTCCCGCGATCTAAGTCCGTTTTCTTCGGTTCTTGATTTAACATATCCAAAATTAACCCTTTTATTCACTAATTCATTCAATTCAATCCAAAAACACATATTTAGGGTAATTTACAAATGAGCCCTCACACTTACACAATTTATCAATTTAGTCCATTTTTCTCAAATCATCAAAATAAAAAAATCAATACACAACTAAGCTTAGCAGAATATATAAATACTTCACACAAGCCCATACTTTTCATAAATTTGGCAATTTAGTCCTCCAAATTACCATTTTCTCAATTTAGCCCTAATTAACCAATTTCACCAAAATCTCAAGAACAAAGTATGTTCATGTAGCTCATATTTTTCATTTAACACCAAAAACCATCAAAAAGCTTGATATATCATCAATTGCATATCACACAAACATCATCAATTCACAAAATTAATACATGGGTTTTGTAGCTCTCAAAGCAACGATTGCAAAAATGTAGAAAATATCGAAAAGGGACTAAAACATATGAATTTAAGTTTAGAATGGTTGAACCCTTGCTTGGTTTTTTTTCTTTATTTTTCTTTTATGGTTTCGACAAGAAGATGGTAAAATGAAACTATCCACTC
Organism: Gossypium rotundifolium; assembly: GCA_025506655.1. Taxonomy (NCBI): domain Eukaryota; kingdom Viridiplantae; phylum Streptophyta; class Magnoliopsida; order Malvales; family Malvaceae; genus Gossypium; species Gossypium rotundifolium. The sequence goes on from CP106726.1 coordinate 38,233,565, forward strand.
ATGTTTCTTTTATTATAATGTAAATATAACTTATAAATAAAACAATATATTTATAACATATATTATAAACTTATAATCATATAAAATATGCATGTACCACATTTATTACCGTCCACCAACATAGAATTGGCTTAATTGCTAAATAAGTCCTCACATTTATAAAGCCACAACACATTGGTACTTTAAGAAATAGCAAGCAACTTTCATATTTAATGCAAATCAATCATTTGCTTAAATTAAACACACAAACAGGAAATTCACTTACGGAAACTCACCACATGCTTAGTCACATATTAACGGCACAGAAAATAATATTAAAATATTATTCAGACTCTGATTTGTAGTCCCAAAACCACTATTCTAACTAGGGTATAAACTGAACTGTTATAATTCTCCCCCTTAGGGATTTTCGTCCCCGAAAATCTTACCGTTAAACAGGTTTAGATATTGTTGTCTCACTGAATCTTCAGGCTCCCACGTAGCCTCTTCAATTCTGTGTCGATTCTATAATACTTTTACTAACGAAATTTTCTTGTTTCTTAACTCTTTCACTTCACAAGCTAAGATATGGATCGATTCCTCTTTGTATGTCATATCAGATCAAATTTCAATCTCAGATGGGGCAATTACATGTGACAGATCGGAATGATATCTACGAAGCATCGAAACATGAAATACGTTTTGAATCTTTTCTAGCTAAGAGGGCAACTTTAATCTATATGCAACAGTCTTACATGTTCAAAGGATCTCATACTGGTCGATGAATCTTGACTTAATTTGCCTTTATGCCCGAACCGAAGCACTTTCTTCCATGGAGACACTTTCAAAAATACTGTCTCGCCGATTTCAAATTCTGTATCTTTTCGTTTCAAATCTGCATAAGACTTTTGACGATCAGATACTACTTTCAAACAATCTTGGATCAATTTCACTTTCTGTTCTGAGTCTCTAATCAAATCAACTCCGTGTAACTTATCTCACTGAGTTCAGTCCAATACAGAGGTGTACGACATTTACATCTGTACAAGGCTTCATATGGTGCCATTTTAATACTTGACTGAAATTTATTATTATACGCAAATTCGATCAATGGCAGATACTGTTTCCACAAACCATTAAACTCAAGTAAACAACATCTTAACATGTCTTTGAGAATCTAAATAATTCACTCGGATTGACCATCCGTTTGCAGATGAAAAGCTGTACTAAAATGTAATTTCATGCCCAAAGCTTCTTGAAATTTTCTTCCAAAATCGCGATGTGAATCTCGGATCTCTATCTGACACAATGGATAGTGGCACTCCGTGTAATCTCACAATCTCAGAAATATAAAGCTCGGCTAATCTGTCAAGTGAATAATCGGATCTTACCGAAATAAAATGAGTAGATTTCGTCAATCGGTCAACCAGACCCAAATCACATATTTCTTTCCCGAATCTGAGGCAAACCAGAAACAAAATCCATAGTCACTCTATCCCATTTCCATTCAGGAATCGGAATTGGCTATAACAAACCAGATGGAACTTGATGTTCAGCTTTCACTTGTTGACAAACTAAACATTTCGAAACAAAGTTAGAAATATCATGTTTCATACCGGACCACCAATAGTGTTGTTTCAAATCATGATACATCTTTGTACTAAACGGATAAACAAATAAACGACTATTATATACTTCATTCATAATCAACTGGATTAACTCAGGGTTTCTCGGAACACAAATACGATCTTGAAATCTCAAGCAATTGTCAACAACTCAAAGCTCAGAATAAGAATTTGAATCACACCGAATTCGTTTTGCTAACATTTCATTATCAACTTTCTTTTCATATAATTTCAAATCAATCACATAAGCAAAATATGCCTCGTAACCCTTTTTAATTTAATTCTGAGCTTTCAACATAGATATCACAGCAGGCAATCCATTTAAACCGTTCGACTCAATACGAACTATTTCACCATTTTGACGACTCAAATCAATAGTCTTTCTTTTACAATTCACTATAGCATCATGCAATGTCAACCAATCCATTCCCAGAATTATATCAAACTCATCAAACTGTAACAGTATCAGATCAGCAGGGAAACAGATATCTCGAAACATTAACTGGCAGTTTTCACCTACTTTGTCAACCAGAATATTATTACCTAAGGGGTTCGATACTTTTATAACAAACTCAATAGACTTTACAGGCAAAATCTTACTAAATACTAAGTTCATACATATATAGAAATGAGTAGAACCAGGGTCTATCAAGCGATCACAGAAGTATCATTAAATGTAAATGTACCCATTATAACATCTGGAGATGAAGCTTCCTCCCGATCTCGGATAGCATATGCTTTGTCAGCCGCTCTAGCTTTAGATCTCGCAACAATATCTCTAGTAGTTCTCTGACTACCACTGACATTCTCAGATCTCGGGTTTTGAACAATCTCTTGTTCAACAGACTCTGAGCAGTCTCGGATGAAATGATCCAATGATCCACATCTAAAACAAGCTTGGTCATTTATTCTGCAAATTCGAATGCCTTTTTCCACAATGTTTACATTCAGGTCATTTAAATCTAACATTTCCAATACTAGTCACTGAAGTTGCTAGAGCTTTAGAGCTTAACTGTGATCTGGCTCGATCTCTACTCAAATACCTCACATTAGCTTTTGAACGGCTATGTTCATCTTGAAATTTCTTCGAGGTAGACTAAAATGATTTGCTCATAAATCTCCTTTTCATATCTCTGGCTTCAGACTCAGCTTCACATGCTCGGGCAACTAGCACTACGAACTCTTGTATCTCCAAAGTACCAACTAGCAATTGGATATCTTCATTTAGGCCATCTTCAAATCTTTTACACATTATCGCTTCAGTCAAAATGTATTCCCGAGCATACTGACTTCATCTTACAAACTCTTGTTTGTATTCAATGACAAACATGTGACCTTGTTCCAATTCTAAAAATTCTTTTCATTTCTGATCAATGAATCTCTGAATAATGTATTTCTTTCTAAACTCAGAGAGAAAGAAATCCCGTGTGATCTGTTCTTTATGAATAACCAAAATCAAAGTTTTCCACCACCGATATGCTGCATCTCGTAACAAAGAAACAAACACTTTATACATTCTTTAGGAGTCAGTGACATCTCATCAAATACTCAGATAGTGTTTTCTAACCAAAACTCGGCTTTCTCAACATCATCATCATTAGTAGCTAGGAACTCTTCAGCCCCATACTTATGAATCTTGTCAACCGGATGCATACTCCACGGATTCAGATTTGTAGTCGGAGGTATATCGGATATCTGAGGGGAATTAACTGGGGGCCGGGATTGTGAAACAATCGAGTTATTCCTCATAAATTGAGTGAACCATTCACTCATCATCTGAAATAAAGCTTGCTTAGCTTCTTCTTCCTGACTGCTCGTAGTCGATATCGAATCAGAAGGCACTGTCCCTTGCGCGGGAGTAGGCGCATTACTTCTACGTCGTCAGCTACGGCTCTTTTGTGATCCATTGCTATATAGAAATCACATTTTATACGTCAGGACTCATCACACTATCCCAATTCAGATATATGGCATGTATAGCTAGACTCTGGCACACGCTGCGTTAGTCCAAGAATCGACCAAACCATAGCTCTGATACCAACCAAATGTAACACCCCTATCCCGTGTCCATTGCCGGATTAGGGTTAGGAGCATTACCAGACAGATCAAAAAACATTTACAAAAATTTCATACATTCATTCATCATTCACAAGTATAATTTCCCTTAATTAGGTCCTCGAGACCTTAAGCATGCTTATAAATTGAGTCGAAACTTAATCGAAACACATACAAAATTTCATGAAAAAATAAAACTTTTCTAAAATACAAGGAATACATGTCCGTGAGAGAGGACCGTGTTCCCTACACGGTTGCTGGACACCCCTGTGTGTCCTGCCCGTGGTCATATACTGACTTATCCTCCACGGCCACTAAGCATGCCCGTGCTGAGGCCGTGCAATCTTAGGCCACATACTGACTTCTCCACCACGGCCATTAAGCACGCCTGTGTGCTATGGCCGTGTGTTTTTAAGCTAGCTACTGACTTAATGCCCACGGCTAGTTGACACGCCCGTGTTAAGGCCGTGTACTATTAGACTAAATCCTAATATTCACCCACGGTCTCTAGGCACGCCTGTGTGCCACGACCGTGTGACATTATAGGCTATTTACAAGGCCAAAATTCCATCCTTTTTGGATCTCACCTACGAGGAATACATACCAAAACATATTATGCATATCTGGCAAACAAAAACATACCAATTTATCCAATCAATCAACTCAATGCCAAAACTTATCTCATCACAAGCATAATTCATTCATTTACTTACCCCAAAACTTAACCATATCATGGACCAATTCATCATGCTAAATAAAGCTCCACATAACATAGTCTTTCATGCATATTTCCATTTCATGTCTGACCAAAACACAAGGTCAATTCACATAGCAAACTTATAACCAAAACTAGCCTATACCAATAATGCTAGCCTATACATGCCATATATAACATTATACATTTCCAAAGTATACCAAAATGAATTTATTAGTGTGATAACGATCCGTGACGGTCCCGAGCCCTCAGTAGCTTTGATGACCTATAGAATAGAGAAAACACACACAGAGTAAGTTTTCCAAAAGTTTAGTAAGTCATATACAAATAAACTTAGCATGGGAGGCATATATGCAAATAAATACATTAGCACATATCAATCACTTAGCAAATTATCACATATATGCTTTGATTCAAATACTTTTGACCACATTTGCCATAATCACAATTCAAGAATCTTATAAACACATAACTCATCTAACCAAAACTTCACAAATCATGTCATCAATTCCATATTCATAGCATCATAAAAAGATCACATAGATGCTTACCTTGTATACACAATTAGTGTATAATCAACATCCCTGAAATGGTTTTAAAATCACATATTTGTTCATAGATCAGATTTGCAATACATATCACAACTTGCCCGTTGAACCAATAGAAATCTAGTAGGATACTCAGAAGCCTTGGAATAGTCATACAATGCCAACATCCCAGACGGTCTTACATGTACTCAGATATCGATGCCGCTATCCCCGATATGGTCTTACACGAATCAATACGATGCCGATGTCCCAGACATAGTCTTACACGTACGGATCATAACGATTCCAATGTCCCAATCGTGGTCTTACACGTAAAGCTCATATTGTTGCCAACGTCCCTGACCTGGTCTTATATATAAAGTTCATATCGATGCCTACATCCAAACGAGGCCTTATACGAAATTTCAAACCAACGCCAACGTCCCAGATGTGGCCTTACATGAAATTAGATATCGATGCCACTGTCCTAGACAGGGTCTTACACGTAATCAGATATCGAAGCCACTATCCCTGACAGGGTCTTACACGTAATTAGATATCGAAGCCACTGTCCCAGACAGGGTCTTACATGTAATCTAATATCTAAGCCACTATCCCAAACACGATCTTACACGTAATCAGATATCAAAGCCACTGTCCCAGATAGGGTCTTACATGTAATCAAATCAATGCCAACGTCCCGGACGTGGTCTTACATGATAAAACAGAATAGATACATTTGTATTCCTAAGTTCATACAAAACTTCTCTGACTTATCACTATGTTGACCTTATCCCAGAATTCATATACATAGCATCTCATATGCAGTCATTATCATTGATAGTCATGTAAATAAACTCAATTCAATACAATTACATTTATTAACAATATGACTTACCTCAGATACGATCTATAAAAAAGGAAACGACTACTCATTTACTTTCGCTTTCCCGCGATCTAAGTCCGTTTTCTTCGGTTCTTGATCTAACATATCAAGAATTAACCCTTTTATTCACTAATTCATTCAATTCAATCCAAAAACACATATTTAAGGCAATTTAGAAATTAGCCCTCATACTTACACAATTTATCAATTTAGTCTATTTTTCTCAAAACATCAAATTCACAAAATCAATACACAACAAAGCTTAGCCAAATTTATATACTTCATACAAGCCCATATTTTTCATAAATTTGGCAATTTAGTCCTCCAAATTACCATTTTCTAAATTTAGCCCTAATTAACCAATTTCACCAAAATCTCAAGAACAAAGTATGTTCATCTAGCTTATATTTTTCATTTAACACCAAAAACCATCAAAAAGCTTGAAATATCATCAATGGCATATCACACAAACATCATCAATTCACAAAATTAATACATGGGTTTTGTAGCTCTCAAAGCAACAATTGCAAAAACGTAGAAATTATCGAAAACCGACTAAAACACACCTTGAATTTAAGCTTAGAATGGCTGAACCCTTGCTTGGTTTTTTTTTTCTTTCTTTCTATTTTATGGTTTCAGCAAGAAGATGGTAAAATGAAACCATCCACTCATGTTTCTTTTATTATAATATAAATATAACATATAAATAAAACAATATATCTATAACATACATTATAAACTTATAATCATATAAAATATGCATGTACTACATTTATTACCCTCCACTAACATAGAATTGGCTTAATTTCCAAATAAGTCCTCACATTTATAAAGCCACAACACATTGGTACTTTAAGAAATAGCAAGAAACTTTCATATTTAATGCAAATCAATACTTTGCTCAAATTAAACACACAAGCAGGAAAATTCACTTACGAAAATTTATCACATGCATAGTCACATATTAACGGCACAGAAAATAATATTAAAATATTATTCAGACTTGAATTTGTGGTCTCAAAACCACTGTTCTGACTAGGGTATAAACTGGACTATTACAGATCAAATGTGCTTCTGTGAGGGTAACTACATGATATTCGGTAAAGAAAAGAAAGACTGACCTATTTGCAAAACTCTCCAAATACCGAAAGCCACAATGAAAATTCGTAATGCCCCTTAAAAGACCCAAAAATGACACTCATCTACCCTCCTAAGCTGAATTTATACACTTCCCACTTCCCAAAATGGCAACAACTCTTCACAATTCTCAGCTCCTAACTTTTCTCCCTGATAACTCCTCAATTTCCTCATAAATTTTCTCCAAGATAAGCTCCAACAATCTCTCCTTGATTTCCTCCACAACCATCTCACAAGACCAATTCAAACTCTCCAAAGCTAGAGTTCAAATCCAACACAAACTCTGGCCGTCCAATCTGCAAAATAAATACCCCAATAAAATAATATGCCACTACTCGAACCTTGGACTCCCTTGCCTGCTAATGACGCCACCTCCCTCCTCCCTAAGTGGCGCCACTTTGCTACTACCCCACAAGCTCTTTTGTGTCACAAAACACACGTAATTATACATAAGTCCTACTGCTAACTGCCAGTTTCCCGTTATGAGCAAAAACTAAAAGTTTTCCATAGCTAAAGACTCGAACCCAAGCCTCCTTAGAACACCCAAATACACTAAAATAGCTAGACATTCAAGCACAACATAGAAATTAGGCAAAACTACCAACCCCTCATTTTTGGGGCGTTACAACTCTACCCCCTTAAAGAAATTTTGTCCTCAAAATTTCCAACTATTAGTCGCACCGCTTAAGTCACACCACTATGCTTTCGTTGCGCTCTGATTTTAATAACACTAACACACTTTAACTCTAATTGAACCAAAAAAAACCTACCCACTGGAGCAGATAAACATTGCATGCATACAGTTTTTATACCCAAAATATCACATCTACACAAAACATACCCGTTATCACATTTGGGCATCCCCGTCTTCCCAGTGACGAGCAACATAAACCAAAGCTGGCTACCTCACCTCAATATGACCTGCACCTCTGTCTGGTGCTCCACGTCCACGTCCACTGCCATTATCGACCTTGGCTTGCCCACAACCCCTTGGCGGTAGCTGATCACCCCTTGGTGGCTGAACATTACCCCAGCCCGCGGCTGGCACCTAAGCCAGCACTCTAGGGTAATTCCTGATCCTATGCTCCATAGATCCGCAAGCTAGACAAGCTCCTATCATGTTCCAACACTCGCCTGTATAACCTTTCCCACCATCAGCACAATGTGGCACCCTTGGATTAGCAGCAAGGGCCCCTGCTTCAACTGGCCCATCAACTCTGGCTTTAGCTCTAGGCCTTTGCCCCGCACCAGAAGAGTCATCCTCCCTTTTATTCTTGCCTTTCTCTTTCTCCCGATTCAGGCACTCAGTGTGCTTCACCTCCTCTGCTACCTTTACTTTTTCAACCAACTTCGAGAAAACTCGCTCTCTCTGAGAAGCTATCAACACCCTGATGCTATCTAAGCCCATCTTCAAACCTTACGCAACACTCAAAGTCCATTGCCACCATAACGCTTGCATACCTACTAAGGCGTAGAAATTCGCCTCACACTCTGCCACAGATTTGTTCCCTTGGATCAAGTTTAGAAACTCCTTCCTTCTAGCATCAACATAGCTTGCACCCACGTACTTCCCTTGAAACGCATCTTTGAAAACTCCCAAGTGATTTGCTTAGGTTGGGTACTCTCTTTCACTGTCAACCACCATTGATATGCTTTCTCCCTAAGCAACGACACTGCCCCTTTCAACTTTTACCCGGTGAGCAGTCCAAATCCTCCATTATCCTTTCAGTGGCTCCATCTAGTATTTAGCCACGTTAGGGAGCCACACCAGAAATACCTTTAAAGACCTCAGCCTCATTAGATCGTAGTCACTCTGAAACTGACCCATGACTACCCGTACCATTATTGGGCCCAGCAACCCTTTCCAAAATCCTCAGCATTGCCTACGATAATGTGTCATCCCCCACGACCTGATCATAGGGTCTAGTCTCAGCCTCGGGTGAGGTCGGAGCCTCTCTTACTTCAACATTGGGCATATGGCCCTATGCCGACAATCCAACCCTAACACTTCCACGGCCTCTGCCGCGACCCCTTGCACCTCTTCTAGCGCTCATCTTTGAGTTTCGTATCATTTGAATTAGAAATTTTATGAAATTTTAGTTAGTTTTAGTAATTTAGCTAATGTTTTATGATAGTGTTAAGTAAAGAGGTTGTTTTCATAAATCCTCTACAGTTTCAAGTTCCTACGGGCTTTAGTTTCACTCTAACTAAAAAGCTTTAGTATAATCACCTAAAGTAGCCCACTAACTATCTACAGTATATCATGTTAAACAAGCTTAATAATAAGAGAACTTACTTGGTTCGGCGTTGGAGACTCGGTGTGCCACATCACAAGAATTTCCAAAACATTTTGATCCAACCTAAAAATAGTTTTTTTAAAAAACCCAAGTAATAAGGCCCATTTCACAGCCTGAGTTTTGTAATTAGGCTCTGATACCACTAAATGTAACACCCCAAACCTGGCCTAGAAGTTAGGGTTGGATCCGGCATGTCACATTGAAGTATTTTTACGAAAACCTTGTTTTCATTGAAAACCCTTCAAAAGAAAAGTTAAGTAAAATCCAGTTTGCTTTCAAAACGAGGTGTATCCAAAAAAAACTCATTTCCTTATAGTATGTAAAAAAAATTTCCTTTGACAGCAGAAGCTCATTCTTAAAACACAATTATTTCCAAAAACTTGAAATATGCTTAAAGGAAATAAATCCAGGTTCCGTTTCAAAATTTCAATGCATAATTGAAGTAATGGAATAATAGCTAGAGGGAAAACCTTATTACAATCCGAAATAAAATAACTTAAAATAAATCACTTCAAACCTAGAATTTATATATTAAGAAAAATAGATCTAATCGTCTTGCTAGTTAGCCACCACTGAGTCCCTCCATTCGTCGAACCGCCTACTGAGGATCACTTGAGAAAAATAAAAGAGGGAGTGAGTTTTTGAAAACTCAGTCCGTACAACCCTCGTCAGACAAATAGTATACATATCATATTGTTAACATAATTATATCATACATGCAATGCAGTGCAAACCCTCCACAAATAATCCATCCGGTATACTTCGTCTCCGTCCAACCAAAACACTTTTGTGGAGATTTCTAAATCGACCCACCCATCTGATACACTACGAGGGTAGCCCAGTTGCGGTACTACCTAATGTTACAGCAAAGCTTCTAATCATATAATAGGCTTAAAAAGCCATCGGTTGTTCCACGATCGTCAAGCAACCATGCGATCCTCAAATACTTCCTCCGTTCTATAATTCTCGACCCATATGCAACCTAAACAGAATATCATATGAATGCAGCAAATGTACATGTAACATCCATAAATCTTACATTCAACACATAGGGGCATTTGAGTCATTTTTGCCCTTAGGGGCAATTCGGTCCTTACTCATTATTATGGGTCTATTACTTACCTTGGCCCGTTATCAAGTCCTCGTTGGCTAAAGTGAACAGATACTATGCACCGGGTAGGATTCCAGAGAAAAGGAGGTGAGTCATTAAGACTGCTTAAGTACCAAGCTCTCCCTAGATCCAATCCTAGACATGCATATACCCATTGCCACACCTTAACCTTATAACTTGTCCACAGTCACAATTAGTTAATTATTAAAGTTTTATGCAAGGTTAAGCAATTTACCAAATACTAAGGCCTAACAAATTCACATACGTTCATATGGCCCACCAGGCCCAATCTCATTCGTATGGCCCAATTGTCCCAAATCATATTCTTATGGCCCGTCTAGCCTAATCATATTCATATGGCCCATCTGGCCAAAATCACATTCATATGGCCCATCTGGCCCAAATGAATTCCAAGCCATGTATCCAGCATGACTAGTTCATCACTTATTACCAAATCATCAAATTCGCCTATTTTGCCTACGGCCCATCGGGCCCTTTTGCCCATTCTGGCATAGTTGGTCACAACATGACCCAAGTCCATGAGATCGCTCATGGGGTCTCTGTTATCGATTCCATTTCCCTCATACGAGTGCTCACACACTTGCAAGACTACCAAAGCCAAACTTTCAGGATTTCAGGATTTCCCAATCCATTGTGTATGTATAGTGTATATACACACCTGACAACAAAACGCGTAGCAATCTCCTTATCGACGATCCTACAAATGATTTCACTCAATGATTAATCACATATACTTATCAAATACTTGACCAAAAGCCAAAGTTTCACCTTAACCTTACTTGAAACACCAAGCCTTAATAGCTTTCCCTCGAAAACTAATCACGAATACTTCCTAAATCTGCATCAATCTGAATTATTAAAAACTGAACGATAAGTGACTTATATCCATCTTAAGTCACCCTTACATTACTTATGACCATTTGGCCAACCTTCAAAACCAAAAATGAAGAATACTTACCCAAATCTCGAAACGCATAAAGAGTAATTGATAGAGATCTGAAGAATAGAGATTCGATATCAATCCCCTACCAAAATCAATTTAGAAAGAGTGAGGGAGAGGAGAAGTTGGTTATAGCAAGATCAATTGAAATAGTAAAGTACTTACACAAGAATCGGCTAGGTTGAAAAAATAGTGGCGGCACAAAAAGAATTTTGGCAAAGGGAGGGTGGAATTATTCAGCTTTAGAGGGTTTGGAAAAGGTAACAAGAACAAAAGAAAAAGATCAAATGTACTTGTGTGAGGGTAACTACAGGATATTCGGTAAAGAAAAGAAAGATTGACCTATTTGCAAAACTCTCCAAATGCCGAAGGCCACAATGAAAATTCGTAATACCCCCTAAAAGACCCAAAAATGACATTCATCTACCCTCGTAAGCCGAATTTATACACTTCCCACTTCTCAAAACGGCACCAACTCTTCACACTTCTTATCTCCTAAATTTTCTCCCTGATAACTCCTCAATCTCATCCTAAATTTTCTCCAAGATAAGCTCATACAATCTCTCCTTGATTTCCTCCACAACCATCTCAAAAGGCCAATTCAAACTCTCCAAAGCTAGACTTCAAATCCAACACAAAATTTGGCCATCCAATCTACAAAATAAATACCCCAATAAAATAATATGCCACTACTTGAACCTTGGACTCCCTTTCCTGCTAATAATGCCACCTCTCTCCTCCCTAAGTGGTGCCACTTTGCCACTACACCAGTAGCTCTTTTGTGTCACAAAACACACATAGTTATACATAAGTCCCACTACTAACTGCCAATTTCCCCTTATGAGAAAAAACTAAAATTTTTCCAAAGCTTAGACTCAAAACCAAGTCTCCTTAGAACCCCAAATACACTCAAATAGCTAGTAGTTCAAGCACAATATGGAAATTAAGCAAAATTACCAGCCCCTTAATTTTGGGGCGTTAGAACTCTACCCCTTAAAGAAATTATCCTTAAAATTTTCAACTAACTGGTAGTCGCACCGCTCAAGTCACACCAATATGCTTTCGCTGCGCACTCTGCTTTTAATAACACTAACATACTTTAACTCTAACTGAACCCTCTTACACTTAACCGGAAAAAGAACCTACCCATTGGAGCAGATAAACATTGCACGCATACAGTTTCTATACCCAAAATATCACATCCACACAAAACATACTCGTTATCACATTTGGGCATCTTCGTCTTCCGAGTTACGAGCAGCATACACGAAATGTAATAACCAAGGTTCTGGGGTTGGGCATATTTTAATTTGTATCTGTGTGTTAATATGCCCTGCACGTTGATTGGAAGTGTTTGGGGGTTTCGGGAAACCTTGGGCTTTGGTAGAGGTCATAAGAAAATTTTGTTCTAACCTGAGCTAGGGGAAGCTATGGGAGCTAAGCCTTAAGGACATTAGTGTGGGACTTATGACACAAGGAGTGAGGTGGTGGAGTGGCATGGGACGCTACTTAAGGTGCAAGGGAGGTTGCGTCAACAAGGGGTGTCAAGGGGGAGGAGGTTTGAGCTACGAGGATAGCAATTTGAGTTGCTTTTTACGTCAAGGAGGAGGGAGAGTTGGACGGCATTTGGACACTAGAAAGGGTGAGACATAGATTGGGTTGGAGAGCTTGAAGATTCGGCTAAGTAGGAGGGGAACAAGGGATAAGGGAGAGAGAGAAGTAGTGGCCGAATGTGAGACTCTAAGGGGTGGGAGTTGGTCGGCAGTGGGGCTCTGGTGATGGCATTTTCGGTCATGTAGGTAGGGGGAAGTAGCCGAATTTTGTTAAGGGGTTTGTGTGCTTTTCTTTTACCAAAATTTAGCCCTTCTCTTCTAAGCTTTTACTCTTTTCTTTCCATACACTAACCACAACAAAAACGTCTCTCTTCTTCACTTGTTCACCTTGGCCAAAACTTCAAGAGACCATTAAGGTCACTCTCTTCTCTATTTTTCTTCTTTGCTTCACTCGTCCCTAGACCGAAATCTCTCTTAATCCCCTGTTGTCGCAACACCTCTTCAAGTTTCACATTCTCTCTTTTCATCCTTTAGCCAAAACCGATTGTACCTCTACCCCTGCCGATTTATTCACTAGATCAGAAGCCTATTATCTTTCTCATTTAAACCGATTTCTCTACTTCAAGTGTTTCTTGCCAATTTCTTGGAGTTTAATGACCATTTGCATTGTGGTCATTATTTTCTGTAAGAATCCCTTCTCGATTGATTTCTTTTCCTTATTTTTCCTCTGACTGTTGAAAAGTAAAACTCTAATCTCTTCTATTCTCTATGGCTGAATCTACTAGAGCCTGTAGAGGAGGAGGTGTCGACACTCATCTTCTATCAAACTTCTAATCGGTTTTGAGTATTGTGGTAAGAGGGTTCTTTCTAGATGAGTCTCAACTATTTTCCATTAAGATATCAAATCGGGAAGACTAACTTCATTTTCTCTATTATGGCCGAATCCATGAAAAGTGATATCGAGATTTCTGTAGGCTAACATTAAATGAGTGGAGATCTTTCGAGGTTTGAGTGATAAATGTAAGCAGGGAATGTCGTTAAGTCGAAGGCCATTTCATGTGTTCTTTTGGGTTGAGCCGAAGCTAACATAAGGTTATGTAGGAGGATTTCGGTAAGTTCAGGTGCAAATCGTTTAGGCTTTGGGTTTCGGGATCTAGTCGACTGTGCCAAAAAGGTGTGTTATTATTACACAATTTCTAGTATGCATAAAATATTGTATGTGTTATAAATGTGATGATTAGTGCAGTGGCAATAGTGAGATGGATACCCTTAGTGGGTATGTCGATAATCAGGTCAGTGTTAAATGACGTTAAAACTGTGGTTATTGCTGTGTATTTGTACGGTATGTTTGATTAACATGTTCATGCATTATTTCATCACATCACTATCGTATGTTGCATAAGCATTGGACGGGATTTGTATATATGAAAGAAGGACAGGGTGTACATTTATGTACGTGGTTTAGTGATGGCTACGAGCCTCACATGGATTGATGATCGACCCAGTGCCTCATCATGGTTGGTATCGGCTTTGTGCCATATCGTGGTTGGTGATGGCTATGTGCCTCATCGTGGATTGATGTTGACTACGGTCACGTTGTGGATTATATTGTGACTTGATCCTGTGGACCAGTGGCTCGACCACTTGGTGGATGGCATGACTTGCCGATTTGGTGTGTAGAGGTTGGAGGGTTGATTTAATAATCCCCTGGTGTGTGGTGGCTGGATACGGCGTGTGTAGAGGATGGACCCTAGGCTGGGTTGGGTGCATTTTGCATTATTATCTGATATGTGGATTTGTGTGGTTTTGGGCCAAGCCCATATGTGGAAATCTGTGGACTAATTACACACTGAGTCTGTTGACTCACCCAAATTTTTACCAAACAATGCAGGTGATTTGTGATGTTTGGACCGGGCTTGGATGGGATTCGAGATGGCCATGCAGACGCGGTTTCCATATTTAGAGACTTTACTTTTAATTTCAATTTATTTGGGATGTTTTGATGTAATAAGGCCATTTAACTATTTTGGGTTTTCATTGTGGTTTATGTTAGACTAGACATGGATTAGTAGTTGCAAACAAAGTTTCAAATTGTGACGCTTTTATCACTTAAAAACTTATTTAAGGTTTTTCAAACTGAAATTCTTGTACTTACTCGGATTTTCTTAAGAATTACAAAAGGACCCATTTTCAATTAACTTTGAACTTCAAATTGTTTTTCGAATGAAAGGTCTTCCTAAGAAATTGAATCCTGTTTTAAAACCAAATCATCAGGGACTTAGTTAAGCACTTGTTTTCATGTCGACTTTAAAGTTTTATCATCATTTAGCCAGTTTTTCAACTTAAAGTTTTCCAGTAGCATTCCGATTTCGATCGTAGTGTTTTGGGCTGGGTTTGGGGTGTTACAAATTGGTATCAGAGCCAGGTTTCTACACTCGCCCTATGGATTTTTGAAGCCTATAAACGTTTTTATTTTGTGTTTTAGTGGGTCAAAGAAAAATTTTCAGGAAAAAGGGTTTTGTGGAGCATGGCACTCGAATCGTCCAGCCCGAAGTCCACCAGGTAAGTACCCCTAACCCTTGTGTGATTTGTAAGTGAGAGTTATAGGAACGTAGATTTGCAGATTAGGAGTTATTGAACCCTAGGATTAGCTTACTCCAACACTGAATTACATAAAATTTAAGGTCGAACTAAACAAACATGTGAGCAAGTCGCTAAGTTAAGGGTGTGGCAACCATTGTGCGCATGTCTAGGATTGGATTCAGGGGAGCTTGGTATTTAAGCAATCCTCGTGACTCACCTCCTCTCCGCTCGAATCCTACCTGGTGCGTAGTGACGGTTTACCCTAACCAAGAGGACTCAATCACAGGCTAAACACAACAATTAAAACCCGAAAGGGACTAGTCACCTTGTTTTGTACAACCCTAAAATTTAAATATTGGTTTTGAAATTACCAAAGTATCCTTGATGACCCAAATACCCTTGATTTGCGTATTGACCAAATTACCCCTAACCTGTACAAAATTACCAAAATACTCCTAGTTTTTAAAATTACAAAAATACCCTCAAATTATAAAATTACCATATTACCCTTGAATCTTCTTACCAAGTATTCTTATTTTGCAAAAATATCAAAAATATGATTCATTCGGATCCGCATGAAAGCCCGGACTAAATAACGAGCTAATGAATCTCCTTCTTTTTGCCACTGGAATTCCCAATCAAATTCATTGTAACACTCATAATGATTAACTTTTCAAAGATCCCATTTGATTCAAGATGCTCGTAGCATTGGGCCAGATAAACCCTAATTTATTGCTTCTTCTCCACCAATAACTATATGACAAATTACGAAAATACCCTTGGGTAGTGGAGAACAACAACAATGAAACCATAACACTTTTTTGTAATGAACGCAAGTTCATGAATGTTGATGATTGGATGAATGAACTTGAGATCGTGTGTGTATGAATTCGAAAGAACCACTTTTTAGAACTATTAAACATAAGATTATTCGCGATAAATCAGTGGAACAAAAACTAATTCATAAAATTCTTAAGCAGATTAAATCATGAATGTAGACATGAATTCTAGGGGCGTGGTCAAAATGTGCGAGGGGGTGGTAGACGCAGAATGACTGTGTCGGAACCAGTTGGGTCTAGTCAGGGTTCTGAAAATGAAGCACCACCACCGGCTGTAGAGGTAGAGTTTCAAGAGCAGACAGGTGGAGATGATGCAGTATCGTAGGCTATGCTGCGAGTTTTAGAGCGAGTAGCAGGAGTGAGTATGGGAAATGGGGCTCAAAAGTCAGTATCTGAGAGACTTAGAGTGAATGGAGCTGAGGTTTTTAGAGGAGTATCGGGAGTAGCCCCGAATGTGGCGGAGTATTGGTTAGAGACAGTCAAAAGGATCATGGACGATTTGGATTTCACTGCTGAGGAGAAGCTAAAAGGTGTTGTTTCGTTGCTCCGGGACGAGGCTTATCAAGGGTGGCTCACAGTCAGGGAAGGTACCCCTGCGGACCGAGTGGACTGGGGTTATTTTAAGAGTAAGTTTGAGGGAAAGTACGTAGGAGCTAGTTATGTGGATGTACAGAGGAAGGCGTTCTTCAATTTAGTGTAAGGTGGTAAATCGGTAGCTGAGTACGAGGTAGAATTTCTGCGATTGAGCAGGTATGCTCGGGGCATCGTGGCTACTGATTATGAGAGGTGTGTCCGATTCGAAGATGGACTGAGAGATAAGCTGCGAGTATTAATTGCTCCGCAGAGAGAGAGGGACTTTGCTATTCTAGTAGAGAAAGCTCGGATAGCTGAGGAGGTCAAGAGGACTGAGAGACAGAACAAGGATAGGGATAAAAACCTAAATAAGAGGAGTTTTGGGCTGTCAGCATCATCTGGTGGTTTTAGAAGAAACCAAGGGTTGAGAATTCTGTTCGTGCACCGGTACCAGTTGCCAAAAATCAGAGTCGTCCATGTGCTAAATGAGGGAGAGCTCATGCAGGAGAGTCTTTGGGGATGAGTAAGGAATGTTTTGATTGTGGGTCCAAGGCTCATTTGGTTAGAAATTGTCATCAGGAGATGGAAAAAGCTCGGACAGTAGGCCAAGGATATGTACAATTTGGCGAGAGGTGGTCGTGAGCGACGAGGATCATGGTTGAACCATGGAGGGAATGGTTTCGGCCGAGGTCATGGAGCACCAGCGGATGTGTTGGGGGTTGGTAGCGAGACGACCATGGTTGGTTTACACGACCTAGGCGTCGCGAAGAGGGGATCGCCAAATGTAATCAGATGCGTTCTTTATTCTTTGGATTACCCTTTATTGCTTTAATAGACAACGGGTCAACTCATTCTTATATTGCTAGTGAAGTATTTGGAACTCGAATGTAAACTTTGAGATTGTACCTAGGAAGATGGTATATTTAGTCTCTTAGGGCGCCATCGGTAATAGTAGACAAACTCTTTAAGGAGGTGCCTTTAGAGGTTCGAGGAGTGAAGTTTCGGTGATTTAATGGAACTACCATTCGGGAGTTTGACCTAATATTAGGCATGGAGTGGCTGGTGAGGTATCATGCGAATCTGGACTGTGCTACTAAGCGCATGTCGTTGAAAACATTCGACGACAAAGAGGTTGTAGTGATAGGGGAACAGAGAAATTACTTGTCGAATGTAGTGTCTGCTCTTAAGGCAGAGAAGATGGTGAGGAAAGGATATGTGGCGTTTCTGATGCTTGTTAGTGCCTTGGAGGCTAAGAGAAGCGGTAGGTGAGGTCAGGACAGTGAAAGAGTTTGGGGATATTTTTCCAGAGAAACTGCCGTGGTTGCTTCTAGATCGCGAGGTGGAATTTAAGATTGATTTGTTGCTAGGTACAGCGCCAGTATCTATCGCTCCGTACAGAATGGCACCAAAGGAGTTGGTGGAGTTCAAGGCTCAGATCTAGGAGTTGCTTGATCATGGGTTTATCCGACCCAGTGTGTCTCCTTGAAGAGCACCATTCTTATTTGTAAAGAAGAAGGATGGGTCTATGCAGATATGCATAGACTATCGACAGCTGAATAAGCTGACGATCAAAAACAAGTACCCATTCGAGGATGAGCGACTTGTTTGATCGACTTAAGAGGTGCAGTATTTTCAAAAATAGATCTAAGGTCGGGATACCACCAACTCAAGGTGAAAGAAGCGGATATCCATAAAATAGCTTTTCAAAGTCGATACGGGCATTATGAATTCCTAGTGATGCCGTTCGGGTTGACGAACGCCCCAGCTACGTTCATGGATATGATGAATCGGGTTTTCTAACCCTACCTAGATCGATTCGTCGTTGTGTTCATAGATGACATCCTGGTGTATTCCAAGTCTGAGGAGGAACATGATGAGCATCTTCAGGTGGTGTTGCAAGTGTTAAGGGAAAAGAAGTTGTATGCCAACTTCAGCAAGTGTGAATTTTGGCTGAGGAAGATTACTTTTTTGGATCATGTGGTGTCTGCGGAAGGGATAAGGGTAGATTCTAGGAAGATTGAGGCGGTGTTAGAATGGAAACCACCTAGGTCAGTGGCAGAGGTTCACAGTTTCTTGGGATGAGCAGGCTACTACAGGAGATTTGTAAAAGGGTTCTCATCTATAGCAGCACCTTTGACGAAATTGTTGAGAAATGAGGTACCTTTCGTGTGGACGGACAAGCAGTAAGGAAGTTTTGAGAGGTTGAAGAAGGTTTTGACTGAAGCTCCATTTTTAATTTAGCCTGAGGCAGGAAAGGACTTTATGGTGTATTGTGATGCTTCTCACATGGGATTGGGATGCATTCTAATGCAAGAAGGGAAGGTTGTTGCCTATACTTCTCGACAGTTAAGACCTCATGAGGTTAACTACGACGTATGACCTAGAGTTGGCTGCTATGGTTTTTGCACTAAAGGTGTGGAGGCACTACTTATATGGAGAGAAGTTGGTGATCTATACGGGCCACAAGAGTCTTAAGTATCTGTTGACCCAGAAGGAGTTGAATCTGAGACAGCAAAGGTGGGTCGAGTTGTTAAAAGATTATGATTGTTCTATAGTGTATCACCCGGGCAAGGCGAATATGGTGGCAGTTTTCCTAAGCCAGAAAGTAGTGTCGGATCTAAGTGCGATGTTTGCACATCTTAGCCTGTATGATGACGGAAGTTTACTAGCTGAGTTACAAGTAAAGCCAACATGGTTGAGTCAGGTGAAAGAAAGACAGTTAGTAGACGATGATCTAAGTGCTAAGCTACGGAAAGTGCAGGATGGGGAATTGGAAAATTATGGTGTGAACAGTGATGGAGTGTTGTGTTTCAAGGGTAAGGTCTGTATGTCGAAGGATGAAGAGCTTAGGCAGAGGATTCTTCAGGAATTGCATGGTAGCCCTTATGCTATGCATCTGGAGGAAGCAAGTTATACAGAGATCTACGGATCAGTTTTGGTGGCTTTGGTCTTAAGCGGAGGATTCTGAGTTTGTAGGGAAGTGCTTAGCGTGTCGGTGGTCAAAGGTGAACACGGTACCTTGAGGGTTACTTGGTAGATAAAAATTCCACAATGGAAGTGGGAGAGAATTACCATGGATTTCATTAGTGGGCTTCCCCTTACGCCTACTAAGAAAGACTCGGTATGGGTGGTAGTAGATCAGTTGACAAAGTCTGCACATTTCATCCCAGTGCGGGTTGATTATTCTTTGCAGAAGTTGGTGAAGCTGTATGTGGCAGAAATTGTGAGACTGTATGGAGTACCGGTGTCAATTATCTCTGATAGGGACCCGAGGTTTACGTCTCGATTTTGGAAGGCGCTACATCAAGAATTAGGCACTAGGTTAGACTTCAGTACGGTATTTCATCCACAGTCGGACGGTCAGTCTGAGCGAGTAATCCAAATATTAGAGGTTATGTTGAGGGGATGTGTGATAGATTTCAGAGGAAGCTAGGAGGAGTTTTTGCCTTTAGCGGCATTTGCATATAATAACAGTTATCAAGCGAGTATTCGAATGGCACCGTATGAAGCGCTGTATGGATGGAAGTGTCGCACACCTTCATGTTGGACAGAATTGAGGGAACATCAGAAGTTGGGTCCGGAGATTGTAGCCGAATCTGAAGAAAAGGTTAAGGTAATTCGGGCACAGTTGAAGGAGGAATCTGATAGGCAAAAGTCATACCAGATCTTAAGAGAAAAGAGATAGAGTTTGCAGTGGGTGACTATGTGTTTTTAAAGGTTTCGCCGTGGAAGAGGGTAATAAGATTTGGTCGCAAGGGAAAGCTGAGTCCCAGGTTTATAGGGCCTTATCGAGTTTTGAAGCGGGTTGGACCAGTGGCATATCAATTGGAGTTGCCTTCGGAGCTAAAGTAGTTACACGTCGATGCTACGTCATTACCGATCGGATCCATCTAACGTGATTCCAATTGAAGAAGTGGAGTTGAGACCAGACTTGTCCTACGAGGAAGAACCAATTCAGATTTTGGAGCGGGATGTGAAAGTCTTGCGTAGGAAATCAGATCCTTTAGTTAAGGTGTTATGGCGTAACCATGGACCAAAGGAAGCTTCGTGGGAGCCAGAGGAAGCAATGCGGCAGCAATACCCACACTTATTTTGATCAGGTAATTTCGAGGCTGAAATTATTTTTAAGGGGGTAGAACTGTACTATCCAAGGTTCGGGGGTTGTGTATATTTTAATTTGTATATGTGTGTTAATACGCCCTGCACGTTGATTGGAAGTGTTTGGGGGTTTTGGGAAACCTTGGGCTTTGGTAGAGGTCATAGGAAAATTTTGTTCTAACCTGAGCTAGGGGAAGCTAGGGGAGCTAAGCCTTAAGGACATTAGAGTGGGACTTATGACACATGGAGTGAGGTGGTGGAGTGGCATGGAACACTACTTAAGGTGCAGGGGAGGTTGCATCAACAAGGGGTGCCAAGGGGGAGGAGGTTCAAGCTGCGAGGATAGCAATTTGAGTTGCTTTTTGCATCAAGGAGGAGGGAGAGTTGGACGGCATTTGGACTCTAGAAAGGGTGAGGTATAGATTGGGTTGGAAAGCTTGAATATTCGGCTAAGTAGGAGGGGAACAAGGGAATAAGGGATAAGGGAGAGAGAGAAGCAGTGGCTGAATGTGGGACTCTAAGGGGTGAGAGTTGGTCGGCAGTGGGGCTCTTGGTGATGGCATTTTCGGTCATGTAGGTAGGGGGAAGTAGCCAAATTTTGTTAAAGGGTTTGTGTGCTTTTCTTTTGCCAAAATTCAGCCCTTCTCTTCTAAGCTTTTACTCTTTTCTTTCCATACACTAATCACACCAAAAACGCCTCTCTTCTTCACTTGTTCACCTTGGCTGAAACTTCAAGAGACCATTAAGGTCACTCTCTTCTCCATTTTTCTTCTTCACTTCACTCGTCCCTAGACCGAAATCTCTCTCAATCCCCTGTTGCCACAACACCTCTTCAAGTTTCACATTCTCCCTTTTCATACTTTAGCCAAAACCGATTGCACCTCTACCCCCTGCCGATTTATTCACTAGATCAGAAGCCTATTATCTTTCTCATTTAAACCGATTTCTCTACTTCAGGTGTTTCTTGCCGATTTCTTAGAGTTTAGTGACCATTTATATTGTGGTCATTATTTTTGATAAGATTCCCTTCTCGGTTGATTTCTTTTCCTTATTTTTCCTCTGACTGTTGAAAAGCAAAACTCTAATCTCTTCTGTTCTCTGTGGCTGAATCTACTAGAGCCTGTAGAGGGGGAGGTGTTGACACTCATCTTCCATCAAACTTCTAATCAGTTTTGAGTATTGTGGTAAGAGGGTTCTTTCTAGATGAGTCTCAACTATTTTTCATTAAGATATCAAATCGGGAAGACTAACTTCATTTTCTCTGTTATGGCCGAATCCATGAAAAGTGATATCGAGATTTCTGTAGGCTAACGTTAAAGGAGTGGAGATCTTTCGGGGTTTGAGTGATCAAGGTAAGTAGGGAATGTCGTTAGGCTGAAGGCCATTTCATGTGTTCTTTTGGGTTGAGCCGAATCTAACATAAGGTTGTGTAGGAAGATTTCTACAAGTTCAAGTGCAAATCGTTTAGGCTTTGGGTTTCGGGATCTAGTCGACTGTGCCAAAAAGGTGTGTGATTATTACGCAATTTCTCGAGTATGTATAAAATATTGTATGGGTTATAAGTGTGATGATTAGTGCAGTGGCAATAGTGAGATGGATACCCTTAGCGGGTATGTCGATAATCAGGTCAGTGTTAAATGACGTTAAAACTGTGGTTATTACTGTGTATTTGTGTGGTATGTTTGATTAACATGTTCATGCATTATTTCATCACATCACTATCGTATGTTGCATAAGCATTGGACGGGATTTGTATATATGAAAGAAGGACAGGGTGTACAATTATGTACGTGGTTTAGTGATGGCTACGAGCCTCATATGGATTGATGATCTGCTCAGTGCCTCATCATGGTTGGTATCGGCTTTATGCCATATCGTGGTTGGTGATGGCTATGTGCCTCATCGTGGATTGACGTTGACTACGGTCACGTTGTGGATTATATTGTGACTTGATCCTGTGGACCAGTGGCTTGACCACTTGGTGGATGGCATGACTTGCCGATTTGGTGTGTAGAGGTTGGAGGGTCGATTTAGTAATCCCCTGGTGTGTGGCGGTTGGATACGGGGGTGTGTAGAGGATGGACCCTAGGCTGGGTTGGGTGCATTTTGCATTATTATCTAATATGTGGATTGGTGTGGTTTTGGGCCAAGCCCATATGTGGAAATCTGTGGACTAATTACACACTGAGTCTATTGACTCACCCAAATTTTTACCAAACAATGCAGGTGATCCGTGATGTTCAGACTGGGCTTGGATGGGATTCGAGATGGCCATGCTGGACCAAGCTTGGATGGGATTCGAGATGGCCATGCAGACACAGTTTCCATATTTAGAGACTTTACTTTTAAATTCAATTTATTTGGGATGTTTTGATGTAATAAGGCCATTTAACTATTTTGGGTTTTCATTGTGGTTTATGTTATACTAGACATGGATTAGTAGTTGCAAACAAAGTTTCAAATTGTGACGCTTTTATCACTTAAAAACTTATTTAAGGTTTTTCAAACTGAAATTCTTGTACTTACTCGGATTTTCTTAAGATTTACAAAAGGACCCATTTTCAATTAACTTCGAACTTCAAATTATTTTTCGAATGAAAGGTCTTCCTAAGAAATTGAATCCTGTTTTAAAACCAAATCATCAGGGACTTAGTTAAGCACCTTTTTTCATGTCGACTTTAAAGTTTTATCATCATTTAGCCGTTTTTTTTCAACATAAAGTTTTCCAGTAGCATTCCGATTTCGACCGTAGTGTTTTGGGCCGGGTTTGGGGTGTGACACTAAAGCTAGCTGCCTCGCCTCAGTATGACATGCACCTCCGTCCGGTGCTCCACATTCACGTCCACTACCATTATCGGCCCTGGCTTGCCCAGCCCCTTGGCGACAGTTGATCACCCCTTGGCGGATGAACATTACCCCGACCCGCGGCTGGCACCTAAGCCGGCACTCTAGGGCAATTCCTGATCCTATGCTCCGTAGATTCGCAAGCTAGACAAGCTCTTATCCTCTTCCAACACTCACCGTATGACCTTTCCTACCATCAACACAAGGTGGCACCCCTGGATTAGCAGCAGCGGGCCCCGTTTTAACTGGCCCATCAACTCTGGCCTTAACTCTAGGCCTTTGCCCCACTCCAGAAGACTCAGCCTCCCTTTTATTCTTGCCTTTCTCTTTCTCCCGATTCAGGCGCTCAGTGTGCTTCACCTCCTCTACTACCTTTGCTTTTTCAACCAACTTCGAGAAAACTCGCTCTCTCTCTGAGGAGCTATCAACACCCTGATGCTATCCCTAAGCCCATCCTCAAACCTTACACAATGCTCATAGTCCATTGCCACCATAGCTCTTGCATACCTACTAAGGCGTAGAAATTCTGCCTCATACTCCACCACAGATTTGTTCCCCTAGATCAAGTTCAAAACTCCTTCCTTCTCGCATCAACATAGCTTGCACCCACGTACTTCCCTTGAAACACGGTTTTGAAAAACTCCCAAGTGATTTGCTCTGGTTGGGTACCCTCTTTCACTGTCAACCACCACTAATATGTTTCCTCCCTAAGTAACGACACTGCCCCTTTCAAATTTTGCTCAGGTGAGCAGTCCAAATCCTCCATTATCCTTTCAGTGGCCTCCATCTAGTATTCAGCCACATTAGGAGCCACACCAGCAATACCTTTAAAGACCTCAGCCCCATTAGATTGTAGTCACTCCAAAACTAACATACGACTACCCGTACCATTATCGGGCCCAATGACCCTTTCCAAAATCCTTAGCATTGCCTGCGACAATGCATCATCCCTAGCGGCCCGATCATATAGTCCAGTCCCAGCCTCTGGTGAGACAGGCATATGGCTCGATGCTGACGATCCAACCCTAACACTTCCACGACCTCTGCCGCGACCCCTTGCACCTCTTATAGCACTCATCGTTGGTTTTCGTATCATCTATATTAGGAATTTTATGAAATTTTAGTTAGTTTCAGTAATTAAGCTGATGTTTTATGATAGTATTAAGTAAAGATGTTATTTTCGTAAATCTTCTACAATTTCAAGTTCCTACGGGCTTTAATTTCACCCTAACTAAAAAGCTTTAGTATAATCACCTAAAGTAGCCCACTTACTATCTACAGTATATCAAGTTAAACAAGCTTAATAATAAGAGAATTTACTTGGTTCGACGTTGGGGACTCGGTGTGCCACATCACAAGAATTTCCAAAGCATTTCGATCCAACCCAAAAAATAGTTTTTTTAAAAAACCCAAGTAATAAGGCCCATTTCATAGCCCGAGCTTTGCAATCGGGCTCTAATACCACTAAATGTAACACCCCAAACCTGACCTAGAAGTTTGGCCCGAATCTGGCATGTTACATTGAAGTGTTTTTGGGAATACCTTATTTGCATTAAAAGCCCTTCTAAAGAAAAGTTAAGTAAAATCTAGTTTGCTTTCAAAACGAGGTGTACCCCAAAAAAAAAAACCCATTTCCTTATACTATATAAAAAAAATTTTTCTTTGACAGCGGAAGCTCGTTCTTAAAACACAATTATTTCCAAAAACTTGAAATATGCTTAAAGGAAATAAATCCAGGTTTCGTTTCAAAATTTCAATGCACAATGGAAGTAATGGAATAATAACTAGAGGGAAAACCTTATTACAATCAGAAATAAAATAACTTAAAATAAATCACTTAAAATCTAGAATTTATATATTAAGAAAAACAGGTCTAATCGTCTTGCTAGTTGGCCACCTCTGAGTCCCTCCATCCGTCGAACTGCCTACTGAGAATCACCTGAAAAAAATAAAAGAGGGAGTGAGTTTTCGAAAACTAATTGTGTACAACCCTTATCAAAAAATAGCATACATATCATATTGTTCACATAATTATATCATACATGCAATGCAGTGCAAACCCTCTCCAAATAATCCACCCGGAACACTTTGTCTCCGTCCAACTGAAACACTTCTGTGGGGATTTCTAAATCGACCCACCCATCCGATACACTTCAAGGGTAGTCCGGTTGCGGTACTACCTAACGTTGCTGCAAAGCTGCTAATCATATAACAGGCTTAAAAAGCCATCGGTGGATCCATGATCGTCAAGCAACCATGCGGTCCATATATACTTCCTCTATTCCATAATTCCTGACCCATACGCAACCTAAACAGAATATCATAAGAATGCAACAAATGTACATATAACATCCATAAATCTTATATTTAACACATAGGGGCATTTTAGTCATTTTTGCCTTAGGGGCATTTCGGTCCTTTCTTATTATTATGGGTTTATTACTTACCTTGGCCCGTTATCAAGTCCTCGTTGGCTAAAGTGAACAGATACTATGCACCGGGTAGGATTCTAGAGAAGAGGAGGTGAGTCATTAAGACCGCTTAAGTACCAAGCTCTCCCTAGATCCAATCCTAGACATGCATATACCCATTGCCACACCTTAACCTTATAACTTGTCCACGGTCACAATTAGTTAATTATTAAAGTTTTATGCAAGGTTAAGCAATTTACTAAATACTAAGCCCAAACAAATTCACATACGTTCATATGGCCCACTAGGCCCAATCTTATTCGTATGGGCATTAGGCCCAAATTGCATTCTTATGGCCGTATGGCCCAATCAAATTCATATGGCCCATGTGGCCCAAATCAATTCCAAGCCATGTAACAACATGACTAGTTCATCACTTATTACCAAATCATCAAATTTGCCTATTTTGCCTACGGCCTATCGGGCCCATTTGCCCATTCTGGCCTAGTTGGCCACAACACGACCCAAGTCCATGAGACGCTCATGGGGTTTTTGTTATCGGTTCCATTTCCCTCATATGAGCGTTCGCACACTCGCAAGACTACCAAAGCCAAACTTTCGGGATTTCGGGATTTCCCAATGCATTGTATGTGTATAGTGTATGTACACACCTGACAACAAAACGCACTGCGATCTCCTTAGCCACGATCCTACAAACGATGTCACTCAATGATTAATCACATATACTTATCGAATACTTTACCAAAAGCCAAAGTCTCACCTTAACCTTACTTGAAACACCAAGCATTAATAGCTTTCTCTCGATCACTAATCATGAGTACTTCCTAAATCTGCATCAATTTTAATTATTAAAAACTGAACCATAAGTGACTTATATCCATCTTAAGTCACCCATACATTACTTATGACCATTCGGCGAACCTTCAAAACCAAAAGTGAATAATACTTACCCAAATCCCGAAACGCATAAAGAGTAATTTGGTAGAGATCTGAAGAACAGAGATTCGATATCAATCCCCTACCAAAATCAATTTAGAAAGAGTGAGGGAGACGAGAAGTTGGTGAAAACAAAAAATTCTTTCTCACATAGATTCCAATAGAATCGTTTTTCTAGAAAATATATTTAATTCTTAGGTAAAAAAAGTCTCTCTATTTTTGGACAGAATAATGATATCTAAAAATTATGTGTTAATAGTCCTACTACTGCCATCTATTTATAGGGAGAGAAAGTAGAACCCTTGTTCAATTAGAGAGTTTTATTTTAATTAGAAAAATTAAATCCTAGTTTTACTAGGATGTAGGGGGCGAAAACCCTAGTTAAATATACTAGGGTTTGTCGTCTCACCTTATTACATAAGGGGCTTTTGTACCTCTACCATATCGAGTCCAATTACAAGTACTTCCCGAGCTTTTAACCCAATACTTTATAATTTGATTCAATCCAATATTTGTTTTTCTATTTCTAAAAGTAATCTTCAATATATTTCTAATTAAATAAATTTTTTAACCCCATTCTAATTCTGTTAAAATCATGACTACTTTACCATAAAAGAATCTATGAAAAATATATTTAATATTTCTGCATTCAACGGTTCACTATGACCAAATGATATATTTCCATTTTCGAACTTCATTTAATTCAAAAAACATAAATTTATTTTCAGGCCATTTTCATTTTCCATTTCCATTTTCATTTTGGAGAAACCCACGTTCATTTCCAAATATTTTCTATTTCTCCATTTCACCATTTCTATTCATTTTTGTTCATTTGATTCAACATGCAATTCATTTATGGTTTCAACGAGCTAGCGGAGGGAAGATTAGACATGTACAATTAAGTCTCAAATGATTTATAATTAAGTTCTAGCTTTTCACCTATTAAATATGAACTCATTTAGTCACAAAGTCATTCCACTATAGTATCGTGACTGAGCTCTCCCACATGGCATACCATTATGAAAGCAACTCGATTAGTGCTCATCCAATGACATTGTCATAAGTGTGTTACCCTCATTGGATATCCTTAATATCTTTAGGAAAACATCTGTTCTCCTAATATGTTCCTATTTAATCTCATGGTAATCATTACATCTTCCTTCATGAAAAGTCAATCACTATCAAATACTGATCAAGTCATCTATCACAAAGATGAACGACTCGTGGTCGTGTTTACATTTCATCAACCATTTAACGCCAATGAGAGGATATCATTTACCCTTGCATTGGGCTATGAATTCCACTGTTGTGAATAATGCTACATACTACAAAAGTCGTACACCCAACGCACCAACTTTTGATTCCTTATTTATTCGAACTCAGGCTTTTACTTAAAACAAAGTGTACGAGTCACACATAAATTGTCTACCATCCACTCAGGATTTATGTTTGCACACTATGAACGTCACAATTGAATAAATCCATAAATGAATTCAGGATCTAATCTTCTTGGGTCTAGTCTGATGTATTGTCGTCCAATCTATGTCTCTATCTTCTGGGAGTCATCCACTTTTATGCCTAAGATAATATCTCCCCAATTGGACTTGATAGACGGCATATTAGTCTTTTAATCGATTTACTCAATTTTTATTAGACTAAGGACATGTTTAGGTTCATCTACTAATATAAGTTGTCTTTTCATATCACGATTTGACCACATAATACCGCTTAGTATTAGTTTAAACATTAGACAACCAATGTAAAACATTGCCTTCCATTCTGCTTTGCATGCAAAAACCATATGAGGACAATTGTACGAAGTATACTAATGTGATCTATGAATTTATTTTATTAACCAATCTGTTCAAAAAAATTGCAAGTGTACAATGATGAAAATACTACACTTAGGGCATCAGATCCAACAATTTTCTCTTTCTTTCGCTGCCTTAAGACAATTCTACAAAGAAAGATGAAATCTCGATACAGAGGGTTTAGTTCCCTTCCTAGAATCGATCATTGCGTAACGTTCCAATATGTTGTCTATTTATGAATTTTGTGATAATCCTGTGATTTTTTTATTTCGATCCCTTAGGATTCAAATACCTAGAACAAAATTAGTTTTTCCCAAGTCTGTTATACTAAATTGTTGAGTTGACCACAGTTTAACCGATGAAAATGTCCTTACAACATTTTCAATTAGTAGAATGTCATCGACATATAGAATGAGAAATACCACATTTCCATCCCCAATACGTTTATAAATATAAGGTTCATCTATGTTTTGCTCAAATCCAAAAGTTTTGATCATTTAATCAAATCTTTGATTCCTTGAGCGGGATGCTTGCTAAAGTCCATATATAGCTCTAAGCATTTTGAAAACTTCATTGTCATTTTCTTTAGCTATATATCCTGTAGGTTGCGTCATATAGATTCTCTATTCAAGATAGTCATTCAAGAATACTGTCTTGACATCCATTTTCAAGATCTTATAATTGAAATCATCCTCAATGGATAATAATATGAGGATCGACTTGAGTAGGGCAACTGAAGAGAAGGTTTCTTCATAATCAATACCTTTTTTTTAGTATAACATTTTGCTACAAGTTTAGCCTTGTAAGTTTCCACTTTTTCATTCATATTTCTTATCTCCTTATAGATCCACTTACAACTTATGAGTTTTATCTCTTCCGGTAAGTCTACGATTTCCCACATTGAGTTGGAATCTATATAATCCATCTCAACTTTCAAAGTTATTTCCTCAAACTTGGAATCAACACTCAACATTGCTTCATCATATGTGAGTGGGTCAACGTCTTCCTGTTTAGTTAACTTAGTGCTTAAAACACTTCAACTAGATTGGAAGAACCCAGGCCTGCGAGAGACCTTCACTGTGATGAAACACTCTTTACTGCTGATCATTTGCATGTATACTATCAGGAGTTGGCTCTAGAGCCGTTTCTATAGGGCATTTTGCATTTCCCGAAATTCCACGAGTACTTCTTTACTCCAAGGTTTGAAGTCATTCATGTAACTTTCCTAAAAGAAAGCAACATGACTTGACACTATTATTGCTTGCTCTTTTGAGTTATAAAATAAACCACCCTTCGTTCATTTTGACAATTCCACCTGTAAATCCAACTTCCATGGATCTTTATCCAATACGTAGGTTGAGCATCCCCAAATCCTTAAATGATTTAGATTTGGATTTCTGCCGTGCCTTAATTCCTATGGATTTTTGGATGCAGCCTTAGTTGGTACACCATTCAGAATATAGCATGTCGTTTTCAATGCAAATACCTAAAAGGAGATTGGCAGCTTCGAATAACTTAAAATCGAATGAACTATGTCTAACAACATTCGATTTCTTCTCTCTGTCATGTCATTCTATTGTAGAGTGCCCGAAATAGTTAACTAATACAGAATCTCATTCTTTATGAGATACCCTAAGAATTCATTTAATAAATATTCCTCACCTTGATTAGAACAAAGTGTCTTTATGGGTAAACCTAGTTATTTCTCCACCTTCGCACGAAACTATTTGAATTTATCAAAGGTTTCACTCTTGGGAGGCATTAGGTACAAATACCCATATATATAATAATCATAAAAAAAGGTTATATAATACTCGTAACCAGCTCTTGCACTAATGTTCAAGGGGCCACACATGTTAATGTGCACAAGTTCTAAGGGTTTCACGACCCTCGTTTCTTTTACATTAAAAGATCACTTACTCATCTTACCTTTCCAATCAAGTTTCACATAACTTCTTTAAGCAAACTTAAAGTGTCATATTTCACAAGTCTAGTGATTCTTTCTTGGTTAATATGACCAAGTCTCAAATGTCAAAGTTATGACTCATTAGAGTGAGAAATTTTATGTCTTTTATTCGAAATTTTAGTTTCAAGCAGTGTATATATCTTTGGTTTGATAAAATAGAGATTATTTGACATCCATTCATTATAGATAAGTTTATGATTTCTAAATATTGCAATATTATTATCAAAAGTCACGATCAAACTGTCTTTATATAAACATGCAACAAAAATCAATTTTATTTTGAAACTTGGTACATAGAAAACGCCTTTCAAAATAATCTTTTTGAAATTATCAAAGTAAAGATATACATCTCCCACTACTTTAGTTGCCACAGTTGTCTCATTTCCACTATGCAGCGATAGAATCTTATCTCTAAGATCTTCCATTTCCATGAACCCCTGTAAAGAAGCACACAAATTGTAACAACCTATTTTTAGTCAAATCAGAACAGTGGTTTTGGGACCACAAATCTGAGGTCAAAATACTTATTTTATTATTAAATGAAGGCCTATAGCATGATTACATGTTTTTGTGAAAATTTCATTAAGAAATTTTATCGTTTAAATAGCCAATTTGATAAAAAGGACTAAATCGCATAAAGTGTAAAATTTATGTTCTATTAGTTAAAGATGTCTATTAGCCATGGAACAATAAATTAAAGGTCCTTAAGTAGTAATTAGACCATTTCAATTGTGAGTGGACAATTATGGGCATATATTAAGTGATTTTGATGATTATTAAATAAGGTTAAATAAGTAATTTAGTAATAAAATTAAAATTTAGTAAAAAAATGACATTTTCAATTCATTCATCTTATCCACCAATTTTGCTAAGGATAACACCATTTTTGAGCTCTTGAGCATTCAGCCTATCTCTCTTGTGCATGTATGTCCATTTTTGTTTGGTTTTTAATGATTTTTATGTTTTTGAGATCGTGGCAACTATGTCTAGCTAGCCCAGGGACTAATTTGAAATTTTTTAAAGGGTTAGGATGTTTCCATTGATGAATATGTATGAGTTTTGAAGTTTCTTGATAAATTACGAATGTTTGTTGTGAATTATACAAGTTTTGTTAAGTGATTTTTAGTAAAAATGCAAATTAGGGATTAATTTGTGAAAAGTGTAAAATTCATGCTTAAAATGTGAAATAAATGCAAAATATGGGTTGTTAGGGACATAATGGTAATTTTTATATCATGGGTTAGTATTGAATTTCATGAATTTGTGATTTTATGAAATAAAGACTAAATTGTAAAGTTGTGAAACATTAGGGGGAAATGTGTAAAAGTGCCTTAAAGTGAATTTCTGGACTAAATTAAATAAATAGATAATTAAACAAGTTAATTTTGATTACATATAGATCAAGAAAAGTGAAACTTGGATCTAGATTGAGGGAAAAATAAAGTTCTCGACTAATCGACCAGTTTAGCCATTTTTACATCGGAGGTAAGTTCGTATGTAATAATCATTGTTATAATTATGTTTTTAATGCTTTCATATTGTATGAATTGTGAATGTGACTCTACAGACATGTTCGATGAAGATTCAGCAAGTGTGAAATCCCGGTTGAACCTTAGGAATAGAATAGGATATGAATGACTTGTCATTAGGGCTTATTATGATTATGTGATTCGAGTGCTAGTCCTGTACATCCTACTGGTGGCTGAGTATACCAGCATGTGTTGTGGTTACTTGACAGCTTGTGTGAGCATCATCGTGTAGCTACGTCTTGACCCACAACTTGTGTGAGCATGCCCGTTGATAGCTTAAAAGTGAGCATATATGTGATATGAGATTGAGATAGCATTGGCTATATATGTGATTCGATTTGAGTTTCCCGAGTATTCGATAGTATTTCGAATGGTTCACCGAGTAAACAAAGGACGTGGTTGAGTATGAGATTGATACGAGATGATACATGTATGTAAATGAACCGTATAAGCTTTGAATCGAAGAAATTGTGAAGTTTGCATATAATCTTATGATTTAAGGATGGAAAGGTTTGTTATTTAATATGAGTTGCATATTGATAAATTAAATTTGTTGAATTTTGTATTTATGATTACATTGAGTTTATTCATACGAGCTTACTAAGCTATAAAGCTTACTTTGTTTATTTTACCATGTTTTATAGTGATTTCAAAGCTAGCTCAGTTTTGGGGATTGTCGGAGACTTCATCACACTATCAAGCTATCGTTTTGGTACTTTTAAATCTATGTCTTTGGTATATGGAAAGTATACGGACTTTGGTCAATTTGGTTCATGAATTGATGATGAATGTAGCCATTTGAGTTGGCTTGTAAATGTTCTAAGTTTGGTTTTGTTGTAACAACCCGATTTTGGGGCTAGTCAAAATAGTGGTTTCGGAACCACAAATCCGAGGTTAGAGGAAAGATTTTTGATATTATTTTATATGTTATAGCATGATTATATGTGTAACACCCCAAACCCGGTCAACACACCACGACCAAATCTGGCATGCTACGGAGTGAAAACCTTTTTAAACCAAAAGTTTGTCGGATAATTTTCCTAGAAAACCCTTTTGTAGTATGAAAAGTTTAGAAATCCTTGTTTACAATGATTTTGAAATCGTGTGATAGCTGCTTCAAAACTCATGCTTGAAAAACCTACTGGTTGTTGCAAGTTTTAGAAAACATACAAGTTACCTTTGTTATCATCTTATAAGTGATGTTACCTGATGGCAACGTTTAAAAACCCGAAGGAGTTATGGTTTTGGAAACATTGCTTTCTACCGGTTAATTTAACAAGTCCATATATCCAACATAGGTATAATATAATCAAAATAAAAGCAAATGATAAAAACTCAAAATAATAATTAGCGGCCTTATTACAAACCAAAACCAAATTTAAGTAAATAAATAAACTGAAATAGTATCTTAAAAGAAATCAAAACCCAAACTAGCATGCATGGCCACCTCGAGTCCTTCCCGGCTCCGTATCCGCGATCTACGCCTCATTTGCAAAATATAAGGGAAGGGTTGAGTCACCAAGACTCAGTGTATAAATCCCCAACCCGATAGTGCAAGCACTCACACAAATCATCAGTAAAACATGCAAATCATGCAACCCATAACCTAACCATCCAATATCCTTTATCTGCCCTGTGTGGTCAAAACCACTGGTGGTCAAAACCACTGGTGACCGTAGTCACAAATATACAACGGTGTGGTCAAAACCATTGATGACCGAAGTCACAAATCAAGTGATGGGGCCAACCCATCGTGTGGTCAAAACCACTAATGACAATCCCATAATTAACATGTGGGGCCAACCCACTGTGGTACCAAACCACTGGGACGAGTCACGATATTCATATGTGGTCAAAACCACTGGTGGTCAAAACCACTGGGACTTAGTCACAAATATAATATCAAAGACAAGGCCAACCCGTCGTGTGGTCAAAACCACTGGTGACAGTCCAAATATTCCTTCCCCCTCCTCTCATCAATCCCATCATCATGTCTATAACATACGTGACATAATATCATGTATCATGCAATAACTCATAGCATAGCATATATCAATAACATGATGATGTATATCAAAAATCACATAACAGGGGACTTACCCGGAATCCAGGCACATATCCACAAGGCATAACCATTGATTTCATTGGCTAAAATAGTAACATAATAGCCATATTATACTAATAAAGTGTGTAAGCATTACACACACCTGTTACTAACGCTATCACTAAATCCCAAAGACTCGATCTACTGCACCAGATCTTCTTGATCCTACATTCGTCCAAACCCAAAATCAGTAACAAGGCTATTCGGCCACACCAACAAATCCCGAAGGGTTAACACATGGAACCCCAAACCTTACCTTGATGCTCTTTGAATACTAGCCACCACCTAAAGTATATGAGATTGAGCCTTTCCTTACAATCGGCAATCATTAACACTCATTTCAAAAGCCTTCGACTTTTCAAATATCTAATGGAAAGACTGAACTCAATTGGATCCTTACCACTGACTTACCAAATTCGATTGTCAGAGAATAGAGGGCTCAGATCTACTGCTTCAAAACTCCGGAGGTCCTAAAAGAAATCGATCCCTATAGATGATTAGCATTACTTATCAGCAAATGTTGAAATTCAGCTTTTACTCTCATGAGAGTCGACAAAGAGAAGAGAGAAAAGAAGTAATAAGATTTTGGCCATGAACACTTACCCTCTTCAAATCTGATTAGAGAAGAACCCGAAGAAGATCTACTATTGGTTGATATTCAGCCAAAATAACACTAGAAGAAAGAAGGAAAATTCGACAAAGAGTTGAGTGATGAAGGGAGATTCGGCTATGGTTGATAGAAGAGAAACAAATGGGGTTCGACTAAAGTGAAAAAAAGAGAATGGAAAAGAAAATATGGAATGGGAGATGGAAGATTTGGCAATGGAAGAGGATGAAGATTTGGAACAAGGGTTTGAGAAAAGGAAAAGATGAAGTGGACTAAGATGGTTTCGGCTTTAAGCAAGAATAAGAAGAAGAAAAAGAGATAGAGATGGGGGAGAAGAAGATTTGGCCAAGCACTTTGAGAAGGAAAAAAAAAAGAAATAAAATAAAATTAAAGAACTTAGAGGGACATTCGGCTACACCAAAAGCTCCCCAAAACTGATAGCCCCCCTTGCCCACAGTCCACCATTCGGTGAACTCTTTTGAAATGAGTTTGATAAGATTCAAGCTACTAACTTTCATCACCTTTATCTATCCAATTCAAACCCGATAATCACATCCTCATCCATTCAAGAGAGTCCCTCCTGAGCACTCCTCTTCCTTGCTTGTGGCGTCAAAATAATAAGCAGAAAGTGAGATTTCTGCTGCTCGAACCTGAGTTCTCCTCCCCTGCATATGGCGTCACTCTTTAGACACCTTAGTGGTGCCTCCTTGCCACTTTTCCACTGGTATTCTTGTGTCTAAAACTCCCAATAATTTCCTTTAACCCCTAACTCTCCTAGCTCCCTTTTACTAAAACTTAAAACAAAAATTTTCCCACAGCTTGGGCCTACCCTTGGTTTATACCTAGATCTTAAAACACCTTAATTACTACCATAATCAAGCCATACCCATGCAAAAATAATTTAAACACAATAGCCCCTATTTTAGGATGTTACAGTTCTACCCCCTTAAAAATAATTTGGCCTCAAAATTACCTGGTCAGAAGAGTTGAGGGTATTGCTGCCACATCACATCCTCTGGCTCCCACGTGGCCTCCTCCGTACCATGATTTTGCCATAAAACTTTCACCAGGGGTATTGACTTCCTACGCAAGACCTTGACATCCCGATCCAAAATCTGCACCGGTTCCTCTTCGAAAGTCAAGTCAGGGCTCACCTCTATCTCCTCAACTGGTACCACATGTGACAGGTCTGACCGATAGCGCCTAAGCATCGAAACATGGAAGACGTCATGAATCTGACTTAACTCTGCTGGCAACTCGAGCTGATACGCTACCGGTCCCACTCTCCTCAACACCGTGTACGGCCCGATAAACATAGGGCTTAGATTCCCATTCCGTCCAAATCTCAGCACTTTCTTCTATGGTGATACCTTCAGAAAAACCTTATCACCCACTGCATACTCTATATCCCTGCATTTAAAATCAGCGTAAGACTTCTTCTGTCCGATGCTTCCTTAAGACGAACCCGAATCACCTTAACTTTATCCTCAGTTTCTGCCACCAACTCCAGACCTAATATCTGCCGTTTACCCAACTCTGTCCAACACATAGGAGTACGACATTTTGTCCATACAGTGCCTCATATGGTGCCATCTGGATACTCACTTGATAACTATTGTTATAAGCAAACTCCACCAATGGTAGATACTCCTCCTAACTACCACTGAAATCCAGAACACAGCCCCTTAGCATATCCTCCAAAATCTAAATTACTCCTTTAGATTGTCTATCGGATTGCGGGTGAAAAGCTATGCTGAAATCAAACCTCGTTCCTAAAGCCTGATGCAAAGCTCTCCAAAACCTCGACGTGAACCTAGGATCCCTATCTGAGATGATTGACATTGTAACATCCTAGATTAGGGGTTATGTATTTAGTGCATAATTCATGTGTTAGTAAGCGTAGAGTGTGTTGGGATGTGTTTTAGGAGTTTTTGAGAACTTTAGGTGAAGGGGAAATGCTTGGAAAATATTGGAATTTTAAGTGAAAAAAAAAGGAAACTAGGCAAAGAGGCCTTAAGGAAATTTTTGTAGGATTTATGACACAAGGAATCGTGAGGCAAATTGGCAAGGGACGCTACCCTAGGGGGCATGGAAGGTTGCGTCACATGGAGTGCCAAGGGAGGAGGTTCGAGTGTAGAAATTTCACTTGGAGCTTTTATTTTGGCGTTAAAAAGGGAGCAAGGCAGGGAGGTCTTAAGAGAAGTTATAGGCGCTTTTGGACACAAAGAGTGCCTTGGTAAAGTGGCTGCAAGGTGCCACATAGGGCCTTAGTATGTGACGCCTTGGTTCGAGTTGCAGAGGAAGCGAATGGGAGTTTATTTTTGCGTCAAGTAGGAACTAGGCTAAGGAGGCTTTAAGAGGAATTCATAAGGGATTTATGCCACAAGAAATCATGTGGTAAAGTGGCAGTGGAGCGCCAGGTGCAGTGACAAGGGCCTTGGTTCGAATCACGCCAGCAGCAATGAGTGGGGTTTTATTTCTGGTTGTGACGTCAAATTGGAGAGAGGTTGGATGGTAATGGGACTTTTAATTGGATGAGGAGTTAAGGCTTGATTTTATTTTAGAATATAGGATAAAGGTTGATTTATTTTAAGTTGGTAGATAGTGGATAAATGAGTTTTATTTATTTTAAAGAGATTAAATAGGAGTAAAGGATAATGGATGCTTATTTTATTGATTTTAGAATGTGGGATAAGAAGATAATTGTGGCTTTATTTTATTTATTTTAAAAGAGTAAGATAAGAGTTAATATAGGAGAGTGATAAGAGATAATGTCTTTGAATTATTATTATTTTATTAATTAAGGTGATAAAGGAGGAAAATGTGGGATGTGATAAGAGGATGAAGCTATGGCCGATTAGGGGACTCCTTGGGGTGGTATAATCGGTTTTGAAGTGTGTAGATGATGGATGTCTTAGAATATGTGTAGTATAAATAGGGATGCTCACCTTTTGGTAAGTCTTTTCTCCATTTAATTCCTTTTTGCTGAAAAATCTCCTACTTTCTTCTCTTCTTCTTTATTTTCTTTCAACCCCAGTTCATCATCTTTTCTTGAATAGTCGAATGCCCTGTTACCATTTAAAACCTTAGCCTAATATTTCATCTACATGTGAGGAGCCATAGCCGAAACTTTAACCACCTGATCTAGTTTTATTTTGGCTGAATCCTTTAAGCACTCAACTCTCCCCACTCTTGCGTTTTCTTTCCTCATCAATAAAGTACCGAAACACCATTATTTTACTCAAGAGCCGAATCTCTAGGGGGCTGT
This sequence comes from Gossypium rotundifolium, assembly GCA_025506655.1. NCBI lineage: Eukaryota > Viridiplantae > Streptophyta > Magnoliopsida > Malvales > Malvaceae > Gossypium > Gossypium rotundifolium. The sequence goes on from CP106726.1 coordinate 38,272,001, forward strand.
CGACTTTTCTCTTTTGTCTCTCCAAGGAAGCAACATAGTGGTAAGTGATCGTCTCTTTTAGTAATCGATTTTATCTTCATGGGAGTGCCGAACCAAGTGTTTGGTCTTGGGTTTATAGTATGGCCGAATGTCCCTTAACTCATTAATGTGTGCCTTTTGTGTAGCCAACGTTGGAAGAGGTGATCCTTCGGGATTTGAGTAATCAAGGTAAGCCAAGGTAAGTGACTTGGTGATCGGCCAAGAGGGCCATTTTCCATAGATTTATCTATTAAAGCGAATTTGACATATGGCATGTAGGATTTCAATAGTCTCAAGGATCAAGTGACAGTTTCGGGATTTGGAAGAGCAAGGTAAGTAGTTGCTAGAATTCAGCCTAAGGCCATATTTTTGGTTTTAGTGTTGACCAATTGTGTACTATGATGTTTAGGGTCAAATCGGCAGAGATAATCAAAGCCTTCGAAATTTGGGTAGGAGACCAAATCGGCATTAAGGGAGGAGGAAAAATCCCGTTCATCGTGTTAGATTCTAGGAGTTCAGGATTTCGCTAATAATCAGGTGTGTAGTTAGACTACCATTTTCCAGGATATATTTGTATGTGATATGTGTATATGTTATGAATGTGCTAACCAGTGCAGTGGTAATTTGTGATATGGATACCCTCAAGGGGTATGTCAACAATCCGGTAAGTTCTAAATTTGAATGTGATGTGGTTATTAATTTGTATAAGTGTGATATGCTAAATAACATGTACATGCATTATTATCATGGCACTATTTTATGTTACATGTGCATGGGTGGGATATGAAAGAAGGACAGGGTGTACTTTGAGTACGTGGTTTGATGAATGGCTCTGTGCCTCATCGTGGTTGAGATAGGCTATGTGCCATATCGTGGTTATTGATGGCTTTGTGCTCATCGTGGTTTTGATGAAAGCTTCGGCTACATTGTGGATTGACGCTGACTAAGGTCGCGTTGTGGATTATTTGCGATTAAGTTCACATGGACGGCATTTGTTGCCATATTGGAGTAAAAAGGAGAGGGTGATTTAATAGTCCCCTGGTGTGTGGTAGGCTGGATAAGGGGGTGTGTAGAGGATGGACCCTAGGCTGGGTTGGGTTTCATAATTGCATAACATGTGATATGAATAATTGTGGAAAATGGGCCAAGCCCAGTATGTGATGTGGATATGGGCCAAGCCCAGTATGTGGAAACATGTGGTTAAAACACTATTATAAGAATGTGATAAGGTTATGGGCCAAGCCCATTATGTGACCTCTATGTGATGTGGATATGGGCCAAGCCCCAATAAGTGAAATCATGTGATTAAGTTGCATTAATATCTATTATATGGGTTATTACATGGTTTGACATGTGGGTGGAATTCAGTGGTCTAATTACACACTGAGTCTGTATGACTCACCCAAATTTTATTAACATCGCAGGTGATGCTTGGACCGGGTTTGGAGAGGATACAAGGTGGCCCATGCAGAAGACATTTTATTCCATGCAGTTTATTATTAAGTACTTTGATTAATTATTTGTTTTTGTAATAAGGGCCACTTAAAGTATTTGAATTTTTGCAATGTTTCGGTTGGATTTGTAATTAAGTTAATATTTTGTAAGTTTAATTTTAAAAGCTATTTAATTCTTAAAAGTCATAATAAAGCTTTGAATCCGATATTTTATAATAACTTAATTTTTACTTAGAATATTTTAAATTACGAAAATGATTTATTAAAGGCAACAAATTTTTAACGGTTTTCACTTTTAAGTAAGAATATTTCAAACGTTTTCATGATGGCATTTCAAATTCAACAGAACGAAAGGGCCGAGTTTGGGGTGTTCTGATTTGGTATCGAGCCAGTTCAAAACTCACTTTGAGGATTTGGGCCCAAAACGTTTTTCAAAATGGGCTTTTCAAAAATATAAGATTTTATGAACTATTTGAGTTGATTACGGCATGGCTTTGTATCTCAACTTTGAAGTCCACCAGGTAAGTACCTCAGAATATTGAAGTGATTTATATGTGAATGTTATAGGCTTATTTGGGCTCGTAGATTAGAATATTAGGGCTATTGAACCCTAGGACTAGTCTATTCAAACACAAGTACATAAGACTTAAGGACCATTAAACAAACCTGTGATTAAGTTGCCGAGCTAGGGTGTGGTAACTGTTGTGCGCATGTCTAGGAGTGGATTCAGTAACAGCTTGGTATTTAAGCAGTCTTAGCGACTCACCTCCTATTTACTCAAATCCTCCCTGGTGCGTAGTAACCGTTCACCCTAACCAAGAGGACTTATTCACGGGCTAAACCAATCACTAAAACCCGAAAGGGACTAGCCATGCAGTTTTATAAAAACCCTAGTTTTTAAAACATTAAATTACCCTTTTTGATTTGTACAAACTATTTTGAAGACATTTCTTAAAATATTTTTGATTTAAAAAATTACAAAAATACCCCTGTGCTGTAAATTACCAAAATGCCCTTGGCTAAAAAAAATTACCCCTAACTTCCAAAATTACCGAAATAACACCAATTTATAAAATTTTTGCAACACCTCTGATTTGGAAAATAAATTTTCAAGATAACCCCCGAGGTTTGTAAATTTTGAAATACCTTTGATTTGTAAAATATTTTCGAATTGACCGCGATTTGTTACCAAAATACCCCTATAGGAAAAATGACGAAATTACCCCCGGGTTGGGTATGGTCAAAATGCCCATGGAAGTGTGATTGAATGTTAATGATGAATGAATGTGTCTCTATCGAGATGGATGAATGTGAATGTGAATGTGAATCTCTGAACTAGAATAGTAAACTTGAAACTAAGACTATGATTGATCGAAAGAACCACTATTAAACTCCTTTTCATAAAAGCATTCGCGAATAAGCAAGTGGAACAAAGTACTAACGCATAAAACTTTCTAGTCGATTAAATCGTGGACGTTAGTAATAAATTCTAGTGGACGTGGTCGAGGTAAAGTGACAGTGTCGAAACCAGTAAGGTCTGGCCATGGGTCAGAAAGTGATGTGCCGTCACCAGCAGTGGGCGCGGAAGATCAAGATCAGACTGGATGAGATGACGTAGTATCGTTGGCTATGCTGCGAGTGCTAGAGTGAGTCGCGGGAGTTAGTGTGGGCAATAGAACCCCAAAATCAGTGCCTGAAAGACTTAAGTCAAACGGAGCCGAGATTTTTAGAGGAGTGTCAGGAGTAGCTCCGAACGTGGCGAAATATTGGCTAGAAGCAGTTGAAAGGATTATGGACGATTTGGATTTAACTGCTGAGGAAAAGCTTAAAGGTGCTATCTCGTTGCTCCGAGATGAAGCTTATCGATGGTGGCTCACTGTCAGGCAAGATACCCCTGCAGATCGATTGGATTGGGGGTATTTTAAAGTTAAGTTTGAAGGAAAGTATGTGGGAGCTAGTTATTTAGACTCGCAAAGGAAAGAGTTCCTGAACTTGGTACAAGGAAGTATGTCGGTAGCGGAGTACGAAGCGGAATTTGTACGGTTAAGTTAGTATGCCAAGGGAATCGTGGCTACTGATTATGAAATGTGTGTTCGATTTGAAGATGGATTGCAGGATGAGCTGCGAGTGTTGATTGCTCCGCAAAGAGAAAGAGACTTTACTGTTCTAGTGGAGAAGGCTCGGATAGCTGAAGAAGTTAAGAAGTCTGTGAGACAAAACCGAGAAAAGAATAGGAATCGAAATAAGAGAAGTTTTAGATCGTCAGAATCATCTGGAGATTTTCAAAAGAGGCCAAGGATTGATAATTCTGTACGTGCATCGGTACCAGTCGCTAAGAATCGGAATCGTACATGTGCTCATTGTGGGAGAGCTCATGTAGGAGAATGTTGGGGAAATAGTAAGGAATGTTTTTGGTGTGGATCTAAGGCTCATTTGGTTAAGAAATGTCCTCAAGTGATGGATAGGGCTCGAGGCCAAGGTCGTGGAACACCCGGCAGAGGTGCTGAAGTGCAGATGCGAGTCAACCAAAGATGTGATAGCGGGTAAGTTCCTTATGTTTGAAATACTATTTATTGCTTTAAGAGATAGTTCGTTCTTGTGATGTTAGTGAAGTGTGAGAAACCTCGAATGCGAATCTCGATATAGTATCTAAGAAATGTGTTAGTATTATTAAGATCAGAGTGTGCAGCAGTAGAATAGTGTGATGAGTTAAAGATGCACGATTGTTCGATAGTAAGTAATTTTGAGGACGAAATTATTTTTAAGGAGGGTAGAACTGTAACATCCTAGATTAGGGGTTATGCATTTAGTGCATAATTCATGTGTTAGTGAGCTTAGAGTGTGTTGGGATATGATTTAGGAGTTTTTGAGAACTTTAGGTGAAGGGGAAATGCTTGGAAAATATTGGAATTTTAAGTGAAAAAAAAGGAAACTAGGCAAAGAGGCCTTAAGGAAATTTTTGTGGGATTTATGACATAAGGAATCGTGAGGCAAATTGGCAAGGGACGCTACCCTAGGGGGCATGGAAGGTTGTGTCACATGGAGTGCCAAGGGGAGGAGGTTCGAGCTGCAGAAATTTCACTTGAGAGCTTTTATTTTTGGCGTTAAAAAGGGGAGCAAGGCCAGGGAGGTCTTAAGAGAAGTTATAGGCGCTCTTGGACACAAAGAGTGCCTTGGTAAAGTGGCTGCAAGGCGCCACTTAGGGCCTTAGTATGTGACGCCTTGGTTCGAGTTGCAGAGGAAGCAAATGGGAGTTTATTTTTGCGTCAAATAGGAACTAGGCTAAGGAGGCTTTAAGAGGAATTCGTGAGGGATTTATGCCACAAGAAATCATGTGGTAAAGTGGCAGTGGAGCGCCAGGTGCAGTGACAAGGGCCTTGTTTCGAATCACGCCTGCAGCAATGAGTGGGGTTTTATTTTTGGTTGTGACGTCAAATTGGAGAGAGGTTGGACATCAATGGGACTTTTAATTGGATGAGGAGTTAAGGCTTGATTTTATTTTAGAATATAGGATAAAGGTTGATTTATTTTAAGTTGGTAGATAGTGGATAAATGAGTTTTTATTTATTTTAAAGAGATTAAATAGGAGTAAAGGATAATGGATGCTTATTTTATTGATTTTAGAATGTGGGATAAGAAGATAATTGTGGCTTTATTTTATTTATTTTAAAAGAGTAAGATAAGAGTTAATATAGGAGAGTGATAAGAGATAATGTGTTGAATTATTGTTATTTTATTAATTAAGGTGATAAAGGAGGAAAATGTGGGATGTGATAAGAGGATGAAGCTATGGCCGATTGGGGGACTCCTTGGGGGTTGTATAATCGGTTTTGAAGTGTGTAGGTGATGGATGTGCCGAATATGTGTAGTATAAAAGAGGATGCTCACCTTTTGGTAAGTCTTTTTCTCCATTTAATTCCTTTTTGCCAAAAATTCTCCTACTTTCTTCTCTTCTTCTTTATTTTCTTTCAACCCCAGTTCATCATCTTTTCTTGAATGGTCGAATGCCCTGTTACCATTTAAAACCTTAGACGAATATTTCATCTACATGTGAGGAGCCATAGCTGAAACTTTAACCACCTGATCTAGTTTTATTTTGGCCGAATCCTTTAAGCACTCAACTCTCCCCACTCTTGCGTTTTCTTTCCTCAACAATAAAGTACCGAAACACCATTGTCTTACTCAAGAGCCGAATCTCTAGGGGGCTGTCGACTTTTCTCTTTTGTCTCTCCAAGGAAGCAACATAGTGGTAAGTGATCTTCTCTTTTAGTAATCGATTTTATCTTCATGGGAGTGCCAAACCAAGTGTTTGGTCTTGGGTTTATAGTATGGCCGAATGTCCCTTAAAGCCTTAATGTGTGCCCTTTTGTGTGGCCAACGTTGGAAGAGGTGATCCTTGGGATTTGAGTAATCAAGGTAAGCCAAGGTAAGTGACTTGGTGATCGGCCAAGGGGGGCCATTTTCCATAGATTTATGTCTTAAAGCCGAATTTGACATATGGCATGTAGGATTTCAATAGTCTCAAGGATCAAGTGACAGTTTCGGGATTTGGAAGAGCAGGGTAAGTAGTTGCTAGAATTCGGCCTAAGGCCATATTTTTGGTTTTAGTGTTGACCGATTGTGTACTATGATGTTTAGGGTCAAATCGGTAGAGATAAACAAAGCCTTCAGGATTTGGGTAGGAGACCAAATCAACATTAAGGGAGGAGGAAAAACCCCGTTCATCGTGTTAGATTCTAGGAGTTCAGGATTTTACTAATAATCATGTGTGTAGTTAGACTACTGTTTTCCAGGATATATTTGTATGAGATATGTGTATATGTTATAGATGTGCTAGCCAGTGCAGTAGTAATTTGTGATATGGATACCCTCAAGGGGTATGTCAACAATCTGGTAAGTTCTAAATTTGAATGTGATGTAGTTATTAATTTGTATAAGTGTGATATGCTAAATAACATGTACATGCATTATTATCATGGCACTATTTTATGTTGCATGTGCATGGGTGGGATATGAAAGAAGGACAGGGTGTACTTCAAGTACGTGGTTTGATGAATGGCTCTGTGCCTCATCGTGGTTGAGATAGGCTATGTGCCATATCGTGGTTATTGATGGCTTTGTGCTCATCGTGGTTTTGATGATAGCTTCGGCTACATCGTGGATTGACGCTGACTAAGGTCGCATTGTGGATTATTTGCGATTAAGTTCGCGTGGATGGCATTTGTTGCCATATTGGAGTAAAAAGGAGAGGGTGATTTAATAGTCCCCTGGTGTGTGGTAGGCTGGATAATGGGGTGTGTAGAGGATGGACCCTAGGCTGGGTTGGGTTTCATAATTGCATAACATGTGATATGAATAATTGTGGAAAATGGGCCAAGCCCAGTATGTGATGTGGATATGGGCCAAGCCCAGTATGTGGAAACATGTGGTTAAAACACTATTATAAGAATGTGATGAGGTTATGGGCCAAGCCCATTATGTGACCTCTATGTGATGTGGATATGGGCCAAGCCCCAATAAGTGAAATCATGTGATTAAGTTGCATTAATATCTGTTATATGGGTTATTATATGGTTTGACATGTGGGTGGAATTCAGTGGTCTAATTACACACTGAGTCTATATGACTCACCCAAATTTTATTAACATCGCAGGTGATGCTTGGATCGGGTTTGGAGATGATACAAGGTGGCCCATGCAGAAGACATTTTATTCCATGCAGTTTATTATTAAGTACTTTGATTAATTATATGTTTTTGTAATAAGGGCCACTTAAAGTATTTAAATTTTTGCAATGTTTCGGTTGGATTTGTAATTAAGTTAATATTTTGTAAGTTTAATTTTAAAAGCTATTTAATTCTCAAAAGTCATAATAAAGTTTTGAATCCGGTATTTTTATAATAACTTAATTTTTACTTAGAATATTTTAAATTACGAAAATGATTTATTAAAGGCAACAAATTTTTAACGGTTTTCACTTTTAAGTAAGAATATTTCAAACATTTTCCGCAGTGGCATTTCAAATTCGATCGTAACGAATGGGCCGGGTTTGGGGTGTTACAAACACTGGCACACCATGCAACCTTACTATCTCGGCCATATACAACTTAGCTAGCTTCTGAAGCGAATAATCAAACCTTATCGGTATGAAATGAGCTGATTTAGTCAAACGGTCCACAATCACCCTGACTGAGTCCTTCTTGCTAGGCGTAAGGGGTAGCCCACTGACAAAGTCCATGGTGATCCTTTCCCACTTCCACTGAGGGATCTTCACCGGCTGAAGTAAACTTGACGGCGGTGATGTTCGACTTTGACTGGCGACACGCCGACACTTACCCACAAACTCCGTCACTTTGCCATACAGCTACGTAATCGCTTTCAGTAAATCCCGGTACATCTTGCTACCTAGAGGATGCATAGTGTATGGGCTGCTATGTGCATCTTGAAGAATCCTTTGCCTTAACTCGACGTCCTTCGGCATACAAGCTCTCCCTTGAAAACAAAACACTCCCTCGTGAGTCAAGCTGTAACCTTCCACACCATTACTCTGTACTTGCAACCTCCGAGCATTCAAACCCTCATCCACTAACTGTTTTTCTTTAATCTGCTCCACCCAAGTCAACTTTACTTGCAATTCCACCAACAAACTCCCATCGTCATACAGACTAAGGTGAGCAAACATCGCTCGAAAGTCTGCTACCACCTTATGACTCAACGCATCAGCCACTACGTTAGCCTTGCCCGGATGATACTCAATCGAGCAGTCGTAGTCCTTCAACAACTCAATCCACCTTCGCTGTCTCAAGTTTAATCCTTCTGTGTAAAAAGATACTTCAGACTCTTGTGGTCCGTATAGACTATCGACTTCTCTCCATATAAATAGTGTCTCCATATTTTCAGGGCGAAAACCACTGCAGCCAACTCCAGATCATGTGTCGGATAGTTAACCTCATGAGGCCTCAGCTGTCGAGACGCATATGGCGCTACTTTCCTTCCTCAGATCAAGACACATCCCAAGCCAAGATGTGATGCATCACAAGAGACCGTGAATACCTTTCGCCTCAGTTGCATGCAAACCGAGCTTCGTCGAATCTTCCTTAACTTGTCGAAACTTTCCTGCTATTTCTCCGACCACACAAATGAAATTCCTTTCCTTAATAACTTGGTGAACGGCGCCGCGATCAGAGAAAATCCTTCCACAAATCCCTGGTAATACCCCGCCAAACCTAGAAAATTCTAAAGCTAGGCGATTTCCAATCCAACACCGCCTCAATCTTGCGAGGGTCCACTCTAATCCCTTTAGCGGACACTATGTGACCTAAGAAAGTCACTTCCCGAAGCCAGAACTCACACTTACTGAACTTGGCAAATAACTGCTTCTCCCTCAGAATTTGCAAAACCAACCGCAAGTGCGTATCATGATCCTCCTCAGTCCTTGAGTACACCAATATGTCATCTATGAATACTACAACAAACTGGTCCAAGTACTACTGGAACACCCGATTCATCAAGTCTATGAATGCTACGGTGTATTGGTTAACCCGAACGGCATTACTAGAAACTCGTAGCGCCCTTATCGAGTACGGAATGCCGTCTTATAAACATCAACCTCATTTACTTTAAGTTGATGATACCCCGACCTGAGATCTATCTTCGAGAAAATCGATGCACCCTTAAGTTGATCAAACAAGTTGTCAATCCTGGGCAGCGGATACTTGTTTTTGATCGTCAACTTATTCAGCTGGCGGTAGTCTATACACATCCGCATTGTGTTGTCTTTTTCTTAACAAAGAGCACAGGTGCTCCCCAAGAGGATATACTTGGTCGAATGAAACCTCGGTCCAATAACTCCTGAATTTGAGCCTTCAACTCCACCAATTCCTTTAGCACCATTTGATACGGGGCTATAGACACTGGCACAGTTTCGAGTAACAAGTCTATACTGAATTCTACTTCCGATCCGGAGGCAGACCCGGAAGTTCTTCTGGGAATACATCCGCAAATTCCCCTATAGTTCGGACACTCTCTACAGCTGCATCCTTGGCTTCCAAAGCACAAACATGCACCATGAACGCCTCACAACCCTTCCTTACCATTTTCTCCGCCTTCAGTGCAGATACCACATTAGATAAGTAATCCCTTCTATTGCCTATCATCACCACGTCCCTACCTTCCATTGTTCTCAACACCATGTGCTTGGCTGCGCAATCCAAACTGGCCTGGTACTTCACCAGCCAATCCATCCCGAGAATCAGATCGAAGTCCCCAAACGGCAGTTCCATCAAATCAGCCAAAAACACGACCCCTTGAAGTTCTAGAGGTACATCCCTATATAGTTACTTACTTCTACAGAGTGACCTAAAGGGCTTATCACAGTCATCTTCCTAGAAGTAATCTCAAAATTCAAGTTCATAGTTTCCACTATGCTACTGGCTACATATGAGTGCGTCGAACCCACATCTATCAAAACATTATAAGGTAGTCCAAAGATTAAGAACGTACCGGTTATGACGTCCGGTGCGTCACCCTCCTCTCGACGCCTCGCTGCGTAGACCAGTCCAGGCTGTCTAGCCTCTGTACTACCTGCACCTCTGCCTGGTGCTCCACGGCCTCTACTAGAGCCATTACCTCCCCTAGTAGCACCACGGCCCCTCTGTGGCTGCTGACCATCCCTCCTGTTCTGAGTACGATTCTGATCCCCAGACTGCAACCTAGCTGACCTCTGTGGACAATCTCTCACTCGGTGCCCCATTGATCCACACTCAAAACATCCTCTGTTTCCAGTCCAACATTCTCCTGTGTGTGACTTTCCACAACGAGCACATCGTGGCGGCCACTGAGTTTCAGCAGCAGTAGGCCTGGTAGCTTGATTCGGCCCACCATATCTACCTCATTTCTACTGACTCCCGGTTGACCTAGATGATTCGAAATTCCTCTTATGCCACCCCTTGTCCTGATTTCGTCTAACCTACTGTTTCACTTCCTCCACAACCTTGGCCTTTTCCACTAAGACCATAAATTCTCTCTCCTACTGTAGAGAGATCAGCAACCTCAGATCATCCCTTAATTCGCCTTCAAATCTGATGCATCGCTCATGCTCTGTTGCTATGATGCCCCGAGCATATCGGCTCAACCTTAAGAATTTCACCTCGTACTCGATCTGGACTTACTCCCTAAACCAAACCTCAAAAAGCCTTTCTCTGTGCATCAATATAACTGGTCCTGACATACTTCTTTTGATAAGCTGCCTTGAAATAATCCCAAGTGAGATCATCCGCTGTAGCACCATCTCGAACCGTGAGCCACCACTGGTATGACTCATCTCAGAAAAGCGACACTACTCCTTTTAATTTCTCCTCAGCCGTCAGATCCAAATCATCTATGATTCGTTCTGTCGCTTCCAACCAATACTCAACCGTATTGGGTGCCACACCAGATACACCTCAGAATACTTTAGCTCCATTGGTTCGGAGTCACTCAGATACAGATTTTTGAGCTCCCGTACCCCCACCTGCTCTAACCACTCTCTCTAGCACTCATGAGATTGCTGCGACATCGCATCTTCCCCGCTTGATCTCGATACTCTACACCAAAGAATGGTGGTGGTGGTATCTCATTCTCGGACCCTTGACCAGACCTAACGGGTTCCGATACGGTTATTCTGCCTCTACCACATCCTTGCACATTACGACCACATCCCCTAGTACTCATATCTAAATCGCGATTTATCTGCTTAAAGAAATTTATGAATTAGCTTCTGTTCCACTTATTACCCACGAGTAAGTTTTATGCAAAGTAGTTTGGTAGTGGTTCTTTCGATCATCACAAAGTTTTCATTTCAATTTCCTACCCTAATTCAGTGAATCACATTTAATCATCAATAACCTCCTCCACCTACATTCCACGTGTAGGGGTATTCTCGTCATTTCACTACCTAGGGGTATTTCTGTAATGTAACCTATCGGGGTATTTTAGTAATAAAATAGGGTTAATTTGGAAACCTTTACAAATCATAAGTATTTCAGAAATTCTAGAAATCGGGGGTATTTTAGTAATTTCATAAACCAGGGGTATTTTCGTAATTTCATAAGCCAGGGGTATTTTCAAAATTTTTTCCAAAATATGGTTCCAGATGATTTTACAAAATAAGGGTATTTTGAAAATTTTCAATTCGAGGGTACTTCGGCAATTTTCCATACTGAGGGTATTTTGGTAATTTTCACAACTCAAGGGTAATTTGGCCATTTTTCAAATCAGGGGTATTTTGGTCATTTTCTAAATTAAGGATACTGTGGTAATTTCAAAACCAAGGTTTAAAGTGTTACCAAAACAAGATGGCTGGTCCCTTTCGGGTTTTAGTTATTAAATTTAGCCTATGAATAAGTCGTCTCAGTTAGGGTGAACCGTCACTACGCACCAGGTAGGATTCGAGTGGAGAGGAGGTGAGTCACTAGGACTGCTTAAATACCAAGCTCCCCCTGAATCCATTCTTAGACATGCACACAACGGTTGCCACACCCTTAACTCAATGACGAACTCACAGGTTTGTTTAGTGGATCTTTAAGTCTTATGTGATTTGTGTTGGAGTAAGCTATTCCTAGGGTTTAATAACTCCTAATCTTCTATTCTATGATCCCGAAATACCCATTTTCCCCACATGTAATTCACACAATGGTTAGGGATACTTACCTGGGCGGATTGGTGCCGGAGACTCGGTGCCATGCTGTTCAAACCATGTACCTTTTCCAAAAACTTTTCAAAACCCTACTTTAAAACATTTTGGGCCTCAGGCCCACAGCCGAGCTTTTGAACTTAGCTTTGATACCAAAATTGTAACACCCCAAACTCGGTCAACACACCACAATCAAATCTGGCATGCTACAGAGTGAAAACCTTTTTAAACCAAAAGTTTGTCAGATAATTTTCCTAGAAAACCCTTTTGTAGTATGAAAAGTTTAGAAATCCTTGTTTACGATGATTTTGAAATCATGTGATGGCTGCTTCAAAACTCATGCTTGAAAAACCTATTGGTTGTTGCAAGTTTTAGAAAGCATACAAGTTACCTTTGTTATCATCTTATAAGTGATGTTACCCGATGGCAACGTTTAAAAACCGAAGGAGTTATGGTTTTGGAAACATTACTTTTTTACCGATGAATTTAACAAGTCCATATATCCAACATAGGTATAATATAATCAAAATAAAAGCAAATGATAAAAACCCAAAATAATACTTAGCGGCCTTATTACAAACCAAAACCAAATTTAAGTAAATAAATAAACTGAAATAGTAACTTAAAAGAAATCAAAACCCTAGCATGCATGGCTGCCTCGAGTCCTTTTGGCTTCGTATCCACGATCTACGCCTCATCTGCAAAATATAAGGGAAGGGGTGAGTCACCAAGACTCAGTGTATAAATCCCCAACCTGATAGTGCAAGTGCTCACACAAATCATCAATAAAACATGCAAATCATGCAACCCATAACCTAACCATCCAATCTCCTTTATCTACCCCGTGTGGTCAAAACCACTAGTGGTCAAAACCACTGGTGACCGTAGTCACAAATATACAACGGTGTAGTCAAAACTACTGATGACCGAAGTCACAAATCAAGTGATGGGGCCAACCCATCGTGTGGTCAAAACCACTGATGACAATCCCATAATTAACATGTGGGGCCAACCCACTGTGGTACCAAACCACTGGGACAAGTCACGATATTCATATGTGGTCAAAACCACTGGTAGTTAAAACCACAGGGACTTAGTCACAAATATAATATCAAAGATGGGGCCAACCCATCATGTGGTCAAAACCACTGGTGACAGTCCAAATATTCCTTCCCCCTCCTCTCATCAATCCCATCATCATGTCCATAACATACGTGACATAATATCATGTATCATGCAATAACTATAATAGACCGAATTTGACCCTAATCAAAACAGTGGTTTCGGGACCACGAATCTGAGTCTGAGAAATATTTTAAATTTATATTTTGTTCTTATTATATGTGAATTAATATGTGTGAAATTTTAGTGGAAAAATTTTATCGTTTGTGTGTTTAATTTATAAAAAGGACTTAATCGCGTAAAAGGTAAAAGTGGCATACAAAAGTGAAATGTGCTAATTTGAGCATGGCTTTTTAATATGAAGTATAGAAAGGGTAAATAACCCATTTTAAATGTTAGTGGCCGGCCATGGTCAACATTAACCTTAGGTTATATGTTAGTTTAATTATTATAATAAGGTTATATTAGTAATTTACAAATAAAGTTATAATATGTTAAATAAAACATAAAAAAAGAAAGCCACTATCATCTTTCTTCTAAATTGGTGAAAGTTGAGAAAAAAAAAAGGGTTTAGAGAGCTTGAAATTTCGGCAATTCAAATGCTTGATTAAGGTATGTGTAAATTTCAGTTTTTGATAATGTTTACGTTTTTGAGATCATTGCTTCGTATATTACCTGACCCATACTTGAATTTTTGAGAATCATGTGTATATGGCCATTGATGTGTTTTTATGGTTTTGATATTTGATGGTTTTAGATTAAAGATGTGTTAAAGATTTACAAGTTTTGTATTAGAAATTTTGGTGAAGTTTTGTATTTAGGGCTATTTTATAAAAATAAATTTTAAAGGACTTAATTACAAAATAAATGAAATGAGAGGGCTTATAAAGTCCCTAGGAACATTTGGCCCTTGTATAGTCTTGCAAATTTTGTGTATTTTGTGTTTTGTACAATTAGGACTAAATAGTAAAAATGTAAAATCTTAGGGGCAAAATGGTAATTTGCATGTTTATGTGTTTTGGGACTAAATTGAATTGAAATGTACTTGAATGAGCTGAATTTAATGTGTTCTATATCAAGAGCAAAGAAAAACGGAATTAGATCGGGGGAAAGATGAAAGTTCTCGAATAGCCGGTTTAAGTTGTTCGTCGATAGTCGAGGCAAGTCCTTAAGCTGAAATATGTTAAAGTATTATTTATGAATCTGTTAAATGATAATGTTCGATAAATTTGAAGGTAAATTGTTGTGATAGCTGAATATATATTGTTAAATTGGCTTGAATGCATAAGTTGACAATATTGTATGAATATGTATCTTTGATTTATTATTTGGGAAAAATGCGAAGTATGTGATTGGTTTATGAATTATTTTGGGCTTATTGCCTAGCAAGCTTTGTGCCGGTGATATATTCAGCTTAGTGCCTAGCGTGCTTAGTCTTGGTGACATATTCGAGCTTCGTGCCTAGCGTGCTTAGTGCCGATAATATATTCAGGGCTTAGTGCCTAGCGGTGCTTAGTCTTGGTGACATATTCAAAGCTTAGTGCCTAGTGTGCTTAGTCTTGGGTGACATATTCAAAGCTTCGTGCCTAGCGTGCTTAATGCCGTGAATTGCTACAAATGGAAAATTTGAGAATCAAACAAGGTAAGTTACATATAATGCTTTGTGTTAAAAGCTCGGGTAAGAGTTGGCTACTATGTTTGTAAGGAATGAAGTGAGCAAATTTCTTATCGTTTTGATTAAATACGATGTGCTGAAATGGACAATTCCACAAGTACTTTATTTTATAATGTTGAACCTATCATTAATGTGTATGTACATTGCTTATATGTGAAGTTGATAAAGTATATGTTCTTGATTACATAGTGATAATAATTAATACAATTGTGACACTAGTATTCGCTAAGTGTATTATATATATATATAGAAATATTTATGTACAATATTATAAGCTTGAAGATTAAAATGTTTACATGTATGTTCATTACAATTATATGTGCTTAAGACTTACTAAGCCGGTGAGCTTACTTTGTGTGTTTTCGCTGTTCATTTTATAGATTTTGGTCAAGCTACAGGCTCGAAGGATCGTTGGTGAAGTCAACCACACTATCACTCTCTTTTGGTATATATATGTTTTGCATACTTTTTGAGTCAAAGGCATGTATAGACTAAATCTCTTATGTTGTGTTCGAATGATATGTATATGTATGCATGCCATGTGAAAATGGCTATGCTTTTATGAATGTGTCACTTGTAATGTGGGTCATGGTATTAGTGATGTGAATAATCGATTTTGCTTTATGTTAACTTCAAAGGTTTATTTTATGGTTTAAGCATATGTAAGTAATGTATTAGATTAAGTGGTCTTTTACTTACTTTAAAGTAAAAGGATAATGATCATGATGATTTTGTAAAATGGCTTGCCCTTATGGTTTAAACTTGATTGTATATGTTTCTTTATTTGAGTTGGTTTGAGTTGGTTAAATTATGGATTTACTATTGGAGATTTTAGTAATGGAATAAATATGGTTCAAATATCTATGTGACATTGGAATGATGATGATTTGTTCGGCATGTCTAGTTGAATGTATCAATGTGACTAGGTATAGATGATATAAATTGTATCTTGTACATGTGTTAACGGAGGTGAAATAGTAATGAGTAAATAGATGTGAAATAATGTATACATTCGCTATGTAAAACTAATGGCATGAAGTAGTGTATGTAGCTTAACGTTATTATGTTGATAAGTTTAAAATAATAGGTATAGGTCGAATAGGTAATTGGGTGGTTTGATAATGTGATTCGATGGGGTGATAAAACATGCCAAAGATCATATGATCTATAAAAGTTATATTAACTGTTTGTATAAGAAGTTTTATGCTATGTTTTTAAATTGACATATTCGAATATGGTTTGAACATGTGCATATACATTTAGTTTAAGTTTTATATATTTTGGGTAGGAAATATATATATGTAAATATATATATGCAAATATACTGAAATTGGCTTAAATGGATTATGATAAGTTATTAATGTTTAAGTTTGCTATGGTAGTATAAACTCGAAATGCATTTCTCCATGCTTTTAATGAATGCAAATAAATGATATGATTTGTGTTAAGCATAGTAATGCCCTGGAACTTTAATCCGGCAATGGACACGGGTTAAGGGTGTTACATTTTATTGGTATCAGAGCTACGATTTAGTCGATTCTAGGACTACCGTAGTATGTAAGAGTCTAGCTATACATGCCTTTGAATTGTATATATGATAGTGTGGTGACTTCTGACAATTTTAATTGTATTTTATATAGTAAATGGATTCCGATCCTGATAGAGCCGTAGCTGATGATGTGGAGAGCGTTGCGCCTGGTCTCGCACGTGGATCAGCGCTAGTAGACTCTCGACCAGTTATGGGTAGCCACGAGGGGGAGGCTAAACAAGCCTTCTACCAAATGATGAATGAATGGTTTACCCAGTTTGTTCAGAATAATCTAGCTATTCAACAACCTCCACCTCCAAATAATCCAACTCGGTACCTTCAGTAACCCCGATGATAGATCCGATGAGATCTAGCAGACCTCCCATTGATAAAATCAAGAATATGGGGTCGAGGAATTCAAGGCAAATGATAATGATGATGCAGAATTAGTCGAGATGTGGCTTGATAACACTATTCGGGTACTCGATGAGTTATCTTGTACTCTAGATGAATGCCTAAAGTGTGCTATATCTCTACTTCGGGACACTGCCTATCACTGGTGGAACACACTGGTATCCGTAGTTCCGAAAGAAAAAGTAACTTGGGACTTCTTCCAAATTGAGTTAGAAGAAATATATCATCGAGATTCATCGATCAAAATGAAAAGAATTTCTTGAACTAAAATAGGGTGAATGCGTGATGAATATGAACGAAAATTTGTCAGACTTAGCAGATATGCTAGAGAGTGTGTTTCTACTGAAACCATTATGTGCAAAAGATTTGAAGACGGTTCGAATGAAGATATAAAGTTGTTGGTCGGTATTCTTGAAATCAAAGAGTTTGTGATACTAGTCGAGCGGGCTTGTAAGGCTGAAGAGCTCGAAAAAGAGAAAAGAAAAGCTGAAATAGAAGCTAGAGATACTCGTAAGAGATCAACGAGTAAGACTTACCATTCGGTGCCTAAGAAATTCAGAGATGACTCCAACTGACATAAAGCTATTTCAGACTTACCTAGACGTGATCGACCTCCAGGGAGTTATCGAGCCACTTCGATAGCTAGTGTTGGTAACGTTCCACAGGACCGGGTCAAGTGTAAACATTACGAGAAATGGCATTCTGGAAGTTGTAGGGTTCGTGATCGGTCCTGCTTTAAATGTGGATCGTCGGACCATTTTATTCGAGAGTGTCCAATGTTAGCCGAATGAATACGGTTGTAACACTAGACCGAAGCAAGACGCCAAAGACGGGTCGGCCACCCAAACATTCCAATAAAGTAGGTGGTACTCAGAGAGGGACGAATGACACTGTAGTTCGATCAGAGGCCCGAGCACCTATCAGAGCTTATGCTACATGAGCCAGAGAGGATGCTTCTTCCCCCGATGTCATTACCGGTACTTTCACCCTTTATGACATTACTGTGATTGCATTGATTGATCCTGGTTCAACTCATTCATATGTGTGTGAAACTCTAGTATTCGGTAAGACTCGCCATTGAGTCTCATCGAGTTTGTGATTCGTGTGTCCAACCCTTTGGGTAGATGTGTACTTGTTAATAAAGTGTGTAGAGGTTGCCCGTTGATGATTCGGGATTATTATTTTCCAGTCGATTTAATGTTGTTGCCCTTCGATGAGTACGATATAATTTTGGGAATGGAGTGGTTAACTTCACATGATGCAGTGGTGAATTGCAAAAGAAAGCTTATTGATTTGATATGCGAGCAATGAGATCATCGTAATTAAATCCAGTGATTTAAGAGGGTTTCCTACAATAATATCCTCGATCATTGTTTGGAAAGTATGTGAGAAAAGGGTGAAAGCTTATTTGGCTTATGTCTTGGATAATAAAGTGTCTAAAAGCATATTGAATTTGTCTGGGTTGTGTGTGAATACCGGATGTGTTTCTGAAGAACTACGGGTTTACCACCGACGAGAGATTGAGTTCAAGATTGAATTAGCACAGGAATGACTCAATCTCAATGGCTCAGTGATCGGATGGCACCTCTTGAGTTAAAAGAGTTGAAAGCACAGTTACAAGAATTAACAGATAGGGGCTTTGCATGATCGAGTTTCTCTCCTTGGGGTGCACCAGTTCTTTTTGAGAAAAAGAAAGATGGAACGATGCAAATGTTTATTGATTATCGGTAATTGAATAAGGTAACTATAAAGAATAAGTACCCATTACCTCGGATTGATGATTTGTTTGACCAGTTGAAAGGGGCTTCAGTATTTTCGAAGATAGATTTGAGATCGAGTTATTATCAGTTGCGAGTCAGAGATGCAGATGTGCCAAAAACTGTATTCCGGACAAGGTATGGACATTTTGAGTTTCTAGTTATGCCATTTGGACTCACTAATGCACCTGCTGTTTTTATGGATCTAATGAATCGGGTCTTCAGGCAATTTTTAGATCGGTTTGTAGTAGTGTTTATTGATGATATACTAATCTACTCTAAAGATGAAACCGAGCATGCCGAGCATTTGAGATTAGTGTTACAAACTTTGCGAGATCAACAGTTGTATGCAAAGTTTAGTAAGTGTGAGTTCTAGATGAATGAAGTCAGTTTATTGGGTCATGTTGTTTCAGCATCGGGTATTCGTGTTGACCCGAGCAAAATATCGGCTATTATTGATTGGAAACCACCAAAGAATGTTTCTGAAAATCGAAGCTTTTTGGGACTTACGGGTTACTATCGACGATTTGTGAAAGGTTTTTCTATGATAGCTACCCCGTTGACAAAGTTATTGCAGAAAGATGTCAGGTTCGAGTGGTCAAAAAAGTTTCAGAAAAGCTTTGATCAGCTGAAAGCCCTTTTGACCGAAGCTCCAGTGTTAGTTCAGCCTGAATCGAGTAAAGAATTTGTTGTTTATTCTGATGCTTCTTTGAATGGTTTGGGCTGCGTTTTGATGCAGGAAGGCAAAGTTGTAGCCTACGCTTCAAGAAAATTGAAGCCGCATGAAAGAAATTACCCGACGCATGATTTAGAACTTGCAGCTATTGTGTTCGCATTGAAAATTTGGCGTCATCATTTATACGGTGAGAAATGTCATGTTTACTCAGATCACAAAAGTCTTAAATATTTTATGACTCAGAAAGAGTTGAACTTGAGACAACGCAGATGGTTAGAACTGTTGAAAGACTATGAGTTAGTGATTGACTATCATCCGGGGAAAGCTAACGTTGTTGCAGATGCATTAAGTCGAAAATCATTGCTTGCTCTTCGTGCATTGAACACACAGATGGTTATGTTAGGTGATAGTTTGATCATAGCTGAGTTTAAAGCAAGACTGATGTTTATTCAGCAAATTTGTGATGCACAAAAAGCTGACAAAGATATGACTGTTAAACGGGTTCACTGTGAAAATAATGCATAGTCAGAATTTCGAATTGATGAAAATGACTGCTTGAAATACAAAGGCCGAATGTGTGTACCGATGGACGTGGATTTGATTCAGATGTTATTGAAAGAAGCTCATAATAGTTAAATGCCGATACATCTGGGTAGCACGAATATGTATAATGACTTGAAGCAGTTCTACTGGTGGCCTGGTATGAAACGAGATATATCTGAATTTGTTTCAAAGTGCTTAATTTGTCAGCAAGTAAAAGCCGAGCATCAAGTGCGTTCTGGGTTGCTTCAGCCAATCATGATACCTGAATGGAAATGGGATAGAATTACAATGGATTTTGTATCCGGTCTCCCTATGAAATCGAGTAAGAGAGATGCTGTCTGGGTTATAGTTGATAGACTGACTAAATCAGCTCACTTTGTGCTAGTTCGTATAGACTATTCACTCGATAAACTAGCTGAATTGTATGTATCACAGATTGTGAGATTGCATGGTGTACCGAGTTCCATTGTTTCAGACAGAGACCCGAGATTCACATCGCGATTTTGGAAGAAGTTACAAGATGCTTTAGGTACTAAACTTCATTTTAGTACAGCCTTTCATCCGCAGACGGACGGTCAATCCGAGAGAACTATTCAGATACTTGAGGACATGTTGAGATGTTGCATTCTCGAGTTTGAAGGTACGTGGGAACGATACCTACCTCTAATTGAATTTGCTTATAATAATAGTTTTCAATCTAGTATCAAAATGGCGCCCTACGAAGCTTTGTACGGTCGCAAATGTCGTACACCGTTGTATTGGACTGAGCTCAGTGAAAACAAAATACATGGGGTTGATTTGATCAAGGAAACTGAACAAAAAGTGGCTGTGATCAGAGATACTTTGAAAGCTGCCTCAGATCAACAAAAGTCTTATGCTGATTTAAAACGTAAAGATGTTGAATTTCAAGTCGGGGATCAAGTATTCTTGAAAGTTTCTTCGTGGAAGAAAGTACTCCGATTTGATCGGAAAGGCAAACTTAGTCCGAGATTCATTGGACCTTATGAAATCACTGAACGTATTGGGCCTGTTGCTTATAGATTAAAGTTTCCCTCTGAGTTAGAAAAGATACAGGACGTATTTCATGTTTCGATGCTTCGAAGTACAGATCAGATCCGTCACATGTGATCACACCGTTAGAGATTGAAATCTGACCCGATTTGACATATGATGAAGAATCGATCCGTATCTTAGCTCGGGAAATGAAAGAGTTGAGAAACAAGAGGATTCCATCAGTAAAAGTATTATGGAATAGACACGGAGTTGAAGAGGCTACGTGGGAGCCTGAGGATTCAATGAAGCAACAATACCCAACCTTGTTTAACGGTAAGATTTTCGGGGACGAAAATCCTTAAGTGGGGGAGAGTTGTAACAGACCGAATTTGACCCTGATCGGAATGGTGATTTCGGGACCACGAATTTGAGTCCGAGAAATATTTTAAATTTATATTTTGTGCTTATTATATGTGAATTAATATGTGTGAAAGTTTAGTGGAAAAATTTTATCGTTTGTGTGTTTAATTTATAAAAAAGACTTAATCGCGTAAAATGTAAAAGTGGCATACTAAAGTGAAATGTGCTAATTTGAGCATGGCTTTTAATATGAAGTATAGAAAGGGTAAATAACCCATTTTAAATGTTAGTGGCTGGCCATGGTCAACATTAACCTTAGGTTATATGTTAGTTTAATTATTATAATAAGGTTATATTAGTAATTTACAAATAAAGATATAATATGTTAAATAAAACATAAAAAAGGAAAGCCACTATCATCTTTCTTCTAAACTGGCCGAAAGTTGAGAAAAAAAAAAGGGTTTAGAGAGCTTGAAATTTCGGCAATTCAAATGTTTGATTAAGGTATGTGTAAATTTTGGTTTTTGATAATGTTTACGTTTTTGAGATCGTTGCTTCGTATATTACCCGGCCCATGGTTGAATTTTTGAGAATCATGTGTATATGAGGTTCGGCCATTGATGTGTTTTTATGGTTTTGATATTTGATGGTTTTAGATTAAAGATGTGTTAAAGATTTACAAGTTTTGTATTAGAAATTTTGGTGAAGTTTTGTATTTAGGGCTATTTTATAAAAATAAAATTTTAGAGGGACTTAATTGCAAAATAAATGAAATGAGAGGGTTTATAAAGTCCCTAGGAACATTCGGCCCTTGTATAGTCTTGGCAAATTTTGTGTATTTTGTGTTTTGTACAATTAGGACTAAATAGTAAAAATGTGAAATCTTAGGGGCAAAATGGTAATTTGTATGTTTATGTGTTTCGGGACTAAATTGAATTGAAATGTACTTGAATGAGCTGAATTTAATGTGTTCTAGATCAAGAGCAAAGAAAAACGGAATTGGATCGGGGAAAGACGAAAGTTCTCGAATAAGCGGTTTAAGTTGTTCATCGACAATGAGGTAAGTCCTTGGTGAAATATGTTAAAGTATTATTTACTTAATCATTAAATGATAATGTTCGATAAATTTGAAGGTAAATTGTTGTGATAGCCGAATGTATATGGTTAAATTGGCTTGAATGCATAAGTTGACAATATTGTATGAATATGTATCTTTGATGTATTATTTGGGAAAAATGTGAAGTATGTGACCTGGTTTATGAATTATTTCGGCTTATTGCCTAGCGTGCCTTGTCTTGGGTGATATATTCGAGCTTAGTGCCTAGCGTGCTTAGTCTTAGGTGACATATTCGGGCTTCGTGCCTAGCGACTTAGTGCTTAGGTGACATATTCAAAGCTTAGTGCCTAGCGGCTTAGTCTTGGGTGACATTTTCGAGCTTAGTGCCTAGCAGTGCTTAGTGTCGGTGACATATTAAAGCTTCGTGCCTAGCGTGCTTAATCTTGGTGAATTGCTATAAATGGAAAATTTGAGAATCAAACAAGGTAAGTTACTTATAATGCTTTGTGTTAAAAGCTCGGGTAAGAGTTAGCCTACTATGTTTGTAAGGAATGAAGTGAGCAAATTTCTTATCGTTTTAATTAAATACGATGTGCAGAAATGGACAATTCCACAAGTACTTTATTTTATAATGTTGAACCTATCATTAATGTGTATGTACATTGCTTATATGTGAAGTTGATAAAGTATATGTTCATGATGACATAGTGATAATAATTAATACAAATGTGACACTAGTATTCGGCTAAGTGTATTATATATATATAGAAATATTTATGTACAATATTATAAGCTTGAAGATTAAAATGTTTACATGTATGTTCATTACAATTATATGTGCTTAAGACTTACTAAGCCAGTGAGCTTACTTTGTGTGTTTTTGCTGTTCGTTTTATAGATTTTGGTCAAGCTACAGGCTCGAAGGATCGTTGGTGAAGTCAACCACACTATCACTCTCTTTGGTATATATATGTTTTGCATACTTTTTGAGTCAAAGGCATGTATAGACTAAATCTCTTATGTTGTGTTCGAATGATATGTATATGTATGTATGCCATGCGAAAATGGCTATGCTTTTATCAATGTGTGACTTGTAATGTGGGTCATGGTATTAGTGATGTGAATAATTGGTTTTGCTTTATGTTAACTTCAAATGTTTATTTTATGGTTTAAGCATATGTAAGTAATGTATTAGATTAAGAGGTCTTTTACTTACTTTAAAGTAAAAGGATAATGATCATGATGATTTGCGAAAATGGCTTGCCCCTTATGGTTTAAACTTGATTGTATATGTTTCTTTATTTGAGTTGGTTTGAGTTGGTTAAATTATGGATTTACTATTGGAGATTTTAGTAATGGATTAAATATGGTTCAAATCTCTATGTGACATTGGAATGATGATGATTTGTTCGGCATGTCTAGTTGAATGTATCAATGTGACTAGGTATCGATGATATAAATTGTATTTTGTGCATATGTTAACCAGAGGTGAAATAGTAATGAGTAAATAGATGTGAAATAATGTATACATTCGGCTATGTAAAACTAATGGCATGAAGTAGTGTATGTGGCTTAAGGTTATTATGTTGATAAGTTTAAAATAATAGGTATAGGTCGAATAGGTAATTGGGTGGTTTGATAATGTGATTCGGTAGGAATGATAAAACATGCCAAAGATCATATGATCTATATAAGTTATATTAACCGCTTGTATAGGAAGTTTTATGCTATGTTTTTAAATTGACATATTTGAATATGGTTTGAACATGTGCATATACATTTAGTTTAAGTTTTATATATTTTGAGTAGGAAATATATATATATGTAAATATATATATATATATATATGCAAATATATGAAATTGGCTTAAATGGATTATGATAAGTTATTAATGTTTAAGTTTGCTATGGTAGTATAAACTCGAAATGCATTTCTCCATGCTTTTAATGAATGTAAATAAATGATATGATTTGTGTTAAGCATAGTAATGCCCTGGAACTTTAATCCGGCAATGGACACGGGTTAAGGGTGTTACAATAACTCATAGCATAGCATATATCAATAACATGATGATGTATATAAAAAATCATATAACAGGGGACTTAGCCGGAATCCAGGCACATATCCACAAGGCATAACCACTGATTTCATTGGCTAAAACAGTAACATAATAGACATATTATACTAATAAAGTGTGTAAGCGTTACACACACCTGTTACTAACGCTATCACTAAATCTCGAAGACCCGATCTACTGCACCAGATCTTCTTGATCCTACATTCAGCGAAACCCAAAATCAGTAACAAGGCCATTCGGCCACACCAACAAATCCCGAAGGGTTAATGCACGGAACCCCAAACCTTACCTTGATGCTCTTTGAATACTAGCCACCACCCAAAGTATATGAGATTGAGCCTTCCCCTACAATCGGCAATCATTAACACTCTTTTCAAAAGCCTTCGGCTTTTCAAATATCTAATGGAAAGACTAAACTAACATGGATCCTTACCACTAACTTACCGAATTTGACTGTCAGAGAATAGAGGGCTCAGATCTACTACTTCAAAACCGCGGAGGTCCTAAAAGAAATCGGTCCCTATAGATGATTAGCATTACTTATCAGCAAATGTCGAAATTTGGCTTTTCTCTCATGAGAGTCGATAGAGAGAAAAGAGAAAAGAAGTAATAAGATTTTGGCCATGGACACTTACCCTCTGCAAATCCGATTAGAGAAGAACCCGAAGAAGATCTACTCTTGGTTGATATTCACCAAAATAACACTAGAAGAAAGAGGAAAATTCAAGAAAGAGTTGAGTGATGAAGGGAGATTCAGCAATGGTTGATAGAAGAGAAAAAAATGGGGTTCAGCTAAAGTGAAAAGAAGAGAATGGAAAAGAAAATATGGAATGGGAGAGGGAAGATTTGGCATGGGAAGAGGATGAAGATTTCGGCATAAGGGTTTGAGAAAAGGAAAAGATGAAGTGGACTAAGATGGTTTCGGCTTTGAGCAAGAATAAGAAGAAGAAAAAGAGAGAGAGAGATGGGGGAGAAGAAGATTCGATTAAGCACTTTGAGAAGGAAAAAAA
Organism: Gossypium rotundifolium; assembly: GCA_025506655.1. NCBI lineage: Eukaryota > Viridiplantae > Streptophyta > Magnoliopsida > Malvales > Malvaceae > Gossypium > Gossypium rotundifolium. Next base: position 38,297,357 of record CP106726.1, read on the forward strand.
GAAATAAAATTAAATTAAAGAACTTAGAGGGACATTCGGCTACACCAAAAGCTCCCCAAAACCGATAGCCCCCCTTGCCCACAGTCCACCATTCGGCCAACTCTTCTGAAATGAGTTTGATAAGATTCAAGCTCCTAACTTTCATTACCTTTATCTATCCAATTCAAATCCGATGATCACATCCTCATCCATTCAAGAGAGTCCCTCCTGAGCACTCCTCTTTCTTGCTTGTGGCGTCAAAATAATAAGCAGAAAGTGAGATTTCTGCTGCTCGAACCTAAGTTCTCCTCCCCTGCGTATGGCGTCACTCTTTAGACACCTTAGTGGCGCCTCCTTGCCACTTTTCCACTTGTATTCTTGTGTCTAAAACTCCCAATAATTTCCTTTAACCCCTAACTGTCCTAGCTCCCATTTACTAAAACTTAAAACAAAAATTTTCCCACAGCTCGGGCCTACCCTTAGCTTATACCTAGATCTTAAAACACCTTAATTACTACCACAATCAAGCCATACCCATGCAAAAATAATTTAAACACAATAGCCCCCATTTCAGGATGTTACAATATGAGTGTTTGAAAATTTTGGTGAATTAATTTTAGCGATTTCATGCTTAATTTTGAAAAAGCACTAAATCACATAAAATGCAAAAGTTTTGTTCTACAAGCTAAAGGTGTTAAATAGCTAGAGAACCTTAATTAGAGGTCCTTAATGTGCAAATAGGCCTTTAAGAGGGGGATGGCTGACCATAGGGACAAGGAAATGGAATTGGTCAAAGGTTAGGTGGATTTTAGGTGACTTAATTGATAAAATAATCATAAAATAAAATAATATTCTTCATCCTTTTCATCTTCATCTTCCACTGAAATTTTCAGCAAACTTAAGGTTTTTAAGAGCTCAAAAATTCATCCAAGCTTTTCCCTTGCAAGTAAGTCATTTTGATGGTCATTTTTGTTGATTTTTGTGTTTTTGGAACCTTTGTACCTTAAGCTAGCTAATGAAGGGACTATTTTGCACTATGGTTGAAAGTCTAGGGTTTTACCATGAGAGCATTAATGTTGTTTGCTAAATTTTTATGGAATAAACTGAATCTTGGTTGTTAAATAAACAACTTTTGTTAAGTGATTTTCATGAAAAACACTTAAAAGGACCATTTTTTGAAGTTTATAAAATAGGTGGTAAATGTGTGAAATAATTGAAAATTTTGAGTTGCTATAAGAGCAATAAAGGTTCCTCTAGGCTTGCTAAAGGAGAAAATTTGATTAAAAAAGTTTTACAAGCTTAGGGGCAAAATCATAATTATGTGAAAGTTTAGGGGCAAAACAGTAATTTTTTCAAAATAAGAATTTTGGAATGTCTTGATTAATGTGGTAATTAAATGAGTGAAAATTTTATCATTTTAGATCAAGAAAAATGGAGTCTGAACTTAGACTGGGGGAAAACCAAGCTACTGGACTAAATCAAACTAGTCGCCCATATTTGGTATATCGAGGTAAGTCATTTGTAAATAATACAACATTATTGTTATTATGCATTAAACAATTGATATTGCATAAAATGTTTGATTATTTCTATGAATATGCATGACGAAAGTTGATGTGGTACACTCCCGGTTGAACCTTAAGAGTAGATTGGATAACCACGCCATGACATTTGGGTGATATGTGTGTTAGTGTAAGACCGTGTTTGGGACATGGCATCGGCCACATTACGAAAGCTAGTGTAAGACCATGTCTGGGACATGGCATCGGTGTTGATATGTGTGCTAGTGTAAGACCATGTTTGGGACATGGCATAGGCCACATTATAAGAGCCAGTGTAAGAACATGTCTGGGACATGGTGTTGGCATTGATATGAGACCTAGTGTAAGACCATGTCTGGGACATGGCATTGGCCTTGATATGTGAGCCAGTGTAAGACCATGTCTGGGACATGGCATTGGCATTGTACCCTCTTGTGTGAGGCTTGTCGGGTATCCTTTGGTATTCCAATTGGTTCAATGAGTAATTTAATGCTTGTGTCAAAAGTGAGAAAAGTTACAACTATGTTGCAAGTGATACAGGTACCTTCATTAAATTCATGAGAAATGAGTTTGACTTATGTTGTATGATTAGTAAGGATGAAAATGAGTAAGTTATGCCTTTAATCATCTGAGAATTATGTGCAAGTTTGTAATATGTTATGAGTATGATAATGCACGGTAATTGTTGTTAATTATTTACATGTGACTTACTGAGCTTTATGCTTACTCCCTCTCCTTTCCATTTCCTTATAGTGCTGCCAATCTAGCTCAGGGATCAGCAGACGTCGGAGGCATCGATCACACTATTAATCTGAACATTTGGTATAGTTAAATTTATCATTTCGAGTATGGCATGTATAGGGACTTGGTCTTTTGTCTAGTGTCATATTATTTTGGTAAAATGTGTTGGCTTGTCTTGAAGATTAATTCATTTTGTATAAGGCCATGGATGATGGCTAATATTTGTTGTTGATTTATGCAAATGATGATGATTTTCATGATTGAGCAAATTGCCTGGTTGAGTATTTGGTTTATTAATGCATGAATGAGTAGGTTGCAAGATTGAATTGATAAAGTATGTGAATTGGTCTTACTTGATGTGGTTTATATTAGTGCAAGTAAGGGTGGCAAAAGGGATTGGTAAATAGCCTTGTTTTTGTCCATATAGGTAGACACACAAGCGTGTGTCTAGGCAGTTGTGACACACGGTATGCCCCATGGGCATGTAGTTTGGCCATGTGTCCCCTTGCACCCTAAGTTGGCAGAACAGAATGCCCAGTAGTAACCACATGGTCAACCGTGTGGAAGACACGACCATAGGACATGGGCATGTGGCCAAGCCGTGCGAAGTCTGCACCTTGAATGTAAAATTTAGAATTTCTACATGGCCTAGCACATGGGCGTGTGTGCCTTGTCTGCGTGAGCCTCAAATGTTGATGACGTCAGAAACAGAATGTCAAGGTTTTAACACACGGGTGGAAACACGAGTGTGTCATAGCCGTATGAGGGACACGGGCCATGGACACAGTCGTGTGCCAGGCCATGTGACATTCTAACTTCTCGTGAAAAACAAGTCAGGCTTGCGCACGGGCTAAGGACATGGCCATGCCAGCCACACGGCCGTGCCCCAAGTCCACACAGGCGTGTACCTCTATTTTTAGTAACATTTTCCAAAGTTTTCTAAAGTGCCTAATTTAGTATCGAACCATTTCTAAAGTATGTTTTGGGCCTCGTAGACCCATATTTGGAACTTTAAGATGAAGTTTGAAAATTTTTAAATTTGAACAAAATTTTTTAACTCAGAAAGGATTCGAATGCTTGTGTTTAAGTCTGGTAACACCTCGTACCCTATTTCGACGTCGAACTCGGGTAAGGGGTGTTACATTTGTATATTGCCATATAAGTTGACTTATTTTGGTATGATTGAATCATGTATATATATGTGTGTATATGGCTTGTGTGATGTTTTGAATGTTGGACATGTGATGCTTGTGGATAATTATTATTATGGATAGCAAATGGTTGAGTTATTGGTATGCTAGTGAATCTAGGCATTAATGAACATTTGAGTTTGGTATGAATTTGTATGGCATATTGTGGTTTTTATGTTTTGTATTGGTTGATGTTGGAAATGGTATGAAATATGCTTGAGTTAGGTTGATTTAATGCCTATGATATGCTATGTTTTGTGCTATTTGAGTTTGGTGTTGGTGTGCATAAGTTTGGGTGGCAAATTGGCTTGGTAAATAGCCTATTTTTTTCCACACGGGCGTGTGTCTCAGCCATATGTGACACACGGTCATGTACATGGCCGTGTGTTCCCTGGTGTTGAAATTAAAATTAAGTTAGTATGCTCTACATGGCGTCACACACAGGCATGCCATGTGCCATAAGTCAATATACCCTATATGTTTGACACGGCCTTGCACACAGTGTGTATGACCATTTGTAGGGCACACGGGCATGAATGTTGGCCGTGTGACCCAAGTCAGAGAGTTACATGGGGTCAGACACGAGCTTGGACAAGGCCATGTGCTCCCATTTTGAATGTCCACATGGCCTATGACACGGGCGTGTCTTTCTTCAATAGATTTACAAAGCTTAGAAATATGATAATGAATTGCAAGCCAAAAGAGTGCAATGTGAGTCAACTAGTGATTCTAACTTTCAGATGGATCCGATGATTGTTTAATGTTTCGAGGTAGAATCTGTGTACCAAAGAATTTCGAGTTCGTTCAGAGAATTATGCATGAAGCACACAATGGTTTTTTATCTGTTCACCTGGGGAGTACCAAAATGTACAATGATTTGAAACAATTGTATTGGTGGTTGGGTATGAAACGAGACATTTCAGAGTTTGTATTGAAATGTTTTGTTTGTCAACAAGTCAAAGTCAAACATCAAATGCCTTCAGGATTACTACAGCCTGTGATGATACCAGATGGAAATGGGATCGAGTTACGATGGATTTCGTATCGGGATTACCCCTGTCTCTGAAAAAGAAAGATGTTATTTGGGTTGTCATAAATAAACTGACGAAATCAACACATTTTATTCCGATATGTACAAACTATTCACTTGATAAATTAGCTGAATTGTACATTTTTGAGATAGTTAGATTGTACGGAGTTCCAGTTTTGATTATTTCGAATAGAAATCCAAGGTTTAAGTCACGATTTTGGAAAAAATTACAAGAAGCTCTAGGTACGAGGTTGAATTTTAGTACAACATTTCATTCACAAACCGACGGTCAGTATGAGAGAGTAATATAGATTCTCGAAGATATGCTTCGCTATTGTAACATTCCATGTTAGAGGGTTCTTCATTTTATGTTTATGTGGGTTGGGTTTGTTCTGCTTACCTTTTGGTTATGTTTGGGGGGGTCTAGGGAAGGCTCGGGTTTAGGTCAGAGCCTTGGGTAGATTTCGAATTTAGGGCTTAAAAGGGGAAGAGCTTGTAGAAGTAGGTCTTATGGATTTTTGGCAGTGGATGTTGACGTAAAAAGGCACTTGGTAGAGTGGTGTGGGCGTCCCAAGGGAGATTAGAGGAAAAGGGAGCATGTTCGAGTCTCACAGCTTGCATTTTTAGGGGTTTTATTTTGCTAAGGATGTACAAAAGGTGGATTCGGCTGAGACTCTACATGGTAGTTGTGGAATGGGTCAACGAGTTCAAATTGGAAGGAGGAGAGGTGTTTGACGAGTGAGAATTGGTCAACCAATTTGAAATGGGGAGTGGAGAGTGAAAGGTGGAGGAATTCATGGGATGGGGAGAGAGGGAGAGAGGTTGGCTGAATGAGAGAAGTGTTAGGGGGTGCATATGCTGTTTTGGCTTGGCTAGGTAGGGGGCCGAATCTCCTTTTGGAGCTCTTAGGCATTTTTGCTGAGCATTTCGGTCCAAAGGGTGTGAGTGTGCCATTTTTTCAAAGTGTCTTTGGAAGTGGAATAGAACCGAAACCAACATTGCATTTTAGTCACTTTGATTCATTTCTTTTCTACCAAAAATCGTAACACCTCTTAGCTTCATTTCTTCTTCTTGTTCCTTTGGTAATAGTCAAATATCAGAGTGGTTGTTTGTGCTTTCTTTCTTCCTTTTTCGTCTATTTGCTATTTGTTTCCCTTCATAGCTGAACTTCCCTAGTAGCTGTTTGAAATCATTTCTCTTTGGAGTAGAGTGCCATAGCCGAACCTTGTCCTCTATCTTTAATTCCTCTTCTCTCTTCTTTACTCCTATTTTGTGGAAGCCGAATCTCTTTTTGCGTCAATTGAAGGCACCCTTTCCATTGTTTTGCCAGTAGCCGAATATAGCCTCTTCCATCGACATACTCTTGTCGTTCGGTAAGGATCCTTCTTTCTCTTTTTATTTCTATTCATTCTTTTTCCCTTCCCTTGTTGCTTTGGTTAAACCGAAGTTTCTAACTCGCTTCTTTGGGAATTGGCCGATTGTAGAGGGGCTTATTCTCATCTTCTCATCTTCGTGTGGCCTACTTTCGGGAAGTCCTTGGTAAGTTGGGTGTTGGCGAATTGATGGAAGGGGGATTTTTATCGATTTGTTTGGCCGAAAGGCTGCTTCTTTTGTTCTATTTTGAGAATCAATTTTAACTTGGTTTTATCTAGGGACTCATTTGGTTTGTAAGCCAAACCTTCGGGCATTCGGTTTCCGTTGATCAAGGTAAGAAGCTACTTTCAATTTGGGTACCTATTCTCTCTTTTTTTCCCATTGCCTTAACCTAGTTTCCTGATCAAGACTCTTATCGTGGGTATGAGTGCTAGCCGACCCAAGGGGGTGCGTCTAAGGAGCCTGAAGGGAGCAGACCCGTAGTCTCTACTCCTAAGTTTAAAGAATGTGCGGTTTTGATGGTGCGAGATTTTCTGTCAGGTTGTGGTAGGCAACCGACATCTGCTTGGGATAGGCAGATTGCGATTGTTCCTTCTAGTGGAAGTATCAACAATATCGAGAGTTTAGTCCTTCGCGTTTACAAGTGTGTAATTCTCACACCTTCCTTCATTTGTTTTACATTAAATGTAAGCACTATTTAGAAGCTAAAACTTCGGTAATGTCTATTGGGTAGCCCTTGGTGGGTAATATCGAGATATCAGGTTAGTGATTCTCTGACCAGGCCGCTTAAACACTTTAGCATGGATTTAGATATATATAAATATATGCTTCGTTGATTATGTGTTTGTTAATAAATGCTGCATCTATTCACTATGATTGCATGTTGCATGGGATTGGGAAGATGATAATTTGTAAAAGGGGCGGTGTATATTGGTGACTCTGTCACACTATTCTGATGGCTCGATGCCATATATGTATATCGGTGACTTGGTCACATTGATTCGGTGGCTAGGCCACATCATGTCGACTTTGAGCAGCATGACTGCCAGCATGACTGCCAAAGAGGAGTGTAATGGATGGAGGGTTGATTGTAGAAATCCCCACAGGTGTGCTGAGGTTGGACATACGGAGTGAGTGCAGAGGTTGGATTATTAGGATGGGTTGGGTTTATCATGTTGACTATCTGTTATGCCATGGTATTTGGGCTTCGACCGATTGCATTGTGGGGGTTTAGCCCAATTATGGATCGGGTGGGTAATTGCACACTGGGTCTTCTTGACTCACCTATTCTGCTTAAATTTTTGCAGGTAGTTCTTAGACCAATGGCTATGGGCTGGAGTGGACTTCGAGGTGGCCATGCATGGTTTTTATTAAATTAAACTTTACTTTTCTATGAATTTTCTTTAATTTAGGAATTTTGTTATGTAATAAGGCCACTAATATTTTTGGTTTATTTCTGGTTTGAACTTTAAACGGTTTAATTTATGATCTAATCGGTAAAATGTTTTCTTAATAAAATGCAAATAGAAGTTTTTCCAAAACATAACCAACAAATTTATAGACGATACTAGACATCACTCTCAAGTTAATTTAAAGCAACATCAAGTGTTTTCAAACGTCACCTAACAGCAGGATCTGGGTTATCTATAACTTTTAGAAAATGAACACCTAGGTTTCAGATGAACAACCGAACTTGAAGTTTACAAAAGAGATTCTAATTTTTTTAGACGAATGCAAAGTTTCATAAAAACCTTCCTATGTGACATACCAGATCCGATCGTGGGGTTTAGTCTAGGTTTGGGGCGTTACAATTATGGTATCAGAGCCAGGTTACAAAACTCGGCTATGGATTTTGGGTTTAAAATGTTTTCCAAAATTGGTTCAAAAATGGTTTAAGATAAAAATATAAATATATGTACATGTTTTTGGGAGTATGGCACCCGAGTCTCCGGCACCAAGTCTGTATGGTAAGTTTTCTGACTGAATTGGGTGATTTGCATGAAGTAATTATATTGTGCTATGAATGCTAGAAACTCAACTTTGGAGATTGAAACCTTCAGGTATACGTATGTTCTGTGAAAAACTACATTTAACTCTACTATCATAAGACTACTCGGTAATAAATAGTGAAAGAGATTCTAATTCATAAAAATTTGTAATCAGATTAAGACGATTCGATAGACATGAGTGCTAGAGGACGTGGACGTGGTGCACGCGACCGAGGTAGAGGCCGGGGTGCTGAGGTTGAGTTCTCAAAAGTAAGACATGAGCCTGAAGGTGAAGCGCTAGCATCACCCATGGTAGAAGCGAGGTCTCAAGACCGAACTGGTGGGGATGATGCTTTGTCCCAAGCAATGTTGAGGGTTCTGGAGCGAATTGTTGGGGCAAGCACTGGGACAGTATCTCGAAAGTCTATTCCTAAGTGACTTCGAGCAAACGGAGCTGAAATGTTTAGGGGTATTTCTGGTGTGGCCCCACATGTAACTTAATATTGGATAGAGGCAGTCGAGCGGATTATGGATGATCTAGACTGCACGGTAGAGGAAAAATTGAAAGGATTGGTGTCCCTTCATAGAGATGAGGCATATCAGTGGTGGCTCACAGTAAGAGAGGGTAGCCCAGTAGAACATATTAACTAAGACTTTTTCAAGACAACATTTCAGGGGAAATATGTTGGGACAAGCTATGTGGATGCCCAGAAGAAAGTATTCCTGAATTTGGTTCAAAGGGGTAAATCTATAGCTGAATATGAAGCGAAATTTTTACGCTTGAGCCGTTACGCCCGAGGGATAGTTGCGATCGATTATGAGCGTTGTGTACGATTCGAAGATGGGTTGCGAGACGAGTTGAGAGCATTGATAGCTCCGCAGCGACAAAGAGACTTTGCCATTCTGGTTGAAAAAGCTAAAATAACAGAAGAGGTAAAGCAGACTGAGAGGCGAAATAGGGATAAAGATAGGGGCAAAAATAAGAGGAGTTTTAGATCGTCAGGATCATTTGGAGGTTTTCAGAAGAGGCCTAGGTTTGATGGATCGGGTCAAGGTGAGATGCCGGTTGTTGTTGGTCAGTCTTGACCATGTGCTCAGTGTGGGAAATCACATCCGGGGGAGTGTTGGGGAAGAGATAGAGGATGTTTCAAGTGTGGATCTAGGGATCATCTAATAAGGAATTGTCCACAAGAGTTAGCTAGGGCTCGATCAGTAAGTCAGGGTTATGTGCCACCGGGAAGAGGTGGGCAACAACAGTCGAGAGGTCATGGTCTGATTAGAGGGAGAAATAGTTTTGGTTGGGGTCGTGGATCACCGGGCAGGGGTGTCGGTAATACAGATGCAAGACAACCGGGTTTAGTCTATGCAGCACGATGGCAAGAGGATGGTGACACATCGGACGTCATAACTGGTACCTTTCTTATAGTTGATTAACCATTTACTACTTTGATTGATATTAGATCGACCCATTCTTATGTTGTTTGTACTGTATTTGAGACTTTGAGTATAGAATCTAAAATTGCTACTAGAGAAATGACTGTGGTTAGCCCTCTAGGACAATCCATAGTAGTAGATAAGCTGTTTAGGGATGTGCCTTTAGAAATTCAATGAGTAGTATTTCCGGCAGACTTGATGGGATTACCATTCAGAGAGTTTGACCTTATCTTAGGCATGGATTGGCTAGTTAAGCATCGTGCTAATTTGGATTACGCGACTAAGCGAATGGTGTTGAGAACTCCAAAGGATAAAGAAGTGGTTGTGATAGGAGAAAGAAGGAATTATTTGTCTAGCGTGGTTTCTGCACTAAAGGCTGTTAAGATGGTATGAAAAGGGTGCAAGGCGTTTCTAGCTTTTATCAGTGATTTGGATGCAAAAGAAGTAACTATTGAGGAGGTTAGAACAGTGAATGAATTTGTGGACGTCTTTCCTGATGAGCTTCCGGGGTTGCCTCCAGATCGCGAGGTAGAATTTGGAATTGAGTTACTTCCGGGTACAGCTTCGGTGTCCATCACCCCATATAGGATGGCACTGAAGGAGCTAGTAAAACTTAAAGCTCAGATCCAGGAGTTGTTGGATCGTAGATTTATTTGACCTAGTGTATCTCTGTGGGGAGCACGGTGTTGTTTGTGAAGAAAAAGGATGGGTCGATGCATATGTGCATTGACTATCACCAGTTGAATAATTTGACGATTAAGAACAAGTACCCGCTACCGAGGATTGACGACTTGTTCGATCAACTGCGAGGCACTTCAGTTTTCTCAAAGATAGACTTGAGGTCAGGTTATCATCAGCTTATGGTCAATGAGGCAGATATCCATAAGACAGCCTTTTGAACTCGTTATGGTCACTACGAGTTCTTAGTGATGGCATTTAGGTTGACGAATGCACCGGCTGCATTTATGGATATGACGAACTGGGTATTTCAACCCTATCTGGACTGGTTTGTTGTGGTGTTCATAGACGATATCTTGGTTTACTCAAAATAGAAGAGGAGCATGATTTGCATCTTCGGGTTGTTCTGCAAGTATTAAGAGAGAAGCAACTGTATGCCAAATTCAGCAAGTGTGAGTTTTGGCTGAAGGAAGTGACCTTTTTGGGAATGTTGTTTCATAGAGGGATTAGAGTGGATCCCGAAAAATTCAAAGTGTTCTAGATTAGAAGCCACCGAGGTCTGTAGCAGAAATTCAAAGTTTTCTTGGGTTATCCGGATACTACAGAAGATTTGTGGAAGGATTTTCCTTGATTGTGGCACCCTTAACCAAGTTGTTACGGAAAGGAGTACCATTTGTTTGGGCTGACAAGCAGCAAGAAAGCTTTGAGAAGTTGAAGAGGATCTTGACGGAGGCTCCGGTATTGATTCAGCCTGAGGTGAGGAAGGAGTTCGATGTTTATTGTGATGCTTCGTACATAGGGCTAGGGTGTGTGTTGATGCAAGAATGAAAGGTAGTCGCATATGCATCACGACAATTGAGACCACATGTGATGAACTATCCCATGCATGATCTGGAATTAGTTGTGGTAGTGTTCGGTTTGAATATTTAGAGACACTACCTCTATGGGGAGAAGTCCATTATCTACACTGACCATAAGAGCCTAAAATATCTCCTCACCCAGAAAGAGTTGAATTTAAGGCAGCGGAGGTGGATTGAAATGTTGAAAGATTATGACTGTTCGATTGAGTTTCACCCGGGTAAAGCTAACATGGTGGCAGATGCGTCAAGTCGAAAGGTGATAGCGGATTTAAGGGCAATGTTTGCTCATCTCAGCTTGTACGATGATGGGAGTTTGTTAGTTGAACTTCAAGTAAAGTCAACGTAGGTAAGTCAGATTAAAGGGAAGCAGTTATCAGATGATGTGTTAAGTGTTCAATTTCAGCAACTGCAGAATGGTGAGATAGGGATTATAGTTTGAATAGTGATGGGGTATTGTGCTTTCGTGAAAGGGTCTGCAAGCCAAAATATGTTGAGTTGAGGCAGATGATTCTGCAGGAGGCGCATAGTAGCCCATACGCTATGCATCCTGGTGGGAGTAAGATGTATCGGGATCTACGTGAACAATTTTGATGGCCAGGCCTAAAGCGGGAAGTTATCGAGTTTGTGGGTAAGTGCTTGACGTGTCAGTAGGTGAAAGCGAAACATCAGTTGCCTTAGGGGTTACTACAGTCGGTAAAGATTCTACTGTGGAAATGAGAGAGGATAATAATGGATTTTGTTAGTGGGTTTCCTCTTATGCCTACTAAGAAAGATTCGGTTTGGGTGATTGTTGACCGGTTGACGAAATTTTCCCATTTCATACCTGTTCGTATCGACTATACATTGCAGAAGCTAGCTAAGCTGTATGTGGCAGAGATTGTGATGTTGTATGGGGTACTCGTGTCTATCATATTAGATAGAGACCTTAGGTTTACATCATGATTTTGGAAGGCGTTGCATCGAGCCAATCGGGTACAAGATGGATTTCAAAGACGGCATTTCATCTCTGCATCGATGGTCGGCCCGAGAGGGAAATTCAGATCTTGGAAGACATGTTGAGAGGTATATTATCGACTTCAGGGGTAGTTGGGAGGATTTTCTACTGTTGGTAGAACTCGCATACAACAATAACTATCAATCTAGTATTCAAATGGCACCCTACGAAGCATTATACGGTCGTAAGTGTCGAACCCTTACCTATTAGACAGAGTTAGGTGAGTGACAATTGTTGAGCCCGGAATTGGTTTTGGAAACTGAGGAAAAAGTTAAGTTGGTTTGGACTCGGTTGAAGGAGGCTTTCAACAGGTAGAAATCTTATGCAGATTTGAAGCGTAAGGGTATAGAATTCTCAGTAGGGGATCAAGTCTTCCTGAAGGTCTCACCTTAGAAGAAGGTTCTGAGGTTTGGACGAAAAGGTAAGCTAAGCCCTCGATTTATTGGGCCTTATCAGGTATTGAAACGTGTGGGACCAGTGGCATATCAGCTTGAGTTACCTCCGGAGCTGAGTCAAATACATGATGTAATCCATGTCTCAATGTTGAGGCGCTACCATTCGGATCCGTCTAACATAGTGCCAGTAGAGGAGATTGAATTGAGTCCAGACTTGTCTTTTGAGGAGGAACCCATGTAGATTTTAGATCGAGACGTTAAGGTACTGAAAAGGAAATCAGTTCCATTAGTTAAAGTCTTATGGCGGAATCACGGTGCAAAGGAAGCCACGTGGGAGCCAGAAGATGTGATGCGACAGCAATACCCCCACCTCTTTTGATCAAGTAAATTTCGAGGCAAAAATTTATTTAAGGGGGTAGACCTGTAACATTCCAAGTTAGGGGGTTATGCATTTTATGTTTAGGTGGGTTGGGTTTGCTCTGCTTGCCTTTTGGTTGTGTTTGAGGGGACTAGGGAAAGCTCGGGTTTAGGCTGGAGCCTTGGGTAGATTTTGGATTTAGGGCTTAAGAGGGGAAGAGCTTGTAAAAGTAGGTCTTATGGATTTTTGGGGGTGGATGCTGACATAAAAAGGCACTTGGTGAAGTGGTGTGGGCGTCACAAGGGAGCTTGGAGGAAAAGGGAGCAGGTTCGAGTCTCACAACTTGCATTTTTTGGGGGTTTTATTTTGCTAAGGATGGAGAAGAGGTGGATTCAGCCAAGACTCTGCATGGTAGTTGTGAAATGGGTCAACAAATTCGAATTAGAAGGAGGAGAGGTGTTTGAGGAGTGAGAATCGGTCAACCAATTTGAAATAGGGAGTGGAGAGTGAAAGGTGGAGAAATTCATAGGATGTGGAGAGAGGGAGAGAGGTTGGCCGAATGAGAGAAGTGTGGGGGTGTATGTGCGGTTTTGGCTTTGCTAGGTAGGGGCCGAATCTCCTTTTTGAGCTCTTAGGCATTTTTGTTGAGCATTTCGGTCATAAGGGAGTGAGTGTGTCGTTTTTTTCAAAGTGTCTTTGGAAGTGGAATAGAACCGAAACCATCATTGCGTTTTAGTCACTTTGATTCATTTCTTTTCTACCAAAAGCCGCAACACCTCTTAGCTTCATTTCTTCTTCTTGTTCCTTTGGTAATAGCCAAATATCAGAGTGGTTGTTTGTGATTTCTTTCTTCCTTTTTCCTCCATTTGCTATTTGTTTCCCTTCATAGCTGAACCTCTCTAGTAGCCGTTTTAAATCATTTCTCTTTGGAGTAGAGTGCCATAGCCGAACCTTGTCCTCTATCTTTAATTCCTCTTCTCTCTTCTTTACTCCTATTTTATGGAAGCCGAATCTCTTTTTGCGTCAATTGAAGGTACCCTTTCCATTACTTTGCCAGTAGCCGAATATAGCCTCTTCAATCGACATACTCTTGTCGTTCAGTAAGGAGCCTTCTTTTTATTTTTATTTTTATTCATTATTTTTCTCTTCTTTCATTGGTTTGGTTAAACCGAAGTTTCTGACTCGCTTCTTTGGGCATTGGCCGATTGTAGAGGGGCTTATTCTCATCTTCTCGTCTTCGTGTGGCCTACTTTCGGGAAGTCCTTGGTAAGTTGGGTGTTGGCTAAATGGATGGATGGGGGTTCGTTATCGATTTGTTTGGCCGAAAGGCCGCTTCTTTTGTTCTATTTTGAGAATCGGTTTTAACTTGGTTTTATCTAAGGACTCATTTGGTTTGTAAGCCAAACCTTCGGGCATTCAGTTTTCGTTGATCAAGGTAAGAAGCTACTTTTGATTTGGGTATCTATTCTCTCTTTCTTTCTCATTGCCTTAACTTAGTTTCCTGGTCAAGACTCTTACCATGGGTATGAGTGCTAGCCAATCCAAGGGGGGGTGCGTCTAAGGAGCCTGGGGGGAGTAGACCCGTGGTCTCTGCTCCTAAGTTTAAAGAACGTGTGGTTTCGACAGTGCGAGATTTTCTATCGGGTTGTGGTAGGTAACCGACATCTTCTTGGGATAGGCAGATTGCGATTGTTCGTTCTAGTGGAAGTATCAACGATATCGAGAGTATAGTCCTTCACATTTACAGGTGTGTAATTCTCACATCTTCCTTCATTTGTTTTACATTAAATGTAAGCACTATTTAGAAGCCGAAACTTCGGTAATGTCTATTGGGTAGCCCTTGAAAGGTAATATCGAGATATCAGGTTAGTGATTCTCTGACCAGGCCGCTTAAACACTTTAGCATGGATTTAGATATATATATAAATATATGCTTCGTTGATTATGTGTTTGTTAATAAATGTTGCATCTGTTCACTATGATTGCATGTTGCATGGGATTGGGAAGATGATAATTTGTAAAAAGGGCAGTATATATTTGTGACTCTGTCACACTATTCTGATGGCTCGATGCCATATATGTATATCGGTGACTTGGCTACATTGATTCGGTGGCTAGGCCACATCATGTCGACTTTGAGCAGCATGACAGCCAGCATGACTGCCAAAAAGGAGTGTAGCGGATGGAGGGTTGATTGTAGAAATCCCCACAGGTGTGCTGAGGTTGGACATACGGAGCGGAGTGTTGAGGTTGGATTATTAGGATGGGTTGGGCTTATCATGTTGACTATCTATTATGCCATGGTATTTGGGCTTCGGTCGATTGCATTGTGGGGGTTTAGGCCCAATTATGGATCATGTGGGGTAACTTCACACTAGGCCTTCTTGACTCACCTATTCTGCTTAAATTTTTGCAGGTAGTTCTTAGACCAGTGGCTATGGGCTGGAGTGGACATCGAGGTGGCCATGCACGATTTTTATTAAATTAAACTTTACTTTTCTATGAATTTTCTTTAATTTGGGAATTATGTTATGTAATAAGGCCACTAATATTTTTGGTTTATTTCTGGTTTGAACTTTAAACGGTTTAATTTATGATCTAATCTGTAAAATGTTTTCTTAATAAAATGAAAATAGAAGTTTTTCAAAACTTAACCAACAAATTTATAGACGATACTAGACATCACTCTCAAGTTAATTTAAAGCAACATCAAGTGTTTTCAAACGTCACCTAACAACAGGATCTTGGTTATCTATAGCTTTTATGAAATGAACACCTAGGTTTCAGATGAACTACCAAACTTGAAGTTTTCAAGAGAGATTCTAAATTGTTCAGACGAATGCAAAGTTTCATAAAAACCTTCCTATGTGACATACTAGATCCGGTTGTGGTGTTTAGTCTAGGTTTGGGGTGTTACAGCTATTGTGTGTTAGAATTCAATAGTAAATGGGAGAGATTGTTATCGTTGGTTGAATTTGCATATAACAACTTTCAATCGAGTATAAAGATGGCACCGTACGAAGCTTTATATGGTCGCAAATGTCAAACTCCATTGTATTGGACTAAGCTTAGTGAGAAGAATATTCACGGGGTTGATTTGATTTGAGAGACAGAAGATAAAGTGATGAAAAGTTTCTAGAGTTGTCAGTTTAGTCCTGAACCACACCAAATGCATGTTTTAGGCCTCGTAGGCTCATATAAGGGATGAAATGTTTGGTTATGAATGAATTGTATTTGAATTGACTAATTGTATGATAAATGTATGTTTAAATTTGTGATAAGTTTGCTAATGCTTTGTAACTCTATTCCAGCGTTGAATACTGGTGAGGGGTGTTACACACATGATTAGTGGCTCATGAATTAATGACCTAGTTGTCGATTGAATCTTCCACTAAGTAAGCTTCTACCATAAAGAGTTTCATACCTTTGCCTTAAGTGAACAGCTAGTCCTTTCACTTTTTATAGTTTTCCTTAAAGTGTCCTTTCTTGCTACAGAAGAAACAATTAGACTTATATAAGTCACTACACTTCTTAGTTCTCATCCTTTCCACTTTAGGTGGCCTAGAGAACTTAGCCTTGTTTCTCTTAGTGTACTTTCCCTTCCCTTTAGAGGAAGAAGAAACAAATAAGTTTGCTTATGCTTTTCAGACCGATTGACTACCATTAAACGTTAATTCATAGGATTGTAATTCCTTCAGGAGTTATGTAAGTATTAGATTCTTGTTCCTAAGGTTATATGCGAATCGAAAGCCTGCAAAATCCTTAGACAAGCTTTTAAACACCATCTCAATTTGCCTGTTCGAATCCAGATTGGCTTTATTATCCTCAGCCTCGAAAAAATATCCCATAAGAGTAATCATATGGTCTTTGACAGGAATGTCAGCCTTTTGTTGGACATTCATCACACTAGTAATAGCCGATTGTCGAGCCAAGGTAGCTTGGCCTCTAAAGATGTCTTGTAGTTTGTCTAGAATCTCTTTAGTAGTCTAATAGCTCTTTAGTTACTTATAAAGTGTGCTAGTCATGCTTTCTAGCATATAGCAACGAGCTATCTTATCAAACTCCTCCCAACATTTTCTAGCCTCAGCTTGAATGGTTGGAAGGTATTTTATCAAGGACGGTCTTTAGTTTCTCACAGCTTAGGACAATCATCAGGTTCCTTTTCCATTCCTTATATTTATTTCCGTTTAATTTGTTTTTAGTGAGTAAACCTAGTTGTTTCTCCACTTCCACACTAAACTATTTGAATTTATCAATGGCTTCACTATTGCAGTGCATTAGGTACACATACCTTTATTTGAAATAATCATAAAAAAGGTTATATAATACTCATAACTCTTTGAATTTATATGGAATAATCATCAATCAATAACATCTTCTTCAACAAAAGTAAGAAGCTGTAAATGCAAAAAGGCATATACTTCCTACATAAGCATGACTGCACCAATCACAACACAACCAAAACAGACTCAACACCAATAACTTCTTGTACCAGCCCATTTTCAGTGAAATCGAAATAATGGTTTCGGGACCTCAAATTCGAGCCGAAAAGAAAAATTATTTTAATATTATTGCATGTTTTACATTATGATAGGATTATTATATGAAAATTCTGATAAGAAAATTTTATCGATTATGTGTTTAATTATGGAAATGACCAAATTGCATAAAATGAAAAAGTTGAGTTCTAATAGCTATAAGTATCAAATAGCTATGGAATTCAAAACTTGAGGTCATTATATGGTAATTTGACCATTAAAGAAAAGTTAGTAGATATTTTGGTGGTTCATCCATAGCAAAATTAGAAGTCTAAGGACTAAATTGGAAACTAAAATAATTAAAAGATGTTAATAGAAATATCATCTTATTTTATATCATCTTCCCAAAATTAAGACATGGAAACCCTAGGAAAGAGAAAATTCTTCAAACAAGCTTAATTGGTTCAATTGGGTAAGTATTCTTGTCCCGTTTTTAGTAATTTTAATATTTTTGAGATCGAGATAGTCTAATCTATCTATTTTGGGGATTAATTTGAAAAGTTATCAAAGTAAAAAAGTTTTTACATGGATGAATATGCCGAAAAATTGAAATTTATGGTAGAAAATGAAAGGTTGTTTATAGATAAACAATTTTTACAAAGGGAATTTTGATGACATCATGATTTAGGGACTAAATTGAAAAGTGGTAAAACCCATGGAAAAATTTTGAATTTTGTGAAATAAAAGTGCTATAAATGTTATGTGAAACTTTTAGTTAGGCTTGAAATAATGATTAAATTGCATGAATTTTATTTTCTGAGCCAGGGGACGAAATTGGAATTTATGGAAAGTTTAGGGGCAAAATGGTAATTTTGCCTAGGTGTAAATTGAATCCAATTGAGTATGAAATGGATTAGATTAATGTTTAAGTTCATTTATATAGATCCAGACAACTCAAATTTGAAGCTAGATGAGGAAAAGAAAAAGTTTTGGATTAGTAGATTTTGTATACGAACAAGTATAGAGGTAAGTTCGTGCAACTTAATTATGCATGTTAATATGTTTGAAAATGAATGTTGTATTTGGGTGAATTATATAAATGCTTAAAGTGAGAAAGAAATTATATACTCGAAATTGCTTGAATAAATGACAAGTTCCGATTGAATTAATAAATGCGATGGATATATGTGATTTCCATTATTGAATGTGGTATGCCTATGTCGCAGACAGAAAATAGCTCAGACAAGCAATCCTGTTATAGCCTTCTTGAGCATTCTGTTAAATAGTTCCTACGAGCATCCTGATTGGTAGTGATCTTGCATGTGTTGCACACTACCGCAGTGTAACAGATCGAATTTGACCCTAATCGGAACGGTGGTTTCGGGACCACGAATTCGAGTCCAAGAAATATTTTTAAATTTATATTTTCTTCTTATTATATGTGAATTAATATGTGTGAAAGTTTAGTGGAAAAATTTTATCGTTTGTGTGTTTAATTTAGAAAAAGGACTTAATCGCGTAAAAGGTAAAAGTGGCATACTAAAGTAAAATGTGCTAATTTGAGCATGTCTTTTTAATATGAAGTATAGAAAGGGTAAATAACCCATTTTAAATGTTAGTGGCTGGCCATGGTCAACATTAACGTTAGGTTATATGTTAGTTTAATTATTATAATAAGGTTATATTAGTAATTTACAAATAAAGTTATAATATATTAAATAAAACATAAAAAAAGAAAGCCACTATCATCTTTCTTCTAAAGTGGCTGAAAGTTGAGAAAAAAAAAGGGGTTTAGAGAGCTTGAAATTTCGGCAATTCAAATGCTTGATTAAGGTATGTGTAAATTTCAGTTTTTGATAATGTTTTACGTTTTTGAGATCGTTGCTTCGTATTTACTCGACCCACGCTTGAATTTTTGAGAATCATGTGTATATGAGGTTCGGCCATTGATGTGTTTTTATGGTTTTGATATTTGATGGTTTTAGATTAAAGATGTGTTAAAGATTTACAAGTTTTGTATTAGAAATTTTGGTGAAGTTTTGTATTTAGGGCTATTTTATAAAAATAAAATTTTAGAGGGAATTAATTGCAAAATAAATGAAATGAGAGGGCTTATAAAGTCCCTAGGAACATTCGGCCCTTGTATAGTCTTGGCAAATTTTGTGTATTTTGTGTTTTGTACAATTAGGACTAAATAGTAAAAAAGTGAAATCTTAGGGGCAAAATGGTAATTTGCATGTTTATGTGTTTTGGGACTAAATTGAATTGAAATGTACTTGAATGAGCTGAATTTAATGTGTTCTAGATCAAGAGCAAAGAAAAGCGAAATTGGATCGGGGAAAGACCAAAGTTCTCGAATAATAGGTTTAAGTTGTTAAATAAACGGTCAAGGTAAGTCCTTGTTGAAATTTGTTAAAGTATTATTCTGAATCATTAAATGATAATGTTCGATAAATTTGAAGGTAAATTGTTGTGATAGCCGAATGTATATGGTTAAATTGGCTTGAATGCATAAGTTGACAATATTACATGAATATGTATCTTTGATGTATTATTTGGGAAAATGTGAAGTATGTGATTGGTTTATGAATTATTTGAGCTTATTGCCCAGCGAGGCTTTGTCTTGGGTGATATATTAGAGCTTAGTGCCTAGCGAGCTTAGTCTTGGTGACATATTAGAGCTTCGTGCCTTGCGGGCTTAGTCTTGGTGACATATTCGAGCTTAGTGCCTAGTGGCTTAGTCTTGGTGACATATTAAAGCTTAGTGCCTAGCGTGCTTAGTGCCGATGACATATTCGGGCTTCGTGCCTAGCAGGCTTAATGCCGGTGACATATTCAGGCTTCGTGGCTAGCAGGCTTAATGCCGGTGAATTGCTATAAATGGAAAATTTGAGAATCAAACAAGGTAAGTTACATATAATGCTTTGTGTTAAAAGCTCGGGTAAGAGTTAGCCTACTATGTTTATAAGGAATGAAGTGAGCAAATTTCTTATCGTTTCGATTAAATATGATGTGCTGAAATGGACAATTCCACGAGTACTTTATTTTATAATGTTGAACCTATCATTAATGTATATGTACATTGCTTATATGTGAAGTTGATAAAGTATATGTTCATAATGTCATAGTGATAATAATTAATACAAATGTGACACTAGTATTCGGCTAAGTGTATTATATATATATATAGAAATAGTTATGTACAATATTATAAGCTTGAAGATTTAAAATGTTTACATGTATGTTGATTACAAATATATGTGCTTAAGACTTACTAAGCCAGTGAGCTTACTTTGTGTGTTTTCGCTATTCGTTTTATAGATTTTGGTCAGGCTACAAGCTCGTAGGATCGTTGGTGAAGTCAACCACACTATCACTCTCTTTGGTATATATATATTTTGCTTACTTTTTGAGTCAAAGGCATGTATAGACTAAATCTCTTATGTTGTGTTCGAATGATATGTATATGTATGTATGCCATGCGAAAATGGCTATGCTTTTATGAATGTGTGACTTGTAATGTGGGTCATGGTATTAGTGATGTGAATAATCGGTTTTGCTTTATGTTAACTTCAAAGGTTTATTTTATGGTTTAAGCATATGTAAGTAATGTATTAGATTAAGTGGTCTTTTACTTACTTTAAAGTAAAAGGATAATGATCATGATGATATGAAAATGGCTTGCCCTTATGGTTTAAACTTGATTGTATATGTTTCTTTATTTGAGTTGGTTTGAGTTGGTTAAATTATGGATTTACTATTAGAGATTTTAGTAATGGATTAAATATGGTTCAAATATCTATGTGACATTGGAATGATGATGATTTGTTTGGCATGTCTAGTTGAATGTATCAATGTGACTAGGTATAGATGATATAAATTGTATCTTGTGCATGTGTTAACGGAGGTGAAATAGTAATGAGTAAATAGATGTGAATAATGTATACATTCGGCTATGTAAAACTAATGGCATGAAGTAGTGTATGTGGCTTAAGGTTATTATGTTGATAAGTTTAAAATAATAGGTATAGGTCGAATAGGTAATTGGGTGGTTTGATAATGTGATTCGGTAGGAATGATAAAACATGCCAAAGATCATATGATCTATATAAGTTATATTAACCGTTTGTATAGGAAGTTTTATGCTATGTTTTTTTAAATTGACATATCCGAATATGGTTTGAACATGTGCATATACATTTAGTTTAAGTTTATATATTTTGAGCAAGAAATATATATATATATATGCAAATATACGAAATCGGCTTAAATGGATTATAATAAGTTATTAATGTTTAAGTTTGCTATGGTAGTATAAACTCGAAATGCATTTCTCCATGCTTTTAATGAATGTAAATAAAGGATATGATTTGTGTTAAGCATAGTTGTAACATCCTAAAATTGGGCCTAGGAGAATTGAGCCCAATGGGTCTTGAGCGTAGTAGCGTTTAAATTTTTTTTTAGAGAATAAGAGATTGGCTTAAATGCAAGTTGGGCCAATTAGATAAGTGAGTTTGAAAGGTTAGTGGGCTTCTATGAAGTCCCGGGTTCAAGTTAGGCCTTAGAAAAAATTTTTGTTTTAGGTGAAAAAAACCCTGAAAGTTGGCAGGTAGGCCTTAAGAATAAAATGTGGAGAAAAATGACACAAGTGGAGTGTGTGGTGTAGTGGCAAAGTGGCGCCACTTAAGGACAAGGAATGGCATACAAGGAAGGAAGGGGTCCAAGGTTCTAGTTGTAGCGTTTGCATTCCTTTTAGATTATTTTATTAACTGAATTTATACCTTGGCCATAGGATTATATTTAGTTGCGCATGGTTTAAGACACAAGGAGCTAGTTGGTAAAGTGGCTAGCGGCATGGATTATGCTACTGAGAGAGAGTGCAGGTTGAATCTCATGAGAAGCAAGGAGTATTTATTTTACTGGATTGGACGGTAAGAGTTTGATTGAATTTAAACTCTCTTGTGGAGGGATCCCACATCGGAAAGATACAAGAAGGAAGGTGAAGAGCTAGCTATATAAAGAGCATTCCGGGAGGAGAGTTAAGAGACATTGGTGGGCGTTTGGGCATTGGGAGTGGTCGCAACGCAGTTTAACACCGAGTCCTATCGGTGTGTAACTCTCTCTACTCTAGGTAGAAGCGGCAAATGCCGAAGTGTCGATCACAGTAATAGTAGCCACCACGAGCATGCGGCTGCGTGTGGGGCTTGACGCGATAGTTGAGGCCATTAGTAGTATTCTTGTGGGTGTGGGTTGTTGGGCCACGATGGCCCGAAAAGGGCCAAGTGGGCCCAATGGGCCTGTAGGCCCAATAGAATAAATTGTATGATGATGTAGTATATAGTGAACTAGACTAGGTGGAACTTATATACGTGGCTAGATTTGTGTTAGATGGGCCACATGAGCGTGTGGGCCTGAATAGGCCGAAATCGGGTTTTAGGCCCAACAGTCCGGTAAAGACCGAAAATGGTAGTTGAGTCACTCAAGGTGACATTGGGCCTTTAGAAAGGCCATTCCAGGTACGAAATTACCGAAAATACCCTTGGTGGGTAAATTACGAAAATACCCTTGGTGGGTAAATTACGAAAATACCCTTGGTAGGTAAAATTACGGTTATACCTTTAGAGGTTGATTAGCATGATTATGTTGTTTTATGTCTATCTGATTATGATGATAATTCATGTTATACTTATATTTGATATATGTCTAGCATACATGACATACTGCATACACGAATTATTATGTCATATTGCACGGGTATAATGAGAGGAGGGGGAAGATTGATATCTGTGACTTTGGGTCACCAGTGGTTTGGCACCACCAGTGGTTTGGTACCACATATGTTATTCGTGACTTTGGGTCACCAGAGGTTTGGCACCTCATAGCGACTCGTCCAGTGGCTTACACCACAGTGGGTTGGCCCCACAGTTGACATATCGGGATCGTCGCCAGTGATTTGGTATCACACGTGGGTTGCCCCACACTTGGATATTGATATTTTGTGACTTTGGGTCACGGAGGTTTGGCACTTCATAGCGACTTGTCCTAGTGGCTTAGCACTATAGTGGGTTGGCCCCACAGTTGATATTCTGGGATAAATCGCTAGTGATTTGGTATCACGTGGGTTGGCCCCACAGACGGATTATTCGTGACTTTGGGTCACCGGTGGTTTGGCACCACAATATTGGATATCGTGACTTTGGGTCACGGTGGTTTAGCACCACCGGTGGTTTGGTACCACACGGGTAGAATCGGGAGTTTGGATGGTTAGGTTTTGGGTTGCATGACATGCATATTTTCATATGAAATTGTGTAAGGGTTTAACACCCGTTGGATGGGGATTTACACATCGAGTCTCGATGACTCACCCCTTAGTTAAATTTTACAGTAATCATTAGATCATGATTTGGGAGTGAGGTGGACTTGTGGAGGCCATACATATGTTTACTCGTAAATTCATTTCTTTTATTTGGACTTATTTTTATTTGGGTTTTGTTATGTAATAAGGCCTTGGTATTTTATTTGGTTTTAGCGTTTAAATTGGTTCTTGCTTATTATTAAATGTTTAATGCGGGATTTTAGAAAATATTAATAAACCGTTTCTTATTCAAAATTACTTCAACTCAATTTTCACAACAAATACAATTTTACAAACTAATAACAACTTTGTAAAGTGGGCATTAAATGAATCGGGTTTTATATACAAACCACGAAGCGTGGAGTTTCAAAAGAATCTGAACTTTTTAACGAGCGTACAATTTTAAACATTCCTTTCATGTAACATGCCAGATCCGGTCGTAACATTTAGGCCGGGTTTGGGGTGTTACAATAGTAATGCCCTGGAACTTTAATCTGGCAACGGACACGATTTAAGGGTGTTACATTTTATTAGTATCAGAGCTACGGTTTAGTCAATTCTAGGACTACCGTAGTATGTAAGAGTCTAGCTATACATGTCTTTGAATTGTATATATGATAGTGTGGTGACTTTTGACAATTTCAATTGTATTTTATATAGTAAATGGATTTCGATCCTGATAGAGCCGTAGCTGATGATGTGGAGAGCGTTGCGCCTGGTCTCATACGTGGATCAGCGCCAGTAGACTCTCGACCAGTTATGTGTAGCCACGAGGGGGAGGCTAAACAAGCCTTCTACCAAATGATGAATGAATGGTTTACCCAGTTTGTTCAGAATAATCCGACTGTACAACAACCTCCACCCCCAAATAATCCAACTCTGATACCTTCAGCAACCCCGATGATAGATCCGATGAGATCTAGCAGACCTCCCATTGATAAAATCAGGAAATATAGGGCCAAGGAATTCAAGGCCAATGATAATAATGATGCAGAACGAGCCGAGATGTGGCCTGATAACATTATTCGGGTACTCGATAAGTTATCTTGTACTCCAGATGAATGCCTAAAGTGTGCTATATCTCTACTTTGGGACACCGCCTATCTTTGGTGGAACACCTTTGGTATCCGTAGTTACGAAAGAAAAAGTAACTTGGGACTTCTTCCAAATTGAGTTAGTAAGAAATATATCAGTCAGAGATTCATCGATCAAAAACGAAAAGAATTTCTTGAACTAAAATAGGGGTGAATGACTGTGACAAAATATGAGCGAAAATTTGTCGAATTAGCGAGATATGCTAGAGAGTGTGTTTCTCTGAAGCCATTATGTGCAAAAGATTTGAAAAGCAGTGCGAATGAAGATATAAAGTTCTTTGGTCGGCATTCTTGAAATCAAAGAGTTTGTGATACTAGTCGAGCGGGCTTATAAAATTTGAATAGCTCGAAAAGAGAAAAGAAAAGATGAAATAGAAGCTAGAGATACTCGTAAGAGATCAGCGAGTAAGACTTACCATTGATTGCCTAAGAAATTAGAGATGACTCAAGCGACATAAAGCTACTTTAGACTTACCTAGGCGTGATCGACCTCCGGGAGTTATCGAGCCACTTCGATAGCTAGTGTTGGTAACGTTCCACAGGACCGGGTCGAGTGTAAACATTACGGGAAATGACATTCTGAAAGTTGTAGGGTTCGTGATTGGTCCTGCTTTAAATGTGGATCTTCGGACCATTTTATTCGAGAGTGCCCGATGTTAGCCGAACAGAATACGGTTCAGAACACTAGACCGAGCAGCATGCCAGCACGGGGTCGACCACCCAAACATTCTAGTAAAGTAGGTGGTAGTCAGAGAGGGATGAAGGATACTGTAGTTCGATCAGAGGCCCGAGCACCTATCAGAGCTTATGCTACACGAGCCAGAGAGGATGCTTATTCCCCCGATGTCATTACCGGAACTTTCACCCTTTATGACATTACTGTGATTGCATTGATTGATCCTGGTTTGACTCATTCATATATGTGTGAAACTCTAGTATTCGGTAAGACTCTGCCAGTTGAGTCTACTGAGTTTGTGATTCGTGTGTCCAACCCTTTGGGTAGATGCGTACTTATTAATAAAGTGTGTAGAGGTTGCCCGTTGATGATTCGGGATTATTGTTTTCCAGCTGATTTAATGTTGTTGTCCTTCGATGAGTTCGATATAATTTTAGGAATGGACTGGTTAACTTCACATGATGCGGTGGTGAATTTCAAAAGAAAGCTTATTGATTTGAGATGCCAGAATGGCGAGATCATCAGAATTAAATCCAGTGATTTAAGCAGGTTTCCTACAATAATATCCTCGATACTGGCTGGAAAGTATGTGAGAAAAGGGTGCGAAGCTTATTTGGCTTATGTACTGGATAATAAAGTGTCTGAAAAGCATATTGAATTTGTATCGGTTGTGTGTGAATACCGGATGTGTTTCTGAAGAACTACCGGGTTTACCACTAGTACGAGATTGAGTTGACATTGAATTAGCAGGAGCGACTCAATCTCGATGGCTCCGTAACGGATGGCACCTCTTGAGTTAAAAGAGTTGAAAGCACGTTACAAGAATTAACAGATAGGGCTTTGCATGACCGAAGTTTCTCTCCTTGGGTGCACAGTTCTTTTTGTGAAAAGAAAGATGGAGCGATCACGAATGTTTATTGATTATTGGCAACCTGAATAAGGTAACTATAAAGAATAAGTACTGTTACCTCGGATTGATGATTTGTTTGACCGGTTGAAAGGGCTTCATATTTTGAAGATAGATTTGAGATCGGGTTATTATCGATTCTTGAGTCGAGATGCGGATGTGCCAAAAGCGTATTCGGATGAGGTATGGACATTTTGAGTTTACGGTTATGCCTTTTGGACTCACTAATGCACTGTTATTTTATGGATCTAATGAATCGGGTCTTGTGCAATTTTAGATCGGTTTGTAGTAGTGTTTATTGATAATATACTAATCTACTCTAAAGATGAAACCGAGCATGCCGAGCATTTGAGATTAGTGTTACGACTTTGCGAGATCAACGATTGCATGCAAAGTTTAGTAAATGTGAGTTCGGATAAATGAAGTCGGTTTATTGGGTCATGTTGTTTGACGATCGGGTATTCGTGTTGACCCGAGCAAAATATCGGCTATTATTGATTGAAACCACCAAAGAATGTTTCGAAATTGAAGCTTTTTGGGACTTGCGGGTTACTATCGATGATTTGTGAAAGGTTTTTCTATGATAGCTACCCCGTTGACAAAGTTATTGCAGAAAGATGTCAGGTTCGATGGTCAGAAAAGTGTCAGAAAAGCTTTGATCAGCTGAAAGCCCTTTTGACCAAAGCTCCAATGTTAGTTCAGCCTGAATTGGGTAAAGAATTTGTTGTTTATTCTGATGCTTCTTTGAATGGTTTGGGCTGCGTTTTGATGCAGGAAGGCAAAGTTGTAGCCTACGCTTCAAGACAATTGAAGCCGCATGAAAGAAATTATCAAGCGCATGATTTAGAACTTGCGGCTATTACATTCGCATTGAAAATTTGGCATCATCATTTATACGGTGAGAAATGTCATGTTTACTCGGATCACAAAAGTCTTAAATATTTGATGACTCAGAAAGAGTTGAACTTGAGACAACGCAGATGGTTAGAACTGTTGAAAGACTATGAGTTAGTGATTGACTACCATCCGGGGAAAGCTAACGTTGTTGCAGATGCATTAAGTCAAAAATCATTGCTTGCTCTTCGTGTATTGAACACACAGATGGTTATATCAGGTGATAGTTCGATCATAGCCGAGTTAAAAGCAAGACCGATGTTTATTCAGCAAATTTGTGATGCACAAAAAGCTGACAAAGATAACTGTTAAACGGGTTCAGTGTGAAAATAATGCAGAGTCAAAATTTCAAATTGATGAAGATGACTGCTTGAAATACAAAGGCCGAATGTGTGTACTGAGGGACGTGGATTTGATTCAGATGTTATTGAAAGAAGCTCATAATAGTCAGATGTCGATACATCCGGGTATACGAAAATGTATAATGACTTGAAGCGGTTCTACTAGTGGCACGGTATGAAACGAGATATATCTCGAATTTGTTTCAAAGTGCTTAATTTGTCGACAAGTAAAAATCGAGCATCAAGTGCCTTACGGGTTGCTTGACCAATCATGATACACGAATGGAAATGGGATAGAATTACAATGGATTTTGTATCCGGTCTCCTATGACATCGAGTAAGAAAGATCTTTATCGGGTTATAGTTGATAGACCGACTAAATCACTCACTTTGTGCCGGTTAAATGCAGACTATTCACTCGATAAACTAGTGAATTGTATGTATCATAGATTGTGAGATTGCATGGTGTACCGAGTTCCATTGTTTCAGACAGAGACCCGAGATTCACATCGCGGTTTTGGAAGAAGTTGCAAGATGCTTTAGGTACTAAACTTCATTTTAGTATAGCCTTTCATCCGCAGACGGATGGTCAATCCGAGAGAACTATTCAGATACTTGTGGACATGTTGAGATGTTGCATTCTCGAGTTTGAAGGTACGTGGGAACGATACCTACCTCTGATTGAATTTGCTTATAATAATAGCTTTCAATCTAGTATCAAAATGGTGCCCTACGAAGCTTTGTACAGTCACAAATATCGTACACCGTTGTATTGGACTGAGCTCAGTGAAAACAAAATACATGGGGTTGATTTGATCAATGAGACTGAACAAAAAGTGGCTGTGATCAGCGATACTTTGAAAGCTGCCTCAGATCAACAAAATTCTTATCTTGATTTAAAACGTAAAGATGTTGAATTTCAAGTCGGGGATCGAGTATTCTTGAAAGTTTCTCCGTGGAAGAAAGTACTTCGATTTGGTCAGAAAGGCAAACTTAGTCCGAGATTCATCGAACCTTATGAAATCACTAAGCGTGTTAGGTGCATTGCTTATAGATTAAAGTTGCCCTTTGAGTTAGAAAAGATACATGATGTATTTCATGTTTGATGCTTAAGTAAGTCTGATCGGATCCGTCACATGTGATCACACCGTCGAGATTGAAATCGACCCGATTTGACATATGATGAAGAACCAATCCGTATCTTAGCTCGGGAAATGAAAGAGTTGAGAAACAAGAGGATTCCATTAGTAAAAGTATTATGGAATAGACACGGAGTTGAAGAGGCTACGTGGGAGCCTGAGGATTCAATGAACCAACAATACCCAACTTTGTTTAACGGTAAGATTTTCGGGGATGAAAATCCTTAAGTGGGGGAGAGTTGTAACAGACTGAATTTGACCCTAATCAGAACGGTGGTTTCAAGACCACGAATTCGAGTCTGAGAAATATTTTTAAATTTATATTTTGTGCTTATTATATGTGAATTAATATGTGTGAAAGTTTAGTGGAAAAATTTTAACATTTGTGTGTTTAATTTAGAAAAAGGACTTAATCGCGTAAAAGGTAAAAGTGGCATACCAAAGTAAAATGTGCTAATTTGAGCATGGCTTTTTAATATGAAGTATAGAAATGGTAAATAACCCATTTTAAATGTTAGTGGCCGGCCATGGTCAACATTAACCTTAGGTTATATGTTAGTTTAATTATTATAATAAGGTTATATTAGTAATTTACAAATAAAGTTATAATATGTTAAATAAAACATAAAAAAAGAAAGCCACTATCTTCTTTCTTCTAAAGTGGCCAAAAGTTGAGAAAAAAAAAAGGGGTTTAGAGAGCTTAAAATTTCGGCAATTCAAATGCTTGATTAAGGTATGTATAAATTTCAGTTTTTGATAATGTTTACGTTTTTGAGATCGTTGCTTCATATATTACCCGACCCATGCTTGAATTTTTGAGAATCATGTGTATATAAGGTTCGGCCATTGATGTGTTTTTATGGTTGATGGTTTTAGATTAAAGATGCGTTAAAGATTTACAAGTTTTGTATTAGAAATTTTGGTGAAGTTTTGTATTTAGGGCTATTTTATAAAAATAAAATTTTAGAGGGACTTAATTACAAAATAAATGAAATGAGAGGGCTTATAAAGTCCATAGGAACATTTGGCCCTTGTATAGTCTTGGCAAATTTTGTGTATTTTGTGTTTTGTACAGTTAGGACTAAATAGTAAAAATGTGAAATCTTAGGGGCAAAATGGTAATTTGCATGTTTATGTGTTTTGGGACTAAATTGAATTGAAATGTACTTGAATGAGCTGAATTTAATGTGTTCTAGATCAAGATCAAAGAATAACGAATTGGATGGGGAAAGCGAAAGTTCTCGAATAAATAGGTTTAAGTTGTTAAATCGACAGTCAAGGTAAGTCCTTAAGTGAAATATGTTAAAGTATTATTACTGAATCATTAAATGATAATGTTCGATAAATTTGAAGGTAAATTGTTGTGATAGCCGAATGTATATGGTTAAATTGGCTTGAATGCATAAGTTGACAATATTATATGAATATGTATCTTTGATGTATTATTTGGGAAAAATGTGAAGTATGTGATTGGTTTATGAATTATTTGGGCTTATTGCCTAGCGGTGCTTTGTCTTGGTGATATATTCAAAGCTTAGTGCCTAGCGGGCTTAGTGCCGATGACATATTGAACCGTGCCTAGTAGGCTTAGTCTTGGGTGACATATTAGAGCTTAGTGCCTAGCAGTGCTTAGTCTTGGTGACATATTTAGGCTTAGTGCCTAGCGTGCTTAGTCTTAGATGACATATTCTAAGCTTCGTGCCTAGCGGTGCTTAATGCCGGTGAATTGCTATAAATGGAAAATTTGAGAATCAAACAAGGTAAGTTACATATAATGCTTTGTGTTAAAAGCTCGGGTAAGAGTTAGCCTACTATGTTTGTAAGGAATGAAGTGAGCAAATTTCTTATCGTTTTAATTAAATACGATGTGCTGAAATGGACAATTCCACAAGTACTTTATTTTATAATGTTGAACCTATCATTAATGTGTATGTACATTGCTTATATGTGAAGTTGATAAAGTATATGTTCATGATGACATAGTGATAATAATTAATACAAATGTGACACTAGTATTTACTAAGTGTATTATATATATATATATATAGAAATATTTATGTACAATATTATAAGCTTGAAGATTAAAATGTTTACATGTATGTTGATTACAATTATATGTGCTTAAGACTTACTAAGCCAGTGAGCTTACTTTGTGTGTTTTCGTTGTTCGTTTTATAGGTTTTGGTCAAGCTACAGGCTCGAAGGATCGTTGGTGAAGTCAACCACACTATCACTCTCTTTGGTATATATATGTTTTGCATACTTTTTGAGTCAAAGGCATGTATAGACTAAATCTCTTATGTCGTGTTCGAATGATATGTATATGTATGTATGCCATGCGAAAATGGCTATGCTTTTATCAATGTGTGACTTGTAATGTGGGTCATGGTATTAGTGATGTGAATAATTGGTTTTGCTTTATGTTAACTTCAAATGTTTATTTTATGGTTTAAGCATATGTAAGTAATGTATTAGATTAAGAGGTCTTTTACTTACTTTAAAGTAAAAGGATAATGATCATGATGATTTGCGAAAATGGCTTGCCCCTTATGGTTTAAACTTGATTGTATATGTTTCTTTATTTGAGTTGGTTTGAGTTGGTTAAATTATGGATTTACTATTGGAGATTTTAGTAATGGATTAAATATGGTTCAAATATCTATGTGACATTGGAATGATGATGATTTGTTTCGGCATGTCTAGTTGAATGTATCAATGTGACTAGGTATAGATGATATAAATTGTATCTTGTGCATGTGTTAACCAAAGGTGAAATAGTAATGAGTAAATAGATGTGAATAATGTATACATTCGGCTATGTAATACTAATGGCATGAAGTAGTGTATGTGGCTTAAGGTTATTATGTTGATAAGTTTAAAATAATAGGTATAGGTCGAATAGGTAATTGGGTGGTTTGATAATGTGGTTCGGTAGGAATGATAAAACATGCCAAAGATCATATGATCTATATAAGTTATATTAACCGTTTGTATAGGAAGTTTTATGCTATGTTTTTTTAAATTGACATATCCAAATATGGTTTGAACATGTCCATATACATTTAGTTTAAGTTTATATATTTTGAGCAGAAATATATATATATATATAAACAAATATAAAATCGGCTTAAATGGATTATAATAAGTTATTAATGTTTAAGTTTTCTATGGTAGTATAAACTCGAAATGCATTTCTCCATGCTTTAAATGAATGTAAATAAATGATATGATTTGTGTTAAGCATAGTAATGCCCTGGAACTTTAATCCGGCAACGGACACGGGTTAAAGGTGTTCCACGCAGCTCTGTGTAAGCGTCCTGTTACATGATTCGACCGATTGTGATCCAGCATATAATACGGACACAAATGCTACTCTATATGAGCATCCTGGTATAAGCTCTTATGGGCTTCCTGACATGGCTCGCTTGAACTCCTTCTTACCTTATCCGGTGTTCTCTGATAATAACTCTTTGGAGTTACCTGATAAGCTCTATGAGCTCCCTGATTAAAACTCTTATGAGTTTCTTGCTTAGCCCGGATAAGTGTCATGTTACATGGCTCATTTGAGCATCCTGATATGTGGCTCGACAGTGTGCTCTCTGATTACGTACCCTAATGGGTACCCCTGATTATGAGTTGACGGTTTATAGCTTTGTACACCTTGTGTGTACTACCTGAGTATTTCAATAGATAAATTCTCGAAATGAGAATCTATGAGATTAAATGAATTATATCTCGAATGTTCCTAAAATTTCTGAAAAAAATTGTAACATGATGAGCTCATCCATACTATTTAATATACATGTGAATTACGTGACTAACATACTTGTTTGAGTGTATGTGATTAGATAAATTTATCAAATTGTTGGGAATCATGTTATTGTATGCTTATTTGAATAAATGTAATCGGTAAGTTTAATTCTTGTTATACGAACTTACTAAGCATTAAATGCTTACTAAGTTTTATTTTCTCTATTTTATAGTGCTCGAAAGCTCGTAAAGGTTGGAGACCGGTCAGAGCATCATCACACTATCTCCAAATCAATTTGGTATAAATAGTAAACTTACTCTAGTATAATGGCATGTATAAGCTATTGGTAACAAAGAAGACATGAAATGGTTGTTTGTAAATCTAGCCATTGGAATGGCTAGAGTGGTATATTTTGGTATGTTTCTATAAGACCATAATATGTTTGATGAGTTTTGCAATGGTTAAGTAGTAGATGAAATTTAAAATAAATGATAAAAAATAAGTTGAGTTGGAATCATTGATATAACTTGTAAATTAAACTTAATTGGATTTGAGGTAAGTTTGGGAACACATGAACATAAGTGATAATATATCACACATAATTCCTGCAATTGGCCTGAATAATATGTATTGAATAGATTGTTATATATGTGAAAGTGTGGTTGTAGTTTCATGTAACACCCTTAACCTGAGACTGATGCCGGAATAGGGTTAAGTGGCATTACCAAACATTCAGAACATTTCACTACCATTTTATGACACACAGTCAAACATCAATCAAAAATATTCAATCACGAGTATATAATCCCTCATTGAGGTCTTCGAGACCTTAAACACAAGTTAAAAAGAGGTCGGGACTAAACCCGAACACATACAAAAATTCTTAGAAATTTAAAACTTTTCGAAGTTTCAGGGGTTACACGCCCGTGTGCCTCCCACGGCTGCTAGACACACCCATGTGTCTTCCCCGTGGTTGAATCTGATTTAATTCCACGGCCACCTAGCACGCCCGTGTACTTTGGCCGTGGTCAATCCTGACTTGGCCCCACGGCTACTAGGCACGTCCGTGTGCCAAGGCCGTGTACACTTAATTAGATACTGACTTAGTCCCATGGTCACTAGGCATGCCCGTGTACCACAACCGTATGGCAAAATAGGCCATTTGAAATGCCAATTTGCCACCCACATAAGGGTCAATCTCTACAAGCATATACAAGCATACTTATCCATACAAATGACAACCAAAAACACATCAAATAAACATCATATCATTCCATTCCATCTCATTTCTAAACATGCCAATTTGTACAACAAATTTCCTATAAATCTAAGTATAAATCATCCATAACCTCACTAAATCACAAAAGCATCAATTCATCAGTGACCTTACCATTCATAAAACTATTTCATTTCCATCAAGCTATATTAAGATATACACCAAATACCATACTCTCTCATGTACCCTACTAACACTTAACTAGCCAAATCACATGGCTATTTACATCTCAAACATATACCAAGCGATTAGCTTATACAAGCCATATTCTATTATATCCATTCTTACAAAAGTACCAAAATAGATTTACCGATAGTGTGATAGATACGCTAACAATTCCCATATTGAGCTAGCTTTATTGACACTGTAAATGTAACACCCCAAACCCGACCAAGAAGTTAGGCCCGAATCTGGCGTGTCACATTGAGGTGTTTTTTTGAAAACTGCATTTTCATTGAAAACCCCTCTTGATATTTAAAAACTAAAGTCTCAGTTTGCGATTGTTATTATTAATCGACATTTATTAAGAAGTCATTACCTTTAAAACCTTGTTCGTTGCAGAAGCATAATTTAAAACAACTACCTTATAAAATGTGATATTTACAACTTGGTTGTGAAAACGTAGTGTTTTGAAAACATATATTATTTTGGAAAACCATGATTCAATGTTGAGCAGATTTAAAACATAATAAACTAAAAATCCAAAACTTTACCAAAATTTAAGAGAGGCCTTATTACAACCCAATAAAAAAATGATTTAATAAAGTAAAGTAGAATACTAAAATCCTAAACTGCTAATAGTGTGGCCACCTTTGAGTCCTCCAATACGTCGAACCGCCTACTGAGGGTTACTTGGAAAATTTAAAAAGAGGGGGTGAGTTTGCGAAAACTCAATGTGTACAACCCTCATAAGTAAAAACATGCATCACAACAATCTGAGCCGACGCCCATACAATACCAGTGGCAATTGGGCCTTTGCCCAAAATATCCTCGGTTGGGCCTTAACCTATATCATATGTCACATATCATAAATATCTGGGCCTAATAAAATCCATATATGCAATGCATTAATCCCCATACCAACCCTACACTCCGTCTTCTGTCCAACCGTGCACTCTTGTGGGGATTTAATCAACCCACCCATCCGTACACTCCTTTTGTAGCACCGATTAAGACTAACTTATCGGTGCGGCATGGTCGCTTTCGGTGGCTAAAAAGCCTTCGGTGGATCCATAGTCGTCAAGCGACCATGCGATCCTATTAGCACTTCCTCCATATTAATAATCCCATTCCCATGCAACATAATAACACACGAATGCATCATACAGTAATAAACGTACCATAATAATCGTAAATTGCATACAAGAATAACCATATAACATGTAGGGGCATTTTCTTCATCTTGCACATCAAGGGCATATCGATCATTTTACCAATCGAGGGTATTTTAATAATTTTACAAACCAGGGGTATTTCGATAATTTCACAAACCAGGGGTATTTTGGTAATTTTATAAACTAGGGGTATTTCGGTAATTTTGCAAACTAGGGGTATTTCGGTAATTTTGCAAACCAGGGGTATTTCAATAATTTCACAAACTAGGGTATTTCAGTAATTTTGCATTTAACAGCCTTTCTAAAGGCATGCTGCCGCCCCGAGCGACTCAGATAACCTAAATGGTCATAACGGTGTAAATGGGCCCGAGGCCCCTTATTCGGCCCACGTGGGCACACACGCTCATGTGGCCCACTTAGCCTAAATCTAGCCACATATACGACCATAATCCAATTCACTATCTAGTACACAATCATACAATTTATTCATATGGGCCCATAGACCCATTGGGCCCATCGTGGCCCAGACAACCTAAACGCACAAGAACACTTAAGATGGACACAACTATCGCATCGAAGCTCCCAGACGTGCGCTCGTACGCTCGTGTGGCTACCTTCGCCGTGTGAGCGACTTTTCATCATTTGTCGCTCTACAGCTAGAATAGGGCGAAATACACACCTGATAAGAGTCTGAAGCTAATCCGCGCTCCGAATGCTAGTATGCCCAAACGCCCACCAAGGTGTGTTTCCTCTCCTCATAGATAGCTTCATTTATAGCTAACTTCTTACCTTCCTCTTGCTATATTTCCTATGTGGGATCCCTCCGTCAGTAGAGTTTACATCCAACTCAAACTCTGGCCATCCAATTTGCAAAATAAATACTCCCCTGCTTGTCATGAGATTCAAACCCAAGCTCCCTTGCACCCTTAATGACGCCTTGCCACTAGACCACTCACCTTCTTGTATCTAACATCATGTGCAACTAAATATAAATCTATGGGCCAAAGTCCAAGTTCACTTAAAAAGAAATCAAAATGAAATGCCAGCGCCAAGGCTGGAAACTTGGACCCCTTACTTCTTTGTGGCGTCACTCCCTTGTTCCCTAAGTAGCATCACTTAGCCACTAGACCACAAGCTCCTCTTGTGTCATTTTTCTCCACATTTTATTCTTAAAGCCTACTTACTAACTCTCAGGGTTTTATTCACCTAAAACCAAAATTTTCCTAAAGCCTAAGTTTGATCCCGAGACTTCATAGAAGCCCCTTAACCTTCCAAAATCACTCACCTAATAGGTACAACTTGTAATAATACCGTTCTCATAATCCCAAAAATTTTAAAACGCTCCCATGGTCAAGGCCCAATGGGCCCAATCCAACTATGCCCAAATTTAGGGTGTTACAACTCTACCCCCTTAAAGAAATTTCGTCCTCGAAATTTCCAGCTATCTAATAGTGGTGTAACACAGGCTACTCTACCATGCTGCCGCTGTGCACTCTCATTCCAATAACAGTAATACACTTCTAGCCTAAGTAAATAGCACATTACAGATAAAGTATGTACTAGTATTTACCTATAGTATAATAGTGTAAAACAGATAGGATAACTTACTTGGTCCGACGCCGAAGACTCGTTGTGCCAAATAAAAATCCTCCAAAGCCACTTTAAAATCATTTGTAAACATATTTAAAATAGAAACTAAAGTCCATTTAACAGCTCGAGTTTTGAAATCGGGCTCTGATACCACAAAATATAATACCTCAAACCCGACCTAAAAGTTAGGCCCGAATCTGGCGTGTCACATTAAGGTATTTTTTCGAAAATCGCATTTTCATTGAAAAACCCTCTTGATATTTAAAATCTAAAGTCCCAATTTGTGATTTTTATTATTAATCAACATTTATTAAGAAGTCATTACCTTTAAAACCTTGTTCGCTGAGGAAGCTTAATTTACAACAACTGACTTATAAAACGTGATATTTACAACTTGGTTGTGAAAACGTAGTGTTTTGAAAACAAATATTATTTTCGAAAATGACGATTCAATGTTGAGCAGATTTAAAACATAATAAACTAAAAATCCCAAACTATACCAAAATTTAAGAGACGCATTATTACAACCCAATAAAAAAATGATTTAAAAGGTAAAGAAGAATACTAAAATCCAAAACTGCTCATAGTGTGGCCACCTCTGAGTCCTCCAATATGTCGAACTGCCTACTGAGGGTTACCTGGAAAAATTAAAAAGAGGGGGTGAGTTTGTGAAAACTCAGTGTGTACAACCCTCATCAGTAAAAACATGCATCACAACAATCTAGGCTGACACCCATACAATAACGGTGGCAATTGGGCCTTAGCCCATATCATATGTCACATATCATAAATATTTAGGCCTAAGCCCATCTTAATAATAAAATCCATATATGCAATGCATTAATGCCCATACCAACCCTACACTCTGTCTCCTGTCCAATCGTGCACTCTCATGTACCCTACTAACACTTAACTAGCCAAATCACATGGCTATTTAAATCTCAAACATATACCAAGTGATTAGCTTATACAAGTCATATTCTATCATATACATTCTTAAAAAAGTTCCAAAATAGATTTGCCGATAGTGTGATAGATACGCTACGATTCCCGGATCCGAGCTAGCTTTATTGACACTGTAAATGTAACACGCCAAACCCGACCAAGAAGTTAGGCCCGAATCTAGCATGTCACATTGAAGTGTTTTTTTGAAAACTGCATTTTCATTGAAAACACCTCTTGATATTTAAAAACTAAAGTCCCAGTTTGCGATTGTTATTATTAATCGACATTTATTAAGAAGTCATTACCTTTAAAACCTTGTTCGTTACGGAAGCTTAATTTAAAACAACTGACTTATAAAACGTGATATTTACAACTTGGTTGTGAAAACGTAGTGTTTTGAAAATAGATATTGTTTTGGAAAACCGCGATTCAATGTTGAGCAGATTTAAAACAAAATAAACTAAAAATCCCAAACTATACCAAAATTTAAGAGAGGCTTATTACAACCCAATTAAAAAAAGTAAAGTAGAATATAAAAATCCAAAACTGCTCATAGTGTGGCCACCTCTGAGTCCTCCAATACGTCGAACCGCCTACTGAGGGTTACTTGGAAAAATTAAAAAAGGGGGTGAGTTTGCGAAAACTCAGTGTGTACAACCCTCATTAGTAAAAACATGCATCACAACAATCCGGGCCGACACCCATACAATAACGGTGGTAATTGGGCCTTAGCCCAAAATAGCCTCGGTTGGGCCTTAACCCATATCATATGTCACATATCATAAATATCTGGGCCTAAGCCCATCTTAATAATAAAATCCATATATGCAATGCATTAATGCCCATACCAACCCTGCACTCCGTCTCCTGTCCAACCGTGCACTCTTGTGGGGATTTAATCGACCCACCTATCTGTACACTCCTTTTGTAGCACCGATTACGGTACTAACTTATCGGTGCAGCATGGCTGCTCGGTGGCTAAAAAGCCTTCGGTG
Organism: Gossypium rotundifolium; assembly: GCA_025506655.1. Taxonomy (NCBI): domain Eukaryota; kingdom Viridiplantae; phylum Streptophyta; class Magnoliopsida; order Malvales; family Malvaceae; genus Gossypium; species Gossypium rotundifolium. The sequence continues at coordinate 38,335,694 of CP106726.1, forward strand.
GATCCACAGTCGTCAAGCGACCATGCGATCCTATTAGCACTTCCTCCATATTAATAATCCCATTCCCATGCAACATAATAACACATGAATGCATCATACAATAATAAACATACCATAATAATCATAAATTGCATACAAGAATAACCATATAACATGTAGGGGCATTTCGTCATCTTGCCCATCAAGGGCATATCGGTCATTTTACCCATCGAGGGTATTTCGATAATTTTGCAAACGATAGGTATTTTGATAATTTCACAAACCAGGGGTATTTTAGTAATTTTACAAATAAGGGGTATTTCGATAATTTTACAAATTAGGGGTATTTTGGTAATTTTACAAACTAGGGGTATTTCGATAATTTCACAAACTAGGGGTATTTCGATAAATTGCATTTAATAGCCTTTCCAAAGGCCTACTGCCGCCCCAAACGACTCAAATAACCTAAATGGTCATAACGGTGTAAATAGGCCTGAGGCCCCTTATTCGGCCCACGTAGGCCCACACGCTCGTGTAGCCCACTTAGCCCAAATCTAGCCACAGATACGAGATTCCCATAGTCCAGTTCACTATCTAGTACACAATCATACAATTTATTCATATGGACTCATGGGCCCATTGGGCCCATTGTGGCCCAAATAGCCTAAACGCACAAGAACACTTAAGCTGGCCTAAACTATCGCGTCGAAGCTCCCACACGTGCGCTCGTATGCTTGTGTGGCTACCATCTCCATGTGATCGACGTTTCAGCATTCGTCACTCTACAGCTAGAATAGGGCGAAATACACACATGATAAGAGTTTGAAGCTAATCTGCTCTCCGAATGCTCCTATGCCCAAACGCCCACCAAGGTATGTTTCCTCTCCTCATAGATAGCTCCATTTATAACTAGCTTCTCACCTTCCCTCTTGCTATATTTTCGATGTGGGATCCCTCCGTCAGCAGAGTTTAAATCCAACTCAAACTCTGGCCGTCCAATTCACAAAATAAATACTCCCCTGCTTGTCAAGAGATTCAAACCCAAGCTCCCTTGCACCCTTAATGACGCCTTGCCACTAGACCACTCACCTTCTTGTGTCTAACATCATGCGCAACTAAATATAAATCTATGGGCCAAAGTCCAATTTCACTTAAAAATAAAGCAAAACGAAATGCCAATGCCAAGGCTTGAACCTTGGACCCCGTACTTCCTTGTGGCTTCACTCCTTTGCTCCCTAAGTGGCGTCACTTAGCCACTACACCACAAGCTCCTCTTGTGTCATTTTTTTCCACATTTTATTCTTAAAGCCTACTTACTAACTCTCAGGGTTTTATTCACCTAAAACCAAAATTTTCCTAAAGCTCAAGTTTGATCTCGGGACTTCATAGAAGCCCCCTAACCTTCCAAAATCACTCACCTAATAGGTACAACTTGTAATAATACCGTTCTCATAATCCCAAAAATTTTAAAACCCTTCCATGGTTAAGGCCCAATGGGCCCAATCCAACTATGCCCAAATTTAGGGTGTTACAGTAAAACAGATAAACAAGTCACACAGTAAGCTTTTAAAGCTTAGTAAGTTCGAATTACCATACAATTATCTCATCAAATCAAACCAATGTATATATTAAACCATCACATAGATCAATTCTCTCATATTCATACCATATCATCCATACCTAAAATACTCATTCATCCATTCATAGCTTTATCTATAAACTCATCAACCACAATGGTTAAATACATACCTTAGCTAACACATAGTTATTCAACTTCCAATCTACTCAATGCTCGATATTACATTTCGATCATCCTCTGATATTCGTTTAATTTATTCGTACACTCAGTGCCACATACATAACCGAAGCATATTCGTCATCGCACACTTAGTGCATATTCTTTTAACCGACTTATCTCAGTATCGCACACACAGTGCTATTCATCTCTGTTTCGATTTTAATTTTGCACACTTAGTGCCAGCTAATTCAATTTTGCACATAGCATCTCAAATCATATGCATATTCATTCCATAATACTAAAACATATCTTAATAACCTGTATAACTTACCTTGGACTTCGAACTATCGAAACGGTTGATTAATTGAGCACTTTGTCTTTGCCTCGATCTTGATCCGAACATCTCCTCTTTTGGTCTATAGACATCTAAATTCAATCCATTCAATCACCAAATCATTCATTTTAGTCCAAACACACATATTAAATGCATTTTATAAAATAGCCCTCACATTTTCACATTTTGACACTTTAGTCCTTTATTCATAAAATCATCAAATGTACATAATTATCTTGCACCCATGCCTAACCGAATTCTCACTATACTCATACTAGTCTACACATTTCATTTATTTCACATTTTAGTCCTTCAAAATGCTATTTTCTCAATTTTAGCCCTAATTAGCTAAATTCATCAAAACTCCAAGGACAAAACATGATCATTAAACATATATCTTTCATTTAACACCAACACTCATCACAAAGCTCACCATTTCATCAATGGCACATTTCATAACCATCATCAATTCACAAAATTTAAGCATGGGTTTTGTAGAGCACAAAGCAACGATTACAAAAACGTAGAAATTATCAAAAATCGAGCTCAAACATACCTTGAATTAAGCTAAGTAAATGTCAGATATCATGGAAGCTTAAACCCTTTCTTTTTCTTTCTAAATTTGGTGGAACATGAAAAAGATGATAACTATATCGTGCTTTGTTTTGTTATAATGAACATAATTATTAAATTACAAAACTAACCTTTAGCATAAAATGTATATAACATATGATATAAGGTCATTCTTGACCATTACCACCCATTTTCTTAATTAATGGGCTATTTGCAACATAAGGCCTCCTCTTTATAAAGACAACCACACTTTGGTACTTATAAATTAGCACATAGCTTTTACTCTTTACGCGATGAAGTCCTTTCTCTTAATTTGACACACAATCGATAAAATTATCACACAAAATTTTCACACAGACTATGTCACATAAAATCAACACCAAAGATAACATTAAAATATTATTCTGACCTTGAATTTGTGGTCTCGAAACCATTGTTCTGACTAAGGGTCTAAGCTGGGCTGTTACAACTCTCCTCCTTAGGGATTTTTGTCCCCGAAAATCTTACCAGTGAATAGGTGTGGATATTGCTCTCTCATAACATTCTCAGGCTCCCACGTAGCCTCTTCAGCTCTGTGTTTATGCCACAACACTTTAACTAAGGAAATTCTTTTGTTTCTCAACTCTTTGATCTCTCGTGCTAAAATTTGGATCGTTTCTTCACTATACGACAAGTCTAACTGGATCTCAACCTCAGTAGGAGCAATTAGATGAGACGGGACTGATCTGTATTGTCGAAGCATTGGCACATGAAACACGTTATGAATCTTTTCTAACTCAGATGGCAACAACAATCTATATGCAACTGGTCCAACACGCTCGATGATCTCATACGCTCCGATAAACCTCAGACTCAACTTGTCTTTTCTACCAAATCGAAGTATTTTCTTCCACGGAGATACTTTCAAGGACACTTTGTCACCAACTTCAAACTCAATATCCTTCTGTTTTAAGTCTGTATAAGACTTTTGATGATCTGAGGTCGCTTTCAAGCTGTCACGAATTACTTTCACTTTCTGTTCAATTTCTTTAATAAGATTAACCCTGTGAATCTTATTCTTACTCAGCTCGATCCAATACAATGGAGTTCGACACTTTCGACCGTAAAGAGCCTCATATGGCCCCATTTTGATACTAGATTGAAAATTATTATTGTACGCAAACTCAATCAACTGTAAATGATTTTTCCACTCACTTTCGAATTCAAGAATACAACATCTCAACATACCTTCAAGAACCTAAATGACCCACTCTGACTGACCATCCGTTCGTGGATGAAATGTAGTACTGAAATGTAATTTTGTGCCTAAAGCCTCTTGCAATTTCTTCCAAAATCGCGAGGTAAATCTCGAATCTCTATTAGATATAATAGATAGTGGCACTCTGTGCAATCTCACAATCTTGGTAATTTACAATTCAACCAATCTATCGAGTGAATAATCTATTCTCACTGGAATGAAATGGGCTGATTTTGTCAATTTATCAACTATCACCCAGATCGCATCTTTCTTTCCTGGAGATAAAGGCAATCCCGACACAAAGTCCATCGTGATTCTTTCTCATTTCCACTCAGGAACAATAATCGGCTGTAACAAACCAAATGGAACTTGATGTTCAGCTTTAACTTGCTGACAAACTAAACACTTCGACACAAAGTCAAATATATCTCATTTCATACCTTGCCACCAATAAAATTGTTTCAGATCATTATACATTTTGTACTCCCAAGATGAACAGTCAATCGACTATTATGAGCTTCGTTCAAAATTGTTTGAATCAACTTTGAATTTCTCAGAACACAAATCTGATCTCTAAATTTCAAACAATCATCACTATCAACTCGAAATTATGAATTAACATTCGATTCACTCTGAGTTCGTTTAGCCATCATTTCAACATCACTTTTCTGGGCATCACAAATATGATGTACAAACATCGGCTTAATTTTCAACTCAGCTATAATCGCACTATCATTACACAGATCTATCTGAGTACTCATAGCTCGCAAGGCACATAACAATTTCTGACTCAAGGCATCAGCTACAACATTAGCTTTACCTAGGTGGTGATCTATCACAAGTTCGTAGTCTTTCAACAATTTTAACCATCTCCTCTATCTCAAATTCAATTCTTTCTAAGTCATTAAATACTTCAAACTCTTATGATCAGTATAAATATAACATTTCTCACCAAATAAGTAGTGACACCAAATCTTTAAAGCAAACACAATCGCAGCTAACTCAAGGTCGTGCGTCGGATAATTCTTTTCATGCGGTTTTAACTACCTCGAAGCATAAACAATGACTTTACCTTCTTGCATCAGCACACAACCCAAGCCATTTAACGATGCATCACTATAAACTATAAATTCTTTGCCCGACTCAGGTTGAACTAACACTAGCGCCTCTGTCAATAATACTTTCAACTGTTCAAAACCCTGTTGACACTTTTTTGACCACTCAAATTTAACATCTTTCTGTAGCAAATTTGTCAACGAAGTCGCAATCATCGAGAAGCCTTTCACAAAATATCTATAATATCCTGCTAGTCCCAGAAAACTACGGACTTCAGATACATTTCTGGGAGGCTTCCATTCTAAAATAGCAGAGATTTTACTTGGATCAACTCGTATCCCCGCAGCTGACACAATATGGCTGAGAAAACCAACCTCACTTAACCAAAATTCGCATTTGCTAAACTTTGTATACAATTGTTTCTCACGCAAAGTTTGTAGCACAATTCTCAAATGGTCGGCATACTGCTTCTCATCACATGAGTAGATCAAAATATCATCAATGAATACCAAAATGAAACAATCGAAATACAGTCTAAATATCTGATTCATCAGATCCATAAACACTGTAGGAGAATTTATTAGTCCAAAGGCATCACTAAGAATTCGTAATGTCCGTACCTCATTCTAAAAGCATTTTTCCATACATCGAATTCTTTAACTCTCAACTGATAGTAGCCCGATCTCAAATCTATCTTAGAAAACACTATAGCTCCTCTCAGATGATCAAACAAACCATCAATACGAGGCAACAGATATTTGTTCTTTATCATCACCTTATTCAACTATCGATAATCAATACACATTCTTATAGTACCATCTTTCTTTTTCACAAATAAAACAGGAGCTCCCCAAGCTGAGAAACTCGATCGTGCAAATCCTCTGTCCATCAACTCTTGTAACTGAGATTTCAACTCTTTCAATTCGGTTGGTGCCATTCTATATGGAGCTATTGAGATTGGAGTAGTCCCCGGAACTAACTCAATTCCAAATTCAACTTCCCTAATCGGAGGTAATCCCGATAGTTCTTTAGGAAACACATCTGGAAGCTCACTAATCACAGGCACAGATTCAACTTTATTTTTTGACACTTTTGTATCAATCACATATGCCAAATAGGTTTCGCAACCCTTTCTCACATAGTTCAAAGCTTTTATTGTGGATACAACAGCCGATAACACTTTCATATCCCTGGATTCAATTTGAACTATCTCACCATTCTGACTTCTCAATACAATACTCTTCCTTTTACAATTCACAATGGCATTATGCAGAGTGAGCCAATCCATACCTAGATTTATATCGAATTCATTAAACGGTAGCAACATCAAATTAGCTGGAAAACATATATCACGGAACATCAATGGGCAATTCTTGCACACCTTATCCACCAAAACACACTTGTCTAAGGGGATCGATACTCTAACCACAAATTCAATAGACTCAATAGGTAGAATCTTATTCAATACTAGATTCACACACACATAGGAATGAGTTGAACTCGGATCTATTAATGTAATCACATCAGTATCGAATAGAGTAAAAGTACCAATTTTAACGTCTGGAGATGATGCTTCCTCTCGTGCTCGTATAGCATAATCTTGGGCAGGTGCTCTCATCCCAGACCTTATAGCTATGTCAGTAGTTCCTCTTTGACTTCCACTTACATTCCCGGCATTTCTGGGTGGTCTACCCCTAGTCGATACATTACTTGATCTCACATTCTAAACAATTTCCTCTTCGACCATCTTTGGGCAATCTCAAATAAAATGATCTCGGGATCCATATTTATAACAAATTCTATTGTTGTACTTGCCCCAGCATTCTCCCAGATGTTATCTTCCACATTGTCTGCACTCAAGTTTGTTACTTTTAGCACTATCAACACTTGATTCAATTGGAGCTTGATTTCTCGAACCAATACTTTGTCTTGTACAATCTCTACTCAGATGTCCAAATGAAGTATTTGATTTGTTGCTTGTATCTCTAATTCTCTTTGTATAAGGTTGAGAAAACTTACTCATCGATCTTTTTCTTTCATCACGAGCTTCAAAATCAACTATCTTCTTTTCTTTACTGAGCTCCTCGGCTTTGTATGCTCTTACGACTAACACAACAAATTAATTTATATCAAGTATTGACTCAATCTTATGAATTCCCGCTCGTACTTAGTAACGGACAAACAGCCTTTTTTTAGCTCTAAAAACTCTTTACGTTTCTGATCAATGAAGCGTTGACTGATACACTTCTTTCTAAATTTAGCTTGAAAGAAATCCTAGGTGATTCTCTCTCTCGGAACCACAGTTATTAATGTTTTCCACCAGTTATACGCAATATCCTTCAACAACAAAACAACACATTTTATACATTCATCAGGTGTCAACGACATCTCATCGAATACTCAAATTGTATTCTCGAGCCAAAACTTGGCTCGCTTAGTATCATCTTCAACTGTGGCCCTAAATTCTTCGGCACCGTAATTACGAATCTTATCCACAGGAGGTTTATTCAATCTGATCGAATCTACAACTTGGGGCACAACAGGTACTTGTGGGGTGGAGGTTGTGGAGCAGGCGGATTCATTCGAACGAACTCCGTAAACCACTCGCTCATCATTCAAAAGAAGGCTTGCTTAGCCTCTCCTCCCTCACCACTATCATTCGGCCTAGATGTGGCTGGTGCAGTTTCTTGAGCGGGAGCAAGTGCGTTACTCTCTACGTCATCAGCAACTGCTTGATCGAGATCTATTACTATATGAAAACACGTTTATATCTGTTAGAATTCATCACACTATCTTAATTTCATATATGGCATGTATAGCTAGACTCACAAATGCTACGTTAGTTTGAGAATTGGCTAAATCGTAGCTCTGATACCAATAAAATGTATCACTTCTAACCCGAGACCATCGCCAGAATAGGGTTAAGAGGCATTACCAAACATTCTTAACATTTCACTACCATTTCACGACACACAGTCAAACATCAATCAAACATATTCAATCACGAGTATATAATCCCTTATTGAGGTCTTCAAGACCTTAAACACGTGTTAAAAAGAGGTCGGGACTAAATTGGAACACATACAGAAATTCTCAAAAATTTAAAACTTTTTGAAGTTTTAGGGGTTACACGCCCGTGTGGGCAGGCCGTGTGCCTCCCACGGTTGCTAGACACACCCATATGTCTTCCCCGTGGTCGAATCTGATTTAATTCCATGGCCACCAAGCACGCCCGTGTACCTTGGCCGTGGTAGATCCTAACTTGGCTCCACTGCTACTAGACACGTCCGTGTGCCAAGGCCGTGTACACTTAATTAGATACTGACTTAGTCCCACGGTCACTAGGCACGCCCGTGTGCCACAATCGTGTGGCAAAATAGGCCATTTGAAATGCCAATTTGCCACCTACATAATGGTCAATCTCTACAAGCATATACAATCATAATTATCCATACAAATGACAACAAAAAACACATCAAATGAACATCATATCATTCCATTCCATTTCATTTCTAAACATGCCAATTTGTGCAACCAATTTCCATGTAAATCTAAGTATAAATCATCCATAACCTCACTAAATCACAAAGGCATCAATTCATCATTAAACTTACCATTCATAAAACTATTTCATTTCCATCAAGCTACATTAAGATATGCACCAACTACTATACTCTCTCATGTACCCTACTAACACTTAACTAGCCAAATCACATGGCTATTTACATCTCAAACATATACCAAGTGATTAGCCTATACATGCCATATTCTATTATATACATTCTTACAAAAGTACCAAAATAGATTTTTCGATAGTGTGATAGATACGCTGACAATTCCCAATCCGAGCTAGATTAACTGACACTATAAAACAGATAAACAAGTCACACAGTAAGCTTTTAAAGCTTAGTAAGTTTTAATTACCATACAATTATCTCATCAAATCAAACCAATGTATATATTAAACCATCACATGGATCAATTCTCTCATATTCACACCATATCATCCATAGCTAAAATACTCATTCATCCATTCATAGCTTTATCTATAAACTCATCAACCACAATGGTTAAATACATACCTTAGCTAACACATAGTTATTCAAGTTCCAAGCTACTCAATGCTCGATATTACATTTTGATCATCCTCTGATATTCGTTTCATTTAGTCGCACATTCAGTGCCATATACATAACCGAAGCATATTATTCATTGCACACTTAGTGCCTATTCTTTTAACTGACTTATCTCGATATCGCACACACAGTGCCAAATCAATAAGCCGAAGCTCTCATAACATCGCACACACAGTGCTATTCATCTCTGTTTCGATTTCAATTTTGCACACTTAGTGCCATCTAATTCAATTTTGTACATAGCATCTCAAATCTCATAATCATATACGTATTCATTCCGTAATACCAAAACATATCTTAATAACCTGTATTATATCCAAACTTACCTCGAACGTTGAACTATCGAAACGGTTGATTAATCGAGCACTTTATCTTTGCCTCGATCTCGATTCGAACCTGTCCTCTCTTGGTCTATACACATTCAAATTCAGTCCATTCATTCACCAAATCATTCATTTTAGTCCAAACACACATATTTAGGACATTTTATAAAATAGCCCTCACATTTTCACATTTCGACACTTCAGTCCTTTATTCATAAAATCATCAAATACACATAATTTTCTTGCACCCATGCCTAACAAAATTCTCACTATACTCATACGAGTCCACACATTTCATTTATTTCACATTAGTCCTTCAAAATGCTATTTTCTCAATTTTAGCCCTAATTAGCTAAATTCATCAAAACTCCAAGGACAAAACATGTTCATTAAACATATATCTTTCATTTAACACCAACACTCATCATAAAGCTCACCATTTCATCAATGGCACATTTCATAACCATCATCAATTCACAAAATTTAAGCATGGGTTTTGTAGAGCACAAAGCAATGATTACAAAAACATAGAAATTATCAAAAACTGAGCTCAAACATACCTTGAATTAGGCTAAGTAAATGCTGAATATCATGGAAGCTTAAACCCTTTCTTTTTCTTTCTAAATTCGGTGGAACATGAAGAAGATGATAACTATTTCATCCTTTGTTTTGTTATAATGAACATAATTATTAAATTACAAAACTAACCTTTAGCATAAAATGCATATAACATATGATATAAGGTCATTCTTGACCATTTTCTTAATTAATGGGCTATTTGCAATATAAGGCCTCCTCTTTATAAAGACAACCACACTTAGGTCTTTATAAATCAGCACATAGCTTTTACTTTTTACGCGATGAAGTCCTTTCTCTTAATTCGTCGCACAATCAATAAAATTATCACACAGAATTTTCACACAGGCTATGTCACATAAAATCAACACCAAAGATAACATTAAAATATTATTCGACCTCAAATTTGTGGTCTCAAAACCACTATTCCAACTAGGGTCTAAACCGGGCTATTACGTTTCACGGCAAATTTGGGTGAGAAATAAAGCTAGAAAATGGCTTTATTTTGTCCACACAGGTAGACACACGGGCGTGTGTCTTGACCGTGTGTGACACACGGCTTGACACATGGGAATATGGTTTGGCTGTGTGTCTTCTGCATCCTAAAATTGAGAAATAGAATGCTTAGAATTGGGCACACAGAAGGAGACACGGGCGTGTGTCTCAACCTGTATACTACATGGCCCAGAACACGGGCATGTGTCATGGTCATGTACTGCACCTAATTTTTGAAAAATAAATTAACCACACGACCTAGCACACGGGTGTGTGGCTTGTCGTATGGCACAAGTCAGGGAGTTACACGGTATGGACACGGCCGTGTGCCTCACATCGAATGCCCACACGGCCTACCTACACGGTCGTGTGACCCTATATATAAGAAAAATTTTAAAATTTTGCAAAAATTTTTCTGAGTTCCTGATTTAGTCCCAACTTGATTCAACTGTTTAAATTGGGCCTCAAGCGTCCATTCAAGGGACAATATGATTAGTTTCATACATGAATAGTAAATGACATGATTTACATAAAATTATTCTATAAATTGCGGTAATGCTTCGTAACATGTTCTGGCGATAGATACGGGTTAGGGGTGTAACACTTCTGCTTGCAAACTGCTTGCTCTTATGTTTGCTTGTTCATGAAAAAAATCTATCGGACGAAATGGACAACTACTTGTTCTTATGTGAGAACAAGAATCTATACTTATTCTTCATGAACAAGTAGTATTATCATCCTTACGTTTGCTTGTTCATAAAGCAAACACCTATGCTTGTTCTACTTACAATTATGACACTCAAGATTTTCTAGCCTCAACTGGTTGTTCTTACGTTTGCTGAATAACTAAGTTTTCTTCTTCTTTTTGGACCGACTGACCACCATTCAACATCAACTCATAGGATTGTAATTCCTTCATGAGTTGTGTAAGTGCCAAATTATTGTTCCCAAGGTTACATGCGGACCGAAAGCCTGTAAAATCCTAAGACAAGCTTTTGAGCACCATCTCAATTTGTGTGTTCTAGTCTACATTGCCTTTATTATCCTCAACCTCGAAAAAGTATCCCACAAGAGTACTCATATAGTCTTTGATCAGAGTGTTGGGCTTTTGTAGGGCATTTATCACACTAGTAAGAGCCAACTGTTGAGCCAAGGCAGCTTGGCCTCCAAACATGTCTTCTAGTTTTTCTAAAATCTCACTGGCAGTCTTACAGCTCTCTAGTTTCTTATAAAGGGTGCTAGTCATGCTTTCCAGCATTTAGCAAAGAGGAACCTCATCGAACTCCCAATCTAGCCTTAGCTTGAGTGGCTAGAAGGTATTTATTATCAAGGACTATCTTTAATTTCTCACAACTTAGGACAATCATCAGGTTCCTTTTCCATTCCTTATATTCATTTCCATTTAGTTTTTTTTTTCAATGAGTAAGTTTAATAAGGGAGTTGGAGTCATTTTTTAACTAAAATAAAACATTCATGTATTAATATCTTTGTATTAAGCAAATGTTCAAAAAATATTTTGCAACATTATGATATGAATTAAGATAATTCATGCATCTCACATTAAATATTGAAAATATTTATAAGTCATTGCAACGATAATTCCCACACTCGTTGAATCAAGCCACCTTGGGGTGATCATGATCAACTAGTAAGAACATGGATTTCCATCCAATTAGGACATGAACCTAATTTCTTAGCCATTCAGATGTACTAATAATCATTTAATGTTTGGTCATCAATCTAACTTAAGACTAGGTTCTTGTGAAGTTACTTAACTAGAATATCTTGAGAGTATAACCATCAACTAAACACCCATCACATCATGTACCACAAATGAGTCATCTTGGGACAATCTCCCCAAGTAACATGTAACTAGTTGTCCTCTTTGAAGAAAAACTTCTTAATATATCGCATGATAATACCTATAACAGGTTCAGCCAACTATCATACGATTATAAGACAATTCATCTTACTTTTAGGAAATCTCTTTAGTGATGTCTACATGACAATCCTACCTTAGGGTAGTTAAATTGTCATGCTATCACAAGAGACCATTGATGGAGGTTATAAGTCCTATTTAAGGACCTTTTCCACTCAATCTTTTAAACATGCAAGATTTTTAATGTCTGATTTCAATCATGAAGGATAAATATATGCATGAGAAGTACATTTGACATTCTTTTCCTAAACTATATGACATGCTTATCATACATATGCATGAACTATTGGGATACAAGATAGAGTTTGAATCTCATACGAACATAATGCGGTGGAAAAATATTGGTATCCCATAAACTACTAAGGGTGTCATGCAATATGTACAAATTGAAAAGGGAATAATGAAAAATTACCTTATTTCGTTAAACTTTCAGATACTAACACTTGATTTGAATCGAATCTCCAAAGGAGTTGCCTTGTTGGAAGACGACCACGCTAAAAGTATCCACACTTGAACGAATGACAAACGGTCGAATGGAATGCTAGTTCCAACTTCGCTTTCTCAAAACGTTTTTGATTTATTCTCTTGAATGGCTGATAGCCAAAAACTTGTGTTACTGGAGAAGTGTACATATATCACATATATATATAATGTTGGGTAAACCTAGATTTAAGGTTGTATATATATTTAAAACTCTTTTAAATAATTTAAAATCTATTTCCTTATCTGATAAGGAATATAAGATTTTATCTTGAATTTTAAAACTCTTTTAAATAATAATTAAATTATATTTTAATTATTATTTATCTAAAATTCTTTTAAATAATAATTAAATTATATTTCCTTATCATATAAGGAATATATCAAATCTCCTTTTATCTCGTTTATTATTAGTTCCAAATTTAGTAGGAAATAGTAACAAAATTACTATTTGTTATCATTTTGACTACAAATTTAAATTTCCAAAATTAAATTCAAATCAAAATAATAACTGATTATTACTCATAATTTAAAATAACCTTATCATTTTAAATTACTTAAAGAGAGCTATAAACTTAACCATTCTTGTTCATTCTTAATGTGCGACCCTATAGGTTCAATTAACGTTAGCAATAGGCCCAAATCATATTCGGTCCTACAAGTCATAAGTGACCTCTAGCAAGACATTACGACGACCCAAGTTAAACGAAAGCTCATGATTCGAGACAACCTAAATACAGCTCATGGCATAATCCTTTTGTCTCACAATATCTAGATAGAGTATAAGGCACGAATAAAGTCAACCTTATATCATTCTATCTTTAATTTCTTGATACCCGATTGGGCTGACAAAACGAATGAAATTGATCTCCATCAATTCATTCAAGCATGGCCATGCATTTTTCAGTCTCAATTGTCGAGAGGCCCAGAGATATTTCTCTTATAATAAGAGGGACAAATTCCATCTTAATCACTCACATCTCACTACATGATTCTAATTATATTCAAGCATAACTTTTATGGTTGCCCAGTTAAAGACAACGTTTGATTATGTCAAAACATAAAATTCCTCATATTGAGAACTATAGTGATTTCAGGTCTAAGGATTTAATGACACAACTGTTTAGAGATTTAATTTATTACTTTGATCCATGTATTAATCTCAAAACGGGTCGATCCAATATTCATTCTCAACAAATACATATGAATATGATTTGTTTCTCAAACACATACTCATCACATGTATATCTATCATATTCCTAATCTTAATTCATTGTTATTCCCACAACAACAACCGATTAGGGACATTTAGAATAAAATTATTCAATGATATTATTATATATTAAACATGAAAATTATAATAATAAATTCATTTAATCAAAATAAAGCGTCCATACAATAGGCCTAGGGCACTATTACTAACAATCTCCAACTTGCACTAGGCTCAATTATTAATGTATCTCATACCTATGAACCTAGCATGACGATCATGCTTTTCTTGTAGCAACGGCTTAGTCAATGGATCAACAACATTGTCATTGTTGGAACTTTGCATATCTTAGCATCACCTCTCTCAATGATTTCTTGAATGAGATGATAATGCCTTAGAATATGTTTGGATCACTGATGAGATCTAGTTTCCCTAGTTTATGCAATAGCACCATTATTGTCACAATAAACATCAACATGATTTGTGATGCTAGGAACCACTCCAAGGTCACTAATGAACTTCTTTATCCAAACTGCTTCCTTTGCTGCATCAGATGTTGCTATGTATAAAGCTTCAGTTGTAGAATTAGAAACAATACTTTGCTTTGAACTTTTTCGGTTGACAACACCACCATTTAAACAAAACATATATCCTGGTTGCGATCAGAAATCATCTTTGTCAGTTGGAAAGCTTGCATCTGTGTAACCACTTACAACTAGATCATCATTCAAACCGTGTAACACCCCTAACCCGTATCCATTGCCGAAATGAGTAAAAATGTAACTTATAATCATTCATTTAAAAACATTTCATAAATCATAACATAATCCATTCAAACACGTGCATATCATCCTTATTCGAGCCTTCGAGGCCTTAGAAACACTTTAAAAATGATTCGGGACTAAATCAAAACATTTAAAACTTTAAGAAAAAGTTAGAAAAATTCAAACTACAGGGGTCACACGGTCGTGTGGCCAGGCCATGTGACTCACACGGCTAAGACACACTGCTAAGACACATGCCTGTGTCTCAGGCTGTGTAACATTCGAAATAGGGACACACGATCGTGTCTCAACCCGTGTCCATGCTCCATGCTCCAGGCCGTGTGCTAGGCCATGCAACTTCTAAAAAGCAACCATTAACAACCTATGAGGGACACATGGTCGTGCTGCTCGGTAGTGTGTCACACACAACTAAGACACACGATCGTGTCTTAGGCCGTGTGGACAAGAAATAGACCAAAACCAAGCCTTTTCTTCCACCCAATTTCTACAAGTACCTATAAGCCAAATGAACCTATGATCAAGGCACCAAAACATGCCAAAACATGCTTAATAAGACCATTTCAATATACCATAAATCCATTCAACCAATATGCCATTTAGGCACCTCATTCACAACTAAGCATTCATACTTACACTTGCATCAAAATAATCATGTTTCATCCAAACAAATTTAACTAAATTCCATATCAACACATAACCTAATTGACCACATTTCAACCATACCAACACATACCACTTTGTCCATTTAAACCATGCATCAATTTGGCAATAAAAATACCAACCATCAAGACATCAAATGCCAAAAGCACACCAACCATATTACCATATTTACAAGTCAAACAGAACAACTAGTTCATCAAACACAAGTTCACCTATACATTTCATTATAACCTTGATCAGGACATCAAAATCTATGCGATAGATCTCTGACAAGCTTCCAACCCGATCGAGCTTCCGATAATCTGTAAAGTAAGAGAAAGATGACTACGTAAGCATTGAATGCTTAGTAAGCTCGTGTAAACTTTTAATCATAACATTCCATTTCAATAATAAATTTTATAAGGTAAATATAAACCTATACCCAAGTCACAAGATTTATCAAACCATAAACATTATCTCACAAATGAGTAAGTCCATCAACACCACGTATATTTATCATTCCTAGCATAGTAGAATTTTATAATACATATTACACAGTCATTAACCATTTTCATAAGACTTTGAAACCTTTCATTTACTTATTTTCCATTCCATTTACTTACTTTAGCCTAAATAATATTATCAACTCACAAATTAGTGTATTTTTTCATGACCTAGATAAATTTATCCATAGCTCAAGTAAATTTCTCCCATATAAGTAAGCCTTTTAACTCATCAATACATTTACTGTAACATCTCAAACTCGGTCTAGACGTCACGACCAATCTGGTATGTCACAGGGAAAAAGGTTGGAAAGAAACTTTGGGGATCTTGATGAAAACCGAAAGTTTGAAACTTTTTATTTCAGGTGATGTTTTGAAAGCAGTGGTTTGCCGCTTAAGAAAATTTCCAGGTTGGATTAACCGCTCATTTACTATCTATGTTAGCACTTGTGAGAAAAACATATATTTAGGTTGCAATTATTTAGAAAACTTCTTTTTAACAATTAAGTTTAAGTCGTAAAATAATGTTGTATCAAAGTGGAAATTATAATGAAAAACCAAATAGCAATTTAGAAAGGCCTTATTACATCAATTAAAATGTCTAAAAACTAAGTTTACTGAAAATAACAAACTATAGCCTCCTCTAGTCTCTTCGGCTCCCAAGTCTACGTCTTACTGATCACCTGCAAGGTTAAGCAGAGGGGTGAGTCACCAAGACTTAGTGTGTAAGTTCCCCCTTAAAATTACATAAATGGCTTCAAGCCCACAACCACATATTGGGCCTTAGCCCACACAAAAATAGCATGTACAAGAATGGATGCAATGTACCCGACCCAATCCTAGATTTCCATCCTCTACACACCACCCGTACCAGCCGATCACTCCGTGGGGATTTCTACAATCAACCCTCCATCCGCTACACTCCATATGTGGCACCTATCCACTGGTGACATAGTCACAAAATATCATATGTGGGGCCAACCCACTTGTGGTACCAAACCACTAGTGACAATCCCGAATAATCATATATGTGGGGCCAACCCACTGTGGTACCAAACCCTTGGGATGATTCTCGAAATCATCAATATGTGGTACCAAACCACTGGCAGTTCCAAACCACTGAGACTTAGTCACAAATCAAGAATGTGGGGCTAACCCTCGTGTGGTACCAAACCACTAGTGACAGTCTTACACTTCCCCCTTCTATATCATATCCAACCCATGCATACAAATGTCAACCGAATGCAACATACTGACAAATGCATAATATTATTATGGCATACTTTCATTAGCATATACATAAACAGTAGGATACTTACCTGGTACTTCAACCATGCCCATAATGGCATAACGCTTATTCATCTAGCCATTTTGGCTTTTTAGCCCCAAAGAAATTAATAACATATAATGATAATATTAAAGTGTGTAAATCTTACAGACCTGGATACGCACAGCACTATGCTATCTATGTCGACACTATCACTATCAGAGACTATTGCTATCTGCCTCTTATTCTACTCAGAAGCCAGCCCACAACCTGGTGGCCAATCCCAAACAATAGATATCATGTGCTTCTTGAACTTAGGGGCTAAGACCGCAGGACCAACCTCTCCTTTCGCTTGGCTGACATTTGAGTCCATGAACAACCTTGGTCACTAGACCAGATTAAAGCAACGAAATTGAATAAAAGTGAATAGACACTTAAAGCTAAGAGTCCTTACCTAGATCGACAAAACCCAGAGATTAAGAATCTAAATCGACTAGAACTGATTGTCCCTTTCACACTCCAATCATAATCCAAAAGTCAGAAGAACGCAAAGATAAACCCCCTACAATAGGCCAAGAGTTAGAGAATATGATTACTGCCTTCGGCACTCCACCATGAGAAGAGATGATTGAACCCAGAATGAGGACACTTACCCCGACACTAAAAAAACTGATTGGGAGTGGTGAAGAACAGGTAACGGCAATCCACTGGAACAAAAATTGAAAGAAAATGATATGAATGTCAGAGGAATTCGGCTCTCTTTGAAAGAAATCAAGAGAAGAAAAAAAGAGTGAGTAGATGTTTAGAGAGACTCTGCTAAACCAAAAAGAACTTACTAAATGTCGAAAATGTTCTGCTCTTGAAAAGAAAGGGATGGAGAAGAAAAGTGCTATCCACCAAAGGAGATTCAGCTATGGTGTTAGAGAGAAAAGAGAAGAAAATGCCAGAGTTTAAGTAGGAGATGAGGCTTTAGAGGGTTTCATCTTTGATGTTTATGGCAAAGAAAATGAAACAGAAGTAGTGAGTGGATGGTAAGGAGAGTTTCGGCCAAGCACAAAAGAAGAAGAAAATACGAAGAGTATTGGGAGGTGTTTTAGCTTTGGTGAATGGGAGAAAAGAAAATGCAAAACAAAAGGTGTGAGAGTGTTTTGGTATTTGAGAGAAAAGCAAAAATGCACAAAGTGGTATGAATGTTTCAGTTTTGCCAAAAAGAATTGAACAAAGAATGCTCTTGGTTTCTCTAGCTAGTCAAAATTCTCAATACCCCAAATGCTTCATCTAACATTTGGCCTCCCCCTTTGTAATATCCGAGATTTAGGGGTTATGCATTTTTACTTAATGTATGTAATTGCATGCTTGAGTATGATTTGAATGTGATTTGGGGGCTTTAAGAAACTTGGGATGTAGGTAGGAGCCTTAGAAGTTATTGGATTTTTAAGCCCAAAAAGGGGAACTAAGGAGCTAGGCCTTAAGGAGATTATTGTGTGGTTTAGGACACAAATAACCCAGTGGTAAGGTGCCAAGGAGACGCCACTTAGGGCCTTGTAAGGTGACGCCACAGGAAGTGAGAAGGGCCTAGGTTCGAGCAGCAAGAGAAGCATTTTGGAGTTTTATTTTTCAGCAAGGTGGATGACACAAGGACTCTGATGGAGGAGATATAGATTGGGTCTGATAGCTTAAAGATTCAGTTAAGGTAGAGTGAAAAGGGGGATTGAGTGGAGAGAAGGAGAGTTGGTCGGCCAAGGGACTTCTAGGATGACAAATTTGGTCACCTAGTAGCCAAAATCCCCTAAGCCGAATTTGTGTCACCATCACTTTCTTTATTCTTTTCTTTCTCTCAATTCTTTCTTCTTCTTTCTCACTTTAGCCGAATCATAACTGAGCCTCCATATCATTCTTTTTCTTCTTCTCACAATCATCAAAAGCTGAATACCATTCATCCTTCTCCTATTCCCTCCTTTCACTATTGCCCGAACCTCTATTGTTTTCCTAAAGCCATTGCCGAAATCCTTCAATCTTATCCCTTCTCAGTTTTTGGCTGAATAACAACCAAGCAGAGATCTCCCTTGATCTCTTCTCAAATTGGTTTGGGGATAGGTAAGTCTAAATCTCCACCATTCTTCCTTATTTCCTCTCTGTCGACATGTGTAGAACAAAAGCCGAATTTCAGCATTTGTCTTGACTTTTAATCAACCATGCAATCGGTTTTCTTTTAGGATTTTTGAGATTTTGAAGCAGTAGATCGGGAGCATCTTTTCCTTGTCAATAGTTTTGGTAAGTCAGTGGTAAGGTTTGTACTGATTCAATTCATCTCTTAGTTATCTGAAAAGCCGAAAGCTAACCATTTGAATATACTAGTGCTTAGCCGATTTCAAGGAAGTCTTATCACGTAGTTTTGGGATTTTGGTAGCAAGGTAAGGATTTTGGTCACGTTAACCCTTCGGGATTTGCTATGTAGCCGAATGGCTCTTTGCTAATATGCTTAGTGTTGGCTGAATGTAGGAAAAAGGGATCTAGAGCATTAGATTGGGATTTTTGTGATTTGGTAATCACGTTAGAAATCAGGTGTGTAACCCTACACTAAATTCCCGATAGTCTAATAATAATTATGTTAATCATGTGTTAGTGAAGTGACGAATAAATATGGCTAAGGGTACCATTTAATGGTACTATGTATTGATCGTTACCCTTAACACTCGTAAATAATGTTTAACAACATTGATGTGAAAAAATATGAAATTCGTTATGATTTTGGGGTAAGGTAAATTGCATGATAAATAGCATGTTTTGTATGTTGCATGGGCATATGGGTGATTATGTTAAAGGGAAGTGATCCGTGGTTTCTACCACATTATCGGTGACTATGTCACATATTATGAATCTGGTGACTCTGTCACATTATCCGTGGCTATGCCACAATTATAAGGGCGATGTGCGTTGATTGCGATGGATCGCCTTCGATGGTGTGTAGCGAATGGAGGGTCGATTTAGTAATCCCCACGGTGTGATTGGTAGGTACAGGTGATGTGTAGAGGATGGATATCTAGGTGGGTTTGGGTTGCAGCATTGCTTATATTTGCTCATATGTGATATGATATGCCTTATATGTTTTGGGACTCTGTGATGGTTGTTACACATTGAGTCTATTGACTCACCCTTCGTGGGCTAACTTTTGCGAGATGGCACTTAGTGAATGGACCGAATTGGCGGGAACTTAGTGGTGGCCATGCATGACTCAATTTTTCTTGATTTTCTTATTAAGTTTATTTTGGTTTATTTTGGGATATATTTTGATGTAATAAGGCCATTATCACTTAACTGTTATATTTATGTGTTTTAAATTTCTACTATGATACAAACAACTTCAATTGTTTTGAAACTCAAACGCCTACGGTTTTCAAGTTAATAATAATAATAATAAACTTTAAAAATTCAGCATTTCTTTAACTTGTAACTTTTGAAATATTAAATTATTGTTTTAGTACAAAATTAAATTTCAACTCAATTTTTAACTTGAGAACAATCCCAAATCTATTTTCTTCAAAAACCAACAAGATTTTCAAAATGTCATTACGAGGCTTAACTACGTTTTACTCAAGGAGCATGCCAGATCCGGTCAGGGCTTGTGGGCCGAGTTAGGGGTGTTTCAGTTTGGTATCAGAGACCGGTTCAAAACTCGGCCTTGAGGGATTTTGGGCCCAAAATGTTTTTATTATTTTAAAAAGTTAGGTTTTACTAAAGAAAGAGTAGGTTTTCTGGCATGGCACCTGAGTCTCGGCCCGAAGTCCACCAGGTAAGTACCCCTAGCCATTATGTAATTTGTATGTGGGTATCATGGGGCGTAGATTAGTAGATTAGGAGCTAATGAACCCTAGGATTAGGTTACTCCAACATAGAATTGCATAAAATTTAAAGTCTAACGGAGTTAAGGGTGTGGCAACCATTGTGCGCATGTCTAGGATTGGATTCAGGGGGAGCTTGGTATTTAAGCAGTCCTAGTGACTCACCTCCTCTCCGCTCGAATCCTACCTGGTGCGTAGTAACGGTTCACCCTAACCAAGAGGACTTAATCACAGGCTAAATTCAATAATTAAAACTCAAAAGGACCAATCCCCTTGTTTTGTACAATCCTAAAATCAAACCTTGGTTATAAAACTTCCAAAGTACCCCTGATTTGTAAATTGACCAAATTACCCCTAACTTGTAAAATTACTAAAATACCCACAGTGTGGAAAGTTGCCGAAGTAACCCCGAATTGAAAATTTCCAAAATACCCTTATTTCGTAAAATACCTGGAACCATATTTTACAAAAATTACTGAAATACCCCTGGTTTGTAAAATTACAAAAATACCCTCAGTCTATAAAATTACCATATTACCCTTGAATCTTCTTACCAAAATATTCCTATTTTGCAAGAAAAAAAAACCAAAAATCCCTATTTTGTGAAATTTTCAAATACCCTAATTTGGAAAATTACCAAAATACGCCTATAGGACAAATTACGAAAATACCCTTGGGTAGTGGAGAACAACAACAATGACAACCACAACACTTCTCTATAATGAACGTAAGTTCATGAATGGTGATGATCGAATGAATGAACTTGAGACTGTAGTGTGTGTATAAATTCAAAAGAACTACTTTTTAGAACTATTAATCATAAGACTGTTCACGATAAATCAGTGGAAAGAAATAATGATTCATTAAATTCTTAACCAGATAAACGTAATTCAAAAGAATGAGTTCTAGAGGACGTGGTCGTAATGTGCGTGGCCGTGGTAGAGGTTGAATGATCATGTCAGAACCCGTTAGGTCTGGTCAAGGGTCCGAGGATGAAATGCCACCACCACCAGCTACTGGTGTTGAATATCAAGATCAGACGGGGGATGATTGAGTATCGCAGGCGATGCTGCGAGTTCTTGAAAGGGTGGCTGGAGTAGGTGGAGGTATGGGAGCTCAAAAATGCATGCAGTGACTCGAGCGGTGGAGCCGAGTTTTTACGTGGTATATCGGTGTGGCGTAATACTGGTGAGTATTGGTTGGAGGCGACAGGCGAATTATGGATGATTTGGACGACTCTCGAGGAAAAAGCGAAAGGGGTAGTGTCGCTACTCGTGATGAGTCATACCAATGGTGGCTCATGGTTCGGGATGGTGCTACAGTAGATGATCTCACTTGGGAGTATTTTAAGGCGGCGTATCAGAAAAAGTATATTGGGACTAGCTATGTTGATGTGCAAAGGAAGGTGTTTCTGAGGCTGGTCCAGGGGAATAAGTCTGTAGCGGAGTATGAGGCAGAATTCCTAAGGTTGAGCCGATACGTTCGAGGCATCGTGGCTACGGAGCATGAATGATGTGCCCGATTTAAGGACGGACTGAGGGATGACTTGAGATTGTTGATTGCTCCACAGCAGGAGCGAGAGTTTGTTGTGTTGGTGGAAAAGGCTAAGGAGTCTGTAAGACAGAACACGGACAAGAATAGGCAAAAGAGAGGTTTTGGATCATCAGGGTCATCTGGGAATGTCCAAAAGAGACATACAATGGATGGGTCGCGAGGTTAGCAAGTTGATATGGGAGGACAGTACCGTACTTGTGCTCAGTGTGGAAAGATGCACTTGGGAGAGTGTTGGAAGAAGATCGGAGGATGTTTCAAGTGTGGGTCCAAGGATCACATGATCGGGGGCGCCTATGAAAGCAGACGGAGTGACCAAGAAGCTGTGGTCTTAATCAGTCGAAAAGGTGGATGACAACCACCACGGGTCGTGGTCCGGTGGCGAGGTAATGGCTCGGAAGAGGTTGGGGAACAAGGCGAGGTGTTGGTAACACGAAGGCGAGACAATGGGTCTAGTGTATGCGATTCATCGAGGGAGGATGGTGGCCTTTTGATGTCATAACGGTATGTTCCTTATCTTTGGATTACCCTTTATTGCGTTGATAGATATTGGGTCAACTCATTCATACATTGCTAGTAAGGTGTCTGGAACTCTGCATGTGAACTCTGAGACTGTACCTAGGAAGAGGATTGTACTTAGTCCTTTAGGGCAATTAGTAGAATTAGATAAACTCTTTAGGGCAGTACCTTTGGAAGTTCAGGGGGCGCAATTTCCAGTCGACTTAATGGAGTTGCCATTTGAGGAATTTGATCTAATCTTAGGCATGGACTGGTTAGTGAAGTACCATGCGAATGTGGATTGTGCTGCTAAGCGCATGTCGTTAAGAACTCCTGACAACAAGGAGATTGTGGTGATGGGTGAGAAACGGAATTGCTTGTCGAATGTGGTATTTTCCTTTAAGGCAGAGAAGATGGTGAGAAAAGGGTGTGCAGCTTTTCTGATGTTGATCAGTGCCTTGGAGGCTAAGGAAGCAGCTGTAGGAAGAGTTAGAACAGTAAGGGAATTTGTGGATGTCTTTCCGGAGGAGCTGCTGGTTACCCCTGAATAGGGAGGTGAAGTTCAAAATTGATTCACTGCCGGGTACAGCTCCTGTGTCAATTGCTCCATACCGAATGGCACCAAAGGAGTTAGTAGAGCTTAAATCCCAGATCCAAGAGTTACTCGATCGTGGGTTTATTAGACCTAGTGTGTCTCCATGAGGAGCACCAATCCTATTTGTGAAGAAGAAGGGCGAGACTATGCGCATGTACATAGACTACCGGCAGTTGAATAAGATGACCATCAAGAACAAGTATCCATTGTCGAAGATAGACGACTTGTTCGATCAGCTTAAGGGGGTCGCAGTATTTTTGAAGATAGATCTAAGGTCAGGATATCATCAGCTTAAGGTGAAGGAGGTAGATATCCATAAGACCGCTTTTCGGACAAGATATGGGCATTATGAGTTCTTGGTAATGCCGTTCGGATTGACAAATGCCCTAGCTACGTTCATAGACATGATGAATCGGGTTTTCCAACCCTACTTGGACCAGTTCGTTGTTGTGTTCATAGGCGATATCTTGATGTATTCCAAGTCTGAGGAAGAACATGATGAGCATCTCCGAGTTGTGCTGCAAGTATTAAGGGAAAAGAAGCTATATGCCAAGTTTAGCAAGTACGAATTTTGGCTGAAGGAAGTTACGTTCTTAGGGCATGTGGTGTCTGTTGAAGGAATAAGGGTGGATCCTCGGAAGATTAAGGCAGTATTGGATTGGAAACCACCTAAGTCTGTGGTGAAAGTTTGTAGTTTCTTAGGACTAGCAGGCTACTACAGGAGCTTTGTTGAGGGATTCTCGTCAATAGCAGCACCTTTGACGAAGTTGTTAAGGAAGGAGGTACCTTTCGTATGGGCGGATAAGCAACAGGAAAGTTTTGAGAAGCTTAAGAAAGTTTTGACAGAAGCTTCGATTTTGATTCAGCCTGAGGCAGGGAAGGACTATGTGGTATATTGTGATGCTTCCCATACAGGATTGGGATGTGTTCTCATGCAAGACAGGAAAGTGGTCGCTTATGCGTCTCGACAATTGAGGCCTTATGAGGTTAACTATCCGACGCATGATTTGGAGTTGGCGGCGGTAGTATTCACTCTAAAAGTATAGAGGCACTACTTGTATGGAGAAAGGTCGGTGATCTACACGGACCACAAAAGTCTGAAGTATTTGCTGACTCAGAAGGAGCTGAATTTGAGACAGCGTAGGTGGGTGGAGTTGTTAAAGGATTACGATTGCTCAATAGAGTATCATCCGGGCAAGGTGAATGTAGTGGCAGATGCCCTAAGTCGGAAAGTGGTGTCGGAGTTAAGGGTGATGTTTGCACATTTGAGCCTCTATGATGATGGAAGTTTGCTAGAGGAATTGCAAGTGAAGCCGACATGGCTAAGTCAGGTTAAGGAGAAACAATTGGTAGACAGTGAACTAAGTGCTAAGCTACTACAAGTACAAAATGGGGAATTGGAAAATTTTGGTGTAAGCGGTGATGGAGTCTTTGTGTTTTCGGGCAAGGTGCGTATCTGTGAAGGACGAAGAGTTAAGGCAAAAATTCTTGAGAATCGCATAGTGGCCCTTATGCTATGCATCCGGAGGAAGTAAGTTATATAGGATTCTGAGAGCAGTTTTGGTGGCACGGTCTTAAGCGGAAGATTCTGAGTTTGTAGGAAGTGCTTAATGTGTCGACAAGTCAAATTTGAACACCAAGTACCATCAGGATTACTTCAGCCAATAAAGATTCCGCAATGGAAGTGGGAGAGAATTACCATGGACTTCGTTAGTGGGCTTCCCCTTTCGCCTACTAAGAAGGACTCGGTATGGGTGATATTAGATCGGTTGACGAAGTCTGCACATTTCATACTAGTGCGAGTTGACTATTCATTGTAGAGATTGGCAAAGTTGTATGTAGCAGAAATCGTGAGGCTGCACAGAGTGTCGGTGTCGATTATCTCGGATAGGGATCTGAGGTTTACATCTCGGTTTTGGAAAGTATTACATCAAGCTTTGGGCACCGGTGGACTTCATCTGACATTCCATCCATGATCGGACGGCCAATCTGAGCGGGTAATTCAAGTGCTAGAGGATATGTTGAGAGGTTGCGTGATAGACTTCAGAGGGAGTTGGGAGGAGTTCTTGCCTTTAGCGAAATTTACGTACAATAATAGCTATCAAGCAAGTATTCGGATGGCACCGTATGAAACGCTGTATGGATGGAAGTGTCATACTCCTACATGTTGGACAGAATTGGGAGAACGTCAGGTTTTGGGTCCAGAAATGGTGGCAAAATCGGAAGAAAAGGTTAAGGTAATTCAGACATGGTTGAAGGAGGCATCTGACTGAAAAAAGTCATCTGTGCAGATCTTAAGCGGAAGGAGATTGAGTTTCTTTGTGGGAGATTATGTGTTTCTCAAAGTTTCACCGTGGAAGAAGGTGATGAGATTTGGTCACAAGGGAAAGTTAAGTCCTAGGTTTATAGGACCTTATCGGATCTCAAGCGGGTTGGACCGATGAGCGTGTCGGTTAGAATTGCCTTCAGAGTTGAAGCAGATGCACGATGTGTTTCACGTTTCGATGCTACGTCGTTATCGGTCGGATCCATCTCATATAATATCGGTTGAGGAGGTGGAGCTGAGACCAGATCTGTCCTATGAGGAAGAGCTGATTCAGATTCTGGAACGAGATATGAAGGTGCTTCGGAGGAAATCAGTTCCTTTAGTCAAAGTGTTATGGCGTAACCATGGATCGGAGGAAGCTTCATGGGAGCCAGAGGAAACAATACGACAGCAATACCCTCACTTATTTTAGTCAGGTAATTTTGAGGTCAAAATTATTTTAAGGGGGTAGAACTATAATATCCAGGGTTTAGGGGTTATGCATTTTTACTTAATGTATGTAATTGCATGCTTGAGTGTGATTTGAATGTGATTTGGGGGCTTCAAGAACCTTGGGATGTAGGTAGGAGCCTTAGAAGTTATTGGATTTTTAAGCCTAAAAAGGGGAACTAAGGGAGCTAGGCCTTAAGGAGATTATTGTGTGGTTTAGAACACAAATAACCCAGTGGTAAGGTGGCAAGGAGGCGCCACTTAGGGCCTTGTAAGGTGACGCCACAGGGAGTGAGAAGGGCCTAGGTTCGAGTAGCAAGGGAAGCATTTTGGAGTTTTATTTTTCAGCAAGGAAGAAGGCGGTGGTGGGCGGCACAAGGACTCGATGGAGGAGGTATAGATTGGGTCCGACGACTTAGAGATTGGCTAAGGTAGAGTGAAAAGGGGATTGAGTGGAGAGAAGGAGAGTTGGTACTAACGGACTTCTAGGATGACAAATTCGGTCACCTAGTAGCCAAAATCCCTAAGTGAATTTGTGTCACCATCACTTTCTTTATTCTTTTCTTTCTCTCAATTCTTTCTTCTTCTTTCTCACTTTAGCCGAATCATAACTGAGCCTCCATATCATTCTTTTTCTTCTTCTCACAATCATCAAAAGTCGAATACCATTCATTCTTCTCCTATTCCCTCCTTTCACTATTGGTCGAACCTCCATTGTTTTCCTAAAGCCATTGCCGAAATCTTTCAACCTCATCCCTTCTCAGTTTTTGGCCAAATAGCAACCAAGCAGAGATCTCCCTTGATCTCTTCTCAAATTGGTTTGGGGATAGGTAAGTCTGAATCTCCACCATTCTTCCTTATTTCCTCTCTGTCGACATGTGTAGAACAAAAAGCTGAATTTCGGCATTTATCTTGACTTTTAATCAACCATGCAATCGATTTTCTTATAGGATTTCTGGGATTTTGAAGCAGTAGATCGGGAGCATCTTTTCCTTGTGAGTAGTTTCGGTAAGTCAGTGGTAAGGTTTCGTACTAATTCAATTCATTTCTTAGTTATCTGAAAAGCCGAAAGCTAACCATTTTAATATACTAGTGCTTATCCGATTTCAAGGAAGGCTTATCATGTAGTTTCGAGATTTGGGTGGTAACCGAATCGGTAGCAAGGTAAGGATTTTGGTCGCATTAACCCTTCAGGATTTACTGTGTAGCCGAATGGCTCTTTGCTAATATGCTTAGTGTTGGCCGAATGTAGGAAAAAGGGATCTAGAGCATTAGATCGGGATTTTCAGGATTTGGAAATCGTGTTAGAAATCCAGTGTGTAACCCTACACTAAATTCTCGATAGTTTAATATTAATTATGTTAATCATGTGTTAATGAAGTGACGAATAAATATGGCTAAGGGTACCATTTAATGGTACTACGTATTCAGGTACGTTACCCCTTAACACTCGTAAATAATGTTTAACAACATTGATGTGAAAAAAATGTGGAATTCCGTTATGATTTTGGGGTAAGGTAAATTGCATGATAAATAGCATGTTTTGTATGTTGCATGGGCATATGGGTGATTATGTTAAAGGGGAAGTGATCTGGTGGTTTCTACCACATTATCTGGTGACTATGTCACATATTATGAATCTGGTGACTCTGTCACATTATCTGGTGGCTATGCCACAATTATAAGGGCGATGTACAGTTGACTGCAGTGACTGCCTTCGATGGTGTGTTTCGGATGGAGGGTCGATTTAGTAATCCCCACGGTGTGATTGGTAGGTAGGGTGATGTGTAGAGGATGGATATCTAGGTGGGTTGGGGTTGCATCATTGCTTATATTTGCTCGTATGTGATATGATATGCCTTATATGTTTTGGGACTCTGTGATGGTTGTTACACACTGAGTCTGTTGACTCACCCTTCGTGGGCTAACTTTTTGTAGATGGCACTCAGTGAATGGACTGGGTTGGCAGGAACTTAGTGGTGGCCATGCATGACTCAATTTTTCTTGATTTTCTTATTAAGTTTATTTTGGTTTATTTTGGGATATATTTTGATGTAATAAGGTCATTATCACTTAACTGTTACATTTATGTGTTTTAAATTTCTACTATGATACGAACAACTTCAATTGTTTTGAAACTCAAACGCCTACGGTTTTCAGGTTAATAATAATAATAAACTTTAAAAATTTGGCATTTTTTTAACTTGTAACTTTTGAAATATGAAATTATCGTTTTAGTACAAAATTAAATTTCAACTCAATTTTTAACTTGAGAACAATCCCAAATATATTTTCTTCAAAAACCACCAAGATTTTCAAAATGTCATTACGAGGCTTAACTACGTTTTACTCAAGGAGCATGCCAGATCTAGTCAGGGCTTGTGGGCTGGGTTTGGGGTGTTTCACCCTTAACAACACTAACCCAAACCCCCACACACACACTTCCCACGTTCGGCCAAACACTCTCCCTCTCTCCCAATCCCATGATTCTCTCCAGCGATCACTCTCCACTCTCCATTCAAACCTATTGACCCCTTCTTCCCCCTTAAATTGCTCTTTTCCTTTCATTCAAATGTGTTGACCTATTCAACACTCATCCACCAGAGTCCAAGCTGAGAGGAACTCTCCCCCACCTTGGCGTCAAAAAGAAATCCCTCAAGGGGGATCTACGCAGCTTGAACCTACTCCCTGCCGGCTTCCTTGAGGCGTCACCTTCCTGAGCTTTAAGTGGAGCCTCCTTGCCACTTCACCAATAGACTCCTTGTGTCAAGACACACAAACACCAACCCTTAAGTCCTATCCCATTCAGCTCTCCCCTAAAGTTCCCAAAAAGCAAAATTTTTACTAAGGCTTCGGCTTACCCCTAAGCCATTCCTGGACCCCAAAGTACCCTAAACTAGCATGACAAACATAGCATTCACAGACAAACACACAAATGCATAGCCCCTAATTTAGGATGTTACATTTACATTATCACATTATATCCTAATTAAGAAATTACTATTTCATTACATTTCCTTACATGTATCACTTGTATAATACAAGACATAAGCATAAACATCAACCAATTACACAAGCTTGACACAAGCCTATATATATCACCATCAATATACAAGTTAGTGGATCAACTCATAAATCCCTTAAAATAACATAAGGTAATTCATATACATGAATAACATCATTTGAAATCATCAATTTCATGAACATAAATATACTTTTATGGAACATTACCTTTTCATTCCTTTTCTTACTTATCTCATCTGCATAGTACAAAGTATAAACATAAAATTAACCATATTGTTCCTGTCATCCAAAATCTCATTCGGTGAATTGTAACATTCAATTCAAACTCAAATATATGACAATTCTATCAAAATCACTAAACAAGTTACCTTACCAAAATTTACAATCCGATGAACGACTTACGAATACGAGTACATCGATAATCCAACCATAACACTCCAGATGCTCATACTAGCCAATCCCTCCAAAACACACCAAGTACTCACAAGAGTTAGTCCAACCGGGACACGACAATGCTTAAAAGAGCTAATCCAACCAAAACATGCCAATGCTAAAAAAAAAGCTAATTCAACCGAAACACGCCAAACAGAGAGTATAACACGAGAGTTCGCAACAAATGCTAAACCTCGGTTTACTTGGAAAACTATATATATATATATATATATATATATCACTCCCAAACAATATCCACTCCAAATCCCCCGTAACATACTAAATCTCAATTGTACTCTATCCTGCATTCAATTCGAAATAAACATCAACATTCAATCGCATTTCCTAAATTTATTTCATCACCAACAATTAAACATATCATTTGCATCATCTAAATTATTCAAAAATTCATATAAATGTTAAATTTCAAATCGTTCGAACTTACCTAGCAAAATTGCAGAAATGTCAAAGTACAGGGTTTTTTGGTAATTTTTTATTCTCCTCGATTTCCCACTCGATCTTAATCTAAATTAATAATTTCATTCAATTTATTAATTTAGATAGTAAAAAAAAATTACTTTAAGCAATTTAGTCATTTTGACATTTTACAAAGTCACCCTTAACATTTTACTTTTATTCAATTTAGTCCTTCAACCTAAAAAATTCAAATTAACCATTTTTATTGCAATCTCATAACATTCAAATATTTTTAGCTTCCATTTCAGCCTATTTTTGCAACAATTTCACATCAAGTCCTTGTACTTTTATTATTTTAACAATTTAGTCCCTAATCGATAAATTCATCAAAAATCAATTAACAAAATACTTATAAATAACAAATAATACCTCAAATTCATCATTTAGCATCTAAAATCACAAGATTCATCAATGAAAAAATTTAAAGTCTCTAACAGTTTCAAAAACGAAGGTACGGGCTAGCTGGACCTAGTTGTAACGATCTTAAAAACATAAAAATTACTAAAAATAAGATCGATTATACTCACATGCAAAGGAATAAAGCCAAAACCGAAACGTCCTCCCTATCTATTGTTTTTGGTCTAGTGAAGAAGAAGAATTGAAGTTAAAATGTTTTAATTTCACTTTAATTTGCTTTAATTTCCATTTAATTACAAAATTACCATTAAATTTATATTATTTAATTCATTTTCAACCATTATGTCGTCCCACCATGTTTAGAATGGTTAATTTACCATAGTAACCCTTCCACTATATTCATTAAGCCATTTAATCATTCATATCTAATAGTGATCAAGTTTTACATCCTTTACAATTTAGTCCTTTTAACTAATTAACTATCAAAACATTAAAATTTCTTAACGAAACTTTAATACAACCTTAATAACATTTTGTAAATATTTATAAAAATATTTAGATCTCATTTTATAGAAACAAGGTCTCGATACCTCATTTTCTAAAATCACTTGACTTGAGGATCTTCCCTTTAAACTTAATTAATCATTTCTATAACATAAATTACCATATCAAAAACTTTTTTAAAATTGTATTTGACTCGTAAATATTAAATGATTATATTTATGAACTTACTCGTCAGATTTGTGGTCTCGACACCATTGTTTCTGACACCACTAAAAAATGGGTTGTTATAAACCGCCATACACCAAGAACACATCCTTGGATCTTCTTAAGTACTTAAGTGTGTTCTTTACAGTTGTCCAGTGACTCTCACTGGGATCTAATTTGTATCTACTCATTATCTTAAAGCATAAAAGACATCTGGTCTAGCGCATAACATGGCATACATGGTATATATGATGGATCTTATTCCTGAAGCATAAGGAATTTTACTCATGCGGTCTCGGTCATATTTTTGTGTTAGGACACTGAGTCTTGTTAAGATTAATACCAAGAGACATGCAAGAATCCTCTTTTGGAATCTTGCATTCTGAACCTTTTCCATACTTTGTCTATGTAAGCACTTTGACTTAGACCAATCAACCTTTTAGATCTATCTCTATGGATCTTTATCCCAAGGATGTAGGCTACTTCTCCTAATTCTTTCACTGAAAAAAACTTCCCTAACCAAGACTTGATATTTAGCAAGGTAGGAATGTCATTTCCAATGAGTAAAATGACATCTACATATAAGACCAAAAAGGAAACTACACTCCCACTAATTTTCTTGTAAACACAAGGTCCATCTTCATTTTTGATAAATCCAAAATCTTTAACTGATTCATCAAAATGAAGATTCTAACTTCGTATAGCCTGCTTCAAACCATAAATGGATTTTTGAAGCTTGCATGCTTTACCAAAATTCTCTGTGTAACACCCCAAACCCGGCCTAGAAGTTAGGCCCTAATCTGGCGTGTCACATTGAAGTGTTTTTCGAAAACCATGTTTTCATTGAAAACCCTTCTTGTTTAAAAGCTTAAGTAAAATCCCAGTTAAGTTAGTTTAGCTAATTTTGGCAATTTTCTAATTTTGCCCTTATTTCACCCATTTCCTGATTTTTCTCAACTATTGCCACCCAAAATATCTCTTTTGGGCTTATTTTCACTTTAGGTCCTTCCTTATTTGACAATTAAGTTCTTTAATCCTTCTAGCAACTTTTACACCTTTGTCAATTTAGTCCTTTTTATTTAATTAACCACCCAAATGTCAAAATTTTATAACAAAATTTTACTACTACCTTATTGACATTCCATAAATATTTATAAAAATATTTATGACTCGATTTATAACACCGAGATCTCAATACCTCTTTTTCTCAATTATTGACCAAATAAATCTTTATAAAACACAATTTACTATTTCAAGAATCTTTTAAAAGCTACATTTGGCTCGTAAATATTAAATAATATAATCTACGAGTTCATTTGTCAGATTTAGTGGTCTCGAACCACTATTTTCGACATCGCTAAAATTTGGGCTATTACACATAGAGTGACTCGAACTCAAGCTCCCTTGCCACCTTAGTGACGCCACAACCATCAAGCCACAAGCTCTTTTTGTGGTACATTTTAATCTTAATTATTTAAAAGGCTTACCTCCAAGTACCAAGGGTTTTATTCACTTAAAACAAAAATTTAGATAAACCCCAGGTTTGAACCCAAGACTTCTCCAACACTCCCAAACACTCCTAATCATTTAACCATTAAAGCAAACATGCAGTTTATGACAATTCTTGCACACATAAACCTTTATGTGTAGTCTCTTAGTGGCTCCCACGCACAAGGCCCAATCCTACTAGGCCCAAATTCAGGGTGTTACAACTCTCCCATCCTTAAAGAAATTTCATCCTCAAAATTTCCAACTCTCAGAACAGTTGCACAACCCAAACTACACCACTGCGCTTCCACTGCGCACTCAAATTCCAAAACATTACCTCTTACGCACACCCAAAATACCTATCCACTAGAGTACATATATATCATACAAATACAATTTCCATATCCACAACATCACACAGAATAAATACAAAATCTAAATTTAAGCATCACAGTACAGTCTAATATCTAAAGTAATCACAGTGCTACCTATTGCATAACAGCAGACAATGGTATTCAAAGAACTTACAAATTTGGCGTCGGAGACGTGGTGAACCACACTTTCAGAAAAATAGTCAATACAACATTTCAAAACTTTAACTCTTTTCAAACCTTTTTGAAACAATTCTTTTGGAAATTCAATTTTAAGGACCCAATCCACAGTCGGGCTTTGCAACCTAGCTCTAATACCACTAAATGTAACACCCCAAACCCAGCTTAGAAGTTTGGCCCGAATCTGGCGTGTCACATTGAAGTGTTTTTTCAAAAACCATGTTTTCAACCCTTCTTGTTTAAAAGCTTAAGTAAATCCCAGTTACGTTAGTTTATTTTTAAAACGTGGTACATTGAAAAATTATTAGCTTTATTCCCAAAATATCTTTTCAGTTACGGAAGCTAATTATAAAAGTAGTTGATTTACGAAAAAGATTAAGTCACGAAACCATTTCGAAAATGTTGCGAAAACGTAATGTTGTTTTTAAAATAGTTAATATTTTGAAAACTATGATTTACTTCTAATGGATATAATTCAAAGTAAATAAAAACCCAAAGTTAAAATCCAGAAACTTAAAGAGGCCTTATTACAACCCCAAATTAAAATTCTTGAATGTAAATAATCAAGACGGAAAACATAAGCAGTGTGTGGCCTTCTCCGAGTCCCTCACAACACCGATCCTCCTAACGCTAGGGATTACCTGCATAGTTAAAAATGGGGTGAGTTTATGAAAACTCAGTGTGTAATCCCCTTACTAGAGTAGCAGTCAGTATACGAAAACAGACCAAAATAGTCTGGGCCAAAGCCCACTACAATATCATTTGGGTCACAGCCCATAACATAATCAATTGAGCCCAGCCCAAACCAATAACAGAACAAGTGGGCCTAAGCCCAGTACAGTGATAGATCTTATAAATAGATATGCAACAGTATGAGGATGCATCCCACCCCGGTCCAACCAATACACCACCAGTACCAACCCTACACTTACGTGGGGATAAAATCAACCCACCCAACCAACACACCAAGGTTAGCACCGGTTGCGGCACTAAGTCAACAGAACGGCTCGGTGCCGTAGACAGAATGGCTAAAAGCCATAAATATCACAGCAACACTGCCAGTTAACAAAACAGCTAAAAGCCATAAATAGAATGGTTATAAACCATAATTAGGATGGCACAGAGCCATAATCAGGATGGCACAAAGCTATAGATAACTATAATAAGTTTGGCATATAGCCATCAGCAACGGTAATATAATCGGCACACGCCACTGGTAATTATGATTGACACAGAGTCATCAATATATATGTTAAGTACATAGCCACAGGTAAATACAATTGGCACAAAGCCATAATCAAGATAGCACAGAGCCATATTTAGGTTGGCAGAGAGCCATGATTAGATTACGCAGCTTTAAGCCGTCCGTCGGTCCACAGTCATTTCATGCGACCCGTGTGACCTTAACAGATCAATATTGGATTCATAGTTGTCTCATATGACCCGTGCGACCCTATCAGAACTTCCTCCGTATCAATGTCCCAACCCCATGCAATATGTCGTGTATGTCATGCTCAATCATTACACGTGTATGCAAAATGGCCATGCTCAATAATAATCATTTAGACATATATTAAAAGGATATCAGTCATACAACCATCGTCAAGTCAGTTAAAACACAGTCATACAATCCCAGTCAAATCAGTCAAATCATAGCACAAGTCAGTCATTTACCCACAATGGCAAAATAGTCATTTTACCCTATAAGGGAATTTTGATAATCTTACCCTTCAGGGTTATTTCAATAATTCTACCCTACAGGGTATTTAGGTAATTTTGCAAACCAGGGGTAATTCGATAATTTCACAAATCGAGGGTATTTTAGTAATTTTACGAATCGAGGTATTTCGATAATTTCACAAATCGAGGATATTTTGGTAATTTTACAAATTAGGGGGTATTTCGATAATTTTACTAATCAGGGGTATTTTGGTAATTTTACAAATTGAGGGTATTTTGGTGATTTTACAAATTAGGGGTATTTCAATAATTTCACAAATTAGGGTATTTCGATAATTTCACCAATCGAGGGTATTTCGATAATTTTACAAATTAAGGGTATTTCAATAATTTTACTAATCAAGGGTATTTCGGTAATTACAAATCGGGGGTGTAACATCCTGAAATTTGGGATTTTATGTTTTGCATTATACCATGCGATAGGCTTGTTAAGAGTGTTAATTGTGTATGTTTAGGGGTCCTAAGAAGGCATGGAGTTGAGTTGAGCCTTAGTAAAATTTTTGTGTTTTTGCACTTAAAGGGGAGAAGGTAAGTGGCATCAAGACTTAAAAGAATAAGTGTGTATTTTGCTAGCATAAGTGGAGCTAGTAGCAGAGTGGTGTGGCGTCACATAAAGGGGCTTGAGGGGTGGAGTTCGAATCTCACCTATTGTAATTTTTTTGATTAATTTTTGTGCTTCTTTTCCAAAGTGTCAGCCATGGTTCTAAAGAAGGTAAGGAAGACTTTCTAATGATGGAAAGAACACTAAGGAGAAGAGTAAGGAGGAGATCAAGGGAAAAAGAAGGAAAAAGTAAAGGAATTGTGGTAAAAGGGGGATATGTTGGCCGAATCTTAGGGAGGTGCTTGAGGAAAGAATATTTGGTCAACCTTTACCTTTATGGTGTTAGAGGTATACGATTTTGGTAAAGGGAATTAGGGAGCCGAATTTTCTATAGCCTATTTGCAAGTTTGTGCATGAAAGGTTTTATTTTTTTTAACATTTTGGTACTCTTCTTTTCCAACAATTTTCCTTTATTTGGCCGAAACACTCAAGCCAATTTGTTCACTTTTTTTTTTTTTTTTTTTTGTTTTTTGTCAAACACTCAAGCCATTTTTCTATTCTTTTATTGTTTTTCCTTATCATTCCTCCTACCTTTCTCTCTTCTTTCTTTAGTTGACCATATTTGGAGGACGAATCTTCCTCTTTTCTTTCTCTCAAAGTAGCCGGATCCTCTTAGCCATTATATCTTCTCCATTCTTGCGTGTTGGACATTTCTTCCTTGGTTGAATCGAGTAAGTGGCTTCATTCTTTTCCTTTCATCTTCTTTTCTCCCTAGCTGAATGTAAGTCCATCATCATTCAGTTGTTTTACTTTGTTTTCAAACTGAAACACCATTCCTTTTACTCCCTTATATCTTGATCACTTTCATCTTATAGTGTTCTAGTGGGTTGGCTGAATACCAACATCCTTGCCGACTTATCTTTAGCCTTAAGTCGAATCGGTGGGAACCGAATTCATAATTGTTAAGGTAAGGAATTTCATCAAGGTTCATTTCGATCTCTCTCGTTGCTTGGCTGTTCCACTAAAACGGATCGATGGTTATGTTTAATCGTTATTCTAGGGATTAATCACTCGTTCTTACCTACTTGTTGATCTTTTGAAAGTAGTGGTAAGCCGAAACCCTCTCCTTATACAACTATTTTCTCTCATCATAGTATTTTTCTAACCGAGACTCTTTTAATGGAGGCAAGTGATAACGATATTAAGGGAAAATCGATAGGAGGGAAAAAAAGAGTGAAATTCTAATCTCTACTCCCAAGTTCAAACGTAGGGCAGTATCGGCAGTTCGAGATTTTCCACCGGGTTGTGGACCATCATCCGGTGAGAGTAGACAAATCATGGTCGTTCACGATACTAAGGGTAAGCATTTCATTAGATTGTTAGATTTAGATATTTGGATTAAAACACCCTCTTTTTGCTAGTTAATCGAGTATTACGGTGACATGGGTGCTGACGATCAAGAAGGTTTAGTCCTTGTCGTAATCAAGTGTGTAATCTCACACTAAAATTTCGTAGATTTGTGATTCACTATCATGTTGGAAAATAGATTGTTGTTGCTTACTAATCTAATAACCATAATATGGAATGAATCGAGTAACTTGCTTAATTAACGCTATTTCTAAAGATATGTCAAAATCAATATTAAAATTGCTAATTTACCAAATGGCCTTATGGGCCGATTTACAAAAATGCCCCTATGGGCCGACTTGCTGGAGTGCCTTAGTGGGCCAAATTATTAAATTGCTTTAATGGGCCGATTCACCAAAATAATTCATTATATCTATGTGGATATTTCATTATGTATGTTTCATTTTTACATTTTGCATGGGATGGGAAAAATTGTATGGAGAGCAGTGTATCCTGGTGGCATAGCCACAATTTGTTTATTATTGTGCTTAAATTATGATTTGGTGGCTTGACCACAAAATAATATATTATTATGACTTATTTGCAAATTTGGTGTGAGCGGCGGGGTGGGTTGACTTGATCCCCACGGGTGTGATTGGCTGGTCGGGGGTGTGATGGATGGATGGGTTTGGTTGCATTCATTCCATTTAATTATCACTTTGTAAATGGGCTTAGGCCCAAGATGTTTCCTATGCGAGTTCAGGCCCAGTAGATGACGGTAATGAGGGATTATAAACTAAGTTTGAGTAACTCATCCCTTCTTTTTATTCCTTGCAGGTAATGCTCAGTGACGAGGACTTGGGGCCATGAATGACTCGGCGGAGGCCATACTTTTGGAATGATATTTTCGAAGTTTAGTAAATTTCTTTTCTGATTTATTTTCTTACTTTTACTATTTTGGGTTTAAAGTTGTAATAAGGCTCTGGGATTTTATTTTGGTTTTTATGTTTGACTATTTATTATCTTTCATGGATTGATTTAAACGGGGATTTTCGAAAATCATAAACAAAAATTTTTCATAAAATTTATCAACAAATGGATTTCGTAACAAATATGTATGAATAATTTAACTTAGGTTTTCCTTCGAATTATCAACATTATTTTTCAAAAATCACGGTTTAAAAGTTCACTAGTTCGATTTTGATTTATCAATCAACCTCTCGAAATTAGTAGTTTTTCTAACGAATATTTATACACCAAACTTGTTTTCTTAACTATAACTAAATAATGTCAACTTTAGTAAAAATCACAAGTTATTTATACATTTTCTTCATGTGACATGCCAGATCCGGTCATACCATACGAGTCAAGTTTGGGGTGTTACATTTTATGGTATCAGAACTCGGTTGTAAAACTCGGCTGTAGTTTGGGTTCAAAAAAATATTTTCTAAAATTGCTTGAAATTCAATTTATAAATACATGTTTTAGAGGAAGTATGGCACCACGTGTATCGGCACCAAGTTAGTAAGTTTTTTATTTATTTTATGACTATTGTGTTATGACTGTGGTAAGAAAACTCCACAAAATAGAAATAATCTAGAACTTTTAGCTTTAGGAGCTGAAAACTATAGAGATTGAGACCTTAGGATACGTTTTGCGAAAACAACTTTACTTCCTATACTCCATAAAACATTGTTTAATAAACATTGAATAGCATACTGATTTATAAGACTCTTAATCAAATGAAATCGACTTAGAA
Organism: Gossypium rotundifolium; assembly: GCA_025506655.1. NCBI lineage: Eukaryota > Viridiplantae > Streptophyta > Magnoliopsida > Malvales > Malvaceae > Gossypium > Gossypium rotundifolium. The sequence continues at coordinate 38,374,629 of CP106726.1, forward strand.
AATATGAGCGCTAGAGGACGTGGGCGTGGTAGACGTGGACGTGGTAGAGGCCGAGGTGCTAAAGTTGTATTTGAGGTATCGGGACATATGCCAAAAATGGATGCACCTGCGTCACCAGTGACTAAAGCTGGGTCACATGATCAAATGAGAGAGGACGACGCTCTGTCCCAAGTGATGTTGCGGGTACTAGAAAGGGTTGCTGGGGCAAGAATTGGGTCGACAGCTCATGGGTCGATATTGGAGCGACTCAGATCGAATGGGGCTAAAGTTTTTAGGGGTATTTTGGGTGTAGCCCCTAGTGTAGCGGAGTACTAGCTTGAGGCACTGGAGCGAATTATGGATGATTTGGATTGCACGGCTGAGCAAAACTGAAAGGGGTTGTGTCATTACTGAGAGACGAGATGTATCAGTGGTGGCTCACTGTTCGAGAAGGCACTCAAATTGATCGTATTACATGGGATTTCTTTAAGACAGCATTCCTGGGAAAATATGTCGGGGCTAGCTATGTGTATGCCCGAAGAAAGGAATTCCTGAATTTGGTCCAAGGAGGAAAATTTGTAGCAGCATACGAGGTGGAGTTCCTGCTTCTGAATCGGTATGCCCGAGGAATAGTGCCGACTAATTATGAACATTGTGTGCATTTTGAGGATAGGTTGCGTGATGAGTTACGGGTACTGATAGCCCCAAAAAAGGAGAGGAATTTTGCTACACTAGTGGAAAAAGCTAAGATAGCTGAGGAAGTTAAACACTCAGAATGGAAAAATCGAGACAAGGATAGGGGTAGTAACAAGAGAGACTTTGGATATTGAGGTCTTGTTAGAGGATTTTAGAAAAAGCCCAGGAATGAGAGACCAGTTCAAGCGGGTGCTCCAGCTGCTACCAATCAGTTGCAGCCTTGTGTGGATTGTGGAAAACTTTACTCCGGTGAATGTTGGAAGAGAACTGGTGGTTGTTTCAGATGTGGATCCAAAGACCATCGATTTAGGGATTGCCCTCGAGAGCCTGCTCAGACTCAGATAGTTTGTAACAGATTTGTGCAGCCAGTAGGAGGTGCTCAGTAGCCGTCGAGAGGCCGTGGGCCAGGTCAAGGTGGTAATGGCGTAAGACGAGGTCAGGGTGCACCCGGTAGAGGTACTGATAATAAGGGTAACACAAAGGCGAGACAACCAGGGTTCGTCTATGCGGTCAGACGTCAAGAGGATGGTGATGCATCGGATGTCATAATCGGTACGTTCTTCATATCTAATGTACCTTTTATCACTTTAATAGACATTGGATCCACCCATTCGTACGTTGCGTGTGATGTGTCTGGAACTCTGAATCTTAGATCTAAGATTACTACTAGAGAAACAATTGTGATTAGCCCTTTAGGACAGTCGGTGGTAGTAAATAATTTGTTTAGGGATGTGCCCTTAGAATTTTAGGGAGTAGTATTTCTAGCAGATTTGATGGAACTGTCGTTCAGGGAGTTTGACCTTATATTGGGCATGGACTAGCTAGTTAAACACCGTGCAAACTTGGACTGTGCTGCAAAATGGATAGTACTAAGAACTTCAGAGGATAAGAAAGTGATGATGATAGGAGAAAGAAAAAATTATCTATCTAATGCGGTATCTACTTTAAAGGCGGAAAGGTTGGTACGAAAGGGGTATGAAGCGTTCTTAGCCTTTATCAATGCTTTGGATGCCAAAGAGTTGTCGGTAGAGAGTGTTAGAACTGTGAAAGAGTTTTCAGACAGTTTTCCTGAGGAGCTTCCAAGATTGCCTCCGAATCGGGAAGTGGAATTTGGTATTGAGCTGTTGCCAAGAGCGGCTCTGGTGTCCATTACTCCTTACAGAATGGCACCGAAGGAGCTTGTGGCACTTAAATCTCAAATTCAAGAGTTGTTGGATCATGGATTTATTCGACCAAGTGTGTCACCATTGGGAGCGCTAATTTTGTTCGTTAAGAAAAAGGATGGGTTGATGCTTATGTGCATCAATTATAGAAAATTGAATAAGTTGACGATCAATAACAAGTACCCGTTATCGAGGATTGATGATCTGTTTGATCAGCTACGAGGAGCTTCGGTCTTCTCGAAGATAGACTTGAGATGGGGTATCACCAGTTAAAAGTCAACGAGGCAGATATTCACAAGACTGCATTTCGAACTCGTTATGGGCATTACGAGTTCTTGGTAATGTTGTTCGGGTTGACTAATGTACTAGCTTCATTTATGGACATGATGAACTGAGTCTTCCAACCCTATCTAGACCGGTTTGTGGTGGTGTTCATAGATGACATCTTGGTGTACTCAAAGATTGAAGAAGAGCATGATTCGCATCTACGGGTCGTATTACAGATATTAAGGGAGAAACAACTGTATGCCAAATTTAGTAAGTGTGAATTTTGGCTGAAGAATGTGACCTTTTTGGGGCATATTGTATCTACCGAGGGAATTAGAGTTGATCCCCGGAAGATTGAGGCTATATTGGATTGGAAGCCACCAAAGTCAGTGGTAGAAATTTGAGTTTTCTAAGTTTGGCTGGGTATTACAGGCAGTTCATTGAGGGGTTTTCGTGAATTGCTGCACCCTTAACTAAGCTATTATGGAATGGAGTACCGTTTGTATGGTTAGATAAGCAGCAAGAGAGCTTTGAGAAATTGAAGAAGATTCTGACAGAGGCGCCAGTATTGATTCAGCCTGAGGCTGGTAAAGAGTTTATTGTTTATTGTGATGCGTCACACACGGGCTTGGGATGTGTGTTGATGTAAGGGGAAAAGTGGTGGCTTATGCATCTCATCAATTAAGGCCGCATGAGGTGAACTATCCCACACATGATTTGGAGTTATTTTTCTCTGAAGTTATGGAGACACTATCTGTATGGGGAGAAGTCGATTATCTACACGGACCACAAGAGTCTGAAGTACCTTCTTACCCAGAAGGAGTTAAACTTAAGACAGCGGAGGTGGATAGAATTGTTGAAAGATTATGACTGCTCAATTGAGAATCAACTAGTTAAAGCTAACGTAGTGGCAGATGCGTTGAGTCGTAAGGTGATATCGAATTTGAGAGCGATGTTCACTCATCTCAGCCTTTATTAAGATAGTAGCTATTTAGCTGAACTTCAAGTGAAACTTGCGTGGGTAAGTCAGATTAAGGAAAAGCAGTTGTTGGATGAAAGGTTGGGTTATCGGCTTCAGCAAGTGAAAGGTGGTAAAATAGGAAATTTTGGATTACATAGTGATGGAGTAATGTGTTTCTGCGGAAGAATTTGTATGCCCAGGGATTCGACATCGTGAGATTACAGACATGAGCAGTATTAGTGGCCAAGGTTGAAGCGGGAGATTACAGACATCGTGAGCAAGTGCTTGACATGTCAGCAGGTGAAGGTGAAACACCAACTGCCTTCAAGGTTACTACAACTGGTGAAAATTCCATTATGGAAATGGGAAAGGATAACGATGGACTTTATTAGTGGGTTACCCTTAACGCCTACTAAGAAAGATTCAGTATAGGTTATAGTGGATTGGTTAATGAAGTCTACTCATTTCCTACTGTTCGTACGGAATATATGTTGCAGAAATTGGCCAAGTTGTATATAGCAGAAGTCGTGAGTTTGCATGAGGAACCAGTGTCTATTATATCGGATAGGGATCCTAGGTTTACATTGCGGTTTTAGAAGGCTTTACATGAAGCTTTGGGAACAAGACTAAATTTTAGCACGGCATTTCACCCGCAGACTGATGGTCAGTCGGAGAGAGTAATCCAGATTCTAGAAAACATGTTAAGGGGCTGTGAAATCGACTTCACGGGTAGTTGGGAAGATTTTTTCATTGGCAGAGTTTGCATACAATAATAGCTATCAATCCAGCATCCAGATGGTACCCTACAAGGCATTGCATGGTTTTAGGTGTCGTACTTACTACTTTGGACTGAGCTAGGAGAGCGACAGCTTTTGGGTCCAGAGTTGATCTCGGAGACGGAGGAAAAAGTTAAGGTAATTCAGGCTCGGTTGAAAGAAGCTTCAGATAGATAGAAATCATATATGGATCTGAAGGGGAAGGAGATAGAGTTCTCTGTGGGTGATCAGGTCTTTCTGAAGGTCTCACCTTGAAAAAAGATCTTTAGATTTGGACGGAAGGGCAAGTTGAGCCCTAGGTTTATCGGACCTTACAAGCGTGTTGGGTAGTGGTGTATTGAGCGTGTTGGGCTAGTGGTGTATCGACGGATTGAGTTACCAACGGAGTTAAGTCGGATACATGAAGAGCGTATTTCATGTTTTGATGTTAAGGCATTATCGTTCGGATCAAAGTCTCATGTTGTACTACTTGGAGGAAGTTGAGATAAGACCTCATCTCTTTTAATCGACTTGTCTTTTGAAGAGGAGCTAATGCAGATTTTAGATCATGGATGTTAAGGTGCTAAGAAGGAAGTCCCTAGTAAAATTTTGTGTTTTACGTTAGTCAAAGTATTGTATTTTGTAATCACGGGTTAGAGGAAGCTACTTGGGATTGCATTTTTTGGATTAAGACATGATTCATGGTTCTAAAGAAGAATACCTCATCTCTTTTAATGGAAAGTTAATTTTAAGGAGAAATTTCTTTAAGAGAGTAGAATTGTAACATCCGAAATTGTGGATTTTATGTTTTGCATTATACCATGCAATAGTCTTGGGAAAGAATTTTTGGTTTTTTTTTGTTAGAGGTATACGGTTTTGAAAAACTCAAGCCCTTTTGCTTTTCTTTTCTTTTTCCTTTTTTGCTCACAATTTGTTCACTCCTATCTTTTGCTCTCTTCTTTCTTTAGTCTCCTACCATCTTTTGGAGGATTTGGAGGATGAATCTTCCTCTTTTCTTTCTCTCAAAGTAGTCGGATCCTCTTAGCCATTATCTCTTCGCCATTCTTGCGTGTTGGACATTTCTTCATTGGTTGAATCGAGTAAGTGGCTTCGTTCTTTTCCTTTCATCTTTTTTTTTCTCCCTAGCCGAATGTATTTCCATCATCATTCGGTTTTTTTACTTTATTTTCAAACCGAAACACCATTCCCTTCTACTTCCTTATATCTTGATCACTTTCTTGTTGTAGTGTTCTAGTGGGTTGGCCGAATACCAACATCCTTGCCGACTCATCTTTAGCCTTAAGTTGAATCGGTAGGAATCGGATTCATCATTGTTAAGGTAAGGAATTTCTTCAAGGTTCATTTCGATCTCTCTCGTTCCTTGGTTATTCCGCTAAAACGGATTGGTGGTTATGTTTAATCGTTATTCTAGGGACTAATCACTCGTTCTTACCTACTTGTTGATCCTTCGGAAGTAGTGGTAAGCCGAAACCCTCTCCTTAGACAACTATTTTCTCTTATCATAGTATTTTTCTAACCGAGACTCTTTCAATGGAGGCAAGTGGTAGTGATATTAAGGGAAAATCGATAGGAGGGTGAAAAAGGATTGAAATTGCAATCTCTACTCCCAAGTTCAAACGTAGGGCGATATCGACAGTTTGGGATTTTCCACCGGGTTGTGGACCATCATTCGATGAGAGTAGACAAATCGTGGTTGTTCACGATACTAAGGGTAAGCATTTCATTAGATCGTTAGATTTAGATATTTGGATTAAGACACCCTCTTTTTGTTAGTTAATCGAGTATTATGGTGATATAGGTGCCGACGATCAAGAAGGTTTAGTCATTACCGTAATTAGGTGTGTAATCTCACACTGAAATTCCGTAGATTTGTGATTCACTATCATGTTGGAAAATAGATTGTTGTTGCCTACTAATCTAATAACCATAATATGGCATGAATCGAGTAACTTACTTTATCAACGCTATTTCCAAAGATATATCAAAATCGATATTAAAATTACTAATTTACCAAAATGCCCCTATGGGCCGATTTACAAAAATGCCCCTATGGGCCGATTTGCTAGAATGCCTTAGTGGGCCGAATTATTAAATTGCTTTAATGGGCTGATTCACCAAAATAATTCACTAGATTAATGGTGGTTATATATATGTTGATATTTCATTATGTATGTTGCATTTTTACATTTTGCATGGGATGGGAAAAATTGTATGGAGAACAGTGTAGCCTGGTGGCATAGCCACAATTTGTTTATTATTGTGCTTAAATTATGATTTTAGTAGCTTGACCACAAAAATAATATATTATAGCAGCTTGACTGCTAATTTGGTGTGAGCGGTGGGGTGGGTTGACTTGATCCCCACAGGTGTGATTGGCTGGTCGGGGTGTGATGGATGGATGGGTTTGGTTGCATTCATTCCATTTAATTATCACTTTGTAAATGGGCTTAGGCCCAAGATGTTTCTATGCGAGCTCAGGCCCAGTGGATGACGGTAGGGAGAGATTATACACTGAGTTCGAGTAACTCACCCCTTCTTTTTATTCCTTGCAGGTAATGCTCAGTGACGAGGACTTGGGGCCATGGATGACTCGGTGGAAGGCATACTTTTGGAATGATATTTTAGAACTTTAGTAAATTTCTTTTCTGATTTATTTTCTTACTTTTACTATTTTGGGTTTAAAGTTGTAATAATGCCTCTGGGATTTTATTTTGGTTTTTATGTTTGACTATTTATTATCTTTCATGGATTGATTTAAACGGGGATTTCCTGAAATCATAAACAACGATTTTTCATAAAATTTATCAACAAACGGATTTCGTAACAAATATGTATGAATAATTTAACTTAGGTTTTCCTTCGAATTATCAACATTATTTTTCAAAAATCACGGTTTAAAAGTTCACTAGTTCGATTTTGATTTATCAATCAACCTCTCGAAATTAGTAGTTTTTCTAACGAATATTTATACACCAAACTTGTTTTCTTAACTATAACTAAATAATGTCAACTTTAGTAAAAATCACAAGTTCTTTATACGTTTTCTTCATGTGACATGCCAGATCCGGTCATACCGTACGGGCCAGGTTTTGGGTGTTACAAGGGGTATTTCAATAATTTCACAAATCGGTGTATTTTGGTAATTTCACCAATCGAGGTTATTTGAGTAATTTTACAAATCGGGGGTATTTCGGTAATTTTACCAATCAAGGGTATTTTGGTAATTTTACAAATTGGGGTATTTTGATAATTTCACAATCTGGGGTATTTTGGTAATTTCACAAATTAGGGATATTTTTATAATTTTGCAAACTAAGGGTATTTCGGTAATTTTTCAAATCGGGGGTATTTCAGTAATTTTACAAATCGGGGGTATTTCAGTAATTTTGCAAATCGGGGGTATTTCAATAATTTTCAAACCAGGGTCTCAGCGACCCAACAGAAGGTCCACTGTTGCATCGAGCGACTTAAGTAACCTAAATAGTCACAACGGGGTAAATGGGCCTAAGGCCCATTACTCAGCCCAAGTGGGCCCACGCACTCGGGTGGCCTATTTAGCCCGAAAACAGCCACAGTTATGCAAACGTCACAATCCAAGCCACACTTACCACATCACATGCATTTTATCTGTGTGGGCCTACACAGCCATTTTTACCAATCTGACCCGTAACTACCTAAGTTATGTGCGCGATTGGCAAGTCTATCTACGTCCCACTTAACGGTGAAGTTTTACCCACGTTGGCCCACTGGCCCATTAGGCCCATACGACCCATTCTGGCCCAAGCCCATGAGATCGCTCATGGCGGCCTTCCTCATCGTACGCCCATGTTTTGTGAGCTCGGTTGATCACATGAGCGTTCGCACACTCATATTGCCCAAAAGCCCAATCCTTCGGCTTGTCTGCTTTTCGGCATTCTGGCATTTCGACATTTGCCGCTACAGCAAACACCGTGCGAAAAATGTTCACACTCTATCGACTTTTGACCGATTAGTAATTACGGTACTAATACACACCTGATTATGAAAGCGAATTGTGCTCAAAGTAACCTTGTACCTAAATTAAACCAATAATATTCGATTAGAAACTTAACTCATAACACTAACAAAATCTAACGAAATTTCAAATCAGACACGATGCCCTTCCCAACAACAAAAGCGACCACCTCTTCAGTTCACAAGCAATGCACCAGTCACCCTTGGCCACAACCTACATAAGAACCCCCTCCTTCTTTAGATTCACACAAGACATATGATATCATTTCAATAAGAACCCTATACCCCATTCTCCACCCCTTACCAGACTGTAGAACCAAATACTGATAAAAAGAGTAGCACACACGAGTCGAGAATCGATTTTAATCTGAAGAGTATACCAAAATAATATAGTTGGTGCGAAAATGAGAAACAAAAGATAATAACCAGAGAAAGGAAAAATCTAAAAGAGGAAAGAAAGAACGAGTCAAATACTCACCTATGAGTATTCGGCCAATGAAGCAATTGGAGGTGAAGGTAGAGAAGTGCAGAGGGACAAGATGGTAGATGTTCAGCCGATTGCTTAGAATCAATTGCAGAAGCCAGTAGTAAGAGAGGGAAAAATAATAGTCATTTGACAAAAACCGAAGGAAATGATAAAAAGGAAGAAGAATAAGGTATCTAGCAATAACTCAAAAGAAAAGAGAATAAAATTAGAGGGCTAACCGAAAGGGGAAGTATGGGTGAACGAATGCCGAAGTGAAAAATAGAAAAAGAAGTAGAATAGAATTGATCGTAGTACTCAAAAGAATAGATGAAGGAGTTATGAAAACAGGTCAAAATGTATTTGGCCACTCAAGGAAAGTATACGGCTAAGATGTTGCAGAGGAAAAACCCAAAACAATGATCACCAAAAGCCGAAAATGCAAGGCCCCCTCCCATTCGAATTTTTGAGTTCCTTCCAAGCAAATTCGGTACAGTCTTACTTCACTTCAAACTCCCCTTTTTCCTTCTAAAATCCCTTCATGATTTCCTCCCCAATCTTCTCCTTGATTTTCTCCATAATCCATTCCTTAACCAGTTCAAATTCCAACCACGTTTGTAGTGTTTTATTCAAACTCCACCACTCACACAACAAAGGAGTAAAATAAATACTCCTTTGTGCATAGAGTGACTCGAAATCAAGCTCCCTTGCCACCATAGTGACGCCACAACCATCAAGCCATAAGCTTTTTTGTGTCACATTTTAATCTTAATTATTTAAAAGGCTTACCTCCAAGTACTAAGGGTTTTATTCACCTAAAACCAAAATTTAGCTAAACCCCAAGTTTGAACCCAGGACTTTTTCAACACTCCCAAACACTCCTAATCATTTAACCATTAAAGAAAACATGCAGTTTGTGATAATTCTTGCACACATAAAACTTTATGTGTAGTCTCCTAGTAGCTCCCACGCACAAGGCCCAATCCTACTAGGCCCAAATTCAGGGCGTTACCTCTGGTTGAACAAAACCCTCTAGTTGTGTCATGTACACATCCTCAAGTAAGTTTCCATTAAGAAATGCAGTTTTGACATCCATTTGCCAAGTCTCAAAGTCATAAAATGTAGCAATGGCAATGAGGATTTTGATGGACTTAAGCATGGCTAGAGGTTTAAAAGCTTCAACATAGTCTATTCCATGAGTTTATTTGAAACCTTTTACAACTAACCTTACTTTGTAAGTATGCACTTTTCCATCAATGTCAGTTTTCTTCTTGAAAACCCATTTGCAGTCAATGGTCTTTGTACCTTCAGGTGGATTGATCAAGGTCCATACATGATTATTGCACATGGATTGCATTTTAGACTTCATGGCCTCCAACCATTTCTTAGAGTCCTGATCTGACATAGCCTCTTGATAGGTAGTAGGTTCATCTTGATCCACTAACATTACGTCATGGTTATCAGTCACAAGAAATCCATATCTCTCGAGCTCATGATGTGCCTTACCATATCTACATAATACGTGTGTTACTAGAGAAGTGTCAAAAATGGTTTGTTGACTCTGAGTAATTTTTTGGTTCTCGAACTTCTTCTAGTTGTATGTTGCTCCCATTGGTTCCATTAATAATAAATTCCTTTTCTAGGAAAACACCATTCTCAGTGACAAACACTTTGTTCTTGGTGGGATTGTAAAACTGGTATCCCTTAGTTTTTCTAGGATACCGCACAAAAAGACATTTGTCCAATTTGGGCTCTAGCTTATTATAAACTAGACATTTCACATAAGCCTCACAACCCCATATCTTAATAAAAGACAAGAAGGGCTTCTTATCAGTCCACATCTTATATGGTGTATTTTCAACTACTTTGGAAGGAACTCGATTTAGTATGAATGCAACCGTTTCAAGTGCATAACCCTAAAAGGTAAGCGAAAGATTTGTCAGACTCATCATAGATCGAACCATACATAATAAGGTTCTATTCCTCCTTTCTGACACACCATTCCATTGTGGTGTTCTAAGGGGAGTTAATTGTGAAGTAATTCTACAATTTCTAAGATGGCCATCAAACTCTTGGCTCAAATATTCTCTACCTCGATCAAATTGAAGGGCTTTTATTGTCTTGCCAATTTGTTTTTGTGCTTCATTTTGAAGGGATTGAATACTTCAAATGATTCAGATTTACGTCTCATTAGGTAGACATAAGCATATCTACTGAAGTTATCATTAAATATAATGAAGTACTTGTAACCTTTACTAGCTATTGAACTTAATGGTCCACATACATCTGCATGTATTAGGCACAATAATGCATTGGCCATTTCACTGTGTCCAGTAAAAGGATTCTTTGTCATCTTACCTAATAAACAAGATTCACAAGTATCATATGATTCAAAATCAAATGAATTCAAAATTCAATCTTGATGGAGTTTTGCAATACATTTCTCATTTATATAGCCAAGGTGACAATGAAAAAGATAGGATTGATTTAAATCGTTAAACTTAATTCTCTTAGTATTTCTGTTATGGATTGAAGAATTGTTGGATTTTTGAAGATTCAAAATATAAAGACCATATTTTAAATTAGCATTTGCATAGAATATATCTTTATAATAAATGGAGCTATTATTATTCTTAATAATAAAATAAAAACCATCATTATCCGAACAAGAAACTAAAATGATAATCCTACTTATACTAGGAACATAAAAGCAATTGTTCAAATCTAACAAAAGCCCACTGGGAAAAGTCAGTTCATAACTTCCTACGGATAAAGCAACAAATCTTTCTCCATTGCCAACTCATAGGTCAACTTCGCCTTTCTTCAGTTGTCTACTCTTTATGAGTCCCTACACATTTGTACAAATGTGAGATCCACATCTAGTATCTAATACCCAGGAACATAACGGAGAAAAATTAACATGTATAACATAAATACCTGAAGAGCCGATCTTGCCAATCTTCTTTTTCTTTAGATCCTCCAAATATAGTTTGCAATTTCTTTTCTAATGACCAGATTCATTGCAAAAGAAAAAAACACCTTGCTTAGGGGGTTTAGCCTTGGGTTCAGGTTTGGGATTGGGATGAGCATTGGACCTTCTAGCCTTTCCCTTTCCCTTACCAATTCCTTTTCCTCTTTTCTTGAAGCCCTTTCCTTTTGAACCATTAGAATGTGATTAGGCTTGGACTTGATATTCTTTTTATCAGTTTTAAGCATAATATACAGCTTAGAAATTGATTTGTCCATCTCATTCATGTTGTAATTCATGAAAAAATGGCCATAGCTTTCAGGCAATGAATTCAAGATCAAATCAGTTTCCAACTCTTTGCTTAATGGAAATCCAAGTCTATTAAGGTGATCAATATAGCCTTTCATCTATTGGACATGAGCGCTAACTGAAAAACCCTCAGTTATCTTACAAGAATGCAGTTTCTTGGTAGTGTCATATCTTTCTTGCCTTGCCTGTTGCTGGAACATTTCCTTAAGATTGTAAATCATATCATAAGCATCCATGTGTTCAAGATTCTTCTAGAGTTTAGAACTCCTGGTAGCTATCATCAACCATGCAACATGAATAGAGTCATTTTTATGCTTCTCATAACCATTCTTTTCAGTTCTAGTAGCATTCTCAATTGGTTCCTAAAGGTAAAATTCATCCAGGACATAAAGCTTCCTTTCTTGTTTGAGAACAATTCTCAAATTTTGTTACCAATCAAAGAAGTTAGTCCCAATAAGTTTGTCCTTCTCAAGGATCGATTGCAGTGACATAGTAGAATTATTATTGTTGGTCATCTAAAATAAAATGCAAAGTTTAATAATAATTTTGATAAATGAAAAGCTTCCACTAAATCAATAACCCTCAAGAATAATCATATCAATTTAGTGAGCCTAAGATCCATATTTCACTCAACTTTAATTCAGCTTTGGCATGACATTAAAATTAAGTTATTTAGGTAGGTAACTCTTACCAATTACATTTCATGTAACTCTTAGATTTTTGACATCATATGTCCCGACATGTTTAAATCTCATTTTATGCCTTTAAGCCCAAAACCACTTTGATAGCCTAATTAAGTTAAACCACTTTAATCATATGAGTAGCACCATTACCCATCTTGTCTCACTAATATAACCTAATGTACTCTTACTTTGGTAGAACCCACATTAAAGTGATAAAATCCTTGACAAGTATTCTAAAATGGATGGCATATAAACTTAAATTTTTATGTGAGGGATATTTGTTTATTTTTTATATTTAGTATATATATATTAACAAAATATGAGTATCACATACTAATAGATATCATCCAAGCGATTCCATAGTCATAGCATGACATATATGCATTTTAAACAAATGTGACATGGTATGGCCTTAATCTAAATTGATCTTCATAATAAAACATGAAAATCAAAAGTTAACCGAAGGTAATAAGCATCTCCATGGCATCGACTTGGACCACCAACTTGTGTATAGTCATCTAGATCCTCCATCATCATGGTCGGATGGCATGACTCCAAAGGGGCTTAAAATGTCTTATTTTTATATTACAATAAAATTTACTTCTACTAGAGAAAGAAAATTACAATAAAACAAAACGACACAAAGGTCGTACCCCTTGTAAAATAATAACAAAATAATATTCCATTCACATAAACCTAAAAGGCCGTACTATGCACCATGCAATAGGCAACACTACATACAACAAATCATGCGATTTAAACATAGCGCAAGCACGATAAATATGTAAAGCAAGACGCTCTAACACCACTGTTGGGATACGGGATAGAGTTCAAATCTCATATGAACATAACGCGGTGGAAAAAATGACATCCCATAAACTACCAAGGGTCTCATGCAATACGTACAAATCGAAAAGGGAATAACGAAAATTACCTTGTTTCATTAAACTTCCAGATACTAGCGCTTGATTTGAATCGGATCTCCAAATGTGCTACCTTGTTGGAAGACGACCACCCTTTACAAGTATCCACACTCGAACGAACGACGAATGGTCGAATGGAATGCTAGTTCTAACTTCGTTTTCTCAAAACACTTTTGATTTATTCTCTCAAACGGTTGATAGCCAAAAACTTGTCTTACTGGAGAAGTGTACATATATAACATATATATAGGGTTGGGTAAAACTGGATTTGAGGTTATATATATTTAAAACTCTTTTAAATAATTTAAAGTCTCCTTCTTTATCGATAAGGAATATTAGATTTTATCTTGAATTTTAAAACTCCTTTAAATAATAATTTAAATTCTATTTAATTATCTTTTATTTAAAACGCTTTTAAATAATAATTAAATTATGTTTTAATTATTATTTATCTAAAACTCTTTTAAATAATAATTAAATTCTATTTCCTAATTTGATAAGGAATATATCAAATCTCCTTTTATCTCGCTTATTATTATTTCGAATTTAACACAATTACTATTTGTTATCATTTTGACTACAAATTTAAATTCAAATCAAAATAATAATTGATTATTACTCGTAATTTAAAATAATCTTATCATTTTAAATTACTTAAAGAGAGCGATAGACTTAACCATTCTTGTTCGTTCTTAATGTGCGACCCTATAGGTTCAATTAAGTTGGCAGTAGGCTCAAATCATATTTGGTCCTACAAGTCATAAGTGGCCTTTAGCAAGACATTACAACTACCCAAGTTAAATGAAAGCTCATGATCTGAGACAACCTAAATATAGCTCATGACATAATCCTTTTGTCTCATGATATCTAGATAGAGTATAAGGCATGGATAAAGTCAACCTTATATCGTTCTATCTTTAATTTCTCGATACTCGATTAGGCTGAATGACATTGATCTCCATCAATTCATTCGAGCACGACCATGCATTTTTTAGTCTCAATCATCGAGGGGCCTAGAGATATCTCTCTTATAATAAGAGGGACAAATTCCATCTTAATCACTCACATCTCATTACATGATTCTAATTATGTACAAGCATAACTATTATATTTTTCGGTTAAAGACAACGTTTGACTATGTCAAAACATAAAATTCCTCTTGTTGAGAACTATAGTGATTTTAGGTCTAAGGATTTAATGACACAACTGCTTAGAGATTTAATTTATGATTTTGATCCATGTATTAATCTTAAAATGAGTCGACCCAATATTCATTCTCAACAAATACATATAAATATGATTTGTTTCTCAAACACATATTCATCACATGAATATCTTTGATATTCCATACTAATATGAATTCATTGTTGTTCCCACAACAATGACCGATTAGGGACATTTAGAATAAAATTTTTCAAGTATATTATTATATATTAAACATGAAAATTATAATAATAAATTCATTTAATTAAAATAAACCATCCATGCAATAGGCCTAGGGTACTATTACTAACATGAACATACATTCGTAGTCCAATAAATATCATCATGCTATCTCATATAAAAGTATAAAATTTAAATGACTCTGACCAGCTAAACTTTCCATGGTTCCATTATAGAAAAATAATAAAATTAAAACATTCACCCCAAAGCATACTTTGGGTCTTCTTTTTTGCCACCACGAACTTTTGCTGGGGTACCAATTTACAATGTTTTCATCACCATTTCCATGCCATCGTCGAGCTACCATCAGCCATCATCGAGCCACTATTAGGCTACCGTTGACCACTAGTAGCCTCCGTTGTCACACCACAATCGGTCTAATACTAGTTTGGCTCGGTCACGTTTACGTCGTCTCGATCAGCCTGGATGCGTCTTGGAATAATATAGGTTTACATATATCCTATGTCCATTTTCGAATCACATGATTTATTCTAAAATAATAAAAATAAATCCTCCATGGAGATGATAGTCCACGATCTAATTATACATAGCCAAAAATTAATAATAATTACATTTAATTTTCTAGGAATCACAAATTTGGTAAAATTAATTTATCATATATAATAAAATATTAGCATACATTCATTCACACACATATCCATAAGTATGTTGATAATTACAAGAATGCCATATCATACCAAAATTAATCACACATGAAGGAGAGAGAAAAATTCTGGTATCAGTTTATACTATAAACATAGCACAACTTGACTCTGATACCAATTGCTGGAAAAAATTTATGTTCGAAAGCAGTTTTCTTGCACAGCGAAAAATTAAAAATTTAAAAATCAAACCTGTTTGTGATATTTATAGTAATAAACCCTCTATTGAAATCACACCTGTGTTTTTGGATAGACAGATCCTTTCCATTCTCGGCTTTCAACTGAATGACCTTCTATACTATTCTCATACCACGAAAGTGTGGGCTTGAATGAATTCGAATCAAGTACAAAATTAGAAATTATTTACTTTACTTTCAGTGGGATCTATCTTTAATAGAAACTAGTAGAATTATTATTCTGGAAAATAAAATTTATACTTAGAAAATAAATTTTCAATATTTTCGAGCAGAATAACAATATCTCAAAGTTGTGTAAAATTTATTATTTTTTAGCCCTACCGGTGCCATCTATTTATTTGGAGAGGAAGTGAAGCCTTAGTTGAATTAGTAGAAGTCTATTTAATAGAAAAATAACTTCCTAGTTGAACTAGGAGAGAGAGGGGGGCTAATAGGGTGTGTTTCTTGAACTTTTAACTCAACACTTTATAATTTAATACAACCCAATACAAGGTTTTTTTTTTATTTCTAAAAATAAACATCATAAATTAATTTTAATTAATTAATTAAATTCTCAATTAAATAATTTTCTCAACTCGATTCTGATTCTGTTAAAGTCATGGAAACTTTATGTAAAAGAATCTATGAAAATATATTTAATTTTTCTATATTCAATGGGTTCATAGTGACTAATTAATTTAATTCCAATTTTGCACTTCAATTAATTAATTAATAATTTGAAAAACCATAAATTAATTCTTAGGTCATTTCCATACTCAATGAGAAAATCACATTCATTTCCAAATGTTTCTTATTTCTCTAACTTTATCATTTCTATCCATTTATGTTCATTTGATTCAACATGCAATTTATTTCTAGTTTCAACGAGCTAGCAGAGGGACTAATTGGACATATGCATTTAAGGCTTAAATGATTTATAATTATGTTCCAGCTTTGCGCCTATTAATTATAAACTCGTTTAGTTACGAAGTCATTCCACTATAGTATCGTGACTGAGCTCTCCCTAATGACATACCATTACGAAAGCTACTCAATCAATACTCGTTCAATGACCTTGTCATAAGTGTGTTACTCTCATAAGATATTCTTAATCTCTTTAGGATAAATTTTTGCTCCCAATATGATCCTATTTTATCTCATGGTAATCATTACATCTTCTTTCATGAAAAGTCAATCTCTATCAAATAGTAATAAAGTCATCCATCACAAAGATAAACCACTTGTAGCCACATTTACTTTTCATCAACCATGTAATGTCAATGAGAGGATATCATTTACCCATGTCTTGGGCTATGAATTCCACTATTGTGAATGATGCTACATACTAAAAAAGTCGTATACCCAATACACCAGCTTTTAGTTCATTATCTATTTGAACTTAAACTTTTATTTACGTCAAAATGTACGAGTCACACATACATAGTCCATCATCCACTCATGATTAAGGTATGCCACACTAGGAATGTTACAAGTGAATAAATCCATAAACAAATTCAAGATCTATTTTACTTGGGTCCTGTCTGATATATTGTCAGTCCAATCAATCACATCTATATCTTTATCTTCTGAGAGTCATCTGCTCCGATGCCCAAGATAAAAAATCTCCCCAACTAGATTAGATAGATGACATATTAATCTTTCGATTGGTTTGCTCATTTCTAATTAGACTAAGGACATGTTTAGGTTCTTTTACTAATATAAGTTTTCTTTCTGTATTACGACCCGACCACGTAATATCTCTTAGTATTAGTTAAACATTAAACAACCAGTGAGTTAATATTTTCTTTTATTTTTCTTAACATAAAAAAATCATATGAGAACGTTATACAAAGGATATTAATGCAATTCATGAATAATTTTATTAAACTAGTCTCTTCAAAAAAGATATAAGTTTAAATAAACAAAAATACTACACTTTGTGTACTAGATCCAACAAATACTACTCTGAATGTTGAAGTTAACACCTTTGTTGGTACTATTGATAAATCTGATTTTGTGATGTGTGATTGAGAATGTTCCTAATGCTGTGATCCTAGTGGAGATACTTGATGATGCTGTCGTAAAAAAAAAATTGACTAAGTTAGTGACCACATCCTCTACCCCTTTGAGGAGAAGAATGAGATCTGTGACTAATAGAGAACTAAAAGCTCTAGCTAAGAGTAAAAAGGAGAAAGGGAAGGCTACTGTTGCCCAAAAAAAAAGCATCTTAGTAAAGAAAAAAGGAAGAGGAGAGCTCAAGTGAATAGGATTATGACTTGTTTGATGAGTCATTCTCTAGTTTTGGTTTGAGTTTTGAGGAAATTGTTCCTATAAAAGAGATGGTATCATCTAAGGCTAAGTCTAAGAAGCCATTGAACAAATTTTTCCATCTAAAGAAATAAAAATTTAAAAAAGAGTGGTGTTTCATCAATGCTTGTGGATGTTCTGGAGAAGGCTAAAGCAATATAAAACATGACATTCCTGACGCCAAACTATTTTCGACGATATTTGGCCATGAGGACTAAAGGATTTTTTGATGATCAAAACACCGAGGATGCAAGTTTTGCTAAGCATGGAATCAACACCTTCTTGACTGGCAGTGGTTTACTCGGCACTATTTCATTTGTGAAGCCATATGTAAGGGAGCTTGTGCTTGAGTTTTATGCCAATCTGTTGCTTTCTATCATTGATTTCAGAAGCAAATTGTACTAGAAGGTGTATGTTCGAGGTAATTGGTATGAGTTCAATCTTGTGCTAATCCAGAAGGTGCTCAAATGTTACAATTGGAACATGGTTAAACTTGAAGAATCTAGGATGACACTATTGTTACCATTACCAACATCTATCGATCATAGCCTAAGAAAAGAAACATTAAAGCTCCTTTAGTGTCCACTTTATATGCTGACTTGTTTTTAATTGCAAAAAAAGAATTGGGTCCTAAACACACAGAGGGATTTAGTAACTCTAAGGGTTATGTATTGAGTAGAAAGGCAGAGGAAATGATTAAATTTGATGTGGATAAATTGATATTTGATCAGGTAGTTAGTCATGCTAAGGTACATGCTAGAAATATCTTACATTTTCATATTTGATTTTCCAAGTTCTAACATTGCAAAATCAGAAGATTGTGTGTAATAGACAGTTTTCAATGGAATCGAAACAGTGGTTTCGAGACCATAAATCCGAGTCAGAAAGAAAATCTATTTTAATATTATTGCATGGTATTCATTATTATAGGAATTTTATATGAAATTTTTGATAAGAAAATTTTATTGATTACATGCTTAATTATGGAAAGGACCAAATTGCATAAAATACAAAAGTTGAGTTCTAGTAGCTATAAGTATCAAATAGCTACAAAATTCAAAACTTGAGGTCCTTAAATGGTAAACAGACCATTAAGAAAAGTTAGTAGATATTTATGATAAGTCATCCATGGAAATTTAAGAAAAGAAAATGCTAACATTTTGAAATTTATGGTAGAAAATGAAAGGTTGTCGATAGATAAACAACTTTTACAAAGAGAATTTTAATGAAATTATGATTGATGGACTAAAGTGAAAAATTGTAAAACCCATGGAAAATTCTAATTTTTGTGAAATTAATGGGTTCTTATTAAGACATGTAAATATCGGTTAGGCTTGGAATAAGGATTAAATTGCATGAATTTTATTTTTCGAGCCTAAGGACAAAATTATCATTTATGAAAAGTACAGAGGCAAAATGATATTTTTCCTAGGAAGTAAATTGAGTTCAATTGAGTATGAAATGGATTAAATTGATGTTAAATTCATTTATTTGGATCCAGAAAGACCAAATAAAGAGTTAGATCGAGGAAAAGAAAAGGTTACGGATTAGTAGATTATCATACACGAACAAGTGTCGAGGTAAGTTCGTGTAACTAAATTGTGTTTATTTTTATGATTGAATTGAGTGTGGTATGTATTTATATGAATTATATAAATGTTATAAATGTATGAAATAATCATATGTCCAATAATGTCCGAAAATTGTTAACTTTCGTTTGAATAATGTAATTCAATGGATACATGATTTCCCATATAGAATGCGGTATTGCATAAGTTGCGGACAGAATATAGCTCGGACCAACAATCCTATTATAAGCCCTCTCGAGCGTCCCGTTATATAGTTCCTTCGAGCATCCTGATTTGTAGTGATCCAGCATCTGTTGCGCACTACTGCAGCTCTTTGTGAACATCCTATTACACGATTCGATCGGTTGTGGCCCAGCAATTATTGTGGACACAAACGCAGCTTTCTATAAGCATCTTGATATAAGCTTTTAAGACCTTCCTGACATTGCTTGCTTGAACTCCCTATTATGCTATCCAGAGCTCCCTGTTAATAACTCTTCGGAGTTCCCTGTTAAGCTCAATGAGCTTCCTGTTCTAAACTCTTATGAGTTTCTTTATATAGCCTGGATAAGCTTCATATTACATGGATCATAGGAGCATCCTGATATATGGCTCGAGAGTGTGCTTCCTGATTATGTGCCCTTATTGGGTACCTCTGAACATGAGTTGACGGTCGAATCATTGATTTGTATACCTCGAGTATACTACTTGGGTATCCATCTATATTTCAACGATTCAATGGATAAAAATCCTGATGAAATAAATAAGAGCTAAATATGATTTATCTTTGAGATACCCTGAAATACTTGGAAATTTTTATATGATGAGCTCATCTCTGTTTTCTTGATATTCATGAGAATTATAAGACTAACTTGTTTGATGAGAACTTATGTTTAGCCACTTGGCTAAAATGTTTTAGGATGCATGTTATATATATTTATTTATACGAGCATAATTGGTAAGTTAAGCTCTTGTTATACAAACTTACTAAGCATTGAATGCTTACTCTACTTAATTTTCCTCTATTTTATAGTGCTCAAAAACTCACTAGGGTTGGAAATCGGTCAAAAAATCATCACACTATCCTTCAGCCCATTTTGGTATAAATAGCAAACTTATCTTAGTATAAGGGCATGTATAAGCTAAGTTAGGTAAAATTGTAACTGACTGGTTTAGACCCGAGTCAGAACAGTGGTTTTGAGACCACAAATTTGAGGTTGAAATGATATTTTAATGTTATCTTTGGTGTTGATTCTATGTGACATAGTCTATGTGAAAATTATGTGTGATAATTTTATCGATTGCGTGCCGAATTAAGAGAAAAGACTTGATCACGTAAAGAGTCAAAGGTATGTGCTGGTTTATAAGTACCTAAGTGTTGTTGCCTTATTAATGTGGAGGCCTTATGAGGCAATTAAACCAATTTTTAAGATAGTGGGTGGTAATGGACAACTATGACCTTATTGATTATATGTTTATATGTTTAATAATAAGGGTAAATAGTAAAGTTTGTATTATTATGCATTAAATAAAACAAAAATAAAGATGAAACCATGTTCATCTTCTTGGTGCCGAAATTAGAAAAGAAAAAGAAGGAAGAAAAGCTTTAAAATTTCGGTTAGGGTTAAGCTTGATTTCAGGTATGTTTGAGCTCGATTTTTGATAATTTTATGTTTTCGAAATCGTTGCTTCGTGCTCTAGCTAACCCATTTTGAAATTTTATGAATTGATGATGTTATTGAGATGAGCCATTGATGAATACTTGAGCTATGTGCTAGTTGTTAGTAAAATATGAAAAGTTGGTGTTTGATTAAGATAATTTGTAACAGCCCGATTTAGGGCCTAGTCGGAGCAGTGATCTCGTAATCACTAATTTGAGGTTAGAGAAAATTATTTTCATGTTATGTTATGCGTTATAACATGATTATAAGGGTGCATGAAAATTTTGGTGCCTTAATTTTAGCAATTTCTAGCTAAATTGTGAAAAAGGACTAAACTGCATAAAGTGTGAAAGTTCTATTTTATTTGCTAGAGGTGCCAAATAGCTATGGAATATTAATTGGAGGTCCTTAAAGTGCAAATAGGCCATTGGGGGAGCGATGGTCGGCCATAAGGGACAAAGAATTGACTTTGTCAATGGTTAGGTGGAAATTTGGTGATAAAAGATTTATTTTTATCATAAAATAAAGAAAAGAAAGCTATCATATTTTCTCCATCTTCTCTCCACCGAAAATAAGCAGCAACAAGATGGTTTTGAAACTTAAAATTTCAGCAAGAAATCCTCCTCTCTAGCAAGTGATTTTGATAATTTTTCTTGATAAAAATTGTACTTTTGGAGTCCCTAAAGCATAAGCTAGCTAATGGAGGATTAATTTGCAATATGGTAAAAAGTTTAGAGATTTGCCATGTGAGATTATAAGTTGTTAGCTGAGTTTTTATGGAAGAAAATGAATGATAGGATGATGAGAAACAACTTCTGTGAAAGGTGTTGCCATGAAAACACCTAATTGGGGCTATAATGTAAAAGTTGTAATTTGTTCATTAAAGCATGAAATAGTTGAAATTAGAGATATTTGTAAGAGGGTTAAATGTTCAGCTAGGATTTTTTAACAAGAAAATGTGATAAAAAATTTATTTACGAGCCTAGGGGCAAAATCATAATTTTATCAAAGTGTAGGGGCAAAAAGGTCATTTTTTCCTAAAGTGTGTATTATGGTACTTTATGATCTATAAATGAATAAATCAGTAAATTTCATTGTTCTAGATCAAAGAAAATGAGTTTTGGACCTAGAACGGGTGAAAAGAGAAGTGTGGGCAAATAGTCCTTTTCGGCTATTTTGACAATGAGGTAAGTTCACATGCAATTATTGAAATTATGTATGAGTTCATGTAAGTATTCTAATGTTGTATGGAATGTATATTCACTCTATGGATGTATGAAATACCCTTGGATGAAATGCATGAAGAATGTTGAGATGATAGTTAAAGTCTCGTATAAGACCATATTGGATTATGGCCTCGATGTAAGAATTCGTATAAGACCGTGTCAAGGACATGGCATCGATATGTTAATTCAAGTAAGACCCTATTGGGGTATGATTTTTATGTGATTTCATGAGTATGAGACTCAAGAGAGTTATTTTATAACTTAAGTATTTCAGAGTATACGTTGAAGTAAAAAAAGTATGCAGTTGAGCTACGAAAGGCACAAGTATGTATTAGAATTGAATTGAGATGATTTCAATTTATATATATATGATGAACCCCTATTGGGATATGGGAAATTAATGCACCTTGTTGCATGAGTTAGATTTATTGTTATATTGTGGGAATGCGAATAAAAATAGTGGAAAAGTTAAGTAAGAGTACTAATGTGAGGGTGTTCTCGGATGAACAATTGAATTAAAGTATTACATGTGGATGACTATTTATGAATGTATGATAATGGTGGGCTAAGAACGAAACCATCGAAAGATGAGTAGCTTATTAATAAGACTTGATGTGATGTCTTATATGATTACATGATAATCAAGGAGAATGGATTCTTTTGTGGCGAGCAATTAGCTGGGTAGTGCAGAAGAGATAAAATGAGTAAGCTTCTAGAGTGGTTGAGTAAGCAACCTTGCTGGAGATTTTTCACACTATCGAGTAGACATTCGATTCGAGGTATCAAGTCCTTATGAGTCATGGCATGTGTAGGACTAGAATTTAAGGTTGAGTAAGTTAAGGTTAATGTGCCAAACTATGTTGGCCAAAAAGGGTTTGTAGTTTAATTGTGTATAGTCGTTGATGATGGCTAAGTTGTTGTAATTGTATGGTAGTAACACTTTATTTTCATGGATCAAATGTATGAATTCATGTGTTTTAGTCGTTGATTTGAGACTTTATTGAATCAGTATATTAATGTACGAAATGTAGGATGGAAAAGGGTTTGGTATATAGCCTCTAAGTGTCCATACGGTTAGACACATGGGCGTGTGTATGGGCCGTGCGAACCTTGCACCTTATGATTACTTGTTAGAATAGGCCATGGGTGAATCCCACGGCCATGTGCATGAGCCGTGTAAGACCCAAGACTTGGGCATGGGCGTGTGCTCAGGCCGTGTCAAATAAGTCAGTAGCTCCACATGGTTGGAGGACACTGGCATGTCAAGGTCGTGTCAAATAAGTCAGTAGCTCCCACAGATGGGAAACATGGGCGTGTTTAGGGGTGTACGAGCGTGCCCCAAACCCCACGGGCGTGTAACCTTTGATTTTGAGAGAGGATTTTCGATAAGTTTCGAAAGTCTGAACAAGTGTTTAAGGCCCCGTATGACCATGATACGTATGTCTAGACCAAGAAAGAAAGGTTTTAAGTTGAAATGAAATTTTATAGCCAGTAAGTACTTGATTAAGTG
This sequence comes from Gossypium rotundifolium, assembly GCA_025506655.1. Taxonomy (NCBI): domain Eukaryota; kingdom Viridiplantae; phylum Streptophyta; class Magnoliopsida; order Malvales; family Malvaceae; genus Gossypium; species Gossypium rotundifolium. Next base: position 38,398,363 of record CP106726.1, read on the forward strand.
AGTTCAAGCATGGTAATGTCTCGCATCCAGTCTTAGCATCGAACTTGGGTACGGGGTGTTACATTTAGTGGTATCAGAGCTATGGTTTAGTTGGTTCTAGGACTAACCTAGCGAGAGTAAGAGTCTAGCTATACATGCCATATCTGGATCGTGATAGTGTGATGTCTCACGGCCTTAACGAATTTGTATTATTAAGAAAGTGAGAATCCCACTCGAGTTAAATTCAGTAAGTTGTATGATTTCTAAGCTTTATGATTTCTATCATTGAATTGCTTAGTATAATGTACATTGTCATCATGAAATGTTTAATGTTTTGCTAAATAAAGAAATCAATGAGATTAATTATGAGCAAGTCCCGATTGAATAAGAATTGCCCAGGATACTCGATCCATCACATGAGACAAAAAAGCTGGTATAAGACCAAGACAAGGCATGGCATCAGCAATCAAGAAGAGATCTTTCATGTAAGTCTAAGGCAAGCTTGGCATTGAACAGATATTTCATGTAAGTCCAAGGTAAGCTTGGCATTGAACAGATCTATCATGTAAGTCCAAGGCAAGCTTGGCATTGAACAGATCTTTCATGTAAGTCCAAGGCAAGCTTGGAATTGAACAGATCTTTCTTGTAAGTCCAAGGCAAGCTTGGCATTAATAGATATTTCATGTAAGTCCAAGGCAAGCTTGGCATTGAACAGATATTTCATGTAAGTCCAAGGCAAGGTTGGCATTGAACAGATATTTCATGTAAGACCAAGGCAAGCTTGGCATTGATTCAAGAAAAGACCTTTCATGTAATTCCATGCCTAGAGTATGGCTTTGGCATCAAGTTCATGGCAAGAGATTTAGTATCCTCGGTAATTCACAGAAATTCATCGGGCAAATGAGTAATGTTAAAATTAGATAGCAAGAAAGGTAGTAGTAAAGTTGATATTATGTCATGCTAGTTAAGACTGAGTGACAAGTATAATTCATGCTACGAATGATGATGCTGAGATTATGCTTATACTAGTAAAGCATACTAATCTTTTTGATCAAGTGTTACAGGTACCTTGTTTACCTCACAGACATGAGAATAGTAAGCACCATGATGTATGCGAGAAGTAGTAAGAGCAAGAAACCACCCGTATTGTGGTATAAGAGCTAAAACTGAGAAGTTTGATTAAGTAGAATGCAGGAGATGAGTACGGTCGTTCAACGATGAAAAGATGAATAAGACCATGGTTGGACCATGGCAATGAGAGAGCCAGTGTAAACCATGTCTAGGAAATGGCATCAGTGTCGATATATGTGCTAGTGTAAGACCATGCCTGGGACATGGCATCGACCATATTATGAGGATCAGTGTAAGACCATGTCTGGCACATGGCATCGGTCGTATTATGACTGCCAGTATAAGACCGTGTTTAGAACATAGTATCGGCATTAAGACAAGAGTCAGTATCTAGGATATGGCATCGGCATTGACATGAGTTCCATATAAGACCATATCAGGGATATGGCATTGGTATTGATATGAGATTTCGTGTAAGACCATAGGGAGGCTATGGCATTGTGATGACATGCAAAGTAATAGCTGGGCTATGAGGATAAGATACGAGTAAGACCATAGTTGGACTATAGTAATCAGGTAAACGACGTACTCAAATCCGTAAGACATTCTTTAATTGATAAGTGATGATAAGAGAAAGTATAGTTAAATGTTGAGTACTCAAGTAGATAGTAATGTAGAACTTGAGTAAGTGATTACATTATTTTAATATATTTGTGATAGAAACAATTGTAGCGTGATAAATGTGAAAACTCACTTGAGATGAGTTGTATGACTATGATGATATTTTATTAATGATGAACCGTAAATCATATGGATGTAGTCACGAGAGTCAAGTTAAGGAGCTCTGTGATCTCACCCTCTTTACCACTACTAAATTTTATGATGAGATGTTATCAGAGTCAAATTGAATAAGTTTATATGTGATTAATGCAGTACCTATGTTAGCATTTTGAAAATGCTTTGTATCACATTGATATATGATACTCTACTAGGTAGAGTAATTGTTGTTGAACATGAGGTTGAAGTCCTAGGGGACTATAATAAAAAGGGCTATCATTGAGATAAGAAATAGATAAAGTCTCGTATAAGACCATGCTCGAGGCATGGCCTCGGCACCAAGTTATGATTCCATATAAGACCATATCTAGAATATGGCTTCAGAAATGGATATGAGAATCGAGTAAGACCATATTGGAATATGGCATCGATACTTGATGCGAAAGTCCATACAAGACCTTAACCGAGTTATGGCATTGACATTTAGAGGTGACTCCATATAAGACCACCTCAGGGATGTGGCATTAGTTTCACACTTACTTGAATGACGATAAATTTACGTCTTTGATTATCCCTAGTGATCAATGAAACAATGTAACAGACCGATTTTAACCCTAATCGGAACGGTGGTTTTGGGACCATGAATCCTAGTCCAGAAATATTTTAATATTATATTTTGAGTCAGTTATATGTGAATTAATGTGTGAAAGTTTCAGATAAAATTTAACTATTTGTGTGTTCAATTAGTTAAAAGGACTAAATCACAGAATCGGTAAAAGTGGCCTTTTATTTGATTTATGGCTAAATTGATGTGGCTTTATTTTAGTGAAGTCTTTAAAGGGTAATATACCCATTTTAAGTTATAGTGGACGGCAATGTGGTCTTATAACATGTTTTTAAGTATTATTTTATATGTTAAAGATTATATTATAATTATTTTATAATTTATAACTATATTATAATAAAACCAATATGAAAGTGGGATTTTATTCATCCTTTCTTCCATCGAATAACAAAGAAAAGAAAAGAGTGTTGGAGCTTTGTACATTCGGCCATTTGCTAGCTAAATTAAAGGTTAGTTTTTAATCGATTTTCGATAATTTCTACGTTTTTATAATCATTGCTTCGAATACTTCAAGACCCATGCTTGAAAATTTGATTTTGATGAATATTTTGAAATGTGCCATTGATGAGTTCATGAGTTTTATGATGATGGTTGATGAATTATGAAAGATTTGTGTTAGATTAATATGTTTTGTATTGAGATTTTTGGTGATTTTGAGTGAATAGGGCTAAATTGAGAAAATGAATTTTTGAGGGGTTAAAATGCAAAATAAATGAAATGCATGGGCTTATATGGCTATGTGGAAGATTCGGCCTAGCTATAGTGTTGGGAGATTTTGCATATTTTGTGTTTTGTGCAAATAGGACAATTTGTAAAAATGAGAAACATTAGGGGCAAAATGGTAATTTGCCTATTTAAGTGTTTTTGGATTAAATTGAGATGGAATGTGCTTGAATGAGCTAAATTTTAATGTGTTTAGATCAAGAACAAAGAAAAACGGGAATTGGATCGGGGAAAGACAAAGGTTCTCGAATAGCCGATTTACACGGTCTATCGACAACCGAGGTAAGTCCTTAAGCAAATATCGTTAAAGATTTATTTACGACTATGATGAATGATGGAACTTAAATATTTAAAGTATAATTATAGATAATAACCGAATGTAGAAGTATGGTATTGAATTGAATTTATTTTGTAAAACAAAAGTGTATAAATTGTTTTGGTTAGTACGTGAAAGTAATATGATCTATATGAGTTGTTTGCATTGTTGATTTTATGAAATGAGTGTTGAATTGATGATCATGTCTATATCGGGCTTTAAGCTCAGCGGTGCTTTGTGCGGTGTTATTTATCGGGCTAAATGCCCAGCGTGCTTCGTCTGCGGTGTTATTTATCGGGCTAAATGCCCAGCGTGCCTTGTGGTGATGTAATTCGGGCTATGAGCCTAGCAGGCCTTGTGCCGGTGATGTAATTCAGGCTATGAGCCTAGCAGGCCTTGTGTCGGTGATGTAATTCGGGCTATGAGCCTAGCAGGCCTTGTGCCGGTGATGTATATCAGGCTTATTGCCTAGCAGGCTTAATGCCGGTGATCAAATTCGCACCTTGGGTCTAGCAGCTTAATGCTTGGGTGATGTGTTATAAATTCTTTACAAGGTGGGATGTAAATACTTCAATAAACAAAATGCTCGGGTAAAAATAAAGGTTTATAGATGCAAGGAACAAGGTAAGTAATTATCTTTCCTTTCAAATTACATAAGTGATAGAATAATTAAAGTTTTTGATAATGAGTCTTTATGATATGTGCATTTGAATTACTCATTAATAAGTGTGATATGTGTATTGAATATAAGCTTGATGATATCTTTGAGATTCGGTCAAAGGTAAAAATGTCCAAAGTGATAGTTATTGAAAATGCATATCCGTATATATATATGATTTATCGTATATAATTGTGATATATGTTATACTTGTTAATAAAGTAATATGCAAATCTTGAAGGCTTAAAGTTTGGAAGGGTTGTATACCTTCAATGAGGAATAATAAATGATAAGCTGAGAGATGGTCATTCAACCATATTGAAATTATTAATTGTTAAATTATGGATTTATAGGTATATTTATATATGTATGTGTGCTAAATGTTGGAATATTTGACTGTTGTTTCAGAATGCTTAAGACTTACTAAGCTAGTGAGCTTATTTCGTGTGTGCTCTTTGTTCTGCATTTTATAGATTTTCCATTAAGCTACGGGCATCCGAGGATCGTCGAAATGTCAACCACACTATCACCCCTTTTGGTACTAAATTTTAGTTTTGAATCAAGGCATGTATAGGTTAGACTAAGGTTTAGATTAATGATATTCGGTCTTGTATATATATGAATAGCCTTGCAAAATGGCTATTTCTTTTGATCAAGTTTAATTCCTATGTTCTTGATATGATGGATGTGATTATATTATTAAGGGATGTGAAATTCGGCCATGGTTTAATCATTTTGGAATGTGGTCAAATAATATGCCTATTATATATATAGATGATGCATATTGAATAAGCATGATATTGAGATGTTTTGCTTTTGTTATTATGACGTAAAAGTTGCATGGAATTGTTTACCTCATATTCGGTTATGGTATAGACTAATATAGTTATTATAGATAAATGTTGTGGGTGATGACATTAGTTATCTGAAATAGGTGTGATTTGTTCAATTATGTTTTATGACTATTAAGGAAAATGGTGATGGTGATTAATGATTCATGTAGGTAATCTATTTATATATATAAATAGTAGTTATGTAATAATCTTGTACTATGTTTGGATTAAAATACCTAGTTTTGAATTATATAAGCAAAACGTAGTTGTTGCATTGTATGTATAATTTTGTCCAAAGTTTATTCGTGAGTTACTCATAGAATATCCATTACTAATGATAGTCTTGAGTTAACATGTGCTTTGGCATTATATTAAATGATGTATATTTAAGGTAGTAAGGGTAAGAAACATCCCGTTTAGGCAAGAATCCAAATGGTAAGTAAAAAAAAAAAGAAAAAATGGTTTGATTTTAATAATTGAACCACAGTGATTAGCTTATGATATTAGTAATGGTATGACCGAACCTTTGGTTAATAAATTGCAAAGTTTAGGTACACTAATAAACATATTAATAGTTGGTGTATGATGTATGAATAATCATGTGCAAGTATAAATGTGACCTTTGTTATAAGGAAATGCATGCGATATATGTTCGTAACAATAGATGTATGTTCGGTCAGGATGTAACTTTGATATGCTTATATATGCAATTGTTACGAAAATGCTATAAATGGTTCTGTTGGTTTAATATGTATATGTATTAAAGTATTATGAGTACATATTATATTATATTATATGATGTGATGGAGATCACATTGCTCGTATTGAATTCAATTGAATGTCTATTCGGAATTTAGCTTAGTTTGGTAATGCCTCATAACCCTAATCGACGACGGATACGGGTTAGGGGTGTTACATTTGATTGGTATCAGAGCTTATGGTTTAGTCGATTCTAGGACTACCGTAGCGCGTGAGGGTCTAGCTATACATGCCTTTATCATATATCGATAGTGTGGTGACTTCTGACATTCTGAACTGTGTTTTATATAATAAATGGACACTGATCCTGAAAGAGCCGTAGCGGATGATGTAGAGAGTGTAGCACCTGACCGTACACACGGATCAGTGCCGTTAGACTCTCGACCAGTTTTGGGTAGCCATGAGGGGGAGGCTAAACAAGCCTTCTATCAGATGATGAACGAGTGGTTTACCCAGTTTATCCAGACTAACCCGGCTATACACCAACCTCCACCCCCGAATAATCCAACTCTGATTCCTTCAGTACCCTCGATGATAGATCTGATGAGATCTAGTAGGCCTCCAGTTGATAAAATCAGGAAATTTGGGGCCGAAGAATTCAAGGCCAATGATGATGATGACGTAGAGAGAGCCGAAATGTGGCTTGATAACACTATTCGGGTATTAGATGAGCTATCTTGTACTCTAGATGAATGCTCAAGTGTCTATATCCTTACTTGGGACATCGATATCACTAGTGGAATACACTAGTATCGTGGTCCCGAAAGAAAAGTGACATGGGATTTCTTTCGTAATGAATTTCACAAGAAATATATCACCAAAGATTCATTGATCAAAAACGAAAAGAATTTCTTGAATCAAACAGGTCGAATGACCGTGATGTAATATGAACGAAAATTTGTCGTGCTCAAGAAATATGCTAGAGAGTGTGTTTCACCAAGTCATTGTGTGCAAAAGGTTGAAGATGGTTTGAATGAAGATTTAAAGTTGCTTGTAGGCATTCTTGAAATTAAAGAGTTTGTGACACTAGTCGAGCGAGTTTGTAAAGCTGAAGAGCTTGGGAAAGAGAAAAGAAAGGCTGAGACAGAAGCTAGAGACACTCGTAAGAGATCGTCGAGTAAGAATTTCCATTCCACATATAAGAAGTTCAGAGATGACTTCAGTCGACATAAAGCTACTTTAGATTTACCTGGACGTGATAGACCTCTAGTGGGCTCCCGAGCTACCTCGATGGCGGTGTTGGTAACGCTCACGTAATCGAGTTGAATGTAAGCACCGTGGAAAATGGCATTTTGGGAGTTGTAGATTCCATGACCGGTCTTGCTTTAAATGTGGAGCGCCGATCATTTTATTAGAGAATGTCCGATGTTAGTTGAGCGTAATACTGTTCGTAACATTAAGTCTAGCAACACGTCAACATGAGGCGATCCACCCGCATATTCGTGCAATGTAGGTGGTAGTCAGAGAGGAACGAAGAACATTGCAGTTTGATCTGAGGTTAGAGCTCCAGCTAGAGCTTATGCCACACGAGCCAGAGAGGATGCTTTCTCCCCCGATGTCATTATCGGTACTTTCACCCTTTATGATATTACTGTGATTGTATTGATTTATCTTGGTTCAACTCATTCATATGTGTGTGAAACTCTAGTATTCGGTAAGACTCTGCCAGTTGAGTCTAATGAGTTTGTGATTCGTGTGTCCAACCCTTTGGGTAGATGTGTGCTTGTTAATAAAGTGTGTAGAGGTTGCCCGTTGATGATTCGGGATTCTTACTTCCCAGCCGATTTAATGTTGTTACCCTTCGATGAGTTCGATATAATTTTGGGAATGGACTCGTTAACTTCATATGATGCAAGGTGAATTGCAAAATGAATCTTATCGATTTGAGATGTCAGAAAGGGAAGATCATCAGAATTGAATCTAGCGATTTAAGTGGGTTTCCTACAGTAATATCTTCGATGTTAGCCCGAAAATTTGGAAAAAAAAAAGGTATGAAGCTTATTTGACCTATGTACTAGATAATAAATTGTCTGAGAAATAGATTGAATCTGTACCGATTGTATGTGAATACCTAGATGTGTTTTCTGAAGAACTACTGGGTTTACCACCAGTACGAGAGATTGAGTTTGGTATTGAATTAGTACTGGGAATGACTCCAATTTCGATAGCTCCATATCGGATGGCACCTACCGAGTTGAAAGAGTTGAAAGCACACTTATAAGAGTTGATGATAGGGCTTTGCACAACCGAAGTTTCTCTCTTTGGGTGCACCGTTTTATTTGTGAAAAAAAGATGGGACTATGCGAATGTGTATCGACTATGGCAAAGTTATAGCCTACGCTTCGAGACAATTGAAGCCGCATGAAAGAAATTATCCGACTCGCGATCTGGAATTAGCAGCCATTATTTTCGCATTGAAAATTTGGCGTCATTACTTATTTGGCGAGAAATGTCACATTTATTCGGATCATAAAAGTCTAAAGTATCTGATGACTCATAAAGACCTGAAATTGAGACAACGTAGATGGCTAGAACTGTTGAAAGACTATGATTTGGTGATTGACTACCATCCGAGAAAAGCTAATGTTGTTGTAGATGCGTTAAGTCAGAAATCACTGTTTGCTCTTCGTGCAATGAACGCACAGATGGCTATGTCTGGTGATGGTTCGATCATAGCCGAGTTGCAAGCAAGACCGATGTTTATTCAGCAAATTTGTGATGCACTGAAAGTTGACAAAGATTTGATTGCTAGTCGAATTCGATTGCAGAAAAGATACGTAATCGATTTTCAAATTTATGCAAATGACCGTCAATTCTAAAGCCGAATGTGTGTTCCGAAGAACTCAGATTTGATTCAGATGATTCTGAGTGAGGCTCATAGTGGTCGACTGTTGATTCATCCGGGTAGCACGAAAATGTATAATGATTTGAAACAGTTCTATTAGTGGCCTGGCATGAAACGGGATATATATGAATTTGTTTCCGAGTGCTTAATTTGTCAGCAAGTAAAAGCTGAGCATCAAATGCCATCCGGACTACTTCAGCCAATCATGATTCCTGAATGGAAGTGGGATAGACTTACAATGGATTTTGTATCCGGTCTTCCTAAAACACCGAGTAAGAAAAATGTCGCCTGGGTTATAGTTGATAGACTGACTAAATCAACTCATTTTGTGCCAGTACGTACAGACTATTCACTTGATAAACTTGCTGAATTGTATGTATCATAGATTGTAAGGTTGCATGGTGTATCAAGTTCCATTGTTTCAGAAAGAGACCTGAGATTTACATCATGGTTTTGGAAGAAGTTGCAAGATGTATTAGGTACTAAACTTCATTTTAGTATAGCCTTTCATTCGCAGTCAGACGGTCAGTCTAAGTGAACTATTCTGATATTTGAGGACATGTTGAGATGTTGCGTTCTCGAATTTAAAAGTACGTGGGAACGATATCTACCTTTGATTGAATTTGCTTACAATAATAGCTTTTAATCTAGTATCAAAATGGTGCCTTATGAAGCCTTGTACGGGAAAAAATGTCGAACATCGCTATATTGGACTGAGCTCAGCGAGAATAAGATACACGGGGTTGATTTGATTAAAGAAACAGAACAGAAGGTAGCTATTATTAGAGGCAATTTGAAAGCTGATTCGGATCGTCAAAAGTCCTATCTTGACTTGAAACGTAAAGACATTGAATTTCGTGCCGAGATCGTGTATTCTTAAAAGTTTCTCGATGGAAGAAAGTACTCCGATTTGGTCAGAAAGGCAAGTTGAGTCCGAGATTAATTGGACCGTATGAAATCATCAAACGTATTGGGCCTGTTGTTTATAGATTGAATTTGCCCTCCGAGTTAGAAAAGATACATGATGTATTTCACGCTTCGATGCTTGTAGAATACAGATCGATCCGTCTCATGTGATCACACCGCCGAGATTGAAATCGATCGATTTGACATATGATGAAGAACTGATCCGTATCTTAGCTCGAGAAATGAAAGAGTTGAGAAATAAGAGGATTCCATTAGTAAAAGTATTATGGAATAGACACGGAGTTGAAGAGGCTACGTGGGAACCCGAGGATTCAATGAGGCGGCAATATCCGAACTTGTTTAATCGGTAAGATTTTCGAGGACGAAAATCCTTAAGAGGGAGAGTTGTAATGAATCGATTTTGACCCTAATCGAGCGGTGGTTTCGGGACCACGAATACTAGTCCGAGAAATATTTTAATATTATATTTTGAGTCGCTTATATGTGAATTAATGTGTGTGAAAGTTTCAGATAAAAATTTAACTGCTTGTGTGTTCAATTAGTTAAAAAGGACTAAATCACAGAATCGGTAAAAGTGGCCTTTTATTTGATTTATGGCTAAATTGATGTGGCTTTATTTTAGTGAAGTCCTTAAAGGGTAATATACCCATTTTAAGTTATAGTGGACTGCAATGTGGTCTTATAACATGTTTTAAGTATTATTTTATATGTTAAAGATTATATTATAATTGTTTTATAATTTATAACTATATTATAATAAAACCAATATGAAAGTGGGATTTTATTCATCCTTTTTCCACCGAATAACAAAGAAAAGAAAAGAGTGTTGGAGCTTTGTACATTCGGCCATTTGCTAGCTAAATTAAAGGTTAGTTTTAATCGGTTTCGATAATTTCTACGCTTTTATAATCGTTGCTTGAATACTTCAAGACCCATGCTTGAAATTTTGATTTTGATGAATATTTTGAAATGTGCCATTGATGAGTTCATGAGTTTTATGATGATGGTTGATGAATTATGAAAGATTTGTGTTAGATTAATATGTTTTGTATTGAGATTTTGGTGATTTTGAGTGAATAAGGCTAAATTGAGAAAATGAATTTTGAGGGTTAAAATGCAAAATAAATGAAATGCATGGACTTATATGGCTATGTGGAAGATTCGCCTAGCTATAGTGTTGGGAGATTTTGCATATTTTGTGTTTTGTGCAAATAGGACAAATTTGTAAAAATGGGAAACATTAGGGGCAAAATGGTAATTTGCCTATTTAAGTGTTTTTGGATTAAATTGAGATGGAATGTGCTTGAATGAGCTAAATTTTAATGTGTTTAGATCAAGAACAAAGAAAAACGGGAATTGGATCGGGGAAAGACAAAGGTTCTCGAATAGCCGATTTACACGGCCCATCGACAACCGAGGTAAGTCCTTAAGCAAATATCGCTAAAGATTTATTTATGACTATGATGAATGATGGAACTTAAATATTTAAAGTATAATTATAGATAATAGCCGAATGTAGAAGTATGGTATTGAATTGAATTTATTTTGTAAAACGAAAAGTGTATAAAATGTTTTGGTTAGTACGTGAAAGTAATATGATCTATATGAGTTGTTTGCATTGTTGATGTTATGAAATGAGTGTTGAATTGATGATCATGTCTATATCGGGCTTTAAGCCTCAGCGTGCTTCGTGTAGGTGTTATTTATCTGCTAAATGCTCAGCGTGCTTCGTGCTTGGTGTTATTTATCTGCTAAATGCCCAGCGTGCCTTGTGCTTGATGTAATTCGGCTATGAGCCTAGCGTGCCTTGTGCCTTGATGTAATTCGGCTATGAGCCTAGCGTGCCTTGTGTTGTGATGTAATCAGCTATGAGCCTTATTGCCCTTGATGTATATCGTGCTTATTGCTCAGCGTGCTTAATGTCGGTGATCAAATTCGACCTTGGGTCTAGCGGTGCTTAATGCTTGGTGATGTGTTATAAATTCTTTACAAGGTGGGATGTAAATACTTTAATAAACAAAATGCTCGGGTAAAAATAAAGGTTTATAGATGCAAGGAACAAGGTAAGTAATTATCTTTCCTTTCAAATTACATAAGTGATAGAATAATTAAAGTTTTTGATAATGAGTCTTTATGATATGTGCATTTGAATTACTCATTAATAAGTGTGATATATGTATTGAATATAAGCTTGATGATATCTTTGAGATTCGGTCAAAGGTAAAAATGTCCAAAGTGATAGTTATTGAAGATGCATATCCGTATATATATATGATTAATCGTATATAATTGTGATATATGTTATACTTGTTAATAAAGTAATATGCGAATACTGAAGGCTTAAAGTGCTGGAAGGGTTGTATACCTTCAATGAGGGAATAATAAATGATAAGTTACAGAGATGGCTGTTCGACCATATTGAAATTATTAATTGTTAAATTACTGGATTTATAGGTATATTTATATATGTATGTGTGCTAAATGTTGGAATATTTGACTGTTGTTTCGTAAATGCTTAAGACTTACTAAGCTAGTGAGCATATTTTGTGTGTGCTCTTTGTTCTGTTTTATAGATTTTCCATTAAGCTACGGGCATCTGAGGATCGTCGGAAATGTCAACCACACTATCACCCCTTTTGGTACTAAATTTTAGTTTTGAATCGAAGGCATGTATAGGTTAGACTAAGGTTTAGATTAATGATATTCGGTCTTGTATATATATGAATAGCCTTGCGAAAATGGCTATTTCTTTTGATCAAGTTTAATTCCTATGTTCTTGATATGATGGATATGATTATATTATTAAGGGATGTGAAATTCGGCCATGGTTTAATCATTTTGGAATGTGGTCAAATAATATGCCTATTATATATATAGATGATGCATATTGAATAAGCATGATATTGAGATGTTTTGCATTTGTTATTATGACGTAAAAGTTGCATGGAATTGTTTACCTCATATTCGTTATGGTATAGACTAATATAGTTATTATAGATAAATGTTGTGGGTGATGACATTAGTTATCTGAAATAGGTGTGATTTGTTCGGTTATGTTTTATGACTATTAAGGAAAATGGAGATGATGATTAATGATTCATGTAGGTAATCTATTTATATATATAAATAGTAGTTATGTAATAATCTTGTACTATGTTTGGATTAAAATACCTAGTTTTGAATTATATATGCAAAACGTAGTTGTTGCATTATATGTATAATTTTGTCCAAAGTTTATTCGTGAGTTACTCATAGAATATCCATTACTAATGATAGTCTTGAGTTAACATGTGCTTTGGCATTATATTAAATGATGTATATTTAAGGTAGTAAGGGTAAGAAACATCCCGTTTAGGCAAGAATCCAAATGGTAAGTAAAAAAAAAAAGAAAAAGAAAAATATGGTTTGATTTTAATAATTGAACCACAGTGATTAGCTTATGATATTAGTAATGGTATGACCGAACCTTTGGTTAATAAATTGCAAAGTTTAGGTACACTAATAAACATATTAATAGTTGGTGTATGATGTATGAATAATCATGTGCAAGTATAAATGTGACCTTTGTTATAAGGAAATGCATGCGATATATGTTCGTAACAATAGATGTATGTTCGGTCAGGATGTAACTTTGATATGCTTATATATGCAATTGTTACGAAAATGCTATAAATGGTTCTATTGGTTTAATATGTATATGTATAAAAGTATTATGAGTACATATTATATTATATTATATGATGTGATGGAGATCACATTGCTCGTATTGAATTCAATTGAATGTCTATTCAGAATTTAGCTTAGTTTGGTAATGCCTCATAACCCTAATCCGATGATGGATATGGGTTAGGGGTGTTACAAACAAATAGACGAGTCTAGAGGTAGAAATGAAAACTGTACTAAAGCCATGTGAATTGGTAAATATATGCAATTGTGAATGAGTCATGAAGAAATGAGTACGACGTGTGGCACGGTAGGTGCTTAATAAAGGAAATTGTAAAAAAGTATGTTCGAATGCTTTAACGATTGTATTGATTATACAATGATATGAACAGCAGAAAGTTAGCCTAGGCTATTGACTCAAATGAGTAGGAAGCCTGAGGTGTATGGTTATCGAGATTTTCTTAAATTGATTTTTATTAATGAAAGGAATGGTTAAGGAGCTTAAGGACGGAATGGTTATAGAAACCATGTTTGAACAATAAGAGTGCTCAATTATGATAACCATAGTTGTATGGGTCATAATGATCTTCTTAAGTACTAAGTGTTAATGTGTTTTGCCTCTCACAGGCGATGTAGTTGTTTATCTCATGAATCGAGATTATGTGAGAATGTTAGCCGATTATGAATATAGATCAAACGATTGTCGGGTTAGTAATTGGAATTGACATTCCTTTATCTCCTCGTAACCTCATTCAGGTACTTTGAGGAGGGTGTTGGTGATGAATCTAATATAAAAAGTGAAATCGTGAGTTTTAAGTTGTGTGATGATTATTTGGGAAAATCGAATTGAGCCAATAATTTGATAAAGATGCCCCTTCTATCGTGAGATATGACGATGGTAAAGGTTTTAGACTAGCATAGCAAGAGAAACTTAGATGAGGGTGTGCTAGAAAATGTTCTCGGAGTGGAGAAAAGAGTAGATTATTGTATTGAGATTTGAATCAAGTTTTGTGTATGTTCAGGCATGAGTCAGTAAAGAGAATAATTTCTGTGTGCTCGTGAATGGGGAGCATATTACAGAAATATGCTCATCGAAACATTTAAACCTCGATGGTTGAGTTGAAAGCTATAGAATGAGTTATCGATTGAAAGTTCTAGTACTGAGTTCAGTCTGTATTGAGAAAGATAGTTGCCAGATTGGTAATCCCGAGACGATCCCTTTCGTATCTGTATGAGAATTGGATGTGTTGTGATGATCTATGGAAAACCAAAGAGTGTTTTTTGAAATTTTCTTGAGTGGGAACATCTCGTGACACTGAGATAGTGGAAATGACTTGAGCTATTACCATAGTGGGTATTGTTATTGTAATACTTCACAGATGGTAGTCATTGTACAGGTGTTTAAAGGAAAGCTTCATGTTAAGTAATGTGAGTTACCTAGTCAGTGATATCATAATTTCAGTGAGGTTAATGTCAAGAACGAGTTTTTTTTCAGAACAGAAGAGTTCAGGAGTGAGATAGCAAATGGTATTTTCAAATAAGCTTCGAGTTAGTTTATTTAAGATGGTAAGATACAGGTTGCATGAGTTTTCTATTGTTGATGTTTCCTCGAAATAGAACTGGGATGATGATGAATCCAGAACTTATACAAAAGTTTTGGCATGAGATTTAGTAGTAGCATATCTACTAATGCAAGAATAAGAAAATGCAGTTATGTGCACAAATATTTGACAACAGAGTACCTTTCATGAGATGAATGAGCTTATAGTTAGAAGTAGTTGACCATAAAAAGCTGAGTTTTCAAAGCGTTCAAGTTAGGATTGTTATAATTGTGAATGCTTTAATGAGAAGGTAAAGTAAAGGCTTATAGATTTCAAGTGTGATTGGACAAAATTCCCAAGAAGGGGAATGATCAATTGGACGTGTGCAGAGCGCTAAATTAGTGAACAATTGAGTATGCTTCGACCTTGTGTATGGTAGCTTAAAGGTTGTTGACAAGAGAAACTTGAGGATAAGTAGATTTGTGATTTTGAAGAATTTATAGAAATGTTTAAAGAATGTTGATAGTAAATCCTCCTGATAATATTTTCGGGGACGAAAATCCCTAGGGGGAGAATTGTAACAGCCCGATTTAGGGCCTAGTCAGAACAGTGATCTCATAATCACTAATTTGAGGTTAGAGAAAATTATTTTCATGTTATGTTATGCCTTATAACATGATTATAAGGGTGCATGAAAATTTTGGTGCCTTAATTTTAGCAATTTCTAGCTAAATTGTGAAAAAGAACTAAACTGCATAAAGTGCGAAAGTTCTATTTTATTTGCTAAAGGTGCCAAATAGCTATGGAATATTAATTGGAGGTCCTCAAAGTGCAAATAAGCCATTGGGGGAGTGATGGCCGGCCATAGGGGACAAAGAATTGACTTTGTCAATGGTTAAGTGGAAATTTGGTGATAAAAGATTTATTTTTATCATAAAATAAAGAAAAGAAACCTATCATCTTTTCTCTGTCTTCTCTCCACCGAAAATGAGCAGCAACAAGGGGGTTTTGAAGCTTAAAATTTCAGCAAGCAATCCTCCTTCCTAGTAAGTGATTTTGATAATTTTTCTTGATAAAAATTGTACTTTTGGAGTCCCTAAAGCTTAAGCTAGCTAATGGGGGGATTAATTTGCAATATGGTAAAAAGTTTAGAGGTTTTCCATGTGAGATTATAAGTTGTTAGCTGAGTTTTTATGGAAGAAAATGAATGATAGGATGATGAGAAACAACTTTTGTGAAAGGTGTTGCCATGAAAACACCTAATTGGGACTATAATGCAAAAGTTGTAATTTGTTCATTAAAGCGTGAAATAGTTGAAATTAGAGATAGTTGTATGAGGGTTAAATGTTCAGCTAGGATTTTTTAACAAGAAAATGTGATAAAAAAATTTATTTACGAGCCTACAGGCAAAATCGTAATTTTGCCAAAGTGTAGGGGCAAATTGGTCATTTTTGATTAAAGTGTGTATTATGGTATTTTATGATCTATAAATGAATAAATCAATAAATTTCATTGTTCTAGATCAAAGAAACGGGTTTCAGGCCTAAAACGGCTGAAAAGAGAAGTGTGGGCAAATAGTCCTTTCGGCTATTTCGACAATGAGGTAAGTTCACATGCAATTATTGAAATTATGTATGAGTTCATGTAAGTATTATGATGTTGTATGGAATGTATATTCACTCTATGGATGTATGAAATACCCTTGGATGAAATGCATGAAGAATGTTGAGATGATAGTTAAAGTCTCGTATAAGACCATATTGGATTATGGCCTCGATGTAAGGATTCGTATAAGACCGTTGTCAAGGACATGGCATCGATATGTTAATTCAAGAAATACCCTATCAGGGTATGATTTCTATGTGATTTCATGAGTATGAGACTCAAGAGAGTTATTTTATAACTTGAGTATTTCAGAGTATACGTTGAAGTAAAGAAAGTATGCGGTTGAGCTACGAAAGGCACAAGTATGTATTAGAATTGAATTGAGATGATTTCAATTTATATATATATGATGAACCCCTATCGGGATATGGGAAACTAATGCACCTTGTTGCATGAGTTAGATTTATTGTTATATTGTAGGAATACAAATAAAAATAGTGGAAAAGTTCAGTAAGAGTAGTAATGTGAGGGTGTTCTCGGATGAACAATTGAATTAAAGTATTACATGTGGATGACTATTTATGAATGTATGATAATGGTGGGCTAAGTACGAAACCACCGAAAGATGAGTAGCTTATTAATAAGACTTGATGTGATGTCTTATATGATTACATGATAATCAGTGCAGGAATGGATTCTTTTGTAAGCAAGCAATTAGCTCGTGGTACGGTAAGACATAAAATGAGTAAGCTTCTAGAGTGGTTGAGTAAGCAACCTTGAGTTAATGTGAATGACCCAGTATAATCTCTTGTGGTTATTTACATTTAATAAATATTAATATTTGCCAGACTATGCAGATGAACTTAAGCATTAGTGCTTACTTCTTTCCCTTTTTTTTCTCTTGTACATTATGTTGACTAATACGGGTTGGAGGCCGCTGGAGATGTTTTTACACAATCGAGCAGACATTCGATTCGAGGTATCAAGTCCTTATGAGTCATGGCATGTATAGGACTAGAATTTAAGGTTGAGTAAGTTAGGGTTAATGTGCCAAACTATGTTGGCCAAAAAAGGTTTGTAGTTTAATTGTGTATAGCCGTTGGTGATGGCTAAGTTGTTGTAATTGTATGGTAGTAACACTTTATTTTCATGAATCAAATGTATGAATTCATGTGTTTTAGTCATTGATTTGAGACTTTATTGAATCAGTATATTAATGTATGAAATGTAGGATGGAAAAGGGCTTGGTATATAGCCTTTAAGTGTCCACACGGTTAGACACACGGGCGTGTGTCTGGGCCGTGCGAACCCTGCACCTTATGATTACTTGTTAGAATAGGCAATGGGTGAATCCCACGACCGTGTGCATGATCCATGTAAGACCCACGACTTAGGCATGGGCGTGTGCTCAGGCCGTGTCAAATAAGTCAGTAGCTCCACACGGTTGGAGGACACGGGCGTGTCAAGGCCGTGTCAGATAAGTCAGTAGCTCCCCACGGATGGGAAACATGGGTGTGTTTAAGGGTGCACGGGTGTGCCCCAAACCCCACGGGAGTGTAACCTCTGATTTTGAGAGAGGATTTTCGATAAGTTCTAAAAGTCTGAACAAGTGTTGAAGGTCTCGTATGACCATGATACGTATGTCTAGACCAAGAAAGAAAGGTTTTAAGTTGAAACAAAATTTTATAGCCAGTAAGTACTTGATTAAGTGAGTTCAAGCATGGTAATGTCTCGCATCCAGTCTTAGCATCGGACTTGGGTACTGGGTGTTGCATAATTTGTCTTTGGAGTTTTGATGAATTTGTCTATTTTGGGCTTAATTGAGAAAATGAGTAATTCAAGGACTAAATTGTGAAATAAATAAAATGTATGAGCTTGTATTAGCATGGGAAGAATTCGGCTAGCATATGTGTTTCGAAATTATGTGTATTTGATGATTTTATGAATAGAGGACTAAAGTGTTGAAATGTGAAAATGTGAGGGCTATTTTATAAAATGCCCTAAATATGTGTATGTGGACTAAATTGAATGAATTGGTGATTGAATGGATTGAATTTAAATGTGTATAGACCAAGACAGGAGAAGTTCGGATCGAGATCGAGGCAAAGATAAAGTGCTCGATTAATCCGACCGTATTGATATTTTGGAGTCTGAGGTATGTTCGAATATAATACATGTTATTAAGATAAGTTTTAGTATTATGGAATGAATATGTGCATGACTATGAGATTTGAGATGCTATGTGTAAAATTAAATTAGATGGCACTAAGTGCGTGAAATTGAGATCGAAATAGAGATGAATAGCACTATGTGTGCGATGTTATGAAAGCTCCGGCTTATTGATTTGGCATTGTGTGTGCGATACCGAGATAAGTCAGTTAAAAGAATAGGCACTAAGTGTACGATGACAAATGTACTTTGATTATGTATATGGCACTGAGTGTGCGATTAAATTAAACGAATATCAGAGAATGATCAACATGTAATATCGAGCATTGAATAGCTTGGAAGTTGAATAACTACATGTTAGCTAAGGTATGTATTGAACCTTTGTGGTTGATGAGTTTATAGATAAAGCTATGAATGGATGAATGAGTATTTCAGCTATGGAGGATATGGTATGAATATGAGAGAATTGATCTATGTAATGGTTTATTATATACATTGGTTTGATTTGGTGAGATAATTGTATTGTACTTCAAACTTACTAAGCTTTTGGAAAACTTACTGTGTGATTTGTTTCTCTGCTTTGCAATGTCAGTAAAGCTAGCTCAGATTCGGGAATCGTCAGCATATCAATCACACTATCGGCAATCTATTCTGGTACTTTTGTAAAGATGTACATAGTTGATATATGGCATGTATAGGCTAGATATGTAAATTATGTATGAGATAAGTAAATAGCTATGTGAGGTGGCTAGATAAATGTTTGAAATATGCTTGTGTGAAGTTGGTATGTGAAGTGAGTTTTGGTATGTTTTGATGGCAATGGATAAGTCTTAATAATGGTAATCTTGAAGATAGATTGATGTTAGTATGATCTAGTGAATTTGAGGAGGAATCATGTTTGGTATTGAATGTGTTCAAGTGATGAATTTTTGTTTATAAGTTAATATGGTTATAAATGAGATTGTATGAGATGTTATGTTGATCACTTGACATGTAATTGGTTGCCAAATTGTGTGTGGAATTATACTCAAATGTGCTTGTAGGTTTGACCCTTGTGTGGGTGGCAATTTTGCCTTGCGTGTGGCCTATTTTACCAACACGGTTATGGCACACGGGTGTGCCTAATGGCCGTGGGAGAATGACAAGATCTAGCCTAATAATACACACCTTGAAACGGGCGTGTCAACTAGCCATGGGTATAAGTCAGTAGCTAGCTTAAGAGCACACGGCTATGGTGCACGGGCATCCCTAGTGGCCGTGTGGAAAAGTCAGAATGCTTGCTCTATTCTGGCACTACCTGGACAAATGGGGGTGTCTGATGACCGTATGAGGCATACGGCCTGGTGGCACGGGCGTGTGGCCTTAATAGACTTGTTGAGTGTTTGAAATTTCTACATCTTTCGTAAGTGCTTGGTTTAGTCTCGACCCCTCTCAAGCATGTGTTTGAGGTCTTGTAGGCCTCGATAAGGGACTATTTGATTATGTCTTGATGTGTTATGATGATAATTGACTTTGTCATAAATGGGATGTGAAATGATTCAATTTTTGGTAATGCCTCTTAATCCCTATTCTAACGATGAATTCGGGTTAAGGGTGTTACAAAAATGATGAAATGTTTAGTTGTAACTAGCCATTGGATTGGCTAGTGGAAAGTATATTTTGATGTAATTATATAAGGCCATATCATATTTGATGTGTGTTGGAATGGCTAAATGGTAAAATATATTTATTTATATATATAAAGCAAATTATGAATGGATTTGAGTTAGTATAATTGAATAACTTGCAAACAAACATAAATTCATTTGTGGTAAGTTAAACATTTGAATATATATGTGATGATATATCGCACATACTACTTGTATTTGGTTTGGATTATAAGTGTCAATTTGATTTGAAAATATGTTGAAGTGTTCATGTAGGTGTAGGGTAAAAAGGGTGAGAAATAAGGCTTAGAAAATGGCCTTATTTTGTCTACACGGGCAGACACACGAGTGTGTGTCTCAACCGTGTGTGACACACGGCCATGTGCACAGGAATGTGGTTTGGCCGTGTGCCCCCTGCATCTTAAAAATTGAGAAATAGAATGCTCAGAATTGAAACACGGGCGTATGTCTTAGCCGTGTGAGACAGACGACCCAGCACATGGGCATGTGTCCTAGCCGTGTAACCCCTGCACCTAATTTTCAAAAATTAAATTGTCTACACAGTCTAGCACACGTGCATGTGGTTGGCCGTGTGACCTAAGTCAGAGAGTTACATGAGCAAGGACATGGGTTGGAACACAGCCGTGTGCCTCACATCGAATGCTCACATGGCCTGGGACACGAGCATGTGTTTCCTGCACCGAAGAAAAATTTGAGATTTCGTAAAAAAATTTTGTGATCTCAGTTTAGTCCCGACTCGATTCTAATATGTATTTTGGGCCTCAATGATGCATATAAAGGACATCATGATTAATTGTGATTGATTTTCAGAAATGATTGGTAAACGACATAAATTAATTGTAATTAAACTGAAAACTCTGGTAATGCTCTATAACCCTATTCTGGTAACAGATACGGGTTAGGAGTGTTACATTTATTGGTATCAGAGCTACAGTTTAGCCGATTCTTGGACTAACGTACGAAGTACAAGTTTAGCTATAGATGCCATTATATAATTTGTGATAGTGTGATAAATCTTGACCATTTTAAACATGTTTTTCATATAGTAATGTCATCCAACCAAGCTAGAGTTGAATTCGAGGAAGCTAAGAGCACTGCTCAAGCTTCAGTTCAAATAGCTGCACCTTGTAGTAGTAGAAGGCCCGTATCTAAGGGTCGAGGTGAAGAGGCAAAAGAAGCCTTCTTTCAAATGATGAATGAGTGGTTCACAAAATTTTTGAGAACAAATCTTGCTATACAACAACCTCCCATTCCTGCTCTTTAACCGGTTCCTGACATGCCACAAGGTGTTGAACTTGTTAGAACTGGTAAGCCTCTGGTAGATAAAATTTGTAATATAGAGTAGAAGAATTTAAGGCTACTGCTAAAGATGATCTGAAAAGGACTGAATTTTGGTTAGAGAATACAATCAGGGTTTTAGACGAATTATCATGCACACCAGCTGAGTGTCTAAAATGTGTTGAATCATTGTTGAAAGACACAATTTATCAGTGGTGGAATACTTTGATTTCTTTTGTGCCAAGAGAAAATGTTACATGAGAATTTTTCTAAACATAATTCAGAAAGAAGTATATTAGCCAGAGATTTTTGGATCAAAAAAAGAAAGAATTTCTAGAGCTTAAATAAAGAAATATGACAGTATCTGAATACGAGCAGGAATTCGTTCGATTAAGAAAGTATGCCACAGAATGGGTTCTGACTGAGTCTAATATGTGTAAACATTTTGAAGAGGGATTAAATGAAGACATCAAGCTATTTATAGGAATTCTTGAATTAAGGGAATTTGTAGTACTGGTTAAGGGTGTTACAAAAATGATGAAATGCTTAGTCTAATAGTTGTAGTACAAGCAGAGAGAAAAGCTCGAATTTCTAGTAAGAGTTTTATGGGGAAGTCACAAGCATCTGCTTCAAAGAAATCAAAGAAATATCATGATTGTTCTACCATATTTACGGGGTATTCTAGAAAAGAACGAGGCTTTCAACACTCTAATTTGATATCTACGTCTCCATCTGTAACGAGTGTTGGAAGTGTCAGTAAACCCAAACCTAGATGCAAACATTGCAATAAATTTCATTTTGGGGAGTACCGTATGAGAAGTGGAGCCTACTATAAATGTGATTCTCTTCACCATTATCTTAAAGAATGTCCAAAAAGGATTGAAAAAGATATTGTTTAGATTTTGAAACCAACTCTGGCTCGAGAGGTAGACCACCCCGTCACTCCAAAAATGTTAGTGGTAGTCGATGTATAACAAAAGATTCAACAGTTAAGTCTGAAGGACGAGCACCGGTAATGACATATGCTATTCGTGCAAGAGAAGATGCCTCTGCACCAGACGTCATTACTGGTACATTTTCTCTTCTTAATACTGATATAACTACTTTGATTGATTCTGGTTCAACACATTCATACATATGCACGAATTTAGTGTCAGTTAAAAATTTATCTGTTGAATCCACTGAATTCATGGTTAAAGTCTCAAATCCTCTAGGCCAATTTGTGATGGTAGATAAAATCTGTAAAAACTATCTGTTAATGGTAAACGGTTATTGTTTCTTGGCTGATCTGATGTTACTGCCTTGATGAATTTAATGTAAATTTGGGAATGGACTGGTTAACCCAACATGATGCAGTGGTAAATTGTAAACAGAAATATATTGTGTTAAAATGTTAGAATGGTGAATTGCTCTGGGTTGAATCTGATAAATTGGATGGTTTGTCTAATGTGATTTCAGCAATATCAGCACAAAAATATGTCAAAAAGGGTATGATGCTTATCTTGCATATGTGTTGGATACTAAAGTATCAGAATCAAAGATTAAGTCAGTATCAATTGTTTGTGAATTTCCTGATGTATTTTCGGAAGAATTATCTGGATTATCGCTAGTCACCGAGGTGGAATTTTCTATAGATCTTGTTCATAGAACAACTCCAATATCAATAGCACCTTATAGAATGGCCCTAACGGAATTAAAATAGTTGAAAGCACGGTTGCAAGAACTTATTGACAAAGGATTTGCTCGACTTAGTTTTTCACCTTGGGGTGCATTAATTTTGTTTGTAAAGAAGAAAGATGGATCTCTGAGGTTACGTATTGATTACAGACAGCTCAACAAAGACACAATAAAGAACAAGTATCCATTGCCTCAAATTGATGACCTGTTTGATCAGCTGAAAGGTATTATTGTGTTCTCTAAAATAGATCTCTATTCTAGATACTATCAGTTGCGAGTGAAAGACTCAGATGTACTAAAAACAGCTTTTAGAACCAGGTACAGGCACTATGAGTTTCTTGTGATGTCGTTTGACCTGACTAATGCACCTGCAGTATTCATGGATCTAATGAATAGAATTTTCAGACTGTATCTATACAGGTTTGTGGTGGTGTTTATTGATGATATTTTGGTATATTCCCGAGATGAAAATGAGCATGCTGATTTTTGAAAATTGTACTGCAGAATTTACGTGAGAAACAACGGTATGCCAAATTCAGTAAGTGTGAATTTTGGCTTCAGGAAGTCGGTTTCCTTGGGCATAAAGGTTCTGCAGAAGGTATCAGGGTAGATCTAAGTAAAATCTCAACTATTATTAATTGGAAACCACTGAAAAATGTGTCTGAAGTCAGAAGTTTTCTAGGATTAGCTGGTTATTATTGGAGGTTTGTTAAAGGGTTTTCAATGATAGCTTCTCTGATGACTCGTCTGTTGCAAAAAGATGTAAAATTCGAGTGGTCTAATAAATGCCTGTAGATTTTTGACAGATTGAAAGCTTTGTTGACTGAAGCACCCATACTAGTTCAGCCTGAATCGGGTAAAGAATTTGTAATTTACAGTGATGCATCATTGAATGGCTTAGGTTGTGTATTGATGCAAGAAGGTAAAGTAATAGCCTATGCTTCGAGACAACTAAAACCACATGAAAAGAATTACTTGATACATGATCTGGAATTGGCATCCATTGTTTTTGCATTGAAAAGCTGGCGGCATTATTTGTTTGGTGAAAAGTGTCACATATTCACCAATCATAAAAGTTTAACATATTTAATGTCGCAAAAAGATTTGAATATGAGACAGCGAAGGTGGCTTGAATTGTTAAAATATTATGATCTGGTTATTGATTACCATCCAGGAAAAGCCAATGTGGTTGCTAATGCTCTAAGGGGAAAATCTTTTATTGCTTTGCGAGCAATGAACACTCAGTTATCTTTGTTTAATAATGGTTTGATTGTTAAAAGTTAGACCAATATTCCTGCAACAGATCTGTGAAGCTCTAAAGAGTGATGGTGAATTACAAGTTAAATGAATACAATATGAGTCAAATTCTAATTTAGAATTTTAGATTGGGCCTAATGATTGCTTATTGTTCCGAGACAGGATATGTGTACCGAAGAATTCAAAACTTGTGCAGAAGATTTTGTATGAAGCTCACAATGGTACAATGTCTACTCATCTGGTAGTAACAAGATGTACAATGATTTTAAAAAGATGTATAGGTGGCCAGGAATGAAACAGGATATATTTGTATTTAAATGTTTGATATGTCAGCAAATAAAAGCTGAACATTAGGTGCCTTTAGAATTATTATAGCTAGTTACAAAACCGGAATGGAAATGGGAAAGAGTTACCATGGATTTTGTATCCGGATTACCCTTATCTCTGAAAAAGAAAGATGCCATATGGGTAATCGTTGACTGTTTAACAAAGTCTACACATTTTATTCTAGTACATATGAATTTCTCCTTAGATATATTGGCTAAATTGTATGTTTCTAAGATTGTCAGATTGTATGGAGTACCAGTCTCTATTATCTTTGATAGAGATCCCCGGTTTACATATCGATTTTGGAATACGTTACAAGAAGCTCTGGTACACAGCTACGTTTCAGTACTGCATTTCATCCTCAGATTGAGGGTCTATCAGAACGTGTGATATAGATTTTAGAATATATGTTTTGGTGTTGTGTGTTAGAATCCGAAGGTAATTGGGAAAAGTATTTGCCTTTGGTTGAATTTGCATACAATAATAGTTATCAGTCCACCATTAAAATGGCACCGTATGAGGCTCTGTATGGTCATAAATGTAGAAATCCATTGTATTGGACAAAGCTTAGAGAGAAAAAGATACACGAAATTGACTTACTCCGTGAAACGGAAGAAAAGTTAAAGGTGATTCAAGATAGTTTAAAAGCAGCAACTGATCGTCAAAAGTCTTATGCCGATCTTAAACGAAAAGAGATAGAATTTTAGGTCGATGACAAGGTATTGTTGAAAGTATCACCTTGGAAGAAAGTTATCCGATTTTGCTGTAAAGGAAAACTGAGTCCACAGTTTATCGAGCCATATGAGATTATTCAAAGAATCAGACCTATTGCTTATCAGTTGGCATTACCACCAGAGCTTGACAGGATTCATAATGTTTTTCACGGGTCCATGTTACGATGATATCGATTAGATCCTTCACATGTAATTTCTCCGACATAAGTTGAGATTCAGCTTGATATGACTTACAATGAAGAACCGATCAAAATCCTGGCACGTGAAACAAAAGAGTTAAGAAATAAAAAGGTAGCTTTAGTAAAAGTTCTCTAGCAACGACATGGTATAGAAGAGGCTACCTAGGAATCAAAGAATACAATGAGAAAGCAATATCCGAACCTCTTTACTAGTAAGATTTTCGAGGACGAAAATTCTTTAAGGGGGAGAGTTGTAATAGCCCGTTTTCAGTGGAATCGGAACAGTAGTTTCGGACCACAAATCCAAGTCAGAAAGAAAATTTATTTTAATATTATTGAATGGTTTGCATTATGATAGGAATGTTATATGAAAATTTTGATAAGAAACTTTAATTGATTACATGTTCAATTATGGAAAGGACCAAATTGCATAAAATGCAAAAGTTGAGTTCTAGTAGCTATAAGTATAAAATAGCTATGGAATTCAAAACTTGAGGTCCTTAAATGGTAAATAGACCATTAAGAAAATTTAGTAGATATTTATGATGAGTCATCCATGGAAATTTAAGAAAAGAAAAGGATGAAATTGGAAAGAAAAAGATGATATGAAGATAAATAATAAAAGAAAAGAAAAATATCATTTTATATCATCTTCCCCAAATATTTTCTATGGAAATCATAGGAAAGAGAAAAAAATTCAAGCAAACTTTCATGGCTTAATTGGGTAAGTATTTTTGTCCCGTTTTTAATAATTTTTATAATTTTGATATCGTAGCAACTTAATCTATCTATTTTGGGGATTAATTTGTAAAGATATCAAAGTATAGAAAATTTTCCATGGATGTAAATGCTGAAATTTTGAAATTTATGGTAGAAAATGAAAGGTTGTTGATAGATAAACAACTTTTACAAAGAAAATTTTGATGAAATTATGATTTAAGGAATAAATTGAAAAATTGTAAAACCCATGGAAAAATTCTGATTTTTATGAAATTCATGGGTTGTTGTTAAGACGTGTAAAAATTGGTTAGGCTTGAAATAAGGATTATATTGCATGAATTTTATTTTCCGAGCTTAGGGACAAAATTGCCATTTATGAAAAGTATAGGGGCAAAATGATAATTTTTCCTAGCAAGTAATTTGAGTTCAATTGAGTATGAAATTGATTAAATTGATGTTAAATTCATTTATTTAGATCCGAAAAGACCAAATCAAGAGTTAGATCGAGGAAAAGAAAAGGTGATGGATTAGTAGATTATCATACACGAACAAGTGTCGAGGTAAGTTCATGTAACAAAATTGTGTTTATTTTTATGATTGAATTGATTGTGGTATGTATTCTTGTGAATTATATAAATGTAGTTAATGTATGAAATAATAACAAGTTCGATAATGTCCGAAAAATGTTAAGTTTCGTTTGAATAATAAAATTCGATGGATACATGATTTCCCATATTGAATGTGGTCCTGCATATGTTGCAGATAGAATATAGCTCGGACGAGCAATCCTATTATAAGCCCTCTCGAGTGTCCCGTTATATAGTTCCTACGAGCATCCTGATCGGTAGTGATTTAGCATGTGTTGCGTACTACTGTAGCTCTTTGTAAGCGTCATGTTACACGATTCGATCAGTTCTGGTCTAGCATTTATTGTGGACAAAAACACAGCTCTCCATGAGCATCCTGATATAAGTTTTTATGAGCTTCCTAACATGGCTCGCTTGAACTCCCTGTTATGTTATTCGAAGCTCCCTATTAATAACTCTTCGGAGTTCCTTGTTAAGCTCAATGAGCTTCCTGTTCTAAACTCTTATGAGTTTCCTTATATAGCCCGGATAAGCTTCCTGTTACATGGTTCATAGGAGCATCCTGATATATGGCTCGAGAGTGTGCTTTCTGATTATGTGCCCTTATGGGTACCTTTTAACATGAGTTGATGGATCATTGATTTGTATACCTCGAGTATACTACTTGGGTATCCATCGATATTTCAATGATTCAACGGAAAAAACTTATGATGAAAGAAATAAGAGCTAAATATGAGTTATCTTTCAGATACCTTGAAATACTTGGAAATTTTTATATGATGAGCTCATCTCTGCTTTCTTGATATTCATGAGAATTATAAGACTAACTTGTTTGATGAGAACTTATGTTTAGGCATTTGGCTAAAATGTTTTGGGATGCATGCTATATATATTTATTTATACGAGCATGATTGGTAAGTTAAATTCATGTTATACGAACTTACTAAGAATTGAATGCTTACTCTACTTAATTTTCCTCTGTTTTATAGTGCTCAGAAGCTTGCTATGGTTAGAAATCAGTCGGAGCATCATCACACTATCCTTCAACCCATTTTGGTATAAATAACAAACTTATTTTAGTATAATGGCATGTATAAGCTAAGTTAGGTAAAATAATGAAATGTTTGGTTGTAACTAGCCATCGGAATGGCTAGTGAAAAGTATATTTTGTTGTAATTGTATAAGGCCATATCATGTTTGATGTGTGTTGGAATGGCGAAATGGTAAAAGATATATATATATATATATATATATAGGAAATAATGAATGGATTTGAGTTAGTATATTTGAATAACTTGCAAATAAACATAAATGCAATTGTGGTAAGTTAAACATTTGAATATATATGTGTTAATATAACATACATACTACATGTATTTGGCTTGGATTATAAGTGCTAATTTGATTTGAAAATATGTTGATGTGTTCATGTAGGTACAACGTAAAAAGGGTGAGAAATAAGGCTTGGAAAATGGACTTATTTTGTCCACATGGGCGTGTGTCTCAACCGTGTGTGACACACGACCATGCCAGCGAGCGTGTGGTTTGGCAGTGTGTCCCCTGCATCTTAAAAATCAAGAAACAGAATGCTCAAAATGAGCACATGGGCAGAGACACGGGCATGTGTCTCAGCTGTGTGAGACACACGAACTAGCACATGGCGTGTGTCCTGGCTGTGTAACCCCTGTACCTAATTTTCAAAAGTTAAATTGTCTACACGGTCTAGCACATGGGCATGTGGCTGGCCGTGTGACCTAAGTCAGAGAGTTACACGGGTAAGGACACGGTCTGGAATACATCTGTGTGCCTCACATCAATGCCCACACGGCCTGGCCACATGGGCGTGTGTCCCCCACACCTAAGAAAAATTTTGAGATTTCGCGAAAATTTTTTTGTAATCCCGGTTTAGTCCTGACTTGATTCTAAATGTATTTTGGGCCTTGAGGACCCATATAAGGGACATCATGATTGATTGTAATTGATTTTCAGAAAAAAATGGTAAACAACTTAAATTGATTATAATTGAACTGTAAACTTTGGTAATGCTCCGTAACCCTATTTCGGTGATAGATACAAGTTAGGAGTGTTGCATTGTGAAAATCACAAAAGATGTGAAATGATTGTTCTTGAGCTTAAGTTTTTTCTTAAGTGGTTGGAGGGTACATGTTAGTGCAGAGCCAGTAGAGCAAACAATTGAAGAAGAAGATGAGCAAATAGAACAAGCAGATCATTAAGCAACATCTATCGCAGATGAGGCTGAAGTGCCTACACCCACTGGCACTAGTGCAATAGAAGGATCTGCAGAGTTACTAGAGCAATAGTGAATGATTCAATAGAAGGATGATTTATCATCTAACTTCCTCTATTGAGTCTCATAATCGTGTGATTTCCAGAATGTGTAATGAGATTATGATCATACAACAAAGTTCAAGATAAGGAGATTGTAGTAAGGAAGGATCTATAGAGTAACTGATCCTTGCACAACTCATCACTCAATCCAATAATCTTGTACTATTTATTAGATTGTATTGTTTAAATTCTTATATTCTTCAACATTCTTTTTACCTTACTCCGATCAAGAATGTAAGGATCTTTGGCATTCTGATTGGCAAGTTTGTTGAACAAAAAGGGGATTAGAGTATATAGATGACGAGAGTAGAATGGATAGATATGAGAAGTTGTTGGTGTGGTTGTGTTTTGGTTGTGTTGTGATTGGTGCAGTCATGCTTATATGGGAACTATATGCCCTTTTTGCATTTAAAGCTTCTTACGTTTATTGAAGAAGATGTTGTTGACTGATGATGAAGCTAATTTTGTATGGGGATGATGTCTTTTCATTTGATATGGTCTGTATAATTTTAAGATGATACTCATTTGATGAAATGATTATGCTAATATGGTATTGTGGAACTAATATGGAACTATGACATCATGCTACAGTGGATGTTTACTTTGTTGCATTATACCTTAGCTATTGTTTAGATATAATCTAGTATTTTGATTGTTATTGTGAATTCTAGACACAACATTGATAGTTAAAATTATCACGTTATAGTCTAAGTTGAGTTTAGTAGAGTGAGTTTTGTGCTGAGACGAAGCTATTGATGACTGTTATGTTTAGCTTCCTATACTATTTGGGTTTGTTTAATAAATTTCCAAAGGGGGAGATTGTTGAGGCAAGAAGTGTTGAATGGAGCTGAGTGACACTTAGCAGTGCCCACTGCATACTGTCACAAAGGCAATTTATTACTTGTCTTATTTTGTTTAGCAATTTAATAAAGAAAATCTTTGAACCTATATATGTGTTGTTATATTGAAGATACTATGATTCATCAATGGAAACCAATCCCTGGCTTTTGAAGATTGGATTGGATACAAGTGAATCAATTCAACCCTTGAAATGTGGAATTCAATCAAGATTACATAGCTAGATATGGAAAGTATATCTTGGATTGATTATGCTTTAAATGTGGTAATTGTAATAGTTATTCCTAATGAGTTACTTTATATTCGCTTAGATTCTATGTTAGCAAGTTGAGATTGATATACACTTTAAGGCTTGTTTTGGTTTTGTATGAGAGCTTATGGTGTCTGTTCATTAAGGAACTTTCTCTTTGTGAAGAGGATTTGAAAGTGAGTGTTCTAGTTTTTAAGTACAAATGTGATATCCCTATACTTGGGGAGTAATATAATGTGAATCACTTGTTGTATTGTGGATTAAAGATAGTTGAATTATTCACTAAGTTAGGCTCCGCAAACATAGAGAAAACCAAATTACGTATATAAATCCTTGGCATTATTTAGTTTTTGTTTGCGTAGTTTTTCATAGTGCCAAGTCGTAGTTACCACCGTAGTCAAACACTTTCATTACAGTTTTGTATTTAAGCAAACAAACAACTTAAGATAGTAACAATTATGATTTTTATATTAATTAAAGAAAAATTTATATAATGAATTACAATGAGAATACAACATTCATTGAGCATGAATAATTATGAAATCAACTTTTATTTATAATAAAAAAGTTAAATTGCGAAACAAATTCAAAAATTAAAATTTGTCCCAAAATCTATTGAAAAAAAAAACTTTCTCGTATTTAATACCATTATACACAGTTAATAAAGTTAACTTCATTAAAAGATTTAGAATATATATTCGTTTTAAATTTTTACAATAAACATGTATACGTGTTGGTATTAACACTTAAAAGTTTGAAAACATTTTTAATTCAAATGAAGTAAAAAAAAATGGCCAACAAATCAGGTAAAAATTAAACATTTTAATTTATTAACAAAATCTTAAACTTTTAAATATGTTTATAAATTGTTAAATATATTAAAATATTTTTATTTTAAATTATTATTTAAATAATTTTAATTACTTTTTAATATTTTAATTATTTATGCTTTTTAAATTATATTTTTAAGAAGTTGCAAAAATTCTAAATATTTTAAAATTTTAAAATTATTATTGAAAGAATAATAATGACTTGTTTAATAATTAAAATTATTTTAACAATTATAGTCATTTCTATTTTTTCTTTGTTTTGTTAAAAATATTTTTGATTTCGATAGTGTATTTTAAATTAGTAAAAGAAAATAATTTTTTAAATTTGAAATAAAATTGGTTAGTTATATTTTAAGTTTTAAGATAATTTTAATTTTAGATTCAAAATGTAATTTTTTAAATTTAAAATTTAAAATATTAAATTTAACTATCAAAATTATCTTTTAAAAATATATAAAGAAAATAAAAAAATGGATGCGCCACTTGTCATATTGATACTTTAGTGTATTATATATGATTATATTTAATTTAATTTTAGTTAATTTTTTTATTTTATCTCTTAAATTAAAATTATAGTGATAATACTTTTAAATTTAATGATAAAAATATTGAAGAAACTATCTATTTTTCTCCATTCAAACATTCACTTCATTGTGACTTCTTTAATTTACTAAATAAATGTATTATAAATAAATGCTCGTTTATTTAGTGATAAAAATATTTAAGAAAGTGTCTCTTTTTTTTTTTTTTTTTTTTTTTCTATTTAAACAATCACTGCATACCAACTTCTTGAATTTCAAGCTTAATTAATACTCCACAAAAGAATAGGCAAAAACAATTTATAGAATTGTTAGTGGGTAATTAGTATTTAAAGATAATTATGACTTAAATATTAAAGTATGATTTTAATACATAATTATGATAAAAATATTTATATTATATGAAAATTATGAATTTTAAATGTATAAATAAGTGATATAATGATAAATTTAATCCCTTACATTTACTTATTTTGACATTTTAATTTTGATTTTTTTTTGTCATTTTAACCTTCAATCATTAAAATTTAATTAAACTGCTTGTTTTCAGATTAATAAAATTTTAACAATATTGATGTGGAAAACGATGTCCACAAGAAGTATGAGTTGAGCAGCGTTAAGTGATGAGCAGATTCGTCAACAATTGATACCGCTGCCTGCAACTTTGTTTTGGATCGTCATTTTCCACCCCTATTCTCCACATTCCCCTTCCAGCTAAATGCCATTACAACGCAATATCAAAATCATAATACCCTCTTCAATCCACAACACTTATATGGAGATCCCGCAACAATTAACTTTTTCATATATGCTTAATGAGTGTCGAAAAGACAAGTCATAAGAAGAAACATCGAATCCGAACATATGTGCAGCAAGATTTATTGTGACTTAACTTTCAAAGTCTATTACACAGAATCAAAGTGTATACAGTACAAATTATTAATGGGATAAAGAATGCAGGCTCAAAATCTGTACTTTTCAACTAATAGAACACTTTGTATGCCATGTACGCTCAAAGCAATAGGGATCCACAATGAAATGTACTTGTTTGCAAATAATACCAAATGTTTTCTTTTAAAAAAAATGGGATAAAAATGTAGAATTTTCTTAAATGGGTAAAGAATAAATTATATAATCGCTGCCAAGGACTAAACATGTACTTAAAAAGAATTTTAAATATTTGAACTTAACCACTCAACCATTATAAAATTTATTTTAATGTTGTAGTTTCAACTATTTAATTTCAAAAGACTATAAGGTTATTTAATATAAATATCTTTATTATAAAGTTTATTTTTTTAAAAAATTTTAAATTAAATTTGTTACACCCTCGACCCGGTCTAGGAGTTTCGGCTATGTCGAAGGCATTACATTCGATCACCGAAGTGATCTCGTAAAGCCATTCTTTTTACTTGAGTCAATTGGATTGAAAATTGCTCTTTTGTTTTACGGAAAACATTCAGTAATTTAAGTCAAATTTACTTAGTAATTTAATTATAATAATATTAATGTGAGGATTTGAAAAATGATTAAAGTTTTTGGAAAAGACTTATCCAAAAATTTAAGTATTTTTTAGAATAGCAAAAAACAAATGATAGTTTTCTGAACCGAATGGCATGTAAATATTAGAGTAATATTTAAATGTCAAGCATAAAATAAATAAGCTAATAAATCCCAAACCTAAGATATAAAGAGGAGAAAAATACTAAATAATTACAAACCCAAAATAATCGATTAATGAAAATTTTAAATAAAACTTAATAGTAGAACTTAAAAAAAATGGCTTCCTAATCCAAGGGTCCTCTAATGCCATTCCAAGTCCTAGTTCTCTGCGTTGCCTGAGAAGTAAGGAAAAGGGAGAATGAGCTCACAACGACTCAGTGTGAGACTAACCTTGAACCGTCATATATAATTATTCAAATAGTAAAGCATACAATTTATAGCATAATAGCAAAGTAAGCATAATATAAGGAACATATAGTAAAGCAATACATAGACAAAATATATTCATGATGCAAATGCAAATTTATTCTTTAATTTACTGTTTTAATTTCACACTCGTCCATCCGAATCGTCCTTGAGCATTGCTTGACACACCATCTCACATAACAAAAATTGGCCATCCAGGATTTGATTTCCGATGATAGTGGTCGTTCACTGGTCATCTATGACAATGACTTTTACTACCACTCCAGTTTGGTCTAGTTTTGATGGTGTTTTAAGTGACCATCCTGTCCTATCCGATTAATGGACTTTTCACTAGAATAAACTATCATCTCGGTCGACCGGGTTTGGTGGCTTTTTAGCCTACCATCCCCAACTTATCCATTTTGGATGACATTGCTGCCTACTTCATGTAATATTGACTTTCGGTATGGACTTAAATTGTCACTGCCTCCTACGGAGCTCTTCCATCCTCCATTCTCGATTTGGTGTAGTTATGCACATAAACTTAGCATATGTATGATATTTATCATCAAATGATGCAACATTCAGTAACTAATGTTTCAGCATTAAAAGGCATGTGCTCATGTATTCATTGATCTCACATGTCTAAACATATATTTTGTGCGTGAAAGAAAAATAATATCATATGTATAGTGGTTCACATATATCCTATATAGGGTTTTCATATAACATACATAGAGAATGCACATGTAACATATATAGGGTTCGCATGTAACCTAGGGTTTCCATATTTAATCTAGGGTTCGCATGAAACAAATTAGTTACTTCTAATTCAACAATTAATTATGCATAATGACTTAAGTTAGATCCCACGCCTGATTTAAAGACTTAAAAATCATAGCTTTGGAGAGATTGATGATCTTCTCGAGAAAAGAGGGATGATTTTGAAGATTTTGAATTCCTTGATTGAAAATTGATTTAACAGTGGAAGAGAAAAAGAAAGAACTCAAGAGTTTGAAAGAATGTTGTAATAGGGGTTTTGAAGGAAAAATAGAGAATAAATAGAAGAAAGGAGGATAAATTCTATTAGTATTTGGAAAGGAGTAATTTGAAATTCAAATTAGGATAAGAAGATAAAAAAGATATGGAATTTTAATTCTATTTAAATATTAAACAACGATAAGATATGATTTCTAGTTGGGATTGGATTGGGGTGAATTTAAAAGTAAAGGGAAGGGAAGAGGCATGAATCGATCTTAGGCAAGGAGAGTGGAATAAGTGATGCTTGGCCAATGGGCTAATTCCCATTTTATGGTTATATTTTGCCACTTTTAATATAAAAGCTATCCTTAAGTTTGCTATTTTTAATGCAGAAAAATTAAGGAAGAAAATTCAATGGTGGGGGTTTTGTAACAGCCCATTTTCAGTGGCGTCAAAAAAAGTGGTTTCAGAACCATGATTCTGACGAGAGAATAAATATTTTAAATATTTATTTGAAGTCTATGAGATTATATTAGGGTCGTATTAAAGTTTTGTTAAGAAATTTTAAATTTTAAATGGTTAATTAGGTAAAAAAAGACTAAATCGTAAGGAGTGCAAAAGTGGGTTTATATTAGTTAAAAGGGCTAAATGGCTATAGAAAGGAAATATAATGTACTTAGATAGTAATTATACCATGTTATAAGTTAGTGGGTGTTTATGGATAGGTTTTAATGAAACTTTAATAGTTTTAAAAGTTAAATTGGTAATTTGATAATTATGTTAGAATATTAAATAAATAAAAGATAAAAGAAACGTAACACCCCTTACCCGTTTTCAACGCCGGAATAGGGTACGAGGCATTACTGGACATAAACACAAGCAAACATATAAAACTGAGGCATAAATTTCCATCCAAGTTTAAAACCTTTCACATACATTCATATTGTCCCTATCATGAGCCTACGAGGCCCAAAACATGCATCGGAAGTGGTTTGGGACTAAACCGAGAACTTTGAAAACTTTTGGGAAACTTAGAAAATTTTTCATGTAAAAGGGGTCACACGCCCTTGTGGGTTCGGGACACGCCCGTGCTTCAGGCTGTGTTCAAATTAGGAAGCTTTCTGTTTATGATGTCATCGTCAAATTGAGGTCACCGTCAAATTGAGGTCACATGGCCAAGTCACATGCCCATGTGTTTAACCGTGTGATCGATTAAATTTTTATAATTTTTCATAAAATAGGTTCAGAATTCACACGGCCAGGGCACACGCCCGTGTTCAAGGTCAGGTTGCCCATTCCACACAGTGAGACACACCGCGTGCCTCTGCCTGCGTGTGCTCACATCGAGCATTCATTTTGCAACAATTAAGGTGCAGGATGTAACAGCCCAATTTATGGCCTAGTCAGAATAGTGGTGCGAGACCATAAATCTAAAGTAGAAATATGTGTTTTATGATTTTTACGAGGCTTATGATGTGTTTTCATGATTGTGTGAAAATCTCATGAAGAAATTTTACTAATTAGTGATTAAATTGTCCATTAAGACTAAATTGCAAATATTAGAAAATATGAGATTTTAGAAGATTTAAGTATGAAATAGCATCATAAAAATTATTAGAAGTCCTTATTTAGCAATTAGACCATTATATAAGATGGACAAAAATGGACATGGGAAGGAAAAATCTCAAGAAAGGGCCTTAAGGGAATTTTAGTCATTTGGTTAATTAATGAATTAAAAAGGGAAAAATAAGCCAAAATCTTGTCCATCTTCTTCCTCTAAGTTCCAAAATTTGCAAGGATACATAGCTAGGGTTTCTTCAACTTCCAAGCTTGATAGTAAGTGCATCCTAGCCCCGTTTTTAATGTTCTCATATTTTTGAGATCCTTGTAGCTCGATTTTGCTATTTCTAGCTATATTTTGAGCTAGGGTTATGTTCAAAAATTTACCCATGTATGACATGCATGTAATTTGATGTTTTATGGAAGAATATGAAAGTTTGATGTA
The DNA here is from genome assembly GCA_025506655.1 of Gossypium rotundifolium. Taxonomy (NCBI): domain Eukaryota; kingdom Viridiplantae; phylum Streptophyta; class Magnoliopsida; order Malvales; family Malvaceae; genus Gossypium; species Gossypium rotundifolium. Next base: position 38,435,000 of record CP106726.1, read on the forward strand.
AGATAAACATCTTTTTCTAAATGATTTTCATGAAAAATGCATAAAAAGGACCAAATTGTAAAAGTTGTAAAAATGGTCATACATGAGTGAAAATAGTAGAAATTGAAGGCTGTTCCAGCTAAGAAAATGATTCGTCTAGGCTTAAAATACAAAAAAGTTGAATGAGTATCATTTTACGAGCCTAGGGGCAAAAGTGTAATTATGTGAAAGTTTAGGCACAAAATTGTAATTTTCCAAAGTATAATTCATGAGTCAATTTAGTCAATGTGAGTATTAAACAAGTGAAATTGTTATTATAGATCAAGAAACACGAAGCCCAAACCGAAACTGAGGCAAGAACAAAGTGTTGGACTAAATCGAACATCTACGCACATTTTGAATACCGAGGTAAGTTTGTGTGAAATTAAGGTTATATGTGTTATTATGTTTAAATTATTTGTTATTTTGAGGAATGCATATCATTTCTATCAAATTTATTAATGATGTCTTGATGAAAAAATGATGAAAATATACTAAGTGAAGTCCCGGTTGAAATTTCTGAATAACGAAGATACCTATGTCACAACATGAGATAAGGAAGGTCCCGTATAAGACCATGTCTGGGACATGGCATCGACGCCGAATGTAGATCCCGTATAAGACCATGTCTGGGACATGGCATCGACATCGAATAAGGAAGGTCCATTGTAAGACCATGTCTGGGACATGGCTTCGGCACCAAAGGAAGATCTTATGTAAGACCACGTCTGGGACATGGCATCGATATCTAATTACGATCTCGTAGACCATATCTGGGATATGACATCGGCATCAAGAGGTGATTCCATGTAAGACCATATCTGGGATATGGCATTGGCATCATGATTCATATATGATGAGATTGAGTATCCTCCGATATTTCGAGTAGTTTAACGGGCAAAAGAGCTAAATATGTAAAGATGAAAATGAGCTAAGTTATACAAGGATAACAAAGAGATACATTTAAGTTAAGGATGATAATGATTTAAGTTTATGTTCAAGGTAACATAAGTGCTAAAATATGTGCTGAAGTGATTCAGGTACCATGAGTAAAATACTAGTTATGAAATCTGTAATGTGATATATGATGGGTAAGAATGAGTATGAGTAAGTATGTCAAAGTACTTGAGAACTTGTATTGCTATTGTTCCATGATGAATGGATTTTACTATGAGTATTTATGTTGCTATATCAATTCATGCAAACTTACTAAGCTATATGCTTACCTCTCTCTTTTCCCTTTTCCTTGTAGTATCGCTAAGCTAGCTCAGGGGTTGTAGAACGTCGGAGCTCGGATAACACTATCAATCATTCTTTTGGTATAGTAAAGTTGATTTATTTTGGGTATGACATGTATAGGAACTTGGTCATTTTGTACTATGTCATTGTAGGAACCCAATTTTGCCCGGGTCCATGAACACCAAAATAATAAAAATAATAAATGTCCTTTAAACAGTCCAGTTACAAAGCTAAAACCAGTAGCCCAATTACAGATTTCAAAACAGATTGACCCAATACCTAAAACCCGCTACACCTTCAGACCCAGACCCAATTATTATACCCAATAACAGAAACGGCCCAAAAGGGCCCAACATTAAACCAAATCAGAAACCTAGGGTTTCTGGAAAATCCTAGGCGTCGCAATGTTCCCCAGTAGCCATCCCCTCATCAAGTCGCGATTTGCACGAGCCACGCCGCATTCAGTGCACAGATGGGGGCTCCATCGCGAGATTCCCTTCATTCTCCTACACAAAAAAGGAAAACGCAGCAGCAAATCGAATATTTAATTTTTTTTTTCTCTTTGTTTTTTTCGGGTATAAAAAACCCTAGAATAAACTTGTATAGGAGAAGACACACACAAAAAAAATACACAAGCAAACATATACTCAAATACACAGAGATTTTAAAAAAATCAACACGGTTTTTTTTTTCTTTTCATTTTCGAGTACTTTTCTTTCTTATTATTTTTTTCTTCTCTTTGAAACTACATATATAATAGATATAATATACAAAAATAAAAAAAAGCCTATTTTTGAAATTTTACGCCGTCACGGTGGGCGGATCGAGAGCCTCATGAGCCTCTTTGGAAATCGCTGAGAGGATCTGAGAGCTTTCTCAGAATTTTTTTTTAAAAAAACACAATGGAACTGTTTTTTTTTTATTTGGGCTATTTATATAGGGCTAAAACGACGCTGTTTTGGACTTAAGCTATACGGCCAAAACGACGCCGTTTCACTTATGACCAGCGCGTGTGACCCGACCCGCAAGGAGGATCCGCGTGTTTTTATAAAATGGGTTATTTTTTGTTTTAGCCCTTCCACTTTTTTATGATTTTATAATTAAGTTTTCCTTATTTTTTTAATCTTGCCCTTAAATTTTAATTTTTTTCATTTGAGTCCCTCTTGAAATGCAACGTTTTGGAGGGAGGGAATATTTTCCATTTTAGTCCCTCTATGTTATCCGCGCGTTTGAATAGGTCTCTCATTTTTCTTATTTCTTTTAAAATTCGCCCCCAAAGTTTCATTTTAAGTTAAATTCGATCCCTTCTTTATTTTCTTTTATTTTTTTTTACTATTTTGCCTTTTTTTAACATTATTTTTATTTATTATTTCTATAGATATTATTATTATTTTATTCATTATTTTATTTTTATATTTATTATTATTGTTATTATTTTTTATTTTTATTAATATTATTATTATTTTACTATTAAAGTTATTATTTTAATTTTAATACTACTATTTTTAAATTTTATTTATAATTAACTTATTATTATCATTATATTTTATTACCATTATTTGTATATATTACTATTATAATACTCTATTGTCATTATTCTCCTATTATTATTATTATATGTACTATTATTATATTTGTGACCATTTTATATATATATATATATATATTTATTATTATTAACATATATTATTAATTTTATATTTTATTTTACTACTACTACTATTTTTATATTATTATTACTTTTTTTAATATCCTTACTATTATTTTATTATTACTAATACAATTTTATTTTTATTATTATTATTATTATTATTATTATTATTATTATTATTATTATTATTATTATTATCACTAATATTTTTAATATACATTATTATTACATTTTTTTTGTTGTTACTAATTCTATGGTTTTCATTATTGTATAAAGCTTTCGCTTTTGTTGCAATTCTCTTTTATTTTATTTCATTTATCTTGCTTTTACTTTGTTGTATTTTATTCCTACTTTTATTATTGTTATTATATTTTATCATTATCATGCTATTATATAAGCTAGCATTTTAAATAGTTTTACATTTTATTTTAAATTTATTTTTCATTTTGTTACGACCATATTATATTTTCAAAATAAACAAACATTCCACGTTCTAAGGTTCGAAAGAAATCGTACCCTAACTTACTGGGTTTCGATTTTCCTCTTCGAGTCCAAAGAACCTATTACTTTCCTTTTAAAAATTAAATAAAAACTTATTCTCGAGAATTCAAAATTGTCGTGTCCTAACTCACTAGATATGACGTTATGGTATCTCGAGATAAGGATTTTAGAAAATAAGGCAATGTTTCGTGTTTGGAAGTTCAAGAAATTGTGCCCTAACATGCTAGATTTCGGCTTTTCGTACTTCCAAATAACTAAATATCCTTTTAATTTCGTGTTTTGGGACATTAAGGGACAATCTTAGTTTTGGGGTTTAAAACATCGCACCCTAACCTACTAGATGTGATATTTTATCCTTTTGGAACAAAAGAGTCTTAATATTCCCAAAATGGGTTATATAAACATTTTTTAAAAGAAATTGGATTTTAAAATCTTTTCAAATTCTCGACATAAGGACATTAATTAATCAATTAGGTACCAATTTTTGGACGTTACGAGGGTGCTAATCCTTCCTCGTACATAACCGACTCCCAAACTCATTTTCTTGTATTTCGTGGACCAAAATCAACATTTTGAAATAAAACGTTTTATAAGGTGATTTAATCACACCTAAATAAAAAGGGATTGGTGGCGACTCTTGTTTTCATTTTTGTAAGTCGATCCCTGTTTTTTCAAAACTTTTAAAAATGGTTTCAACAATCATATTTGAGAGCCAAAGTGTTGGCTACTAATGTTATACACCTATTTTGTATATGGTCGTAAAGAATTGGCCAATATTTGTCATGTTTCATATTTTAATGGTGATAAGTTTTATGAAGGGAAAGTTCATACAAATGATGGAGTAAGATGTGAAATGTATGATTGATGATTTCTGATTTTTCATAGTGTACTATTGCCATGATATATGTTGCTTGAGTTGGTATAAGTGTGTTTATGTTTCAGGGTGGCAATTGGCTTGGAAAATAGCCTTATAATTGTCCACACGGGTAGACACATGGGCATATGTCTAGGCCGTGTGTAACACACAGTCAGTCCCATGGGTGAGTTGATAGGCTGTGTGTCCCCTGTATCAAATTGTGAGAATTTGATTCGTCACACGAGCTAGCACATGGGCGTGCCGTGTGCTCCTTAAGAGGTTGCTGACTTCATAAACAGAATACCCAGGTTTTCATACACGGGTGAGGACACGGGCTTGTCTAGGCCATTTAAGGGACACGGACTATTGACATGGGTGTGTGTCCGGCCTTGTGAAAACCCCTGTAGGTTCGAAATGAAAAATAATTTCCACACGGGCTAGGAACATGGACGTGTGTGACCACATGGCCTGCCCACACAGGCGTGTTCGATTTCACACGGGCCTGTGGCCCCTGTTTAGGAAAAAATTTCTAAGTGCATAAAAGTTTTCAGTTTAACTCTGAAACCTTCCGGATGTACGTTTAAGGCCTCGTAGGCCCATAATAAGGATGTTATGAATATGAATAAAAAGTTTTAAGTTTGAAAAGAAATTTTATAGCCCAAAAATATATGTTCAAGCAAGTTAAGTCTATTAATGCCTCGTATCTTGTCCCGGCGTTGGACACAGGTAAGGGGTGTTACATTTAGTGGTATCAGAGCTACGGTTTAGTCGATTCTCAGACTAACGTAGCGTATGCATGAGTCTAGCTATACATGCCATACTTATGAGTATTTATATAATGATAGTGTGATGACTCCTGATGATTTAAATTGTGTTTTCATATAGTAAATAGATCCCGATAGAGCTATGGTAGATGATGTAGAAAGTAACATGCTGGCTCCTGCTGAAGGGACGGTGCCTAATAAAAATGAGAATAGACCTATGACAGTGAGTCAAAGAGGAGGAGCAGAGGCTAGAGAAGCCTTTCTCCATATGATGAACGCATGGTATACGGAGTTCGTTCGTACGAACCCGAATGCACAACCCCCTCCACCCCCGCCTATTCCTCAACCTACCCTTGTAGCTCCCCAAGTGGTAGAAGTGGTAAGAAAAGAAAAACCTTCGGTCGATAGAATCCAGAAATAAAGGGCCGAGAAATTTTGAGCTAGTAAAGATGATGATCCGGAAAGAGCAGAATTTTGGCTTGAAAATACCATCAGGGTATTTGATGAATTATCTTGCACTCCTAAAGAGTGCATGAAATGTGTAGTGTCTTTTCTGAAGATTCTGCTTATCAGTGGTGGAATACCCTTGTGTCGCTTGTACCAAGGGAAAGGATCACATGGGAGTTTTTCCAAGAAGAATTCTAGAAAAGGTATATCAGTCAAAGATTTATCGACCAGAAAAGGAAGAAATTCCTTGAACTGAAACGAGGCAAGATGACAGTAACTGAATATGAGCGAGAATTTGTAAGGCTTAGCAAATATGATTGAGAGTGTGTATCCACTGAAGTTATTATGTGTAAATAATTTGAGGACGGACTAAATGAGGATATTAGATTGTTTGTTGGCATCCTCGAGTTGAAGAAATTTGTTGTGCTCGTAGATCGAGCTTGTAAAGTCGAGGAATTGGTGAAAGAGAAAAGAAAAGCTGAGATAGAGTCTCGTGACTCAAGAAAGAGACAAAAGAACAAAACATTTCAATCTTCATCCAAGAAGTCAAGAGACTTACTGCCCGATCAGCTACTTTAGCCAGGTCTTCAAACAGAAGTAAGAGTAAACAATACTCGGGGATTAAAGCTCAGACTACCTCAGTTGCTAGTGTTAGGAACACGTGACCAAATAGACTGGAATGCCCACAGTGTGGCAGACGTCATCCCTATAAGTGCCGAGCACATGAGAGGGCCTGTTTCAAGTGTGGTTCCCAAGATCATTTTATTAGAGAATGCCCTGAGATGATTGAAAAAGAGAAAATTTAGAGTGCAAGAGCGGGAAGCACTACGAGAGGGAGACAACAGAGAAACTCGGGAAGTGGGATGAGTAGTAAGAATACTCCTAGAGAATAGGCTACAAGATCTGAGGGTAGAGCGCCTGCAAGGACTTATCCCATTCGCGCTCGCGAAGAGGCGTCATCCCCTGATGTAATTACGGGTACATTTTCTCTCAATAACACTAATGTTGTTGCTTTAATTGATCCAGGGTCTACCCATTCATACATTTACATGAAATTAGTATCTAGTATGAGCATGCCTGTTGAGTCTACAGAGTTCGTGATTAAAGTGTCCAATCCCTTAGTCAAATGTGTATTAGTTGATAAGGTATGCAAAGATTGCCCATTGATGATTAGAGGTCATTATTTTACGGCAAATCTCATGCTATTGCCATTTGATGAATTTGATATAATTCTCGGTATGGATTGGTTAACCACTCATGATGTGAAAGTAAATTGTGAAAAGAAATACATTGAATTGAGATGTGAAAAATGGGGACACTCTTCCTATTGAATCAGATGAACAAGATAGATCGCCTGTAGTGATCTCTCACATGTCTGCACAAAGGTATGTAAGAAAGGGGTATGGGGCATATCTTGCTTTTGTGATGAATACCAAAAAACCGAGTTAAGAATTGAATCAATACCGATAGTATGTGAATATCCAAATGTTTTCCCTAAAGAATTGCCAGGGTTGCCTTCAGTTAGAGAGGTTGAATTTGGTATTGATTTAGCTCCTGGTACGGCACCGATATAGATTACTCCATACAGAATGGCTCCAACTGAGTTGAAGGAATTGAAGGCACAGTTACAAGATTTGAAAGACAAAGGTTTTGCAAGGCCGAGTTATTCTCCGTGGGGTGCTCCAGTGCTATTTGTAAAAAATAAAGATGGTTCCATAAGACTATGCATAGATTATCGACAACTTAATAAGGTAATCGTGAAGAACAAGTATCCATTGCCAAGGATTGATGATTTTTTCAACCAATTGAAAGGAGCCACTATATTTTCCAAGATAGACTTGAGGTTGGGATACTACTAGTTGAGAGTAAATGACTCAGATGAGCCGAAGACTGCATTTCAAACAAGGTATGGGCACTACGAATTTTTACTCATGCCTTTTGTCTTAACAAATGCCCCTGCGGTGTTTATGGATTTAATGAACTGTATATTTTGGCCATACTTGGATAAGTTTGTTGTGGTTTTTATTGATGATGTACCGATTTATTCTCGTGATGAGCATGAGCATGCCGAGCATTTGAGGACAATTTTATTGATTTTACGAGATAATCAGTTGTATGCCAAGTTTAGTAAAAGTGAGTTTTGGCTCAAAGAGGTTGGATTTTTAGGGCAAATTGTAACACCCCAAACCCGGTTAATATGTTACGACCAAATCTAGTTTGTTACAGGAAAATAGGTTTTTTGAAAATTTAACGAAACATCAAATTCCCAAAAACATTTCGTTGAGTGTCTTCAAATTATAACAATTTAAAACTTTTATTTGAAGGTTTCATACCGTCTTTATATTAAATTGATCAAACAGGTTGTAACAACTTTGTTTTACAAAAATTGAAATTGAGGAAATTCATAAACGTTACATTTGAAAACGATGTTGCTGTTTTAATAAAATCTCTGATTTAATTAGTTATTCGTATCACTCTTTTGTTAACATTTTGAAAACTATTTGCTTATGTTTTAACTTTAGAAAAACCCCATGTTCGATAGTTTTTAGAACATATATAATATCAGCATTAAATCAAAACCCAAATTTAAGTTATAGCGGCCTTATTACATAATAAAACCCCAAACTCAAAATAAGTTTAAATAAAAAGAAACGAGTTTACAAGAAACATTGCATGGCCACTTCGAAGTCCACCTCGGCTCCCAAAACCGCGATATAAGAATTACCTGCAAAATTAAGCAGAGGGGTGAATCATCGAGCCTCAGTGTGTCAAACCCCTATAACGCAATCGACTTTAAGCCCACATAAGCCCATTGGGCCTTAGCCCACACAATACAGCAAAATAATCATACATGCAATGCTTCTCGAACCCAACCTAATTTTCCATCCTCTAGGTCACCTGAATCATCCAATCACCTGTGGCATTTTGCCACCGTGGTCCCATACCACTTGTGACAAAGTCACAAAATATATATAAACGTGGGGCCAACCCACCGTGGTTCCAGACCACCGAGATGAGTCACTGATAAGTATACGTGGTTTCAAACCACCGTGGTCGCAAACCATCATGACATAGTCACTCAATAAATACGTAGGGCCAGCCAACCGTGGTTCCAGACCACTGTGACAGAGTCACATAAATCACACTTCCCCTTTAATCATTTCCCTAACACCCATGCAACATACTGTCATACCATGATGAATGCAACATATTTTCCAATATATAACATATAATTAGTTAAAACATACAATAATATATAAATGACATAATGACGAAAACTTACCCGTGTCTCCAGCCTTACCCACAAGGGTATATTGACTATCAAATCAGTCGTTCGACTTTCAGCAACACAAACATTAACATAGATTAATACAGTAGAGTGTGAGCATTACATACCTAATTACGTGTAAAACTATACTCTCTACGTCGACGCTCTCACTAGCAGGGATAACAGCTATTTGCCTATCCTAGGTAGACGTCGGTTCTCTACCACACCCCAACGAAAAGTCCTGAACCATCGAAACAGTACGTCTTTTAAATAGTAGATTAGAGACTACGATCACACTCCCCTCTTTGGTTTGACTTACACTCGCATCCATGGAGAGACTTGATCAGTACAGTATTAAAGTGAAACAATGATTTCCCAAACAAGGGGTTTGATTACGACAGAGTAAGTGAATAGAGGCTAATCACAAAGAACCAAAAGGGGGCTCCTTACCTTAAGAATCCGAATGGAAAGGTAAAGTTCGGCAACCAACATACCTTCGACTTCAAACTTCAAAATGTTCAGCTATAGGGGTTTCCCGGAGTAAGCGTTCCAAAATAAGAGAAGAAAAAAGGGTTTAGTTGAATCCAACCAACATGAACAAACTAGCCCTTCGGCTATAACCACCCAGAACTGAAAGAAAAAAATAGAAAAAGAATTGAAAGAGTCTCCCTTACCTTGGTTAACAAGAAATCGTACCACACCAAATTCGACTATGGACTAAACTAACGGGACCCGAAAGTCGACAGAGGAGATTCAGCCTAAGAAGAAGAATAAAGTGAGGCTTCGGCTTTCAGCACGAACAAGATAGAATGAAAGAGAACACAAACCGATGGCACAGGAGTTAAGGAAAAAGAACATTACCTCGCAACTAGCACCCACCGAATGCAGAAGAAATCTCGGCAGGCAAAACTGACTATTTTGCTTTTTAGGGTTCAGCTAAAGAGACAAGGAATAGGGGAAAAAAAGGAAAATAGTTAAGAGGAATGGGAAAAGTGTTTCGGTCACAAAAAGAAAGAAATAAGGACCACCAAAGAGTTGAGAAGGTTCGGCCAACAGAAGAGGGAAGATAGAAGGGGATTCAGCTAAAAGACCAAGGAGTAGAGGAGATGAGATAAAGAAGAAGAAAGAGATGTAGAAGAGGGGGAGAGATGAAATGAAAAGTGGAACGATATAGGTGAGGAGAGCTTCGGTTATAGTGAAGAAAACAAGTTGTGGAAGATGCAAAAGGGAGATTCGGGTTTTGGTAAAAGAAGTGAATGAGCAACCAAAATGAAAAAAAAAAGGAGAAAAGACTTCACAAAAAGGATTTTGATTTTACTCTACTATTCCCACAAGTACAAATGACACACACACACTAAGAGCTCTCGATTTTTGCTATCACCAACCACCATGTCGAATTCCTAGCAAAATCCTTCACATAGCCGAAATTCTCCCCCTAAGACCCCCACATTCGGCTAACACCTCCAACACACTCCAAATCCCTTAATTTCCTCCACCAAATACTCCCCATCACCCATTTCAAATCTGTTGGCCACTTCAAACTCTGCCACTTCCTCATGTCCACTGATTTGAATGCATTGCCCCTCAACTATCACCCTTGAAGAGTCCCTGCCGAATCCAACACTCCACCACCTTAAGCACAAAAAATAAGCCACATACACTGCAGATGAGACTCGAACCCTTTCTCCCTTGCTGCTCCCTTGTGATGCCACTCCCTTGCTCTTTAAGTGGCGTCACTTTGCCACTACACCACACACTCCACTTGTGTCAACAAACAGAAGAAAATAAACATAAAGCCTGCTTCTACTAGCTCGCCCCCCTAAAGTGCCCAAAAAGAAAAAATTCACCAAGGCTCTGGCTTGACCCTGAGCCTCCCCAGAACCCCCAAACACACCAAAATAACAAGCAGAGCAAGCCACGCACACCGAAAAACATAAAATGCAGAACCTCTAATTCTAGGATGTTACAATTCTACCCTCTTAAAGAAATTTTGGCCTCAAAATTTACCTGATCAAAAGAGGTGAGGGTATTGCTGTCGCATCACATCCTCTAGCTCCCACGTGGCTTCCTCTGAACCGTGACTCCGCTACAAAACTTTCACCAATGGAACTGTCTTCCTTTTCAAAACTTTCACATCTCGATCTAAGATCTGAACAGGTTCTTCTTCAAAAGATAAACCAGGTCTTACTTCAATTTCTTCCACCGGCACTATGTGAGATGGATCCAAACAATAGCGCCTTAACATCAAGACATGGAATACATCATGTATCTGCCTTAATTTTGGAGGTAACTCGAGCTGATAAGCTACTAGTCCCACACGTTTCAACACTCGATAAGGCCCGATGAACCAGGGGCTCAACTTGCCCTTCCGTCCAAACCTCATAACCTTCTTCCAAGGTGAAACTTTAGAAAAACCCCATCACCCACTGTAAATTCTATATCCTTACGCTTCAGATCTGCATACTATTTCTGCCTGTTAGAAGCTCCCTTCAACTGAGACCGAATCAACTTAACCTTTTCTTCTGTTTCTGAAACCAATTCTGGACCCAACAACTGTCGCTCACCCAACTCTGTCCAGCAGGTAGGGGTACGACACTTACGACCATACAACTCTTTATAGGGTGTCATCTAAATATTGGATTGATAGCTATTGTTGTATGCAAATTCTACCAACGGTAGAAAATCCTCCCAACTACCCCTGAAGTCAATAACACAACCTCTCAACATATCTTCTAAAATCTGAATTAACCTCTCAGACTGACCATCAGTCTGTGGATGAAACGCCGTGCTGAAATCTAGTCTTGTACCCAACGCTTGATGCAACGCTTTCCAGAACCGCGATGTAAACTAAGGGTCTTTGTCTGATATGATAGACACTGGTACCCCGTGCAACATCACAATCTCTGCTACATATAGTTTGGCTAACTTCTGAAGTGAATAATCCACTCGAACCGGTATGAAGTGAGCAGACTTCATCAATCGATTGAAAATTACCTATACTGAATCTTTCTTAGTAGGCGTAAGAGGAAGCCCACTAACAAATTCTATAGTTATCCTCTCCCACTTCTAAATTGGAATCTTCACTAGCTGTAACAATCCCGAAGGCAACTGATGTTCCACATTCACCTGCTAACACGTCAAGCACTTACTCACAAACTCGGTAACTTCTTGCTTCAGACTTGGCCACCAAAATTATTCATGTAAATCTCAATACATCTTACTCCCATCAGGATGCATAGCATATGGGCTACTATGCGCTTCCTGCAAAATCTTCTGCCTTAACTCAGAATCCTTTGGCATACAAGCCTTTCCATGAAAGCTCAATACTCTATCACTGCTCAAACTAAAGTCTTCTGTCTCACCACTTTCCACTTGCTGAAATCTACGACTTAACGATTCATCTGACAATTGCTTTTCTTTAATCTGGCTTACCCATGAAGGCTTCACTTGAAGTTCAACTAACAAGCTCCCATCTTCATACAAAATTAGATGAGCAAACATTGCCCTCAAGTCAGATATTACCTTACGGCTCAACGCATCTGCCACTACGTTAGCTTTTCCCAGGTGATACTTGATTGAGCAGTCATAATCTTTCAACAATTCAATCCACCTCCGCTGCCTTAAATTTAGCTCCTTCTAGGTAAGGAGATATTTCAGGCTCTTGTAATCTGTGTAAATAATCGACTTCTCTCTATACAAGTAGTGTCTCCAAATTTTTAGAGCAAACGCTACCGCCTCTAACTCAAGATCATACGTGGGATAGTTCACTTCATGCGGTCTTATCTACCGAGATGCATACACAACTACTTTCCTATCTTGCATCAACACACATCCCAACCCTGTGTGCGACACATCACAAAAGACGACAAACCCTTTCTCAGCCTCAGGTTGAATCAATACTGGTGCCTCTGTCAAAATCCTCTTCAACTTCTCGAAGCTTTCCTACTACTTTCCTGACCAGACGAATGGTACCCCTTTCCGTAACAACTTAGTTAAAGGTGCAGCTATCAATGAGAATCCCTCAACAAACCTTCTGTAGTACCCAGCTAACCCAAGGAAACTTCGAATCTCTTCTACTAACTTCGGTGGTTTCCAATCTAAAACAACTTCAATCTTTCGGGGATCCACCCTAATCCCCTCAACAGACACAATACGCCCTAGAAAAGTAACTTCTCTCGACTAAAATTCACACTTGCTGAACTTGGCATACAGCTACTTCCCTCTCAAAATTTGCAGAACAACCCGAAGATACGAATCATATTCCTCTTCCGTCCTTGAATAAACCAAGATATCGTCTATGAATACTACGACAAAATGATCCAGATAGGGTTAGAATACTCGATTCATCATATCCATAAATGCAGCTGGTGCATTCATCAACCCGAACGGCATCACTAAGAATTCGTAGTGACCGTAACGAGTTCAAAAAGTTGTCTTATGAATATCCGCCTCCTTTACCTTAAGCTGATGATAACCCGACCTCAAGTCTATATTCGAGAAGACTAAAGTGCCTCGCAGTTGATCGAACAAGTTGTCAATCCTTGGCAACGGGTACTTGTTCTTAATCGTTAACTTGTTCAATTGTCTGTAATCAATACACATCATCATCGACTGTCCTTTTTCTTGATGAATAACACCGGTGCTCCCCATGGAGACACACTTGGTCGGATAAAACCAGGGTCCAACAATTCTTGAATCTGAGCTTTAAGTTCCACCAGCTCCTTTGGCACTATTCTATATGGGGCAATGGACACTAGAGCTGTTCCCAGAATAAGATCAATATCGAACTCCACCTCACGATCCAGAAGTAAACCTAGAAGCTCTTTTGGAAAAGCATCTGAAAACTCTTTCACCGTTCTAACATCCTTTACAGTCAACTCTTTGGCTCTCGAAGCATTGATGAAAGCTAAAAATGCCTCACACCTTTTCCGTACCATTTTATCTGCCTTTAAAGTAGACACCACATTGGACAAGTAATTCCTTCTCTCACCTATCACCAACACCTCTTTATCCTCAAGAGTTTTCAGTATCATGCGCTTAGCAACACAGTACAAGTTTGCTCGAAACTTAACCAACCAGTCCATGCCTAAAATCAAATCGAATTCGTCGAACAGCAACTCCATCAAATCAGCCAAGAAAACTATCCCTTGAACTTCTAAAGGCACATTCCTAAAGAGTTTGTTCACTACTACAGATTGTCCTAAAGGGCTAATCACAGTCATTTCCCTAGGAGCAACTTCACATTCTATGTTCAAAGTTTCAGACAATCGTACTAGCAACATACGAGTGTGTAGACCCAATATCTATCAGTGCTGTAAAGGGCAAACCAAAAATAAGGAACGTATCGGTTATGACGTCTAGTGCATCTTCGTCCTCTCGTCGTCTAAGCTGTATAAACTAACCCAGCCTATCTCGCATCTGTATTCCCATCACCTCTGCCCGGTGCTCCACACCCTCGACCATAACCATTTCCTCCTCTGGCCAGACCACGGCCTCTCGGCAGTTGCTGCCTACCTCTTTCAGGCTGTACATAACTCTGACCAACTGGTCGTGCCCTACTTGGCTTCTGTGGATAGTCCCTTACCAAATGACCTACAGATCCACACCTAAAGCATTCTTTACTTCTTGCCCAGCACTTCCCTGAATGGAATTTACCACATCTAGCACACTACTGAGTCTGAGTAGCAGCAACAGGCCTCTCAACTCGACTCGACCCATCCAACCTATGCTTCTTCTAGAAACTCTAAGCAGATTTTGATGACCCAGAATTCCTTTTATTCTTACCCCTGTCCCTGTCCTGATTTTGTCTTTCAGATCGCTTCACCTCTTCGGCTATCTTTACTTTCTCAACAAGAATAGAGAAATCTCTTTCCCGTTACAGAGCAATCAATACTCGTAACTCGCCCTTCAGACTATCCTCAAATCGAACACAACGTTCATTATCTGTCGCAATAATACCCCGGGCATATCGACTTAGTCGAACAAATTTCACCTCATATTCAGCCACTACCTTATTCCTTTGGACCAAATTGAGAAATGCCCTCCTCTGAACATCCACATAACTTGCTCCAATGTACTTTCCTTGAAATGCTGACTTAAAGAAGTCCCAGGTAATGCGGTCAACAACTGTACCATCCCTTACCGTGAGCCACCACTGGTGTGCCTCATCTCGGAGAAGAGACACCACTCCTTTCAATTTCACTTCTGCGGTACAGTCCAAATCATCCATGATTCGTTCGACCGCTTCCAGCCAGTACTTGGCTACGTTAGGAGCTACACTAGAAATGCCCCTAAACATCTCAGCTCCATTAGCTCGGAGTCGCTTAGAATTAGATTTTCGAGCGACTGAACCCGCGCTTACTCCAGCAACCCGCTCCAGA
Organism: Gossypium rotundifolium; assembly: GCA_025506655.1. Lineage (NCBI taxonomy): Eukaryota > Viridiplantae > Streptophyta > Magnoliopsida > Malvales > Malvaceae > Gossypium > Gossypium rotundifolium. The sequence goes on from CP106726.1 coordinate 38,450,124, forward strand.
CACGTAACATAGCTTGAGACATAGCATCGTCTCCACCAGTTTGGTCCTGAAATCTCGCTTCCGCAATTGGTGATGTCGGCACTTCACTTTTCGGCCCATGCCTAATTTCGAGGGTTCAGCCTCCACACCTCGACCTTTACCACGGCCACGCATACGACGTCCATGACCTTTAGTACTTATGACAACTGATTCGACTTAATCTGATTAGAAGTTTTATGAATTAGTACTTCTTCTATTATTTATTGCCGAACAATTTTTTGAAATTAACATTAAAAGTGGATTTTCGCAAGAAATATTTCTAAGGGTCTCTATTCTTAGAGTGGTATTTCTTAAAACTATCCATCACAACATTTCATAAAAATTCAAGTAATAATCAGGGAACTTACCATGCAGTTTGGTGCCGGAGACTCGGGTGCCATACTTCTAGGAAACATGTAATTTTAACTAAACCATTTTTCAAACCAACTTTTGAAAATGTTTCGAACCCCTAACCCACAGTCAAGTTTTATAAATCAGGCTCTGATACCACAATTGTAACACCCCAAACCCGGTCAATACGTTAAGACCAAATCTAGTTTGTTACAAGAAAAGAGGTTTTTTGAAGATTTTAATGAAATATCGAATTCCCCAAAAACATTTTGTTGAGTGTCTTCAAATTATAATAATTTAAAACTTTTGTTTGAGGGTTTCGTACCATCTTTATATTAAATTGATCAAATAGGTTGTAACAACTTTGTTTTACAAGAACCAAAATCGAGGAAATTCATAAACATGACATTTGAAAACAATGTTACGATTTTAATAAAATCTCCGAGTTAATTAGTTATTCGTAACCTGTCTTTTGTTAACACTTTGAAAACTATTTGCTTATGTTTTAACTTTAGAAATCCCCATGTTCTATAGTTTATAGAATATATAATATCAGCATTAAATCAAAACCCAAATTTAAGTTATAGTGGCCTTATTACATAATAAAATCCCAAACTCAAAATAAGTTTAAATAAAAAGAAACGAGTTTACGAGAAACATTGCATGGCCACCTCGAAGTCCACCTCGGCTCCCAAAACCGTGAACTAAGGGTTACCTACAAAATTAAGCAGAGGGGTGAGTCATCAAGACTCAGTGTGTCAAACCTCTATAACGCAATTGGCTTTAAGCCCACATAGGCCCATTGGGCCTTAGCCCACACAATACAGCAAAATAATCATGCATGCAATGCTGCCCGAACCCAACCTAATTTTCCATCCTCTAGGTCACCTGAATCATCCAATCACCCGTGGCATTTTGCCACCGTGGTCCCAGACCACTTGTGACAGAGTTACAAAATATATATAAACGTGGGGCCAACCCATAGGGTACTAGACCACTATGACGATCTCCGAATAATATACGTGGGGCCAATCCATCGTAGTTCCAAACCACCGAGATGAGTCACTAATAAGTATACGTGGTTTCAAACCACCATGGTCGCAGACCACCGTGACGTAGTCACTTAATAAATCCGTGGGGCCAGCCCACCGTGGTTCTAGACTACCATGATAGAGTCACATAAATCACACTTCCCCTTTAATCATTTCCTAAACTCCCATGCAACATACTGTCATACCATGATGAATGCAACATACTTCCAATGTATAACATATAATTAGTTAAAATATACAATAACATATAAGTGACATAATGACGAAAACTTACCCGGTGTCTCTAACCTTACCCACAAGGGTATATCGACTATCAAATCAGTCGTTCGGCTTTCAGCCAACACAAACATTAACATAGATTAATACAGTAGAGTGTGAGCATTACACACCTGATTATGCGTAAAACTATACTCTTTATGTCGACGCTCTCACTAGCAGGGATAACAGCGATTTGCCTATCCCAGGTAGATGTCGGTTCTCTACCACACCCCAGCAAAAAGTTCTGAACCACCGACACAGCACGTCTTTTAAATGGTAGATTAGAGACTATGAGCACACTCTCCTCCTTGGTTTAACTTACACTTGCATCCATGGAGAGACTTGATCAGTACAGTACTAAAGTGAAACAAAAATTTCCCAAACAAGGGGTTTGATTACGACAGAGTAAACGAATAGAGGCTAATCACAAAGAACCAAAAGGGGGCTCCTTACCTTAAGAATCCAAATAGAAAGGTAAGGTTTGGCAGCCAACAGACCTTCAGCTTCAGACTTCAAAATGTTCAGCTATAGGGGTTTCCTAGAGTAAGCATTCTAAAATAAGAGAAGAAAAGAGGGTTTAGTCAACCTCCAACCAACAAGAACAAACTAGCCCTTCTACTATAACCACCCAGAACTGAAAGAAAAAAATAGAAAAAGAATTGAAAGTGTCTCCCTTACCTTGGTTAACAAGAAATCACACCACACCAAATTCGACTATAGACTAAACCAACGAAACCCAAAAGTCGACAGAAGAGATTCGGCCTGATAAGAAGAATAAAGTGAGGCTTCGGCTTTCAACACGAACAAGATAGAATGAAAGAGAACACAAAATAATGGCATAGGAGTTAAGAAAAAAGAACATTACCTCGCAACTAGCACCCACCGAATGTAGAAAAAATCTCAGCAGGTAGAACTGACTATTCTACTTTTAAGGGTTCAGCTAAAGAGACAAGGAATGGGGTGCAAAAAAGAAAAGGAGATGAGAGGAATAGCAGGAGTGTTTCGGTCACAAAAAGAAAGAAATAAGGACCACCAAAGAGTTGAGATTGTTCGGCCAACAGAATAGGGAAGCTAGAAGGTGATTCGGCTAAAAGAGCAAGGAGTAGAGGAGAAGAGATAAAGAAGAAGAAAGAGATATAGAAGAGGGAGAGAGATGAAATGAAAAGTGGAATGATATAGGTGAGGAGAGCTTCGGTTATAGTGAAGAAAATAAGTTGTGAAAGATACACAAGGGAGATTTGGCTTTTGGTAAAAGAAGTGAATGAGCAACCAAAATGGAAAAAAGGGAGAAAAGACTTCACAAAAAGGATTTCAGTTTTACTCTACTATTCCCACAAGCACAAATGGTACACACACACTAAGAGCTCTCGATTTATGCTATCACCCACCACCATGCTAAAATTCCTAGCTAACTCCTTCACATAGCCGAAAGTCTCTCCCCAAGACCCCCATATTCGGCCAACACCTCCAACACACTCCCAATCCCTTAATTTCCTCTACCAAATACTCCCCATCACCCATTTCAAATCTATTGACCACTTTAAACTCCACCACTTCCTCATGTCCACTCATTTGAATGCATTGACCCCTTCAACCATCACCCTTGAAGAGTCTCAGCCGAATCCAACATTCTACCACCTTAAGCACCAAAAATAAGCTCCATATGCTGCAAATGAGACTCAAACCCCTTCTCCCTTGCTGCTCCCTTGTGACACCACTCCCTTGCTCCTTAAGTGGCGTCACTTTGCCACTACACCACACACTCCACTTGTGTCAACAAACACAAGAAAATAAACATAAATCCTGTTTCTACTAGCTCTCCCCCCTAAAGTGATCAAAAAGTAAAATTTCACCAAGCCTCTAGCTTGACCCTATCCTCCCCAGAACCCCCAAACACACCAAAATAACAAGTAAAGCAAGCCATGAACACAGAAAAACATAAAATGTAGAACCCCTAATTCTAGGATGTTACACACATTGTCTCGGGAGATAGAATCTGAGTCGACCCAAGTAAAAGTTTAGCTATTATTGATTGGAAACTGCTGAAGAATGTATCTGAGGTTAAAAGTTTTCTAGGCTTAGCTGGCTATTACTGACGATTCATCAAGGGATTTTTTATGGTAGCTACTCCGATGATGAGGTTATTACAGAAAGATGTAAAGTTTGAGTGGACTAAAAAGTGCTAGTAGAGTTTCGAGAAAGTAAAAGCATTATTGACAGAGGCTCCAATTCTAGTGAAACCTGAGTCAGAAAAAGAATTTGTGATCTACAGCTATGCATCCTCAAATAGTTTGGGTTGTGTGCTTATACAAGAAGGCAAGGTGTTAGCATATGCCTCTAGACAGTTAAAGCCAGACGAGAAGAATTACCCGACACATGATTTAGAGATGGCTACCATTGTGTTTGCATTGAAGATATGGAGACACCATTTGTATGGTGAAAGATGATGGATATTTACAAATCATAAAAGCCTAAATTACTTGATGACTCAAAAGGAATTGAACTTAAGGCAACGAAGGTGGCTAGAATTGATAAAGGATTATGAGTTAGTGATTGACTATCACCCGGGAAAGGCAAATGTAGTCACTGATGCTTTAAGTAGAAAATCCCTATTTGCATTAAGAACTATGAATTCACGGGTGACTTTGTCAGAAGATGGTTCCATTCTAGCGAGTTGAAGGCTAGACCGATGTTCTTTCAAGAGATTTATAAAGCTCAAAAAGATGATAGTGACTTGCAAGACAAAAGAGTTCAGTGCGAGTTGGATATTGAGTCTGATTTCTAAATTAATCCCAGTAGATGTCTGATGTTCAGAGACAGAGTCTGTGTACCTAGGAATGATGAGCTTATTCAAAAGATTTTACACGAGGCACATAGTGGATGCTTATCCGTACATCTAGGCAGCACGAAAATGTATAATGATTTGAAGAAATGGAATTGGTGGCCGAGAATAAAGAAAGATATTTCTAAGTTTTTATCAAGATGCTTGATTTGTCAGCAAGTAAAGGCTGAACACCAAGTACCTTCGGGTCTGCTTCAACCTATTATTGTTCCCGACTGGAAATGGGACCGTGTTAATATAGACTTTGTAACGGATTTACCATTGATAGCGAGCAAGAAAGATGTCGTATGGGTTGTGTTAGATAGACTTACGAAGTCGGCCCATTTTATACCTGTACGTATAGATTATTCACTTGATAAGTTAGCAGACTTGCATGTTTCTGAGATTGTAAGGCTACATGAAGTGCCTTTATCGATTATATCGGATAGAGATCCAAGGTTTACAACTCGATTTTGGAAAAAGTTACAAGAGGTGTAATAGACTGGTTTAACCTTAGCCGAAACAGTGATTTTGAGACACAAATTTGTGGTCAAAAAAATATTTTAATATTATTTTCTGTGTTTAGGATATGAGATTGAGAATGTGTGAAAATTCTATGTGGAAATTTTATCGTTTGTCTGTCGAATTATGAAAATGAACTTAATCGCATAAAATGTAAAAGCTGTGTGCTAGTTGTTAAAGTTCTTTTTTGGCATGGCTTTTTAAATGAGAGGTCTTTACGTTGTAATTGGACCATGGATAGTGGAGATGGACATAATGGCCTAATATTTGATGGTTAAATGGTTGAATAATAAAAGGGAAAATTGGTAAAACGTGAATTAAGTTAATATTAATTATAACAAAACATAAGATAGTGGCATGGATGTTTATCTTCTATCGAAAATTGAAAGAAAAAGAAGAGAAAAATAGCTATTTAGGTTCGACAAGCTCAAGCTTCAATTGGTATGTGTTTTTAACTCGATTTTTGATGATTTCTACGTTTTTGTGATCGTTGCTTTGTGTTCTATCAAACCCATATTTTAATTTTAGAATTTGATGAAGATTTTGAGATGTGCCACTAATGAATATGTGAGCTTTGTGATGATAGTTGGTGGAATATGAAAGTTTAATGTTGGGTTAACATAGTTTTTTTTATTTTTTGATGAAATTGGCTATTTTGGGGTAAATTGTGAAAATGAAAAATTGAAGGACTAAAATGTGAAATAAATGAAATATGTGGGCTTGAATGAGCTAGGGTAAAATTTGGCTAAGCTTGTGTAAATGGAAATTTTGTGTATTTTGTGATTTTATGAATTAGGGATTAAAGTGTTGAAATGTGAAAATATGAGGGCTATTTGTAAAATGCCCTAAATATGTTTGTTTGGACTAAATTGAATGATTTGGTAATTGAATGAGTTAAATTTGAATATGTATAGATCAAGAAAAGAGAGAATTGGATCGAGATTGATGCAAACATAAAGTGCTCGATTAATCGACTCGTTTTGTTATTTTGACGTCCGAGGTAAGTTCAGGTATAATACAAATTGTTAAATTCATATCTATGTGTTATGAAATGAATGAATGTATGGTTGTTGAATTAGAAATGTTATATATGGAATTGAGATATGTGGCACTAAGTGTGTATAATTAGAATCGAGACAGAGGTGAATAGCACTGTGTGTGCGAAGTAATGGAAGCCTTGGCTTTATTGATTGGCGCTGTGTGTGTGATACTGAGATAAATTCGGTTTAATGTAAAGGCACTAAGTGTGTGATTGAATCGAAGGAATAATGAAGAATGATCGAAAGGTGGTATCAAACATTGAGTAGCAAAACTTGTCATTAACTAAGTGTTGGCAAAGGTATGTAAGAACTTATGTGGTTAATAAATTTGAAAATAGATGAATGGATAGTGATGTGAGTATTGGATATGGATGAGATTGTGTATTCTTGTGAATTAATCTAAGTGATGGTTTATATTGTGTTTTATAATTGAATTATTGAGTCAAATGTATTATATTGTGAACTTACTAAGCTTTAAAAGCTTACTGTATGAAGTGTTTCTCTATTTTACAATGTCTTTAAAGCTATCTCGGATCCAAGGATTGTTAGCAACTCAATCACACTATCGGCTATCTATTTTGGTACTTTTGAATGTTGTATATATTTGGTATATGGCATGTATAGGCTAGTGTTTATGGTATGTTTTGAAATATATAAGCATTGCATGTGATTTGGCTTGGTAGAATGATGGATGATATATGTTTTGAACATGTGAAAAGAATGACTTATAAGTGTATGTGTATACTCTATGTGAGTGTTCATTATTGCATAAACTAGCAAAATGGAAATGGTATGTTTTATAATAGATTTGGTAAGGAATGAATGATTATTAGAGTATATAATGTGGAATGTAGACTTGATATTTTAGATAAACTTATTTCAGTTGAATTTGAGCATGAAAGTAGATGGTGTAATTGAGGCTTAATTGGTGTATATATTGGTATATTTTGGTTTCCATTTGAAGTATATATATATATATATATATGCATATGAATTGAGGCTTGTAGGTGATTTCAAAGTGTGGATGGCAAATTGGCCTTGAAAATGGCCTATAATTGCCCACACGGTTGAGACACGGGCGTGTGGCTCGACCATGTCCTTCGTGGCTGTATTTCAAAACAAGTCAGACTCGACCACAGGCTGGACACACGGGCGTGTGACTGGCCGTGTGGTGCAAGTCAGTGTCGACCACGGGTGAGGCACACGGGCGTGTCTCAGGCCATATGGACAAGTCAGTATGTATGCCCTGTTTTGCCACGGCTCAGACACACGGGCGTGTCTAAAGCCATGTGATGCACACGGCTTACCCACACGGGCTTGTGACCTCTGTAGCTATGAAAAATGTTTAATTTTCATAAATTTTTATATGTGTTCAGTTTAGTCCCAACCCCTTTCTAACTCGTGTTTAAGGTCTTATAAACCTAAATAAGAGACTATATGAATGTTAATTGCTATGTTTAGATGTGAAATGATTTTAAATGTTTTGAAATGATCAGTAATGCCTTTTAACCCTATTCTAGCAACGGTTACAGGCTAGGGGTGTTACATTTTATTAGTATCAAAGCTACGATTTAGTCGATTTTAAGACTAATGTAGCGCATGTGAGTCTAGCTATACTTGCCGTATATATAACTGCGATAGTGTGATGATTCCTGACAGTTAAAATGTGTTTTTATATAGTAAATGGATCCCGATCGAGCAGTTGCTAAGGATGTAGAGAGTAATACGCCTGCTCCCGCTCAAAGGACAACGTCGGCTGAATCTAGGCCTATAGCTAATAGCCATGAGGGAGAGGCTAAGCAAACCTTCTTCCAAATGATGAGTGAGTAGTTTTCAGAGTTCGTTCGAATGAATCTGACTGCTCAACAACCTCCACCCCCACAAGTGCCTGTTGTACCACAATTTTCAAATTCGATTCGATTGAATAAGCTCCTGTGGATAAAATTAGAAAGTATGGGCCAAAGAGTTTAGAGCCACAGTTGATGATGATGCTGAGCAAGCTGAGTTTTGGCTCGAGAATACAATTCAAGTGTTTGGGAGATGTCATTGACTCCTGATGAATGCATAAAATGTGATGTTTCATTATTGAGGGATACCGCGTATAATTGGTGGAAAACGTTGATATCCGTGGTTCCGAGAGAAAGAATCACCTGGGATTTCTTTCAAGTTGAAATCCAAAAGAAATATATTAGTCAACGATTCATAGATCAAAAACGTAAAGAGCTTCTAGAGCTGAAATAGGGTCGCATGTCTGTTACTAAGTATGAACGGGAGTTTGTGTGATTGAGCCAATACGTGCGGGAATGTGTTTCGACTGAAACTATCATATGCAAATGATTTGTTGAAGGTTTGAATGAAGACATCAAATTTTTGGTTGGAATATTAGATTTGAATGAATTTATAGTGTTAGTTGAAAGAGCCTGCAAAGTCAAGGAGCTTAGTAAAGAAAAGAAGAAAGTGGATTCTGAGGCTAAAGATGAAAGAAAAAGATCGATGAATAAGTCATATGAACCTTAGTCAAAGAGATTCAGAGATGCAAGAAATAGTTCAAATGTTTCTTGGGACATACAAGTAGAGATCGTGTCAAACAAAGTGCTGGTCCAAAAACTCAAATTCGATTGAATCGAGTGTTGGCAGTGTAAAAAGCAACAAGCCTGAGTGTAGATAGTGTGGAAGATGACATGTTGGAGAATGTTGGGGCAAGTATAATAATAGAGTTTGCTATAAATGTGGATCACGAGATCACTTCATTTGAGATTGTCCAGAGTTAGCCGAAAGAGACAATGTTCAGAATGTGAGGACCACTAATACGCCGGCTAGGGGTAGACCACCTAGAAACACCGAAAATGTGAGTGGAAGTCAGAGAAGAACAACCAATACAGCTGTGAGATTTAAGACGGGAGCATCTTTCCGAGCCTATGCTATTTGCGCTCGAGAAAAAGCGTCATCTCCAAACGTCATAACTGGTACTTTTACTCTATTTGATACTGATGTGATTGCATTTATAGATCTAGGATCTACTCATTCATATGTGTGTGTGAATCTAGTATCTAGTAAGACTCTGCCTGTTGAGTCTACTGAATTTGTAATTAGAGTATCAAGCCCTTTAGGCAAGTGTGTTCTGGTTGATAAAGTGTGCAAGAACTATCCGTTGATGTTTCAAAATAACTATTTTTTGGCTAATTGATGCTGCTACCATTCAATGAATTTGATATAATTTTGGGCATGGATTGGTTCACTTTGCATAATGCTAATGTGAATTGTAAATGAAAGAGTATTGATTTGAGAAGTTAGAATGGTGAGATAGTTCGAATTGAATCTAGTGATTTGAATGGACTACCGGCTGTTGTATCTTCGATGAAAGCTTTGAATGATATGAAAAAGGGTTGTGAAGCTTATCTTGCATATGTGATAGATATAAAAGTGACAGAAAAGAAAGTTGAATCTGTACCTGTAGTTTGCGAGTTCCCAAATGTGTTCCATAAAGAATTATTGGGATTACCTCCGATACGAGGAGTCGAGTTTGGTATTGATTTAGTGCCGGGAATGACTTCTATCTCAATAGCTCTATATAGAATGGCACCGACAGAATTGAAAGAGTTGAAGTCTCAGTTGCAATAATTGACAGATAGAGGATTTGCACGACCTGAGTTTCTCGCCCTAGGGTGCTATTGTGTTGTTTGTGAAAAAGAAAGATGGCATTATGAGGATGTGTATTGACTATCGACAGTTGAACAAAGTGACAATAAAGAATAAATATCCTCTAACGCGAATCGATGATTTATTTGATCAACTGAAAGGAGCTATAGTGTTTTCTAAGATAGATTTGAGATCAGGTTACTATCAACTATGAGTTAAAGAATCAGATGTGCCGAAGACTGCCTTCAGAACGAGATACGGACATTATGAATTCTTAGTTATACCTTTCGGACTAACGAATGCTCCTGCAGTGTTTATGGATTTGATGAATCAAATATTCAGACCGCATTTGGATCGATTTTTTGTGGTATTTATTGATAATATTCTGATTCATTCTTGTGATGAGATGCAACATGCTGAGCATTTGAGAACCATGTTACAGACTCTGCGTGAAAAGCAATTGTATGCAAAGTTTAACAAATGTGAGCTTTGGTTGCGTGAGGTTGGTTTTCTGGGGCATATTGTGTCAGCTGTTAAAATACGAGTTTGTAACGACCCGAATTTGGGCCTAGTAGAATTAAGCTCATTGGGCCTTGGGCACGGGAGCGTTTAAAGTTTTGAAGAATAGGAGAATGGCTCTATTGCTAGTTGGACATATTAGGTGAGTGATTTTGGAAGGTTAGGGGGCTTCTATGAAGTCCCGGGTTTAAACTTTGGCTTTAGGGAAATTTTGGTTTTAGGTGAATAAAAACCTGAGAGTTAGTAGTAGGCTTTAAGAATAAAATGTGGAGAAAAATGACACAAGTGGAGTGTGTGGTGCAGTGGCAAAGTCACGCCACATAAGAGACAAGGGGGTGACGCCACAAGGAAGGAAGGAGGTCCAAGGTTCTAGTCTTGGCTCTTGCATTTTGGTTTTCTTTTTAAATGGACTCTAGAATTTTGCCATAGGGTTATATTTAGTTGCGCATGATTTTAAACACAAGAGGAGCTTGTGGCTTAGTGGCAAGTGACGTGAATTGGCTGATGGGAGAGCTTGGGTTTGAATCTCATGATAAGCAAGGGAGTATTTATTTTGCACATTGGACGGGAAGAGTGTGAGTTGGATTTAAACTCTACTGCCTAAAGGATCCCACATTGGAAAGATAAAAAGAAAGAAGGTGAGAAGCTAGCGCTATATAGAGCATTCTATGAGGAAAGTTAATATACCTTGGTGGGCGTTTGGGTGCAAACTTAGAGGATAATCGCCAATAGTAGCGAAGGAAGGGCTACTATAACGTGAGGTGCACAGTAAGGGTACGGTGAGGTTTTGGTTTTTGATAGGTATGTGTTAAAGCTTTGGTTAATCACTAGTAATGTCAATTGTAGGTTCGTGACTAAGGGGTTTGCAGCGCGCGTGGTTACCAAGTGTGTACAAATACTACACACACGATGTCAGCAATGCCGAAAAGCCAAAAAGCCAAAAGTGGCTAACTGGGCCCGGTAGGCCCTGAGGCTAAGTTTGATGAAATGGTTTGGTTTGTTATACGAATAGAGTTAGTCATGCATGATATATGAATTGGATTTATTTTGGGCCTAATAGGCCATATGATGCAATTTGGGCCTAATGGGCCGTAAGGGAGTGACATGGGCTTGATGGGCTTATAGGGACGTAGACATATATGTTAAGGTTTATGGACCTTAGGTCTAGTTTGAACAACTCGTAAATTCCATAAGACTTAATTTAATTAAACATGTTTGTGAATGAGTCGCAGGGTTGGAGTGTGGCAACGGGTGTACACATGTCTAGGATTGGATCTAGGGAGAGCTTGGTACTTAAGCGGCCCTAGTGGCCCACCTCCTCTTTTTTGGAATCCTACCTGGTGCGTAGTGTCTATTCACTTTAGCCGCAAGGACTTCTTGATGGGCCAAAGTTCATAACTGAAACCCGTAAGGACTGAATACCTCCTATTTTATGAAATTACCTAAATACCCCTGATTTACGAAATTACCAAACTACCCCTGATTTGCGAAGTTACCGAAATACCCCTAATTTGCGAAATTACCAAGATACCCTCATTTTTGAAATTACCAAAATACCTCGATCTACGAAATTACTAAAATACTCTCAATTTGCAAAATTACCAAAGTACCCCAGTTTGCAAAATTATCGAATACCCCCTGATTTGTAAAATTACCAAAATAACCCCGGTATGCGAATTTACCAAAATACCCATAATTTGCAAAATTACCAAAATACTCCTGTAAGGTAGAATTACGAAAATACCCCTAGGTAGTGAAATGATGAAAATACCCCTATGTGACAATTATGAGTTTTTGGATGTTACTCGTATGTTTGATGCATTCATATGATATTCTGCTTAAGATGCATATGGGTGGGAACTATGGTACGGATGAAGATTTGAGGATTGCATGGCCGTATGGTATGGATCCACTGGAGGCTTTAAGCCCAATATATGTGATTAAGCGACTTTCTTTGCAACGTTGATAATATAGCGGGCTACCCTTGGTGTGTAGCGGAGGGGTGGGTCGAGCTAGAACTCCCCACAGGAGTCATAAGGTTGGAAGGGAAATGGTGTATGTAGCGGATGGATTTTTGGGGTGCGTTTGCATTATTTGTTTATAAATGATACGATATGATATGATATGAGGTCATTGTGGGCTAAAGCCCAAGACCACCGATTTTGATAGGGCTTAGGCCTAATGTGGATATTTGTAAGTGATTTGATTGCCAAGGGTTGTGCACACTGAGTTTCAAAACTCACACCTCTTTAATTTAATGTTTCAGGTAATCTCGACTCGACGACTCGACGTGGGAGAGGACTCTGAGATGGCCGTACTACAAGAGGCTTGAATTTTCATTTATTTGTTTCAAAATACATATTTTTATTTACTTAATTTTCAATGGACGTAATAGGGCCTTGTACTCCGTTTTGACTTCAGATTTAATTTGGGTTTTGAGATTAAATGTTTATTTAATTATTAAACCTAAGTAAGCTCTTATGTTCAAACCTGGTTTACTAAATGCTTATAATAATAAAATGGTTTTTTTTTATCTTTAATTAATAAGTCTATTAGATTTTGGGCTTTTGGGCCTTAAATTCTTAATTAGCAAAACTGTTTTGAATTGTGCCTTTAATGTGACATTTTGGATTCGGGCCTAAATTATAGGCCGAGTTTGGGGTGTTTCATTTAGTGGTATCAGAGCCTAGGTTACAAAGCTCGAGCTGTGAAATGGGCCTTAGATTTTGGGGTTTTTTTAAAAAAAAAGTTTTGGCAATATTTTTGAAGTGTGGTTCATCGAGACCTCGACGTTGAGCCAAGTAAGTTTTTCTGTCATTTTTTGAATTATTGAACTGTATAGATAATGGGCTACTTAAAAATAAGCTTTTAGAGACTAAAGCCCGTAGGAAACTTAAGCCTGTAGTGGATTCTCGATCGCGAAATAACTCTAAGAAATTGTTGTTACTTACATAAGATATGTTCCCTAAACAAGTGGAGCTAAGTACTAATTTCATAAAATTCTTAATTCAAAAATACGCAACGATGAGCGCTAGACGAGGTGAAAGAGGCGCGGGGAGGCCGTGGAGGTGTTAGGATAGGGTCGTTCGAGTCAGGCCATATGCCCAACATAGGAGTTGGGGAGGCTCCGACCTCACCAGTAGCTGAAAGAGGAGCAAATGAATAGGCTATTGCTAGAAAGGGTCGTTAGGCCTAGTAATGGTATGGGGAGTTGTGGGTCGATCGTGGAGCGACTCCGAGCTAATGGGGCTGAGATTTTCAAAGGAGTGGCGGGGGTGGCCCCGAATGTGGCAGAGTATTGGTTGGAAGCTACTAAAAGAATAATGGATAACCTGGATTGCACGGTAGAACAGAAGTTAAAGGGGGCGATATCCTTACTTAGAGAGAAAGCCTATCAGTGGTGGTTGACCGTAAAGGAGGGTAACTAACCGGAGCAGGTCACTTGGGAGTTCTTTAAATTGACATTTCAAGGGAAGTACATTGAAGCGGCCTATGTGGATGCTTGAAGGAAGGAGTTTTTGAGTTTAACGCAGGGAGATAAATCGGTAGAAGAGTACGAGGCTGAGTTTTTATGCCTCAGTCAGTATGCCAAGGGGATAGTAGCAACAGAGTATGAAAGATACGTACGGTTCGAGGATGGATTAAGGGATAGCCTTATGGTACTGATAGCTCCACAGAGGGAGCGAGATTTTACAGTCTTAGTAGAGAAAGCAAAAATAACAGAAGAGGTAAAGAGCACAGAGCGCCACAATCGAGAGAAAGAGAGGGCCAAGAACAAGCGAATTATGGAACTTATGGGAGCTGAAAAGAGGCCTGCAAGGAGGGCTAGAGTGAATGGGCCGGTTAGAGCTGAGGCCCCTACCGCTGTTGCTAATAATGGGATACCACTTTGTGCTAAGTGTGGGAGAAGGCATCCGGGCAAATGTTGGAGGAGGATGGGAGCATGTTTGGGCTGTGGATCCATGGAGCATATGGTTAGGCAGTGCCCGAGAAGGTTAGATCAGGAGCAAGCCGATGGTAGAGGTAATTTTCAACCTTGGAGGGGTGGTCAACAACCACCAAGGGTCTGTGGTCAAGTCAATGGTGGCAATGGCGTAGGACGTGGTCGTTGAGCACCAAGTGGAGGTGCAGGTTATGCTGAGGTGAGGCAGCCAGCTTTGGTCTATGCAGCACGTCGCCAAGGGGACGAGGATGCTCCAGATGTGAATACCGGTGCGTACTCTACCATAGTATGCTGAGAGTTTATTTTGTTATTAAATCAGAGTGCACAGCAAAAGCATAGTGGTGTGACTTGAGCGGTGCGTTTAGTAGTTAGTTGGAAATTTCGAGGACGAAATTTCTTTAAGGAGGGTAGAATTATAACGACCCGAATTTGGGCCTAGTAGAATTGGGCCCATTAGGCCTTGGGCACGGGAGCGTTTAAAATTTTAGAGAACAGGAGAACGGCTCTATTACTAGTTGGACCTATTAGGTGAGTGATTTTGGAAGGTTAGGGGGCTTCTATGAAGTCCCGGGTTTAAACTTTGGCTTTAGGGAAATTTTGGTTTTAGGTGAATAAAACCCTGAGAGTTAGTAGTAGGCTTTAAGAATAAAATGTGGAGAAAAATGACACAAGTGGAGTGTGTGGTGTAGTAGCAAAGTGACACCACATAAGAGACAAGAGGGTGACGCCACAAGGAATGAAGGAGGTCCAAGGTTCAAGTCTTGGCTCTTACATTTTGGTTTTCTTTTTAAATGGACTCTAGAATTTTGCCATAGGGTTATATTTAGTTATGCATGATTTTAAACACAAAAGGAGCTTGTTGCTTAGTGGCAAGTGACATGAATTGGCTGATGGGAGAGCTTGGGTTCGAATCTCATGACAAGCAAGGGAGTATTTATTTTGCGGATTGGAGGGGAAGAGTTTGAGTTGGATTTAAACTCTACTGACGGAGGGATCCCACATCGGAAAGATACAAAGAAGGAAGGTGAAAAGCTAGCTACTATATATAGAACATTCTATGAGGAGAGGTATATATCGAACATTCTATGAGGAGCTAGATACTAAGGGGTTTGCAGCGCGCGTGGTTACTAGGTGTGCACAAACACTACACACACGATGTCGGTAATGTCGAAAAGTCGAAAGTGGCTAAATGGGCCTGGTGGGCCTTGAGGCTAAGTTTGATGAAATGGTTTGGTTTGTTATATGAATTGAGTTTGTCATGCATGATATATGAATTGGATTTGTTTTGGGCCTAATGGGCCGTAAGGGAATGACTTGGGCTCGATGGCCTTATGGGGATGTAAACATGTATGTTAGGGTTTATGGACCTTAGGTCTAGTTTGAACAACTCGTAAATTCCATAAGACTTAATTTAACTAAACATGTCTGTGAACAAGTCGCAGCATTGGAGTGTGGCAACGGGCGTACGCATGTCTAGGATTGGATCTAGGGAGAGCTTGGTACTTAAGCGGCCCTAGTGGCCCACCTCCTCTTTTCTGGAATCCTACCTGGTGCGTAGTGTCTATTCACTTTAGCCACAAGGACTTGTTGATGGGCCAAATTTCATAACTAAAACCCGAAAGGACCGAATACCCCCTATTTTGCAAAATTACCTAAATACCCCTGATTTATGAAATTACCAAACTACCCACGATTTGTGAAATTACTAAAATACCCCTGATTTACAAAATTACTAAAATACCCCTGATTTGTGAAATTACCAATAATACCCCCAGTCTACGAAATTACCGAAATACCCCCGATTTGCAAAATTACCAAAGTACCCCAGTTTGCAAAATTACCGAATGCCCCTTGATTTGAGAAATTACCAAAATACCCCTGGTAAGTGAATTTACCAAAATACCCATAATTTGTGAAATTACCAAAATACCCCTATAGGGTAGAATTACGAAAATACCCCTTGGTAGTGAAATGTCGAAAATACCCCTATGTGACGAATATGAGTTTATGGATGTTACTCGTATGTTTGATGCATTCATATGATATTCTGCTTAGGACGCATATGGGTGGGAATTATGGTATGGAGGAAGATTTGAAGATCGCATGGCCGTATGGTATGGATCCACCGGAGGCTTTAAGCCTAATATATGTGATTAAGTAGCTTTGTTGCAACGTTCGGTAGTACCACAACTGGGCTACCCTTGGTGTGTAGCGGAGGGGTGGGTCGAGCTAGAATTCCCCACAGGAGTCATAAGGTTAGAAGGGAAATAGTGTATGTAGCGGATGGATTTTTGGGGTGCGTTTGCATTATTTGTTTATAAATGATACGATATGATATGATTTGAGGTCATTGTTGGCTAAAGCCCAAGACCACTTATTTTGATAGGGCTTAGGCCCAATGTGGATATTTGTAAGTGATTTGATTGCCAAGGGTTGTGCACACTGAGTTTCGAAACTCACACCCCTTTAATTTAATGTTTCAGGTAATCCCGACTCGACGACTCGACGTGGGAGAGGACTCTGAGATGGCCACACTACAAGAGGCTTGAATTTTCATTTATTTGTTTCAAAATACTGTTTTTATTTACTTAATTTTTAATGGACGTAACAGGGCCTTGTACTCCATTTTAACTTCAGATTTAATTTGGGTTTTGAGATTAAATGCTTATTTAATTATTAAACCTAAGTAAGTTCTTATGTTCAAACTTGGTTTACTAAATGCTTATAATAATAAAATGGGTTTTTTTATCTTTAATTAATAAGTCTATTAGATTTTGGGCTTTTGGACCTTAAATTCTTAATTAGCAAAACTGTTTTGAATTGTGCCTTTAATGTGACATTTCAGATTCGGTCCTAACTTCTAGGCCAGGTTTGGGGTGTTACAGAGTTGATCCGAGTAAGATTTAAACTATTTTAGAATGGAAGCCTCCGAGAAATGTGTCTGAAGTCCATAGTTTTTTGGGACTAGCAGAATATTATAGACGGTTTGTGAAAGGCTTCTCGATGATTGCAACTCCGTTGATGAAATTGCTACAGAAAGATGTTAAATTTGAATGGTCAGAAAAGTGCCAGCAAAGTTTTGAACAGTTGAAAGCATTGTTGACAGAAGCACCAGTGTTAGTTCAGCCAGAATCGGGTAAAGAATTCATAGTATACAGTGATGCATCATTGAATGGTTTGGGCTGTGTGTTGATGCAAGAGGACAAAGTTATCGCTTATGCTTCGAGACAATTAAATTCGCATGAAAAGAACTACCTGACACACGATCTTGAATTAGCTGCGATTGTATTTGCATTGATGATTTGGCGTCATTACCTATCTGGTGAAAAATGTCACATTTATACGGATCACAAGAGTTTGAAATATCTGATGACTCAAAATGAATTGAATTTGAGACAACGAAGATGGTTAGAATTACTAAAAGACTGTGAATTAGTAATTGATTATCATCCGGGTAAAGTTAATGTTGTTCCTAATGCTTTGAGTCGAAAGTTTTTATTTGCTTTGCGAGCAATGAGTACGCAAAAAGATCTATGTGATGATGATTCAGTTTTGGCTGAGTTGAAAATGAGGCCGATGTTTATACATCAGATTTGTGATGCCCGGAAAAGTGATAATGAAATGATAACAAAATGAGTTCAATGTGGTTTGAATTTTGATTCAAAATTTTGAGTTGATAATGATAATTGTTTGAGATTTTGAGATCGAATTTGTATTCGAGAAATTCAGAGTTGATTCAATTGATTTTAAACGAAGCTCATAACAGTCGTTTGGCTATTCATCCGGGAAGTATAAAAATGTATAATGATTTAAAACAATTTTATTGGTGGCATGGTATGAAACAGGATATCTCAGAGTTTGTTTCTAGATGTTTAGTATGTCAGCAAGTTAAAGTTGAACATCAGGTTCCATCCAGTTTGCTACAACCAATTATGATTCCTGAGTGGAAATGGGAGAAAAGCATGATGGACTTTGTGTTGGGATTGCCTTTATCTCTGAGAAAGAAATATGCAATTTGGGTATTAGTTGACAGATTGACGAAATAAGCTCATTTTATTCCTGTGAGAACAGATTATTCGCTTGATAAGTTAGCTGAATTATATATTTCTGAGATTGTGAGACTGCACAGGGTACCATTATCCATTGTGTCTGAAAGAGATCTGAGATTTACCTCACAATTTTGGAAGAAATTACAAGAGGCTTTAAGTACAAAGCTACATTTCAGTACTGCATTTCATCTGCAAACGGATGGTCAATCTGAGCGAATCATTCAAATTCTCAAAGATATGTTGAGATGATGCATTCTTAAGTTTGAAAGTACATGGGAAAAGCACTTGCCATTGATTGAATTCGCATACAGTAATAGTTTTCAATCTAGCATCAAAATGGCACCATATGAGGCTCTTTACGGTCGAAAATGTCAAACTCCATTGTATTGGACTGAGCTTAGTGAGAATAAAATTAACGGGGTTGATTTAATCAAAGAGACCAAACAGAAGGTGAAAGTGACTTGTGACAGTTTGAAAGCGGCTTCAGATCGTCAGAAGTCCTATACAAAATTAAAATGGAAAGATATTGAATTTGAGATCGGTGACAAAGTGTTTTTGAAAGTGTCTCCATGGAAGAAAATACTTCGTTTCGGTAGAAAAGGCAATTTGAGTCTGAGGTTCATCGGGCCGTATGCGATCATCGAACGAATTGGGCCGGTTGCTTATAAATTGTTATTGCCACCTGTATTAGAAAATATTCATAATGTATTTCATGTATCGATGCTTCGACGATGCAGATGTGATCCATTGCATGTAATTGCTCCTACTGAGGTAAAGGTTCAGTCAGATTTATCATATAGTGAAGAACCGATTCGAATTTTGGCACGTGAGATCAAAAGGTTGAGAAATAATAAAATTTCTTTAGTGAAAGTGTTGTGGTACAAACACGGAGTTGAAGAGGTTACGTGGGAGCCTGAAGATGTTATAAGAGAGAAATATCAAAACTTATTCACTGGTAAGACTTTCGGGGACGAAAATCCCTAAGGGGGAGAGTTGTAACAGCCCGGTTTAGACCCTAATCGAAACAGTGGTTTCGAGACCATAAATTTGAGGTCAAAAAAATTTTAATATTATTTTCTGTCTTTGCGATATGAGATTGAGTATGTGTGAAATTTCTGTGTGGAAATTTTATCGTTTGTGTGTCGAATTATGAAAAAGGACTTAATCGCATAAAATGTAAAAGTTGTGTGCTAGTTGTTAAAGTGCTTATTTGGAATGGCTTTTTAAATGAGAGGTCCTTACGTTGTAATTGGACTATGGATAGTGGAGAAGGACATAATGGCCTAATATTTGATGCTTAAATGGTTGAATAATAAAAGGGAAAATTGGTAAAACATGAATTGAGTTAATATTAATTATAATAAAACATAAGATAGTGGCATGGATATTCATCTTCTAGTGAAAATTGAAAGAAAAAGAAGAGAAAAATAGCTATATAGGTTTGGCAAGCTCAAGCTTCAATTGGTATGAGTTTTTAACTCGATTTTTGATAATTTCTATGTTTTTGTTATCGTTGCTTTGTGTTCTATCAAACCCATACTTCGTTTTTAGAATTTGATGAAGATTTTGAGATGTGCCATTAATGAATATGAGCTTTGTGATGATAGTTGGTGGAATATGAAAGTTTAATGTTTGGTTAACATAGTTTGTTTTTGAATTTTTGATAAAATTGGCTATTTTGGGATAAATTATGAAAATGAAAAATTGAAGGACTAAAATGTGAAACAAATGAAATATGTGGGCTTGGATGAGCTAGGGGAAAATTCGGCTAAGCTTGTGTAAATGGAAGTTTTGTGTATTTTGTGATTTTAAGAAATAGGGATTAAAATGTTGAAATGTGAAAATGTGAGGGCTATTTTGTAAAATACCCTAAATATGTGTGTTTGGACTAAATTGAATTATTTGGTAATTGAATGAGTTAAATTTGAATATGTATAGATCAAGAAAAGAGGGAATTGGATCGAGATCAAGGCAAAGATAAAGTGCTCGATTAATCGACTCATTTTGTTATTTCGACGTCCTAGGTAAGTTCGGGTATAATACAAATTGTTAAATTCATATATATGTGTTATGAAATGAATGAATGTATGGTTATTGAATTAGAAATGTTATATGTGGAATTGAGATATACGGCACTAAGTGTGCGTAATTAGAATCGAGACAGAGGTGAATAGCACTGTGTGTGCGAAGTAATGGAAGCCTTGGCTTTATTGATTGGCACTGTGTGTACGATACTTAGATAAATTCGGTTTAATGTAAAGGCACTAAGTGTTCGATGATATTTAAGCTTCGACTATGAAATGGGCACTAAGTGTGCGATTGAATCGAGGAATAATGAAGAATGGTCAAAAGGTGGTATCAAACATTGAGTTGCAAAACTTGTCATTAACTAAGTGTTGGCAAAGGTATGTATGGAACTTATGTGGTTAATGAATTTGAAAATAGATGAATGGATAGTGATGTGAGTATTGGATATGGATGAGATTGGGTATTCTTGTGAATTAATCTAAGTGATGGTTTATATTGTGTTTTATAATTGAATTATTGAGTCAAATGTATTATATTGCGAACTTACTAAGCTTTAAAAGCTTACTGTGTGAAGTGTTTCTCTATTTTATAGTGTCTTTAAAGCTAGCTCGGATCCGGGGATCGTCAGTGACTCAATCACCCTATCGGCTATCTATTTTGGTACTTTTGAATGTTGTATATATTTGGTATATGGCATGTATAGGCTAGTGTTTATGGTATGTTTTGAAATGTATAAGCCTTGCATGTGATTTGGCTTGGTAGAATGATGGATGATATATGTTTTGAACATGTGAAAATAATGACCTATAAGTGTGTATGTATACTCTATGTGAGTGTTCATTATTGCATAAACTAGCAAAATGGAAATGGTATGTTTTATAATAGATTTGGTAAAGAATGAATGATGATTAGAGTATATAATGTGGAATGTGGAATTGATATTTTAGATGAAATTATTTGAGTTAAATTTGAGCATGAAAGTAGATGGTGTAATTGAGGCTTAATTGGGGTATATATTGGTATATTTTGGTTTCCATTTGAAGTATATATACATATATATGCATATGAATTGAGGCTTGTAGGTGATTTCAAAGTGTGGATGGAAAATTGGCCTTGGAAATGGCCCATAATTGCCCACACAGTTGAGCACATGGCCGTGTGACTGGCCGTGTGGTGCAAGTCAGTGTCGACCACAGGTGAGGCACACTAGCGTGTCTCAGGCCATGTGGAAAAGTTAGTATGTATGCCCTGTTTGCCACGGCTTCGACACACGAGTGTGTCTGAAGCCATGTGAGGCACACGGCCTACCCACACGGACGTGTGACCTTTGTAGCTTTGAAAAATGTTTAATTTTCAAAAATTTTGTATGTGTTCAGTTTAGTCCCAACCCCTTTCTAACTCATGTTTAAGGTCTCGTAGACCTAAATAAGGGACTATATAAATATAAATTGCTATGTTTTGATGTAAAATGAATTTAAATGTTCTGAAATGATCGATAATGCCTCTTAACCCTATTCCGGTGACGATTACGGGTTAGGGGTGTTACAAGAGGCCTTGGGCACCAAGTTGAGTTTTAGTACAGCTTTTCACCCATAAACCGACGGACAGTCGGAGAGATTAATACAGATACTTGAGGATATGCTCCGGTGTTGTGCTCTTGAGTTTCAGGGCAGCTGGGAAAAATATTTACCGTTGGTAGAGTTTGCTTACAATAACAGTTTTCAGTCGATTTTGAAAATGGCGCCTTATGAGGCTTTGTATTAGCGTAAGTGTCTAACACCTTTATATTGGACTGAACTCAAAGAAAATCAGATTGACGGGGTCGATCTAGTTAGAGAAATTGAAGAGAAAGTAAGGGTGATTCGAGATTGTTTAAAAGCTGCTTCTGATAGACCAAAATCCTACTCAGATTTGAAAAGAAAATAGATTGAATTTCAAGTTGGTGATAAGGTGTTCTTGAAAGTATCACCATAGAAGAAAATTCTCAGATTCAACCGGAAAGGCAAATTGAGTATGCGTTTTAATGGACCATATGAGATTACCTAGAGGATAGGGCCGGTAGCCTATCGATTGGCTTTACCGTCTTAATTAGAAAAGACTCATGATGTATTCCACGTGTCTATGTTACATAGTTACCAATCAGATCCTTCGCATGTAATTACACCGACAGAGGTTGAAATTCAACCCCACATGACATATGGCGAAGAACTGATTAAGATTCTAGCACGGGAAGTCAAACAGTTAAGGAATAAAAGTATAGATCTTGTAAAAGTATTATGGCAAAGACATGGGGTAGAAGAGGCTACATGGGAGCCCAATGAGGCTATGAGGAACCAATACCCAAACATTTTTGCTGGTAAGATTTTCGAGGACGAAAATCCCTAAGGGGGGAGAATTGTAACAGCCCAATTTAAGGCGTAGTCGGAATAATGGTGCGAAACCATAAATCCAAAGTAGAAATATGTGTTTTATGATTTTTACGAGGCTTATGATGTGTTTGAATGATTGTGTGAAATCTCATGAAGAAATTTTATTAATTAGTGATTAAATTGTCCATTAGGACTAAACTGTAAAGATTAGAAAATATGAGATTCTAGAAGATTTAAGTATGAAATAGCATCATAAAAATTATTAGAAGTCCTTATTTAGCAATTAGACCATTATAGCAATAGGAAGGAAAAATCTCAAGAAAGGGCCTTAAAGGCATTTTTGTCATTTGGTTAATTAATGAATTAAAAGGGAAAAATAAGCCAAAATCTTGTCCATCTTCTTCCTCTAAGTGCCTAAATTTGCAAGGAGACATAGCTAGGGTTTCTTCAACTTCCAAGCTTGATAGTAAGTGCATCCTAGCCCCGTTTTTAATGTTCTTCGTATTTTTGAGATCATTATGGCTCGATTTAGCTATTTCTAGCTATATTTTGAGATAAGGTTTATGTTCCAAAATTTAACCATGTATGACATGCATGTAATTTGATGTTTTATGGAAGAATATAAAAGTTTGATGTAAGATAAACATATTTTTCTAAGTGATTTTCATGAAAAATGCATAAAAAGGACCAAATTGTAAAAGTTGTAAAAATGGTCGTACATGAGTGAAATAGTAGAAATTGAAGGCTTTTGTAGTTAAGAAAATGCTTTGGCTAGGCTTAAAATACAAGAAAGTTGAATGAGAATCATTTTACGAGCCTAGGGGCAAAAATGTAATTATTTGAAAGTTTAAGAGCAAAATCATAATTTTGCCAAAGTATAATTCATGATTCATGAGTCAATTTAGTCAACGTGAGTCTTAAACAAGTGAAATTGTTATTATAGATCAAGAAACACAAAGCTCAGATCGAAACCGAGGCAAGAACAAAGTGTTGGACTAAATCAAACATCTACACACACTTTGAGTACCAAGGTAAGTTTGTGTGAAATTAAGGTTACATGTGTTATTAAGTTTAAATTATTTTCTATTTTGAGGAATGCATATCATTTCTAAGAAATTTATTAATGATGTCTTGATGAGAAAATGATGAAAATATGCTAAGTGAAGTCCCGATTGAAATTTCGGAATAACGAGGATACCTATGTCAACATGAGATAAGGAAGGTCCCGTAGAAGACCATGTCTGGGACATAACATCGACATCGAATGTTGATCCCGTATAAGACCATGTATGGGACATGGCATCAGCATCGAATAAGGAAAGTCCCATGTAAAACCATGTTTGGGACATGGCATCGACATCTAACTACGATATCGTGTAAGACCATGTCTGGGACATGACATCAACATCGAGCTAAGAGATCCCGTGTAAGACCATATTTGGGATATGGCATCGGCAAGAGGTGATTCTATGTAAGAACATATCTGGGATATGGCATTGGCATCATGATACATGTATAATGAGATTGACTATCCTCCGATATTCCAAGTAGTTCAACGGGTAAAAGAGCTAAATATGTAAAGATGACAATGAGCTAAGTTATACAATGATAACAAAGAGATACATTTAAGTTAAGGATGATAATGATTTAAGTTTATGTTCAAGGTAACATAAGTGCTAAAATATGTGCTGAAGTGATACAGGTACCATGAGTAAAATACGAGTTATGAAATTCGTAATGTAATATATGATGGGTAAGAATGAGTATGAGTAAGTATGTCAAAGTACTTGAGAACTTGTATTGCTATTATTCCATGATGAATATATTTACTATGAGTATTTTTGTTGCTATATTAATTCATTCAAACTTACTAAGCTATATGGTTACCTCTCTCTTTTCCCTTTTCCTTGTAGTATCGCCAAGCTAGCTCAGCGATCGTAGAATGTCAGAGCTCGGATCACACTATCAATCATTCTTTTGGTATAGTAAAGTTGATTTATTTTGGGTATGGCATGTATAGGAACTTGGTCATTTTGTACTATGTCATATATGATAGCCAAAGTGTTGGCTACTAATGTTATACACCCATTTTGTATATGGTAATAGGGAATTGGCCAATATTTGTCAAGTTTCATATTTTAATGATGATAAGTTTTATGAAGGGAAAGTTCATACAAATGATGGAGTAAGATGTGAAATGTATGATTGATGATTTCTGATTTTTCATAGTGTACTATTTCCATGATATGTGTTGCTTGAGTTGGTATAAGTGTGTTTATGTTCCCAGGTGGCAATTGGCTTGGAAAATAGCCTTATAATTGACCACACGGGTTGACACACGGGCATGTGTCTAGGTCGTTTGTGACACACGGTCAATCCTATGGGTGTGTTGATAGGCCATATGTCCCCTATATCAAATTGCGATATTTTGATTCGTCACACGGGCCATCACACAGGCTTGTGCCTAGCCATGTGCCCCATAAGAGGTTGTTGACGTCGTAAATAGAATACCCAAATTTTCACACATATGTGAGTACACGGGAGTGTCCAGGCCATGTGAGGGACACGGGCCATTGACATGGGCGTGTGTCCTGCCATATAAAAACCCCTGTAGGTTCGAAATGAAAAATAAATTCCACATGGGCTAAGAACACGGGCATGTGTGACCACATGGCCTGCCCACACGGGCATGTTCCATTTCACACGGGCGTGTGGCCCCTATTTAGGCAAAAATTTCTAAGTGCATAAAATTTTTCGGTTTAACTTTGAAATGTTCTGTATGTACGTTTAATGCCTCGTAGGCCCATAATAAGGATGCTATGAATATGAATAAAAAGTTTTAAGTTTGAAAAAGAAATTTTATAGCCCGAAAATTTATGTTTAAGCAAGTTAAGTCCAGTAATGCCTCGTATCCTATCCCGATGTTGGACACAGGTAAGGGGTGTTACATATGGGACACATGGCCAAAACACACGCCTATGGCGCAAGCCATGTGTCAAACAAGGCCTAGACACACGCCCGTGTGCCTACCCGTGTGGACAAAAATAAGGCTATTTACCAAGCCCTTTTTCCACCCTTTTATGCACATACCTACACCACAAAACATAACACTAATCCAAGCATATACATTCAACCAAATCAATCACAACCAAGACATCAACATTTCCATCACATGCCACCATTTATCACATACAAACATCATACGCTTAACAACTCATACCATGCAAGCTTCCACATCCATGAAAGGCATCATTAATTGTATATATATACCTAAATGAATATTAGCCAATTTCAATGGCCATTTACAAAATGGCCAACACATTTGGCCCAAATCAATTATGACACATAAGAAAATAACCAAGTCCATGTACATGCCATAACTCAAAATGTTAAATTCATCGGTACCCAAAATGATATGTTGATAGTGTGAGTGAATCTCCGACAGTCTCCTATCCCCGAGCTAGCTTGATGACACTATAAGACAAGGGAAAAGAAAGGGGAGTAAGCTTTAAAGCTTAGTAAGTTCCTATGCAAATAATAGGCATTATAACACATATTTAACACATAATTAACATGATGTAAATTAACATAAATGTCATTATAATTCTCATAGTCAAACTTACTTAATCACAAACCTACCGAGGGTTCATCACATATCGAGCTCATTAAGCATGAGTTTTATGTACATACCTGTAACCAAGTGCAACATACCACAGTCTTTCACAACATTAACATTTCTGTCGAACTACCCGTTGAACCACTTGGAATACTAAAGGATACTCGGGACATATCGCATTCATAGTACCATACCAATGCCATATCCCAGATATGGTCTTACATGGGATCTCATATCGATGCCAATAGCCTAGAAATGGTCTTACACGAAGTCTCATATCAATGCCATATCCCAGATATGGTCTTACACGAAATCTCAATAACTCTAAAGTCATGACATTTGTATCCTAACTATTCCTAAGGTTCAACCGGGATTTTCTCGCTTGTCGAACTTTTTCAATTACATTTAAGGAGTCGATCATAATTCATACAATATTAAAGCATTTATAACATAAATAAAACAATTCATTATTTACATACAAACTTACCTCGGTACAAAAATAGTAGGAATGGGACCTAATCGTCAAATACTTTATTTTTCCCCCGATCTAGGTCTGAACCTCATTTCTCTTGATCTATAATAAAAAATTTAACTTACTTATTATTCACATTATTCAATTCAGTCCAAAAATCACATTATGGAAAAATTACATTTTTGCCCCTAAACTTTAACATATTTACATTTTTGCCCATAGGCTCAAAAAAGGAAATCTATTCAATTTCTTTGATTCCCAAGCCTAGTCGATCCTCTTTTATACTTATAGCAGTCCAAATTTTTCATTTAATCACACTTTTACACACATTTTATAATCTTTTTACAAATAGGTCCTTTTGACATTTTCATCAAAAACCACCTAGCAAAAGTTGTTTATCACACATCAAACATGCATAATCCACCATTAAACATCAAAATACACAAATATACAACATGGTTCAAACCCTAGACCTTGATTATTCCTTAAATTAATGGTAGAAATAGATAGATCAAGTTATAAGGATCTCAAAAACATGAAAATCATTAAAAACGGGGCTAAAATAGACTTACAATCGAGCTTGGAAGCTTGACAAACCCTAGGTATGTCTCCCTCTTGTAAATTTCGACCAAGGGGTTGAAGATGAGCAAAAATTGGCTTTTAATTTGATTATTAATTCATTTAATTTGCCAAATGGCCAAAATGCCCCTAACTTAAAATATGAAAAGTCTCTTACTCCATGTCCATTTTTGTCTAATAACTTAACCAATGGTCTAATTACCATATAAGGACCTTCAATTTAAAATTTCATACCAATTAGACACCTCTAGCATGTAGAACTCAACTTTTGTACTTTTTATAATTTAGTCCTTTTGACTAAATTAAGTGCCTAAACGTCAAAATTTTCAAACGGAATTTTCACGAAATCATTCCGTGAAATTGTAGACCATAAAAATATAATAAAAATAAATTTTTCTACATTGAATTTTTTTTCCCGAAACCTTTGCTTCGACTAGGCCCAAAATCGGGCTATTACAACTCTCCCCCCTTAAGGATTTTTGTCCTTGAAAATCTTACTAGAGAATAGGTTTGGGTATTGTTTCCAAATAGGTTCTTCAGGTTTCCACGTAACCTCTTCAACACCGTGTCTTTACCACAAAACTTTCACTAGGGCTACACTTTTATTTCTCAACTGTTTAACCTCTCGGTCTAAGATCTTAATCGGTTCTTCACCATATGTCATATCTGGTCGTATCTCAATCTCTGACGGAGAAATCACATGTGAAGGATCAGAATGATATCGTCGCAACATTGACACATGAAACACATTATTCCAACTCTGTCGGTAAAGTTAACCGATATGCCATTGGCCCTATTCTTTCAATAACTTCATATGACCCAATGAAACGTGGACTCAACTTGCCCTTACGGCCAAATCTCAGAATCTTCTTCCACGTAGATACTTTCAAAAAGAATTTATCACCAACCTAAAATTTGATCTCTTTTCTATTCAATTCTACATACTACTTTTGTCGATCTGAAGCGGCTTTCAAGAAATCTCGGATTACCTTTACTTTTTCTTCAGTTTCCTTAACCAAGTCAACCCCGTGAATCTGTTTCTCACTGAGCTCGGTCCAATACAAAGGTGTTCGGCACTTGCGGCCATACAATGCCTCATAAGGCACCATCTGTATACTCGACTAAAAACAATTGTTATATGCAAATTCAATCAATGGTAGATATTTCTCCCAACTACCTTCGAATTCCAGAACACAGTATCAAGCATATCTTCAAGAATTTGAATCATTCTTTCATACTGACCATCAGTTTGTGGATGAAACACGGTACTAAATTTAACTGTGTACCCAAATCCTCTTGTAACTTTTTCCAAAATCTCGAAGCAAACCTCAGATTTCTATCTGAAATAATAGAAACGGGCACTCCGTACAATCTCACAATCTCAGTAATGTACAATTCAGCTAAATCCAGTGAGTAGTCAGTACGTACCGGTATAAAACGAGTTGATTTTGTCAATCTGTCAACCACAACCTATACGACATCTTTCTTTTTCGTAGTCAAAGGCAATCCCGTTACAAAATCCATCTTAATCCTGTCCCATTTCCATTTGGGTACCATCACTGGTTGAAGTAAACCTAAAGGCACTTGGTGTTCGGCTTTTACTTGTTGACAAATCAAACATCTCAAAACAAGCTCTGAAATATCTCCTTTCATACCTGACCCCCAGTACAATGTCTTCAAATCGTTATACATCTTCGTACTACCCGGATGCACAGACAAGCAACCATTATGTGCCTCACGGAGAATTTTCAGTATAAGTTCATCATCTTTCAGTACACATATTCTACCTCAGAACATCAAACAACAATCGGACCAAATATGAAAATCTGAATCACTGCCCTATTCACACTGAGCTCTCTCAGCTTGCAAATCACTGTCACATTTTTGAGCTTCACAAATTCATTGAAGGAATAACGGTCTAGCTCTCAACTCGGCTAGAATCGAACCATTACTGGACAAAGCCAACCGTGTATTCATCGCTCTCAAAGTGTACAAAGATTTCCTACTCAAGGCGTCGGCGACCACATTCACTTTACTCGGGTGATAGTCAATAACCAACTCATAGTCTTTTAATAACTCAAGCCATCTTCATTACCATAAGTTCAAATCTTTTTGAGTCATCAAGTACTTCAAACTCTTATGATCAGTAAAAACATGACATTTCTCACCGTACAGATGATGTCTCCAAATTTTCAAGGCAAAGACAATAGCACCTAGTTCCAAATCATGCGTCGAATAATTCTTCTCATATAGTTTCAACTGTCTTGAGACATAAGTTATCACTTTGCCCTCTTCGATCAACACACATCCCAATCCATTCAGTGATGCGTCACTATAAATTACGAATTCTTTTCTCAATTTAGGTTGTACTAAAATCTGTGCCTTAGTCAATAATGCCTTCAATTTCTCAAAACTTTGCTGACATTTTTGGACCATTCAAAACTTTGCCTTTGACAAAACGTCGGTAATAACCGGCTAAGCCCAAAAAGCTTCTAACTTCAGATACATTCCTTGGCGGTTTCCAATCAACAATCGCTGAAATTTTACTTGGATCAACCCGAATACCATCACCTGAGACAATATGTCCTAAAAATTTGACTTCTCAGAGCCAAAACTCACTATTACTGAACTTAGCATACAACTTCTTATCTGTAACACCCCTTACCCGTGTTCGACACTGAAACAGGGTACGAGGCATTACCAAAACAAAACACATACAGTCGTACTAAACCGAGACATAAAATTTACATTCAAATCTAAAACTTTTCAATTTTCATCACACACTCATTCAACCTAGTCATGCATCTCATAAATTGCATCATCATAAACATACGACTTGATCAATAATAGCCAACATCAATGGCCTTATACAAAATGAACTATCAAATAACATAGGCTAGCATTTTAGGCCAAATCAATTATGACACATAACAATATAACCAAGTCCTCTATACATGCCATAATTCAAAATATTGATTTCAAAATACCAAAAGAGTGTTGATAGTGTGCATGGATCTACGACGATCTCCGAATCCGGAGCTAGCTTGGTGACACTATAAAACAAGGGAAAAGAGATGGGAGTAAGCATATAGCTTAGTAAGTAAGTATGTAAATAATAAACAATTCATTAACATGCCTTTAACAATCCTCATAATATGTTTTCAAGATAATGCAATCATAATTACACATAGTTTCACCATTTACTCATGTTCATCTTAAGCTATCTACTCGAGTCATAGTCACTAAATTATTTATATCTCGAGCTAAAAAACTCAAAATTAAGATCTGTTAATTTTCCTAGAAAATAGACTCACATATCCTTTTATCATAAAATTTTAAAAATTTTTGGTTTAGCCAATAAGTACAGTTTATTCTTTAAAGTTACCCCTATTCCGCTATCCTATCGTTCTGACCCCTCTTAACTAAAAATTAATTATCTCCTCGTACGGGATTCGGATGATATTCTTGTTTGTTTTTTTGAAAATAGATTCATTAAGTATTTTAATAATGTAAATTATAACCCATAATTATTTTTGTAAAATTTTTAATGATTTTCCCAAGTCAGAATAGGGGATTCTAAAATCATTATAACTCTGTCTCACAATAATTCAAATATCTCAGAATACGAAATTCTTTTGCTTACACCCTTTCTTTTATGTGAAAAATAGACTCAATAAGCTTTAATTTCATATCTTATTCAACCTCTAATTCGATTTCCACCATTTTTGGTGATTTTTCAAATTGATACAACTGTTGGTGTCCAAAACTGTTTTGTTGCTAAATTTACTCTTTCATAATTTCACTTATTCCATTTCATTTTACTGAAGGTTCGATCAAATATTGAGCACATTGTTCATAAATTTTCACAATTATACCTACACTTATTCATCACATAGTCATATTCAATTACACTTATTCATTACATGATCACATGTATTTTCACTTAGTCAATTTCCCATTGAACTCATTGGAATAATAACAGATACACGGTGGCCTGCACATAGTACCACCCTTGTAGCCGAAGCTATTTGGTGCACATAGTAGCCTGCACTTAGTACTACATATGTTACCAAAACCATCACTTACACATAGTGGCCTGCACTTAGTACCACACATGTGATCGAAGCTATCAGGTATGCATAGTAGCCTGCACTTAGTACTGCACACGTGAGCTAAAACCATCTCGTAGCTCTCTTGTACACATAGTGGCCTACACTTAGTACTACACATATTAGTACTACACATATGACCTAGCTACCTCATTCGTATCTTTTCTATTTCGAAGGTTCAACCAGAAATTCTCACTTTTCAACATTTTACTAATTCATCCATAATAAATCACAATTCATAATTTACATCAAATAATTACTCCATATTCAATCATATCTCATATAATATAACAAAATATTAAAACATAAATAAAAAATTATGTATTATTTACATACAAACTTACCTCGGTAGCACAATAGGTGAAAATGACTTATTCGTCATACTCTTTGTTTTTCCCCCGTTCTAAGTCTGAATCTCGTCTTCCTTGATCTATAACAACACGTTTAATTTATTTATTCATCCTGCTACTCAAATTAGCCATTCACATTTTGGCAAATTTTTTATTTTTGCCCCTAAACTGTCATATTTACACTTTTTCCCTTAGGTTTGTAAAATGATTTTTATTCAATTTCCTTATATTTTAAGCCTAGCCGAACCATTTTCATAACTACAACAGCCCACAATTTCCACTAATTAACACTTTTATGATAAATTTCATAACTTTTACAAATTAGTCCTTTAGGCATTTTTACCGAAAATCACTTAGAAAAAGTCGTTTCCCTAACCATAAACATGCATTTTCTACCATTAAACACAAAAATACACAAATATTCATCATGGGTCAAAAGTCCAGACTTTAACCATATCTCAAATTAGTGGTAGAAATAGATAGATCTTGTTACGAGGATTTCAAAAACGTAAAAATCATTAAAAACGGGGCAACAACGGACTTACAATCGAGCTTGGAAGCTTGAAAAACCCTAGCCATGGTTTCCCCTTGTGAAATTCGGCCATGGGGTTGAATATGGACAAAAATTGGCTTTTAATTTTTTTTAAATTCATTTTAATTACTAAAGGACCAAAATGCCCGTAACTTAAAAATATTCTATTTCACCAATTTCATGTCCATTTTTGTCCAAAAATCTAACCAATGGTATAATTACCATTTAAGGACCTCCAATTTAAAATTTCATAACAATTGGACACCTTTAACATGTAGAACTTAACTTTTTCACTTTTTATAATTCAGTCCTTTTGACTAAATTGAGTGCCCAAACGTCGAAATTTTCGAACGAAATTTTCACGAATTCATTTCATGAAATTTTAGACCATAAAAATATAATAAAAACATATTTTTTCTCGCCAGATTTGTGGTCCCTAAACCACTGTTCGACTAGGCCCAAATTCAGGCTGTTACATTAGCTCTCAAAGTCTGCAAAACAGTTCTCAAGTGTTCGGCATGCTCGGAATCATCACGAGAATAAATCAAAATATCATGAATAAACACAACCATAAACTCGCCCAAATTCGGTCTAAAGATTCTATTCATTAGGTCCATAAAAACTGCAGGAGCATTTGTTAAGCCAAAAGGCATAACAAGGAATTCATAGTGTCCGTACCTTGTTCTGAAAGTAGTTTTCAGCACATCCGACTCTTTTACTCTCAACTAATAGTAACCAGATCTCAAATCTATCATCGAGAACACTGTCGCTCCTTTCAGTTGGTCAAATAAATCATCAATCCTTGGCAAAGTATACTTGTTCTTAATGGTTACTTTATTGAGCTGTCTATAATCTATACAAAGTCTCATAGACCTGTCTTTCTTCTTTACGAATAATACTGGAGCACCTCAGGGAGAATTACTTGGTCTCGCAAAACCCTTATTTGTAAACTCTTGCAACTGAGCCTTTAACTCTTTCAATTCGGCTGGAGCCATTTTATTCGGAGTAATAGATATTGGCAAGGTCCTTGGTACTAAGTTAATACCAAACTCAACTTCTTTAACTGGTGGTATCCTAGGCAATTCTTCCAGGAACACATTCGAATATTCACAAACTATCAGCACTGATTCAATTTTCAATTTAGACTCGTTTGTATTCAACACATAAGTAAGATAAGCTTCACAGCCTTTTCTTACATATCTTTGGGCAAACATTGAAGAAATTACAACGGGTAACTCACCCGGTTCATC
This sequence comes from Gossypium rotundifolium, assembly GCA_025506655.1. Lineage (NCBI taxonomy): Eukaryota > Viridiplantae > Streptophyta > Magnoliopsida > Malvales > Malvaceae > Gossypium > Gossypium rotundifolium. The sequence continues at coordinate 38,483,641 of CP106726.1, forward strand.
TGAATCAATCCGAAGAATTTCACCATTTTCACATTTCAGTTCAATAATCTTTCTTTTACAGTTCACTCTTGCATCATGCAATGTCAACCAATCCATGCCCAAAATAACATCGAATTCATCAAATGGCAACAACATTAAATTCGCCTAAAAATAGTGACCTCGAATTATTAATAGACAATTCTTGCAAACTCTATCAACTAGTACATGTTTAACTAAGGGGTTTAACACTCTAATAAAAAACTCAGTAAATTCAGCATGCAAGTTCTTACTAGTTACCAATTTCACAAAAGCATAAGAACGAGTCGATCCAGGATCAATCAATGTAACTACATTAGTATTATAGAGAGAAAAAGTACCAGTAATAACATCGGGAAATGTTGCTTCTTCGCGAGCACGGATGGCATAGGCTCCAGCAAGTCTTGATGTAACACCCAACACCCGGCCTAGAAGTTTAGATCGAATCTAGGATGCTACATTGATCACCGAAGTGATCATAGGTAAATTTTTACAAAACAATTTTCATGTCGAATCGTAATACCTAAACGTTTAAACCAGTTATTAAAATTTCAGTTAATATAGTATATGTATATGTAAGAAGAATAAAAATGATTAAAACTTAACTCAAAATTTGTACCACAGCTTTATAAAACCTTACAGTTCAAAATCTGAATGACAAAATAGAAACTGAAAATATACGTTTGCTAAAGTTTCATCAAGACTGTCCGAAACCTCCGCATACTGAGTTCAGCGTCAGAATTCAGAAAAGGCACCTAAAAAGAAACACAAATAGGGGGTGAGCTACTCGAGCTCAGTATGAGTCCGAAACAAGTCTCAAACAAATATACATAATTCAAAACAGTAGCACAATAAAATATCAATTACTCAAGGAATCAGAACGCACACTTAAGACTTATGTCCCAACAGAACTTAACAACCAGAGCACATCAAATTCACTCAAATACCCAGCTCAAATGCTGATCAAACAAACAGATTATAGACAACCAGTCTTGCAGTCAGAACACACAGACAGATGAAGATGAAATGCAGTCAGAGAAATATAACCCACCGATCCAGCCAACACACCTCTCCGTCCCCCGCTCACACCTCATAAGAGCTGTTAAAGCTCATCCAACCAATCACACTAATTAGGACCTCGGAAGGCCCATCCAACCCTACACTCTGTATATGTGGACTCAGCCACTCAGATAATAATACGCAGCAAGGCTAGCATATGTGCTGTAGTGTGCAATACGATAGACCGCAGTACAAGCTAGATCAGATAATGGTATACAGCAAAGCTGACGTATGCACAGTACAGTGCAATGCGGTTATCTACCGTACAGTCATGTTGCAGTGAAATCTGCCAGATTAGATAATAGTGCACAGCAAAGCTGACGCACGAATGGTACAGTGAGATAAATCGCTGTACATATAAACTTGCTTTTAAACTGCCAGATCAAAACAGATACAGTCTTCCTTCTCTTCACAACCCAACCCAAAATACTTTATGCAAATGAATGACTGCATTCAAGCTCATAAAATAGAGACATTTACACAGTCAGCCAGTCGGAATAGATAAACAACACACTCCATAGACTAGATTCAAACTCACACATCACACACAATCATCATAGATATCGAGTCATGAACACCCTCACTAAACTTAGCTAAGGGTCGGAGCACATACAAATACATTTTCAGATCAGAGCACTTGGAACCAATTTAAGTGCCTTAGGACCACACGCCTGTGTGGGAATGCCTAGGCCGTGTGGAAGGTCAAAATCCCATGTAAAAAGGGGTACACGATCGTGTGACAGAAGCACACATCCGTGTGAAGAGAGGCATACAGTCGTGTGACTAAAGCACTCGCCCTTGTGAAGAGAGGCACACGGCCGTGTGACTGAAGCATACACCCGTGTAGACTAAGGACATGGTCCTAGGAACAGGCCGTGTAACTCTCTGTCCCTTTGCACTAAATTCGAGTATAGGGCTAACACAGCTGTGTGAGGGTTTCACACGTCCGTGTGCCCACCATACACGGTCGTGTGTCCCAAAACACACGCTCGTGTGGAATCCCTAAATCCCCAACTTAACCACACGGCTGTGTGAATCCAAATCACTCAAACCCTAATCCCCAAACTCACATGCCCGTGTGCCTAAGAGGCATGGTCGTGTGAGAAGCAATAAAATCCCTAAATCGGCCACACAACCGTGTGGCACCCAAATCAGCCCAAAAACCCTATTTTCCAAACACACACGGCCATGTGAACTGGCACACGCTCGTGTGGAAACCCCAGTGGCCACGAAACCACCATAAAAATAGCCCCGAAAATGTACTTTTGGCCCCGAAGCACTCTCAAGCCCCCAATGATTCAAAAATATACTAAAACACACAATTTCTAAGCACAACACAATGATACAACATTGAGTTTAGTAGGTTTACAAACATCCACACCTATGATGTCAAATTTTAGTAAAGACGAAGAAGAATTTGCAATTAAAACAGAAAGAGATACCGAACCCACACCTGTTTTGATGACAGAGGAGCGAAATTCTTTGAAATATGCCCAGCGTAAATCGTTTCTAAAATAAAAGAGTGAAGGCCAAAAAGAAAGAAGACAAAGAAAGAGGAAAAAAAAGAAACGTCCAGCAAAAGAAAAATAAAAATAAAAATAGCATTTTAAGTCATAATAAAAATAAAATAACATTTTGACTTAAAATAAAACTAAATAAAAATACTTCTCCAAAATGCTTATAGAAAGACTCAAACCAAGAACCCACAGACAAACTAACACACACACACAACCACCAGACCAGCAGGCCTATTCTGTCACTTAGATGCGAAACTATACACAATAGCACACCTTTCTCTCAGACCCTAACCACTAACATCAAAACTTCTAACCCCCAAAATCCAAAGTGCTACAACTCACCCCTCCTTAAAGAAATTTTGTCCTCGAAATTTCCAACTAACAGAGCAGTGGTATAACCCAAGCTACACCACTACGCTCCCACTACGCACTCTAACTAGAGTAGAACCAAATCCACCCTAAGGGTAAAGCTTGAACCCAAGACCTCTCACACACACCCTGAACACTTAACCACTAAAGCAGATACACATTTATCTTATTACACACACAAGCATTATCCAATGAAAAACCATCAAGGTCATTAAAATAAAACACACCAATTTAGAATAATCTACAATCATACCTGTCTCAATGTCGTTGCGGACACTCCCTAATTCGATGCCCCATGGACTCGCATCTAAGACACACTCCCACTTTTTTCCAACAATTCCCCTGATGGTGCTTCTTACAGTGTGCGCAAGATGAAATGCTTGCACCACCACAAACACCCTTTGTAGGACCACTATTGCCACTCAAATGTATTCTAACACGCTTCGCAGTCTAGGGTTCCAACCTCGAAGGACTGCGATCTCTCTTTTTTCCACAATCCACACACCTACTTTGTACTAACTCTTCTTGCTTGTCCAACCTAGCCTTAGGAACCTGCTCAAACACTTCCCTAACCACTCGAGTCAATGCCTCAGTACCAAGCTCCGGGTTATCGCCACCCGTAGTTGGAAAAATTACACTGCCCTCCGACTCCTGAATAGACACACGCCCTGGAGAAGTGGACGACTTCTCGCGATCTTACTTACCTTCAAAATCCATATCCGCCTTGTTGCTAACTTAAGAATCCACACTTCTAGAAAACAAACACGGGATAAACACTAAAATTTATATTTGTAATCTTATAGTTTTAGATACATACATGGACCAGTATCGAAGTCTTAGATAGTTCATTTTCGTAAAACATTTTCCCAAAATAAAAATAATTTTAACTTACCATGGTACAGTTTCTCAAAAATTTCTTTTTAAAACACCCACGTGCACATACGGACACGTAAAAGCACAGGTCGAGTTTTGTGAACCTGGCTCTGATACCACTAAATATAACACCCAACACCTGGCCTAAAATTTTAAACCAAATCTTGGATGCTACATTGATCACCAAAGTGATCGTAGGTAAATTTTTACAAAATAATTTTCATGTCGAATCGTAATACCTAAACGTTTAAAACCAGTTATTAAAATTTCAGTTAAGATAGTATATGTATATGAAAGCAGAATAAAAACGATTAAAACTTAACTCAAAATTTGTACCACGGCTTTATAAAACCTTACAGCTCAAAATCTGAATGACTAAATAGAAACTGAAAATATAACGTTTCCTAAAGTTTCTCCAAGACTATCCGGAACCTCCGCATACTGAGTCCAGCATCAGAATTTAGAAAGGGTACTTGAAAAGAAACACAAAGAAGGGGTGAGCTACTCGAGCTCAGTGTGAGTCCGAAACAAGTCTCAAACAGAGATACAGAATTCAAAATAGTAGCATAATAAAATTTCAATTACTCATGAAATCAGAACGCATACTTAGGACTAATGTCCCAATAGAACTTAACAACCAGAGCACATCAAATTCACTCAAATACTCAGCTTAAATGCTGATTAGATTAATAGATTACAGACAACCAATTTTGCAGTCAAAACACACAGACAGATGCAGATGAAATGCAGTCAAAGAAATATAACCCACCCATCTAGCCAACACACCTCTCTTTCCCTCGATCACACCTCATAAGAGTTGTTAAATCTCATCCAACCAATCACACCAATTAGGACCTCGAAAGGCCCATCAAACCCTACACTCCATATATGTGTACTCAGCCACTCGGATAATAATACGCAGTAGGGCTAGCGTATGTGATGTACTGTGCAATGCGCTTGTAACACCCCTAACCCGAAACCGTCGCTGGAATAAGGTTAAGAAGCATTACCGAACAATCAAATCATTTTACATCCCATTTACTACACAAAGTCAATCTTCATCATAACACATCAAGACATAATCAAATAGTCCCTTGTTGAGGCCTACAAGACCTCAAACACAAGCTAGAGAAGGGTCGGGACTAAACCAAACACTTACAAAAGTTTTAGAAATTTTAAACACTCAACAAGTCTGTTGAGGCCACACACCTGTGCTACCAGGCCGTGTGCCTCATACGGCCACCAGACACCCTCATGTGTCCAGGTCGTGCCAAAACAGAGCAAGCATTCTGACTTCTCCACACGGCCACCAAGCACGCCTATGTGCCATGGTCGTGTGCTCTTAAGCTAGCTACTGACTTATGCCCACGACTAGTTGACACGTCCATGTCAAGGCCATCTACTATTAGGCTAGTTCCTGTTATTCTCCCACGGTCGTTAGGCACATCCGTGTGCCATAATCGTGTTGGCAAAATAGGTCATGTGCAAGGCCAATTTGCCAACCACACAAGGGTCAAACCTACAAGCACATTTAAGCAAAAAATATACCCACAATTTAGCAAACAATCTCATGTCAAATGATCAACATATCATCTCATACAATCTCATTTACAACCATGTTAACTAATAGACTAATTTACACCACTTAAACACATTCCATACCAACATGATTCATTTCCCAATTCTCTATTTCATACTAGCATCATACCAACACAAAGTTACCATTCATAAGTCATTTTCATTGCCATCAAAACATACCAAAACTCTCTTCACAGACCAAATCCATACAAACATGTTTCAAACATTTATCTAGCCACCTCACATGGCTATTTACATCTCAAACATATACCAAATGACTAGCCTATACATGCCATATTCAAATACACACATCTTCGAGAGTACCAAAATAGATTTTCGATAGTTTGATAGAGATGCTGACGATCCCTGAATCCGAGCTAGCTTTACTGACACTACAAAGTAGAGAAACAAATCACCCAGTAAGCTTTCCAAAGCTTAGTACACATAGATAATTTACCAATGGTACACAAGTTCAACTTTATCTAATACTTACATAGCATTCCATTCATTTACTTCAATTTCACCAACCACATAGGTATCATACCTACCTTTTCCAACACTTAGTTACTCACTAACTATACTATCCAACCATCACATAGATAATGACACAACTAAGCACATTATCAATCTAAACCACATACTCAAATATCTACTCATTCAACTCTTAAATCTATCATCAACCACATAGGTTCAAACATACCTTGATTAACACATAATTACTCACCATTCATACAACTCAATTTCTTGATTTTACCTCTCATTCAACCTTTGCTATTACTCAAATAAATTTGCACACTTAGTGCCAATTTCACAACGAAGCCTAATTGTCATCGCACACTTAGTGCCTAAATGTTAAACTGAACTTATATCGGTAACGCACACACAGTGCCAATTTGATAAGCCAAAACTTCTATTGTTTCACACACACAGTGCTATTCATTAAAGTCATAGCTTCTTTTGTTTCACACACACAGTGTTATTCATTAATTATAATAGTACACTTAGTGCTTCAATTCATAGTCGAAGCTTAAATGACATCATATACTTAGTGCATTAATACAAAACCAAACTCAATTCGGTATCGCACACAGAGTCCAATCATAAAGCCGAAGCTTTTATTAACTCGCACACACAGTGCTAATCTTTTCAATTACATTTCCAATTACGCACACTTAGTGCCACATAGATTCATTTCTCACAAAACATTTACAATTCGATATTAACCATTCGTTTCATAACATTTAAACATAGCTAAGTACACATATTATATTCGAACCTACCTCAAACGTCAATATACCAAAACAGTCGATTAATCGTGCACTTTATCTTTGCCTCGATCTCGATCTTAACCTCTCATTTCTTGGTCTATACACATTCAAATTCACTCATTTAATTACCTATTATTCAATTTGATCCACCCATGCATATTTAGGGCATTTTACAAAATAGACCTCACATTTTCACATTTCAACACTTTAGTCCCTATTTCACAAAATCATCAAACACACATAATTTGCTTGTGCTCAAGCCTAGCCGAATTCTCACTATGCTCATACAAGCCCACACCTTTCATTTATTTCACATTTTAGTCCCGTAATTTACACTTTTCACAAATAAGCCCAAAAATACTCAATTTCATCAAAAATCCCAAAGACAAATTATCTTAATCAAACACCAACTTTTCATATTTTACTAACAACTAGCACATAGCTCAAGTATTCACCAATGTCTCATATCAACAACATCATTAATTCATATAATTTCAACATGGGTTAGCTAGAGTACGAAGCAACGATTATGAAAATGTTGAAATTATCAAAAATCGAAGCCAAACTTACCTCAATTTATGCTTCAAGCTAGCCGAATACTTCAAAGTTTTTAGCCCTATTCTTTCTTTCTAATTTCAATGAAGAAAAGATGACAACAATGGCTACTAAATGTTTTTGTTTTGTTTTATTATCATAATTACATTAATTACATTATTACCCCTTTTATTATTAATCCATTTCCACTATCCATGGGTATTCTTGTCCATTTACCATCCACTAACTATATAGTGGTTTATTTGCCTTATAAGGCCTTCACATTAGCAAAACAACAACAATTAAACACTTACAAATCAGCACATAGCTTTTATACAATACGCGATTAAGTCATTTCTCTTAATTCGATACACAATCAATAAAATCTTCACATAGATATTTTACACAATCTATATCACATACTATTAGCACAGAAAATAATATTAAATTATCATTTTGACCTCAAATTTGTGGTCTCGAAACTACTATTCTGACTAGGGTCTAAATCGGGCTGTTACAGCGGTAGACCGCGATACGGGCTAGATCAGATAATGGTACGCTACAAAGGTGACGTACGTATAGTACAGTGCAATGCAGTAATCTACCGTACAGTCATGTTGTAGTGAAATCAACCAGATCAGATAATAGTGTATAGCAAAGCTGATGCACGAACGGTACAATATGATAAATCATTGTACGTACAATCTTGCAGTTAAATTGCCAGATCAGAATAGATACAGTCTTCCTTCTCTTCACAACCCAACCAAAAATACTTTATGCAAATGCATGAATGCATTCAAACTCACATAATTGAGACATTTCCATAGTCAGCAGTCGGAACAGATAAACAACACACTCCATAAACTAGATTCAAACTCACACATCACACACAATCATCACAGATATAGGGTCATGAACACCCTCACTAAACTTAGCTAAGGGTCGGAGCACACACAAATACATTTTCAGATCAGAGCACTTGGAACCAATTTAAGTGCCTTAGGACCACACGCCTGTGCTCGCCATGTGGGAATGCCTAGGCTGTGTAGAAGGTCAAAAGCCCATGTAAAAAAGGGCACACGAATGTGTGATAGAAGCACACATCTGTGTGAAAAGAGGCACACAGCCGTGTGACTGAAACACACACCCATGTGAAGAGAGGCACACGGCTGTGTGACTAAAGCACACACCCGTGTGGACTAAGGAAATGGTCATGGGAACAGGCCGTTTAAGTCACTATCCATTTGCACTAAATTTGAGTACAAGGCTGACACGGACGTGTGAGGGTCTCACACGCCTATGTGCCCACTAGACACAGTCGTGTGTCCTGAAACACACGTCCGTGTGGAATCCCTAAATCCCTAATTTAGCCACACAACCTTGTGGCCAAGCCATGTAACTCCAAATCACTCAAACCCTAATCCTCAAACTCACACGCCCATGTGCCTGAGAGGTACGACCGTGTGAGAAGCAATAAAATCCCCAAATCGGCCACACAGCCATGTGGCACCCAAACCAGCCCAAAAGCACTAATTCTCGAAAGCACAAGGTCATGTGAACTGGCACAGGCCCTGTGAAAAACCCAGTGGCCACGAAACCACCCTAAAAACAACTCCAAAAATGTGCTTTCAGCTCTAAAGTACTATCTAGCGTTCGATGATTCGAAAATATACCAAAACACACAATTTCTAAGCACAACACGATGATACAACATCGAGTTTAGCAAGTTTACAAACATCCACACCTATGATGTTGAAATTTAGTAAAGACAAAGAAGGATTTGCAATTAAAATAGAAAGAGATACTGAACCCATACCTGTTTTGACCACGAAGGAGCAAAATTCTTTTAAACATTCCCAGCATAAATCTTTGCAAAAATAAAAGAGCAAAGGCCAAAAAGAAAGAAGACAAAGAAAGAGGAAAAAAAAAATGTCTAGCAAAAAAAATTAAAATTAAAATAACATTTTAAGTCAAAATAAAAATAAAATAATTTTGACTTAAAACAAAACTAAATAAAAATATTTCTCCAAAACGCTCACAGAAAGACTCGAACCCAGAACCCACATACAAACTACCACACACACAACAACAAGACCAGCAGGCCTATTCTGTCACTCAGATGCGAAACTATACACAATAGCACACCTTTCTATCATACCCGAACCACTAACATCAAAACTTTTAACCCCTAAAATCTGAGGTGTTACACTTGAGCTTTAGATCTCACGGTTGTATCTTTCATCACACCTTTACTACTAGCTCCATTTCTAGTGTTTCTCGGTGGCCTACCCCTATTAGTAGTATTACTCGGCTTCACACTCTAAAATTTTTCTTTCTTAGCCGTTTCAGGGTAATCTTGGATAAAATGCTCTTGAGAACCACACTTGAAACAAGCCTGGTCATTCAACGTACACTCACCGGAATGTCTTCTTCCACAATGTTGACATTTGGGTCTGTTAGACCTCACATTACCTACACTTGCCATTGAAGTAGCCTGAGACTTAAAACTTGAATGTTACTTCCCATGATCTCAGTGTTAATACCCCACTAAAACGTTCAAACGGGAATACATTACTTTAGATTTCTTTGACTTAGACGAAAATGACTTACTCATAGGTCTTTTTATCGAATCCCTAGCTTTAAGATTAGCTTTCCTCTTCTCTTTATTCAACTCTTTGGCCTTACAAGCCCATTCAACCAACACAACAAATTCTTTCAGCTCTAAGATCCTAACTAACACACTAATATCCTCATTCAAACCATCATCGAATCTCTTGCACGTAATAGCCTCGGTGGAAACACACTCCTGAGCATATTTCTAAGTCTGACGAATTCTTGTTCATATTCGATAACTGACATATGGCCTTGCTTCAGCTCAAGAAATTCCTTACGTTTTTGATCGATGAACTGCTGACTAATATATTTCTTTCAAAACTCCTCTTGAAAGAATTCCCATGTAACCCTCTCTCTTAGTACCACCGATACTAGTGTATTCTACCAGTGATATGCAGAATCCCTCAGAAGTGAGATGGCACACTTTAAACAATCATCAGGTGTGCAAGATAGCTCATCAAATACCATGATTGAGTTTTTGAGCCAAAACTTGGCTCTCTCGGGATCATCATCCATATTAGCTCTAAAATATTCAGCCATATGCTTTCAGATCTTATCAATCGGGGGCTTATTCATTCTTACAAACTTCATACCTTGTGGAGCTATGGGAACCGGTCGAGGAATAAGTGGGGTGGAGAAGGTTAGGCATTTGGATTTTTTCGAACAAATTTTGTATACCATTCATTCACCATGTGGTGGAAGGCTTCCCTAGCCTCTTCTCCTTGACCAACCGTAGTGGGTCTACTATCAGACAACGCTGCCCCTTGTGTGGGAGCCGGCGCATTACTTTCAACGTCATATCGATGCCAATAGTCCAGCTATGGTCTTACACAAAGTCTCATATCGATGCCATATCTCAGATATGGTCTTACATGAAATCTCAATAACACTAATGTCATGACATTTATATCCTAACTAGTCCTAAGGTTCAACCGAGATTTTCTAGCTTGTCGAACTTTGTCAATTACGTTCAAGGAGTCGATCATAAATTATAAAATATTAAAGAATTTATATCATAAACAAAACAATGCATTATTTACATACAAACTTACCTCGGTACAAAAATAGTAGGAATGTGACCTAATCGTCAAATACTTTGTTTTTCCCCTAATCTAGGTCCTAACCCCGTTTCTCTTGATCTATAATAAAAAATTTAACTCATTTATTATTCAAATTATTCAATTCAGTCCAAAAATCATATTATGGAAAAATTACATAGTTGCCCCTAAACTTTGACATATTTACATTTTTCCCCTAGGCTCAAAAAATGAAATCTATTCAATTTCTTCAATTCTCAAGCCTAGCCGATCCTATTTTATACTTATAGCAGTCCATATTTTTCATTTAATCACACTTTTACCCACATTTTATAATCTTTTTACAAAAAGGTCCTTTTGACATTTTCATCAAAAACCACCTAGCAAAAGTTGTTTATCACACATCAAACATGTATAATCCACCATTAGACATCAAAATACATAAATATCCAACATGGTTCAAACCCTAGACCTTGATTATTCCTTAAATTAAAGATAGAAATTGATAGATCAAGTTACAAGGATCTCAAAAAAATGAAAATCATTAAAAACGGGGCTAGAACGGACTTACAATCTAGCTTGGAAGCTAGACAAACCCTAGCTATGTCTCCCTCTTGTAAATTTTTGCCAAGGGGTTGAAGATTAGCAAAAATTGGCTTTTAATTTGATTATTAATTCATTTAATTAGCCAAATGACCAAAATACCCCTAACTTAAAACATGAAAATTCTCTTACTCCATGTCCAAGGACCTTCAATTAAAAATTTCATAGGAATTAGACACCTTTAGCATGTAGAACTCAACTTTTGCACTTTTTATAATTTAGTCCTTTTGACTAAATTCAGTGCCCAAATGTCAAAATTTTCGAAAGAAATTTCCACAAAATCATTCTGTGAAACTATAAAAATATAATAAAAAATAATTTTTTATACATTAGATTTGTGGTCCCGAAACCACTGTTCCGACTAGGCCCAAAATTGGGCTGTTACAAGAAAGATATCATCTTTTCCATCTTTGTTTTCTAGAACTGAAAATAGCCATTAGAGAAGGAGGAAGTTTCGACTAGCTTTGGTTCATTTCATGGTATGTATGCAAGCCTCATTTTTAGTGATTTTTATGTTATTAAGCTCGTATTAGCTTAATCTAGCTAATCGGGGGTTAATTTGCAAAAATATTAAAAGTTGAAGAAGTTACCATGAATGAAATTGATATGTTTGTGATGTTAATTGATAGATTATCAATCTTAGTTGTTAAACAAACTTGTTTTGTTAAGTGGTTTTTGATGAATTTGATATTAGGGATTAAATTGTTGAAAGTGTAAATCCATGGGTTTTAATGTGAAATGTTGGTAATTATGGGTTGTTCCAAGGACACTTTTAGAATTGATTAACATGGGTTTAGATTAAAATAATTAATTTCCAAGTTATGAGCTTAAGGATTAAATTGTGAAAAGTTTAAATATTAGGGGTAATTTTGTAATTTTACAATAATATGAATTATTGATTAATTGAATATTGAAGTTATTTGAAATAATTAATTGGATGAAATTATCTAATTGGATCAAGATAAGCAAAAACTAGATTTAAATCGAGGAAAGGCAAAAGCTTCGGATTAGTTTCCAACTCTACTTCTACGACTGTAGTTATCAAGGTAAGTTCGTATGAATTATAATTGTATTAATGATAGCTAAATTGATTATTTGCTATATTGTGTTAATATAAACGAACTTAAATATATATATATATATATCAATGTTTAGAGAAATTGACGGATAAATAGTCCCGTTTGAACCTTAAGAATTCTTAGGATACGAATGGCATGTCATTAGGGATTTCATGTTTCGAGTGCTGGTCTTGAATGTCCTACCAATGGCTGAGGTCCTGCATTTTTTGTAGATTCGTCACAGCTCATATGAATAGCATTGTGAAGCTAACATTCCAACCCACAGCTTGTGTGAGCAGGCCCATTTCACAGCTTGTGTGAGCACTATTAAAAAGGAAAGGTTACGGTTATATGGAAAGGCACACTATGTGTGAGCATTCCCAGTATCTAATGTAATTCTAGATGGTTCAACGGGTATTCAAAGGTTAAATTCAAGGTATGTATACAATTGGACAATGATTTATGATTATATGAAAAGGTTAATGAGTTAAATGATGTGAACATGAAATCTACTTATGATATGATAGAATTTATATGTATTATGTATAAACTTACTAACTTGCGAGTTTGATGGTGCTTGCATAGGATTTTACTAAGCTTATGGTCTTGGTAATGATATTATGCTTATTTTATAATGTGTACTTAAGAAATGGTAAATTATGTTTGAGTTTATACGAGCTTACTAAGCACTAGTTACATACGTAGTTATTTCCTTTGTTTTGTAGATTATCGGAAGCTCGACCGGTTGGAAGCTTGTCGGAGATCTATCACACTATCCAGCAACCATTTCGGTAGTTTTTGAGTTTTTGGCCAAGGTTATAAATGACATGTATAGGACCTTTTATAATGATAGTTCTTGAATGTGTTAATGGTCAATTTTGTATGTGTATGCTTTTGGAGTTTATGTTTTGTTTGAAGGACTTTAATGCTTTGACAAGTTAAGTCATTTTGGCCACTTTTAGGTACTTGTAATATATGATCCTTGTTAGTATGTTTGTGATGATATGTAAATGGTTATATATGATGTCATTTGGTAGTTAAAGGAACTAGTTTTTGTGCAATCAATATGGCTATATTGATTTGTTTTGGCTAATAATGTGTGGTATAAATGTGGTGCCATTGAATAGCATATTGGTTAGATGAAATAGGATGTTTGAAATGGTATGTTTATAAGTGTATGAAAGGTGTTTAGGTCATTTGAATGTATGCACAAATTGGATGGTTGATTAGGTGTGTTTTGGCCATGAAATGTCTTGTTCTTAGGGCCAAATTATGAAGAACACGGGCTGTCACACAGTCGTGTGACACACACGGCCTAGCTACACGGCTGTATGTCACCTGTTAGTTTTAGTGTATCAAGTCAGTGTGTTACACGGCCTGCGACACGGCCGTGTGACCCAACTCAATGAGTTACATGGGCTGGGACACGACCGTGTGTCCCTTTGTTCGATTGTTACACGGTCTGGGCTATGTTACACGGCCGTGTGACCCCCTATTTTCAAATTTTATAACTTTTTCCCAATTCTTATAATTTGTTTTGATTTAGTCTCGGATTGTTCCCAAACTAATTTTAGGGCCTCGAAGACCCGATTTAGGGCCCAAATACACATGTATACTAAGGTGTTGATGTGTTTTAAATGATTGTTGTTAAATGACATTATTGATATGTTTTGACATTAAAGTGTTTGGATTTGCATGGTAATTCTCCATAATCCTAATCTGGCGACGGAGATAGGTTAGGGTGTTATAGGTTTGTACCTTGGTTCTCTAGGGGTTTACTAAACTCTTAACCACTAATGCTAAAACTTAATTTTTGATGATTTTATAAATTCTAATCCCCTAATTTTTTTGGGTGTTACAAAATTAGTGTTCAGTTAACTTATGACATCAACTAAATAAAAATATAAAAATATTTAACAAAAAAAGAGCATTTTCTTGAATAGTAGTATTTCCAGTTTAAAATTACGAGATTAAGAGTGTGTTTGATAATCGGAAAAGTTAAATATTACATTATTAATAATAAATTTTATAAGTGTTGAATTTATATTAATTTTTTGGTAAATTAGTATGTTTAATTACCGAATATAATTTTATTTTTGATAAAAGTAATTACATATTTTTAAAATGTTAATTTGTTACACCTTGGAAAATAAAGGGTTAGCTGAAATAATTAGACAAGAAATAAAACATAGGTTGTATGGTTAAGTGATAATACAACCATATTAGAAGTCATAGGTTCAAACCCCATTCCTCTTATTTCTCTTCTTTCTATTTCCAACAACCTAGGATAAAAATCACACTAAAATAAATATTGTTGGGTTTAAAAATTAAATAAGAAATAGGCTTAAGCCTAATGGTTAGCATTCTAGAACCCTTCCTAGAGGTCCTAGATTTGAGCCTCTCCTTCCCTTTTCATTTTTATTTAATTTCGGTTGTAACACCCAAGAACATATGTACAATTCAACGACAAAGTTAAGCAAGAAATGGAAAACAGTCTAATGGTTAAGCGTTAGTCTCTCCCTCTTACTTACCCAAGTTTGAGCTCCCTTCTTCCCTTTTAATTTTGAGATTTTAGTAAACACAAAATATATACTGTTGGGAATAGAAACTAGATAGGAATTAGGCAATATCCCAACAATTGAGAGCTAGTTTTCCTCCATTGTGTTCTCAGGTTTGAAACACGTCATTCCCTTCCATTTTCTTTTGAAATTTGGCCAGCTTTGGGGAACTTGTAAGTGATGCCCCTAAGGTTTACAAACCCTAGAAATTGACCTAATTCTTTTTTAATTAGAATTCATATATTGCCCTTCCTCAAAATTCCAATATAATTAGTATTTCACCATCTTTTTCTCTCCTTTTCCTAATTAAATTTTCATAGTCCCTTTACAAATAGTAATAAAATTTGCTCACCATCTTTCTATTTATTCTCCTTTTATTTTCTTTCCCTTTTCTTTACACCATATTTTCATCTTAATTTTTATAATTATTTTGTTTTCTTGAATCAAATAATCATCCATTCAATCGTTATTTTTATCGATTTGTAATTGTCATCAATAACATCCCTTTTCTTGCCAATAATCGGTAAGTACATCTCGTTCCCAAAGTTTAAATCCTAAATTTTTGTAGTATTTTTATTCAACGATAATATTTTAATTTAATTACTTAAATCTTTTATGATTCCTGCCAAAAAATTTTATAACCTTAACTAATCTTGAAATTAACAGTTAATTCGTATGTAAATGTCATTTGAAGGACCTGATTTAGGTGAATCAAATCGAATTGGATCATAAGCAACGTCGATCGTCAATGCAATGAAAGGTGTGTGTTCTTTTACAAGCAAATCGAGGCAAACTGCATCTAGGATTAGGGTCACACGATCTGCCACATGAGTGTGTGGACCACACATCCCACCATTCGGTAACATACCTCTGAAACCCTAAAATAGTTTGAATCTCACACGGCCAAGAACCCTCCACACAGCCTGTCATACAATCATGTTTACTCTGTAGGTTAATTTTTGCATTTGCCACATGACCATAGTCTGTTACAAGGACGTGTGACCCCTGATTTATAGTTTTGCCTATAATTTTGTGAATTGTTTAGTTTAGTCCCAAAATAGACCCTGAATTATTTTTAGTGCTTTATTTCATTCAATTGAGCCCCTAATAATATGAATAATGCTGGAATCCATGATTTGATTGACTAAATTATTACTGTATGCATGATATGAAAATATTACATGTTTACTATCATTGTAATTCGAATGAACTGATAATATTTTCCATACCATTGTGTTACTGATTGCATGACATACATGCCGACTATTTCCATTAAATCGAACTCTTGTTAAGCAAGTTTATTGCTATTGTAATGATATCTTATAAGCATGATAATTGTCACTATATCGATTTGCTATAAACATGTTATTGTTATCGTATTGAACTGTTGTAAGCTTATCATGTTACATTGCATGGGGTAGGAAGATATGAATGGAAGAAGTGTGAGCAATTTATCTGCACCATTGAGTGGTTTATCCACATCGTAGTATCAGGTTTTATCTGCAACAATGAGTTGTTTATTCACCTTATTAGTAGGATTTATATGCACCAATAAATGGTTTATCCACACCGTACTAAGCAGCTTTAATCTATAAATATGTTTTGCATCCACAACCTATTGGCAGCTTGCCTGCAAAAACTTTTTTATTAAAAAAAATCGGTGGTTCTTCCACCCTTTCTATTACTAGAGATTTATTCACAATGATGAGTAGCTTATCCACAACGTGGAGTAAAGGTAGAGGAGTTGTAAAAGCCCGATTTTAGGGCTAGTCGGAACAGTGGTCTTGGGACTACTAATCCGAGGTTGAGGAAATTATTTTAGTATTATTTTATGTGTTATGGCATTAATATATGGCTATATGGAAATTTTTGGTGCTTTAATTTTAGCAATAGAGTACTTAATTGTGAAAAAGGACTAAATCGCATAAAGTGTGAAAGTTCTATTTTATAAGGTGGGGGTACCTAATAGCTATAAAATGTAAATTTGGTGGATTTTAAAGTGCAATTGGGCCATTCATCTAGTGATGGCCGGCCATAGGAAGCTAGGGGGGACAAGAGCATTAATTTTTAGTCAAATTTGGTGATAGTTGTTGACTAATTGCCTAAAATATGATAAAATAAGGGAAGGCCATCATCTTTTTTCTCTTCTCTTCCTCTTCCACTGATTTTTACACTCAAAAGAAGGGTTTTGAAAGCCTTGAAATTTCAGCAACTTGCCCTTACCCAAGTAAGTGATTTTTGGTGGTGTTAATTGATAATTTTTGTGTTTTTAGAGTCCCCAAAGCTTAAGCTAGCTAATGAGGGGACTAATTTGAGATATGGTTGAAAGTATAAGGACTTGACATGAGAGTATTTATGTTTTTAGCTAAGTTTTCATGGAAGAAAATGAAGGTTAGGGAGGTGAGAAACAACTTTTGTGAAAGGTGTTAGCATGAAAACACCTAAATAGGACTTGAATGCAAAGATTTAGTTTGTGTCATAAATGCATGAAATAGTTGAAATGGTGAGTAGTTGTAAGAGAAATAAATGTTCATCTATGCTTGTTTATTGAGAAAATGCGATGAAAAGTAAATTACAAGCCTAGGGGCAAAATCGTAATTTTGCCAATGTACAAGGGCAAAATGGTAATTTTTGCCCAAGTGTAGAGTTTGATGTATTATGATCATAGAATGATCTAAACGAATGAATTTCATTATTATAGATCAAGAAGAGCGCGGAATCAACCTTGACCGTGGGAAAGGCAAGGTGATTGAGTAAATCGCTAGCTAACACATTTTGCATCGAGGTAAGTTTACGTGTAAACGATGCATTTTACATGCACACTATTGTTGTTAATCAGTCCATAGTATAATTGAGAACATGTATAATTCAAGTAGATAGAAAGTGGTAGTTAATGAATAATTCTTGTATGAATGATGGAATAGATAGGTAGGTGTGTTATATAAAATTTTGATGGTGGGCTAAGTGTGATACCACCTTGTTGTTTAATTACGATGGGTTCTGTGCGATACCATCGTCTGTTAACCTTTTTGGTGGGCTATGTGCGATACCACCCTAATGAAGACTGATGGTGGGCTAAGTGCGAAACCACCAGTAATGTATTTTGAGATGGTGATGTGTTACATTAAGTGACCTTGTGATGCTTAGTGCAGGGAAACCGTTATTAAATGTATGCATCATGCTTGTGATGTGATTGGGATCTATAAATGGAGGAAATGAGTAAGCCTGATACTGATGTAGATTGATTTCTTACTTAGCAAATAATACTATAAAAATGTTCATTCATTTTAGAGTGTTATATTGTTTACATGTGAACTTACTAAGCTTTATGCTTACTCCTCTCTCTTTCCCTTATCTTATAGGGCTTAAGAGCCTAGCTGGGATACGCCGATAACTAGAAGACTGCCCACACTATCTGCTTACTTCGGTATAATTAGATTAGTGATTTTGTATATGGCATGTATAGGACTAGACTAGTTAGATTATTTTGTTATTTTGACCAAAGGTGTATTGGCTCTTGACAAGACATTAATTTTGTAAATTGCCAAGAATGATGGCATATTTTATCATTTATGAAATTTCAATGTTATCAATGTGAGTGCATGTGGATTAAGAGAGGTTTGTTAGTTTGTTGAATAAACCCATGTAGAGTAAGATATAGGGATGCTAGAAGCTTGGCAAATAGCCTTCATGTGCCACACGGGTAGACACACGGGCATGTGTCTAGGCCGTGCTAACCCTGCACCTTATTATTACTAATTAGAATAGGCCACGGGCAAATTCCACGGCCGTATGCATGAACCGTGTGAGACACACGGTAGGGACATGGGCGTGTGCCCAGGCCATGTGGATCAAGTCAGTAGCTCCCCACAATTATGAGACACGGGTGTGTCCAGGCCGTGTTAAATTAGTCAGTAACTTCCCACGGGTGAAAGACACGGGCATGTTGTTAGGGTACACGGGCGTGCCCCCATTTCACATGGGCATGCCCTAGCCGTGTGAGTTTTGGCAGAATGTTGGGGTTTTGGGCATGGTGTGAGCACATGGGTGTGAGTGACTACACACGGGCGTATGAAAAGAAATTTTATGGATCGTAAAACTTCTGATATGGTCCCGAGAGTTCTCGTAGGTACGATTGAGATCTCATAGGTTAAGTGTGAAGTAGTTGAAGCGATTCGAGAAGAGTAGTCACGTTGAGCCTAAGTGACAATCTAGTAAATTGTTCGGTAACGTCTCGTGCCCGATTTTGACGAGGATTGCGGGTAAGGAGTGTTACATTTAGTGGTATCAGAGCTATGGTTTAGTCTGTTCTAAGACTACCGTAGCGTGTGTAGGAGTCTAGCTATACATGCCATAAGAGTATAATGATAGTGTGGTGGCTTCTAATGATTTTAAAAAAAAGTTTATGTTGTATATGGATTCCGATCAATTGGCTGCTAATGGCGCAGCTAGTAATGCACTGGCTCCTGCGCAAGGGACTGCGCCTGTGCAAAGTGAACCCGAGACTAGGGGCCACGGAGAAGAGGCTTGAGAAGCCTTTCTCCAAATGATGAGCAATTGGTACACCGAGTATGTACGAGCTAATCCCAATGCTCAACCTCCTCCACCTCCTCCTATACCTCAGCCAGTTCCTGTGGCTCCCCAAGGTGTAAAAATAGTGAGGACAAATAAGCCCCCGGTAGATAAAATTCGGAAGCAATGGGCTGAAGATTTTTGAGCTAACAAAGATGATGACCCTGAGCGGGCAGAGTTCTGGCTTGAGAACTCAATAAGCGTTTTTGATGAACTCTCCTGTACACCTAAGGAGAGTTTGAAATGCGATGTATCTTTGCTGAGGGACTCGGCATACTATTGGTGGAAAACATTGACATCAGTAGTTCCTAAAGAGAGGGTAACGTGGGACTTTTTCTTGAAAGAGTTTCGAAAGAAGTATATATGTCAAAGGTTTATAGACCAGAAGCGGAAGGAATTCCTTGAGTTAAAGCAAGGAAAAATGACCGTGGCGGAATATGAACGTGAATTTGTTCGGCTCAGTAAGTACGCACAGGAATGCGTATCCACGGAAGCTACCCTATGCAAGAGGTTTGAAGACGGGTTAAATGAAGACATCAAACTTTTAGTTGGGATCTTAGAGCTAAAAGAATTTGTGATACTGGTGGATTGGACTAGTAAGGCCGAAGAATTGAGTAAGGAAAAGAGGAAAGCCCTGAGTGAGGCTCGTGATGCGAGGAAGAGGCCGATGAGCAAGTCATACCAATCTCAATCGAAGAGGTCTAGAGAAGGGAACCCTCGGATGACTACGTCAGTCGGGTATTCGCAGAGAGATTGAGGTAATATGTATTTGGGTTCAAGAGTTCAGGCCACCTCAATGGCAAGTGTGGGCAATCCAAAGTCCAAGCCAGAGTGCCCAAGTTGTGGCAGATATCACACTGGGGAGTGTTGGGGAAACAATCAAAATTGCTACAAGTGTGGATCCTCTGACCATTTCATTCGAAACTGTCCTGAAAGAGATGACAAGGAAAAGATGCAGGAGGTAAGATCAAGTAGTGCATCTTTTAGAGGTAAGCCACAAAAGAACCCGGGAGGTGAACTAGTGGTAGAGGTGTATCACGAGACACTACTGTGAGGTCAGAGGGTCGGGCGCTAGTAAGAACCTATGCTGTTCACGCTCGAGAAGAGGCATCATCGTCAGATGTAATAACGGGTACATTTGCTCTCTATGGCACCTCTGTTATTGCTTTGATTGACCCGGGGTCGACCCATTCTTATATTTGTATGGGATTGGCAATTAGTTTGAATATTACTATTGAGCCTACTGAATTTGTGATAAAAGTATCAAACCCCCTAGAAAAATAGGTGTTAGTTGATAAGGTGTGTAGGAACCGTCCTTTGACAGTTAGGGGTCATTATTTTCTGGCAAACTTTATGTTGCTATCGTTTGATGAGTTTGACTTGATTCTTGGTATGGACTGGTTGACTGCCCATAGCGTTTTAGTGAATTGTGGTAGTAAATTTATTGAATTGAAGGGTGAAAATGGAGATGTTATTGAGGCTGAATCAGGTGAGTCAGATAACCTACCGGTGATGATTTCTTCCATGGTAGCTGAGAAATATTTGAGAAAAGGATGTGAGTCGTATCTTGCCTTTGTACTGAATAGTCAAGAGTCTGAGGCAAAGGTTGAAACCGTGCCGGTTGTATGTGAGTATCCGGATGTATTCCTAGAAGAGTTACCTGGACTACCTCCAATCAGAGAGGTTTAGTTTGGAATTGAGTTAGTTCCGGGAACGACACCTATTTCCATCACTCCGTATAGGATGGCGCCGTTGGAGTTGAAAGAACTGAAGGTCCAGTTGCAAGAGTTGACGGATAAGGGTTTTGCAAGACCAAGCTTTTCGTGAGGTGCTCCAGTATTATTTGTGAAAAATAAAGATGGATCGATGAGATTGTGTATAGACTACAGATAGCTTAACAAGGTGATGGTGAAAAATAGGTATCCTTTACCGAGGATAGACGATCTATTTGATCAACTGAAAGGAGCTATGGTGTTCTTCAAGATTGATTTGAGATCCGGATATTATCAGCTGAGAATTAAGGAACAAAATGTCCCGAAAATAGCATTTAGGACGAGGTATGGCCATTATGAGTTTCTGGTCATGCCATTCGGTTTAACGAATGCTCCTGTGGTTTTTATGGACTTAATGAACCGTATCTTCTGATCGTATTTGGACAAGTTCGTAGTTGCTTTTATCGATGACATATTGGTCTACTCCCAAGATGAGTGTGAGCATGCAAAGCATTTGAGAATTGTCTTGCAGACCTTGAGAGACAAGCAATTATATGCTAAATTTAGCAAGAGCGAGTTTTGGCTCTGAGAGGTCAGATTCCTAGGACATGTTATGCCAGGGGAAGGCATTAGAGTTGATCTAGGAAAGTTCTCGGCTATTGTGGAGTGGAAACCACCGAGGAACGTGTCAGAAGTCAGAAGCTTTCTGGGTTTGGCGGGGTACTATAGGCGGTTCGTGGAGGGATTTTCTATGATTGCTACTCCGATGACGAAATTATTGTAGAAGGATGTTAAGTTTGAATGGACTGAAAAATGCCAACAGAATTTTGAGAGATTGAAAACGTTGTTGACAGAAGCACCGATTTTGGTACAGCTTGAGTTAGGAAAGGAGTTTGTGGTCTACAGTGATGCATCCTTAAATGGTCTCGGGTGTGTGTTGATGCAAGAGGGTAAGGTGGTCACTTACGCCTTGAGACAGCTAAAACCACATGAGAAGAATTATCCAACTCATGACCTAGAGTTGGCCACAATCGTTTTCGCGTTAAAGATTTGGCGACATTATTTATATGGTGAGAAGTGTCAAATTTTTACGGATCATAAGAGTTTGAGGTACTTGATGAATCAAAAAGAGTTAAATTTAGGCAACGACGGTAGCTTGAATTATTGAAAGACTACGAGTTAGTGATCGATTACCACCCAGGGAAAGCAAATATAGTTGCAGATGCTTTAAGTAAAAAATCTTTGTATGCTTTGAGAACTATGAGCACGAGTTTGTCATTGTCCGATGATGGTCTATACTGGCTGAGTTGAGAGTTAGGCCACTATTTGTCCAACAAATATGTGAAGCTCAAAGGAATGATAATGAGATGTTAGCTAGAAGAGCTAAGTGTGAATCAGGAGCTAATTATGAATTTCGGGTAAGTTCGAATAGTTGTTTAATGTTCCATGATAGAATTTGTGTACCTAAAGATGATGAGTTAATCCGAGAAATTTTACAAGAAGCACATAATAGTCATTTGTCAGTACACCCGGGTAGTACGAAAATGTACAATGATTTGAAGAAATTCTATTGGTGGCCAGGAATGAAAAGAGACATCTCGGAGTATGTAACAAGATGTCTGATTTCTGAACAAGTGAAAGCCGAGCAACAGGTGCCTTTAGGATTACTTCTACCAGTGATGGTTCCCAAGTGGAAGTGGGATCAAATCACCATGGACTTCGTGACGGGGTTACCTTTGACACCGAAAAGGAAAGATGTTGTATGGGTTATCGTTGATAGGTTAACGAAGTCGACTCACTTTATACCGGCACGTATTGATTATTCACTAGAGAAGTTAGTCGAGTTGTATATCGTAGAGGTAGTAAGATTACATGGAGTGCCTATATCCATTATCTCAGATAGAGACTCGAGATTTACTTCAAGGTTTTGGAAGAAGTTACAAGAGGCCTTAGGTACAAGGTTGAATTTTAGTACTACTTTTCATCGTCAAACTGATGGTCAGTCTGAGAGGGTAATCCAAGTTCTTGAAGATATGCTCCAATGCTGTGTGTTAGAATTCGAAGGTAGTTGGAAAATATACCTACCTTTGGTCGAATTAGCTTACAACAATAGTTATCAATCGAGCATACAGATGGCACCGTATGAGGCCTTATATGGTCGTAAGTGTTGGACTCATTTGTATTGGACTGAGTTGGGCGAGAAGCAAATCCATGGGATTGATTTAGTTAAAGAAACTGAGGAAAAAGTGAAAGTGATTCATGATAGTTTAAAAGCTGCTTCAGACCAACAAAAGTCATACGCGGACTTGAAAAGAAAAGAAATTGAGTTTCAAGTGGGTGACAAAGTATTTTTGAAAGTGTCGCCGTGGAAGAAAATATTGAGATTTGGTCGAAAGGGGCAATTGAGTCTGAGATTCATAGGGCCGTACGAAATTATCGAAAGGATTGGGCCAGTGGCATATCGGTTGGCTTTACCGGTGGAGTTAGAGAAAATTCACAATGTGTTCCATGTATCAATGCTAAGGTGTTATCGTTCTAATCCCTCGCATGTGGTTTTTCCCACGAAAATTGAGATACGACCGGATATGACATATGAGGAAGAGCCGATTAAAATCTTGGCTCGAGAAGTGAAACAGTTGAGGAATAAGGACATAGCCTTAGTAAAAGTATTATGGCAAAAGCACGGTGTAAAAGAAGCTACGTGGGAACTAGAAGAAGCCATGAGAGAGCAATATCCAAACCTCTTTACCTGTAAGATTTTCGAGGGCAAAAATCTTAAAAAGGGGGGAGAGTTGTAACAGCCCGATTTTGGGGCTAGTCAGAACAGTGGTCTCAGGACCACTAATCCAAGGTTGAGGAAATTATTTGAGTACTATTTTATGTGTTATGGCATTAATATATGGCTATATGGAAATTTTTGGCGCTTTAATTTTAGCAATAGAGTACTTAATTGTGAAAAAGGACTAAATCGCATAAAGTGTGAAAGTTCTATTTTATAAGGTGGGGGTACCTAATAGCTATAAAATGTAAATTTGGAGGATTTTAAAGTGCAATTGGGCCATTCATCTAGTGATGGCCGGCCATAGGAAGCTAGGGGGACAAGAGCATTAATTTTTAGTCAAATTTGGTGATAGTTGTTGACTAGTTAACTAAAATATGATAAAATAAGGGAAGGCCATCATCTTTTTCTCTTCTCTTCCTCTTCCACCGATTTTTACACTCAAAAGAAGGGTTTTGAAAGCCTTGAGATTTCAGCAACTTGTCCTCACCCAAGTAAGTGATTTTTGGTGGTGTTAATTGATAATTTTTGTGTTTTTAGAGTCCCCAAAGCTTAAGCTAGCTAATGAGGGGACTAATTTGAGATATGATTGAAAGTATAAGGACTTGCCATGAGAGTGTTTATGTTTTTAGCTGAGTTTTCATGGAAGAAAATGAAGGTTAGGGAGGTGAGAAACAACTTTTGTGAAAGGTGTTAGCATGAAAACACCTAAATAGGACTTGAATGCAAAGATTTAGTTTGTGTCATAAATGCATGAAATAGTTGAAATGGTGAGTAGTTGTAAGAGAAATAAATGTTCATCTATGCTTGTTTATTGAGAAAATATGATGAAAAATAAATTATGAGCCTAGGGGCAAAATCATAATTTTGCCAATGTATAAGGGCAAAATGGTAAATTTTGCCCAAATGTAGAGTTTTATGTGTTATGATCATAGAATGATCTAAACGAATGGATTTCATTGTTTTAGATCAAGAAGAGCGCGGAATCAACCTTGACCGTGGGAAAGGCAAGGTGATTGAGTAAATCGCTAGCTAACACATTTTGCATCGAGGTAAGTTTACGTGTAAACGATGCATTTTACATGCACACTATTGTTGTTAACCAGTGCGTAGCATAATTGAGAACATGTATAATTCAAGTAGATAGAAAGTGGTAGTTAATGAATAATTCTTGTATGAATGATGGAATAGATAGGTAGGTGTGTTATATAAAATTTTGATGGAAGGCTAAGTGCGATACCACCTTGTTGTTTAATTAAGATGGGCTGTATGCGATACCATCGTTTGTTAACCTTTTTGGTGGGCTATGTGTGATACCAGCCTAATGAAGACTGATGGTGGGCTAAGTGCCAAACCACCGGGTAATGTATTTTGAGATGGTGATGTGTTACATTAAGTGACCTTGTGATGCTTAGTGCAGGGAAATCGTTATTGAATGTATGCATCATGCTTGTGATGTGATTGGGATGTATGAATGGAGGAAATGAGTAAGCCTAATACTGAATGTAGATTGATTTCTTGCTTAGCAAATAATGCTATAAAAATGTTCATTCATTTTAGAGTGTTATATTGTTTACATGTGAACTTACTAAGCTTTAAGCTTACTCTCTCTCTTTCCCTTGTCTTATAGGGCTTAAGAGCGAGTTAGGAATACTCCGATAACTAGAAGACTACCCACACTATCTGCTTACTTTGGTATAATTAGATTAGTGATTTTGTATATGGCATGTATAGGACTAGACTAGTTAGATTATTTTGTTATTTTGACCAAAGGTGTATTGGCTCTTGACAATATATTAATTTTGTAAATTGCCAAAAATGATGGCATATTTTATCATTTATGAAATTTCAATGTTATCAATGTGAGTGCATGTGGATTAAGAGAGGTTTGTTAGTTTGTTGAATAAACCCATGTAGAGTAAGATATAGGGATGCTAGAAGCTTGGCAAATAGCCTTCATGTGCCACACGGGTAGACACACAGGCGTGTGTCTAGGCCGTGCTAACCCTGCACCTTATTATTACTAATTAGAATAGGCCACGGGCAAATCCCACGGCCGTGTGCATGAACCGTGTAAGACACACGGTAGGGACATGGGCGTGTGCCCAGGCCGTGTGGATCAAGTCAGTAGCTCCCCACGGTTAGGAGACACGGGTGTGTCCAAGCCGTGCTAAATTAGTCAGTAACTTCCCACGGGCGAAAGACACGGGCATGTTGTTAGGGTACACGGGCGTGCCCCCATTTCACATGGGCGTGCCCTAGCAGTGTGAGTTTTGGTAAAATGTTAGGGTTTTTGGGCACGGTGTGAGCACATGGGCATGTGTAACTACACACGGGCGTGTGTGTCATCTAGCACGAGCGTGCACTCCCTGTTTAGATGAAAAGAAATTTTATGGACCGTAAAACTTTTGATATGGTCCCAAGAGTTCTCATAGGTTGAGTGTGAAGTAGTTAAAGCGATTCGAGAAGAGTAGTCACGTTGAGCCTAAGTGGCGATCCGGTAAATTATTCGGTAACATCTCGTGCCCGATTTCGGCGGGGATTACGGGTAAGGGGTGTTACAGGAGTTCTGGGAAATCCTACTGTGGTGTGTAGTGGTAGGGTAGGATCTTTTCTGATAAATTGAAATTGCATTGCATTGCATTCATAAGCATTTGCGTAGATGTGAATATTGAGATATTATAGTGATGAGTTGATCTAAAATATCGATGTTCTGAATTGCTATTCAATTGTGATCATTCTATGAGTTGATATTTTGTACGATTTGTCTACTGTTTGTACTGGTTTTCTTGTGATTTAACTCACATAAGCTTCATAAGCTCACTCCCCCTCTTATTTTCATTCTTACAGATAAACCACCAGGTTAGGACGTGACTCAACATACGGAGGGCTTGGCTCGGACTAACCTTTTTACTATAAAAGTAGTTTAGATTTACTATTCAAAATTTATGTTAATTTGAGAATTGTATCGCTTTATTTGAATAGTGGCATGAGACTTCTATTTTGGGTTTATTTAGCATGCTTGATTTTTAATTAGAGTTTAGGATAATGAAACATGGACATATAATTAAATATGCATAAAATAATTTTGATTCTTCTTAATACTAAGTTGAATATCACTTTTTGCTCCTAGATTATAAAAAATTTTGGAAGAATAAATAAATTGAAAATCAACTAAGTTTTTAAAAGTAGTCACCATTATAAAGAAAAAGTTTTACTTAATTAGTTTTTTTTTTTAATTCGTGAGTTTATTCTGAAAATAGGCTAAGTTTTCTTCTAAAATAAATGGTCATTTTAAATTGATCATTTTAAAAACTCCGATAACTTACTAGGTCATTTTGGTCGCTAATGTAATCTTTCAAATTCAAGTCTAACGTCTAGGTCAGATTGGGGAGACTAAATAATTATTTTTCAATTTTAATCTTATTAATCTAATATTTTATATTATTTTGGATAATTTTGGATAAAAGATAAATATGAAAATTGGAATATCTCAAAATTTAAAAAATTATTTTATTTCAATTTTTAATAAAATAAAATCAACTTAATATTTTCTACATGATAAGTAACTACCTACCTACCTACTTATCTTATTCAACATTTCTTGGTTGAAATTTCATATTAAGTAAAAAATTAAAATAATTATCAAACACATTTAAAATATTAAATATTGAAAATTTAAATTTTCAGTAAAATAAAAAATTAAATAATTTATCAACACACCTTAAATGTTATTTAAAAACAATTTTTAAAGAAAATAAAATATACGAATATAACAAAATTGTTTCTTACTCAATAGGTTTTTAATCAATATTTTAAAGAGTTAAAAGTAAAAATTTGTCACTATACTTTAGATAAAAATTGATCTGTCACTATGTTGTAGTTTTGTTGATACTTGCATTGTACTTTTAAATTAACGGTAAATTTACCGCTGTATTTAATTCTATATTGATTTTTGCCATTTAACTTTTATTTGAATGAATTTTGAAACTAAAGTTTGATCTTTGATTAATTTTACTATTCAATTTTAATTTAAATTAACTTAAATTAAAATTTAATAAAAATACTTTAAATATTTTATTTAAATAATTAAAATGATTAATTGAGTAACATAATATTAAATATTAATAAAAATATTCTTTTTATATTTTTTAAAAAATTTAAGTCTTTTACCATTAAATAAAATTTTGAATTTATTTTAAAATTTTTAATAATTTTATATTTTTAGTATTCATCATGTTTATTTTACAGTCCATGTTCGAGGTTCATGACTGCCCTTCTTAACAATATTGTCTCGAAGGTTAGAACATTGGTTCTCCCCTTGAGAATTTTTAATAATTTTATAAATTAACTTAATATTGATTATTAAAATAAAAATATTTGAAATAGTTTTTTCATTAAATGTTGTTTTCAAATAATTAAAATCAATATATAATAGCTATATTTTATTTAAAAATTAAAATTGGTGGAAAAATTAATTAAAGTTCAAAGTTTAGCAGTTAATTTCAATCACATAAAAGTTCAATGGTAAATTTATTCATATTTTTAAAAGATAATGATTAACATCAATCAAAATAAAATATAATGAGAAATTTCAATATCCAGTTATAGTATGATGGAAAATTTACACTATAACCCTACTTTAAAAGTTGAATAATTTTTTTACATTTTATAAAATCGCCAACTTTTAATTTAATCACATCAATCAATCCATTTTTTTTTTTGCTTAACATTCTTCATAATATATTTAAAAAAAAACAATTTAATGTTGGTTGAGCCAACATAATTGAAAATTACAGCTTAGTTGAGAATTTGTGCTGTGATTTTCTCTTTAATTATTTATAGTTTATCATATGAATAAGATGCTCCTTCCATAACAACACTCATTCACAACCTCTTTTTTTTAGTGGTTTAGAGAAGTTCACTAAAGGATAAAAGGTTGCTTTATCAAAAACATCTTCTTTTTTCCTTTTGGGTGGAAAAGAAAAGATTATAAAAACCAAATAAAATTAGGTAAAAGAATCTTAAAAGAAAAGAGAAAGAGGAATATGTAAATGGGTTTAATCCCACTGATTTATCCATGCCTTATAATTGTTTTTGGGATTCCATAACTATTTAGATGACATGAAAATATGGTACAAATTTTAATAAATTTTATTTATTCCAAAATATATTTATATTCGATACTATTACAAGAGTGAAGTAGATGAAAAGAAGAGAAGAGAATATATTTGGTTTCACTTATACTACTCCTAGCCTTAGGCCTAATAAATCGAATGTCAAATAGGTGTGTCTTTCATTGATTCAACTCATTTAATCAAATCATTCAAATAGAAGTTTAAACCACATGTTGCATGTTGTGAGTTTGTTTTTTTTTTTTTTATAAGGAAAAAGGTTTCTCTTATGCCTGGATTTGGGATGATATATTCACAGGATATTTGTAAGTTTTTGTCCTTACACCAATAATTTATTTGGTATGTGAAATATAAGTAGATTAATTAGTTGATAAATATATATATTTGATTTAAGATGTTTAAAGTTAAAAGTGTAATTTGTATAACTTGCAAAAATTGTTTTAGCAAAAGGTAAAAATAAAATTGATAATAGTTATTGGTTTTAATTCTTTTCTTTCTTTCTTTTTTTTTTTTTTTTTTTTGCCTTTTTTAATGAAATGAACGGGTTAAAAAATTGGTTCATTGATTTCCTAATTCTTGGACAAGTACTAGACCCAAAATATAATAGAAGCAATCGATGATGAATGGAGGAATAAGAAGCCTTTTTTTATTTATCATGAGTTTTGTTATATTCTTCCACTACACGGACATGTGTTAGCTTCTCAAATAACATTGACTCATTATTAACCATGGCTTAAGAGGGTGAGTGCTTGACCCGACCACCCACCCCCTAGAGCAGAGAAGCGACATCCTTCTTTTATCAAGTCCATGCATTGGGGGAAACACTCTTCAAATATTAGCACACTTTCAATGTGATAAGGATTCTATTTAGGCATAACATTCTCATACTAACAAAGTCACCCTAATATACGCCCATGATTATCCTTTACACATTTAATGGAATAAATGTTTACCTTGCCACATTAGACTGATGGACAAGAGGACCTCTCCTATAAAAACCAAGTTAGCGAGGACGAAAGGATCGAGCCTTGAATAACCTAGAATTACTCCGAGCAACTCCCTACACATCCTCAGTCAGCCAGTCCTCTTGTTCTCGTCCAGCTCTCGGCCTTTCCAGGAGAACCAGCATCTGTAAAACCACTACTATTTCCTCTTTGCCTCTCCCCTATTGAACCTTGTATCAACAAGTTTGTATTTGCAAATCAAAATGGTAGGCATCAATTTTTTCCAAGGATGAACACTGACCGTAACCTCAACTTTAGTCTTACAATTCATATAACATTTATAACTCTTCTTCTCAGCTCCATCAAAGAGTAACTATCTTTTTCTTTTGCCACAAATGAATTTATCATTAAGGTTTTGCTTTGGACAGCTCAAAGCAATTGAATGAAAGTGTAATTTTTAGGTTAGTAATTACACTCTCTTGTAATTACAAAAAATTTTCATTCCATAGACGTGTTTGGCTAGTAGAGTGTAATTACATCGTTGTAACACCTCTTGCCTGACCTGATCCTTGGGTCCGAGCTACAGGATGTCATATCTATTATCGAAGCAACTATAATCAATTAAACAACAACTTAATCATTCAAGCATGCAAATAAGTGTTAAACACATTTTATCATGATACACAATCTATTCAGAGTCTCAATCGATCTTACGAAAGCTCTTTTATTGACCTGAGCACAAAATATGGCAAAATTGTAAAGTTTCAAAATCTCAAGGCCAACGTCATGATGTCACTGCTTCCACTTCATGACATCATGAAACAATTTTTCATGTCGTGACCTCATGCCATTTGACACCATTACATGACTCACTGTTAGTTGACGTTGCGACGAAGAAGATTGCTCATCGGGACGCAGACTCTGTTGTTGGTAAAAATGACATTGTTTGACAATAATATGGTTCACTAATCCTTGAATTAGGGATCCAAATCACTTAAACTCCCAAAATGGCTCCATTTTACATCTTAGTCTCCATTTTACTAAGTTAGACAAATTAATCTAGATTACCTCTCGATCTCATGGGTTAGCTTGGGACTAATGAATTGGTGCCCAACAAGATCTCCTCTCGATCTCACTTGCCTAAATGTTCCCTTGGGATCGTAATACTAAGTTTTTAGGTTCATTCAAATTAGTCCAATTTATTACGATTTGGCAATTCATCCAAAAAATTAGCTCACCACATCTCCATCAACCAACCCCCTTAAAGGTTTAGCTACTCATGTTGGAAATAAAACTAGCAACCGTACAAATGAAAAGCAAAGAAGTTTGTTCCGGTAACATGTGTGTGTTCTTTTAATAGAAAATCGAGGAAAAATTGAGTCAAGAATAGACTGCACAGCCAGCCACACGGGCATGTGGACCACATGTCCCATCACATGGCCATGTTCCCCTGATAACCTAGGAAGTTCATTTTCACACGACCGTGTCTCCCTTATAGGTTGAATTTTCGAAACACCACACGGCCTAGCCATATGGCCGTGTACCCCCTTCCACATGATCGAAGGCTTCCTGCACAGTCTGGTCATATGGCCTTGTGTCCCCTGTAACATAGAATTTAAAATTTTGACCCAAATTTTTTTGATTTATTCAAATTAGTTCCTGATTAATTCCTAAACTCTTTTTTTTGGTTTAATTTATGGTATTAAGTCTCTGATGTTATGAATAATGCTTGCATCCATGATTAAGTTGACTAAATTAGTGTGATATACATAAATATATATTACATGAACTATGAATAATTATGCCTATTGTATTTGTACTCGTGATTTTTGTGTAACATGCTTTAAGACACAACTATATGAAATATTTGAAAAGCATATGCTTTGCTATTGTATGTTCTAGTTGAAAATATAATTACTACCACCATATATGATTATTTATAGTCAGGATAGCCGTTTATGCTATGACCTGTTTTAAACATACTTTAATTTGTTGCATAAGATGGGACGTTTTGGAATGGTGGAACTTCTGGCAGACTATAAATCTACAAATCTAGTGGTTCATCCACATATTATTTAGAAGCTATTATCTACAATTATGTTGTGTATTCACAACCATACGGCAGTGTATTAACCTGCAACATTAGTGGTTCGCCCAACATTATCTAAAGCTTTTATCTACAATTATGTTGTGTATTCACAACCATCTGGCAGTGTATTAACCTACAACTTTTGGTGGTTCATTAACAACCCGGTGTGTAGGGACCAACAACCCGGTGTGTAGGGATGGACAAGTTCTGGGGAACTCTTACGATGTGCAGCGGTGGGTAGGATCTTATCTGTTAAGCTAAATCCATTTTTATTTGAAAATCATGTGCTTGAATTACTAAAATTTCCAATATAATATGGTATATGTATAACTATTTATACATTGTTAAACTGTTATGTTATTCCGATATATTGAATTTGCTAAATGTGATTTAAGCTATGTGATTTGATTTATATGCTAATCGGGTTGCATTGATTATCTTGTGATGGAACTCACACTGAGCGTCACATCTCACCCCTAATTAATTTTCATTCTTATAGATAACCCGCCAAGTTAGGACTTGGACGCGGCATCTGGAAGGTATCAACCTGATTTTTCCTTTTTAATACAAATTAATTGAGGTTCATTATATGACTTATTTTATTATTCGAGGATTGTAAAGTTTTATTTTATACTATGGCATGAAACTTAAGGTTTTGATTTTATTTGGTATGACATTTAATTTTATTTTAGGGTAATAAGTGATAACTATTCATAAGCTATGCATGAAACACTATTTTTTACTTAAAAACAACCACTTATCACTGTTGCTATATTTTAATTAAGGTTTTGAATATTATTAAAGTTATTCGTAACTAAGTTTTCTACTAAATTAAAAAAATGTTTTAAAATGTTGTTTTCAAAACATCGACTACTTGGTCACTTCATTGGCTAATATAATCTTTCAAATTCGAGTTTAATGTCTAGGCCAGGTTGGAGAGGTTACACCCTCCTTACTTCAGAACGATTAATTTCCTTGCTCACCAAAGAATGAATTTCAATAATCAAGTTCTCAAAATTATTCTTCATAGCCAATTCCAACCCTTTCTTTATGGCTAAGGCCTAAAAAAACAAACATTATCAGCTTTGAAGCTCTGCTTCTCTCCATCAACCATTCCCCCTTTACAATCCCTAGCAATCACCCTTATCCCAGCTTTCCTTGCTTAAACATTCACAGCAGCATCACAATTAATCTTTACCCAATTCTCCTCTTGTTTCATCCACTCATCACCAATATGAATCTTAGGCATCCTTTGAACTTTGCAAACTTTATCCTCCCTTTAAGCACAAACCCACTCTTCAATAGATTTCATAGTTCTCAAAATAGGTCCCTCCATATCCAACTCCTATCTAGCCACAATCACCTTGCAACGAATTTTCCAAATTTACCAACAAATAAAAGAAATCTAGCTTTCAATTCCCAATTTTGTCTGTCATAACAAAAATAGATGTCAGCCATTAATAAAAAGTTATAATCATTTCTCTCTGAACCCTTAACCCGTAAGAACATTCAAACCTTATCCCTCTAGTCCATTCACACCCCAATAATAAATGTTCAACACTTTCATTATCCCCTCTACATAAACCACACATAGGGGTAGGGCAACATTTGCTCTTCCAAAGGTTAATTCCAACAGAAAGGACAATAGAGCATGTTCTCCACACAAAAAAAAAACTTTCTGCTTATTTAGAACTTTAAGAGCCCATAATTCCTTCCAAAAGTCCTTTTCAATGCAATAAAAAGAAAAATTTATTCTTACCTATTGCCTACCTTATTTGATTTTAAGAAATCTATACCCAAACTTAATAGTATAACACACCTCCTTATGATATTTCCATACCATCCTATCCTCATCATTAGTACCACTTATGTGGACTTCCTTAATTGCCTCAACCTCTTCCTCCTCCAGCCAATCAACAGTACTGGATAAGTTTTAAACCTTTTCCTCATTGACTATCAATTCAACTACTCTCCTAGGATAAGGAGTATTAATCTGACCAGGAAAACTCAAACATTCTTTCCCAATTTCCAACACCTATTTTTCCCATTAAGTATCCACTAATTCCCCATTCATCATATGACATTAGAGTCCATTAGCCAAGAAAATTTTCCCTTCAATTAGATTAATCCAACTCTACAAAGCATGACCTCTTTTTTTTGCCTTCATCAATCCATTATTATGAAAATATATACCTTTTAAAACCTTTACCCATATTGCATTAGGCTCTTGCATTATTCTCTATATTTGCTTAGCTGACATAGCCAAATCGAAAATCTCCAAATCCTTAAATCTAATTCTTCTTTCCAATTTAAAAAGTCATATTTTTCCAACTTTTCCAATGAATTGAACCCTTCTCTTATTGACTTCCCCACAAATAATGACTAATGTTAAATTCATTTCGCCACACAACTTTTTGTGGAACTTAAAACAGAAAATAAAATAGGTTGGCACAGCACTTACAACAGCTTTAATAAAAGTTTCCTTCCCTCTAGTAGATAAAGTCATTTTCTTCCAATTATTCATCTTTGCTGTCATTTTATCTTTAATCACACCAAACACCTGACTTTTAGGCCTCCCCATAAAGTTGGTACTCCCAAATATGTCCCAGAATTATTGATAACTCTAATTTTATCTTATTCCCCAATTGGTTTTTGAACACCTCCAAAGAATTGGGCTAAATAACAAACTAGATTTATCAAAATTTAACCTCTACCCTGGAACCGCACAAAACTCTTCCAACAGCTCTATTAACCGAACTACTAAAATTTTCTTTATTGGCATCCAAAAAAACACGGAATCATCTACAAGAAACAAATGAGACAAAATAGAACACTACTATTAAGTTTGATCCCAACAATTTGATTATACTAGACTTTACTAATAAGATTTCTAGAAAGGATATCAACCACGAAAGAGAAAATATAAGAACATTTAGGATCTCATTGTCTTAGTCGTCTAGTTAGGAAAATTTCACTACTTTGCTTTCCATTTATAAGCAAAGTGTAAGAAACTAAATATACACATTCCATAATCTAATTAGTTCATACTTTTTCAAATCCCATTTTGTTAAAAACAAATTCCAAAAACTTTCACTCAACCCTATCATATGCTTTGTCTAAAATCAACTTCACCACCATTTTGCTCTTCTAACTCTCCTTTTTAATCTCAAATGGTGAAAAACTTCTTGAGAAACCGACACATTATCATGGATTTGGTGTCCAAAAATAAGAGCACTCTGGTTCTCAATGATTATTCTTCCCAAGTAAACATTCAATCTATTCACCAAAATTTTAGAAATTATATTATAACATACATTACATAGACTAATTGGTCTATATTGTGCAACATTCTTAGCTCCTTTCACTTTAGGAATTAATACCACTTATGTTTCATATTCCTCATTCATTTTCAATAATTGAAAAAATCCCTTCACCTCATTTATTACATCAACTTTTATAATGCTCAGAAAAGATTGGTAAATACTCCACTAAACCGATCAAGACTAAGGGTTTTATATGATGTGAGATGACCCAGGTTTATTTGAGTCGCTTCACAAAATGCCCGATCGTCGACAAGGAAAGTTATTCACAAAAACCTTCGATTCGGTTTAATAGGTTAAATAGCCTAAGTGTTGAAGAAAAGGGTTCAAATATGGCTATTTGGTGTTGGTAGGTTCGACTTAGGAAAGAAACAATAGATATATGGATTTGAAATGGGCTTGGTTTAGTTGAAAATAATAAGGACAAAAGATAGGTAATTGGGATAAATTAGTGGGGATGGAAAAACGAACTTAAACTTCAGAAATGATGCAACACTAAGAAGTGTCACCCTGATTTCTATATTGTTTAAGGTGGAATTGCGAAATAGGAAGTGGATTGAACGCCACACCAGGTTACGATGATAAGTTTAGAAATAAGTCGGAAGACGCCACTAGCACGTTAGATAAGTCAAAAAGACTTGTACGAAAATAAGAGAGGATTTTAACTCACTCGAGAACAAAATGTTCATTCAGAAATTTGGCAAAAAGTCCTTTTAAATTAGAAATAACAAAGTATTTATAGTACTTAGCTAGGTAGCCAAATGGCCTAATCAAAAGCTTAATAGCTAAGCAAATCTAAGCTAGAATAAACTAGAAAATTTTGGAAACAAAGACTTAAATTACTGTAGCTAAATTCAGTTGAATGGAGCTCATTGGACGGCATTCTAGAAGGAAGATGATCAGCTTGCATGAATGTGGCACTTTCATGGATGCATTGCACAAGTCTAGATTCGGCCATGGGGTTTTGATAACTCATTTAAATTGCACTCTTTGGCTGAAAAATTACAAGCATTAAACTGAGTCTATGAACAGCCAATGATGTCTGAATGGCCAATTTTGAAGAGTCTTTCGCATGTGAACATGCCCAGCCAAATGGACATGGGTGTGAACACCAAATGTGAAAGGGAATATGCAGCTTTAGGGAGAGGATTGGCCAAGCCTTGGGGAGTTAATGGCTGGACATCCTTTGGCCGAATGGGTGCCTTGGGGAGCCAAAAGTGATCAGCTTAAATGGCTTGCACCAGTCGAACATGCACCTTCCAAATACATTGAATCTTCATGCATGCACCTTCTTAAATTGTCCTCCAATATTTGGCTGTACCTATTAAAGATAAAAACTCATATTAATTTATACTAATTTCAGCTGAACATAATTAAAACATAATTAGGACATAGTAAATGACACTTAGACAAATTAACTAAAAACTATACATGACACATTAAAAATCGGCTAAGACCTAGACATCATAAAAACATGTAATAAACTAAGAAAAATTTAATTGAGCTAAGACACAATTAATTCAGCTAAGACAAAGCATATTAAAAACATGTAATAATATAAACAAATTTATAAGTTGTAGGAATTATTTAATTTATTCAAATATTAAAGTGATAAGCTGAAAATAATTATTTAAGCTCAATGAGCTGAAGTGAGCTCATGTGAGCTGAACCGAGTTGAATTCAGTTTGCACCAAAGTGCATGGCTTGCTCAAAGTTTGGGCCTGAGCTTGTCCTTCGCCTTCAGGTTGAAATTCATTCCACAAATGACTCGTTAGAGTTGCCATAGCCTCATGCATTTGCTTAGCTCGAGCGCGAGTCATAGGACCTTTCAGAAACTTGAGAGCATCGGTATTCGAATTTGAGGTTACCCCGGGTGCGCTCACATCATCCCCCTCTTCAAAGCGACTTGTCCTCAAGTATAGCCGCTTGTTCTCTCCAAAACTTACATTCTTATATGAGGAAGTGAATGGCCTTTCATAAACCTGTCCATATAGAATCTCCAAAATCGGCAATAAGTTAGGCATATAAATCAAACCAAAAAGTTTGGAGATAATACCATCTAATTGATCCGAACATGTATAACGCATACAGCCAAGTGGATTTGACAATCCAACATCACGAAAAATCTTACCCAAAAGTTTTATACGAAATGTAAACACACTTAACTTCATCGATCATTGTCCAAGCAAACAAACTCCTTACCGCAGCTTAATGAACACAAATTTTCATTACAAACAAATAAATGGAACATTCCTTTTGGTTCATGATTCAGACAATAATACCTTGCAATGGATGTTGAATGATTGGCTTACCAACAATTGCATCAACAATTTCACCATCCAAAATAGGTAAACAATTATTAATCAAAGAATGGTAGTTATTTTCAACAAAGCGCAAAACCTTTGCAAAATTCAATTTGTGAACAAAATCTTCACTTGGAACCCAATGGAGCTATTTAGGAATTTGAAGTATCTCACCTTGCTTACCATTAGAGATGAAAAGATGAGGATCGGTTTTACCTTGTTCCTTTAGCACAAACTTTCTCTCCTTGGCAAGGTAATGTAATCGAAGCTCCTTTGTGTGATTAACTTGAAATGAATAAGAATCATGAAAGCATCAGTTAATTAAAACACCTTTCTTTTTCTCACTCAATTTTCTTTCACTTTCTTTTTCTTTTTCTTTTCTTTTTTCATCAATCTTATTTTCTCCTCCACTCGAATTCTTTTCACTCGATTTTTCCTCTTTTCTCCCTTTTGAATCTTTTGTCTTTTGTTTCAATCTCTCCATGGATTGTCTCAAGCATTGTTGATTTTCCAAAACTTGTTGCGGAGATAGAGGTGCGAAAGTGACATTTTTGCCTTGGTGCTTGAACGAATATTGGTTGGTGAATTCGTTGTGTTTGACTCGCCGATCAAACTGCCATGGCCTTCCAAGCAGTAGATGCCCCGCTGCATAGGCACCACATCACAAAGGACTTCGTCTTGGTATTTCCCGATTGAAAATGGAATCAATGCTTGCTTAGTCACCTTTAATTCGACACCCTCATTGAGCCATTGTAGCTTATACGGCCTTGGGTGTTTAGTAGTCTGCAGAGATAACTTTTTGACAATGAGTGTGCTTGCGACATTTGTGCAACTCCCGCCATCGGTTACAACGTTGCACACCTTTCCTTGAACAAGACAACGAGTATGAAACAAATTCTCTCGTTGGGGCTCACTTGTAGTGCTTTATGCATTAAGGCTTCGTTTAACAACAAGTATCTCACCTTCAATAGAAAATTCTACCTCATCTTCATTTTAGACGGGTTTTCATTGTCATCTTCGTTCTTGTCTACTTCTTCCTCTGATTCAATTTCACCGTTAGGAAGCATCACCATTGTGTTGCAGTTTGGGCATTGGCTCGCTATGTGCCCTCTTCCTTGGCATTTAAAGCACTTAATGTCTCGGGATCGGGTTTGAACATTTTCGATGGCCTTACCTTTGCTAGATTCGGCCAAGGACTTAGTGGACTTCACAGGCACTACGGGTTCTTTTGTTTGATTCCCCGAGGCATTCTTGCTGGGGCTTTAGTTCCACTTAGGTGCATTCGAAGTTGAATAACCACGAACAGCTCCTTTCTTTTTGAGTTACTTTTCAACTTTGATCTCTATATGCACCATGTCGACGATCTCTACATAGTGTTGCAACTCGACAATGTTGGCTATCTCACGGTTGAGTCTAGCCAAGAATCACACCATAGTCGCCTCACAATCTTCTTGCACATCCGTGCGAATCATAGCAACTTACATGTCCTTGTAGTAGTCCTCCACACTTCTTGTCCCTTGGGTGAGATTTTGGAGCTTTTGATACAACTCTCGATGTTAATAAGATAGAATAAATTGGCGTCGCATTACAGCCTTCATCTCAGCCCAAGTGTTGATAGGACGCTCGCCATTTCGTCTTTGGCTTGTTGTGAGTTGGTCCCACCAAATCATTGTGTAGGCAGAGAACTCGATAGCCGCCAACTTAACTTTCTTCACCTCGGAATAGTTGTAGCATTCGAACATGAGTTTGATCTTTCTCTCCCACTCGAGATAAGCCTCGGGATCTGATCGGCCTTGGAACGGAGGGATGGATAACTTGATGCTTTTAAGGTCGTCATCAAATCTTTGTTTATCTCGTTGGCCTTGGTTGCGTCGGCCTCTCCTCCGAACACTTACATTTGAACCTTGATCTGTAATGCCCTGAATTTTTGGGCCTAGTAGAATTGGGCCTATTGGGCCTTGGGCATGAGAGTGTGTAAAATTTTTGGAGAACAAGAGAACGACACTAATGCAAGTTGGACCTATTAGGTGAGTGTTTTAGAAGGTTAGGGGGCATCCATGAGGTCTTGGGTTTAAACCTGGGCTTTAGGGCTATGTGGGGCCAATGGGCCCATGGGTGTAGAGTAGCAGAGGTGCGAGGTTCAAGTCCTGGGATAAGCAAGAGTGTTTATTTTGGGCCCAATCGGATAAGTTGTGTGATTGTGTAGTAAATATTGGATTCTTATTATGTGTGGACTATGTGAATCTCATATCGTGGAGAGCTTACAGCGTGGCTAGATTTGGGCTAAATGGGTCACACGATAAGTTGTGTGATTGTGTAGTAAATATTGTAGGCCTATTAGATTTGGGCTAAAGAATGGGCCATAGTCCCATTCGCATCATTATCTCTAGTAGAATACTCCCCGTTTGTAAAATTACAGAAATACCCTCAATTTGCAAAAAATATCAAAATACTCTCAGTTTACAAAATTATCGAAATACCCCTAGTTTACGAAATTACCGAAATACCTCCAGTTTATGAAATTATCAAAATACCCTCGGTTTGTAAAATTACCAAAATACCCTCGATTTGTAAAATTACTTAAATACCCCAGATTTGTAAAATTACTGAAATACCCCCAATTTATGAAATTATCGAAATACCCTCGATTTGCAAAATTATTGAAATACCTCTGGTTTGTAAAATTACTGAAATACCCCTATTTACGAGATTACTGAAATACCCCCGATTTATGAAATTACTAAAATACCTTTGGTTTACAAAATTACTAAAATACCCTTAGTTTACAAAATTACTGAAATACCCTCGACTTACAAAATTACTGAAATATCCTCGACTTGTAAAATTATCAAAATACTCCAGTTTGTAGCATTACCGAAATACCCTTTAGGGTAGAATTACCGAAATACCCTTGAAGGGTAGGATTACCGAAATACCCTTATAGGGTAAGATGACTATTTTGCCCTTGTGGGTAAATGACTAACTTAGGCTATGAGTTGACTAATTTAACTGTGGTTGTATGACTGATATGCTTTTATTACATGTTTAAATGATTGTTAATGAGCATGGCCATTTTGTATACACGTGTAATGATTAAGCATGACATGCACGACATATTGCATGGGGTTGGGACATTGATACGGAGGAAGTTCTGATAGGGTCGCACGGGTCGCATGACAACTGTGGATCCAGTATTGATCTGATAGGGTCGCATGAATCGCATGACGACTGTGGATCCAGTATTGATATGTTAAGGTCGCACAAGTCGCATGACGACTGTGGACCAATGGACGGCTTAAAGCCGCGTAATCTGATTATGCCTCTATGCCAACCTCAATATGGCTCTGTGCCATCTTGATTATGGCTTTGTGCCAGTCGTACTTACCCGTGGCTATGTGCCTAACATATATATCGATGACTCTGTGTCGATCATATTTATGCAAGGCTGTGTGCCGATTATATTACCATCGCTGATGCCTATGTGCCAAACTTATTACAGTTATCGATAGCTTTGTGCCATCCTGATTATGGTTTATAACCATTCTATTTATGGCTTTTGGCCGTTTCATAATATGACGTTGCTTTAATATATATGGCTTTCACTATTTCGCCCACCAAGACCGAGCCGTTTTATTGACTTAGTGCCACAGCCAGTGCTAAGATTGATGAGCTGGCTAGGTGGGTGACTTGGTCCCCACATGGTGTGTTGGTTGATACGGGTGGTGTTCTGGCTGGACTGGGTTGGGTTGCATCTCTATTCTGCATTGTTATGATTTTGGGCTTAGGCCCAATCTGTTACCGTATAAGGCTAAAGCCTAGACAGATCTGTTACTGAATAGGGCTTGGGCCCAAACTGTTAGGGGATTACGCACTGAGTTTTCATAAACTTACCCCGTTTTTAACTGTGCAGGTAATCCCCAGCCTCAGAGGATTTGGAGCTGCAAGGGACTCAGAGAAGACCACACTGCTTATGCTTGCTGTTTTGATTATTTACTTTTAAATATTTTGATTTGGGTTGTAATAAGGCCTCTCTATTTTAACTTATTATTTGTGAGATTTATTTATGATGTTTTCTAACTGCTAAAAGTGGAATACTATTTCTAAAATGATAACTGTCT
Source organism: Gossypium rotundifolium (assembly GCA_025506655.1). Classification (NCBI taxonomy): domain Eukaryota; kingdom Viridiplantae; phylum Streptophyta; class Magnoliopsida; order Malvales; family Malvaceae; genus Gossypium; species Gossypium rotundifolium. Next base: position 38,525,695 of record CP106726.1, read on the forward strand.
TCAAAACACTAGGTTTTCGCAACATTTTCGAAATGCTTGTGCAATTCAATTTTTAAACATCACATTTTTGAAATGGGTTCGCGATTTAATCTTTTTCGTAAATTGTTTAAATATGCTTTCGCAATAGGTTTTAAAAGTAATTATGTTTTCAAGTGAATAGCAATTGCTTAAGTGCTTTGAGTTTTAACAAAGAGGCTTTAACTCTCAAACAAGTTTTAACAACAAGAAATATGGTTTTGAAAAATAGTTCCATGTGATGCGCCAGATTCGGGCCTAACTTCTAGGCCGGGTTTAGGGTGTTACATGATCACTTTCGGGATCACTTGGCTCGGATAAGTCATCGTCTCGATCTAGTTTTTGTCCTCGATTTCTCGGGGGACTTAAGGGAGTCCTTTCCCATTAGGCTCGTCCTTCCTTATGATCGAGTCTTTCGTGAATCGGTTCTAACTTTTGGTCAAATAGACACTCGACTTCGCGTAACAAAGCTTGTAAATTCAAATCCGAGACGTTCCGAATAGGTTGCCTTTCCACCATGTTCCTTTCGGGACTTCGAGACATAGATTATTAAAAACCTCACTACAAATACTCATAGTTCACTCGTAAAAGAAAAAAAAAGGTTCACTCCACACGTGTTTATGCTCTCTTTAATAGGCTTTTTCTTCTCTCAAATTATCTCACTCTCTCTTTCCTTTTACTGCTCTTCTCACTCTCGTAATTTTTGTATTTTGTCTCGTATGAACTTATTAGCGGCTTTGGCATTAGCTTCAAATTGGTTACAAGGGAAAATGATGTTACGGGTGTAGGTAGGCTGAACAAAAATAAAATCGGGTTGAGTGTGGCATTGGGGGTAGAGGAATTGGGGGTAGAAAAACAACCTTTAATGATCGGGAATGGAAAATATGGAATGTGAACAAAATTTGCAAGAACTTCACTTTTTTTTATAATTTCGTAAAATTTTTTTTAATATTTCAATACAATATGTTGATTACACAAAATAATAAAATACAACTTGAAAAAAAAAATTCTCTACCAACCTATTCTGGGATTGTCTCGTACGTCGGCGCTCTTCGTTTGCAAGCTCTGATACCAAATGATGCGAGACGGCCCGGGTTTATTCGAGTCGCTTCACGAAGTGTTGGATCATCGACGAGGAGAGTCATTCACAAAAACCTTCAATTCGATTTAATAGGTTAAATAGCTAAGTGTTGAAGAAAAGGGTTCAAAGATGGCTATTTGGTGTTGGTAGGTTCGACTTAGGACAGAAATGAAAGATAGATGGATTTGAGATGGACCCGATTTAGTTGAAAATAATAAGCATACAAGATAGGTAATTGGGATAAATTATTCGGGATGGAAAAACGAAGTTAAACTTCAAAATGATTCAACACTAAAAAGTGTCACCCGATTTCTACATTATTTAAGGTGGAATTATGAAATAGGAAGTGGATTGAACGCCACACCGGGTTACGGTGATAAGTTAAGAAACAAGTCAGAAGACTCCACTAGCACGCTAGATAAGTAAACAAGACTTGTACGAAAATAAAAGAGGAGTTTAACTCACTTGAGAACAAAATGTTCATTCAGAAATTTGGCAAAAAGTCCTTTTACAATAGAAATAACAAAGAATTTATAGCACTTAGCTAGGTAGCCGAATGACCTAATCAAAAGCTTAATAGCTAAGCAAAATCTAGGCTAGAATAAACTAGAAAATTTTGGAAACAAAGACTTAAATTGCTGTAGCTAAATTCAGCTGAATGGAGCTCATTGAACGGCATTCTAGAAGGAAGATGATCAGCTTGCATGAATGTGGCACTTTCATGGATGCATTGCACAAGTCTAGATTCGGTGATGGGGGTTTTATGACTCATTTAAATTGCACTCTTTGGCTGAAAAATTACCAGCATTAAAGTGAGTCTATGAACCGCAAATGATGTCTGAATGACCAATTTTGATGAGTCTTTCGCATGTGAACATGTCCAGCCGAATGGACATGGGTGTGAACACCAAATGTGAAAGGGAATATGCTGCTTTGGGGAAAGGATCGGCCAAGCCTTGGGGAGTTAATGGCTAGACATCCTTTGGCCGAATGGGTGCCTTGGGGAGCCAAAAGTGATCAGCTTAAATGCCTTGCACCAGCTGAATATGCACCTTCCAAATACATTGAATCTTCATGCATGCACCTTCTTAAATTGTCCTCCAATATTCGACTGTACCTATTAAAGATAAAAACTCATATTAATTCATACTAATTTCAGCTGAACATAATTAAAACATAATTAGGACATAGTAAATGACACTTAGACAAATTAAATAAAAACTATACATGACACATTAAAAATCGGCTAAGACCTAGACATCATAAAAACATGTAATAAACTAAGACAAATTTAATTAAGCTAAGACACAATTAATTCAGTGAAGACAAAGCATATTAAAAACATGTAATAATATAAACAAATTTATAAGTTGTAGGAATTATTTAATTTATTCAAATATTAAAGTGATAAGCTGAAAATAATTATTTGAGCTCACTGAGCTGAAGTGAGCTCATGTGAGCTGAAGTGAGCTCATGTGAGCTGAATCGAGCTGAATTCGGTTTGCACCAAAGTGTACAGCTTGCTCAAAGTTTGGGCCCTAGCTTTTCTTTCGCCTTCGGGTTGAAATTCATTCCATAAATGACTCGTTAGAGCTGCCACGGCCTCGTGCACTTGCTTAGCTCGAGCGCGAGTCATAGGACCTTTCAGAAACTTGAGAGTATCAAAATTCGAATTTGAGGTCACCTCGGGTGCGATCATTATAAGGGCCAATTTGGAAAACAGCTTCACTAATTTTCTCCTCAGAAACCTCGTTTATTAGTTGCTCATTCATATATCTCATCACCAAATTTGGAACCCCTTCTAACACTTTTTCAACATTATAACACCCTTTAGATGCAAATAATTTTTAGTAAAACTCCACAAACTTATTAATAATAACCCTCTAATCCTCAATCCAACCAAATTCTCTTTTTTTTTTCCAAATTTTATTGTGTTGCCTCATCTATTTAGTAATTTGGTGAAAAAATATAGTAACTTTATCTTCAAATTTTAGCCCATCCCTCTTAGCCCTTTAGAACCAATAAACCTTTTCTCTTTCACTAGCCTCTTTAATTTTTTTTCCATTTAGCTCAAAAAGTTTTTCCTTTTCATCTGTATCATAATAATATCCCTAGTACACTCATTAATCATTTCTATAAACACTTTCTACCTACTCCATTCCCTCAATGTATTCCTACATTTCCTCAATTTTTCACTAAACTAGATTGCCATCTATTACTTGGATTGCCATTCCAGCTTTCTTCCACCTCATTCTCACAATCTCCAAAACTTAGCCCGTTGCTTTAAATGTAAATATTCTTGGAGCCTTTATATCCTTGTAGTCAGAATTCACCACCAAAGGAGAATGGTCTGATTTAATATCTGGGAGGACAAAAGTTACAACATTTAGAAATAAAAATTTTTAATCCACATTCACCAAAATTCTATCCAATCTTTCTTTCACAACACCATTTTCTCTAGTCCTGTAACACCCCATACCCGAGTCCGAGGCCTAGACCGGTATGAGACATTACTATACTAGAACTTGCTTAATCATGAAATTATGGGCCATAAAATTTTGTTCCCGATTAAAAACCTTTCTCTCTCAAACGATTCATACATCTCATGGGCCTACGAGGCCTTAAACTCATGTTCAAAAACTTTCAAAACTTAATCGAAAAACCTTTCTTGGAAGGGGGGTCACACGCCCATGTGGTTTGAGGCACGCCCGTGTACCCCTAGACACGCCTATGTCCTCCAACCGTGGGGAGTTACTGACTATACTCACACGGCGTTGACACGCCTGTGCCTTCTACCTGTGTGAAGTTACTGACTAATTTCACACGGCCATGACACTCCCGTGGGCTTAGACCGTGTGCTAACCCTTGATATACTAACTAAATTAACACGGTCTGGATACACGCCCATGTCCAAACCGTGTGTACTTCACGGCATACACACACGGCCGTAGGATTTGCCTGTGGCCTATTCTGAATAATAATACTAAGGTGCAGGGTTAACACGGCCTAGACACATGCCCGTGCGTCCAACCGTGCTGGCACTTAGGGCTATTTACCAAGCCATTTGCCACCCTGAGATTAGGATCAATCCAATACATTTTTCGTAAATAATAATACATACTACATTGACCTCAATAAACCTACGTACATAGGCAATTCTGGCCAGTCAAATAGTCAATACAAAAGAATAATTAAAAGGGGCATATACCTCATTAATATTATCTTTATTTCAAAAAGAAGAGTTTGCCAAACATTTGCCTGAATCAAGAACCCATTACAAAATGATTTGCCACCAACACTTTAACTAACAATTACAACTTGACAAAACACCCTAGTCCTATACATGCCATATTCAAAACAAGTCTAAAATTGTTATACCAAAGTGTTGTTGATAGTGTGATTTCCAAACCCTTGCGTCTACGATCTTCGAGCTATCTTGGCAATACTATAAGAAAGAAGGGCGGTGAAAAAGGTGTAAGCGAAAAGCTTAGTAAGTTGCATGGAAATAATTAGAAATCGTAATCTTCATAAAAGAATAATTCATCCATAACATTAATTAATCATACACAAGTCAAGACTTCTTGACAATACTTACTTACACTCGCCCTTATCTAACATTTACCGAAACACATATAGAGCCAATATCTAGTGACTCATTCATTAGCACTTGTATTCATTCACATTTCTACTTTTAAATTCATCTGCTTATTCCACCATACAATGGAGCCTCCTTTAGGTATAGATGCCATGTCCCGGACATGGTCTTATAGGGAATTACCTCTATGTGTTAATTCCATATCTCGGATATGGTCTTATACCTACTCTTGTCTCAATGCCAGTGCCATGTTCCAAACATGGTCTTACACTAGCACTAATAATATGGCCGATGCCATGTCCCAGACATGGTCTTACTCTGACCCTCATAATATGGCCGATGCAATGTCCCAGACATAGTCTTACTCTGACCCTCAAAATATGTGATAGTATTTTTCGTATTCATCATAATCCATTATGACTTCATTATCATATTCACAAAAGTTTCTCAACTTATTGAAGTATCATGCATCAATATGACATCAAGCATTCTCAATTATGCTAATATAATGTTGCAATAAATCACATACAACTTACCTCGTTTTCAAAATGAGTTAGTTCTTCGGTTTAGTCCACGACTTTATCCATTCCATGATTGAGGTGAATTATCGTCTCCTCTTGCTCTATAATAGCAAATTAGCTCATTTTAATCATTTTATTAATATAAGCATCTCAATAATCCTACTTAGGCAAAATTACCATTTTACCCCTAAATTTTGGCAAAATTACTATTTTGCCCCTAGGCTCAGAAATTAATTCTAATCATATTTTTATCTTCAACAAGCCTAGGCAAACATTTAATGCTTTTAAAGCTATCATCAACAATCAATATTTCACATACTTACTACCAAGTTCATAACCTTTTCATTAAGGTCCTATTTAGTGTCCTCATGCCAACACCCTTTTTAAAAGTTGTTCATCTAACAACTAAGACTCAAGTTCTTCCTTAAAAATGCAACAAACAGCTAAAGTAGCTCTCATGGTAAAACTCTAAGCCTTTCACAACATTGCACAATAGTCCCCTCATTTGAAAGCTTAAGCTCTAGGGACCTCAAAAGTACAATTATTTTCAAGAAAAGTTCACTAGAACACTTACTTGAATAGATGAGAGTTTGCTGAAATTTTTGAAGGTTTCTACCCCTTATTTGCTGCAAATTTCCGGTGGAAGATGATAGGAGAAAAAGATGATAACTTTTCTCTCCTTATTCTATTATTAAAAGTCAAATTAGTTCACCTACTACTACTAACTTTGAAACTAATTGACAATTTTGTCTCCCATGCTCTTTTATGGCCAGACAAGCCTCTTTCAAAGGCTAAATTGCCTTTTAAATACCCCCATTTAACAATCCATAGTCATTTGGTACTCTTAGCATATAAAATGAAACTTTCACACTTTATGCGATTTAGTCCTTTTTCGCAAATTAAACACGAAAACATTAAAATTAAAATACCAAAATTTAATGCTCATATGCTATCATGATCTAACTCATAATATATCATGAAAATAATTTCTTCGATCTAGAAATAGTGATCCTGAGATCACTATTCGACTAGCCCCTAAATCAGTTTATAATTCTCCCTTAAGGATTTTCGTCCTCAAAATCTTACCAAATGAAAAGATTGGGGTATTGATTTCTCATCGCTTCTCGGACTCCCATGTAGCCTCTTCTATTCTGTGCCTTTGCCATAGGACTTTCACTAGGGCTATGCTTTTATTTCTTAACTGCTTGATTTCATGGGCCAATATTTTAACCGGTTCTTCACCATAAGTCAAATCTGCAGTTGGTTCTATAACATGTGAAGGGTCTGAACGATATTGGCGCAAAATAGACAAATGGAAGACATCGTGAATCTTTTCTAACTTAGGCAGCAAAGCTAGCCGATAAGCTATCGGTCCTATCCTTTCGATAACTTCATAAGGTCCAATAAAGTGCGGACTCAATTTGCCCTTTCGACCAAATCTGAGGACTTTCCTCCAAGGCGATACTTTCAAAAACACTTTATCACCCACTTCATATTCTATCTCTTTTCTCTTTAAATTTGAATAAGACTTCTGTCTATCTAAGGCGGCTTTCAGACAGTTACAAATCACTTCTACTTTCTCTTTAGTTTCCTTAACAAAATCGACCCCGTGTATCTATTTTTCTTTGAGTTCTAACCAATACAAAGGTGTTCGACACTTACGTCCATACAATGCCTCATAAGGCGCCATATTCAAACTTGACTGAAAACTGTTGTTGTAGGTGAATTCCACCAATGGTAAGTATTTCTGCCAACTACCATGGAATTCTAAAACACAACATCTAAGCATGTCTTCTAGTATCTGAACTGCTCTCTCTGACTGCCCATCGGTTTGGGGATGAAAGGCAGTACTAAAACTCAATTTCGTGCCCAAAGCTTCTTGCAGCTTTTTCCAAAATCGTGACGCGAATCTCGGATCTCTATCTGGAATGATTGAAAAAGGTATACCATGAAGTCTTACTATCTTAGACATGTATAAGTCTGCCAATTTATCGAGTGAGTAGTCGACTGGTACTGGTATAAAGTGGGCCGACTTAGTGAGTCTATCGACTACTACTCATACTACATCTTTCTTCTTGGGAGTCAACGGTAAACCCGTCACGAAATCTATAGTAACACGGTCCCACTTCCACTTAGGAACCATAATAGGCTGAAGTAAACCCGAAGCTACTTGATGTTTGGCCTTCACTTGTTGACAAATCAGGCATTTTGATACAAATTCAGAAATATCTTTCTTCATACCTCACCACCAGTACCATTTCTTCAAATCTTGGTACATCTTCGTACTGTCTGGATGCACATTCAAACATCCGTTATGTGCTTCTTGCAAAATTTTACGAATAAGCTCATCATTCCTGGGTACACAGACCCTATCTCGAAATGTTAGACATCCATCTGAATTTATTAGAAAGTCTGACTCAACGTTCGACTCACATACAATTCTTTTGGTTTGCAAACTGCTATCATCCTTCTGAGCTTCGCAAATCTCTTGAAGGAGTAATGGTTTAGCCCTCAACTTGACTAATATGGATCTATCCTCTAACAAGGTCATATGGGTGTTCATAGCTTTTAGTGCAAACAATGATTTTCTGCTCAAAGCATCGGCGACTACATTTGCCTTTCCTGGATGGTAGTCAATTAATAGCTCATAGTCTTTAATCAATTCTAACCATCTTCGTTGCCTCAAATTTAGTTCCTTCTAAGTCATCAAATATTTTAGGTTTTGTGGTCAGTAAAAACCCGACACTTTTCACCGTATAAATGATGCCTCCAAATTTTTAATGCAAACATGATTGCAGCCAACTCTAAATCATGAGTCGGGTAGTTCTTCTCGTGCGGCTTTTAAGCGCTCAGAGGCGTATGCAATCACTTTACCCTCTTGCATAGTACACACCTAAACCGCTCAAGGATGCGACTATAAACCATGAATTCTCTTCGCTCAAAGTTGCACCAAAAAAGAGCCTCGACCAATGCATGTCTTCAATTTCTCGAAACTCTGTTGACATTTTTTTGTCCAAACGAATTTCACATCTTTCTGCAGAAGTCTTGTCATTGGCGTGGCTATCATGGAAAACCCCTTGACAAAACGTCTGTAATAGCCAGCTAGGCCTAGAAAACTCCTTACTTCAGTTATATTTCTTGATGGTTCCCACTTAACAATTGCCAAAATTTTACTCGGGATGACTCTTATCCTATCTCCCGAGACAATATGCCCTAAAATCCCACTTCCTTAAGCTAAAATTCGCTCTTACTGAATTTGGCATACAATTGTTTTTCTCTCAAAACTTGTAGAACCATACTCAAATGTTCTGCATGATCATTCTCATCTTGAGAGTAGATCAATATGTCATCGATGAAGACCACAACAAATCTATCCAAATATGGTCAAAAAATGCGATTCATCAAATCCATGAAGATCGTGGGGGCATTAGTTAGTCCAAAAGGCATGACCACAAACTCATAGTGGCCGTACCTAGTCCTAAACACGATTTTTGGTATGTCCGAGTCCTTGACTCTCAATTGATAATACCCTGACCTTAGATCTATCTTACAAAATACTGTAGCTCCCTTCAATTGGTCAAATAGATCGTCGATCCTCAGTAGTGGATACTTATTCTTCACTGTCGCCTTATTGAGTTGTCGATAATCTATACATAGTCTCATGGATCCATCTTTCTTCTTCACGAATAGAATGGGAGTGCCCCATGGAGAAAAAATTGACCTCACGAAACCCTTATCCATTAATTCTTGCAATTGTGCTTTTAGCTCTTTTAGTTCAGCTGGAGCCATTCTATACGGAGTAATAGAAATAGGGGCAGTACCCGGAACTAGATCAATTCTGAATTCAATCTCTCTCTCTGGAGGTAGTCCTGGCAACTCTTCTGGAAAAAATCTATGCATTCACATACTATGGATACTAACTCAATTTTTGATCCGATTTCTTTAGTGTTCAGCACGAAGGTAAGATAAGCCTCATACCCCTTCCTTAGGTATCTCTGAGCTGACATGGTTGATATCACGGTTGGTGACCCATCCGACTTATCTGATTCAACACAAATAAAATTACCATTTTCGTCTCTCAACTCAAACTGCTTCTTCCCACAATTCACAATTACTCCATGGGTAACTAACCAGTCCATCCCAAGAATGACGTCAAACTCATCAAATGGTAATAACATAAGATTAACTGGAAAGCAATGACCCTTAATCATCAAAGGGCACCCTTTGCAAACTCTATCAACCAACACACACTTGCCTAGGGGATTTGACACTCTTATAATGAACTCAATAGACTCTATAGGCATGCACATGCTAGAGACTAGTTTCAATTGATCAAACAGATCATCAATTCTCGACAACGGATACTTGTTCTTCACAGTTACCTTGTTAAGTTACCGATAATCTATGCATAATCTTATAAAACTATCTTTCTTCTTTACGAATAAAATGGGAGCACCCCACGGAGAAAACTCGGTCTTGCGAAACCTTTGTCTGTTAGTTCTTACAACTATACTTTCAACTCTTTCAATTCATTGGGGCCATTCTATATGGAGCAATAGAGATGGGGGCAGTACCCGATAGTACTCAGAGTTAACTCAATCCCGAATTCGATCTCTCTAGCCGGAGGTAACCCTGGCAATTCTTCCAGGAAAACATCTGAATACTCGCACACTATGGGTACCGGCTCAATTCTCAACTCAGTCTCTTTAGTATTTATCACAAAGGCAAAGTAAGTTTCATACCCCTTTCTTAAATACTTTTGAGTCAACAAGGATGACACCACTACTGGTGATCTATGTTGCTCGTCTGATTCAACACGAATAAAATCCCCATTTTCACATTTCAACTTAATAAACTTCTTTCAACAATTCATGATTACATCATGGGTAACTAACCAATTCATCCCAAGGATGACATCAAACTCATCAAACGGTAATAACATAAGATCAACTGAAAAGCAATGACCCCTAATTGTCAAAGGACAACCTTTGCATACTCTATCAACCAACACATACTTGCCTAGAGGATTAGAGACTCTTATTACAAATTCAGTAGACTCTATAGGCATACTCATGTTAGAGACTAATTTTATGTGTATAAAAGAGTGGGTAGATCCCAGATCAATTAAAGCTATAACACGAGTATTATGAAGAGAAAAGATACCCGTGATTACATCGGGGGAAGATGCTTCTTCACGAGCACGAACGGCATATGTCCTCGCCGGTGCTCTACCCTTGACTCTAGCAGCTTATTCTTTAGAAGGATTCCTACTTCCCATCTCCATTCCCAGGTTTCTCAAAGGTCTTTCTTTAGCGAAACTTCTCGATCTTGCACTCTGAAGCTTTTCTTTCCCGTCCACCTCGGGACAATCTCTAATATAGTGGTCTAAGGACCCACATCTGAAATAAGCTTTTTCATTAGCCCGACACTCACCAAAATGGTGTCTGCCACACTAGGAACATTCTTGTCTACTTGGTCGAACGTTGCCCACACTAGCAACTGATGTGGTTTACCCTTTCGATCCTAAAAACTGCTTGCCTTTACTTCGGTTTGAAAACCCCGTTGAAGCGACTGATCCAGTAGTGAAATCCTTTGATTTCTTGAATGAGGATTGGTGAGACTTGTTCAGTTGTCTCTTCCTCGAGTCACGAGACTCATACTCAGCTCTTCTCTTCTCTTTAGCCAACTCCTCGGCTTTACAGGCTCTATCCACCAACACTACAAACTCCCTTAATTCAAGAACTCCCACATATAGGCGGATATCTTCGTTCAATCCATCCTCGAATCTCTTGCACATGATGGCCTCAGTAGACACGCACTCTCTTGCATACTTGCTAAGCCTTACGAACTCCCGCTCATAGTTGGTCACTGATATATGGCCTTGCTTCAATTCTAGGAACTCCTTTCTTTTGTGGTCGATGAACCTCTGATTGATGTATTTCTTTCGGTATTCCTCTTGGAAGAATTCCCAACTAACACTCTCCCTTGGCATCACTGACACCAAGGTATTCCACCACTGATAGGTTGAATCTCTTAGGAGAGACACCGCACAATTTAAACACTCATCAGACGTGTAGGATAACTCATCAAATACCTGGACGGTATTCTCGAGCCAGAATTCTGCTTTCTTCGGGTCATCATCCTTATTTGCCCTAAATTCTTCGACTCCCAATTTTGGATCTTATCCACCGGAGGTTTTTCTCTTCTCACCACCTCAACCACTTGAGGGGCTACTGGAGCGAGTTGAGGTATAGGTGGGGGCGGAGGGGGCTGAGCGTTGGGATTTGCTTGGGTATACTCAGTATACCAGTTGCTCATCAAATGGAGAAAAGCTTCTCGAGCCTCATCTCTATGATCCAAAGTCTCGGGTCTACTATTAACTGGCGCGGTCCCTTGAGCGGGAGCCGGTACATTACTAGTAGCATTATCAGCTACAGTTCGGTCCGGATCCAAATCCATCTACTACAGAAAACACAATTTTATACGTTAAGAGTTATCACACTATCATTACTCCGACACCCTTACATATGGCATGTATAGCTAGACTCATACTCACATTACGTTAGTCCTAGAATCGACTGAATCGTAGCTCTGATACCACTAAATGTAACACCCCAAACCCAAGTTTGAGGCCTAGATCGGATATGAGACATTACTATACTAGAACTTGCTTAATCATGAAATTACGGGCCATAAAATTTTGTTCCCGATTAAGAACCTTTCTCTCTCAAATGATTTATACATCTCATGGGCCTACGAGGCCTTAAACTCATGTTCAGAAACTTTCGAAACTTAATTGAAAAACCTTTCTTGGAAGTAGGGGTCACACGCCCATGTGGTTTGAGGCACGCCCGTGTACCCCTAGACACACCTATGTCCTCCAACCGTGGGGAGTTACTGACTATACTCACATAGCCTTGACACGCCCGTGTCTTCTACATGTGTGGAGTTACTGACTAATTTCACACGACCATGAGACACCCGTGGGCTTAGACCGTGTGCTAACCCTTGATATACTGAATAAATTAACACGGTCTGGGCATACGCCCATGTCCAAATCGTGTGTATTACATGGCATACACACACGACCATGGGATTTGCCTGTGGCCTATTCTGAATAATAATACTAAGGTGCAGGGTTAACACGGCCTAGACACACGCCCGTACGTCCAACCGTGCTGGCACTTAGGGGCTATTTACCAAGCATTTGCCACCCTGAGATCAGGATCAATCCAATACATTTTTCGTAAATAATAATACATACTACATTGACCTCAATAAACCTACTTACATAGACAATTCTGGCCAGTCAAATAGTCAATACAAAAGAATAATTAAAAGGGGCATATACCTCATTAATATTATCTTTATTTCAAAAAGTAGAGTTTGCCAAACATTTTCCTGAATCAAGAACCCATTACAAAATGATTTTCCACCAACACTTTGACTAACAATTACAACAAGACAAAACACCCTAGTCCTATACATGCCATATTCAAAATAAGTCTAAAATTGTTATACCAAAGTGTTGTTGATAGTGTGATTTCTGAATCCCTACGTTTACGATCTTCGAGCTATCTTGGCAATACTATAAGAAAGAAGGGCAGTGAAAAAGGGGTAAGCGATAAGCTTAGTAAGTTGCATGGAAATAATTAAAAATCATAATCTTCATAAAAGAATAATTCATCCATAACATTAATTAATCGTACACAAGTCAAGACTTCTTGACAATACTTACTTACACTCGCCCTTATCTAACACTTACCGAAACACATATAGAGCCAATATCTAGTGACTCATTCATTAGCACTTGTATTCATTCACATTTCTACTTTTAAATTCATTTGCTTATTCCACCATACAATGGAGTCCCCTTTAGGTATAGATTCTATGTACCGGACATGGTCTTATAGGAATTACCTCTATGTGTTAATGCCATCTCAGATATGGTCTTATACCTGCTCTTGTCTCAATGCTGGTGCCATGTTCCAAACATGGTCTTACACTGGCACAAATAATATAGCCGATGCCATGTCCCAGACATGGTCTTATGTCCCAGACATGGTCTTACTTTGACCCTCATAATATGGCCGATGCCATGTCCCAGACGTGGTCTTACACTAGCACTAATAATATGGCCGATGCCATGTCCCAGACATGGTCTTACTCTGACCCTCATAATATGGCCGATGCCATGTCCCAAACATGGCCTTACACTGGCACTAATAATATGGCTAATGCCATGTCCCAGACATGGTCTTACTCTGACCCTCATAATATGGCCGATGCCATGTCCCAGACATGGTCTTACACTGACACTAATAATATGGCCGATGCCATGTCCCAGACATGGTCTTACTCTGACCCTCAAAATATGTGATAGCATTTTCGTATTCATCATAGTCCATTATGACTTCATTATCATATTCACAAAAGTTTCTCAACTCATTGAAGTATCCTGCATCAATATGACATCAAGCATTCTCAATTATGCTAATATGATGTTGCAATAGATCACATACAACTTGCCTCATTTTCAAAATGAGTTAGTTCTTCGGTTTAGTCCATGACTTTATCCTTTCCGCGATTGAGGTGAATTCTCGTCTCCTCTTGCTCTTTAATAGCAAATTAGCTCATTTTAATCATTTTATTAATATAAGCATCTCAATAATCCTACTTAGGCAAAATTACCATTTTACCCCTAGATTTTGGCAAAATGACCGTTTTGCCTCTAGGCTCAGAAATTAATTCTAATCACATTTTTATCTTCAACAAGCCTAGGTAAACATTTAATGCTCTTAAAGCTATCATCAACAGTCAATATTTCACATACTTACTACCAAGTTCATAACCTTTTCATTAAGGTCCTATTTAGTGTCTTCATGCTAACACCCTTTTTAAAAGTTGTTCATCTAATAACTAGACTCAAGTTCTTCCTTAAAAATGCAACAAACAACTAAAGTAGCTCTCATGGTAGAACTCTAAGCCTTTCACAACATTGCACAATAGTCCCCTCATTTGAAAGCTTAAGCTTTAGGGACCTCAAAAGTACAATTATTTTCAAAAAAAGTTCACTAGAACACTTACTTGAATAGATGAGAGTTTGCTAAAATTTTGAAGGTTTCTACCCCTTATTTGCTGAAAATTTTTGGTGGAAGATGATAGGAGAAAAAGATAATAACTTTTCTCTCCTTATTCTATTATTAAAAGTCAAATTAGTCCACCTACTACTACTAACTTTGACACTAATTGACAATTTTGTCTCCCATGCTCTCTTATGGCCAGCCAAGCCTTTTTCAAAGGCTAAATTGCCTTTTAAATACCCCCATTTAACAATCCATAGCCATTTGGTACTCTTAGCATATAGAATGGAACTTTCGCACTTTATGGGATTTAGTCCTTTTTCGCAAATTAAACACGAAAACATTAAAATTAAAATACCAAAATTTAATGCTCATATGCTATCATGCTCTAACTCATAATATATCATGAAAATAATTTCTCCAATCTCAAAATAGTGATCTCAAGATCACTATTATGACTATCCCCTAAATCGGGCTGTCACAAGTCCTAAGCCAAGTAAAGCTCCACCCTTTAAATGGAATCTACTCCAAATAATAAGAACTCATCATCTCTTTATCTTCAAACTTTAGCCCATCTCTCCTAGCCCTTTGGAAACAATAAACCTTTTCTCTTTCACTAGCCTCTTTAATTTTTTTTTTATTTACTCAAAAAGCTTTTCCTTTTCATCTGTATCACAACAATATCCCTATTACACTCATTAATCATATATATAAACACTTTATGCCTACTCCATTCCCTCAATGTGTTCCTACATTTCCTCAATTTTTTCACTAAACTAGATTGCCATCTATTACTTGGATTGCCATTCCATCTTTCTTCCACCTTCTCACAATCTCCAACACTTAGCCCATTGCTTTAAATTTAAATATTCTTGGAGCCTTTCTAGCCATGTAGTCAGAATTCACCACCAAAGGAGAATGATCTGATTTAATATCTGGGAGGACAAAAGTTACAACATTTAGAAATAAAAATTTTCAATCCACATTCACCAAAATTATATCAAATCATTCTGTCACAACACCATTTTCTCTAGTCCTAAGTCAAGTAAACCTCCACCCTTTAAAAGGAATCTACTCCAAATAATAAGAACTCATCATCTCCCTAAAACATTCAACTTTTTTTTTCTCCTTCCTTGCCCCAACTTCCATTTGATGATAGTTAGCCACGTCATTAAAATCCCCTATACAAGCCTATGCCCCTTGTATTCCCTTACTCTTCTCCTTTAAAATTCCCATACCATATTACTATCCTCAAAACTTGGCCCTTCATAAACACAAAAGAATACTGTTACATTCTCCAGTGGTTCTATTACAAACTGTAGTATCAATTACATTCTTATTATTGTGTCCAATATGCACATCTCAATTGATGTGAGACGGCCCAGGTAATCGAGTCATTCACAATTTTGCCCGATCATCTACGAGGAGAAGTTGAGTCTTCGGAAGAATAATAGAAAATATGGTGAATTATGCGGAAGCTTTGAATAGATTTTCTTTAGAATTTGATTTAAGTTAGGAATGGAGGTTGGTTAATAATGGAAACAAGATAGAAGTTAAGTAGGTAGGTTCACTAAGTAGATAGGATGAAGAATGGAGGTTTAGAAATGGCTCGGTTTAGTAAGAAATAACAAAGATAGATAAAGTGTAGGATAATCGGTGGAGATGGAGAAACGAGCTTAAACATGAGAAATGATTCAACACTATATCGTAGTGTCACCCCAGTTTCTATTTGGTTTAAGGTGGAATTACGGAATTATAGGAGGGTTGAACAGCATACTGGTTCGGTGATAAGTTCAAAAGAATCTATTGACGCCACAAGCATGCTTGATAAGTCAAATCGAAACTGATACGAATAAACAGAGGAGATAACTTACTCTAGAACAAAAGTTCATATAATTTGCCAAAAGTTTTTTTTACAAATGAAATTCAACAACTATTTATAGTGTTGCATGGCTAGCCAAATAGCCTAATTAAAACCTTAATAGCTAAGTTAAATGAAACTAGTTTAATCTAGAAAATTCTAGAATTAATGTATTAAATTGGGGTGGCTGAATTCAGCTGACGGAAGCTCTTTGGACGGCATTCTAGAAGGCTGAATGAACTTGGAGCTTTTGCATGGTTCATAGCACAAGTCTAGGTTCGGCCAAGCTTAATTAAACTCCTTTGCAACTTTTGGCTGAAAAGATGCCAGCATTTAAGGATGGAGATGAATAGCCAAGAAGGTGTGAACAAAGAGTTTGAACAGCCTTTGTAATGTGAACAAGGTCAGCTGAATGGTCCTTGGTGTGGGTAGCTAGTGTGAATGCCATTGATAGCTCCTTGGGGAAAGAATCGGCCAAGAAACAAGCAATAAGTTGTTGGTCCTTGGTGTGCCGAATAGATGCTTTGAAGAGCCAAAAGTTAGCAGCCACCATGCATTGTACCAGCCAATCCATGAATCTCCCACATACATTGCACCTTAGATTCATGCACCTTGTTAAATGTCTCCCAAAGGTTTGGCTGCACCTATTAACAAGAAGAAAACACATTAAATCAAACCTATTTCATCTGAACATATTTAAACCATAATTTAGACACACTAACTAACATTTAGACACATTAAATAAAAAGATGCTAAGACACATTAAGTTTCAGATAAACTTGGACAACTTAAATTAAACCTAAGACAACATTCGGCTATAATAAATTACTTAGAACATATTTAAAAACTGTAATAAAATAACTAAATTAAATATTCAAGTTATTCAAATATTAATAAATAAGAAAATTTTAATTAAATAACTCAATAAGCTGGAATGAGCTCGAATGAGCTAATTTGAGCTGAATTGAGCTTGCACCAATGTGCATGGAGAGCTCATAGCTTGGACCCGAGCTAGTGCTTCGCCCTTGGGTTGAGTTTCATCCCATAATTGGCTCATAAGGGATGCCATGGCATCTTGCAATCTTTTGACCCGAGCTCGAGTCATAGGACCTTCAGGCATTACGAGAGTGTCAGACTTTAAATCTTTGGTTGCCCCAAGTTGGCTTACATCATCCCCTCTTTTTAGAACGACTTGCCCTCAAGTCGAGTCACCGGTTTGGTTGAGAACATTTCCTCACAATCAGCTCTATTCGAATGAATGAGGTGGATTCATTTTCATGTATCTGAAGAAACAACTCGATATCATCAAAGAGCAAAGATTCGTTTAGAGAACAAAGGGACGACGGACTTACCTTTGTCGAATGAAGAATAGAAGGATAGAAAACAATGGTTAAGTACATATGGAATCTTACCTTTCCGAATTGACTTACCAAGTTCTCTATTGATCGCAACGTTCGAAATATTTCAAATTTCACTCGATTATATATATTCAAACACTCAAACGTCAACCAACCAAGATTCAAAAAATAGTTTCTCAAACAATCATATGGAACAAGTATCGTTAGACCAAAACAAACAGGATCATAGATTTGGTTTAGGTGTTGCATATTTAAATTTGACAATGGCCAATGATTATTCACTTGTTCACCAAACTCATTGCCTTTACGAATTTCTTCATGTTTAGAACGAATCGACATTGAGTTTTCAGAAACCAAACCTTGTTCTCCTTTGGTCAAATGAGTTTTAGGAACGTTTTCTCGCATTACAAACCTTCTCTCCTCGGGAAGGTATTTCAAATAAAGCTCCTTAGAGCTATTTACCTGAAAAGAAGAGGAAACAAGTAGGCAATGGTTAAATAAAACTCCTTTCTTTTTCCCACTTTTTTCTTTTCACTTTCTTTTTCATTTTTTTCTCACTTTTATTTTCTTTTTCTTTTTCACTTTCTTTTTCTTTTGTTTTTTCATCACTCTTGTTTTCTTCAACTTTCGAACTATTTTCACTCGATATCTCCTCTTTCCTTTCTTTTGAATTTTTAATCTTTTCTTTCGAAGTCTCCATGGATTGCCTTAAGCGTTGCTGATCTTCCATCACTTGTTGCGGAGACAAGGGAGCCAAAATAATGTTTTTTCGTTGGTGCTTGAAAAAGTATTGATTAGCGAATCCATTGTGTTTGACTCGCCGGTCAAACTACCACGGTCTTCCAAGTAGTAGGTGGCCCACATGCATAGGCACAATATCACACAAGACCACGTCATGGTAAATTCCAATCGAAAATAGAATCAATGCTTGCTTCATCACCTTGAGTTCGACTCTTTCGTTGAGCCATTGCAACTTGTAAGGGCTCGGGTGCTTGATAGTTGGCAAGGACAATTTCTCGATCATAAGTGTGCTCGCGACATTTATGCAACTCCCACCATTGATTACAACACTGCACACTTTTCCTAAAACATGACAACAAGTCTAAAATAGATTTTCTCGTTGAGGCTCACTTACGGAGTTTTTCGCATTGAGACTTCGTTTGACAATGAGCATCTCGCCCTCAACAGCAAACTCTACTTCTTCTTCATTTTCGGATAGATGTTTGATTTCATCTTTGTTTTTGTCCACTTCATCTTTCGATTCAATCTCATCGTTTGGAAGCATGATCATCGTGTTACGATTTGGGCATTGACTCGCTATGTGTCCTTGGCCTTGGCACTTAAAACACTTAATGTCTCGTGATCGCGATTGGACAATTTTAGGGGTCTTACCTTTACTCGATTTGGCCATAGACTTGTTGGACTTCACGGCCATCGCGAGTTCCTTTGTATGGTTCATCGAAACATTCTTACTTGGGCCTTGGTTCCATTTGGGTACACTCGAAGTGGAATAGCCACATACGACTCCTTTCTTCTTGAGTTGTTTTTCAACTTTCATCACCATGTACACCATATCGACGATCTTCACATAGTGTTGCAATTCGACGACATTGGCTATGTCTCGATTTAATCCGGCCAAAAATTGCACCATGGTGGCCTCGCGATCTTTTTACACATCCGCGCGTATCATAGCCACTCCCATTTCCTTATAATAGTCTTATACGCTTCTCGTCCCTTGTGTGAGATTTTGGAGTTTTTGGTACAACTCCCAGTGGTAGTATGAAGCGATAAAACGTCGTCGCATTACAGCCTTCATCTCAGCCCATGATTGGATAGGACGCTCTCCATTTCGTCTTCAGCTAGTTGTAAGTTGGTCCCACCAAATCATTGCGTAGTAAGAGAATTTGATAGTGGTTAACTTGACCTTTTTCGTCTCAGAATAGTTATGACATTCAAAGATAGCTCGATCTTTTTCTCCCTCTCAAGGTAGGCCTCGGGATCCGATTAGCCTTGGAACAAAGGAATTGATAATTTGATACTTTCAAATCATCATCGAACCTCTCTCGGTCGCGTTGGCCTCGATTGCGGGGGCCTCTCCGTCGAACACTTGCATTTGAACCTTGATCACTTTCGTGATCACTTGGCTCGGAGAAATCATCTTCTTGGTCGGGTTACCGTCTTAGATTTCTCAGAGGGCTTACGGAGTTCTTCTTTATTGGGCTCGTCCTTCCACCTGATCCAGCCTTTCTTGGATCGGTCCCAACTTTTGATCAAACAGTCACTCGACTTTGCGTAGTAATGCTTGCAGATTTAAATTCGAAACATTTCGTACGGGTTGCCTTTTCGCCATGTTTCTTTTAGGACTACGGGACATGGACAAATTTAAAACCTCACTATAAAACTCACAAGAACACTCACAAGAAAAATAAATGCACTCCACTCGTGTTTCACTTGTATTAAGGCTTTTACTTTCTCTAATGCACCCACCACTCGTGCATTTTTTAGCTCGTCTTACTCTCGTAAATTCATAGTTCGTTTCAAGCAGACTTATTGCGGCTTAGAGAGTCAGCTTCAAAATAGGTTCAATGGATAGCGTTAGGGTGTATAGGGTAGGCTGAAAACAAAGAAAATAAAAATTGATATGTGGCATTGGGGTTTGAAGGAGTGGGGTAAAATGGTTTTCGTGATCGAGAATAGTAAAAAGATGGAAAAGAGAACAAACACAAATCTTGCAAAAATTTCCCGATCTTTCTTTTTTTTTTCTTTTTTTAAACTTCAATACACGAAATTAAATACAATAAGAACTTTAAAATACAACTTGAAATTTTTTTCCAACACTAACCTACTTTCAGCTTCTTCGATAAACGTCAGCGCTCCTTATTTTTGTAGCTCTGATACCAAATGATGTGAGACGGCCCGGGGTAATCAAGTCGTTCACGATTTTTCCCGATCATCTAGGAGGAGAAGTTGAGTCTTCGGAAGAATAATAGAAAATATGGTGAAGTATACGGAAGCTTTGAATAGATTTTCTTTAGAATTTGGTTTAAGTTAGGAATGGAGGTTGTTTAATGATAAAAACAAGATAGAAGTTAAGTAGGTAGGTTTGGCTAAGTAGATAGGATGAAGAATGGAGGTTTAGAAATGGCTCAGTTTTGTAAGAAATAACAAAGATAGATAAAGTGTAGGATAATCGATGGAGATGGAGAAATGAACTTAAACACGAGAAATGATTCAACACTATATCGTAGTGTCACCCCAGTTTCTATGTGGTTTAAGGTGGAATTACGAAATTATAGAAGGGTTGAACGCCACACCAGTTCAGTGATAAGTTCAGAAAGAATCGATTGACGCCACAAGAACGCTTGATAAGTCAAACCGAAACTTATAAAAATAAAGAGAGGAGATAACTCACTCTAGAACAAAAGTTCATGTAATTTGGAAAAAAAAATTTACAAATGAAATTCAACAACTATTTATAGTGTTGCATGGCTAGCCGAATAGCCTAATTAAAACCTTAATAGCTAAGTTAAATGAAACTAGTTTAATCAAGAAAATTCCAAAATTAAAGTATTAAATTGGGGTGGCTGAATTCGGCTAATGGAAGCTCTTTAGACAGCATTCTAGAAGGTTAAATGAACTTGGAGCTATTGCATGGTTCATGGCACAAGTCTAGGTTCGGCCAAGCTTAATTAAACTTCTTTAATTGTTGTAACTTTTGGCTGAAAAGATGCCAGCATTTAAGGATGGAGATGAATAGCCAAGAAGGTGTGAACAAGGAGTTTGAACAGCCTTTGTAATGTGAACAAGGTTAGCCGAATGGTCCTTGGTGTGGGCAGCTAGCGTGAACGCCATTGATAGCTCCTTGGGGAGAGAATCGACCAAGCAACAAGCATTAAGTTGCTGGTCCTTGGTGTGCCAAATAGATGCTTTGAAGAGCCAAAAGTTAGCAGCCATCATGCATTGTACCAGCCGATCCATGAATCTCTTACATACATTGCACCTTAGATTCATGCACCTTGTTAAATGTCTCCCAAAGGTTCAGCTGTACCTATTAACAAGAAGAAAGCACATTAAATCAAACCTACTTAAACTAAATATATTTAAACCATAATTTAGACACAATAATTAACATTTAGACACATTAAATAAAAAGATGCTAAGACACATTAAGTTTCGGCTAGGACATAGACACATTAAAAACTTATAATAAACTTGGACAACTTAAATTAAACCTAAGACAACATAAATTCGGCTACAATAAATTACTTAGGACATATTTAAAAACTGTAATAAAATAACTAAATTAAATATTCAATTTATTCAAATATTAATAAATGAGAAAATTTTAATTAAATAACTCAATAAGCTGGAATGAGCTCGAATGAGCTAATCTGAGCTGAATTGAGCTTGCACCAATGTGCATGGAGAGCTCATAGCTTGGACCCGAGCTGGTACTTAGCCCTTGGGTTGAGTTTCGTCCCATAATTGACTCGTACAAGCTGCCACGGCATCTTGCAATCTTTTGACCCGAGCTCGAGTCATAGGACCTTCGGGCATTACGAGAGAGTCGGACTTCAAATCTTGGGTTGTCCCAGGTTGGCTTACATTATCAATCCATTTTCCACCAAAGTACCATACCTCATTCAGTTCTTATAGGATCCACAATCCATACTACATCCATTCTAACTACCCTCTTAACTCTCTCCACCTTTTCTTTATTATTTTTACTCAATAAATAAAATAAAATCTAGATCATACTTTCTTCTCAACCTCCTCAAAACTTGAATTGTCAAGGCTGACCCAATACCTTGACAGTTCCAACTTATTATAATCATGATTATTCAGTGGCAGTTTGACGCCATTCGCCACCATCTGCCCATTCTTTTTCCACTAGAGACACATATAATCTTCATCAGAATTTTCATCATTTTTAACTTTTTCCAAACTCTCTTTCCTACTTCCCTTCCCTTTCTTCCCATTTTAGCCCATCTCTTTCCCCCTCTTTTAACAATAACTCTCTCTAATTTAGATTACACTACCTCATTAGTACTCATTAGTATCTCATTTTGGTTTAAATTCACAAAACCTACCTTCTTATTACCTTTTGAATTCTTATCAATTGATTCAATCACCTCCAAATTACTCTATTTTAAATTCAACCTATTGAATTATCTTGGCAATACAATCTCCTCCAACACAGTTTTAACCACCAACTCCCTTTTACTCTCTTCTCTATCTTTATCAGCATCCTCCTCACCTGAAAGCTCCAAAAAATAAGGACATTTACTCCCCTTTCCATCTTTTTTCTTCAAAATCAAATTGACAAACTTCAAACTTTTCTCCTTGCCCATTTTATTCATCCTTAGATTGCAACTAATTGATCAAAAGCTCATTACCAGGCCTTCTCTCTTTACTTCTACATCCTCATCAAATTCTCCTTGATAAAAACTAACTTCAACCATTACTCTCACTCCATAGCTACAACAACTACTACCCTTATCTTTATTACTAAAAAACTGCACATCAAATTTTGAACCCTTCCCATCTACTTTAGACCTTAAATCTTGCATTTATCTTAACACCTTCCCTCAATCTTGAAAAATCTCATCACCATTCTTATGACCCTTCATAGCATCTAATTACTCCCCCCCACATCAATTATATTCTTTTCTTTACCCAAGATCTTATCTATCCTAGTTTCTCCACCATTCCTTTCCCAGCTTGCTCCCTTTCACCCTTTCCTCTATTTAGAGCACCCTTTACCCCCTCCTCCTTCCAATCCAAACCTAAAGAATCATCACTAACCCCATCATTATTCCTTTCGTATCCTTTTTTTCACCTTTGAACCCCCAACACGTTGCATAGAAGCCCTTATGGATAGACCAAAAATTATCTTCCCTTCAAATTCACCATTCCCTTGATCCTAACAAAAAGAGTAATTGCTTTTAATAGGTATGAAAACAAGTCAAATACTTGTAATTTTAGAAAAATTTAAATTTAAATATAAATTCATAATTCATTTAATATTTTCATTAAATTTAAATATTATAATCAATATAAATATGAATTAATTAAATTATCATTGAATATTGAAATCCATTAATGCTCACATTTGATAAATATAAAAATATTTTTAAATGAAAATCTAAAAAGTAAAACGGATAATGAATTCATATATTTGAATTTAAAATCCACTATGTGCAATTAAAAATCTAGATATGGTTACATTACACACTCTTTAGTCTGTCTTTTGACAAGTTTTCTTTTGTTTTTTGCATTTGTTTTCGGTGTTTTATTTATTGGAGAAGTTTTGTTGAGTTTTGTGGTGAGTTCCATGGAGAATGATTTGGCTAACTTAAACCTGGTGGATGAGGAAGAAGAGGCTATTCAAGAGGACGTAGAGGGGGTTGCTCAGAACTTGTATCTCAGTTTGGTTGGTCGTTGTTTGACTAATAGCATAGTGCATTTTTCGTCATTACGAAATACTAAGGCCGCTCTATGGCATCCTATTCGGGGTATTTGTATTTTCAACTTAGGGGAAAGACGTGTTCTTTTTCAGTTCTTTCATGAAGTGGATATTCAAAGAGTTCTCGCGGGAACATCGTGGTTTTTCAATAACCATCTTTCTTTACTTCATCAGATTCAGTCAGGAGAGAACTCGCTTTCTGTTCCACTAGTAACATCCGAGTTCTGGGTCTAAGTTCATGATCTTACATCGGAGTTGATGACGGAGTCTATGGCCAAACAATTTGGGGATTTTCTGGGCCAATTTTTAGAGTATGACACGTCATTTTGGTTGATAAATTTCCAATCCTCTATGCGAATTCGAGTTCGGTTAGATGTCATTGCTCCCCTAAAATGAAAAAAGAAAGTTCTAGTTAGCTCTGATCGGACCTTTTATGCTCGTTTCCAATACGAAAAACTTAGTCTTTTTTTTTTTATCTGTGGAAAACTTGGACATGGTGAAAGTTTTTGCCCTGTTCGTACCAGAATTGGCCCATTAAAAATTGTTTTTAGATGGGATCTTTCTTTACGTACGGCAGCGATGAGGCGTTTTTTGTCGGTAAGCAAGGGGCTCCAAAAAGCGGATGGGACTGAAAGTAGTTTGTTGGAAAAGGGAAGAGAATGAATGGGTGAAAATTTAGGGAACACGAGTGATTTGAGGAATAACCGCAGGAATGATTTGGCAAAATTTTCATATCCAAATCTCATCCATTTAGGATATGGTCAATCAGCGCAAGTCAAGGAATTGACTACATAGAGTAACGTGGCAAACCAGGAAATTGTTGGGGTGGTGGCTGGACATGGGCCCATGGAATTTCAAATAGATGGGGAAAATAACCAGTTACATGCTTTGGAGGGCAAGAAATGACAGCGCATGTTACAAGAATCGAACCCACTATCAGTTATAACTTTTGATGGGGTTTTTAATGATTTATCGGCTGGCTCTACTAGACAGAGAAGTCAGGGGCAATGAAGCTCCTTAGTTGGAACTTTTGAGGTTTGGGGAGACCTCAAATTATTAACAGGCTTCGGAACAAACTTAGGGCCATTAATCCCCTTATTTTGTTTCTTATTGAAAAAATAAATTGAATTCTAAAAAATGGATTTAGTAAGACCAAAAGTGTGGTTACCCCAATGGCATTGATATTGGGGCTTTTGGTTAAAAGGGAGGTATATCCTTTGGATGGAAAGGTAATGCTTTGGTGTAGCTTAGAAGTTATTCATGTTTTCATGTGGATGCGGATATTCATGATCCTGACATTAGTGAGAATGGAGGGTTACTGGTTTCTATGGTAATCCGAAAGAATGTTATCGTCGAGAATCTTGGGATTTGCTTTGGTTGTTGGGGCATGACCAATCAGCCCATTGGCTTATGATTGGAGACTTTAATGAAATAACAAGTTCTTTTGAGAAAAATGGGGGTCACCTTCGAGCAGAAAGACAAATGGCTGCTTTTCAACTTGCGTTGGAAGATTTCTCTCTTCATGATTTGGGATACATTGGTAGAAGGTTCACTTGGGAGTGGGGAAGATTTTGTCTACAAACATACGGGAAAGATTGGATCGGCGTGTTGCTAATTCAGAATGGATGCATATTTTTCCAGGTTGTACGATTGAACATCTGAATCATTCGATTTCGAACCATTGTCCGATTCTCTTGGATACTTTGGACAAGTTGCGACATGAGAAAAGAAGTGGAACAAAATCCTTCCGTTTTGAAGCTCAATGGTGTATGGATTGCTTTTTTGATAAGATTGTTAGGCAGGCGTGGGCTACTTATCATGCTAGTATCCCAAGCAAGTTACTACTAGTTGGTCAACATTTCCAAAATTACAGTCGTTCAAGATCTCGTGACCAAAAGGGGCATCGTTTAATGTTGGAAGAAAAGTTTTCTACTCTTCTTAATCAGGATCCAACTGATGAAATATTGGTTGAAATTCTAGAGGTCCAACTTGGGCTGAATTCTGAGGTGAATAAAGAGGAGGTTTTCTGGGCAAAACGTGCCCATGTCAATTGGCTGCAAAATGGTGACAGAAATACTAGTTTTTTTCACAAAGTTGTTATGTCCCATCATAATCGTTCTAGGATTCTTATATTTGAAAATGATCCTGGGCAATGGGTCTCCACACTAGAGGAAATGTTATGGATGGCTTTGAAACATTATGGAGGACTTTTTACGGCTTCAGGTTGGGGGTGATGACAGGGTGCTTGAACTTGTTGAGCAGAAGGTTACAATGAGTAGACTTCTGTAACACCCCAAACCCGGCCCAAAACACCACGGCCGAATTTGGAATGCTACTAGGAAAAATGTTTGAAATGAATTTGATCTAAGGGTGAAAGCACGGTTTGAGTTTAAAATATTTTCCTTAGTCTATAAAAGAATGAAAACTTTGAAGGTCGTGTGTAGTTTAAAATATTGTACGTTTGGTAATTCAAGAGCAATCGAGTTGTTAAAAGTGTCCGGGTTCAAAACTTAAATTTAAGTCTTTAAGTTGTAAATTGTTTCCAAAACCGTTTCCAATTATTAACCGATAGTCAATCTAAATCAATATAGTAAAAATCCCCAAATATTTAAAATGGCCTTATTACAAGAAAGAGAAATTAACCCAAAAGTAATTAAGAACCCAAGTGCATAAAGAATTAAAACAACTTCTGCATGGCCACCTCGAATCTACTCCAGCCCGGCCCATGCATCACGTATCACCTGCATTGTTTAAGAAAATAGGGTGAGTCGAACAGACTCAGTGTGCAATCATTCCATATGTTTCCCAGATGGGCTTGGCCCAAAACCACACAATCCACATACCACACATGATGATGCAAAATGATACCCAACCCAACCTAATATCCATCCGCAACACACCCCCGTATCCTGCCACCACACACCAGGGGATTACTAAATCGACCCTCCATCCGCTACACACCTCTTTGGCAGTCATGCTGCTCAAAGTCAATATAACGTGGCCTAACCATCGATCACCATGTGACCAAAATATGACATGGCCTAGCCACCGATCACTATGTGACCAAATCTCGATATCCACAATATGACCCATGGTCATCATCAAACCACGATGAAGCACGAAGCTAACATCATCCCACGATGTGGCACATAGCCGACATCAAGCCATGATATGGCACATAGCCAATCATCACCACGTACATAAATGTACACCCTATTCTTCATTTAATATAAATATCCCGATCCCATGCATATGCAACATATTATAATGATATGGCAGGATGGTGCATGAATATATTAGGTAGGCATACGGCATGCTCACAAATATCTACAGTAATCAACCACAACTACACCTTAGATAGGGTACTAACCTGGTTACCGAAATACTAAATTAAGGGTAACAATTCCACCATAACCACTGAACTGGTTATCACACACATACCACATATAATTAATTGACTAACAGGGAAATAGTGAATTAACCACACACCTGATAACCCGAAGCACTAGACTCTCGACGTCGACACTGTCCCTAAATGAAACTACTGCTATCTGCCTATAATCCTGCTCTGACGCTAGGCCACACCCTGGTGGCCAATCCCGAACCGCAGAAACTGAACATTTCTTGAACTTAGGGGTAGGGACAACCCCTTTCTCTCCTTGACTGGTACTCGCATCCATTGAATAGCACTTAATCAGAAGATCCAGTTAAACTTTAAATCAAAACTTAAATGAGACAACACCAAATCTTAATCGAATACTCTTACCGAAATAGATCCAAATCTCGAAGGCTCCTACTTGATTATGAGAGTTGTCGAAATCCCTACATAACTTATGTTAGATTCGACTTTAACATTAAATCGATGAAAAGAAGTGGCCTTCGGCCTAAGGTTGCGTCTTGCTTACCTTTACTGATCAAATCCCAGAAGATCCTTAATCCCCCTCAATGCTAGCCCAACAGAGATCCCGAAATCAGCCCTTCCAAGATTCACCACCCACACACACATATACAAAGTTAGGAATATAACTTTCGGCAACCAAAAGAGAAAGAAGAAAAATCGAATAGAAGAGACCCTTACCAACTATTAGAACCGATTGGAACGGATCCTGACAGATTCGGCCTAGAGTAAAAGGTTTGAGAAATAGGAGAAGAACGCGAAAAAGAAAGAGAAGAGATGCCTTAGAAGATTCGGCCAAGGTATAGAGAGGTTTTTGGCTTTAGAGAGTGAAATAATAGATGAAAAAGAAAAAGAAGGGGTTAAGGTTTAGGGATTTCGGCTATGGGAGAGTGAAGAGTATAACTCGGCTATTTCAAAAGAAAAAGATGGTAAAGGAATGAAGATGAGAGGTGAGTGATAGGAGATTCAGCCCTTGGTAGTGAATAGTAAAGTAGCCAACAAAATAATGAAACGGCAAAGCACCTGAGATTCTTGAATTTCGGCTTTTGATCAAAATGAAAAAAAAAAACAAATGAAAGGCTTCCTGGAAAGGAGAAAATGCCAAAAGATGGGCATACACACTAAGACAATTTTGGCACCTACTCTCCCCTTACATGACCGAATATGTCACCCCCTAGCATCCCATATTCGGCCAACTCTTCACCCCCACTCCTCATCCCTTGTTTTTCTCCTATTTTTCCTTTTCACCTCTCATTCAAACGAATTTGAATGCTTCAAACCTCTCCAAAAGCTCTCCACCACTCATTCAAACATCTTGACCAAGTCTTCCTCCCATCCTTCCAGAGTTCAAATGCCGCCCAACTCTCCTACTCCCTTGACGCCAAAAGCAACCCCAAAATGCTTCCTCTGCAGCTCGAACCTTGCCCCACTAGCTCCCTGAGGCGTCACTCCCCTATGCACTAAGTGGCGCTTCCCTTGCCACTTTACCACTTCCCTTCTTGTGTCTTAAACTCCACATAAGAACTCTTAAGGCCTATCTCCCCTAGCTCTCCCCTAAAGGCTCTAAACCAAAAATTTACCTAAGGTCCAAACTTAGCCCCAAGATTTCTCGAAACCCCCAAACACATACAAACAGCATATAGAGTACACCACCACATACATATAACTTAAGAAGAAATGCAAGACCCCTAAACCCTAGATGTTACAGTTCTACCCCTTAAAAATAATTTTGGCCTCGAAATTACCTGATCAAAATAAGTGAGGGTATTGCTGTCGCATCGCTTCTTCCGGATCCCACGAAGCTTCTCTGAACCATGGTTCCACCATAACACCTTGACTAAAAGGACTGATTTCTTTCGAAGTACCTTCACATCTCACTCCAGAATCTGAACCGGTTCTTCTTCGTAGGACAAATCTGGTCTCAACTCAACTTCCTCAACTGGCACTACGTGAGATGGATCCAATCGATAACGACCACTCGCTTCAAAACCCTAAAAGGCCCTATAAATTTGGGACTCAGCTTATCCTTGCATCCAAATCTCATCACCTTCTTCCATGGTAAAACTTTCAAGAACACACTATCACCCATAGCAAATTCTATCTCTTTCCGCTTAAGATCCGCATACGACTTCTGTCTATCAAATGCCTCTTTCAACCGTGCTCGGATTACTTTAACCTTTTCCTCTGATTCTGCCACTATCTTTGGACCCAAAACATGACGTTCGCCTAATTCTATCCAACACGTAGAAGTGCGACACTTCCGTTCATACAACGCTTCATACGGTGCCATCCGAATACTTGCTTGGTAACTGTTGTTGTATGCAAACTCTGCCAAGGGCAAGAATTCCTCCCAGCTACCCCTGAAGTCGATAACGCAACCCCTCAACATATCCTCTAACACCTGAATTACCCTTTCAGATTGGCCGTCTGACTGTGGATGAAATGCCGTGCCAAAGTCCAACCTGGTGCCCAATGCTTGATGCAACGCCCTCAAAAACCTCGACGTAAATCTAGGATCCCTATCCGATATGATCGACATCGACACTCCATGAAGTCTCACAATTTCTGCTACCGACTTAGGTGATTTCCACTCCAGTACTGCCTCAACCTTTCGGGGATCCACCTTTATCCCCTCCGCGGATACCACATGACCCAGAAAAGCGACTTCACTCAACCAGAATTCGCACTTGCTAAACTTGACATACAACTTTTCTTCCCTTAAAATTCGTAGCACTACCTGTAGATGTGCATCATGCTCTTCCTCCAACTTGGAATATACCAGGATGTCGTCTATGAACACCACGATAAATTGATCGAAGTAAGGTTGGAAAACCCAATTTATCATATCCATAAACGCAGCCGGTCTGTTAGTCAACCCGAACGATATTACCAGGAATTCGTAGTGCCTGTATCGAGTCTAAAATGTCGTCTTATGGATATCAGCCTCCTTCACCTTAAGCTGGTGATACCTCGACCTCAAATCTATCTTCGAAAAGACCGCAACTCCTTTGAGCTGGTCAAACAAGTCGTCTATCCTTGGCAGCGGGTACTTGTTCTTGATCGTCAATTTATTCAACTGGCGATAATCTATACACATACGCATAGACCCGTCTTTCTTCTTTACGAACAACACCGGTGCTCCCCACAGAGACACACTAGGTCGAATAAACCCGCGATCCAGCAACTCTTAGATTTGGGCTTTCAGCTCAACCAACTCTTTTGGTGCCATCCTATAAGGAGTAATGGACACTGGTGCTGTTCCTGGCAACAGGTTAATTCCAAACTCCACCTCCCGATCCGGAGGCAACCTTGGAAGTTCTTCTGGAAAAACATCCACAAACTCCTTCATTGTCCTGACCTCCCCCACAGCTGCCTCCTTAGCATCCAAGGCACTAACAAACATCAAAAAAGCCGAGCACCCCTTTTTTACCATCTTCACCGCCTTAAGAGCAGACACTACGTTAGACAGGTAGTCTCTCCTCTCACCTATCACTACAACTTCATAATTCTCTGGAGTCCTCACTGACATGCGCTTAGTAATACAGTCCAAATTTGCACGATACCTTACTAACCAATCTATCCCTAGGATCAGGTCAAATTTCCCGAACCATAGCTCCATCAAGTCAGCTGGGAATACCACGCCATGAACCTCTAAAGGCACGTCTCTAAAGAGTTTATCTACTACCATAGATTGCCCTAAAGGACTAAGTATAGTCATCTTCCTAGAGACAGTCTCAGAGTTCACATTCAAGGTTCTAGACACATGCTAGCAATGTACGAATGCATTGACCCAACATCAATTAAAGCAGTAAAGGGTAATCCATACATAAGGAACGTACCCGTGATAACATCTGGTGCGTCCCCCTCCTCATGACATCTGGCTGCATACACTAACCCTGGCTGCCTTGCATCTGAGCTCCCAGCACCTCTGCCCGGTGCTCCACCACGCTCGGCCAAAAACATTTCCTCCACGGTTCGGACCACGACCTCTCGAAACTTGTGGACCACCCCTTCCTGGCTGCATATACCCCTGACCTACTGTCTGAGCCCTATCCGCATTTTGAGGACAATTCTTCACTAAGTGAGCCTTGGACCCACACCTGAAACACTCCCTAATCCTTCCCCAATACTCGCCTACATGAGTCCTCCCACACTGAGCACATGGACGGACCTGATTTCCAGCAGCTAGCATAACAACACGAGTAGAATTGTCCACCCGGACTTTTTCTAGAAACCCCCCGAAGATCCTGATAATCCAAAGCCCCTCTTGTTCTGACCTCTGTCTCTATCCCTATTCTGCCTTTTAATTCGCTTAACTTTCTCGACGATTCAAGTTTTCTCCACCAAAGTAGCAAAGTCCCTCTCACGCTGAGGCGCTATCAACACCCGCAGTTCATCTTGTAGCCCATCCTCAAACCTCACACAAGACTCGAATCGGAGTAATAATCCTCCGCATACCGACTTAACCTCAGGAATTCTGCCTCATATTCTGCCACTGACTTACCCCCTTGCACCAGATTCAAGAACGCCTTCCTCTGTGCGTCCATGAAGCTAGCTCCAACGTACTTCCCCTCAAACTTTACCGTGAAGTAACTCCAATCTACTCGGTCCGCTGGAGTACCCTCTTTGACGGTAAGCCACCACTGATAGGCCTCATCCCAAAGTAAAGACACAGCGCCCTTCAGCTTTTCCTCAGCAGTGCAGTCCCAATCATCCATGATCCTTTCGACTGCCTCCAACCAATACTCCGCCACATTCGGAGCCACCCCCAAGACACCTCTAAATATCTCAGCTCCATTCGCTCGACGTCTCTCAGAAACGGACTTTCGGGCCCCAGTACCCATATTCGCTCTCGCAACTCTTTCCAAAACTCACAGCATAGCCTGAGATACTGCATCATCTCCACCCGTCCGATCTTGAAATTCAGATTCTACTGCGGGCGGCTTCGTTTCATTACCCGATCCATGACCAAATCCAACTGGTTTCGATACAACCATTTGCCCTACCACGTCCATGCGTATTACGACCTCATCCCCTAGAACTCATGTCTATCACTGCATTTTAATCTATTTTAAGAAATTTTATGCATTAACTTCTTGTTCCACTGATTACCCACAAGTAATTTTATATAAAGACATTTAATAGTAGTTCTTTCGGTCATTCAAAGTTTTTGTCTCAAGTCCTCCACCCTAGCTCAGAGAATAGCATTCATTCATCAACACTATCCACTACACACGTTCACTACTTTGAGCATTTTCATCCCAACCCAGGGGCATTTTCGTAATTTTTCCTATAGGGGTATATTGGTAATTTTACAAATCATAGATATTTTGGTAATTTTGGTAAACAGGGGTATTCTGGTAAGAAATCGAGGGTAGTATGGTAATTAATCAATTTTTTTTAAAATTGTGGTAATTTGATTATTTTGTAAAATTGAAGTTCGGTCTCTTTCGGGTTTTAGTTATAGGTTTGACCCGTTAACAAGTCTTTATGGTTAAGGTGAAAATCACTGCGCACCATGTAGGATTCCAGAAAAGAGGAGGTGAGTCGCTAGGACTGCTTAAATACCAAGCTCATTCGGAATCCACGCCTAGACATGCGCATGCTTGTTACCACACCTAAACTCTGCGACTTATTCCCGAGTTTGGTGAAATAAGTTAAGTCTTATGAAGTTTGATATTAGTGTCAGCTAATCCTAGGGTTCAATAGTTCATAACATACTAATCTACGATCCCATATCACCTTTTACTTCTACATACAAATCACGCAACAGTTTGAAGTACTTACCTGGTGGACATCGGGCCGGAGACGCAGGTGCCATGCCGGAAAAAAACCTGAATAGCTTGTAATACATGTTTAGGCATCTAACTTTCGGCAACCAAAAGAGAAAGAAGAAAATCGAATAGAAGAGACCCTTACCAACTATTAGAACCGATTGGAACAGATCTTGATAGATTCGGCCTAGAGTAAAAGGTTTGAGAAAAAGGAGAAGAACGCTAAAAAGAAAAAGACGAGATGCCTTAGAAGATTCGGCCAAGGTATAGAGAGGTTTTTGGCTTTAGAGAATGAAACGATAGATGAAAAAGAAAAAGAAGGGGTTAAGGTTTAGGGATTTCGACTATGGGAGAGTGAAGAGTATAACTCGGCTATCTCAAAAGAAAAAGATGGTAAAGGAATGAAGATGAGAGGTGAGTGATAGGAGATTCGCCATTGGTAGTGAATAGCAAAGTATCCAACAAAAGAATGAAACGGCAAAGCACCTAAGATTCTTGAATTTTGGCTTTTGATCAAAATGAAAAAAAAAAACAAATGAAAGGCTTCCTGGAAAGGAGAAAATGCCAAAAGATGGGCACACACGCTTAGA
The DNA here is from genome assembly GCA_025506655.1 of Gossypium rotundifolium. Taxonomy (NCBI): domain Eukaryota; kingdom Viridiplantae; phylum Streptophyta; class Magnoliopsida; order Malvales; family Malvaceae; genus Gossypium; species Gossypium rotundifolium. Next base: position 38,559,436 of record CP106726.1, read on the forward strand.
CAATTTCGACACCTACTCTCCCCTTGCATGACCCAATATGTCACCCCCTAGCATCCCATATTCGGCCAACTATTCACCCCCACTCCTCATCCCTTGTTTTTCTCCTATTTTTCCTCTTCACCTCTCATTCAAACAAATTTGAATGTTTCAAACCTCTCCAAAAGCTCTTCACCACTCATTCAAACATCTTGACCAAGTCTTCCTCCCATCCTTCTAGAGTTCAAATGCCGCCCAACTCTCCCACTCCTTTGACGCAAAAAGCAACCCCAAAATGCTTCTTCTGCAGCTCGAACCTTGCCCCACTAGCTCCCTGAGGCGTCACTCCCCTATGCACTAAGTGGCGCTTCCCTTGCCACTTTACCACTTCCCTTCTTGTGTCTTAAACTCCACATAAGAACTCTTAAGGCCTATCTCCCCTAGCTCTGTCCTAAAGGCTCTAAACTAAAAATTTACCTAAGGTCCAAACTTAGCCCCAAGATTTTTTGAAACCCCCAAACACATACAAATAGCATATAGAGCACACCACCACATACATATAACTTATGAAGAAATGCAAGACCCCTAAACCCTGGATGTTATAGCTTCGAGATAGCAAATTAATCTAGACAAGGTCTCATTTATTTTGGTACTTGTGTTGGGGCTGAGGCTAGAAGCTTGATCCTTAATGCTCTGGGTGTTAGGATGTCAACGAACCCCGAAAAGTATTTGGGTGGAGTTTTTTATACCTTTTAATGGGTGGTAAAGAGGTGTTTATAAAGGCCATTTTACATGCAATACCGGTCTATGTTATTGAGTGTTTTGCATTGCCAAAATACTTATGTCATCAGCTTGAAAGTATTATGAATAAGTTTTGGTTGCCTAACATAAAACTACGAAAGGTATTCCCTGGAGTACGTTAAGCATACTCTGTAAGCCAAAGGTTAATGGTGGGTTGGGTTTCAGGGATCTTCACTTATTTAATAGAGCCCTCTTAGCTAAACAAGTTTGGCGTATATTATCCGAACCTGATTGTCTTTTATCCAGAGTCCTTAAATCTCGTTATCATCCACTCACTGATATTTTGTTGTAATATCCTGGAATAGGGGTAATTTTCTCTTTTTAATTTTAAATTGTGTTGCATGTGTGAAGTTGTCTACTGTGATCATTTGCCATGATTTGGGCCTAGTTATAACCTTAGGTTAGGCCTGAGTTAGGGCTAAGAATTTTGTTTTGGGCAATAAGAGAAATGGAGCTGAAGGAGCTAGGGGTTATAGGTATTTCAATGGGAACTTTAACACAAGACAAGGCTTGGCAAAGTGGCAAGGAGGCGCCACTTAAAGCCTTGTGTTTGACGTCACATGCAGATGGGGAGGGCCTGTGTTCGAGTTGCAGGAATAGTACTCCTTGCTATTTTTTTTATTGACGCCAAGGAGGGGGAGGAGTTGTGTGCCGCTCAATCTCTGTCAAGTAAAGGTAGACTCAGTCAAATAAATTCAAATGAGTGGCAAGGAGGAAATTTAGGAGTTGGATGAGTTCAAACTCATTTGAAGGAATGGATGGGAGTAGTTCAAGGAGAAAGGAGAGGGGGACGGCAAGTGTTTGTGCTTGGCTAAATTCTCTTAGGCACCTAGTTGTGCATATTTGGTTAGCTGTGGTTTTAGTTGAGGCCGGAAGTAAACTTTATGGTGTGTGTCAATTTCCCTAGTGCACCATGTTAAGATGAAGCTGAAACCACCTTAGGTGCATATCGTTTTGCCCTCTAATGCTTTGGCCGAATCTTCACAAGAACCCTTCTTGAACCTCTCTTTTCCTTTTGTATTTGAAACCTCATTTTAGTACCTTCTCTTCCTCTCATTTTCGCAATTAAGGTTTTTGGTCAATCTCTCCTTCCCATTTGTCTTTTCTTCTTTCGTAACCACTCAAGACCTCACCTTTCTTTACTTTCTTATCTTACCTAAACCTCTCAATCTCTTTTGTTCTGACCTAAGCCGTATATTCAACATCTTTGCCCATTCTCTTTTTATTTTCTTCTTTCTCCAAATCTCAATCATTTCCCTTCAGTCAACCTTGGCCGAATCATTTGAGTCATTTAGCCTTGTTGAAATTCCCTTTCTTTTTCTATTTTGGTCTTAGCCGAATATCAACAAGAGCAGATCTATTTGTTGGTCTTTCTCCAATTGGTTTTGAGAGAAGGTAGGTGTCACGGCTGAATGTTTTAGGGTTATCTCTCTTATCTCTATCATTTTTCTTAAGGGTTAAGTCGATTTCATCAGTGGTTACCAAGGTCTCTAATCACCTTTTTGAAACCGATCCCTTCTAGGTACTCCGGGAGGTGTAGCAGTCGATCGAAGCCTTCTATTTCCCTAATAATCGATTTTAGGTAAGTCAAAATGGTAAGGATATCTCTATTGGTTCTTCATTCTTTATGTCGTAAAGCCGAAGGCTACTGATATTAAGATTTGGGTGTTGGCCGATTGTAGGGAGAGAAGCAATCACTCATACGTTGCGTGGTGGGATGTTTTCATAAGGCAAGTGGAAAGAATGATGTAGTTTATGCGTGATCTCATCCTTCGGGATTTATTGATGTGGCTGAATGGCCTTATTAATGGTCTAATGGTTTGACCGAATATAGGAGCAAGGGATCTAGTTCAAGAGATCGATTCTTCGAGATTTCGTTAGTTGTGTAGTTCGGGATTCGCTTAGACTTACGCTTAACCAGGTGTGTAAACCCTTACACACTTTATTGGTATAAACTATGCTTATTGTGTTACTATATAACCTTTGTGTTAGCGATCTAGCCTTATGGGCTTAAGCTTGGATTACGGGTACGTCTCCTACTATGTGACTTATGACCTTTGTTTGTATATGCCATCACATGCTATTGAAATGCTGTATTATATGTAAATGCATGATATGAGATTATGACACTTGTTAGTTGAGCATGATGATGGTGGGGTTGATGAGAGGAGGGGGATGTTATACATATTTGGACTGTCATTAGTGGTTTTGACCACACGATGGGTTGGCCCTATCAGTTTATTTGTGACTACGGTCACCAGTGGTTTTGACCACACTATTGATACATTTGTGACTAGTCCTAGTGGTTTTGACCACCAGTGGTTTTGACTACACTTGAGATATTTGTGACTACGGTCACTAGTGAGTTTTGACCACATATACTTTGTGACTTGACTTGTTGGTTTGGTACCATAGTGGGTTGGCCCACATGTTGATTGTCATTGGTTTTGACCACACGATGGGTTGGCCCCATCACTTGATATATTTGTGACTTTTGTCATCAGTGGTTTTGACCACACGGGGTAGTTAAAGGTGTTTGGATGGCTAGGTTATGGGTTGCATAATCTACATGTTTGACTAATGATTTGTGTAAGTGGATGAATTATCGGGTTGGGGATTTATATATTGAGTCGTGGTGACTCACCCCTTCCCTTATATTTTGCAGATGAAGCATGATTCGCAGATTCGGAGCTGGGGAGGACTCGAGGTGGCCATGCACATATTTTTGGGTTTTATCGATACGATACTAATTCGATTTTTATTTTCTTGCTTTAAATTTGGGTTTGTTTTGTAATAAGGCCGCTAAGTTTTATTTTGGGTTTTAATTACTTGCTTTTATTTTGATTATATTAATTATAGATGGGATTCATGGACTTGTTAATTAACCGGTAAAAAGTAATTTTTTCTAAACTATAACTCTTTTGGGTTTTTAAAACGTTACTACCGAGTAACCCCACTTATAAGATGATAACCAAGGTAACTTGAATGCTTTAAACTTAAATTTGTAAACAACTACAAATATGAAGAGGTTTTACACTTGATAATACTCTTCACATCCCGTTTTTAACAAGTACCATATGTTTTCTAAAATCTATAACAACAAGTAGATTTTCAAGTGTAAAATTTAAAGCAAACATCACATGATTTCATCACCACCTTAAACTGGGTTTTCTCCAAACTTTTAAGCATTACGAGAGGTTTTTTTAAGAAAGTATCCGACAATCTTGTGCTTTCAAATTATTTTCACTCCATAACATACCAGATTCGATCGTAGTGTATTGACCGGGTTTGAGGTATTACAATTTTGGTATCAGAGCCAGGTTCAACAGCTCGGCTGTGGGCCAAGGCCCAAAAATGTTTCAAAATGATTTATAAAAGGCCTATTTGGAAAAGAAAATGTATATACAGTGGTGAAAGCATGGCACCGAGTCTCCGGCACCAATCCGCTCAGGTAAGTACCCCAAACTATATTTTTATGAAGGTATGATTGTGAGGATATGATGATGGCATGACTGAGTAGTAGTAGGGACTACTTTAGAGACAAGAACCCTAGGATAATGTGTGTGCTCGAAACAATCTTCTATCAAAACTTTCCATAAAATTGTGCTTTAAAAGACAGTGGAATAAAAGCCTAACGCATGAAACTTTTAACCAGCTTGAATATATCGGTAGAGATGAATACGCGTGGACATGGGCTCTATACTCGTGGATGAGGTAGGGGTAGGATGACGGTCTCGAAGCTAGTAGGGTCCAGACAGGGGTCAGAAAATGAGGTACCACCACCGCCAGCTGTCGGCGTAGAATATCGGATCAGACGGGTGGTAATGATGTAGTGTCGCAGCTCGTGCTGCGAGTATTGGAGAGGGTTGCGAGTGCAGGGGTAGGAGGAGGAGCTCAAAAATCTGTGGCCGAGTGACTTAAGGCTAATGGTGCAGAGGTATTCAGAGGTGTGTCAGGGGTGGCACCTAGTGCAGCTGAATACTGGTTGGAGGCGACGGAACGCATTATGGACGACTTGGATTTTTCAGCTGAGGAAAAGCTGAAGGGCATAGTATCGCTGCTGCGAGATGAGTCATACCAGTGGTGGCTCACAGTTAGGGATAGGGCCAGAGCAGACGATCTCACTTGGGAATTCTTTCGAACAGCCTATCAGAGGAAATACATGGGGACTAGCTATGTCGATGCGCAGCGTAGGGCGTTTTTAAACTTGGTTCAGGGTAATAAGACTGTAGCGGAATATGAGGCGGAATTCCTCAGGTTGAGTCGGTATGCTCGGGGTATGGTGAGTACAGAGCATGAGCGCTGTGTCAGATTCGAGGATGGATTGAGGGACGAACTGAGGATGATGATAGCCCCACAACAGGAGCGGGAGTTTGCTGTTTTAGTGGATAAAGCTAAGGTAGCTGAAGGGGTAAGACAGTCTGTAAGGTAGAATCAGGATAGGGGTTGGAACAAGCGAAGTTCTGGATCATCGGGGTTTTCTGGGAATCAGCAGAAGAGGGCCAGAAATAGTGGGCCGAATCATATTGTTGTTGCTACTAATACTCAGTGGCCACCACGGTGTGCTCGGTGTGGAAAGTCTCACACAGGTGAATGCTGGACTAGGAACAGAGGTTGTTTTGAGTGTGGCTCGTTGGGACATTGAGTTAGGGATTGTCCACAGAGATCGGCTAGACTGCAGTCTGAGGATCAAAATCGTGCACAGTATAGGAGGGATTACCAGCAGCCACAGAGGGGCCGTGGTTCAGGCAGAGGAGGAAATGGTTATGGTAGAGGTCGTGGAGCACCGGCCAGGGGTGCGGGTGGTACTGAGGTGAGACAGCCTGGTTTGGTCTACGCTGCGAGGCGTCGAGAGGAGGGTGACGCACCGGATGTCATAATCGGTACGTTTTTAATCTTTGGAGTACCTTATAATGCTTTAATTGATGTGGGTTCGACGCACTCGCATGTTGCTGGTAGTATAGTGGAAACGCTGAACTTAGACTCTGAGACTACTTCTAGGAAGATGTCTGTGATAAGCCCTCTAGGTCACTCTGTAGAAGTAAGTACACTGTATAGGAATGTACCCCTAGAACCTCAAGGGATCGTGTTCTTGGCGGACTTGATGGAACTACCGTTTGGGGGGTTCGATCTGATTCTCGGGATAGATTGGCTAGTGAGGTATCAGGCTAGCTTGGATTGCGCGGCTAAGCACATGACATTGAAGATCGGGGAAGGTGAGGAGGTGGTAATGATAGGTGATAGGAAAGATTACTTATCTAATGTTGTCTCTGCACTGAAGGCTGAGAAAATGGTTAAGAAGGGTTGTGAGGCATTCATAGTGCATGTTTGTGCATTGGAAGTTAAGGAGGCAGCTGTGAACAATGTCCGTACTGTAGGGGAATTTGCCGATGTATTCCCGGAGGAACTTCCAGGTATACCTCCTGATCGCGAGGTTGAGTTTGGTATAGATTTGTTACCTGGAACTGTACCGGTATCTATTGCTCCATATAGGATGGCACCGAAAGAATTGGCGGAGCTGAAGGCTCAAATACAGGAATTGTTGGACAGGGGGTTCATCGGCCGAGTGTATCGCCTTGGGAAGCTCCAGTGCTATTTGTGAAGAAGAAGGATGGTACGATGTGGATGTGTATAGACTACCGCCAGCTGAACAAGTTGACAATCAAGAACAAGTACCCGTTGCCTAGGATTGACGACTTGTTTGATCAACTCAAAGGTGCATCAGTTTTCTCTAAGATCGACCTTAGGTCGGGTTATCATCAGCTGAAAGTGAAGGAAGCTGATATCCATAAGATGGCATTCCAAACTCGGTATGGCCACTACGAGTTTCTGGTAATGCCTTTTGGGTTGACCAATGCTCCGGCAGCATTCATGGACATGATGAATAGGGTGTTCCAACCATATCTGGACCAATTTGTCGTAGTGTTCATAGATGACATCTTGGTGTATTCCAAATCTGAGGAGGAGCATGACGCCCATCTTCGAGTGGTTCTGCAGATTCTGAGGGAAAAGCAGTTGTACGCCAAGTTCACTAAGTGTGAGTTCTGGCTTAAGGAGGTAACTTTCTTGGGTCATGTAGTATCAGCTGAAGGAATTAGGGTGGATCCTCGTAAGATTGAGGCAGTATTGGATTGGAAACCACCTAAGTCGGTGGCAGAGATTTGGAGTTTTCTGGGGTTGGCAGGGTACTACAGGAGGTTTGTAGAAGGGTTCTCTTTAATCACAGCACCATTGACTAAACTGTTGAGAAAAGGGGTTCCGTTTGTGTGGACTGAGAAACAACAGGAGAGTTTTGATAAGTTGAAGAAGATTTTGACTGAAGCTCCGGTGTTAATCTAGCCTAAGGCAGGGAAGGAATTCACTATTTATTGTGATGCGTCACATACTGGCTTAGGGTGTGTGTTGATGCAAGACGAAAAAGTGGTAGCGTATGAATCTAGGCAGTTGAGGCCTCATGAAGGTAACTATCTGACTCACGACTTAGAATTGGTTGTAGTGGTTTTTGTCTTAAAGATTTGGAGGCACTACTTGTATGGGGAAAAGTCGATAGTGTACATGGATCATAAGAGTTTGAAGTACCTCCTGACTCAAAAGGATTTAAATTTGAGGCAGCGAAGGTGGATCAAATTGTTGAAAGACTATGATTGCTCGATCGAGTACCATCCGGCAAGGCTAACGTAGTGGCAAATGCGTTAAGCCGTAAGGTGATAGCGGACTTGTGAGCGATGTTTGCTCACCTTAGTCTCTAAGATGATGGGAGCCTTTTGGCTGAACTGCAAGTAAAGCCATCTTGGATTGATCAGGTTAAAGTGAAGCAACTGTCAGATGAGGTTTTGAGTGCTCAGAGGTTGCAAGTGCAGAATGGTGAATCTATAGGGTTCAGTTTAGATGATGAGGGGGTACTGTGTTTTCAAGGGAAGTTATGCATGCCTAAAGATGATGAGTTGAGACAGCAGATCCTTCAGGAAGCTCATAGCAGCCCATACGCTATGCATCCTGGGGGCAGTAAGATGTATCGTGACTTGAGAGAGCAGTTTTGGTGGCCAGGTCTTAAGCGAGAAGTAACAGAGTTCGTGAGCAAGTGCTTGACATGCCAGCAAGTCAAGGCTGAGCATCAGTTGCCATCAGGGCTATTGCAACCGGTAAGGATCCCGCAGTGGAAGTGGGAAAGGATTACGATGGATTTTGTCAGTGGACTTCCCCTTACGCCTAGCAAGAAGGACTCAGTCTGGGTTATAGTGGACCGTTTGACTAAGTCGGCTCATTTTATACCGGTGAGGGTGGACTATCCGCTTCAAAAATTAGCTAAGTTGTATGTAGCAGAGATAGTGCGGTTGCATGGGGTGCCGATGTCCATTATCTCAGATAGGGATCCTAGGTTCACGTCGAGGTTTTGGAAAGCTTTGCATAGGCGTTGGGTACAAGGTTAGATTTTAGCACGGCTTTTCATCCGCAGTCTGATGGACAATCTGAGAGGGTAATACAGATTCTAGAGGACATGTTAAGAGGCTGTGTTCTGGATTTTAGTGGTAGTTGGGAGGAGTACCTACCTTTGGCGGAGTTCGCTTATAACAATAGTTATCAAGTGAGTATTCAGATGGCACCATATAAGACACTTTATGGACGAAAATGTCGTACTCCGACGTGTTGGATAGAACTGGGTGAACGCCAGATATTGGGGCCAGAGTTAGTGGCAGAAACAGAAGATAAGGTTAAGGTGATTCGGGCTCGTCTTAAGGAAGCATCGGACAGGCAGAAATCGTACGCTGATCTTAAGTGTAGGGACATTGAGTATGCAGTGGGTGATAGGGTCTTCCTGAAGGTAGCGCCTTGGAAGAAAGTGTTGAGATTTGGTAGGAAGGGCAAGCTAAGCCCTAGGTTCATTGGGCTGTATACTGTGTTGAAGCGAGTGGGACCGGTAGCCTACCAGCTCGAGTTACCAACAGAGCTAGGTCAGATTCACGACGTCTTTCATGTTTCGATGCTTAGGCGCTATCGATCGGATCCGTCACATGTTGTATCAGTCGAGGAGATAGAGGTGAGACCTGATTTCTCTTTCGAGGAAAAACCCGTACAGATTTTGGATCGGGATGTCAAGGTTTTGCGACGAAATCAGTTCCCTTGGTAAAAGTATTATGGCAAAACCATGGCACAGAGGAGGCCACGTGGGAGCCGGAGGATGTGATGCGATAGCAATGCCCTCAACTCTTCGGACCAGGTAATTTCGAGGCCGAAATTATTTTAAGGGGGTAGAACTGTAATATCCTGGAATAGGGTAATTTTTTCTTTTTAATTTTAAATTGTGTTGCATGTGTGAAGCTATCTATTGTGATCATTTGCCATGATTTGGGCCTAGTTATAACCTTAGGTTAGGCCTGAGTTAGGGCTAAGAATTTTGTTTTGGGCAATAAGGGAAATGGAGCTGAAGGAGCTAGGGGTTATAGGTATTTCAATGGGAACTTTAACACAAGACAAGGCTTGGCAAAGTGGCAATGAGGCGCCACTTAAAGCCTTGTGTTTGACGTCACATGCAGATGGGGAGGGCCTGTGTTCGAGTTGCAGGAATATCACTCCTTGCTATTTCTTTTTTTTTTTTGACGCCAAGGAGGGGGAGGAGTTGTGTGCCACTCAATCTCTGTCAGGTAAAGGTAGACTCAGTCAAATAAATTCAAATGAGAGGCAAGGAGGAAATTTAGGAGTTGGATGAGTTCAAACTCATTTGAAGGAATGGATGGGAGTAGTTCAAGGAGAAAGGAGAGGGGGACGGCAAGTGTTTGTGCTTGGCCGAATTCTCTTAGGCACCTAGTTGTGCATATTCGATTAGCTGTGGTTTTAGTTAAGGCCGGAAGCAAACTTTATGGTGTGTGTCAATTTCCCTAGTGCACCATGTTAAGATGAAGCCGAAACCACCTTAGGTGCATATCGTTTTGCCCTCTAATGCTTTGGTCGAATCTTCACAAGAACCCTTCTTGAACCTCTCTTTTTCCTTTTGTATTTGAAACCTCATTTTAGTACCTTCTCTTCCTCTCATTTTGGCAATTAAGGTTTTTGGCCGAATCTCTCCTTCCCCATTTGTCTTTTCTTCTTTTCGGAACCACTCAAGACCTCACCTTTCTTTACTTTCTTATCTTGCCTAAACCTCTCAATCTCTTTTGTTCTGACCTAAGCCGTATATTCAACATCTTTGCCCATGCTCTTTTTGTTTTCTTCTTTCTCCAAATCTCGATCATTTCCCTTCAGTCAACCTTGGCCGAATCATTTGAGTCATTTAGCCTTGTCGAAATTCCCTTTGTTTTTCTATTGTGGTCTTAGCCGAATATCAACAAGAGCAGATCTATTTGTTGGTCTTTCTCCAATCGATTTTGAGAGAAGGTAGGTGTCACGGCTGAATGTTTTAGGGTTATCTCTCTTCTCTCTATCATTTTTCTTAAGGGTTAAGCCGATTTTGGCAGTGGTTAGCAAGGTCTCTAATCACCTTTTTGAAACCGATCCCTTCTATGTACTCCGGGAGTGTGTAGCAGTCGATCGAAGCCTTCTATTTCCCTAACAATCGGTTTGAGGTAAGTCAAAATGGTAAGGATATCTCTATTGGTTCTTCATTCTTTATGTCGTAAAGCCGAAGGCTACTGATACTAAGATTTGGGTGTTGGCCGATTGTAGGGAGAGAAGCAATCACTCATACATTGCGTGGTGGGATGTTTTCGTAAGGCAAGTGGTAAGAATGATGTAGTTTATGCATGATCTCATCCTTGGGATTTATTGATGTGGCTGAATGGCCTTATTAATGGTCTGATGGTTTGACCGAATATAGGAGCAAGGGATCTAGTTCAGGAGATCGATTCTTTGAGATTTCGTTAGTTGCGTAGTTCGGGATTCGCTTAGACTTACGCTTAACTAGGTGTGTAAACCCTTACACACTTTATTGGTATAAACTATGCTTATTGTGTTACTGTATAACCTTTGTGTTAGCGATCTAGCCTTATGGGCTTAAGCTTGGATTACGGGTACGTCCCCTACTATGTGACTTATGACCTTTGTTTGTATATGCCATCACATGCTATTAAAATGTTGTATTATATGTAAATGCATGATATGAGATTATGACACTTGTTAGTTGAGCATGATGATGGTGGGGTTGATGAGAGGAGGGGGATGTTATACATATTTGGATTGTCATCAGTGGTTTTGACCACACGATGGGTTGGCCCCATCAGTTTATTTGTGACTACGGTCACCAGTGGTTTTGACCACACTATTGATACATTTGTGACTAGTCCCAGTGGTATTGTCCACCAGTGGTTTTGACCACACTTGAGATGTTTGTGACTACGGTCACCAGTGGTTTTGACCAAATATACTTTGTGACTTGTCCCAGTGGTTTGGTACCACAGTGGATTGGCCCCACATGATTATTATGGGATTGTCATCAGTGGTTTTGACCACATGATGGGTTGGCCCCATCACTTGATATATTTGTGACTTTTGTCACCAATGGTTTTGACCACCAGTGGTTTTGACCACACGGGGTAGTTAAAGGTGTTTGGATGGCTAGGTTATGGGTTGCATAATCTGCATGTTTGACTAATGATTTGTGTAAGTGGATGAATTATCGGGTTGGGGATTTATACACTGAGTCGTGGTGACTCACCCCTTCCCTTATATTTTGCAGATGAAGCAAGATTCGCAGATTCGGAGCTGGGGAGGACTCGAGGTGGCCATGCACATATTTTTGGGTTTTATCGATACGATACTAATTCGGTTTTTATTTTCTTGTTTTAAATTTGGGTTTGTTTTGTAATAAGGCCACTAAGTTTTATTTTGGGTTTTAATTACTTGCTTTTATTTTGATCATATTAATTATAGATGGGATTCATGGACTTGTTAATTAACCGGTAAAAAGCAATGTTTTCTAAACTATAACTCTTTCGGGTTTTTAAAACGTTACTACCGAGTAACCCCACTTATAAGATGATAACCAAGGTAACTTGAATGCTTTAAACTTAAATTTGCAAACAACTACAAATATGAAGAGGTTTTACACTTGATAATACTCTTCACATCCCGTTTTTAACAAGTACCATATGTTTTCTAAAATCTATAACAACAAGTAGATTTTCAAGTGTAAAATTTAAAGAAAACATCACATGATTTCAACACCACCTTAAACCGGGTTTAGGGGCCACACGTTCGTGTTGTCCAAGGGCACGCCTTGTGTTCCAAACTTTTAAGCATTACGAGAGGTTTTTTAAGAAAGTATCCGACAATCTTGTGCTTTCAAATTATTTTCACTCCAGCCTAGACAACATACCGCTATTTCCAAGCTAATTGCCACCTTGAAACATAATCACACTTATATCATCTCAATCAACTCAATTATTCCATCCATACAAAGGTAGTGTATTGATCGAGTTTGGGGTGTTAATCTATAAAGCTACATAAATGCTCAAACTATATTCATTCATCTCTTGAAAAAATGGTAACATAAGTCTCAATTACTTGGGCATACTTATTCGTACTTACTCACTCTTTTTTTTACCCATCTCATGTTACTTTATGATTTCTTAACTTGTACTTATTCATGGTACCTGTATCACTCAATCACATAACTTAGCACATATACTAACATGAACATAAACTCAATTCTCCATCATTCTTATCATGAATGAATCTCAAGTCATTCATAAACAAAATTTAGCTTTATACCATTTTACATACTTAGCATCTTTTGCCCATGAACTAAACAAATTACCGTAGGATATTCAAACTCATTGAGCTTAAATCTGGTTACCAATCCCATATCCCAGATATGGTCTTATATGGAATCACCTCTAGATGATGATGCAATATCCCAGATATGGTCTTACACGGGATCGCTTCTGGTTACCGATGTCATATCTATGATATGGTCTTACACGGGATTTTAAAGCTCGATGTCGATGCCATATCTCAAATATGGTCTTATATGAGATCGTACATGAATGTCGATGCCATGTCCCAGACATGGTTTTATACGAGATCTTTCTTTGGTGCCGAGGCCATATCCCAGACATGGTCCTATACGGAACCTTCTTTATTCAATGTTAATACATGATTACCCTCATTTCTCCAAATCTTTATTTGGGATTCACACAACATATTTTCACTATTTCCTCATCGAGACTTCACCACTCGATTATTCATAGAAATAACATACTTTATCATAATATTAAGTATTTGTAAACATCAAATCATCATGAAACTTTAGCTTCATACAAACTTACCTCGAATCTCAAAATATGTATCAATGCTCGATTTAGTCCTCAATTTTGTTCTTGCCTCAATTTCGATTCGGGCTTCACGTTTCTTGATCTATAATAGTAATTTCATTTGTTAAATGCACACATTGACTAAATCGAATCATATTTCATATTTTGGAAAAATTACAATTTTGCCCCTAAACTTTTACATAATTACACTTTTGACCTTAGGCTCGTAAAATGATTTTCATTCAACTTTCCTATATTTCAAGCCTAGCTGAATCACATTCTCAACTATAGAAACCTTTAACTTGTAACACCCTAAATTTGGGCCTAGTAGGATTGGGCCCATTGGACCTTGGCCATGGGAGCGTTTTAAAATTTTTGGGATTATGAGAACGGTATTATTTCAAGTTGGACCTATTAGGTGAGTGATTTTGGAAGGTTAGGGGGCTTTTATGAAGTCCCGGGATCAAAGGCTTTAGGAAAATTTTGGTTTTGGGTGAATAAAACCCTGGGAGATAGTAGGTAGGCCTTAAGAATAAAATGTGGGAAGAAATGACACAAGAGGAGCTTGTGGTGTAGTGGCTAAGTGACGCCACTTAGGGAGCAAGGGAGTGACGCCACAAGGAAGTAAGGGGTCCAAGGTTCATTTTGGACGGCCAGAGTTTGAGTTGGATTTAAACTCTACTGACGGAGGGATCCCACATCGGAAAGATAGCAAGAGGGAAGGTGAGAAGCTGGCTATAAATGGAGTTATCTATGAAGAGAGGAAGCATACCAGCGTGTGGGCCCACGTGGGCCAAATAAGGGGCATCGGGCCCATTTACACCGTTATGACCATTTAGGTTATCTGAGTCGCTCGAGGCGACAGCAGGCCTTTGGAAAGGCTGTTAAATGCGAAATTATCAAAGTACCCTCGATGGGTAAATTATCGAAACACCCCATAATTTGTGAAATTATCGAAACACCCATGGTTTGCAAAATTATAGAAACACCCCTGGTTTGCGAAATTACCAAAATACCCCTGGTTTGCGAAATTATTGAAACACCCTTGGTTTGCAAAATTACCGAAATACCCTTGGTTTGCAAAATTACTAAAATACCCCTGGTTTGTAAAATTACTGAAATACCCCTAGTTTGTAAAATTACCGAAATACCCTTAGTTTATAAAATTACTAAAATACCCCTGGTTTGTAAAATTACCGAAATATCCCTAGTTTATGAAATTACTAAAATACCTCTAGTTTGTAAAATTACCGAAATACCCCTAGTTTACAAAATTACCAAAATACCCTTGGTTTGCAAAATTACTAAAATACCCTCGATGGGTAAAATGACCGATATGCCCCTAAAGGGCAATATGATGGAAATGCCCCTACATGTTATATGGTTATTCCTGTATGCGATTAATGATTATTATGGTATGTTTATTATTGTATGATGCATTCATGTGTTATTATGTTGCATGGGAATGGGATTATTAATATGGAGGAAGTGCTAATAGGATTGCATGGTCGCTTGACGACTGTGGATCCACCGAAGGCTTTTTATCCACCGAGCAGCGATGCCGCACCGATAAGTTAGTGCCGCAACCAGTACTACATAAGGAGTGTACGAATGGGTGGGTCAATTAAATCCCTCAGGAGTGCACGGTTGGACAGGAGACGGAGTGCAGGGTTGGTATGGGCATTAATACATTGCATATATGGATTATATTATTGAGATGGGCTTAGGCCCAGATATTTATGATATGTGACATATGATATAGGTTAAGGCCCAACCGAGGCTATTTTGGGCTAAGGCCCAATTGCGACCATTATTGTAATGGGCTTCGGCCCGGATTGTTGTGATGCATGTTTTTATTGATGAGGGTTGTACACACTGAGTTTTCGCAAACTCACCCCCTCTTTTTAATTTTTCTAAGTAACCCTCAGTAGGCAGTTTGACATATTGGAGGACTCAGAGGTGGCCACACTACGAGCAGTTTTGGATTTTAGTATTCTATTTTACTTTATTAAACCGTTTTTATTGGGTTGTAATAAGGCCTCTCTTAAATTCTGGTATAGTTTGGGATTTTTAGTTTATTATGTTTTAAATCTGCTCAACATTGAATCGCGATTTTTCGAAACAACATCTATTTTCAAAACACTACGTTTTCGGAACCAAGTTGTAAATATCACGTTTTATAAGTCAGTTGTTTTAAATTAAACTTCTGCAACGAACAAGGTTTTGAAGGTAATGACTTCTTAATAAATGTCGATTAATAATAACAATCGCAAACTGGGACTTTAGTTTTTAAATATCAAGAGGGGTTTTCAATAAAAATGCGATTTTCGAAAAAAACACCTCAATGTGACACACCAGATTTGGGCCTAACTTTTAGGTCGGGTTTGGGATGTTACACAATTTCTACTATTTCACTCATGTGTGCCCATTTTCATGACTTTCACAATTTGGTCCTTACATGCATTTTTCATGAAAATCACTTAGAAAAAATTTTTATGATACATCAAACTTTCATATTCTTCCATAAAACATCAAAATACTTGCATGTCATATATGGGTAAATTTTTGAACATGAACCCTAGCTCAAAATATACGTAGAAATAGCTAAACCGAGCTACGAGGGTTTCAAAAATACGAAGAACATTAAAAATGGGGCTAGGATGCACTTACTATCAAGCTTGGAAGTTGAAGAAACCCTAGCTATGGCTCCTTGCAAATTTGGCTAAGGTAAGAGAAGATGGACATGATTTTTGCTTCTTTTTCCCTTTTTAATTCATTTATTGACCAAATGACCAAAATGCCTTTAATAGTCCTTTCTTAAGATTTTTACTTCCCATGTCCATTTTTGTCCATCATCAAATATAATAGTCTAATTGCTAAATAAGGACTTCTAGAAATTTTCATAATTCTATTTCATACTTAAATCTTCTAGAATCTCATATTTTCCATTCTTAGTAATTTAGTCCTAGTGGACAATTTAAATCACTAATTAATAAAATTCCTTCATGAAATTTTCACACAATCATGCAAATACCTCATAAGCCTCATGGGAATCATAAAAATCATATTTTTTACTTCAAATTTGTGGTCTCGTCCACTATTTCGTCTAAACCCTAAGTCGGGCTGTTACAATTCTCCCCTCTTAGGGATTTTCGTCCCCAAAAATCTTACCAGTGAAAAGGTTTGGGTACTGGTTCCTCATAGCCTCCTCGGGATCCCATGTAGCCTCTTGTACCCCATGTTTTTGCCACAATACTTTCACAAGGGTTATACTCTTATTTCTCAACTGTTTGACTTCCCGTGCTAGGATCTTGACTGGTTCTTCACCGTATGTCATGTCAGTTGAATCTCAACCTCTATTGGTGTGATCACATGCGAATGGTCTGATCGGTAGCGCCGCAATATAGATACATGAAACACATCGTGAATCTTCTCTAATTCAGATGGCAAAGCCAATCGATAGGCTACCGGCCCTATCCTCTTGATGATCTCATAAGGTCCGATAAAATGCGGACTCAGTTTTCTTTTTCGACCAAATCTAAGAACTTTTCTCCATGGCGACACTTTCAGGAATACTCTATCATCGACTTGATACTCAATCTCTTTTCTTTTCAAATCTGAATAGGATTTTTTTCGATCAGAAGCAGCTTTTAAGCAATTTCGAATCACCTTTACTTTTTCTTCGGTTTCCCTAACCAAGTCAATTCTGTGAATCTGGTTTTCCTTAAGTTCAGTCTAATATAAAGGCATTTGACACTTACACCCATACAAAGCCTCACATGGTGCCATTTTCAAGCCTGCCTGGTAACTGTTATTATAAGAAAATTCCACCAAAGGTAGGTATTTTTCCCAACTACCTTGGAACTCAAGGACACAACATCGGAGCATATCTTCAAGTATTTATATCAATCTCTCCGACTGACCATCGGTTTGAGGGTGAAAGGTCGTACTAAAATTCAACTTTGTGCCTAGGCCTCTTGCAACTTTTTCCAAAATCTGAACGTGAATCTTAGATCTCTATCCGATATAATCGTTAAGGGCACTCCATGTAGCCTCCCAATCTCAGAAATATACAAGTTTGCCAACTTGTCAAGGGAGTAGTCAACTCGAATAGGTATAAAATGGGCTGACTTCATAAGTCTATCAATTACAACCCATACATCATCTTTCTTACTCGGTGTCAACGGCAAACCTATTACAAAATCCATAGTAACTTGGTCCCGTTTCCACTCGGGTACCATTATAGGTTGAAGCAAACCCAAGGGTATTTGATGTTCAGCTTTTACTTGTTGACAAATTAAGCATCTTGAAACAAACTCAAAAATATCTTTCTTCATACTTGGCCACCAATACCAGTTCTTCAAATCATTATACATTTTGGTACTACCCGGATGCACAGACAGGCATCCACTATGTGCCTCATGCAGAACTTTACAAATTAGCTCATCATTCCTCGGTACACATACTCGGTTCCTGAATATTAAACATCCGTTTGAATTGATCCGAAAATTGGACTCAATACCTGACTCGCATTGAGCACTTCTGGCTTGCAAATCACTGTCATCTTTCTGAACCTCATGAATTTCTTGAAGAAACTTCGATCTAGCCCTCAACTTAGCTAGAATGGAACCATCGTCTATCAAAGAAATCTGTGTATTCATAGCCTTCAAAGAAAATAGGGATTTTCTACTTAAAGCATCGGTGACTACATTCGCCTTTCCCGGATGGTAATCAATAATTAGCTCATAATCTTTTATCAGCTCCAACCATCTTCGTTGCCTCAAGTTCAATTCCTTCTGAGTCATCAAATATTTTAAACTTTTGTGATCAGTGAATATCCACCATCTTTCACCATATAAATGGTTTCTCTAAATCTTCAATGCAAAAAACTATGGCAGCCAACTCTAAATCATGTGCTGGATAGTTCTTCTAATGTGACTTTAGCTGTCTGGAGGCATACGCTACCACTTTGCCTTCTTATATAAGTACATAGCCCAATCCGTTTAAGGATGCATCGTTGTAAATCACAAATTCTTTCCCTGGTTCGGGTTGTACTAGAACTAGAGCCTCTATCAACATTGACTTTAATCTCTGAAAACTCTATTGACACTTTTCCGTCCACTCAAACTTTACATTTTTCTGTAACAGTTTTGTCATTGGAGTCGATATCATGGAAAACCCCTCAACGAACCATCTGTAATAGCCAGCTAGGCCCAGAAAACTCCTAACTTTAGATGCATTTTTCAGTGGTTTCCAATCAACGATGGCTAAAATTTTACTTAGGTCTACTCGGACTCCCTCTCCCGAGATAATATGCCCCAAAAATCTTTCTAAAGCCAAAACTCACTCTTACTGAACTTGACATACAACTGATTATCTCATAGAATCTGTAAAATAGTCCTCAAGTGCTCGGCATGCTCATGCTCATCCCGAGAATATACCATTATGTCATCAATAAAAACAACAACAAACTTGTCCAAAAAGGTCGAAAGATGCGATTCATCAAATCCATAAACATGGTAGGGGCATTTGTCAAACCAAAAGGCATGGCTAAAAATTCATAGTGCCCATATCTCGTTCGAAAAGTCATCTTAGGCATATTTGAGTGTTTTACTCTCAACTGGTAGTATCCCGACCTCAAGTCTATCTTGCAAAACGCAGTGGCTCCTTTCAATTGGTCAAGCAAATCGTCAATCCTTGGCAATAGATACTTGTTCTTCACGGTTACCTTATTAAGCTATCGGTAATCTATGCACAATCTCATGGAGCCATCTTTCTTTTTCATAAATAATACTGGAGCACCCCATGGAGAACAACTTGGTCTAGCAAAACCTTTGTCTGTCAACTCTTGCAACTGTGCCTTCAATTCTTTCAACTCTGTTGGGGCCATTCTGTATGAAGTAATCGATATCAGTATTGTACCGAGAGTTAACTCAATACCGAACTCAACCTCTCTAACTGGAAGTAGTTTTGGAAATTCCTCTGGAAAAACATCTGGGTACTCAAAACTATCGGAACTGATTTAATTTTTAATTCGATTTCCTTGGCATTCATCACAAAAGCAAGATATTCCTCGTACCCTTTTCTTATATACCTCTGAGCTGACATATAGGAGATCACTACCGGCAATCTGTCTTGTTCATCTGATTCAACATGAAGAGTGTCCCCATTTTCACATCTTAACTCAATATATTTCTTTACACAATTTACTGTCATATCATGAGCCGTTAACCAGTCCATACCAAGAATAGTATCGAATTCATCAAATGGAAATAACATGAGGTTTGCCTTAAAATAATGACCTCTAATCATCAATGGAAAATCTTTGCATACTTGATCAACTAATACACTTTTGCCTAAGGGATTAACACCTTTATCATGAATTCTGTGGACTCTATGGGCATACTCATTCTAGTTACTAATTTCATGCAGATATATGAATAGGTAGATCTCAGATCTATTAAAGCAATAACTTTAGTATCATGGAGAGAAAATGTACCCGTAATCACATCAGGAGATGATGCCTCTTCGCGGGCGTGAATGGCATAGGTCCTCGCGGGCGCTCTACCCTCAGATCTCGTAGCCTACTATTTGTGTGTATTTTTACTACTTGCTCCGCTTTCTGGGTTTCTCTATGGTCTTCCCCTAGCAAAGCCTCCAGTTTTGCATCCTGAGGCTACTTTTTCCCATCCCCCTCAAGGCAATCTCTAATAAAATGGTCTAGGACCCACACCTAAAACAAGCCTTCTCATTTGCTCGACATTCATTGGAATGATGTCTGCCACATTACGAGCACTCCGGTCTACTCGGTCAAGCGTTGCCAAACTAGCAACTGATGTAGTTTGAGCTTTAGAACCTGAGTACGGCTTGCTCTTACTTTTGCTTGAAAACTCGGCTGAAGTAGCCGATCGGGTAGAGAAATCTCTTGACTTCTTGGATGAGGACTGAAATGACTTACTCCACTGTCTCTTTCTTGAATCACGAGACTTCATCTTGACTTTTCTTTTCTCTTTAACTAATTCTTCGGCTTTACAAGCCTGGCCCACTAATATAACAAATTCCTTTAACTCGAGGACACCAACAAACAATTTAATATCTTTGTTTAGTCCATCCTCAAACCTCTTCCACATGATAGCTTTAGAGGACACACATTCCCGAGTGTACTTGCTGAGTCTCACAAACTCGTGCTCGTATTTAGTTATCGCCATCTTTCCTTATTTCAATTCAAGGAATTTCTTTCTCTTCTAGTCAATGAATCTCTGACTGATACACTTCTTTCGAAACTCTTCTTGAAAGAACTCCCATGTGATCCTTTCCCTTGGTACTACCGGCACAAGGGTATTCCACTACTGATAAGCGAAATCTCTCAAAAGAGAAACCACGCACTTTATGCACTCTTCAGGTGTGCAAGATAATTCATCAAATACCCTGATGGTATTTTCAAGCCAAAATTTGGCTATTTCTGGATCATCCTCTTTACTAGCCCTAAATTCTTTGGCTCCATGTTTTCGGATTCTATCAACTGAAGGCTTTTCTCTTCTCACTACTTCTACCACTTGGGGAGCTACATGGGTAGGTTGAGGAATAGGCGGGAGTGAAAGAGGTGGAGCATTAGGATTTGCTCGAATATACTCGATGTACCAGTCACTCATCATACGAAGAAAGGCTTTTCGGGCCTCTTCTCCCTGACCAAAAGTCTCGGGTCTACTCTCTACTGGCGCGATCCCTTGCGCAAGAAGCCGGCGTATTACTTGCAGCATCATCGGCTGCAGCTTTGTCAGGATCGAGATCCATTAACTATATAGAAATACAATTCAATTGTCAGAGTTATTACACTATCGTTATATAAATACTCTTAAGTATGGCATGTATGGCTAGACTCATGCTAACGCTACATTAGTCCTAGAATTGACTAAACCGTAACTCTGATACCACTAAATGTAACACCCTTTACCCGTGTCTGATGTCGAGACAGGATACGAGGCATTACCGTGCTTAACCTTGCTCGAACATGCATTCTTGGGCTATAAAATTTCATTCCAACTTAAAACTTTTACCTTCTTATTCATAACGCACATATTATAGGCCTGTGAGGCCTTAAACTGACATCCGAAGGGTTCAGAGATTAACCACACGTCCATGTTGTCCAAGGGACACGTCCGTGTTCCCCTAAGACATGCCCGTGTTCGTCACCCGTGGTCGACACTGACTTATCTCACATGGCTGAGCACACGCCCGTGTCTATAACCTGTGTCCTTCACACGGCCTAGACTCGCCCGTGTCTCTTACCCGTAGAGCTCTCTGTTTATGATGTCATCATACTCTTAATAGCACATGACCAAGACACACGCCCATGTCTGGCCCGTATAATGAATTGTACTCTCGTAAATTAGTGCAGGGGTCATACGGCCTACTAACACACCCATGGGGTGGGTCGTGTGTCACACACGGCCTAGACACACACACGTGTAGAAAATTATATGGCTATTTTCCAAGCCAATTGCCACCCTAAAACATAATCACACTTATATCATCTCAATCAACTTCATTATTCCATCCATACAAAGGATTAGATGCATAAACTTGTCATCATGAAATGTTTATAACTTAACAAATATTGACCAATTTCTAAGTGGCCATATACAAAAGAATGCATAATCTTGATAACTAACCATTTTCTCTCAATATGACATAGCTCAAAATGATCAAGTTCCTATACATTCCATACTCAATATAAATTAACTTTGCTATACCAAAACAGTGACTGATAGTGTGATTCTGAGCTCCGACATTCAATGATCCCCGAGCTAACTTAGAGAAACTACAAGGAAAATGGAAAAGAGAGGGGTAAGCATATAGCTTAGTAAGTTTGCATAAAATTCTAAAGCTACATAAATGCTCAAACTCTATTCATTCATCTCATGAAACAATGGTAACATATGTCTCAATTACTTGGGCATACTTATTCATACTTACTCACTATTTTTCTTACCCATCTCATGTTACCTTATGATTTCTTAACTTGTACTTATTCATGGTACCTGTATCACTCAATCACATAACTTAGCACATATACAAACATGAACATAAACTCAATTCTCCATCATTTTTATCATGAATGAATCTCAAGTCATTCATAAAGAAAATTTAGCTTTATACCATTTTACATACTTAGCATCTTTTGCCCATGAACTAAACAAATTACCGTAGGATATTCGAACTCATTGAGCTTAAATCTGGTTACCAATGCCGTATCCCAGATATGGTCTTATATGGGGTCACCTCTGGATGCTGGTGTCATATCCCAAATATGGTCTTATACGAGATCAATTCTGGTTACCGATGCCATATCCCACATATGGTCTTACACGGGATTTTAAAGCTCGATGTTGATGCCAAATACCAGATATGGTCTTATACGAGATCGTACATGAATGTCGATGCTATGTCCCAGACATGGTCTTATACGAGATCTTTTTTTGGTGCCAAGGCCATATCCCAGACATGGTCTTACACGGAACCTTCTTTATTTAATGTTAATACATGATTACCCTCATTTCTCCAAATCTTTATTCGGGATTCACACAACATATTTTCACTATTTCCTCATCGAGACTTCAACACTCGATTATTCATAGAAATAACATACTTCATCATAATATTAAGTATTTGTAAACATCGAATCATCATGAAACGTTAGCTTCATACAAACTTACCTCGAATCTCAAAATATGTATCAATGCTCGATTTAGTCCTCGATTTTGTTTTTACCTCGATTTCGATATGGGCTTCACGTTTCTTGATCTATAATAGCAATTTCATTTTTTAAATACACACATTGACTAAATCGACTCATAATTCATATTTTGGAAAATTATAATTTTGCCCTCAAACTTTTACATAATTACACTTTTGCCCCTAGGCTCGTAAAATGATTTTCATTCAACTTTCTTGTATTTCAAGCCTAGCCGAATCACATTCTCAACTATAGCAACCTTAAATTTCTACTATTTCACTCATGTGTGCCCATTTTCATGACTTTCACAATTTGGTCCTTACATGCATTTTTCATGAAAATCACTTAGAAAAATATGTTTATCATACATCAAACTTTCATATTCCTCCATAAAACATCAAAATACATGCATGTCACATATGGGTAAATTTTTTAACATGAACCCTAGCTCAAAATATAGCTAGAAATAGCTAAACCGAGCTACGAGGGTTTCAAAAATACGAAGAACATTAAAAATGGGGCTAAGATGCACTTACTATCAAGATTGAAAGTTGAAGAAACCATAGCTATGGCTCCTTGCAAATTTGGCTAAGGTAGGAGAAGATGGACATGATTTTTGCTTCTTTTTCCCTTTTTAATTCATTTATTAACCAAATGACCAAAATGCCCTTAATGGTCCTTTCTTAATATTTTTCCTTCCCATGTCCATTTTTTTTTCATCATCAAATATAAAAGTCTAATTGCTAAATAAGGACTTCTATAAATTTTCATAATTCTATTTCATACTTAAATCTTCTAGAATCTCATATTTTCCATTCTTAGCAATTTAGTCCTAGTGGACAATTTAAATCACTAATTAATAAAATTCCTTCATGAAATTTTCACACAATCATGCAAATACTTCGGATTTGTGGTCTCGCACCACTATTATGTCTAGGCCCTAAGTCAGGCTGTTACAGTCTCAATTTCGGGTTGCATAAACTTAAGTTCTTCATATAGAGTTATGCTCAGGATTTTAGCAGCAAAATAGTTAATGACTCTTCTCTGGGTGTTCCAATGAATGTTCTATGGCAGCCACCTACAGCTAGGACAATTAAACTGAACTTTGATGCTTCTTTTACGAGTACCACTAACGCTTCTATTTTAACAGTTCTGGCTAGAGATGCAGAAGGTCAGATTATGGGTGCTTGTACTTACCCTCTTATGGACGTTGCCAATGCTTTTGTTGTAAAAGCCCGTGCGTGCAAAATGCTCTATATTTTGTGCAAGATATGAGCTTCAGTAATCTCATTCTGGAAGGAGACTCCCTGACAACTATCAAAAAATTAAATTCGTCCAAAGATGATAGATCTATCCTTAGACCGATTACGCCGAATATTCAGTTTTTAGAGAGGTTTTTTTAGGCTATCACATACCGTTTTGTTCCTATAGAGGTTAATAAGGCGGCGCATGTTTTGGCGATGAATGGACGCCATCGGAACACCCCTTGTTTCTAGGTTGAAGAAGCTCTGGATCTTGTTGAAAAGCTGGTGGAGATGGATTGGTCCGCATGGTTTCGTCATCGTTAAGGGTTTCCTTTACTTTGAAGTTTGGTGAAGGTTCAGGTTGAATCTCTAGTGCTAGCTTCGAAGTTGCCTTCTTGTCGGCCTTTCTGATTTGGAAGGCTTTGGCTGGTATTCATCTTGGGGTTTTCAATGTTAATGGTTTTGTGGCTGTTTGTTTTTCTTTGGTGTTGTTTCTATGTGCTCTGTCTTTTGGTGTTTTTGACTGTTTAGTTTTATGCAGTGTGTTTATTGCTGTTGTCGTTCTGTCACTTCAGACTTTATTTTGAGCCACTCTACCATTACTAATGCATATCAGTTTATTTTTTGACCAAAAAAATTCACTACGTGCAAAAATAAAATAAATTCAGGTATACATCTCTTTTGAAATTTCTTTCTAATAATAATTAAAATATCCAAAATTAAATATTATTTAAATTCACATTACATGTATTTTCAAAAGTCAAATTGAATATTTGTCAATACTTTTTTTGAACATTAATCTTATTATAAATTATTACCATATCTGTTTTTTTTATACAATGCTTAGAATTATTCATAGCCCCTCTCCAACTCTTAAATAGGATGATAATACGTTTCAGCGCACTCAAACCCACGTCTTCTTATACTGATAACAATACTAATAACAATTGAACTAAATCTCAATTAGTAATATTTATCAATATTTAAATCCCTACCGTTTATTACTATCATAAGTATCACCAATATTCTAGAATTGATTTTGATGCCAAATGTGAGGGTCCAGGTAAAATATTACCTGTTGTAGCACATCAGACATGACTATTTGATGTGCTAGATGATGTTCATAAGCAGAATTGAGATGGTCACTTCTATCAGCCGCAAGTGATTTTGTCAGGCATCTTCTTGTTTTATCAACTTATTTTTGTATTCTTGTGGCAGCGGACAGTATAATTGCACGATGAAAAGGTATAATTTGAAGAAATTAACGTCTGATCCATTCTTTTTCTTCTTCTTTTTTCCCGGATACAAATTATTAATGTATTAATATATGATTTCTTTATGAGGAAATAATCCACCATCGGACAACAGGAAGTACAAAAGTTAATAATTAAATAATTAAAATTTAAAAATTACGAAGATTTTGTACCTTTTATATTTGAAAATTTAATATTTAATTATTTTTAAAACAAATTAGTTTCATTAGTTTTAATTTAAAATTTAAATCCAATTGTTAACACAGTTAGATTATTCTGTTAAATTTTCTAAAATTTAAAAAAAATACTCACTCGATAATCATATCATAAAAATGGTAAGATTAACGATGTTAATAATTTTTAAATTTATTTGAATATTTTAATTAAAATAAAATAAAATATTTAGATTAACTAATAACATTATAAATATTGAAGTGTAGAATAATGTAACCATAAATTTAATTAGATTTTATGTTTAAATATAGGAGATGTGTATAAATATAATGTGAAGCCTGGTCATAAAATGATTTCCAGAAAAATAATGGCGTTATAACACCTCAAACACTTTAGACTAATTATATGGGATGAGATATTCTATAACTTTTATCTTCAAGTATGAAACGATGCAAGTGACATTTAAGTTTATTAAATATTAATTTATTGTACAGCTCATTATATTAACATTTTATCAATATTATATTTTATACTCTTTTCAATATTTATTTATATTTTAAGTTTATCTTGAATTTATAGATTCAATTTTATAATTATTTTAATTAATAAGTATTAGATAAAATGCAGGATATTTAATGAAAAAATGGGAGAGTGTCACTTGTGGTGTACATATAATTTAAGTATAAACATCATATTTCAATCTTTAACATAGTACAAGGATCAAAATCAAATTTTAAGTATTTTTATAAATTTAAGATTGAAAAAAACAATCATGCCTTGTAAACGTAGAATAGATATGGTAAGGTTGAAGTGTAATCAGCAATTTAGTGGCCGATTACTTTGAGCTCTTTGTGCCTATGACGAGCTTTGACCATGGGCTATGCTTGCATCTCCTCCAATCTTCTAAATATTAGAAATATATAGAGCAAAATAGGCAGCTTTCAATTCTAAGATGATTCATAAACCGTTATCTGTCATTAATTAGGTGTTAACATATCCAAATTTCTCAATTTAAGTAGATGTATTCTTCATATTTGGTAATAAATAAGAAATATCCATTCTATTGCACTATAATATGCAATTTTAATCTTTTTAAAATATTAAAATTTATTTGGGTGAGTAAAACTCGATTTGATTTGAATAAATTAAAAATATTTTCAAATTTTGAGTTGATCAAATCAAGTTATTCAATTTTTTCAAGTCAACTCTAATAAATAATTCAAGTTTTGAGTTTGAGCCAAATTGAATTTTATAATTTGAATAACTTAAATATCATATTAGAGTAAGGGCTAGTTTGACAATGCTTTTGAAAAGTATTGTGTAAAAGTGATTTTGAAAAGTTTAGTTTTAGCATTCTTGTCAAAAGTGCTTTTGAAAAATAAAATGTCCATTTTAGACATGTTATTATCAAGTAACAAATATGCATTTAAATAAAATTTAAATTAGTTAATATTATTATATTTTAGTAATAATATAAAAAAATTTACTATAACTTGTTAATATTTTAATATATGAAATATAAATTTTAAATATTTTAAGTTATAAATATTAATTACTTATAAAATTTAATTAAAATATATAAACTACATTTTAAATATTTAAATAAAACCATTAAATATTTGTAATTAGTATTTTAAAAATATTTTTATTTTTAATTAATGATTTTAATACATTTGTACACCAAGAAAAAAAAAGGGGAAAGAACTATGTTATTGGAGGGTGAAAAGTAATTAAGCATTAAAAGTGCTTTTGGAGAGGAAAAATTAAAATTTTAAACTTTCTCTTTTCGGAAATCTTTTCAAAAGACTTCGAAAAGTTTAAAAATTACGGTCAAAAGCAACTTGTTCTGCACAACTTTTCTTTTAAAAGTGATTTTGGAGTCGGAAGTGCTTTTTTTAAGCACAGAAGAATAGGCCTAAGTCCTAGTTTAAGAATGCTTCTCGAAAGTGCTTTTAGAAAAAAAAAAAAGCATTTTGGGGGAGAAGTTAAAATTTTTGAACTTCTAAAAAAATGCTTTTTGGCCAATTTTTAGCTTGGGAGAAACACTTTTTTTTCCTCTAAAAAAGCAACTTATTTAGGAATGCTTTTGTCCCAAAAGTGTTTTTTTTTGTCCAAAAGTGCTTAAAATCAATACTCAACAGAGCCTAAATACATATTCAGTCCCTATCAATTTTAGAAATGAACATATCCATCTCTCTTAACAAAAATATAAAATAATTCAAAATAATTATAAAATTTCAAATTTTATATTTTTAAAAATATATTAAAAATTCTAAAAAGTTGTCAAGAATATTAAAAATTTAAGAAAAGAATTCTAAAATAATAGGGATCTAAATAAGTAAAATAATGAATGTATATTATTTTCTCTTTTTTTGCTATATGGTTTCAAATTTATGTACTCTAGCATGAAATTAGTGATATAATAACAAGATTTTAATTTGACATATTTAATTTTTAATTGGACTCGAATAATTTTATCTAATTCGATTCGACTCAACTTGAATTTTATTTTACTCAACTTAATTAAAAAAATTTAAATCAAATTAGAATAATAAAATAATACTCGTCAACTCGACTAAGTCAAAAAAATTCACTCAATTCAATCGAGCGCTCACTCTTAAAAGTTTGTTGTATATCTCGCTGCATAGAAGACATTAAAAATGTTAGTAATTTTTCCCAAATAAATTAAATTACATATTCATTTAATGCCAATATTTTTCAAATAAAGAAACAGATTTGATGCCAAAATTTTAAAACTTTGAGCTAGAAATTTTAGGAACAAAAATAATAATAACTAATTTATTGTTGCTGAGATTTCTTAATATGCAGGTTTTTTTCACCTATAAATTTGTCTTTATAATCAATTAAAGGGTCGTAAAAAGTCTTTCAAATCTTTATCATTTTTCGACTGCCATATACGGGAGATGCCCAAGGAGAGACGGACAACAATGCGTTTTCCGGCGGACAATTAAACCGTGAAAATAAAAAAAATTTAAAAAGTCTTTTTTTCCTGGAAACATCCTACCAAAAGAAAAACAGGGAATAATTAGGCTTAAATAATAACCATAAATTGGATTAATTAATTGCAAGTGCTTCCGTGTTTTCGCTTTTAAATTGGATTAATTAATTACATTCAACTTGCAATTTTAATATCTTCAATTTTGAGATATTTGCATAGAGGAAGTTGACTTTCTCTATAGAGAAATCTCGGCTTTCATTGTATGTTTATTTTTTTGGTGAATAGTAGATAAGATCATCCGGTAGAAAGTTGAACTCTCTAAGTATTCAAGAATAATGAAGAAGACCATTTAATAAAGAATTTGAGGACTTTGGATTATAGTTCAAATCGATTGAAAAATCTAAGCACTTCCTAAAACTTATTGCAATTTGGACATCTCCCCGAGTCTCATTACACAAGTACTTAATTTGATCAAATTTATTATTTTAAATATCATAACAAAGATTCGTTTTAATTTTTTTTTTTTAAATTTCGCTATGTCAACTCAAACTAATTTTCTAAATGATTTCCCAACACCAAGTCCATTTACTCTTCTTATATTTTGAATTTAGTCCCTCTTATTTTTAATTTTTAGGAATTTAGTTCTTTTACATTTTGAATTTAACAATTTAGGTTCAATTTTAATACCATCAAAATTTTTAAATTGATTTGGTAATCATGTAATAAAAATATATAGTATAATAAATTTTAATTTAATAGAAAAATTTTAATAGAGAATATTTAAAGTAAAAAGACATGGAAGGGATGCTTTAAGAAGAATACATATATTTCAGGACATCGAATATTTCTTTAATTTACAGAATCAGTTTCTTCGGCATCGAATATTTGGCTCTTTATTTATTTATTTATTTATTTTCCCATTTTTCCTTTCTTTAGGTTTAAGAATTATTATCTTTTTATCAAAATGTTTGTGACGAACTTTAGAATATATTCTAAACACACATCTAGCCGTCAAAATTTAAGATTTCAAATTATTACTAAAACAAAAATGTGTGAGATGGGTGATTGAGTATTAACTCGATTGGAATGGATAATATTGTCAATATAGAAGTATATGAGTTCGAGTGCTGAAACGCATTATTCTCTTATTTATGGGTTAGAAAGAGACGAATGAAGTCTCTTTTGTTATCATTTAATGGGTTTTTATGATAAACTATTATTTTAATATTTTTATAAAATTAAAGGGTGAAATAAATTAAATATTTTAATAGAGAAAGACTGTTCATATTACCTAAAAATATAATCATTCTGAAATTATGAAAATATGAGGGATATATAGTAGCAAAAAAATAAATTCCATGGAGCTGTATATAAAGTCGTTCACTAACATCCCAAAAATCCAACCCAAAGTCACTTCCTTCCATCGAGCTACAACCAAAAGAATAAGAATGGGCAATAAAGCCTCCACTGCCAAAATCATTGAAATGCAGTCGGCGAGTCAGTGGAGAGCACAGCTAGAGGCCTCCAAGCAAAGTAACAAGTTGGTAAATAATACTACTTCCCACTTTCTGTATTTTATATGTACTAAATTGATGTTGATGTTGGTATAATTGTGGTGATGAAAGCTGGTAATAGATTTCTCGGCGACCTGGTGCGGACCCTGCAAATGGATGGAACCGGTGATTGAAGAATATGCCAACTTATATGCTGATGTTGTTGAGTTCATCAAGATCGATGTTGATACCTTGGAGGTTATTATTTATCTTGTTGCAGTCTAAATGATTGATTTGTGAGGTTGAAAACACATAGCTAACAAAAGAAATGAAATGAACAGGATGTGGCTCGTCAATTCAAAGTTGAAGCAATGCCGACCTTCGTTCTTATTAAGAAAGGCAAAGAAATATGCAGGCTGGTGGGTGCTAAAAAGACTGAACTCCAGAAGCTCATTGAGAAACACAGGTTTGATAATTAGCTTGTTTTTTGGGGGGGCAAACTATAAATATGGGTGATGAATAAGCTTTATTGTAAGGTTTTCACTTTCTTTTTTTGTATCAAAGTGTGTTAATAAAGTACAACTTTCTATTTTACTATGATTCACCAATTACTTTTTCGCCACAAACTTTATCATTCATGTCATGAATTTTTGGTTTCTATTTCTATTTTTTATTTTTTAAAATTTATTTTCAATAATAAAACAACTATTTTCTACAATAAAAATATTTTTTGTTATTTATATGATTAGGTCCAATTCATTTAAAATTTCTATTATTTTCTAATTTTTCACATATTTTCATTTTACAAAAATCATTTTAAAATTTTCAAATAAACTTATTTTCTTTTTTGCTCAAATCCTAAAACCAAATAGAGCCTTAGTTCTTTACAAATAACAATGTATCATTTTGAATTTATCTTATTTTTAAACATTTTTCATATATATATATATATATATATATTCATAATCTAATTTCTAATTTTTTAATGACATATATTAAATATACATGTAAATATAAAAATATAAAATATAAATTATTAATTATGCTCAACAACAAAATTTAGTGATCATATTTAATTTACATAATATTAAAATTTAATTTAAGATACTAGACAAGCAAATATAGAAATAAATTGACACAGGACCGATTTAGAGTCAAAATGTTGAAATGTGCATCAAACACAAATAGGTTTCGCATTATGTTCCATATGAAAGCTAAAGAAGGAAGTTGGCCCCCGAAAAACTTGTATTTTTAACAGGGTTGTCTCCAGTAATGGGAAAATAATACAAGGGTTGTCACTGTTCGCAACACACATTCTCCAAAGACATTAAAAATACTTGGGAAAAATTGACAGTACCCTCATCTAATACTCAGCTGAATTCATTAACATTGGTACAGAATAAGAAAATTGTAAATATTCTCAATATTCATTTCCACAAAAGTATTGAAAAATAAACCTGGGTTCAACCAGTGCATATGATCCAATGAATTAATCCTAGATATTACAATGGACAGCAATATAAGAGTACAAGGATCTCAAAGGCCATACCTTTGATCTCTTATCTTTTCTGAAACTGAATTCATGATCATTTGGTGCATATCTCATGACACTTATTGCCTTCGGAGTGGACAAGTTTCAACTGAAGCCCTCTTGAATTGAATTCATTACAACACACATTCAGCACCGGATGTAGTACCCTAAGTTATAAATGTCTGAGTAGGACGATAAGTCTTATTGTTGTCTCAGAGTAGGGGCTATCAAGCTCAGAAATTCTAGTACCGCAGAAATGTATCCAGAATTAGCGTTTTATTAAATCTCAGCTATAAGCATTACAACATTTTTCAGCACTTACATAAGAAGGCTCTTGAATCAAACCAAGTTGGTGGTAATTCATATAGTCGATTCCACTTAACCGTAGACAACATAATATCTGTTCTGGCAACTCTTCAGGTCTATTCCCCTGTTTTTGAAGGCAAACACCATGTGTGAGTAAATTTCATTGATAAAACTGAAAATCAAACAATCTTGTTCAGAGAAAGGGGGAGGGGGAAGTTGAAGTTTTGAATGAGATATCGGAACTTTCCTGTATCGTTAGGCCTACGTCTAAGATGCAAAGCTTTAGCCTATCTAGGAATGCATCAAAACCTTTCCTAGAGATGTAACTGAATCTGTGCATATCTATATCGATCTCCAAATAATTTTCTCCCTGCAAAAATTCAGAGTAATTGGTGAGCATAAGAAACAACCATAGTGACACAATGTATCTACACAATTCTATTGCTACCTGAACTTACTCCCAATCAAGCACATCGCTCAAACATTAGTAGATTGTTGGAACTTATGATTCTAGTTACAAACTAAAATTAACAAAAACCGTGTCAGCCACAAATCTACATCTAACACTTATACCCAAGTCCAAGTAAGATAGGTATCAACCACTTTTGACACTACCTCCATAGGTATCATTCTATCTGTTTAAGCTAAAAATATTGCCTATAAATATGCTGTGTTAATTCCGTTATAATACATACAAGCTTCCTACATTTCTAATTTAATAGCTTCTTCAACCTTCTTGCTCATTTCTGGTCTTTTTTTTGTTATATCTAAATCCGAAAAAACTACTTTTAAACCCGAATACAAATCTGAATTAAATAACATTATCCACCGAATATTTTAAAAATATCTGAATTTTGTAAGTCATTTCTTAAAAATAAACACTTCAGAACTGAAGTGGATAATGGATTAGATATCCAAATCCAAATCCATTATGTATAAAAGCAAAGCGAATTCGAACATCCAAATCCTTTATCAAAAAGTCAAAGCAGATTTGAATAATAAACGTCCGAACGTTAATATCCTACATCCGCTACATATAGTAATTATAATATCCCAAAGTTAGAATATTATACAAATCCATAATATCTAAATAAATAAATAAAAAGAAGGAAAATGGATTAGGTATATGCAAATATTGAAATCTATAATATCTATTGCCATCCCTAAGTCATACAAGCATACGTACCAAG
Source organism: Gossypium rotundifolium (assembly GCA_025506655.1). Classification (NCBI taxonomy): domain Eukaryota; kingdom Viridiplantae; phylum Streptophyta; class Magnoliopsida; order Malvales; family Malvaceae; genus Gossypium; species Gossypium rotundifolium. The sequence continues at coordinate 38,592,344 of CP106726.1, forward strand.
TAGAACTCATGCTGTGGACGTGAAAGAAAAGGCTTTTCATTGTATGCCTGCATAAGCTTCCTCTCTGCCGCACCCATGTGAAGATCTTCCACATTTGCAATACGACCTAATATTTTCAACCGTTCACGAAATGGCACAATTGTATCCACAGGGAATCCCTTAACCTTTTCAACTTCGTCATCAATTAACCTCTGCTTTGAGAAAGAAATAAGGATTCAGTGAACTTGGTTGTAGATCAAATAATGTAGCAAGGAATGAATGTAAGAAGATATTACCTAAATGTAAAAACATAAAGGAGTACAAACAGTCAAACAGAAAATTATGATTTGGGGCTATTATTGTATTGATACATAGAGGTGATTACCGTTCAATTCGGATTGGAAAAAAATTGAGGTTAATGTGCAGTATTCTGGTTTCTTAAAAACCAAATTGAATTCGGTATTTTTTATGTAATTTTCACTGGTTTTAAAATAAAAATTTTTTTTATACAATTAAATAAAAAACTTATCACAATTAAATAAAAAATTTGGTTTGGTTCGAATAATTACATTTCTTTAACTTATAAACCAAAAACTGAACCAACCCAAATGCAAATAATATCTGAATCGGACCCAATTCAGTAAAAATTGAACTGAAATCAAACCAAACACTATGTTTCGAATCAGTTTTGGTATTCTCAATTTTTTTTTGCTAACATATATCTACTTGGATTATGGATTGGTGCAGTAGCAGCAAAATTACCTAACGAAATTTCTGAGTCCTAGAAAAGAAGATATAGACATTAAAATTTAGCTTTGTTGCATGAGTATGGATAGCATGGAATCAGCAGAAGCCAGGGGCGCAAACCACATGCAGGCAGGATTGGCCCTGGATGCATGGCAGGGCCCTGAACTAGGTTGGTTTTGGCACATCTTATATTTCAGCCATGCCAATGCCATTTTTTAAGGCTTCTAAATAACATAATATGGTCTCATAAGCTTTCACATGAAGTTTCATGGCTAAAACAACCCATTTTCTAATTTTCAAGATTTTTGGCAATGGATGATGTTAACCATAGCTATGTAATGAATGATGTTATTCGGATTTCCAGTCAAAAAAGGTTCGCATATTACTATAAAAGAAGAAGAAAAAAGACTTTTGGTATCAATCATACCCTGAAGTTTTCTTGAAAGTGGAGCAGAAGCTCCTTTGAGTAACTGTCAGAAAGCTTAAAGTAAAGAACGAAACTCATCCCTTCTCCATCAGTTTCACTCTGGAAAAGTGCAGCAGGATACAAGGGAATCTGCATTGTCACAACATGTAAGCATTAAACTAGATGGAAATTTGAAAAAAAGTTAAACATACCTAAGTTTAACACATTCCCATGTCTGACACTTACATAGAATCAGGGTAGCATAGCCAAGGACCATTACATCATGCTTACTTCCATCCCAAGGGAAGTATAACAAAAAGGAAAACCACATTCTTTCAAAACAAGAAGCTTTATACCTGAACATTTACGACAAGGATAGATGGTAGTTTCTCGGAATGAGTAATAACAGGGAGTTCGACAAATCTAGCTATGTGATCTAGTTTTCGTGGGGATAAGAATACATCAACTCCGAAAGGATAATATGCAGCACGGTTAGGTGCATAATCCTTCTTCTTATCCCTGCCAAACAAACAAATAATGTGGGGAACTGTCATGGTAATAACAGATCAAAAGTTTCTAAATGTCCCACACATGGTTTTCAATAATTTTGCACGAAAAAAAAAAAAGAGAATATATGGGCATACATTAAATAAATGAATTAGGGACCAAGTTTTATAGTCATACCTAAAATAATTTTCTCCTCGAACCTTGAAAGTACCAGGATCAATATAAGACCAACAATCAAACATTTTCTTTTCTATAGGGCAAAACGGCACCTGAGAACCTGCTTTCGGTAGCTGAAGCAGCATCTTTGAAGAAACTGAAAAAAAGAAGAAAAGGAGTAAATTTAAAAAATCCATTCGTATACTACTCTGCTTGTTTCTAAAAGACTCAAAAGGTTAACATGCATCAATTACTATGGTGGGAAAACTCTTCTAATATCTTCGCAATGAAAACCATTTCACATGTATCTTGAAGTCTCACAATAAGACAGTTCATGATGAACACAAATGACTAAAAATTAGAGAGTTCAACAGATAATGTAGATACTCACATAAAGTGGCATTGGCATTCTCTTCTTTCCATTTAAATGAAAGTTTTAAGGCAGGCTTTTTTCTCGCACTCGGCGGGCTAGAGCTAAGTGATCTTCTCTTTTCAATTGATGGAACAGTAGATGCAAGACAAGGTAAACAATTGCTTGGAATAATACCACAATCATCCAACAACCCATCCTCCTTGCCAGGACCTTCATCCACGGAAGAGGCAATATCATCAAGGAATACAGGTTCTTTCGCTTCATTTGAAGGTCCATAAGATTTTGTTCTGGGATTAACATCCCCCGGTTTCTGTGTATGATAGACTAAAGAAGAATGGTCTCTGCAATTAGCATCTGTTAAAGATGAAATACTGGATACAGATACACCCTCAAGACCATTTAATGATAACACATCTGCACATGGAGATGCATATATGGTGAATGGTAACCATTTCCAATAATCTCCAAGTAAAACAAAAGTTAGTCTAAATGAGAGGTCTGAGTAATATTTCAAAACACCATACCCTCCTGAACACTTTCAAAATCCTCATCATAGTCAGATTCAAATACTGCAACAGGATCGAACCACAATTCCTCACTCCCTGCCAAGATCACATCATAAATCAACAGTTTAACAAACACTGATTTCGAAAACTAATGCATAGAAACAAGAACTAGGAGAAAGCTGAAAAGAGATTGAAAGTAAGTATCTAAATTGCAGAAATTATCAATATTAAGAAACAAAAGATAAAAAGAAAATCAGCAGAAAAAGAAATAAGAAAATGACACATAGCAGAAAGTGAACAATGAAGAACCACAGTAGTATATCTATTATCGAAAAGGAAACATCCTTTAAACTTTTACCAACTTAATAAGTAATTCACAAATCCCTGTATGTAATCTTAATATATAGAGATTAATTTACACCTTTTTTCCGAACACTTAAAAGCAACAAATCAAGGAAAAATACATCGATATCCATCAAGCTCTTCCCAGTTTCTACCTCTTCAAGTAATATATAGCAGATTATGTATCAAGCTGCTAAAACTAAAATGCAAGTCTTACCTAACAAACTACAATCCGTAACATGGACGCGTTTAACTAGAAAGGTCAACGGAAAATATAAATAAAGACACTACGATCTTGATAAGCTGTAAAGTTTGTCCAAAGGCCTGTTATTTACTCTGGTTCAACGGACATCAAATTCTTCACCAAATCTCCCATACAAACTTTGATCATAAGAAAAAACTGTTCAAAGAAATCTTACTGCTTATATGAGTCTTAGAAACAACAATGGTAGTTCTGAAACCACCAATGAGAGCAGTGCAGCAGCTAATTCCAACTTAATGAAACTCCAACCAGTTCATACGCATCTGCTACTGGTTTAAACCCTGATTTGATAAAGCTTAATAGAATAGGCACAAATAAATAACTATAATGGATCAAACTACTGCCATTGTCAAGAAAAATTAAAACTAAAAGTTCCAAATGCTGCAATTCTGTTGCTATATTTTTACAATTTTATATTATAGTCAAATTTCAACCTCATCAGTCTACATTTCCTCTGATAATCGACAAACACAAAAAACATCAATTTGTATAAAAAAAATCCCAGTGTTAGGAATAAGTTCAAATTATATGCTTTGAAGAAAGTTCAGATGCCATTTGACCAAATAAAGAGTCGGATCCACCAACAACATTTCTTTTTAACCTATAATTCAGGCATGCATTTCCTGGCCCACACTCTTAAAAACCCAAAACCCATCCAGCAAATCAACCAGAAGATTAAAATCTATAAACACGTTACAATCACAAGGCCAAATAAATCACACAAAAAGACCCAGTTTTAATAACAGGGAGAGAAGAAGGAAAGACCTTGAAAAGTTTGGTTTGAGAAAGAAGTGATGATCAAGTGGAGCATCAATTTATATCAAAATCCCAGTTTAGGGGATATGCTCAAACTATATGCTTCGAAGAAAAATCATATGACAATTGATCATCTAAAGAGCAGGCCTCAATTATCAGAATTTAGAAAACAGTACTATCATTTAAGTCTTAAACCTATAATTCAGGCATGCAATTCCTGGTAACAAAAAAACCAGAATCAGGCTCTTAAACACCCGGAACTGTCCATGCAACCTAAAGCATCTCAACCTCCAAAACCCACCAAGCAAATCAACCAGAAAAAGAAAATCCACAAACACATTACAAACAAAAAGCTAAATAAAAAGGAAAAAAAGAAAACAGGTTTGATAACAGATGAAGGAAAGACCTTGAAAAGTTGGGTTTGAGAAGGAAGAGTGATGATCAGGTGGAGCATCCCAGCTACAAAACTCATCGGAGAATGGGTCAGGCAGCCCATTAGACACCCTTTTCTCGAAGCTTTTCCTCCTTTTCCGATTCTGCTTCTTCTTCTTCTTATTCTTCTTGGAATACCTTAACTTTGGGCCAACAGAGCCTTCAGGTCTAGACACACAAGAACCCATCTCTCTCTTTCTCTTCCTTGGATCAAATTTAACTCTCCATCATATCAGCATGTTAAAAGAGGCAACAAACAGCAACAACAATAATGATACAGAAGATAGAAAGAGAAAGGGAGAAAATGAAAGTTAAACACAGAGGAACAGCAACAGCATTAACAACTGCAAACAAAAACTACTATTATTTTGTTTTTGTTTTTTGGTGGGAGAGTTTATTAAATATTTCATGGGGTTTGATTACAACTTCAAACTTGTGAAAGGTTAAATAGAAATATTTTCTTTTGGCAAGTAATAGAGAAATATTATTTAAAGAAATAGTTATATAATTAAATTTAATATGAATAATATATTAAAATAAGTAACTATTTTTTTAAATTTATTATCTCATTCATAATTTTAAATTTTATGAGATTATGATATTATATATCGTTTAGGTGTTTATACTTCTGTCCAAGGTTTTTCTAAATTATTATAAATAAAAATATTATATTTTAATTTTGGTTCTTATATTAAAATCTTCATATTTTATATTTTTATATAAATTGGTATTTCAATACTTATAATTTTATTAATTATTTATATAAAAGAAACCCATAAGCGATCTGTTGTCACTCTATTTTTTTTCTATGAGATCATGGTAAAATTTTAATCTTAATTCTTCCACTTTGTTAAAGTTTAGAATTTAATTTATATTAATTATATTAATAAATAATTATAACTAAAATTAAGAAAGTTGAAGCCGAGCAAGAGCGGGCAAAACATTCTAGTATTTAAAAATAATACTTGCCAGTATTTAAAAATAAGGAATTAATTTAATCAAATAATATTTACTTTTCAAATTAAAAAAACTATAATCGACTAAATCAACAATAAAATAATATAAAATTAAGACAATTAAGTTACTAACTTAACTAGAAATTACTTTAAAATAATAATTAATAACAATAAGATTAATAATTTTGTATTTAAGATTATATTTGTTTTACTAAAACCTGATTTTAAAATAGATTATTTTCCTAAAATGTTAATATTTTTTTGTGTTTAAATGATTTTGAATAAAATATTTTTGTTGTTTAAAATATTTTTCAAAAATCGTTTTTTTTTAACTTGTTATAAGTGAAACAAACATAATATAATATTTTATAATAAATAATATCTTAGGTGTTAGCTCGATGAAGCAAATAGAAATGCCAAGGGAGAGGTGAATTGACCTTTTAAAAAATTTGGTGAAAGCAAAGGTAAGAATGAAATAATGAACACAAAGAATGTAGAGTGATTCTGTCCGAATTGCCTAATTCACTACCTTAACTTTTCACCACCGAGGATTTTCCAAATACACTAATTTATTTAACCTTTGAAGACAATGTTTAACCTTACAACTCCATAAAATTTCTACCACAAATCTTAAGTTTTAAACACTCTCAAAGAGATACAAATGAGCAAACAAAGAAACAATACGATGAGATACACTCATAAACAAAAGAATTGAGATAAATCTCGCAAGTGTATGTAAGAAGAATATGAAATTTAAGCTCTAAGGTTGTTTGATCGATGATTTTTGCTTGAAAGTGCTTTTCTTGGATGTTGTAGAACTTTGAAAGATAGTATTTATACCCCTTAATAGATTTTCAACCGTTGAGGTTGTTAGTGAAGTTAATATGGCTGTTGTGAATGTAAAATTAGAGTATTTATTTCACCTGCAACTGCAAGTATCGATATTTTTTGTCATAAATACTAATTCAATGACCGTTGGAATGAAATAATCGACACTTAAAACATATTTTATCGATATTTCCTGAAAGAGGTATCGATACCGAATTAATACTTCGTGGGGTTTATGTAAAACTGAATCTTATTTTAGTATTGTTTTTAAGAAAGGTATCTATTATTTTCAAAAAAGTATCCATACCAGAAACATGATATTGATAATTTTTAGGGTTTCTTTAAGCAGAATATTTTTTTGGTCTCGATTTTTCTAAGGGTATCGATATTTCCAAAATTGTTGATACATGTCCATATGGTATCGATACCTTTTGTCCTGGAGCAAATTTGACTTGTTTGAAAATCATTTTAAAATGATTAAGGTAAAACTCATCAAGGTACACCATTTTTAAAGAATTTAATCAAAGTAAATTTGTGGCTTAGATTAAATTAAAACTTCTTTTCTTTTTCTAATTTTCCCACCAAATAGGTTTTTCTCTTCATCTTTCCGTGTCTTTTTTACTATTTAGGTATTTAGATACAAAGGTCGGTTTTTTTTAATTAATTAGGGATTTAGATCGTTTTTTCTAAAAAAGAATTTTTTGTGTGTTGAACTATTGTGAAAAAAGTGTTTTCAAAATCTCGCCATCATTTATGCCTTTGGCATATAAAGAAGAAATTTCTAGAGAAGCTTTCCCATATATATCATAAGAAATATCTTTCAAAAGTGAATTAAAGAGATGCATTATTGAATCATCAAGTGTGAAAGTGTTTGAGAAGAAATAGCGAGAATTGATCGTTACGAATAAATTAGAGCAAAAATGAATGGCTTCATGAGTTGTACGAGACTCGTAACTCTTAGATTCTTGTGTATAATCGGAATACTTTCTTTGCAAGAATGAACACTACCCAAAGGAGTGAAAGCAAAAATTCTTTTTGTTCAACAACATTGCAAGAGTTTGTAGTGAAATATGAGAAGGCAATTGAAAGTCGGTATGCCAAGGGAAAAAAAGAAGATTTTGAATCAAGGCACAAGTCTTAGATACTAAAAATTGGTTGTAAAATAGAGCATCAGTGTGTACAAAGAATAAATTTAATCTTTTCAAGATGAACTAGTAAAGAGCAAGCAATTCACAAAGCAAAAGGTAAGAAAGATAGAATTTTGCTACGAATATAAGGTGTCAAGTTCTTTTTATACTCGTCATAGCTTTCTTGTTCATCTTGATTTGGGAAATAAAGTCGGTAGTTGTGCATGTAGCCTTTTTGAATTTAAAGGCATATTGTGTAGACATATGTTGGCAAATTTTCACTTCAGAAATATAATTGAGATGCCAAGTTACTATATTTTGGAACGTTGGACAAAAAGAAGCAAAGAAAGGTGATGAAATTTATGAAAATGGGTCAAGCCTTGAAGGTGAGAATGAGAAATCAAGTGCTTTAAGAAGTTTACATGTTGGTCGTATAATAAATCAATTATCTTTTTTTGCTAAAAAATCCGAAGACGGGTATATGGTCATTGTGGGAGAGTTGGACCAGATATATAAACAGGTTTCCAATTACAGGTTCAAACCAACAATTGACAAATGAAGTGATTCAGGAGGTGATAGAGAATCAACTTCATCATATTCCTTTGTTCTGTGATCCGCATGTTGGTCATGAGCCTCAAAGTGGAGGATTTAAAAGCGGTCTTCAATTATCTTTGCCTCCTACAACAGTGAAAAGGCATTCATGTCCCATTGTTGATTTTTTCAGGTAGTTCATCATTTTTAGCATTGCGGATGGGGTGTTTGAAGCATACCACTTTGCTTTGATTTACAATTTTTTCTTCAAATCAAATATTGAGTCTATTAGCAGTTTATATAACTTTTCTTTATATATATTGGTTTAATAATTTATTATATATCTTTTAAACGAATAAATTTGTATATTTAAATTTTGACATAGCTACATTGAATTTTATTTTATGTTTTAATTGATTTTGCTCACTTTTAACTCACTAGTGAAACGGTATATTTACTTGTGATTAATGTAAAAATAATTATGACAATTAAATTAGATATTACAACAATATTATAATATGAGATAAAAAAAATAATTAAACACACCACCCTTGATATAAAACGCCCATATAAGGAGTCCTTAAAATACATGTTCAAGCTGCTTTTGCGTTGCTCAAGTGAGCTATGTTAACTCCAAATAATATGCAAAGAAAACATTGCATTACATTGAACTTGACAATCATACTAGGAGAGTATTCATCTATTTTGTAGCGATATATATTATTTAATTGATTAATTCCAGCCAAAAGTAATTCTTTATGTCATAGTTATATATATATACACACTCAAGGGGGAATTCAAAATTTTTTTTCAGAGGATCGAAATTAAATTGTAATTTTTATGATAGTAAAATATAATTTTAAAAGATTAAATTAAAATTTTATCATTTTAAAGGATCAAAGTGTAATTTTACTTTTACTAATTTAAAATTTTAAAAATTTTAAAAAATTAAAATGAAAAATTTTCTATTTTAAAACAGCAGAACCCCTACCAGCCTACTACATTCGCCCCTGTATACACCTCATGTGTAGCTAAAAGCATGGGATGTTTAAATATACATTCTATGAATTCTTTGGCCTCTTGGTCTTGTTTTAATAAAAGCAATGCTCATCTTCGCCCAAAATTTATTTGTGTGCAGCCACCGTGCTTAGACAAATGGAAGACGCAATTTGTGAATGATGAGGAGCATCAAGGACCATTGTTTACTTGGATATAATAAATTAAACAAATAATGAAAACATAGGTAAAAAGACAACACAAATGCATCAAAGCCAAGCAGTAAAAAAAAAAAAAAAAGGAAAATATTAACACGAATCAATTAATTCTGATCCACAAAATTGGGGTCTCTCTCAAGCTAAGCGACGGCATATTATCATTATTATCCATCGGCCAAGTAATGTTGGTGTAGAAGTAGGGCCAGAGCAAGATGAAAGCCAAGTGGCGTATGATAATTAGGGGAACGTGTGGTATCCACAGCAGAGATAGGAGATTTTGCGTGTGCACAGCCTTCTGCTAATTCCCGGGGTTGTTGGTTGCCTTGCCTTCCTCCATTTGCGTCCAACTCACGTTTCCTTTTCTTCTGTTTTGGTTTTATATGGTTTATTTTTGTTTGAAGGCCAGGCAGGGCAGGTAAGATTAGTTCGGACCTAGTCACCATCTATGGTGTGAACAAAAATATTTAACACCATACGAATACGACAAGACGAGATGGATAAGCTAATTTTTTTTATAATGCAATTTATTAATTTTGAAAAAATATTAAATACCAGAAAATATACTAATATGAATGCAAGTTGATTCAATAGAAGAATTTATAAGTCAGGTCAAATCATAATTCAAAATTTTTGAAATATCCAAGCTTATTCTTGCCCAATTCATTATTTTGGGTTTTTCATATTATAATTATTTTCACATTGAAGCAATTAGGTAATTATTTTCACAATTGGATTTAAACTCTTTTTTCAAGTTAATATCTAAACTTGACAATTATTTTCATATTTAAGTTTGTTCTTACATTAGACCTGAACTCTAGGAATTTCAAAATTAACTTGGACAAAAAATATTTAAGCTCTAGTACAAGAACAATTGTCAATTTAAGACTTAATCTAGACAAAAAAAGTCTAGATTCTAATATGAAAAAAATACTAAATTTAAGCCCCAAAATAATTTAACCCTTAAAAATACATATTTTGAAAATAATATTTATATATTTTTAATTTCATTCTCTATTAATATTAGTATAAAATTATATATATTTTTAATTGAATGTCTTAAAATAAAAATCGAGATAGCTCGAATTAAAACCAAATAATTTCCACAAATTCAGGATGAACCCCAATTAAAATTAAACATTCAGAAATTGAATCGCTCTCTAATCTATGAAAAAGAAAAGCTTTTTTGATTGGAGGGAAATTAAAACAAAAAAAAAAAAAAGTTGATAGGAGCCAATGTTTACGTCCATTAGTTTTGCCTCGTAAGAAAGCGCAATGACCATTACAAAACAGATCATAGGATAAAAAAACTGGAAAATAATAAGGCTCACGGACTTTAACACAAAAACTGGAAATATATATTTTTTCTTTTTTTAATCAATTATTTTAATTTTAGGGTAAAACACCCAATAATACTAAAAAATAATTTAATTATGAAAAAGAGTCGGTTTGAAAAATATTTACGGGAAATGGCCATTTTTCCCAAAACGCGTCTACGTCAACGCGTTTTGGGGGGAGAAGACAGCAAAGCGCGTCTCTAGGGCGTGCTTTGCTGGCCAACGGTCAAATTTTTTTGACTGTTAGGCCTCTAACGATCAAAATTTTTCTCTATAAAAATCCCTAACCCTTTTATTTTTTTCACACTTTAATCTTTCTCTCAATTTTCTCTCAATTTTCTTTCAATTCTCGCTTAAAGTCCTTGAAATTTACTCTCAAATTTCAAAATAGTCCTTGACTATTTAAAAAAAAAGCCCTTTTTAATTTTTTAATATATTTTTTTGAAAAATTTTAAAATTTTCAATTGTATTACAATGGTCGGGAATTACTTGTCTAGACAAGAAGCACATCTTCACGAGCAATTCAAAATGGTAAGTTTTTAATTTTAATTTTTCAATATTTATATAATATTTTTTAGGTCTATGTAAATTTAATTAATTTTTATTTTATAATTTTTTAAACAGTCTGTAGATCGGGTGTTGGAATGTTACATTCGCAACATGCATGGTCCCTCATCGCCGTTGATCGAGAATTACCTGCGAGAAGCGGGTTTTTGGCACGTGGCCACGATAGGCCGGGGGTTCAAGTTGGAGCCGCCTTTGATCAGTGCGTTGATAGAGAGGTGGAGACCCGAGACGCACACTTTCCATCTTCCATGCGGAGAGTGTACCATCACTCTAGAAGATGTGCGATTGCAGATTGGATTGCTAGGTGGACGATTCGGTGAGTCACCGGGTCCGCAACTTCTGGTGATTGGGGAGCCGTATGCTACGAGCTTTTGGGTTCCATTCAGGATAAAATTCAAGGAGCTCGGATCGACATGGCCTGGTTACGAGAAACATTCCCGGAGTCGCAGGAGGGTTCGACTGAAATAGAAAGAATACGGTATGCTCGGGCATACATTCTTTAGATAATTGGAGGCTATCTAATGCCGGACCTTTCTAGAAACCTCGTACACCTAAGATGGCTGCTGAAACTTGTTGATTTCAGAGCAGCCGGTGAATTGAGTTGGGGGTCAGCCGTGCTATCGAGGTTGTATCGGGAGATGTGCGGGGCGACGCGGCCGAGTAAAGCGAAAATCAGAGGTTGCCTATCACTACTGCAGTCGTGGGCATGGTATCGATTTCCATTTTTACGTCCTCGACTCGACTACCCATATTCATTCCCACTGATAACGAGGTAAATTTAATGTTATATTTTACAATTATTTCGTAGATTTATAGTATAATTGTATGCTAAAAATTTATTTAATTAGGTGGAACCATTCAATGAGTCATGTTGGAATACCTACTTGCTTGAAGATATCTGCTTCTATTGGACCAACGGTTGGAATCACAAGTAAGTTTCGAATTTCGTATTTATAATTTAGTATTTAGTATTTACTGTCTACTATTATGTATATAACTAATATTTTGGTAAAGTTAATATAGTTTCAATGGACACCGTACGAGGATCCGGAAATTTGGGCAGTAATTCCGGAGGAATTCTTCCAAAATCCAAACAGTTGGCACGTGAAGGTCCCATTGATCACCTATGCGACCGTGGAGATGCACCAGTCAGTTCGGGTTCTGCGATAATTTGGATTCCAGCAACCGATTCCCGTGACACTTGAGGTGCTCGATGATGAGCATAAAGTGGACTTACGGCTGCTGCACACGGATTGACCAAGATTTTGGTCAGCACATATTGAGATGTGGGAGAACCGATATGACTATTTACCTATTCGGGAACCGATCATCGTTCCTGAGTTAACGTGCGTGCCGGAATACATGCCATGGTTTAGGATCCATAGTAAGGCGTATCTGTTGTCGGAAGAAGAGAGGTGACGGCAACTTCGTGAACGAAGGGAACGTCAGGGCCCTTTAAATCCAAGGAAAATGGGTGATGAGATGGGGCCATCAACAACACCGACGATCCACCGGCTCAGCAACAGCGCCTACACACGATTCATCGAGCCAATCGCCCAAATTGACGACATCGACATCACAACCTTCACCCTTTATGCCAAAGCGTACCTACCCTTATATGTATCCTAACCCGTATATGTTTCCTTTTCCCAATCCGACCCCAGATTGGAATGCATGGCCGGGTTTGAGTCCGTTCCCGACTACTCCCCTGGCCAACCGATCTTGAGGCCGTCGTCGTGTGAGGATCACATGAGGGCCGTCGGGAGCACTTCTTTCTACCACCTCCTTCGCCAGACGGATTGAGACACCCCGCCATGGTTTATGCAAACACCTCCGGGGTCGTTATTTTATCAAGGTGGGTCATCCTCGCAACACCCACAACTGGACTCCATCGCCGGAGAACCCGAATCCCTACCCGAGGTTCCACGACCCCGCCGAAAGCTGGAAGACGGAGGAATCCACCGCGTAACCACCAACCACCCCCATGTGGCACTGATTCCGATCGACATCAACACTGATTCGGACCGACTTTTTTATTTTTTAATTGTAATATAATTTTTAATTTTTTAATAAAATAAAAGTTGTTTTTTATTTGATTTGTAATTTGATTTTAATATCTTCTATTTTATTGAAGTTGTTTATTTTAATGTAATTTAATTTTAATTTTTTAACAAAAGTTATTTTTATTTATTTTAATGTAATTTAATTTTAACATCTTCAATAAAATAGAAGTTGTTTATTTTACATGTAATTTAATTTTAATTTTTTAACAAAAGAAAAAGTTATTTTTATTTATTTTAATGTAATTTAATTTTATCATCTTCAATAAAATAGAAGTTGTTTATTTTACATGTAATTTAATTTTAATTTTTTAACAAAAGAAAAGTTATTTTTATTTATTTTAATGTAATTTAATTTTATCATCTTCAATAAAATAGAAGTTGTTTATTTTTACATGTAATTTAATTTTAATTTTTTAACAAAAGAAAAAGTTATTTTTATTTATTTTAATGTAATTTAATTTTAACATCGTCAATAAAATAGAAGTTATTTATTTTTACATGTAATTTAATTTTAATTTTTAACAAAATAAAAGTTATTTTTATTTATTTTAATGTAATTTAATTTTAACATCTTCAATAAAATAGAAGTTGTTTATTTTACATGTAATTTAATTTTAATTTTTTGACAAAAGAAAATTTTTTATTTATTTTAATGTAATTTAATTTTAATATCTTCAATAAAATAGAAATAGTTTAATTTTTATTGTAATTTAGTTTTAATATATTTAATAAAATAACAGCTTTCTTATTTTTTATAATAATTTAATTTGTATTTTTAATAAATTAAAACGTTGTTTTTATTTTTTAATTTTGTAATTTAAATTTAATAACTTGAATAAAATATGGGATTCTTGTACAAAAGTTCACCGTTTTCATCAAAAAATAGAAATTACATAGCCACCAAGAGACAAAAAGCTAAGAATACGGTCAACTATTCCGATTTGGACACGAGCGAGATGTATGCCCGAGGTCCTACACCATCCAAGATGACCTACTTTGGTTGCTCGTTTCTGGATATCCATATTGTTGCGTATTCTAGTCGAGTAAGGTCGACCTTTTGGTTTGCGCCTCAATTGTCTATCCAAACAATGACTTATAAGGTGCAAGCGATACCGACGACCACTTGCTTTCATCTGGGACTGGTGGGAATACGTGTCTCCACACATTGTACATGTTTTCTAATTTATACACTTCGTCGACATAGCTCATGGGATCAAGACGGAGATTCTGACAAGTCGCAAGTACATGAGCGCATGCGTAATAAAGTGTATCAAATATCCCACAGTCGCAGGTCCTATTTGTCAAGTGTACACGATACTGCCCGCCAATAACACCTTGGTTCGGTCTGTCAAACTCCGTGACACGAAACCATAGGCTGTCGCGATGGTGACACACTGTGTATATGGTGTTGGCCCGTGCCTTCCCCCTATTTATTTCTTGCAAGACCTTCGGGCTCCATACATGGCCTCCTTGCATTTGCCCTCTATAACTCGCTGCTCGCTTCAAAAATAGTGCTGCTAAATGAAAATATGTCTCTCGCACAACCGATGTAATCGGTAGATGACGGGTTCCTTTTAGAATAGAATCTATGCATTCGGCCAGGTTTGTAGTCATATGACTATATCGTAGGCCGCCGTCGTATGCTTGTGTCCACTGTTCAAAAGGAATCTTACAGGTAGTTTGCGCCTTCGTCGTTATCTGAGTGCAAACTCACCAACATCTCCTGAAAACGATCCTTATTGACCTCGTACTCTACCAATATAGGTTGATAGCGAATATTACATATCACTTTTCAATTGAGAATAAATTGAATATTACAAAATAAATTATATTAATAGATATTTCATACCTATATCAGTCACTTGTCGTCGCTGACTTTTAGATCGATGTTGCCCATTGTAGTTGGATGCAACATTCCTTGGCAATATCGATGGTGTGTGCGATGCCACATGCTTCCCTAGCATTCTATTGTGGCTAGTATTCCAGGGCCCCGATCCGATATAAGGCATATATCAAGTTGGGGGCAGACATGCCTCCTTAACCTAGATAGGAAGAAGTCCCAGTCATCAGTTGACTCCCCCGATGTCATTGCGAACGTAATCGGAAGGATTCTCCCACAGTCGTCTCATGCCACAGCTAGCAATAGCCGATGCGTATATCTACCATATATAAAGGTACCGTCAATTTGTACCAATGACTTGCAGCATATGAAGGCATCTCGGCATTGCTTAAATGTCCAGAACAGATGTTTGAACATTGCGCATCCACGAAGCAAATGATCGTTGTAGTACACCGGTTTTGTTTCAAGGTGCATTATCTTTGCTGGGACATATCTCTCCAAAGACTGACAACACTGCCACACTTCATTATATGAAGCGTCCCACCGACCATGCAACTTTTCTAACGCCTTTGCTTGGCTATCCAAGCCTTTCTGTAAGAGGACGTGTACCCCAATTGGCTACGAATATTGCCAATTGAGGCAAGATCGTAGTCCCGGATCGGCCTTCACCGTAGGGATTATTAAGTCACCAACATATCGAATCCATCTTCGATGATCTTGTGTAACACCACAACGAAGCACGTTAAATAATGCAACATTACATAATATTAGTATTATTCGAAAACATTTAACACATAGTGGTACTGTACCAGCAAGACATGTATGTGGACCTTTGTACTTTTTGATCTCCCACAAGCCTGTCCTTTTCCTCAACGACGCCATGATTTTCCATGAACATGTACCGTCTTGCACTGCACACTTCGCATCTTACTTATCGAGCTTAGATTTAACCATGTTGTAGTTAACCCCGTTCCTGATGCTGTATTGTTTCAATATAGCAAGAAAAGCATTCTTGTTGGAAAACTCATTACCAACTTCTAATTTGCCGAATCCAACGACGAAGTTGTACGATCACGAGTCCGGTGTGGTTGTTCAAGAAACTCCAATGCATCATTTTGAGATAGAACGACATTATGCATGTGGGCTGGAGGTGAGTACGCCCTAAATAGCGGATCTTCTTTTTCTTCGTCTGAACCGCCCTCAACATCTTCAGGTACAATTGGAACAGGCTCTGGTTCAGAAAATAATCCAACTTCTGCACCATCGGGCCCGGGCTCTCGAGGTGGATCCACATCGGATTCATCGTCTAACCCTCTACCACCTATAACAAACGAGGGCCCATCACCGGTGGATGTCGTGAGGAGTACATTATCCCTCCTTAAACATCTTTCGTAACGTTCCCAATCATATGTGGATTGCCAACCACTAGAAGTTGATGACGTCCCCAATACGTATTTCTATCATCAGACGTCGAAGGACGGATATGTATGTCCCATCCACCAACCAAGTGTCATGCAGGGGTTATGTTTTCCATACTACCACCGAACAGGGGCACTTCCGTGTTTTTCCTCCCACTAACAGAGTGTCGGGTTGGGGTCGTGTATTCCCCTCGAACAGCAGTAGATGTTAAGGTTGCAGACAGATTACTTGGAGATGAAAATTGTACATATACCTCGAGATAGGGTGATCCACTAGCAAGATGAGTCTCCACCATTGCCTCAAAGCTCCGAGGACCTTTGATGTCGAATGAGTCATATCTCATCGGATCAACCGAAGTGCAAAATCTATACTTAATAGACTGAACTTTCATTGGCGTTGTTCCGAATATTTTACGTCTAATTCTTTTGAAGTTCTACAACATCGACGTTTCGATTAAAACTCAGTCGCGTTGTGTTCTCCGATAAGAAAACAACACCATTTTCGGTGTCACAAACCTCACCATCGTAGTAAATAACAACATTAATACGTTCAGTCATTTTCAGTTTTTTTTCTTTTGCCTCAATTTCCCTTATGCAACCTGAGAATGAAATTTGGCTGATTTATAGTCTAATTTTGCCGGAGACTACTGTAGCAAAAGAGCGTCCACGTGGGAGCGCTTTTCAGTACTCCTGCTGATAGTGCACCCTGCTGGAAGCATTTTGGCCACTGTTTGTTTAGAAATGTCTTCTCAAAATAATTTTACTGGAGACTACTATAGCAAAAGAGCGTCCACGTGGGAGCTCTTTTCAGTACTCCTGCTGACAGTGCACCATGCTGAAAACGTTTTGGCCACTGTTTGTTCAGAAACGTCTTCTCAAAATAATTTTACTGGTGACTACTGTAGCAAAAGAGCGTCCACGTGGGAGCGCTTTTCAGTACTCCTGCTGACAGTGCACCCTGCTGGAAGCGTTTTGGCCACTGTTTGTTCAGAAACGTCTTCTCAAAATAATTTTACTGGAGACTACTGTAGCAAAAGAGCGTCCACGTGGGAGCTCTTTTCAGTACTCCTACTGACAGTGCACCATGCTGAAAATGTTTTGGCCACTGTTTGTTCAGAAACATCTTCTCAAAATAATTTTTCCGAGAGACTACTGTAGCAAAAGAGCATCCACGTGGGAGCTCTTTTCAGTACTCCTGCTGACAGTGCATCCTTTTTGAAGCAATTTTAGCCACTGTTTGTTCAGAAACGTCTTCTCAAAATTATTTTACCAGATACAACTGCCACAAAATTCAATTAATTTTTTTGGGCTAATATATTTTGCCCAAAAACCCTAAATATATATTTACCTTAGCCAAGAAACCTTAAAATATCATATTGTAATTAGACCAGGGGGAGGGCAAAAACACGTCCATGTCAGTGCGTTTTCCTGGCAATTCAACAGCAAAGCGCGTCCCCAGGGGCGCGCTTTGCTATCTTTTCCCCCCAAAACGCGCTGACGTGGACACGTTTTGGGGGGAAATGACCCTTTCTCGTAAATATTTTTCAAACCGGCCCTTTTCCATAATTAAATTATTTTTTTGGTATTATTGGGTGTTTTACCCTTAATTTTATGTATGAAGAAACCATTTTATGCCAACAAATTTAGTTGCAAATGATATCATATATTTAGGGATTTTTTTTGGGGAATATAACCATGTATTGATTTTTTTTATATTAGTTTTTTCACAAAGGATTAGGATACCTAGAGTAGATTATTTAAAAGGCATAATGATAGATTTTTTCATTAATGCTAATTTTTTAGTTTTTTTTAATAATTTCATTATTTGTTATTATCATATCTATTTTTTGACATAATATCTAAAACTACTCGTAGTTTCCCTTTCCAACCCATAAATAGGAGGATAATACACTTTGAGCACTTGAACCCACGTCCTCTTGCATTGGCAACAATGTCCATGCCACTCTAGCTAAGACTCAATCAACAATTTGGTTAATCAAGTTAAATTTGGCCCTCAATATTTTAAAACAATTGAGTTTGACAATTAATTTTCCAAAAAGAGTCGAATTATTTTTTTAATAAAAAATATTTGTTATGAATGCTATTAAGTGGATGTTCAACCTTTCATATTCCTTAACTCTTCATCTTTCATCTTCTTGTAACTCTTTACTATTTATGTATTAGAAAATGAGGAGTCTAATCTACCTATATATATAGGGTGTAACACTCTAAACCTGGCCTAGAAGTTTAGATCGAATTTCGGATGCTACATTGATCACCGAAGTGATCGGAGGTAAATTTTTACAAAACAAGTTATTATGTTGAACCGGAATATTTAATCGCCTAATTTCAGTCATCAAGAATTACAGATAAGTTTATTTTAAAACTGAAAATAAATGAACTAATAAAAGGTAAAACGAAACTTGTTCCACAATTTTATAAACCTTATAATTCAAAAATTGAATAACAAAAAAGAAATTGAAAATAAGGCTTGTACTATATTATTTTCCAAGACTTTCTGAGATCTCCACATACCGAGTCCAACAACAAAATTCTGAAATATACCTGAAATGGAAACAGAGGGGAGTGAGCTACACGAGCTCAGTGTGAGTTCAAAACCAATCTAACTACAGAAACATAGAATAGGATGCCAGATAGCAGTTCAATAAAGAAACGTAATCACAAAAACATACATATCCAGAAGGTAACCCAAAACCAACATCTTAAAACTAAATAACAATTCAAGCACACTGAGTCACACTCACAAGCACACTGTCACATGTGCTAATCAGACAAATAGAAACAGTCAGAGAATCTCACACGTAGAACACTCAAATAGATGCGTATGTATGTAGTCTAATATTAAAAGAACCCACCCATCCAGCCAAACACACCTTTTCGTCCCCCCATCACACCTCGTAAGAGCTGTTTGAGCTCATCCAACCAAACAAACCACATAGGACCAAGTAGGCCCATCCAACCCTACACACCATATAAAGTCATCCCAGGTTACCCGGCAACAATGACCTACTACCCCAGATTGCCTGGAAACGATGGCTTATCAAAATGCAGCTGGACTACCATATCAAATATATATACGTAGCATAGCTAACGTACATGCGGTACAGTACAATGCGGTAACTCGCTGTAACATCCCGATTTAGGGCCTAGTCAGAATAGTGGTGCGGGACCACAAATCTGAGGTATATGTATGAGTTTTTAAGGTTTATGCCATGTTTGCATGTTAGTGTGAAAGTTTTATGAAGCAATTTTATTAAATTGCGGTTGAATTTTTCAAAAGGACTAAATTGCAAAAGTTGTAAAATGTGAGATTCTAGAAGCTATTTTGTGTGAAAAAGTTTTGAATTATCAATTAGAGGTCCTTAAATAGTAATTTTCCAAAATTCTAATTTTTGGACAAAATTGGGCACGAATGGGTTAAAATTTGAAAGTTTGACAAAAAGGGCAATTTGGTCATTTGTCAATTAAATGATTAAAATGGGAACAGATGATAGAATTTCATCCATCTTCTTCTCCAAGCTGTTGAAAATTGAGAGAAGCCATTGTTAGGTCTCTTCAACTTTTCAAGCTAGCTAGTAAGTGTATTCTAGCTTCGTTTTTGATATTCTTTGTATTTTTGAAGTCCTAGTAGCATGAGTAAGCTATTTTTAACTATATGTTGAGCTAAGATGGATGTTCAAAAATATACCCATGTATGACATGAATGTATTTTGATGTTTTATGGAAGAATATGAAAACTTGATGTAGTAGAAACATCTTTGCTAAGTGAATTCCATAAAAAAATGCATGTAGGGACTAATTTGTGAAAGTCTTGAGATTGGTCATACATATGTGTTTTAGTGAGAATTGATGATTGCTTTAGTTGAGTAAATGGTTTGGCTATGCATGAAAAGCTAGAAAGTTGAATGAAACTTTACGAGCATTTGGCCAAAAGTGTAAATACGAGAAAGTTTTGGGGCAAAATAATAATTTTGCTAAAGTATGAAAAAAGGGTCAATTTAGTCAATGTGTGTATTGAATAAGTTGATTCATTCATTATAGATCAAGAAAGATGAAGCCCGGATCGAAACCGAGGCAAGAGTAAGGTGGTGGACTAAATTGCACATCTCTATACTTTTGAGTGCCGAGGTAAGTTTATACGTAAATAATGCATTCATATTTACAATTTGTTGATGCTAGTTAGTGTATAGCATGACCGAGAATGATTGAGAACCGATGTGGTTCAAGTGGAATGGATGTAGTAGATATTGTGAATGGATGAATGAATTGTAAAATAGACAAGTGAATGTGTAGTAATAATACTTGATGGTGGGCTAAGTGTGATACCACCCTAAAACTTAACGACAATGAGCTGGGCAATGTGCGATGCTAACGTTAAGTATATTATCTAGTGGCTAAGTGTGGAACCACTATGATTACTTTGTTGGTAGGCTAAGTGCGATACTACCCTATAATTTGATTGTGGTGGGCTAAGTGCGAAACCACTGAGAATTTAGCTGTGTGGATGTATTATTGAGTAAATTAGCTATGTGGATGCATTATTGAGAAATAACGATGTGATGTATTACGAGTAAATGTGATATTGAATGCAGGGGTGCATGTAAAAAATTATGAGTATGTGACTCATAATGTGTTGGAAATGTGGTAAGTGATAGGAAGAATAAGCATAGTTGTGATGTGAATTTATTTGATAGTACAATGCTAATTGTTGTTTAGCTTATACTAGAATGCTTAAATTGTTATGTGTAAACTTACTAAGCTCAAAGCTTACTCCATTTCTTTTCCCTTGTCTTATAGAGAAAAAGGGTTGATTCAAAATACATGGATCAAACGGAAGATCGTCCACACTATCAACACACTCCAGTACATTAGACTCAATGTTTTGTATATGGCATGTATAGGAGCTAGACAAGTTAGTGAATTTTGTTGTAATGGCTAAGATGTGTTGGCCTTTAGATGGATAATCTATTTTGTATAATGCCATGGTTATTGGCTATCTTATTATATGAAAAGATGTAGATAACCATGTGAGATTATGTTTTAATATGAATTGTTTATGGATGAGTTGAATGAGTATATGTTGTATGAACTTGAGGGGTGAGAAGAGCTTAGCACATAGCTTTGTTCTTGTTCATGTGGATAGACACACGGGCATGTGTCTAGGCCATGTATGACACACGGCCAGACCACGGGCGTGTGCCTTGGCCGTGTCTTTTTGACAGTTTCAAGTAGTATATGCCACGGGCTAGCCACACGAGCGTGTGTCTAGATTCTAGGCCGTGTAAGGTAGTCAGTGTTTACCATGGTGGTGAACACGGGCGTGTGCCCTAGCCGTGCGATATTGGCATTATGCTTGGATTTTCATGCATGGGTTAAGGGCATGGGCGTGGGTGACCTCCACGGGTGTGTCTCATCTTACACGGGCGTGGAGTCTTTGTTTTGGTGGAGAAATTTTAAAATCGTAGAAGTTTCTGATAAGGCCTCGAAAGCCCTCGTGAGTTTGAGTGAGGCTTCGTAAGTAGAGAATAAGGTTGTTGATGTGACTTAAGAGAGTAGTCACGATGAGCCTAAGTGGTGACCATGTGGTTTTAATATAGTAACGCCTCGGGCCGGTTCTGGCAAGAATTACGGGTAAGGGGTGTTACACCCGCTATACCAATAATTTGCAGTTAAACTGCCAGATCAGATAATGGTACGTAGCATAACTAATGTACATGCGGTACAGTGCGATGCGGTAAATCGCTATACCGGTAAATTGTAGTTTAACTGCCAAATGAGATAAATATACACAGTAAAGCTAACGTATGCACTGTATAGTGCAGTGCGGTAATTGTAGTATAGACAAATTACAGTTTGAACTGCCAAATCAGATCAGAATCAGACTCCCTTCTCTTCAAAACCATAAGCAAGTGTATGTATTGATAAACCGTAAAAGTAACATATTTTAATCACACATTTAGCATACTTTTGGATGATTTATTCCCTGAATTGTGTAAAAAGGTGCTCTTAATCCTTTCTTTTCATGTTTTATACTCAGGAAAGCACCTAGGGATGAGAAGAACAAGAACGGGCCTAAAACGGACCGAATTAGGCCAAAGAAGAAATCGACACGGCCTGGGCCCAAGGCCACACGACCATGCCTCCCTAATTTACTAGAACACAGCCTGGACCCAAAAACACAGGCGTGTCTCCTCAGCAGACTCGACCACGGCCTGAAATCGATTCACACGGGCGTGTTCCATGACCGTGTCCTTGCCGGCCAAGAGAAGTTCTACTTGGAATAGGGTACTTGGAGGCAAAGAAACACATTCCAAAGCCTATTCAAACACCCTAGTAGGAATTCTACTTGAATTAGGATATTTAGGGGCCAAGTAAAGCATCTCAAAGTCTATATAAACACCCTAGGGGGCAACTTAAGTGGGGAGTTTGGCAGAAGCCTTCTGCCAGGGTTTTTGTCGGGGCAGCTAGGCCAAGGAGTCGAGCCGAAAAGGTCAGATTTGTGGGAATCACTCGAAGATAACCAGTTGATCCATCTCAAGAAGCCGGAATTATACTCAAGACGTCGGATCTCTCCTTCAATTCCTTCAGAGGGTTTTAGGGATTTCTTATGTTTTGTTTTATCTTTTCTTCTGAGATGTTTTCTTTTATCATTATGAACTAAACCTTTCAGATACTTGAAGGGGATGAAACCTAAGACGGATCTTGTTATTGTTTTCTGAACTATATGATAAATACTTGATTTGTTCTTAATTATGTGTGCTTAATTCTTGTGTTAATATTTCCAGGATATTAATTCAAGTTGAATATGCTTAGGTGGTGGAGCAAAAGTCCCTACTTAAGAGTAGATCTAGTATAGTTAAGTGGAGTTGATCGCGCGCCTAGAGATAGGGTGACGAGATTTTTCCAGATTAGGGTGAAACCTAATATGGGAGTCCATAGATCGAGTTAATGCGATTCTAGGGGTTTTAATTAGAAAGAAATTTCAATTAATCAACTTAGGGTTAGACGTTATTCGCCTCAAGAGAGGGTTTAATATAAATTAAGGAATCTTACGGATCAAGTCAAGTGAATAAATAAATGCATTTTGGTGTTAGATAACAAGTGAAGTCTAGGTGGATTCTTCCTAAGGTATCGCCTTAGTCAACTGAGTTTTTCTAAAGTTATTTCTTCAATTCATTCTTTTTGTTTTTGCAACTTTAGCTTAGTAGTTAGTTTTAGATTAAACAATCAATCACTTAATATTTAAGCTAAATAATAGAAAGAAGGTTAGTATTAGTACTTTTAGTTCCTTTGGGTTCGACAATCCGGTCTTGCCTAAGCTATACTACTGTTCGATAGGTGCACTTGCCTTAAGTCATTGTCAGAGTTAGTTTCCAGGTTCGATCTTTCTATTTATAAATTTTAAAACTCAACAAAACAACGATCAAGTTTTTGGCACCGTTGCCGGGGAAATAAAATATTAAGAAAACCCTACTTTTATTACTTTAGCCATTTTTTATTTTTTGCAATTTATTTTTATTTTTTATTTTTTACTTTGCTAATTTTTCCTTTATATGCTTTTGGCAGATAATTTTAGTTTATAGAGAAGATGGCACTGAATAATTATCAGTGGCAAGTCATGAGGACAATTCCTACTAAAGCAGCCAGTGTCTTCAACCTCGACGCAGTAACCATAATATCAACATAGGTAGAGATGATGAATAAAAAGCTTGAAAGTTTGTGTTCTTCGCAGGTACATCCAATAATGTAGTGCGATGCAAGTGGAACTATGGCGAATCCTGAGTACCCACCCTACCAACCGGGCACAGAAAGCGAACAGATGAACTATATAGGTAATAATTTCAGATCTAATAATAACTCTTATAGTAATACTTATAATCCAGGTTGGAGGAACCACCCAAATCTCTCATGGGGAGGCCAAGGAAATCAAGGAATTCAAAGAAAACAACCTCCTCAAAATTTTCAAAATCAGCCATATCCACAGGAAAAGAGGCCGAACCTCGAAGAGATGTTGACAAAATTCATGGTAGTCACAGAAAACCATCTCCAAGACACTGAGGCAACACTTAAAAACCAACAAACATCGATGGAAGGGATCAAGAACCAAGTTGGGGAACTTACTAATTTAGTCGGGGAAGTTACAAAGTCAGTTGGACAACTTGCGAAGTTAATGTTCGAACGACCGCAAAGGCGTCTACCAAACAACACCGAGATTAACCCAAATGAGCAAATCCAAGCTATAACAGCTCAGGAAAATGTAAGGTTAGATGAAACCAATTCAATACAAGAAAGCAAGGTAGAAGAAGGTAAAGTTGATGTAACACAAGAAAAGCCAAAACCGGTAATCAAAGAGTACTAACCTCGCATACCTTATCCCGAAGTGTTGAAGAGAGACGATACAGAGGAACAGTTCGGTAAGTTTCTTAAACTTTTAAAGAAATTACATATTAACTTACCACTTCTTGAAGCTCTGTCACAGATTCCAGATGCGAGGAAATTTTTAAAACAACTCCTGATGAACAAGCGTAAGTTAGACGAGGAGTCGCATGTGGAGCTAAGCGCAATGTGTTCAGCAATTCTACAAAATAGACTACTGTGAAAGTTAAAAGATCCAGAATTTTACAATTCCATGTTTAATTGGTAGTTTATCTATTGATAATGCCTTATCTGATTTAGGGGCAAGTATAAATGCCATGCCCTATAAAATGTTTAAACAACTAGGTTTAGGGAAACCTAAACAAACTAGGATGAGTATACAATTAGCTGATAAAACTGTTAGAATTCCTTGGGGTATTATTGAAGATGTTCTCGTAAAAATTGAGAAATTTATTTTCCCAGTAGATTTCGTTGTCTTAGACATGGATGAGGATAGTTCGATTCCTTTAATTTTAGGAAGACCCTTTTTAGCAACTGCTAGGACTAAAATTGATGTTGGCACAAGAGAAATCATTCTTTGTGTAGGTGACAAATCGATCAGTCTACAAGCTCTTGACTCGACCAAGACATCAATTGATGAAGGTGAGAGAGTAAAATCCGTCGATGACTAGTTTGTTCACCTTTCAACATAGGATCCACCACAAAGCTGCAGACCTGAGCCAGATCATAGACCTCGTACAAATAAAAAAAACTATATAAGGAACAAAGTCTTAAGGTCGATGAACTAGACGAGTGGAAAACACACTTTAAAGAAGAACCAAAACCACATGAAGTAAAAATGAAGGAGCCCCCAGAAGAGCTCGTAGGAACATCAAATCACTTCAAAATAGGAGATAAGGTATGGATGAATAAAGCAGATCCTGAATCATCCCATTAGACCCAAATACAACCGAAGGAATCCCTCTTGAGGTACGCAATATCATCCCATACGGAACAGTCGAGGTAAGCAATCCAACATTCGACACTTTTAAGGTAAACGCTTCTCGACTTAAACTTTATCATGAAAATAAAACCAGCAGCATGAGGGAAGATGTTCAAACCTTCAAACCACCATGATTATACAAACAAAGGGAAATTCCAGCTTAAGGCTTTAAACGAGCACTTCTCGGGAGGCAACCCGAGTACTAACCTTAAGTACTTTACATTTTTTATATGTTCTTTTATTTTATTTTATTTTTTCTATCTGAATGCCTAGTTGTAAACTAACCAAAAGCGCAGATTCCCAGGTCACACGACCTTACACACGGCCGTGGCCGTGGCCGTGTGGAAGTACAGAATCTCCGTACTGATAATGGAAGAAGAGGTACAAGTTAGAGGAATCAAATCTTCAAGTCACGGACTCCAACCACTACCCCACGGGCACCGACAGAACACCACGGCCGTACGACGCGACCGTGGTCGACACTAAGTTCTCAAAACGAGCGTGGTAGTCTAAAAAATGGGCGTGGAGAAACAACACGCCTCACAACATGGCCATATGAGGCAGCCGTGTGAATCGACACGCCCACAGTCCACGGGCGTGGGGAGGTGCCAGAATTCAAAACTCTATTTAAACTCCCCACCCCTCTTTGTACCCCCTTCTCATTACCTTTCATCCCTACCATTCTTCTCTTAACAAAGCCCCTGCTCTACCATAACGATGTCAAAGAAGTGGAAGGATTCAAACATAATCTCCCTATGGGAGACCGATCTACATAAGTTCATGCCGGCCGCTTCAACCCTCCAACACGCCAAGGGTCTTCGAGACCTTTTTGGTTCTATTTTTCTTTTCTCTTTTGCTTCAATTTCCTTATCTTTACTTCTCTTCTACCTAATTTAGTTTATTTTATTCTAGTTTCTTAGTTTTAGGTTCTTCAGACTGCTAGGGAATCACACTGGAACCAAAACCACCGGCTCAACACAGCATTAGAAATCACACCCACCTCGTGAACCATCCAACAATAAGGACTTTTCAGTCCATTATTCTTTTGTTTTACTTTTATTTTCCTTCTTAGTCTCCTTCTCTTTATTTTTCTTGTCCTTAAATATAATTAGGTTATTTTGAATTTTTCTTATTAGTTCATGGCTAATACGTCACGAGTTTCCCAATTTGTTCATCTAGCACATGATTATTTATCTATCTTTGTCCATTGAGGGCAATATACATCTTAAGTGTGGGGGTAAAAGTGCCTAACTTTTTGCATTATTCTCAAATCCCTGAATTATATCTAATTCTTAAGTAATTTTCTCATATTACTAATTAGGATGAAATTTTGATGATTTATGATTCTTATTGATATATTTTTGAGTAAGTCATATTTAATTGTGCATTGATAATTTAAACTTTAAGATACTAGAGAATCAAGCATGATAAGTCTATTTTTCAGAATTAAAAATTTTCTAGGTTGTCAAACTGAATTTGAATATTACCTTGAAGTTTGAAATTTACATGGAGTGATATCAAACACCCATAATTTTTGTGAGATTTTGAGCCTTATAGAGCATATATTCTTTTTCATGCTCACTTTATTGATTATGAGTGTGTCAACACTGCATTGTTATTCTAGAACTTGCCTCGATTATACATGTCAAGACCACATTTTTGATTTGATATACTGAGATGATAAAGACACCTAGGTTTTAACCCATTCACTCAACTAAAAATCCTACCTTCACAATTAACCCCTAGTGAACCTCGTTGATCCTAACCACCCTTTTTATTGATTCACCTATTAATATTAACCCAAAACCCCGCTAGTATTTGTTATCGCTACTCCTTTGACTACCCTTCTATCGAGAATTGATTTGATCAGTTGCCTAATTACTTTATTTCAGTTGATAAAGTTCTTTCTTATATTATGTAAATAATTAATTTGTTCTAAAAAAAATGAAGTACATTCATTATTAGTTCTATGTTCTAAGAGCTTGTACATTTAAATTCAACATCTTTAAGAAGAAGCTCATATTATTAGTATTTTAAATTTCATGTGATGTAATTATTCAGGTTATCAGTTCATTTTTCTAAAGTTAGGTAACTTGTCAATTCAATCTCGATTCTAAACCTTCTAATTCATCCTTTATCCACACCTTTAACCTAAGCCCCATTACGACCCTGTTAAAGACCTTTTGATTTGTGTAACATCTCATATTACAGTGGTGGAGATTTGATTTTCAAGCAAGCCTATGGGATTAACTTTTCAGGTTCGACTTATGAGTGTTTTTTTTCTTGAACCTTAAGCACTTCGAGTGCTTTGAGTGAATCTTTAGTGAGGATGTCAATCCTTGTCGGTTTTAAATTAAAGGTAATTATTTAGATAAGGGGAGACACCTATGTTTTCATGCTACAAATATATGACTTAGAATTGTTTGAATCTTTAGGAGTCTTTGAGTTAAATTATCCATGTATAAATTATCTATGAATTATGATGAGGCATTGTTAATGAGAATTATGAATTGTGGAAAGTTCGTTTTAATTGTAAGATGATAATTTTGCTTGAGGACAAGCAAAAGCTTAAGTGTGGGGGTATTTGATAAACCGTAAAAGTAACATATTTTAATCCCACATTTAGCATACTTTTGGATGATTTATTCCCTGAATTGTGTAAAAAGGTGCTCTTAATCCTTTCTTTTCATGTTTTATACTCAGGAAAGCACCTAGGGATGAAAAGAACAAGAAACGGGCCTAAAATAGACCGAATTGGGCCAAAGAAGAAATCGACACGGCTTGGGCCCGAGACCACACGGTCGTGCCTCCTTAATTTACTAGAACACGACCTGGACCCGAAACACACGGGCGTGTCTCCTCAGTAGACTCGACCACGGCCTGAAATCGATTCACACGGACGTGTGCCATGACCGTGTCCCTGCCGCGACCAAGAGAAGTTCTACTTGGAATATGGTACTTGGAGGCAAAGAAACACATTCCAAAGCCTATTCAAACACCCTAGTAGGAATTCTACTTGAATTAGGATATGTAGGGGCCAAGTAAAGCATCCCAAAGTCTATATAAACACTCTAGGAGGCAACTTAAGCGGGGAGTTTGGTAGAAGCCTTCTGCCAGGGTTTTTGTCGGGGCAGCTAGGCCAAGGAGCCGAGCCGAAAATGTCAAATTTGTGGGAATCACTCGAAGATAGCCAGTTGATCCATCTCAAGAAGTCGAAATTATACTCAAGATGGCGGATCTCTCCTTCAATTCTTTCAAGGGGTTTTAGGGATTTCTTATGTTTTGTTTTATCTTTTCTTCTGAGATGTTTTCTTTTATCATTATGAACTAAACCCTTTAGATACCTAAAGGGATGAAACTTAAGACGGATCTTGTTATTGTTTTCTGAACTATATGATAAATATTTGATTTGTTCTTAATTATGTGTGCTTAATTCTTGTGTTAATATTTTCGAGATATTGATTCAAGTTGAATGTGCTTAGGTGGTGGAGCAAAAGTCCCTGCATAAGAGTAGATCTAGCATAGTTAAGCGAAGTTTATCGCGTGCCTAGAGATAGGGTGATGAGATTTTGTCAGATTAGGGTGAAACCTAATATGTGAGTCCATAGATCGAGTTAATACGATTCTAGGGGTTTTAATTAGAAAGAGATTTCAATTAATCAACCTAAGGTTAGACATTATTCGCTTCGAGAGAGGGTTTAATATAAATTAGGGAATCTTACGGATCAAGTCAAGTGAATAAATCGTCTGGTTTAGTGTTAGATAACAAATGAAGTGTAGGTGGATTCTTCCTAAGGGTGTCGTCTTAGTCAACTGAGTTTTCCTAAAGTTATTTCTTCAATTCATTCTTTTTGTCTTTGCATCTTTAGCTTAGTAGTTAGTTTTAGATTAAACAATCAATCACTTAATATTTAGGCTAAATAATAGAAAGAAGGTTAGTATTAATACTTTTAGTTCCTTTGGGTTCGATAATCCAGTCTTGCCTAAGTTATACTACTGTTCGATAGGTGCACTTGCCTTAAGTCGTTGTTAGAGTTAGTTTCCAAGTTCGATCATTCTCTTTATAAATTTTAAAACTCGACAAAACAACGATCATGTATGCATACAATCTCATAGAACAGAGACATAATATCAGACAGTCAGACAGAACATCTATGCACACACACCCAATAGAACAAATTCAGATTCAAACATCTCACATGACAGTCACAGATACAATCAAGTCGAAGCCCAGATCATAGTTCTTAGCCACCCTGACTAAAGATTCCAAGGCAAAACACACAGACAAATGCTCGGATCAAAACACATAGAATCAAAATAGGTAACTTAGAGCCACACGGCCATGTGCTTCGTCGTGTGGGAAAACCTAAGTCATGTGGGGGGCACACGGCCATGTGGCAGAGGCACACGCCCATGTGAGGTAGGGTCATGGCCGTGCGAACAGGCCGTGTAAGTCACTGTCCAAATTTGCTAAATTAGAGTGTAGGGTAGACACAACCGTGTGAGGGTCTCACACGGTCATGTGCCCCACTAGACACGGCCGTGTGCCTAGAACACACGCTCGTGTGGGATCCCTAAATCCCAAAATCAGCCACACGATCGTATGGCCAGGCTGTGTGGCACCAAAATTCTAAATCCCTAATTCCCAATCACACACACCCGTGTACCCCGGGGGCACGGCCGTGTGAAAATCGACAAAAACCCCAAATCGGCCACACGATTGTGTGGCACCCAAATTTTGCCTGGAACCCTAATTCCCAAATGAATACGGCCGTGTGAGTCGTCACACGCCCGTGTGGATGCCTGTGTGGTCACAAAACCACCCTAAAATAGCCCTGAAAAACGTGCTTTCAGCTACAAAGCACTTTCTGATCCTCATTAGATCAAAATTATACAAAACCATACACATTCCAAGCATAAAATAACGATATCACATCTATAGTTGACTTTTCACAAAGTCAAATTAGAATTCGTAAATAAAAGAGAAAAGGTTCGAAACCCACACCTGTTTTGCGATCTAAGACATTCTGACACCAACTTGGTGACGAGGAAACGACTCTTCCAAAATCACACACCACCGTTTTCAAAAGTTTAAGAAAAGAAGCAAAAAGAAAAGCCAAACGGAAAAGAAAAGAAAAGAAATAAAAGAAATATAATAAAAACAAAAAGGAACATGCCTTGAAGAATTAAAATAATTAAAATAAAAATATAATAATAAACTAAAACTAAATAGAATAAAATAAGGTGCAAAATAAAACTAAAAAGAAAATTCACTCAAAAAGCGCACATAAGGACTCGAACCCAAAACCCAGAGGCAAATTAACACACACTCAACCACCAGACCAGCAAGCCCATTCTTACACTATAATGCGCAACTAAACATAACAGCGCAACTTGCTCGCTGACCCTACCCACAAACCTCAAAATTTTTAAGCCCGAAATTCGGGGTGTTACAAGAGGATTATACTACTTGTAATGATGACAGAAAAGAAGAGAAATACAATAAAAATCCCTCATATTCTCATCTATTATTCTTGTGTTCTTTGCATTATTGTTACTATTTAATAACACGTTATCAACATGATTTTAATTCAAGAGTGATAGGTTTTTAGTTTACATCAAAATTTTGTTGGGCTCCAAGTATTGAAATTTAATTGTTTGTTAAAAAAAAAATTCACAAAGATGTGGGGAATTAAACATAGGACCTTTAAGAAACTAATTAAGCTTTTAACCATTAAACTAACTTACTTACATGCTTAAGAACTGTATAATGATATTAATCATGAATTTTTGTAAGAAAACACGTAAAAGATTCTTTAAAATTATGGATTAGTTTTTGAAAGAAAATTATGATAATGAAAAGAAATTCTCATTAGATTTGTTTCATTCCCTAAGGTGAATGTAGCATTGCATAATCAATCTTAAAAATGACAAAGTTATAATTGTGATTGTGAGCATGGTCTTTGATGGGCTAGTAGTGATTATAATAATTTTAATGAAAATACATGTGTGATACTCAAAGATCATTTGACACATGCATATTGGTTGAATATTTTGCCAAGATTTGATTAAAAAGAAAAGGGAATAATATATAGACACGTTTGATTTATCACAATGATATTGAAGTAAATTTACAAACAATGATGACTTATTGTTTATTCATTCCTAGAACTGGATGAAACTTATTGTTGTTAATGACAAATAGATAAGTGGAAGATGAATAGTCCAAAATATTGCCAAAAGTTTATTCACGAAATAAAATGATTAATGATTTATACTAATAAATCATTCTTTAGAGCGAATGATACCTTATAATCTTTTGGCAAACAATAAGAGATAAGTTTATATTATTTTCCAAATTATTTTTATACATTCCTTGAAGCAAATATTTGCAATAAATATAATAAATTCTATGATCACTTTTGATCATTGAACTCAATTTGGCTATTTAAAATTTCGACATATTCTCTAAAGTGAATATTGCATATACTTTTATAAAATATATATTTCTTTTGTTGTAATACCTCTCATTGGTTTAGGCATTTCTAGAAGTAAATGTCATAATGTTACTTATATGTTGATACTAGATAAAATGAATGAGAATGAAATTATCAATTATCACGATTATTGACATTATAATTCTACAAGTTGTGAAAATGTATAAGGCTAAAAAAGGATGATGTTAATAAATATGATGATAATTATGAAAGCATTGTCTACATGCCTATAACATGTCTAAAACATTAAATTTTGCAAAGTCTTATAAAGAAAAGAGATGCTCTGTAATGCATGATAATAAAATTTGAATTGAAATTATGCTATAAGATGTGGAGGTTAGAAAATTTTAATTTTAAACCTCTATAGTTGTAGCTTTAATATTTTATTGTGACCTTATAATATTTTATATTTTATTATGTTATGGTATATAAAACAATTTATCTAACTGAATGCTTCTTAACATGATTGATTAGTAACATGAACTTATTCTTTGCTATGTTTAATATATGTTTTATTTATAATTATTCTTTATATAAATATATATTTTATTTTATATGAATAAATAAAGTTTTTTAAGATTTGAAATTTTTATCATTTATGTTGAAAATAATTGCAAAAATACATTTTTAAAATAAATTACACATTTACTAATGTTATATGATAAAATAATATTTTATTACATGCTCTGAAGAGCTAATTAATATTGCATTAGATTGAAAAAGATCTTGAAAATCTAATTTTACACCTCCTTATGATGCAAAATTTTATAAAACATAATATTATTTTTTAGATCAAGAAGATATATGTTAAATATAATCTTTTGTGTGTATGATTGACATATGAGATAGTGAAAAGAAGTTCATAGTGTTGGTATGACTGGTTAGACCATTTCGAGTCAATGATGATGCAAAACAATTTGATGAAAATTTATATGATTTTATTGAAGAATTAGAAGTTGTATTTTAATAATTTTCTTCAATACTAATTATTTTGACAACATATTGAACTAACACAAGCTAAAGTTAGAGGTCAATTGCATTTTTAGATGCTAACCAAATAATATATGAGCTCATGTATTACATGTGTGCAACTCGAAGTTTGCGATATTATTTTTTGAAATAATTTGATACTGCACAATCTCTATAGTATGCAATTTGTGCTAACAACGCTGGTGCATTATATCCCAAGCTTGATTTTCGTAGTTTTAGTTGAAATAATATTAAGTTGTCTTTGCCTATATATATGTTACACTTAATGGTTAGCAAAACTATGCCTCCATTTAATTGTTTAACCATTAATATAAAAATAGCTTTGCAATAAGCCTGTAATTTTATTTGTATCAAGCCAACATGTAAGAAATATTAGTCTCATGAGAATTGGCTTTCATTTATAAGCTAATAGATTTCATCTAAGAATACTTGGATGTGCAATATCTATTTTATGTTCCACCATAACGCACTAAAATAGATCATCAAGTATGAAGTTGATAAATTTTAGAATTTTCATTATATGTGAAAAAGTTAAAGGAGATATATTTATATTTTTTAAAAAGTATTGTCATTTTCTTAGTATTAAGGAAAGACAAATTGGTTAAATAATTATGTCATCACTTTTTTTTTGTGATCATCGCACAAAGTTTAAATGATAAAATTATTTGCCAGACATGTTTAATGATGACATTTAGAGGTTGCATATACTAGCTAATACATATATTAGTTAAAATGCTCAACTAAAATGCTCCAAATGATTATATGTCCTAGAAGGACAATGTGATAAAAATAAGTCTTAGGCATGCTAACAGCACGACAAACTAGTCGATTCCATAAAATGAAAAATTCTTGAAAGAAAAGAAAAAGAAATGAAGATGGTCATATGCTAAAGGAGGCAGGTACACATGAAGAGACCCAAGGCATAACTTTTGATAAAACCCCATAAGAGGTTCAAGTACCTAAAGTTATGAATATAATGGAATATCTCAATCAGTTATGTCATAACTAAATATGATGGAGCTGACAAAAATGAAATTGTTGTCGACAATGATAATGTAAATAGAATACTTCAATATTATGGAGAAGTGGAGATTTTGAATGAAAATATATTTGAAAGTATTGAGATGAGAACAAGTCATCCAAAATAAATAAACACTTCTATTATAACTTATGAAATACATCTTGGACAAGAAGTCCAAACACTCGGAAAGTGTAAAGTCAAGGGGAGTAAATGTTAGCATAATAGCGAAAAAAATAAATGTCATAATATATAGAATTGACTTGTAACAAGAACGTCCATAATACATTTGGTTTTGGTTATGAAAAATGATTAATTTGTGGTGAATACAAAAACCAAATAAAGTTATTTATTTACATCTAGTGAATTTGTATTCAACTGATATAAATGATTTGATAATATTGATGCCTGAAGCATAAAACTCGAGTTTCAAGAGAAAATTATTGGAGTTCCTAACGAGTTTCCAAGAGAAATACTTATTCGATAGATAAACTTTATAATGAAATTATATCTAAAAATAAAAATTTGTCTCAACATGAATATCAAGTGTTCAATAAGGACAAATTGTTACACAATGATATTATCAAAAAATTGCTATTAAGTATCCAATAGTGTTTATACAATTAAAATTAATCATGTTAATTTTTCTTGTAGATTGGAGATATTGAAAAGGAATGCAAATGATCAAACAATTATGTTATAAAATGGTGGTCCTCAAGTATGTGCTCAATGCACTCGTTGTATTGGTAATAGCGAATGATATAATATACATGCTTTATAAAGCTGTTGGCGACATCTAAAGTATGAGAATGCAATTGGATTTTATTGCTATATTGATATGCATTAACAAAATTTGTTGTATATGTTGATGACTTATTATTGATAAATAATATTGAATGTGTAACATCCCTGAATAGGGCCTATGCATTTCGGTTTAATTGTATGAAATGACAAGTTTCAAGTACTATGAATAAATTTTAACATTTTGGAAATGATCCAAAAATGGAAACTTGAACATTTTAGGAAACTTGGATATGTAAGAGAAATAAAGGAGTTTTATTCACATAAATATGTGAATAATAAGAGAGAAATAAAGGAGTTTTATTCACATAAATATGTGAATAATAAGAGATAAATAAAGGAGTTTTATTCACATAAATATGTGAATAATAAGAGATAAATAAAGGAGTTTTATTCACATAAATATGTGAATAATAAGAGATAAATAAAGGAGTTTTATTCAGCATAAATATGTGAATAATAAGAGATAAATAAAGGATTATTTTCTAAGGAGATAATTGAGGAGATAATGGATGGATTAAAGGCTTTTATCTTTTAAATAAAAGAGATAATATTATCTTAAGGAGAGTGGTGGCCAAGTCAAGGACTCTTGGCCTAGCAAGTCGGCTATAAAAGGAGAACCCAAGGTCTTTTTCTCTCATCTTTCCAAGTAGCGAAAATCCTTTGCTCTCTCCT
This sequence comes from Gossypium rotundifolium, assembly GCA_025506655.1. NCBI lineage: Eukaryota > Viridiplantae > Streptophyta > Magnoliopsida > Malvales > Malvaceae > Gossypium > Gossypium rotundifolium. Next base: position 38,628,048 of record CP106726.1, read on the forward strand.
CTGCCGAATTTTCTTTCTATCTTTTCTTCTTCTTTTCTTCATCTGTCAAGCCAAAACCTTTTCTTTTGATCCTGATTAAATCTCCATAGCCAAACCCCGAGACTCTAGGCAAGGAAGCAATCGGTCAAGGCATCAAGGATCTTTTACAACTGTCGAATACAAGGGGAATCTTTCGAAATCTAAGGATCCAAGACATATAGGGCAAGGAATTCTCTTGATTTGGAATTTGTATGGTAAGTGATATTCGCCAAGGCTTAATTTTGGTATTTGGAATTATTTTTCATTATTTCAAAAGCGAAAACTCACATGGTTACATGATTTAGTATTAGCCGATTTCAAGGAAAAAGGATACTAGTAATTAGGCATTTGATTTACAATCTTTTAATTCGACAACAAGGTAAGTAATACAAATCCTACTTGGATTTGGTTTTAAGCCAAATAAGTTTGTTAATATATGTTAATGGTTGGCGAATATAGGAGATAAAGATCTAGATCGGTAGATCGTTCTTCGGGATTTCAAGGAATCTATTAAGCCAATCAGGTGTGTACCCTTACTAACCTTCGATATTTTATGGCTATTATTTTAATATATGAATATGAATAAGAATGTGAATGTGGCTATGTACCACAAATGTGGCAAAAGTACCAGTGCACGTTTCCTACTTCTGATAGGATTGTGAAATATGTTATTTTATAACATGCGAATATATGTATATGAACATGAAATTGAGTTATGCACAATATATATATTTTGGGGCATTCGGGATTTATGTGAAAGGGGGAGAGTAGGTGTTGACTTCGGTCTCACCAACGAAGGTGTTGACTTCGGTCTCACCAACGAAATATGTTGACTACGGTCACATTGCGGAATTTTGGTAACTTCGGTTACAATATTTGAATATAGTGTCTAATGACACAACGTATAAATTTGACTATAGTGTCTAATGACACAACGTATATGGGCGAATGCCTTCGATGGTGTGTAGCGGATGGAGGGTTGACTTAGTAGTCCCCACGGTGTAAATGGCGTGTGCGGTGGTGTGTAGCGGATGGACCATTAGGATTGGGTTTGGGTTGCATCATAATTTCATTTTATATGGATCGATGATTTGAACATGAATGCCTGAATTGTTGAATGTTAGTATTGTGTGCACATTGTCTGTTGACTCACCCATTGTGGGAATTATTTTTCGGTGATGAGTAGTGACGGACCGGGGCGGTGGACCTTGAGGTGGCCATGCTACATTTGGAGATTTTATTTTATTTGGACTTTATTTCTATTTGGTACCCTTAATTATATTTTTTTTGGGTTTTATTTGATGTAATAAGGCCATAAGGCCCAGTGGATTATTCTTTATTTTACTTTACTTTTAAATATTGTGCTAAGAACTATTTTGGACGTAACAAATCAAATTGGATTTACAAGTTTAATAAAATGGGTTTCCAATCTAAGCCCAATCCACAACAACATTTTCTAAAAATTTTACGAATTTTCTCTAAGTAACGAATGAATTTTGAAATCGGTTCACTTTAGGAACATACCAGATCCGGTTCAGGCTCGTGGGCCGGGTGTGGGGTGTTTCAGAATGACTCAATATTGAGTTATAAAATGATGTTCAAATAAGAGGAGCAAAATATGGATTGTTGTAGCACCCCTCACCTGATGCGAAGAATAATCGAGAATTCAATTAGGCACTCCCTACCGCTACATTTGAGAAGTTAATTTTCAGCATTGGATTGCGTCGTTTCAAAGATCTTAAGTGATGCTTACATGAGGGGGAGTAAATTAGTACTACATTTTTCTTTTAAAGTTGTGACATATTGTGTATCAAAAGATTATGTACTCTTTTTTCCTTCACTAGATTTTTGTCCCATAGGATTTTTCCTACTAAGTTTTTTAATGAGGCATATCCTTTATACAATGAACATCTAAAGAGGAGTTTATGAATGCTATTAAGTGGATGTTCAACCTTTCATCTTTCATCTTCCTCAACCTTTCAACTTTTCATCTTCTTGTAACCCCTTTCTTATTTATGTATTAGAAAATGAGGAGTCTAATCTCCCTCTATGTACAGAGGAGTATACTACTTGTAATGATGATAGAAAAGAAGAGAAATGCAATAAAAATCCATCTTATTCTCATCTATTAGTGTTCTTTGCATTATTGTTACTATTTTATAACAATATTGACTAAAATATTAAAATTTAAGCATACTAACCCACATTGTAATCCATATCTGCTTGGTTAAATTAAAGAAATATTTTGTTTTTTAATATTTAAGTACGTCATTTTTTTATATTTACTAAGATACACTATTTTTGGAGAGAGAAAGTGAAAACGCGTTCACTGGAAATTAATAACTTATATTCTTTAGTCAAATGGTTAAATATTAGTGCTTTTATCCTTGAGTCCTGGATTCAATTTCTCTCCTACTCACATTTGTATTTTTGTAGTTCTTGTTGTTTTAAGCTTCAATAAATGTTTTAATACATTAATTCTTTTGGTTAGATAATTATAATTTTATCTTTGAGTCCCAAGTTCAATTCCTCTTATAAGCATATTTTAATATGTATTTTTATTTCATGTTGTTTCAAGTATTTTAAATTAATGTTTATACTTAATAAATATATTGTTTTCAAGTTATTTTATTTATAAAATCAAATAATAAATATGTAATTATTTTTTAAAAATCAACTAATTCTTTAGATATATTTTTCTTTATATATAATATTTATATGTTAAATATTTATTTTCTCCACCTATATAGTAGGCGTCGAAACCATTTTTTATGTTTTGGTAAAAACGGGATTCGACTTTTAAAATGAAAATAAAGTTGCCACCAATCTTTTTTAGGGTGTGATCGGATCACCTAAAATTTGATCGTTAAAACCTTTTGGTTTATTAAAACAATAGTTTTGATCTACAAAATTTAGAAAAATGAGTTCGGGAGTCGATTACGCACGAGGAAGGATTAGCACCCTCGTGACGCCCAAAGTTGGTACCTAATTGATTATTTAATGCCTTTATGTCGAGAATTTGAAAAGATTTTAAAATGCAATTCCTTTTAAAGAGTATTTGTATAACCTGTTTTGGAATATTAAGACTCTTTTATTCCAAAAGGATAAAATATCACATCCAGTATAAAATATCACATCCAGTACGTTAGGGTGCGACATTTTAACCCCTGAAACTAAGATCATCCCTTAACTTCCAAAACTCGCATTTAAAAGGATATTTAGTTATTTGTACGAACGAAAAACCGAAACCCAGCACGTTAGGGCACAATTTCTCAAACTTCCAAACACGAAACATTGCCTTGTTTTCAAAAGCCTTACCTCAAGATAACATAATGTCACATCCAGCATGTTAGAACACGACATTTTAAATTCCCGAGAATAAGTTTTTATTTAACCTTTAAAAGGAAAGTAATAGGTTTTTTGAACTTGAAGAAGAAAACCGAAACCCAGTAAGTTAGGGTACGAATTCTTTCGAACACTAGAACATGAGTGTTTACTTATTTTGAAAATATGATGTGATCATAACGAAATGGAAAATAAATTTTAAAATAAAATGTAAAACGATTTACAGTGTTGACTTGTAGAACAATATGATGTGATAAAGTATAACAACAATAATAAGAGTAAAAAGTAAAAACAAGATAAACAAATGAAATAAAATGAAAGAGAATTGTGAAAAATGGAGGCTATATACAATAATGAAAACCATAGAATGATAATAATAGTAAAAATGCAATAAAAATATTAGTAATAATAATAAAATAATAAAAATAAAATTAATAGTAAAAATAAAAATTGTGTTAGTAATAATAAAATAATAGTAAGAATATTAAAAATAGTAATAATAACATAAAAATAATAGTGGTAGTAGCAAAATAAAAGTATATTAATTATAATAATAATAATATATGTTAATATACAAATAATAGTAAAAATAAAAAACAATAATAGAAATAATGAAAATAGCATAATGGTGATACTAAAAATAATAATAATAACAATACAAATAATGGTAGATATAATAATAAATATAGCTATAATAATATATAAAAATAATAGTCATAAATGTAATAATAATAGTATGTATATAATAATAGTACTAATAATAATAGAAAAATAATAGTAAGAAAGAAAAAAAAAGCAATGAAATGATAATAATAAAAATAGGAATAATAATAATATTAATAGTAATGGTAATAAAAATACTAATACTAATAATAATATTAATGTAACAACAAGAATAACAAAAGGGGCCAAATATTAGCAAAAAATAATAATAATAAAAAGAAAGGATTAAATTAAAATTAAAATAAAAATTTGGGGCAAAATCAGAAATAAATAAAAGGGGAAGGATCGGATTGTAACACGCGCGCAACATAGAGGGATCAAAACAGAAAATAACCCCAACCTTTGAAACTGTGCCGTTCAAAATTGGGTAAAAATTGGGAATAGTGAGAACTTGATTTTAAAGGGAAAAAAGGCAGAAGGACTAAAACAGCAAATAATCTATTTTTAAAAAAACACGCGAATCCTCTTTGCGGGTTGGGTCGAATCTTGAGTTAGCCTTTGGGTAAAAACCAAACGGCGCCATTTTGATGCTTATTACCTTAAGCCAAAACGACGTCGTTTTGGTATTACTATATAAGTAAAAAAAAAAAAATTAAAAAAAATCATTTCTCCTCTTGTATGACCAAAATTTGGGTCTAGTCGAAGCAGTGGTTTGAGACCACAAATTCGACAAGTAAAATTCTATTTTATTATATTTTATGGTCTACAATTTTACGGAAATATTTCGTAAAATTTCGTTCAAAAATTTGACGTTTGGGCACTCAATTTAGTCAAAAGGATTAAATTATAAATAATGCAAAAGTTGAGTTCTACATGTTAGAAGTGTCCAATTTCTATGAAATTTTAAATTGGAGGTCCTTAAATGGAAATTAGACCATTGGTTAAATTGTTGGACAAAAATGGACATTAGATAAGTGAAATGGGACATGGCATCGGCCATGATATGAGAGCCAGTGTAAGACTATGTCTGGGACATGGCATCGGCATTGATATGTGTGCTAGAGTAAGACCATGTCTGGGACATGGCATCGGCCACGATATGAAAGCTAGCATAAGACCATGTGCAGGACATGGCATTGGTACGATACATCATGTACGAGTTTTTCCGAGTATCCATCCTTAGTATCCCAAGAGTTTCAATGGGTAAAACCAAAGATGATATCAAAGAAATGACAAGGTATGATCATGTTGAAAGGGTACGGTATGTACATAAAATTCATGAGTACTAAATTTGATGTATATGGAACATTTGGTAAGAATGTAAATGACTAAGTCATTTTGTATATGTGTCAATTAATTTGACCAAATGTATTGTTAAGTCTGGTAATGCCTCGTACTCGGTTTCGACATAGGATACGGGTAAGGGGTGTTACATTTAGTGGTATCAGAGCTATGGTTTAGTCGATTCTCGGACTACCATAGTGAGTGTGAGAGTCTAGCTATTCATGCCATAATGAGATGTGATAGTGTGACGACTCCCCTTGATGTAAATTATTTTATTAGAGCGGATCGCATTTCAACCGAGCTAACTTTGATAGTGCAAAGCAAGTGTGTTTATGATTAGTTGAGACTCGTAAAAGTAAGAATAATAGTTTATGATGTTTATGTGATGATATATACATTGTGGATAGGAATTGCTTTTGAAATATGAAAGATGAGATGAAAGGAAAGTCTATACTATGATAAGTGTCCATGTTTGATTGGCATTTGTATAATGCTATGAGTATAACTTGTGAAATTAAGTGAATGTTATGAGTAATTTTACTTGAGATTTATGAATGAAAGTATAAGTGCACTTGTTTGTATAAGATGATAGTAAGATTATGTAAAATGAGTATGCATGTTGAGTTACTTGAAACAAAATATATATTGATGAGTGTTAAGTTATATGCATGAATATATATATAAGAGGCAAGTCAGAGGCATTTCAAATTCACCCCCTTCTAATAAGGTATGTTATAGAAAAAATTTATGAAATTCAGATCGAATGGGTTTACAATTGGAAGACTAAAGAGTTGAGTTGTAGATTAACTAACAACGTGATCAGAGTTGAGAATGGTTTAGTAAATGAACACAGTTGCAGAAAAGATGTCAGATTAATATGAAGATCATTCGGATTCCAAAATGTTATAGTTAAAGAAAGGTCGGGCTCGATTAATTAACTCATCCAAGTATGAGACCTAAAGTATGTGATTGCGAAATTTATTTTGAATTTATTTACATTTGCAATTGGAATAATATCGATTAGTAAAGATGTAATTAGTTAGTGAAATCATGATCGAGATGTATTAGTGGTGAATGCGGTGTTTATGGTTAAGAAATTACAGCAATCTCTTCCGACTATTATATGTGTTTATTTACTCCCAGAGGTGTATATATATATATATATATATATCTGCAAGATTTCGAATGAAATTCCTATAGTATGAGGATGTCAGCTAAATTTACAGGTAGATGAAAGCATTGTAGTCTATTTGAGTTGTGATCGAAATTGCTCTTTCTTTTCGGCTTTACGCATCATACAGATAGAAAGTTGATGGTAAGGTCCGTATGATGTTAGTGTCTTGTTTTACTAGCTATTGCTCAATGAAAATAAAGGAAGATTGTGTGGCTTTTGTTAAGATTATTTTCAGTGCTTATGAGTTTTTTTTGTGTAGCTCCATGTTATAAGATTTTGTTATTTCTGTTTCCTTAATAAATTAATGTTCAATGAATCAGCCATGAGATATTAGTAGGAAATGTTTTATTGATGAAAATGGTTTCTTCTTATTATTAAAATGCTTAGGATGTTATAAGTTTTGACTTGATGGCGAGAGCACTTTGATACAGTTACCAGAGGTATAAAAATTGTGCTTTTGTATTGGTTGTTATGGAAATTTGTGTTTAAATTTCTCCGATGATCGAGATGTTTTGTTTTCAAGGGACATTATCTACTAAAGTAATTGAGAAGTTAGTCTTATTATGGCACTATGACTTTTAAGCTGTATGAGTATTGTGGCATCAGTATAGTTAAGTGATTCGACGAGTAACAGTTGAAGTAAATTCTACTATAAGTTTAATCTTTCTCTAGATTTGAGAAGAAATTGAAGTTGGAAAAGTGTGAATGATAGGAAGTTCAACTTAGACCTGTGTATTGATTTTCACTTTTCAAATGATCTTGATATATATATATATGAGCAAGTTAAAGACATAATATTGTGATGTCTAGCACAATGATAATTATCTGTTTATTTGAGAAGTACAAAGATGGATGATACTCCGAGGCAGTTACACTAGTAAGAGTATGAAATGTTATGTTCCAGACTTTGAACCTGATGTCTAAACTTTTAATGGGTAAGAGTATTAAACTTAGATGTGTGTCAAGTGCTTCTAAAAGTATTTCATTCACAAAGAATTTTTTTATTTGGATAAGTGGTAGTAAGTTCATATGGCTGAAAATAAATGATTAAATGTTAATTTCATGAATTATACAATGTATGATAAGATATATGTATTGATGATTTGAGAATAAAACAACAATGCGAAAACCAAATAAATGATCAAATCGAGCGAAACATCGAATTTGAGTACTTCTGATCAGTGACAAGTGAAAGTGAAAAGTGGTAGCATAGGCTACCTGATCAGTGAAAAGTGGTAGCTTCGGCTACCTGATCAGTGAAAAGTGGTAGCTCCGACTACTTGATCAGTGAATAGTGCTATCTTCGGCTACAAGTGACAAGTAATAAGTGGTAGCTTTAGCTACGCTTATTTGATCAGTGATAAGTGATCATATGTAAGACCATAGTTATACTATGGCAAAGTGGAAGTGAAGTACTCAATTTTCCGTAACCGTTCCCTAATTTGATTAAGGATGGTAAGTGACAAAAGGGCCCAAAAGAGTTAAAGTAAATGTTTTGGGCATACGAATATGAACCTGGTACTTCTGACTCTGTATTTAGATGTTGATATGTTGATAGAATTAAGTTGAATGTTAAGTGTATTCAGGATTAACGATATCAGTGATAATATTAGAATGATAATAAGGCAGAACTATTGTGAATTTCGTATCAGGTTTCCCTCAATCTTCAGATCAAGAGAAATGCTAGTGAGTTATTTTCGAACGTTTGACGGAATTAGTATAGTAATTTCAATATGTATCGATTCATTATTTGACAGAATTGACTGAGTTATATTAAGATTTAGATCGATGACAGAGTGTTTCTAAAAGCATCGTCTTATGATAGAGTGTTTCTAAAAGTATCGTCTTAAAAAGGGTTATTTAGTGATGTTGGATATTGTGCGAAAGATATTCAACTTCATTCCGGTAAGATTTTCAGGGACGAAAATCCTAAAAGGGGGGAGAGTTGTAACAGCCTAAATTTGGGTCTAGTCGAAACAGTGGTTTCGAGACCACAAATCCGACAAGTAAAATTTTATTTTATTATATTTTTATGGTCTACAATTTTATGGAAATATTTCATAAAAATTTCGTTCAAAAATTTCGACGTTTGGGCACTCAATTTAGTCAAAAGGATTAAATTGTAAATAGTGAAAAAGTTGAGTTCTACATGTTAGAAGTATCCAATTTCTATGAAATTTTAAATTGGAGGTCCTTAAATGGAAATTAGACCATTGGTTAAATTGTTGGACAAAAATGGACATTAGATAAGTGAAATGGGACATGGCATCGGCCATGATATGAGAGCCAGTGTAAGACCATGTCTGGGACATGGCATCGGCATTGATATGTGTGCTAGAGTAAGACCATGTCTGGGACTTGGCATCGGCCACGATATGAAAGCTAGCGTAAGACCATGTCGGGACATGGCATTGGTACGATACATCATGTACGAGTTTTCCAGTATCCATCCTTAGTATCCCAAGAGTTTCAATGGGTAAATCCAAAGATGATATTAAAGAAATGACAAGGTATGATCATGTTGAAAAGTGCGGTATGTACGCAAAATTCATGAGTACTAAATTTCGATGTATATGGAACATTTGGTAAGAATTAAATGACTAAGTCATTTTGTATATGTGCCAATTAATTTGACCAAATGTATTGTTAAGTCTGGTAATGCCTCGTACTCGGTTCTGATATAGGATACGGGTAAGGGGTGTTACACCCTCATTCTTCAAAAAAAAAATCGAGAGTGCTTCTCTCTTTTCTCTCTTGTTGGCGATTTTCAGCAGGCCCTCCGGCGAGGTTTCGACGCCGTCGTCGTACCAGCCACCCGTACACGGTGGCCAAAATTTAAAAAAAAGGTAAGCTTTTCCCTTTTTTTAAAAAAATGTATTATATATATTATATATTGTTTCAAAAAAATAATATTCAAAAATAAAAAATAAAACAAAAATCTTGGTTGATTTGCTTTTCTCTGTTTATTTCAGTGTCTTTTTTGTATGTATATGTCTGTCTGGGTTCGATTTACAGATTCTTGTAGGCTTTTTATAGCCTTTGAAATGAAAATAAAAAGGAAATAATAAAAAAATATTGCCATGTTTGCTGGGTTTCCTTTTCTGTGTAGGTCAAAGGCGAAGATTCTGGCGACGAGGGGCCTCCGCGCGTTGATGGTGGCATGGTTCACGCGGATTGTGGCACGATCGTGGGGTGGATGTCGAGGCTGCTGCGGCATGAGGTAGTAACCTAAGGCAGGGTTCCTATTTCTGAAATTAGTTTAGGGCCATTGGGCCATTTGGGTCATGGGATTAGATTTAGTTGGGTAATGGGTTTTGGGTTGTAATTGGGCTTCGTGGGTTTAATTTGGGTTTTGGGTATTTTGGACTGTAACTGATATTGGTCTATTTTTTATTATTTTGGAATGGGCCCGGGTAAAATGGGTTATTACAGCTGCCCCTCTTTGCTCATTGTCGTGAAACGAGAATAGAGCAAAGACAATAGAAGGACCAATTTTGCCCAGTCTTGGTCGAGCCTCGACTTCTTGGTCCTCGTCCTCCTCAAACGGCTTCCAAATCCACTGTAATGGTATTAGAACTTCATCTTGATTTCAAATAAGTCTGATAGCTTCAATCTACTATCTTCCGATCTGCTCCTCTGTAAGCTCATGAAGACAAGATTTGATGTCTTCGATCTACTTCCTGCAATTTCAGGAATGCCAGATCCACTATCTTCAATCTGCTCCCTTGCAAACTCAGGAATGCCAGACTGGTATCTTCGATCTGCTTCTTGCAACTTCAAGGATGCCAAATTTGCTATTTTCAATCTGCTTCCTGCAAACTCAGGAATGCCAGACTAGTATCTCCAATCTGCTTCCTGCAAACTCAGGAATGCCAGACTGGTGTTTTCAATCTTCTCTACTGCAAACTCAGGGATGGTAGATTACTATCTTCAATCTACTTCCTGCAAACTCAGGAATGCCAGACTGGTATCTTCAATCTGCTCCCTGCAAACTCAGGGATGCTAGATTGGTATCTTCGATCTGCTTCCTGCAAACTCAAGAATGCCAGATCTATAATCTTCAGTCTGTCTCACTATTATCTCGAGAGGACAAAATCTGAACTTTGCAATTTGCTTCCTTACTATCTCAGGAAGACTTCAATCTTCAGTTTGCTCCACTACCATCTCTAGGGAACAAAATCTGAACTTTTTAGTTTGCTTCCTTGTTATCTCAGGAAGACTTCAATCTTCAGTTTGCTCCACTACCATCTCTAGGAATCAAAATCTAAACTTTTTGGTTTGCTTCCTTAGTATCTTAGGAAGACTTCAATATTTAGTTTGCTCCACTACCATATCTAGGGAACAAAATCTGAACTTTTTGGTTTGCTTCCTTATTATCTCAAGAAGACTTCAATCTTCAGTTTGCTTCATTACCATCTCTAGGGAACAAAATCTAAACTTTTTGGTTTGCTTCCTTATTATCTCAAGAAGACTTCAATCTTCAGTTTGCTCCATTACCATCTCTAGGGAACAAAATCTAAACTTTTTGGTTTGTTTCCTTATTATCTCAGGAAGACTTCAATCTTTAATTTGCTCCACTACCATCTCTAGGGAACAAAATCTGAACTTTTTGGTTGCTACACCGTCTACTGAGGGACATGTCTTGTAGACTTGAATGTATTATGGATGACATTTGCATGAATGCAGAATGTCATGAGAATGATCCCAAAATGTACAATGATTAGGATGAAATGATCGAAATGAATCAAATGCTCCTAATTGGAAGTGTATGAATGATATCTACATAAATACATGAGAATGATCCTTTTTTTAATGTTTGGGGTTGTCACTGCTCATAGTTCATCTAGGTTCTATCACTGATGCTTTACCATGCTTTCTCGTTCAGCTAGTATCTTTGATAGAAAACCCAAAGAAACAATCATATTCTGCTCAGCAAGTTTGCCCTGTTGCAATTTCAGAGTCCCTTCCCTTGAACCTTAGGACATAAAATTTATACCTCCCACTGTAACATTAAGGGAATAACATTTGGCTTCTTCCATCCATCCAGTTACCACTCGGAAGTATGGAAATTATATCAATTTGATCACCATTCCCTAGGTATAATGACCTGATGTATGTGCCTGAAATTTGCAAGGTATCATTTTTCTTTTCCTAAGAATGATCCCCTTTTACACCTGGGTTATCCAATAAAAATCTGAAGAGATAATAATCTTTCAAAATATCCAACCCTTAAGCTTGGTGAGTTCTAAATAATAGTTCTATTTCAGATTCTCATATTATTTAGAAGCTTCCAGAGTAATATGCAAAACTTCTTTTATGAAAGTATTATTAGTCCAATAATCATTATTTCAATATAAAATGCTTGAAAAAGATCACAACAATGGACAAGAAAGAAATTAATCAGGAGCATAGCTCGAAACAAATAAGTTAATCAAAGATAACCAAGGCAATAAAAAAATTGATTTGGGATCATCTTGAAAAGAATAAAGCAATCAAAGATAACAAATTCAAAAATGGGTAAGATAGAAGCTAGGTACCCCAGATATCGCAGCCTGAGCTTCTCTGTTCAAACTTCTTGAGGACCATTTTAAGCTCAATATGTGTTTAGGGGATCCAGAGTACTTTGTCAATGCCCCAAGACGTAGCATACTTTCTCGCTGTTAATTCAGGCATAGCAAGACTACCACATGCCCTATCTTTGATCAAAATTTGAGCTGCCCTTTTTGGGTTTTCGACTCAAAACCCCTTTGATCTCAAAGTGCCCTTTGCGGGTTTTCGCCTTGGCCTCTCCTTTTTTTTTTGAATGAATTTGAGCTCAAGGCGCCCTTTGCGGGTTTCCACCTTGGCCCTTCTCTTTTCAAGTAAAATCTTTCTTGAATGAACTTGAATTCTCCGGATTAGGCAAGTCTTTGGCATCCATCTCGGCCAATATCAATGCTCCTTTAGAACAAGCTCCTTCTTACTACATAAGGTCTTTCCCAGCATTTACTTTCCTCTGAAGATCTTTTGTATAAGAAGGATCTTCCACAACATCAGGTTCCCTCATGGAATTAACTAGGATGAACCTCTTTGTCGTAAGCTTGCATCATCTAACCGTGATGGATAGCTTTTAACCTTTTCTTGGATTAGGTTTTTGACAAAACTATTTCTATTCCAATGTGTTGCCCCAGTGAAGGTTTTAGCCAATGTTCGATAAGACAAAGGGTAAATGGTAACTTCTTCATACCAATCTTTACAAGTCCCGGTCATCTTTTCTACAATCCTTATTTTTTATTTTTTATTTTTTATTTTGGCTGCCTTTGTTGCTTTATGATATGGCGTCTGCTCTTTGAACAGACTACAAACTTTTGACTTTGTCCTTTTTGGCATTCTTTATCGGCGCCTGATCTTTTTTTTTTGAGAATTTGATAACTTTGGCCTTGTAACATTGGCATATGAAGCTACTTCCACCCTCTTTGTAAAGTAAACGATGACCATGATGATAAGTTGATATTGGCTAAAAGCTTTTGATAAGATTGGCCCCATCACATCCATGCCCCACATATGGAAAATTTGTGATGAAATGGAGAAGTCACATGAATCTTGTCTCCTTAAATATGACATTTGCGATATAACTGATGCAATCCCCTTCCATGGTAGACCAACAGTGCCCGATCCTCATGTTTAGCCCACGTCTTATTAGCCCAGGAACGTCCTGATATGATCATGCAAAAACATCTTTGAATTCTTGAAAATAACTTAATGATGTTGCACCTTAGTTCTGTGATAAGCTAGGTTACAATCTTTCCCTTTTTTTCTAGGCTTAAAATATCTACTGACCTTTTGTAGAGTAGGGTCTATTTTTCATCTTGTTCTATCATCCTTAACAAATTAGAAGATAAGTTACAATCTCTGTCATCTTCAAAGTTCTTAGATCCCCTAGACCCATATCTCATTCAAAAAGGGAGTCAGTAACAATATCGCTCATGTCGTTGATATCTGGGTACCTAGGTACGAAGGTAAAAAATCCAAAGAATAAATGATTCTAAGGATGATTATTTGTATAGTATGGTCATGAATAAAGAATGAAAGAATATTGTTAAAAAAAACAAAAGAATGTATAATAGGAAATGGAAAGAATAAAAGAATATTTGCTTAAAAGATGCATTTTATTGAAATAAAAATTTTGGACACGAGCCTATTTCACAAAAGGATTCTTATTGCCTCAAGGCTTAAGGCAACAAGCATGTTTTGAATATTACTTTAGATCAGTTCTAAAAGGACAAGGATCTCTTCCACAGTCCCATTATTCAAAACACTCTCAAGTACGCAAGGGCTCAAAAACTTCATTTCCCGATTCCCTCTTCAGATATGCCATTGGTGTTCAGATTCCCAATATCAGGTCTTGCACTAAAGCCCTGAACTTGATGCATTCTTGAATCTCATAGATCTCACCCCTTTACCTAGATGGTTGGGTGATAGATTTTCTACCCTAGAGGGATCATCGAATTTGACAATACCCATTTTGACAAGTCTTTCGATCATCTTTTTGAAAGTATAGATCCTCGATCGAATGTCCTATGATTCCCGCATGGTATTCACATTGAGCGTTCGTGTCTTGCCATTTAGGGTATGGAGGTTGTATAGGTTTTAGGTAGAAAGGGGATATTACATGTGCGTCAAACAGAACTCGGTACAACTCCCTATACGTGATTGGAATGGGTGCGAACTAAGGTTTCTCCGAGTTCGGTCTTGAATTGGGCTCTTGCCTTGGGGAGACTCCATGGCTGGTAATTATCGTCCTTGACTGGCTTACTATAATTGGCTCTAAATAGCCCTTGTTATACCTTCTCGTACTATTCGCATTAGTTTCCTTTTTCTTGGGGCTTTTAAAGTACACTCTTCTTTTCCTTTTGTTTCTGCTAGTACAACCGATTTGGTTCGAACATCATCCAGTTAACACCTGAACCCATAGGGAAGTTCAGTAGGGCTGAAGTATCAGTATGACATTGGGGTCCAATAATGACAGGTACCTCATGCAAATGCACGCCTGGTTGAGTTGAAACACCTATTGGGGAATAAACAATGTCTTTATTATCATCAACACTGTTGTCCACTGAGCCACTCCTTTTTTCAAGTCCTTCAACTAGTAAATGACTTAACTGACCAATCACATTCTTTTGGAATTCCAATATTTGATACTGTATATCTTGTTGAATCTTAGTCAATTGCCCTTGCATCTATATTTGCATCTGCTCTATTCTCTCCAACCTTTGTTCCATGTTTTCAAAGTTAACTCACTCTCTTTCTTTCTCCTTTCTTCTGTAATAATTTCAACTAATTAGGCCCTCTATATGAACTCAAATACATATAATGTGATGTAATGCAAATGCATGCAATGCAAATGAATGAAATGGAAAAGAGAAGTATTGATTCTGAATTCAATTCCATTAGAAAAACTTTACTAGAAAATAAATTTCTTTACACAAAACGGATTACATATGCGGCTTTGTCCTCATAGTCCAAGTGAAAACATCAATCCCCTTCTTCGCAAAGGTCAAATCTTGCAAACTTCTAATAGATGCCTCCTCTAGCTCCTTTTGCTTGATCTAGGCCGTGACTTACTGTTCACTTATTTCCATAATGCTCGTTAGCCTCTTCAAGAATGCCGAGATGTGGTAATTCTCGAATAATCTTTGTCAACTTGAATCTTTGGGTAATAAGGTCTTGTATTCCTTCACGGACTATCAACCTTCTCTTGTTGTGTTCACTTGGACTATATTCGGACGACCATATTATAATCCACTTTATCAAGAAATCCATTTTCTTATGACCAACTCTTCTATTTAGCAATCGAATTTGAATCAACACCTCTTTTTTATGATGTGAATGTAATGCAATCAAAACAAAAGAAAACATGTTAGTACAAGAGAAATCAATACCAAAATAGGGTACCTATCTGGGTGACCACTAGGGTTCAATATAACTCTATATAGGGTTGGCTCTTAAGGATCACTATATGTGGCTAGCTCTAAAGTTGAGGTACCCAAACCAGCAGATTCCCCGATCCTCACCCATTATAGGCTCATACGGACTGAGTTCAGTTCAGGGGAATACATTTCCCTATGGCTATGCGAAGGTGAAAACCTCACGAAGACATAGGTACAGATGTACCCCGGAAGCAGTCCACTAGCCCATGCGGAGGTGAAAACCTCACGAAGGCATAGTTTCTCACTCCCTTTAAGGGTGTGACCACGACGGTCATGCAATGCAATGCAGAGAAATATATTTAGAACCACATGCAATAAAAGGATCATGTTTTTAAAAACCAGAATTTTAAATTCAGACAAAAGGACATGAAATTATCAATTTTATGGCTTGACTCTCTTACGTCCCCAGTGGAGTCACCAAGCTATCGAAACCATTTTTTTATGTTTTGGTAAAAATGGGGTTCGACTTTTAAAATGAAAATGGAGTCACCACCAATCTTTTTTAGGGTGTGATCGGATCACCTAAAATTTGATCGTTAAAACCTTTTGGTTTATTAAAACCATAGTTTTAGTCTATGAAATTTAGAAAAACGGGTTCAAGAGTCGGTTACACACGAGGAAGGATTAACACCCTCGTGACGCCCAAAATTGGTACCTAATTGATTATTTAATGCCTTTATGTCGAGAATTTGAAAAGATTTTAAAATACAATTCCTTTTAAAGAGTATTTGTATAACCTGTTTTGGAATATTAAGACTATTTGTTCCAAAAGGATAAAATATCACATCCAGTACGCTAGGGTGCGACATTTTAACCCCTGAAACTAAGATCATCCCTTAACTTCCAAAAACCCGAATTTAAAAGGATATTTAGTTATTTGTACGGACGAAAAATCGAAACCTAGCACGTTAAGGCACAATTTCTCGAACTTCCAAACACGAAACATTGCCTTGTTTTCAAAAGCCTTACCTCGAGATAACATAATGTCACATCCAGCACGTTAGGACACGACATTTTAAATTCCCTAGAATAAGTTTTTATTTAACCTTTAAAAGGAAAGTAATAGGTTCTTTGAACTTGAAGAAGAAAATCGAAACCCAGTAAGTTAGGGTACGGATTCTTTCGAACCCTAGAACACAAAGTGTTTGCTTATTTTGAAAATATGATGTGATCATAACGAAATGGAAAATGAATTTTAAAATAAAATGTAAAACGATTTACAGTGCTGGCTTGTAGAACAATGTGATGTGATAAAGTATAACAACAATAACAAGAGTAAAAAGTAAAAACAAGATAAACAAATGAAATAAAATGAAAGAGAACTGTGAAAATGGAGGCTATATACAATAATGAAAACCATAGAATGATAATAATAGTAAAAATGCAATAAAAAATATTAGTAATAATAATAATAATAATAAAAGTAATTGTAAAAATAAAAATTGTGTTAGTAATAATAAAATAATAGTAAGAATATTAAAAAAATAGTAATAATAATATAAAAATAATAGTAGTAGTAGCAAAATAAAAGTATATTAATTATAAAAAATAATAATATGTGTTAATATACAAATAATAGTAAAAATAAAAAAAACAATAATAGAAGTAATGAAAATAGCATAATGGTGATACTAAAAATAATAAGAATAATAACAATACAAATAATGGTGGATATAATAATAAATATAGCTATAATAATAATATATAAAAATAATAGTCATAAATGTAATAATAATAGTACGTATATAATAATACTAATAATAATAATAAAAATAATAGTAAGAAAGAAAGAAAAAGTAATGAAATGATAATAATAAAAATAGGAATAATAATAATAATAGTAATAGTAATGGGAATAAAAATACTAATAATAATATTTATTAAAAAAACTTAATATAACAGCAAGAGTAACAAAAGGGGGTAATATTAGCAAAAAATAATAAAAGAAAATAAAAGAAATGATTAAATTAAATTAAAATAAAAATTTGGGGCAAAATCGAAAATAAATAAAAGGGGAAGGATGGGATTGTAACACACGCGCAACATGGAGAGATCAAAACAGAAAATAACCCCAACCTCTGAAACGGTGCTGTTCAAATGCGGACCAAATTGAAATAGAAATAAACTTATTGGGAAAAATTAGGAATAGTGAAAACTTGATTTAAAAGGGAAAAAAGGCGGAAGGACTAAAACAACAAATAATCCATTTTAAAAAAAACACGCGGATCCTCTTTGCGGGTCGGGTCAGTGCGCGTGTTAGCCTTTGGGTAAAAACCAAACGGCGCCGTTTTGATGCTTATTACCTTAAGCCAAAATGACGTCGTTTTGGTATTACTATATAAGTAAAAAAAGTTTTAAAAAAATCATTTCTCCCTCATTCTTCAAAAAAAATCAGAGAGAGCCTCTCCTTTTCTCTTTCTTGGTGATTCCTTTTTGAATAGCGATATATTCCCCCTTTTTAAATGTATTATATATATTATATATTGTTTCAAAAAAAAATATTCGAAAATAAAAATAAAACAAAAACCTTGGCTGATTTGCTTTTCTCTTTTTATTTCAGTATCTTTTTTGTATGTATATGTCTGTCTGTGTTTGATTTACAGATTCTTGTAGGCTTTTTATAGCCTTTGAAATGAACATAAAAAGGAAATAATAAAAAAAAATGTTGCCATGTTTGCTGGGTTTCCTTTTCTGTGAAGGTCAAAGGGAAGATTCTGGCGACGAGGGGCCTCCGCGTGTTGATGGTGGCGTGGTTTATGCGGATTGTAGCGCGATCGAGGGGTGGGTGTCGAGGCTGCTGCGACGTAATGCAGTAAACCTAAGGCAGGGTTCCTATTTCTGAAATTAGTTTAGGGCCATTGGGCTATTTGGGTCATGAGATTAGATTTAGTTGGATAATTGGTTTTGGGTTGTAATTGGGCTTCGTGGGTGTAATTTGGGTTTTGGGTATTTTGGACTATAACTAGAGGTGTACATGGTAGGCGGCCAGCCTTACCAAATGTGAGAGGTTTGGACAAAATATAGGCCCAAAAATAGGCTTGGACAAAAAATAAGGCCTGATTTAAAAATGGGCTTGCTCGAATAAGCCATTTTGGCGAGGCTAACCTAATTCATTAAAGAAAAAACTATTTTTAATATTATTTTTTTATTTTTTTCTTCTTATTTTGCTACCATTTTACTATTATGTTTCTATTATTTTGTTATTATTGTTTAGATATTATATAAAACTTATTTTATTGTTAATTTTGTTATTATTTTAAAGACATTTGTTAAATTTTTATTATTTTAGAGGCATTTGCTTGTTAAGTTGCATCTATTTTAGTGTTATTTAAGTCTACATATTTTTTAAAATTTATTTTCAATTTGTTGAAAAATATTTATTTTAATTTTTTAGTATTTTTGATGTATTATATATATTTAAAAATTATATAAAATAATATATTAAATTAATACGGGTAGGCTGGGCCAGGCTCGGGTTTTAGCATTTTTATATGGGCCAGGCTTGGGCAAAATTTTAGGCCCATTTTTTGGGCTCGGCCCGACCCGAGCTCAATGAACGGGCCTAAATTTTTAGTTGGGCCCAGCCCATGTACACCTCTAACTATAATTGATATTGGTCTATTTTTTTGTTATTTTGGAATGGGTCTGGGCAAAATGGGTTATTACAGTAGGTATGGTGATTTCTAATATTATAAAATTAAATAATTATTTCAAATATCATTATTATTTCAAATTTATAAAATATTTTAAATATCATTGTTTTTCATCTACATTATGGTATGATATTTCAAATATTTTTATATGTGAAAGATTTCAAATACACATACAAAAATATATAATATCTCTATTTACTACACTCATGATATGGATTGAAAAATAAATATTGCACATAAAAATTATATTTACTAAAAGCAATGATATTTGCAATAATTATTTGATTTTATAAATAAAAGAGTTATTGATTAAAAATATGAATTAAAAATTGAAAACAATATATTTATTAATTATAAACATTAATTTAAAATAAAGAAAAGCTTGAAACAATATGAAATAAAAAATACATATTAAAATGCTTATAAGAGGAATTGAACTTGTGTAATGCCCCAAGTAATTTATTTTTGTTTCTGTAAATATCTAACATAATTGTGTATTTGCTTTAGTGGTTAAGTGTTTTGGGTGTGTGTGAGAGGTCTTGGGTTCAAGTCCTACCTTTGGTGAATTTTGCTATTTTTCTTAATTCAAGCCTTATCCTTGTGGAGTGGGCTTATATAAAATTCTTAATTCATATTAGAATGAGCCTGTTGGTTTGAGTGGTAAGAGAATTAGTGTATTAGAGGTCTTGTGTTCGAATCCTAGCACGAGCATGGGTATTAATTTCGCTCGGTTTTGTGATAGAGTTTGGGTGGAATTAAAATTCTGAGGTGGTTGAGATTGAGGTGGTACTAGAAAGTTAGGGGATATAAAATTAGTTTTATTTTATTTTACTTTGTTTTCCCAAAATTCCTTTTCTCATTTGATGTTTCTACTCTCTCGTCTCTTCAGTTCAATTTTCTTCTTTTTCCTACTCTTTTTCGGCTTTTCAATTCATTTCCTTTGTGCAATTTTTTGTGTTCATTTGGTAAGTCCTATTTGTTGAATCTTAACGTTTTCTGGTTAAGTGTTTGATGAGGGGTTGTTGTTGTTACTCTTGGTTTAGGCGAAGGACAAGATTTGGCTGGGGCTCCTACAGCATTTTAAGTGTTCGGGGGTTTTTGTTCGATAACGGTAAGTTTTCGCGTATGTTGATTGATGCTGTTAGTCTTTGATTGTGAAATATTTTTGGTTGGATTTTTGTAAATGTTATTAAATGCGGGCTTTGGAATGTCGATTTTTAGGCTCTGGTGGTCTCGGGATTACTTCACTGTGGAAAAAGAGCCAGGTGTGTACCCGAAATGTAGAAAAATAAGCTTTGACGAAAGCCAGAAAACCCCACTATCGACGCCACATTGGCGTGTGTGAGACACGGCCATGTGATCGACGAAGGCATGACAGTGCGCAGGGCACGATCGTGTGGTGGCTTGAGTGTAGTCGTGTGGACCACACGGGCTAGACCAAGTTAGGCGTGTGGGCCCGCACGAGCATGCCACTTGGGCGTGTGGGTTTTGGGTCAGGCCGTATGGGCCACATGGGTGAGGTCAATTTGGGCGTGTGGGCCCACACGGGCATGTGGACCATATTTCTAAAATTTTTCCTAGGGTCTCACGGGTCGCTCTGATTGACTGTGGGCCTACTGTAGGGTTAGTAAGGACTAATTAAACCTTATTTTGTATGCTATGCTATTCTGATATACTGATCTGAGTAGGATACTAAATGTATGCCAGACTGAACTGCTATATGTATATTTGTTATCTGTATGTAAGCATGTGGAGCATGTTTAATCTGTTATATTTGAATATGTTTTCTGAATCTGTTATTGGGGATGATATTTGTATAAAAAGAAGAAAGTGTTCTGTATGGCGATCATCGCCTTTACTCTGGCAGCTTGGCTGCAATTATCTGACTTGTGTCGTTTTGACACGAAATGGCGTGTAGGGATGACTGGGTGCTTTTAACCTCACATGGTCTGTTGGGATGGACAGAGTTGGTGTGTAGAGAATGGGGGTAGGATTCTGTATATTTAGATTTGTATATCTGATTTTGATGACTGTATCTGAAATGGGCATGAGCCCGAATCTATATCTGATTGTTTATGAGATTTTTGTACGTTTGCATGCTTAATTCTGCTGAGTTACACATTGAGTTTGTGAAAACTCACATCTATTTGTCTGTTCTATCCAGGTAATCCACAGACTTGGGCAGATCGGTGCTACGAGAGACTCAACAGTGACCACTCGTCAGTAAACTGTTAAAACTTGCTATTTTATGGTTTTGTTTAAGATTTTGTTTTCAACTGAGTGTTTGTAATTCATGGGACTTTTTGGACTGTATGGAATTTTAATTGATGGTTTTGGTTTCGTTACGCGATTTTTGCATGCTTCAACCAAATGTTTTCTATAAAACGAAAGTTTTACGCAAACAAGGGTTTTTCTAAAAACATGACTGCATTTTCAAACTATAACGGTTTTAAGGCTTTCGCTGTAATAAGTTTTTTGGCAAGAGTACTAATTAATTGGTGTTTCCAGTAAATTATAAATGTATGTAAACTATGAAATGTTATGATTTGACTGGACAACTTCATTTTCAGAAAACCCATTCTTTGTAACATCTTGGATTCAGCCATACTGTGTAGTCTATAACACCCCTCACCTGTTTTTAACGCTGGAATAGGGTACGAGGTGTTACCTAGCTCAAACACATACTAACATGCATTATCAGGTCATAAAAGTTTGTTCAAATTTAAAACTTTTCAAACTTCCTCTTAACGTCCTTAATATGGGCCAACGAGGCCCAAAACACATTTTTAGAAATGTTTCGGGATCAAATCGAGTTTTTTAGAACACTTTGGAAATTGTCACTAAAAACAGAGGCACACGCCCGTGGGGCAAGGGACACGCCCATGTGAGAAGACCATGTGGTCACACACGCCCATGTCCCTAGCCGCGTGGATTTATTTCTCAATTCGAGCCTACAGGGGTTTTCACACGACTTGGCACACTCCCGTGTCCATGGCCCGTGTCCCTCACACGGCCGGTGTGCAAAAACCTTGACATTCTGTTTCTAACGTCATCAACCCAAAGTCACACGGCCAAGGCACACGCCGTATTCTTAGGCCGTGTGGCGAATTAAATTCTTAAATTCAAGTGCAGACTTCACACGGCCTGGGCACATGCCTATGTCCTATGGCCGTGTCATCCACACGGTTGAGACACACGGCCGTGCCTCAGCCCGTGTGGTTACTACTAGGCATTCTGTGTAACCAACTTAGGGTGCAGAAGGACACACGACTGGACTACATGCCCATGGGGTAGACCGTGTGTCACACACGACCTAGGCACACGCCCGTGTGTCAAACCGTGGAAAAACCAGGTCTATTGACGAAGCCCTTTTGCCACCCTTACTTGCACCAATATAAGCCACATCAAGCAAAACCAATTCACATACTTTATTAATTCAATCATGCAACCTACTCATTAAACATCATCATTGGCATAAATCAAAAACAAATATTAGCCATCATACATGGCCTTATACAAAATGAATCAATATTCAAGACAAGCAAACACATTTCTCCAAAACAATATGACACTTGACAAAAAAAAAAACCAAGTCCCTATACATGCCATAGTCAAAATGATAAATCTAACTATACCAAGTGTTCAGATTGATAGTGTGATCAATGTCTCCGACGTTTGTTGATTCCCGAGATAACTTAGCGGCACTATAAGAAAATGGAAAAGATAGGGAGTAAGCATAAAGCTTAGTTAGCCGCATGTTAATAATTAACAACAAATTTCCATACATTATCCTACTCATATCATCTTATAAACTTGCACAAAATTCTCGAATGATTAAAAGCATAACTTACTCATTTTCACCCTTACTAATCATACAACATAATTCGAGCTCATTTCTCATAAGTTTTCATGTAGGTACCTGTATCACTTACAACATAGTCGTAGCTTTTCTCACTTTTAACACAAGCTATAAATTATCCATTGAACCAATTGGAATACTAAAGGATACCCGACAAGCCTCACACAAGAGGGTAAGATGCCGATGCCAAGTCCAAAACATGGTCTTACACAGGCTAACATGTCAATGT
Source organism: Gossypium rotundifolium (assembly GCA_025506655.1). NCBI lineage: Eukaryota > Viridiplantae > Streptophyta > Magnoliopsida > Malvales > Malvaceae > Gossypium > Gossypium rotundifolium. The sequence goes on from CP106726.1 coordinate 38,651,242, forward strand.
CGATGCCATGTCCCAGACATGGTCTTACACTAGCTCTCATATTGTGGCCAGCGCCATGTTCCAGACATGGTCTTACACTAGCACAGATATCATCAACGATGCCATGTCCTAAACATGGTCTTACATTGGCTTTCAAAATGTGGTTAATGCCATGTCCCAGACATGGTCTTACATTAGCAACATATCGCCCAATTGTCACGATTTGGATATCCAATCTATTCCTAAGGTTCAACTAGGAGTATATCACATCAAATTTCGTCATGCATAATCATAGAAATAATCAAACATTTTATGAAATATCAATTTTTAAATGCAGAATAACAATAGAGTTGTATTATTCACGTACAACTTACCTCGTTATACAAAAAGTGGGCGACTAGATTGAATTAGTCTACTAGCTTGGTTTTCCCCCGTTCTAGGTTCGGACTCTATTTTTTTTATCTATAATAACATATTTACTTATTTAATTACTACATAATTCAAGGCATTCCAAAATTTTTACTTTGGCAAAATTCCCGTTTTGCCCTTAGACTTTCACAAAATTACGATTTTGCCCCCTAGGCTCGTAAAACAATTTTCATCAAATTTCCTCATTAACCAAGCCTAGCTAAATCTATTTTAAGCTCAAAGAAACTCACAAATCCAATTATTTCGCACATTAACTACCTATTTTATAACCTTTACAAAAAGGTCCATTTTAGGTGTTTTCATGGAAACCCCTTTCACAAAAGTTGTTTATTTAACAACCAATATTCATTTTCTTCCATAAAAATTCAGCAAACAACACTAGTGTTCTCATAGAAAAACCCTAGACTTTCAACCATATTGCAAAATAGTCCCCTCATTAGCTAGATTAAGCTACAAGGGTTCCAAAAACACAAAAATCAACAAAAATGATCATTAAAATGACTTACTTGCAAGAGATAAGCTTGGCTGAAATTTTGAGCTCTCAAAACCCCTAAGTTTGCTGAAAATTTTGGTGGTAGGGAGGAAGATGAAGAGATGATATATTTTTCTCTTTATTTTATTTTTATTTCATCAATTAAGTCACCTAATGCCACCAACTTTGACCAATTTTCATTTTTTTGTCCCATATGGCCGACCAACACTTTCTTAAGGTCTTAATTGCCCATTAAGGACCTCCAATTTAAGGTTCTATAGCTAGTTGACACCTTTAGCTTGTAGAATAAAACTTTTGCACTTTATGCGATTTAGTCCTCTTTCAAAATTAATCATGCAATCACTAAAAGTAATGCAATAAAATTTTCATGCACTCATATAATCAGGCTATAACACATAAAATAATATTAAAAATAATTTCTCTAGCCTCGGATTAGTGGTTCTGAAACCATTGTTCCGACTAGACCAAAAACCAGGCCGTTACAATTCTCCCCCTTAAGGATTTTCGTCCCCGAAAATCTTAACAGTGAAAAGGTTTGGGTATTGATATCTCATAGTCTCATTGGGCTCCCATGTGGCCTCTTCAACCCCATGTTTATGCCATAGTGCTTTCACGAGTGCTATACTTTTATTCCTTAATTTCTTGACCTCTCGATCCAAAATCTTAACCGGCTCTTCACCATAGGTCATGTCTGAACAAATCTCAACCTCTGTTGGTGAAATCACATGTGATGGGTTAGAATGATAACGACGCAACATAGACACATGGAATACATCGTGGATCTTTTCTAACTTGGATGGAAAGGCTAATCGATAAGCTACCGGTCCAATTCTCTTAGTCACCTCATAATGTTCAATAAAAGGTGGACTTAATTTGCCTTTCCTACAGAATCTAAGGACTTTCTTCCACGGGGATACTTTCAAAAACACCTTATAACTGACTTAAAACTTAATTTCTTTTCGTTTCAAATTCGTAGGATTTCTGCCTATCCGAAGTGACTTTCAAACAGTCGCGAATTACCTTTACTTTCTCTTTTGCTTCTCTGACTAAGTCAACCCCGTGTATCTAATTTTCTTTGAATTCGGTCTAATACAAGGGCATTGGCACTTACGTCCATACAAAGCGTCATATGGTGCCATTTTCAAACTCGATTGATAGCTATTGTTGTAGGAAAACTCTACCGACGGTAAGTACTTTTCCTAACTGCCTTGAAACTCAAGAACACAACACCGCAGCATATCTTCAAGAATCTGAATTACTCTTTCCGACGGACCGTCAGTTTGCGGATGGAAAGTAGTACTAAAATTCAGTTTCGTCCCTAATGCTTCTTGCAACTTTTTCCAAAACCGAGATGTGAACCTTGGATCTCTATCCGAAATGATCGATAAAGTATTCTGTGAAGCCTCACAATTTTAGAAACATATAGATCGACCAATTTTTCAAGTGGATAATCGGTACACCAGTATAAAATGAGCCAACTTAGTTAGCCTGTCAACCACAACCCACACATCATCCTTCTTCTTTGGCGTCAACGACAATCCATACACAAAATCCATGGTAATACGGTCCCATTTGCACTCGGGAACCATCATGGGCTGAAGTAAACCCAAAGGTAATTGGTGTTCGACTTTCACTTGTTGACAAATTAAACACTTAGAGGCAAACTCTGAGATGTCTCTTTTCATTCTCGACCACCAATACATTTTCTTCAGGTCATTATACATTTTCACACTACCCGGATGGATAGACAAACAATTGCTATGTGCCTCATGCAAAATATTATGAATAAGCTTATCGTCTTTGGGTACACAAATTCTATCTCAAAACATTAAACAGCCATTTGAACCAATCTAAAATCTGATTCTATACCCGTCTCGCACTAAGTTATCTTAGCTTGCAATTCTTTATTACCTTTTTGAGCTTTGCATATCTCTTGCAAAAAAAATGGTTTCGCTCTCAACTAGGCTAAAATCGAACCATCATCGGTTGCTAACAACTAAGTGTTCATAGCCCTCAAGGCAAACAATGACTTCCTACTCAAAGCATCGGCGACCACGTTCACCTTCCCCGGGTGATAGTCGATCACCAATTTATAATATTTTATGAGCTCTAGCCATCTCCGCTGTTATAGGTTTAACTCTTTTTAGTCATCAAATACTTTAGACTTTTATGGTCGGTGAATACTTAGCATTTCTCGCCATTCAAATGGTGTCTCCAAATCTTCAGTGAGAACACTATGGCGGCCAACTCTAAATCGTGAGTCAGGTAGTTTTTCTTATGTGGCTTCAGCTGTCTCGAAGCATAAGCTATTAGCTTGCCTTCTTGCATAAGCACGCACCCCAATCCATTTAAAGATGCATTGCTATACACCACAAATTCCTTTCCCGGTTCTGGTTGCACTAAACCTGGGGCTTCAATCAACAATGCTTTTAGTTTCTCAAAACTCTGTTGGCACTTCTCTGTCCATTCAAACTTGACATCCATCTGTAGCAACCTTATCATAGGAGTAGCAATCATGGAGAATCCTTTAACAAACCGTCTATAGTATCCCACTAAGCCCAGAAAGCTTCTAATCTCTGACACATTCTTCGGCGGTTTCCAATCAACGATAGATGATATCTTGCTCGAGTCAACTATAATTCCACCACCTGACACAATGTGTCCTAAGAATCTGAATTCTTGGAGCCAAAATTCACTTTTACTAAATTTAGCATACAACTGTCTATCTCTCAACGTCTGCAAAATAGTTCTCAAATACTCCCCGTGCTCACTATCATCACGAGAATAAATTAATATATCATCGATAGAAAGAACAAATAACTTATCCAAGTACGATCAGAAAATACGATTCATTAAATCCATAAGCATGGCGGGAGCATTTGTTAAGCCAAAGGGCATGACGAGAAACTCAAAATGGCTATACCTCGTCCGAAATGCAGTTTTCGGTACATCTTGTTCCTTAACTCTCAGTTGGTAATAATCGGACCTCAAGTCTATCTTAGAAAACACTGTGGATCCCTTCAATTGGTCAAACAAATCGTCGATCCTTGGCAAAGCATACTTGTTCTTAACTGTAACCTTGTTGAGCTGTCGGTAGTCTATACACAGTCTCATCGACCCGTCTTTCTTTTTCACAAAAAGTACGGGAGCACCCCACGGAGAATAACTTAGTCTTGTGAAACCTTTATTCATCAACTCTTGTAACTGAGCCTTCAATTCTTTTTACTCCAATGGTGCTATCCTATACGGGGCAATCGAAATAAGTGCTGTACCAGGGACCAACTCAATACCAAACTCAACTTCCCTAGCAGGAGGCAATCCAGGTAACTCTTCCGAAAATACGTCCGGATACTTGCATACCACAGGCATTGACTCAATCTTTACTTCTAAATTTTGGGTATTCAACAAAATGAAAGATAGGACTCATACCTTTTTCTCATGTATTTCTCAGTAATCATAGAAGAAATCAATATAGGTAAGCTATCCGGTTCACCTGATTCAACCCGAATAATATCCCTATTTTCACATCTCACTTCAATAAACTTTCTACCACACTTTACTAACACGTTATGAATAGTCAACCAATCCATGCCAAGAATTAGGTCAAATTTATCAAACGGTAGTAGCATGAGGTTAGCCGGAAAACAATGGCCTCTAATCATCAATGGACAGTTTTTACACACTTTGTCAACTATCACATGCTTGCCTAACGGGTTTGACACTTTTATCACAAATTCTGTAAACTCAACAAGCATATTCATGCTAGACACCAATTTCATACAAATATAGGAATGGTTAGACCCCAGATCAATCAAAGTAACAATAGAGATATCATGAAGAGAAAAAGTACCTGTAATCACATCTGGTGATGATGCCTCTTCGCGAGCGCGAATGGTATAAGTCCTTGCAGGCGCTCGGCTCTCGGACCTCACGGTGGACTCTCTAGGTGCACCTCTACTGCTAGCCCTACTTCCAAGTTTCTTTTGTGGTCTACCCCTCGAAGGTGCATTACTCGCTTGCACTTCTTGCTTTCTGTCTTTTTCCTCCATCACAGGACAATTTCGAATAAAGTGGTTTAGTGAATCACACTTGAAGTAGCCTCTTTCATTTCCTTAGCATTCACCAAGTGACATCTACCACACTGTGAGCATTCCAGTCTATTAGGTCGGGCACTACTAGCACTCGCAATTGAAGTGGTCTGAGCCTTAGACGTCTTGTATTGCTTATTCTTATTTCTATTGAGAATCCAACTGAAGCATTTGATCGAGTAGTGAACTCTCTTGATTTCTTAGATAAGGACTAAAATGATTTCCCCAACTTTCTTTTCTTTAAGTCACGAGACTCAATATCAGGTTTCCTTTTCTCTTTGGCCAATTCCTCGGCCTTACAAGCTCTTTCAACAAGCACCACAAACTCTCTTAACTCTAAGATGCCAACCAATAATCGGATATCTTCATTCAATCCGTCCTCAAATCTCTTGCACATGATGGCTTTAGTAGATACGCACTCCCTAGCATATTTGCTGAGTCTCACGAACTCACGCTCATATTTTGTTACTGTCATTCTTCCTTACTTCAATTCTAGAAATTCCTTCCTTTTCTAGTATGTAAACCTCTGGCTAATATACTTTTACGGAACTCTTCCTGTAAGAATTCCCAAGTTATCATTTCCCTTGGTACAACCGACACAAGGGTGTTCCATCATTGGTAGGCCGAGTCTCACAGGAATGACACAACACACTTTATGCAGTCCTCAAGTGTGCAAGACAATTCATCGAATACCCTAATGGTATTTTCTAGCCAGAGCTCTGCCCTCTCTAGGTCATCATCTATATTCGCTCTAAATTCCTCAGCCCCTTGCTTTTGAATTTTGTCTACTGGAGGTTTTTCTCTTCTAATCATTTCCACTCCTTGGGGAGTTGTAGGGGTAGGCTGGGGAATTGGAGGGGGTAGAGGAGGTGTAGCGTTTGGGTTTGCACGAACAAACTCTGAATACCAAACATTCATCATATAGAGGAATGATTTTCTAGCCCTTCTGCCCTAATTCAGTGTCCTGGGCCCACTTTCAATGATACGGTCCCTTCTGTAGGAACCGGTGCATTACTTTCCACATCATCCGCCATTGCTCCATCGGGATCCATTTACTATATAAAAACACATTTTAAATTGTCAGGAGTCATCACATTATCATAATTCATATAGAGCATGCATAGCTAGACTCGTACACACGCTAGGTTAGTTCGAGAATCGACTAAACTATAGCTCTGATACCATTAAATGTAACACCCCTCACCTGTGTTTAACGCTGGAACAGGGTACAAGGTGTTACCTAGCTCAAATACATACTAACATGCATTATCAGGTCATAAAAGTTCGTTTAAATTTATAACTTTTCAAACTTCCTCTTAACATCCTTAATATGGGCCTATGAGGCCCAAAACACATTTTTAGAAATGTTTCAGAATCAAATCGAGTTCTTTAGAAAACTTTGGAAATTGTCACAAAAATAAGGGCACACGCCCGTGGGGCAAGGGACACGCCTATGTGAGCAGACCGTGTGGTCACACACGCCCATGTCCCTAGTTGTGTGGATTTATTTATCAATTCGAGCCAACAGGGGTTTTCACACAGCCTGGCACACTCCCGTGTCCCTCACACGGCCATGACACGCCCGTGTCTTGGCCCGTGTGCAAAAAACTTGACATTCTATTTCTAACATCATCAACCCAAGAAGATCACACAAACAAGGCACACCGTGTTCTTAGGCCGTGTGGCAAATTAAATTCCTAAATTCAAGTGCAGACTTCACACGACCTGGGCACAAGCCCATGTCCTATGGCCGTGTCTTCTACACGGTTGAGACACACGGCCGTGCCTCAGCCCGTGTGGTTACTATTGGGCATTCTGTTTTGCCAACTTAGGGTGCAGGGGGACACACGACCAAACTACATGCCCATAGGCAGATCGTGTGTCAGACACGACCTAGACACATGCCCGTGTAGACAAAAAATAGGGCTATTTACCAAGCCCTTTTGCCACCCTTACTTGCACCAATATAAGCCACATCAAGCAAAACCAATTTACACATACTTTATCAATTCAATCATATAGCCTACTCATTCATCCATGCAATTTTCTCAATCATGAAAAACATCATCATTGGCATAAATCAACAACAAATATTAGCCATCATCCATAGCCTTATACAAAATGAATCAATCTTCAAGAGAAGCCAACACATTTCGCCAAAACAATATGACACTTGACAAAAAAAAAAAAATGAAGTCCCTATACATGCCATACTCAAAATGATAAATATAACTATACCAAGTGTTCAGATTGATAGTGTGATTGATGTCTTCGACATCTGTTGATTCCCGAGCCAACTTAACGGAACTATAAGAAAATGGAAAAAAAGGAGTAAGCATAAAGCTTAGTAAATCGCATGTAAATAATTAGCAACAAATTTCCATACATTATCCTACTCACATCTTCTTATAAACTTGCACAAAATTCTCGAATGATTAAAAGCATAACTTACTCATTTTCACCCTTACTAATCATACAACATAATTCAAGCTCATTTCTCATAAGTTTTCATGTAGGTACTTGTATAACTTACAACATAGTCGTAACTTTTCTCACTTTTAACACAAGCTCTAAATAACCCGTTGAACCAGTTGGAATACTAAAGGATACTCGACAAGCCTCACACAAGAGGGTAAGATACTGATGCCATGTCTCAGACATGGTCTTACACTGGCTCACATGTCGAGGCCGATGCCATGTCCAAAACATGGTCTTACATTGGCTCACATGTCGAGGCCGATGCCATGTCCCAGACATGGTCTTACACTAGCTCTCATATTGTGGCCAGCGCCATGTTCTAGACATGGTCTTACACTAGCACACATATCATCACCGATGCCATGTCCCAAACATGGTCTTACACTAGCACACATATCACCCAATTGTCAAGGGTTGGATATCCAATCTATTCCTAAGGTTCAACTGGGAGTATATCACATCAACTTTCTTCATGCATAATCATAGAAATAATCAAACATTTTATGAAATATCAATTTTTAAATGCATAATAACAATAGAGTTGTATTATTCACGTACAACTTACCTCAGGTATACAAAAAGTGGGCGACTAGATTGAATTAGTCTACTAGCTTGGTTTTCCCCCGTTCTAGGTCCGGACTCCATTTTTTATCTATAATAACAAATTCACTTATTTAATTACTACATAATTCAAGGCATTCCAAAATTTTTACTTTGGCAGAATTATCGTTTTGCCCTTAGACTTTCACAAAATTACGATTTTGCTCCCTAGGCTCGTGAAAAAATTTTCATCAAATTTCCTCATTAACCAAGCCTAGCTAAATCTATTTTAAGCTTATAGAAACTCACAAATTCAATTATTTCACACATTAACTACCTATTTTATAACCTTTACAAAAAGGTCTATTTTAGGTGTTTTCATGGAAACCCCTTTCACAAAAGTTGTTTATTTAAAAACCAATATTCATTTTATTCCATAAAAATTCAGCAAACAACACTAATTTTCTCATGGAAAAACCCTAGACTTTCAACCATATTGCAAAATAGTCCCCTCATAAGCTAGATTAAGCTACAAGGGTTCCAAAAATACAAAAATCAACAAAAATGATCATCAAAATGACTTACTAGCAAGAGATAAGCTTGGATAAAATTTTGAGCTCTTAAAACCACTAAGTTTGCTGAAAATTTTGGTGGTAGGGAGGAAGATGAAGAGATGATGTCTTTTTCTCTTTATTTTATTTGTATTTCATCAATTAAGTCACCTAATACCACCAACTTTAACCAATTTTCATTTCTTTGTCGTCTATGACCGACCAACACTTTCTTCAGGGCCTAATTGCACATTAAGAACCTTCAATTTAAGGTTCTAGAGCTATTTGACACCTTTAACTTGTAGAATAAAACTTTCGCACTTTATGAAATTTAGTCCTCTTTCAAAATTAATCATGCAACCACTAAAATTAATTTAATAAAATTTTCATGCACTCATATAATCAGGCAATAACACATAAAATAATATTAAAAATAATTTCTCCGGCCTTGAATTAGTGGTTTCGAAACTATTATTCCGACTAGCCCCAAAATCGGGCCGTTACATAGGTCGGGTTTAGGGTGTTACATTTAGTGGTATCAAAGCTAGGTTGCAAAACTCGGGCTATGAAATTTTGGGTTCCAAATTTGTGTTTCAAAAAGAATTAGTTTTTAAATGATTTCAATAAATTGAGAAAGTGTGTGGTACGCTGAGTCTCCGGCGCCGATCTTGTAAGTATCTCTGTACTTAGATTGAGCTGTTCTGAAACACTGTAGATAGTACCTTCTGAAACTGTACTAAAATAGTTAGAGACTGAAAATTCTGAAAACATCTCTAAACTCCTATAACGCCCCAAAATTTTTATTTTTGTTATTGTGAAAATACGACATAAATGTGTATCTGCATTAGTGGTTAAGTGCTCTTGGTGTGTATGAGTGGTCTTGAGTTCAAGCCCTGACTTTGGAAAATTCTAGTATTTTTCTGACTTAACCCCTATTTCTGGCTAGCAGGCTTTTAATTAAAAGTTTGTAAGTACTTACCAGAATGGGCCTGCTGGCTTGGTGGTTAAGGGGAGTGTTGGTTGGTAGAGGGTTAGAAGTTCGAATTCCTGTATGAGCATAAGGGCAAGTATTTTTATTAGCTCGTCGGTTAGAGAGTTTGAGTTGTATTGGAAATCTGAGTAGTGGGAGTTTGTAAAGAGAATTTAGGGGAGTGAATTTTAGGGTTATCAGATTTTTTGAGCATTATCGTTCCTTTTTGCAAAATTTCGGTTTTCCGAAAACTCACCACCTTTCTGACGCTATCTCTGCTCCCTTATTCTTCTCCTTTCATTTTTCTGTTGTCAAACTCGAATTCTTCTTTCCATTCTTCTTTCTATTTTTGTCTCTTTTTGTTGGCTACCACACCTTCATTCCGTTGGGTCAATTTTTGTCACACGTTTTAGAAAGTGGAGTTTTTACTCTCTTTAAGTTACGATTTTTCCAACTTTGATTCGGGGGTTTTTGATGTTTGGCAGCAGTATCTTACGTGGATTAAAGGTCTCATTGTGCTATTGCGTAATCAACTGTTTTAAGGTGCTGGGATAAGCCTTTCATCGCTTAAGGGATGCGTTTCTCATTTTAAATTCAGTTTTAGTTCAATCGATTAAGTGATAAATTGTGTGAAATTGGTCAATTATAGGTTTTAGAGTGCTCAGGGATCGTTGTAGTATCAATCAAAACCAATTGTGTACTCAATTACGCAGAAAATGGGGTTTCAAAAAAGTCAAAAACCCCACTGTCGACACCACACGGGCGTGTGGTCGCCCGTTTGGTAGGTCGTGTGCCCTAACACAGGCGTGTAATCGACGAGGTAGGCCGTGCGCACAAGACACAGCAGTGTGATTGCTAGGTAGGCAGTGTGCGACACACGGGCTTAATCGAATTGGATCGTATAGGCCATAATAGTGGGTGGGCCCACACGGGTAGTTCACGTGGGCGTGTGGAAATTTGGGCTAAGCCATGTGATCCACACAGGCCAAGGCCAATTCGGGCCGTATGGGCCCTCACAGGCAAGCCACATGGGCTTGTGAGCCCATTTATATGAAATGATTCCTAGGGTCGACTGTGAACCTACTGTAGGGTCGGTAAACTTTACCTAGACCCCTAAATGTATGATCTAACTGTATGTGATGCATGATAAATTATGCATGATTACTGATATATATATATGTATACGTATGACTGATGGTTGCATAAAAGCAAGACTGATAGTTGGGATGATGATATTTGGAGGAAGTGTACTGAAAGGCTTTAAGCCTATTATTTGACAAATTTCGACCACAATATCTTGAATATGTGTCGACTTTTCGGTACTACTCGGAGTGTAGGAATGGGTGGGTGTTTTAAACCCCACATGGAGCGTAGGGATGGACAAAAATTGTGTGTAGAGGCCGGTGGGTAGGACTCTGTTACTGAGTACTATTTACATTATAGATACTGATACTATGATGGGCATAGGCCCTAATGCATATCTGATACTGAAACTGAAATGGGCTAAAGCCCGAATTGCTACTAAAACTGAAATGGGCTAAAGCCCGAATTGCTACTAAAACTGAAATGGGCTTAGGCCCAGACTGTATTTGACTGTTCGTTATTTGACTGTCTGCATGGTTTCTGTGGGGATTACACACTGAGTTTACGTAAACTCATTCCTTTTTATTTTATCTGTACAGGTAATCCCCAGACTTAGATGGATCGGTGCGGTGGAGGACTCGACGGTGACCACATGATTTTTGAATTATTTTAATTTCAGTTATGGTATTTATTTCCTATTTATCTTCTGTGTTATTTTTGATGTAAATTGGACTTTTGGACGTTGCTTTTACCTTGAATTTTCACTGTTTTCATGGATTTCTAAACTGCAAACTCATTAACTGCTTGGTTATGTTCTTCAAATATCACGGTTTTAAAAGCTTCCACTACAAATTACGTTTTTAAGCGAATCAAATTAATGAGGAAATTAGTTTTAAAATTTATGAGAGATAAATAGAAGATAATAATCGGAAACGAATTTTACTCGATAAGTTCGATTTCAATTTCCATTGCATGAGACCTCACCATATTCGGCCATAACGTCTAGGCCGGGTTTGGGGTGTTACAACTCCTGATAATTTTTGCATAAAATATTTGCCAATAAATACTAGAACTGATGCATAAAACTTTTTAATGTAGATAAAAATTTGAAATTTACAATGAGCGCTCGTGAAACACACGGACGTGGTATTCCTGGCAATGGTAGAGGCCGTAGGGGGCTCGAGCTGAGTCTTCCTCTCTAGGCAGTATGCCATACTTAAATACGAGTGAGACACCAATTTCGCCTGCTATTGAGACCGGGTCTCAAAGCCGTTCGGCTGGGGACGGCACTTGTCATATGCCATGTTGAGGGTAGTGGAGAGGGTCGCTGGACCCCATTCTGGATTTGGGGGCCGTGGGTCAGTAACTAAATTACTCCGGTCTAATGGCACTGAGTTATTTAGGGGTGTCACTGGAGTCCCCCTACTATGGCTGAGTATTGGCTGGAGGCCACCGAGAGGATTATGAATGATATTGACTGCACTCCCGAGCAGAAACTTAAGGGTGTAGTCTCATTGCTTCGCAATGAGGCATATCAGTGGTGGTTAATAGTTGAGGAGGGTACTCAGCCTGATCGTCTGAATTGGGATTTCTTGAAAACCACCTTTCAGGTAAGCACGTGTGGGCGAGCTATGTGGATGTTCGAGGCGTGAGTTCATGAATCTTACGCAAGGTTATAGATCTGTGGTGAGTATGAGACCGAAGTTTCGAAGTGCGAGTCGCTACACTCAAGGCATGGTGGCATCTGAGTATGAGAGGTGCGTCTAATTTGAGGATGGCTTGAGGGTTAGTTTGAGGGTACTGATTGCTCCATAGAGGGAACAAGAGTTCATGGTTCGGTTGAGAAGGCGAATATCGCCGAGGATGTTAAGTACGTGGAGTGCTAGAATAGAGACCGAGAGAGGGGTAAGAATAAGAGGGATTCAAAGCCCTCTAGTCTGTTCAGAGGCCTAAGAAAAAGGCCAGACCTAATGGGCCAGTTAGAGTGGGAGCCCCTATTGCTCCTATTTGGATTCAGCCTTGTGGAGATTATGGTAGGTGCCATTTGGGCGAGTGTTGGAAGAGGATTGGGGCTTTTCTAAGGTGTGGGCCCTTAGAGCATCGGATTCGAGAGTGTCCACTGCAGGCAGATCAGATGCAAGCTTTAGGTTCGATTCTGTACAGCCTCAGAGGGTAGTGCAGCAGCCACCTAGGGGCCGTGGACCGACTAGGGGTGGTAATGGTTTAGGTCGTGGGCAGAGAGCACCGGGCAGAGGTGCTAGTCAGATTGAGGCGAGTTAGCCTACACTGGTTTATGTTGCTCGACGCCGAGAGGATTGGAATGTTCCATTAGTGGTGCAAGGGGTTATTTTTCTAGCTAATCTTTTAGAGCTTTCGTTTGGGGAGTTTGACTTAATTTTTGGAATGGACTGGTTGGTTGAGCACCGTGTTAGCTTGGACTGCGCATCTAAGAGGGTTGTTCTGAGGACTGAGGATGATAAAGAAGTGGTTGTGATAGGTGAGCGTCGAAATTATCTATCCAATGTAATCTCCGCGTTTATGACTGAGAAATTGGTTCGAAAAGGGTGTGAGGCGTATTTGGCTTACGTTAGTGTTTCTATTTTTGGATACTTTTCTGTTAGGGATATCAGAACAGTGAGGGATTTTTTAGATTTTTTCCTGAGGAGTTATCAGGTTTACCTCCGAATCGAGAAGTTGAGTTTAGAATTGAGCTTCTACCAGGTATAGCTTCGGTGTCTATCGTTCCCTATCGAATGGCACCGAAGGAGCTGATAGAGCTTAAGGCTCAAATTTAAGAGCTTTTGGATCGTGGTTTCATCCGCCCTAGTGTGTCTTCATGGGGGCACCGATTCTATTTGTAAAGAAAAAGGATGGTACCATGAGGATGTGCATCGATTATCAGTAACTGAAGAAATTGACAGTGAAGAATAAGTATCCACTTTTGAGGATCGATGATTTGTTTGATCAGTTCCAAGGGGCTTCTATGTTTTTAAAGATTGATCTTCGTTCTGGGAATCATTAGTTGAAAGTTAAGGGGGGATGTTCACGAGGCTACATTTAGGACTCGTTATGGTTATTATGAGTTCTTAGTTATGCCTTTTGGTCTGACGAATGCTTCGAATGCATTCATATATATGATGAACCGAGTCTTTTAGCCATATTTGGATCAGTTCGTTGTAGTTTTCATTGATGATATTTTGGTTTACTCTAAGACCGAGGATGAGCATGATGAGTATATTAGAGTAGTGCTTCAGATTCTCCGTGAAAAACATCTTTACGCTAAGTTGAGCAAATGCGAGTTCTGGTTGCGAGAGGTAACTTTTCTTGGGCACGTAGTTTCTACTGAGAGGATCCGAGTTGATCTTAGAAAGATCGAGGCTATGCTGGATTGGAAACAACCTAAGAATGTATCTGAAATTCGTAGCTTTTTGGGTCTGGCAGATTACTATCGGCAGTTCATCGAGGGGTTCTCTTTGATTGCAGCTCCCTTGATTAAGCTTCTGCGTAAGGGTATTCCTTTTGTTGGGACTGATGTGCAGCAATCGAACTTTGAGAAGCTCAAGTCGGTTCTGACTTAGGCTCCTGTTCTAATACAACCTAAATTTGGAAAAGAGTTTGTGGTATATAGTGATGTATCGCACGTCGGTTTGGGATATTTATTGATGAAAGATGGAAAAGTTGTAGCTTATGCATCCCGTCAGCTTAAGACACATGAGGGGAATTATCCGACACATGATCTCGAGTTAGCTGCTGTGGTTTTTGCGTTGAAAATCTGTAGGCACTATCGATATGGTGAGAGGTGTACTATCTACACTGATCACAAGAGACTCAAGTATCTCCTTACTTAGAAGGAGTTGAATCTTAGACAGCGGCGATGAATTGAGCTACTCAAAGATTATGACTACACGATAGAGTATTATCGTGATAAAGCCAATGTGGTGGCCGTTGCTCTAAGTCGCAAAGTGATGGTTGATTTGAGAGCAATATACACTCGACTTAATCTGTTTGATGATAGGAGTATGTTAGCTGAGTTGCAAGTTAAGCTGACTTGGATTGATCAGATTCGAGATAAGCAGTTTGGGGATAATTTTTTAGGTTTGCGGTTTCATCAAATTGAGAGTGGTAGTACTTCTAATTTTGGGTTGAATAGTGATGGTGTTCTGTGTTTTTGAGGTTGGATCTGTGTGCCGAATAATTTTATTTTGAGGCAGTCGATTCTAAGGGAGGCGCATAGTAGCCCTTATGCTATGCATCCTGGTGGTAATAAGATGTATCGCGATCTTCGTGAGTTGTACTGGTGGTCGGGTTTGAAACGTGTGGTTACGAATTTTGTTGCATGATGTCTGACGTACCAGCAGGTTAAGGCTGGGTACCAGTTGCCTTCGGGTTTGCTACAACCCGTTAAGATTCTTTTATGGAAATGGGAGCGAGTGACGATGGACTTCGTTAGTGGGTTACCTTTGACACCCACTAAGAAGGATTCTGTTTGGGTTATCGTGGATCAATTGATCAAGTCCGCTCATTTTATTCCAGCTTGATGGACTTTTCTCTGCAGGTTAGCGAGGTGATATTTCGAGATTGTAAGACTGTATGGTATACCTGTTTTGATAATTTCTAATAGAGATCTTTGCTTCACTTCTCGATTCTGGAAGAAATTGCATGAGGCACTGGGTTCGAGATTGGACTTCAATACTGCGTTCCATCCTCAGACCTATGGACAATCTGAGAGGTTGATTTAGATACTTGGGAATATAGTTCGGAGTTGTGTGATTGATTTTTGAGGTAGTTGGGAGGATTATCTACCGCTAGTTGAGCTCGCCTATAATAACAATTTCCAGGCTAGCATCCAGATGGCACTTTACGAAGCCTTGTATAGTCGTAAGTGTCACACTTTGCTATGTTGGACTGAGTTGGGCGGGCATCGGGTTTTGGGTCCTGAGTTGGTTTTTAAGACCGAAGATAAAGTTAGACTTATTCGGGATCGTCTGATGGTAGCTTTTGATAGACAGAAGTCTTATGCAGATCTAAAGAGGAGTGCTATTGAGTACTCTGTGGGTGGCTTCGTCTTTCTTAAAGCTTCTCTCTAGAAGAAAGTTCTGAGGTTCGGTCGTAAGGGAAAGTTAAGCCCTAGGTTTATTGGGCTGTATCAGATTCTGAAGTGCATGGGACCAGTTGCTTATCAGTTGGAGTTACCTCAAGAGTTAGACCGTATCGATGATGTTTTTTCATGTGTCGATGTTGAGGCGGTATCGGTTTGATCCATCTCACGTTGTTTCTGTTGAGGAGATCGAGATTAGATCAGATTTGACTTTTGAAGAGGAGCCGGTTCATATTCTGGATCAAGATATTAAGGTACTGAGGAGGAAGTCCATTCCATTAGTAAAGATTCTATGACGGAATCACGACTCTAAAGAAGCCACGTGGGAACTTGAGGACTCGATGCGTTAACAGTATCCTCATCTGTTCTGATCAGGCAAATTTCGAGGTCAAAATTTTATTTAGGAGGGTAGAGTTGTAACGCCTTGAATAATTTATTTTTGTTTCTGTACATATTTGAAACAATTGTGTATTTGCTTCAGTGGTTAAGTGTTCTGGGTGTGTGCGAGAGGTCTTGGGTTCAAGTCCCACCTTTGGTGAATTTTACTATTTTTCTTAATTCAAGCCTTATCTTTGTGGAGTGGGCTTATATAAAACGATATGTTAATTCAAATCAGAATAAGCCAGCTGGTTCAAGTGGTAAGGGAGTTAGTGTGTTGGGGGTCTTGTGTTCGAATCCCTGTGCGAGCGTGGGTATTATTTTTGCTCGATTTTGTGATAGCATTTGGGTGGAATTAAAATTCTAAGGTGGTTGAGATTGAGGTGGTAGTGGGAAGTTAGTGGATATTAGATTAGTTTTATTTTATTTTCCTAAAATTCCTCTTCCCCTTTGACGTTTCTGCTCTTTCGTCTCCCCGGTTCAATTTTTCTACTTTTTCCTACCCTTTTTCGGCTTTTCAATTCGTTTTCCTTTGTGTAATTTTTGGCTGTGTTCATTCGGTAAGTCTTGTTTTGTTGAATCTTAACGTTTTCTAGTTAAGTGTTTGATGAGGGGTTGTTGTTGTTACTCTCGGTTTAGGTGAAGTACAAGATTTAGCTAGGGCTCCTGCAATGATTTAAGTGTTCGGGGTTTTTGTTTGATAATGGTAAGTTTTCGCGTGTGTTGATTGATGCTGTTAGTCTTTGATTGTGAAATATTTTCGGTTGGGTTTTCATAAATGTTACTAAATGTGGGCTTTGGAATGACGATTTTAGGTTCTGGTGGTCTTGGGATTATTTCGCTACGAAAAACGAACCACGTGTGTACCCAAAACACAAAAAAATGAGCTCTGAAAAAAGCCAAAAAACCTTACTATCGATGTCACACGGGTGTGTGCGTGGTCATGTGGTTGGCCGTGTGTGACACAGAGCCATGTGATCGACGAAGGCATGGCCATGCGCAAGGCACGATCATGTGGTGGTTTCAGTGTGGCCGTGTTGGCCACACATGCTAGGCCAAGTTAGGTCTGTGGGGTTTGGGCCAGGCTGTGTAGGCCCACACGGGCAAGCTACACGGGCATGTGGGCCATGTTTCTAAAATTTTTCCTAGGGTCGCACGGGTTGCTCCGGTCGACTGTGGGCCTACTGTAGGGTCAGTAAGGGCCAATTACACCTTATTTTGTATGCTATGATATTCTGATAGACTGATCTAAGTAGGATACTAAATGTATGCCTGATTGAACTGCTATGTGTATATCTGTTATCTATATGTAAGCATGTAGAGCATGTTTAATGTTTTATATCTGAATCTATTTTCTGCTTCTGTTATTGGGGATTGGAATTGTATATAAGAAGGAAGTGTTTTGTATGGCGATCATCGCTTTTACTCTGACAGCTTGGTTGCACATTATCTGACTTATGTCGTTTTGGCACGATACGGTATGTAGGGATGGTGGGTGTTTTTAACCCCATATGGTGTGTTGGGATGGACGAAGTTGGCGTGTAGAGGATGGGGGTAGGATTTTGTATATTCTGATCTGTATATCTAATTCTAATTACTGTATTTGAAATAGGCATGAGCCCGAATCTGTATCAGACTGTTTATGAGATTTTTGTATGTTTGCATGCTTAATTCTGCTGGGTTACACACTGAGTTTGGAAAACTCACATATGTTTGTCTGTTCTGTCCAAGTAATCCACATACTTAGGCAGATCGGTGCAGCGGAGACTCAGCAGTGACCACTCGTCCGTAAACTGTTAAAACTTGCTCTTTTATGGCTTTGTTTAAGATTTGGTTTTCAACTGAGAGTTTGTAATTCATGGGACTTTTTGGACTGTATGGCCTTTTAACTGATGGTTTAGGTTTCGTTATGCGATATTTTGCATGCTTTCAACCAAATGTTTTCTATAAAACGATGGTTTTACGCGAACAAGGGTTTTTCTAAAAGCACGATTGCATTTTGAAATTATAACGGTTTTAAGGCTTCTGCTGTAATAAGTTTTTGGGCAAGAGTACTAACTAATTGGTGTTTCCAGTAAATTATAAATGTATGTAAACTATGAAATGTTATGATTTGACAAGACAACTTCGTTTTCAAAAAAACCATTCTTTGTGACATCTCTGGATTCGGCCATAACATCTAGCCCGGGTTTAAGGTGTTACAACTTGAGACTCATAAATAAAATTGTAATTATCTATCCAAAAGAGTTAATTACTAAAAATATTAATTAAAATAAATCCTTACAACAACATGAAATAAAGAATACAAATGTGAGTAGGAGAGGAATCGAACTTAGGACTCAAGGACAAAAACACTAACATTTAACCTTCAATTTTCAGAAAACGATCTTGTAGAACATGTTTTCAGCTAACGTGGCTGAAAGTGTGCATTGTAAGACACATTTTCATTGGCACGACAGTGAAAACGCGCTCTGTAGAGCGTATTTTTTCTTTCTCTCTCCAAAAATAGCATATGTCGATAAATATAAAAAAATAACATACTTACTTAAATATTAAAAAATAGCACATTTCTTTAATTTAAGCCATATGCTTCATTCTATTTTTTGAATTTTTTAATTATTAATTTTAATATTTTAAATTACTTGTCGTGAACATATAAGACAAACAATATCATATCAACATGAAGTATATGTGGATTGCCACACAAGTTGACACACCAACATCACTAAAAATTAATATTTTAGCCAACATTTTCGTTTTAAAAAATATTTGACTCTTTTGAAAAGTTAATTGTCAAATTTAGATAAAAAAAAAAAGAATATGGGTGAAATTGATCAAGATATAAATGTTGATGCCTAAATTTATCATTATGCTTATTCAAATTAGAATAAATATACACACACATACACATGAGATGATCATTAACCTTTCAAAAGACCAAGTTCCTTATTTTTTAGTTAAATTTGGCCATTAACTTTTCAAAAGAGTCAAATTATTTTTTTTAATGAAAATACTAACTAAAACATTAATTTTTTAACAGTGTTGCTTGGCAAGCTACGTGCGATCACTTGTAATTCATACTAACATGACATTATTTATCTTATATGTCACACTAATAAATAATTTTAAAATTAAAAATATTCAAAATAAAAAATTTAATAGGAAGTACATGTGGGTTATCATAGGACTATCCTATTTAAAATTTTAACATTTTAGTCAATATTACGTTAAAAAATAACTTGACTCTTTTCAAAGGTTGATGGTCAAATTCAACACATTTTAAAAGACTAAGTGCCAAACTTAACTAAAAAAAATAAAATCAAATATTAAAGACTAAATTTAGAATTATGCCTTTAATTTAAAACAATAATAATTGGAAATGAATGTGGAAATATGACAACCACACACACTTGAAATATAGAATCAAACATCATAATTATTATTAGAAATTTTATCACATACATATGCATGTGAAAATTACGTACTTAAAATACAAATGTTAGTTTAAAAATAAAATATAATAAATTGTAACGCACTGAATTTTGGGGCTAAAGTTTTGGGGTTTTGTGGTTAGGGCCACAGAGAAGGGTGTGCTATTGTGGTTAGTTGCGTGTTTAAGTGTTAGAATGGGCTTGCTGGTTTGGTGGTTGTCTGAGTGTTAAAATACCCTGAGGTTCTGGGTATGAGTCTTTTTGTGAGCCTTCTAGAGAAGTATTTTTATTTAGTTTTGATTTAAGTCAAAATGTTATTTTATTTTTATTTTGACTTATTATGTTATTTTTATTTTTCTTTTGCTGGACATTTCTCCTTTCTCTATTTTTTTCCTCTTTCTTTGCCTTCTTTCTTTTTGCCTTTGCTCTTTTATTTTTGAAAACGATTTACGCTGGGCATATTTCGAAGAATTTTGATCCTCCTTCGTCAAAACAGGTGTGGGTTTCGTATCTTCTTCCATTTTATTTGTGAAATTTATTTCGACCTTGTGAAAAGTCGACAACATGTGTATGAGTGTTCGTAACTTGTTAATTTCGTTGTTGTATCGCTGTGTAATGCGTAGAATTAGCATGATTTGGCGTGTTTTCGAACTATCGAAGGTTGGAGAGTGCTTTGTAGCTGAAAGCACGTTTTCAGGGCTATTTTTAGCCGTGGCCACTGGGGTTTCCACACGGGCGTGTGCCAGTTCACACGGTCGTGTGCTTTTGGGAATTAGGGTTTTTGGGCTGATTTGGGTGCCACACGGCTATGTGGCCGATTTGGGGATTTTATCGCTTCTCACACGGCTGTGCCTCTCAGGCACACGGGCGTGTGAGTTTAGGGATTAAGGTTTGATTGACTCGATGCTACACGGCCTGGCCACATGGCTATGTGGCTAATTTAGGGATTAGGGATCCCACTCAGGCGTGTGTGTTTTGGACACACTTCCGCTTTTGGTGGGCACACAGATGTGTGAGACCTTCACACGATCGTGTAAGCCCTGTACTCGAATTTAGTGCGAATGGACAGAAAGTTACACGGCCTGTTCCCACGACCGTGTCCCTAGTCCACACGGGTGAGTGCCTCTTTTCACATGGGCGTATGCCTCTGTCACATGGCCTTATGCCCTTCCTCACACGGGCTTTTGATTCCCACACAGCCTAGGCATTACCACACGGCCAGAGCACATCGGCGTGTGGTTTTAAGACACTTATATTGGTTCTGTGTGCATTTCTGACCTGAATATGTGTTTTTGTGTGTGCTCCGACCCTTAGCTAAGTTTAGTGAGGGTGGTCAAGACTCGATATCTGTGATGATTGTGTGTGACGTATGATTTTGAATCTGGTCTGTAGAGTGTGCTACATAACTATTCTGACTGACTGTCTGTTAATGTGTCTCTATTCTGTGAGCTTGAATGCATTCATACATTTGCATAAGGTATTTTGGGTTGGGTTGTGAAAAGAAGGAATATTGTTTCGTTTACGATCCGGGCATTAATCGCAAATATATGCGTATAACGATTTATCGATCAGATCGCTCATCGTCCACTTTCTTTGCAAGACTAATATCTGATCTACAACGGACTACCGCATTACACTGTACAACATATATGGCTAGCTCTGCTGCATATTATTATCTGAGTGACTTAGTCCACAATTGTGGTGTGCAGGGTTGGATGGGCCTTTCGAGGTCCCAATTGGTATGTTTGGTTGGATGAGCTTGATAGCTCCTTTGGGGTGTGATCGGGGGACGAAGAGGTGTGTTGGCTAGATGCGTGGCTTTTTATCTGATTGCATTCCATCTGCATCTGTCTGTGGGTTCTGACTGTAAGATTTGTTAACCGTATTTTATTGTCTAAACAGCACTTGTGGTGAGTTTTTTGTGAATTTGGTGTGCTCTGGTTGATACGTTTGGTTGGGATGCTAGTTCCAATGTTATTGTCTGTCTCTTGTTTTGTTTCAAAAACACACTGAGCTCGAGTAGCTCACCCCCTCTTAGTGTTTCCTTTTCAGGTATATTCTTCTAAATTCTGATGCTGGACTCGGTGTGCGGAGATCTCGGAAAGTCTTGGAGAAAATTTAGTAAACGTTATATTTTTAGTTTCTATTTTGTCATTCAAATTTTAAACTGTTAGGTTTTATAAAGTTATGGTACAAATTTTGAGTTAAGTTTTAATCGCTTTTATTTCGCTTACATATACATATACTATTTTAACTGAAATTTTAATAACCGGTTTTAAACGATTAGGTATTACGATTCTACATGAAAATTATTTGTAAAATTTACCTACGATCACTTGGTGATCAATGTAGCATCCGAGATTCGGTCTAAACTTCTAGGCCGGGTTTCGTGTGTTACATAAATAATGAAACATAAGATTTGAAACTAATTAATAATATATGGAATGTATACGATATTAAAATGAAAAACAATATATTAAATTGTAAGTAAAATGAAATTTAAAGACGCAAATACATCATATTAAGAATACTAAATGGACTACACTTGTTTATCATGGTGCTCTCATCAATCTTAGTGCAAAGTTCACTTGTGACACTAACTTAATCAACAAAGATTATCAATACTAGAAATTTCATCACACACATATGTATGTGGAAACCATGTATTTAGGACAAAGATGTGTGTTTGAAAATAGCATACAATATAAATAATAAAACGTATGATTTGAAACTAATTAATAACATCTAAAATATGTATGACACTAAAATGGAAGAAAAAAATAAATTGTGATACCTCTTAATCAATAGCATTATTAATACTAGAAATTCTATCACACACATGTGAGCCTCGAAACCATGTATTTAGAACACAAATGTATAAAAATATAAAAGAAAAAAATCACCAACATAATTATATATTTACTTTAGAAATAAAATGAGTTTTTGGTAATTCCCTAATTGAGTTGAGACTAGGTTGATGGATAACACAAACTCAAAAAAATGCTTAATAAATAAGTATAGCATGGTAGTCAGCATCGTACTTGCCGATACATACTGTTCTAGTCCTAAATTGGTACTAAGTAGTCTATGTTTTGTTTCGGTCAAAATTTCGCTGCGTTTCAATCCTTTTGGTGTATTTCAGTCCGTTTCAGTCAATACCGGCTCGTACCATTGCGTACTACTCGTACTGGTTGGTATAGAATTTTGGCTTGTTAAAGCAATTTTTAATTGTTTTATCTTAACCATTTTAATTTTTTTCACAATTTCATTTAAAATTAAAAGTTATTAAATTGAATTATGCAACCTAGTTAATAATTTTAAAACTTATATTTAGATATAAAAATATTTATATGGATATTTACATGTATTTATTCTATTTATTAAGCTTTTACTTAGCTTATGTCACCTATCAACCAGTGTCTCAACTCAATTAGGAAATTATCAAAACTCATTTTATTTGCAAAGTAAGTTATATGATTATGTGGGTGCTTTCATATTTTTATATTTTTATAAATCAATAAAAAATCTAAAATGAGATTTTAACTAAGGACACCATACTTATATAACTCCTTTCACTTACCATAACTAAATCAATTTTTATTTTGAAAATTTAATAGGTTATATCTGCGTTTTATTTTATTTTTTATTTGTGTATCTATACTTCCTAGTTTTGAAACACTTTATTGAGTTGGTGTCATCCATCAACCAACTCAATTAGGGAGTTACCAAAAACCTATTTTATTTGCAAAGATATATGATTATGCGGGTGTTTTCGTCTTTTTATGTTTTTATAAACCAATTGTTTTTTTCCATAACAAGATTAAACCGAGGACACCATGCATATAAAACTTTTTCATTTACCATTTCAACTAAAGCAACTTTTAGTTTTTATTTGATACTTTAATATGTTATATTTGTGTTCTAAATTTTTATATATTTATCTATCTATCAAGGTAGTTAGAACCGTATTAGTGAGTGTACTATTTTTTTCTTGGCACCGACATGTACCGCATTCGACATGTTTCAAAGGTACCATTTCGTGTTTATCTATGTTTTAAATATTTTTTCTCATATAAATATTTTATATATAAAATTAAATATTTTCACATATATATTTATAGTCTATTTTTAGTTTCTTCGTAAATTATATGTTATTTTGGTAAAAAATAAATTATATATTATATATACATGCAAATATATCTCAATTATATCCATATAAATATATTTATATCTAAATATTAGTTTTGTTATGAATATCTTATTAAATGGATGTCCATCAAGATCAAGATAAGTTTTGATGTACTTTAAATCTAGTAGTCATTAGAAGTAGATCTCTTGTCACATCCCAAAAATTGGGTTAGAAGAAATTGAGTTTGTGATACTAAGATTGGTCACGTCCTGATTTTTAAGTTAATATTGTGAAAATTTTATCAAATGAATTAATTTGGTTCAGTGGTTGAGAGATGTGAGTAGTGTGTGCGAGGTTCTAGATTTTAATCCTTTCCCTTGAATTTTTGCCTAAACCCCTATTTTTGAACTTGTAGCTTATATATTATTTTTTCTTAAGTGATGTCAAGAATGAGTTTGCTAGTTTAGTGGTAAGGCTTTAGCTTACCTAAGGATATCAAGTTCAAATTTTGTTGTGCGTAAGTGGAATTTTTTTTCTGTTAAGAATAACTAATCAGATTTAGTGGGAGTTAGTGGGTATATGGGTGGCTTTAAAAAATTATTATTAAAATTATTTTCCCCACAAAATTCCTTTTCTACAACCGTTCACACTTTTTCCCAGATTTTGTTTCACGTTAGTTTTCTGGTGTTGTTGAAATTAATCTGATGTTTTCTTTTCCCAAAATATTCCTTCTTCTTTTCTCTATTTTGATCTTTGCAAAAATTCCCTCTCTTCTCTATTTTGTTTCCGATTCTTATTATGGAGACTATATTTTTCTACTAACCCTTGTGCTGTGCGTTTTGGATGAGAGCTAGCGGGTTCATCATTGTATAAGTGTCATTCACATTCTTTTCTTTTTTATTTTTCTCGTGGTATGTTATTTATTTGTCTGGTTTTGTGTAAGATGGATGGTTCAAGTGCGTCTTTAGTTGTGTTTTGATCATTAATGGCCTCTTGTAGGTGATGATTGTTTTAGCATTTACTTATTCAACGTATACTGGGCTTTAGGATATACTGCTGCAAGTGTGGTAAGCAATCGAATGCTTTGAATGTACTATTATGTTTGGTGTTAAGGCCAAATTTAGTGTTTGAATTTGGTATATCATTGTTCATTGATTTGTTTTGGATGACGTTTTAGGGTGTTGGAATTGCGTTTATTAAATTGGCATCGAAAAATGACCAAGTGTGTAACGAAAACCCGAGAAAACAACAAATGACGAAAGCTAAAAATTGGGACTGTCGGTGCCACACGGCCGTGTCCCAGGCCTTGTGAGTCATATGGTCTTGGCCAATTGGGCTGTGTGGGCCACATGAGCTGGCCATGTGGGTCGTGTGGACCCAAAAATTGGAATTTTTCACTGGAGCCATATTCAATGTATAAGTCGAATGTGGGCTTTTTGTAGGGTCCGTATGATAAAAATTAGGCCATAAATCATGATTTCTAATATTCTATTAGCATAAAATATAAATTATGTACGCATGTTAATAAGAGATATGTTAAGTATGATACTGTAAGTAGTGTGGGTTTTTAACAAGTAAAAACTGTGCATTAATTATTTATATTTAAATGTTAATCAATTATGATTATATATGTTTTGAATCGTGATTAAATGACGATTGAGAAGTACTAATATGCTTACCAATTTTGAAACTAAGGTAAGTGCTCTGACTTGTATTCTGTGATTGTTTGATCGGTTGTGTGATAATCGAATATGTTATATTCTAAAACTCATGTTTTGTGATATTATGACACGATTCTGTTTTTGTTAATTTGATCTCTTAATATGAGATAAAATTTTGAAACTGCCATATTTGATTGCATGTTGAGCATGCCATTGTTTTGATTCTATTCTGTGTTTCATATCACATGCATAGGGTTGGGATGATATTATAAGGAGGAAGTTCTGGTAGTTTAATGATCTGCCTCATCTGGTGGTTTATCCACATTTCAGTTATGGCAGCTTGGTTGCAATATAGAGGCTCGACCACATATATTCTGATCTGGCAGTTTTAACTGCAACTCTGGTGGCAATGTCCATAATTATATGTTGGTGTGATTTGATTGGACAAGTTCTAGGGAACTCTATTTTGGTGTATAGTGGAGTGGGTAGGAAGTTTTCTGAAAAAAAAAATGCATTTTGGTTTTCTATTGCATAATTATGCATTCTCAGTTCTGTTTTGCTTGTGTGTCAAGAAATTCTCTGTGAAAATCTGATTTGTATATTGTGTTATGTATGATCTCTGTTTAGGTTTAGTTATACGTTGAGCTTTATAGCTCACCCTCTTTGTTTTATTTTTGACATTTCAAGTAATCGGTAAATTAGAATCGGACAACATATGGGAGCTCGGATGGTTTAATCAATTAAATTAAAGAAATGGTGATTTTCATAATTGTTTATTTTGGTCTTTGGGGAACTGTAATTTGTTTTTGGGCTTTGTTTTGGTTTCCGTTTAATTCGTTGATATTGATATTTACGAGCGTGATACTGCAAAACCTTACAAGTTAAATTTAAAATTTGGTTTTCAATATTAAAACTCTAAAAGTTTTCCATTGCAAATTAAGTAACCTCTAAAGAGTTTTTCTGTAAATAAACAAACGGCTTCAACGAGTATTTTCATTAAAATTAGAAATGATTTTCCAAAATACTTATTTTCAAACACGATTTTGAACTCAAATTTTGGGATTAAGTGTTTCCGAAATTAAGTTTTTTTTAGGCATTTGTGAAAGTTTTTGCCATATTTTATATTTCTGAAACGTGTTTTTTGTTTGATTGAAGCAAAGGCTTTTAAACAAGTTAACGTAATTCCTCAATATCCAGTCATGACTTCTAGGCCGGGTTTGGGGTGTTACATCTCTACTTCATTTATACTTTTTATGCTTATAAATTGAGACTTTGGAGAAGCTTTATAAATATTCCGATTGATCAATAAAATACGCTCTCTCTTTTGCTCTCCCATCTTCTTTGTTCTTTTTTCTCTATCTTTTACTTATACCACGTTATCAGCATGATTCTATTTTATTTTATAATACGGTCACTCCAAATTTTCTGCTCAAGTTGTCGCCGATTGCCTTCTAGAGCTATTGCAATTTTAGTCTTCAATTGAGGCTTATGCACTATGGGTAATCATTAGAGCCTTTAACCACTCAGATCTTTAGGTATATTTTACTATGATTGATTTATTATATCATGTTCATTATAATTAAAGACTAATCATGACAACATGAATAGATAGATTTAGATTTGAAATCGACATATGTTTGCGATGGTGATTATGAAATAAAGAATCAATGGAGATGTTTAAAAGTCTGTCCTTCTAGGTTTGTTGCATTCCCCAAAGTGAATGCAAACATAAAGAAAATAAAAGATATAACCATGGACTACTAAAAATGGGAACATAGTAATAAATAAGGGAACAATGAGAGTTTTCAAGATAACTTTTCAAAGGGTAAAGATAACTTATGTTATCAATTTCATATGAAATATTATTGGCCACATATGTGACGTATGCCCAAATATTTTATTTCATTAATATTCTTTGAGGAAGGATATGAGAATGTAGTAATGAATTCTATCATTACAGATAGAAAATATTTATCTTATTTGGTACTAAAATAAATAAATAATATTCCAATATTTGATGGTACAAAATTAGTTGAAAGATCTAGAAGAGCTAATATACTAATATCTAAAGAGTACAAAATTTGTGATGGTTAATGCATTAGTTTTAAAAGATATTCATTATTATGGATATCATATTGAGATTGTGAATGAAGAAAATATTATATTTCATGTGAATCACTATTGCTAAAAATATATATTTTGAAAGGATGAAAAAAAGGAAGATTGAGTTATTGATTACTCTTGTTATTAAATTGAATTGATCGTGACTATCTTTGTGATCTTTTATCATCATCCTCATTAAGGGATTGAAAACAAAATATTTGTTTGTCAAAGATCTACTTATGAGCAGTAGAATATGGTAATTCTATCTAAAACTCATTATGGTTAGATGTACCGAAGTTGTAAGTTTTTTTTTTGGTTAAACTGTGAGTATAACTCTACAAGATTCAAAATAAGTTATCAATTAAAATTATGTGGAAACATATTACTGATGAGAACTTACAAGAGAGAAAACTTATGTGAAATTGCAAGAGAGAAAACTTATGTATGAAAAGTCATTGGTTATGTACCTGCTGTACACCTGAAAAATAATGATTTAGACTTCATATTGATTTAGACATTTCGAGTAGTAAATGTCACAATAGTACTTATATGTGGATACAAAGTAAAATGAATGACAATAATATTATCAGTTTGTCACAATTTATATTGACATTATGAGTACAATTGAAATGCATGTTAAAGTAAACCAGAAGTTTACTGATACAAATGCATTTACTACTTGGCATGACCAGTTAGACTATCCTGGATCATATATGATGCAAAAATTCATTGAGAATTCATATAGACATTCATTAAAGAACCAGAAGATTCTTTAATTTAAAGAATTCTCATTTGTTGCTTGTTCTCAATGAAAATTGCTTATTAGAAACTCACTTGCTAAAGTTGAGATGTAATGTCTTACATTTCTGAAATGAATATATTCCCATTCATCTACCATGTGGATGATTTTGATATTATATGATTTTGGTAGATACATCTACAAAATAATCACGTATGTGTTATCAACTTGCAACCTGTCATTTGTAAGATTGCTTGTTTAAATATTTAATTTCAGATAATGCAATTAGGACAATTCATCTTGCTAATACTGATGAGTTTATATCTCAGTCTTTTATTGATTGAGTTTGAAAAACTTTTGTAAAAGTTTGTTATTTATGCACATAATGGTTTAGAAAAAATATTGATTGAACGCCTTTGGTTATTATCTAAACCATTACTTATGAGAACTAAACTTCATATTTCAATATGAGATTATGTTGATTCACATGTTGTACGCATCAAGTCAATAAGTTATAAATACTCCCCATTATAATTGATTTTTGGTTAAGAGCTAAATATTTCTCAGCTTTGAATTTTTGTATGTGCGTATATGTTCCAATAGCTCTACCACAACAATGATCGATGAATACTCAAAGAAAATTGAGAATATATATTAATTACGAGTCTCCTTGTATTATTATATGTTTTAAATGTATTGGAGATTTAATTATGACATGATTTGTGAATGTTATTTTCATTTGATAGTTTTCCCGACATTAGCGAGAGATGAATAATAACTTGTAATGAGTTAGAGGGAGAGTAATTTGAACCAGAAGTTCAACAAGGATAACTCATTACAAGTTCCATTTATGAAAATTCTCTTAAAAGAAAATAATAAATCTAGATGGTCATATAGTGAAGGTGGGTGCTCCATAAGAGAACTAAGACATAACTAGTAAGTAAAACTCTAGAAGAGATTCAGGTACCTAAAACTGAAGATCAAAATAGTGAAAATAAGAGATCTCGACAAGTTATGCCAATTTGAGAATATATCGAATCGATAATAAAAGTGGTCGACAATGGTTTTGCATGCAATATTATTGTTGAAATAATGAAATAAAAGGAGGATCTTAAATAAATCTATTGAGACATATAGATATGGAATAAATTGGTCAAAATAGAAAGATGCAACTGAAGTAAAATTAAATTTGTGGAGTTTTTGGACTAGTAGTCCAAATATCTAAAGGTATAAAGCCAGTAAGATGCAAATGAAGTAGTTTGGCAAAACAGAATAAAATATGAAGTTTTTGCTAAGTCCTGGCATTGATTATGAAATGATATAATATTCTTTTATGGTGGATGCAATAACCTTTAGATATATTATTAAACTAACGGTAAAAGATTTAACTTGCGTCTAATAGTTGTTGTTACAACCTTTTATGAATCACTATATAATAAAGTTTATATTAAAATCGTTGAAGGATTTAGAATGCCAAAAGCATATGGAAATTATCAGGAAATTATTCATTTATATGTATTGAAATAATTGAACATATGTGGTGAATTTGACTTAGTCAATAGTAGCTGAAAGAGGTGTAACGCCCCAAAACCTGGCCTAGAAGTTTAGGCTGAATTTGGTAGGTCATATTGATCATCGAAGTGATCGTAGGAAAATTTTACAAAACAAATTATCTCAAATCCATTACAAACACCTTTTTCTCTTTACAAACCAAAACATCTAATCATTTAGATTTCAATTAGAAAAATTAAAGTTAAGTTTAATTTATGAACAAAGTAAGATTTATGAGAAAAATCCAAAACAGAACTTGTATCAAAATTTTTGTAAAACCTTACAGTTCGTAATAGTATATCAAGATGGGAACTGAAGAGAAAAACTGTTAACTTGTTTTTAACTGGATCGCTCGAGACCTCCGCATCTCGAGTCCAAAGAATGTAATTCAAAATATACTTGCAAGGGGAAACACTAAGGTGGTGAGCTATAGGAGCTTAGTCTGAGTTCAAAACGTATCTAACAACGGAATTACAGATCAGAAACCAAACAGTAGTTCAATAACCGAATTAGTAGTTAAGTCTGGATTGTGAAATTACCGAATTACCCTTAGTGGGTAAATTGCTGAATTACGAAAATGCCTCTAAAGGGCCGAAATATGGAAATGCCCCTAATGGGCCGATTTGTAAAAGTGTTAATGGGCCAATCTGTTATTTTGATAAATGGGCCAATCTGTTATTTTGATAAATGGGCCAATCTGTTATTTTGATAAATGGGCCAATCTGATATTTTGATAAATGGGCCAATATGATATTTTGCTAAATGGGCCAATCTAATATTTTGCTAAATGGGCTAATCTGATACTTTGCTATATGGGCCTAATTGATAATTTGTTATAATGAGCCGTACTTTTGTAATAAATATCCGAATAAATTATTGTGATTTGTTATGCATTATATATATGATTTGCATGGGATGGGATAATGATGAAGAGAAGTTCTGGTAGCTATGCTACATAAATCTGGTGGCTCTGCCACAAATCTGAAAAATGGCAATGCCATGTAAATTCTATTAATCTGGTGGCTTGTCCACAAATTTGATATAAATGGCTTAATGCCTACTTTTGGTGTGTTGGCGGGGTGGGTGACTAAAGCTCCCCACAGGTGTGTTGGTTGGTACGGGTAGTGTGTAGCAGATTGAAAATTAGGTTTGGTTTGGGAATTGCATATCATATGCATAGTATATATATAAGACACATTTATTATGATTGTATGTGGGCTTAGGCCCAAATATATGCTTAACGAATTTTGGTCCAGTGGACAACGGTAAGTGGGTTACACACTGAGTTTTTGTAACTCACATCCTTCTCTTAACCCTTGTAGGTAATGCTCAGTGACGAGGACTTGGAGCCATGGATGACTCGGTGGAGGCCATGCTTCGGAAATAACATTTTCGAATACTAGTAAACTACCTTTCCGTTTTATTTGATTACTTTTATTGTTTCGGTTTTAAAGTTGTAATAAGGCCTCGGACTATTTTTATTTTGCTTTATGTTTGGGATGTTTTATTATTCTTCTTAAATTGTTTAAAAGGAATTTTCTAAAAATATAAATAATGGTTTTCAAAATTGATTAATAAATGGATTTTATAGCAAACTTTTTCAAATAATTTAACTCGGATTCTCTTTCAAAATTTCAACGTCATTTTCAAAAGTCCCGATTTTAAAGTCCACTACTTCGATTTTCGACTCATCAACCAACCTCTCAAAAATACTTGTATTTTATCTACGTTTCCGCAATGTTTTCAAAATGCTTCGCAACTCTATTTCCAAACGTCATATTTTCATAAATTGTTATTTCAAATATGTTTTCGCAACCAAAAGGTTTTAAAGATAATTACGTTTTCAAGTAGATAACAATTGCTTAAGTGTTTTGGGTTTTAACAAAGAGGCTGTAATTCTCAAACAATTTTTTAACAATCGCAAAGATGGTTTTGAAAAGAAAAGAAAAAAACACTTCCATGTGACACGCTAGATTCGGGCCTAACTTCTAGGCTGGGTTTGGGGTGTTGCACAAACACCCACCCATCCCTACACACCATATCGTGCCCTTACAACACATGTCAGATAATGTCCAGCCAAGCTGCCAGAATATAGGCGATGATCGCCATTGAGAATACTTCCTCCTCATATACAAATCCCACCCCAATAACAGATACAGATATAACAGATTAAACATGCTCAACATGCTTATATACAGATACAAATATACATACTGCAGTACAGTCAGGCATACACTTAGTATCTTGTAACACCCTTAACCCGTAACCATCGTCGGAATAGGGTTAAGAGGCATTACCAAACATATCGAAACTTTTATTATCATTACACAATACAAGATACATCATCATTATTTCATATTTAATCTTACACATAAAGTCCCTTTAAAAAGGCCTATAAGACCTTACACATGCATTGGAAAGGGGTCGGGACTAAACCGAACTCATACAATTTTTTTCAAAAATCAAACATTTTTCAAAGTTACAGAGGTCACACGCCCGTATGGGCAGGCCATGTGCCTCACATGGCCTTAGACACACCCGTGTGTCCAAGCCGTGGCAAAACAGGGTATACATACTGACTTGTCCACACGGTCTAAGACACACCCGTGTGCTTACTGACTTATTTCACATGGCACCACACGCCTGCAAAGTAGTCTGACTTGCTTCTAAATACAAACTTAAGGGACATAGTCGAGACACATGCCCGTGTGCTCAACCATGTGGGCAAATATAGGCCATTTGCAAGGCCAATTTGCCACCCATTTTAGGGTCATTCCTATTAACAACAACAAATATCATTTCATGTATCAAAAGCAACCAATTCATACCAATAATGACCATCCTTTCTAACCATTCACAAGCATATCAAATATATCAACTTTGCATCCCAAAACATAGATTAAAAGTTACCATATTCACATCCATTAACAAGCCATATCACATGGCTTATATTTACAACTCAAAACATAATCTATTTTTACTAGCCTATACATGCCATACTAAGCTATGTTCACATTCACAAGGTAGCAAAATATAGTTGATAGTGTGATGATGATCCTCGATGATCCCCGAGCCTTCCGTAGCTTTGACAATCTATAAAACAATGAAAACACACACAAAGTAAGCTTTCAAAAGCTTAGTAAGCCATGTACAAATAAACTAATCATGTAAAGCATTTATAACCAATTCATTCACATGATCTTTAGCATAACACAATAGCAAATTCATAATACTTCTATGGCTCATTTGTTTCCAACCACTTGCTTACCAAAAAATCATATCTCCATGAATTTCATTAGATCATAGCACATTTTTATATAACCTATCTTATTTCATTAAGTCCATATACATATACCTCAATTCCACAATCTCACATATGCTTACTTTTCATACTCAAACTTGGCATACTCTTCAAACGTACCTGTATCGGATACACATTTCACATAGTCATTCAATTCTTGGATTTAGCCGTTGAACCATTCGAAATCAAATAGGATACTCGAATAACTCAAAATACTTGTACAATGCCAACGTCCCAGACATGGTCTTACATGTAATCAAATATCGATGCCACTGTCTCAAATAGGGTCTTACACGAAATCATTTACGATGCCAATGTCCCAGACATGGTCTTACACGTGATTCTCAAATCGATGCCAACGTCCCAGACATGGTCTTATACGAAATCACATATCGGAACCCTATGTCATGACATATGTATCCTAACTATTCCTATGGTTCGTACGTGACTTCTCGGACATTGATGCACTATCGAACTTTCTCGAATTCACATGTACATATTCCATTGTCATTCATCATAATTCAATTTCATATAAACATGAATAAATCAACTTAATACATTTATTTGTATATAAACTTACCTCGTACGGAAATGAACAGACAAGAATGACTATTCGACCACTTTTGACTTCCCTCGATCTAAATCCATTTTCTTTGGTTCTTAATCTATACATATTCAAATTTAACTCTTTGATTCACCAAATCATTCAATTCAATCCAAAAACACACATTCAAGGCATTTTACAATTTAGCCCTCACATTTTCACATTTTCACATTTTAACATTTAAGTCCCTATTTCATAAATTCACAAATTACACAAAATTTCAATATTCCCAAGCTTGGCCAAATATTCCTCATGTTCATACAAGTCCATACATTTCATTTATTTTGCATTTTAGTCCTTCAATTTATTATTTTCATAATTTAGCCCAAATTACTCAAATTCATCAAAAATCCAAAGACAAAATATGTTAATCTTTCACATATCTTTCATATTTCATCATCAACCATCACAAAGCTCAAGCATTCATCAATCGAACATCTCAAAATCATCATCAAAATCATCATCAAACTCTAAAATTAAGACATGGGCTTAAGAGAATGCTAAGCAACGATCACAAAAACATAAAAATTATAAAAAAATGAGTTCAAAACATACATCAATCAAGAATAACAATGGTCGAACCCTAGCTTGGTTTCTTTTCTTTCTTGTTCTTGTTATTTTCGGCAATGGATGAACAAAATAGCTTATTTCATGCTTTTGTTTTATTTTAATTAAGCTTATTAACTAATTTACATTTTTATCCTTAATAATAACATTAAAATCCCATTAACATATGTCTATCTTTGTCCATACATTAATCTAAGGGCCTATTTACCAAATAAGGACCTCACATTAATAAGACACATCAATTCATCACATAATTAATTAGAAGGACAATTTTGCATCTTCTGCGATTTAGTCCTTTTTGCAAATTAAACACACAATTGATCAAATTAAATCACAGAACTTTCACACATGTTTAATCAAATATTGTAAGCACAGAAAATAATATTAAAATATTTTCTGACCTTAGATTTGTCGTCTCGAAACTACTATTCAGACTAGGGTCCAAACCAAACTGTTACAATCCTACTCAGTTTAGTTTATTAGAATATCATAACACACAAAATAAGGTTTAATTAACCATTACCGACCCTACAGTAGGCCCACAGTTAATTGGAGTGACCTGTATGACCCTAGGGAAAACTATAGAAATATGGGCCCACATGCCCATGTGGCTTACCCGTGTGGGCCCATACGCCCAGATTGGCCTTGCCCAAAAACCCACACGCCTGTGCGGAATGTCCGTGTGGGTGCACACGCCCAACTTGGCCTTGCCCGTGTGGCTCACACAGCCACACTCTAGCCACCACACGGTTGTGTCATGCGCAAGGCCATGCCTTCGTCGATCGCACGGTCGTGTCCTGCACACGGCCAACCACACGGGTGACCACACGCTTGTGTGGCGTCGACAGAATAGTTTTTGGCTTTTGTCGAAGCCTCATTTTCTGTGTTTCGGGTACTCACCTGGTATTGATTTGATGCAAAAACTATATCGAGCCTTCCAAGACCTAAAAATTGACATTTTAGAGCCTAAATTCAGTACCAATAATGAAAAATCAACTAAAATTATTTCACAATCAAAGCCTTACAACATTACACAACTCACGCAAAAACTTACCGTTATCGAATAGAAACCCCGAACACATAAATCACTGTAGGAGCCCCAACCAAACCTTGTCCTTCGCCTAAACCGAGAGTAAAAAAGAAACCCCTTTATTAAAACTTAGCCAAAACATTAAAATTCTAACAAAAAGACTTACCGAGTGAACACAACAGGAAATCACCCAAAATAAGCGAATTGAGAAAAATCAAGATAGAAAGGGAGAGCCGAAAAAATTTGAATAGTAGAGAAAGGGAACAAGAATGTCAAAAAGAAAAGGGATTTTTGGGAGAAAGAAAATAAAAATGAAATTCAATTGGATATTTCTTGTAACGCCTTGACTAATATATCCTTGTTTCTGTAAATATCTGACACAAATATTTGTCTGCTTCAGTGGTTAAGTGTTCTGGGTGTGTTTGGGAGGTCTTGGGCTCAAGTCTCACTTTTTCCAAATCTTGTTATTTTTGGAATTAAGTCTTAACCTTGTTGAGTGGGATTATAGAAAATTGTTTGTTAATCCATATCAGAATGAGCTTGTTGATTCGAGTGGTAAGGGTGTTAGTGTGTTGGAGGTCCAACATTCAAATCCCTGCGCGAGCGTTGGTATTATTTTTGCTTAGTCGTCTGATAGAGTGTCGATGGAGCCAAACTTTTGGGGTAGTTGTGTGTAGTGGAGTTAGTGGGAGAGATATGAAGGATTTGGGATATCATCTTTTATTTTTTTTATTTTCAAAAAGAAAAAAAATTTCTCCCTCTTCCAAAAGATTTCTGACGTTTCTGTGCTCATTTTTCCCTATCAAATTTTTGCCTTTTTCAATTGTGGTGTTTCTCTTCTTGGTTCTGCCATTCGCTTTTGAAGATAAAGTTGGTGTATTGAGAGTTCCTTTTGAATTTGTGTTTCTTTTTGGCATTTTGAGTTAATCTAGTAAACCGTGTTGGTAGGTGTTCTTCAGGAAAATTGAGATCCTTGGTGAGTGTAGTGAAATATCGTGGTTGTTATTGAAGAAGGTAAGTTTTTGAATCATTGGAGAGTAGTTTCGATTGTTTTATCAAGTTATGGCCAAGAGGTGTTTAGGTTGGTTTTGAAAGGTTTAAGTAATCGTGGGTAATCTTGTTGTTGTTACCAAGTGTGTACCCGAAATGTAGAAAAATGAGTTTCGACATAAGCCAAAAAATTTGTTCGTCGACACCACACGGGCGTGTGGTCACCCGTATGGTTGGCGGTGCAAGACACGGCCGTGTGATCGACGTAGGCATGGCCATGTACAAGACACAGTCGTGTGGTGGCGTGATTGTGGCCGTGTGGGCTACCGGGCTAGGCCAAGCTGGGCATGTGGGCCCACACAGCCAAACCTCACGGGTATGTAGGCCCATTTTTCTGAAATTCTCCCTAAGGTTGCGCGGGTCGCTCTGATCGACTATGGGCCTATAGTAGGGTCGATAAGGGCTAATTAAACCCTAATTCGTATGCTATGATATCCTGATAGACTGATCTGAGTAGGATACTGAATGTATGCCTGATTGTACTGCTATATATATGTCTGATATCTGTAAATATTGATGTTGAGCATGTTAAATCTATTATATATGTATCTTATTTCTATATCTGTTATTGGGGTGGGTTTTGTATACGAGAAGGAAGTATTCTATTAGGTGTTAATCGCCTATATTCTGAGAGCTTGGCTGCATATATTCTGATATGTGTCTCAATGGCACAATGTGGTGTGTAGGGATGGGTGGGTGTTTTAAACCCCACATGGTGTGATGGGATGGTCGGAAATGGTGTGTAGAGGAGGGGGTAGGATTTATGCATATCTGCTTCTGTAATCTGAATCTGAATCTAGATCTGAACCCGGATATGAAATTGTATCTATTTTGACTATGAATATAATTCTGTATGTTGGTATGCTTAATTCTGATGGGTTACACACTGAGTTTTCTTAAACTAACATTTGTTGTTTGTTTTGTCAGGTAATCCATGACTTAGGTGAATCAGTGCAAAAGAGACTTAACAGTGGCCACTCGACTGTAAATGGTTTAAAATTTGCAATTTATGGTTTCATTTATGTTTTTGGTAATCATTTTGAAAGTTTGTAATTTTTGGGACTCTATGGACTTTTGTTTTGGGTTTTAAACCATTGATTTTGGTTTGCTGATTTTCGCATCCTTGGTAAATTGTTTTATGAAATTGATGACTCTTACGCAAAAAAAGGTTTTCCTAAAAACAATAAATCGAGTTTCTAAAATATGGCAAAATTATTAAATATCCGCTTTAATAAGTGTTTTGACAAATTAATTAATTAAATAACGTCATCAGTTTATTCGTGAACGAACTTATGGTGTTAAACTTAAATGGTTTATCAGGTCAATAATGTTTTCAAAACCCATTCCTTATGACATCACCAGATTCGGCCATAATTTCTAGTGGGGTGTTACATTTCCCCAACTTCCCACTAACTACACAATCTCAACCACTTCAACATTTAAATTTAAACGAAACTCTATCAGTCAATTGAGCAAAAATAATACCCACGTTCGCGTAGGGATTTGAACATAGAACCTCCAACACACCAACATCCTTACCACTCGAACCAGCAAGCTCATTCTGATATGGATTTACATATAATTTAATATAATCCCATTGATCGAAGATAAGGCTTGATTCCAAAAGTCACAAAATTTAGCAAAGGTGAGACTTGAACCCAATACCTCTCACACATACCCAGAACACTTAACCACTGAAGCAAACATATATTTGTGTTATATTTTACAAAAACAGAAATAAATTATTCAGGGCGTTACAACTCTACCCCCTAAAAGAAATTTCAACCTCGAAATTTACCTGATCAGAACTGATGAGGATATTGCTGACGCATCGAGTCCTCATGTTCCCACGTGGCTTTCTCGGTGCCATGATTCTGCCACAGAACCTTCACTAAAGGAATGGACTTCCTTCTCAGAACTTTAACGTCATGATCTAGAATCTAAACCGGCTCCTCCTCAAAAGTCAAGTCCGATCTAACCTCGATCTCCTTAACAGAGACAACATGAGAAGGATCAGACCTATACCGCCTCAATATCGAAACATGAAACACATTATGAATACGGTCCAGCTCAAGAGATAGCTCTAACTGATAAGCAATCAGTCCCACACAATTCAGAATTCAATACGGCCCAATGAACCTAAGGCTCAACTTGCCCTTACGACCGAGTCTCAGAACTTTCTTCTATGGAGAAACCTTAAAAAACACGAAGTCCCCCATAGAGTACTCAATATTACGTCTTTTCAGATCTGCATAAGATTTTGTCTATCAGAAGCCACTTTTAGAAGATCCCAAATCAATCAAACCTTATCCTCGATTTTAAAAACCAACTCAGGACCCAAAACTCGACATTCACCCAACTCAATCTAACAAAGAGGTGTACGACACTTATGACCATATAGAGCCTTGTAAGGTGCCATCTGGATGCTAGATTGGAAACTGTTATTATAGGCGAACTCAGCTAATGGTAGATAATCCTCCCATCTACCTTAGAAATCAATCACATAACTCCGAAGCATATCCTCCATTATCTAAATCACCCTCTCAGATTGACCATCGGTCTGAGGATGGAATGCAATACTAAATTCCAATCTTGAACCCAGAGCCTCGTGCAATTTCTTCCAAAATTGAGAAGTGAAACGAGGATCTCTATCAGAAATAATTGAAATAAGAACCCCATGCAATCTAACTATCTAGGAGATATAAAGTTTCGCTAACTTCTGCAAAGAGTAGTAGGTCCGAACTGGAATAAAATGAGCAAACTTGGTCAATAGATCCACAACAACCCAAACATAATCCTTTTTAGTGGGTGTTAAGGGTAACCCACTAACGAAGTTCATCACCACTCGTTCCCATTTCCATAAGGGAATCTTAACTGGCTGTAACAAACCCGAAGGCAACTGGTGCTCAGCCTTAACTTGCTGACACATTAGACAACAAGTAATGAATTCTGTAACCTTACACTTTAAACCCGACCACCAGTATAGTTCACAAATATCGTGATACATCTTATTACCACCAGGATGCATAGTATACGGGCTACGATGCACCTATCTCAGAATTGACTGCTTCAAATCAGAATCATTTGGCACACACATCTGACCTCAAAAACACTGAACACCATCATTATTTATCCTAAAATTTGATGTACTGCCACTTTCAATCTGACGAAACCACAAACCAAGAGACTCATCCCCCAACTACTTATCTCAAATCTGATCAATCTAAGTCGGCTTAACTTGTAACACGGCTAATAGACTCTCATCATCAAACAAACTAAGTCGGCGAACATGACTCTCAAGTCGGACATCGCTCTACGACTTAGAGAATTGGCCACCAAATTGGCCTTACCGGGATGATACTCTATTATGCAGTCATAATCTTTGAGCAACTCAATCCATCGGTGCTGTCTAAGATTCAACACCTTCTGAGTAAAGAGGTACTTGAGGCTCTTGTGATCAGTGTAGACAATACACCTCTCACCATATAGATAGTGCCTCTAGATCTTTAATGCAAAAACCACAGCAGCAAGCTCGAGATCATGCACCGAATAATTCTTTTCATGTGTTTTAAGATGACAAGACACATAAGCCATAACTTTTCTATCTTGCATCAACACACATTCTAATCCGACGTGCGAAGCATCACTGTATACTGCAAACTCTTTATCGGATTCAGGCTGTATATGAATAAGAGCCTGAGTCAGAACTAACTTTGAGCTTCTCAAAGCTCGATTGTTACGCATCAATCCAAACAAAAGGAACTCCTTTGTGCAAAATCTTAGTTAAAGGAGCTACAATCAAGGAGAATCCCTCGACAAACTATCGATAATAACCCACAAGACCCAGAAAATTACAGATTTCAAACACGTTCTTAGGCTGTTTCCAATCAAGCATAGCCTCAATCTTTCTAGGATCCACTTGAATCCCCTCAGTAGAAACCACGTGCCTTAGAAAAGTCACTTCACGCAACTAGAACTCACAGTTGCTCAACTTAGCATAAAGTTATTTCTCATGGAGAATCTAATGTACTACTCTTAGATGCTCATCATGTTCATCCTCGGTCTTAGAGTAAACCAGAATGTCGTTGATGAAGACCATGACGAACTAATCTAGATATAGCTAAAACACTCAGTTCATCAGATCATGAAAGTAGCCGAAGCATTCATCAGACCAAAAGGCATAACTAGGAACTTATAATGCCCATAACGAGTCTTAAACATATTCTTATGAACATCAGCTTTCTTAACTCTGAGCTGATGGTACTTAGAATGAAGATCAATCTTCGAAAACACTGAAGCCCCTCAGAATTGATTAAACAGGTCATCGATCCTCAAAAGCGGATACTTATTCTTTACAATCAACATATTCAGTTATCGATAATCGATGCACATCCTCATGGTGCCATCCTTTTTTTTCACAAACAGAACCGGTGCCCCCTACGGAGACACACTAAGGCGAATGAGATCACGATCCAAAAGTTTTTGAAGTTGAACCTTAAGCTCTATAAGCTCCTTCGGTGCCATACTGTATGGAGTGATAGACACTAGAGCTGTATCCGGTAGAAGCTCAATGTCGAACTCAACTTCGTAGTTAAGAGGTAAACCCGATAACTCCTTAGAAAAAATATTAAGAAATCTCTTATAGTTCTGATATCCTTGGTAGAAGAGTCCTCAAAAGCAGAAACACTGACGTAGGCCAAATACGCCTCACACCCCTTCTGAACCAGTTTCTCAGCCCACAAGAGTAGAAAGCACATTAGATAGATAATCTCGACACTCGCCGATCACAACCACCTCCTTATCATCCTCAGTCCTCAAAATGACCCTCTTAGTCATACAATCCAAACTGGCTCGATGCTTAACCAACCAATCCATACCCAGAATCAGATCGAACTCCCTAAACGATAACTCTATTAAATTTGCTAGAAATACCGCCTCTTGTACCTCTAACGGCATATCCCTATACAGTTTACTAATATGGACAGACTCCTCCAATGGACTCAGTATAGTGATCTCACTAGAAGTGCTCTCAATAAAAATCCCCAGGTTTTCAGAGACCGAACTAGCTACATAGGAGTGCGTAGAACCTATGTCTATCAAAGAAGTATAAGGTACATAAAATATTAAGAACATACTGGTGATAACATCTAAAGCATCCCTATCCTCTCGGCGTTAAGCAGTATAAACCAATGCAGGCTACCTCACCTCAGACTGACCAGTACCTTTGCCCTCAGCCCACACCATTTCCACCCCTAACCAGTCTACGGCCCCTAGGTAGCTACTGAACT
This sequence comes from Gossypium rotundifolium, assembly GCA_025506655.1. NCBI lineage: Eukaryota > Viridiplantae > Streptophyta > Magnoliopsida > Malvales > Malvaceae > Gossypium > Gossypium rotundifolium. The sequence goes on from CP106726.1 coordinate 38,692,783, forward strand.
ACCTTCTGAGGCTATACAGAACTCAGTCCCGAACTTTCATCTGATCTGCCCGCTATGGACAATCTCTAATACGGTGCTCTAAGGATCCACACCTCAAACAAGCCCCTATCTTCCTTCAACACTCGGCCGAGATAGCACCTACCACAATCTCCACAAAGCTGAATCCCAATAGGAGCAACAGGAGCCCCACTCTAATCGGCCTATCAAATATGGCCTTTTCTTAGGCCTCGATGCAGAACTAGAAGGCTCTGAATCCCTCTTGTTCTTTCTCCTCTCTCGGTCCCTGTTCTGACGCTCAACGCGCTTAACATCCTCTGTGATCTTCACCTTCTCTACCAGAACCGCGAACTCCTGCTTCCTCTGTGGAGCAATCAGTACCCTCAAGTTATCCCTCAAGCCATCCTCAAACTAGATGCACCTCTCATACTCAGACGCCACCATGCCTCGAGTGTAGCGGCTCAGCCTTAGAAATTCGGTCTCATACTCAACTACAGATCTATGACATTGCGTGAGATTCATGAACTCAGCTTACGAGCATCCACATAACTCACCCCTACATACTTACTTTGCTAGGTGGTCTTGAAGAAATCCCAGTTCAGACGATCAGGCTGAGTACCCTCCTCGACAGTTAACCACCACTGATAAGCCTTATCGTAAAGCAAAGAGACTACACCTTTCAGTTTCTACTCTGGAGTACAGTCTAGATCATTCATGATCCTCTCGGTGGCCTCCAACCAATACTTGGCCACATTAGGGGTGACTCTAGTGACACCCTTAAACAACTCAACATCATTAGACTGGAGTCGTTCAGTTATTGACCCTCCGCCCCCAGCTCCAGAATGGGGTCCAGCTACCCTCTCCAAAATCCTCAGCATGGCTTGGAACAATGTGTCGTCCCCAACCAAATGGCTTTGAGACCCAGTCTCAATAGCATGTAAAATTGGTGTCTCACTTGTATCTAAGTGCGGCATACTACCTAGAGAGGAAAACTCAGCTCGAGCCCCCTACGGCCTCTTTCACGGCCACAAATACCACGTCCGCGAGTTTCATGAGTGCTCATTGTATAGTTCGAGTTTTATCTACATTATGAAATTTTATACATCAATTCTTATTTTTATTAGCAGATATTTTATGCATAAATTATTAGAAGTTCCGAGATGCTTTCAGAAGTTTCAGTTTCTAACTATTTTAGTACAGTTTTCAATAAGTGCTATCTACAGTGTTTTCTGAATAATTCTATCTAAGTATAAAGATACTTATAGAAACCATATTCTTTCTCAATTATTCAAATTATTTGAAAATAACCAACTCTTTCTAAAACACAATTTTAGAACCCAAATTTTCACAGCCCAAGTTTTGCCACCTGGCTCTGATACTGCTAAATGTAACACCCTAAATCTGGGCTAGACGTTATGGTCGGATCTGGTGATGTCACAAAGAATGGGTTTTGAAACGGTGTCGACTTGATAAACCATTCAATTTTTATACCACGAGTTCGTTCACGAATATACTGAAAACGTTACTCAATTAATTAGTTTATCAAAACACTTATTACAACGGAAGTTTAACAAAGTCATTATATTTTAGAAACTCGATTTGTTATTTTTAGAAAAACTCCTCTTTGTGAAAAACTGTCGAATTCATAACACATCTTACCAAATCATGGAGACTTTCAATAAATCGAAAACCAACAGTTAAAAACCATAAAGTCCAGAGAGTTCCCAAACTTACAAACTCTCAACAGAAAACCAAAATCATAAATGAAACCAAAATTAATAACATTAAACAGATTACGGTTGAGTGATCACCGCTGAGTCTCCGACGCACCGATCTGCCTAAGTCTATGGATTACCTGAATAGAACAAACAAATAGATGTGAGTTTTTGTAAACTCAGTGTGTAACCCAACAGAAATAAGAATGCAAATATACAGATCCAAAATAGGCTCATGGCCTTTCTAGTTACAGTACAAAGAATCAGATATACAGATCAGATCATAGAATCCTACCCCCATCCTCTACACACCAATTTCAACCATCCCATCACACTATGTGGGGTTACAAACACCCACCCATCCCTACACACCATATCGTGCCATTACGACACATGTTAGATAATGTGCAGCCAAGCTCCTAGAATATAGGTGATGATCACCGTTCAGAATACTTCCTCCTCATATACAAATCCCACCCCAATAACAAATACAAAAAATTAGATACAAATATAACGATTAAACATGCTCAACATGCTTATATACAGACACAGATATACATACTGTAGTACAGTCAAGCATGCACTTAGTATCCTACTCATTTTAATCTATCAGGATATCATAACATACAAAATGGGGTTTAATTAGCCCTTATCGACCCTACAGTAGGCCTACAGTTGATCGGAGAGACCCGTGTGACCCTAGGGAAAATTACAGAAATATGGGCCCACATGTCCGTGTGGGCCTACATGCCTAGATTGGTCTTGCCGCGTGGCCCACACGGCCTGGCCCAATAAACCCATACGCCTATGCGGAATGCCCGTGTGGCCCACTCGCCCAACTTGGCCTAGCCCGTGTGGCTCACATGGCCACACTTCGGCCACCACATGGCCGTGTCATGCGCACGGCCATGCCATTTTCAATTACATGGTCGTGTCTCACACACAGCCAACCATAGGGGTGACCACACGCCCGTGTGACATCGACAGAACAGTTTTTCAACTTTTGCCGAAGCCTCGTTTTTTGCGTTTCGGGTACACACCTAATATCGATTTGATGCAAAAATTATCCCGAGCCATCCAAGACCTAAAAATTGACATTCTAGAGCCTGGATTTAGTAACACTAACAAAAACTCAATCGAAATTATTTCACAATCAAAGCCTTACAACATTACACAACGCATGCAAAAACTTATCGTTATCAAACAGAAACCCTGAACACTTAAATCGCTGCAGGAGCCCCAACCAAACCTTGACCTTCGCCTAAATCGAGTGTAACAAAAGAAACCCCCTTACTAAAACTTAGCCAAAACGTTAAAATTCTAACAAAAAGACTTACCGAATGAACATAGCCAAAAATCACCCAAAAGAAGCGAATTGAGAAAAATCGAGATAGAAAAGGAAAGACAAAAAAAATTGAACAGTAGAGAAATGGAACAAGAACATCAAAAGAAAAGGGATTTTTGGGAAAAAGAAAATAAAAATGAAATTCAATTGGATATTTCCCCAACTTCCCACTAACTACACAATCTCCACCACTTCAGTATTTAAATTTAAACGAAACTTTATCAGTCAACCGAGCAAAAATAATACCCACGTTCGCCCAAGGATTTGAACACAGAACTTCCAGCACACCAACACCCTTACCACTCGAACCAACAGACTCATTCTAATATGGATTTACAGATAATTTAATATAAGCCCACTGAGTGAAGATAAGGCTTGATTCCAAAAATCACAACATTTAGCGAAGGTGAGACTTGAACCCAAGACATCTTACAGATACCCAGAACACTTAACCACTGAAGTAGATATATATTTGTGTTAAATTTTATAGAAATAGAAATAAACGTTACAAAAACTCTAAAAGTTTTTCGTTGCAAATTAAGTAACCCCTAAAGAGTTTTTCTATAAATAAACAAACGGCGAGTATTTTCCTTAAAACTAAAATTGATTTCTCAAAACACTTATTTTCAAACACAATTTTGAACTCAAATTTTGGATTAAGTTAAGTGTTTCTGAAATTAAGTTTTTCTAGACATTTGTGAAAGTTTTTTCCAAATTTTATATTTCTGAAATGTGTTTTTAGTTTGATTGAAGCAAAGGCTTTTAATAAGTTAACATAATTCCTCAATATCTAGTCATGACTTCTAGATCGGGTTTGGGGTGTTACAAATAAAATGGATTGCATCCAATACATTAATCTTTTCAGTTTATTTCTCCTTTCTCTTAACCTTCCAATATGCTAGAATAAAAGCGACGCCTATAATAAATCTTAACTGCATTAATAATTCCAGCATCACATGGTTGAATTTTTTTATGTTGAATTTGGAGGCAAAAAGAATAATTCAACGTTTCTCAAGCCTTCAATAACCTTGCAATGGACTAGGCAATTGTCTACTATAAGCAACACCTTTCTACCAGTCATTTTAGCATCAAACCAAAGAAAAAAAATCTTGAAAAAGCAATACAATCATCCATGCTTTTTTGTTGACTCGATAATGATAGTTAAGATTGTCAATATTTACATGTTTAAAGCATCTAGGATTAGCAAACTTACTAATAACCCAAAGAGGCACTTTGTTTGAACCATCCCCATTGCAACAAACCATAATAGTAAGTCTGTCCTTGTCCTTTTTTCATCCTTCTAATTGCTTTGTAGCCAGTGAATGATCTACTTGCAGACGATAAAATAAACATGTTTCATATGTATTATAGATATCTTTCAAATAAAATTTTTCAATTTAGCTCTTATTTGAGGTAAAATATATTCAATATTCTCCATAAAAATTGAACCATTTTCACCAAATCTTCTATAAGACTTAATCCCATGTCTTGCCTTGAATCGTTTTAGCTAACCAATTGAGAAGTTAAATTTGGAATTTGCATCACCATACATTTTCTGCAGAAACTCTTTTGCTTTAGTTTGAACCATTTGTCCAGTCATGTTTACTTTCTCTTGATATTGGAGAAATCACTCATACAATACCTTCTCTAATTCGTGATATTTGGCTGATTTGTGCCTTTTAACATTGCTATTCTTTATCTTTTTTGACAAATATTCAGATGATCTTTTAAGAGTATTTGATGTTAGTGATTGGCTAACAGAAAGATCAAATGTTTGTTGAACCCATTGCTACAAATCTTTTTACTTGAAGAGGGATGCTTATTTTTGTACCCACAGAATGATTTTCTCATCTCATTTGTCAATGTAGACTTTTTTACACCTTTCCAATGGGAAGCCATGGAGGAAAAGATTATATGAATTACAATATTTTGATACGTATATGTGTTTATTTTTAATAAAATTTCTAATCTATCCAATGAATATATACGTATTGCATTTTGAAACCATTAACTCTTTTTTCTTTTTGGTTACATGAACCAATTAATTAACTCTTTTTTTCTTTGATACATAAACCAATTAGCTTTGATTCATTGCACTTGCATGCATCTTGGATTTTGATTAAAAAAAAAAAAGAGCTCATGCATAAAGTATGAAATATTCTCTAAATTAATAAATACTGATAAATTAATAAAATATTCATTTATCGATAAATTAATAACCTTAAAATAATAATTTTTCGGGTCCCAAGGGTATTATTTTATAAAAGTTTTACTGTACAAAGATGAGAAAAAAAGTATAGTTTAAGCATCAATTTGTAGATAAACTTACTTCTCAACTCTACCAAGTAATGAATGAGAAGAAAAGTATATTTACTTTCAATTAGTTTATCATTCCTACCAAACACATTAAAAATATTTTTTTTTTTGCTCTTTCAAATTTCTATAAATATTATTCATTCTATCAAGTAAAACCATAAATAAAAATATTTAAAGAAAATAAACCCTCACTTTATTTATATACTGTGAAATTCAAACCTAAAATATCAAAAATACTTTTAACTCCACAACGTTAACATTAAATTAAAAAGCTGATTAACAATTTTAACATAAACTCAAATAATTCATACTATAACTTTTAAAATATAAGATTCAATAAATTTGAGTTTGAAATTTCAATTTATTCTGTTTCATTTCCAAACTACAACCTCTTTTATTTAAAAAAAAAAACCTCCAATAATCCATCAATATCTTATTTTTAGATTTTTTAAATTAAAAAATTTATGAGTGTCTTTAAGTGTGAAATTGGAAATAAAAATGGAGAAAAGGGTTTGTATATTGTTGAAAATGCAAACTTTAAAGTCCATATACACAAGCAATAAAAATGACTTCGACTTTTGTTCATTTATAATTCTCAAATCTCAACTACTTATTTGTGGTGTTTATTAATTTTAGGAAACTTTTCCAAAGTCCAAAAATATAAGAAAGTGTTTTCTACCAAAAAAATGTGTATATCAGAAAGTGTGGGATAAATTGAAGGAGAGCAATAGTAGCAAAATATGGACGGAATTGAAGGCACGTGAAGGACCATTCCATTTTTAATTGCCATATATTGAAATTTAAAATAACAATAATTAAAATTGGTGAAAAATAATATAAATATTTCAAGTTTTATATAATTAATCTATTTAATTTATATAAAATAAAATTTCAAATAATGTTTACTATATACTAAGAATTTAATTAAATTGGTGTTACCAATCAATTAAATCTCATCTCAATTCTGAAATTATTATAAATTTATTTTTTTATAAAATAAGAAATATTATTTATTTTTTTGCACATCATAATTTCAAATTTATCATTTCAATTAAAATCTGATTTGTTTTGAAAGCATAATAACATGTGATTTTGGATGACCTTGAATCCCCGTCGAGTATCAAATATTGACCAAAGGTTATGTTTGACATCCTAATAACAATCACTTTCACTTGTACATGTGGACGGTGTCGTTGCGGCCGTCTGCCATCAAAGATGGATGGCCAAACCAAGATTTGACTTTTTGCCGAGAAAGGATACAAATTTATGCTAACCGCACCAAACAATCAATACTATAAACTATTATGCGTTTTATAAATTCAAAATTTAGTATATTTATTTATATTAATATAAAATTAAAGTGACTTTAAAAACTTTTTTCACCCTTGATAATTTTAGATTCTATTCATTTTTACAATTGATATTTTAATAATTTAACCAACATATTTTATATTATATTAATAAAAATCATGTATGTCTACTTAGAAGTAAAAAATCAATTTGTTTTATGTAAAAGAATGTCAACCGTTAAATATATATTAATATAGACAATAATTTTAGACTGAGATGATAAAGATACTAGATTGACTCTAAATTTTACATGCATGGCAAATACAATAATATTAATAAATTTAATGGTTAAATTATTAAAACATTAATCGTAAAAGTTATAGAAATATGTAAAATTAGTTAAATATCAATATTCTTATTTAAAAGGTAGGTTAAGTTTTCTTATAAGGGTAAGGATAAGAATTGTTTAGTGATGAAACTTCAAATAGATATAAATTAAAGACTTGGATATAAATTCTGTAGGGGATAAACCCGATTAAATAGTGGAGAAAATAAAAATCAAAAATTGAATATGCAAATTTTATGTGGAAAAACTCCTCAAAAGAGGATAAAAAATCACGAATAAAAGGATATTTTACTATAATAAAGGAGAGTAAGAAAGATGGAGAGAATTTAAAAAAAAAAAACCCAAAACGCCCACAAGAAAAACCCTTGAAACAAAGAACAAAATTTTCTCAATTTAAATATTTCTGTTCTGTAAAACCTAGAGTAATTAAGACCTTTTTATAGGCTGAAATTCGTAACATAAATGACTATAATAACTCTAGGTTAATTAGAGTATGAGTGAGAAACTAAAAATAGAGTTTAATAGGAAAAAAAAGTCAAAATAAGAGGTATTCTCCCACAAATTCTTTACTAATAGTTGGTGGATTAAATTGATTTGATTAGGTAATTCGACAATCAATATTTTTTTTTGACAAAAGACCCAAAAGGTCGAAACTCAATTAATAGAATCATCAAGTACAAGATCATAGTTTTCCTTAGTATAATCCATGCCAAAGGTCACAAGAATTATCAAATAAATTTTTTGCAAATAAAATCTGCAACCTTATTACAGCTACGGTTGGCCCAAAAACAACAATTGAAATAAAACTGTCCATAATTTAATAAGCCTTGTTAATGCGATAAGCCATAATAATGATGTCCTTTCCACGATTCTTCACCCTATTCACCTAACTGGCACAGTCATTTTCGAAAATGGCTTTTGTAATATTAAGGAAACATGCAATTTTCAAGCTCTCTTCAAAAGCATAAAGCTCCGCCCATTCAGCCGACAAAACTTCATCTTTGAAACCCCCACCCCCTTCAAGAACGAAACCATCATCATCATGGACAGTCACACCAAAACCTGTTTTATTATAAGAGACAGTAGCATCGAAGTTTATTTTCGCAAAACAGCGAAGAAGCTTCTCCTAGTTTTTGCAAGTAGGGGTAACATGTAGCATTGGCTTCTTGACCAGATTGTGGATCCGAAAATCCTGGCAAAGGGTTTTAGCTCTATCTCAGACGACTTCACTTCTTCCTCCTTGCCCCAAAAAACATAGTTGTTGCTGTTGTTCCAACTATTCCACAGCGTCATAATAAAGTTGGCTATAGCTTTCTTATCCAAAACACGCATGACATCTTCGATCTAGTCAATGCAATAGGAATAATCCCTAGTGAGAAGCCTGTTATGGAGACCACCGAGAGTAAGAATAGCCTGAGCTGTTTGGCAATCTTTAAGGGCATGGATGAGGGTTTCTACACTCGCACCACACCTAGGGAAATCCTTCCTAAAGTCTTGACGAATAGAGGAGATCTTGACATTCATAGGAAGGAGCTCATGGCCCATACGCCAAACAAAAACATGGATTTTAAGGAGGGTTTTGAGCTTCCAGATTGTTTTCCAAAAGAATTTGTGGGGGCCGAAACCCACCTGTTTGAGAAAGAGCCAAAAGTACACAGACTTGGAGGTGTAAAAGCTATGAAGGTTATGAAACCACACCATTCTGTCACTTAGTCCATTAGCAAAAAATGACATATTACAAATTTGGTCCCCCACAGAACTACCATATAACTCACGCACCTTATCTTTGTTCCAGCTCCATTGATTTTCGATCCATTAGTTGTTCACCTTTCTTTCATGAGAAGTTAGAATAGTAGAGCTCAGTGACTCACAGTTTAAACTTTCAAAGCCCTAGTTGTCTTTGCAAATTTCGATGTTGTTTCTGTCACCGACCTGCCAACCAAATCCATTTTTTAGGGCTTTAGCAGCTGTAACGATGCTGGTCCAAGTGTAATATGGTTTGTCAACAACTTTGGAGTAGAAAAGGTCACCATTAGGGAAGTACTTCAAGTTGAGCACTTGATAGCACAGTGTATCTTTAGAGGTGAAGAGTCTCCGAACTTGTCTTCCAAGGAGAGCCAAGTTAAAGAGGCGAAGATCATGAAAGCCAAGCCCTCTCATTCCCTTCAGATGGCAAACTCTCTCCCATGCAAGCATTGACCAGCCCCTTCCACTCTCTTTACTAGCCCACCACATCCAACGTATTTTGGATTGCATGTCCTCTAAGATTCGCTAGGAACAAGGAAAACTGAAAATGCATAACTCGGGAGTGTAACACCCCTAACTCGTATCCGTCGTCAAAATAGGGTTATGATGTATTACCGTAAAAACATAATATAAAAACATACATTTTCAAACATTAATATAAACATAGCATAATACATTTGTATACATGAATATAGTCCCTGAAACGAGCCCTCAAGGCCTGAGAAACACATTAGAAACGATTTGGGACTAAATCAGAAACATTTGAAACATTGAGGAAAAAATTAGAAATTTTAAACTGTAGGGGTCTCACGGCCATATGACTCACACGGCTGAGACACACGCCTGTGTATCAGCTGTGTAATAATCGAAATAAGGACACACGACCGTGTCTCAACCCGTGTCCGTACCCGTGTAACTCTCTGAGTTGGGTCACACGGCAAAGCCATATGCCCATGTACCAGGCCGTGTAACACTCGAAATGGCCTTACACACCCGTGTGCCAAGTTGTGTGGTAGGTCGTGTAAATGCTTGACTTGTAACCTTTGAAACCTATAGGGGACACACGATTATGTCGCATGGCCATGTGTCTCACACAGCTGAGACACACGCCCGTGTCTTAGGCCATATGGACAAGAAATTGGCCAAAATCAAGCCATTTCTGTCACCCACTTCAAGCATGTACCTACAAGCCATTAGCACCATTTACCAAGGAGTCAAAACACACCAAAATATGCATAAAATGAACAATTCAAGTGACCAAATCCCATTCAACCAATATGTCATATAGGCACCTCAATCGCAATGAAACAAACATACCTAATGTAACACTCCATTTTAAGTGAAATCAGAACAGTGGTTTCTAGACCACAAATTCGAGCCAGAAAGAAAATTTATTTTAATATTATTGCATGATTTGCATTGAGATAGAAATGTCATATGAAAATTTTGATAAGAAAATTTTATCGATTATATGCTTAATTGGGGAAAGGACCAAATTGCATAAAATGCAAAAGTTGATTTTTAGTAGCTAGAAGGATTAAATAGCTATGGAATTCAAAATTTGAGGTACTTAAATGGTAATTAGACCATTAATGAAAAGTTAGTAGATATTTTTTGTGATTCATCCATAGAAAAGGCTAAGGACTAAATTGGAAATCAAAATAATTAAAGATGATAAATAATTAAATAGAAATATCATCTTATTTTATTATCATCTTCACCCCCAAATTTCATGGAAACCCTAGGAGAGAGAGAAGAAACTAATCAAGCTTAATTGGGCAAGTATTCTGGTCCTGTTTTAGTAATTTTTATATTTTTGAGATCGAGATAGTCTAATCTATCTATTTTGGGGATTAATTTAAAAAGTTATCAAAGTAACAAAGTTTTTCCATGGATGAATATGTTGAAAATTTGAAATTATGGTAGAAAATGAATGGTTGTTGATAGATAAACAACTTTTACAAAAAGAATTTTGATGAAATTATGATTTAGGGCCTAAATTGAAAACTGGTAAAACCCATGAAAAATTCTGATTTTTGTGAAATTCAAGGGTTGTTATTGTAATATGTAAAATTCGGTTAGGCTTGGAATAAGGATTAAATTGCATGGATTTCATTTTTCGAGCTTAGGGATGAAATTGGAATTTATGAAAAGTTTATGGGCAATGGTAATTTTTCCTATGGTATAAATTGAATCCAATTGAATATGAAATGGAATTGATGATTAAATTCATTTATATAGATCCAGACAACTCAAATTTGAAGCTAGATCGAGGAAAAGAAAAAGTTTCGGATTAGTAGAATTTCTTGTACGGATAATTATTAAGGTAAGTTTGTGTAACCCAATTGTGTATATTATATGCTTGTATTCAATGTGTTATGTGATTGTATGAATTATAAATGTTTAAAGTATGAAATAAATTATATGCCCAATATAGCTTGAATAAATGTTAAGTTCCATTTCAATAATGAAATTCGATGGATATATGTAATTTCCCAATTTGAATGTGATCCTGCATATATTAGATAGGATTTAGCTCGGACGAGTAATCCTGATAAAGCCTTCTTGAGCATCCTGTTAAATAGTTCTTGCAAGCATCTTCATTGGTAGTGATTTTGCATGTGTTGCACACTACCGCAGCTCTATGCAAGTTTCCTATTACATGACTTGATCGGTTGTGATCCAACTTATAATGCGGACACAAACGCAGCTCTACATGAGTGTCCTAATATAAGCTCTTATGGGCATCTTGACATGGCTCGTTTGAACTCCCTGTTACCTTATCTAGTGCTCCCTGGTATTAACTCTTTGGAGTTATCTGTTAAGCTCTATAAGCTCCCTAAGTAAAACTCTTATGAGTTTCTTGATTAGCCCGGATAAGTGTCTTGTTACATAGCTCATCTGAGCATCCTGATAAGTGGCTCGAGAATGTGCTCCCTGATTAAGTTCCCTAATGGGTACCCTTGATATGAGTTGACGGTTTATGGTTTTGTACACCTTGTGTGTACTACCTGAGTATCCATCGAAATTTCAATGATTCAACGGACAAACTCCCGGAATAAGAAATTATGAGATTAAATGAATTATTTATCGAATGCGCTCGAAATACTTGAAAGTTTGTAACATAGTGAGCTCACATATTGCTTATTTGATGTAAATGTGAATTATGTGACTAACATACTTGTTTGAGTGTATGTGATTAGGCAAACTTGTCAATTTGTTGGAAATCATGTTATTGTATGCTTATTGTAATGAATGTAAATGGTAAGTTTAATTCTTGTTATACGAACCTACTAAGCATTAAATGCTTATTAGGTTTTATTTTCTCTATTTTATAATGCTTAGAAGCTCGTAAAGGTTGGTTATCAGTCGGATCAACATCACACTATCCTCTAGCTCGCTTTGGTATAAATAGTAAACTCATTTTGGTATAATGGCATGTATAAGCTAACTTGGCCATTGATGGCATGTAAATGGTTGTATGTAATCTAGCCATTGGAATGGCTAGAGTGATATATTTTGGGCATGTTTATATAAAAGTTATAATATAATTAATATGTTTGGAAATGGTTAAATAGTATATGGTTTATATCTAATGTAGGGTAAATTTTGAATTAGTAAAATTGACTAAACATGTATGCTTACAAAACGTAAAAATGATTGCATGAAAAGATATATCATTTAGATGCTAGAATTGGCTTGATTATAATGCTTGTATTGGTTGGTATATGTTTGCAATTGATGATGTAGGTTGTTGGCAAATTTGGGTGAGAAATAAAGCTATGAAATGACTTTATTTTGTCCACATGAGTAGACATATGGGCGTTTGTCTTGACTGTGTGTGACACATGGCTTGGCACATGGGCATGTGGTTTGGCCGTGTGCCCCCTGCATCTTAAATTTGAGAAACAGAATGCTTAGAATTTGGCACACGAGTAGAGACATAGGCGTGTGTCTCAGCCGTGTGTGAAATACGGCCTAGAACACAAGCATGTGTCTTGGCCGTGTTAAACCTGCACCTAATTTGTGAAAATTAAATTGACCACATGGCCTAACACACGGGCGTGTGGAAGGCCGTGTGGCACAAGTCGAGAGTTACAAGGGTCGGACACGGCATGTAACACGGGCGTGTCCCTTGACCACACGAGCATGTGTGCCCTGCATCTAGGAAAAAATTGAAATTTCGCAAAAAATTCTCTAAGTTCCTGATTTAGTCCAAACTTGATTGCAATGTCTTTATTGGACCCCAAGGGTCCAATCAAGGGACAATATGACTAGTTTCAAAATGAATAGTAATTAACATGAATTATCTGTAATTGTTCTATAAACTCCGGTTACAGACGGTAATACTCTGTAACCCTATTCCGACAATAGATACGGGTTAGGGGTGTTACACCTAAACTTATACATAATTGTACATATTTCATACAAACACATCTAGTTCATATCCATCTCAAATATACCATACTTGACCACATTACAACTACTTCATCACATACCAAATTGACTATTGAAAACATGCATCAACTTAACTATATTATCAAACATCAACAAGATGCCATAAGTACCAAAAGTGCACCAACCATAATAGCACATATACATGCCAAAATCAACTAGTAGCATTCAACTCAAACTTTAAACATAAATCCACCTATACATGTCATTATAACCTTGGCCAAAACATAAAAAACTATCGACATTTTCACTGGATAGTGTGATATGTCTCCGATTAGCTTCCAAACTGATCGAGCTTCCGATAATCCATAAAATATAGGAAAGGAAACTATGTAAGCATATAACGCTTAGTAAGTTCATAAAACATGAACATAACTTACCATTTCATTGTATAACATTAAAATTAAGCATGATATAATCCAACAACAAGCTTGGCACAAGCTCGGCATAAGCTTAAGCGTCAACAACAACATATGTTAATGCTTTAACACATAACTCAATTAAACTATCACATGGTAAGATAGATTTACATGAACATAGTACCATTGAATTCATTTTCCGAGCCTAGGGACAAAATTAGAATTAATGGAAAGTTTAGGGGCAAAATGGTAATTTTTCCTAGGGTGTAAATTGAATCCAATTGAATATGAATTGGATTAAATTGATGATTAAATTCATTTATATAGATCCGAACAACTCAAATTTGAAGCTAGATCGGAGAAAAGAAAAAGTTTTGGATTAATAGAATTTCTTGTACGAACGATTATTAAGGTAAGTTTGTGTAACCCAATTGTGTATATTATATGCTTGTATTGAATGTGTTATGTGATTGTATGAATTATAAATGTTTAAAGTATAAAATAAATTATATGCCCGATATAGCTTGAATAAATGATAAGTTCCGTTTGAATAATGAATTCAATGGATATATGTAATTTCCCAATTTGAATGTGATCCTACATATGTTGTAGATAGGATTTAGCTCAGATGAGTAATCCTGATAAAGTCTTCTCGAGCATCCTGTTAAATAGTTCTTGCAAGCATCTTGATTGGTAGTGATTTTGCATGTGTTGCACATTATCGTAACTCTGTGCAAGTGTCCTGTTACATGACTTGATCGGTTGTGATCCAGCATATAATGTGGACACAAAAATAGCTCTACATGAGTGTCCTAATATAAGCTCTTATAAGCTTCCTAACATGGCTCGTTTGAACTCCCTGTTACCTTATCTGGTTTTTCCTGATTTTAACTATTCAAAGTTATCTGTTAAGCTCTATAAGCTCCTTGAGTAAAACTCTTATGAGTTTCTTGATTAGCCTGGATAAGCGTCCTGTTACATAGCTCATCTGAGCATCCTGATAGGTGGCTCGAGAATATGCTCCCTGATTAAGTACCCTAATGGGTACCCTTGATATGAGTTGACGATTTACGGTTTTGAACACATTGTATGTACTACCTAAGTATCCATTGAAATTTCAATGATTCAACGAACAAACTTCTGAAATAAGAAATTATGAGATTAAGTGAATTATATCTCGAATGTGCCTGAAATAATTGAAAGTTTGTAACATGGTGAGCTCATCTATTGCTTATTTGATGTAAATGTGAATTATGTGACTAACATACTTGTTTGAGTGTATGTGATTAGGCAAACTTGTCAATTTGTTGGAAATCATGTTATTGTATGCTTATTATAATGAATGTAATTGGTAATTTTAATTCTTGTTATACGAACTTACTAAGCATTAAATGCTTATTAGGTTTTATTTTCTCTGTTTTATAGTGCTTAGAAGCTCGTAAAGGTTGGAGATCAGTCGGAGCAACATTACATTATACATGCCATTGTAAAATATGTGATAGTGTGATATCTCCTGACCATTTTTAAATATGTTTTTCATATAGCGATGTCATCCAGCTAAGCTAGAGCTGAATTTGAGGAAGCTGAGAGCAATGCTCCAGCTTCAATTCAAAGAGCTGTATCTAGTAGTAGAAGGCCCGAATCTGAGGGCCGATGTGAGGAGGCAAAAGAAGCCTTCTTCTAAATGATGAATGAGTGGTTTACAAAATTTATAAGAACAAATCTTGTTGTACAACAACCTCTCCCTCCTGCTCCTCAACCGGTTTCTGAGATGCCACAAGGTGCTAAACCTATTAGAATTGGTAAGCCCCGATAGATAAAATCTGTAAATATGGGGTAGAAGAATTTAGGGCTACTGTTGATGATGATCCAGAAAGAGCTGAATTTTGGTTGGAAAATACCATCAGGGTTCTAGATGAATTATCTTGCACACCAGCTGAATGTTTGAAATGTGCAGTTTCTTTGCTGAAAGACACAGTTTATCATTGGTGGAACACCATAACTTCTGTGGTACCGAGAGAAAATGTTACATGGGAATTTTTCCAAACTGAATTCAGAAAGAAATATATCAGTCAAAGATTTATGGATCAAAAAAATAAAGAATTTTTAGAGCTTAAATAGGGAAACATGACTGTATCTGAATATGAGCGGGAATTTGTTCAGTTAAGCAAATATGCCAGAGAATGGGTTCTAACAGATGCTGATATGTAACATCCCAAATTAAGGCCTAGTCGGAACAGTGGTTTTGGGACCACAAATTTGACGTAATAAAATTTATTTTTATGGTATTCGATTTCACGGAAAGATTTCGTGAAAATTTCGTTCGAAAATTTCGACATTTGGGCACTCAATTTAGTCAAAAGGACTAAATTGTAAAAAGTGCAAAAGTTGAGTTCTACATGTTAGAGGTGTCCAATTGTTATGAAATTTTAAATTGGAGGTCCTTAAATGAAAATTAGACCATTGATTAAATTGGTGGACAAAAATGGACATGGATGGGTATGTTTCAAAAGATTTTTTAAGGGGCATTTTGGTAATTTAGTAAATTAAATAATTAAAAACAAAATTTAAATGCCAAATATGTCCATCTTCTTCATTAGGACGAATTACATGGGTTCTCCATAGCTAGGGTTTGTTTCAAGCTTCCAAGCTCCATAGTAAGTGATTCTAAGCCCGCTTTTAATGTTCTTTACGCTTTTGAATCCTTAACTTGGTTTAACTTATTCTAGCAATAATTTAACCTAGGGTTCATATTTGGAAAAATACCCATAGGTGAAATGTGTTTATTTTGATATTTTATGATAGAATATGAAGGCTGAAATTATGTTAAACAACTTTTGCTAAGCGATTTTACGTGAAAACGAGTAAAACGACATAATCAGTAAAAATACCTAATGTTCATAAGTACATGTTAGAGTGAGAATTTGATGTTGCTATAGAAGGGAAAAATGTTCAGCATGTTATAAAACATAAGAATAAGGGATGGATTTTAATTTTCGAGCCTAGAGGCAAAATTGTAATTATGCAAAAGTTTAGGGCAAAATTGTAATTTTTCCAAAGTTTGAGTTAGGGATTGCTTTGAGTAGTAAATTAATTAAATAAGTGAAATGTGATGTTTTAGACCCCAAAAAATGAGATTTGACCTAGAACTGGAGGAAAATCGAAAAATCGAGAAAGTTGGTAAAATGACCGTTTCGACATTCGAGGTAAGTTCATGTGTTAATAATAATGCAACACCATGCTTGAATTGTAATTCTCTATTGATATGGCATAAATTGTTTGATTTAATATGTTTAGGAGAAGTTAACGGATGGTATGTATGGTATGGAAAACGTGATGTTTGTTGTGTCATGTGAAATTGAATGACAAATTAATGTTACAAGAATTGAATGTTAAATTAATATTACATGGGTTGTATGAGTTGCTACAAGGTTGTACCTGACGAGATTTCGGCAAGAAAGTTTATATGTAAATAATGTATTTATTTTACTTGTACAATAATTATTTTGCTAGATATTATGGAAATCATCTGGTGATAACTAAAATATGAAAATGAATGGAATGGGAAATTCTCGATTGAACCTTCAGAAAACTGAGAGATACGGACAATATGTAGCTAGGTCACACGAGTGATAAGGGACCTTCACTGTGCGCATAAGAAAACTACTAGATGGCAAAATTTGATATATAGCTAGGCCACATGGATGATAAGGGACTTTCACCATGTGTGCAAGAAAGCTACGGGATAATAATTTCATAGGTAACTAGGTCACATGTGTAATACTGTGTGTATACCATGTGTACAAGAAAGTTACGGGTTATGAGTAGCTAGGTCACATGAGTGGTTCCTAGTGTTGGACACCATGTAGACAAGAAAGCTACAAGATGGAATGGCTAGGTCACATGGGTGATAAGGGACCTTCACCATGTGTACAAGAAAACCAATTATGTGTAGGTGGAGTTATGTGCTGAGACCACCGAGTATCGGGCATTTTCCGAAGGGGTTCAACGAGATAATTTACTAATGATGATTGGTGCGATCATGTTATGAATAATTGCAAGTGTGAATGTGACCAATTGAGAAATGTGGCAAATGTACGTATGAATAATATGTTTCATATGTAATCAGAAATTGGAAAGGTTGGTATATGAAAGTGATGAACACAACTAAAGTGAAAAAGAGAGCAATAATTTACAATAAAACTATTTGGACAACAGCAGTGACTTGATTTTGAAAAATCACTAAAAATAGTAGAGATTGAATTATAAGTTGTATGAGATATTGATTTAAATCTTATTGAGTCTAGTTTCATATAAAAGAAACATAGTATACAATTGATTCGTATATTTTGAGATATTTGAATTTCTGTGAGACTGGTTCACAATGATAACTGTGATCCCCTATTCTGCCTTGGAAAAATCATTAAAAATTGTATAAAAAGAATTGTTGGATATAATTTATATGCCTGAAATCCTGAATGAGTCTATTTTCAAATTAACTAAATGAAAAGGTCATCTGTATGAGGAGAAAATTGATTTGTAGTGAAGAGAGGTCAGAATAGTCAAACAGTAAAATAGGGTAATATTTAATGAATAAACTGTATTGTTTTGCTAAACCAAAAATTTTGGAAATTTTATGGTAAGAAGATATGTGAGTATAGTTTCATGGAAAATTAATGGATCTTAATTTAGAGTTCCGTAGCTCCAGATATAAATAATTTAGTGACTGTGACTCGAGTAGATAGCTTGAGATGAACATGAATAAAAAGTGGAACTATGTTCAATTATGATTGTATTATCTTGAGAACATATTGTGAAGATTTATAAAAGCCTGTTAATAAATCACTTATTATTTACATACTTACTTACTAAGCTTTTTAGCTTACTTCCCTTCATTTCCCATATCTTATAGGGTTGTATGCTAACTCGAGTTGGAGATCGCCGGAGATGTAATCACACTATCAAGCTATCATCGTGGGGTAAAAGTGAATACAAACCTATTAAGTTTATGGCATGTATAGGTGACTTAGTCATTTGTATATGTCATAATTGGTTTGGCCTAAAATGTTGGCCTTTAATATTTAGCAGTTCATTTTGTATAATTTGGATGAAGTTTTATGACTCAGTTTAATACGTTTTCAAGTGTATGTGTTTTGGTAATTACTCGTACCCTATTCCGACGTTGAATATGGGTAAGGGGTGTTACATTTTGTTGTATCAGAGCTATAGTTTAGTTGATTCTCGGACTAACATAGCGTATGTGAGTCTAGCTATACATGCCATATTACTACTCGTGATAGTGTGATATCTCCCGACTCTGACGAAATTGTTTTGTTAAGATAGAGATGACTTCCAACCGAGCTATTTTTCAATAATGCTGATAATGATATTGAAATGATCGAGACGTGCTTATGATGTGTCAAAATTTGGAAAGGTATGAATAGAAGTTCACGATATATATGTGTTAATGTACGAAATAAGATAACCACAAGTTGAGAAATGTGAAAAGTGGAATGAAATGAAAGTTTATATGGTGATAAGCCCATCCATGTTTGTTTGGCATGCATATGATGTTATGTACCCAAAATATTTGATTAAGTGAATACGATAAGTAAATTTTCTCAAATTGACAGAATGTGTGTTTATGTACACTTGTTTGAATAAAATAATTGAAAAAGTTCGTGTAACATGACTATGTATGTTTATTAGCTTGAAATGAATTATGTAGTTGTGATTATATGATGTTGATGATGAATACAAAGTCATATGTATGTATTTATGAGAGTTAAGTTAGAAGCTTTAAGACCTTTCCCCCTTACCAGTGTTTTTTTATAACGAAAATTCACGAGAACCATGTGGAATAAGTCCATAAATGTGAAACTAAAAAGTTTAATGGTGAAATACTTAGTAATGCATATAGAGATAAGAATAGTTTGGAAAATGGAAACAATTTTGGAAGGATATTAGAATGTTTTAAAGATTATACAGATTATGCAATGTCACGGATAAAGGAGAAGTTAGTCTCAGCTAATCGACTTATTCAGATATGATGTCTAAAGTATGTGTTTGCTGAAATTTTTCTCGAATTGATTTTTGTTAGTGAGTGGAATAATACGGGGTTCATGATGACAAAATTAATCAAAGAAATGATATTTGAGTAGTAAATATATCTGTGTGTGTGACAATTACAGTTGAAATAAATATGATGATATTTTCTGTGTATTCTATATATTCTCTTATCCTCAAAGATATGTGTGTGATTGTTCAGTTTCTGATGGAGTTATTACGTTGTGAGAAGCTAACTATGATGTTAGACGAATGCCCTGTTGGTCTGTCGGTTTATGATTGGTATTTCTTTATCTCTTCGGAATTCTATTTAAATATGTTAGAATGAAGTTGAGGGTAAAAATTTATGTGAGACTATTCTTATATTTCTACTGATTATGGTTTTGTTTTATATATACGGGAAATATATTATCTCTGTTATGATAGAAGTCCAGAGTCGGTAAGCATTGTTTTTCTGCTGGGTTTCTTTGAGGAATCATCAGGATCTCTGTTATTTTCTTGTGAGTTATGTTCTCAAACTTCTGGAATGGTATAGTATTTAGGGTTTTCTTATCGCCCTTATTGTGCAAATTATCGAACATGGCTCATCCTTAAAGTATGTTCTTTGGTCTATGATGGCTATGTTTAGTATGATTGTATTTCTGGATTCGATAATAGGAATGTGGTGATTCTAGTATCAAGGTTTCTCAAATTTTCGTGGAAGAAATTGATATTGGCAAGGTATAAATGGTAAGAACACAAGCTTAAATTATATAGCGCTTTTCTTTCCTCGTAAGTTTGATTGAAGTTAATGAGTTCAATCAGATATCTATTTCTCGAGCTAATACGGTTTAAAAGATCTTTGATTTGCATGCTAAAATAATTTTGAAAGATTGTATATTTGAGTTGTATCCTTAGCATGAAGAAAGAGTATATTGATATGTTATTATTCGACAATTTGAAATCAACTCGCTTGTTTTTATATGAGTGAACTGATTTGTTGAGATATGATTTGAGTTATGTATATTTAAACATGCCTCAACTAAGAGAATAAATTTTGTGTAATCACGAGTGTCATATACGGATAGTCGGAATAAAGAAATTATATTTTAGAAAGCATAATACAGAGATATGCTTATTAGATTATTCTAATCGGATGATGTTATTATAAGTTAAAGTTGTTCTGATTGGAAAAGTTATCATATTTGTGAAAGTTTGAATGGTCTTGGTATACTAACAAAGTTAAAGCAATTGAATGTATTATTAACCGAATCTCTAGTTTTGAGTTCAGTTGGAATTGAGTAATGAGTTTATGATTTTTTTCAGTGATGCACTAGTGAACGGATTAGAATGAGTTTTATTGCTAGAATATTAAGTGATGGTTCATGTTTTCATACGGTTAATGTCACATTAAAAATAACTATTGACTAGTGATTTAGAGATTGTTATTATTATGTCTGTATTGAAAAATTTAATGACATTGTTTGTTTAACGAGGATTTTCATGTGTTTCCTGGTTTCGAGAGTTTAATATATCTGATGGCATAGAAAAATTTGAGTTTAAGATAGTGGTTATGAATTAAGCTATTGAAAGATTGTGAGTGATTATCGATTGATCTTTGGGAAGCCAAGAGAAATGCTAGTGGGTTGTTTTCAAACGATTGATAGAATTAGCATAATAATTTCAATATGTATCGATTCTTTGTTTGACAGAATTCACTGAGTTCTATTAGGATTCAGATCGATGATAGAGTGTTTCTGAAATTATCATCTTGAAAAATATTATTTAGTGATGTTGGAAATTAAGAAAGATACTAAAACACTCTTCTGGTAAGATTTTCGAGGACGAAAATCCTAAAAGGGGGAAGAAATGTAACATCCCGAATTAAGGCCTAGTCGGAACAGTGGTTTTGGGACCACAAATTGACGTAATAAAATTTATTTTTATTATATTTTTATGGTCTTCGATTTCAAAGAAAGATTTCGTGAAAATTTCATTCGAAAATTTCGACGTTTGGGAACTCAATTTAGTCAAAAGGACTAAATTGTAAAAAGTGCAAAAGTTGAGTTCTACATGTTAGAGGTGTCCAATTGTTATGAAATTTTAAATTGGAGGTCCTTAAATGATAATTATACCATTTTTTAAGTTGGTGGACAAAAATGGACATGGATGGGTATGTTTCAAAAGATTTTTAAGGGTATTTTGGTAATTTAGTGAATTAAATGAATTTAAAACAAAATTTAAATGCCAAATATGTCCATCTTCTTCATTAGGACGAAATTACATGGGTTATCCATAGCTAGGGTTTGTTTCAAGCTTCCAAGCCCCATAGTAAGTGATTCCAAGCCCCGTTTTTAATGTTCTTTACGTTTTTGGAATCCCGATAACTTGGTTTTAACTTATTCTAGCAATAATTTAACCTAGGGTTCATATTTGGAAAAATACCCATAGGTGAAATGTGTTTATTTTGATATTTTATGATAGGACATAAAGGCTGAAATTATGTTAAACAACTTTTGCTAAGCGATTTTACGTGGAAACGAGTAAAACGACATAATCGGTAAAAATACCTAATGTTCATAAGTACATATTAGAGTGAGAATTTGATGTTGCTATAGAAGGGAAAAATGTTCAGCATGTTATAAAACAAAAGAATAAGTGATGAAATTTAATTTTCGAGCCTAAAGGCAAAATTGTAATTATGCAAAAGTTTAGGGGCAAAATTGTAATTTTGCCAAAGTTTGAGTTAGGGACTGTTTTGAGTAGTACATTAATTAAATAAGTGAAATGTGATGTTTTAGACCCCGAAAAATGAGATTTGGACCTAGAACTGAAGGAAAATCGTAAAATTGGGAAAGTTGGTAAAATGATCGTTTCGGCATTCGAGGTAAGTTCGTGTGTTAATAATAATGCAACACCATGCTTGAACTGTAATTCTCTATTGACATGACATAAATTGTATGATTTAATATGTTTAGGAGAAGTTGATGGATGGTATGTATGGTATGGAAAATGTGGTGTTTGTTGTGTCATGTGAAATTGAATAACAAATTAATGTTACAAGAATTGAATGTTAATTAATATTACATGGGTTGTATGAGTTGCTACACGGTTGTATCTGACGAGATTTTGACAAGAAAGTTTATATGTAAATAATGCATTTATTTTACTTGTACAATAATTATTTTGCTAGATATTATGGAAATCATTGGGTGATAACTAAAATATGAAAATGAATGGAATAGGAAATTCTCTATTGAACCTTCTGAAAACCGAGAGATACGGACAATATGTAGCTAGGTCACACAGTGATAAGGGACCTTCACTGTGCGCACAAGAAAGCTATTAGATGGAAAAAATTTGATATGTAGGTAGGCCACATGGATGATAAGGGACTTTCACCATGTGTGCAAGAAAACTACGGGATAATAATTTCATAGGTAACTAGGTCACATGTGTAATACTGTGTGTATACCATGTGTACAAGAAAGTTATGGGTTATGAGTAGCTAGGTCACATGAGTGGTTCCTAGTGTTGGATACCATGTAGACAAGAAAGCTACGAGATAGAATGGCTAGATCACATGGGTGATAAGGGAACTTCACCATGTGTACAAGAAAGCCGAATTATGTGTAGGTGGAGCTATGTGCTGAGACCACCGAGTATCGGGCATTTTCTGAAGGGGTTCAACGAGATAATTTACTAATGATGATTGGTGCGATCATGTTATGAATAAGTGCAAGTGTGAATGTGACCAATTGAGAAATGTGGCAAATGTACGTATGAATAATATGTTTGATATGTAATCAGAAATTGGAAAGGTTGGTATATGCAAGTGATGAACACAACTAAAGTGAAAAAGAGAGCAAAAATTTACAATAAAACTGTTTGGACAGCAGCAGTGACATGAGTTTGAAAAATCACTAAAAATGGTAGAGATTGAATTATAAGTTGTATGAGATATTGATTTAAATCTTATTGAATCTATTTTCATATAAAAGAAACATAGAAAACCATTTATTCGTATATTTTGATATATTTGAATTTCTGTGAGAATGGTTCAGAATGATTACGTGATCCCTTGTTCTGCCTTGGAAAAATCATTAAAAATTTTACAAAAATAATTGTGGGATATAATTTATATGCCTAAAATTCTGGATGAGTCTATTTTTAAATTAACTAAATAAGAAGGTCATATGAACTCTGTAGGAGGAGAAAATTGATTCGTAGTAAAGAGAGATCAGAATAGGTTGACAGTAAAATAGGGGAATCTTTAATGAATAAACTGTATTTATTGGATAAACCAAAAATTCTGAAAATTTTATGGTAAGAAGATATGTGAGTATAGTTTCATGAAAAATTAACGGATCTTAATTTGGAGTTCCGTAGCTCCAGATATAAATAATTTAGTGATTGTGACTCGAGTAGACATCTTGAGATGAACATGAATAAAAAGTGGAACTATGTTCAATTATGATTGTATTATCTTGAGAACATATTGTAAAGATTTATAAAAGCCTATTAATAAATCACTTATTATTTACATACCTACTTACTAAGCTTTTTAGCTTACTTCTCTTCATTTCCCATATCTTATAGGGTTGTATGCTAACTCGAGTTGGAGATCACCGGAGATGTAATCACACTATCAAGCTATCATCGTGGGGTAAAAGTGAATACAAACCTTTTAAGTTTATGGCATGTATAGGAGACTTAGTCATTTGTATATGTCATAATTGATTTGGCCTAAAATGTTGGCCTTTAATATTTAGCAGTTCATTTTGTATAATTTGAATGAAATTTTATGACTCAGTTTAATACGTTTTCAAGTGTATGTCTTTTGGTAATGCCTCGTACCTTATTACGGCGTTGAATATGGGTAAGGGTGTTACATGATATGTGTAAACAATTTGAAGAGGGCTTAAATGAAAATATCAAGCTGTTGATTGGAATCCTTGATTTGAGGGAATTTGTGGTGTTAGCCTATCGAGCACACAAAACTAAGGAATTAAGTAAAGAGAAGACACAAGCAGAAAAAGAAGCCCAGATTTCTGGTAAAAGATTTTTGGGTAAATCACAATCATCTACTTCAAAGAAATCAAAGAAGTATCATGATCGTTCTACCACCTTTACAGGATGTTCTGGGAAAGAGCGAGGCTCTCAACGCTCTAACCCGAGATCCTCGTCTCCATCTGTAACCAGTGTTGGAAGTGTCGGGAACCCCAAATCAAGGTGTAAACACTATAATAAATTTCATTTTGGGGAATGTCATTTGAGAAGTGGAGCCTGTTACCAATGTGGTTCTCTTGATCATTTCCTTAAAGATTGCCCAGAAAGGATTGAAAAAGATATTGATCAAACTTCAAAGCCGAGTAATCCCGCCTCGAGAGGCAAACCATCCCGACAATGTCAATGGTAGCCGAGGTACTATAAGGGATACAACAGTTAAATATGAGGCACAAACACTGGCAAGGACATATGCTATTCGTGCTAGAGAGGATGCTTCTACCCTAGACGTCATTACTGGTACATTTTCTATACTTGATACTGACATTACTGCTTTGATTGTTCCTAGTTCAACGTATTCATACATATGAACAAATTTAGTGTTTGTTAAAAAATTACCTGTTGAATTCATTGAATTTGTGGTTAAAGTTTCAAACCCCTTGGGCCAGCATGTTATGGTTGATAAAGTTTGTAAAAATTGTCCATTGATGGTAAAGGGTTATTGCTTTTCGGCTAATCTAATGTTTCCATTTGATGAATTTGATGTGATTTTGTGAATAGACTGGCTAACCCAACATGATATAGTGGTGAATTGTAAACAGAAATATGTTGTGTTGAAATGTAAGAATGGTGAGCAACTCTATGTTGAATCTGATAAATTGGTTGAGTTATCTAATGTGATTTCAGTAATATCAACACATAAATATGTCAGAAAAGGATATGATACTTATCTTGCATATGTGTTAGATACTAAAGTATCTGAGTCGAAGACTAATCAGTGCCGGTTGTTTTTGAATTTTCTAATGTATTTCCAGAGGAATTACCTAGTTTACCACTGGTTAGAGAAGTAGAGTTCTCTATAGATCTTGTTCGGGGATAACACCAATATCCATAGCACCCTATAGAATGACTCCTACTGAATTAAAAGATTTGAAAGCACAATTGCAAGAATTGATTGACAGAGGCTTTGCTTGGCCCAATTTTTCACCTTGGGGTGCTCCGGTTCTATTTGTAAAGAAGAAAGATGAATCATTGAGACTGTGAATTAATTACAGGCAGCTAAACAAAGTCACAATAAAGAACAAGTATCCACTTCCACAAATTGATGATCTATTTGACCAGTTGAAAGGTGCCACTGTATTTTCAAAGATTGATCTCCGTTCTGGCTATTATCAGCTACGGGTGAAAGAATCAGATGTTCTAAAGACAACTTTCAGAAATAGATACGGACACTATGAGTTTCTTGTAATGCCATTTGGTTTGACAAATGCACCTGTAGTATTTATGGATCTGATAAACATAATCTTTAAACCGTATTTAGACAGGTTTGTGGTGGTATTTATTAATGATAGTTTGGTATATTCTCGAGATTAAAATGAGCATGCTAAACATTTGAGAATAGTGTTGTAAACTCTGTGTGAGAAGCAATTGTATGCCAAATTTAGTAAATGTGAATTCTGGCTATGAGAAGTTGGTTTTCTCGGACATATAGTATCTACAGGAGGTATTCGGGTGGATCCTAATAAAATTTCATCCTTTGTTAATTAGAAGCCACCAAAGAACATATTTGAAGTAAGAAGTTTTCTAGGATTGGCTGGATATTATCGGATATTTGTTAAAGGATTTTCAATGATAGCTTCTCTAATGACGCGTTTGTTGTAGAAAGATGTGAAATTCGAGTGGTTTGATAAATGTCAACAGAGTTTTGATAGATTGAAAGCCTTATTAACAGAAGCACCTGTGTTAGTTCAGCCTGAATCGGGTAAAGAATTTACAATTTACAGTGATGCATTATTAAATGGTTTAGGTTGTGTATTGATGCAATAAGGTAAAGTAATAGCCTATGCTTCAAGACAGCTAAAACTACATGAAAGAAATTACCTGATACATGAACTTGAATTGGCAGCAATTGTGTTTGAATTGAAAATCTGGCGACATTACTTATTTGGTAAAAAATGTCACATATTCACTAATCATAAAAGTTTGAAGTATTTGATGTCACAGAAAGACCTGATTTGAGAGAGCGTAGGTGGCTTGAGTTATTGAAAGATTATGATCTAGTTATTGATTACCACCCAAGAAAAGCCAATGTGGTTGTAGATGCTCTAAGTAGAAAATTCCTATTTTCTTTGCAAGATTGAATACCAGATTGTCGTTATCTAATGATGGTTCAATCATAGTTGAGTTAAAAGCTAGACCAACATTTCTGCAATAGATTTGTGATGCTCAGAAGAGTGATAAGAAATTGCAAGCTAAGCGAGAACAGTGTGAATTGAATCTTGATTCAGAATTTCAAGTTGGGTTTGATGGTTGTTTGTTATTCATAAACAAGATATGTGTACCGAATGATTCAGAACTAATACAGAAGATTCTACATGAAGCTCATAATGGTAATATGACTATTTATCCTAGTAGTAATAAAATGTACAATGATCTGAAAAAGATGTATTGGTGGTTGGGAATGAAACAAGATATTTTGAATTGTAACTAAATGTTTAATATGTCAGCAAGTAAAAACTGAACATCAGGTACCTTCGGGATTATTACAGCCAGACGATTCCAGAATGGAAATGGGAAGGAATCACCATGGACTTTGTATCGAGATTACCCCTATCTCCAAAGAAGAAAGATGTCATATGGATAATTTTGATTGATTAACAAAATCTACAAACTTTATTCCGGTACGTATAGATTTTTCCTTGGATAGATTTGTAACAGCCCGATTTTGAGCCTAGTCGAGACAGTGGTTTTGGGACCACAAATTTGACATAGAAACATTCATTCTTGTTATATTTTTATGGTCTACAATTTCACGGAATAATTTTGTGAAAATTTCGTTTGAAAATTTTGACGTTTGGGCACTCAATTTAGTTAAAAGGACTAAATGGTAATGTAACACCCTAAACCCGACCCATACGTCATGACCGGGTCTGGTATGCTACGGGTTGAATGTTTAAAACTTTGCTTGAAGGGTTTTGAAGAATCTCAATTTATTTTAACCGATTAATCATTTATTGTGATATTCTGAAGAAACTTTAACATTTGCGTTGGACACATTTGGAAAACCCATTTGGTTTCACTTTATAATTAAGACTTTGGAAATATAGGTTTGTAAGACGTATAGAATAAATAAAGGAAAAAAATGTAAAATGATAACCTAAGTTACGGGGGCCTTATTACAAAAATAATCCCAAATTTAAACTTAAAGAAAAAAACGGAAATAGTCTATAAAGATAAAAAAACTTGATGGCCCCTCGAGTCCGCCTCGGCTCCCATGTCCACGATCTACTGCTCATCTGGAAAGTTGGGAAAAAAATAAAAGGATAAGTCACCAAGACTCAGTGCGCACATCTTGAAAACAATAAACGCCTTGGGCCCTCAAACACATTATGGGCCTAGGCCCATTCACAGTGGCACAAAATATATATTACATGCAACATGGCCCATCCCAAACCTAAAAGTCCATCCTCTACACACCCCCGTACCAACCATCACACCGTGGGGATTTCTACAATCAACCCTCCATCCGCTACACACCATATCGACAGCTGTGCTGTCTGTCATAAAAATCGATCACTATGTGACCTATGTGGCAAAGCCATCTATCGCTATGCGACCTTAATAATATATATCGACAGCTGCGCTACCTGTCATAAAGACCGATCACTATGTAACCTATGTGGCAAAGACATCGATCACCTCGCGACCTACTCCCCTTCATCATATCAATCCTATCCCATGCATACATACATGCAAGAATCAGAACATTAAACTATCTAAACAGATCACATACTTTCACATACTTCGATACACATAGAGAAGTTTCTATGATTACGTACCTGGCATCCCTTGCCTACCCTTTTTGGGTATTACGACTGTTCATACAGCCTATATTTCCATCTTTTAGCCCATAACATATACATAGTACAATTTAACTAGTGTGATAGAGATCTACACACTTGATTACCGACAGGACAGTACTTTCTATGTCGACACTATTAGAAGTCGATATGACTGCTAACTGCCTAAGGTTTTCCTCCGAAGTCGGTCCACAACCTGGCGGCCAATCTCAAACCACTTACACCACGCATTTTTTGAACTTTAGGGCTGAAACTATAGATCCAACCGCTTCCTTTGATTTGCGGACATTCGAGTCCATGAGTGATCTTTGGTCAGAAGATACTATGATGATTGCTTAACGCAACATTAGGTTAAGGCATGAATAATGAAAAAGAACCCGATTAAACAACATAGGAAGAATTGAACCCTCACCTTGAAATCCTGAAAAGAGATTGAGACTCTGAGACTAGCATTTCTGGCTTTTAAATCTAGGTGATCTTCCTAAACGCCCAACACGAAATTATACAAAACCATTAAACCATTAGCTTTTCAGCTTTGTCTTCTAAAAATTGAAAGAGAAAGTGAGGAGATAGGAAAATCGGCACTCACCTTAACACAAAGAATTCGACTACCCCTTAAAGATTCCGACTTTTGAGAAGATCAGAAGAAAAGATGATAGGAAGAAGTATATGTAGATTCGGCTTTAGTGAAGAGATCGGCAAAAGGGAATAAGAAGTATTCAACTATGGGGATGAGAAGAGAGTTCAGAGTTTCAGCTTTTGAAAGAAAAGATGTTGAGAACAATTGGGAGGTCTCGGCTTTTGAAAGAAAAAAGAAAAAGAAAAGAGAACAGAATAATGGACTTTCGACTTTTGCATAAAAGTGAGGATGAGAGAATGGAAAAAGAAAATGGGGACCAAATACCGGAATTGCAGAGATATCCCCTCTATTTAAAGAGAATTTCGGCACCCCCTTAGAGTTGGAAATTCGGCCACCACTGTGCTTAGCAGATAACTCCTAAATGTCCTCCGTTATCTTTATCCGATCATTCCTTCAAAAGAGGCCTAGATAGCACCACCTCTTCCTCTATTTTATCAGCACATTATCCACATGTAATTATCCTCCTATTTTCAAGCCCCTATGCTATCCCACTCTATCCATTTAAAAGCCAAAAATTAGCTAAAATTGTATTAAAAGAATTGAGCTTAAAGTGACTCGAACTTGGGCCCTCTTCATCTGCTAATGACGCCACCCCATGGTTCCATGTAGCGCCACTTAACCTTGGGCCACAAGCCCATTTTGGTACTTTAAACGCTGATAACATTTTTAAAGTCCTAACTGAACTGGCTTTCCACTAGAGTGTCCAATAACTAATTCTGCTAAGGCCTTAGCCCAACCTCAAGCCCAATCTGGACCCCTAACACTCTAATTAACACATTACACATAACCACACATTAAACGCATAGGCCCATTAATTCAGGATGTTACAGTTCTACCCCTTAAAGAAATTTCAGCCTCAAAATTACCTGATCAGAATAGATGGGGGTACTGCTGCCG
Organism: Gossypium rotundifolium; assembly: GCA_025506655.1. NCBI lineage: Eukaryota > Viridiplantae > Streptophyta > Magnoliopsida > Malvales > Malvaceae > Gossypium > Gossypium rotundifolium. The sequence goes on from CP106726.1 coordinate 38,723,020, forward strand.
CATCGTCTCTTCTGGTTCCCATGTAGCCTCCTCAGAACTGTGATTTTGCCATAAAACCTTAACCAACGGAACTGTCTTCCTTCGCAACACTTTGACATCACGATCCAAGATTTCCACCAGTTCCTCTTCAAAGGATAGGTCAGGTCTCACCTCGATTTCTTCCACAGGCACCACATGAGACGGATCCGAATGGTATCGTCTTAACATAGAGATGTGGAATACATTGTGAATCTGGCTTAGCTCAGAAGGTAGCTCTAGCTGATAGGCTACCTACCCTACTCGTTTCAACACTCGATAAGGCCCGATAAATCAGGGACTTAATTTACCCTTCCATCCAAACCTCAATACTTTCTTCCATGGCGACACCTTCAAGAACACCTTGTCACCCACTGCAAACTCTATGTTCTTACGCTTCAAGTCCCAATAGGACTTTTGTCAATCCGAAGCTTCCTTTAGTCGAGCTTAAATTAACTCAACCTTCTCCTCTGTCTCGGTAACCAACTCCGGACCCAAAATTTGACATTCCCTAATTCCGCCCAATGTAAGAGTACGACACTTCGCCTGCATAATGCTTCATAGGCGCCATCCGAATACTAGATCGGTAGTCGTTGTTGTATGAAAACTCTGCCAACGGTAAAAACTCTTCCCAACTACCTCTGAAATCAATGACACATCCCTCAACATGTCCTCCAAGATCTCGAATTACCCGCCGATCGTTTATCTGCTCGAGGATGAAACGTCAGATCAAATCTAACTTCGTGCCCAATGTTTGATGCAAAGCCTTCCAAAATCGTGACGTGAACCTCGGGTCCCTGTCTGATATGATTGATACTGGTACCCCATGCAATCTCACTACCTCCGCTATATACAGCTTAGCCAATTTCTGCAAAGAGTAATCGACCCGTACTAGTATAAAATGAGTAGACTTCATCAAGCGATCAACAATTACCCAGACTGAGTCTTTCTTAGTAGGCGTGAGGGGTAGCCCACTAACAAAGTCCATTGTGATCCTTTCCCACTTCCATTGTGGAATCTTCATCGGTCGCAACAACCCCGATGGTAATCGATTTTTCGCCTTTACCTCATCGATGTGTCAAACACTTACTCACCAACTTAGTTACCTCAAGCTTCAAGCCCGGCCACTAGAATTGATCCCGCAAATCCCGATACATCTTACTCCCTCCGAGGTGCATAGCATATGAACTTCCATGCGCTTTTTGCAAAATCCTATGCCTCAATCCCGGATCCTTTGGCATGCAAACTATCCCTTGAAAACATAACAGTCCTTCCTCATTCATACTGAAGTCCGTCGATCCATCACTTGATCCTACATGAAACTTCTCCTTTAGCCACTCATCGGTCTGCTGCTTCTCCTCAACCTGATTGACCCAAGAGGGTTTCACTTGAAGTTTAGCCAACAAACTCCCATCATCGTACAAACTAAAGTGAGCAAACATTGCCCTCAAATCAGAGATTACTTTACAACTTAAGGCATCCGCCACCACATTAGCTTTACCCGGATGATACTCAATCGAGCAATCATAATCCTTTAACAACTCGATCCACCTCCTCTGCCTTAGATTCAACTCCTTCTGGGTCAAAAGGTATTTTAGGCTCTTATGATCGATATAAATAACAGATTTCTCCCCGTATAGATAATGTCTCTAAATCTTTAGAGCAAAAACCACCGCCGCCAACTCCAAGTCATGGGTGGGATAATTTGCTTCGTGTAGTCTTAATTGTCGAGATGCATACGCATGAACCTTTCCATCTTGCATCAACACGCATCCTAGTCCCGTGTGTGACGCATCACAGTAAATTACGAATTCCTTCCTAGCTCCGGCTGGATCAATACTGGAGCCTCCGTTAAAATCTTTTTTAACTTCTCGAAACTCTCTTGCTGCTTACTAGACCAAATAAACAGAACTCCTTTCCGTAATAACTTAGCCAATGGTGCCGCGATTAAATAAAATCCTTCAACAAACCTTCGATAGTACCCCGCCCGACCAAGAAAACTCTGAATTTCTGCCACAGACCTAGGCGGCTTCCAATCCAATACCGTTTCAATTTTTCGAGGGTCAACCCTAATCCCCTCTGCCGACACAATGTGGCCTAAAAACGTAACTTCACTTAGCCAAAATTTGCAACTGCTTCTCCCTCAGAATCTGCAAAACCACTCGCAGATGTGAATTATGCTCCTCTTTCGATCTTGAGTAAACCCGGATATCATCTATAAATACCACGAAAAATTGATCCAAGTAGGGTTGGAACACTAGGTTCATCAAATCCATAAACGCCGCTGGTGCGTTAGTCAACCCAAATGACATTACCAAAAATTCGTAATGGCCATAACGGGTCCTGAAAGCTGTCTTATGAATATCCGATTCTTTGACCCTAAGCTGATGGTATCTTGTTCTCAAATCTATCTTTGAGAACACTGACACCCCTCTCAGTTAATCGAACAAGTCATCAATCCTTGGCAACGGATACTTGTTCTTGATAGTCAACTTGTTCAGCTGACGGTAGTCAATACACATACGCATTGATCCATTCTTTTTCTTAACAAACAACACCGGTGCTCTCCAAGGTGACACACTTGGTCGAATAAATCCTTTATCTAACAACTCTTGTATTTGTGCTTTCAACTCTACCAGCTCCTTTGGCGCTATCCTATATGAAGCGATAGACACTGGTGCTGTATTTTCGGAAGAAGATCGATACCAAACTCCACTTCACGATCCGGAGGTAATCTTGAAAGCTCTTCTGGAAAACATCAGGAAATTCCTTCACCGTCCTAATGTTCTCAACAGTTAGGTCCTTGGCTTCCAGAGCCCGAAAAAACATTAAAACTACCTCTCATCCTTTTCTCACCATCCTTTCTGCTCTTAGGGCAGTCACTAGATTCGATAAACAGTTCCCCCTTTCTCCTATCACCAACACTTCACCACCCTTGGGGGTTCTTAACACCATACGCTTGGCTGCACAATCTAAATTAGCTTGGTACTTCACCAGCCAATCCATGTCCAATATTAAGTCAAACTCCCCGAACGGTAATTCCATCAGATCCGTCCAAAAAACTATTCCCTGAACTTTTAGGGATACCTCCTGATAGAGTTTATCTATTATCACGGATTGTCCTAATGGGCTAATTACAGTCATCGCCCTAGGGGTAATCTCAAAATCTAAACTTAAAGTTCGAGACGTAGCAATCCTGCTTCTACCTCGGCCACGTACACCACGTCCTCTAGTGCTCATTCTACCGATTCACATTTATTTGATTAGGAATTTATGAATTATTAATTTCTTCCACTAATTAATAACAAACAATCTTATGGAAAGTAGTTTTAATGGTAGTTCTTTCGAATTCGAACTCTATTTACAAGGTTCAATTCTCAGGTCTGTATTTCCTAGCTTTAGAATCCACATACATTCCACCATCACACATCAACATACAAGTAGCATCCATGAACTCACATTCACCACGTAAGGGTATTTTTGTCATTTCACTACCTAGGGGTATTTTCGTAATTCTACCTTACAGGGGATATTTTGTAATTTTCCAAAATAGGGTTTCTTGGTGATTTTAGAAAATAGGGGTATTTTGGTAATTTTGTAATCTGGGGATTTTTTGATAATTTTACAAATTTTGGTGATTTTTTATAAATCCAGGGTATTTTTAAGAAGTTTTCACAAATCAAGGGTATTTCAAAAATTTACAAAACTAGGGATAATTTTACAAAAATAGGGTGGCTGGTCCTTTCGGGTTTTAGTTATAAACTTTGGCCCGTCAACAAGCCCTCTCGGTTAGAGTGAACAAACACTACGCACCAGGTAGGATTTCAGCGAAGAGGAGGTGAGCCGCTAGGGCCGCTTAAATACCAAGCTCTCCCTGGATCCAATCCTAGACATGCGTATGCCTGCTACCACACCCTAACCCTGTGACTTGTTCACAGACATGTTTAATTAAAAATCAAGTCTTATAAGATTTAAGAGTTGTTCAAAACTAGGCCTAAGGTTCATAAATTCTAGTATACTTATCTACATCCCATAAAGCCCATCAAGCCCAACATGCATATCACATAGTGAGTTTAGAATACTTACCTGCGTGGATCAGGTGTCGGTAGACACGAAGGCCATATCTCAACTGAACTTTTCTTAACTTACATCACTTTTATAAATCATTACTGGACCTATTTCATAGCCCGAGTTTTAAACTGGGCTCTGATACCAAAATGTAACACCCCAAACTCGGCCCATACGTCATGACTGGATCTGGTATGCTACGGGTTGAATGTTGAAAACTTTACTTGAAGGGTTTTGAAGAATCTCAGTTTATTTTAATTGATTAATCATTTATTGTGATATTTTGAAGAAACTTTAACATTTGCGTTGGACACATTTGGAAAACCCATTTGGTTTCACTTTATAATTAAGACTTTGGAAATATAGGTTTGTAAGACGATAGAATAAATAAAGAAAAAATGTAAAACGATAACCTAAGTTATGGGGCCTTATTACAAAAATAATCCCAAATTTAAACTTAAAGAAAAAAAAAAATAGTCTATAAAGATAAAAAAACTTGATGGCCCTTCGAGTCCGCCTCGGCTCCATGTCCACGATCTACTGCTCATCTGGAAAGTTGGGAAAAAATAAAAGGGTGAGTCTCCAAGACTCAGTGTGCACATCCCAAAAACACATAAACGCATTGGGCCCACAAACAGATTATGGGCCTAGGCCCATTCACAATGGCACAGAATATATATTACATGCAACATAGCCCATCCCAAACCTAAAAGTCCATCCTCTACACACCCCCGTACCAACCATCACACCGTGGGGATTTCTACAATCAACCCTCCATCCGCTACACACCATATCGATAGCTGTGCTGTCTATCATAAAGATCGATCACTATGTGACCTATGTGGCAAAGCCACCGATTGCTATGCGACCTTAATAATATATATATCAATAGCTGCGCTGCCTGTCATAAAGGCCGATCACTATGTAACCTATGTGGCAAAGCCACCGATCGCCTCGCGACCTGCTCCCCTTCATCATATCAATCCCATCCCATGCATACATACATGCAAGAATCAAAACATTAAACTATCTAAACAGATCACATACTTTCACATACTTCGATACACATAGAGAAGTTTCCATGATTACGTACCTGGCATCCTTTGCCTACCCTTTTCGGGTAACACGACTATTCATGCAGCCTCAATTTCTGGCTTTTAGCCCATAACATATACATAGTACATTTTAACTAGTGTGATAGAGATCTACACACCTGATTACCAATAGGGCAGTACTTTCTATGTCGACACTATCAGAAGTCGATACGACTGCTAATTGCCTAAGGTTTTGCTCAAGCCGATCTACATCCCGGCAAACCAATCCCGAATCACGACACCGCTGCGTTTCTTAAACTTTGAAATGAAACTACATATCCAACCCTTCCTTTGATTTGCTAAAATTGAGTCCATGAGTGATCTTTGGTCAGAAGATACTATGATGATTGCTTAAAGCAACATTAGGTTAAGGCACGAATAATGAAAAAGAACCCGATTAAACAACATAGGAAGAATTAAACCCTTACCTTGAAATCTCGAAAAGAGATTGAGACTCTGAGACTAGCATTTTTAGCTTTTAAATCTAGGCGATCTTCCTAAATGCCCAACACGAAATTATACAAAACCATTAAACCATTAGCTTTTCGCTTTGTCTTCCAAAATTGAAAGAGAAAGTGAAGAGATAGGAAAATCGACACTCACCTTAACACAAAGAATCCGACTACCCCTTAGAGATTCCAGCTTTTGAGAAGATCAGAAGAAAAGATGATAGGAAGAAGTCTATGTAGATTCGACTTTAGTGAAGAAATCGGCAAAAGGGAATAGGAAGTATTCAGCTATGGGGATGAGAAGAGAGTTTAGAGTTTCGGCTTTGGCAATAAAAGATATTGAGAACAATTGGGAGGTTTCAGCTTTTGAAAGAAAAAAGAAAAAGAAAAGAGAACAGAATAATAGACTTTCGGCTTTTGCATAAAAGTGAGAATGAGAGAATAGAAAAAAAAATAGGGACCAAATACCGGAATTGAAGAGATATCCCCTCTATTTAAAGAAAATTTTGGCACCCCCAAGAGTTGGAAATTTGGCCACCACTGTGTTTAACAAATAACTCCTAAACTTCCTCCCTTATCTTTTTCTGATCACTCCTTCAAAAGAGCCCTAGATAGCACCACCTCTTCCTCCCTTTATCAGCACATTATCCACATGTTATTATCCTCCTATTTTCAAGCCCCTATGCCGTCCTACTCTATCCATTTAAAAGCCAGAAATTAGCTAAAATTGTATTAAAAGAATTGAGCTTAAAGTGACTCAAACTTGGGCCCTCTTTATCTACTAATGACGCCACCCCATGGTTCCATGTAGCGCCACTTAACCTTGGGCCACAAGCCCATTTTGGTACTTTAAACGCTGATAACATTTTTAAAGTCCTAATTGAACTGGCTTTCCACTAGAGTGTCCAATAACTAATTCTGCTAAGGCCTTAGCCCAACCTCGAGTCCAATCTAGACTCTTAACACTCTAATTAACACATTACACATAACCTCACATTAAACGTATAGGCCCATTAATTCAGGATGTTACAGGTAAAAAGTGTAAAAGTTGAGTTCTACATGCTAGAAGTGTTTAATTGCTATGAAATTTTAAATTGAAGGTCCTTAGATGGTATTTAGACCATTTGTTAAGTTAGTGGACAAAAATGGACATGGTGAGATAAAATTTCAATGTTTTAAGTGAAGGGCATTTTGGTCATTTGGTAATTAAATGAATTAAAAACCAAAAATCAAGCCAGAATTTTAGTCCATCTTCTTCGCTTGTGCCAAAAATTAGAAGAGAAGCCATAGTTAGGGTTTGACCACTTTCAAGCTCGATTGTAAGTCTGTTCTTGTCCCGTTTTTAATGCTCTTTACATTTTGAAGTTGTTTTCACTCGATCTATCTATTTTTACCATTAATTTGAGAGATGATTGAGGTCTAGGGTTTGAACCATGTTAGGCATGTGTGTATTTTGATGTTTAATGGTAGATTATGCATGTTTAATGTTAGATAAACAAGTTTTGCTAGGTGATTTTTGATAAAAATGTCAAAAGGACCTATTTGTAAAAAGATTTCAAAATACGTGTAAAAGTGTGATTTAATGGAAAATGTGGGATGCTATAAGCATGAAATTGGTTTAGCTAGGCTTGAGTCTTGAAGAAATCAAATAGATTTCATTTTACGAGCCTAGGGACTAATTTGTAAAAATGTGAATTTTAAGGGCAAAAAGGTAATTTTCCATAATGTGAGGCTTGGACCGATTTGAGTAATGTAGATACTAAATAACCTAAATTTTCTATTATAGATCAAAAAAATGAAGTTTAGACCTTGACCAGGGAAAGAATAAGGTGTTTGACGATTAAACCCTTTTCTACTATTTTGTACCAGGGTAAGTTCATGTGTAAATAAAAGCAATGTTATATTTGTATTTTTATGTGTTTTGTTATGCATGAATTTTATGAATGACAAAGTGGATACGTTCAATGACGAATTGACAAGTGAGAAATCTCGTTTGAACCTTAGGAATAGATTAGGATACGAGTGACATGTCACTAGGAAACCATGTGATATATGTGATTTATGTGATCCGGGTGCTGGTCTCATACGTCTACCAGTGGCTGGGTAGTTTGGCATGTGTTACGGATACCTGACAGCTTCTGTGAGCAGCACTGCGTAGTTAAGTCTTGACTGATAACTTGTGTGAGCAGGTTCGTGATTAGCTCGAGAGCGGGCCCTTATGTGTTATGAGATATGAGGTAGCATTGGCTACGTATGTGGCACTTATGTGCAAGACTTTCCATGTATCTGATTAGTATTCTTAGTGTTCAACGGGTATGTCAAAGATGAGAAAGAGTATGATATGTTACGAGTTGGTACAGGTACAAGTATGTACGAAAAAATCATAAGAATGAGCTCGGTATGTGATGAACACTTGGCAATATTAAGAATGAGTAAGTTATGCTTGTGAACCTATGATGACAAATATGTAACTTGTGTTATACTAAGTGTATGATATTCATATTAAATGTTGTTTAATGTTGCTTATTATTTACATGTGAACTTACTAAGCTATAAAGCTGACTCCCTTCCTTTCCTTTATCTTATAGTGCAACCAAGCTAGCTCGGGATTGTAGATTTGTTGGAGATCCATACACACTATCTACAACAACTATTTTGGCACCAATGAATTCAAGTATTTTGAGCTATGGAGTGTATAGGAACTTGGTCTTTTTGTTATGTGTCATAGCTAATTTGGCCAAAAGTGTTGGCTTATGTTAGTTGATAATTTATTTTGTAAATGGCCATTGAAATTGGCTAATATTGGTTATGTGTATATGCATATGATGATGACTTTCATGGATGTGGTCTTTGCATGGTTTGAGATGATAAGTTTGAGATGTTGTATGTGATAGGAAATAGCATGTGAAAGATATTGATATCTTGTTTGTGGTTAAATTGGTTGTATGAATATGCTTGGATTGGTGCTATGTTTTGTTGTGTAGGTTGGTGCATGGAAGTGGCAAAAAGGCTTGGTAAATAGTCTTATATTTGTCCACACGGGTAGGCACACACAGGCAGTGTTCAGGCTAGCGACACACCTGGCCCCGATCCCACGAGCATGTGTTTTGGCCGTGTGTCCCCTGCACCTTAATTGTTGCAAAACAAAATGCTCAGTAATGAGCACACGGGCAGAGACACAGACGTGTGTCTCGGACATATGGATGGCACAGCCCCACACACGGGTGTGTACCCTGGTCGTGTGAAGTCTGCACCTATTTAATGAAAAATTATAAAAATTTAATCGATCACACAGCCTAAGCACACGAGCATGTGACTTAGTAGTGTGACCTTAATTTGACGATGAAATCATAAACAGAATGCCCCTAATTTGAACATGGCCTGAAGCACGGGCGTGTCTTAGGGTCACACAGGCATGTGACCCCTTTTTCATAAAAAATTTTCTAAGTACTCCAAAAGTTTCCAAAGTTCTCAGTTTAGTCCCAAACCACTTTCGATGCATGTTTTGGGCGTTGTAGGCTTGTTTTAGGGACAATATGAATGTTTTTGAAAAGTTTTAAATTTGATTAGAATTTCATGTCTCGATTTTGAATGTTTGCTTACGAATAAGTCTGGTAATGCCTCTTACCCTATCCTGACATCGGATACGGGTAAGGGGTGTTACAATATTGGCAGAATTATATGTTTCTGAAATTGTTAGATTGCATGGAGTACCAGTCTCCATTATTTTAGACAGAGATCCCCGATTTACGTCTCGATTTTGGAATAAGCTACAAGAAGCTCTGGGTACTCAATTATATTTTAGTACCGCATTCTATCCTCAAACTAATGGACATTTGAACATGTTACACAAATTTTAGGAGATATGCTTCGGTGTTGTGTGCTTGAATTTGAAGGTAACTAGGAAAAGTATATGCCTCTAGTTAAATTTACCTATAATAATAGCTATCAGTCCAGCATTAAAATGGCACCGTATGAAGCTTTGTATGGCCCAAAATGTAGAAATCCATTATATTGGATAGAGCTCAATGAGAAAAAGATACATGGAGTTGATTTTGTCCGTGAAACTGATGAAAAGGTGAAGGTGATTCAGGATAGTTTGAAAGCAGCTTTTGATCGTCAAAAGTCTTATGCTGATATTAAAAGAAAAGAGATAGAATTTCAAGTTGGTGACAAGGTATTCTTAAAAGTATCACCATGGAAGAAGTTCTTCGGTTTGGCCGTAAAGGAAAACTGAGTCCATGGTTTATCGGGCCATATAAAATCACAGAAAGAATCAGACTTGTTGCGTATCGGTTAGGATTACCACTAGAACTTGATCGAATTCCTAATGTTTTTCATGTGTCTATGTTACGATGATATCGGTCAAATCCTTCACATGTTCTTTCTCCGACAGAAGTTGAGATTCAATCTTATATGACTTACAGAGAGAAACCGATCAAAATCTTGGCGCGTGAAACAAAAGAATTGAGAAACAAAAGGGTGGCTTTAGTGAAAGTTCTCCGCAACAACATGGTATAAAAGAAGCTACCTGGGAACCAGAGGATACTATGAGAAAGCAATATCCAAATCTCTTTACTGGTAAGATTTTAGAGTATGTAAATTCTTAAGGGGGAGAGTTGTAATAACACATTTTCAGTGAAATCGGAATAGTGGTTTCGAGACCACAAATCCAACCCGAAAAGAAAATTTATTTTAATATTTTTGAATGATTTGCATTGTGATAGAAATGTCATATGAAAATTCTGATAAGAAAATTTTATCGATTATATGTTTAATTAGGGAAAGGACCAAATTGCATAAAATGCAAAAGTTTAATTCTACTAGCTAGAAGGATTGAATAGATATGAAATTCAAAATTTGAGGTCCTTAAATTGTAATTAGACCATTAAAGAAAAGGTAGTAAATATTTTTGTGATTCACCATGGAAAAATTAGAAAAGGCTAAAGACTAAATTGGAAATCAAAATAATTAAAGATGAAAAATAATTAAAAGAAATATCATCTTATTTTATTATCATCTTCATCCCCAAATTTCATGAAAACCATAGGAAAGAGAGAAGAAACTAATCAAGCTTAATTGGGTAAGTATTCTTGTCTCGCTTTTTAGTAATTTTATATTTTGATATTAGAATAGTTTAATCTATCTATTTTGGGGATTAATTTAAAAGTTATCAAAGTAACAAATTTTTGCCATGGATGAATATGTTGAAAATTTAAAATTTATGGTAGAAAATGAATGGTTGTTGATAGATAAACAACTTTTACAAAGAGAATTTTGATGAAATTATGATTTAGGGACTAAATTGAAAAGTGGTAAAACCCATGAATTTTTTTTGATTTTTGTGAAATTCAAGGGTTGTTATTGTAATATGTAAAATTTGGTTAGGCTTGGAATAAGGATTAAATTGCATGAATTTCATTTTCTGAGCTTAGGGACGAAATTGGAATTTGTGGAAAGTTTATGGGCAAAATGGTAATTTTTCCTAGGGTGTAAATTGAATTCAATTGAATATGAAATGGAATTGATGATTAAATTCATTTATATAGATCCGGACAACTCAAATTTGAAGCTAGATCAAGGAAAAGAAAAAGTTTCAGATTAGTAGAATTTCTTGTACGGACGATTATTAAGGTAAGTTTGTGTAACCCAATGGTGTATATTATATGCTTGTATTGAATGTGTTATGTGATTGTATGAATTATAAATGCTTAAAGTATGAAATAAATTATATGCCCAATATAGCTTGAATAAATGTTAAGTTCCGTTTGAATAATGAAATTCGAAGGATATATGTAATTTCCCAATTTGAATGTGATCCTGCATATGTTGTAGACAGGATTTAGCTCAGACGAGTAATCCTAATAAAGCCTTCTCAAGCATCCTGTTAAATAGTTCTTGCAAGCATCTTGAAGTGATTTTTCATGTGTTGCACACTACCACAGCTCTGTGCAAATGTCTTATTACATGACTTGATCGGTTGTGATCCAGTTTATAATGCGGACACAAACGCAGCTCTACATGAGTGTCTTAATATAAGCTCTTATGGGCTTCCTGACATGGTTCGTTTGAACTCCCTGTTACCTTATCCGGTGCTCCCTGATATTAACTCTTTGGAGTTATCTGTTAAGCTCTATAATCTCCCAAAGTAAAACTCTTATGAGTTTCTTGATTAGCCTGGATAAGTGTCCTGTTACATAACTCATCTGAGCATCCTGATAAGTGGCTTGAGAATGTGCTCCCTGATTAAGTTCCCTAATGGGTACCCTAGATATGAGTTGACGGTTTACGATTTTGTACACCTTGTGTATACTACCTGAGTATCTATCGAAATTTCAATGATTCAAAGGAAAAACTCCTAAAATAAGAAATTATGAGATTAAATGAATTATATATCGAATGCTCTTGAAATACTTGAAAGTTTGTAACATGGTGAGCTCATCTATTGCTTATTTGATGTAAATGTGAATTATGTGACTAACATACTTGTTTGAGTGTATGTGATTAGGCAAACTTGTTAATTTGTTGGAAATCATGTTATTGTATGCTTATTATAATGAATGTAAATGGTAAGTTTAATTCTTGTTATACGAACTTACTAAGCATTAAATGCTTATTAGGTTTTATTTTCTTTATTTTATAATGCTCAAAAGCTCGTAAAGGTTGGAGATCAGTCGGATCAACATACACTATCCTCTAGCTTGCTTTGGTATAAATAGTAAACTCATTTTGGTATAATGGCATGTATAAGCTAACTTGGCCATTGATGGCATGTAAATAGTTGTATGTAATCTAGCCGTTGGAATGGCTAGAGTGATATATTTTGGGCATGTTTATATAAAGGTTATAATATAATTAATATGTTTGGAAATGGTTAAATAGTAGATGGTTTATATCTAATGTAGGGTAAATTTTGAATTAGTAAAATTGACTAAACATGTATGCTTACAAAGCGTAAAAACGATTGCATGAAAAGATATATCATTTAGAAGTTAGAATTGGCTTGATTATAATGCTTGTATTGGTTGGTATATGTTTGCAATTGATGATGTAGGTTGTCGGCAAATTTGGATGAGAAATAAAGCTAGGAAATGGATTTATTTTGTCCACACGAGTAGACACACGGGCGTGTGTCTTGACTGTGTGTGACACACGGCCTGGCACATGGGCATGTGGTTTGGCCGTGTGTCCCCTGCATCTTAAATTTGAGAAATAGAATGCTCAGAATTTGGCACACGGCAGAGACACAGGTGTGTGTCTCGGTGTGTGTGAAATATGGCCTAGAACACGGGCATGTGTCTTGGCCGTGTTAAACCTGAACCTAATTTGTGAAAATTAAATTGACCACATGGCCTAGCACACGGGCGTGTGGCAGGCAGTGTGGCACAAGTCAGAGAGTTACACAGAGTCGGACATGGCATGTAACACTGGCGTGTCCCTTGACCACATGAGTGTGTGTGCCCTGCATCTAGGAAAAAATTTAAAATTTCACAAAAAATTCTCTGGGTTCCGATTTAGTCCCGACTCGATTCCAATGCCTTTATTGGGCCTCAAGGGTCCAATCAAGGGACAATATGACTAGTTTCGGAAATGAATAGTAATTAACATGAATTATCTGTAATAGGTCTGTAAACTCTGGTAATACTCTGTAACCGTATTTCGGCAACAGATATGGGTTAGGGGTGTTACACCTAAACTTATGCATAATTGGACATATTTCATACAAACACATCTAGTTGATATCCATCTCAAATATACCATACTTGACCACATTACAACAACTTCATCACATACCAAATTGACTATTGAAAACATGCATCAACTTAAGTATATTATCAAACATCAACAAGATGCCATAAGTACCAAAAGTGTACCAACCATAATAGCACATATACATGCCAAAATCAACCATTAGCATTCAAAACAAACTTTAAACATAAATCCACCATACATACCATTATAACCTTGGACAAAACATAAAAAACTACCGATATTTTCACTGGATAGTGTGATATGTCTTCGATTAGCTTCCAAACTGATCGAGCTTCCAATAATCCATAAAATATAGGAAATGGAACTATGTAAGCATATAACACTTAGTAAGTTCATAAAACATGAACATAACTTACCATTTCATTGTATAACATTAAAATTAAGCATGATATACTCCAACAACAAGCTTGGCACAAGCTTGGCATAAGCTTAAGCATCAACAACAACATATGTTAATGCTCTAACACATAACTCAATTAAACTATCACATGGTAAGATAGATTTACATGAACATAGTACCATTGAATTCATACTTTCCATAAGCATAAATATACATTCTTTGAACATTATCATTTCATACCTTTCCAAAGGTTCATAACATAGTCGATTGGAACACTTATCGTTCCTTCCCTTCACATGCCCGTTGAACCACTTAGAATAATATGAAACACAGGAAAGCTCACACAAAGTGTGCTAAACATATGGTCTAAATGATTCCTTTTCCTTTTCCTTTACATCGTTGCTCACTTAAGCCATAAAATGGGTCTGCTCACACAAGCTGACGGTCGAAATGTAAGCTACACGATGCCACTCACACAAGTTGACGAGCATCTACAACAAATGTAGGACCTCAACCATCGGTAGGACATTCAAGACTAACACCCGAAACATGGTAACCCTAATGACATGTCATTTGTACTTTATATATTCCTAAGGTTCAAACGAGGCTCAAAAATTGTCGAAACGTCGTTGGATTCTCATCATTTCTTTACATGATATATTGTAACAGCCCATTTTTAGTCAAATCGGAATAGTGGTTTTGGGACCACAAATTTGAGGTCAAAATATTTATTTTATTATTATTTTAATGTTTACTGCATGATTGAGTGTATGAGTGAAAATTTCGTTAAGAAATTTTATCGTTTAAATGGTCAATTTGAGAAAAAGGATTAAATCGCGTAAAGTGTAAAATTGATGTTCTATTAGCTAAAAGTACCTAATAGCTATGGAACTTAAAAGAGGAAGTCCTTATGTTGTAATTAGATCATTAATAGCATGAGTGGACATTTATGGGCATAGAATGGATATTTTAAATGGTTATTTATTAAGGTTATATTTGTAATCTGATAATTTAACTTAAATTAAATAAAACAAAACTAAAGTAAAGCTTCATTATCATCTTTTTCCACTGAAATTAAGAAAGGAAGAACTCCATTTTTAAGTTTTAGGGTTCAACACTTGCAAGGTTAAATTGGTAAGTGATTTTGACTCGGTTTTTAATAATTTCTATGTTTTTATGATCGTTGCTTCGTATTCTAGCTAGCTCGTACCTTAGATTTCAAAATTGTTAAAGATTTATCATGTTTCCATTGTTTAATGTTTGAGTAATTTGATGATTCATGAGTAAATTGTTAAAGATTAATAGCTTTTGTAAAGTGATTTTTGACAAAAATGTTAAAAAAGGATTAAATTGAGAAAATGTGAAAGTGGTGGTTAAAAATGTGAATAAATGAGAAATATGAGCTAATATAAGTACTAGAGAAATTCGGCTAGCATGGGTTGTGGTTAAATTGCATGAAGTGATTTTATGAAATAAGGACTAAATTATAAAAGATGTGAAATATTAGGGGTAAATGTGTAAAAATGTCTTAAAGTGAAATTTGGCCTAAATTGAATAGACCGAATGCTGAATGTGCTAAATTTGATAATATATAGATCAAGATAAGCTGAGATCGAGTTTAGATTGGGGAAAAGGAAAAGTGAATGAATAGTCGATAATTCCCATCCGAGCAACTCGAGGTAAGTTTGTATAATTAGAATTGAATCTTTAAATACTTGTAAATTATTTGAAATGAAAGTATAATTGAATAAATGGTATTTCTATAATCAAATGCCTAATTGATGAGAATTATTGAATACTGAGTCCCGTTTGAACGGTAAAAAGTCATAGGATACGAGTGACATGTCACTAAGGTTACCGTTTTGGTCGAGATCTTACATATGTTACGACTCACCACAGCTCGTATGAGCTTACTGATATATCAGCTCATAGGAGCTTACTGATATATTAGCTCATAGGAGATTACTGTTTTCATCTCGTCAAAGCTTACCGTTTCAGCTCAATAGAGCTTACTGTCCATCAGCTCAGGAGGAGCTTACTGATCATAGCTTGAAAGAGTGAAAATGATAATGAATTGATAGATTATTGATTTATATACGTAAAGTATATCACCTGAGTATCCCTCGATATTCTAATAGGTTCAACGGGCATATATTCTGTTATTGGTTATGTGATAAAGCTATGTGTTTATACGGATGAATTACTATTTATATGGATGAAGTACTGTTTATACGGATGAGTTACAGTTATTGAAAGAATTATTGTTATATGATTGAGAGTGAATTGTTACAAATGATGTATGTGATATATGAATTTGATATGATACAATGTATTGAGTATTAAATTGAGATAATGGATGATTATATGCACTTATGTGACATAATGGATGATTATATGCACTTATGTGACTAACTTGTTGATGGATGCTTGTGTTTAGGCAATTGGTAATTGAATTGAGTATACCTTAATTATTGACTTGATTATGTATAAATGGTAAGTTTAATTCTAAATTATAGGCCTTACTAAGCTATAAAGCTTACTCTGTTTATTTTTCGTGTTTTATATAATTTCGAAAGCTCGCTCGATTTGGATAAAGTCAGAGATACGCATCACACTATCCAGTTGTCGATTGGTACTTTTGAATTCATGGATATATGTAAATATGGCATGTATAGGCTAGTTATAAAGATGATAGTTATGGTTACTTGAGCTAGTGAATTTGGTACATGTTGTGGTATAAGGTAAAGCATTTGATTTGGTTTAACTTGGTATAATGCTTTGGTTGCATATAAGTATTCAAATATGTGTATGAAATGTTATGGATTGGCTGCCTATTGAGTTACAAAATGTTGCAAATTATGCTTGTGCAGGTATGTAAAAATAGGGTGGCAAAATGGCTTTGTAAATAGCCTATTTTTGTCCATCCGAGCGTATGTCTTAGTTGTGTGTGACACACGGTTTTATTACACGGCCGTGTGTCCCCTGGTGTTGAAATTAAAATGAAGTCAGTATGCTCCACATGGTCTTACACATGGGCATGTGATCGGCCCTGTGGCACAAGTCAGTATACCCCCTAATTGGCATACGGCCTAACACACGGGCGTGTGACTTGGCCGTGTTGCATAAGTCAATATACCCTACAGGTTTGGCACGGCCTGGCACATGGGCTTGTGTGGCCACTTTGAAGGGTACACGGGCTAGACACACGGGCGTGTGGTCAGCCATGTGACCCAAGTCAGTAGCCTCACTTGTTTGGACATGGGCTGGGATACGACCATGTGCTCCCATTTTGAATGTCAACATGGCCTGTGACACGGGCGTGTTTGGTGGCCGTGTGAGACACACGGCCTGGTCACATAGGCGTGTGTCCCCTGTTTTGAGAAAAATTTTCAAAGTTTCGTGAAAGTTTCATAAGTTATCGATTTAGTCCTAAAGTATTCCCAAAGCATGTTTAAAGCCTCGTAGGCTCTTAATAGGGACAAATTGATTGAGATTGAATGATGAATGATTGAATTGAGCAAATGTATGTTAAATAGTTGTTTAATTGTTTCATAAGTTTAGTAATGCTCTGTAACCCTATTTTGGTGTTAAATATGGGTGAAGGTGTTACATTTATTGGTATCAAAGCTACTGTTTAGTTGATTATAGGACTAACGTAGCGTGTGTGAGAGTCTAGCTATACATGCCATATATAAACTGTAATAGTGTGATGACTCCTGACATTTAAAATGTGTTTTTATATAGCAAATTTATCCCAATCGAGTGATAGCCGATGAGGTTGAAAGTAATGTGCCTGTTCCCACGCAATGGACAAAGCAGTCTGAATCTAGACCCGTAACGGGCAATGAGGAAGGAGAGGCTAAAGATGCCTTCTTCCAAATGATGAACGAATGGTTCCTGCAGTACATCCGAGCTAATTTGGCTACGCAACAACCTCCACCCCCACCTATTCCCCAACTGATCCTTGTAGTTCCTCAAGGTATGGATCCTTTGAGATTGAATAAACCACCTGTTGATAAGATACAAAAATAAGAGGCTGAGGAATTCAGAGCCATTGTTAGCGATGACCCCGAGAAAGTCGAGTTTTGGCTTGAGAACACGATTCAAGTATTCGATGAACTTTTTTGTACACCTAAAGAATGTTTAAAATGTTTTGTATCACTATTGAGAGACACTGTATCAATGGTGGAATACCCTGATATCCGTAGTTTCACGAGAAAGAGTTACTTGGGAATTCTTTCAAGTTGAATTCAGAAAGAAATACATCAGCCAACAATTCATCGATCAGAAACAAAAGGAATTTCTCAAATTAAAATAGGTCTATATGTCAGTAACAGAATACGAAAAAGAGTTTGTACGACACAAAAAATATGCTTGTGAATGTGTTTCTTCAGAGGCTATAATGTGTAAAAGGTTTGAAGATGGATTAAATGAAGAAATCAGACTGTTAGTTAGGATTCTTGAGTTGAAAGAATTTGTCGTTCTAGTTGGTAGAGCTTACAAAGTCAAATAGCTTAGCAAAGAGAAAAAAAAAGCCAATTATGAGGCTAGAGACTTTAGAAAGAGATTTGCGAGAAAATTGATCAAAGAAATAGAATATCATGTGAGACATTTTGATCAAAGATAAACCGAGACATTTAAACCTCGCATTTACATCTACCAATATGGGTGGTGTTAGAAATTTTGGACCTGAATGTAAGCATTGCAATAAGCGACATTACGATGAATGTAGAATAATGAGCGGAGCTTGTTTTAGATTTGGATCTCTTTATCATTATCTCCGGAACTGTCTAGAAAAGTCTATAGCTGAAAGAGATCAAACGGCGAAAACAAGTAATATAGCTACTAGAGGGAGACGACCCCAAAACACTGGAAATACGAGTGGTAACCAAGGTGCTACGAGAGATTCGACTGTGAGATCTGAGGCATGAGCACCTGCCCAAGCTTATGCTATCCGTGCATGGGAGTAGGCACCATCACCAGACGTTATTACCAGTACTTTTTTCTTTTCGATACTGATATAATTGTGTCAATGGATCCTGGATCAACCCATTCATATATCTGTATGAATTTAGTGATTAAAAAGAGTTTACATGTCGATTCTACAAAGTTTGTAATTAAAGTATCGAACACCTTAGGCAAGTCTATTTTAGTTGAAAAGATTCGTAAGAATTGTCCTTTGATGACTCGGGATTACTGTTTTTTGGCTAACTTGATGTTTCTACCTTTTGATGAGTTTGATGTGATTCTGGTATGGACTGGCTAACTATGCATGATGCAGTGGTGAATTGTAGACGAAATATTATCGAATTGAAATGTCAGAATGGTGAAATTCTTCGAATTGAGTCTAATGATTCGAGTGAATTACCTACTGTGATATCGTCTATGTTAGATCAAAATGCATGAAAAAGGGCTATGATGCATATCTTGTGTACGTACTGGATACAAAGGTGTCTGAATCAAAGATTGAATTTGTACATGTTGTTTGTGAGTTTTCGGATGTATTTCCAAAAGAATTACCGGGTTTGCCACCGACCAAAGAGGTTGAATTTGGTATTGAATTACTACCAGTAATAACACCGATATCGATAGCTCCTTACAGAATGGCTCCAACAGAATTAAAAGAGTTGAAAGCTTAGTTGCAAGAATTGACAGATAGAGGTTTTGCACGACCAAGTTATCCGCCCTGGGGTGCACCGATATTGTTTGTAAAGAAGAAAGATGGCATGATGAGAATGTGTATCGATTACAGATAGCTGAATAAAGTAACTATAAAGAACAAATACCCTCTACCGCGGATTGATGATTTATTTAATCAGTTAAAATGGGCTATTGTAACAGCTCGATTTTAGCTAAATCGAAATAGTGGTTTCAGAACCAAAAATTCAATGTTAAAAAAATTATTTTAATATTATTTTAAGTGTTTACAGCATGATAGAATTATTGTGTGAAAGTTTTGTAAAGAAATTTTACTATTTGAATGCTTAATATGGTAAAAAGGACTAAATCGCATAAAATGAAAAAGTTGCATTCTACTTGCTAAAGGTATTAAATAGCTTTAGTTTTTAAATATGGTAGCCTTAAATGGCAATTAAACCAATTGAATGGTGAGTGGACAATTTTGGACAACCATTAAATGATTTTTATGTTATATAATTAAGGTTAATTTTGGTATTTGATAATTAATGTTAATATTAATAAAAAAATAAATTTTAAGGCTATCATCTTTAACATAGCCGAATATTCACACTCCTAGCTTGATTAGGTATGGTTTTAGCTCAATTTTTTTTATGATTTCTATGTTTTTGTAATCGTTGCAACTCAATCTAGCTAGACTGTACCTTTAATTTCAAAATTGTTAAAGATTTTGAGAGTTTCCATTGTTGAATCTATGTGTTCTTTGATGTTTAATGTTGAAATATGAAAGCTTGATGATAGTTTTACATGTTTTGTTAAGTGATTTTTGATGAAAATGCATAATAGGGATTAAATTGTTAAAAGTACAAATTGAGTGGTTGAAATGTGAAATAAATTAAATTTTTGTGCTGCTGGGGACCTATTTGTAATTTGTCCAAGCATGGGTTTTATTGAAATTATGTGAATTTTGTGTTTTGTGAAATAAGGACTAAATTATAAAAGTTATAAAATACTTGGGGCAAAAGTGTAAAAGTTCTTTAAAGTGTGATATGGACTAAATTGAAAGAATATGTGATTGAATAAGTTAATTTTGAATTCATATAGATCAAGAAAGAAAGAATTCAAATTTAGATCGGGGGAAAAATAAGGTTATCGACTAGTCGACCCTACCCGTCAATTACAAATATGAGATAAGTTCGTAAGTGGTAATTTCATTATAAATGTATGTTTATTTATTTGATATTGCATAAAATGTGATTACAAGATTACAGATAATGTTTGAATTGTGAATACAATTCTATGGATACATTCGACGATGATTCGACAAACGTGAAATCCTAGTTGAACCTTATGAATAGTTAGGATGCTAGAAACATGTCATTAGGTTATTGTGTTGGGCCCGGGCCATGATATTAACACTTCGAGTGTGACTTATACCTTGATTTGGCTTTGGGCCATGGTATAGGTATTTCGGAGATGAGTTACCTTGATTTGGCTACGGGCCATGGTATAGGTACTCGAGGATAAGTTACCTTGATTTGGCTTCAGGCCATGGTATAAGTACTTATCGATTAAGATCCTTGAATACCCAATCTCTATTCTGAATGGTTCAATGGGTAAATGAATGATATGATTGAGAAAGAGGTTAGTACGAGGCTATACAGGTATGTACAAAACCTATTCGAGTATTAAATAGTGAAAGTTTGATGAGATTGTAATTGATCATGTTTTGAGACATGAGAAAGGTTTGTAGTTAATGTGTATATTGTTTTTTCCATGTGTATTTGGTTAATTTGCATTTATTTGATGAATTAAGCCATTCACATATAAGCTTACTAAGCTATAAAGCTTACTTTGTGTTACTTTCCTATGTTTTATAATGAATCAAGACTAGCTCGGATCCAAGAGTCATTGGGAACATCATTGCACTATCAAACATCTAAGTTGGTGCTTTTGAATTATACATATATGGCATATGGCATGTATAGGCTAGATGGGGTATTTTGGTTGTGATTATAGCCATGAGAGTTGGCTTGTAAATGATGTTAAATTTGATGTGTGTTTGGCTATTAGAAATGGCTTGTAAATATATATGTTTTGGTTTGTATATATAGCCATGAGTGATGGCTTATTTTGGCATGTTTGGTATGAATATGGTTATGGTTTTATAGTTGCTCAAATGGTTAATTGATTTGTGGAGTATAAATGCATGAGAAATGCTTTGATGAAGTATGATTTTAGAAGTTAAGTTGATAAATATTTGATTAGGTTAATGGCATTAAATTGAATATTGAATTTGGTTAGAATGGATATAGTATGAATTGTGCATTTGGTTGATGATTTTGGCTATTTAATTGTATGATGAAATGGTACCATTTTGGTTGTTTAAATGAGCATGAGTTGGGGTGGCAAATTGGTCTTGCAAATGGCCTATTTTTGTCCACACAGGTAGAGACACGGGCGTATGTCTCAGCTGTGTGCGACACACATCATGTTACACGGCTATGTGTCCCCTAATGTTGAAATTGAATTGAAGTCAATATGCTCCACACAGGCGTGTGGTACAAGTCAGTATACCCCCTAATTGGCATACGGCCTAGCGCACAGGTGTGTGACTTGGCCATGTTGCATAAGTTAGTATACCCTACAGGTTTAGCACGGCCTAGCACATGGCCTAGCACATGGACGTGTGGTTGGCCATGTGACCCAAGTTAGTATGTATGTCCTGTTTTCACACAGCCTGAGACACGGGCGTGTCTAAAGCCATGTGAGGCACACGGCCTGTTCACAGGCGCGTGACCCCTGCATGGTTGAAATATTTCTAAGTTTTCCAAAATTTTCGTATGTTATCGGTTTAGTTCCGAACCTCTTCTAAAGCATGTTTAAGGCCTCGTAGGCCTTAAAAGGGACAAAGTGATTATGTTGAATGATTTATGAGAATGTATGTTTTATATTGTGTATTGATTGGTAATACTTTGTAACCCTACTTCGACGACGGATACGGGCTAGGGGTGTTACATTTTATTAGTATTAAAGCTACGGTTTAGTCGATTCTAGGACTAACGTAGTGTGTGTGTGAGTCTAGCTATACATGCCATATATACTCTGCAATAGTGTGATGGTTCCTGATAGCTTAAATTGTGTTTTTGTATAGTAGTAGATCCCAAACGAGCTGTAGCTGATGATATAGAGAGTAATGCGCCCGCTCCCTACTCAAGGGGCAATGCCATCGTATTCTAGGCCTATAACGAGTAGCCACGAGGGAGAGGCTAAACAAGCCTTTTTCCAAATAATGAATGAGTTGTTCACGGAGTCCGTCCGAACAAATTTGGGTGCTCAACAACCTCCACCCCCACCTATTGCTCAACAAATCCCTGTTGTTCCTCAAGTTATGGATTTGATACGGTTGAAAAAGCTGCCAATAGATAAGATTCGTGTAACACCCCTAACTCGTATCCATCACCGAAATAAGGTTACGAGGCATTATCGATGAAATCACAACATACAACATACATTTATGCATCCATTCTCAAACATCATTCAATCATAATCACATTGTCCCTTATAAGGGCCTACGAGGCCTTAAACATGCTTTAGAAATGGTTAGGGACTAAAATGATAACTAATAAAATTCTTGAAAATTTAGAAATTTTTCAAACATACCAGGGTCACACGCCCGTGTGAACAGGTTGTGTGCCTCACACGGCTTCAGACACACCCATGTCCTGAACCGTGTAACAGCCCGACTTAAGGCCTAGTCGGAATAGTGGTGCAAGACCACAAATCCGAAGAAGAAATATGTGTTTAAATGATTTTATAAGGCTTATGAGGTATTTGCATGGGTGTGTGAAAATTTCATGAAGGAATTATATTAATTAGTGAACAAATTGTCCATTAGGACTAAATTGCAAGGATTAGAAAATATGAGATTCTAGAAGGTTTAAGTATGAAATATAATTTTAAAAATTATTAGAGGTCCTTATTTAGTAATTAGACCATTATATGTTGAGATGGACAAAAATAGGCATAGGAAGGAAAAATCTCAAGAAATAATCATTAAGGGCATTTTCGTCATTTGGTAAATTAAAGAATTAAAAGGGAAAAACAAGCCAAAATCATGTCCATCTTCTTCCTTCTTGTTTGAAAATCACAAGGGAACTATAGCTAGGGTTTTGAGTTGACCCAAGTAAGATCTCAGCCATTGTTGATTGGAAACCCCCAAAAAATGTATCTAAAGTTAGAAGTTTTATGGGCTTAGCTGGCTACTATAGGCGGTTCGTCAAAGGGTTTTCTATGATAGCGACTCCAATGACAAAACTGTTACAGAAAAATGTAAAGTTTGAATGGATGGAAAGGTGCCAACAGAGTTTTGAGAAATTAAAGGCAATGTTGACAGAGACTCCAGTTCTAGTACAACCTGAGTCGGGAAAAGAATTTGTGATCTACAGTGATGCATCCTTAAACGGATTGGGTTGTGTACTTATGCAAGAAGGCAAAGTGATAGTGTATGCCTCCAGACAGTTAAAGCCAAATGAGAAGAACTATCCGACACATGATTTAGATTTGGCTGCCATAGTTTTTGCATTGAAGATTTGGAGACACCATTTATATGGTGAAAGATGTCGGATATTCACTGATCACAAAAGTTTGAAGTATTTGATGACTTAGAAGGAATTGAACTTGAGGCAATGAAGATGGTTGGAGTTGATAAAAGATTATGAGCTAATTATTGATTACCATTCGAGAAAGGCGAATGTAGTCACCGATGCTTTAAGTAGAAAATCCCTATTTGCTTTGAGGGTTTGAATACACAGATGACTTTAATAGACGATGGTTCCATTCTAGCTGAATTGAGGGCTAGACCGATGTTTCTTCAAGCAATTCATGAGGCTCAGAAAGATGACAGTGATTTACAAGCCAGAAGAGCTTAATGCGAGTCAAGTATTGAGTTCGATTTTCATATCAATTCAGACGGATGTTTAATGTTCAGGAACCGAGTATGTGTATCGAGAAATGATGAGCTCATTCGTAAAGTTTTGCACGAAACACATAGTGGATACCTATTTGTGCATCCGGGTAGCACCAAGATGTATAATTATTTGAAGAAATGGTATTGGTGGCGAGTATGAAAAAGATATTTCTGAATATGTTTCAAGATGCTTGATTTCTCAACAAGTAAAAGATGAACATCAAGTACCCTCGGGTTTACTTCAACCTATAATGGTACCTGAGTGGAAATGGGACTAAGTTACCATGGATTTTGTAACGGGTTTGCCGTTGACACCGAGTAAGAAAGATGTTGTATGGGTTGTAGTCGATAGACTTATGAAGTCAACCCATTTTATACCTATACGAGTTTATTACTCACTTGACAAGTTAGCAAACTTGTATGTTTCAGAGATAGTAAGGCTTCATGGAGTACCATTATCAATTATATCGAATAGAGATCCGAGATTCATGTCTAGATTTTGGAAAAAGTTGCAAGAGGCCTTGGGCACAAACTTGAATTTTAGTACGGCTTTCCACCCCCAAAATTGACGGTCAATCGGAGAGGTTGATACAAGTACTTGAAGTTATGCTCTGATGTTGTGTTCTTGAATTTCAAGGTAGTTGGGAATGATATCTACCATTGGTGGAATTTGCCTACAAAAATAGTTTTCAATCAAGCTTGAAAATGGTGCCTTACGAGGCTTTATATGGGCGTAAGTGCTGAACGCCTTTATATTGGAATGAACCTAAGGAAAACCATATTCAGGGGTTTATTTGGTTAGAAAAATTGAAGAAAAGTGAAGGTGATTCGATATTGCTTAAAAGCTACTTCTGATCGACAAAAATCCTATTCGGATTTAAAAAGGAAAGAAATTGAGTATCAAGTCGGTGATAGAGTATTCTTGAAAGTATCACCATGGAGAAAAGTTCTTAGATTTGGCCGGAAAGGCAAATTGAGTCCGCGTTTTATCGGACCTTATGAGATCACCGAGAGGATAGGGCTGATATCCTATCGATTGGCTTTGCCATCTGAATTAGAGAAGATTCACGATGTGTTTCATGTATCTATGTTGTAGCGCTACTGATCAAACCCTTCGCATGTGATCACACCGACAGAGGTTGAGATTCAACCCGATATGACATATGGTGAATAACCAGTCAAAATCCTAGAACGGGAAGTCAAACAGTTGAAAAATAAGAGTATAGCCCTTGTGAAAGTATTGTGGCAAAGACATGGGGTAGAAGAGGATTTATGGGAGCCCGAGGAGGCTATAAGGAGTCAATAGCCAAACCATTTTTCGGTAAGATTTTCGGGGACAAAATTCCCTAAGGGGGGAGAATTGTAATAGCCCGACTTAGGGCCTAGTCGAAATAGTGGTGCAAGACCACAAATCCGAAGAAGAAATATGTGTTTAAATGATTTTATAAGGCTTATGAGGTATTTGCATGGTTGTGTAAAAATTTCATGAAGGAATTTTATTAATTAGTGAACAAATTGTCCATTAGGACTAAATTGCAAGGGTTAGAAAATATGAGATTCTAGAAGGTTTAAGTATGAAATAGAATTATAAAAATTATTAGAGGTCCTTATTTAGCAATTAGACAATTATATGTTGAGATAGACAAAAATGGACATAGGAAGGAAAAATCTCAAGAAGTAATCATTAAGGGCATTTTTGTCATTTGGTAAATTAAAGAATTAAAAGGGAAAAACAAGCCAAAATCATGCTCATCTTCTTCCTTCTTGGCCGAAAATCACAAGGGAACCATAGCTAGGGTTTCTTCATCTTCCAAGCTTGATAGTAAGTGCATCCTAGCCCCGTTTTTAATGTTCTTCGTATTTTTGAGATCCTTGTAGCTCGGTTTAGCTATTTCTAACCATATTTTGAGCTAGGGTTTATGTTCAAAAATTTACCCATGTGTGACATGCATGGATTTTGATATTTTATGGAAGAATATGTAAGTTTGAGGTAGGATAAACATCTTTTTCTATGTGATTTTCATCAAAAATCTATAAAAGGACCAAATTGTAAAAGTTATAAAAATGGTCATATATGGGTGAAATAGTAAAAATTGAAAGTTGCTATAGTTGAGAATATGATTTGGCTAGTCTTGAAATGCAAGAAAGTTGAATGAAAATCATTTTATGAGCCTAGGGGCAAAAGTGTAATTTTGAGAAAGTTTAGAGGCAAAGTTGTAAATTTTGCCAAAGTATGAATTATGAGTCAATTTAGTCAATGTAAGTATATAGCAAGTTAAATTGTTATTATAGATCAATAAACACAAAGCTCGGACCGAAACCGAGGCAAGAACAAAGTTGTGGACTAAATTGCACATCTACATCTATTTTGGAGTACCGAGGTAAGTTTGTATGAATTTAAGGTTTCATGTGTATTACCATTAAACTACTTACTATGTTATTAATGTATGGTATTTTCATGAATATGATTAATAATGCCTTAATAAGGAAGTTAAAGAGAATAAGTAAATAAAAGTCTCGGTTGAAGTCTTGGAATAATGAGGATACCTATGTCATAACATGAGACAAGGAAAGCTCATGTAAGACCATGTCTAGGACATGGCACTAGCATCAAGGAATGTAGGTCCTGTGTAAGACCATGTCTGGGACATGGCATCGGCACTGAACGTAGATCCTGTGTAAGACCATGTTTGGGACATGGCATCAACATCGAATAAGGCATGGATATCATGTAAGTCCATGTCAAGACATGGCATTGATAAGTTACTATAATGCAAGGATACCATGTAAGACCATTACAAGGCATGGCATTGATGAGTTCATAAGGCAAGGATACCACGTAATACCATGTCAAGACATGGCAATAGTAAGTTTCAAAAGGAAACACCTAAAGAAGATCTCGCGTAAGTCCATGTCTGGCACATGGCATCGACATCAAGCTAAGGAAGCCCATGTAAGACCATGTCTGGGATATGGCATCGGCATTAAGAGGTGATCCCATGTAAGACCATATCTGGGATATGGCATTGGCATCGAGAGACATGTTTGATGAGATTGAGTATCCTCTACTATTTCGAGAAATTCAATGGGTAAAAGAGTAAGCATGAAAAAGTTACTAAGAGAAAAGTAAGTAAAGTTGATTATGAGATATGTTATATGAGAATGATAAATAATTCCATTTAAGTTAAGGAAGGTAGAGATTCAAGTTATTGTTTATGGCAGATTAAGCGTTAAATTATGTAATGAGTGATACAGGTACCATGAGTAAACACAAGTTAAGGTAACCTTCATGTGATGAGTAAGCAAACTTAAGCACTTGAGACTTATGTATTCTTGTTTCATGATGAATGAGTTTAATTTGAGAAATTATGTTGCTATGTAAGATTTTATGCAAACTTACTAAACTATATGCTTACTTTCTTAACTTTTCTTTCTTCCTTGTAGTATTGCCAAGCTAGCTCGGGGACCAAATACGTCGGAGCTCGGATCACACTATCAATCATTATTTTGGTATAGCAAAGTTAATTTATTTTTAGTATGGCATGTATGGGAACTTGATCATTTTGAGTTATGTCATATTGAGAGAAAATGGTTAGTTATCCAGATTATGCATTTCTTTTGTATATAGCCAATTAGAAATCAATCAATATTTGTTAAGTTATAAACACTTCATGATGATAAGTTTATGCATTTAATCCTTTGTATGGATGGAATAATTGAGTTGCTTGTAATGATATAAGTGTGTTTATGATTCAAGGTGGCAATTGGCTTGGAAAATAGCCATAAAATTGTCCACACGGGCGTGTGTCTCACACGGCCAGCCTCATGGGGGTGTTAAGAGGCTGTGTGTCCCCTGCACCAATTTACGAGAATACGATTCGTCACACGAGCCAGCACACGGGCGTGTATCTTGGCCATGTGGTATTAAGAGTATGATGACGTCATAAACAGAGAGCTCCACGAGTAGGAGACACGAGCGTGTCTAGGCCGTGTGAAGGACACGGGTTATAGACACGGGCATGTGCTTAGCCATGTGAGATAAGTTAGTGTCGACCATGGGTGACGAACATGGGCATGTCTTAGAGGCACACGGGCGTGTCCCTTGGACAACACGGGCGTGTGACCCCTGTTTAGGTAAAAATTTTCTAAGAGCGTTAAAGTTCCCGGTTGATCTCCGGAACCCTCCGAAGGCCTATAATATATGTGTTATGAATAAGAAGATAAAAGCTTTAAGTTAGAATGAAATTTTATAGCCCAAGAATGCATGTTCAAGTAAGGTTAAGCTCGGTAATGCCTCGTATCCTGTCTTGGCATTCGACACGGGTAAGCGCAGTGGTACAAACTGTGTGAAAATAGGGCATACTTACTGACTTGGGTCACACGGATGACCACATGCCCGCGTGTCTAGCCCATATGCCCTTCGAAATGGCTACACATGCCCGTGTGCCAGGTCGTGTGTTAGGCCGTGCCAATCCTATAGGGTATACTGACTTATGCAACACGGCCAAGTCACACGCCATTCTAGGCGATGTGCCATTTAGGGTATATGACTTGTGCCACACTACCGATCGTGACGCGTGTGTGAGGCTATGTGGAGCATCTTGACTTCAATTCAATTTCAATACTAGGGACACACATCCCATGCAAGATGACTGTGTGCAGACACAGTGAGACACTGCTGTGTGTCTACGCCTTGTGGACAAAAATAGGCCATTTGCAAGGCCAATTTGTCACCCTTTCTTATGCTTACCTAAACAACCAAAATAATACCATTTCAACACATTTATAGGCAACCAAAACATGTCAATTCATATTCAAATCATGCCATTTCATCTTCAACCATTTCACTACTCAAATCATAACCATAAACATACCAAAACAATATGCCATTACCAACAATTTCACCTATCTTCTCTATGCATTTTTCTCATCATCTGATCAACTAATTCATGTCATAAAACATACCAAATCATCATCTTAAGATCAAGCCACAACATGCCAAAACACATGGTCATATATATACATCACATATCACTTACCAACTTCATAAATTAAGCCAACTTAAATGGCCA
This sequence comes from Gossypium rotundifolium, assembly GCA_025506655.1. Classification (NCBI taxonomy): domain Eukaryota; kingdom Viridiplantae; phylum Streptophyta; class Magnoliopsida; order Malvales; family Malvaceae; genus Gossypium; species Gossypium rotundifolium. The sequence continues at coordinate 38,752,437 of CP106726.1, forward strand.
AATACACACCAACATGTACATCATTTACAAGCCAACTCTCATGGCTAAAATCACAACTCAAAACATATCATCTTAACACTAGACTATACATGCCATATTCCATATATACATAACATCAAAAGTACTAACAAGTTGATCGATAGTGTGACGATGTTCCTGATGATCCCCGAGTCCAAGCTAGCTTCGATTATCTATAAAATAGGGAACGAACACACAAAGTAAGCTTTAAAAGCTTAGTAAGCCATATACAAATAAAATTACCACATGAATCAATATCATTTTCATTAATAGACAAATCATGAATAAGCATATAAAAGCTCACAAACCTTTCCCCTTGAACTCATATTCAAAATCATAAGTGAATTCATCAAATACTTCCCTTTTCAATACTCGTATGAATCTCGTATGTACCTGAGTCACTTAACTCATTCACATATCCTTTCTCGACTTGACCTTGCCCGTTGAACCATTCGGAATCGTTAAGGATACTCGAAAATCACATATAACTCGTACAATGCCATATCCGGATATGGTCTTACATGTTATCACATATCGATGCCACTGTCCAAGACGGGGTCTTATACGAAATCATATAACAATGCCAATGTCCCAAACATGGTCTTACATGTAATCACATCTCGATATTCCTAATGTCATGACATTTGTATCCTATACTATTCCTAAGGTTCGTACGGGACTTTTAGATATTGTAACCCTGTCGATTCTTGCTCGTATTTAACAGTTTTGAAATCGAAGGTACGGGCTAGCTAGATTAAGCTACAACTAACTCAAAAACATAGAAATCATTAAAAATTTAGCAAAATCGCACCTTAATCAAGGATTCAAGTGGCCGAACGTTAAAAGAACAAAAATGGTTATTCTTTTTTCTTAGTTTTGGCTAAGGAAGATGACAATGAATAAAAATAACTTTTGGTTTTATTAAATTAACCTTTATTTACCAAATTACTAAATTAACCTTTAAAAATATTATAAATTATACCAATTGCCATGCTATCATCATCCACTAACCCATAAATGGCCTATTTACCACTTAAGGACCTTTACTTTAATTTTCTATAGCTATTTGACACTTTTAGCTAATAGAACATAAGTTTTACGCTTTACATTTTAGTCCTTTTTACCGAATTAAGCATTCAAACAGTAAAATTTCTTTACGAAACTTTCACACAATAATTCTATCATGCTGTAAAATTTAATAAAATAATAAAATAAATATTTTGAATTTGGATTTTTGGTTCCTAAATCACTATTTCGATTTGACTAAAAATAGGTTGTTACATGTGTGACCCTTGTAGTTTGAATTTTTCTAACTTTTTCCTCAATGTTTTCGATTTAGTCCCGAATTGTTCCTAAGTCCTCGAAGGCTCGAATAAGGGACGATATGTATGAATATGAATTGGTTATGCTATGTTTAATGAAATGTTTGGAAATGTATGTTTTTATGTTACGATTTTTACACTAATGCTCCGTAACCCTATTCCGACGGCAGATACAGGTTAGGGGTGTTACATCAATGCTCCATTTTGTTACCCTTCTTGAGGAATAAGCTTTGGATAATACTTAATTTATAGGACGATTAGTCATGACGACAACTGAATGGGCCTGGAAGTATGGACACAGCTTGCGAGCTACAACAATAAAAAAAGATATATTTTTCTATTTTTGAGTACCTCAGTTCGTCGTTCTAGAATACCTTGCTGATGTAGTACACTGGAAATTGGAAAACACCCTCTGCTCTGACTAGTATTACTACAACTGTCTCCACTGAGGTATTCAGATACAAATATAGGGTTTCTCCCACTCGTGATGACTTCAAAAATAGTGGGGAGGTATGGTACACATTCAGTTCTTCAAAGGCTATCTAACACTTCTTAGTCCACGATTCTCAAGGCCTTTTATCTGCCATTCTGGAAATAAACCTATTGAGTTCCACTACCCTACCTATGAGGCATTGAATATCCTTGATTGTTCACGGAGGAGGCATTTCCAAAATAGCACAGATCTTCACCGAGTTCACCTCTTTTTCCCTCTCTAAGATCATGAAACCCAACAATCTACCAGCCCGCATGTCGAAAGCACACTTTTCAGGATTTCAACTGCATGTTGTGAGCCCTCAAAACTGCAAACACCTACTGTAAGTTTCGTACATGTTCCTCCATAGTCCCACTTTCCACCAACATATCATCCACATATATCTCAAGTCCATGTCCTATCTGTTCTTTGAAAATTTTATATACTAACCTCTAATAGGTTGCTCCCACGTTATTGAGACCAAAAGGCATGACCCGATAGCAAAAAAGTCAATCCTATATGATGAAAGCTATTTTTCCTTGGTCATCTTGATCTAATAAAATATGGTTATATCTTGAAAAGGTGTCCATAAAGCTCATGAACCTATAACCTATAGAGGCATCAACCAAACGGTCAATCGAAGGCAAAAGAAAATTTTCTTTAGGACATGCCTTGTTGAGGTTCGTGAAATCAATACACATTCTCCATTTGTTATTTCCTTTTTTCACTATAACCATATTCGAGAACCAATCTGGATACTCAACTTCATTGATAAAACCCGTCGATAACAGTTTAGCTACCTCCTGCCTTACGACTTCCATAGCCTGCAGAGCGAACTTCTATTTTTTTTTTTTGCTTAATCGGCTTCGCTTTTGGGAGTACATTTAACTTGTGGACGATCACCAGAGGGTCTACACATAGTATATCTACTGCGGACCAAGCAAAAATATATGAGTTCACCTTCAGACACCGAACCAACATGCTATTTTTTTGGTTACTAACATTGATGAAATCTTTATAGTCCTTTCTTCATTGTCACAGAATAGCTATAAAGTCTCAGTGTGCTTTGCTACTTCAGGCTTCTTACTTCTCTCTTCATCCTTCACATATAGGTTGTCCAAATCCAAGGCTTGACTTGCTAACTCCACCCACTATGAACTCTATCCCCTAGTTGTGGGCTCTCGCAGTTTTTTAATAGATAACATATGACATTGCCTTGTAGTTCATTGATCCGATTGTAAGAACCTGAACCCTGTCCTTGTTGGAAACTTGATCTTCATACAGAATGTTGCAACTATGATTTTTTCCATCCTCATTATTGGGCACCCAAAGATGGCATTGTATGACATGGGAAGATCCATAATAAAAAATAGAATGTACTTTGCAATCTTATGCTCGCCATCCCCCAAGGTAACTTGCAAAGTGATAGAGCCCTTCACCTCGACTGGATGGCTCGTAAAACCATACAACGGGCTTGCTTTGGAAAAAGCTTGCTCTTTCAATCCCATTTTCTGATATGCTTCACAATATAGCACCTCCATTACACTCCCACTGTAAACAAGTATCCTTTAACCTCAAAACCTGCGATCGTCGTAGAAACAACCATCGGATCATTTCCTTCTTTGTCATAGCCTAATTCTTCATCATCATTACCAAATTCAAAACTACATCTTCCCCGTTGACATGACCTATTAGGGGCGCTAATGCACATCTGTACTAGAATCTACCTAGTCTTCATCTATACCTACAATCACATGGATGTTGCCCTTGATGTTCTATTTACCTTTAGGATCCCCACGCAAACTTTAACCCTACTGGAAAGTACCTTGATCAATAAATTCAACGAGTTAACCATTTTGCATTGCCTCTTCGATAGCATCCTTTAGAGTAAAACAATCTTGCAGTTTGTGCCCAACATCATTGTGGAAGGCACATTTGTCTTTTGAATTTGACCTTCTTGTGTTATTCCTCATCGGAGATGGTTTTGGCAGGATGCCAAGACTCTTTACCTGGTTCAGAATATAAGTATGGTAGCATTTAAAGAAGTGTAATTTCAAACCTATCCTAGGGACTTACTTCCTCAACGTTTTGGTAGATGCCTCTCAGGAGCCCTAGGAGAATCACCTTGCATCTGTGCTATCTACTGCCTATCGCCACATGTTCACAACAACTAGTTAGGGGGTCCCTTCCTGCTGTGAGCTCTCTCGATTCCTGAACCATCTATCTTCCTTTTGAAAAGGGCCACGCAATGCCCTTTTAATCTCATCTAGCTCTACGAACTCGTGGGCTCACTCGTACAGGTTTGCCAAACTTTGGGCATGTTATCAATAAAGGATTATTGCACATGCTCATTCTGTACTCCCATGATGAAAGCGTCGATAGCCTATTGATCTTCTACGTTCTTCATATTCAATTTTTTGCATGAAACTGCTTCACGTAGTCTTGGAAAGACTCGCCTTCTCTCTGTTTCACGGACATCAACCCCATAGGCGTGCTCATAATCACCCTGTGAGCCTTGAATCTTTGGGTCTAACTGAGAGAAACTTCGATTTGAGCCTTAAGGAGGGGACAAGTACCAATCTTTTGCACTTCCTTTAAGTGTTGAAGAAAAACCTTTACATTTTGCAGAAATTCGATGCTCCTATAACGTTCATTTAATTATTGAACTGCAACAGGTGGGCTCGTGGGTCTCTCCTTCCTTCGAACATTCTTTTGGGACCTTAAGATCATGCAGTAAGTTCACTATTAATATCTCCGAGCTAATGGATTGTAAGAACAGAAAAGTCAATCCATGTCCTGAGACTCAGAGTGCAACACCCTTACATCTCATCATAACTCATCCATCTCGTTCTGCCATTCTCTTGTATGTATTCTTGGACCTTCGTACTACGTATTCACATTATCGTGGAAATTAGAATTTTCAAATTGTACCTTCCTTCTTAACTCATCATTCTACTTTAATAACTCCTACTAGAAAGTCTACTATTACTCTAACCGTGCATCTTACACAACCATTTGTTCTCTCATTAACTTTATCAACTCTTGAAGAATAAGAAACTATTGTGGCGATGCTTCCTAGTTAAAGCGAAGTGGTAGCCCGTGACCAGAAGATATGTTTAAGTCCAATGAACCAAAAACTCCTCCATAAGTCACAATGCCGAAGTTCTCCGGTCGATTGGCAAACAAGTCTGCGTCGTTGGTTGACTGCCAAAACCCGAGGCTCTAGCTTGTTCGAATGAAAGATTGGAGGGGAAATTGTCATTTGGGTGAGCCATTGTAATTTTTTCAAAAAAAATTCTCAAATTGAAAGAAATCTGCTAGTCCAGAATCTGTTCAAGCTTACCACACCAATTGATGAGTACTTTTCTATTGTGTCTCATTGAAGGGGACAATCGAATATTTGTATACATGGTTACTATTCATGGAATTGGTGTTCTTAGTAGGCTCTATGCATGTTGGACACGTTTACTATTCTGGTCTACTTGCTGGATTTCATCACCCACACATGCAAACTTCTTGGGTATATGCGAATTAGGGTTGCGAACTCCCCTTACTGAGCCCCTTGTGCACCCTCCTTAAAATATGCGAACTGAGACCGTGAACTCCCCATGCAAGAACCCATTGGCATGTGTGAATTGAGACCACGAGCTCCCCTTACTGACCTCTCACTATAAGGCTTGCACACATCCATCCCTATAGTGGGCAGAAATAATTAACTTTTTCATTTTCCATTTTGAAGAAATAATTGACTTAGAATTCTTTTTTTTAATGTTATTTATGTCTAAAAAAACACATGCATATAAAACACAAAGTTTGAACGATCTAATTTATTTTAGTTTATATATACAATACATATCATTCCTCATAATTTCATCTGAACTCTTTAAATTAAAGGATTAAATATAAAATTGGTATTCAAACTTGTCCACTTCTCCCAAATGGTACTTATGCTTTTTTTTGTCCTAGATTGGTACTCGAACTTATTTTATGTCCACTATATTGGTACCTGAGCCTAATGACATTACTTTTTTTTGCTGATATGGCAACCCTGGCCATTTGCGGCCGCCACGTGTTGTCCTCCTAGACACATGATCGGACCCCTTTAATTAAAAAAGATTAAAATTATTTCTTAAATTTTTAAATTTATTATTAAATTCATTACAATCAAAATCCATTAAAATCTTTTCCACCAATTAATGAAAAGTTTCCATCAATTGCTAAAGAAACCTTTTATCATCTGAATATTCATTTTTATTTACATTGAATCCTTTCACCAGAGATCTTTCCATCCTTTAATATTTCTGGAAAAACCTTTCATCATTTCAACCATCTAAAAAAATGGTTCATCATTTCACTGAAAGAAGCCTAGCTTGATCATCGATTACTGTAATTTGGGCATTTTCAGTATTCATTTTTAGTCTTCTTTAGACTTCTTTTGGGTTTTTTTCTTCTATTTCCATGTGATGTGCTTTTTTATTATGTGTTTTTTCATAATTAAAAAAAAAAAGCTTTTGTTTTTCCCCATCTTCAATTTTGACTCATTCTCAAAATTGACTTTTTATTTTATTAGAACCATCAATTTTCTTGTTTAAAAAATTATTTATTTTATATGTTAACAATTTCTAATGGTTTCTTAGTGTTGGTTTAATGTTGAACCAATTTTTAATAGTGCTTAGTGTCTTCTTTGTTTAGATATTGTATTTGTATTATATATTGTATTGTATTTTTTTTTGTTGGCTTACGTGTGTATGCAGACAACTCCATATTTAAGGGAATCTTTTTTTTTTTTTGAAGGGTGAAATTGTTTGAGTGTGAAAAGTTAGTCAGTTGATATATTAGTATGTATATTAGGATGAATATTATGTATGTTATGATATATTAGTGTGTATATTATGTATGTTATGGTATTTTAGTGTATATATTATGTATGTTATGTGTCAGACTCTTTATTATGTAACTGATTTTGTAATGTAATTGACTGTTATGTAGTGTTTTAACATGACTTGAGATAAATGTGCGGTGCATATGCATTTAGGTAGAAGCTTTGTCATAGACCCTTGTGCAACCTATGTAGGAGGGGAAGTGTCAGAATGAGATTTTGACTGAGATTTATTGTCTTATTATACTTTGTGTGAGATGGTAGTGGAAGCTAGGTATAAAGCTGTGAAGAACTTTATGTACTATAAAAGTGGGTTAGATTTTAGTATGTTTGCTATGATAATTGATCATTCATATCAATGATTAACCATAATAGAGATATAAGCACCAAACATGTATATGTTGTTGGGATTTGGTGCCCTAAGTGTAGTATTTTCGTCAATATACTCTTGTAATTTTCTTGAATAGATTGGTTAATAAAATAAATCCATTAATTAAATTAATATACTTTGTTAAATTGTCCTCAAATTGTAACACCCCTTACCCATATTCGACGCCGGAACCGAGTATGAGGCATTACCATACTTAACTTTTTCAAACATACAACATCGAATCATAAAATTTCATTTCAACTCAAAACTTTTCATTTGAGATCATAACGTCCTTATTATTTGGGACTAAACAGGAAACTTTTGAACACTTGGAAAATTTTTACACAAACAGGGCCACACGCCTATGTAGAGAGGGACATGCCCGTGTGGGTAGGCCGTGTGATTACACACGCCCATGTCCCTAGTCCGTGTGGATTTTATTTTTCATTTCGAAACCTACAAGGTTTTTCACATGGCCAGACACACGCCTGTGTCCCTCACATGGCCATGACACACCCGTGTCTTAGCCGTGTGCAAAAACCTTGATATTTTGTTTCTGACGTCATCATCCCCATAGGGTCACACGGCCAAGGCACATGCCCGTGTCCTTAGACCGTGTGGCAAATTAAATTCCTAATTTAGGTGTAGACTTCACACGGCCTGGGCACACGCCCATGTTTAATGGTCGTGTCTTCCACACGGTTAAGACACATGGTCGTGCCTCACCCCGTGTGTTTACTACTGGGCATTCTGACTTGCCAACTTAACATGTAGGAGGACACACGGCCGGTCAACATGTCCATGGGGCTGACCGTGTGTCACACACGGCCTAGACACACACCCGTGTGTCTACCTGTATGGACAATTGTAAGGCTAACTACTAAGCTAATTGCCACCCTGAAAAGCAACCACACTAATACCATTTCATCTTAACACACAACATGACAATAAGGTACTTCTAATATCCAAAATCAAGACATCAACATCTTAGTCCCACACTACATTCATCATGCACATACTTTACTCATTACTTAATCATTTGCACAATCTTGCACTTCATGAATTTCATCATCATTGAGTATATATATAAAACTTAACAAGTATTGGCCAATTCCAATGGCCATTTACAAAATGAATGAGTAGCACTAATAGCCAACACATTGGCTAACAAATATGACATATCACAAAATAACCAAGTTCCTATACATGCCATATCCAAAATTTAATCAACTTTACTATACCAAAAGAATAGTTGATAGTGTGAATCGAACTCCAACTTCCTTTGATCCCCGAGCTAGCTTGGCGATACTTCAAGGAATAGTGAAAAGAGAAGGGTAAGCATAAAGCTTAGTAAGTTTGCATGAAATAAATAGCAGCATAACTGTTCATGATAACATCCATTCATCACACTAAATAATACACAAGTTCTCGAGCACATTGACATAACTTACTCATGCTTACCAAATCACATATCACATTTTGCATTCATTTCTCGTAAGTTACTCATGGGTACTGTCATCACTTCATCACATAACTTTAGCACTTTTACTCTCTTGAACATAGACTTAGCTATTTGCTATCTTTAACATAAACTTTGTTCTTTACCCGTTTAACTACTAGGAATATCGAAGGATACTCAATCTCATCTTACATGTAACAAGATGCCAATGCCATATCCCAGATATGGTCTTACATGGAATCACATCTCGATGCCGATGCCATATCCCAGATATGGTCTTATACGGGATCTCATGTCGATGTGGATGCTATATCCTAGATATGGTCTTATACGAGATCGTATACCGATGTCAATGCCATGTCCCAGACATGGTCTTACACGAGATCTCTATTCGATGCCAAAGCCATGTCCCAGACATGGTCTTATATGGGATCTTCTTTATCTCATCTTGTGACAATGGTATCCTTACTATTCCTAATGTTCAACCGGACTTCAACTTTACATAACATCATTTTACTTACATCGAGGCATCATCAATCAATTTCATAGAAACAATATACATTTCTCATGATATCAAGCAATTAAGAATGTAATAACATTATGTAGCTTTAGTTTCATACAAACTTACCTCGATACCAAAATATGTATAGTTGTTCGATTTAGTCCACAATTTTGTCCTTTCCTCGGTTTCGGTCTGGACTTCGTGTTTCTTGATCTAAAATAAAAATTTCACTTATTTAATGATCACATTGATTAAAATTACTCATGAATCATACCTTGGCAAAAATTATGATTTTGCCTCTAATCTTTTACAAAATTACAATTTTACCCCTAGGCTTGTAAATTGATTCTAATCAAATTTACTCCTTTAAAAAGCCTAGCTGAACATTTATTACTCTTATAGCAACTCACAATACCAATTATTTCACACATTTACCACCTATTTACAACCTTTACAAAAAGGTCATTTTAGGTGTTTTCATGGAAACCCCTTTCACAAAAGTTATTTATTTAACAACTAAGATTCATTTTCTTCTATAAAATTTTAGAAATCAACATGAATACTCACATGGAAAAACCCTAGACTCTTAACCATTTTGCAAAATAGTCCATTCATTAGCTAGATCATGCTACAAGGGTATCAAAAGTACAAAAATTATAAAAAATTAGCATCAAAACACTTACTTGCAAGGAGAAAAGCTTGGATGAAATTTTTGAGTTCTCAAACCCCTTATTTTTCTGAAAATTTCAGTGGTAGAAGAAAATGAACAAAGATGATATCACTTTTTTTTTATTTTATTTTATTTCATCAATTTAATCCACCAATTTTGACATTTCTTGTCCCCTATGGCCGGCAAACCCTTTTCTAAAGGTCTAATTGCTCATTAAGGACCTCCAATTAATATTCTATAGCTATTAGACACCTTTAGCTTGTAGAACAACACTTTTGCACTTTATGCGATTTAGTCCTTTTTCGCAATTAAGCATGCAATCGCTAAAATTAATGCACCAAAATTTTTATACACTCATACAATCATGCCATAACACATAAAATAGTATTAAAACTAATTTCTCCAACCTCAGATTAGTGGTTTCGAAACCACTATTCTGAGTAGCCCTAAAATCGGGCTGTTATAATTCCCCCTTAAGGATTTTCGTCCCCAAAAATCTTAGCGGTAAAAAGGTTGGGATATTGGTTTCTCATAGCCTCCTTGGGATCCCATCTAGCCTCTTCTACCCCATGTGTTTTCCATAGTACTTTCACAAGGGCAATACTTTTGTTTCTCAACTGTTTGACTTCTTGTGCCAAAATCTTAATTGGCTCTTTGCCATAAGTCATGTCCGGTTGAATTTCTACCTCTGTTGGTACAATCACATGCGGAGGGTCTGATTGGTAGCGACGTAACATAGACACGTGGAAAACATCATGAATCTTTTCCAACTCAGATGGCAAAGCCAAATGATAAGCTACCAGCCCTATCATCTCGGTAATCTTATATGGTCCGATAAATTGCGGACTCAATTTGCCTTTCCAGCCAAATCTGAGAACTTTCTTCCATGGTGACACTTTTAAAAATACATTATCCCCAACTTGAAATTCAATCTCTTTCCATTTCAAATCTGCGTAGGACTTTTGTCTATCTGAAGCAGCTTTTAAACAATCACGTATCACTTTCACTTTCTCTTCAGTTTCTCTAACCAGATCCACCCTATGAATCTGATTCTCTCTAAGTTCAGTCTAATACAGGGGCGTTCGGCACTTACGCCCATATAATGCCTCATAAGGCACCATCTTCAGACACGACTGAAAACTATTATTGTGGGCAAATTCCACTAACGGTAAATACTTTTCCCAGCTACCTTGAAACTTCAAAATACAACATCGGAGCATGTCCTCAAGAACCTAGATTACTCTTTCCGACTTACCGTCGGTCTACGGATGGAAAGCTGTACTAAAACTCAACTTTATGCCCAAATTTTCTTTTAAAATTTTCCAAAATTGTGATGTAAACCTCGGATCTCTATCCGATATGATCGACAATGGTACTCCATAAAGTCTCATAATTTCTGACACATATAAATCCGCCAACTTATCAAGCAGATAGTCAACACATACCGGTATAAAATGGGCCGACTTTGTGAGTCTATCAACCACAACCCATACAGTATCTTTCTTTTTCGGTGACAAGGGTAAACCTGTCACAAAATCCATAGTAATCTGGTCCCATTTCCACTCGGGATCCATAATAGGCTGAATTAAACCAGAGGGTACTTGGTGTTCAGCCTTCACTTGCTGAAAAATCAAGCATTTTGATACAAACTCGAAAATATCTTTCTTCATTCTCGGCCACCAATACCATTTCTTCAAGTCGTTATACATTTTTGTGCTGCCTGGATGTACAGATAAACATCCACTATGTGCCTCATGTAAAATTTTTTGAATAAGCTCGTCATCTCTCGGTACACAAACTCTGTCTTGGAACATCAAACATCCATCAGAATTAATCCGAAAGTCCGACTCAATACCGACTCACACTGAACTCTTTTGGCTTGCAAGTCGCTGTCACCTTTTTGAGCTTTCCAAATCTCTTAGAGGAACATCGATCTAGCCCTCAACTCATCTAGGATACAACCATCATCTGACAAAGTCATCTGTGTACTCATGGCTCTTAAAGGAAACAAGGACTTTCTGCTCATGGCATCGGCGACCACGTTCGCCTTTCCCTAATGGTAGTAAATCACTAACTCGTAGTCCTTTATCAACTCCAACCATCATCGTTTCCTTAAGTTCAACTCCTTTTGAGTCATCAAGTACTTTAGGCTTTTATGATTGGTGAATATCCGACATTTTTCACCATACAAATGGTGTCTCCATATCTTCAATGCAAATACGATAGCGGCTAGCTCCAAATCATGGGTTGGGTAATTCTTCTAGTGCGGCTTTAATTGTCTAGAGGCATAAGCTATCACTTTGCCTTCTTGCATGAGTACACAACCCAATCCATTTAAGGATGCATCACTATAGACCACAAACTCTTTTCCTGGTTTGGGTTGTACAAGAACTGGATCCTCAGTCAACAATGCCTTCAATTTTTCAAAACTCATTCGCATTTTTCTGTCCACTCAAACTTCACATGTTTTTGCAATAGTCTCGTCATTGGAGTGGCAATCATGGAAAATCCTTTAACAAACTGCCTGTAATAACCTGCTAGGCCTAGAAAACTCCTAATCTCGGAAATATTCCTTGGCGACTTCCAATCCATAATTGCTGAGATCTTACTTGAGTCAACTCTAATTCTATCTCCCGAGACAATGTGCCCCAAAAATCCAACTTCTTTAAGCCAAAATCCGCTCTTACTAAACTTGGCATATAACTGGTTATCTCGTAAGATTTGCAAAACCATCCTCAAGTGCTCCGCGTGCTCATTCTCATCATGAGAATAGATCAATATATCATCAATAAAAACCACAACAAATTTATCCAAGTATAGCCGAAAGATGTGGTACATCAAATCCATAAACACATCAGGGGCATTTGTTAAACCGAAAGGTATGACTAAAAATTTGTAGTGACCATACCTTGTCCAAAATGCTATTTTTAGCACATCCAAGTCTTTGACCCCCAATTGGTAATAACCAGACCTCAAGTCTATCTTGGAAAACACCATGGCTCCCTTCAACTGGTCAAAAAAATCATCAATCCTTGACAAGAGGTATTTGTTCTTTATGGTTACCTTAATTAGCTACCGGTAATCTATACATAACCTCATGGAACAAATAATACGGGAGCACCCCAAAAAGAATAACTTGGTCTTGCAAAGCCTTTGTCCGTCAACTCTTGTAGTTGTGCCTTCAATTCTTTCAGCTCTATTGGAGCCATCCTGTATGGAGCAATTGAAATAAGGGCAGTACCAAGGGCTAATTCAATGCCAAATTCAATCTCTTTAACCGGAGGCAACCCTGGCAATTCTTCTGGAAATACATCTGGATACTCGCATACTATGGGCACTGATTCAATTCTTAACTTAGTCTCTTTGGCATTCATCACAAAGGCAAGATAAGCTTCATATCCTTTTCTTAGGTATTCCTGAACCAACATGGAAAAAATACTACCGACAATCTATCTTGTTTATCTGATTCAACACAAAGAATATACCCATTTTCATATTTTAACTCAATAAATTTTCTTCCACAATTCACTATCACATCATGAGTAGTTAACCAATCTATACCAAGAATTACATCGAATTCGTCAAATGGCAATAGCATGAGGTTTGCTGAAAAATAATGACCTTTAATCATTAAAGGGCAACCTTTGCATACTTTATCAACTAACACACATTTGCCTAGAGGGTTTGACACCTTTATCACAAATTTTGTAGACTCTATAGACATGTTCATATTAGAGACTAATTTCATGCAAACATATAAGTGGGTAGATCCCGGGTCAATTAAAGCAACAACATCAAGTATCATAGAGAGAAAATGTACCCGTGATCACATTTGGGATGACACCTCTTCTTGAGAGCGAATAGCATAAGTCCTTGTAAGCGCTCTACCCTCAGATCTTGCAGTCTACTCTCTAGGTGTATTCTTACTACTCATTCCGTTTCCCGATTTCTTTGTGACCTTCCTTTAACAATACTTCCCGATCTTACACTTTGAGATTCCTCTTTCTCACCCATCTCGGGACAATCTCTAATAAAATGGTCTGGGGATCCACACTTAAAGCAAGCTCTCTCATTCGCTTGGCACCCACCGGGGTGACATCTGCCACATTGTGGACATTCCGATCTACTTGGTCAAGTGTTACTAACACTAGCAACCGAAGTGGTCTAAGCTTTAAACCTGGAGTATTGTTTACCCTTGCTTTTATTTGAAAACCCAGCTGAAGTGGCTGATCGAGTAGTGAAATCTCTTGACTTCTTGGATGAGGATTGTAATGACTTACTTAGTTGTCTCTTCCTTGAGTCACGGACTCAATTTCAGCTTTTCTTTTCTCTTTGGCCAACTCCTCGGCCTTACAAGCTCTATCTACTAATACGATAAATTCCTTTAATTCTAGGACACCAACATACAATCGAATATCCTCATTTAACCCGTCTTCAAACCTTTTGCACATAATGACTATGGACACACAATCTCGTGCATATTTACTGAGCCTTATGAACTCATGCTCATATTCAATCACCATCATTCTACCTTGCTTCAACTCAAGGAATTCCTTTCTCTTCTGATCAATAAATCTTTGGCTAATGTACTTCTTTCGAAACTCTTCTTGGAAAAACTCCCAATTAATTTTCTCCCTTGGTACACAAGGGTGTTCCACCACTGATAAGCCAAATCTCTCAAGAGAGATACCACACATTTCATACACTCCTCGGGTGTATAGGACAATTCATCAAATACCCTGATGGTATTTTCAAGCCAAAATTTTGCTCTTTTGGATCATCATCTTTGTTAGCTTGAAATTCCTCAGATCCTTATTTCCAGATTCTATCAACAGGTCTTTTCCTTCTTACTACCTCTACCACTTGGGGAGCTACAGAGGTAGGCCGAGGAATAGGTGGGGGTGGAGGGGGTTGTGCGTTTGGGTTTGTTCGAACGAACTCCGTGTACCAAGCATTCATCATGTGGAGAAAGGCTTCCCTAGCCTCTTCTCCTCCGCCTTGACTCACAATTGTTGGTCTATTCTCATTTTCAGTCGGCACCATCCCTTGGCGGGGGCGGCGCGTTACTTTTTACATCGTCCGCCACAGCTCTGTCGGGATCCATTTATTATATGAAAACATAATTTAAATCGTCAGAGTCGTCACACTATCATTATGTAAATATTCATACGTATGGCATGTATAGCTAGACTCATGCTTATGCTATGTTAGTCCGAGAATCAACTAAACCGTAGCTCTGATACCACTAAATGTAACACCCTTACCCATATCCAATGCTGGAACCGAGTATGAGGCATTACCATACTTAACTTGCTCAAACATACAACATCGAATCATAAAATTTCATTTCAACTCAAAACTTTTCATTCGAGATCATAACGTCCCTATTATAGGTCTACGATACCCTAAACATACACACAAAATGGTTCAGGACTAAACCAGAAACTTTTGAATACTTGGAAAATTTTTACACAAACAGGGTCACACGCCCATGTGGAGAGGGACACGCCCGTGTGGGCAGGCCGTGTGATTACACACGCCCATGTCCCTAGTCCGTGTGGATTTTATTTTTCATTTCAACCTCTGAGGGTTTTTCACACTACGGACACACGCCTGTCCATGGCCGTGTCCCTCACACGGCCATGACACGCCCGTGTCTTAGCCCGTGTGTAGAAACCTTGATATTCTATTTCGACGACATCATCCCCATAGGGTCATACGGCCAAGGCGCGCGCTCGTGTCCTTAGACCGTGTGGCGAATTAAATTCTTAATTTCAGATGCAGACTTCACAAGGCTGGGCACACGCCCATGTTCTATAGCCGTGTCTTCCACACGGTTGAGACACACAGCTGTGCCTCAACCCATGTGTTTACTATTGGGCATTCTGACTTGCTAACTTAACATGCAAGGGGACACACACCTATCAACACGCCCATGGGGCTTACCATGTGTCACACACGACCTAGACACACGCCCGTGTATCTACCCGTGTGGACAATTGTAAGGCTAACTACTAAGCCAATTGCCACCCTGAAAAGCAACCACACTAATACCATTTCATATTAACACACAACAAGACAACAAGGCACTTCTAATATCCAAAATCAAGACATCCACATCTTAGTCCCACACTACATTCATCATGTACATACTTTACTCATTACTGAATCATTTGCACAATCTTGCACTTCATGAATTTCATCATCATTGAATATATATAAAACTTAACAAGTATTGGCCAATTCCAATGGCCATTTACAAAATGAATGAGTAGCACTAATAGCCAACACATTGGCTAACAAATATGACATATTACAAAATAACCAAGTTTCTATACATGCCATATCTAAAATTTAATCAACTTTACTATACCAAAAGAATAGTTGATAGTGTGAATCGAACTCCGACTTCCTTCGATCCCTGAGCTAGCTTGGCGATACTACAAGGAATAGGAAAATAGAGGGGTAAGCATAAAGCATAGTAAATTTGCATGAAATAAATAGCAACATAACTATTCATGATAACATCCATTCATCACACTAAATAATACACAAGTTCTCAAGCACATTGACATAACTTACTCGTGCTTATTCTTACCAAATCACATATCACATTTTGCATTCATTTCTCGTAAGTTACTCATGGGTACCTATATCACTTCATCACATAACTTTAGCACTTTTACTCTCTTGAGCATAGACTTAGCTCTTTGCTATCTTTAACATAAACTTTGTTCTTTACGTAGAACTACTAGGAATATCAAAGGATAATCAATCTCATCTTACATGTAACATGATGCCAATGCCATATCCCAGATATGGTTTTACATGGAATCACATCTCGATGCCGATGCCATATCCCGATATGGTCTTATATCGAGATCGCCATATCCCACATATGGTCTTATACGAGATCGTATACCGATGTCGATGCCATGTCCCAGATATGGTCTTACACGAGATCTCTATTCGATGCCAAAGCCATGTCCCAAACATGGTCTTATACAGGACCTTCTTTATCTCATCTTGTGACAATGGTATCCTTGCTATTCCTAATGTTCAACCGAGACTTCAACTTTACATAACATCATTTTACTTACATCGAGGCATCATTAATCAATTTCATAGAAATAATATACATTTCACATGATATCAAGCAATTTAGAATGTAATAACATTATGTAGTTTTAGTTTCACACAAACTTACCCCGATGCCAAAATATGTATAGTTGTTCGATTTAGTCCACAATTTTGTCATTTCCTCGATTTCGATCTGGAATTCATGTTTCTTGATCTAAAATAAAAATTTCATTTATTTAATGATCACATTGATTAAAATAACTCATGAATCATACTTTGTCAAAAATTATGATTTTGCCCCTAATCTTTTACAAAATTATGATTTTGCCCCTAGGCTTGTAAATCGATTCTAATCAAATTTCCTCCTTTAACAAGCCTAGATGAACATTTATTACTCTTATAGCAACTCACAATACCAATTATTTCACTCATTTGCCACCTATTTACAACCTTTACAAAAATGTCATTTTAGGTGTTTTCATGGAAACCCATTTCACAAAAGTTGTTTATTTAACAACTAAGATTCATTTTCTTCCATAAAATTTCATAAAACAACATGAAAACTCACATGGAAAAACCCTATACTCTTAATTTTTTTGCAAAATAGTCCCCTCATTAGCTAGATCATGCTACAAGGGTCTCAAAAGTACAAAAATTATAATAATAAAAAGACCATCAAAACACTTACTTGCAAAGAGAAAAGCTTGGCTGAAATTTTTGAGTTCTCAAACCCCTTATTTTGCTGAAAATTTCAGTGGTAGAAGAAAATGAACAAAGATGATATCACTTTTTCTTTATTTTATTCTATTTCATCAATTTAATCCACCTAATCCACCAACTTTGACCAATTTTGACATTTCTCATCCCCTATGGCTAGATAGCCCTTTACTAAGGGTCTAATTGCACATTAAGGACCTCCAATTAATATTCTATAGCTATTAGACACCTTTAGCTTGTAGAACAACACTTTCGCACTTTATGCGATTTAGTCCTTTTTCGCAATTAAGCATGCAATCGCTAAAATTAATGCACCAAAATTTTTATACACTCATACAATCATGCCATAACACATAAAATAAATATTAAAACTAGTTTCTCCAACCTCAAATTAGTGGTTTGAAACCACTATTCTAACTATCCCAAAATTGGGTTGTTACACAAATGGTTTTTTCACACAAAGCAAAATGGAAATAAATGTTGCTCATTGGTTGTCTAATGTTTAGCTAATACTAAGTAGTATTATGTGGTCGGATCGTGTTACGAAAAGACTACTTGTATTAGTAGACGAACCTAAACATGTCCTTAGTCTAATCAAAAATGAACAAATCAATTGAAAGCCTAATTTGTCGTCTATCAAGTCTAATTGGGGAGATGCATTTTCTTAGGCATCAGAGCAGATGACTCCTAGAAGAGACATAGATGTGACTGACTGGACTGATAGTACATCGAACAATACCCAAGCAGATAGATCCTAAATATGTTTATGGATTTATTCACTTTTGACGTTAATAGTGTGACATACCTAAATCCTGAGTGGGTGGGGACTATGTATGCTTGAGTTCAAATAGATAAGGAACTAAAAGCCGGTGCATTGGGCAGACTATGTAGCATCATTCACAACAATGGAATTCATAGCAAAAAAATATTGGTAAATGGTATCCTCTTATTGGCATTACATGGTTGATGAAGAGTAAACGTGGCCACGGGTCATCCATCTTTATGATGGATGACTTGATCACTATTTGATAATGATTGACACTTTATGAAGTAAGATGTAATGGTTACCATGAGATAAAATAGGATCATATTGGGAGACCAGATATCATCCCAAAGAGATCAAGGATATCCTATTAGGGTAACACACTTATGACAAGGTCATTGGACGAGCACTAAGTAGTTATTTTTGTAATGGTATGTCGTTGAGAAGAGCTCAGCCACGATACTATAGTGAATGACTTCATGACTAAATGAGTTTATAATTAATAGGTGAAAAGCCAAATTTTAATTATAAATCATTTGAGCCTCAACTACATACATCCAATTGGTCCCTCTGCTAGCTCGTTGAAACCATAAAAGAATTGTGTGTTTGAATAGAAATGAACGAAATAAATAGAAAAAGATAAACGAGAAACATTCAAGAATGATTATGGTTTTCTCTGAAATGGAGAAATGGAATTATTTGGAAATGAATGTAGGTTTCCAAAAATGCAAATGAAAATAAAAATGAAAAATGGAAACTTCAATCTTATATAGGTTTACTTAAAAGATGATGGAAGAATGAGTTGTGACATATTGAAGCTTGGAAATGAAAATAAATCATTCGGTCATAGTGAACATGTTGAGTTGTGACATATTGAACAAATTTTCTCAAAATTTTACTGGGGGTAAAATCGTCAAAATTTTACTAGAGTAAAATTGGTATGAAAAATTATTTATTATGTAAATATTAAAGTTTATTTTGGAAACTAGAAAATTTGAATCAGGTTGGATCACATTTTAGAGTACTAGGTCAAAAAGGCCTAGGAAGTACTCGTAATTGGACCCGATGTGAGAGAGACCCAAAACCCCTCATATAACATGAAGGGGGCGACAACCCTAGTAGATATACAAGGGTGAGTCATTTACCCCTCTCCTGGTTTAAGTAGGATGTTGTTTTTCCATTTAAAATAAACATCTACAACTCTACAAGGATTCTACCTTCTTTTCCTATAAATAGATGGCACCGCTAAAGTATTAACACAAATTTTGAGAGATTGTTATTCTAACAAAAAATAGAGAGAATTTATTCTCAACTTATAAACATATTTTCAGAATACAAATTTTACTGGTTTTTATTAAAGAAAAGAGAAATTTCTGTTTTCACCCAAAAGGAAAACTTTTTCTAATTATGTGTTTTGGTTCAATTGGTTCGAGCTCACACTAGAAATAGTTCGTGGTACAAGAATAGCAAAGAAGATCATTTGGTTGAAAGCCAGAAAACATCAAGGATTCACTAATCTAAAAATAAAGGTGCAAATTTGGTTTAAGGTTTATTGCTATAAATATCACAAACCGAGTCGATTTTCAAAATTTTTATTTTCTGCTGTGCAAGAAAACCGTTTTCAAATCAGATTTTTTCCAACATATGTTGAACACGAGGTAGACGAATCTAATGTTGTTGATGATATGATGTTGTTGCCTACCATTAGGGAAAGGGAATTAAATAGTGGGGGTAGGATACTAAATTGTTATGAGGAACTAAACAGTAGGGTAGATGTATCAAATTGTAATGAGGGAGTAAATAGTGTTGAAAAAATCCGATTTAAAAATGGTTTTCTGGCATAGCAAAAAATTTAAATTTTGAAAATCGACCCGATTTGTAATATTTATAGCAATAAACCTTAAACCGAAATCGTACCTGTGTTTTTAGATAAGCAGATCCTTGATTTTTTTTGGTTTTCAACCAAACAATCTTCTCTACTATTCTCGTACCATGAACTGCTCGAGTGTGGGCTCAAACCAATTGAATCAAAACACAAAACTAGAAAAAAATTTCTTTTCTTTTTGGGGTGAAAACAAAAATTCTCTCTCCTTTAAGAGAAATCGATAGAATTATTATTTTGGAAAAAATATATTTAATAGTTGAGAATAAATTCTCTCTATTTTTGGCAAAGTAACAATCTCTTAAAGTTGTTCTATAATGCCATATTAGTGCCATCTATTTATAAGAAGATAAGGCAGAACCCTTATTGAGTTGTAGAAGTGGATGGCAAACCTAGTTAAATGCACTAGGGTTTGTCATCTCCCTTTATTACATGAGGGGCTTTTTGGGTCTCTTCCATATCAAGTTTGATTACAAATACTTTCTGGGCTTTTGATCCAATACTTTATAATTCGATCCAACCCAATATCTATTTTTCTATTACTCAAAATAAACTTCAGTATTTATATTAAATAATTTTCTCATCCCTATTTACCCATAGTAAAAGTATGACGATTACCATTGGTAAAATTTTGAGAAAAATATGTTTAATATTTCACCACTCAACATGTTCACTATGACCTGAATGGTTTATTTTCATTTTCATGCTTTAAAATAGCTTAAAAACATAAACTCATTCTTTCGATCATTTCTAAGTAATCCATGTATATTTGCAAATATATCATTTCTCATTTTTATTTTCATTTCCATTTCCATTTTAAGAAACCTAAATTCATTTCCAAATGATTCCATTTCTCTATTTCGGAGAAAACCATAATCATTCTTAAATGTTTCCCATTTTCTATTTCTATCTATTTCATTCATCTCGATTCAAACAAGCAATTCATTTATGGTTTCAATGAGCTAGCAGAGGGACCAATTGGAGAAATGCAAATCGGACTCAAATGATTTATAATTAAGTTTTAGCTTTTCGCCTATTAATTATAAACTCATTTAGTTACGAAGTCATTCCACTATAGTATCATGAATGAGCTCTCCCTAACGACATACCATTACGAAAGCATCTACTTAGTGCTCGTCCAATGACCTTTTCATAAGTGTGTTATCCTCTTAGGATACCCTTAATCTCTTTGGAATAATATTCACTCTCTCAATATGATCCTATTTTATCTCATGATAACCTTTATGTCTTCCTTTATGAAAAATCAATTACTATTAAATAGTAATCAAGTCATTCATCACAAAGACGAAGAACTCGTGGCCACATTTACTTTTCATCAACCATGTAATGCTGTAACCTCCCAAACCTGGCCTAGACGTTATTGCTAGATTAAGAAGGCTACATTAGCCACTGAAATGGCTAAGCTAACTTACATTACTTTTTAAGACTTTAAATGAACTCATTTTAAATAAAACCGTAGTTGTACTTTGTGTTAGCTTAAAATCATTCATTCATTAGGTTGTGTATGCTTCAGATTCATTTTATTACTGACAATGTTGTTTTAGAAAAACCGTTTGCTTGTCGCTCTTCTTTAAAAAACTCGATATTAAACTAATGCAGCGAAAACCATTTTTCAAGTCATTTTGGAAAATTAGTTGCCTTATCGATTTGTTTTTCAAAAACAGTTCCTTTGCAATGTAGTGGAAACTATGGAACAGTATCAAATTTTACTTAAACCCGATATCATGCATTATCCGATTATTATGCTTGAGTAATCCATGCATGCAAAAATCCCCAATAGAAAAGTTACCAAGCCACGGACTAGAAATAATTAAAAATTATAAGCCAAAACCAATAAAGACTTAATAATACTTAATTAAATAATAATCTGAGGTCCAAGCTGATTCTTCGAATGCTAAGTTCGATCCTAATTTTGAGGTTTACCTGAAAAGTTAAACACTATTAGGGATGAGCTTATGAAAAGCTCAATGTGAGCTAATAATTATTTAAACGGGCAAAAACATCAAATACAGTTAAACATATTAGCATCAACAGAAGAAAACAGAACCATCATAGGAATTTCATGTCATTACATAGCCATTATCAAATTGATGTCAAATGATGTATAAGCATAGGTCATCATTCATTTGAGTAATAATCATTAATTTCGATACCCTTCAATTCAACAAATACAATGCGTAGCATAAATCAATAACATTCAAATATGTCGTGCACATGATGCAATGCAAAAAGGTTCCTACCCATACCATCCGCTACACACCACGAGTTCCTCAGAACCTGTCTGCCAAACTCCAAAACATTATGAGCATAGCTCAATGTGGTAAAACCACCGAATAATCAATAATGTAGAAAATCTATCGGATATCAAAAAGTGCGATACAATCGCCAATAACATATAATATGTGATAAAAATCGCCAATCCCCTCGATATTCCAAGTGCAATGCACTGACTACAAATAATGCGGACTTAATATGTTGCTGATACCGTGGAACTTCTCCGTCAACCACAAAATCTCAACCCAATGCATATGCAGTATGTCACACAATCTTATATATAATTATATTACAATACTTTTCACATTCATTTGACATGCTCAACATGTCCTCAATAATCACATACTTTCAGTAAATGGAAACAGTGTTCCAATATTTCAGATTACCACTGTGTTGGTATCAATCAATATCGTTCAATTTCACATACTTTACGGCTTTTCATTGTGCATAAATAGCACCCTTTTCAGTACACATTGTGCATAAATAGCACCCTTTTCAGTACACAATACAACAAATATCTTATGCATTTAAGCCATACATAAGTTTAATATCTCAACACATTATATCATTCATTCAAACATTCTCATATCTCATAACTCAAATATGCAATTACAAACTCAATCAAACATCCATACTATCAAACTAGCAATTTTGCCAACATGTCAATCTTTTAAGGCTCAAAACATACCTGGTTCAACCACTCAAAAAATAAATAATTTGGATATTTACCCAATCCATTAAGCAAGATAATTTATCAAATATAACATGATATTTAACATTTTCAAACAATTTTATGAGTTTAGGACCCACACCTTATTTTTCGTTTCCTCGCAGCACACTAGCGAATCTTCCAGTTTTCCTTAATAATTCCTTAAACGAACCAAAACCAAAATTCAATATAAATTCAATCAATTTAACATTAAAACAGCCCCCAAAACCCGCTTATGAGTTCAAACCAATCGTTGAAATTATAACTATTTTATGAATCCAACCTAGTTAGATTCCTTACATTGTATCGATGCAAACCTTACGTACAATCGCTCTTCGCCTTTATAGATGATTTGGGGCGTTTGGGTCAGCACCTAATTCAATAATATATTGGAAAATAAGTATCTAATTAATGATTAAATTTCTTCATTTAATCAATTCAAAACATTAATCACCCAACAACTATGTCAAAATAACAAACTAGTTACCCTTAATTGCACTTACGCTTCACGATTTCAGGATTCGAATGGCCAATCGATCAAGAACGTTTTTCCCTAATTGAAATGAGTTTAAAAGCTGATTAGAAGGATTCAAGAACTCAAATTAATTCTGGAAAAATATAAGCAAGAACCAAGAAACAAAACAACCCCATTTCTTGCACATAGGTGCACGAACCACCACCCATGGTGGCCAAAATTGGGGATGAATTTTAAAATAGTTTGAGATCTCGTTAAATTTTGAAAAAAAAAATACCTTTGAAATCATTGAAAATCCCCTAAATTCTAGAGCTGGAAATTTATATTTTTAATGGACAAGATTAATTAAGAAATTAAAGAGAGAAGAGACCTTACACAAGCTAGTCGAGAGAAACGGCAATGGCACTTTCTTGGCAGTGTTCGGGATCGATTTTGGAGTTCAAGATTTCAGATTTGGAGCTAATTTTAATGAGGAAAAATTACAGCAATATGGTGGAAAATATGTTAACAAATCTTGAGGCAAAAAGAAAAAGAAAAAGAAAGAGATGGTAAAACTAGGTGTAGGCAACGACAACAATAGAGGAAAGGAAAAAAAATTAAAATCAAAGAGAAAAAGAGGAACGACTAGGGCAATTAGGAGGAGGATTAAAGGCTGATTATTAGTGAAAAATTAATATTTACACCTAGGTTAACTAGGCTTGGATGGCCCACACATTAAAACAAGTGGTTTTTGTCAAAAAATTAAATTATTTACATGGGAAGGGAATTGGAGTTAGGACCTCAAGGATAAATTCACTAATGTTTAACCATCAAATCAATAACTCATTCTTGATATAATTTGAAATATTTATTTTAAAAAACAATGCATGTCACATACTAGGGTTTAAGGCAAAATTTGCAAAATAATAAAAATGATGCGAGAGAATGGATTTGAACTTGGGTTTCAAGAAACGTTACACTAACACTTAACCAACAAACCAAAAACTCATTTATTTCCTAAAATGCATAGATAAATTTCAAAATTTAAGGCATGACCGCTCTCTCTCGATTCACAAACCCAATTCTACTAACCCCTGATTTTTTGGATATTACAAATGCCAATGAAATGATATCATTTACCCATGTCTCGAACTATGACTTCCACTGTTGTGAATGACGCTAAGTACTGTAGAAGTTGTATACTCAACACACCAATTTTTAGTTCCTTATTTATTCAAACTCAGACTTTTACTTATATCAAAGTGTACGAGTCACGTATACATAGTCTGTCATCCACTCAGGATTTATGTATGCCACACTATGAATGTCACAAGTGAATAAATCCATAAACAGATTCATGAACTATTCTGCTTGGGACAAGTCCGATGTACTGTCAATCTAGCGAGTCTCATCTATGTCTCTATCTTCTGGGAGTCATCTACGTCGATGCCCAAGACAAGGCATCTCCTCATTTTGACTTAATAGATGACGTATTACTCTTTCAATCAGTTTACTCATTTAGATTATACTAAGTACATGTTTAGGTTCGTCTACTAATACAAGTTGTCTTTTTGTATTTCGATCGACCATATAATACTTTAGTATCAATTTAAACATTAGATGACCAATAAGTAATATTTGCTTCTATTTTGCTTTTCGATTAAAAACCACATGAGGAAAATAATAAAAACTATATTAATTGTAATCAATGAATTTGTTTTATTAACCAATATGTTCGAAAAAAGTACAAGTTTACAAACGAATATACTACACTCAGGGCACCAAATCCAACAAATAGTGGGATTGGGGAACCATTTATCGAGTTAGGTGGGGAATCTAATGAGAGGCTATGTAATATCCCAGATTAGGGGTTATGCATTTGGCACATAATTCATGAATTAATAGGCTCAGTGTGTGGGTGAGTGTGTTTAAGGGGTTTGGAGAACCTTAGGAGATGGGGAAAATGCATCGAAAAATATTGGAAATGTTAAGTTTAAAAGAGGAAAGTGAACATTTTTGGAAACTTGGAAATGTTAAGTTTAAAAGAGGAAAGTGACATTTTTGGAAACTTGGAAATGTTAAGTTTAAAAGAGGAAAGTGAACATTTTTGGAAACTTGGAAATGTAAGGAAATGTTTTAGAAATGTTAAGTTTGAAAGAGGAAACTAAAACAGGGTGGCCTTAAGAAAATTAATAGAAGAAATTTGACACAAGAATGGGCTTGGAGAAGTGGCTAGGAGGCACCACTTGTAACATCCTAAAATAGGGGTTAAATTTTATTAAATTATTTTGCATAAGTGTGGTCATTGTGGTGTTGATTGAGGTATTTTAGGTGCTAGTTATAAGCTAAGGGAAGGCTTGAGCTATAGGAGAAAATTTGGTTTTAAGTATTAAAAAAAGGGGAGCTTGGATAAGGAGGTCTTAAAAGAAATTCGGTGTGAAGCATGACACAAGATAACCATGTGGTAAAATGGCTTGAGACGTTACCTTAAGGGCTTGGAAGGTTGCGTCAAAGGGAGCTTCAATGGGCCTTGGTTCGAGTCTTGATGGCAGCAAAATGGGTGGCTTTTATTTTGCCTTTTTACGTTAAGGGGAAGGGGGAGTAGTGGATGGTACATGGGTTTTACAAGGATGAAATAAGCTTGTTTTTCTTTTAAATTTTTGGCTAAGATTAGTTGATAAATGTGGATTTATTTTCATTTATTTTAAATAGGTGGATAAGAGATAATTTAGGAGATTAATGTGGGCTATGATTAAGAGATAATATAGGAGATTGATAGGGATTAATGTTGGATTATTGTTATTTTTATTAAGGTGATAAATGAGGAGATGATTAAGGGAATATGATAGGATAAGAGATAACATAGGAAATTAGGTGAATGATAATTGTGATTTTGTTTTGATTATTTGATTAAGGGGATAAAGGAGAAAATTTTGGATATGATAGGAGCTGTTTTAGTGGCCAATTATGGGTCTCTTTGGTTGGCAAAATTGGCTAGGAAGGGGGAGTTAAGTGCGAAAATGTATAGTATAAATAAGAGGTGATCTTCCTTGGCATCTTTTTGTTTCTTTATTTCCTTTGTGTCGAAATTGAAATCCTCCATTGTGCCGATTTTTTTTGTGAAATGACCACCTAGTTTGGCTTTTGTTTTGTGACCAAACTTCAAAGACCCTTAAAGCCATTGGCATTTTCTTCTTCTCTTCTATTTGGTGTTTTGGCTGAACCTATCCCTCTTTCGAAAACTCTCTTCTTTTATTTTTGATAGCCGAATATTTCAACCCTCTTTTAAGGGCCATAGCCGAACCATATAGCCTCATTTTCTACTCTATTTCTCTCCATTATTAAAAGTGCCGAAACACCATAGTCGAATCTTTATTGGAGGGGCTGTCGACTACGTGCTTGTGATCTTTTATTCTCTTCAACATGTAGTGGTAAGTTCTTTCTTTATCATTCGATTTTGAGCTCTTTTTCTAGTGTGCCGAAATTATGAGGATAGGCATAGGGATGGCCGAATATTTTTTAAGCCATGATTATGTGTTCTTTTGTGTGTAGCCGACGCTAAGGAGCCTTAAAAGAGATCTATCGGGTTTTGGAACATCAAGGTAAGTGATTGATAACATTCGCCAAGGGCCATAATTTGGGTATTTAAGTGTTGACTGTTTTTCGATTATGGCTTTTAGGGCAAGTTGGCTAGATTATGGAAAGCTTTGGATTTAAATCCGTAAGGGCTAATCGTCAAGAATAAGCAAAGCCTTCGGATTTGGTAGGAGACCAAATCGGCATTAAGAGGAGGAAAAACCCGCTCATCGTGTTAGATACAAGTAGTTCGGATTAAGTAAACTATGCTAAACAAGTGCGTAGTTATCGACTTTTTCTCTTGTTGTGTGTATGTGTTATATTTATGTATATGTGATATGATGTGAATGGTAGTCAAGTAAGGGCTAAAATGGTGGATACCCATGATGGGTAATCGCTCAACCAGTTAGTATTTTATGACGTTGATTTACATTTGATATATGTATGAAATGTGATGGCATGTGATGTATAATTGTTCAAGTGATATGTTGCCATGATATATATGTATGCATGGGACTTGTGATATGACTATCGAAAGAAAGGGTTTACTTTATGTACGTGGTCTAATGTTAGCCTTGTGTTACATTGGCGCTTGATGTTGGCTATGTGCCTCATCAAGGGAGGTGTTAGCTAGGTGCCACATCTCGGCGGTTGATAGCTTGTGCATCACCGTGGATCGATTGATATATGGGATCACTTATGTGATTGGTGGCTCACCACGACCTTGTCTTGGCAGTCCGCCAAGGTAGGATATGTGGGATCACTTGGTTGATCGATTGGATTAGCCAAGGCCTTGGGCAGCAGTGTGCCGAGGTAGGTGTGACGGATGGACATTAGGATGGGTTGGGCTTCATAATTGCATAATTTTGTATGTGGATTTGTGTGGATATGGGCCAAGCCCATATATGGAGACATGTGAAATAGCTATGCACCGAGTCTGCTTTGACTCACCCAAATTTTACCAACATCGCAGTGATGCATAAAGCTTGGACCGGGTTGGAGTGGATACAAGATGGCCCATGCAGAAGATGATTTTAATTAATTAGGTCATTTTATATTTTTCAAGATTTTTAAGTAAAGGTTTATTGTAATAAGAGCCATTTAAAGTATTTGAAGTTGTTTATTATGTTTTAGTTGGATTGACAATTAGTTTACTATTTTTAAATGATTTTATTTTATCAACTTACATCCCAAAAGTATATACGTAAAGGTTTAATCCAAAATTTGTAACAAATAAAGCTTTACTTAGAATTTTAAACAAACAATGTTTTTATGAGGGACAATAATTTTTTTTAGGATTTTAACTCTAAGTCAAAAGCTTTTTCAAATGTTTTCCGCAGTGGCATTTCAAATTCGGTCGTAGTGAATGGGCCAGGTTTGGGGTGTTACACCACTTAAAGCCCAGTAAATGACGCCACAATCAAGGGGGAAGGAGCCTAGGTTCGAGTCACGTGGGAAGCAAATAAAAGAGTTTTATTTTGCTGCAAGGAGCAAGGGAGTTGGACGGCACCAAGGCACTTGGGGAAGAGTTTAATTCTCTTTAAAATTTGGCTAAATAGGTGGATCAATGATGGATAATTATTGTTTAAGAGATAAGAGATAATTAAGGGATTATTTCTATTAATTTTTTTTGAAATTATTTGATGTAGTAAGGCCATAGTAGAACTACTTTACTTTGCTTTTATTTATTAAGCTTACAAACTTTTATTTATTAAAAGATTAAGTAAATTTATTTTAAAACAAAGCCTAAACGTTTTGTCACCTAAAGTAAAGGATTTTAATAATGAAATAAACTTGTTCTCAACTCAAGCCCAACCCAAAACAATCTTTCTTTCAAAACACACAAGTTTTTCCTAAGTAACAAAAGAATTTGAAACGGTTTACACCGGGGAACATACCAGATTCGGTTAAGGCTCGTGGGCCGGGTTTGGGGTGTTTCAGGCTAGGGTTGGGTGAGACTAGTGATGCATGTGCTGAGAGTGGGGAACAAAATTGAAAGCGTAGTAGGTCCACCGATACAAACAACTCTTTAGGCAATGAAGATATTTTAGAGGAAAATTCTAAGGATGAAGAAGTGAGAAATATCAAGGCTTGGTGTAGAAATTATAAATGAAACAAAAAGAGGCAAATCGAGGCAGTAAATAGGATTAATAATAAATGTGTAAAGGTAGGTGAAAGTAGTGAAATGAGAGATAAAAATGATGAGGTATCAGATGAATTAGGTGGGAGAACAAATTACGTTGATTAATTAGATTTGGGGTCTTATGGAAGTGATTCAAAAGGTGAGGTAGTTTGTAGGAGAAGCCAACATGTATGTTTTGATCCTACTAACTCAATCCCACATTTAGAGCTTGGTATGGTGTTTAATGGACTAAAGGAATTCAAGATTGCTTTAGTAAATTATGTAGTAAACAAGAGTTTTGATATTGTCTATCTTAGGAATGAAAAGGGGAAGACTTGGGCTAGGTGGAAGGAAGATGGATTCCCTTTTAGAATATATGCTGGTGTAGATAATAGTGATGTGTTTTACAAGATAAAAACTTTTATACAAACCCACAAGTGTTTAATAACTTTTAAAAACAAAAGGGCAACTTACAAGTTTGTTAGGGAACATTTCTTAAGTAAACTTAGGGTGATTCAAAAGTTGAAGTTAACTGAGATGCAGAATTTAGCCAAGGAAGAGTTGAAAATTGATCTGAGTAAGAGTACATGCAGCAAGCCTTGGAGATGGGCACTAGAGGAGATCAATGGAAGGGTAAGCTATGAGGTTAATAGACTATGGGACTATTCACATGCACTTAGAAAAGCTATTGAGGTTCCCTAGTTTAGGATATTTTATGTAGGGTTTAGTGCATAGAGGAAGGGGTTTAGAGAGTGTTGTAGACCTTTTATTTGTCTAAATGAATGCTTTTTGAAGGGAAGATTCAATGGGAAACCTCTGTCTACTGTCAGCAGAGATGGCAATGACCAAACCTACCCTATTTCATGGGCTTTGAAGAATGAAAGCAAAGAAACATGGTGTTAGTTTCTTAAAAATCTTATTTCAAATTTACAAATTGGTGATGGTGTTAGATTCACGTTCATGACTGATAAACAAAAGGTATGTTTGGGACCTTACTTAACTAATTCTATCCTAGTATGCCTAATTTATTAAATAATCCATCTAATACCATTGTTTTTATTTGTATTTAGGGATTGATAGAGGAGATAACTAAGTTGTTTCCAAGGGTAGAGCACAAAGTCTATGCAAGGCATTTATATGCCAACTGGAGGAAAGAAAACCCATGAGGAGACTAGCAACAAGCATTTTGGGAAGCATGCAAATCATACATAACTATTTACTTTGAAGATAATATGAATAACATTGACCATATTAAACATAATGCCAAGGTAATTCTACTTAGGACTGATCCTAAGCAATGGTCAAACACATTTTTTTGGTAGGTCTGTATGTATGCAACTAACAACAATTTTACTGAGTCCTTTAATGCAGCAATTGTAGGAGCTAGGCCAATGTTTATCATTTCCATGTTAAAAGAAATTAGGCAATATGTAATGGGGAGGATTGTAAACAATTTGGCCAAATGTAAAAATTGGAATGAACAATTCTGTCATAAGATATGTGCTAAGTTACACAAGAGTATCCAAATGAGTTCATACTGTCATGTTAAATGGAATGGAGCAAAAGGGTTTGAAGTGGAAAATTTTAGTGATGTTGTAGTTGCCAACTTAAGTGAGTAGTCATGTAGTTGCAAGAGATGTGACCTCATTGGCATCCAATGTCCACATGTTGTTACAACTATTTTATGGAAAAAAGCTTATATTTTTTATTTTGTCTATACGATGTTTAAAAAAGATATGTTTGAATTGTATAACTTTTTATTTCCTATTGTCCCTTGTGAAAAATTTTGCTGTAAAAACTTATATGAGACCAATTGACCCTCCATCCCAAGGAAAATGCCTAGGAGACCAAAAAAGAACAAAGTAAGAGAAGAGGGAAAAAGGAGTGGGAGTAAACTGCCTAGAAGAGGGAGAAAGATAAAATGCCACTAGTGTTTTATGGTTGGACACAATTCCAGAAGCTGTCAAACTTCATCTATTGTAAGTGTTTCCATGACTAAAAATTTTAATACAATTGTTGGTTAATTTGAGAACTCCTAACATGTGAATTTTGCAGAGTACACTTCCACAAGCTCCTATTCCATCAGCTCCTACTC
Organism: Gossypium rotundifolium; assembly: GCA_025506655.1. Classification (NCBI taxonomy): domain Eukaryota; kingdom Viridiplantae; phylum Streptophyta; class Magnoliopsida; order Malvales; family Malvaceae; genus Gossypium; species Gossypium rotundifolium. The sequence goes on from CP106726.1 coordinate 38,783,822, forward strand.
AAAAAACTATATCTGAAGCATCCGCATAATCACCATTGGCTCTAACAACATCACCCTCATTTGTACCAAAACCAACAGTAGCATCTCGTTCAGACCCTAATCATAATACAACTACATCTTCTGTGGTAATCTTTTTCAAGACTTTTCATGTTAGAACTAATGCTACAACATCTACTGCAACCACCACCGACTCCTTCAACACAACCAACTCCTCCCACAATGCCAACCGCTTCAACACAACAAAGACTTCGTAGCAGGGGAAAACAAGTTGCGCAATGGATTGAGTTATACACTGATAAGAGGTTAGGAATATAAATTTTGAACGTAAGTTACTAATTGTTGAACTGTATAGATTGTATAGCAATTGCTATTATGTTTATTTTATTTTGATGACATGTTTGTTTATTATGTGTCATTGCATTGCATCTTGGTATGAGAGGAGAAATAATGGTAACTTCCGCAACCAAGTGCACTAATAAATGGAAGGGAAGCACAACATTCAAATTGATGATGGTACTCAGGAAAATAGGAACACAAAAAAAATCTAAGTCCAAAGATCCACCCAAGCAAAATTCTAAGCCGTGGAGATATTGAGTCAAGAAGTCTGATGTTGATGTTAAGTCTAGAATCCTAAGCAAACATGTTTTGTTGATGTGAATCTAATTTTGTTAGGTTGGATGAGTTATGGATTCTATTTTGTTGACATATTATGGATAATCTGATGGTACAATATTTTGTTAATATTATTCTTAATGGTATAAAAAAAAAAGATTTTGCATTCAATTCATTCTTTCATTCTTAACAACTAATGCAACAAATACATGAACAACAATTCATCATCCATAAGCAAGATAACTCAAAAACACCATCTATGATACAATTAACATCTTATATGCAACTATTACTTTGTTATTCTTTGACATTTTAGCCTTGTACAATGTGATATACTCTTCCAAACGAGTTACCTTCAATCGCATTCTTTGCATTTCCTTAATATTTAGCTCATTGTTCTCAAGTCTTAATCTCCTATTCAGTGTCAATAACATATTATTTTGAAGCATTATTTCATCGATTGTGCATCCTTGTTATTCTACAGTTGAATCTGTGCCCTCACTATTACCTTCAACCCCCTGAAAAAAATTCACTACCCTCGATCTTCGTTTCTCACATAAAACAAAAGAAATCAAAATATTTCTTCAACCCAAATTGCTACAAATGTCAGTACACAAAATCTTCAACTAAAATCACAAAATCATTTGTTTTTCATAGACCCAATAATGGCAGACCAAAACACGAACTCTAATTTCCTTCAACCCAATAATTAAAAATCAAACTTTTACCTCTTTGAACTTTGCACACAGAAAGAATTTTCTCCCTCTGTTTCGTGGAGTATTCACGTTGCAAACTGGAGCTTTTAAACCGTAATGGCTTTACAAAATCCTTTTCTAAGCACTTGATATTCTATTGCTTGAAGAAGACACTTTCACTTGTTTTCTCCTTCGACAATGTTATGAACAAATAAAACGAAAGAGATAAAAAAAAAAACAAAGAGGTGAAGGAGAAAATGAAAGAGATGGTGAAAGGAAAAAACGAAAGGATGAACAAAAGAGGTAGAAGACGATGGTGAAAGGGAAAAAAAACCCAAAAAAATATTTAAAGGAAAATGAAAAGAAAAAAAATTAAAGGGATCAAGTCACGTGTCTGGGAGGACGACACATGGCGGCACACGAATGAACAATGCTGCTACGTTAGCAAAAAATTAATGGCGTTAAGCTCGGTACCAATATAGTAGACGAAAAAAAAAAGTTCAAATACCAATCTAAAAAAAGTGGACAAAGTTAAGTACCAATTTTATATTTAACCCTAACTAATAAATAAAACATGCTTCAAGAATCTACTTCATCCTTCTTAAGAATCCACTTCATCATTTTTACTATTAACCAACCCAATTAAGGCTTTATTGTCGAAAACACATTTAATTATTATATAATTTTTTATAAATTTATTAAGGCTTAAGGGTGTAAAAGTTCTCAAAATTTTAAAAAAATAATAATTAAGCCCTTGTTTCTTCTTTTTTATTTTATGCTCATTTGGGTATTTGAACTTTTAAAATACATCAAAAAACCTTCAAACCTTAAAAAAAAAAAAAAAGGCAATTAAGTCTTCTTCTTTTTTACACTCAATTAGGTACTTTAACTTTCAAAATGCATTAAAAGCACTCAAACTTTTTCAAAAAAGCTATTAAGCCCATGCTTTCATTAAAAATTAGTAGAAAAAATTATAATAAATCAAAATCAATAAAAGTTATAAATATTATTAAATTTTAATAAAAATTCAAATATTAAAATTTATTAAAAGTTAGAAAAATATAAAAATGTAAAATTTTATAAAAATCATAAAAATTTATAAAATATATAGAAATATAATAAAATAATAAAATTTTATAAAGTCATAAGAAAATTATACAAAATGTAAAGAAATATAAATTTCATATAAAAATTATCGTAATAAAAGAAGTATTTTATAATTTTTCTATAACTTTTATTAATTTTATTTTTTATCATTTTTCACCGCATGTCACGTTATATTGTGACACGTGAGAGATCATAAAATTTTTATGATTTTTATAAAATTTTATAATTTTTATTTTTAAAGATCTTTATAAAAACTTCTAATTTTTAATAAATTTTAATTTTTTATATTTTATTAAAATTTAATAATTTTCTAAATTTTATTGTTTTTATAATTTTTTCTAATTTTTAATAAGAGCATAGACTTAATTATTTTTAAAAAATTTTGAAGGTATTTTGATTCATATTGAAAATTTAAATAACCTATTGAGTAAAAAAAAAAAAAAAGAGATTAAGTTTTTTTTTGAGAAGTTTTAAGATCTTTTGATCTATTTTAAAATTTTAAGAGTGAAAAAGTAAAAAAGGAAATGCTTAATTACTTTTTTTTTTTTTTTACATGCATTTGTCAATATAAAAGTTTTGTAGCATAATTGGACGAAAAGAACAGAAAATTCTGCGTGAGAGTGAAACTAGTTAAATATACATGAATAGATGTATAAATTTTAAGAAAAGAATCTTTTACAGAAAAAAAAAATTACGATCGAACTGAAAAAGAAAAGAACACAGAAAGGAATGAGATCTTGGAATTCATCAGTTGTTTTGTTCTTCTTTTCCTTGCCTTTCCTCCTTCCCCTCTCTGCCTCAGCTTCTTCAATTCATCACCAACAGTAATTGCCTTATTTTCTTTGCTTTTTTATTTCTTTTTTTTCCATGCGAATATAGAATTTTAATTTAATTCCATATTATTTAAGCTTTAAACCCTAATTTTTTTAAATATTTTAATGCAGTGAAAGAATCGGGCACAGAGTTTTGATGAGCTTCAAAGAAATTTCGAAAGAAGCTAACAATACTTTCGATTGCTCTCCCTCAGGACCTTGTGTTCCATGCCTTTACTCTGAGAAGGTTCTTTTTCTTCCTATTTTATTTGATCTCTTTTTGTTATTGAATTTGTTAATTAAATTGTTGAGTTCCTTATCTTCGATTTATAAAGCTGTAGATTTTAGCCGTAGTATTCATATATGACAAAATGTATGAAATCCAGTTAAATTTTCTGGGTGCCGCCTTTCTTAATTTACTGGAAATGGAATCTAATTTTCTGAGAAAATCTATAATCTCCCATTTAAGACACTGTTATCAGTGAAAAAAGTAATACACCTAACCATTTTTGATGTAAACATTCTTTTCCTTTACATTAATGTGAACAGATGAATTAGATCTGGCATGCCAAAGGTTTTGTTGTTAAGTTGATGTGCTTGCTACTAGACCCAGCAATTTGTGGATCCGGATCATGTTCGTGTCATGTTTAATATATCTTATATTTAAGTAAATTTTTGACATGTTAATAATTCTTATTATATATAATGAGACATTTGTGTATTCATGTTGCTTGCGACTGCCCGTTTTATATTTTGTCATGATCATGTTTTAGTTTTTTTTAATCGTGTGCAGGTTTCATGTCTAATACTAGGCGTACTTGCTAGGAATCAATGATCTTTTTCAACTTTTCTTGTTATTACCATTTCAAATCTGAAATAGCTGATATATTTCAATTATATGGTCATCTCTAGGGATTATAGCCATTAAAATGAGATTAACATTGGTTTATATTTTGCTTGCATTTGCTGTTTTATTTGTTTGGAAGGCTTAAATATTTTATTTTATATTTTCATTTCTGTAAATTGTTTGCGGGTTTAATCAGAGTGCTACTTGTTCTTCAGAGTGACCAAAAATATCGATGTAGTGAGACTGGCTATCGTATCCCTTTCAAATGTGTAGAAACTGATGATGGTTCAAAGGCCGAAAATAAACAAAAAACAGAAAAGGGTAGGTCTAATCTTGAAATCTCAGTTATCAATGAGAATTTAAGACAACGAAGAAGCTTACTTGATGATTCATCAACATCGGAGAGTGGGTCACGAGCCTATATCACCTATAGGAGCTGTATACCTGCAGTTAACGAGGAGAAGTTATCAGTACTCGGTTTTGAGGTATGTGCCTTTGGTCTTCACTATCTTTCAATTGATTTTGTATAACAGCAGTCTATGTAGCTTTGACACTTCATTTTTCTTAGTATTCATATGCGATAGTCATGTCCAACACACATTTGGACATAAGAATAGGGACATGATCTACCAAGTATATGGAAAAACTTAAAAAAGAATAGAACACTCTCGTGTTGGACACATACAGGCATCCAACACTAATTCTCAAGACTGAGTTATATAGCCAGTAAATCCCAATTGATTGGCTGCTTTAGCCATTACATTTTATAATTAAATTGGTTTTCTGTGTTTAGACCAGAACCCTGCTGTATTTTCCTCGGCTTCATATTCTATTCATGTCCTTTTTGCTTTTGCCCTACCATAAAAGCCTAGGTCATAATCAGAAGAAAAGCTAAACTTTACTATTTTTCTCCTACTTTATATTTTAAAAGTTCATAGTAGATTGATCGCACTTCGGCTTCTTTTTTGTTACAGCTGATGGCCTTGTATTAATGGACAACTTGTGGTGGCCATGTAGTTATACTTTGGTTAAGTTAAACCCTAGTTATATTGCTGTGACTGCTGTCTAATTTTGGCATTTCTCTTGGCGACTATATATGCATACCAATAGGGTACATAACATTTTCGACCAATCAATGGTGATATAAAATCATGGATTGATCAACTCTTACATGGAGAAACAAAAACCAAAAACTTAGTCAAGTTATATCCTAGTTACATTTTTTGTGACCGATGTCTAATTTAGACGTCATAAACAGTGGAGCCTGGTATTTCACTTGGCGACGCATAGCATTAGGTGCATAGCATCATATTGTTGACCAAGTGTCCTTAAGAATACAAAATCATGGATCAATTGACTCTTGCACTGACAAATGCACATAACCAAAAGCTTGGTCAAGTTAAATCTTAGTTAATATTTTTTGCGACTGATTTATGGTTTAGAAGTTATAGAACAGGGGAGCTGGACTTTTCTCTTGGTGACTATGCACATGCCAATAGGGTGCATAGCATCACATTATCAACCAAGACTCTTAGACAATTAGAGTTGCTAACCGGAGATGAAAGAGCTTGTACTTGGATGATTATATGTCAGCTACGATGCATTTACTTGGAACTAATCTGTGCAGGGAATTATTTTTGGGTTACTGCTCATTAGTGGTTCGGTTGTATTCTTGAGAAGAAAGCGGGCCATTACCATGCCTGGAGTTTCAGCAGGGAGGATCCAACCAAGCTCTAGGTTTTGATTAAGAAGCACTTTCATATGAAACCGACTTTGTTGATTGTTGAGGCTTTGGAGTAATTTAGTATAAAACTACATCTACAGGTAAATGCTTTAGCTGCTCTTCCTTCTTTATATATTTTTAATTTTTTCTCCATGTTGCAGTAAAAATTGTTGGAAGTAATTTTCTTAGAACGTAATCGATTTTCCAGCACTCTGTAATTAGCTCTGTAGTTGGTAAACAATGTTAAACTATGTTACACGAGTTCTTCATTCTCCGATTCTTCCTAAAGTATCTGTCTGACAGATTCTTCCTAAAGTATCTGTCTGACAGCTATATCTGGATTCCCGACACATATTCAAACATTGATATGGAACACTATGATTACATCCTCGAAATACATGAAAAGTTGTTAAAAAATAATTGAGGATATGTACACACATGGACAACAAAAAGTTCCTTTCACACCGAGTTCCTACTTGTCTGTTCTGCTTTGTTCAATGAGTTTGTTATTTCTCTGCTGTTTGTTTCTTAGACACGAGATTTGGATATTGGATATTGGATATAGATTGTAAAAATTGGCTACCCGATTTAACTTAAATATGGAATCGGTTGGTCCAGTTGTTCAACCATATATGGTGAAGCAACTAGAACCAGTTAAAAAGCTGCATTGAAATTATATTTTTTAACAGAATGTTTTACTTCATGTTTTGGTCCTTTATATTTTTCTGATTGCTTAGTAATTGATGTTTTTAAAATCTCCTAGACCAGAGGTGTAATCGGCTTGATCTTGGGTTTAGTTTTTTCAACCATTGCTTTTTCTTTATTCGGAAGTTCAGATTCCAGGGTGTGGTAGAAATAAAGAATTCGGATAACAGTTCTATCTTTGCTTCAAAATGTCATTCTTAGCTCGTTTTATTGTTGTTAGCACCAATTTTGAAACCATAATGTATATCTATATTTCAATACAAGCTTTGTTAATGCATTATAATTTTTTTTTTTTAATTTATGGTTTGACAAATCAAATAAAAATATTTCTGACTTTCGAATGCTTCGCTATTGTTTTAAACTTTATATTATATTATTTTTTTTAATTATTTTGTAACACCTTTAACCCGTATCTGTTGTCGAATTAGGGTTAGAATTACTGATCAACCGTAAATCATACAACATCATAACATTCAATTAAACTGAATATATTATAAACTCTTCATTCTTATGCATTTTGTCCCTAAATTGAGCCTTCAAAGTCTTAAAAATAATTTAGAAGCAGTTCGACTAAATGTAACAATTTTAACCCGTATTTGTTGTCGAATTAGGGTTACAGAGTATTATCAATCAATCGAAAATCATACAACATCATAACATTCAATTAAAATAAACATATTATAAATCATTCATTCATATGCATTTTGTCCTTAAATTTTTGTAACTTTTGCAATTTAGTTCTCTAACTTGAAAATCATCAAATTAACCATTTTCTAAGAATCAAAATATAGCGGAATATACTAGGCCCTTTAATAGTCTATATTATACATCAAATTCACTATCAAACTTTGACATTTTGACATTTTAACATTTTAACAATTCAATCCTTAAATAAAAACCTAACAAAAATCACTTCACAAAACAACCAAATACCACAATCAAAGCTTCAAACACTTAGCTATCATAAAAAATATTCAAGATTCATCAATGACAACTTCTAAATTTTTTAACAAATTCAAAAACGAAGGTATGGGCTAGTTGGGCCTAGTTGCGACAATCTCAAAAACATTAAAATTATTAAAAACGAGACTCGGAATCACTTACATGCAAGAAATTAAGCTTGGCCGAACCTACCTTTCTTCTTTAATGGCTAAATCGGTTTTGACATGAAGAAAACAAGAAGATGATATCTTATTACCTGTTAATTAACTTTACATTTTAACTTAATTGTCAATTTACCAAATTAACCTTTTAAAACTATTAAAATTTCATCAAAACCTTGTCCATACACATCCACTAACACCTTAAATGGTCTATTTACCATTAGTTTAAGATTTCAAAGCTATTTGATCCCTTTAACTAATAGAACTCAACTTTTATACTATTTATGATTTAGTCATTTTTATCTAATTAACTAATTAAACCTAAAAATTCTTAACAAATTTTTTATATGACATTAATATAATCCTATAAATATTAAAATAATATTTTACTCACTGAATTATGGTCCCAAAACCACTGTTTCTGACACCACCAAAAAACGAGATGTTACAACTCTCTCCCCCTTAGGAAATTTCGTTTACTCGAAATTGTTACTTGGGATTGGATTCGAAAATTGTAATTTTATCGATTCCTCGATTTCCCAGGTAGCCTCCTCGGTATCACGCCGATGTCACAAGACTTGCACCAACAGTACTCGTTTATTCCGAAGTTCTTTGACTTCGAGCCAAAATTTTCATTGGTTCATCGAATCGTCAAATTTGGTCGTAATTCGGTTTCATTATGAGGAATCATGTGTGAAGGATTAGATCATCTTGTTTTATTATTAAAGCGTGAAACATTATGAATTTTCTTGAGTTCAAGAGGTGAAGCTAATCTGTAAGCTACAGGACCGATTCTTTCGGTAATCTCGTATGGCCTGATAAATCTCGGGCTTAACTTTCCTTTCTTGCTGAATCGCAACACTTTATTCCATGGAGAAACTTTTAAAAATAGCCGATCGCCAACAACAAATTTTACATCTTTTCTTTTCAAATCTGCGTACGACTTATGACGTTCAGAGGCAACTTTTAAACAATCTCGAATAATTTGAACTTTGTCTTCAGTTTCTCGAATCAAATCACTCCCTACTATTTTGGATTCGCTCAGCTCAGACCAATACAACGATGTTTTATATTTTCTTCCGTATCAATCTTCAAACGATGTCATTTTAATACTGGATTGATAACTGTTATTATAAGCAAACTCATTAATGGTAGATATTTTTCCCACCTACCCTAGAACTCGAGAATACAACATCGTAGCATGTCTTCTACAATCAATCACTCATTCTCACCGTCCGTCTGATTCGAGGATGAAACGCGCACAAAAATTGAGTTTAGTGCCCAAAGCCTCGTGAAGTTTACACCAAAATCTTGATGTAAATCGCGGATCACGATAAAAAATAATATATGTCAGAACTCCGTGCAATCTCACAATCTTTAAAACATATTATAAAACCCTAATCGTATCCGTCGCCGTAATAAGGTTTACGGAACATTACCAAAATTTACAGAATAATTACATATATTTCACATCATTTACTATTCATGTCCGATACTAATCATATTGTTCCTTGAATGGGCCCTCGAGGCCTAATATAAACATTATAATCAAATCAAGACTTAATCGGGATCTCAGAAAAATTTTCATGAAATTTTAAAATTTTTCCTAATTGCAGGGTTCACACGCCCATGTGACCCTATGACACGACCGTACATCAAGCCGTGTCGCCCCATGTAACTCTCTGACTTGCATCAAACGGCCAAGTCACATGCCCGTGTGCTAGGCCGTGTTACCCATACGGCTGAACAGACGCCAGTGTCTCTGTCCGTGTTGTAACACCCCATACCCTAGTCTGATGCTAAGACTGAATACGAGACATTGCCATGCTTGAACTCACTTAAAACATCTACTTACGGGCTATAAAATTTTGTTCCGATTTAAAAACTTCTCTTTCTTAGTCTAATCATACATTTCATGGGCCTACGAGGCATTAAACATGTAACACCCCTAACCCGTATCTGTCGCCGGAGTAGGGTTACGAGGCATTACTCGTCAAACCACAATCAACGCACTCATACAAATACTATTACCTTAATTAATAGTAATTAATCCATGCTATCACAATCAAATATGTACTTTCATTTTAAAATTATAATGCTAACAAGCTTATTACAAATAATAGCTTTACTATCTTATAAAACAAGTTTCATTCAAATAGTAAAAGACTATTCATTTGGTCATTTTTGAATACATTAGCCTAGAATATGTACATCACCTTTATTCAATATATACCAATCGATGCATTATTATTTAAGACAAATATACCTACATGACAAAGCTTTGCTAATTACCATTATTATCCATCTACATTATCAGTTAATTCGTGATAGATGACATGATCAAATTACGCAAAGCCAAACTCATGTAAACTTCATCATATCCTTTTCAAATGTGCTTAACTTAGAAATATATCTATAATGTTATTAATACAAATCATATAACTATATATACATAACCTCATGCTCTATCACTAAAGGTTCACCAAAATAATTTAACCATTCTAAACTCATGTCCGAATGCATATGAATATCAAATAAAATATAAACTCCAAACTACCAATGCTATGGCGAATATTACAAGTAAGTATACTATAACTTGATCATTGGTATTTCACACATAACATAATATGAACTAAACTTTCATGATATATATCCAACATGATAATTTAATAACAACATAAACAAGCATTACTAAACCATTTTCAAAAATATATATATAGCAACCTATTAACTTGCTAACATATTACATGCTTTAAATCATCTAGCATCCAACATTTATCCTTATTAGCTAAGTGCATATCCCAATATTACACCATATATATATGTATATCATATGATCATTTTATGTGTATGATTTAAAGCATGACCGAAATCACATGTCTAATGGTATTATAATGCAAGCTACTATATCAAAATGTGAAACCTAAACTTAACCAAAAGTACTTGATTTTATTCGCAAGGCCATATTTATATTTACAATTCAACATCATTCGTTATTTATCAAAACAAAGCCTATACATGCCTTTGATTCAAAAGTTTACAAAACATAACTATACCAAAGAGAGTGATAGTGTGGTCGACTGTCTTGATGATCCCTTGAGTCCGTAGTTGAATTATCGATCTATAAAATAGAACACAAACATAAACAGAGTAAGCTCACTGGCTTAGTAAGTCTTAAGCACATACACTTTTAATGAACATACAGGTAAACACTTTAATCTTCAAACTAATAATATTGTACATAAATTTTTCCTATATATATATATATATATATATAGGATACACTAGCCGAATACTAGGGTCACATTTTTAGCAATTATCGTCACTATGTCATCCTGAACATATACTTTATCAACTTCCCATATAGCTATGTATATTCACATCAATGATAGATTCGACAGTATATAATATAGTAATTGAGCAATTGACCATTTCTACACATCACATTTGATTCAAAACAAAAAGAACTTAACTCACTTTCTTCCTTACTAATATAGTAGGCAAATTCTTACCAGAACTTTTAGCACATAACTATATATATATCTCACCTTGTTTGATTCTCAGAACCTCCATTTATAACATATCACCCAGCATAAAGCACGCTAGGTATTAAAGCAGAAATAAATCAAAACGCGAAGCACATTAGGCATTAAAGCCCGAAATAAATCACTGACACGAAGCACCTGCTAGGCTCAAGCCACGAATACAATATTACTTCCATCTCATTCACATTACAAGCTAAACAGAATTATACAAACCATACTTAATTCATATCACATGAATTTATCAATTCAATTAAAATTTTACAACACTTCTTGCTAAAATATTTAGCTACATTCGCTATCTTATATATATATATCCTCAAAACATTTAAATTTCATCATCCATTAAGTCACATAAATAATTTTAGACATATATTTGTAAGGACTTACCTCGGTTGTCGATAGCCAGTGCAAATCGGCTATTCGAGAACCTTCGTCTTTCCCCGATCTAAATGTTTTTCTTTGCTCTTGATCTAAAACACATTAAAATTTAGCTCATTCAAGTACATTTCATCTCAATTTAGTCCCTAAGCACATAAATGGGCAAATTACTATTTTACCCTAATATTTCACAACTTTGTAATTTAGTCCTATTTGCATAACACACAAAATACACCAAATTAGCTAAGACTATATAAGGGCGAATATTCCTAGGGACTTTACAAGTCCTCACATTTCACTTATTTTGCAAATAAACCCCTAAAATTTCATTTTTACAATTTGGCCCTAAACACAAAAATTCATCAAAATTTCCAATACATAAAATACTAATTCTTAACTTATCTTTTATTTAACATCATCAAATATCAAAAAATATGAATCTATCAATAGCGAACATCAAGCATGCTTAGATTCAAAAATTTTAACACAGTCATTACTTACGGTTCAAGCAACGATCTCAAAACGTAAAATTTATCGAAAACTAACTAAAACTCACCTTGAATTTTTGGCTTCAAAGTTTGAAGTTTCAAAGAATCTAAAGCTTATTTTCTTCCTCTACATTCGCCATGGATGAGTAAAAGGTGATGGCTTTCTTTTCTTGGTTATTTTAACATATAATAAATAATTACCAAATTACTAAACTAACCTTATATCATAAAATTATATAATATAAAACTTAAGGTCAATCATGTCATATACCACCCACTAACTTAAAAATGGGTTATTTACCCATTTAACGCTTCATATTAAAAAGCCATGCTCAAATTAGCACATTACACTTTAGTATGCCACTTTTACCTTTTACGATTAAGTCCTTTTTATCAAATTCAATACTTAAGCGATAAAATTTTTCTCTGAAACTTTCACACATAAATTCATATATAATAAACACTAAATATAATATTTAAATATTTCTCGGGCTCGATTCGTGGTCCCAAAACCATCGTTCGATTAGGGTCCAATTGATTCGTTACAACTCTCCCCCTTAAGGATTTTCGTCCAGAAAATTTTACCGTTAAACAACGTCGGATATTGTTGCCTCATTGAATCTTGAGCTCCCACGTAGCCTCTTCAACTCCGTGCCAATTCCATAATACTTTCACTAAGGAAATCTTTTTGTTTCTTAACTCTTTCGTTTCCCGAGTTAAAATACGGATCAATTTTTCCTCATACGTCATATCAGGTTGTATCTCAACCTCAGACGGAGCAATCACATGTGACGGATCGATCGTATCTACGAGACATAGAAGCGTGAAATACATCGTGTATATTTTCTAATTCAGAGGTAGCTTCAACCTATAAGCAACAGGCCCAACACGTTCAATGATTTCATACGGTCCAATGAACCTCGGGCTCAACTTGCCTTTCCAGCCAAAACAGAGCACTTTCTTCCACGGAGAAACCTTTAAAAATACTCGATTTTCGACCTGAAATTCAATGTCTTTACGTTTCAAATCGGCATAAGACTTTTGATGATCCAAGCGACTTTCAAATTGTCTCTAATAATAGCTACTTTACATTCGGTTTCTTTAATCAAATCAACCCGTGTATCTTATGCTCACGAGCTCGGTCAAATATAATGGTGTTCGACACTTTCGCCTGTACAAGGCTTCATAGGCGCCATCTTGATACTAGATTGAAAAGCTGTTATTATAAGCAAATTCAATCAAAGGTAGGTATCGTTCCCACGTACCTTCAAACTCGAGAACGCAACATCTCAACATGTCCTCAAGTATCGAATAGTTCGCTCGAGATCAAATGCATCTGCGGATGAAAAGTCGTACTAAAATGTAGTTTAGTACCTAAGGCATCTTGTAACTTCTTCCAAAACCGCGATGTAAATCTCGAGTCTACATGCGAAACAATGGAACTGGTACACCATGCAACCTCACAATTTGCGATACATACAATTCAAACAAGTTTATCGAGTGAAAATGCATGCTGACCCAAGCACAAAATGAGTGATTTAGTCGGTCTATCAACTATAACCAGACGGCATCTTTCTTACTCGGTGTCATAGGAAGGCCGGATACAAAATCCATTGTAATTCTATCCCATTTCCATTCGGTATCATGATTGGTCAAGTAATCCGGATGGCACTTGATGTTCACTTTTACTTGCGACAAACTAAGCATTTCAAACAATTTCAGATATATCCCGTTTCATGCTTACCACCAATAGAATGTTTCAAATCATTATACATCTTTGTGCTACCCGGATGTATTGATAATCGACCACTATGGGCCTCACTCGAATCACCATATCAATCTGAGTTTTGAACACACATTCGGCTTTTAAAATTCAAGCGATTATTTGCATCAATCGAAAATCGATTATCGCCTTTTCACACCGGATTCGACTAGCAATCAAATCTTTGTCAACTTTCATGCATCACAAATTCTTTGGATAAACATCGGTCTTGCTTGTAACTCGGCTATGATCGAACCATCACGGACATAGCTATCGTGCGTTTATTGCACGAAGAGCAAACAATGATTTTCGACTTAACGATCCGCAACAACGTTAGCTTTTCCCGGATGATAGTCAATCACCAACTCATAATCTTTCAACAATTCTAACCATCTGCGTTGTCTCAAATTTAAATTTTTCTGAGTCATTAAATACTTTAAACTTTTATGATCTGAATAAATATGACATTTCTCGTCAAATAAATAGTGACGCCAAATTTTTAATGCGAAAACAATGGTTGCAAGTTCTAAGTCATGCGTCGGGTAATTTCTTTCATGCGGCTTCAATTGTCTTGAAGCGTAGGCTACAACCTTGCCTTCCTGCATCAAAACGCAGCCCAAACCATTTAAAGAAGCATCGGAATAAACAACAAATTCTTTACCCGATTTAAATTTGAACTAACACCTGAGCTTCATCAAAAGGGCTTTCGGTGATCAAAACTTTTACGACACTTTTCGACCACTTGAACACGACATCTTTCGCAATAACTTTGTCAGCGGGTAGCTATCATAGAAAACCTTTCACAAATCGTCGATAGTAACCCGCAAGTCCCGAAAACTTGAATCTCGAAACATTTTTGGTGGCTTCCAATCAAGTATAGCCAGAGATTTTGTTAGGATCAACTCGAATGCGATGTTGAAACAACATGTCCCAAAAAGTGACCTCTTTTATCCGAACTCACACTTACTAAACTTCGCATACAACCGCTGATTTACGCAAAGTTTGTAGCACTAATCTCAAATGCTCAGTGTTCGATTTCATATTTGGAGTAGATCAATATGTCATCAATAAACACTACCACAAATCGATCCAAAAACTGTCTAAAAACCCGATTCATCAAATCCATAAAAACAGCAGGTGCATTAGTAAGCCCAAAAGGCATAACCAAAAACTCAAAATGTCCGTACCTCGTCCAGAATGTAGTCTTTGGCACATCTGTATCTCTGACTCGCAACTGATAATAACCCGATCTCAAATCTATCTTCGAAAATACTGAAGCCCCTTTCAACTGATCAAACAAATCATCAATTCGAGGTAACGGGTACTTATTCTTTATAGTTACCTTATTCAGTTGCCGATAATCAATACACATTCGCATCGTTCCATCTTTCTTTCTCACAAAAAGAACTGGTGCACCCCAAGGAGAAAAACTTGGTCGTGCAAAGCCCCTATCTGTTAACTCTTGCAACTGTGCTTTCAACTCTTTTAATTCAGTAGGTGCCATCCGATATGGAGCTATTGAGATCGGAGTCGTTCCCGGTGCTAATTCAATGCCAAACTCAATCTCTCGTACTAGAGGTAAACCCGGTAGTTCTTCAGGGAACACATCTGGGTATTCACATACAATCGGTACAGATTCAATCTGTTTCTCAAATAATTTATTATCCATTACATAAGCCAAATAAGCTTCGCACCTTTTCTCACATACTTAGGGCTAACATCGAGGATATCCTTTGAGGAAACCCACTTAAATCACTGGATTCAATTCTAATGATTTCACGATTCGATGTCTCAAATCAATAAGCTTTCTTTTGCAATTCACCCATTGCGTCATGCGAAGTTAACGATCCATTCCCAAAATTATATCAAACTCATCGAAAGGTAATGACATTAAATCGTTGGGAAACAAAATCCGAATCATCAATGGGCAACCTTTACACACTTTATTAACAAACACACATCTACCTAGAGGGTTGGATCGCTGAATCACAAACTCGATGAGACTCAAGCGGCGAGTCTTCTTGAATACCGAGTTTCACATACATATGAATAGGTCTAACGAGATTAATCAATGCAATTACAAGAGTATCATAAAGGGTGAAAGTACCTAGTAATGACATCCGAGAAGCGAAGATCCTCTCTAGCTCGAGTAACATAAGCTCTAGCGGAGCTCTAGCCTCGATCGAATCGTCGTGTTCTTCGTCCTCTCGACTACCCCTACATTGCTACAATGCCGGGTGGTGCGCCTCGTCTTCGATGCCTTTATTCGGTCTAGAGTTACATGCCGTATTCTACTCAGCTAACATCGGGCACTCTCGAATAAAAAAGTCTGAGGATCCACACTTAAAGCAGGACCGGTCATGAACTCTACAACTCCCAGAATGCCATTTTCCACAATGTTTGCATTCAACTCGATTCTGTGGAACGTTATCAACACTGGCCATCGAGGTAGCTCGGGAGCTCACTGGAGGTCGATCTCGTCTAGGTGAATCCGAAGTAGCTTTATGTCGGCTGAAGTCATCTCTAAACTTCTTAGATGTGGAATGGAAATTCTTACTCGACGGTCTTTTACGAGTGTCTCTAGCTTCTGTCTCAGCCTTTCTTTTGTCCTTCCCAAGCTCTTCAGCTTTGCAAGCTCGTTCGACTAGTGTCACAAACTCTTTGATTTCAAGAATGCCAACAAGCAACTTTAAATCTTCATTCAAACCATCTTCAAACCTTTTGCACATAATGGCTTCAGTTGATACACACTCCGAGCATATCGGCTCAATCGACAAATTTTCGCTCGTATTGATCCTTTGTCATTTGCCCTTGTTTTAATTCAAGAAATTCTTTACGTTTCGGTCGATGAACCTCTGGTGATATATTTCTTGCGAATTCATTCGGAAGAAATCCCATGTCACTTTTTCTTTTGGAACCAACGATACTAGTGTATTCCACCGATGATAAGCGGTGTCCAAGTAAAGATATAGCACATTTCAAACATTAAATGCGGAGTGCGGGATAGCTCATCAAGTATCCGAATAGTGTTATCAAGCCACATTTCAGCTCTCTACATCATCATCATCATTAGCCTTGAATTTCTCAAATTCAAATTTCTGATTTTATCAACAGGAGGCCTACTAGATCTCATTGGATCTATCATGGAAGTCTTTGAAGGTCTGGGAGTTGGATTATTCGGGGTGGAGGTTGTTGTACAGTAGGATTATTCGAACAAATGGGTAAACCATTCATTCATCATTTGGTAGAAGGCTTGTTTAGCCTCTCCTCGTGATTACCGTGGCGGTTGAGAGTCTAATGGTACTGATCCATGTGCGAGACCAGTATAACACTCTCCACATCATCATTCTACGGCTCTATCGGGATCGGAATCCATTTACTATATAAAATACAATTGAAATTGTCGAAGTCACCACACCATCACATATAAAATTCAAAGGCATGTATAGCTAGACTCTTACATTATTACGGTAGTCCTAGAATCGACTAAACCGTAGCTCGATACCAATAAAATGTAACACTCCTAACCCATATCTCGTCATGGGAGTAGGGTTACGAGGCATTACTCGTCAAACCACAATCAACACACTCATACAAATACTATTACCTTAATTAATAGTAATTAATCCATGCTATCACAATCAAATATGTACTTTCATTTTAAAATTATAATGCTAACAAGCTTATTACAAATAATAGCTTTACTATCTTATAAAAACAAGTTTCATTCAAATAGTAAAAGGTTATTCATTTGGTCATTTTTGAATACATTAGCGAATATGTACATCACCTTTATTCAATATATACCAATCGGATGCATTATTATTTAAGACAAATATACCTACATGACAAAGCTTTGCTAATTACCATTATTATCCATCTACATTATCGGTTAATTCATGATAGATGACATGATCAAATTCATAAAGCCAAACTCATGTAAACTTCATCATATCCTTTTCAAATGTGCTTAACTTAGAAATATATCTATAATGTTATTAATACAAATCATATAACTATATATACATAACCTCATGCGCCCTATCACTAAAGGTTCACCAAAAATAATTTAACCATTCTAAACTCATGTCCGAATGCATATGAATATCAAATAAAATATAAACTCCAAACTACCAATGCTATGGCGAATATTACAAGTAAGTATACTATAATTTGATCATTGGTATTTCACATAACATAATATGAACTAAACTTTCATGATATATATAAGAACATGATAATTTAATAACAACATAAACAAGCATTACTAAACCATTTTCAAAAAATATATATATAGCAACCTATTAACTTGCTAACATATTACATGCTTTAAATCATCTAGCATCCAACATTTATCCTTATTAGCTAAGTGCATATCCCAATATTACACCATATATATATGTATATCATATGATCATTTTATGTGTATGATTTAAAGCATGACCAAAATCACATGTCTAATGGTATTATAATGCAAGCTACTATATCAAAATGTGAAACCTAAACTTAACCAAAAGTAACAGCCTTATTCGCAAGGCCATATTTATATTTACAATTCAACATCATTCGTTATTTATCAAAACAAAGCCTATACATGCATTTGATTCAAAAGTTTTCAAAACATAACTATACCAAAGAGAGTGATAGTGTGGTCATTGTCTTGATGATCCCTTGAGTCCGTAGTTGAATTATCGATCTATAAAATAGAACACAAACATAAACAGAGTAAGCTCACTGGCTTAGTAAGTCTTAAGCACATACACTTTTAATGAACATACAGGTAAACACTTTAATCTTCAAACTAATAATATTGTACATAAATTTTTCCTATATATATATATATATATATAGGATACACTAATAGAATACTAGGGTCACATTTTTAGCAATTATTGTCACTATGTCATCCCGAACATATACTTTATCAACTTCCCATATAGCTATGTATATTCACATCAATGATAGATTCGACGTTATATAATATAGTAATTGAGCAATTGACCATTTCTACACATCACATTTGATTCAAAACAAAAAGAACTTAACTCACTTTCTTCCTTACTAATATAGTAGGCAAATTCTTACCGAACTTTTAGCACATAACTATATATATATCTCACCTTGTTTGATTCTCGAACCTCCATTTATAACATATCACATAAGATAAAGCTTGGTAGGCATTAAAGCCGAAATAAATCAAACACGAAGCACGCTGAGCATTAAAGCCCGAAATAAATCATCAAAGACGAAGCACGCTGAGCATTAAAGCCGAAATAAATCACCTGCGAAATAAATCAAAGACGAAGCACGCTAGCATTAAAGCCGAAATAAATCACCAACGAAGCACGCTAGGCTCGAAGTTCAAATACAATATTACTTCCATCTCATTCACATTACAAGCTAAGCAATTATACAAACCATACTTAATTCATATCACATGAACTTATCAATTCAATTAAAATTTTACAACACTTCTTGCTAAAATATTTAGCTACATTCGCTATCTTATATATATATCCTCAAAACATTTAAATTTCATCATCCATTAAGTCACATAAATAATTTTAGGCATATATTTGTAGGACTTACCTCGGTTGTCGATAGACCGTGCAAATCGGCTATTCGAGAACCTTCGTCTTTCCCCGATCTAAATCCGTTTTTCTTTGCTCTTGATCTAAAACACATTAAAATTTAGCTCATTCAAGTACATTTCATCTCAATTTAGTCCCTAAGCACATAAATGGGCAAATTACTATTTTACCCCTAATATTTCACAACTTTGTAATTTAGTCCTATTTGCATAACACACAAAATACACCAAATTAGCTAAGACTATATAAGGGCCGAATATTCCTAGGGACTTTACAAGTCCTCACATTTCACTTATTTTGCAAATAAACCCCCCTAAAATTTCATTTTTACAATTTGGCCCTAAACACAAAAATTCATCAAAATTTCCAATACATAAAATACTAATTCTTAACTTATCTTTTATTTAACATCATCAAATATCAAAAAACATATGAATCTATCAATAGCCGAACATCAAGCATGCTTAGATTCAAAAATTTTAACATGGGTCAGCTACGGTTCGAAGCAACGATCTCAAAAACGTAAAATTTATCGAAAACTAACTAAAACTCACCTTGAATTTTTGGCTTCAAAGTGCCAAAATTTCAAAGAATCTAAAGCTTATTTTCTTCCTCCACATTCGGCCATGGATGAGTAAAAAGGTGATGGCTTTCTTTTCTTGGTTATTTTAACATATAATAAATAATTACCAAATTACTAAACTAACCTTATATCATAAAATTATATAATATAAAACTTAAGGTCAATCATGTCATATACCACCCACTAACTTAAAAAATGGGTTATTTACCCATTTAAAACTTCATATTAAAAAGCCATGCTCAAATTAGCACATTACACTTTAGTATGCCAGTTTTACCTTTTACGCGATTAAGTCCTTTTTATCAAATTCAATACTTAAACGATAAAATTTTTCTACGAAACTTTCACACACATAAATTCATATATAATAAACACTAAATATAATATTTAAATATTTCTCGGGCTTAGATTCGTGGTCCCGAAACCACCGTTCCGATTAAGGTCCAATTGATGCATTACAAAACACGATCCGAAACTTTCGGAACTCAAATGAAAATTTTTCCTCAAAATAGGGGTCACACGCCCATGTGACTTGGGACACGCCTGTGTACCCCTAACACATGCCCGTGTCTTCCACCCGTGGTCGACATTGACTAATTACACACGGCCTTGACATTTGTGGATGTAAACATGTGATATACCTTGATATCTTGACTTATTCACACGGTTTGGGGCACGCCCATGTTACGACATGTATCACACACGGCCTAAACAAATGACCGTGGGATTTGCCCATGGCCTATTCGACTTAAAACACTAAGGTGTAGAGTATGCGACGGCCTGACACTGCCTGCAGTGTGTCTAGCAAGTGTGGCACTTAGAGCTATTTACCAAGCTTATTACCACCACGAAATCAAGACCAAACTCATGCTCAATTCAATACATTTTCATAAACATTACCACATACTTCATTGATCTCAATAAACATACATACTTAGTTAATGTTGGCCAAACACTTAGCCATATACAAAAGAATAATAAACTTAATAGCCAACACTTTGGCTCTTCTTAGAACATATTCTCAAAATGAAATGCTTCTTATACATGCCATACTTAGTAAAATAACTTAGCTATACCAAAATACCGATTTTTAGTGTGCTCCGAACTCCGATAACGATGATCCACGAGATTAGCTTGGCGGAACTACATAGAAAGAAAGAATAAAAGATATAAGCATTTATCTTAGTAAGTTTGCATATAATGCACATAGCAACATACTTGATTAATATAAACCATTTGACATAAACAATGGTATCATAGATTTCAGCTATAAAGCTTACTTACTCATACTGATTCTTACATATCTCATGATACTTACTAGTCTCATCCCCGTGGGATAAATAAGGTACCTGTATCACTTGATCACATTGATCAGTATACTTTAACATGATAATCATAACGGTTCCTTCGTCATTCATAACATGAATAATACTCATTTCTAACTTGATAATAGCTTTGCTTACTTATCTTTCTTGTCATCTAATTTTAACTTTACTCATTCGTAGATAAATTTCTGCGAATAACAGAGGATACTAAATCTCTTCCCACAAACTTGATACCAAAGCCATACCAC
This sequence comes from Gossypium rotundifolium, assembly GCA_025506655.1. Classification (NCBI taxonomy): domain Eukaryota; kingdom Viridiplantae; phylum Streptophyta; class Magnoliopsida; order Malvales; family Malvaceae; genus Gossypium; species Gossypium rotundifolium. Next base: position 38,805,346 of record CP106726.1, read on the forward strand.
AGATACGGTCTTACATGGAATATCTCATCTTGGTTTCGAGGCCATGTCTTGACATGGACTTATCTGAAGTCTTTCTTGTTCTCACCAATGCCATGCCTTGGCTTGGACTTACATGGGATCTCTTTCTCTTGATAGCTTTTCAATGCCAAGCTTGCCTTGGACGTACATGATATCTGTTCAATGCCAAGCTTGCCTTGGACTTACATGATATTTGTGCTTGATTGTCGATGCCATGCCTTGGCTTGGTCTTATACGGACTTTCTTATCTCATGTCGTAGATCGAGTATCTTGGGAAATTCATCTTCAATCGGGACTTGCTCATACTTAATCTCATTGATTTCTTTGTTTAACATAACATTAAACATTCCATGAAAATAGTGTACATTATACTAAGCAATTCAATGATAAAAATCATAAATCTTAGAAATCATACAAACTTACCTCAATATATAAAATGTATGTAGATATGCAATTTAGTCCTCGACTTTGTTCTTGGCTCGGTTTCGATCCGGCCTTCGTTTTTCTTGATCTATAATCATAAATAGATCATTAAATAATCATATTGACTAAATTGACTCATTACTCATACTTTGGAAAAATTATTATTTTTCCTATACTTTCTCATATTTGCACTTAGGCCTAAAGGCTCGTAAAATAATTCTCATTAAACTTTCTTAAACTTCATGCTTAGTGATTCATTTCTCTACTATAACAATCATCAATTCACACTATTTCTAGTATGTATGACCAATTTTCATAACTATTACAAATTAGTCCATACTATCATTTTTCATGAAATTCACTTAGAAAAGATATTTATCTAACATCAAACTCTCATAAACTTCCATAAAACATCATTTAACATGCATGTCATTCATGGGTAAATTTTGAACATGCATCCTAGCTCATTTTATAGCTATTTATAATACGAGAACTTCAAAATACGAAGAATATTAAAAGCAGGCTAAAATGAACTTACTAGCAAGCTTGAAAAAAATGAACCCTAGCTATGGAGTCTCCAAATTTTCGGTAATGTGAGGAAGAAGATGAATAGATTTTTATCATCTTTTTCCTATTTTAATCATGTATTAGATAAATGACTAAAATGCCATTCTCTTTAAAAATTTATATTTTACCAACTCATGTCCAATTTTGTCCAAAAATTATAATTTGGGAAAATTGATACTTAAGGACTTCTAATTGATATTCTAAAGCTATCTTATACAAAAAGCTTCTAGAAACTCATATTTTGCAACTTTTGCAATTTAGTCCTTTTGGACCATTCAACCTCAATTTAACAAAATTGCTTCATGAAACTTTCACACTAGCATGCAAACATGACATAAACCTTAAAAACTCATAAATTCACCTCGAATTCGTGGCCTCGCACCACTATTCCGACTAGGCCCTAAATCGGGTCATTACACATGTGGTCAATTCTAAGCATTTTGTTTTGTAAAATTTAAGATGCACGGGGACACACGCGCAGACCACCTGCCGATGTGCTAAGCGTCGTCATACATTTGGTCAAGACACACGTCAGTGTGTCTACTCATGTGGACAAAATAAAGCCATTTCCTAGCTTTATTTTTCACCTCTTTAGTCTTGCACCTACACCAACCCTTATACACAATTTATCACATTCATCGACCATATTTTCATACCAAAATTTAAGTCTTATTCATGTAAATTTATGCTCATATTTATCTAGATACTATATTCATATTTGTGTATATTGTATCAAATATGCTAATTTAATTCATTCATACATATCTCATTGTGATTTCTATTAATCAATCATTTTCAAACATATACCATGATATAGTCTTTTATACATAAACACCAAACATGTTCATAAATAGCCATTCCAATAGCTAGTCATTAACAAATATTTACATGTCATTCCTTGGCCAATTTAACCTATACATGCCATTATAACACAATTGTTTTACCTTATATATCAAATTGAGTCGATGAATAGTGTGAGTGATCTCGAGCTTTCAGTCCAACAAGCTTCCGATTTACTATAGAACAGGAAAAAAATAAATCAGAGTAAGCATATAATGCTTAATAAGCCCATATAACTTGGTAATTAACTTACCAACTATTCATATTAAAAATAAACATGTAAATCAAAATCAACCATTTGATCCCAAGCCTTAACACATATTCTCATCACCCTTGTTAGTAACTTATTTCATATAAACATCAATAAACACATATATGAGCTCAACAATATTAGGACTCTCATACATATGTTTTCCACATCATGTATTCATATTACATATATACAAATTATTTCAATTTTTTTAGGTACATTCTATAATAATTCATCTCGAGTTTTAGTATATTTCATGTTAGAACTTTGCTTATTATTCAAGCTGAAATATTGATAATCGCACAGATAATACACTCGAGATGTGCAAATCTATTCTCATAGGTGAATGTATTCATCAAATAAATTTCCATGTTTGTATGTCATAATTTCATACTTCCATATTTCATATAACATCATTTTCATGTACTTGAGGATACATGTAAAATCCATTTCTTTTCATGTCGAGATTTTACCAGTTGAATTATTGAAAATATTGATGGATACTCAGGTAGTACACACAAAGTATACAAATCAGTAAATCCGTCAATTCATATTCAGGAGTACCCATTAGGGCACTTAATCAGGAAACACACTCTCGAGCCACATATGATATAACAGGATTACCAGTCCAGGATAAATTCTTTCTGTAACATATGCTCAGAAGAGCTTCATTAGGATTACCAATCCAGGCTAAATTCTAATTGTAACATATGCTCAAGAGGGATTTTATCAGGATTACCCGCCCGGGCTAAATCCTATCTGTAATAAGGTCAATAGGATTACTCGTCCAAGCTAAATCCTATCAGCAACAAATGTAGGACCTCATTCATTTCGAGAAATCACATATCCATCGATTTTTCATTTATTCAAATAGAATTTGACATTTATTAGGCAATTGTCATGTATGTGATCAATCTTATATATTTATGCATTTATGCAATTCAAATGTTCACATTCAACTCAAGCATAAAAATAACATTTTTATCATTTATCACTTATCGGGTATTATCATTTATTTCAAGCACTTTCATTTATTGGGTTTTAACGTATATGCGATCATTTTACATAATTATGACATTTATACAATTTGCATACACAACATTCAATTCAAGCATATAAACATCTACAATTTAGTTATACGAACTTACCTCAATAAATGCTTGTGTACATAGTCTACTAATCCAACATTTTTTTTCCTTTCCTCGTTCTAACTCCATATTCGGTTTATCCGGATCTATACAAGTAAATTACACATCAGTTTAATGTAATTCATACTCAATTTAGTCCAATTTACATTTTAGGAAAAATTATTATTTTTCCCCCAAACTTTTATTAAATGACGATTTCGTCCCTAGGCTCGAAAAATGAAATTCATGCAATTTAATTCTTGTTCCTAGCCTAATTGAATTTTTCATGTAATATTTACAGCCCATATATTTCATAAAATTCATAATTTTTCTTCAATTTTCACAACTTTACAATTTAGTCCCTAAATCAAGTTTCATCAAAATTCACTTTGTAAAAGTTGTTTGTCTATCAACAACCTTTCATTTTCTACCATAATTTTCATAATTTCAGCGTATTCATCCATGGTAAGAGTTCTATACTTTGATATCTTTTCAAATTTATCCCCAAAATAAATAGATTAATTTAACCGATCTCAAAAATATAAAAATTACTAAAATCGGGCTTAAATACTTACCTAATTTGACCAAAGCTTGCTTTCACTTTCCTAGGGTTTTCATGCAAAATATTTGGGGAAGATGATGGTAAATGATGATATTTTCATCTTTTATTATTTATCACCTTTATTTTTGTAACACCCCAAACCCGCCCACAAGCCTGCCCGGATCACGGTATGTCACTGCTGAGAAAAGCGGTTGGAAAATCTTTGACTTTAGAATAAAACTTGAAAATTTTGTTAACCACGAGAGTGTGTCCATTAAAATTATTTAATAATATAAGCTCGATATAAAATACGTGAATTAAAACTTTATTATAATTTATTATATTATAAATCATTTGAAGAAAATATATCTAAGTATAATATAACCGATAATCGTAAATAGAATACTTTAAATAAAGGTGGCCCTTATTACATCAAATAAATACCCAAAGCGATAATATGAAATAATTAAATCAAATAAACATCTCGCATAAAATGCATACCAAGAAAACTTCTTCTGCATGGCCACCTTTGTATCCACTCCACCGGTTAGAACATCATATCACTGCGATGTTGGATAAATAATTGGGTGAGTCATCACTGGACTCGGTGTGTAATTAAACCATCGGAATCCACCCACATGCTAGCCACATAACATCCCAATTATCAAATGCAACATGTAAATATAATCATTTCTTAATGCTAGGTCCTCTTCTTGAAATTCTCTTGCTTAACTTTTTTGTCAAGCCCGTATCCGCTTTTTGGTACATTTGACCTGTGAATACTTTCAATCAAGCTTATTGGAGGCATTCTACTTCATCTAATTCAATCCAAGTTTGGGAAAAGGAATCTTATCTTCCAACAATTGATTCCCTTTCATAAACCAATGGGAAAGATGCCCCGTAAAAGTCCCGCCAACGCTCAAGGAACCTAAAGGGTAAATGGTAACTTTCTATGCCAACCTTTACAAGTCTCACCATTTTTTCAAAAAATCTTGAATGTTTTTTTTTGATGACCGCCACTTTGTAATTTTAGCATATGAGGCGACCTTCACCTCTCAAATGAGGTAACCAACGACCATGAATATGAATCGATGTTGGCTAAAAGCTTTTGAGGAGATCGGCTGTTAACATTCATGCTTCATATAGGGAAAATGAGAAGCCACAGCCTTCCTCGACTTAGCATTTTATGGCATAACAGATGTAATTTCCCTTTCTTGGTGAACCAATAGCCCAAGCCTCTTGATTAGCTAGGCTGTTGTAAAACATGAGTTCTTTAAACCCCAACCTTAACAGCATACCCATGTTCTAGTAGTTTGGCATGCCTTGATATGATCGTGCGAAAACATCTTGAATTCTTGAAAATAGCTCAACGATGCCTTGCCTTATTCCCGCGAGGAGCTACGCTTCCATCTTCATTTCTTTCGTTAGTTCATAGCATCTGCTGACACTTCATAAGGTAGGATCTACCATTGGGAAGTAAGTCACAATCTTTGTCATCTTCAAAGCTCTTAGATCCTCTAGATACATATCTCACTAAAAAGGAGTCGACAGAATGTCGCTCATGCCATTGATATCCTGGGGCCCATCGTTGGTGAAAAGGCAAAAATCCAAAGAATAAATGATCCTAAGGATGATTATTCGTATGATATGGTCATGAGTGAAAAATATTCTGCATTTAAATGTAAAGAATGAAAATATTTACTTAGAAAGATGCATTTTATTGAAATAAAAATTCGACACAAGCCTACTTCTCAAAGAAATCTTATTGCTTCGGGCTTGAAGCAACAAGTGTGTTTTACACATTACTCTAGATTGGCTTTAAAATACATGTTTCTTCCACAATCTCATTGTTCAAAACACTCCTAAGTACATAAAGGCGTATGCTCGAAAACTTTTATTCCTCGGTTCTCTTGGGTATACTATTGCTCCGCCATCGAATTTCACAATACCCATGTTGATGAGATTTTCCACCAATTTCTTGAAAGTGAGGCAATTTTCTATCGAATGGCTCGTGATCCCGCATGGTACTCACTTAATTGAATGTTTGGGTTATACCATTTGGGTATGGAGGTTGCATCGATTTTGGATATTGGGGACACAACGTAGCATCAAATAAACTTTGATACAACTCCTTATACGCCATAGGATTGACGTAAATTGAGTTTTCAACGTTTTCATTGTGCGAGATTCTTTCTTTGATGAACCTTGATACTCGTGAGTCACCATTTTTGGTGATTTGGGTCTCCCATGTTTGTATTATTCACCTCGTCATCCTTTTTCTAGGAGCGGGCCTTCATCTTGGTTTCCCGCTTCAATCTTGCCGATCTCGATTTCATGTTCGATCATTTCCTTCCATTACCATGTCAAGCAAAGCTCTTAGTGGTACTCCTATCATATGGGTTATGAAAGGAGCCTTCGTGGTGTTGATGAAGAGCATGGTAGTTTTCTTTTCTAAAGGGGTGGTTAGACTGCATGGCGACCTCCATCCACTTTTTGCAGCGTATTGTCCGAAACTCTCATTTTGTCTTTTTCCATGCTTTGCAAAGTAATTCTATCCGGTGCCATGTCCGTAACGTGGTGAAATACTTTAGAAATGCTTGAGCCGACTTCTCCAGAACTAATGTTGGCCCGACTAAGTTGGTTATACCATCGAGCAATTGCTACCACTAAACTTTCTTGGAAACAGTGGATTAAGAGTTGATCGTTGTTCACGTGTCACCATTCGCTGCAGAACATGGTGATGTGGGCCTCCGGACAACTAGTCCCTTGTATTTTTCAAATTCGGGCATTTTGAACTTTGGCGAAAGTACCAAGTCCTGGACCAAACTTAAGTCCTTAGCGTCTACCCCGTAACGGTAGTTAGCGATCTCCATTTCTTTAAACTTCTTCTAACCACTTGCAACGGTCCTCAAGTTGCCTTGGCAGTCGATTCTTGCTTGGTCTATTTTGCCATTTCGTCAGGGACCACCGGGCTAGCTGGACTATCTCCTGGGTTAGTACCTAAACCAGTTTGAAAGTTCGTGGGCAGTCTAGTGTCAGCTTGCCCCAGTTGAAGCCTAATCGTGACAGATGGCCTTTGGGGATACTCTTCATGCTGTGCTGGCGCATGTGGTGGGGTAAAACCCAAGGGAATGCCTTCGCTCTCTTCCCCTGTAATTGCCATGGGACCTTTAACTTTGTCCATTGCCCCACTCAACATTTGGGCCATTTGAGCCATCGTGCTCTTTTGAGCCTCCAACATCTGATCCCTCATATCTTGTTGGAGTTTTGCCATTTGCTCTTGCATATGGTCTTGCAGGTCTTTCTGGAATTGTTCAAATCTTTGATCCATTTTCTTTGTCTTAGCACGAGTCCCGTTGTAATGTTCAGTTCCCAGATTTCCTCTTTCTTGTTTATGATAATCTTAACCAATTAGGCTCCTTTTTATAAATTTGAATGCATGTAATATGATGCAATGCAAATGCATGAATGCAGGAAGAAGACATCGATTCTGATCAACTTCATTTTAGAAAACTTTATTAGAAGGCAAAACCCTTTACATAAAGCAGATTACAAATATGCTTTAGCCACAAGACCTAAGGTTTTGATTTTTTCAAGCGGGAGGTTAGCTCTTGATCATGACAGTAGCTCATATCTCATGCTCAATATGTCGGCCAGACTAAAGTCCAGAGGTGATTAGCTACCCCTCAAATCTGGATTGTCGCTTCACCCATGAGGTAGTTCCGACTTCTAACTTGCTCGCAAGAATGGCGAAGCTTCTCCTCCCAGCGCCTTTCTCTCGTTTCCAGAAGCTCAATCTGGAGCTCACTACTGTGTAATACCGATTCTAGCTCTTCAACCTTACCTTTCATTTCCTCGATTCTGTTCAGGCTTGACTTCAGTTGGCTTTCCGAGTCTTGACTTCGATAGTGGTGTAGAGACACGCCTCAATTTCGGCTATTCTAGCTTTTAGTCCCTTTTTTTCTAATTGGCTTGGCTCTAACCATGTGTGAGCGGTACATTGTCTTCTACTTTATCAAGGAATTCGCTTTCCATAACTTGACTCTCTAACTCGAACCGACCGTGAATCGATGCCTCTTAAAGTATGAAATGATATGCACAAAAGAATGAAACACAACAAGTTAGTGCCATGAATATAAAGCAAGTAAAATAAACAAACACCTATCCGGTGACCACTAAGGTTTGACACACTCTACCTAAGGTGGGCTCCTAGGGTTTGCTATATCGATTTAGTTCTAAAGTTCAAGGTACCGAACAATGATTCCTCGATCCTCACCCATTATAGGCTCATACGGACCGAGTTCGGTTCGGGGAATACATTTCCCTATGGCCATGCGAAGTGAAAACTTCACGAAGACATAGGTATAGATGTATCCCGAAAGCAGTCCACTAGCCCATGCGGAGGTGAAAACCTCACGAAGGCATAGCTTTTCGCTCCCACTTAAAGGTGTGACCACAACGGTCATGCAATGCAATGCCAAATTATTTACAAGACCAATATTGAAAGTGCATTAAAAGAAGCATGACTTTCCAAAACCATTTTAATCAAAAGGACAAAAATCAATCAATCTATGGCTTGACCCTCGAGTCCCCAGTGGAGTCGCCAAGTTGTCGTAACCATTTTTTGATGAAGCAAAGGCGACAGCGGTCGACTCGATTTTTTGAAAAAGAAAAGGAAAGAGTCGCCACCGATCTTTATTTGGTGTGATCGGATCACCTTTGTTTTAATAAAACTTTTAATTTACTAAAACAGTGCTTTTTGGTCCACGAACTTTGATAAAACGGGTTCGGAAGTCGATTACGTGCGAGGAAGGATTAGCACCCTCGACACGCCCAAAATTGGTACCAAACTGATTGATTGATGTCCTTTTTGTTGAAAACTTTGAAAGGGTTCGAAAATACAATGCTTTTTATTTTCAAAATTTGATGGAATTGAAAGGGACGTTAAGACTCTCTTATTTTCGGAGAGATAAAGCATCATGTCCAGCAAGTTAGGGCGCAATACTTTAGACTCCTGAAACTAAGCTCTTCTTTTAAAACTTGATTTTCATTTTTGAAGAGGATCTTCCGTTATTCGTCAAATGAGAAACCGTAACCTAGTAAGTTAGGGCTCGATTTTTTTGAGATTTCAAATACGGAAGATTGCCTCTATTTTTAGGAAAAAGAAGCTTATCTCGAAATATCTAGATGTCGAGTCTAGTAAGTTAGGACGCGACATTTCAAATTTTCGGGATTAAGAGTTCTATTTAAAATTTAAATTACGGTTTTAAAAGGGACATTCCATTGTTTAGCTTAAACGAGAAAAATCGAATCCAAGAAGTTAGGGCTCGGTTCCTCGAATCTTTAATCTGAAATATCGATTATTTAATAAAGCTTGATGACTCGAGCAAAGGTTAATGCAACACAATTCGATAAAAGAAATAAATTACGAAGCTAGGTTGCATAAAAATAATAATGATATATGTAATAATGCTAAGTTAATTAATTTGATGATAAAATGATGATAATAATGATAATGGTAATAATAAAATTATAATGTTTAAGAGTAAAAAAATAGTAATAATAAAATAATATTAATGACATTAATAAGAAAAAATAAATAATAAAATGAAGGTAATTAACAAAAATATATACATATAAAAATAATATAATAATAGTAATAATAATAAATACAAAACAATATAATAATAATGTTAAAATAAAATGATAAATAATGACAGATATGATAATATTTAAAGCAATAATATTAAATAAGAGTAATAAACATAATAATAGTAATAGTATTAAACCAAGAAAATAAATATAAATATAAGTAGTAATAATAATAATAGAAATATCAATAATGATGTTAGAGAAATAATAATGATATTAATAATAAAATAATTATAATGGTAAATAATAATAATAATAATAATAATAATAATAATAATAAAGTTAGTGAAATACATTAATAATAAAATATGTACATAAAATATACTAATGGTAATAACAATACTAATATAATAACAAAAGACTAAAAAATTGCAAAAGTAATCGAAATTGGATTAAATTGCATTTAGAATGAGAGTTTGGGGTCAATTCATAATAAAATAAAAGAAAAAGGGCTAATTGAAACACGCGTGAAAGGAGGGGACCAAAATGGAAATTATTCCTTTCTCCTAAATGCGCTGCTCGACAGGACCAAAATGAAAACCGAAATAAATCATTGGGCGAGATTTTAAAGCGTTAAAGATCGATTGTAGAACAATAAAAAGCGGAAGGGCTAAAGCGCAATTAGCCCTTCCTTCAAAAACACGGATCCTAAGGCGGTCGAATTGGTCGGATCGGGTCATGTTCAAAACGACGTCGTTTTGGGCTTAAAGGGCAGCCCCCAAAACGACGTCGTTTTGGGAGGTTATTTAAAGGCCAAAAACTTGAAAAAAAATCCATTTCTGCTGTCCATTGAAAAAAAAATTTCCCTTCTTTTTTTCTCTGCGGAGGGAGAAATCATGGCGAGTGGGCACGATCACCGTCGCCGGCTGGTGGCTGGCCACCCACCACTACAATGGTAGAAAAAGGTAAAAATTTAATTTTTTTATGTTTTTAGACTATTTTCATATATGTTTTCGATATATTTTCATAGGTTAAAAAGGTTTACAGTAGCCAAACGAAATAAAAAAAATAAAAAAATCACCTTTCAGTCTTTTCTTTTTTGGGTGTTTGCAGATCTTCTTTCGTGTGCCTTTGTATATTTTTTTGATGCGTTTGAATCTCTCTCTCTTTTTTGTATTGATGTTAAAAAAAAGGGTCCCCTTACACTGGTGTTAAATCGGCTTTTTATAGCCATTTACAAAATTTTTTCTGTATTCTTTTCGCACCTTTCTGCTCTGTTGCCGTGTCTTCTTGTTTTTGCAGGGTATGGGGAGCAGGTGGAGGGTCGGTGGCCGACTCTGTCAGTGGCGGTGGAGCAGTTTGGTTAGAGGGGGGTTGGTTCGGCCTAGGGTTTTCAGAAACCCTAGCAATCTGAAATTTTTTTTTGGGGGCCTTTTGGGCCATTTGTAAATTGGGCCTTTTTCATTTTGTTTGTCTGTAGTGGGCCGAGCAATTTTGGGTGCCTACAGCGAGAATCTCAAAAACATTAAAATTATTAAAAACGAGACTCGGAATCACTTACATGCAAGAAATTAAGCTTGGCCAAACCTACCTTTCTTCTTTAATGGCTAAATCGATTTTGACATGAAGAAAACAAGAAGATGATATCTTATTACCTGTTAATTAACTTTACATTTTAACTTAATTGTCAATTTACCAAATTAACCTTTTAAAACTATTAAAATTTCATCAAAACCTTGTCCATACACATCCACTAACACCTTAAATGGTTCATTTACCATTAGTTTAAGATTTCAAAGCTATTTGATCCCTTTAACTAATAGAACTCAACTTTTATACTATTTATGATTTAGTCATTTTATCTAATTAACTAATTAAACCTAAAAAATTCTTAACAAATTTTTTATCGACATTAATATAATCCTATAAATATTAAAATAATATTTTACTCACTGAATTATGGTCCCAAAACCATTGCTTTCGACACCACCAAAAAATGAGATGTTACAACTCTCTCCCCCTTAGGAAATTTCGTTTACTCGAAATTGTTACTTGGGATTGGATTCGAAAGTTGTAATTTTATCGATTCCTCGATTTCCCAGGTAGCCTCCTCAGTATCATGCCGATGTCACAAGACTTGCACCAACAGTACTCGTTTATTCCGAAGTTCTTTGACTTCCCGAGCCAAAATTTTCATTGGCTCATCAGAATACGTCAAATTTGGCTGTAATTCAGTTTCATTATGAGGAATCATGTGTGAAGGATTAGATCTGTACTGTTTTATTATTAAAACGTGAAACATTATGAATTTTCTTGAGTTCAGGAGGTGAAGCTAATCTGTAAGCTACAGGACCGATTCTTTCGGTAATCTCATATGGCCTGATAAATCTCGGGCTTAACTTTCCTTTCTTGCTGAATCGCAACACTTTATTCCATGGAGAAACTTTTAAAAATACCTGATCGCCAACAACAAATTTTACATCTTTTCTTTTCAAATCTGCATACGACTTATGACGTTCAGAGGCAACTTTTAAACAATCTCGAATAATTTGAACTTTGTCTTCAGTTTCTCGAATCAAATCACTCCCTACTATTTTCGATTCGCTCAGCTCAGACCAATACAACGATGTTTTATATTTTCTTCCATATCAATCTTCAAACGATGTCATTTTAATACTGGATTGATAACTGTTATTATAAGCAAACTCAGCTAACGGTAGATATTTTTCCCACCTACCCTAGAACTCGAGAATACAACATCGTAGCATGTCTTCTACAATCTAAATCACTCATTCTCACTGTCCGTCCGTCTGAGGATGAAACGCTGCACAGAAATTGAGTTTAGTGCCCAAAGCCTCGTGAAGTTTACACCAAAATCATGATGTAAATCGCGGATCACGATCAAAAATAATATATGTCAGAACTCCGTGCAATCTCACAATCTTTAACACATATTATAAAACCCTAATCGTATCCGTCGCCGTAATAAGGTTTACGGAACATTACCAAAATTTACAGAATAATTACATATATTTCACATCATTTACTATTCATGTCCGATACTAATCATATTGTTCCTTGAATGGGCCTCGAGGCCTAATATAAACATTATAATCAAATCAAGACTTAATCGGGATCTCGAAAAAATTTTCATGAAATTTCAAAATTTTTCCTAATTGCGAGGCTCACACGCCTGGTGTGACCTATGACACCAATCGTACATCAAGCCGTGTCCTCCCATGTAACTCTCGACTTGCATCAAAAACCAAGTCACATGCCCCGTGCTAGGCCGTGTTACCCATACTGGTGAACAGACGCCAGTGTCTTTGTCCGTGTTGTAACACCCCATACCCTAGTCCGATGCTAAGACTGAATACGAGACATTACCATGCTTGAACTCACTTAAAACATGTACTTACGGGCTATAAAATTTTGTTCCGATTTAAAAACTTCTCTTTCTTAGTCTAATCATACATTTCATGGGCCTACGAGGCATTAAACACGTATCTGGAAACTTTCGGAACTCAAATGAAAACTTTTCCTCAAAATAGGGGTCACACGCCCATGTGACTTGGGACACACCTGTGTACCCCTAACACATGCCCGTGTCTTCCACCCGTGGTCGACATTGACTAATTACACACGGCCTTGACACGCTGTGATGTAAACTGTGTGATATACCTTGATATACTGACTTATTCACACGGTTTGGGGCACACGCCCATGTTCTGACCGTGTATCACACACGGCCTAAACAAATGACCGTGGGATTTGCCCGTGGCCTATTAAAACACTAAGGTGCAGAGTACGCACGGCCTAGACACACGCCCGTGTGTCTAACCGTGTGGGCACTTAGAGGCTATTTACCAAGCTTATTGCCACCCTGAAATCAAGACCAAACTCATGCTCAATTCAATACATTTTTCATAAACATTACCACATACTTCATTGATCTCAATAAACATACATACTTAGTTAATGTTGGCCAAACACTTAGCCATATACAAAAGAATAATAAACTTAATAGCCAACACTTTGGCTCTTCTTAGAACATATTCTCAAAATGAATGCTTCCTATACATGCCATACTTAGTAAAATAACTTAGCTATACCAAAATAGCGATTTTTAGTGTGCTCCGAACTCCGATAACGATGATCCACGAGATTAGCTTGGCGGAACTACATAGAAAGAATAAAAGACATAAGCATTTAGCTTAGTAAGTTTGCATATAATGCACATAGCAACATACCTGATTAATATAAACCATTTGACATAAACAATGGTATCATAGATTTCAGCTATAAAGCTTACTTACTCATACTGATTCTTACATATCTCATGATTCTTACATATCTCATGATACTTACTAGTCTCATCCCCGTGGGATAAATAAGGTACCTGTATCACTTGATCACATTGATCAGTATACTTTAACATGATAATCATAACGGTTCCTTCGTCATTCATAACATGAATAATACTCATTTCTAACTTGATAATAGCTTTGCTTACTTATCTTTCTTGTCATCTAATTTTAACTTTACTCATTCGCCCGATGAATTTCTGCGAATAACCGAGGATACTAAATCTCTTCCCACAAACTTGATACCAAAGCCATACCCTAGATACGGTCTTACATGGAATATCTCATCTTGGTTTCGAGGCCATGTCTTGACATGGACTTATATGAAGTCTTTCTTGTTCTCACCAATGTCATGCCTTGGCTTGGACTTACATGGGATCTCTTTCTCTTGATAGCTTTTCAATGCCAAGCTTGCCTTGGACGTACATGATATCTATTCAATGCCAAGCTTGCCTTGGACTTACATGATATCTGTGCTTGATTGTCGATGCCATGCCTTGGCTTGGTCTTATACGGACTTTCTTATCTCATGTCGTAGATCGAGTATCTTGGGAAATTCATCTTCAATCGGGACTTGCTCATACTTAATCTCATTGATTTCTTTGTTTAACATAACATTAAACATTCCATGAAAATAGTGTACATTATACTAAGCAATTCAATGATAAAAATCATAAATCTTAGAAATCATACAAACTTACCTCAATATACAAAATGTATGTAGATATGCAATTTAGTCCTCGACTTTGTTCTTGGCTCGGTTTCGATCCGGGCTTCGTTTTTCTTGATCTATAATCATAAATAGATCATTAAATAATCATATTGACTAAATTGACTCATTACTCATACTTTGGAAAATTATTATTTTTCCTATACTTTCTCATATTTGCACTTAGGCCCAAAGGCTCGTAAAATAATTCTCATTAAACTTTCTTAAACTTCATGCTTAGCTGATTCATTTTCTCTACTATAACAATCATCAATTCTCACTATTTCTAGTATGAATGACCAATTTTCATAACTATTACAAATTAGTCCATACTATCATTTTTCATGAAATTCACTTAGAAAAGATATTTATCTAACATCAAACTCTCATAAACTTCCATAAAACATCATTTAACATGCATGTCATTCATGGGTAAATTTTGAACATGCATCCTAGCTCATTTTATAGCTATTTATAATACGAGAACTTCAAAAATACGAAGAATATTAAAAACGGGGCTAAAATGAACTTACTAGCAAGCTTGAAAAAAATGAACCCTAGCTATGGAGTCTCCAAATTTTCGGTAGTGTGAGGAAGAAGATGAATAGATTTTTATCATCTTTTTCCTATTTTAATCATGTATTAGATTAAATGACTAAAATGCCCTTCTCTTTAAAATTTATATTTTACTAACTCATGTCCAATTTTGTCCAAAAATTATAATTTGGGAAAATTGATACTTAAGGACTTCTAATTGATATTCTAAAGCTATCTCATACAAAAAGCTTCTAGAAACTCATATTTTGCAACTTTTGCAATTTAGTCCTTTTGGACCATTCAACCTCAATTTAACAAAATTGCTTCATGAAACTTTCACACTAGTATGCAAACATGACATAAACCTTAAAAACTCATAAATTCACCTCAAATTCATGGCCTCGCACCACTATTCCGACTAGGCCCTAAATCGGGCTGTTACACATGTGGTCAATTCTAAGCATTTTGTTTTGTAAAATTTAAGATGCAGGGGACACACGGCCAGACCACACGCCGATGTGCTAAGCCATGTGTCATACATGGTCAAGACACACGTCCGTGTGTCTACTCGTGTGGACAAAATAAAGCCATTTCCTAGCTTTATTTTTCACCTCTTTTAGTCTTGCACCTACACCAACACTTATACACAATTTATCACATTCATCGACCATATTTTCATACCAAAATTTAAGTCTTATTCATGTAAATTTATGCTCATATTTATCTAGATACTATATTCACATTTGTGTATATTGTATCAAATATGCTAATTTAATTCATTCATACATATCTCATTGTGATTTCTATTAATCAATCATTTTCAAACATATACCATGATATAGTCTTTTATACATAAACACCAAACATGTTCATAAATAGCCATTCCAATAGCTAGTCATTAAAAATATTTACATGTCATTCCTTGGCCAATTTAACCTATACATGCCATTATAACACAATTGTTTTACCTTATATATCAAATTGAGTCGATGAATAGTATGAGTGATCTCGAGCTTTCAATCCAACAAGCTTCCGATTTACTATAGAACAGGAAAAAAATAAATCAGAGTAAGCATATAATGCTTAATAAGCCCATATAACTTGGTAATTAACTTACCAACTATTCATATTAAAAATAAACATGTAAATCAAAATCAACCATTTGATCCCAAGCATTAACACATATTCTCATCACCCTTGTTAGTAACTTATTTCATATAAACATCAAGAAACACATATATGAGCTCAACAATATTCGGACTCTCATACACATATGTTTTCCACATCATGTATTGATATTACATATATACAAATTATTTCAAATTTTTTTAGGTACATTCTATAATAATTCATCTCGAGTTTTAGTTTATTTCATGTTAGAACTTTGCTTATTATTCAACTGAAATATTGATAATCGCACAGATAATACACTCGAGATGTGCAAATCTATTCTCATAGATGAATGTATTCATCAAATAAATTTCCATGTTTGTATGTCATAATTTCATACTTCCATATTTCATATAACATCATTTTCATGTACTTCAGGCAGATACATGTAAAAATCCATTTCTTTTCATGTTAGGATTTTACCCGTTGAATTATTGAAAATATTGATGGATACTCAGGTAGTACACACAAAGTATACAAATCAGTAAATCCGTCAATTCATATTTAGGAGTACCCATTAGGGCACTTAATCAGGAAACACACTCTCGAGCCACATATGATATAACAAGATTACCAGTCCAGGATAAATTCTTTCTGTAACATATGCTCAGAAGAGCTTCATTAGGATTACCAATCCAGGCTAAATTCTAATTGTAACATATGCTCAAGAGGGATTTTATCAGGATTATCTGCCTAGGCTAAATCCTATCTGTAATGAGGTCAATAGGATTACTCGTCCAAGCTAAATCCTATCAGCAACAAATGTAGGACCTCATTCATTTCGAGAAATCACATATCCATCAATTTTTCATTTATTCAAATAGAATTTGACATTTATCAGGCAATTGTCATGTATGTGATCAATCTCATATATTTATGCATTTATGCAATTCAAATGTTCACATTCAACTCAAGCATAAAAATAACATTTTATCATTTATCACTTATCGGGTATTATCATTTATTTCGTGCACTTTCATTTATCGGGTTTTAACGTATATGCAATCATTTTACATAATTATGATATTTATACAATTTACATACACAACATTCAATTCAAGCATATAAACATCTACAATTTAGTTATACGAACTTATCTCAATAAATGTTTGTGTACATAGTCTACTAATCCAACATTTTTTTTCCTTTCCTCGTTCTAACTCCATATTCGGTTTATCCGGATCTATACAAGTAAATTTCACATCAGTTTAATGTAATTCATACTCAATTTAGTCCAATTCACACTTTAGGAAAAATTATTATTTTTCCCCCAAACTTTTAATAAATGATGATTTCGTCCCTAGGCTCGAAAAATGAAATTCATGCAATTTAATTCTTGTTCCTAGCCTAATTGGATTTTTCATGTAATATTTACAGCCCATATATTTCATAAAATTCATAATTTTTCTTCAATTTTCACAACTTTACAATTTAGTCCCTAAATCAAGTTTCATCAAAATTCACTTTGTAAAAGTTGTTTGTCTATCAACAACCTTTCATTTTCTACCATAAATTTCATAATTTCAGCGTATTCATCCATGGTAAGAGTTCTATACTTTGATATCTTTTCAAATTTATCCCCAAAATAAATAGATTAAGTTAACCGATCTTAAAAATATAAAAATTACTAAAATCGAGGCTTGAATACTTACCTAATTTGACCAAGAAAGCTTGCTTTCTCTTTCCTAGGTTTTCATGCAAAATATTTGGGGAAGATGATGGTAAATGATGATATTTTCATCTTTTATTATTTATCACCTTTATTTTTTTATTCTTCCAATTTTGTCCTTTTCTTTAATTTTATTTTCCATGGATGAATCATCATCCTTAATGACTAAGCATTTTTAATGGTCTAATTACCATATAAGGACCTCCAATTTAAAGTTCTATAGCTATTTAATCCCTTTAACTATTAGAACTCAACTTTTGCATCTTGTGCAATTTGGTCCTTTATCAATTTAAGCATGTAATCGATAAAATTTTTTTACGAAATATTCACACAACATTATTATCATATTATAGACCATAAAATAATGTTAAAATAATTTTTTTGAAATCGAATTTGTGGTCCCGAAACCACTGTTCTAATTTCTCTAAAAATGGGCTGTTACAACTCTCTCCTTAAAAATTTTCATCCTCGAAAATTTATAACAGTAAGGAGATTTGGATATTACTTTCTCATGTTTTCTTCCAGTTTTCCCAGGTAGCTTTCTCTATATCATATCATTATTAGAAAACTTTTACCAAAGCTACCTTTTATTTCTCAGTTTCTCACTTCACGTACCAGAATTCTGATCAATTCTTCACTATAACTCATGTCAAGATGAATTTCAATATCCATTAGAGGAATAACTGATAATATATCTAATTAATACCATTCGATATGCAACACTTCTAACTCTTTCAGTAAATTTCATGTAATTCAATAAATTAAGAACTTAATTTGCCTTTAGAGTCAAACCGGAAAATTTTCTTTCATGGCAAATTTTTCAGAAACACTTTGTCGCAAGCTTGAAACTCTATTTCTTTTCATTTAAAATTCACATAAATATCTAACAATCAGAAGTTGCTTTAAACCTATCTTGGATCTCTTCCACATTTTCTTCTGTTTCACGAATCATATCAACTCCATGTATCTTTTCTTACCAAGCTTAGTCCAATAATATGTAGCGTTGACTAAAAACAATTATTTTTTTTTCCGTTTTCCTTCAAAGTCTAAAATACAGTATCAAAACATATCTTCAAGAATCAGAATAACACACTTAGACTGACCATCAGTCTGAAAGTGAAATGCGGTATCAAAAATTTGTAACTGCTTACCCAGAGCTTCTTATAATTTATTCCAAAATCAGGAAGTGAACTGTAAACTGTGGATCTCTATCAAACATATTGAAGACTGGCACTCCATATAGCTTGACAATTTTAGAAACTTATATTTCATTCAATCTATCAAGTGAATAATCCATTCATGCTGAGATAAAATGTATGAACTTTGTTAAACAATTGGTGATTACCCAAATAACATCTTTCTTTTTGTGAGACAGGGGTAATCCCAATATAAAATTAATAATAACTTTATCCCATTTTCGTTCCAGTATCATCACTAGCTGTAACACTTCTAAAAGTATCAGTACCTGGTATTCAGCTTTAATCTGCTTACATATTAAACATTTAAACATAATTTTAGAGACATCACATTTCATTCTGGTTTATCAATACATCTTTTTCAATTTATCATACTTCCCGGATGACAGATATATTACCATTATGAGTTCCGTATAAAATTTTTTGTACAAGCTTTAAATTCTTCAGTACATAAACTCTATCTCGGAATAACAAACAATCATCAGATTCAAATCTGATATCCTAATTAAGTAATTACTTCACTCTGTACCCATTTAATTTACAACTCATTATCACTTTTCTGATCTTCACAAATCTGTTGTAGAAACATCAGCTTAGCTTTAAGCTCAGCTAAAATTAATCTTTCATCAAACAATAGCAATCGAGTATTTATTGCTCATAAAGCAAACAAAGATTTTTTTACTCAAAATATCAGCAGCTATATTTGCTTTTCCTGAATGATAATTAATTACCAAATCAGGGTCTTTCAATAATTTAAATCATAGACTCTGTTTCAAATTCAAATCTTTCTATATCATCGAGTGTTTTAAAGTTTTATGATCAGTACATATATGATATTTTCACCATACAGATACTGTTACCAAATTCTCAGTGCAAACACAATAGTTTTCAATTCAAGATCATATATCAGGTAATTCTTTTCATGTAGTTTTATCTGGCTGGAAGTATAGACCATTATTTGCCTTTCTTTATCAAAATACAGTCTAATCCATTCAATTATGAATCACTGTAATAATAAATTCCTTACGATTCAGTGAACCGAATCGATGTTTCATCATCGGCTTCCAACTGGTCAAAACTTTACTAACATTTATCAGTCCATTCAAATCTTACATCTTTCTGTAATATCCATATCATTGATGTAGCTTTCATAGAAAACACTTTCACAAAAATTAGAAAGGATATCGAAGCTTTAAATTATTCCGAAGCCACAATCATCAGATAGGTTAAAACCATAATACTATTATAGATCTGACGTTTTCAACAATATAAATGGAACAATACCTCAACTTCAAAAATATTTTTCAAATAGAAGAGAAAACTGAGGGTGGCTCCAATATCAACCACTGCAATAATACAGTTTCTATAATCTGTGATCCATATTATCAAATTCCCATGATGAAGTCGAATTCATAACAATGGTAAGTATAATTGCCAGCGACCAATGGATATCTTTTCAATCAGGACCATAAAACAATAAGAAAATCGAGATAATGAAATCCAAATTGCAAAGCTATACTGAATTTCCGAGAAGATAACCCATGTTGAATAATAAAAAGAATGATGACACCTCAGAGAAAGTCCAGAAGAGTAATATTGCACATTTACACTATAAATAGTTATAATAGAGACAGTGTAACTTGTACATTTGCCATTCAGAACTTCAACCAACAAAAGTAGAAAATAGTATCATACGAATCTTATCATCAAGTCTTCTATCTCCTATAATGGCTTGGAAAACCAAAGAAAAATAAAACAATACCACTCATGAATCAATCAGACTTGCAATAATTTCTATCTATTACCATGTTTAGCCAACCTTTTCATATAATGATTATAGCATCCGAACATGAACAGTTACATATATCTCTGAAATAACAGTACATATAGAATACAAATATAAAATACCCAGAAGAGATTGTTGTAATATACCCGATTATAACAGCTGTATTCAAATATTTGCAATTTCATCACTAATCCACTAACATATATAGTCATCAATAATCTCACATCATTCAGTTCACTCACGAAGCTCGTTTGGAAGAAATTTTCAGTTAACCCATTCTGTAGATACCATATCTAAATAAATCGATCTCTCATAAATAACTTCTTTCTTTAATAGTGGCATTGCGTATCCCAAATAATGTTTAGAAAAATCTGATATCTCTCTTCAGAACCTATCTTTATTTACTAACCCATTCTCAGTTTTAACTGCTTTATTTATCATTCAGCCACTGAACACTTCAGTTCGACACTTTTGAACTAAATCAATATAAATCTTATGAATTTCATTACGTATAACTGTACTAATAAGGGGGTGGAAATCGTAAAGCCTCAAAATTTAACTTTCATGTATATACTCATATAACATAACATCTATCATTCTCATGTACTATAAAACATTTACCCGTACCTTTTTGAATTTTGTTTCATCATAAGTGACATTTTACTCAGATACTTGAGTATCTCTTTTAGAGTTATCGGAATTAGCTTGATTGGAAAGCATCTATGTTTATTTGTGAAATAATTCTCATCAGAGTCGAGAGATATCACACTATCACAGGTTATATAATGGCATATATTTCTAAACTTCACATATGCTACGTTCAGTTTGAGAATTAGCTAAACCGTAGCTCTGATACCAATAAATATAAAACTCCTAACCTTATCCGTCGCAGAAACAGGGTTACGGAGCATTACCAAAGTTTGCAGAATAATTACATATATTTCACATCATTTACTATTCATGTCTGATACTAATCATATTGTTCCTTGAATGGGCCATTGAGGCCCAATATAAACATTAGAATCAAATCGGAACTTAATCAGGATATCAAAAAAGCTTTCAATAAATTTCAATTTTTTTCCTAGATGTAGGGGTCACATGCCCATGTGCTAGGTCGTGTTACCCACACGGCTGAGACATACGCTCGTGTCTGTTCCCGTGTACTCAATTCTGAGCATTTTGTTTTTTAAAATTTAAGATGCAAGGGACAAACGGCCAGACCACACGCCTCTGTGCTAAGCCATGTGTCACACACGATCAAGACACACGTCCGTCTTATTCATTGTACCTACACCAACACTTATACACAATTTATCATATTCACTAACCACATTTTCATACCAAAATTTAAGTCTTATTCATGTAAATTTATACTCATATTTATCTAGATACCATGTTCACATTTGTGTATATTGTATCAAATAAGCTAATTTAATTCATTCATACATATCTCATTGTGATTTCTATTAATCAATCATTTTCAAACATATAACATGATATAGTCTTTTATACATAAACACCAAACATGTTCATAACTAGCCATTCCAATAGCTAGTCATTAACAAATATTTACATGCCATTCTTCTACCAATTTAACACAATTGTTTTACCTTATATATCAAATTGAGTTGATGGATAGTGTCGATGATTTCATTGAGCTTCCAATCCAACGAGCTTCCGATTTACTATAGACGGGAAAAAAATAGAGTAAGCATATAATGCTTAATAAGTCCGTATAACTTTGTAATTAACTTACCAACTATTCATATTAAAAATAAACATGTAAATCACAATCAACTATTTGATCCCAAGCCCTAACACATATTCTCATCACTCTTATTAGTAACTTATTTCATATAAACATCAAGAAACACATATATGAGCTCAACATTATTGATTTATTAAAATAAACATGTAAATCACTATCAAGCATTTGATCCTAAGCCCTAACACATATTCTCATCACTCTTGTTAGTAACTTATTTCATATAAACATCAAGAAACACATATATGAGCTCAACAATATTTGATTCTCATACACATATGTTTTCCACATCAAGTTTTCATATAACATGTATACAAATTATTTCCATTTTTTGGTACATTCTATAATAATTCATCTCGAGTTTTAGTATACTTCATGTCAAAATTTTGCTATTATTCAATTGAAATATTGATAACCACACGATAATACACTCGAGTTGTGCAAATCTATTCTCATAGATGAATATATTCATCAAATAAATTTCCATGTTCAGTATATCAAAATTTCATACTTCCATATTTCAGTATAACATCATTTTCATGTACTTTAGGCAGATACATGTAAAAACCCATATCTTTTCATGTCAGGATTTTACCCGTTGAATTATTGAAAATATCGATGGATACTCAGGTAGTACACACAAAATGTACAAATCAGTAAATTCATCAATTCATATTCAGGAGTACCTATCAGGGCACTTAATCAGGAAACACACTCTCGAGCCACATATCATATAACAGGATTACTAGTCCAGCTAAATCTTTTCTGTAACATATGCTCAGAAGAGATCAATTAGGATTATCGATCCAGGATAAATCCTTTCTATAACATATGCTTAGAAGAGCTCAATTAGGATTACCAGTCCATGCTAAATCCTAATTGTAACATATGCTCAAGAGGGATTTTATCAGGATTACCCGTTCGAGCTAAATCCTATCTATAATGAGATCAATAGGATTACTCGTCCGAGCTAAATCCCATCAGCAACACATGCAGGACCTCATGCATATTAGGAAATCACATATCCATCGATTTTTCATTTATTCAAATGAAATGTGACATTTATCAGGCAATTGCCGGGTATGTGATGAATCTCATATATTATGCATTTATACAATTCAAATATTCACATTCAACTCAAGCATAAAATAATATTTTATCATTTATCACTTATCGTGTATTATCATTTATCTCGAGCACTTCCATTTATCTAAGCTTTAACGAATATGTGATCATTTCACATAATTATGGCATTTCTATAATTTACATACACAACATTCAATTCAAGCATATAAACATCTACAATTTAGTTATACAAACTTCCTTCAATAAGTGTTCGGTACATGTAACACCCTAACCCGTAACCATTGCCGTTTAGGGTTAAGAGGCATTACAGTACATTCAAAAACTTTTATGGACATTTCATAACTTAATATTACAAATCACATCAAAGTGTCCCTTATATAGGTCTTCTAGACCTTAATCATGCTTTAGAAAGGGGCCGAGACTAAACTGAACACATACGGAAATTCTCAAAAATTTAAAAAATTTTCTAAGTTACAGAGGTCACAAGCCCGTGTGGGCAGGCCATGTGCCTCCCACGGCCTCAGACACGCTCTTGTGTCTAAGCCGTGTCAAAACAGGGCATACATATTGACTTGTCCACACGGCCATGGACACGCCCGTGTGCCTCACCTGTGGTTGCTACTAACTTGCACCACACGGCCAGTCACACGCCCATGTGTCCAACCCGTGGTCGAGTCTGACTTGTTTTGAAATACAACCACGAGGGACACGGTCGAGCCACACTCCCATGTGCTCAACCGTGTGGGCAATTATAGGCCGTTTTCAAGGCCAAAATGCCACCCACACATTAGGTCATCCCTACAAGCACATACAAGCATCTTTCCATACATCAATGGCAACCAAAACATATCAAATTGTGCATCATTTCTTCCCATTTATAAATATCACAAACACTCTAACTTAGGAACCATTTAACTCAATATAACCACAAGCATTTCAAAGTATAATCCATCACAAACTAACCATTAATAATATGCTAACTATGCATCAATAAGCTTACCATTACTTGGTCCATTTCACTAGCCATCAAACCATTCCAAAACCAAGAATTGTATAACATGGCTACTCATTCATAACACAACTATTTATCTAGCCATATCACATGGCTATGTACTTGACTCAAACATACACCAAAACAACTAGCCTATACATGCCATACTTTAATATCTATACATTTTTAAAAGGTACCAAAATGTGATTTGAGTAGTGTGATGACGATCCTCTATGATTCCCGAGCCCTCAATAGCTTTGACGATCTATAAAACAAAGCAAACACACACAAAGTAAGCTTTCCAAAAGCTTAGTAAGCCATATACAAATAAACTTATCATATAACCATTTATAAACATAGCAATTTAAATTCATAAACTTATCTTCATTTCAAACACATAGATTTCTCTTTGGCTCATGCTTATCCAAGTTCATACATTTCATTGATTTCACAATTTAGTCCCTCATAATTTTATTTTCTCAATTTAGTCCAAATTACTCAAATTCATAAAAAATTCAAAGACAAACTATGTTAATCTATAACATATCTTTCATAATTCATCTTCAAACTTCACAAAACTTATGATTTCATCAATGGCACATTTCAAAATCATCATCAATTCACAAAATTGAAGCATGGGTTTTGAAGAACACGAAGCAACGATTACAAAAACGTAGAAATTATCAAAAATCGAAGCAAAACATACCTTGAATCAAGCTCAAAGCTAGCCGAAACCTAGATGTTCTTCCGTTCTTTATTTTCTTTGATATTTTTGGCTAGATGGATGAACATCATGGCTATTATTAAGCTTTTTGTTTTATTATAGTTACTTTAATTATCAAATTCCAAATTTAACCTTTAATACAAAATATATAATATATAATATAAGGTCATTTTTGACCATTGCCGTCCACTTTCTTTATTAGTGGTCTAATTGCCTATTAAGGACTTCACATTATAAAGACATTAGCAAATTACCACTTACACATTAATTAGCCACTTTTTTATTTTACGCGATTTAGCCCTTTTCTCAGATTAAGCGTAAAGCAGTCAAATTAATTGATGAAACTTTAACACATGCTTAATCACATATAGTAGACACAGAAAATAATATTAAAATATTTTTCTAACTCAGATTTGTGGTCCCGAAACCACTATTCCGACTAGGGCCTAAACTAGACTATTACAATTCTCCCCCGTAGGGATTTTCGTCCCCGAAAATCTTACCATTAAATAGGTTCGGATATTTCGATCTCATAGAATCTTCAGGCTCCCACATAGCGTCTTCAACTCCGTTTCGATGCCACAGTACTTCAACTAATGAAATTTTCTTATTTCGCAATTCTTTCACTTCACGATCTAAGATACGAATCGGTTCCTCTTCATAAGTCATATCGGATCAGATTTCTATCTCAGACGGAGTAACCACATGTGATGGATCAGATCTGTATCGGTGAAGCATTGACACGTGAAATACATTATGAATCTTTTCTAGCTCAGGTGGCAACAATAATCGGTATGCAACAGGTCCAATGCGCTCAATAATCTTATATGGCCCTATGAATCTCGGACTCAATTTACCTTTTCGTCTGAACTGGAGTACTTTCTTCCACGAAGATACTTTCAAAAATACTTTATCACCGATTTTGAATTCAATGTCTTTTTGTTTCAAATCTACATAAGATTTCTGACGATCAGATGCTTGTTTCAGACTATCACGGATCACTTTCACTTTCTATTATGTATCTTTTATCAAATCAACCTGTGTAACTTATTTTCACCGAGCTCGGTCCAATACGAGAGGTGTTTGACATTTGCGTCGATACAAATCTTCATAAGGTGCCATTTTGATGCTCAACTAAAAACTATTATTGTATGCAAATTCAATCAATGGCAGATATTGTTCCCACGACCCATTAAACTCAAGAATGCAACATCTCAACATATCCTCGAGAATCTAAATAATACGTTCAGACTGGCCATCTGTTTGCAGATGGAAAACAGTGCTAAAGTGTAGTTTCGTACCTAAAGCATATTGCAGTTTCTTCCAAAACCATGTGAATCTCGAATCTCTATCAGATACAATAGACAACGGCACTTTGTACAATCTCACAATATTAGATATATAAAGCTCAGCTAACTTATCAAGTGAGTAATCAGATCGTACCGGAATAAAATGGGTAGATTTCGTCAGTTGATCAACTACGACCCAAATTGCATCTTTCTTTCTTGGAGTCAATGGCAATCCAGAAACAAAGTTCATCGTCACTCTATCTCATTTCCACTCGAGAATCAGAATTGGTTGTAGTAAACCAGATGGAACCTGATGTTCAGCTTTAACTTGCTGACAGACTAAACATTTTGACACAAAATTAGAGATATTTCTTTTCATTGCAGACCACCAATAGTGTCGCTTCAAATCATGATACATCTTTGTGCCACCCGGATGAACAGACAACCGACTACTATAAGCTTCATTCAAAATCATTTGAATTAACTCTGAATTTCTCGGAACACATATTCGGTTTCTGAACCTCAAACAACCATTAGTATCAACTTTAAATTCAGAATCGGAGTTCGAATCACACTGAGCTCGTTTCGCTAGCATTTCATTATCAACTTTCTGAACATCATAAATTTGTTGTAAGAACAACGGTTTCGCTTTCAATTTCGCCAAAACTAAACCATCATCAGACAGGTCCAAATAAGCATTCATAACACACAAGACAAATAGTGATTTTCGGCTCAGTGCATCAGCAACAATATTTGCCTTACCCGGATGAAAATCTATCACAATCTCGTAATCTTTCAATAGCTCTAACCATCTTCTCTGTCACAGATTCAAGTCTTTCTGAGTCATCAGGTACTTCAAACTTTTATGATCTAAAAACACGTGGCATTTCTCACCGAAAAGATAATGACGCCAAATCTTTAATGCAAAAACAATTGCAACTAGTTCAAGATCGTGTGCCGGATAGTTCTTTTCATGCGGCTTCAATTGTCTCGAGGCATAAGCTATAACTTTGCCTTTCTACATCAAAACACGTCTCGTACCATTCAATGAAGCATCACTGTAAATCACGAATTCTTTACCCGATTCTGGTTGTACCAAAACTAGAGCTTTAGTCAACAAAGTTTTCAACTGATTAAAGCTTTTCTGACATTTATTAGACCATTCAAATCTCACATCTTTCTGAAGCAATCTTGTCAAAGGAGTAGCAATCATCGAAAAACCTTTACAAACCTTCGATAATAACTAGCAAGTCCTAGAAAGCTGCGAACTTGGACACATTCTTGAGAGGTTTCCATTCCGAATAGCGAAATCTTGCTCGGATCAACTCATATTCCGAGGTGATACAATATGTCCCGAAAACCAACTTCGCATGACGAATTCACATTTCTTGAACTTTGCATACAATTGCTATCTCGCGAGTTTGCAAAATAATTCTCGGATGCTCGGCATGCTCAATCTTATCACGTGAATAAATCAAGATGTCGTCAATGAACACTACAACAAATTAATCTAAATACGATCCGAAAATTACATTCATCAGATCCATAAAAACAGCAGGAGCTTTTGTTAGTCCAAAAGGAATAACTAAAAACTCATAATGCCCGTACCTCGTTCTGAAAGCAGTCTTCGAAATTTTAGAATCTTTTACCCGTAACTGGTAGTATCCCGATCTCTGATCTATCTTTGAAAACACAGTGTCTCCTTTAAGCTGATCAAATAAATCATCAATTCTTGGCAGAGGATATTTGTTCTTTATAGTCACCTTGTTCAACTGAAGATAATCAATGCACATTCTCATTGTGCCATCTTTCTTTTTCACAAACAGAACAGGAGCACCCTAAGGTGAGAAACTCAGTCTTGCAAACCCTCTATCAGTCAACTCTTGCAACTGTGACTTTAACTCTTTCAACTCTGTTGGTTCCATTCTATACGAAGCTATCGAAATAGGAGTTGTTCCCGGCAACAATTCAATACCAAATTCAACTTCACGTATCGGAGGTAATCCCGACAATTCTTCAAAAATATATCAGGGAATTCACAGACATCTGGCACTGATTCAACTTTCTTTTCTGACAATTTTGAGTCTATTACATAAGCAAAATAAGCTTCATAACCCTTTTTTACATAACTCTGATATTTTAACACAGATATCACAGCAGGTAACCCATTCAAATCATTAGATTCAATCCGAACTATTTCATCATTCTAACATCTCAAATCAATAGTCTTTCTTTTCCAGTTCACAACGGCATCATGCAACGTCAACTAGTCCATACCCAAAATTATATCAAACTCATCAAATGGTAATAGCATCAGATCAGCCGAAAAACAAACATCTCTAAACATTAAGAGACAATTCTTGCATACTTTATTAACCAGAACACTTTTACCTACGGGGTTCGATATTCTAATAACAAAGTCGATAAACTCTACACGCAAAGTCTTCTTTGGATACTAAGTTTGTAATGGCCTAAATTCAAGGTTATCGGAACAATGGTTTCGCAACCATAAATCCGATTTAAATAGAAATTTATTTCAATATATTTGCATGAATATTTATATGATAGGAAATACTTTTATAAATATTTATAAAATGTTAGTAAAGTAGTATTAAACTTTCGTTAGAAAATTTTAACGTTTGGGTAGGAAATTAAATGAAAAGGACTAAATTGAAAAAGGTGTAAAAGTTGAATTATAGATTAAAAGAAATTATAAAGGACCAAAATGGCAATTATGCCATTTTGTAAAGTTGAGGCGGTTAAGTATGAAAAATCTGAGATTTTTTTAAAGTATGTTATTATATTATATATTTATATTATATTATATTATTATAATATTATATTATATAAACAAACTAAAGAAAAAAAAAGATAGAAACAGAAACAGAGAAGCAAACGAAACAGAGAGCAAGGGAAGAAAAAGGGAAAGAAAGAAAAAGGAGAAATTGATGGTTTAAAGCTTGGATGTTTAATTGGTAAGTCAATTTAGCCCTTCTCTTTTAATTTTGATGCTTTATAAGTTTTAGAACAAAGCTTTGTTGAATTAAGTTGAAATTCTGGAAATTCTTAGATTTTAAACATGAGCTATGTGGATCAAATTGATGAATTAGGGGTTTAATTAATGGAATATCTAGTTAGAAATTGATTTTAAGAATTAAATTGTGAAAATGTTTGGAATTAAAGTCTATTACTAAAATTCTGATTTCCAAAGATTATAAAGTAGTTTAAAGTAATAGAATAAAGTGTTTATTGAGAAAAATCAGCTCAGCTGAGAAGTTAATTGAGCAGGGACGAAATTATCATTTATTGAAAGCTTAGGGGAAAAGTTGTAATAAATAGTTTGCACTAAAACAGTTTAGACAGCAGCAGTAGACTAACTTTGAAAAATCACTAAAAATCGTAGAAGTGGAACTAGAAGCTGAATGAGATATGAAATTAAAGCTTATTGAGTCTAGTTTCATATGAAAGAAACAGGGAAAGCAAAGGAATTCTGTATTTTTAGATATTTAGATTTTTGTAAGACTGGTTCAAAGTGATTTCGAGATCCCCTGTTCTGACTTTGGAAAATCATAAAAAAATGGAGAAAAATAGTTAAGGGCTTAAATTTATATGTTTAGAATCCTGAATGAGTCTATTTTCAATAGAAATAAACGGAAACATCATATGAATTCTGTATGAAGAGATAATTAATTTTTAGTGTAGAAGGGTCAGAACTTCCAGACAGCAGAATAGGGGTGACTTTGATGAATAAACTGTACTAATTGGCTAAGCTAAAAATTCTGAAAATTTTATGGTATGAATACATGTGAGTCTAGTTTCAGGAAAAATTTACAGTTCTTCATTTGGAGTTCTGTAGCTCTGGAAATAAATAATTTTGTGACTATGACACAAAAGGACAGCTTTGAATAAGTTTATGAGTAAAGGATTAAATTGAAATGTGAGCAAAAGTAAGAAAGCATGAATTTATCATAAAATACATGTTTATTTTATTAAATAGTACAGGAAATTATTTGATTATTTTAACATATAAATGTTATATGTTTATATGAAATTGAAGAAAAGAAAAGGAAGGAGAGGACGAATTGAAGGAAAAGGAAAAGAGAAGGTTAAGGAGTGAAGGAAGAAGAATTTATATCACCTCAACCTTTTGTAGTAAGTACTACAATAATTTTAAATTATTGTTATTTATCCTTTTGAAATATTTATGTGAATTATTTAAATATTTAAGATTGACTTTAATGCCCAAGTAGACGAATTTAGAACTCTTTGGGATATTAGTGGCATGCCATTAAGGAACTTTAGCATTGGTGCTCTCGATATTAGCACATTGGTGCTCTCGATATTAGCACGTTGGTGCTCTCGATATTAGCACGTTGGTGCTCTCGATATTAGCACGTTGGTGCTCTCGATATTAGCACGTCGGTGCTCTACGATATTACGTCGGTGCTCTCGATATTAGCACATTGGTGCTCTCATTCACTTGTGCATCATAATGCACCTCTGTATTTGTTCAGTATATCCGGTGTGTTCTAGGAAGTCTACTTTGGGCTAAGAATGTGAATTGAGAATAAAAGTGAATTCTTGATGTGTTAAGGCAAGTTTTATACCTTCTGAGAAGATAAGTTAAATTTGTTTAAAGCAAGGCATAGTTGAAGAAACTTATATGTGAGTCGATATGTAATAATTGAATGAGTTTAAAATATTTTGTTATGATTATTTACTTATTTAATTATTCTTGTGGTGCTTACTAAGCCTTCACCGGCTAACGCGTTTATTTTAACGCGTAGGTACAATTAGACTAGGAGAGAAGTTCAACTAAAAGATCGCTCATCTCATCACATCCTCAAGGACTACAAAAGTAGGTACTATATTTTGTATTAAAATGGCATGTACATATGTAGTTCAAAGGTGTTCCCATGTGATAGGGATTAAAATGTAAGTTCTTGAAATTTTATCTATTTTAGTTACTTGAAGTATTTTGGTATATATGGAATGAATTAATAAACAATAAATAAGTGAGCAAAATGGTTGGTAATTTAAAATATTATATACAAATGTTTTAATTAAACGATGTCATGCCATAATTGTTTTGGCACCAAATGTAATAGTCTTATCTAAAGTTTGCATGATTGAACACGGTATAGGGTATTACATTTATTGATATCGAGCCTAGGTTTTACGAATTCTTGGGTCGAGTATGAGTCTATTTGTACATGCCATTTTATAAATTGATGTGATGAGATGAGATTTAGTTATTTAATTGTGTAATTTATGAATATTGTAGAAATTTAAAGATGTCTTACGAAAGAATAAAAGATACTAATTTTGTGATGTATCTTTGAAATTTATGAATTTAATAAAATAGAGTTGGTTTCCTCTTAGTATAGAAAGAGGAAATATTAAAAAAGAAATGTTTTCCAATTGAAATAATTTCGATAATCACGAAAGTGATGTTCAAATAATTAAGTAAAATGTTACTTATGATGAAGCGAAATTTGAAAAGATGTGGATAAATGTCTTATAGTAAGAAATGATAAATGTTATGTTATATGAGTATATACATGAATATAAATTATGAGGCCTTACGATCTCTACCCCTTATTGATGCAGTTATATTTATAGTGAAATTGATAGGAATTATAATGATTTAGTTCAAAAGTGTGGGCGAAGAATTTAAAGGAAAGAAAGATGATGACCAGTGAAAGGTGAAGAATGGTTAGAAACGATCAAAGAATATTTGAAGAATTGCGTTATACAAGGGATGAAAAGTTAAAATGTGCGATATCTTTATTAAAGGGTGAAGCTTACCAATGGTGGAACAACATCATGAATATCCATTCTGCGAGAGAAAATTAATTAATTCTTTTGTCTAAATTTAAAAGAAATATTGAGTCAACCTTATCTTGAGAAGAGGAAAAGAGAATTTACGGATTTGAAGCGAACCACATGTACATTGTTGAATATGAGCGTGAATTTATCGATTTCTTTTACGAAAATTATTTGGGGAATACAGTGCTACTATTAAAGGAAGAAGTCATATATCGAAATTGATTTATTCGGATATGATAACTACGGAATGAGTTAAGCGAAAAAGCTTTATGAGTGAAGTGAATGATATGGGATTGTTGATGATTATATATGTTAACGGATTAGTAAGGGAATTGCGAAATATTTGAATCAATTTGCTATAGTTGGGTATTTTACAATGATCTCTTCGAGTATTCTATATGGGCATTCTATATGTTATTTTATCTTCATGGGTCTATGCAAGCTGTTAGGATGTGATTTTTATTGTGTAGAAAATTTGGAATCATAACGTTAAAATGGAAGTTACGGTTGATTCACGATCAGTCTTGCTCTATTTTTCTTTGGATTTTCTAATTTGTTACATTAGATAGAAGACTTAATGGTCGATTCTTATGAAGTTATTTTCTATTTCTACGGTTGATATTCTAGTACATATCATAATTTGCATTATCTTTATCACAATCGTTTCTAGTGAGGATAAATGGTATTCTTCTTACGGTTTTCTTTGGAATATTATCGATTTCTTTATCATTGAATGTGGTTTTATTCTCGGAAATTCAATATAGCTTCACATCCGGGATTTCATTATGCCACATCCGGGATTTCATTATATTGGTTTTCTTATTATTTTATAGTCGATCTTATCTATCAAATATGATTCATCTGTGAAAGGGTATTCATTGATAGAAGGTAAATATATATTCTTGTTATAAATCTTGGTTCGATTATGGGAGCTCGGTGATATGGATCTTAGATTATAAAAGTTGTATTATTATCTTGGTTATTATTGAGACTACTCTTGGATTTCTTCTTCTATTTTAAAGCACCATTGAAGTTGAAGTATTGATCCATTTATATTATTGAAATGTGAGATCTATTACGATTACTATGGCTTTAGCTATTTGATGATTTGTGGACTTGGGGTAATTTGAAGTGTTGGGATTTCTTTTTAATATTTGTGGAAGTGTTTTCTATGATAGCTATATCAATGATAAGAATACTGAGGAAGACACAAGGTTTGAAATGGACTAATCAATGCTAGTAGAATTTTGAGTAGATGGAAGTTCTAATAATTGAAGCATCGATTCGGTTCGATCTGAATCGGGGAAAAATAAATATAGTTGTAAATGATTTGAATGGGAAAATAATTGTTCGCTCTGTGAGTAATAAATATTCGATTGCTATTGTGCGATGAAGGATTAATTTTAGTTGAATATCCGGTATTGGTGTTTCTGAAATTATTACTGACTATTAAAGATCTTTGGGATGGAAATGAAATATAAGTCTATGAAATTGACAAACTATATGGAGTATCGATCTTTGAAATGTTTGAGAGAGATTTCTGATTTACGATTCACTTTCTAATTTGAAATAACTTATAAGAATGCTAAATGAGAGATAGTTGATTAATTTATAAAGTCGAAGCGATTGATGGCTTGAAACTTGCGGAGATGTACATTCCGAAATTGTAAGACTTCATGATATTCTAGTATTGATAATTTCGATCGAGATTGTAGTTCACTTTAAGGTTACGAAAATAATTACAGAAATTATTGAGTACTTAACTCGATTTGATCTGACTTTTCATTCGAAAATTGATGGATAATTCGAGAGAGAGTTGGTTAGATTTAGGAAGAAGATGTCTTGGTGGTCGGTATGAAGCGTGATGTTTACGAGTTTGTATCAAGATGTACGATATGTCAACAAGTCAAAGCGAACATCGGTACCTTGGGTTACTTGACCAATTACTATACCGAATGGAAATGGAAAAGAATCACTATGGATTTTGTATCATGGTTACCATTATCTCAGGAAAAAAAAAAGATGTTATTTGGGTGATTATTGACCGATTGTCAAAATCAGCGTACTTTATTCTGGTATGTATAGATTATTTTTTAGATAAACTGGCTAAACTGTATATATCTGAGATTGTCAGGCTACATAGAGTGCATGTCTCCATTATATTGGATATCCTCGATTTACGTCTCGTTTCTGGGATAAGTTACAAGAAGCTTTGGGTACTCAGTTGTATTTCAGTACTGCATTTCATCCTCAGAAAGATGGCCAATCTGTGCGTGTAACTCAGGTATTGGAAGATATGCTCCGATGTTGTATACTAGAGTTCGAAGGTAATTGGGAGAGGTATCTACCTTTGATTGAATTTGCTTACAATAACAGTTATTAGTCTAGTATTAAAATGGGTCCGTATGAAGCTTTGTATGATAGAAAATGTAGAACACCGTTATATTGGACAGAGCTCAATGAAAAGAAGATACATGGGGTTGATTTGATCCGGGAAACAGAAGAAAAAGTAAAGGTCGGTGACAAGGTATTTCTGAAAGTGTCTCCTTGGAAGAAAGTTCTCAGGTTCGGTCGAAAGGATAAATTGAGTGCAAGATTTATTGGGCCATATGAGATCATAGAAAGAATTGGATCGGTTGCTTATCGATTGGCATTGCCACGAACTTGATAGAATCCATAATGTTTTTCATGTGTCTATGCTACTGACGATATCGGTCGGATCCTTCACATGTTATTTCTTTGATAGAAGTGGAGATTCAATCGGATATGAGTTACGATGAAGAACCGATCAAGATATTGGCGAGGAAACAAAGGAGCTTAGAAATAAAAAAAAAAAAAAAGTTTGGTAAAAGTATTGTGGCAAAAGCAGGATTGAGGAAGTGACATGGAGTCTGGAGGAGGCAATGAGGAAACAATATACAAACTTCTTTCTTGGTAAGATTTTCGATGGCGAAAATCCTTAAAGGGGAGAGTTGTAATGGCCTAAATTCAAGGTTATCGGAACAATGGTTTAGCAACCATAAATCCGATTTAAATAGAAATTTATTTCAATATATTTGCATGAATATTTATATGATAGGAAATACTTTTATAAATATTTATAAAATGTTAGTAAAGTAGTATTAAACTTTCGTTAGAAAATTTTAACGTTTGGGTAGGAAATTAAATGAAAAGGACTAAATTGAAAAAGGTGTAAAAGTTGAATTATAGATTAAAAGAAATTATAAAGGACCAAAATGGCAATTATGCCATTTTGTAAAGTTGAGCAGTTAAGTATGAAAAATCTGAGATTTTTTTAAAGTATGTTATTATATTATATATTTATATTATATTATATTATTATAATATTATATTATATAAACAAACTAAAGAAAAAAAAAGATAGAAACAGAAACAGAGAAGCAAACGAAACAGAGAGCAAGGGAAGAAAAAGGGAAAGAAAGAAAAAGGAGAAATTGATGGTTTAAAGCTTGGATGTTTAATTGGTAAGTCAATTTAGCCCTTCTCTTTTAATTTTGATGCTTTATAAGTTTTAGAACAAAGCTTTGTTGAATTAAGTTGAAATTCTGGAAATTCTTAGATTTTTAAACATGAGCTATGTGGATCAAATTGATGAATTAGGGGTTTAATTAATGGAATATCTAGTTAGAAATTGATTTTAAGAATTAAATTGTGAAAATGTTTGGAATTAAAGTCTATTACTAAAATTCTGATTTCCAAAGATTATAAAGTAGTTTAAAGTAATAGAATAAAGTGTTTATTGAGAAAAATCAGCTCAGCTGAGAAGTTAATTGAGCAGGGACGAAATTATCATTTATTGAAAGCTTAGGGGAAAAGTTGTAATAAATAGTTTGCACTAAAACAGTTTAGACAGCAGCAGTAGACTAACTTTGAAAAATCACTAAAAATCGTAGAAGTGGAACTAGAAGCTGAATGAGATATGAAATTAAAGCTTATTGAGTCTAGTTTCATATGAAAGAAACAGGGAAAGCAAAGGAATTCTGTATTTTTAGATATTTAGATTTTGTAAGACTGGTTCAAAGTGATTTGGAGATCCCTGTTCTGACTTTGGAAAATCATAAAAAATGGAGAAAAATAGTTAAGGGCTTAAATTTATATGTTTAGAATCCTGAATGAGTCTATTTTCAATAGAAATAAACGGAAACATCATATGAATTCTGTATGAAGAGATAATTAATTTTTAGTGAAGAAGGGTCAGAACTTCCAGACAGCAGAATAGGGGTGACTTTGATGAATAAACTGTACTAATTGGCTAAGCTAAAAATTCTGAAAATTTTATGGTATGAATACATGTGAGTCTAGTTTCAGGAAAAATTTACAGTTCTTCATTTGGAGTTCTGTAGCTCTGGAAATAAATAATTATGTGACTATGACACAAAAGGACAGCTTTGAATAAGTTTATGAGTAAAGGATTAAATTGAAATGTGAGCAAAAGTAAGAAAGCATGAATTTATCATAAAATACATGTTTATTTTATTAAATAGTACAGGAAATTATTTGATTATTTTTAACATATAAATGTTATATGTTTATATGAAATTGAAGAAAAGAAAAGGAAGGAGAGGACCGAATTGAAGGAAAAGGAAAAGAGAAGGTTAAGGAGTGAAGGAAGAAGAATTTATATCACCTCAACCTTTTGTAGTAAGTACTACAATAATTTTAAATTATTGTTATTTATCCTTTTGAAATATTTATGTGAATTATTTAAATATTTAAGATTCAACTTTAATGCCCAAGTAGGCGAATTTAGAACTCTTGGGATATTAGTGGCATGCCATTAAGGAACTTTAAGCGCTCTCGATATTAGCACATTGGTGCTCTCGATATTAGCACATTGGTGCTCTCGATATTAGCACGTTGGTGCTCTCGATATTAGCACGTTGGTGCTCTCGATATTAGCTGCGTTGGTGCTCTCGATATTAGCACGTCGGTGCTCTCGATATTAGCACGCCGGTGCTCTCGATATTAGCACGGTGCTCTCATTCACTTGTGCATCATAATGCACCTCTGTATTTGTTCCGTATATCCGGTGTGTTCTAGGAAGTCTACTTTGGGCTAGAATGTGAATTGAGAATAAAAGTGAATTCTTGATGTGTTAAGGCAAGTTTTATACCTTCTAGAAGATAAGTTAAATTTGTTTAAAGCAAGGCATAGTTGAAGAAACTTATATGTGAGTCGATATGTAATAATTGAATGAGTTTAAAATATTTTGTTATGATTATTTACTTATTTAATTATTCTTGTGGTGCTTACTAAGCCTTCACCGCTTAACGCGTTTATTTTAACGCGTAGGTACAATTAGACTAGGAGAGAAGTTCAACTAAAAGATCGCTCATCTCATCACATCCTCAAGGACTACAAAAGTAGGTACTATATTTTGTATTAAAATGGCATGTACATATGTAGTTCAAAGGTGTTCCCATGTGATAGGGATTAAAATGTAAGTTCTTGAAATTTTATCTATTTTAGTTACTTGAAGTATTTTGGTATATATGGAATGAATTAATAAACAATAAATAAGTGAGCAAAAATGGTTGGTAATTTAAAATATTATATACAAATGTTTTAATTAAGCGATGTCAGCCATAATTGTTTTGGCACCAAATGTAATAGTCTTATCTAGGGTTCGCATGATTGAACTGGTATAGGGGTACACAATCATCAGATAGGTTAAAACCATAATACTATTATAGATCTGACGTTTTCAACAATATAAATGGAACAATACCTCAACTTCAAACATATTTTTCAAATAGAAGAGGAAAACTGAGGGTGGCTCCAATATCAACCACTGCAATAATACAGTTTCTATAATCTGTGATCCATATTATCAAATTCCCATGATGAAGTCAAAATTCATAACAGTGGTAAGTATAATTGCCACTGACCAATGGATATCTTTTTCAGTCAGACCATAAAACAATAAGAAAACCGAGATAATGAAATCCAAATTGCAAAGCTATACTCAATTTCCGAGAAGATAACCCATGTTGAATAATAAAAAGAATGATGACATCTCAGAGAAAGTCCAGAAGAGTAATATTGCACACTTACACTATAAATAGTTATAACAGAGACAGTGTAACTTGTACATTTGCCATTCAGAACTTCAACCAACAAAAGTAGAAAATAGTATCATACGAATCTTATCATCAAGTCTTCTATCTCCTATAATGGCTTGGAAAACCAAAGAAAAATAAAACAATACCACTCATGAATCAATCAGACTTGCAGTAATTTCTATCTATTACCATGTTTAGCCAACCTTTTCATATATTGATTATAGCATCCGAACATGAACAAGATTACATATATCTCGAGAATAACAAGACATATAGAATACACATATAAAATACCCGAAGAGATTGTTGTAATATACCGATTATAACAAATTGTATTCAAATATTTGCAATTTCATCACTAATCCACTAACATATATAGTCATCAATAATCTCACATCATTCAGTTCACTCACGAAGCTCGTTTGGAAGAAATTTTCAGTTAACCCATTCTGTAGATACCATATCTGAATAAATCGATCTCTCATAAATAACTTCTTTCTTTAATAGTGGCATTGCGTATCCCAAATAATGTTTAGAAAAATCGATATCTCTTCGTAACCTATCTTTATTTACTAACCCATTCTCGCTTTTAATCGCTTTATTTATCATTCACCATTGAACACTTCATTCGACACTTCGAACTAAATCAATATAAATCTTATGAATTTCATTACGTATAATCGTATTTAATAAGGGGTGAAAATCGTAAAGCCTCAAAATTTAACTTTCATGTATATACTCATATAACATAACATCTATCATTCTCATGTACTATAAAACATTTACCCGTACCTTTTTGAATTTTGTTTCATCATAAGTGACATTTTAATTAGATACTTGAGTATCTCTTTTAGAGTTATCGAAATTAGCTCGATTGGAAAGCATCTATGTTTATTTGTGAAATAATTCTCATCAGAGTCGAGAGATATTACACTATCACAGGCTATATAATGGCATATATTTCTAAACTTCACATATGCTACGTTCAGTTTGAGAATTAGCTAAACCGTAGCTCTGATTCCAATAAATGTAAAACTCTTAACCTTATCGGTCGCAGAAACAGGGTTACGGAGCATTACCAAAGTTTGCAGAATAATTACATATATTTCACATCATTTACTATTCATGTCTGATACTAATCATATTGTTCCTTGAATGGGCCCTTAAGGCCCAATATAAACATTAGAATCAAATCGGAACTTAATCGGGATATCAAAAAAGCTTTCATGAAATTTCAAATTTTTTCCTAGATGCAGGGCTCACATGCCCTGTGCTAGGTCGTGTTACCCACACAGCTGAGACATGCGCTCGTGTCTGTTCCCATGTACTCAATTCTGAGCATTTTGTTTTTTAAAATTTAAGATGCAAGGGACAAATGGCCAGACCACACGCCCCTGTGCTAAGTCATGTGTCACACACGATCAAGACACACGTCCGTGTGTCTACTCGTATGGACAAAATAAATCCATTTCCTAGCTTATTTTTCACCTCTTTTAGCATTGCACCTACACCAACACTTATACACAATTTATCATATTCACTAACCACATTTTCATACCAAAATTTAAGTCTTATTCATGTAAATTTATACTCATATTTGTCTAGATACCATGTTCACATTTGTGTATATTGTATCAAATAAGCTAATTTAATTCATTCATACATATCTCATTGTGATTTCTATTAATCAATCATTTTCAAACATATAACATGATATAGTCTTTTATACATAAACACCAAACATGTTCATAACTAGCCATTCCAATAGCTAGTCATTAACAAATATTTACATGCCATTCTTCGGCCAATTTAACACAATTGTTTTACCTTATATATCAAATTGAGTTGATGGATAGTGTCAGTGATTTCAGTCGAGCTTCCAATCCAACGAGCTTCCGATTTACTATAGAACAGGAAAAAAAATAGAGTAAGCATATAATGCTTAATAAGTCCGTATAACTTTGTAATTAACTTACCAACTATTCATATTAAAAATAAACATGTAAATCACAATCAACTATTTGATCCCAAGCCCTAACACATATTCTCATCACTCTTGTTAGTAACTTATTTCATATAAACATCAAGAAACACATATATGAGCTCAACATTATTCGGATTTATTAAAATAAACATGTAAATCACTATCAACCATTTGATCCCAAGCCCTAACACATATTCTCATCACTCTTGTTAGTAACTTATTTCATATAAACATCAAGAAACACATATATGAGCTCAACAATATTCGGATTCTCATACACATATGTTTTCCACATCAAGTTTTCATATAATGAGATATACAAATTATTTCCATTTTTTTTGGTACATTCTATAATAATTCATCTCGAGTTTTAGTATATTTCATGTCAAAATTTTGCTTATTATTCAATTGAAATATTGATAATCACACAGATAATACACTCGAGTTGTGCAAATCTATTCTCATAGATGAATGTATTCATTAAATAAATTTCCATGTTCGTATGTCATAATTTCATACTTCCATATTTCATATAACATCATTTTCATGTACTTCAGGCAGATACATGTAAAAACCCATATCTTTTCATGTCAGGATTTTACCCGTTGAATTATTGAAAATATCGATGGATACTCAGGTAGTACACACAAAATGTACAAATCAGTAAATCCGTCAATTCATATTCAGGAGTACCTATTAGGGTACTTAATCAGGAAACACACTCTCGAGCCACATATCATATAACAGGATTACTAGTCCAGGCTAAATCCTTTCTGTAACATATGCTCAGAAGAGATCAATTAGGATTATCGATCCAGGATAAATCCTTTCTATAACATATGCTTAGAAGAGCTCAATTAGGATTACCAGTCCATGCTAAATCCTAATTGTAACATATGCTCAAGAGGGATTTTATCAGGATTACCCGTTTGAGCTAAATTCTATCTATAATGAGATCAATAGGATTACTCGTCCGAGCTAAATCCCATCAGCAACAAATGCAGGACCTCATGCATATTGGGAAATCACATATCCATCGATTTTTCATTTATTCAAACGAAATGTGACATTTATCAGGCAATTGTCGGGTATGTGATGAATCTCATATATTATGTATTTATACAATTCAAATATTCACATTCAACTCAAGCATAAAAATAATATTTTTATCA
Source organism: Gossypium rotundifolium (assembly GCA_025506655.1). Taxonomy (NCBI): domain Eukaryota; kingdom Viridiplantae; phylum Streptophyta; class Magnoliopsida; order Malvales; family Malvaceae; genus Gossypium; species Gossypium rotundifolium. The sequence goes on from CP106726.1 coordinate 38,847,058, forward strand.
TTTATCACTTATCGTGTATTATCATTTATCTCAGGCACTTCCATTTATCGGGCTTTAACGAATATGTGATCAATTCACATAATTATGGCATTTCTACAATTTACATACACAACATTCAATTCAAGCATATAAACATCTACAATTTAGTTATACAAACTTCCTTCAATAAGTGTTCGGGTACATGTAACACCCCTAACCCGTAACCATTTCCAGTTTAGGGTTAAGAGGCATTACCGTACATTCAAAAACTTTTACGGACATTTCATAACTTAATATTACAAATCACATCAAAGTGTCCCTTATATAGGTCTTCTAGACCTTAATCATGCTTTAGAAAGGGGCCGAGACTAAACTGAACACATACGAAAATTCTCAAAAATTTAAAAAATTTTGTAAGTTATAGAGGTCACAAGCCCGTGTGGGCAGGCCATGTGCCTCCCACGGCCTCAGACACGCTCTTGTGTTTAAGCCGTGTCAAAACAGGGCATACATATTGACTTGTCCACACAGCCATGGACACGCCCGTGTGCCTCACCTGTGGTCGCTACTAACTTGCACCACACGGCCAGTCACACGCCCGTGTGTCCAACCCGTGGTCGAGTCTGACTTGTTTTGAAATACAACCACAAGGGACACGGTCGAGCCACACTCCCATGTGCTCAACCGTGTGGGAAATTATAGGCCATTTTCAAGGCCAAAATGCCACCCACACATTAGGTCATCCCTACAAGCACATACAAGAATCTTTCCATACATCAATGGCAACCAAAACATATCAAATTCTGCATCATTTCTTCCCATTTATAAATATCACAAACACTCTAACTTAGGAACCATTTAACTCAATATAACCACAAGCATTTCAAAGTATAATCCATCACAAACTAACCATTAATAATATGCTAACTATGCATCAATAAGCTTACCATTACTTGGTCCATTTCACTAGCCATCAAACCATTCCAAAACCAAGAATTGTATAACATGGCTACTCATTCATAACACAACTATTTATCTAGCCATATCACATGGCTATGTACTTGACTCAAACATACACCAAAACAACTAGCCTATACATGCCATACTTTAATATCTATACATTTTTAAAAGGTACCAAAATGTGATTTGAGTAGTGTGATGACGATCCTCTATGATTCCCGAGCCCTCAATAGCTTTGACGATCTATAAAACAAAGCAAACACACACAAAGTAAGCTTTCCAAAAGCTTAGTAAGCCATATACAAATAAACTTATCATATAACCATTTATAAACATAGCAATTTAAATTCATAAACTTATCTTCATTTCAAACACATAGATTTCTCTTTGGCTCATGCTTATACAAGTCCATACATTTCATTTATTTCACAATTTAGTCCTCATAATTTTATTTTCTCAATTTAGTTCAAATTACTCAAATTCATAAAAATTCAAAGACAAACTATGTTAATTTATAACATATCTTTCATAATTCATCTTAAAACTTCACAAAACTTATGATTTCATCAATGGCACATTTCAAAATCATCATCAATTCACAAAATTGAAGCATGGGTTTTGAAGAACACGAAGCAACGATTACAAAAATGTAAAAATTATCAAAAATCGAAGCAAAACATACCTTGAATCAAGCTCAAAGCTAGCCGAAACCTAGATGTTCTTCCGTTCTTTATTTTCTTTGATATTTTCGGCTAGATGGATGAACATCATGGCTATTATTAAGCTTTTTGTTTTATTATAATTACTTTAATTATCAAATTCCAAATTTAACCTTTAATACAAAATATATAATATATAATATAAGGTCATTTTTGACCATTGCCGTCCACTTTCTTTATTAGTGGGCTAATTGCCTATTAAGGACTTCACATTATAAAGACATTAGCAAATTACCACTTACACATTAATTAGCCACTTTTTTATTTTACGCGATTTAGCCCTTTTCTCAAATTAAGCACAGAAACAGTCAAATTAATTCACGGAACTTTAACACATGCTTAATCACATACAGTAGACACAGAAAATAATATTAAAATATTTTTCTAACTCAGATTTGTGGTCCCAAAACCACTATTCCGACTAGGGCCTAAACTAGACTATTACAATTCTCCCCCGTAGGGATTATCGTCCCCGAAAATCTTACCATTAAATAGGTTCAGATATTTCTATCTCATAGAATCTTCAGGCTCCCACATAGCCTCTTCAACTCCGTTTCGATGCCACAAGATTTTAAGTAACGAAATTTTCTTATTTCGTAATTCTTTCACTTCACGATCTAAGATACGAATCGGTTCCTCTTCATAAGTCATATCGGATCGATTTCTATCTCGATTTGAGTAACCACATGTGATGGATCGATCTGTATCGGTGAAGCATTGATGTGAAATACATTATGAATCTTTTCTAGCTCGTGTGGCAACAATAATCGGTATGCAACAGTCCAATGCGCTCAATAATCTTATATGGCCCTATGAATCTTGGACTCAATTTACCTTTTCGTGCGAATCGAGTACTTTCTTCCACGAAGATACTTTCAAAATACTTTATCACCGATTTGAATTCAATGTCTTTTCGTTTCAAATCAGATAAGATTTCTGACGATCAGATGCTTGTTTCAGACTATCACGGATCACTTTCACTTTCTATTATGTATCTTTTATCAAATCAACCCTGTGTAACTTATTTTCACTGAGCTCAGTCCAATACAGAGGTGTTTGACATTTGCGTCCGTACAAATCTTCATAAGGTGCCATTTTGATGCTCGACTAAAAACTATTATTGTATGCAAATTCAATCAATGGCAGATATTGTTCCCACGACCCATTAAACTCAAGAATGCAACATCTCAACATATCCTCGAGAATCTAAATAATACGTTCAGACTGGCCATCTGTTTGTGGATGGAAAATAGTGCTAAAGTGTAGCTTCGTACCTAAAGCATATTGCAGTTTCTTCCAAAACCATGTGAATCTCGAATCTCTATCAGATACAATAGACAATGGCACTCTGTGCAATCTCACAATATTAGATATATAAAGCTCAGCTAACTTATCAAGTGAGAAATCAGATCGTACCGGAATAAAATGGGCAAATTTTGTCAGTCGATCAACTACGACCCAAATTGCATCTTTCTTTCTCGGAGTCAATGGCAATCCAGAAACAAAGTTCATCGTCACTCTATCTCATTTCCACTCGGGAATCAGAATTGGTTGTCGTAAACCAGATGGAACCTGATGTTCAGCTTTAACTTGCTGACAGACTAAACATTTCGACACAAAATCAGAGATATCTCTTTTCATTGCAGCATCACCAAAGAGTGTCGCTTCAAATCATGATACATCTTTGTGCTACCGGATGAATGCAGACAACCGACTACTATAAGCTTCATTCAAAATCATTTGAATTAACTCTGAATTTCTCGGAACACATATTCGGTTTCTGAACCTCAAACAACCATTAGTATCAACTTTAAATTCAGAATCGGAGTTCGAATCACATTGAGCTCGTTTCGCTAGCATTTCATTATCAACTTTCTGAACATCATAAATTTGTTGTAAGAACAACGGTTTCGCTTTCAATTTCGCCAAAACTAAACCATCATCAGATAGGTCCAAATAAGCATTCATAACACACAACACAAATAGTGATTTTCGGCTCAGTGCATCAGCAACAACATTTGCCTTACCCGGATGAAAATCTATCACAATCTTGTAATCTTTCAATAGCTCTAACCATCTTCTCTGTCATAGATTCAAGTCTTTCTGAGTCATCGGTACTTCAAACTTTTATGATCTGAAAACACGTGGCATTTCTCACCGAAAAGATAATGACGCCAAATCTTTAATGCAAAAATAATTACAACTAGTTCAAGATCGTGTGCCGGATAGTTCTTTTCATGCGGCGTCAATTGTCTCGAGGCATAAGCTATAACTTTGCCTTTCTACATCAAAATACGTCTCGTACCATTCAATGAAGCATCACTGTAAATCACGAATTCTTTACCCGATTCTGGTTGTACCAAAACTAGAGCTTTAGTCAACAATGTTTTCAACTGATCAAAGCTTTTCTGACATTTATTAGACCATTCAAATCTCACATCTTTCTGAAGCAATCTTGTCAAAAGAGTAGCAATCATCGAAAAGCCTTTTACAAACCTTCGATAATAACTAGCAAGTCCTAGAAAACTGCGAACTTCAGACACATTCTTCAGAGGTTTCCATTCCAGAATAGCAGAAATCTTGCTCGGATCAACTCATATTCTAGAGGCTGATACAATATGTCCCAGAAAACCAACTTCTCGCAGCCAGAATTCACATTTACTGAACTTTGCATACAATTGCTATCTCGCAGAGTTTGCAAAATAATTCTCAGATGCTCAGCATGCTCAATCTTATCACGTGAATAAATCAAGATGTCATCAATGAACACTACAACAGATTAATCTAAGTACGGTCTAAAAATTCTGTTCATCAGATCCATAAAAACAGCAGGAGCTTTTGTTAGTCCAAAAGGAATAACTAAAAACTCATAATGCCCGTACCTCGTTCTGAAAGCAGTCTTCGAAATTTCAGAATCTTTTACCCGCAACTGATAGTATCCCAATCTCTAATCTATCTTTGAAAACACAGTGTCTCCTTTAAGCTGATCAAATAAATCATCAATTCTTGGCAGAGGATATTTGTTCTTTATAGTCACCTTGTTCAACTGAAGATAATCAATGCACATTCTCATTGTGCCATCTTTCTTTTTCACAAACAGAACAGGAGCACCCTAAGGTGAGAAACTCAGTCTTGCAAACCCTCTATCAGCCAACTCTTGCAACTGTGACTTTAACTCTTTCAACTCTGTTGGTTCCATTCTATCTGGTTATCGAAATAGGAGTTGTTCCCGGCAACAATTCAATACCAAATTCAACTTCACATATCGGAGGTAATCCCGACAATTCTTCAGAAAATATATCAGGGAATTCACAGACATCTGGCACTGATTCAACTTTCTTTTCTGACAATTTTGAGTCTATTACATAAGCAAAATAAGCTTCATAACCTTTTTTTACATAACTCTGATATTTTAACACAGATATCATAGTAGGTAACCCATTCAAATCATTAGATTCAATCCGAACTATTTCATCATTCTTATATCTCAAATCAATAGTCTTTCTTTTCCAGTTCACAACGGCATCATGCAACGTCAACTAGTCCATACCCGAAATTATATCAAACTCATCAAATGGTAATAGCATCAGATCAGCCGAAAAATAAACATCTCTAAACATTAACAGACAGTTCTTGCATACTTTATTAACCAGAACACTTTAACCTAAGGGGTTCAATATTCTAATAACAAAGTCAGTAAACTCTACAGGCAAAGTCTTACTGGATACTATATTCATGCATATATACAAATGTGTAGCACCAGGGTCTATCAATGCAATCACAGAAGTATCATAAAGAGTAAATGTGCCCATTATAACATCTGGAGATGAAGCTTCCTCACGAGCTCGAATGGCATATGCTCTAGTAGGCACTCTAGCTTCATATTCTTTGACTACCACTGACATTTCTTGCATTTCGAAAAGGTATACCCCTCGCTAAAACATTATCAGATCTTGAATTCTGAACAATCTCTTGCTCAATAGACTTTGGGCAGTCTTGAATGAAATGATCTAACGATTCTGTATCTAAAACAGGCTCGATCATTCAATCTACAACTTCCAGATGCCTTTTACCGCAATGCTTACATTCAGGTCGCTCAGATCGGACATTTCCAAAACTAGCCATTGAAGTAGTGGGAGCTTTGAAATTTGACTGTGATCTAACTCGATCTTTGTTCGAATGTCCCATATTAGCTTTTGAACGGCTTTGTTCATCTCTAAATTTCTTTGAAGCAAACTGAAATGATTTATTCAGAAATCTATTTCTCGTATCTTTAGCCTCTGTTTCAACTTTTCTTTTGTCTTTTCCAAGTGCCTCAGCTTTGCATGCCCAATCAACAAGCACTACGGACTCTTTTATTTATAGAATCCCGACAAGCAAACGGATATCTTCATTAAGGCCATCTTCAAATCTTTTGCACATTATTGCCTTGGTCAATACAAATTCTCGATCATATTGACTTAATCTCACGAACTCTCTTTCATTCTCGGTGATAGACATGTGACCCTGTTTCAACTCTAAAAATTCCTTTCATTTTGATCAATAATCTCTAACTAATAATTTCTTTCGAAACTCAGACTGAAAGAAATCCCATGTGACCCGTTCTTTCGAAATAACTTACATACTGAGTGAACCACTCGTTCATCATTTGGAAAAAAGCTTGTCTAGCTTCTCCCTCTTGACCGCTAGTAGCCGGTCGCGAATCAGATGGAGCTGTCCCTTGAACGAGAGTAGGCGAATTGCTTTTAACATCGTCAGCTACGGCTCTTTCGGGATTCATTACTATACAAAAACACATTTTACACGTCAGGATTCATCACACTATCACATTCCACATATATGGCATGTATAGCTAGACTCTCACACGCTACATTAGTCCAAGAATCGACTAAATCGTAGCTCTGATACCAACTAAATGTAACACCCCTAACCCATAATCATTGTCGGTTTAGGGTTAAGAGGCATTACCAGACATTCAAAAACTTTTATGGACATTTCATAACTTAATATTACAAATCACATAAAAGTGTTCCTTAAATAGGTCTTCTAGACCTTAATCATACTTTAGAAAGGGGTCGGGACTAAACCGAATACATTCAAAAATTCTCAAAAATTTTAAAAAAAATTTATAAGTTACAGAGGTCACACGCACGTGTGGGCAGGCCGTGTGCCTCCCACGGTCTCAGACACATCCGTGTGTCTAAGTTGTGTCAAAACAGGGCATATGTAACATCCCAAAAATTAGGGGTTTGTGATTTTTGTATAATTGCATGTTTTGCTTACTCTCCGGGTTATTTTAGGGTGTTTAGGGGCTCTAGGGAGGCCTGTGGTCGAGGCCAAGCCCTGGAAAAATTTTAATTTTTGGGCTCTTTAGTGGAGAGGGTCGTTGGAAGCAAGGCTTATATAAATTAATGTGTGTTTTAATAACGCAAGTAAGCACATGATGGAGTGGTGGTAGCATCAATAGTAGAGTAGGGGGAGAAGGAGTTCGAATCTCACAAACTGAAATTGGTGGCTTTTATTTTGTGCTTTGGGAGAGGAGGAAGTAGAGTTAGGATCAAACTTTGCAATGGAGGTTGGAGAATGAGTCAAACACTTTGAATGGGAGTTAGAGAGCAATTTGAGGAGCAAAAAGGGGAGAAAATCGTGGGATAGGGGAGAGTGCTATTGGTGGCCGAATTTGGGAGTGTTGTGGGGAGGTCAAATTTGGCTAGGGAGAAGGTTAGGCACTTTGGGTAGTGGGTGGCCGAATTCTCTCTTGGTTTCTCTTCAGTTTCGATTTTGTTTTCTTTTCCAAGCATTTTGGGTCACTTTTGTTCCAATTTTCCTTTACCGAAACCTCAACTTCTACTATTACTTTCTTCTCAATTTCTTTCCAAACACTCTTCTTTAATTATTGTTGTCTAAACATTTGTGGGCCAAATTCTTATACTGACCTTTTTTCTTCTAGTAGTTGAACCTTGCCTACACCAATATATTCATCTTGTATTCTCTAATTGGTAAGCTTCTACTCTCACATTTTTCTTTCCTCTTTGCATCATTTTCTTTTCCATTATTGAATGCCACACTCTTACGTTCTTTATTTTTCTCTCTTCCCTCTCTGCTTAGCATAAGCCGAAACTCTTCCTTAGGTGTAGACTAAATTCTTTAGAAAATAACGAGCGTAGGTCATCAACTTTGGTTTGGTAAGGGTGAAGTTGTTCGATTACCTTTTTAATACGTTGCTAATGTTATTCATGTGACCCCCTTTTTTTATGAAGTTGGCATCGGTTCCTTTCTTCCTTGTGGGAGGGCCGAATGTGGGTTAGATGCTAACCTTTTTGGTGCATCAATTGCTTTCTTTTAGGAACTCGTGGTGGTAGCCAAGGAGCAAGGCCAAATATTGGTACTCTGTAATGGGGGATCACGTCTTGGGGTTAGTGATTCTAGTGGTGTTGTAAATTCGGGTTTATGAATTCCTTTGAGAAGTTAAGATTATCTATTGATCATTGTTATCTTAGGGGCAACGAGGAGTAGTTCTTCTTAAAATCCAAATCAATGTGTAATCTCACACCAGCGTTGTTGAAAGCATGTATTGCTCTGTGAATCGACCAAAAGCTGAAAAGTCGGAGAACCGACAACTGTGACCACTCAAGCGTGTGAGCGCATAGTGGTAAATTGAGACACGAATCACGATGGTAGATCTTTGAGAGTGTCATGGGTACTCTTGAAACCGAGGTCAGAATTGGCCCGATCGAAATGAACGGGCTAAATGGGCCCAATGGGTTAACTCGCCCACATGGGCAAAATTGATAGAAAATTTTTGAATGACGGATACGACTGTGAAGTTTGCAAAATCAAGATCTAAAAACTTACGTAAGGGGCCACACGAGCTTGTGGGCCCGTTTGGGCTTAAAATAGATTTTTGGCCCAATTGCACCGTAGAGATCCAAAAGGCGTCTCGAGTCGCTCGAGGCGACAATAGGCCCTAAAAAAGTTCGTTAAATGAGTAAATTACCAAAATACCCCTGAAAGGTAAATTACCGAAATACCCTTGGAGGGTAAATTATCGAAATACCCCTGGATGGTAAATTATCGAAATACCCCTAGAGGGTAATTTACCGTTGTACCCTTATATGAGAAAATGATCGTTATACCCTGATTATGGTTGAATACAGTGTGTGTGATTTTATTTATATTGTTTATACATTTGATACATTGCGTTTATATCATGTTGCATGGGTTGGGTTTGATGTTTGGAGGATGTATAGCCCGGTGGCTCTGCCACATACAGTTTTAGTGGCTATGCCACATATTTTTTTGGTGGCTCAGCCATATATACCGTGATTATTATTGGTGCGTTTGGTGGGGTAGGTTGACTTGATCCTCACACGGTGCGATTGGTTGGTACGGGGGTGTGATTGGTTAGATTGGGTTGGGCTGCATTTTATTGTTTGCATTATCATGAATATAGGGTTAGGCCCAGATTAATATCGTAAGGGCTCAGGCCCAGATAGTGACCGTTTGGGGGATTACGCACTGAGTTCTCGTAACTCACCCCGTTTCCCTTAACCTTGCAGGTAATCCCCAACGTTAAAGGATTTAGAGCTGCAGATGACTCGATGGTGGCCATACATCAGAGTTACTTCTCACGAAACTTAGTAAATCCAATGTTTATTTTATTTTATCTTATTTATTTTGGGGTTAATATTTTGTAATAAGGCCATTGGATTTTATTTTCCTTTTAAACTATCATTTCGGCTATTATTAAATTGTTAATCGATTAAACACTAGGTTTTCTTAAAATGTTAATAACCATTTTCAAAATATCACGTTTCTGAAACTATTCAAGTTTGATTTTCATAAAAAAATAGTTTTCAAAATGATAACAACTTTACAGAATTAGACATTAAGCAAATCGTGGTTTTTACAAACAAACAACGAAACTCAGAGTTACAAAAAGAGATGCAACATTTTAACGATCGCTTAGCTTTTCAACTACCTTTTAATGTGATATGCTAGATCCGCCATAACGTCTAGGCCGAGTTTGGGGTGTTACATTTTATGGTATCGAGCCAGGTTGCAAAACTTCGGCTGTGGAATGGGTTGGAAAATTTTTCCAAATCAATTTAAAATGTGGTTTAAAAAGAAAAAAATAGTGTTACTGGAAGTATGGCACACTGAGTCTCCGGCACCAAATCCGTAAGTTCTCTGATTTTATATTTGGTTATATGCCATAGTGACTGTACTGAAAAACTACTATGGGATAGTAGTTATAACATCCCGAATTGTGGGCTTTGCATTTAATATGTTTCGGTGGGTAGGCTAAGCTCTGTGTGTTAATTTGGTGTGTTTAGGTTGCCTTATTTATTGTTTGGGTATGTTTGGGGTCCCCGAGAAGGCTTGGGGTTAAGCCAAAGCCTTGGTAAAAATTTCAATTTTGGGTACCTTTAAGGAAAAGCAAGCGGAGGCAGGTCTTAAGTAATTTTTACTTGTGGTTGAAGACACAAGAGTTGCAGTGGTAAAGTGGCAGGGAGACGCCACCTATCATGCAAGGAGGTGGCGTCACAAGAGAAGCTGAGAGGGAGAGGGTTCGAATCTCTTGGAAAGCAGGGGGTATTATTTTTTTTGGCTCAAGCAAGGGAGGTAGCTAGATGGCAATCAGACTCTGGAGGAGAGAGACAAAACTTGGTCAAACAATTCAAACTAGTGGTGGAGAGCTATTTGGGAGATTTAAATTATTCAAATTGTTTGAATATGAGAACCAGAGTGAAACTAGGAGGAAAACGTGGGATAGCATATGGGTGAAGGTGGTGGCCGAATCTTGGACACTTGGTGTAGGGAGGGGGAATCAGTTTTGGCTGGTTGTGGGTGTGCCGAAAGTCTAGAGGTCTTAGTCTTTGTTACTTTGTTGTCATTTGTGCATTTTCGGTTGTTAGGGGTGAGTGCTGAATTTGCTTAGCCAACTTCTTTTCTCCCTTCTTTTGCTTTCTAGCCAAATCGGTGAGACTATTGGTGCACCTTTTTCTTATTCACTTTCTCTCTTCACCAAAGACTTCTAACCCGTAACTTTTCTAGCCTCTACAGAATCTCTCCTTCTCTCCACTCATACTCTTAAGCCTCATAGCCGAAAGAACCACACCAATTTCTTCTTTCCATCATTCCCTTTTTCTTTTCTTCTCTAACTCTTCTCCAAAGTCAAAATTTACTTCCTATTCTCTTTGTGGTGGATCGTTCATTTCACTATAGTCGAAACTAGCCCCATTTCAATTTCTTTTTCCTTTTTTAATCACTCACTCTTTTCTTTCTTTTGGATCGCCGCCTATTATTTTTCTAGCCTTTTCATTCGACTTCTTCCTAAGTGTGGTAAGATTCTTCTCCTCTTTCAGTATTTCTTCCTCTTGATTGGTTGTTGGGCCGAAGGGATGAACTTGGTTCCTTGGTGTTTTGGCCGAATATAGGTAGGGCTCTGTCTCCATATTCCTCCGGCATCTTACCTTTGATTGAATGGGGGCTTGAGGGACAATCAGTTTCTGTCGAATTAAGGTAAGAGGGACACTGTCATCTCTTCTTTTTGTTCTTTCAGTTTTCGGTAGCCAAAGCCGAATGGCTAATTGGCTTAATGATGCTATTGTTGTGATTTACACTCTTTTGCCTTTTCTTTTCTATTCGGGGGCACCTATTCGAGAAATCTTGTTAAGTCGAATCAATTGAATTCCAAGTCAGAGAATCAGTCAAATCTTATCCCCCATTCGGGATCTTTAGGTAAGGGTTTTTCTCTAGTTATTCGATCGGGTTTTTCTTTCGTTATTCGCTATCTTAACCCAATGTTACGTTAAGCAATCACTGTTTCAATATAGTATTTTCTGACCAAGATTGTTCATGGACTCAAATGCTAGCCAATCTAAGGAGGGGTTGGACCTGTAGCCCCAGCCCCTAAGTTTAAAAAATGAGCGGTGTCTGCGGTTCGAGCTTGGCCACCAGGTTGTGGACTGGCTTCAGAACAGAATAGTAGGTAAGTAGCAGTATTCCCAGTTAGCGATAGTGTCAACATAGAAATCATCGTATTGTGTGTTATCAGGTGTGTAAACTTCACACTTCTTGATTATTTGTTTGCTTCTACTATTTACTGTTTGGTCTAAAATGCCAGAATGACTGAGAAATAGTCCTAATACCCTTGTGGATAGAAATGGGAATGCCAGGTATGTGATTCTATTAATCTCTTGATGGGTATGGAATAAGCATTGTAATATGTATGTGCATTCATATGATTGTAAGTTCTGCATGGGTTGGGAAATGATGTGAAAGGAGAAGTATTTGAGACTGTCACGGTGGTTGTTACCACGGTGGGCTAGCCCCACGGATACATATATGATAATAGTGACTATGTCTCGGTGGCTTGGTGCCACGGTGGTTTAATACCACGATTATATATGACTAGTGACTCGTCCCAGTGGCTGTTACCACAGTGGGTTGGCCCCACGTATATTCATCAGGGATTGTCACGGTGGTTGTTACCACAGTGGGTTGGCCTCACGTATATTAATAGTGACTTTGTCACGGTGATCTAGTATCACGGTAGTCTAAGACCACGAGTGGCCTAATGCCACGTATGAGGTGTGTAGTGGATGGAGGGTTGATTGTAGAAATCCCCACGGTGTGATAGGCTGGTACAGGTGGTGTGTAGAGGATGGAAAAACTAGGTTGGAATGGGACACATATTGCATAACATAACTGTGTATGATATTATGAGTGGGTCGACGCCCAATATGTGATTGTGGGCTTGAAGCCATGTGCGTGACATAAAAGGAGATTTACACACTGAGTCCCGGTGACTCACCCCTCTGCTAAAATCTTATAGGTAATCAGTAGATCGTGGATCAGGGAGCCGGGGGACTCGTGGAGGCCATAAAGCATTTCTTTTCGTAAAGTTGTTTATTTTCTAGTAATTATTAAATTTAGGAATTTTGTTATGTAATAAGGCCTCTCTAAGATAGTTTTTGGGTTTTATTATTTTATTATTTATTTAAGTATGACATTATTACATTATAGCATGATAATAAAATTGGAGTTTTCAAAACCAAAACAACATTACGCAATCGTTTTCTCAAACCTCACCTAAGTTAACAAATGGAATTCGACTCAAATCTTAAATTTTCATTAAACATTAGATCACTGGTTTTCAAACCTCACCCTAGACGAAAAGTTTATCAAACTACAATATTTTCTTAAGATTTTAAAAGGTTATTTTTTTGTCAACCTTTCCCTATGACATTCGAGATCTGGTCGTAACGTCTAGATCAGGTTTGGGGTGTTACAGTAGTAGTATACCAAACTTTTGGTTAGGGAAACTGAGATTATAGATACTAAAACTTTAGGAAAATCGAGTTGCGAAAATAACTCCTATTACTGTTCTTTCATAAAACATTTGTCAATAATTATTTGAACAATAAGCTGATGCATTAAACTCTTAAGCAGATTAACTCGATTCAGTAATATGACTACAAGAGGACACGGAGAGGTCATGTGGCCGTGGTAGAGGCCGAGGTGCTAGGGCTAGATCCTCAGCATCGGGGCATATACCTAAAATGGAGGCACCAGTATTGCCAATAATGAAACATGGTCTCATGACTGAATCGAAGAGGACGATGCTTTGTCCCAAGCAATGCTACGAGTTTTAGAACGGGTTGCTGGAGCAAGTACTGGGTCAGTAGCTCGGGGTCTATTTCTGAGCGACTCCGGTCAAACGGAGCCGAAGTCTTTAGGGGCATCTCTGGTGTAGCCTCGAATGTAGCAAAATATTGGTTAGAGGCTATGGAGGAATTATGGATGATCTGGACTGCACAATAGAACAGAAATTGAAAGGAGCAATGTCCCTACAGTGAGATGAGGCATACCAGTAGTGGCTTACAGTAAGGGAAGGAACACTAGTTGACCGAGTCACTTGGGATTTCTTCAAAGCGGCCTTTCAGGGAAAGTATGTAAGGGCAGGTTATGTGAAAGCCCAGAGAAAAAATTTTGAATCTGGTTCAGGGGAACAAATTCGTAGTAGAGTATGAGGCAGATTTTCTACGCTTGAGTCGGTATGCTCGGGGATAGTTGCGATCGATCATGAGCTGCTGTGTGCGGTTTGAGGATGGTCTTTGGAATGAGCTACGGGTATTGATAGCTCCACAGAGAGAAAGAGATTTTTCCCCCTTGATTGAGAAGGCAAAGATTACCAAAGAAGTGAAATATTTTGAGAGACAAAATCGTGATAAGGAAAGGGGCAGGAATAGGAGAGATTCTGGGTCTTCAAGATCTTCAGGGGGTTTCATAAGAGGCCTAGGTTGGATGGGCCAGTCCGAGTTAGGGTTCCAGTTGCTGTGGGTCGATCGCAACCTTGTGTGAAGTGTGGAAAATTATATTCGGGAAAGTGTTGGAGAAGAACTGGCAGGTGTTTCAAATGTAGGTCCAAGGATCATCGGTAGAAAGACTATCCTTGGGAGCTTGTTCGGACGTAAGTAGTAGGTCAGGGTTTTGTGCAGCCAGAGAGAGGTGGTCAGTAGCCATCGAGAGGTCGTGGTCCGCTTCAAGGAGGAAATGGGTTAGGATATGGTCGTGGAGCACCAGGCAGAGGTGCTAGTAATACAGAGGCGAGACAGCCAGGACTGGTTTATATTGCTCGATGTCGAGAGGATGACGATGCACCGGACGTCATAACCGATACGTTTCTCATAAATGATGTGCCATTTACAGCTTTTTTTGATATTGGGCCTACACACTCGTATGTTGCTTGTACAGTGTCTGGAACTCTGGGTATACAGTTTGAATTTGCTGATAGAGAAATGTCGGTAATTAGTCCTTTAGGATAGTCGGTAGTAGTGAACAAATTGTTTAGGGATTTGCCTCTCGAGGTTCAAGGGGTTGTCTTCTCGGCAAACCTAATAGAACTGCCGTTTGGCGAGTTTGATCTTATACTGGGCATAGACTGGTTAGTGAAACACAATGCAAACTTGGATTACACTGCTAAGCGTATGATATTAAAGACTTCAGAGGATGAGGAGGTGGTTGTGATAGGGGAGCGAAGGGATTATCTGACCAATGTAATCTCAGCGTTAAGGGCTGAAAAGCTGGTGCGTAAAGGTTGTGAGGCGTTCATAGCTTATGTCAACACGATTGATGCTGAGAGTTTTTCTATTGAGAATGTCAGGATCGCAAAGGAATTCCCAGATTTATTCCCTGAAGAGCTTCTTGGGTTGCCTCCAAATCGTGAGGTCAAATTTGGCATTGAGCTGTTACCGAGAATGGGTCCAGTGTCCATCGCCCCTTATAGGATGGCACCAAATGAGTTGGTAAAACTAAAGGATCAGATCCAAGAGTTGTTGGATCGAGTATTTATCAGGCCAAGTGTATCTCTGTGGAGAGCGTCGGTATTGTTCGTAAAGAAGAAGGATGAGTCAATGCGTATGTGTATTGACTATCGTCAGTTGAACAAGATAACGATTAAGAGCAAATACCTGCTACCAAGGATAGACGATTTGTTTGATCAGCTGCGAGGAGTTTGATTTTCTCTAAAATAGATTTAAGATCGGGGTATCATCAGTTGAGGGTCAAGGAGGCAGATATATACAAGACTGCATTCTGAACTCGTTATGGGCATTACAAGTTTTTGGTCATGCCATTTGGATTAACGAATGCACCAGCTGCTTTTAGGAATATGATGAACCGAGTCTTCCAACCCTATCTAGACCGGTTCGTGGTGGTGTTCATAATGATATTCTGGTATATTCAAAAACTGAGGAGGAGCATGATTCACATCTTCGGGTTGTTCTGCAGATATTGAGGGAAGAGCAACTTTACGCCAAATTTAGTAAGTGTGAGTTTTCGCTGAAAGAAGTAACATTTTTGGGTCATGTTGTGTCTGCCGAGGGGATTAGGGTTGATCCTCGGAAGGTTGAAGCTGTATTGGATTGGAAGCCACCGAAGTCAATATCAAAATCAAGTTTTTGGGTTTGGTTGGTACTACAGGAGGTTCATTGAGGGGTTTTATTTGATTTCTGCACCTAACTAAGCTATTGTGTAAGGGGGTACCGTTTGTTTGGACTGATAAGCAGCAAGGGAATTTTGAGAAACTAAAGAAGATTTTGACTGAAGCACCGGTATTGATTCAGTCAGAGGCTAGGAAAAAATTCATTGTCTATTGTGATGCGTTGCACATCGGTTTGGGTTGTGTGTTGATGCAAGAAGGGAAGGTGGTGGCGTATGCATCCCGTCAACATAGATCACATGAGGTGAACTACCCCACTCATAATTTGAAACTAGCTGCAGTAGTGTTCGCACTAAAGATATGGAGACATTACCTATATGGGGAAAATTTGATCATCAACACCGATCATCTCCTTACCCAAAAGAGTTGAATCTTAGGCAACAGAGATGGATAGAGTTGCTGAAGGATTATGATTGCTTGATTGAGTATCATTCGGGTAAAGCCAACGTGGTAGCGGACGCACTAAGTTGTAAGGTAGTATCTGATTTGAGAGCAATGATTGCTCATCTCAGTTTATTCGAGGATGGTAGTTTGTTGGCAAAACTTCAGGTGAAACCGACTTGGGTTGATCAAATTAAAGAGAAGCAGTTATTGGATGAGTCGTTGGGTTCTCGTTTTCAGCAGGTGAGAAGAGGAGAGACGGTGGATTTTGGGCTGAATAGTGAAGGGATGTTATGTTTTCGTGGGAGAGTTTGTGTGCTAAAGGACTCTGAGTTAAGACAGATGATTCTACGGGAGGCGTATAGTAGGCCATACGCTATGCATCCCGGTGGAAACAAGTTGTGCCGAGATCTACGTGAACTGTACTGGTGGCCAGAGCTAAAGTAGGAAGTTATCGACTTTGTAAGCAAGTGTTTGACATGTCAGTAAGTGAAGGTTGAGCATCAACTACCTTCGGGACTACTGCAACCTGTAAAGATTCCACTCTGGAAGTGGGAGAGAATAATAATAGATTTTGTTAGTGGGCTACCCCTGACGCCTACTCAAAAAGATTCAGTATGGGTAATTGTTGACTAGTTGACTAAATCTGCCCCACTGTTCACACTGATTACTCGTTACAGAAGTTGGCCAAGTTGTATGTGGCAGAAATTGTGAGGCTACATAGGGTACCAGTGTCTATCATCTCAGATAGGGACCTAAATTCAAATCTCGATTTTGGAAAGTGTTACATGAAGCTTTGGGTACAAGGCTAGATTTCAGCACAGTATTTCATCCACAGACTGATGGTCAGTCGGAGAGGGTAATCCAAATTTTGGAAGACATGTTGAGAAGTTGTGTGATCGATTTCAGGGACAGTTTGGAAGATTATTTACCCTTGGCGGAATTCACGTATAACAACAGCTACCAATCTAGCCTTCAAATGGCACCATACGAGGCATTATATGGTCGTAGGTGTCGTACCCCTACTTGTTGGACAGAATTGGGTGAGCGACGGTTGTTGGGTCCAGAGTTAATTTGAAAACTGAGGAGAAGGTGAAGTTGATTTAGGGTCGGTCCAAAGAATCTTCTGATAGATGAAGTCATATGCTGACTTAAAGCATAAAGAGATAGAGTTCTCTGTGGGGGATTATGTATTCTTGAAGGTCTCATCGTGGAAAAGGATTCTGAGATTTGGACGGAAGGGCAAGTTAAGCCCTAGATTCATCGGACCTTATCGGGTGTCAAAACGTGTTGGACCGGTCGCATATCAGCTTGAGCTACCCCCGGAGTTAAACTGGATACATAAGGTATTCCACGTTTCTATGCTGAGGCGCTATCATTCAGATCCTACTCATATAGTGCCGGTGGAAGAAATTGAGGTAAGACCTGATCTGACATTTGAAGAGGAACCAGTGCAGATTTTGGATCGTGATGTTAAAGTGTTGAGGAGAAAATCTGTTCCCTTAGTCAAAGTGTTGTGGCGTAATCACAGTTCAAAGGAAGCCACGTGGGAGCTTAAGGAGGCAATACGATAGCAATACCCTTATCTTTTTTATCAGGTAAATTTCGAGGCCAAAATTTATTTAAGGGGGTAGATTTGTAACATCCCAAAAATTAGGGGTTTGTGATTTTTGTATAATTACATGTTATGCTTGCTCTGCGGGTTATTTGAGGGTGTTTAAGGGCTTTAGGGAGGCCTGGGGTCGAGGCCAAGCCCTCGAAAAATTTTGGTTTTGTAGCTCTTTAGTGGAGAGGGTCGTTGGAGGCAGGGCTTATATAAATTAATGTGGGTTTTACTAACACAAGTAAGCACATGGTGGAGTCGTGGTAGCGTCAATAGTAGAGCAGGGGGAGAAGGAGTTTGAATCCCACGAGCTGCAATTGGTGGCTTTTATTTGTGCTTTGGGAGAGGAGGAAGCAGAGTTGGGATCAAATTCTGCCATAGAGGTTGGAGAATGAGTCAAACACTTTGAATGGGAGTTAGAAATTTGAGGAGCAAAAAAGGGAGAAAATTGTGGGATAGAGGAGAGTGCTAGTGGTGGCCGAATTTGGGAGTGTTGTGGGGAGGTCAAATTCGGCTAGGGAGAAGGTTTGGCACTTTGGGTAGTGGGTGGCCAAATTCTCTCTTGGTTTCTCTTCAGTTTCGATTTTGTTTTCTTTTCCAAGTATTTCGGGTCACTTTTGTTCCAATTTTTCTTTACCGAAACCTCCACTTCTACTATTACTTTCTTCTCAATTTCTTTCCAAACACTCTTCTTTACTCATTGTTGCCTAAACATTTGTGGGCCGAATTCTTCTGCTGACCTTTTTTCTTCTAGTAGTCAAACCTTGCCTACACCAACATATTCATCTTGTGTTCTCTAATTGATAAGCCTCTACTCTCACATTCTTCTTTCCTCTTTGCATCATTTTCTTTTCCTTGGCCGAATGCCACACTCTTATGTTCTTTCTTTTTCTCTCTTCCCTCTCTACTTAGCCTAAGCTGAAACTCTTCCTTGGGTGTAGACTGAATTCTTTAGCAAACAACGGGCGTAGGTCGTCAACTTTGGTTTTGGTAAGGGTGAAGTTGTTCGATTACCTTTTTAATACGTTGCTAATGTTATTCATGTGACCCTTTTTTAATGAAGTTGACATCGGTTCCCTTCTTCCTTATGGGAGGGCTGAATGTGGGTTGAATGCTAACCTTTTTGGTGCATCAATTGCTTTCTTTTAGGAACTCGTGGTGGTAGCCAAAGAGCAAGGCTAAATATTGGTACGCTGTAAGGGGGGATCACGTCTTGGGGTAAGTGATCTAGTGGTGTTGTAAATTCGGGTTTATGAATTCCTTTGAGAAGTTAAGATTAACTCTTTGTCATTGTTATCTTAGGGACAATGAGGAGTAGTTCTTCGACAAATCCAAATTAGGTGTGTAATCTCACACCAGTGTTGTTGAAAGCATGTATTGCTCTGTGAATCGGCCAAAAGCTAAAAAGCGAGAACCGGCAACCGTGACCACTCGAGCGTGCGAGTGCTCGTAGTGGTAAATTGAGACACGAATGATGGCGGTAGATCGTTGAGAGTGCCACAAGCACTCTCGCGAAACTGAGGCTGTAACGGCCCGATCGAACCGAAACGGGCTAAATGGGCCCAATAGGCTAAAGGGCCCACATGGGCAAAATCGATAGAAAATTTTTGAATGACGGATGCGACTGCGAAGTCTGTCAAACCAAGATCCGAAAATATACGTAAGGGGCCACACGAGCGTGTGGGCCCGTTTGGGCCTAAAATGGATTTTTGGCCCAATTGCCCGTATAGACCCAAAAGGGGTCTCGAGTCGCTTGAGGCAATAATAAACCCCCGAAAAGGCCGTTAAATGACTAAATTACTGAATTACCCCAGGAGGGTAAATTACCGAAATACCCTTAGAGGATAATTTACCGTTGTACCCTTATATGAGGAAATGACCGTTATACCCCGATTGTGGTTGAATACTGTGTATGTGATTTTATTTATATTGTTTATACATTTGATACATTGCGTTTATATCATGTTGCATGGGTTGGGTTTGATGTTTGGAGGAAGTGTAACCCGATGGCTCTGCCACATACCGTTTTAGTGGCTATGCCACATTTTTTTTGGTGGCTCAGCCACATATACCATGATTAGCAGCTTAACTGCATTATTGGTGCGTTTAGCGGGGTGGGTTAACTTGATCCCCACACGGTGCGATTGGTTGGTACGGGGGTGTGATTGGTTGGATTGGGTTGGGCTGCATTTTATTGTTTGCATTATCATGAATATAGGGCTTAGGCCCAAATTAATGCCGTAAGGGCTCAGGCCCAGATAGTGACCGTTTAGGGGATTAAATACTGAGTTCTCGTAACTCACCCCCTTTCCCTTAACCTTGCAGGTAATCCCCAGCGTTAAAGGATTTAGAGCTGCGGAGGACTCGGTGGTGGCCATACATCGGAGTTACTTCTCACGAAACTTAATAAATCCAGTGTTTATTTTATTTTATGTTATCTATTTTGGGGTTAATATTTTGTAATAAGGTCATCGATTAAACACTGGGTTTTTTTAAAATGTTAATAACCGTTTTCAAAATATCACGTTTCCGTAACTATTCAAGTTCGATTTTCACAGCAAAGACAATTTTCAAAATGATAACAACTTTACAGAATTAGACATTAAGCAAATCGTGGTTTTTACAAACAAACAACGAAACTCGGAGTTACAAAAAGAGATGTAACATTTTAACGATCGCTTAACTTTTCAACTACCTTTTGATCGGGTTTGGGGTGTTATTAGGTGTGTGCAAAATTCGGGTAAAACTGAAAAAATTCGGTTAACCAATGAATTCGGTTCATCGATCGGTTAACCAAAATTTTTGAGGAGTCGGTTAATTATTTTATTATTTTTAGTTAACGATTAATTCGGATCGAAACCGGTCGGTTAACAAAATTTTTGGTTTAATCAAAAAATTAATAAATAAAATTATAATATATAAATTGGCCCACTATTCATCTAAACCCAATCACTAAACCCAACCGAATTACCCAATCATAAAAATTACAAATAATTTAATAAATAAAATAAAATTTTAAAACTAAAACTAAAATTATGTAATCTTTTTAATTATGTAGTGATTAATTTCGGGTAATTCCGTAATTCAGGTAATTTCGATAATTCGGTTAATTCGGGTA
This sequence comes from Gossypium rotundifolium, assembly GCA_025506655.1. Lineage (NCBI taxonomy): Eukaryota > Viridiplantae > Streptophyta > Magnoliopsida > Malvales > Malvaceae > Gossypium > Gossypium rotundifolium. The sequence continues at coordinate 38,867,826 of CP106726.1, forward strand.
ATTCGGTTAATTCGGTTAATTCTTAACCAAAAATTAAAAAACATATAATTTTGGTTAATTCGGTTAACTGATCGAAATAACAGGAAAAAATTCGGTTCGGTTAATTTTTTTGAAAAAATTTCGGTCTGGTTAACGGTTAAAAATTTAAAAGGTCGGTTAATTTGATTAATATTATTTCGGGTCGGTTAACCGATTGAACACCCCTAGGTGTTATAGCATACATAATGACTTGTCCACACGGCCATGGACACGCCCATGTGCCTCACCCGTGGTCGCTACTGACTTGCTCCGACGGCCAGTCACACGCCCGTGTGTCCAGCCCGTGGTCTAGTCTAGCTTGTTTTGAAATACAACCACGAGGGACATAGTTGAGCCACATGCCTGTGTGCTCAACCGTGTGGGTAATTATAGGCCATTTTCAAGGCCAAAATGCCACCCACACATTGGGTCATCCCTACAAGCACATACAAGCATCTTTCCATATATCAATGGCAACCAAAACATATCAAATTGTGCATCATTTCTACCTATTTATAAATATCACAAACACTCTAACTTAAGAACTATTTAACTCAATATAACCACAAGCATTTCAAAGTATAATCCATCACAAACTTACCATCAATAATATGCTAACTATGCATCAATAAGCTTACCATTACTTGGTCCATTTCACTAGCCATCAAGCCATTCCAAAACCAAGCATTATAAAACATGGCTACTCATTCATAACACAACTATTTATCTAGCTATATCACATGGCTATGTACTTAACTCAAACATACACCAAAACAACTAGCCTATACATGCCATACTTTAATATCTATACATTTTCAAAAGGTACCAAAATGTGATTTGAGTAGTGTAATGACAATCCTCGATGATTCTCGAGCCCTCAGTAGCTTTGACGATCTATAAAACAAACCAAACACACACAAAGTAAGCTTTCCAAAGCTTAGTAAGCCATATACAAATAAACTTATCATATAACCATTTATAAACATAGCAATTTAAATTCATAAACATATCTTCATTTCAAACACATAGATTTCTTTTTGGCTCATTTGATTGCTATTTCTTATCACAAGCATTACTTATGCTCATAGCACATTCAAACATATATCACATATTAACTCATCAAGTCCATACACATATTCACCTTAGGTAAGTTCATATCTACACTTACCTTTTATACACATACATAGTGTATCTTTCAAACATACCTGACTCGTTTATACATTTCACGTAGTCTCTCATTTTTTAGATTTGCCCGTTGAATCGTTCGGAATCTAATAGGATACTCAGAATGCTCGAAATAGTCATACAATGCCAACGTCCCAGATGTGGTCTTACATGTACTCAGATATCGGTGCCACTGTCCCAGACAGGGTCTTACACGAATCAATTACGATGCCAATGTCCCAGACATGGTCATACACGTAAATCTCAAATCGATGCCAACGTCCCAGACGTGATCTTACAAAAATCAATTACGATGCCAATGTCCCAGACATAGTCTTACACAATATCACATATCGGAAACCTATGTCATAACAAACGCAATCCTATCTATTCTTAGGTTCGTACGGGACTTTTTCAGATGTTGACAACATGTCGATACTATCTTGAATTTCATGTACTCATCATCTCATACACATTCATCATTATAAATTCTCATATGAACATATATATATATATATATATATCAATGTAAATACGTTTATTTGTATATAAACTTACCTCAGATTCGGATAAACGGATACGAACTCGGCTACTCAATTACTTTCGATTTCCCACGATCTAAGTCTGTTTTCTTCGGTTCTTGATCTATACATATTCAAATTTAACTCATTTATTCAATAATTCATTCAATTCAATCCAAAAACACATATTTAGGGAAATTTACAAATTAGCCCTCATATTTTCACATGTTGACATTTTAGTCCTTATTTCACAAAATCACAAAATACACCAAATTTGCATACACTCATGCTTAGCTGAATGTCACCCATGATTATACAAGTCCACACATTTCATTTATTTTGCAATTTAGTCCCTCGTAATTTTATTTTCTCAATTTAGTCCAAATTACTCAATTTCATCAAAAATTCAAAAACAAACTATGTTAATCTATCACATATCTTTCATAATTCATCTTCAAACTTCACAATACTTATGATTTCATCAATGGCACATTTCAAAATCATCATCAATTCACAAAATTGAAGCATGGGTTTTGAAGAACACAAAGCAACAATTACAAAAACATAGAAATTATCAAAAACCGAAGCAAAACATACCTTGAATCAAGCTCAAAGCTAGCCAAAACCTAGATGTTCTTCCGTTCTTTATTTTCTTTGATATTTTCAGCTAGATGGATGAACATCATGGCTATTATTAAGCTTTTTGTTTTATTATAATTACTTTAATTATCAAATTCCAAATTTAACCTTTCATACAAAATATATATAACATATAATATAAGGTCATTTTTTACCATTTCCGTCCAATTTCTTTATTAGTAGGCTAATTTCCTATTAAGGACTTCACATTATAAAGACATTAGCAAATTAACACTTACACATTTATTAGCCACTTTTTCATTTTACGTGATTTAGCCCTTTTCTCAGATTAAGCACACAAACAGTCAAATTAATTCACGGAACTTTAACACATGCTTAATCACATACAGCAGACACAGAAAATAATATTAAAATGTTTTCTAACTCGGATTTGTGGTCCCAAAACCACTATTCCGACTAGGGCCTAAACCGGACTATTATAGTACATAAAGTCTACTAATCTGACATTTTCTCCTTTCCTCGTTCTAACTCCATATTTAGTTTATCCGAATCTATACGAGTAAATTTAACATCAATTAAATGTAATTCATACTCAATTTAGTCCAATTTACACTTTAGGAAAAATTACCATTTTGCCCCTAAACTTTTAATGAATGACGATTTCATCCCTAGGCTCAAAAAATGAAATTCATGCAATTTAATCCTTGTTCCTAGCCTGACCAAATTTTTCATTTAATATTTACAGCCCATATATTTCATAAATTTTCTTCAATTTTCACAACTTTACAATTTAGTCCCTAAATCAAGTTTACATCAAAATTCACTTTGTAAAAGTTGTTTATCTATCAACAACCTTTCATTTTCTACCATAAATGTCATAATTTCAGTTTATTCATCCATGATAAGAATTCTATACTTTGATATCTTTTCAAATTGATCGCCAAAATAAATAGATTAAGTTACCCCGATCTCAAAAATATAAAAATTACTAAAACCGGTGCTTGAATACTTACCTAATTTGACCAAGAAAGCTTGCTTTCACTTTCCTAGGGTTTCCATGCAAAATATTTGGGGAAGATGATGATAAATGATGGTATTTTCATCTTTTATTATTTATCAGCTTTATTTTTTTATTCTTCCAAGTTTGTCCTTTTCTTTAATTTTATTTTCCATGGATGAATCATCATATTTAATGACTAAGCATTTTTAATGGTCTAACCATATAAGGACCTCCAATTTAAAGTTCTACAGCTATTTAATCCCTTTAGCTATTAGAACTTAACTTTTGCACCTTATGCAATTTGGTCCTTTATCAATTTAAGCATGTAATCAATAAAATTTATTTATGAAATTTTCACACAACATTATCATATTATAGACCATAAAAATATTAAAATAAATTTTCTTTTCGAAATCAAATTTGTGGTCCCGAAACCACTATTCTGATTTTTCTAAAAATGGGTTGTTACATATATAATTCTGCTAGCCTCCTGAGTAATTTGTTTTGACTGGAATAAAGTGGACCGACTTAGTCAATCTGTCAATAATCACCCAAATTGAATTTTTGTCGAAGTTATAAGAAAACCAGATACAAAATCCATCATGACTCGCTCCCATTTCCACTCAAGAATCATAACATGCTGTAATAATCTTGACGACACCTGATGCTCTACTTTTACCTACTAACAAATCAAACATTTAGCTACGAACTCACAAATCTCATGTTTCATACTCGACTACCAGTACATCTATTTCAAATTACAATACATATTCGTGCTACTAGGATGAATAGAATATGTACTACTGTGAGCTTCTGATAGAATGTCACTTTTCAAATTTAAATTATTTGGAACACAAGTTCTGTCGCAGTAACGTCATGTACCATCATCACCAATTCTATATTCAGTAGTTAAATTATCTTGAACCAAGTTTCATTTTATTATCCACTTCGAATTGTCATTTTGCAACTCCTGAATTCGTTGTAGAAACAAGGGTTTAGTCCTCAATTTTGCCAATACAGAAGCATCAGCATTCAAATCCAAATGAGCATTCAACGCTCAAAGTGCAAACAATGATGGCTTTCTGCTGATTGCATCCGCAACTACATTAGCCTTTCTCGAATGATAATCAATAACCAAATCATAATCTTTCAGTAGCTCTAACCAACATCGTTGTCTCAGGTTTAGTTCCTTCTGGGTTATTAAATATTTTAAGCTTTTGTGATCAGTATACATGTGACATTTCTTACTGTATAAATAATGCCTCCATATCTTCAAAGCAAATACAATCACCGTCAGCTCAAGATCGTGAGTAGGTTAATTCTTTTCATGTGATTTTAACTATTGAGAAGCATAAGCTACCACTTTCTCTAACCGCATTAACACATAACTTAAACCATTGATAGACGTATCATTGTAAACATATGTCATTCCAGATTCAGGCTAAGTCAATACTGGAACTTCTATTAACATGTTTTTCACTTAATTAGAACTCTATTGACATTTATCATACCAAACAAATTTGACCTTTTTCTGTAGTAACTTGGTCATAGGTGAAGCAATGATTGAGAAGTTTTAACAAATTTTCGATAGTATCCGGCTAATCCCAAGAAACTTCGAACATCAGAAACATTCTTTGAAATTTTCCAATCAACAATTGCAGATACTTTATTCAGATCAACCCTAATTCCATCAGCAGATATAACATGTCCCAAAAAATCAACTTCTCGTAGTTGGAATTCATATTTACTAAATTTTGCATACAGTTATTTTTCACGCAAAGTTTGCATCACAACTCTTAAATGTTCAGCATAATCTAACTAGTTTAGTGAATAAATCAATATGTCATCAATGAATATCACAACAAACCGATCTAAATATGGCATTCATCAAGTTCATGAATGTCGCAGGAGCATTGGTCAAACCAAATGGCATCATCAGAAATTCATAGTGATCATATCTAGTTCTGAATGCAATTTTCGAGTGCATCTTGCTCTTTAACTCGCAGTTGATAATGTCTAAATCTCAAGTCGATCTTTGAAAACACTATAGCTCATTTTAATTGATCAAAAAAATATGAGGTAACGGGTATTTATTCTTGATGGTGGCTATATTCAACTGTCGATAATCTATACATAGTCTCATTGACCCATCTTTCTTCTTCACGAACAAAATTGGAGCACCTCAAGGTGACACACTCGGTCGAATAAATATGCGATCCAACAACTTTTACAACTGTACTTTTAATTCTTTCAATTCTGTAGGGGTTATTATATATGGTGTTATCAAAATTGGAGTTGTTCCAGGCATAAGTTCGATCACAAATTCTACTTCCCGAGTCAGCAGCAACCTCAGCAGTTTTTTAGGAAAAAAATCTGCATATTCTTTGACTATTGGCACTTGTTCCATTTTTATTTAGCCACTTTTGAATAAAAAATGTAAGCTAAATAAGCTTCACATCCCTTTTTAATCAATTTCAGAGCTGACAGTGCTGAAACTACCTTTGTAATACAATCGGTCTCATCTGCTCTAACACAAATAAATTCACCATTCGGATGCTTCAAACTAACTTGTTTCCTTCGGCAACTCATTATTGCATCATGCTCAGACAACCAATCCATTCCAAGAATGAGATCAAAATCATCAAAAGGTAACAACATCAAACTAGCAGGAAAATTGTAACCCCTAACTTTTAGTGCACACGATTTACATATCTAATTAACCAAAACATACTGACCTAGTGGATTCGTTACTTTGACAGCATATTCAGTGAACTCAACAGACAAATTCCTTTTGTCTACCGATGCAGTGTATATATACGAGTGAGTTGATCCAAGATCAATCAATGCATTTACATCAATATCAAAGAAAAAAAAATACTCGCAATAACATTTGAGGTCGTAGCTTCCTCATGAGCTCTGATTGCATAAGCTCTAGCTGGTGTTCTCGCTTCAGATTGTTCCTTCATCTCGCTATTCTTCCCTCGACCAGAAGTAGTGTTTCTAGTGTTTCTAGATCGTCTACTTCTTTGTGAGGTTGCTTCAGGCTTATTTGTTTGATTGCCAAAATCATTCTGTCTTTTAGGACAATCACGAATCCCGACTTCAATCGACACTCACCAAATGCTTTTTGTTGCAATCATCACAAATAGGAATAGTTCTCTCAACATTCCTTACACTTTCGACACTAGCCGCTGGAGAATTAACAGACTTAAAATTGTTTGCCTCGGTTTATCTCTACCAGTAAACTCTGAAGGGGCAGCCGATTGACTTGTTTCATTTCTAAATTTCTTCGATGAAGACATTTGAGTAGGCTTAAATGACCCTCTTTTGTTAAAATCTCAAATTTTCAAATTTGACTGTCGTTTACTTTTGCAAATTTCTTTAATTTTTGGGCTCGTTTCGAAAGTTTTAAAAATTCTCATAACTTTAATGCTACCACAGACATAAGAATATCATTATTCAACCCATCTTCAAATCTAATACACATTTACTCTTCATTTGACATTATATTACGGACATACTTGTTTAACTGCACGAATTCCCATTCATACTCAGCTACAGACCGATTTCTCTATTTTAATTCAAGAAATTCTTTCATTTTCTTGTCAATAAACAACCGACTTACATACTTCTTCTTGAATTCCATCTGAAAAAAGTCTCAATTAATGCGATCGTTTGTAGTCATCGTGCTCAAAGTGCCCCACTATAAGTAAACTTCATCTTTTAACAACGATACAACACATCTCAAACAATCTTTAGGAGTGTACAACAATTCTGCGAAGATTCTCTTCGTATTTATTAACCAGTACTTGACTTTTGTAGGATCATCATCAACCTTGCCTCTAAATTCCTTCGCTCCACATTTTTGAATTTTATCTACAGATACTCAAGTAACTGTCACAAGTATAGGATTTTGAGGACCCATAGTTGCCGAAGGAGGCATCATAAGGGGTGGAAGTGGCAGAGTTACAAGATTTGCTTACTTGAATTAATTGAACCACTGGTTCATCATTCCAAGAACCACATTTTTCATTTCATCACCAAAGGACTGTGGAATCGACGCACTATTACTTGCTTCAGGATTCGAAGCTTGAACATTACTTTCAGCTTCGTTAACTATAGCCCGGTTCGACTCAGCCGACATCTTGGATCAATAAGAAAATACAATATTAAAACGGATCAAAAGCATCACACTATCACAGGGTATTTGTAGCATGTATATACTAAAATCTACTCCGTTACGATACGTTATACCTAGAATCGACTAAACCGTAGCTCTTATATCACTAAATGTAACACCCCTAACCCGTATCCGTCGCTAGATTAGGGTTATTGAGTATTACTGATCAATCAGAAATCATACAACATCATAACATTCAATTAAACTAAACATATTATAAACCATTCATTCATATGCATTTTGTCCCTAAATCGAGCCTTCGAAGCCCTAAAAGAAGCAATTCGACTAAATATAACACCCTTAACTCATATCCGTCACTAAATTAGGGTTATAGGGTATTATCGATCAACCGAAAATCATACAACATCATAACATTCAATTAAACTAAACATATTATAAAACATCCATTCATATGCATTTTGTCCCTAAATTTTTATAGCTTTTGTAATTTAGTCCTTTAACCGAAAAATCATCAAATTAATCATTTTCTAAGAATCAATTTATAGCAGAATATACTAGGCCCTTCAACAGTCCATATTATACATCAAATTCACTATCAAACCTTGAAAATTTGACATTTTAACAATTCAATCCTTAAATCAAAATCTAACAAAAATCACTTCACAAAACAACCAAATACCACAATCAAAGCTTCAAACACATAGCTATCATAAAAAAACATTCAAGATTCATCAATGGCAACTTCTAAATTTTTTAACAAATTCAAAAATGAAGGTACGGGCTCGCTGGACCTAGTTGCAACAATCTTAAAAACATAAAAATTATTAAAAATGAGACTCGAAATCACTTGCATGCAAGAAATTAAGCTTGGCCGAACCTAGCTTTCTCCTTTAATGGCTAAATCGGTTTTGGCATGAATAAAACAAGAAGATGATATCTTATTATCTTTTAATTTACTTAACATTTTAACTTAATTGTCAATTTACCAAATTAACCTTTTAAAACCATTAAAATTTCATCAAAACCTTGTACATACACAACCACTAACACCTTAAATGGTCTATTTACCTTTCAAGTCCTTTAGTTTAAGATTTCAAAGCTATCTAATCCCTTTAACTAATAGAATTCAACTTTTATACTTTTTACGATTTAGACATTTTTACCCAATTAACCAATTAAACCTCAAAAATTCTTAACAAAATTTTTATACAACCTTAATATCATCCCATAGACATTAAAATAATATTTTACTTGCCAAAATTATCGTTCCAAAACTACTATTTCGACACTACTGAAAAACAGGTTGTTACATATTTACAATATTTTATCTCAATAATAATGCCGGTCGGTTTCAAGTGTCAGTTATATTTTAGTTAAAATATACACTGCATTTTTATGAATTTAAAATTTAATCAGCACATTCTTATTTCTAAAATTTAATTTTTTATTTGTTAGATATCAAATTTTAAAGCTGAGTCAAAATTAGAATCATTACATCATTATATTGCTAACAAGTATTATTATTATTATTTTAAAATACAGAGTTTCAAAAGTAGAAACTAAATTTATATAAATAAAAATACAAGAAATTTGAATTTCTGAAAAATACAAAATCCCATTGCATATTTTAATCTTATATTTTCTCATTACGTCGGTATGTTTTATGCCCAGGGTGAGATGGAAGCTCGCCATGGAAGAACATTTTTGGACAATGTTTGAAACTTTTGAAATGCTAAAATGCTATGGATTAAATTCCTTATTCCATTATCATATCATAAGATGAATGCTGAGTAAGGCAAACTCAAAATTAAAGTATTTTAAGCCATCAGATTTCATAAAATCAATACTTCCCATCAAAACTTCTAAAGTTTAATATATATATATAAATGCTGAAGAACAAACTGAAAAATGAAAAATGTAATGCCAAAGGTGTGATTTATTGAGTGCGAAGGATGAAAAGAAAAGAAAATTGAAGTGTGTTTAATAGAGAAAAAGAATAGAAAAGATAATTATGCACAAAATCAATCCTTTGAGGAGAGAAAATAAGAACAATGTGTATTTCAATTTAAAATTATGCATTTCTCCAAATGTTTTAACTTTCTTTCTTTTCATTTTCAACTCTACCAAACAATGATTTTTTATCCATTTTTCCATCTTTCTTACTAAACACCAAACACACCTATGGAAAGAAAATTTATAAATAATATGAATGCTTTAAAAATTCATATAATACAACTTATATTTATGGCAATATAAATCGAAACATACCACCTTAAACCTAGTTGCGACATGGAAAAACAGAATATATGGATGACATAAACACATGAATTATCAAATCTACGAACTTAGACTAAAAAGGGTAACCGGATATAAATAAATAGATGGATTATCAGATCTACAAACTTACGCAGAAAACGGTAACTGGATTCGGGTAGTTAGAATGTGTCCACAGTTCAGAGTCAGAACAAGACGTAGAGCCTGTTGCGATCAAGTGCAAAATAACAGAACAATATAATTCAGGTTATTGCCATGCGAAAAATATACAAAGTTACTACTATGAGATTCTAGTCCACATTAACAAAGCACCCGCTGCAGCTGGACGGACTCCTAATCAAAGAATGACAATGTCGATGAACCTCAACTGAAAACTAGGAAGGGTTTCCACTTCCACGACACATCTACAGTGATACAGCAGCAAGCAGGTGCTAGAAACTGGTAGCAGAAATATACGCATGTATAAATTACAAAAAGTAATCAGGAGTCTTGCGTGTGGTGTCGGGTTCAACTTGCCGGGGTGCTGGATCGAACTGAAGAAAATTCTGGTCCATATTCTCCCCGATCTCTAAAATTGCAGCCATGTTTCCACATCGGTAGCAATAGTTTGGAGCACTGAAGACGGTCACCACATTGTTGTCCTGAAGAGCATATAATGAATAATCAATATATATGTGTATATACATATTAACAAAATCCGAAGTTCAGCTCAATTGATTCATTTCACTATACTTAAGACCTAGCATTTAGCAGGCCTGGGATGCAAATCCCCCAGCAATTGCAATCCTTCTCCTTGATTCCCAAGCTACACGTTACAAACCAGGCTAAACTGATTCTTTTCGGGTTTTCACACACCTGACACCAATTGTATCCTTCCATGACAAGCTGATGGGCTCTTGAAATCAGAGTGAGACCATTTGTATGGTTGAACTGAGTCGCAATATCTTGTCCAAATGTATAGCCAGCTCCACGAGGAGAGATCCCCCATCCACAGCGGTCATCAGGATCAGACCACAAGAGATCACACATTGGTCCTTCATGAGGAACCTAACCATGAATTAATCCACACAATACCACAATTATGAACAAAAAGAAAAATAGATTAAGAAAAGAAAAACATAAGACTTCAAAATATTGCATCACTGATCAGAGCTAAGTTTAACTAGAAAATTTTAGTTACACCCCTGGGACCAAAGGAGACGATACATTTTAATACTAGGATCCAACTTTTGAGCCATTTTCTGGGCCATCCTAGCATTTATAATTCAAATATTTATAGAAGTTTTCATAATTTTACTTGAATGCTTAAGATTATAATAAGTACATAGTGATTAGGAAAAGCTGAGAGAATCATTTCTATACATACCTCCTGTATACGGTCCAATGCTCGAATATTGTCTAACGTGTCCAAAGATGGGGAAAGTCCTCCATGCAAACAAAATATCTGAGATGTAAAAGTTCTGTGACTATCAGGAGCTGTCATGATATTAATCAAAATAAATAGTCTGCTAGAAGTTAAAGCAAACCTGACTCTCAATAAGAGCTGTGAGCGGTAAATAATCAAACAGGTCAGTAAAATACTTCCACACGTTGGCATTTCCATATTTTCTCAAGCATTCATCATAAAATCCATACCTGAAAAGGACAGAAAATAAAACCTTCAGAAAAACAATAACATAGCAACCATATACCACCACCTAATACAATGAGAGCAAGTTCTGAACACTAATAAATGAACCCCAAGGGTTTTTCAAAACTCTAACAAAAATCGAATACGAATGCAGTTTACCATTGCATGAGATGTCATGATGTTTGTAACTACTGGATATCAACTTTGACATCCTTATCTCTATCATAGATGCATTGCTTCAGCCATGGCATGTCAGCCTCAGGCTTTTTCAAGGCTTTAATTAGTGAAATTTTAACATTAGAAAGTTGAACAATCACAATCCTAATCAGTTTTACCTCAGCTCAAATTCATGTAAATTAATTTTATATTGTAGTACTAGACATTTGGCAGGAATATTGAGCACAAAACTTACCAATCTTGTCTCTTTATAGAGGTGCAATACTCGAGAAAGATCATATATGTTATAACCAGAACCAGCAAATTGGTAAGATAAATGCAGCATCCAAATGACCATGCTGTTTTGTTTTCTTCTATTGGAAATAAAGAAACTAAAAAGTGAAGCATACTGAGAAGAGTGAGCCAGGGAAGAAACTTTAGAAGTGAAAAGCATACTAAAAGGGAATAGGAGCTGAGATTGGTTTGACATCAGGAGTGCAAGCTTGTCTGGTTCATGCTAATTTTCATACTTCCTACCAAGCAAAACTTAAATGTTGTGTTATTAATCCAAAATTTAATTTCGTAACCACTTTGCTCCTTTTTTAGCTTAGCCATTGGATTAACAATATTTCATTCTTAGTTCTTATCCGTTTTCATCCTTCCTAAGCAAAACTTGAAGGTTTTTTATTCATTAGTGTATGCTACAAGCCTATGATATCATTAGAAAAGGGAAAGGTGGGTGCAAGATCTTACACTTGTGTTATTTGCCGGCTCTCATGATTTCCTCTAAGAATTGTTATTCTATCTCTATATCGGACTTTGAGGGCCACTAAAAGTGTAACAGTCTCGACTGAGTAGTACCCGCGATCTGCACATATGCAGCCAAAATTAAAAGAAAATCCCATTCCATTCATAAATGTCAATTTGCAAACAGCTGCAATATTATTTGATTAATTGGAAGCACTTTAAATTGAACTTACTTCTACCCAAATCTCACTCCTCTCAACCATCTAAAGTTTTAGACTAAGTAGCCACAACTTTATGCAAATAATAATTTACACACGTAAAAGCTAGTATTTCTAACTCACAGCAAAATCCCCTGATAAGTTGCACATGTCTGAACTCAGCCGAACAAGAATTTGCTCTCAAGGATTTGAAAGAATACAACTCCTTTCCCTCAAAGATAAGGAACTGGCAGAGCACAGTTGCCAACAGTTTAGAACAAGTTGAGCAAAGCTCAAATGCCAGTCCCTCCCGAAATTTTCAGCTATTTAGGCATCCTAAGAGCAATACTAAACATAAAAGCCTTAGAAACATTTACAAATCATACCAATTGAGTCGATGTAATTTGAATATACTAATTTCCCAGTTTAACAACACATGATGACAACCACTAAGCCAACTAGTGGCTCTTAGTTTTCTAAGCCAAGCAAGGAAAAATACCTACCTAAGATTGGATATTATAACATTCCATCAAGTAATCCAAACAAAAAGATTCACATAAAAACACGAAATATAAAGAAAATTAACAAATTCACCTACAAATTTTTCACAATGTTTTTTTCTTTCTTAAAGTAAGGTTGTACATGAACTGAGCTTGAACAAACAATCCTTTATTAATGTTTGTTTGTTTGTTTTAAGAATTTTAAAGCTTGTTCCTATTTGGTTCGTGCTCATTAAGAATTTTAAAATATTGTTTGTGTTCATTCATTTTAAATTTTGTATGTTCATGTTCATTTAAATTAAATAAACATGTTCATGAACATTAAACCAGCAACATCATGAACATATAATCAAATATGTTTGAGAGCCATAAAAACAAATCACAAACAAATATATTTCCTTTTTAGACATAAAATAATCAAATAAAATATTAATAACTATATTTTAAATAACTAAAATATAATCACAGATAAATAATAAATCAACCAAGAATCAAATCTTAAAACTTTTTTTGTTCATTAATTTTAAACTATATTAAAGTTAACGAGCTTTAAACATTTTATAAAAGAGCTTGTCATAAATGAACTAAGGACGATGAACTGAACATGCATGTTCATGTTTGATTCGTTTGATAAACGGAACTTAATTTAACTTAATAAACAAATAAACAAAAACCGAACTTCATCGAGTTCTAGAGCTAAAAAAAAAAAGAAGAAGAAGAAGAAGAAAAAGAAGTTACTCTTAAATCAATCACATCAAATTTTAGAATAATACAGAAGCACAAAAAAAAAAAAAAAGCAAAGCAAAGCAAAGCAAATGAAGAAGAAAATTAACAGACTGACCTACATAATCTCCCATGAAGAGATAATTAGTATCCGGCGCATTGCCTCCTATTCGAAACAGCTCTATTAGATCATAAAATTGTCCGTGAATATCTCCACAAACTGTAACAGGACACTTCACCGGCTGCACGTTCCATTCTTCCACCAGTACTGCTCTTGCCTGCTCGCACAACGCCTTCACCTCCGCCTCAGACAGCGGCTTACACTCCATGAGCTGCTCGATCTGACGTTCTAGGTCTCCCTGTGATGGCATCCTCTCTTCTCTTCCACCGTCCGATCACCTTATCACCCCCCTTTCCTTCACAACTGGCAGAACAGTCGTAAGATAAACAAATAAGTAAACCGGCCTGATCAGTTAACTTCGATCCGTAAAGCGTTGGGGATTAGGAAACATGACGCAGCGCTTTGGAGATCAGATAATTTGATTTTGGATTTCGTTTTCGATATATTTTCTCTCGGGGAAAGAAACCCGAAGAATTGTTATAGTCTGTCTTCTTAGAGAGAAGGAAATAAGATTTAGGGTTCTTAGGTTTTGGAAAATGAAATTCAAATCCTAAAGCAAATGAAATGGGAAATTTTGAAGAAAAACAGTTATTTTTTATTAGCTTACATGTAAAAATAAAAATTAATATTTAATTAAAATAATCAATTAAGTTTTAACAATTTTTGCTTATAAATATTATATGGGTAAACTTCCAACATAATCACTTTTGTTTAACTTAAGTTATATTTTAGTTATTTATGTTTAAGATGTTACATTTTAGTCACTTAAGTTAATATATTGTAACATTTTAGTCACTAAGCCGTTAATTACAGTTAACGATATAACAGTACGTAGCACGTTAAATAATCACTTCAAACAAAAATTTTAGGTTAAATTATATAATTGGTCCCTATATTTTTCTTTTTGAGTAATTTAATTTTTTCTTTTATGTTCTTTTAACTTTTATTTTTTTCTTTATTTTTCATTCTCTTCTGCTTCTTCCTTTGTTTTCCTCATTTGAATTTAATTTTTTTCAGGATGAAAATACTAATGTGACATTAAACTATTAAAAAAGATATACAAATTATATGGCGTCTCTATTTCATACAATCATTTTCCCATCACTTTAATCGTTAAAATAAATTAACGGATCAATTAAATGGTGACACATAGATGTTTCAGATTTAATCTAATATTTTTTATAAAAATAAAAATTATAAAAATATTAAAATTGATATAAACTTATAAATATTATAAAGGTAAACTACTAAAATGGTCACTTCTGTTTATCTCAATTTATATTTTAGTCACTTATGTTTGAAATGTTACATTTTAGTCACTTACATTAACGTATTGTAACATTTTAGTCACTGAGCCGTTAATTGTCATTAACAGTGTAACGGTTAGCTAACGTGGCATGTTAAATCATCATTTCAAGTAAAAATTTTAGGTTAAATTATACAATTAGTCTCCATATTTTTTCTTTTTGAGTAATTTAATTGTTTCTTTTATGTTATTTTAACTTTCCTTTTTTTTTTTTCATTCTCTTTTGCTCCTCCTTTGTTTTCCTCCTTTCTCTCTCTCTCTTAATATAGTTTTTTATGTTTTCTATTTATTAACCTAATTTTAAAAAATATATATTAGAAATATAACTTTAAATATACGTGATGTTTGAAAACTCACGTTCATTTTCTTCCTTTTTCACTTTGTCTTAGCTTCATGTTTTCTATTTATTTCTTTTACTCATTAAATTCTTCTTCTTCTTCTTTTTTATGAAATTTCAAAAGCTTAAATGTAAAATTAACCCCTAAATTACAACTCTTTTTTCGCCTAGATACTTGTAGAGGGTTCTTTGGTGGATAGAGGTAGTATTGCATACAAGTGAACGAGATATATTAGACCAAAGCAGAGAGAAGGATTGGAGCAAATTCTATAACACCAAGCGTAACGATAGGTGGTGGTTGATAAGGTGGAAAAAGGTCAACTGACAATCAAGCTCAACAAAAAAACTAGATGAAAGAATTTTAGAGAAGATGTCTTGAGGGTCCAAAATGCTAAAAATCCTCTCATCAATAGTGAAAGACTCTTATTTATAGTGTTTCAAGAATGGGAGTTACAAAGCTGACAAATAATAAGAGTATTGAAATTAATATTTTTTAGTTACAAAAGCATTAATGGTTCTTTTTATTATGAAAAGATTTTGATGGTGGTGTTGATGATAAGTAGTAAAAAATAGTTCACTATGTTTTTGGAAAAGGGAAAAATACACAATGTTACAAGAAAATGTTAAGAAGAAAACTTCTTATGTAACACCCTAAAATCCAGTATTTATATATTGCATGATTTGGTGTTTAGATTTTAAAGGAAAATTTCTTACTTTTATTTTCGTGTTTATTGAAGTCCTAAAGAAGAGTATAGCATAATTTGGGTAAGGAATAAATTTAATAATTGAGAATTTATTGAAGAGAAGCAAGTGTCATTAATACTTAAGTTAAATTAAGTGTTAATAAGTGACATAAAATGAGTATATGGCATGGTGGTGTTGGCGCATGAGTTGTAGCATGAGGGAGAGGTTCAATCCTTGTTTAGCATCTAGGTAAATTTTATTTTTAATTTTTCTGCACATGTATAGCAAGTGTCGGCCAAGAGCATATATGGTAAGTGTTGACCATGTTATTTTTGGTTAGCATATCAAAGGATTAAGGAAATTATTAACTTAAGGAAGGGAATCAAGAAATTAAGGAAGGATATGAAGATATGGGGCACATATCAAGGAAAAGTTATGGAAACAATATCATGGCCAATTGACCATGCATAGGGACGGCAATTTAGACTATAGGGGGAGCCGAATTTTTGGTGATAGTTTGGCTAAGAATTGATGTTTCTTTTTGGTCATTCCTAGCAACTTTGTGCAAAATTTTGCACTCCTCTTCTCAACTTTTTCCTTTGGCCGAAATTGAACCTTGGTAAAGCTCTAATCTTTTGACCATTTGGTCATTTTTGCTTATTGCTTTAGCATTTGTTTTGTGCCTTTTCTTTGAGTGCCGAAATCAACTATACCAAAAGCCATTCTTTTTCTTTTCTTTTTACCATGGCCGAATGTACCTAGCTCCTAAAACCCATCTTTTTCTTCTCTTTTTTTTGAAATCAAAACAACATCATCACCATCTCTTCTTTCATATTTTATTTCTTTTTACTCAAAGTTTCTCCATTAAACTCTCTCATGGCCAAATGCTAGAGTGCCCATAGCTGAACCTTTCTTTTTTTTCTTTGATCATACATAGTCGAATCTTCATCAATCACGAACACCATTCTCAATCCTTTCTTTTCAATCGTGAAAATATAGGTAAGGGATTCTTTTTTTCGCTTTCAATTAGTTAATAGTGATATGGCGAATATTGATGGTGTCATGAAGGACCATTTGGATCGAAATAAATGTTCGTTCTATTAACGCTTTATTCGTTATAATATAGTGTAATAACGAAGATCGGAACTCAAGTGTTCTGGAGAATCGAGAAACGTTGGAATCGATTTATTGTGGTAAGGAAATCACATCCTTTAAAACCTCTAGTATTATTTCGATATTATTTTAGATTGGATTAATGTTCTTTGATCTTGAAGACTTTCAAAATAGGGAAGAAAAATACGATGTTTAGTCATATTAAGAGGCGGATCCGTAAATCCCCCATTTAAACGAAGAGCGGTTTCGGCAGTCCGGGATTTTCCACCGGGTTATGGACCATCTTCCGAAGGAAGTCAATTATTTGAAGTGGTACGAACTTCCGAGCCTTTATACGTTAGTGGATTCTCGGCGACTAACGAACCAATAAACGAGGAGAAACCGAAAATCGAAGTGATTCAAAATCAAGAGGGTAAGGTTTTGGATCTATTATCGATAAAGTATATTTATACGAAATATTGTTCTAACGGATCGAAATATGTTTTAGGTGTCGAGGAGCGAGAAGGATTAGTACTCTCGGTATCGAGGTGTGTAACTTCACACTTTTTCTCGGGTTGGATATCAATTTCGGTATTGAAGTAAAATCGTAAAAATGACTAGATCGGTATGAAACGTAACAACTGATTTTTCGATGTAAATACATGAAAACGACTAAAATCGTGAAAATTACGAAAACGCCCTCAAGAAATTACTTGTTAATATGTAAGTTGTATGTTTCGTAAAATGGGCGTAAAATATGCTAGATCGATAAATTTCAATAAAACTCGTTAAATTGATAATCGGGCGAAAATCTGCTTGATTGTAATTGGGCAAATCTCGCTAGATCGATAAATGGGCGAAAACTCGTTAAATTGATAATCGGTCGAAATCTGCTTGATTATAAATTGGGCGAAATCCTCGCTAGATCGATAAATGGGCCGTAAACTCTATTAAATTGTTAAACGGACTAAAATACTTGCTAGATCGATAAATGGGCCGAATTCTTGCTAGATCGTAAATTTGGGCCCTAGTTGATAAATAGTTAATTAGGCCAAAGTGTTATTTATGGGCCTTAGTAAAGATTTGGAAATATTAACTCTTGTTAATGGGCCTTTTAATAAAATTATTGTATGACCATAGTTTACTATTGCATACATATTGCATGGGTTGGGAAATGATGAAGAGAAGAAGGCTGTTGCCAAAATCTAGTTCGGTGGCTCGCCATAAAATTATGGCTTTTACCTCTAGTTCGGTGGCTCTCGCCACAAAAGTTATAAAAGGCTATTTGCCTCTAGTTCGGTGGCTCGCCACAAAATAATAATTGGCTCAATGCCTCTAGTTCGTTGACTTTGTCACAATCTAGTTCGTGGCTATGCCACTAAATATTAATTGGCTTAATGCCTATGATTGGTGTGATGGCGGGGTGGGTTGACTTGATCCCCACAGGTGTGATGGTTGGTACGGGGGTGTGTAGCGGATGGAATTAGGTTTGGGAGGGAAAAATTCATTTTTACATGCATGCTATTAATTATGTTATTCATTATATTATTTTTTGCTTATGGGCTCAAGGCCCAAACCCTTAAATTGAAAATCTGGCCCAGTGGACAAGTAAGTGAGTTATACACTGAGTTCTAAGTAACTCACCCCCTTAAATTTTTCCATCTCAGGTAATGGAAAATGACGTGAACTTGGGCCGAGGATGACTTCGTGGAGGCCATACTACAAAACATGGGTTTATTAAACTCTGAACTTTTTAATAAGTATTTTACTATTTTGGGTTAATGTAATAAGGGCCTCTATAAATAATTTATGGATTTTTATGTGTGTTTGGTTTTAAACTATATTTTGGACTTTTAAATATGGGCTATGGTTATATGATGTTTCATTAAAATAAATTTGGGTTTTCAAATATATGAAATTCCTTTATAAATATTTTACTATTGTTAACTCTTAAACAAATTACCTAAGGGTTTTTGATAATACAATGTTAATAATGTTTTCAACTAACGCTTTCTAATATTCATCAAATTAAAATACTCTTCCGATTTTTATTAAACCCGTAATTAAAAATAATATTGTAGTTTTCAACTTATTGAAGATTTTATAATAGCTCGATTCATGTAACAAACCAAATCTAGTCTCAATGCATAGACCGGGTTTGGGGTGTTACATTTAATGGTATCGAGCGTTTCAAAAACTCTACCGTGGTTTGGGTTCGCAAATAATTTCGTATAAAATCGTTCAATTATATTTTAAAGATCAAGATGGCACCACAAGCATCCAAGCAACAAGTCAAGTAAGTATTTATTGCTTAATGATTACTATGATATGATCATAGGAACACTCTAGAACTTCTAGTTTTAGATGTGAAAATCGTAGAGATTGAGACTATAGGATATGTTGAAAAAATAACTTTATATCTCAAATCTCATAAAATATCGTTAATAAACACAAACAAATTTTCGATTCATAAAACTTGTAATCGATAAAACGAACAAGCTATCATGAGCACTAGAGGACGTGGTCGTGGACGCAGAGACGTGGCGTGGTAGAGGCCAAGGTGCTACGATCAAGCACCAAATCGATAAATGGAAATGGACGACTGCGCCAATTGAGAGTGAGACGGATCATGCAATCACATGGAAGAAGATAATGCATTGACTCAAGCAATCTGCGAGTCTTGGAAAGGGTCATTTGGAACTAGAATTGGGCCAACAACTCGTGGGTCAATTTCAGAGCGACTTAAGTCAAATAATGCGAAGTTTTAGAGGAGTCTCCTGTAGCTCGAATGTGGTGAATCATGGCTCAAGGCGTGGAACGGATTATGGATGATATGGAATGTCTTGTTGAGCAAAAAGCGAGAAGAGTGTATCCTTGTTAAGAGATGAGGCGATCGTTGGTGGCTCACCGTCGAGAAGGCACCAAGTCGCTACCGATTAATTGGGAATTCTTTAAAGTCGCCTTCCAAGGAAAATACGTTGGAACAAGTTATGTAGACGTCAAGGAAAGAATTTCGAATCTTGTCTAAGGAAGTAAGACCGCAAGATATGAAGTCGAGTTTTTACGCCCGAGCCGCTATGCCCGAACAATTGTATCAACAGATCATGAACGATGTACGCGTTTGAGGATGGGCTTAATGATGAGTGAGGGTTCGATTGCTCCACGACAAGTTAGAAATTTTTCCACTCTTGTGGAGAAGGCCAAAATAGCCAAAGAGGCTAAGAATTGAAGCAGTAGAACCGAGAAAGATTTCAAAATAAGAGAGAGACACAGCAATCTGGTTCTTCAAAGAGATTCCAGAAGAGACCTCGGAATGATGAACCGTTCAAGGTAGAACACCGGTAGCAAATAATCAAGTCGAGATTGCACCGAGTGTGGGAAAAGACATTTTGGAGAATGTTGGAGGAAAAGCAAGATGTTACAAATACGGTTCAATGGATCATCAGTAGAAAAATTATCCTCGACGTATGGATACGACTCAAGAAGTTCGTAATAATGATGCACAACCGGCCAGAGGTAATTAGCAGCCACCAAGAGGTCGTGGACCGGTCGTGGTGGTAATGGGGTGGACGTGGTCAAGGTGCACCGGTCGAGGCAATGGTCCCGAGAGGAACGTAGATGCAAGACACTGGACTGGTTTATGCGTTAGACGCCATGAGGACAAAGAATGCACCGGATGTGATAATCGGTATGTTCTTCATCTTCGATGTACCATTATTGCTTTAATAGATATTGGCTCTACCCATTCATATGTAGCTAGTGCCATATCTGGAAACCTCAATTTAGAATCTGAAATTACCGATAATGAGATGACAATAATTAGTCCTTTAAGACAGTCGATAATTGTTAATAAAATGTTTAAAGACGTGCCCTTGAAAATTCAAGAGGAGGTATTCTTAGCAAACTTGATGGAACTACCTTTCGGTGAATTCGATCTCATTCTGGGCATGGATTGGTTGGTTAAACATCAGCGAATTGGATTGTCTTTGAAAAAATGTCAAGAAGAACCTCGGATGATAAGGAAGTCATAATGATTGGTGAGCGAAGGAACTACTTGGCAAATGTGTTATCTGCATTAAAGGCAAAGAAGTTGGTGCAGAAAGGATATGGAGCATTCCTAGCCTTTATCGTGCTTTGGATGCCAAAGAGTTATCTGTGAATGATGTGAGGACGGTGAAGGAATTTCCGATGTATTTCGAAGAACTTCTTGGTATACCTCGGATCGGAAGTAGAATTTGACATTGAGCTTTTTCAGGATAGCTCCAGGTGTCCATTGCTCCTTATAGAATGGCACCAAGGAGTTGGTGAGCTTAAAGCACAAATTCAAGAATTGTTGGATCGGGATTTATTCGACCAAGTGTGTCTCCGTGGGGAGCACCGCTTTTTTCGTCAAGAAGAAGGATGGATCGATGCGTATGTGCATTGACTACGTGCAATTGAATAAATTGACGATCAAGAATCGGTATCTCGCCGAGAATTGACGACTGTTTGATCAATTAAAAGGAGCTTCAGCTTTTCTCAAAATTGATTTAAGGTCGGGTTATCGCCATTCAAGGTGAAAGAAACGGACATTTATAAGACGGTATTTCGGACACGCTATTACGGACACTATGAGTTTGTAGTGATGCCATTTGGATTAATTAATACACCAACCACATTTATGGACATGATGAACCGAGTCTTTCAACCATATTTAGACCGGTTTGTGGTAGTGTTCATAGATGACATATTGGTTTATTCGAGAAATGAGGAGGAGCATGACAAGCATTTGCGGATAGTATTTACAACTACTTTGATAAGCAAATCAGATGCCAAATTTAGTAAATGCGAATTTTGGCTAAAGGAAGTGACTTTCCTTAGTCATGTGGTATCACCAAGGAATAAGGGTGGATCCTCGAAAAATTGAGGCTATTCGATTGGAAACCACCAACATTGGTAGTGAAATTTGGAGTTTCTTGGGTTTATTGGATACTATAGACGCTTTGTAGAGGGGTTTTCGTTGATTGTCGCACCCTAACTAAACTGCGGAAGGAGCTCCATATATTTGGACCGAAAAGCAACAAGAGAGTTTCGAGAAATTGAAGAAAATCGACTAAGCTCCAGCTTTGATTCAACCCGAGGCTAGAAAAGAATTTATCGTTTATTGTGATGCGCCTCACACGGGTCAGGTTGTATGTTGATGCAAAATAGAAAGGTGGTGGCCTATGCTTCTCGTCAATTGAGACCACACGAAGTAAACTACCCTACGCATGATTTGGAGTTAGCTGCTGTTGTCTTTGCTCTAAAGATTTGGAGGCACTATCTCTATGGTGAGAAGTCAATAATCTACACGGATCACAAGAGTCTTAAATACCTCTTTACCCAAAAGGAGTTAATTTGAGACAAAGAAGATGGGTAGAATTATTAAAGAATTATGATTTCTCAATCGAATATCATCCTGGAAAGGCTAACGTGGTAGCTGACGCGTTAAGTCGTAAGCCAGTATCTGATTTGAGAACATTGTTTGCCCATTTGAGTCTGAATGAGGATGGCAGTTTGTTAGCAGAACTTCAGGTGAAGCCTCTGTGGCTGGAACAAATCAAGGAAAAACAGACATCAGATGAGAAGTTGGGACCTTTACTTCGGCAAGTTGAAAATGGTGAAATCGAGGATTTTGGAATAAACACGGAGGGTGTGTTGTGCTTTCGAGGAAGAGTATGTATGCCTAAGGACTCAGATCTGAGGCAAATGATTCTACGGAGGCGATAGTAGCCCTTATGCTATGCATCCGGAGGAAATAAGATGTATCGAGATCTCCGTGAAGCATATTGGTGGCTGGGGTTGAAGCGTGAGATTTCGAATTTGTGGGAAAATGTTTGACTTGTCGACAAGTGAAGGCGTAACATTAATTATAGTCTAGATTGTTACAATCGGTAAGGATTCCTCTTTGGAAATGGGAACGGATAACCATGGATTTTGTTAGTGGGTTACCTTTAACACCTACTAAGAAAAATTCTGTGTGGGTAATTGTTGATCGTTTGACTAAGACCGCTCATTTCCCGCCAACAGACGGATTATTCATTGCGGTTGGCTTAAACCGTACGTATCCGAAATTGTGAGGTTGCATGGGTACCTATATCTATTATATCGACGAGGATCCCGATTTACATCACGATTTTGGAAAGCTTTGCATGAAGCTCGGGAACAAAGCTAAACTTCAAGACGGCTTTTCATCCTCAAATGATGGTCATCGAGAGAGTAATTCGGATATTAGAAGATATGTTAAGAGGATGTGTAATCGACTTGAGGGTAGTTGGGAGGATTATCTACCATCGCAAAATTTATGATAACAATGCCTATCGCCTAGCATTCGATGGCACCTTACGAGGCATTGTATGGTCGTAAGTGTCATTCTCCTATTTGTTGGACCGAGTTGGGCGAATGATGATGTTAGGTCCCGAGATGATATCTCAAACAGAGGATAAGGTAAAGTTATTCGACACGGTTGAAAGAAGCCTCGAGATAGATGTAAGTCGTATGCGGACTGAAGCGTAAGGACATCGAGTATGTAGGGATCGAGTTTTCTTGAAGGTCTCTCCTTGGAAAAAGATCTTCGTGTTTGGAAGGAAGGGCAAGCTAAGTCCTAGATACAACGGACCTTATCGTGTGCTGAAGCGTGTTGGTCCAGTGGCTTATCAGATTGAATTACCTCCGTAATTGGATCAAATTCATAATGTTTTTCATGTTTCCATGTTGAGGCGTTATAGATCGGATCCTTCGCACATTATACCTGAGAGAAGAATTGAGTTGAATTCAGATTTGTCTTTTGAAGAAGAACCGGTGGAAATCTTAGACCGAGATGTCAAAGTGCTAAGAAAGAAAACCGTGCCGTTGGTCAAAGTTCTATGGCGTAACCACGAGTGGAGGAAGCTACGTGGGAGCCTCGAGGATGCAATTCGGCAACAATACCTCACCTCTTTCAACTGTAAATTTCGAGGACGAAATTTTCTTTAAGGAGGTAGAGTTGTAACACCCTAAAAATCGAGTATTTATATATTGCATGATTTGGTGTTTAGATTTTAAAGGAAAATTTCTTACTTTTATTTTCGTGTTTATTGAAGTCCTAAAGAAGAGTATAGCATAATTTGGGTAAGGAATAAATTTAATAATTGAGAATTTATTGAAGAGAAGCAAGTGTCATTAATACTTAAGTTAAATTAAGTGTTAATAAGTGACATAAAATGAGTATATGGCATGGTGGTGTTGGCGCATGAGTTGTAGCATGAGGGAGAGGTTGAATCCCTTGTTTAGCATCTAGGTAAATTTTATTTTAATTTTTACGCACATGTATAGCAAGTGTCGCCAAGAGCATATATGGTAAGTGTTGACCATGTTATTTTGGTTAGCATATCAAAGGATTAAGGAAATTATTAACTTAAGGAAGGAATCAAGAAATTAAAGAAGGATATGAAGATATGGGGCACATATCAAGGAAAAGTTATGGAAACAATATCATGGCCAATTGACCATGCATAGGGACGGCAATTTAGACTATAGGGGGAGTCGAATTTTTGGTGATAGTTTGGCTAAGAATTGATGTTTCTTTTTGGTCATTCCTAGCAACTTTGTGCAAAATTTTGCATTCCTCTTCTTAACTTTTTCCTTTGGCCGAGATTGAACCTTGGTAAAGCTCTAATCTTTTGACCATTTGGTCATTTTAGCTTATTGCTTTAGCATTTGTTTTGTGCCTTTTCTTTGAGTGTCAAATCAACTATACCAAAAGCCATTCTTTTCTTTTCTTTTACCATGACCGAATGTACCTAGCTCCTAAAACCCATCTTTTCTTCTCTTCTCTTTGAAATCAAAACAACATCATCACCATCTCTTCTTTCATATTTTATTTCTTTTACTCAAAGTTTCTCCATTAAACTCTCTCATGGCGAATGCTAGAGTGCCCATAGCGAACCTTTCTTTTTTCTTTGATCATACATAGTCGAATCTTCATCAATCACGAACACCATTCTCAATCCTTTCTTTTCGACCGTGGAAATATAGGTAAGGGATTCTTTTTTTTCGTTTTCAATTAGTTAATAGTGATATGGCCGAATATTGATGGTGTCATGAAGGACCATTTGGATCGAAATAAACGCTCGCTCTATTAACGTTTTATTCGTTATAATATAGTGCAATAACGAAGATCGGAACTCAAGTGTTCGGAGAATCGAGAAACGTTGGAATCGATTTATTGTGGTAAGGAAATCACATCCTTTAAAACCTCTAGTATTATTTCGATATTATTTTAGATTGATTAATGTTCTTTTGATCTTGAAGACTTTCAAAATAGGGAAGAAAAGGGCGGTGTTTAGTCATATTAAGAGGGCGGATCCAGTAAATCCCCATTTAAACGAAGAGCGGTTTTGACAGTCCGGGATTTTTCACCTGGTTGCGGACCATCTTCAAGGAAGTCAATTATTTGAAGTGGTACGAACTTCCAGCCTTTATACCTTAGTGGATTCTCGCGACTAACGAACCAATAAACGAGGAGAAACCGAAAATCAAGTGATTCAAAATCAAGAGGTAAGGTTTTGGATCTATTATCGATAAAGTATATTTATACGAAATAGTGTTCTAACGGATCGAAATATGTTTTAGGTGTCGAGGAGCGAGAAGGATTAGTACTCTCAGTATCGAGGTGTGTAACTTCACACTTTTTCTCGGGTTGGATATCAATTTCGGTATTGAAGTAAAATCGTAAAAATGACTAGATCGGTATGAAACGTAACAACTGATATTTCGATGTAAATACATGAAAACGACTAAAATCGTGAAAATTATGAAAACGCCCTCGAGAAATTACTTGTTAATATGTAAGTTGTATGTTTCGTAAAAATGGGCCGTAAAATATTCTAGATCGATAAATTGGGCCGAAAACTCTGTTAAATTGATAATCGGGCCGAAATCTCATTTGATTGTAAATTGGGTCAAATCTCGCTAGATCGATAAATGGGCAAAACTCTATTAAATTGATAATCTAATAAATCTCTATTTGATTATAAATTGGGCGAAATCCTCGCTAGATCGATAAATGGGCGTAAACTCTATTAAATTGTTAAACGGACTAAAATACTTGCTAGATCGATAAATGGTCAATTCTTGCTAGATCGTAAATTAGGGCCCTAGTTGATAAATAGTTAATTAGGCCAAAGTGTTATTTATGGGCCTTAGTAAAGATTTGGAAATATTAACTCTTGTTAATGGGCCTTTTAATAAAATTATTGAATGACCATAGTTTACTATTGCATACATATTGCATGGGTTGGGAAATGATGAAGAAGAAGGGCTGCTGCCAAAATCTAGTTCGGTGGCTCGCCACAAAATTATGGCTTTTGCCTCTAGTTGGTGGCTCGCCACAAAAGTTATAAATGGCTATTTGCCTCTAGTTCGGTGGCTCGCCACAAAATAATAATTGGCTCAATGCTCTAGTTCGGTGACTTTGTCACATCTAGTTCGGTGGCTATGCCACAAAATATTAATTGGCTTAATGCCTATGATTGGTGTGATGGCGGGGTGGGTTGACTTGATCCCACAGTGTGTGATGGTTGGTACGGGGTGTGTAGCGGATGGAATTAGGTTTGGGAGGAAAAATTCATTTTACATGCATTCTATTAATTATGTTATTCATTATATTATTTTTTGCTTATGGGCTCAAGGCCCAAACCCTTAAATTGAAAATTTGGCCCAATGGACAAGTAAGTGAGTTATACTCGAGTTCTAAGTAACTCACCCCTTAAATTTTTCCATCTCGTAATGGAAATTGACGTGGACTTGGGCCGAGGATGACTTCGTGGAGGCCATACTACAAAACATGGGTT
The DNA here is from genome assembly GCA_025506655.1 of Gossypium rotundifolium. NCBI lineage: Eukaryota > Viridiplantae > Streptophyta > Magnoliopsida > Malvales > Malvaceae > Gossypium > Gossypium rotundifolium. Next base: position 38,894,888 of record CP106726.1, read on the forward strand.
TATTAAACTCTGAACTTTTTAATAAGTATTTTACTATTTTGGGTTAATGTAATAAGGGCCTCTATAAATAATTTATGGATTTTATGTGTGTTTGGTTTTAAACTATATTTTGGACTTTTAAATATGGGCTATGGTTATATGATGTTTCATTAAAATAAATTTGGGTTTTCAAATATATGAAATTCCTTTATAAATATTTTACTATTGTTAACTCTTAAACAAATTACCTAAGGGTTTTGATAATACAATGTTAATAATGTTTTTCAACTAACGTTTTCTAATATTCATCAAATTAAAATACTCTTCCGATTTTTATTAAACCCGTAATTAAAAATAATATTGTAGTTTTCAACTTATTGAAGATTTTATAATAGCTCGATTCATGTAACAAACCAAATCTAGTCTCAATGCATAGACCGGGTTTGGGGTGTTACATCTTAACTGCCTCTATATTTTATCCACCAAATCAAGCTTTCTGGAACATTCCAATAGTGAAAATAACCTAAAAACTTTGTCATATTTTGGATTAACGTCCACTTCTTCTACTTCGATGAAGTAATATCATGTGAAATGTCTTCTACGAAATATCTCTTGAAGTGCAAGATGAAGATTGTTCTTGAATAAGAGTTATTTTAACTTGTTCAAAACTTGTATTGTTCTTAACATAGAAGTTTCGAACAAGAGTTCTTCCATGATAATATTTTTCTCAGTAGAACTTATTTTGAATAATGACTCTTTTGGACAAATACAATTGTTTTAAATAGAAGTTGTTCCAAACAAAAGTTATTCTAAACATAGTTGTTCTGTTCTGAACTTTAGTTGTTTTCATATGACAGGTACACTGGATGTCAATTGTTCTAAACTAAAGCCCTGTTTTGAATATAGTTGTTTTAGAAGTAGCTATTCTCAAATAACAATTGTTTTGAACAACAACTATTTTAAATAATTATTGTTCTTTTGGAATAGATTTTAAGTGAAGCCACGTTACTACTTTTTTCGAGCTTGATAGCACAATTTCATGAAACAATAGCCAAAACCAAGTATTTATAGTAAGTTGTTTTTATTAAAAAAAAATGATACCTAAAATATGATTCTATTACATGATTTACCCCGCATGTACTCCATTAAAAAAAACATGCTAATAAATTCAAGCAATTTAAATGCAACATATGGAGCTTATTAAACCAAATTAATGTTTGATGTGGCAATCTGGTTGGACACTTAAACTTAAAATTTTAAAATTAATTTTAATTAAAAGAAATTTAAAACTAAAAAATAAATAATTTTCACTTTATGTTTTATTTAATTTCATTTTCTCCCTATAATAACTTTTTTCTCAATCAAAACCCCAAATTCCTAGGTTGTTTCTTTTTTAGATAAGATATTTTTTATATTCGTAATGCATTTGGTTGATTGAATCTTATATTATTACTCGTAATATTATATTTTAGAATAAGATTATATTGTTTGGATTCTTAACATTTTGGTCACCTGTAACTTTATATTCCTAAATAGTGTTAAGACACTTTAATATAGGTGTAATTTCATTAAGACTCATTTATTAGGTTATCCTAGATCACATGCATAATCTTAAATTTTAGATTAATTTATCATTTATTTTATTATTTTAATCAATTTAGGTTTTTTTTCTCAAAGAAAATTTAAGACTAATTGAAAAATTATCTTTTTTTTCTTAACAAGTGAAAAGAAGAAGTCATACATTAAAATTATAATTATTATACTTACTCTAATAATTTATTTATTAGTATATTAATTATGGTTATAAGTATAATTATGATTGGTGGTACAATCAATTTTCATGAATTATTATAATTATGATTTATAAATTTATTTCAACATCACATATTTACTTATTAATATGTAAGTTGTAATAAAAAGTAAGAATTGTAACAATTTATTATAATTTTATAGAAATTAAGACTAAAAATACTAAAAGAAATAAAGTTGTTAAAAAATGATCATCAATGACAATTTAGTAAAATGTGCTTGTAGGTAATCTTACATTTCATCAACTAAACACATGAAATTACATTCTAACCAAATGAACCAAACAAGATAATGTAACATATCACTTATAATCTTACATTCTCGTAATCCTATTAAAATACGTAATCTTATATTCCTTAAATCGAACATCCCCAAAATATTACAACCAACAATAAAACACATTATATTAGCACACCATAATTACAATAACTCAACAGACACCATAAAGAAACACCAAGAGTGTTGCAATAATTTCAAAATATAAATTGGTATTTGAGATATAATGGATTTTTTAAGGAAAGTAAGGAATTTTAGAATAAAAAATTGTAGATTTTATTAGAGAAGGGAAGAGGAAGAAAGAAAGGAAAGAAGAATATGAAAATAAAATAAAAAATAATTTTCTTTAATTTAATTATAAATATATAATTATTATGAATATCTTATCACTACACTTAAACAGACTTTTACCGACGTTTTAATAAAAAACGCCGCAAATATAATACATTGGTGGCGTTTGAATACAAACGCCGGAAAAAGTTGAGCAATAGCGGCGTTTTTGACCCAAACGCCGCTAAAGATCATGATTAAGATAAAGTTTTGGCGTACTTTAAATTCTAATAGTTATTAGAAATAGATCTCTACTTCTTCTATACTTCTTATGCCTATAAATAGAGACTATGATGAAGCATTGTATTTACCCTTTTTGATCAATAAATTACATTCTCTATTTGCTTTCTTATTTTCTTTTTTCTTTATTCTCTCCATCTCTCTTTATTTTGTAACACGTTATCAACAAGATGATTCTCTATTTTTTTTCAAAATCTTTCGAAGTCGTTCCACAAATCAAATTCATTTCCACCTTAAACTTCTACCCTTACAACTTCATCTTCAATATGTTGAAAGATTCAATCTCAGAATGAATGCTCGTGATAATGGTCAAGGTGATGTCTTCAAGTATTTTTACTATATTTTATTTATTATATCATGTTCATAATAATTGGAGACTAATCATGACAACATTAATAGATAGATTTTGATTTGAAATCCACGCATGTTTTGCGATGATGATTATGAAATAAAGAATCAATGGAGGCGTTTAAATGTCTATCCTACTAGATTTATTGCATTCCCCGAAGTGAATGTAAACATAAAGAAAACAAAAGATATAATGATGGACTACTAAAAGTGGGAATATAGTAATAAATAAGAGAACAATGAGAGTTCTCAAGATAACTCTTCAAATGGCAAATATAACTTATGTTATCAATGTGATATGAGAGATTATTAGCCACATGTGGCATATGCCCAAATATTTTGTTTCTGTTAATATTCTTTAAGGAAAGATATGAGAATGTAGTAATAAATTCTATCACTATAGATAGAAAGTATTTATCTTATTTGGTACTAAAACAAACAAATATTATTTCAATATTTGATAGTACAAAATTAGTCAAAGCTCTAGAAGAGCTAATATATTAATATCTTGTGATGGTTAATCCATTGGTTTTAAAAGATATTTATAATGGATCTTATATTGAGATTTTGAATGAGGAAAATACTATATTTCATATGAATCACTATTGCTATAAATATCTATTTTGAAAGGATGAAAAAGGGAGGATTGAGTTATTGATTACTCTTGTTATTAAATTGAATTGATTGTGATTATCTTTGTGATCTTCTTTTGTCATCATCCCATTAAGGGGTTGGAAGCAAAATATTTGACTGTAAAAGATCTATTTTTGAGCAATAAAATATGATAATTCCATCTAAAGCTCATTATGGTTGGATGCACCTGAAGTTACAAAAGTTTTTTTAGATATTTGAAGATTTTGGCATATTCCCTGTAACACCCCAAACCCGGTCTATGCATTGAGACTAGATTTGGTTTGTTACATGAATCGAGCTATCTTAAAATCTTCAATAAGTTGAAAACTACAATATTATTTTTAATTACGGGTTTAACAAAAATCGGAAGAGTATTTTAATTTGATGAATATTAGAAAACGTTAGTTGAAAAAAACATTATTAACATTGTATTATCAAAACCCTTAGGTAATTTGTTTAAGAGTTAACAATAATAAAATATTTATAAAGGAATTTCATATATTTGAAAACCCAAATTTATTTTAATAAAACATCATATAACCATAGCCCATATTTAAAAGTCCAAAATATAGTTTAAAACCAAACACACATAAAAATCCATAAATTATTTATAGAGGCCCTTATTACATTAACCCAAAATAGTAAAATACTTATTAAAAAGTTCGAGTTTAATAAACCCATGTTTTGGCAAGATGGCCTCCACTAAGTCATCCCTACCAAGTCCACGCCAATTTCCATTACCGAGATGGAAAAATTTAAGGGGTGAGTTACTTAGAACTCATTGTATAACTCACTTACTTGTCCATTGGGCGATTTTCAATTTAAGGGTTTGGGCCTTGAGCCCATAAGGTAATTAACACATAATTAATAACAAAGATAATGAATACATAATTAATATCATGCATGTAAAAATGAATTTTTCCTCCCAAACCTAATTCCATCCGCTTACACACCCCGCACCAACCATCACACCTGGGATCAAGTCAACCCACCCCGCCATCACACCAATCATAGGCATTAAGCCAATTTATATTTTATGGCATAGCCACTGAACTAGATTGTGACAAAGTCACCGAACTAGAGGCATTGAGCCAATTATTATTTTGTGGCGAGCCACCGAACTAGAGGCAAATAGCCATTTATAACTTTTGTGGCGAGCCACCGAACTAGAGGCAAAAGCCATAATTTTGTGGCGAGCCATTTAACTAGATTTTTGGCAACAGGCCTTCTTCTCTTCATCATTTCCCAACCCATGCAATATGTATGCAATAGTAAACTATGGTCATACAATAATTTTATTAAAAGGCCCATTAACAAGAGTTAATATTTCCAAATCTTTATTAAGGCCCATAAATAACATTTGGCCTAATTAACTATTTATCAACCTAGGCCCAATTTTACGATCTAGCAAGTATTTTAGCCCATTTAACAATTTAATGAGTTTACTACCATTTATCGATCTAGCGTAGATTTCGCCCAATTTACATTCATACGTAGATTTCGCCCAATTATCGATCTAGCGTAGATTTCGCCCAATTTACAACCAAATGTAGATTTCTACCAATTATCGATCTAGCGTAGATTTCGGCCCAATTTACAACCAAACAGAGATTTCGGACCGATTATCAATTTAACAGAGTTTTCGGCCCAATTATCGATCTAGCATATTTTACGGCCCATTTTCACGAAACATACAATTTACATATTAACAAGTAATTTCTCGAGGGCATTTTCGTAATTTTCACGATTTTAGTCGTTTTCATGTATTTTCGTCAAAATATCAGTTGTTACGTTTTATACCGATCTAGTCATTTTTACGATTTTACTTCAATACCAAAATTGACATCCAACCCGAGAAAAAGTGTGAAGTTACACACCTCGATACCGAGAGTACTAATCCTTCTCGCTCCTCGGCACCTAAAACATATTTCGATCCGTTAGAACACTATTTCGTATAAATATACTTTATCGATAATAGATCCAAAATCTTACCCTCTTGATTTTGAATCACTTCGATTTTCGGTTTCTCCTCGTTTATTGGTTCGTTAGTCACAGAATCCACTAACGATAATGGCTCAAGTTCGTACCACTTCAAATAATTGACTTCCTTCGAAGATGGTCCGCAACCCGTGGAAAATCCTGACCGCCAAACCGCTCTTCGCTTGAATGGGGATTTACAGATCCGCCCTCTTAATATGACTAAACACGCCCTTTTCTTCCCTATTTTGAAAGTCTTCAAGATCAAAAGAACATTAATCCAATCTAAAATAATATCGAAATAATACTAGAGGTTTTAAAGGATGTGATTTCCTTACCACAATAAATCGATTCCAACATTTCTACGATTCTCCGAACACTTGAGTTCCGATCTTCCGTTATTGCACTATATTATAACGAATAAAATGTTAATAGAACGAACGCTTATTTCGATCCAAATGGTCCTTCATGACACCATCAATATTCGCCATATCACTATTAACTAATTGAAAGCGAAAAAAGAATCCCTTACCTATATTTCCACGATTGAAAAGAAAGGATTGAGAATGGTGTTCGTGATTGATGAAGATTCGACTATGTATGATCAAAGAAAAAAAGAAAGGTTTCGCTATGGGCACTCTAGCATTCGCCATGAGAGAGTTTAATGGAGAAACTTTGAGTAAAAAGAAATAAAATATGAAAGAAGAAATGGTGATGATGTTGTTTTGATTTCAAAGAGAAGAGAAGAAAAAGATGGGTTTTAGGAGCTAGGTACATTCGGTCATGGTAAAAAGAAAAGAAAAAGAATGGCTTTTGGTATAGTTGATTTCGGCACTCAAAGAAAAGGCACAAAACAAATGCTAAAGCAATAAGCAAAAATGACCAAATGGTCAAAAGATTAGAGCTTTACCAAGGTTCAATTTCGGCTAAAGGAAAAAGTTAAGAAGAGGAATGCAAAATTTTGCACAAAGTTGCTAGGAATGACCAAAAAGAAACATCAATTCTTAGCCAAACTATCACCAAAAATTTGGCTCCCCCTATAGTCTAAATTGCCGTCGCTATGCATGGTCAATTGGCCATGATATTGTTTCCATAACTTTTCCTTGATATGTGCCCCATATCTTCATATCCTTCCTTAATTTCTTGATTCCCTTCCTTAAGTTTAACAATTTCCTTAATCCTTTGATATGCTAACCAAAAATAACATGGTCAACACTTACCATATATGCCCTTGGCCGACACTTGCTATACATGTGCAGAAAAATTAAAAATAAAATTTACCTAGATGCTAAACAAGGGATTCGAACCTCTCCCCTCATGCTACAACTCATGCGCCAACACCACCATGCCATATACTCATTTTATGTCACTTATTAATACTTAATTTAACTTAAGTATTAGTGACACTTGCTTCTCTTCAATAAATTCTCAAATATTAAATTTATTCCTTACCCAAATTATGCTATACTCTTCTTTAGGACTTCAATAAACACGAAAATAAAAGTAAGAAATTTTTCCTTTAAAATCTAAACACCAAATCATGCAATATATAAATACTCGGATTTTTAGGGTGTTACATTCCCTGAAGCGAATATTGCATATAATTGTTTGAAAATTATATTTATTTTGTTGACTTAGTAACATTATAATATTCACATTGATTTAGACAATTCCAGTAGAAAATGTCACAGTAGCACTTATATGTGGATATAAAGTAAAATGAATGATAGTAAAATTATTAATTTGTTACAATTTAGTACAAATGAAATACATGTTAAAGTAAACCAGAAGTTTACTGATACAAATACTGTAACACCCCTTACCCGAGACCGTTGCCGGAGTCGAGCACGAGGCATTACTAAACTTAACTTACTGATTCGGGGCATAAAAATTGAAACTGTCCATCTGCGTCATGTTAAGTAAATCAATTATAACTTGAGTTAAGAAACTCGAAATCTAGATCCGTAAATTTTTCATAAAAGTAGACTCATATATATTCTTACTATAATTTTTCCAGAATTTTTGGTTTGGCCAATTAGTACAGTTTATTAGTTAAAGACTCCTATTACACGTAATCGACGCTTCGACCCCTTTGTACTAAAAATCAATTATCTCATAATATACAACTCTTTTTCCTACACCGTTTCTTTTTTATAAAAAGATTCAATAAGATTTAATTCTATATCTCATGGCCAACATAATTCCATTTCTACTAGTTTTGGTGATTTTTCAAAATCACGTCGAATATCTAGGTAAGTCCTTGTTGAATATATTAAAGAATAAATTATGAACGTGTTTAATGATGATGCTTGATAAATTTAAGTACATGTGTATGTGATAACCGAATGTAAAGATCTTACATTGAATTAGATATGGTTTGTGCTTACAAAATGAATGTGTTTACTTGATATGATAAATGGGTTGTACAATGATGTAATGATTTTATTTGTGTAATGTGAATAAACTTAAGTGAATTTGATATGTGATAAAATTATGAAATGTGTATAGAATGATTGACTATATTGATATTCGGGCTTAAAGCCTAGCAGGCCTCGTGCCGGTGATTTATTTCAGGCTTATTGCCTAGCAGGCTGAATGCCAGCGTTTAAATTTCGGACTTTAAGTCCAAAGAGCCTAGTCTTGGGTGTATGTGGTTCGGGCTAATGCCTAGCAGGTTCTATACCGGTGTATTGAAACTCCAAACTCAGATTGTGTAACAACAAAGTATAAAATGAATCGAGAAAGTCTAAGCTTTTGAGAATGGAACATATTGATTCGGCTTTGAGGTAAGTGTTTCCATACTTATATGTTGCATATGATGTTAATGAGCAAGTAAGATGAGGAAATAATTGTATTATACAATAGTGGTTGAAAATATATATATATACATTATGCTATGTGATGATCGATTACTTGGAGGTATACAAGTGAATGAAAATGTTTATGTAAGTATAACTATGTTTATATATGTGTTAGTATATTTGGGAATGGTGCACTTTGGTGAAAAAAAATGAAAATGAGAGTTGATAGATTAAATGAAATAATGAAATTTGGCAATGATAAATATAAAAGTTAAATTACGTACTTTTAAATGCTTTGAATTGTAAGTTAGAATGTTTAGATGATTGAAGTTATATTGTAGTTGCTTAAGACTTACTAAGCTAGTAAGCTTACTTGTGTGTTTCACTGTTCGTTTTATAGATTGTGGTCAAGCTACGGGCTCGAAGGATCATTGTTGAAGTCAACCACACTATCATCCCATTTTTGGTACTTTTCAGCTAGTTGATTTGAATTAAAGGCATGTATAGGCTAGCTAAATGTTCAAATGATGTTTTGTATATCTATATATATATAGTAGCCATGCGAAAATGGCTTGATCATTTTGTGTAAGTTTGGTTTATTTGTTTTTGGCTATGTTTTGATATATTTGGTTTCAATATTCGGCTATGGTATGTTTCTTATAGACAAGTTTAAGTATTATGCATTTGATATAATTGCTTGTTTAGGATGGCATAGGCAAAGATGTCAAGGGATGTATATATTCGATCATAGCAAGTTATGTATGGAAGATGAATAAATAGTATAGGTGTATGTGTACGCTTTTGCAAGAATTTGATCTTGATTAGCTATATGATAAGCATAGTGGTTGCGGTTGTGTTTTGTATTCATGAGATTAATCAATGGGAATTTATATACTACTTGTCTAGCATGCTTTTCGAATGGTAAATAGGTTAAAAATGTATGTTTCGGCAATATAGAAAATGTCATATGTGTAATGTAGTTAAAATATTAATGAAAGTCATGTTTAAGTAAACTTTGTTATGTGATATTTATTATTTTATAATGAGACAAGTATATATGTTTCTTGGTTGGTTAGTTACATATTAAGTTGAAAGGTGAGATTGAATGTTCGGTCAATATGTGAAATTGGTATGCTTGCATATTTATATTATTATGGTATTTTGGATTAAAATAATGTAATTGATAATGTATATTTGGTTATATATATCTATATATTCAAATTGTATATTATTTCATAGTGTATATGTGCAAATCGTTTGATATATGGCATGTTTTGAAATTTGACTTAAACCAATATGCAAGTAATTATTAGATTTTATTTGGTGTTTGTGTGATAGTTGAGTAAATGGTGTATGTCATTCATGATATTACTATAGTGAATATGCATGTCTATAAATAAAGAAACAAATGTATTATTATATGATTAATAATAATAGTGTCTGTTTAAATGTATCATTGATATTAGTAATGAGAAATAATGATTTGATCAAATATTAATTGCATGGTATGCTATGTTTTGATAATTGTTACAGTAATGCCTCGTGACCTTAATCCGACGACGGATGCGGGTTAGGGTGTTACATTTGATTGGTATCAGAGCTTACGATTTAGTCGATTCTAGGGCTACCGTAGCACGTGAGAGTCTAGCTATACATGCCTTTATTGTATGTATTTGATAGTGTGGTGATTTCTGACATTTCGAACTGTGTTTTATATAGTAAATGGATTCTGATCCCGATAGAGTAGTAGCGAGATGATGTAGAGAGTGTAGCGCTGACCGTGCCGCGAATCGGCGCCAGATGACTCTCGACCGGCGGGTAGCTACGAGGGAGGCTAAATAAGCCTTCTACCGATGATGAACGAATGGTTTACCCAGTTTATTCAGAATAACCCGGCTGTACAACAACCTACACCCCCGAATAATCCAACTCCGGTACCTTTGGCACCTCAGATGATAGATCCGATGAGATCTAGTAGGCCTCCTGTTGATAAAATCAGGAAACATAGGGCTGAAGATTTTAAGGCTAATGATGATGATGACGCAGAGCGAGCTGAGTTGTGGCTCGATAACACTATTCGGGTACTTGATGAATTATCTTGTACTCCAGAGGAATGCTTGAAATGTGCTAGATCGTTACTTCGAGACACTGCATATCATTGGTGGAATACACTAGTATCAGTGGTTCCAAAAGAAAAAGTGACTTGGGATTTCTTCCAGATCGAGTTCTGCAAGAAATATATTAGCCAAAGGTTCATTGATCAAAAATGGAAAGAATTTTTAGAACTAAAAGCAGTCGCATGGTATGATGAATATGAGCAGAAGTTTGTTAGATTGAGCCGATATACCCGAGAGTGTGTATCAACTGAAGCCATCATGTGTAAAAGATTTGAAGACGGTCTGAATAAAGACATAAAGTTGCTTGTGGGCATTCTGGAGATCAAAGAATTCGTGGTACTTGTGGAGCGAGCTTGCAAAGCTGAAGAGCTCAGAAAAGAGAAAAGAAAGGCTGAAACAGAAGCTAGAGACACTCGTAAAAGATTATCGAGTAAGACTTTCCATTCAACGCCTGAGAAGTTCAGAGATGAAACCAGTCGACATAAGGTTACATCAGACTCCTCTAGACGAGGTCGACCTCCTGCGGGTTCTCGAGCTACTTCGATGGCTAGTGTTGGCAATGTGCAATAGGACCGAGTCGAGTGCAAACATTGTGGAAAATGGCATTCAGGGAGTTGTAGATTCTGTGATCGGTCGTGCTTTAAATGTGAATCGTTGGACCTTTTTATTCGAGAATGCCCGATGTTAGCTGAGCAAAATACGGCTCAGAATTCAAAACCGAGCAACATGTCAGCACGAGGCAGACTACCTAGACATTCTGGGAATGTAGGTGGCAGTCAGAGAGAAACTAAAGATACTGCAGTTCGATCAGAGGCTCGAGCACCAGCTAGAGCTTACGCTATAAGGACCAGAGAGGATGCTTATTCCCCAGATGTTATTATCGGTACTTTCACACTTTATGATACTAATGTGATTGCATTGATTGACCCTCGGTCAACTCATTCATATGTACGTGAAATTCTAGTATCCATGAAGACTCACTGTTGAGTCTCTCGAGTTTGTGATCCGTGTGTCCAACCCCTTGGGTCGATGTATACTTATCGATAAAGTGTGTAAAGGTTGTCCGTTGATGATTCGGGATTCCTGCTTTCCAGCGGACTTAATGTTGTTGCCTTTCGACGAGTTCGATATAATTTTGGGAATGGTGGTTAACTTTGCACGATGCGTTGGTGAATTGCAAAAGAAATATTATTGATTTGAGATGTCGAATGGTGAGAGCATTGAGTTGAATCTAATGATTTAAATGGGTTACCTACAGTAATATCATCGATGCTAGCCCGGAAGTATGTGAGAAAAGGATGCGAAGCTTATTTGGCCTATGTACTGGACAATAAAGTGTCTAAAAAATAGATTGAATATGTATCGGTTGTCGGTGAATACCCAGATGTGTTTCCTGAAGAATTATCGGGTTTACCACCAGTACGAGAGATTGAGTTTGGGATTGAATTAATACTGGGGACGACTCCGATCTCGATAGCTCCATATCGGATAACACCTATTGAGTTGAAAGAGTTGAAAGCACAGTTGCAAGAATTGACAGATAAGGGTTTTGCACGATCGAGTTTCTCTCCTTGGGGTGCACCAGTTCTTTTTGTGAAAAAGAAAGACGAACGATACGAATGTGTATTGATTATCGGCGCTGAATAAGGTGACTATAAATAATAAATACTCATTACCTCGGATTGATGATTTATTTGATCAGTTGAAAGGAGCTTCAGTGTTTTCGAAGATAGATTTGATATCGGGTTATTATCAATTGCGAGTTAGAGATTCTGATGTGCCAAAGACTGCATTCGGACGAGGTACGGCCATTTTGAGTTTTTGGTTATGCCCTTTGGACTTACTAATGCACCCGCTGTATTTATGGATTTGATGAATCGAATCTTCAGACAATATTTGGATCGATTTGTAGTAGTGTTTATTGATGATATACTGATCTACTCCAAAGATGAAATCGAGCATGCCGAGCATTTGAGATTGGTGCTACAAACTTTGCGAGATAAACAGTTGTACGCAAAGTTTAGTAAGTGTGAATTCTGGATGAAGGAAGTTAGCTTTTTGGGTCACGTCATTTCAGCATCAGGTATTTGTGTTGATTCGAACAAAATATCAGCTATTCTTGATTGGAAACCACCAAAGAATGTTTCTGAAATTTTGAAGCTTTCTGGGACTTGCGGATTATTACCGACGATTTGTGAAAGGTTTTTCCGTAATAGCTACCCCGTTGACAAAGCTATTATAGAAAAATGTCAAGTTCGAGTGGTCAAAAAAGTGTCAGAAAAGTTTCAATCAGTTGAAAGTCCTTTTAACCGAAGCTCCAGTGTTAGTTCAGCCTGAATCGGGTAAAGAATTTGTTGTTTATTCTGATGCTTCTTTGAATGGTTTAGGCTGCGTTTTGATGCAGGAAGGCAAAGTTGTAGCCTACGCTTCGAGACAACTGAAGCCGCATGAAAGAAATTATCCGACTCATGATCTAGAACTAGCAGCTATTGTTTTCGCTTTGAAAATATGGCGTCATTACTTGTTCGGCAAAAATGTCATATTTATTCAGATCACAAAAGTCTGAAGTACTTGATGACTCAAAAAGATTTGAACTTGAGACAACGCAGATGGTTAGAACTGTTGAAAGACTATGAATTAGTAATTGATTACCATCCGGGAAAAGCCAATGTTGTTGCGGATGCCTTAAGTCAAAAATCATTGTTTGCTCTTCGTACGTTGAATGCACATATGGTTGTGATTGGTGATGGTTCAATCATAGCCAAGTTAAAAGCAAGACCGATGTTTATTCAACAAATTTGTGATGTAAAAAGAATTGACAAAGACTTGATTGCTAGACGAGTTCAATGTGAAACTGATGCAGAGTCAGAGTTTCGAATTCATGCAAATGATTGTTTGAATTTCAAAGGCCGAATATGTGTTCTGAAGAATGTGGACTTGATTCAGATGATTTTGAGCGAGGATTATAATAGTCGATTATCGATACATCCAGGTAGCACGAAAATGTACAATGATTTGAAATAGTTCTACTGGTGGCCTGGCATGAAACGAAATATATCTGAATTTGTCTCAAGTGCTTAGTTTGTCGACAAGTAAAAGCGAACATCAAGTGCCTTGAGGTTACTTGACCAATCATGATACGAATGGAAATGAGATAGAATCACTATGGATTTTGTATCCGGATTGCCTACGACACCGAGGAAGAAAGATGCAGTTTGGGTTATAGTGGATAGACTGACCAAATCAGCTCACTTTGTGCCAGTTGGTGCAAACTATTCACTTGATAAGCTCGTTGAATTGTATGTATCACAGATAGTGAGGTTGCATGGTGTGCCGAGTTCCATTGTTTCAGATAGAGATCCAAGGTTCACATCGCGGTTTTGGAATAAGTTGCAAAATGCTTTGGGTACTAAACTCCATCATAGCATGACCTTTCATCCATAAGCGGCCATTCGGTCTGAGCGAACCATTCAGATACTTGAGGACATGTTGAGATGTTGCATCGTCGAGTTTGAAGGTACGTGGGAAAGATACTTGCCTTTGATTGAATTTGCTTACAATAACAGTTTTCAATCAAGTATTAAAATGGCACCTTACGGTCGTATATGGTCATGAAGTGTCGTACACCGTTGTACTGGACCGAGCTCAGTGAGAATAAGATACACCGGGTTGATTTGATTAAAGAGGCTGGACAGAAAGTGAATGTGATCAGAGATACTTTGAAAGCTACCTCGGATCGACAAAAGTCTTATGCTGATTTAAAGCGTAAAGATGTTGAATATCAAGTCGGAGATCGAGTGTTTTTGAAAGTTTCCCCGCGGAAGAAAGTACTCTGATTTGGTCGGAAAGGCAAACTTAGTCCGAGATTCATCGGACCTTATGAAATTACTGAACGTATTGGGCCTGTTGGTTATAGATTGAAGTTGCCCGCTGAGTTAGAAAAGATACATGACGTATTTCACGTTTCGATGATTCGTAAGTACAAATCAGATCCGTCACATGTGATCACTCCGTCAGAGGTTAAAATCTGATCCGATATGACATATGATGAAGAACCGATCCGTATCTTAGCTTGGGAAATGAAAGAGTTGAGAAACAAGAGGATTCCATTAGTGAAGGTACTATAGAATAGGCATGGAGTTGAAGAGGCTACGTGGGAGCCTGAAGATTCATTGGGGCAACAATATCCGACTTTGTTTAACGGTAAGATTTTCGGGGACAAAAATCCTTAAGGGGGGAGAGTTGTAACAGACCGAATTTGACCCTAATTGGAATAGTGGTTTTGGGACCACAAATCCGAGCCTGAGAAATATTTAAATATTATATTTTGTGTTTTCTATATGTGAATTAATGTGTGAGAAAGTTTCGTAGAAAAATTTAATCGTTTGTGTGCTTAATTTAGAAAAAGGATTTAATTGCATAAATAGAAAAAGTTGCAAACTATAGTGAAAAGTGCCTATTTGATGATGGCTTTTTAAAGTGGGATATTAAAAAGGCAATTAGCCCATTTTTAAAGTTAGTGGGTGGCTAAAGTCACCATTGCCCTTATTATATATGTTAGCATTATTTTTATTAAATGGTTATATTAGTAATTAGCTAAATAACATAATATATGTTAAAATAACATAAAACAAAGCCATCATCTTTTCACTTTTTTTGGCGAATATTGGAGGAAGAAATAAAGCTTTGGGTTCTTTGATTTTCGGCACTTCTAGGCTAAAATTCAAGGTGAGTTTTAGTCGGTTTTGATAATTTTGGCGTTTTGAGATCGTTACTTCAAAGCGGTAGCTTACCCATGTTGAAATTTTTGAATCTAAGCATGTTTGATATTGACCATTGATGTGTTCATGTAATTTTTGATGGTTGATGATTTTATTTTAAAGATATGTTAAAGATTAATATATTTTGTATTGGAAATTTTGGTGAATTTGAATATTTTGGGCTAAATTGAAAAAAATAAATTTGTGAGGGGGCTAAAATGCAAAATAAATGAAAGATATGGACTTGTTGGGTCCCCATGAATATTCGGCCCTTGTATAGTTTAGTGAAATTTTGTGTATTTTGTGTTTTATGCAAATAGGACTAAATGGTAAAAATGTGAAACATTAGGGGTAAAAATGGTAAATTACCTTTTTTATGTGTTTTGGGACTAAATTGAGATGAAATGTGATTGAATGTAACACCCTAAATTAGGGGTTATTTGTAATTTAATTAATTTCCCATGTGTGTGCTTGAAGAAATAAATACTACGATTTTTTTGACATGTTTTAGGGTCTAGAAATAACCCCGAGCTAGGCCTAACTTAGGACTAAAAATTTCTTTTTAAGAGTTGAAAAGGAGGGAGCTAGGTGAGATAGGGCTTAAGTAAAAATTCGGGAGAAGCATGACACAAAGAACTAATTGGCTAAGTGGCTTCCATGCGCCACTTAAGAGTTGGAGGAGAAGATGGGCGCAGGTCATAGGTTCGAGCTGCTGGAGTGGCGTTTTGGCATTTTATTTTTGGGGTGATCGGCCTAGGAAGGTCTTATAAATAAGTGGTGAGGTTTTATGACATGAAAGTCAATTGGGAGGAATGGCATGGGGCGCTGTAAGGAGGGCTGCGGCAGTGAGGTCCTGGGTTCGAACCAAAGAAGCAGCAATTGGTTTTATTTTTTTATGCAAGCTGGCATGCATGGAAAGGGAGTTGATGGCTGCATGTTGGACTCTTAAAGTGATGAGGATAAAGCTTAATTTTTGCACATTTTCTGATGGAGGGTAAGTGTTAAGTAGTTTATTTTCAAATTATTTTACTCCGTGACATACCAGATCCGGTCGGGACTCATGGGCCGGGTTTGGGTGTTATATTTTTAGTATCGAGCCAGTTCAAAACTTCTATTGTAGGGGCCCAAGGCCCAAAATGTTTTGTTTATGTTAGTAGGCCTTATTGGAATGTTTTGAAACTGTTTTTGGCTTGAACAGCATGGCACCGAGTCTCCGGCACCAATCCGCCTAGGTAAGTAATTCTATCTATTTTCTTTGTGAATATTTGATTGGGGTAGAAGGGTAAATTGGGAACGTAGACTATTAGAATAGAAATTGTTGAACCCTAAGGTTAGCATACCCCAACAAACCATGCATAAGATTGAACAATTTCTTAAACAACCCTGCGAGTTGTCACTGAGCAAGGGATGTGGCAATCGTTATACGCATGTCTAGGATTGGATTCGGTGGGGGCCTGGTATTTAAGATCCTCGTGACTCACCTCCTACTCACTCGAATCTTACAGTGTGAGTGACGGTTCATCCTAGCTGAGATGACACACTCACAGGCTAAACTTGATAACTAAAACCCGAAAGGGACCAGCCGTTTTGTTTTTGAAGTAATTAAAACCTTTGTTTTTGGAAAAAAAAATCATAGTATTTATTTCTTCAAGCACACACATGGGAAATTAATTAAATTACAAACAACCCCTAATTTAGGGTGTTACATTGAATGAGCTAAATTTTAATATGTTTAGATCAAGAACAAAGAAAAACGGATTTGGATCGGGGGAAGTCGAAGATTATCGAATAGTCGATATAAATTATCCGTCGAATATCAAGATTAGTCCTTAAGCTGAATATATTGAAGAATAAATTATGAACGTGTTTAATGATGATGCTTGATAAATTTAAGTATATGTGTATGTGATAACCGAATGTAAAGATCTTACATTGAATTAGATATGGTTTGTGATTACAAAATGAATGTGTTTACTTGATATGATAAATAGGTTGTACAATGATGTAATGATTTTATTTGTGTAATGTGAATAAACTTAAGTGAATTTGATATGTGATAAAATTATGAAATGTGTATAGAATGATTGACTATATTGATATTAGGCTTAAAGCCTAGCGAGGCCTCGTCTTGGTTGATTTACTTCAGGCTTTAAGCCTAGCAGGCCTCGTGTCGGTGTTTAAATTTTGGACTTTAAGTCCATGAGGCTTAATCTTAGGTGTATGTGGTTCGGGCTAATGCCTAGCGAGGTTCTATCCGGTGTATTGAAACTCAAACTCAGTTGTGTAACAACAAAGTATAAAATGAATCGAGAAAGTCTAAGCTTTTGAAAATGGAACATATTGATTGGCTTTGAGGTAAGTGTTTTCATACTTATATGTTGCATATGATGTTAATGAGCAAGTAAGATGAGGAAATAATTGTATTATACAATGGTGGTTGAAAATATATGTATATATACATTATGCTATGTGATGATCGATTACTTGGAGGTATACAAGTGAATGAAAATGTTTATGTAAGTATACCTATGTTTATATATGTGTTAGTATATTTGGGAATGGTGCACTTTGGTGAAAAAAAAATATGAAAATGAGAGTGGATAGATTAAATGAAATAATGAAATTTGGCAATGATAAATATATAAGTTAAATTACGTACTTTTAAATGCTTTGAATTGTAAGTTAGAATGTTTAGATGATTGAAGTTATATTGTAGTTGCTTAAGACTTACTAAGCTAGTAAGCTTACTTGTGTGTTTCACTGTTCGTTTTATAGATTGTGGTCAAGCTACGGGCTCGAAGGATCATTGTTGAAGTCAACCACACTATCATCCCGTTTTTGGTACTTTTCAGCTAGTTGATTTGAATTAAAGGCATGTATAGGCTAGCTAAATGTTCAAATGATGTTTTGTATATCTATATATATATATAGTAGCCATGCGAAAATGGCTTGATCATTTTGTGTAAGTTTGGTTTATTTGTTTTGGCTATGTTTTGATATATTTGGTTTCAATATTGGCTATGGTATGTTTCTTATAGACAAGTTTAAGTATTATGCATTTGATATAATTGCTTGTTTAGGATGGCATAGGCAAAGATGTCAAGGATGTATATATTCGGTCATAGCAAGTTATGTATGGAAGATGAATAAATAGTATAGGTGTATGTATACGGTTTTTGCAAGAATTTGATCTTGATTAGCTATATGATAAGCATAGTGGTTGCGGTTGTGTTTTGTATTCATGAGATTAATCAATGGGAATTTATATACTACTTGTCTAGCATGCTTTTGAATGGTAAATAGGTTAAAATGTATGTTTGACAATATAGAAAATGTCATATGTGTAATGTAGTTAAAATATTAATGAAAGTCATGTTTAAGTAAACTTTGTTATGTGATATTTATTATTTTATAATGAGACAAGTATATATGTTTCTTGGTTGGTTAGTTACATATTAAGTTGAAAGGTGAGATTGAATGTTAGGTCAATATGTGAAATTGGTATGCTTGCATATTTATATTATTATGGTATTTTGGATTAAAATAATGTCTTGATAATGTATATTTGGTTATATATATCTATATATTCAAATTGTATATTATTTCACAGTGTATATGTGTAGTCGTTTGATATATGGCATGTTTTGAAATTTGACTTAAACCAATATGCAAGTAATTATTAGATTTTATTTGGTGTTTGTGTGATAGTTGAGTAAATGATGTATTTCATTCATGATATTACTATAGTGAATATGCATGTTATAAATAAAGAAACAAATGTATTATTATATGATTAATAATAATAGTGTACATTTAAATGTATCATTGATATTAGTAATGAGAAATAATGATTTGATCAAATATTAATTGCATGGTATGCTATGTTTTGATAATTGTTACAGTAATGCCTCGTGACCTTAATCCGGCGATGGATACGGGTTAGGGTGTTACATTTACTACTTAGCCTGACCAGTTAGACCATCCTGAATCATATATTATGCGAAAATTAATTAAGAATTCATATGGACATTCATTAAAGAACTAGAAGATTCTTTAATTTAAAAGAATTCTTATATGTTGCTTGTTCTCAATAAAAATTGATTATTAGAAACTCACTAACTAAAGTTGAGATTTAATGTCTTGTATTTCTGAAATGAATATGGGCCCATTCATCCTCCATGTGGATGGTTTTGATATTATATGATTTTGGTAGATGCATCTACAAAATAACCACATATGTGTTATCAATTTGCAATCTGTCGTTTGAAAGATTGATTGTTAATTAATTTCAGATCATGCAATTAAGACAATTCATCTAGCTAATACTGATGAGTTTATATCTCAATCTTTTATTGATTGAGTTTGAAAAACTTTTGTAAAAGTTTGCGCATAATGGTTTAGAGAAATTATTGATTGAACACCTCTGATTAATGCCTAAACCATTATTTATGATAACTAAACTTCCTATTTCAACATGAGATTATGTTGATTTACGTGTTGTATGCATCAAGCCAGTAAGTTATAAAACTCCTCATTACAATTGGTTTTTAATCAAGAGCTAAATATTTCTCATCTTTGAATTACTCCACCACAACACACAAAGATGAGTGAATCCTCAAAGAAAGTTGGGAATATATATTGATTACAAGTTTCTTTATATTATTAGATGTTTTGAATGTATTCGAGATTCAATTATGACATGATTTGTGATTACAATTTTAATTCGATAGTTTTCCCGACATTAGAGGGAGAGAAATAATAACTTGTAATGAGTTAGGGGGAGAGTAATTTGAACCAGAGGGGGAGAGTAATTTGAACCAGAAGTTCAATAAGGATTACTCATTACAAGTTAACTGTTAGATGTATTTACAAACTTAATAAGAATAACCAAGTGTTATATACCATCTAATATTTTTATTTGAATCAAAGTCCCAATAAGACAATCCTCAAAGAAAGTTGGGAATATATATTGATTGGAATAAAATAATAGATTGATCGATTCTAAATATGAAAATTCTTCTAGATGATCATATAGTGGAGGTGGGTGCATATAGTGGAGGTGGGTGCTCCAGAAGAGACCCAAGACATAAGTAATAAGTAAAACTTCAGAAGAGATTTAGGTACCTGAAATTGAATTTTAAAATAATGAAAATAAGAGATCTCGATAAGTTATGTCAATTCGAGAATATGTGGAACCTATTAATAAAAGTGGTCGACAATGATTTTGCATGCAGTATTATTATTGAAATAATGAAATAAAAGGAAGATCTTGAATAAATCTATTGTGAAACATAGGTATGAAATAAATTGATCAAAATACAAATATGCAACTTAAGTACAACTAAATTCGTGGAATTTCTGGATCAGTAGTCCAAATATCTAAAGGTATAAAGCCAATGAGGGTGCAAATGAAGTAGTTTTGCAAAAAAGGAATAAAAATATAAAGTTTTTCACTAAGTACTGGTATTGATTATGAAAAGATATAATATTCTTTTGTGGTGGATGCAATAACTTTGTAACACCCCAAACCCGACCCGTACAGTATGACCGGATCTAGCATGTCACATGAAGAAAACGTATAAAGAACTTGTGGTTTTTACTAAAGTTGACATTATTTAGTTATAGTTAAGAAAACAAGACATTATTTAGTTATAGTTAAGAAAACAAGTTTGGTGTATAAATATTCGTTAGAAAAACTACTAATTTCGAGAGGTTGATTGATAAATCGAAAATCGAACTAGTGAATTTTTAAACCGTGATTTTTGAAAATAATGTTGATAATTCGAAGGAAAACCCAAGTTAAATTATTCGTACATATTTGTTACGAAATCCATTTGTTGATAAATTTTATGAAAAACCATTGTTTATGATTTCAGAAAATCCCCGTTTAAATCAATCCATGAAAGATAATAAATAGTCAAACATAAAAAAAGCAAAATAAAATCCTAGAGGCTTTATTACAACTTTAAGCCCAAAATAGTAAAAGTAAGAAAATAAAGCAGAAAAGAACTTTACTAAAGTTCGAAAATATCATTCCAAAAGTATGACCTCCACTGAGTCATCCATGGCCCCAAGTCGTAAATCATTGAGCATTACGCAAGGAATAAAAGAAGGGGTGAGTTACTAGAACTCCTTTGTATAATCCTCCTTCTTGTCATCCTTTGGGCACGAACTGCATAGGAAACATCTTGGGCCTAAGCCTATTTACAAAGTGATAATTAAAGGGAATGAATGCAACCCAACCCATCCATCCATCACACCCCAGGCCATTAATCACACTGTGGGATCAAGTCAACCACCCATTGCTCACACGAAATTTGCAGTCAAGCTACTATAATATATTATTTTTTTGTGGTCAAGCCACTGAAATCATAATTTAAGCACAATAATAAACAAATTGTGGCTATGCCACCAGGCTACACTACTATCCATATAATTTTCCCATCCCATGCAAAATGTAAAAATGCAATATACATAATGAAATATCCACACACACACACATATATATATATAACCACCATTAATCTAGTGAATTATTTTGGTGAATCGGCCCATTAAAGCAATTTAATAATTCGGCCCACTAAGGCATTCTATCAAATCGACCTATAGGGGCATTTTGGTAAATTGGCCCATAGGGGCATTTTCGTAAATTAGCAATTTTAATACCGATTTTGACATATCTTTAGAAATAGCGTTGATGAAGCAAGTTACTCGATTCATGCCATATTATGGTTATTAGATTAGTAAGCAACAACAATCTATTTTCCAACATGATAGTGAATCACAAATCTACGAAATTTCGGTGTGAGATTACACACCTGATTATGGTAAGGACTAAACCTTCTTGATTGTCGGCAACTATGTCACCATAATACTCGATTAACTAACAAAAAGAGGGTGTCTTAATCCAAAAATCTAAATCTAACGATCTAATGAAGTGCTTACCCTTAGTATCGTGAACGACCACGATTTGTCTACTTTCACCGGATAATGGTCCACAACCAGGTGGGAAATCCCGAACTGTCGATACCTTCCTATGTTTGAACTTGGTAGTAGAGATTACAAGTCCACTCCCTTTTTTCCTTCTTGTCGATTTGCCTTTAGTATCGCTACCACTTGCCTCCATTGGAAAAATCTCGGTTAGAATAATACTACGATGAGAGAAAATCTAAGGAGAGGATTTCGGCTTACCACTACTTCCGAAGGACCAACAAGTAGAGAAAGACGAGTGGTTTAGTTCCTAAAATAATCGATTAGTCAAACTTTTGATCTGATTAGCAAAATAATCGTGTAGAGATATCGAATGAACTAAGAAGAAACTCCTTACCTTAACGATAATGAATCAGATTCCCACCGATTGGGCTTATGGCTATGGATGAGACAAGGATATAAGATCCGGCTTTCCCACTATAACACTTCAATAGAAGGAGAACACGATGTGAGAGAGTAGGAGAGAGTGATATTTCAGTTTAGAGAACCATCCGAATACTAAAGGCACATAATCGGCCATGAAGAAAAGAAAATGAAAAGAGAAGAATAAAATCACTTATCGATTCGGTCAAAGAAGAGAGTGCCTAACACACAAAAGAAAATGAAGAAGAGGTGAAGTGTTAAAAGGTTCGGCTATGGAGAGAAATGAACAAGAACATTCGGCCACAAGGTAATGTCGTTTTAAGAGAAAGAGAGAAAGGTTGAAAAAATAGTGAAACAGAAAAGAAGTGATGGGAAAAGAAGTGTTAGAGGGTTTCGACTAACACCAAGGGAAAAATGAACAAAAAGGATTGAGTATCACGGCAAATTAAGGGAAAAAGGTGAACAATTTGCTTGAGTGTTTCGAAAAAACAAAGAGAAATGATCGGAAAAGAGAGCACCAAAATTGTAAAAAGAAATAAAAGCCTTTCATGCACAAACTTGCAAAATGACCAAAAGAATTTTAGCTCCCCTTTTCTCCCTACTAAAATCGTGTACCACCTTTACCAAAAAGATGAGAGTTGACCAAATTTCTTTCCCAAGCTCCTTCCAAAAATTCGGCCAACATATCCCCCCTTATCTCTTTCTTTAACTTCTTTCCTTATTTTCTCCTTGATCTCCTCCTTACTCTTCTCCATAGTGTTCTTTCCATCAATAAAAAGTCTTCCTTTCCTTCTTTAAAGCCTTGGCCGGCACTTTCTATCTATTACATGATTAGCACAAAAATTAAATTCCAAAAGTTGCAATAGGTGGGATTCGAACTCCACCCCTTAAGCTTCTTTATGTGACGCCACTCCACTCTACTACTAGCTCCACTTGTGCTAGCAAAATACACATTTATTTCCTTAAGCCTTGATGCCACTTACCTTCTCTCCTTAAAGTGCTTAAACACAAAAATTCTACTAAGGCCCAACTTAACCCCAAGCCTTCTTAGGGCCCTAAACATACACAACTAACACTCTTAACTAGTCTAGGCATGGTATAATGTAAAACATAAATTCCCGAATTTCAGGATGTTACAAACCTTTAGAAATATTATTTTGATAATTCATAAACTTGCGTCTAATGGTGGTTGTTACAACCTTTATTGTAACATCCCAAAAATGGGGTTATTTGGAATTTAATTATTTTTCTTATGTATGGATCACTTTGAGATTTTAATTATTGAATAATAGAGCTTAATTTAAGGCTTTGAGTGTGCAGTTTGGTAGTAAATCTCGGTTTGTAACTTTAAAGGTAGGGAGCCTTAGCAGGAGGGTGTTATAAGAATAAATAAGGAAAAATTTGACATAAAATGAGCCTAGAATAAGTGGCAAAGGAGGGCCACTTGGGAGCTCAATTAGCGCCACTAAGGAACAAGGAGAGCCATGGTTCGAGTCATGTAATTCCTTTTGCTTTCATGTTTTGGACGGCATAGGGAGGAGAGTTTCTTCTCTTTTAAACTCTTTTATTATGAGATAATTAAGGATAATATGAGCATTTTATTTAATATTAATTCCAAGGATAATAAGAGAATTGTTTGATTAAAAGGATTAATGGCTATTAAGAGATATTAGTTGATTTATTGGGATTAATTCAAATTATTTTGAATTTAATTAAACAAGTGGTCTAGAGCAATTTAAGGAAGTAGGATGGATTTTGAACTCTTGGTTGAAAGAGTTGGACGGCAAGGCTACTAAGGGGGGGTGCCGAATGCTTATAAAAGCACCCATTTGATCACTTTGTTTTCTTTATTTTCCAGTTTGCTAGCCGAATTTCCAACACCTTTCTTCTTATATTTTCCTTTTCCATCCTCTCCAAAACCTTGGCGAAATCCCCATCCTCAATTTCCCTTTTTATTTCCTATTTGCCGAAATTCTAACACTCCTTCTCCCATTATTTTTCTTTCCTAGCCGAATCTTCCTACTAACTCCCTTAGGAGTCTTGGCCGAATAGTATAATGGCTTCGGGATTTCTCATTTATTCAATTGGTTGAGAAGGTAAGTGATGGCCGATCCCCCTCTTTCCATATTTTCAATCTTTGACGACTTGTAGGTTGGAGAAAAGCCGAAATTCCGGCATTTGCAAGCAGAAAGCTAACCACTCTTTGAAACTGATTCCATCTAGGAACTCCGGGATTCACAAGCAGTAGATCTGACCCTCCTTTCTCGGTTATTTAGTTGGTAAGTAATGGTAAGATATACTTTAGTTAGTTAGTTGTTAATCGATTTAGCCGAAGGCTACTAACTTATTGAGTGCCGATTTTAGGGTGGTGAAACAAAAGGCTGATACTCAAGACTTTCGGGTAAGGATTCGGGTTCAAAAGGAGAACCCTTAAAATTGTTTGATTTGGCCGAATGTACTAACTCATGTCTTGGCCGAATATAGGGGCAGTAGATCTAGGGTGGTCGACTCTTCTTTTCGGGATTTAGACTATCCAGTGGTGACAGGTGTGTACATACACACATATAACTTGTTAAATATGCTGATTGTTGTGAATGCGATCTTGATTTTTATGTAGCATTGGATGATATACCACATCGGTATAGATGGTGATTGAGTAAGTCCTCGTTAACGTGACTTTGTTATTTGATGCTTTTGGTAAGCATAATGTATTGATGCATGAGATTTAAGCATGTGATGGCATGAAACAAATATGTATATATGGTGATGTGGGATTAATGAGTGGAGGCGCAGATTATTGTGCCGACGGGCACCAGTGTTTTGGTAACACACCGTGACTACGGTCACGGAGGTTTGGTACCTCCAGAGGTTTGGCACCTCATAGCGACTTGTCCTCGTGGTTAACACCACCGTGGGTTGGCCCCACTTGAGATATGGGATCGTCGCGGTGATTTGGTATCACACGATGGGTTGGCCCCATCAAATGATCTGTGTCTCGGACACCGGTGTTTTGGTAACACATTATGACTATATGTCACCGGTGGTTTGGCACCACCGGTGGTTTGGTACCACAACAGGGTAGAGCGATGGCGTTTGGATGGCTAGGATGGGTATTTAATATTACGCATATTAATGGTTATGTGTTGTGTATGAAAACGTTTTTAAAGCGGGAAGGGTTACATATTGAGTCTTGGTGACTCACCTTCTCCATTATTTTTTTTCAGTTGATGCTTAGATCGCGGATATGGAGCCGGAGGGACTCGAGGTGGCCATGCAGTGGACTTGAAACAAACGAACTTTAATTTAGTTATATTATTTTGTTACTAGTTTGTTTTTATTCGGATTGTAATAAGGCCTCCATAAACTTTATTTTTGTTACTATGCTTATGTAGGATACTTGCTTATAAACTACACTATTAAAAGTCAAATTAAAATCACAAGTTTTCCTAAATCAACACGAAAATGTTTTATCGTGTCAGCGGACACATCCAAAATTGGTATAACAACTTGACTTCAATTAAATTTTCAAATTTAATCTAAGTATGATTTCAAACAAGATAACCAAAACGGAAGATTTCAACAAAACTTAAATTGGATTTTAAAATGGGCTTCAAAAGTTTTTCTCAAGAATTGACCCATATTAGGTCCTAACGTTTGGGTAGGGTTTGAAATGTTACATTTATAAATCACTATATAGTAACGTTTATATTAAAATCTTTGAAGGATTTAGAATGCTAGAAGCATATTGAAATTCTCGGGAAGTTATTCATTTATATGAATTGAAATAATTGAACATATGTGGTAAATTTGACTTGTAGTCGAAAAAGGATTATAAAATGATCCAAAATACCTATTTATATTTCTATAGAAGGATCATGATTAAAGTTTGCTATGATTATTATTGAAACTCCTGAAGAGATCAAAATATGTTTCCCTAAAATTTTCCCTCACTCATGATTTTCAAAAGAATGTTGATATAAATGCGTAGCAATACATTCAAATAGTCATTTGAAAAACTAGTATTCAAGATTGAATACATAGAATATGAGAAAGTGTGTTATGTTTTCATGAGGGGAGTAAATACAGGGTAAAATACTCAAAAATACCAAAAAAATAACTTATTTACGAAAAAGGACCAGTTTCAAAAATATTTACGGAAAAGGGTCGTTTCACCCAAAAGCGCGTCCACGTCGGTAGCGTTTTGGGGAAACGCCAAGAACAGCGTCCCCAAGGGCCCGCTTTAGCCTCGCAATGGTAAAAAAAGCGGCCAATTTTTTTTGACCGTTAGAATATGAGTAAAAAAACCTATAAAACCCCCCAACCCCTTTATTTTTTTCACACTTTAATCCTTACTCATTCTTCTCTAAAATTCCTCTCAAATTTCTCTTTAAGTCCCTCAAACTTCCTCTAAAATTTCGAAATACTCCTTTAATATTTACAAAAAAGCCCTTTTTAATTTTTTTAAATTTTTTAAATATATTTTTTTGAAACTTTTAAAACTTTCGATCGTATTACAAATGGCGGGGAATTACTTTGTCTAGACAGCAAGCACATCTCCATCGAGCAATTACAAATGGTAAGTTTTTAATTTTAATTTTTCAATATTATTTTAATATTTTTTAGGTCTATGCAATTTTAATTAATTTTTATTTTATAATTTTTAAACAATTGTAGATCGGTGTTGGAATGTTATATTCGCAACATGCATGGTCCCCATCATTTGTTGATCACGAATTACTGCGGGAAGCGGGTTTTTGGCAAGTGGCCACGATAGGCCGTGGGTTCAAGTTGGAGCCGCCTTTGATCAGTGTGTTGATTGAGAGGTGGAGACCCGAGATGCACACTTTCCATCTTCCATGCGGAGAGTGTACCATCACTCTGGAAGATGTGCGATTGCGATTAGGATTCTTAGGTGGATGGGTCAGAGTCACGGGTCCGCAACTTCTGGTGATTGGGGAGCCGTAAACTATGAGCTTCTAGGTGCCATTCAGGATAAAATTCAAGGAGCTCGAATCGAGATGGCCTGATTACTGAGACACATTCCAGAGCCGAATAAGGGTTCGAGAAATAGAAAGAATACAAGATATGCTCGGGTATATATTCTTTAGATAATTTGAGGCTATCGATCTGGGACCTTTCTAGAAACATTGTACACTTGAGATGGCTGCTGAAACTTGTTGATTTCAGAGCAGCTGGTAAATTGAGTTGGGGGTCTGCCATGCTATCGAAGTTGTGTCAGGAGATGTGCGGGGCGACGCGACCGAGTAAAGCGAAAATCAGAGGTTGCCTATCACTACTGCAGTCATAGGCATGGTTTCGATTTCCATTTTTACGACCTCGACTCGACCACCCATATTCATTCCCACTGATAACGAGGTTGGGGGTCTGCCGTGCTATCGAGGTTGTGTCGGGAGATGTGCGGGGCGACGCGGCCGAGTAAAGCAAAAATCAGAGGTTGCCTATCACTACTGCAGTCATGGGCATGGATTTGATTTCCATTTTTACGACCTCGACTCGACCACCCGTATTTATTCCCACTGATAATGAGGTAAATTTAATATTATCTTTTACAATTATTTCATAGATTTATAGTATAATTGTATGCTAAAATTTATTTAATTAGGTGGAACCATTCGTGAGTCATGTTGGAATACCTACCTCGCTTGAAGATATCTGCTTCTATTGGACCAACAATCGGAATCACAAGTAAGTTTAATTTCGTATTTATAATTTAGTTTTTCGTATTTAGTGTCTAGTATTATGTATATAACTAATATTTTGGTAATGTTAATATAGTTTCAATGGACACCGTGACGAGGATCCAAAAATTTGGGCGATAATTAGGAGGAGTTCTTCCAAAATCTGAGCAGTTGGTGCGTGAAGGTCCCATTAATCACCTATGCGATAGTGGAGATGCACCGGTCGATCGAGTTCTGCGACAATTTGGATTTCTAACAACGATTCCGTGCCACGAGGTGTTCGATGATGAGCACAAAGTGGACTTACGGCCGCACTACCGGATTGGCCAAGATTTTGGTTAGCACATATCGAGACGTGGGAGAATCGGTATGACTATTTACCTATCCGGGAACCGATCATCGTTCCTGAGTTAGTGTGCGTGCGAAATACATGCCATGGTTTAGGATCCATGGTAAGCCGTATCATTGTCGAAAGAAGAGGCGGCGACAACCGTGAACGAAGGAGCGTTGGGCCCATTAAATCCAAGGAGAAGGGGTGATGAGACGGGGCCATCAATAGTGCCGACACAGTCACTGGGCCCATCAGTTCAGCCGACGACACCGACATCACAGCCTTCACCTTTTATGCTAGGTGCGTACCCTACCCTTATATGTATCCTCCTAACCCATATATGTTTCCTTTTCCCAGTCCCACCCTAGGTTGGAATGCATGGACGGGTTCGAGTCCGTTCTCGATTACTCCCACTGGCCAGCCGATCTTGAGGCCGTCGTCGCGTGAGGGATCACAGGAGGCGCCGTCGGGGAGCACTTCTTTCTACCATCCTCCTTCGCCATACGAGATTCAAACACCCCCGCCGTGGTTTATGCAAACACCTCCAGGGTCATTATTTTATCAAGGTGGGTCATCATCGCAACACCCACAACCAGACCCAGTGTCGGAAGAACCGGAATCCCCGCCCAAGGTTCCATGACCCCCGTCGAAAGCTAGACGAAGGAGGATTCAACACAGAATCGCCATCGCCACATGTGTGCTTGATTCGATCGGCATCAACACCGGTTCTGACCGATTTTTTATTTTTAATTGTAATATAATTTTTTAATTTTAATTTTTTAACAAAAGAAAAAGTTTTAATATCTTTAATAAAATAGAAATGGTTTAATTTTTTATTGTAATTTAGTTTTATATATTTAATAAAATAACAGCTTTTTTATTTTTATTGTAATTTAATTTTTAATGTAATTTAATTTTAATGTAATTTAATTTTAATATCTTTAATAAAATAGAAATGGTTTAATTTTTATTGTAATTTAGTTTTTATATATTTAATAAAATAACATATTTTTATTTTTATTGTAATTTAATTTTTATTTTTAATGTAATTTATTTTTTAATGTAATTTAATTTTAATATCTTTAATAAAATAGAAATGGTTTAATTTTTTATTGTAATTTAGTTTTATATATTTAACAAAATAACACTTTTTTTTATTTTTTATTGTAATTTGATTTTTTCTTTTAATAAATTAAAACTTGAATAAAATAAAAGTTCTTGTAGAAAAGTTCACCGTTTTCATAAAAATAGAAATTACATAGCCACGAAAAGACAAAAAGCTAAGAACACGGTCAACTATTACGATTTGGACATGAGCGAGATGTATGCCGGGTTCCTACACCATCCCTGACTGACCTACTTTGGTTGCTCGTTTCTGGATATCCATATTGTTACGTATTCTACTCGAGAAAGGTCGACCTTTTGGTTTGCGCCTCAATTGTCTATTCGACAATAGCTTATACGGTGCATGTAACATCCTGAATAGGGCCTATGCATTTCCAGTATAATTGTATGAAATGACAAGTTTCAAGAACTATGAATAAATATTTGATACTTCGAAACCTAGAAATGCATGGAAATGGAAATGAAAATGGAAATGGAAATGGACATTTTGGAAACTTAGACATTTTTGGAAACTTAGACATTTTGGAACTTAAACATTTTGGAAACCTAAACATTTTGGAAACCTGAACATTTTGGAAACTTAAACATTTTGGAAACCTAAACATTTTGGAAACCTAAACATTTTGGAAACATGAACATTTGGAAACACGAAGATGTAAGGAAAATGGCAAGATTCTGAGAGCATTGAAAATTTTAGGAAACTTAGAAATAAGGCCGGAATGACAATTTTAAGGCCCAAAATAGGAGATAAGGGCAAGAGGGCCTTAAAAGAAAAAGTTGGTGAATTTTGACACATAATCGGGCTTGGAAAAGTGGCCTGAAGTGTCACCTAAGGTTTATGGAGATGGCCTGAGTTCGAGTCACTTGGAAAGCAATTATTGAAGGTTTAATTTTGCTTCCCAAGGCTAGGGGTGGACGGCACTTGTTTGTTTAAAAGGGAAGAGTTTTATTTTTATTAAAACTTGTCAAATTAAAGTGATAAATAAAAGATTTTCTCTACTAAGATAAATGAGGAATTAAAGGATGGATTAAAGACTTATAATTTAATTAGGTGATAATTAATGGAGATTAAATTATCACTTGGGAGAGTAGTGGCTAAGTTTTGGACTCTTGGTCTAGCAATTTCAGTTAAAAGAGGAAAATTGAGACTTTTCTCTCATTCACTCTACCTTCTTAGAAATTTTGCTCTCTCTTCCCCTCTCTTTGAAATTTCCCTAAGCAAGGACTCCATCTTTTCTTTTCCTCCCCTTTGCCATTGCTTAGTCAAAACCTTTCTCTTTCAATCTCGGTTAACTCTCCATAGTCGGATCTCAGTAACTCAAGACAAGGAAGCAAGTGATTAAAGGCTTCAAGGTAAGGCTAAGCCATTCAATTTCCTTTCTTTTTAGTTGCCAAAAGTAAAAGAGTCTAATTCCTATTCTTGATCATGGCCGAATATACAAGGGATCTCAAGTTTCCACAACTACCGAATACAAAGATCAAGGATTTAAGGTAAGAACAATTAATTCTTGTTCTTCTGATTCGTTTAAACAAGGCTTAAGAAAATAACCTCTCTTATGTCTATGGCCGAATGTCAAAGGAGGAGGTTCGGGATTTCAGATTCGAGGAAATTAAGGTAAGACATATTCGGCCAAAGGCCAATTACAACTTACTAAAGTTAGATCAGATCTAACATATGAATTTTAGGATTTTCGACAGATAATCAAGACAAAAGGAACTTTTAGGATTCTAATCTATAAGGTAAGCCTCAAAATATTCGCCAAAAGTTGTGAGAGTATCTAAATCAATTCCTTAATTTTGAAAAGTAGAAAAACTAACCATATTGAACTACAAGGTTGGCGAATACGGTAGAGGAAAAACCAAACTTTGGATTTGTATAAACACCAAATCGGCAAAGGTGAGTTTTTCCTTACAAATCCTACTAGGATTTGGTTTTGTTTTAAGACAAAAGGGTTTATTAATGTGTTTTATTTGGTGGGCCGAATATAGGAATTATTAGATCTAAAGATTAGATCGGGATTTTCGAGATCTCAAGGAACTTTTATTTAAGCGAATAAGGTGTGTACCCTTACTATCATTCGATATTTTATGGCTAAATATTTTAATATATGATATGAATAATAATGTGAATGTGGCTATGTACCACAAATGTGGCAAAAAGTATCCAGGTTCGTTTCCTACTTCTGATAGGATTGTGAAAATGTTATTTTATAACATGCGAATATATGTATATGAACATGAAATTATTTATGCACAATATATATATTTTGGGGCATTGGGATTTATGTGAAAGGGGAGAACAGTGTTGACGGTCTCACCAACTGAAGGTGTTGACTTTGGTCTCACCTGTGAAATATGTTGACTACGGTCACATTGCGAAATTTTGGTAACCGGTTACAATAGTGTCTAATGACACAACGTATAAATTTGATTATAGTGTCTAATGACACAACGATATGGGCGAATGCCTTTGATGGAGAGTAGCGGATGGAGGGTTGACTTAGTAGTCCCACGGTGTAAGGTTGGTATGGGGAGTGTAGTGGATGGCTAATTAGGATTGGGTTTGGGTTGCATCATAATTTCATTATTGTATGGACTTAATGATTTGAACATGAATGCTCGATTATTGAATGATAGCATTGTGTGCACATTGAGTCTGTTGACTCACCCCATTATGGGAATTATTTTTTCAGTGATGAGCGGTGTTTGATGGTAGGTGGACCATGAGGTGGCCATGCTACATGCGAAAATTTCATTTATTTTGGACTTAATTTTATTTTTAGTTACTTTTATTCTATTTTGGGTTTCACTTGATGTAATAAGGCCTTAAGGCCAGTGGATTATTCTTTATGTTTGCTTCTTTGTTAAGTTACATGCTAAAGAACTATATTGGATGTATTTAATTAAATGGGCTTTTAAGATTAAATAAATGGGTTTCCAATCTAAGCCCAATTCAAAATAATAGTTTTTCTAAAGTCTACAATTTTCTCTAAGTATCGAAAATGATTTTGAAATCGGTTCACTTTAGGAACATACGAGATCCGGTTCGGGCTCGTGGTAGGGTGTGGGGTGTTCGATTTAGTATCGAGCTCGATTTTAAACTCTCGGCACTGGGCTAAGGCCCAAAACGTTTTCAAAGCGAGCCAAATGATTTTCTTTGAAAATAAGTAGGCTTTTGGCATGGCCCTAAGTCTCAATTCCATGATCCACCGGTAAGTACCCCTAACTTTATGTGTGATTCGTGAACTGTTTAAGGGTAGAAAAGGCATGGAGCGTAGAATAGAAGGATAGGAACTTGAACCCAGGATTAGACTACTCAAAACACAAACCACATAAGACTTAATGTAATGAACAAACCTATGGCTAAGTCATCGAGCTAGTGGTGTGGTAACCCTTACGCATGTCTAGGATTGGATCCAGGAAGAGCTTGGTATTTAAGCAGCCCTAGTGACTCACCTCCTCTTCGCAGAATCCTACCCAGTGCGTAGCTTCAGTTCACCCTAACTCGGAGGGCTCGGTGGTGTGGCAACCTCATGCGCATGTCTAGGAGCGGTTTGGTGGGAGCTTGGTATTTAAGCGGTCATGACTCACCTCCTCTCCACACGAATCCTCGCTCGGTGCGTAGCTTTAGTTCACCCCGACCAAGAGGGCTCGGTCATAGGCTAAACATAATGACTAAAACCCTAAGGAACTAGCCATGTTTTAAAAAAAAAGAAGGAAGAAAAAACAACAAACCTTAGTTTTTTTTCAAACTTTTAAAACTTTCTTTTAAATCGAGAAAATTATTTTTCAACATTTTCCGAAAAACTCTTGATTTACGAAAATTACAAAAATGCCCTTAGCGGTGAAATTACCAAAACGCCCTTGGTTTGTAAAATGTTCAACTACTCAACAACTTTACCAAAATTTCATGATTTCATAAACATTCAAAAACCCTAATTTGTAAAATATCAAAATACCATGATTTTGGAAAAATTACAAAATTACCCCTAACTTACAAAATTACCAAAATGACCCTGATTTCCAAAATTTTTGCAACATCCCCATTTTTGAAGGAACCATTTTTGAAAAGAACTCTCAAAGTTTTACAACTTCTGAAATACCTTAAATCTATAAAATTTTACAAATTTACTCTGATTTGCGAAAAATTACCAAAATACCCCGATTTCAAAATTTTTCAAATCACCCTAGACTTCAAAATTTTCAAGAATAACTTTTGACAAAACCCCAAGAAATGATTTTTCCTAAAAATTACGAAAATACCCTGTAGGATAAAATTACGAAAATACCTCCGGTAGTGGAAAATAACAACAAACAACAAAAACTACAACGTTTCTCCGAATGAACTAAGTTCATACTTGTTTGATGAATGAATGGAAGAATGGAAAAGATCGTGTGTTTGTATGATCTGAAAGAACCACTCTAAAATCCTTCTCATAAAACTTCTTCACGATAAATAAGTGGAACATTGACTAATCCATAAAATTTCTTAATCGATCTCGACGTTAGAAATTGAGCTCTAGAGGACGTGGTCGCCGTGGTCGAGGAAGAGGAAGGATGACCGTGTCTGAACCCGTTAGGTCGGTCAAGGGTCCTACAATGAGATGCCACCGCCACCACTACCCCAATTTGTTAATGTTGAGCAAAGAGCTCGAGACGGGGAAGAGAGGCATGTCGCAGTCGCTCATGAAGTTTTGGAATTGGTGGCTTGCGGTGGAAATGGAGGAAATCGAAAGTCAAGACTGAACGGCTCGAGCTAATGGAGCGGAAATGTTTCGAGGAGTATCCATGTGGCACCCAAGACAAATTGAGTAATTGGTTAGAAGCAACGGAGCGTATCATGGATGAGCTTGATCCGACTCGGAGGAAAAGTTGAAAGG
The DNA here is from genome assembly GCA_025506655.1 of Gossypium rotundifolium. Taxonomy (NCBI): domain Eukaryota; kingdom Viridiplantae; phylum Streptophyta; class Magnoliopsida; order Malvales; family Malvaceae; genus Gossypium; species Gossypium rotundifolium. The sequence goes on from CP106726.1 coordinate 38,929,546, forward strand.
GATGGTGGCGTTATTCTGCGATGAAGCGATCAATGGTGGTTGATTATTCGTGATGGTACCACAGTGAAAATTTGACACAGGAATATGTTAAAGAGGCCTTCGGAAGAAGTATGTAGGAACCGTATCTGAGATGAGCAGAGGAAAGCTTTTCTAGGGTTGGTACAAGGGAGTAAGTCCGTCGCAGAATATGAGGCGGAATTTCTGAGGTTGAGCCACTATGCTCGAGGGGTAGTGGCAACTGAGCATGAACGCTGTGTCCGTTTTGAGGATGGGCTGAGAGATGATTTAAGACTATTAATAGCACCGCATCAGGAGCGAGAATTCTCTGTTTTGGTAGAAAAGGCCAAGGTGGCCGAGGGGATTAAGGATGCTACTAAGGCATCAGCGGATAAGAATAAGGCCAAAGAGGGTTTGGATCATCGTGAAAGGGTTACAAAAGGCCTAGGGTTGATGGGCCATGAATCAACAAGTCGGTACAAAGTGCGATTCGTCCTTGTGAGTATTGTGGAAAGAGGCATCTAGGGGAGTGTTGGAAAAAGATAGGAGCATGTCTTAGGTGTGGGTCCAAGGACCATATGTTTAAGGATTGCCCCAAACAATGACGAGAGCCGGCCAAGTGAGTTCGAATGTTAGCAGGACCGTAGAGGCGGATGCAACCTCAACGGGGTTGTGGTTCGAGTAACCGTGGTAGTGGTACAGGCAGAGGCCGTGGAACACAGGGCCGAGGTAATACTAATACCGATGCAAGACAACCGGGTTTGGTTTATGCGGTTCGCCGAAGGGAAGATGGAGACGCTACGGATGTTATAACCCAGACGTTTTTATTTTGACAAACCCTACTTTGCTTTGATTGATGTGGGCTCGACCCATTCCTATGTTGCAAGTAGTGTAGTAAAAACACTAGGCCTAGACTCGAACTCTCGATAGGCGATGGTGTAGTAAGCCCATTAGGCCAAACTATAGTGGTAGACAAGATCTTTCGGAATGTACCCCTAGAGATTCAGGGAGTGAGCTTTCGAGCGGACTTAATGGAGTTACCCTTCGGAGAGTTTGAGCTTATACTCGGAATGGATTGGTTAGTAGAACACCGAGCCGTGTTGGATTGTCTTGCTAAACGTATGGAACTAAGAACCCGGAAAATGAAGTGGTAATAATGATCGGAGAAAGGAGGAACTATTTATCTAATGTTGTTTTAAGACCTTTGAAGGTCGGAAGATGGTTAAGAAAGGTTGCAAAGCGTTCTTAGCTTTTGTAAGTGCGATAGGTGGAAAGGAGGAAGGTGTTAATAGAGTTAGGACGGTAAGGGATTTTGTAGATGTGTTTCGTAAGAGTTCTGGAATACCCCTGCATGTGGAGGTGGAATTTGGGATTGATTTACTACCGAGAACACTCCCGTGTCAATCGCTCCATACCGAATGGCACCAAAGGAGTTAGTGGAGCTCAAGGCTCGATACAAGAACTATTGGATCGTGGGTTCATCCGACCCAGTGTGTCTCCGTGGGAGCACCGGTCTTATTTGTGAAGAAGAAGGACGTAACTATGCGATGTGCATAGACTACCGTCAGCTAAATAAGTGACCATTAAGAACAAGTATCCCTTGCCAAGGATCGAGGACTTGTTCGATCACCAAGGAGCCGCATGTTTTGAAGATCGATTTACGGTCGGGATACCATCGATTGAAGGTGAAGGAGGTGATATCCATAAGACCGCTTTTAGGACAAGATATGGTCACTTCGAGTTTGTGGTGATGCCGTTTGGGTTGTGAACGCCCAATCGCGTTCATGGACATGATGAATCGGGTTTTCAACCCTACTTGGATAGATTTGTCGTGGTGTTCATCGATGACATTTTGGTGTATTCAAGTCGGAGGAGGAGCATGATGAGCATCTCCAGTCGTGTTGGAAGTGTTAAGGAGAAGAAGTTTCATGCCAAATTCAGAAGTGCTAATTTTGGCTTAGGAGGTGGCATTCTTAGGGCATGTGGTATCCGCAGAAGGAATAAGAGTGGATCCTAGGAAGATCGAGCGGTGTTGGATTGGAAACCACCTAGGTCCATGGCTGAAATTGAAGCTTCCACGCTATGTGCTATTATGAAGGTTCTGTGGAAGGATTCTCGCCAATAGCCGCCTTTAACCAAGTTACTAAGGAAGAAAGTACCCTTGAATGGACTAATAAGCGAAAGAAGAGAGCTTTGAAAAGCTTAAGAAGGTCTTGATGAGGCTCAGTGTTAATTGACCAGAGGCGGGAAAGGAATTTGTGGTGTATTGTGATGCTTCATGACACGGGTTAAGGCGTGTGTTAATGCAAGATGGCAAAGTGGTTGCTTATGCGTCCACAGCTGACTAAGGCCTCATGAGCTTAACTACCCAACTCATGACTTAGAGCTAGCAGTGGTTTTAAATCCTTAAGGTTTGGAGGCACTACCTTTATGGAGAAAGGTCGATTATCTACGCACCACAAGAGCCTTAAGTATTTATTAACTCGAAGGAGTTGAACTTGAGACAACGAAGGTGGGTGGAATTGTCAAGAACTACATCGCTCAATAGAGTATCATCCGCAAGGCAAATGTAGTAGCCGATGCCCTAAGTCGGAAGGTTGTATCGGATCTACGGGCTTTGTTCGCTCATATAAGTCTCAGATGATGATGGAAGCCTTGTTGGCGAGTTGCAAGTCGAGCCCACATGGCTAAAGGAAGTGAAGGAGGGACGGTTGGTGATAATGACTTAAGCACTAAGTTGCGCAAATGCAAGCAAGGGGATTAGAGGATTATGGTGTCAATAATGAAGGAGTATTGTGCTACAAGGGAAAAGTCTGTATGCCGAAAATAAGGAGTTGAGACAAAAGATTCTTTGGGAAGCGCATGGTAGCCCTTGTGCTATGCATCCTGGAGGTATTAAGCTGTATAAAGATCTAAGGGAACAATTTTGGTGGTCTGACATGAAGCGAGAAGTGACTGAATTTGTGGGGAAATGTTTGACATGTCAGCAAGTTAAGGCTGAACACCAAGTCCCATCAGGATTGCTCCAACCAATCGAGATTCCCCAGTGGAAGTGGGAAAGAGTTACCATGGACTTCGTTAGTGGGCTTCCCCTTACGCCTACTAAGAAGGACTCGGTATGGGTGATAGTGGACCGTTTGACCAAGTCCACACACTTTATCCCAAATCGTAATGGATTATTCTCTTGAAGTTGGCTAAGTTGTATGTGGCGTAAATTGTGAGATTACATGGAGTACCAATGTCGATCATCTCGATAGAGACCCAAGGTTTATGTCTCGATTTTGGAAAGCACTTCATCAAGCTTTAGGCACTAGGCTAGACTTCACTCTGACTTTTCATCCACAATCGACGGGCGATCGAACGAGTTATACAAGTGTTGGAGGATATGTTGAGAGGTGTGTAATAGATTTTCGAGGAAGTTGGGAAGATTACTTGCCTTTAGCCGAATTCGCCTACAACAATAGCTATCAAGCCAACATTTGGATGGCACCGCATTTAAGCATTGTATGGAAGGAAGTGTAGAACACCTACTTGTTGGACCGAGTTAGGAGAACGCCGAGTTTTGGGTCCGAGTTGGTGGCGTAAACCAAGAGAAGGTTGAGTTAATTTGGGCACAGTTGAAGGAAGCCTCTGATAGGCAAAAGTCGTACGCAGACCTTAAGCGAAAAGAAATAGAGTTTGAAGTGGGAGACCAAGTATTCCTAAAAGTCTCGCCTTGGAAGAAGGTTATGAGGTTCGGTCGCAAAGGGAAGTTAAGCCCAAGGTTTGTAGGGCCCTATCAAGTACTGAAGCGAGTTGGGCCAGTGGCATACCAATTAGAGTTGCCACCAGAATTGCAGCAGATGCATGACGTATTTCATGTGTCCATGTTACGTCGCTATCGATCGGATCCATCTCATGTGGTACCGGTTGAAGAGGTGGAACTAAGGCCAGACTTATCCTATGAGGAAGAACCGATTCGGATCTTGGAACGTGATGTGAAAGTACTACGAAAGAAGACAGCCCTCTAGTCAAAGTGCTATGGCGCAATCATGGAACGGAAGAAGCTTCGTGGGAGCGTAAGAGGCGATGAGACAAAGAATACCTCAACTATTTTAGTTAGGAAATTTCGGGACGAAATTTTGTTTAAGGGGTAGAACGTAACATCCTCGAATAGGCCTATGCATTTCAAAGATAATTGTATGAAATGACAAGTTTCAAGAACTATGAATAAATATTTGATACTTCGAAACCTAGAAATGCATGGAAATGGAAATGAAAATGGAAATGGAAGTGGATATTTTGGAAACTTAGACATTTTGGAAACTTAGACATTTTGGAAACTTAAACATTTTGGAAACCTAAACATTTTGGAAACCTGAACATTTTGGAAACTTAAACATTTTTGAAACCTAAACATTTTGGAAACCTAAACATTTTGGAAACCTAAACATTTTGGAAACCTGAACATTTTGGAAACCTCAAGATGTAAGGAAAATGGCAAGTTACAGAGTCATGAAAATTTTAGGAAACTTAGAAATAAGGCCGAATGACAATTTTAAGGCCCAAAATAGGAGATAAGGGCAAGAGGGCCTTAAAAGAAAAAGTTGGTGAATTTTGACACACAATCGGGCTTGGAAAAGTGGCTCAAGTGTCACCTAAGGTTTATGGAGATGGCTCGAGTTCGAGTCACTTGAAAGCAATTATTGAAGGTTTAATTTTGCTTCCCAAGGCTGGGGGTGGACGGCACTTGTTTGTTTAAAAGGGAAGAGTTTTATTTTATTAAAACTTGTCAAATTAAAGTGATAAATAAAAGATTTTCTCTACTAAGATAAATGAGGAATTAAAGGATGGATTAAAGACTTATAATTTAATTAGGTGATAATTAATGGAGATTAAATTATCACTTGGGAGAGTAGTGGCTAAGTTTTGGACTCTTGGTCTAGCAATTTCAGTTAAAAGAGGAAAATTGAGACTTTTCTCTCATTCACTCTACCTTGCCGAAATTTTGCTCTCTCTTCCCCCTCTCTTTGCCGAAATTTCCCCTAAGCAAGGACTCCATCTTTTCTTTTCCTCCCCTTTGCCATTGCTTAGTCAAAACCTTTCTCTTTCAATCTCGGTTAACTCTCCATAGGTGGATCTCAGTAACTCAAGACAAGGAAGCAAGTGATTAAAGGCTTCAAGGTAAGGCTAAGCCATTCAATTTCCTTTCTTTTTAGTTGCCAAAAGTAAAAGAGTCTAATTCCTATTCTTGATCATGGCCGAATATACAAGGGATCTCAAGTTTCCACAACTACCGAATACAAAGATCAAGGATTTAAGGTAAGAACAATTAATTCTTGTTCTTCCGATTCGCTTAAACAAGGCTTAAGAAAATAACCTCTCTTATGTCTATGGTCGAATGTCAAAGGAGGAGGTTCGGATTTGATTCGAGGAAATTAAGGTAAGATATATTCTACCAAAGGCCAATTACAACTTACTAAAGTTAGATCGATCTAACATATGAATTTTAGGATTTTCGACGATAATCAAGACAAAAGGAACTTTCGGATTCTAATCTATAAGGTAAGCCTCTAAAATATTCGCCAAAGGTTGTGAGAGTATCTAAATCAATTCCTTAATTTTTGAAAAGCGAAAAACTAACCATATTGAACTACAAGGTTGGCGAATACGGTAGAGGAAAAACCAAACTTTCTGGATTTGTATAAACACCAAATCCAAAAGGTGAGTTTTCCTTACAAATCCTACTAGGATTTGGTTTTGTTTTAAGACAAAAGGGTTTATTAATGTGTTTTATTTGGTGGGCGAATATAGGAATTATTAGATCTAAAGATTAGATCGAATTTTGAGATCTCAAGGAACTTTTATTTAAGCGAATAAGGTGTGTACCCTTACTATCCTTCGATATTTTATGGCTAAATATTTTAATATATGATATGAATAATAATGTGAATGTGGCTATGTACCACAAATGTGGCAAAAAGTACCAGTGCACGTTTCCTACTTCGATAGGATTGTGAAAATGTTATTTTATAACATGCGAATATATGTATATGAACATGAAATTATTTATGCACAATATATATATTTTTGGGGCATTGGATTTATGTGAAAGGGGAGAACAGTGTTGACTTGGTCTCACTGTGAAGGTGTTGACTTTGGTCTCACCAACTAAATATGTTGACTACGGTCACATTATAAATTTTGGTAACCGGTTACAATAGTGTCTAATGACACAACGTATAAATTTGATTATAGTGTCTAATGACACAACGATATGGGCGAATGCCTTTGATGGAGAGTAGCGGATGGAGGTTGACTTAGTAGTCCCACGGTGTCTGAGTTGGTAGTGCGGGGAGTGTAGTGGATGGCTAATTAGGATTGGGTTTGGGTTGCATCATAATTTCATTATTGTATGGACTTAATGATTTGAACATGAATGCTCGATTATTGAATGATAGCATTGTGTGCACATTGAGTCTGTTGACTCACCCATTGTGGGAATTATTTTTTCGGTGATGAGTAGTGATGGACCGGCCGGTGGACCATGAGGTGGCCATGCTACATGCGTAAAATTTCATTTATTTTGGACTTAATTTTATTTTTAGTTACTTTTATTCTATTTTGGGTTTCACTTGATGTAATAAGGCCTTAAGGCCCAGTGGATTATTCTTTATGTTTGCTTACTGTTAAGTTACATGCTAAAGAACTATATTGGATGTATTTAATTAAATGGGCTTTCAAGATTAAATAAATGGGTTTCCAATCTAAGCCCAATTTAAAATAATAGTTTTTCTAAAAGTCTACAATTTTCTCTAAGTATCGAAAATGATTTTGAAATCGGTTCACTTTAGGAACGTACCAGATCCGGTTCAGGCTCGTGGGCCGGGTGTGGGGTGTTTCAATGCAAGCGATACCGATGGCCACTTACGTTCATCTGGGACTGGTGGGAATACGTGTCTCCACACGTTGTACATGTTTTCTAATTTATACACTTCGTCGACATAGCTCATAGGATCAAGATGGAGATTCGGACAAGCCACAAGTACATGAGTGCATGGGTAACGAAGTGCATCAAATATCCCACAGTCGTAGGTCCTATTTGTCAAGTGTACACGATACTGCCCGCCAACAATACCTTGGTTTGGTCTGTCAAACTCCGTGACACGAAACCATAGGTCGTCGCGATCGTGACACTGTGTGCATGGTGTTGGCACGTGCCTTCCCCTGTTTATTTCTTGCAAGACCTTTGGGCTCTATACATGGCCTCCTTGCATCTGCCCTCTATAACTCACTGCTCACTTCGGAAATAGTGCCGGTAAACGAAAATATGTCTCTCACACAACCGATGTAATCGACAGATGGCAGGTTCCTTTTAGAACAAAATTTATGCATTCGACCAGGTTTGTGGTCATATGACCATATCGTAGGCCGTCGTCATATGCTTGTGTCCACTGTTCAAAAGGAATATTGCACAGGTAGTTTGCGCTTTCGTCGTTATCTGAGCGCAAACTCGCCGACATCTCTTGAAAGCGGTCTTTATTGATCTCGTACCCTACCAATATACGTTGATAGCAAATATTACATACCACTCTTCAATTAAGAATAAATTGAATATTACAAACGAAATTATATTAATAGATATTACATACCCATATCGGTCACTTGCTATAGTTGACTTTTAGATCGATGTTGCCCGTAGTAGTTGGATGCAACATGCCTTAGGCAATATCTATGGTGTGTGCAATGCCACAGGCTTCCCTGGCGCTCTATTGCGGCTAGTATTCCAGGGCCTCGATCCGATATAACGCATATATCAGGTTGGGGGCAGACATGCCTCCTTAACCTAGATAGGAAGAAGTCCCAGTCATCAGTTAACTCCCCCGGTGTTATTGCGAACGCAATCGGAAGGATTCTCCCACAGCCGTCTTGTGCCACAACTAGCAATAGTCGATGCGTATATCTACCATACATAAAGGTACCGTCAATTTGTACCAAGGGCTTGCAGTATATAAAGGCATCTCGGCATTGCTTAAATGTCCAGAACAGACGCTTGAACACTGCGCATCCACGGAGCAACGATCGTTGTAGTACGCCGGTTTCGTTTCAAGGTCTGTTATGCTGCCTGGGACATATCTCTCTAGCACCTGACACCACTACCACACTTCATTATATGAAGCGTCCCACCGACCATGCAACTTTTCTAACGCCTTCTGCTTGGCTATCCAAGCCTTTCTGTAAGAGGGCGTGTACCCCAATTGGGTACGAAAATTGCCAATTAAGGCCGGCACTGTAGTCTTGGGATCGACCTTCACCGTCGGGATTATTAAGTCAGCCAACATGTCTAAATCCATCTTTGGATGATCTTGTGTAACACCTATCAACGAAGTATGTTAAATAATGCAACATTACATAATATTAGTATTATTCAAAAACATTGAACACATAGTGGTACTGTACCGGCAAGACATGTATGTGGACCTTTGTACTTTTTGATCTCCCAAAAGCTTGTCCTTTTCCTCAACGAGGCCATGATTTTCCATGAACATGTACCGTCTTGCACTGCACACTTCGCATCGTACTTATCGAGCTTGGATTTAACCACGTTGTAGTTAACCCCGTTCCTGATGTTGTATTGTTTCAATGTAGCAAGAAAAGTATTTTTGTTGGAAAACTAGTTACCAACTTCTAATTGGTTTGAATCCAACGAAGAAGTTGTACGGTCACGAGTCCGGTGTGGTAGTTCAGGAAACTCCAATACATCATCTTGAGATAGATCGACATTATGCATGTGGGCCGGAGGCTAGTATGCATACGAATAGCGGATCTTCTTCTTCTTCGTCGAATCGCCCTCAACATCTTCAGTACAATTGGAGCAGCTCCGATTGAGAAAATAATCCAACGCACCTATCGGGCCGGGCTCCCGAGGTAGATCCACATCGGATTCATCGTCTGACCCTCCATAACCTGCAACAAACGAGGGCCCCTCGCCAGTGGATGTCTTGGGGAGTACATTTTCCCTTCTTAAACATCTTTCGTAATGTTCCCAATCATACGTGGATTGCCAACCACTAAAAGTTGATGATGTCCCCCAATACGTATTTCTATCATCGGACATCGAAGGATGGATATGCATATCCCATCCACCAACCGAGTGCTGTACAAGGGTTATGTTTTCCATACTACCACTGAACACGGGCACTTCCATGTTTTGCCTCCCACTAACAAAGTGTCAGCTTGGGGTCGTGTATTCCTCTCGAATAGTAATAGATTTTGAGGTCGCAGAAAGATCACTTGGAGATGAAAATTGTACATATACCTAGAGATAATGTGATCCACTGGCAAGATGTGTCTCCACCATTGCCTCAAAGCTCCGAGGACCTTTGATGTCGAATGAGTCATATCTCACCGGATCAACCGAAGCACAAAATCTATACTTAATAGACTAAACTTTCATTGGCGTTGTTCCGAATATTTTACGCCTAATTCTTTTGTGAAGTTCTACCAAATCGACATTCCGATTAAAACTCAGTCGCGCTGTGTTCTCCGATAAGAAAACAACACCATTTTCGGTGTCACAAACCTCACCATCGTAGTAAATAAAAACATTAATACGTTCACTCATTTTCATTTTTTTCTTTTCCCTCAATTTCCCTTATGCAACCTGAGAATGAAATTTGGCTGATTTATAGTCTAATTTTCCCGGAGACTACTGTAGCAAAAGAGCGTCCACGTGGGAGCTCTTTTCAGTACTCATGCTGATAATGCACCCTGCTGGAAGTGTTTTGGCCACTGTTTGTTCAGAAACGTCTTCTCAAAATAATTTTCTCAGAGACTACTGTAGCAAAAGAGCGTCCACGTGGGACCTCTATTCAGTACTCTTGATGATAGTGCATCCTTCTTGAAGCGTTTTTGGCCACTGTTTGTTTAGAAACGTCTTCTCAAAATTATTTTGGCACATACAACTGTCACAAAAATTCAATTAATTTTTTGGGCTAATATATTTTTCCCAAAACCCTATATATAATTTTACCCTAGTCCAGAAACCTTAGAATATCATACTGTAATTGGAAGGAGGGAAAACGCATCCACGTCAACGCGTTTTCCTGGTGATTCAAGAACAAAAGCGCCAGGGACGGAGCTTTCTTGGCGCTTCAAAATGCGCTGACGTGGACACGTTTTGGGGTGAAACGACCCTTTTCCGTAAATATTTTTGAAACTGGCCCTTTTTCGTAAATAAGTTATTTTTTGATATTTTTGGGTATTTTACCCGTAAATACGTGTTGTACTCTTTTTCCCTTAACCGAGGTTTTGTCCCATTGGGTTTTCCTGGTAAGGTTTTTAATGAGGCAGCATATTATGCGTATTATAGATTGTGTACTCTTTTTCCTTTCTTAAGTTTTTATCCTACAAGGTTTTTCCTAATAAGGTGTTAACGAGGCATATTATCTACCAATGGACATCCAAGGGGGAGTGTTATGAATATCTTATTAAGTGGATGTCCATCATGATCAAGATAAAGTTTTGGTGTACTTTAAATTCTAATAGTTATTAGAATTAGATCTCTACTTCTTCTATACTTCTTATGCCTACAATAGAGACTATGATGAAGCATTGTAATCACCCTTTTGATCAATAAATTACATTCTTTATTGCTTTCATATTTTCTTTGTTCTTTATTCTCTCCATCTCTCTTTAGTTTGTAACAATAATTAATTTTTATTTTATTTTAGTAAAAGAGTGTCACATGTCACAATGTTATTGACTATGGGAATTTTTTTAAAATTGAAGTAACAACTGAGGTAATTTATGCAATGGAATTATACTTTAGGTACCACTTTTGACCCAAAAAAAAGTGATATAGTTTGAGGGCCAATTTTTCATTTAAGTCAAATTCCAAATATGTTGTGAATTTTTCATTCCCTCTCTATAATATATTTTATTATATTAATTCAATTAACTTTGTATTTTATTAAATATGGTAGAAAACATTAAGTATGAGTTAAAACAAATTAAATAAAATTTAGTAACATAACATTTAAATTACAATCTATAAACATTCAATTGAGGTAAGTCTAGTGTAGATGTGTCATAAACGGAGGAAGAGGATGATGTGGTACTTAAAGCTGGTGATATGTTGGTGAATGAAATCAATAGGGTCCCGTCTATAAGTTTCTTGACTAGGATTCACCAAATCATGGAGGAAAGCATGGCTAGAGTTGCCATTATTAAGTTTCTAGAAAGAAAGCTCATATTTGATAGCCTTTATAATAAACTCCAAGCTTTATGGAAAACATAGGGTAGTATCCAATTAATGGATATTGAAAATTACTATTATCTAGTTAAATTCAAATCCATGGATGATTATACGAAAGTATTGTCTGAAGGGTCGTGGATAATATTTGGCTTGTATCTCACTATTTAATCGTGGTCAATAAAGTTTAGCACTTTGCGAGATTATCCTAGTCAACTTAATGTCTAGATTCGTCTACTAGGTTTACCATGATTTATATATAAATGTAATTTGCTCAAGGCCATTGGAAGCACTATTGGACATGTTATCAAAATTTATTACAATACAGAAAATGGTACTAAGGGCAAGTTTGCTCATATGGCGTTGAATGTTGATTTGAACAAGCCATTAATATCCAAGATCTTTATTGATGGTAAAATCCAAAGTGTTGAATATGATGTTTACCAAATGTATGTTTCTCTTGTGGTTGTTTTGGTCATACTAAAGATGTTTGCCCATTGAATAAAGTAGGGCTAATGGTAAGGGTCGATGAAAAACTCGAATCCAACAAGGTAGATGGATTACATGGCGTCGTTTGAAAAATTCAGACCTTGGATACTAGTCAAACAAAAATCTAGAAAGAAATCATGTTGTAAAGGGATTGTTATCCTGGAGAATTATCTGTTGTATTTATATTCGTTAAATTAAGCTCTTTAAACACTTAACGAGCTTATTCTCAAGTACTTTATATCGTATTTTATTACTTTTCCGTAATTATTAGATTTTATGCTTAATTTTAGTTTTAATTGCATTTTATACTTTTTGGAATAAAATATTAAGTTTATGCCATTAGGAACTTAATATTTGAGTTAAACATGTTTCAAGCACTTGCTTGATACGAAAATGAGGAGAAGAGCCTAAACTAGAACCAAAGTTGCGACACCAATGCCTTTGCCATCAACCGAGAAGTTAGACTTCACCAAATTGCACATCTAAGTGGGTTGTCTTTGAAGTCGCGCCACCAACTCCTAAGGTCGCAACTGTGGTCTAGCAAGGTGGCAACACCAGCCACATGTTGGAAAAAAATTTGGTTCAAAAACGTTTTTCTTACACAGCAAAAAAAATAAAACCGACCTGGTTTGTAATATTTATAGCAATAAACCCTAGACCAAATTCACACCTGTGTTTTAGGATAGATGGACCCTTGCCATTCCCAGCTTGATTTGACTCTAATCTGGTAGATTTATGTCGTCCTATTTCTAGGATTACGTAACTCCACTAAATTACTCAAGATCTACTCTTAAATAGGGTATATTCAACCTCCGATTTAAATACATTGAACATGGATCAATAATCGAGAAATATCAAACCAAGAATTAAACATAAATAATCAAGAATAAAATAAAAATTAAATGACAGAATCCATCACAGAGTTCATCTCTCCTAAGTATTTAGAAAATTGGTTTATGCTTGAGAATAAAAACATCCAAGACACAATGCAACCGAAAGAAATAAAGAAAGTCATGATAACTTCCTAATAAACCAACTGGGAATATTCAATTTTGACGGAAATCTATTTCAAAGTCAACTTCAATGGCATGTTTGAGTTGTTTTCTTGAATATTCTATGACAGCTTCCTCCTATCTTTTTTTTCATATATAAGTCTTAAAATGCCTGAAAAACCTAAAAATCATGATTTTCCATAGTTCAGTGTGCAATTCCATGAAATTGACACGACCTACCACATGCCCGGATGGGTCACAAAGTCTTGTGGTTTGGCCGTGTATAATTGTTTAGCTCATGTGGATCTTGTAGCTTGCTTCGACACTTTAGATTTCGCTCGTTTTTTGCTCCTTTTTCTCCCAAGTGCTTTATTAAGTATTAAAACATGAATTTAAAGAATTAGGAGCCTAAAATTCACAATTAAAACCGGATAATCATTTAAAAACACACTGAGAATAAAGTTAAAACATGTTACTTTTAGCACTTATCAAATATCTTCACACTTAAATGTTCGCTTGTCCTCAAGAAAAATTCTCAACCCACATTCAAGTTAACTTCCCTCGATTAATTGTTTTCATCGATAATGTCCTAAGATAATTTACAGATAATCATGCATTGGAAGTTTAAACTAAAATGACACTAAAGAACCCAAACAATCCAAGCAAAAACTTTTAAAGCACAAAAACATAGGCGTCCCCCTATCTCAATAATTACTTGAAATTCAACTGAACAAGAATGAACACCCTCGCTAAGGTTAACTCAAAGCACTCAAAGTGTTTAAGGTTCAAGTAATGTGCACTCAACAGTTATAATAGCCCGTTTTCAGTTGTGTTAGAAATAGTGGTTTTGAACCATGATTCTGATGAGTGAATAAATATTTTAATACTTATTTAAATTCTATGGGATTATATTAGGGTCGTATTAAAGTTTCGTTAAGAAATTTTAAAGTTTAAATAGTTAATTAGGTAAAAAGGACTAAATAGTAAAAGTGCAAAAATTGAATTCTATTAGTTAAATGGACCAAATAGCTTTAAAAAGGTAAATAAATAGACTTGAGTGGTAAATATACCACATTTAAAATTAGTGGATGTTTATGGAAAGGTACTATGGTATTTTAAATGGAATTTTAATGCCAAAGTAGTAATTTAGTAAATAAAAGAATAATTAAATAAATAATAAATGAAAGAAAGATATCATATTTGTTTTCTTCTTCATCTAAAACTGAAAATAGCCATTGAAGGGGAGGAAGTTTCGGTTTTGAGTTCTTCATCCATGATATGTATTTGAGCCCCGATTTTAGTGATTTTTATGTTTTTAAGCTCATTTTAGCTTAATCTACTTAGCCCATGGGTTAGTTTGCAAAAATATTTAAGGTTGAGGGACTTTCCATGATTTTTTTTGAATATGTTTTGATGTTAATTGATAGATTATTACTCTTGGTTGTTAAGCAAACATGTTTTGTTAAAGGATTTTTAGTGAATTTAGGGTTTAAAGACTTATTCATGAAAATAGTAAAATTTTATGGTAACATTATGAAATGGTGGTTTAAAAGGGTTGGTATGGGTCCATAAGAATTTCGGCTAGCATGTATGGAGGGTAAAATGGTATTTTTACAAGTTTCGAGCTTAAAGACTAATTTGTGAAAAAGTTAAAATAGGAAAGGTAAATTCGTAATTTTATGATAATGTGAATTATGGATATAATTATCTATTTAGATCAAGATAAACCACAACCAGATTTAAATCGAGTAATGTAACACCCCAAACCCGGTCTATGCGTTGAGACTAGATTTGGTTTGTTACATGATTCGAACTATTCTTGATTCTTTAACGAGTTGAAAACTACAATATTGTTTCTGAGTTTAAAATTTGAAGAGTATTAGATTTTGATAAATATTTAAAAACATTAGTTGAAAATCATTGTATTATCAAAAACCGTTAGGAGATTTGTTAAAGAGTTAACAATAAAAGAATTTTTTATAAAAGAATTCCATATACTTTGAAAACCCAAATTTATTTAAGTAAAGCATCATAAATCACATGTACCCATGTTTTAAAAGCCCAAAATAAAGTTTAAATCCCAAACACACATAAAATCCATAAGTTATTTATAGAGGCCATTTATTACAACATCCCAACATAGTAAAAATAATTATTAAAAGTTCGAGTTTTAAATAACCCATATATAGCAATATGGCCTCCACGAAGTCATCCTCATTAAGTCCACATGGGTTTCCATTACGAGATGGAAAGAAATTAAAGGGTGAGTTACTTAGAACTCATGTGTAACTCACTTACCACCATTATTGGGCCAGTTGTCAAGATATTATCTTTGGCTTGAGCCCAATTCGTAATTCAATAATATATCATGAATTTAAAATAATTAATAATGCATAAAAAAACATGTAATTCCCAACCCAAACCTAATATCCATCCGCTAACACCCCTGTACCAACCATCACACTGTGGGGATCAAGTCAACCCACCCCGCCATCACACCAATCGTAGGCATTAAGCCTTTTTATAATTGTGGCATAGCCACCGAACTAGAGGCAATAAGTCGATATTGTGGTGAAGCCACCGAACTAGAGGCAATAAGCCGATATTGTGGCGAAACCACCGAACTAGAGGCAATAAAGCCGATATTGTGGCGAAACCACGAACTAGAAGCAATAAGCCGATATTGTGGCAACTGGCCATTCTTCTCTTCATATATCCCACCCATGCAATTATACATATACTTTAAAATATAAAATTTATTATCAATACATAACATGGTGGGTTTATAAATGACATTTCATTTGGCCCATAATTATAGCAATTTATCCATTTAGCAATTTAGTGGGCTTTGGCCCATTTACCAAACTAGAGCGTTTTGGCTAAATTTTAACGAACTAGAGTGTTTTGGCCCAATTTATCGAACTAGAGTATTTACGGCCCATTTTCACGAACTAGAGTATTTACGGCCCATTTTCACGAACTAGAGTAATTACGGCCCATTTTCACGAACTAGAGTAATTACGGCCCATTTTCACGAAATATCAATTTTCATAATAACAATTAATAACTCGAGGGCATTTTCGTAATTTTCACGATTTTGTCGCTTTTACGTATTTTCGTCATAATATCAAATTTTTTTTACGTTTTACCGATCTAATCGTTTTACGATTTACTTCCATCCGAAATTTGACATCCAACCAAAATAATGAGTGTGAAAATTACACACCTCGATCTAGTGAGTATTAACCCTTCTCGCTCTTGGCACCTAAAATATATTTTGATTCGTTAGTCAACTAACTTCGTAAAATAAATCTTAATCGATAATGGATCCAAAATCTTACCCTCTTGATTTTGAATCACTTGATTTTCGGTTTTGCCTCGCTTATCGATTCACTAGCACGAGAATCCACCAACGAATAACGGCTCCGAGGTTCGTACTACTTCAAATAATGGACTCCTTTGGAAGATGGCCCACAACCCGGTGGAAAATCCTTGATTGCGAAACCGCTCTTCGTTTGAATGGGGATTTACAGATCCACCCTCTTACGATAACTAAACACCGCCTTTTCTTCCCTATCTTGATGATCTTCAAGATCCAAAAGAATTTAGTTAGATCTAAAATAATATCAATAATACTAGAGATTTAAAGAGTAGGATTTCTTACCAAAACAAAACGTCTCAACGTTTCTCCCGATCTCTTGAGTTCCGATCTCCGTTATTGCACTAAATAATAATAACGAAAAGAACGTTATTAGAATGAGCGTTATTTCAATCCAAAAGACCCTCAATTAACCAATGATATTGACCATAAAATCACTAATCAATTAATCGAAAATAGAGAGGAACCCTTACCTACTTCCCACGGTGAAAAGAAAGATTAAGAATGATGTTTAATTGATGGAAGATTCGCTATAAATGATTAAGAATGGAAAAATAATTTTTGGCTTATAGGCACAATAACATTCGCCAAGAGAGTGAATATGGAGAAAATTTTCGATTGAAAAGAAATAGCATAAGAACAAAAGGATGATGGTGATGATGTTTTGATTTCAAGGAGATTAGAAGAAAAGAAAAGAAAAATATGAACTTAGGTCTTTGGTATATTCGGCCATGGCAAAGAAAAAAGAAAGAGATTGATTTTGGTATAGGTGATTTAAGACAAGGAGAATACAAAAGAAAGTTAACAAAATGAATAAAAGTGACCAAATGGTCAAGAGATATTGGCTTAACCAAATGCAAAATTCGCCAAAAGGGATATTGAAAGGAGAGGAATAAAATTTCGCACAAAGTGCAAAGGTTAACCAAAGAGAAAAGAATGAGATTTTGCCAAACTAACAAAATTTTGGCTCTCCTCCCCTACCAATATTGCCGTCCAGCATATGGTCAATTGGCCATTATTTCTTTCCAAATTTTCCCTAGATAAGTGCCTTATGTCCCCCTATCTTTCCTTAAACTTTTGATTCCATACCATATGTTAGTTGTTACCTTAATCCATTGATACACTAACCAAAAATACATGGTCAACACCTTCCTTATATGTCCCTTGCCGACACTTCATAGCCATGAGCGAAAATTAAAACAAAATTTTATCTAGGTGCTATACAAGGATTCGAACCTCCTCCTCTTACTTGAACCCATGCGCCAACTCCATCTTGCTATATGCTCATTTTATGACACACTTTAGCACATAATTTAGCTTAAGTCTTAATCACCTTTGTTTCACTTCAATAAATTCTCACTTAATAAATTTTATTCCTTCTTCAATTTATGTTTTACCCCTCTAGGACTTCAATAAGCAATGAAATAAAAATAAGAGATTTTTCTAAACTCCAATTCATGCAATTTATTTACTCGGATTTTTAGGTGTTACAACTCTACCTCCTTAAAGAAAATTTCGTCCTCGAAATTTACACGGTTGAAAAAGGTGAGGGTATTGTTGCCGAATTGCATCCTCTGCTCCCACGTAGCTTCTTCCACTCCGTGGTTACGCCATAGGACTTTGACCAACAACACGCTTTTCTTCCTCAATACCTTGACATCTCGGTCTAGGATTTCCACCGTTCTTCTTCAAAAGACAAATCTGAATTCACTCCAATTCTTCTCTGGGTATAATGTGCAAAGGATCCGATCTATAACGCTCAACATGGAAACATGAAAGACATTATGAATTTGATCTAACTCAGGAGGTAACTCAATCGATATGCCTTTGGACCAACACGCTTCAAAGACACGATAAGGTCCAATATATCTAGGACTTAGCTTGCCCTTCCTTCCAAATCAAGATCTTTTCCAAGGAGATACCTTCAAGAAAACCCGATCTCCCACACTATACTCGATGTCCCTCCGCTTCGGATCTGCGTCACGACTTACATCTATCGAGGCTTCTTTCAACCGTGCTCGAATAACTTTTACCTTATCCTCGGTCTCGATATCATCTCGGGACCTAACATCATCTTTCACCCAACTCGGTCCAACAAATAGGAGAGCGACACTTACGACCATACAATGCTTCGAAGGTGCCATCGAATCCTAGGCCGATAGCATTGTTATACATAAATTCGCCATGGTAGATAATCCTCCCAACTACCCACAAGTCGATTACACATCCTCTTAACATATCTTCCAATATCTGAATTACTCTTTCCGTCGACCATCGACCGAGGATGAAAAGCCGTCTTGAAATTCAACTTTGTCCCCAAGGCTTCATGCGGCGCTTTCGAATCGTGATGTAAACCTAGGGTCCCTATCCGATATAATAGAATCTGGTACCCATGTAACCTCACAATTTCGGATACGTAAAGTTTCGCCAACTTCGCAAAAAATAATCCGTCTGGCGGCAAGAAATGCGGTCTTCGTCAACCGATCAACAATTACCCAAACGGAATTTTTCTTAGTAGGCGTTAAAGGTAACCCACTAACAAAATCCATAGTTATCCGCTCCCATTTCCAAAGAGGAATCTTTATCGGTTGTAACAATCCGGACGGTAATTGGTGTTACGCCTTCACTTGTCGACAAGTCAAACATTTTCCCACAAACTCGTAATCTCACGCTTCAACCACAGCCACCAATATCATTCACGGAGATCTCGATACATCTTATTTCCTCCGGGATGCATAGCATAAGGGCTACTATCGCCTCCGTAGAATCGATTGCCTCAAATCTAGATCCTTAGGTATGCATACTCTCCTCGAAAGCACAACACACCCTCCGTGTTTAATCCAAAATCCTCATTTTCACCATTTTCAACTTGTCAAGTAAAGGTCCCAACTTCTCATCGATGTCTGCTTTTCCTTGATTTGTTCCGACCATAGCGGCTTCACCAAGTTACGCTAATAAACCGCCATCCTCGTCTGACTCAAATGGGCAAGCAGAGCTCTTAATTCAGATACACTGCCTTACGACTTAACGCGTCGGCTACCACGTTAGCCTTTCGAGGATGGTACTCGATGGAGAAATCATAATCTTTTAACAATTCTACCCATCTTCTTTGTCTTAAATTCAACTCCTTACGGGTAAGGAGGTATTTAAGACTCTTGTGATCCGTGAAGATTATGGACTTCTCACCATAGAGATAGTGCCTCCAAATCTTTAGAGCAAAGACAACGGCAGCCTAACTCTAAATCATGAGTAGGGTAGTTTACTTCATGTGGTCTCAATTGACGAGAAGCATAGGCCACCACCTTTCCATTTTGCATCAACACACAACCTGCACTGTGAGAGACGATCACAATAAGCAAGTGAATTCTTTTCCACCTCGGGTTGAATCAAAGCTGGAGCTTCACGGGATCTTCTTCAATTTCTCAAAACTTTCTTCTTTGCTTTTGGTCCGGATATACGGAGCTCCTTTCGCAATGCTTTAGTTAGGGGTGCAGAATCAATGAAAACCCTCTACAAAGCGTCTATAGTATCCACCAAGCCTAAGAAACTCAATTTCACTCATCGATGTTGGTGGCTTCCAATCCGAATAGCCTCAATTTTTCGAGGATCCACCCTTATTCCTTGGTGATACTACATGACCAAGGAAAGTCACCTCCTTTAGCCAAAATTCGCATTTACCAAATTTGGCATACAATTGCTTATCAAGTAGTCAGTAATACTATCCGCAAATGTTTGGTCATGTTCCTCCTCACTTCTCGAATAAACCAATATATCATCTATGAACACTACCACAAACCGGTCTAAATATGGTTGAAAGACTCGGTTCATCATGTCCATAAATGCATTTGGTGCATTGGTTAATCCAAACGGCATCACTACAAACTCATAGTGTCCGTAAGCGTGTGTAAAATGTTGTCTTATAAATGTCCGCTTCTTTCACTTTAAAGCGATGATAACTTGACCTTAAATCAATTTTGAGAAAATCAAGCTCCCTTCAATTGATCAAAGCAGTCGTCAATTCTCGGCAGAGGATATCGATTCTTGATCGTCAATTTATTCAACTGTCGTAGTCAATGCACATACGCATCGATCCATCCTTCTTCTTGACGAACAAGATGGTGCTCCCGGAGACACACTTGGTCGAATGAATCCCGATCCGACAATTCTTGAATTTGAGCTTTGAGCTCACCAACTCCTTGATTGCCATTCTATAGGGAGCAATGGACCTTTGAGCCGTCGTGCAAAAGCTCAATGCCAAATTCTACTTCCCGATCTGAGGTATACCGAAGTTCTTCGAAATACATCGAGAAATTCCTTCACCGTCCTCACATCATTCACGGATAATTCCTTGGCATCCAAAGCACGAGATAAAGGCTAGGAATGCCCGTACCCTTTCCGCACCAACTTCTCCGCTTTTAATGCAGATACCACATTTGCCGATAGTTCTTTCGTTCACCAATCATTATGATTTCCTTATCATCAAGGTCCTTCGACATTCGTTTTCGGCACAATCCAATTCTTAGATGGTTAACCAACCATCCATGCCCGAATGAGATCGAACTCGCCGAAAGGTAGTTCCATCAAATTTGCTAAGAATACTTCCTCTTGGATTTTTAAGGCACGTCTTTAAATATTTTATTAACGATTCTTGATCGTCTAAAGGACTGATTCATTGTCATCTCATTTTCGATAATTTGGACTCTAAATTGATTTCCAGATATGGCACTAGATACATATGAATGAGTAGAGCCAATATCTATTAAGGCAATAACAGTACATCAAAATGAAGAACGTCTGGGTTATCACATCCGTGCATTGCCATCCTCATGGCGTCTAACCGCATAGACCGATCCAGTCGTCTTGCATCTGCATTTCCTCTATTACCATTTCCTCGACCGGTGTACCTTGACCACGACCAGCCCCATTACCACCACGACTGGTCCACGACCTCTCGGTAGTCATTGATTACCCGGCCGGTGTGCATCATTATTACGGACTTCTTGAGTCGTATCCATTCGGCGAGGACAACTTTTGTATCGATGTTTCATTGAACCGCATTTGTAGCATGCACCGTTTTCCTCCAACATTCCCCAAAATGCCTTTTCCCACACTCTGCAATCTCGACTTCGATTATTTGCTCTAGGGGTTACGCCTTGAACCGATTCATCATTTCGGGTTTCTTCCGAATCTCTTGGAAGAACCAGATTGTCAGTGTCTCTCTCTTGTTTCGGATCTCTCTCGGTTCGCTGTTCGAGTTCTTAGCCTCTTGGCTATTTTGGCCTTCTCCACAAGAGTCGAAAAATTTCTAACTTGTCATGAGCAATCGAACCCTCACTCATCATTAAGTCCATCCTCAAACGCATACAACGTTCATGATCATTGCTACAATTGTCCGCATAACGGCTCGGGACGTAGAAACTTCGACTTCATATGTCGCCACGGTCTTACTTCCTTGGACAAGATTAGAAATTCCTTCCTTGAGCATCTACATAGCTCGTTCCGACGTATTTTCCTTGGAAGGCGACTTTAAAGAATTCCCGATTAATCGATGCGGCTTGATTGCCTTCTCGAGCAGTGAGCCACCAACGACACGCCTCATCTCTCAATAAGGATACAGCTCCTCCGGTTTTTGCTCACGTGCATTCCATATCATCCATAATCCGTTCCACGACTTGAGCCAAGATTCGCCACATTCGAGCTACACGAGACTCCTCGAAAACTTCGCATTATTTGCCTTAAGTCGCTCGAAATTGACCCACGAGTTGTTGGCCCAATTCTAGTTCCAATGACCCTTTCCAAGACTCGTAGCATTGCTTGAGTCAATGCATGATCTTCTTCCATGTGATCGCGTGATCCGGTCTCACTTTCTATTGACGCAAAAGGCCCACTTACGCATATGATTTGGTGCTTGGTAGTAGCACCTCGGCCTCTACCACGGCCACGCTCACGCGTCCACGACCACGTCCTCTTGTACTCATGATTGCTTGTTCGTTTATCGTTACAAGTTTTATGAATCGAATTTTTTTTTGTTTGGTGTTTATTAACGATATTTTATGAGATTTGAGATATAAAGTTGTTTTTATAGCGTGTCCTATAGTCTCAATCTCTCGCTTTTTCACATCTAAAACTAGAAGTTCTAGAGTGTTCCTATGATCTTATCATAGTAATCATTAAGCAATAATACTTACTTGACTTGTCATGGGATGCTTGTGGTGCCATACCGATCTTTAAAATATCATTGAGCATTTTCATACGTAAATTATTTTGAACCCAAACCACGTAGAGTTTTTGAAACTGGCTCGATATTACTAAATGTAACACCCCAAACCCGGTCTATGCGTTGAGACTAGATTTGGTTTGTTACATGATTCGAACTATTCTTGATTCTTTAACGAGTTGAAAACTACAATATTGTTTACTGAGTTTAAAATTTGAAGAGTATTAGATTTTGATAAATATTTAAAACATTAGTTGAAAATCATTGTATTATCAAAAACCGTTAGGAGATTTGTTAAAGAGTTAACAATAAAAAGAATTTTTTATAAAAGAATTCCATATACTTTGAAAACCCAAATTTATTTAAGTAAAGCATCATAAATCATGCCCATGTTTTAAAAGCCCAAAATAAAGTTTAAATCCCAAACACACATAAAATCCATAAGTTATTTATAGAGGCCATTTATTACAACATCCCAACATAGTAAAATAATTATTAAAAGTTCGAGTTTTAAATAACCCATATATAGCAAGATGGCCTCCACGAAGTCATCCTCATTCAAGTCCACATCGGTTTCCATTACCCGAGATGGAAAGAAATTAAAGGGTGAGTTACTTAGAACTCAAAGTGTAACTCACTTACCACCATTATTGGGCAAGTTGTCAAGATATTATCTTTGGGCTTGAGCCCAATTCGTAATTCAATAATATATCATGAATTTAAAATAATTAATAATGCATAAAAAAACATGTAATTCCCAACCCAAACCTAATATCCATCCGCTAACACCCCGTACCAACCATCACACCTGGGATCAAGTCAACCCACCCCGCCATCACACCAATCGTAGGCATTAAGCCTTTTTATAATTGTGGCATAGCCACGAACTAGAGGCAATAAGTCGATATTGTGGCGAAGCCACCGAACTAGAGGCAATAAGCCGATATTGTGGCGTGAGCCACCGAACTAGAGGCAATAAGTCGATATTGTGGCGAGCCACCAGAACTAGAGGCAATAAGTCGATATTGTGGCAACCGCCATTCTTCTCTTCATATATCCCACCCATGCAATTATACATATACTTTAAAATATAAAATTTATTATCAATACATAACATGGTGGGTTTATAAATGACATTTCATTTGGCCCATAATTATAGCAATTTATCCATTTAGCAATTTAGTGGGCTTTGGCCCATTTACCAAACTAGAGCGTTTTGGCTAAATTTTAACGAACTAGAGTGTTTTGGCCCAATTTATCGAACTAGAGTATTTACTACCATTTTCACGAACTAGAGTATTTACTACCCATTTTCACGAACTAGAGTAATTACGGCCCATTTTCACGAACTAGAGTAATTACGCCCATTTTCACTTAAATATCCAATTTTCATAATAACAATTAATAACTCGAGGGCATTTTCGTAATTTTCACGATTTTGTCGCTTTTACGTATTTTCGCCATAATATCAAAATTTTTTTTTTTTACGCTTTTACCGATCTAATCGTTTTACGATTTACTTCCATCCAAATTTGACATCCAACCAAAATAATGAGTGTGAAAATTACACACCTCGATACCTTGAGTATTAACCTTCTCGCTCTTGGCACCTAAAATATATTTTGATTCGTTAGTCAACTAACTCAGAAAATAAATCTTAATCGATAATGGATCCAAAATCTTACCCTCTTGATTTTGAATCACTTGATTTTCGGTTTTGCCTCGCTTATCGATTCACTAGCACGAGAATCCACCAACGAATAACGGCTCGAGGTTCGTACTACTTCAAATAATGGACTCCTTTGGAAGATGGCCCACAACCCGGTGGAAAATCCGATTGCGAAACCGCTCTTCGTTTGAATGGGGATTTACAGATCCACCCTCTTACGATAACTAAACACCGCCTTTTCTTCCCTATCTTGACGATCTTCAAGATCCAAAAGAATTTAGTTAGATCTAAAATAATATCAATAATACTAGAGATTTAAAGAGTAGGATTTCCTTACCAAAACAAAACGTCTCCAACGTTTCTCCCGATCTCTTGAGTTCCGATCTCCGTTATTGCACTAAATAATAATAACGAAAAGAACGTTATTAGAATGAACGTTATTTCAATCCAAAAGACCTCAATTAACCAATGATATTGACCATAAAATCACTAATCAATTAATCGAAAATAGAGAGGAACCCTTACCTACTTCCTACGGTGAAAAGAAAGATTAAGAATGATGTTTAATTGATGGAAGATTCGCTATAAATGATTAAGAATGGAAAAATAATTTTTTGGCTTATAGGCACAATAACATTCGCCAAGAGAGTGAATATGGAGAAAATTTTCGATTGAAAAGAAATAGCATAAGAACGAAAGGATGATGGTGATGATGTTTTGATTTCAAGGAGATTAGAAGAAAAGAAAAGAAAAATATGAACTTAGGTGTGGTATATTCGCCATGGCAAAGAAAAAAAAGAAAGAGATTGATTTTGGTATAGGTGATTTCGACAAGGAGAATACAAAAGAAAGTTAACAAAATGAATAAAAGTGACCAAATGGTCAAGAGATATTGGCTTAACCAAATGCAAAATTCGGCCAAAAGGGATATTGAAAGGAGAGGAATAAAAATTCTGCACAAAGTGCAAAGGTTAACCAAAGAGAAAAGAATGAGATTTTGCCAAACTAACAAAATTTTGGCTCTCCTCCCCTACCAATATTGCCGTCCAAAGATATGGTCAATTGGCCATTATTTCTTTCCAAATTTTCCCTAGATAAGTGCCTTATGTCCCCCTATCTTTCCTTAAACTTTTGATTCCATACCATATGTTAGTTGTTACCTTAATCCATTGATACACTAACCAAAATACATGGTCAACACCTTCCTTATATGTCCCTTGCCGACACTTCATAGCCATGAGCGTAAAATTAAAACAAAATTTTATCTAGGTGCTATACAAGGATTGAACCTCCTCCCTCTTACTTGAACCCATGCGCCAACTCCATCTTGCTATATGCTCATTTTATGACACACTTTAGCACATAATTTAGCTTAAGTCTTAATCACCTTTGTTTCACTTCAATAAATTCTCACTTAATAAATTTTATTCCTTCTTCAATTTATGTTTTACCCCTCTAGGACTTCAATAAGCAATGAAATAAAAATAAGAGATTTTCTAAACTCCAATTCATGCAATTTATTTACTCAGATTTTTAGGGTGTTACAAGTAAAGATGAAAACTTTGGATTAGTCTCCAATTCTACTTCTACGACTATAATTATCGAGGTAAGTTTGTATGGATTACAATCGTATTAATGATAGTTAAATTAATTATTTGCTATATCGTGTTAGTTATAAAAGAATTTGAATATACATATATCGATGCTTTGAGCAATTGACGGATAAATAGTCCCATTTGAACCTTAAGAATTCTTAAAATACGAATGGCATGTCATTAGGGATTTCATGTTTTGGGTGCTGGTCTTGAATGTCCTACCGATGGCTGAGGTCCTGCATTTGTTGCAGATTCTCCACAGCTAGTGTGAACAGCATCGTGTAGCTAACATTCCGACCCACAATTCATGTGAGCATTATTGAAAAGGAAAGGTTACGATTATATGGAAAGGCACACTATGTGTGAGCATTCCTGAGTATCTAATGTAATTCTAGATGGTTCAACCGGTAAGCAAAGGTTAAAGGCAAGGTATGTATACAATTGGATATTGATTCATGATCTTATGAAAAAGGTTAATGTGATAAGTGATGTGTACATGTAAATCTACTTATGGTATGGTTGATTATATATGTATCATGAACTTACTAACTTGTGAGTTTGATGGTACTTATATGGGATTTTACTAAGCAAATGGTCTTGGTAATGATGTTATGCTTATTTTATAACTCATGCTTAAGATTAGTAAGTTATGTTTAAGTGTATACGAGCTTACTAAGCACTAATTGCTTATGTAGTTACTTTCCTTTATTTCGTATATTATCGGAAGCTCGATCGGTGGGAAGTTTGTTGGAGATCTATCACACTATCCAGCAAACATTTTGGTAGTTTTTGAGTTTTTTGGCCAAGGTTATAAATGGCATGTATAGAACCTTTTATTATGATAGTACTTGAAAGTGTTAATGGTCAATTTGGTATGTATATCTTTTGGAATTTATGTTTTGTTAATGGACTTTATAAGTACCTAATTTTGCCCAGCCTTTGAAATAAACCAGAAAATAAAAAACATATCCTTAAACAGTCCATTTACACAGTTTTTTTACAAAAACCCAAATACAAGCCCAATACCGTGGCCCAATTCGTAAACCCATCAGACTTAAACTAAAATCGAAGCCCACTTACACATTGAGCCCAATTACCAAATCTTACCCGACCCCAAAAAAAAGAAATGGCCCAAAAGAGCCCAAATAATAAACCGAAATCAGCAATGGCCTAGGGTTTCTGAAACCCTGGCGCCGCAAGCTTCACCCCAACGAGATCCCAAATGTTGCGCTGCAATCGTCGTCTCCATTAGCCCTCGGCCATGCCACCATCAACGCACGTGAACCTTGCCTGGTCATCACCGCGAGATCTCCGTCTTCTATCTGCAAGAAAGGAAAGAAACCAAGCAGCAAAAAGGAAGCAAATCGCAAAGAAAGGCAAAACAAAAAAGAGCAAAATGGATTTTTTGTGTTTCCTTTTCTTTCATTTTTCGGGTATAAAACCTCGACCAAACTTGTAAAAAATGGGACAGAGAGAGAATACACAATATACAAAAAAATACACTGAAATAAAATACCCAAACAGAGGTGATTATTTCTATTTCGTCTTTTCGTTTCTCTTCGATTTACACTATTTTTTTTTGTATATACATACACATTTGTTAAAACAAATAAAAGGAAGAAGACTACCTTCATTTCGCCTCAAAATAGGAAATTCGATTCTCCGGTCACCGTATGTGACGGCGCGTGTGGTCGACCGTCATCGGAATCCAGGCCGGAATCTGGACAGAAGCAGAGAAAGGGGAGAGCTTTCTAAAAGCTCTGTTTCTATTTTTTTTTTACGTGCTGATTAAAATGAATTTTTATTACTTATTTTTACTTTATATAGGCCTAAGAAATGGCGCCGTTTTGATGCTGGTTACTATAGCCCAAAACGACGTCGTTTCAATCAGGATCCGCGCGTCGACCCGATGGGTAAAAAGATTCGCATTTTTTTATTAATGGTCTAATAACCATTTTAGTCCCTCCGAATTTTTATATTTTTCAATTCCTTTTAATTTCATTTTTTTATTTTCTAATTAGGCCCTAAAAGTTTAATTGTGTTCCAATTTAATCCCACAGGCTCTTTGAAGGCTAAAATCAGAACGTTACCATTTAAAAAAAGGCTTAATTTCTATATTAGCCCCTGGGATTTAACGTGTGTTTTTAATTTAGTCCTTTTAATCTGTTTTAATTAATGTTTTAACCCCTGTTTTCTTTATTTTAATTTTATTTTATCCTTTTATTTTATTTTGTTATTTTATATTATAATTAATTGTTTTATCACACTAAACTATTTTTTTATACATTTATTATTTTATTTATATATATATTGTTTATGTATTATTTATACATTTAATTATTATTTTATATATTATTTTATTTGTTTAATAATTCATATATTATTATTATTTTTATGTATTATTTATTATATTATATTTTGTATATTATATAGTATTATATTATATATTATTTCTGAAGTTTTATTTTATTTAAAATTTATTTATATTATCTAATTTATTTTATTTATATTGTTTATATTAGATATATAATTTTATAATTAATGTACTACATATATGCATATATTTTCATTATTTATTATTTTATATAATTTTTTGCACATTTTCTATTATGCTATATATATATATTAAAAAAGTTTTATACATTGTTTAATTATTCATCTTACATATGTCTTCTTTTATTAATTATTTTATTTAATCTTGCATGAAAAGCTTATATTTACTTAGTATTTTTAATTGTTTTATGTATTGCTTTATATATTTTATTTGTTTATATAATACCCTTTTATTTATTTATTATTTTATGATTACTATAGTGTAGTTATTTTAATTGTATTTTATATGGTATGCTATTGTATTATAATCGTTTTTTAATATTTGTGTATAATAGTTTATAAATGTGATATTGTAACATGGATTATCGTTCAAAATAAAAATATATTTTTACAAGTTTACTATATTTTAAAATAAGGCAATGTTTTGGTATTTAGAAATTCGGGAAATAGTGCCCTAACGTACTGGGTTGCGATTTTCTGTTTGGCTAAATAACTAAATACCATTTTAACAAGTTTTATAAATTATGAGATGATTTTAATTACGAGGGTTTAAAAATACCGTGTCCTAACATATTGGATGTGATGTTTATATTTCTTCAGAATAAAGAAATCTCAAATTTCAAAATAAAAAACCTATTCTTGGGAATTCAAGGTGTTGTGCCTTAACTTATTGGGTTCGACATTTTGCGTTTCGAAATAGGAATTTCCTAAAATAAAGACGAGCTTAATTTCGAAGTCATGAGGTGCTATACCTTAACTTATTGGGTAAAGAACTTTATTTTTTTGAGATAGGTAAGTCTTGGTTTTCTTTCTAATAAAAGGATCATATTGTGTAATTTTCTTTATTTTCAACATTTTGGACATGATCTTATCGATTTGGTACCAATTTTTGGGCGTTATGAGGGTGCTAACCCTTCCTCATATGTAACCGACTCCCGAACTCGTTTTCTTATTTTTGTGGACTAAAAATGTTTTAAAATAAAACATTTTACAAGGTGATCCAATCACACCTAAGTAAAAAGATTGGTGGCGACTCCCATTTCGTTTTTGAAGTCGATCCCAGTTTTCAAAACCCAATTTTAAAATGGTTTGGATAGCTTCGGCGACTCCGCTAGGAAAATTTGAGAGTCAAGCCATAAAATTGATAATTTCATGTCCTTTTGTTCGAATTTTAAATTTTGATTTTAAAAAATATGATCCTTTTTTGCATGTGGTTTTAATATATATTTCTGCATTGCATTGCATGACCGTTGTGGTCACACCCTTAAGTGGGAGTGAGAAGCTACTCCTTCGTGATGTTTTCACCTTCGTGCAGGATAGTGGATCGCTTTCGGGATACATCCGTACCTATGTCTTCGTGAGGTTTTCACCTCGGTGCAGCCATAGGGAAATGTATTCCCCTGAACCGAACTCGGTCCATATGATCCTATAATGGGTGAGGATCGAGGAATCTATTGGTTTGGGTACCTCAACTTTAGAGCTAACCCATATAGTGAACCCTAAGGGCCTACCCTAGGTAGAACCATTGCAAACTCTAGTGGTCACCCTGATAGGTTCTATGTTATTTTTCCCTGTGCTGACGGGTTTTATTTTATTTTGATTGCATTGCATTCACATCATTGAAAAGAGGTGTTGATTTCAAATTCGATTGCTAAATAGAAAAGTTGGTCATAAGAAAATGGATTTTTTGATAAAGTAGATTATAATACGGTCGTCCGAATATAGTCCAAGTGAACACAACAAGAGAAGACTGATAGTCCATGAAGGAATACAAGACCTTGTCACCCAAGGATTCAAGTTGACAAAGACTGTTCGAAGATTACGATGGCTCGACATTCTTGAAGAAGCTAACAAGTGAACAGGAGTCGCAGTCCAGATCAAGCAAAAGGAGCTAGAGGAGACATCTATTAGAAGGTTACAAGACTTGACTTTTGCGAAGAAAGTATTCATGTTTTCACTTGGACTATGAGGACAAGGCCGTGTATGCAATCCGTTTTATGTAAAGAAATTTATTTTCTAGTAAAGTTTTTCTAATGTAACTGAATTCAAGATCAACGCCTCTCTTTCTTTGCATTCATGCATTTACATTACATTGCATCATTTGCATTAGACTTTTACAAGAGGATTCTAATTAGGTAAAAATGTTTCAGTTAACCTGGAAAACATGGAACAAAGATTGGAAAGAATAGAGCAAATGAAAATACAAATGCAGAGGCAATTGACTGAAATTCAACAAGAAATGCAGGAATTCCAAAGGAATACGATAGGCCAGCTAACCCAATTACTAGCCGGAGGACTTGGAAAAAGGAGTGGCTCTAGTGGACAATAGTGAAGATGATGAGGAAGACATCATTTACTCTCTAATGGGTGTTAACTCGAGCAAAGATCAAGCCAAACCGATTGCTCTGGTAGAAACGAAAGAAAGAGGAGAAGGGATCTCAAAATCCTTGAAGAAGAAGGAAAAGAAAATGAATCACTCAGAGCCAATTGCAATGAACCAGCCAAGGACGGTAACTACCAACGATCTGGTTTTTCCAAAGCAAAACTCTGAAAAGCTCTAATTTACACCAATCCCGATGACGTATAAGGAGCTATATCAAAGTTTATTTGACATGCATGTGGTGTCTCCATATTATCTTTAGCCGTTACAACCCCCATATCCTAAATGGTATGATTCCAACGCTCAATGCGAATACCACGCAGGAGTAACGGGCATTCAATAGAAAATTACACTGCCTTCAAAAAGGTATTTGAGAGACTTCTTAAGATGGGAGTTGTCAAGATTGATGATACACCCATTGTAGAGAACCCATTACCCACTCATGGAGACAAGAAAGTTGTGATCCCTTGAAGAAATTGAAAGCAAAGAGAAAATTGAAAACGAAGTTTCTAAACCCTTATGTACTTAGGAATGTTTTGAATAAATGGGATTGTAGAGGAGATCCCTATATTTTTAGAGCTAATCTAGAATAATATGCAAAACATGCTTGTTGTCATAAGCCTAGAGGCAATAAGACCCCTTTTGTGAAATAGGCTTGTGTCCGAAATTTATATTTCAATGAAATGCATCTTTTTTTTATACATATTCTTTTATTCTTTACATTTCATACTGTACATTTTTTACCAGTATTCTTTTATTCTTTATTTGTGACCATACTATCCAAATAATCATCATTAGAATTATTTATTCTTTGGATTTGTTCGTCCTCGTACATAGGAACCCAGATATCAATGACATTAGCGACGTTGTTACTGACTCCCATTTTGAACAAGATATGGGTCTAGGGGATCTCAGGATTTTGAAGATGACAGAGATTGTAGCCTACCTTCTGATTTGTTAAAGATGGTAGAATAAGATGAAAAAATAGACCTTACTCTACAAAGGGTTATTGGATATTATGAGCCTAGGGAAGAGAGGAAGACTAAAGCCTAGCTCATCACAAAAATAAGGCAAGACATTATTGAGTTGTTTTCAAGAATACAAAGATGTTTTCACACAATTATATCAGGACATGCCTTGAGTAATAAGAAGCAGGCTAAACAAAGAGGATCGGGCACTGTTGATTCACCATGGAAGGGGATTGCATCAGTTATATCGTAAATACGGAGTTAAAGGAGACAAGATTCATATGCCTACTCTAGTTCTTCACAAATTTTCCATATGTGGGGCATGTATGTGATGGGGCCAATCTCGTCAAAAGCTTTTAGTCAATATCGACTCATCGGCATAGTTATCGTTTACTTCACTAAGAGAGTGGAAGTAGCTTCATATGCCAATGTTACAAGGTCAAAGTCATCAAGTTTCTCAATATATATATATATATATAAAGGAAAAAGATCAAATGCCATAAAGGACTGCGTTTAAATAGCTGTACAAAGTCAAAGTTTATAGTTTGTCCAAAGATCAGGCAGCAGATCACAGTACAACAAAGTTGCCGAAAAGAAAAGAAAAAAAAGAAACAAAAACAAAACAAAAACAAAAACAAAAAAAAAGAGAAAAGGAAAATGGCTAAGACTTGTAAAGATTGGCATAAGAAGCTATCACTACTCTCTATGAGTATCAAACGTTGGCTAGGACCTTTGTTGGGGCAACACATTTCTCAGCGGAATAGAAACAGTTTTGCCAATTGAATCTAATTAAAGAAAAGATTAAAAGCTATTCGGCCAGATGATGCGAGCTTACATTAAAGAAGTTCATCTTAGGGAATTCCATGAAGGAACCTGATGTTGAAAAGGACCTTTCTTCTATAAAACGATTTTAGAAGAAAGCAGATGCCAAAGAAGACCTGTTCTGGAGCAGCATTGATCTTGACCGAGATGAATGGCGAAGACTTTCCCAATCTGGTGAATTCAGGTTTAGTCAGGAAGGATTTTACCTGAAAGAGAAAAGGGTCAGGTTGAGAACCCGCAAAGGGCGCCTTGAGTCCAAATTCAAAAAAAAATAGAGAAAAAGAAATGAAAAAAAAAAGGAAAAGGAGAGGCCAAGGCGAAAACCCGCAAAGGGCGCTTTGAGACCAAAGGGGCTTTGAGTTGAAAACCCGAAAAGGGCTGCTCAAATTTTGAATAAAAGTGGGGCATACAGTAGTCTTGCTACGTCTGAATTAGCAATGAAGAAGTATGTTACGCCTTAGGGCATTGACAAAGTTCTCCGGATCCTCTAAACACATATTGAGTTTAAAATGGTCCTCAAGAAGTTGGAACAAAGAAGCTCAGGCTACGATATTTGGGGCACCTAGCTTCTATCCTACCCATTTTTGAATTCCTTATATTTGATTGCTTTATTCATTTTGAGATACACCCAAATTAATTTTCTTTTATTGTCTGTGTTATCTTTAATTAAATTATTTTTTCGAGCTATGCTCCTGACTAATTTCTTTCTCGTCCATGTTTGTGTTCTTTTTCAAGCATTTATTGAAATAACAATTTATGCGCTAATAACTTTCATAAAAAGGAGTTTCGTATATTACTCTAGAAGCTTCTAAATAATATGAGGAATCTAAAACATGAATATTGTTCAGAACTCACCAAGCCTAAGGGCTGGAAACATTGGAAAATGATTATCTCTTCAAATTCTCATTGGATAAGACAATTTCGTTGGTGATACCATATCGATAAATGACGAACAAGGTCAATCCAAGTGTAAAAGGGGATCATTGTCAGGATACCCTGCATCCATTCAGACACATACTTCTGGTCATTACACTCAAGGAATGTTGTAACAGATTGAAAGTGATACAAGTTCTGTACCTCTGAGTGGTAACAGAAATATGAAAGAAACCAAATGTCATTCCCTTGAAGTTGCAATGGCTGACTCTGGAATTACAGCGGGGCAAGCTTGCTGAGCTGAATGATGGTTTCTTTGAGTTTTCTGTCCAAGATGCCAGCTAAATGAGAAAGCATGGTAGCGCATCAATGATAGAACCTTGATAAACTATGAGCAATGACAACCCATAGAGATCATTCTCTCATTTCAAATTAGGAGCATTTGATTCATGCCGATCATTGTGTCCTAACAGTTGTAAAAAAAATTCATGACATCCTGCATTCATGCAAATGTTATCCCTAATATCATTTAGTTAGGATCATCGAATTCATTCCAATCATGCATCCTAATCATCATTCTCATGACATTATGCATTCATGCAAAAGTCATCCATAATACATTTAGGTTTACAGGATGTGTCCCTCAGAGGACGATATAGCAAACCGAAAACTTCAGATTTTGTTCCCTAGGGATATTAGTGGAGCAAACAGAAGATTGAAGTCTTCCTGAAAATAGTAAGGAAGCAAAGCAAAAGGTTCAGATTTTGTTCCCTAGAAATGTTAGTGGAGCAAACTGAAGATTGAAGTCTTCCTGAAGAAAGTAAAGAAGCAAAACAAAAAGTTCAGATTTTGTTCCCTAGAGATGTTAGTGGAGCAGACTAAAGATTGAAGTCTTCCTGAGGATAATAAGGAAGCAAACCAAAAAGTTCAAATTTTGTTCCCTAGAGATGTTAGTGGAGCAGACTGAAGATTGAAGTCTTCCTGAAGATAATAAGGAAGCAAACCAAAAGGTTCAGATTTTGTTCCCTAGAGATGTTGGTGGAGCAAACTGAAGAATGAACTCTTCCTGAAGATACAAGGAAGTAGATCGAAGACATCAGTCCTATCTCCCTGATCAGCAGTGGAATAGGTCAAAAATTGTAGATCTTGTCGCCCTAAATAGTAGAGGACCAAGATCGAACAACAAATCTTGTCTCCCTAAGCAGTAGTGGAACATATTTAAGCCATCAGTCCTATCTCCCTGACCAGCAGTGGAATAGGTCAAAAATTGTAGATCTTGTCGCCCTAAGCAGTAGAGGACGAAGATCAAACAACAAATCTTGTCTCCCTAAGCAGTAATGGAACAGATTTAAGCCACCAGTCCTATCTCCCTAACCAGCGGTGGAA
The DNA here is from genome assembly GCA_025506655.1 of Gossypium rotundifolium. Classification (NCBI taxonomy): domain Eukaryota; kingdom Viridiplantae; phylum Streptophyta; class Magnoliopsida; order Malvales; family Malvaceae; genus Gossypium; species Gossypium rotundifolium. Next base: position 38,964,099 of record CP106726.1, read on the forward strand.
TAGGTCAAAATTGTAGATCTTGTCGCCCTAAGTAGTAGAGGTCTAAGATCGAATGGCAAATCTTGTCTCCCTAAGCAGTAGTGGAACAGATTTAAGCCACTAGTCCTATCTCCCTGACCAGCAGTGGAATAGGTCAAAAATTGTAGATCTTGTCGCCCTAAGTAGTAGAGGACCAAGATCGAATGGCAAATCTTGTCTCCCTAAGCAGTAGTGGAAAAGATTTAAGCCACTAGCCCTATCTCCCTGACCAGCATGTGAATAGGTCAAAAATTGTAGATCTTGTCACCATAAGCAGCAGTGGACCAAGATCAAACGACAAATCTTGTCTCCTTAAGCATTAGTGGAACAGATTTAACCACCAGTCTGGCATCCCTAAGTTTGCAGTGGAATAGACCGAAGATACCAATCTGACATTCCTGAGCTTTGCAGGAAACATATTGAAAATGATAGATCTGACGATTCCCAAGTTTGTAGGAAGCAGATCGAAGACATCAGTCTGGTGATCCCTGAGTTTGCAGGAATCATATTGAAAATATCAGATCTGGTCTCCCTGAGTTTGCAGTGGAGCAGATCAAAAGATAGTGGATGCTGCCTTCATGAAGTTAAAGCTATCAAATTTACTGAAATCAAGATAAAGTTCCAATACCCCTGAAGATGCAGTTCAGATTGGAAGCCATTTGAAGAGGATGAGGATCAAGAAGTTGAAGTACGGCCAAGACCGGGCAAAATTGGTCCTTTAATAATCTTTGCTCTATTCTCGTTACACAACAATGAGCAAAGAGAGGCAGTTGTAAGTACCTAATATTGCCCAGCCTTTGAAATAAATCAGAAAATAAAAAATATATCCTTAAACAGTCCATTTACACGTTTTTTTTACAAAAACCCAAATACAAGCCCAATACCCGTGGCCCAATTCGTAAACCCATCAGACTTAAACTAAAACCAAAGCTCAGTTACACACTGAGCCCAATTACCAAATCTTACCCCGACCCCAAAAAAAAGAAATGGCCCAAAAGAGCCCAAACAATAAACCGAAATCAGTAATGGCCTAGGGTTTCTGAAACCCTAGGCGCCGCAAGCTTCACCCCAACGAGATCCCAAACGTTGCGCCGCAATCGTCGTCTCCATCAGCCCTCGGTCATGCCACCACCAACGCACGTGAACCTTGCCTGGTCATCACCGCGAGATCTCCATCTTCTACCTGCAAGAAAGGAAAGAAACCAAGCAACAAAAAGGAAACAAATCGCAAGAAAGGCAAAACAGTAGCAAAAATGGATTTTTTGTGTTTCCTTTTCTTTCATTTTTCGGGTATAAAAACCCTGGACCAAACTTGTAAAAAATGGGACAGAGATAGAATACACAATATATAAAAAAATATACACTGAAATAAAATACCCAAACAGAGGTGATTATTTCTATTTCATCTTTTCGTTTCTCTTCGATTTACACTATTTTTTTTTGTATATACATACACACGCTGTTAAAACAAATAAAGGGAAGAAGACTACCTTCATTTTGGCCTCAAAATAGGGAAATTCGATTCTCCGGTCAGCGTATGTGACGGCGTGTGTGGCCGACCGTCATCAGAATCCAGCCGAATCTGGACTCAAGCAGAGAAAGGGGAGAGCTTTCTAAAAGCTCTGTTTCTATTTTTTTTACGGGTTGATTAAAATGAATTTTTATTACTTATTTTTACTTTATATAGGCCTAAGAAACGGCACCGTTTTGATGCTGGTTACTATAGCCCAAAACGACGTTGTTTCACTAAGGATCCGCGCGTCGACCCGATGGGTAAAAAGATTTGCGTATTTTTTTTACTAATGGTCTAATAACCATTTTAGTCCCTTCGAATTTATATATTTTTCAATTCCTTTTAATTTCATTTTTTATTTTCTAATTAGGCCCTAAAAGTTTAATTGTGTTCCAATTTAATCCCACAGGCTCTTTGAAGGCTAAAATCAGAACGTTACCGTTTTAAAAAAGGCTTAATTTCCATATTAGCCCCTGGGATTTAACGTGTGTTTTTAATTTAGTCCTTTTAATCTGTTTTAATTAATGTTTTAACCCATGTTTTCTTTATTTTAATTTTATTTTATCCTTTTATTTTATTTTGTTATTTTATATTATAATTAATTGTTTTATCACACTAAACTATTTTTTATACATTTATTATTTTATTTATATATATTGTTTATGTATTATTTATACATTTAATTATTATTTTATATATTATTTTATTTGTTTAATAATTCATATATTATTATTTTTATATATTATTTATTATTTTATTTTTGTATATTATATTATATATTATTTCAAGTTTTATTTTATTTAAAATTTATTTATATTATTTAATTTATTTAATTTATATTGTTTATATTAGATATATAATTTTATAATTAATGTACTACATATATGCATATATTTTCATTATTTATTATTTTATATAATTTTTTTACACATTTTCTATTATGCTATATATATATATATTAAAAAAGTTTTATACATTGTTTAATTATTCATCTTACATATGTCTTCTTTTATTAATTATTTTATTTAATCTTGCATGAAAAGCTTATATTTACTTAGTATTTTTAATTGTTTTATGTATTGCTTTATATATTTTATTTGTTTATATAATACCCTTTTATTTATTTATTATTTTATGATTACTATAGTGTAGTTATTTTAATTGTATTTTATATGGTATGCTATTGTATTATAATCGTTTTTAATATTTGTGTATAATAGTTTATAAATGTGATATTGTAACATGGATTACCGCTCAAAATAAAAATACATTTTACAAGTTTACTATATTTTAAAATAAGGCAATGTTTTAGCATTTAGAAATTCGGGAAATAGTGCCCTAACGTACTGGGTTGCGATTTTCTATTTGGCTAAATAACTAAATACCCTTTTAACAAGTTTTATAAATCATGAGATGATTTTAATTACGAGGGTTTAAAAAATATCGTGTCCTAACGTATTGGATGTGATGTTTATATTTCTTCGGAATAAAGAAATCTCAAATTTCAAAATAAAAAACCTATTCTTGGGAATTCAAGGTGTTGTGCCTTAACTTATTGAGTTCGACATTTTGCGTTTCGAAATAGGGATTTCCTAAAATAAAGACGAGCTTAATTTCGAAGTCATGAGGTGCTATACCTTAACTTGTTGGGTAAAGAACTTTATTTCTTTAAGATAGGTAAGTCTTGGTTTTCTTTCTAATTAAAGGATCATATTGTGTAATTTTCTTTATTTTCAACATTTGGGCATGATCTTATCGATTTGGTACCAATTTTTGGGCGTTATGAGGGTGCTAACCCTTCCTCATACGTAACCGACTCCCGAACTCGTTTTCTTATTTTTGTGGACCAAAATGTTTTAAAATAAAACGTTTTACAAGGTGATCCAATCGAACCTAAGTAAAAAGATTGGTGGCGACTCCCATTTCATTTTTAAAGTTGATCCCAGTTTTCAAAACCCAATTTTAAAATGGTTTCGACAGACTTTATTGCTTTGACAAGTTAACTCATTTTGGCCACTTTTAGGTACTTGTAAAACATGATATTTTTTGGTATGTTGTGATGATCTGTGAATGGTTTTAAGTGATGCCAATTGGTAGTTAAAAGAACAAGGTTTTGTGCTTGAATTGTGGCTATATTGCTTTGTGTTGGTTATGATGTTTTAGTATAATTGTGATGCCTTTGAATGGCATATTGGTTAAATGAAATAGGATGTTTGAAATGGTATGCCTATAAGTGTTTGAAAGGTGTTTAGGTCCTTTGAATGTATGCACAAATTGGATGGTTGATTAGGTGTGTTTTGGCCTTGAAATGGCTTGTTTTAGGGCAAAATTATAGAGCACACGTCCTGGGACACGGGTTGTCACACGGCCGTGTGACACTTGTTAATTTTGGTGTATCAAGTCAATGTGTTACATGGCCTAACACACAGCCTGTGACACGACCGTTTGTCACAAGTTAGAGAGTTACACGGTTTGGCATGTAACAACCTGTTTTCGGTAAAATTGAAACTGTGGTTTTGCGACCACAAATCCAATTTCGAAAAGAAAAATTATTTTAATATTATTTTATGATCTATAGTATGATAATAATGTTGTATGAAAATTTCATAAAGAAATTTTACTGATTATATGTTTAATTTGATGAAGGACCAAATTGCACAAAGTGTAAAAGTTGAGTTCTAATAGCTAAAGGGATTAAATAGCTATGAAATTCAAAATTTGAGGTCCTTAAATGGTAAATAGGCCATTAAAAATGCTTAGTTGTTAAGGATGTTGATTCATCCATGAAAAATAAAATAAAGAAAAGGATGAAATTGGAAAGTGAAATAATAAAAGATGATAAATGATAAAAAAATGAAAATATCATCAATTTTATCATCTTCTTCCCCAAAAATACATGGAAACCCTAGCAAAGAGAAAGAAAGCTTTCTTGGCTTAATTGGATAAGTAATCTTGTCCCATTTTTAGTAATTTTTATATTTCTAATATCGGAATAGCTTAATCTATCTATTTTGGGGATTAATTTGTAAAGATATCAAAGTATAGAAATTTTTCCATTGATGTAAATGCTTAAATTTTGAAATTTATGTTAGAAATGAAAGGTTGTTGATAGATAAACAACTTTTGTAAAATGAATTTGGATGAAATTATGATTTTAGGACTAAACTATAAAGTTGTAAAATTCAAGGAAAAATTCTAAATTTCATGAAATACATGGGCTCTAAATTTTATATGTAAAATTTTGCTAGGCTTGGAATAAGGATTAAATTGCATGAATTTCATTTTCCGAACCTAGGGACAAAATCGTCATTAATTAAAAGTTTAGGGAAAATGGTAATTTTGCCTAAGATGTGAATTGGACCGAACTGAGTATGAATTGTATTAAATTAATGTTAAATTTAATCGTATAGATCTAGATAGACCAAAGTTAGAGTTAGAGCGAGGAAAAAAGTGTCGAATTAGTATATTTTACGTACACGAACATTTATTGAGGTAAGTTCGTGTAACTAAATTGTGTTTATTTTTATGCTTGAATTGAGTGTGGTATGTGTTTATATGAAATATATAAATTTTATAAATGTATGAAATAATCACATGGCCGTTAATGTTTAGAAAATGATAAGTTCCATTTGAATAATGAAATTCGATGGATACATGATTTCCCGCATTGAATGTGGTCTTGCATATATTGCGGACAGAATATAGATCAGACGAGCAATCCTATTATAATCCCTCTCGAGCATCCTGTTATATAGTTTCTGCAAGCATCTTGATCGGTAGTGATTCTGCATGTGTTGCGCACTACCGCAGCTCTTTGTGAACATCCTGTTACATGATTTGATTGGCTGTGATCTAGCATATATTGTGGACACAAATGCAGCTCTCCGTGAGGTCCTGATATAGGCTCTTATGAGCTTTCTAACATGGCTCACTTGAACTTCCTGTTATGCTATCCGGAGCTCCTGTTACATGGCTCTTTGTGAGCTTCCTGATAGGCTCTTCGTGAGTTTCCTGATTAAAAGTTCTTTGTGAACTCCATGTTATAGACTCTTATGAGTTTTCTAGTATAGCCCGGATAAGTTTCCGTTACATTGCTCACATGAGCATCTTGATATATGGCTTGAGAGTGTGCTTCCTGATTATGTGCCATTATGGGTACCCCTTAATATGAATTGACGGTTTTTGATTTGTACACTTTGAGTGTACTATCCATCGATATTTCAAATAAATTCAACAGGCAAAATCCTGACATGAGAAAATATGAACATGAAATGAATTATTACATGTATCTACCTGAAATACATGAAAATGATGATACATGATATATGGGAGTATGAGATGGTGATATATGAACATAGAACTTGTTTAATGAATATGTTCATCTAAGATTATAGATTTGTACACTCAGAGTGTATTTTCCTAGGTTTCTATTGATATTTTAATTGATTTAATAAGCAAAATCCTGACATGAAATAATCTGAACTTGAAACAAAATATTATGAAAATGTACTTAAAATACATGGCTATTGTCGTAACCATTTTTTTGAAAAATGGGAATCGACTTTGGTTTTGAAAATGAAAAAAAAAAAGGGGAGTTGCCACTGATCCTTTTTGTTGGGGTGTGATCGGGTCACCTCGTAAAACAGTTATTTTTAATAAACAACTTGATTTATTAAAACAACGATTTCGGTCTACGAAATTCAAAAATAGTTTGGGGAGTCGGTTATGCACGAGGAAGGGTTAGCACCCTCGATACGCCTAAGATTGGTATGTAATTGATTATCTAATGTCTTAATGTCGATAATTCGAAAAGATTTGAAAATACGACCCTCTTTTATGTTTAAAACTTGAACAAATCAAAATGGATGATAAGACCCTCTTATTTCGAAGAGATAAAATGTCATACCCAGTAAGTTAGGGTACGGTACTTTGGGTTCTCGAAACTGAGCTTGTCTTTTGACTTTAAAACTAGGATTTAAGTTTGAGGAGGATATTCCGTTATTTGTCAAATAAGGAACCGAAACTCAATAAGTTAGGGCTCGATTTCTCAAAATTCCAAATATAGAATATTGCATTTACTTTAAAAAAAATTATCTCGGGGTATCTAGATGTCATGGCCAATAAGTTAGGGCACAACACCTCGAATTTTCGAGAACAAGTATTTTATTCAAAACTTGTATTGCAATTTTAAAAAGGATATTCCGTTATTCAGATTAAATGAGAAAAATCGAAACCCAGTAAGTTAGGGCTCGATTTTCTCGAATCTTTAATATGAAATATCGATTATTTGAAAACTTGATGTATAGGGTAAAGGTTAATGTAATACGATTTGATAAAAGATAAATTACGAAGCTAGATTATGTAATAAAAATAAAATGATGTATGTAATAATACTAAGTCAAGAAATTTAAAGATATAATAATAGTAACAACAAGAATACAACAGTAAAGTAAATAATAATGACAATAATGCATTTACAAAATAATAGTAATAAAAGGAGTAAGAATTAAAAGTAATAGTAATAATAATACGAGAAAAGAATAAAGATAATAGCAACAATAATAAAAATAATAATGCTAATAATCGTGATAAAAAACAAATAAGTACTAGTAATAATAATAATAATAATAATAATAATAATAATAATAATAATAATAATAAAAAATGATAGTAGTGATAATAATTAAATAATAAAAATAAAATAATGGTAAGAATAAATAGTGGTAAAGAATAGTATATCATTAATAACAATAATAGTAAAGACAATAATAATAAAATAATAGAATAATAATAAAATGATAATGAAAATAATAATAATAAATATAATAGGACGATAATAAATAGAATAAAGAATAATAACATATAAAATAATAATAATATATAGTAATAATAATAAGATGATAATAATAATAAATAAAATATTAGTAATAATAACATTAATGGCAAAATTAAAAAAATAATAAAATGGCGAAAATAACGACAAAAAAGAAAAGGGACTAAACTGAATTAAAAATAAAATTTTGGGGCAAATTTAAAATAAATAAAAGGAAAAAAGGACCCCAATGTGATCGCAAAACAAAGGAGGGACAGGAGGCAAATTATCCCATCCTCCTGAAACACAGCACATCAAAAGGGACCAAATTAAAACAAATATGAAACTGTCGGGCTAGATTTGAAAATAAAAAGATTTAATTGAAATAAATTGAAAAAGCGGAAGGATTGGGTGCATAAATAGCCCAAAAATCATAAAAACACGCGGATCCCTTCGGCAGGCGGGTCAAATTTTTGGTCGGGTATGCAAAACGACGCCGTTTTAGGCATTTAAGGCCAACCCCAAAACGGCGTCATTTTGGGAGGCTATTTAAGGCCCAAAAAATCTTTAAAAAAAATCATTTCATCACTTTTTTTAAAAAAACCTTTAACCTTTCTTTCCTTTTTCAGCAGTTTTTTTCAGCAGTTTTTTTCAAGGGGTTCCTCTTCCTTCTTTTTTTCTATAAATATGTATATTTTTTTGTCGAAAGAGGAAAAAAAAGCTTTAAAAAATAAAGAAAAGAATCACCTTTTTGGTATCGGTTTTTGATTCTTAGTGCTTAATAGATGCCTTTTTTGTATTTAATCTCTGCTTGTGTTTGTACCTAGAAATTTTCTTTTTGTATTGATAATCTCTCTCTTCTTTCTATTTTGAATCCCTTTATTTCAATGGATTTTCGGCTTTTATAGCCATTTTACAACTTGTTTAATCGATTGCTCTATTCTCTTTGCAGGCAAATGGCAGTGGATGTGACAAGGGCGGTGGCCAGAGGCGGTGGATGGGCAAGTGGTGGCAGACAGGCCAAAAGGCTAGCTAGGGCGGCTAACCTAGGGTTTTTTCTTTTTCTTTTTGGCTAAAGGTTGATTTAAGTTTTGGGCCATGTGGGCCTTGGGTTAGGGTTTGTAATTGGGTCTGTTTGGGTTGTTTGTTGGGTTTGATTTGGGTCTTGTAATTGGCTGTTGGGTAGTTGGGTCTAAGGTTGTAGAATGGGCCCCGGAAAATTGGGCCTTCTACAGATATGAATTATATATATTATTTGAATTCATGATGTGGAAAGTGTATATATATATATATATATATGGGAATTTGGTTGTTATTGAGCCCATACATGTTTCTTGATGTTTATATGAGATAATATGACTTAGAAACGGAATATTACCCGTATGTACATGAAGTACATGGATATGACGTTACCTGATATAATGATGCATTAATTGGTTGTTACATGAATGTGGATCATGCCTGATGACTTTGTTCATCCATGATTAAGGACTATTATATGTGATTACTTGGCTAACATGATGAGGATATGTGTTTAGGGCTTGTGATAAAATTGGTTGATAGTGCCTTGCACGTTTATTTTTAACATAAATATATGGTAAGTTATTTACCATGTTATACGAACTTACTAAACATTTCATGTTTACTCTATTTTATTTCCCCTTGTTCTATAGTAATTCGGAAGCTCGTTGTAGCAGCCTGATTTTAGGTCTAGTCAGAACAGTGGTTTTGGGACCACAAATCTGACGCAGAAAAATTTGTTTTTATTATATTTTTGTGGTCTACAATTTTATGGAATGATTTTATGAAAATTTCGTTTGAAAATTTTGACGTTTGGGCACTTAATTTAGTTAAAAGGGTTAAATTGCAAAAAGTGCAAAATGTGTGTTCTAGAAGCTAGAGGTGTCTAATTGCTATGAAACTTTAAATTGAAGGTCCTTAGATGGTAATTAGACCATTGGTTAAGTTAGTGGACAAAAATGGACATGAAGTAAGAGAATTTTTATGTTTTAAGTTAGGGGCATTTTGGTTATTTGGTTAATTAAATGAATTAAAAATCAAATTAAAAGTAAAATTTTGCTCATCTTCTACCCCTTGGCCGAATTTTACAGGAGGAAGACATAGCTAGGGTTTTTTGATTGTAAGTCTGTTCTAGCCCCGTTTTAATGATTTTTATGTGTTTGAGATCCTTGTAACTCGATCTACATATTTCCAGTACAAATTTGAATTATGATTAAGGTTTAGGGTTTGAACCATGTTATATATTTGTTTATTTTCATGTTTAATGGTAGATTATACAAATTTGAGGTTGGATAAACAACTTTTGCTAAGTGATTTTCGGTAAAAATGTCAAAAAGGACCTATTTGTAAAAGTTATAAAATATGTAGTAAAAGTGTGATTTAATGGAAATTGTGGGCTTTTATGGGTATGAAAATGGTTCGACTAGGCTTGTGTATTGAAGAAATTGACCATATTTCATTATACGAGCTTAGGGACTAAAATGTAAAAAGTTGAAAAGTTAGAGGCAAAAATTTATTTTTTCCATAATGTGATTTTTGGGTTGAATTGAATAATTTGAGTATTAAATGAGCTTAATTTGCTATTATAGGTCAAGAAAAATGAAGTTCAGACCTAGATCGAGGGAAAAACAAAGTGTTTGACGATTAGGTCCATTTTCACTATTTTTGTACCGAGGTAAGTTCGTATGTAAATAATGCAGTGTTATATTTGCATTTTAATGTTTTTATATTGCATGAAATGTATAATTGATTCTATGAGTATATTCGACGAAGTTCCAGCAAGAGAGAAATCACGGTTGAATCTTAGGAATAGATTAGGATACAAGTGACATGTCACTAGGAACCCATGTGATTATGTGATTTATGTGTCCCGAGTGCTGGTCCTGTTTGTCCTACTGGTGGTTGAGTATACCTACATATGTTGCGGATACCTAATAGCTTGTGTGAACAGCACTGCGTAACTACGTCTCGACTGACAGCTTGTGTGAGCAAGCCCAAGGATAGCTCGAGAGCGAGCTTATATGTGTTATGAGATTTGTGGTAGCATTGGCTACATATGTGGCACTTATGTGCAAATTTTTTGTGTATCTGATAGTATTCCAAGTGGTTCAACGGGTATGTCAAAGACGAGAAAGTATGTGATTATGTTACGAGTTGGTACAGGTATGTACGAAAAACTCAAAATAAATGAATTCAGTATATGATGACCTTTTGGTAAGGATGTGATTGAGTATGTTATGTTCATGAGGTTTTGTAACATCCTGATAATTAGGGGTTATGCATCTTTACTTAATTGAATGATGTTGCATGCTTAAATATGATCGAGTGTGTTTTGGAAGTTATTTTTGAACTTCATTAATTAAGTGAATGCTTAGTGATTTATTAAATTTTTAATAATTAAGATGGAGCTAAGCAAGATAGGCCTTAAGAAATAAAGACAAGGAGTTTTAAGCATAAGATGAGTAATTGGCAAAGTGCTAATGGTGCATGAGTGAATGCATGAGGAGAGAGGTTCGAATCCCCTAGCTAGCAAATGGGAGGATTTTATTTTTTGTTTCCTTCCCTATAGTGTCGGCCAAGACTCTTCTAGAATGGATAAGCATCTTTTTAATTTTGGTTATTTGACCATATGAAAAAGGTAAGCTAGAAGATATGGCATGGAATCATGAAAGGATGGTAAGATGAGGGGGACAAAAGGCTTGAAGTAAGGGCAATGTTTTGGAAGCTTTTTCATGGTCATTTGACCTTGAATCTAGTTGGTTTTAAGGGCTAAAGGGGATAGTTAATTGTGATAGCAATTTAAGGGTTGATGGGGAAGAAACAAGGAGGAAAAAGGGGGATTATGTTGGCATTCTAGTTGGCCGAATTTGACTTTGAGTTAGGGGGTGATAGTTGGCCAAAAACTCTAGCATTTTGTGCATCTTTTCTCATTTCTCCAAAAAACTCTCCTCCTAGCTGAATTTTGCTATTGACATTAGGTAAAAATTTTACTTTGTTTTGGCTTTTGTTTTGACCATTTTGGCTAAAGTTCCTATTCTCTCAAATTCTTGTTCTCTTTAGTCTAAAGCATCAAAAGTTTGGAAAACATTTCTTCTTTTCTTTTTCCCCTCATTGCCGAAACTACCAAAGTTCAAAGAACTATTTTTTCTTCAATTTCTTCCTCTTGGCCGAATGTGCATAGGTCCCTAAACCTATCTCTTTTCTTTTGGAATCATCATCATCATCATCTTTTCTTCATCTTCTCTTTCTCTCTTCTTTCATTTTCATTTTCTTTCTTCCTTCTCTCAACTGAAACTATTTTCTACCAACACCAAAATCAACATTATTTTCATCTCTTTTATCAACCGAATCATCTTCTATTTCGATTTCCTTTCTTCTTTTCTTTTATTGAAAACCGAAACCATTTTAGCCATAAATCACTATCTTTTTCTCTTTTCTTTTTTTGTGCAAACCGAAATCACCAAATCTATATTTTTATTCTTTTCTTTTTGTTCAAGGCCGAATCTTCAAAGTGATCAAGTAAGGTTTTTGTTAATTATTTTATTTATTTCTTTTTACTATAGCCAATTTAGAAACATAAATCATTTTATTTTTCTCTCCTAGGCCGAATCCTTGGAAGGGATTTTTAAGGATCTTTTCGGAAACCAACATTTAAGAAGTAACCTTTCGAGATCATCCAAGGTAAGAATATCACCTTCGGTTATATCAATTTCTTTAGATAGACTATTAATCAATTTTATTTTTAGGGTGATTTAAGACTAACAGATAGGTAAGAAAAGAGCAAGACGGAGTGTTTGGAAGAGAGGAGGCTTTGTTTTACCATCGAACTTCAAAAGAAGGGTCATGATCGGCGATAAGAGATTTTCCACGGGTTGTGGACCCTCCGCTAACAAAGATCGGTTATTTGAAGTAGTGCGTACAACCGAACCACTTTTCACAGGGTTATTAGCGGTTTTGATCCATCTAGCGGAGAAAAACCACAAATATCGGTCGTTCGAGAATCCGAGGGTAAGGATTTAGATCTCTCGTCAATAAGTATAATTTTATTAGTAATAGTATATTCTAACCAAGTGTGATAATTAATTAGGTGTTGACGAGCGAGAAGGTATCGTTCTCACAGTCATAAGGTGTGTAACCTTACAATAAAATCTCATAGATCTATTTTTAAATGTGATTATATGACAATGTGTTTGAAAATGATTGTGGATACCAATCATTGGTATACAAAATTCAGGTATGTTTACCCCAATATTTCGTTAATTTTGCTATATGCATAAATGTGAAATAAGTATGACTATATTATGATTTTGGGGTAAATGGCATGAAAAATAAATAATATGTATGTGCATGGGCATATGGGTGAATTTGATAAAGGGGAAGTATTCTGGTGGTTTTACCACAATATCCGGTGACTTCGGTCACATATTTGAAATCCGGTGACTTCGGTCACATATGTGAATCTGGTGACTTCGGTCACATATTTGAAATCCGGTGACTTCGGTCACAATTTTGTCTGGTGGCCTTGCCACAAAAATTATAAGGGCGATGTGCATGTTGACTGCAGCAACTGCCTTCGATGGTGTGTAGCAGATGGAGGGTCGATTTAGTAATCCCCACGGTGTGATTGGTTGGTACGGGTGGTGTGTAGCGGATGGATATTAGGTGGGCCGGGTTTGCATTTCATTATATGTGTATATTCATGTGATTTTAAATGATTATTATTTAACTGCTATGAAAATGGGCTTTTGGGCTAAAACGACTTAAATGGGCCTATGGCTATATGTGTAATTATTGGGCTTTAAGGCATATGATCAAATGGGCTTTTTAATGTATGTGTTACACATTGAGTTTATAACTCACCCTTTTGTGGGATAACTTTTCGATGATTCAGAGTGCAATGGATCGGGTCACAAGGACTCCGTGGTGGCCAATGCTCATATCAAGTATTTTGGAGATTTTGGTTTTAATGACATATAGGTGATATACGTAATTTTACTTATATGGAAATTGTATGGTTAATGTTGCTCATTATTTGCATATGAACTTACTAATCTATATATGAACTTACTAATCTATATAGCTTACTCCTTTTCTTTCCTCGTCTTATAGGAGATCCATTCACACTATCAACTATTATTTTGGTACCAATGAATTCAACATTTTAAGTTATGGCTTGTATAGGGGACTTGGTCATTTTGTTATGTGTCATGATTGATTTGGCCAAATGTGTTGGCTTATATTGGTTTAAAAACTCATTTTGTATAAGGCCATTGGAAATTGGCTATTATTGGTTAAGTATAATCATATGATAATGCCTTTCATGGATGTGGTAATCTATTTGATTTGAGTTGATAAGTATATTATGTTTGTGTGTGATAGATGGTAGCATGTAAATGATGTGTTGTCGTCTTGGTTGTGGCTGATTTGGTTGTATGAATATGCTTGGTTGGTGCTATGGTATGTTGTGTAGGAGTGTACATTAAAGGGTGGCAAAAAGGCTTGGTAAATAGCCTTATTTTTTCCACATGGGTAGACACACGGCCTGCCCTACGGGCATGTGTTCCGGCCGTGTGTCCCCTGCACCTTAATTGTTGCAAAATAGAATGTCCAGAATATGGCACACGGGCAAAGACACAGGCGTGTGTCTCGGTCGTGTGAAGTCTACACCTATTTTATAAAAAAGTATGAAAATTAAATCGACCACACAGCTAGCACACGGGCGTGTGGCACGGCCATGTGGCACAAGTCAGAGAGCACCCTATTTTGAACATGGCCTATAGCATGGCGTGTCTAAGGGTCACAGGGCATGTCCCTTGGACCACACTGGCGTATGAGCCCTGTAACATGAAAAATTTTCTAGGTTTTGTAAAATATTCAAAAGTCTCGGTTTAGTCCCCAACCAATTCCAAAGCATGTATTAAGTCTCGTAGGCTCGTTTTAGGGACGATATGAATGCGTATGAAAAGTTTTTTATTGAATGGAAATTTATGACTCGGAAATGTATGTTTGCTTCTGTTTATGTCCGGTAATGCCTCGTACCCTATTCTGGAATTGAATACGGGTAAGTGGTGTTACATTTAGTGGTATCAGAGAAGGCTTGGTAAATAGCCTTATTTTTGTCCACACGGGTAGACACACGGGCGTGTGTCAGGGAGTGTGTGTGACACACTACCGCCCCGGGCTTGTGTTCCTACTGTGTCCTCTGACCTTAATTTTTGCAAAACAGAATGTCCAGAATATGGCACACGAGCGTGTGTCTCGGCCGTGTGAAGTCTGTACCTATTTTATGAAAAAGTATGAAAATTAAATCGACCACATGGCCTAGCACACGAGCGTGTGGCACGGATGTGGCACAAGTCACAGAGCACCCTATTTTGAACATTGGCCTGTAGCACGGGCGTGTCCCTTGGACCACACGGGCGTGTGAGCCCTGTAACATGAAAAATTTTCTAGGTTTTGTAAAAATTTCAAAAGTTCTCAGTTTAGTCCTAAACCACTTCCAAAGCATGTATTGAGTCTCGTAGGCTCGTTTTAGGGACGATATTAATGCGTATAAAAAGTTTTAAATTGAATAGAAATTTATGACTTGGAAATGTATTTTTGCTTGTGTTTATGTCCGGTAATGCCTCGTACCCTATTCCGGCATTGAATACGGGTAAGGGGTGTTACACTCGTTGGATTGAAAGCATCGGTGGAGATCACTCACACTATCCATCGGCCCATCTTGGTATATATGGTAAATTAATTATGGTTATAATGGCACATATAGGTTAATTTGCCAATGTTGGCATGTAAATGTTTGGGTTATAACTAGCCATTGGAATGGCTTGTGATGACATGTTTTGATATGTATAAATGAGGCTATAACATGTGTGGTGTGTGCTTAAATGATTGATTGATAGAAATCATGTTGGCATATTGAAAATTAATTCTATCAGATTTCATAAAATATGTATATGGGTGAATTCAATAAGTTAAGCAAGTTTGTATATTTAATTACATGATGGTAAAGTGTCATTTGAGATGTTTAAGAGCACATTAGTTGTATGTAATGATATGTCATGCATGAGACTTGGTTTTGACTTGAATTAATTGTTTTAAAATAGCTTGTAAATATGTTTAAGTATTGGTGTAAGAGGAAGACCAATTGGGTGAGAAATGTGGCTTGGCAAATAGCCTATTTTTGTCCACACGGGCGTGTGTCTCAGCCGTGTATGACACATGGCCTAGCATATGGGCGTGTGATATGGCCGTGTGTCCTCTGCATCTTTAAAATGTCAAAACAGAATGCTCAAAATTGATCATACAGCCTAGCACACGGGCGTGCGGATTGGATGTTTGACCCTTGTTCCCACACACGACCTACCACACGGGCGTGTGGATTGGCCGTGTGACCCAAGTTAGAGAGTTACACGGCCTGAGATACGGGCATGTCCCTGGCCGTGTGAGCCACACAGCCTGGCCACACGGGCGTGTAACCCCTATATCTAGGAAAGATTTTTAGATTTTACAAAAATTTTCTAAATACCCGATTTAGTCCTGACTCGTTTCTAATGCATGTTTTGGACCTCGAGGGTTCATATAAGGGACTTTATAATTGATTTCAAACATGAATACTGTATGGTGTAGAATATCTGTTTATTTAATATGTAAGTTCTATTAATGCTCTATAATCCTATTTTGGTGATACTTTAGGGTTAGGGGTGTTACATGGCACACGGCTTGCGACCCGACCATGGGACCCTACTTAGTGAGTTACACAGTTTGAGACACGGGTTGGGACACAACCGTGTGTCCTTTTGTTTGATTGTTACACGGTTTGGGCTATATCACACGGCCGTGTGACCCCTATTTTCAAATTTTGCAATTTTTTTCCAAACTTTCTGATTTGTTTCGAATTAGTCTCAATGCAACACCTCTAACCCGAATCTGTCGTCGAAACAGGGTTATAGAGCATTACCGGAGTTTACAAAACAAATGGACATAAATTTCAAACATTTCACATCATATAATATTCATATCATAAACCAATCGAAAGTAAACATATTGTCCCTAATATAAACCTTCGGGACCCAAAATACACATTAGAAACAAGTCGAGACTAGATTGGGTACTCAACATTTTTTTTCAGAAAACATTGAAATTTTTCAAAGTTGCAGGGGACACACGGCCGTGTGGCCAGGCCGAGTGATTCACATGGTCAAGAGACATGCCTGTGTCTCAGTCTATGTGGGCATTCGAAATAGGGACATACGGTCGTGTCCCATCCTGTGTTCGTGCCGATGTAACTCTCTGACTTAGGTCACACTACCAAGCCACACGCCCATGTGCTAGGCCATGTGAGCATGCTGACTTATACAATTTAAAAGATATAGGGGACACACAACCATGTCAATCGACTATGTGTCACACACGGCTGAGACACACGCCCGTGTCTCTGTCCGTGTGGACAAAAATAAGCCATTTTCCAAGCCACATTTCTCACCCAATTTGGTACCAACCTAAACACAACAATTTGCACATCAACAAGCCATAATAAGACATTCAAAACAAGCCAAAATCAAGTCTTAAACATGAAATATCACCACATACAACCAATATACCCTTAGGCACCTCAATTAATAAATTTATAACATGTCAACCAAATATCCATATTTACCTAGATAACCAAATGCATATATGCATAATTGTACCAAATATACTATTTTAAACCAATCATCAATATACCTATAAGTTTTCCATCCTTCAACCATATCAAACACACATTAAATATGTTAAGGCCACATATATAAAACACATAAAAATATATCAAACACAAACCATTCAAATGGCTTGTCTCAACAAAACATTTATATACCAACATTGGCCAAAATATCCTATACATGCCATTATAACCGGAATTAATTTACTGAAAGCACCAAAAGAGCTGACGAATAGTGTGAAATAACTCCGACTAGCTTTCAACCCAAATGAGCTTCTGAATTACTATAAAACATGGAAAATAACACAGAGTAAGCATTTAATCTTAGTAAGTTCATATAATACAGAATTTAACTTACCATATTTCCACAAAATAGGTAAGTAAACATAGCATATCTCAATAAATTTGGCCAAAAGCCTAAACACATGATCACCAACATATTAGCCATGAAAATCACATATAAAATCCAACACACATGGTTGAATTCATCAAATAATCATATTTCATGTATATACTGGTAGTAGTTCATATCAAACTCATATGATTTCATAACAGAACTATGCCGTTGAACCATTTAAAATATCGTTGGATACACGGGTAGTACACACGAGGTGTACTGAACTGTAATCTGTCAATTCATATTCATGTATGCTTATATGAGCTATGAATCAGTATGCTCTCACGAGCTGTGAATCGGGAAGCTCATACGAGCTGCAAATCAAGAAGCTCATCCTGTGATCTGCATAACGGGAAGCTCATGCGAACTATGGTGTGTCCGCAACACATGCAAGACCCCAACTAAATCGGTAATCCGAATGACATGTCATTTGTATCCTACGAATTTCACAAGGTTCAAACGGGACTCGATAATCGTCGAATATACAACTGGTATTTATTCATGGCAATTGTACAATTCACAAACAATAATTCAATTTAACACATATTAATGTACAATTTAATTACACGAACTTACCTCGACGAGTTTATGTAGATACGAAGGCGACTAATCTGATATTTTTCCTTTGCCTCGATCTAACTCCGTACTAGGTCTAACCTAATCTATACGAATGAATTTAACTCAATTCAATATAATTCATATTCAATTTAGTCCAACACATATTTTTGGTAAAATTACTATTTTGCCCCTATACTATTAATTTATTACAATTTAGTCCCTAGGCTAGAAAAATGACAATTTAGTCCCTAGGCTAGAAAAATGACTTTCATGCAATTTAATCCTTATTCAAACCTAGTAAATTTTTATACATATTAATAGCAACCCATATAATTCACAATTTAACAATTTTAGTAAATTTATCATATTTTTCAATTTAATCCCTAATTGATAATTTCATCAAATTTCTCTTTACAAAAGTTGTTTATCTAACAACAACTTTTCATTTTCTATCATAAAACTTCAAAATTTAAGCATACTCATCAATGGAAAAACCCTAATACTTTATCGATTTTGCTAATTAATCCCTAAGTTAGCTAGATTAAGCTATTACGATCTCGAAAACATAGAAATCATTAAAAATAAGACAAGAATACATACATAATTAGGAAGAACAAGCTTGCTAATATCTCAAGCTTCCATGGATAGGTTTTTTTTTATTTAGTGGTAGATGATGATAATAGATTTTTTTTTATTTTATTTAACATCACTTTATTTGATAATTTCCAAAATTAACCTTAATGTTTCATGAAATTTCCAATGATGACTATTCATGCTTAACCAATAAGCATTTTAATGATCTATTTACTATATAAGGACCTCAAATTTGAAATTCTATAGCTATTGAATACCTTTAGCTATTAGAACTCAACTTTTGCACTTAATGCAATTTAGTCATTTTCATCAAATTATATCAGTAAACGATAAAATTTCTTAATGAAATTTTTATATTGTATTTCTATCATTTAGTAGAACATAAAATAATAATAGTAAAAAAATTGACTTCAGATTTGTGGTCCCGAAGCCACTATTTTGATTTCATTAAAAACGGGCTGTTTCAATCGACTTGTTTCTAATTTGATTTTAGGGCCTCGAAAGCCTGATTTATGTCCCAAATGTACATGTATGCTAGGGTATTGATGAGCTTTAAATGATTATTGTTAAATTACATTATTGAAACGTTTTGATATTAATAGATCGGATTTGAATGGTAATGCTTTGTAACCCTAATCCGACAAAGGAGATGGGTTAGGGGTGTTACAACAGTCGAACAAGAAATGTTATTACCATAGGCTTGCTTGAAAATCAAATCTCCACCACTATATAACGAGATGACACACCAACCAACAGGTCTTTACAAGGTTGTAATGGAGCGTTGGTCAAGGGTGAAGAAAAGGTTAGAAAAGTTGCTTACAATCGAAAGTCGAGTTAATAAGTTTCCAAACTAGAAAAAATCAGTTGTTGAATTAAAAGAATTTACACTAACAAGAAATAAAAGGCGGATGTGAGCTTTTATACAAACAATGAGCTTTTTATTTAGTTATTTTCATTTTTTATTTGTTTTTCAATCTTTGTTTAGAATAAGAGAGAATTCAATAATACAAATGATGAAACATAGTCAAATAATTAACCAAATCAATTCTCAACAAAAAGGGAGTCAATAAAACAGATGATTTACAACATTTATATGGGTTACGGGTTAATACAAATGGGTGATAAGAAAAGAATGTGTTAGGATCAGCGGGGTTAATTAGGGGCTAATTCAATGAGTAAGCTGTTTATAGGTTAAGCGAGTTAAATCCTAAGTGTCTTTATCATCTCTGTATATCAAATCAATAATGTGGTCTCGACATGTATAACCGAAGCATTCTAGAATAAAAAATCAAGTTGACATACTCACAACCAAAAATAAAATGAGCACAAATTAAAATATATGCTCTATAGGCTCAAAAGCTTACAAAAAATTATGGTTTTGATGTTAAACTTGTAAATTTAAAATTTCAAGATAATGCTTCAGTTCAATGAGACAACCTAAAATAATAATTTCTGAAGAAAAAAAACTTATCATGTTTAAATCTCTCATATCTTAAAGTATAAATCAAACAACGCATAAAAATTCACAAATTAATCCCAAACAGAATAAAAAAAACTCTAAATTAAAAAAATTAACTTCAATGTTATTGAGAAAATTACTTAAACGTAAAAAAAAAAAAAAAACAATTTAGGGACTATATTGCATTAACATATAAAATCCTCCCCAAACTTAAGATGTACATTACCCTCAATGTACAAACCAATAAAAACACAATAAGCAAAATATCATAAGTGTGGAAGAGAACTGAAACTACCTTGAATTTTGATGATTTCGTCGAAATAGTGAAATCCGGAATTGTAAGAGATTCTAAATTAAGTACATGGTTATGAGTAAACTAATAAGAAGATACACAAAAATAAAATAAGATAAAGAGATAATAAAATATAAAAAAATCGACAAAATAATAATAACAGTAAAGTGCATAATAAAATAAAATAAAACATATTAGTCCAACAAAAAAAGTAAAAAGAAATAAAAATAAAAGATAGTTTAAGGGAATTTTGAGTGCATGATGGCGACAAAGATAGAATGGCGGTTAGGGTTTTGGTTTGGTTAATCGAGTAGGAACGAAACAAAAAAAAATAGCTTTAAAAAAAGGGTACACAGCCGTGTGGGCCACATGGCCGTGTGGCCTATTAAAAATTTTTAAAATTGCTCATGTGTTCACATGACCTAGGACATGCCCATGTGTCTAAGTCGTGTGCACCACACAGCCATGTCATCAGGCCTTGTGAATCCACTCAGACCATGTGTGTCAAAAAAAAGTTAAAAATTGGCTTCAGTATTCACATGGTCCACGACACGTCCATGTGTTTAGGTCGTGTTTACCAGACGATTGTGTGGATTCATTCAAGGCACGTGGGGTTAATTTTTTGCTTCTCCTACGGCCATGTCAAGGGGTGTGTGGGTCACACTGCTATGTGGTCTACCCCAAACCATGTGGCACTTTTTTTTAGTTTTAATTAATAAAAAAATTTAGGTAAATAAGAAACTAATCATGCAAATAATTAAATGAAAATAAAATAATAATAAAACACTTGGGTTGCCTCCTAAGAAGCACTTGTTTAAAGTCTAAGCTCGACTTCCCTTTTCAAGCTTACGATTAAGTCAAATTTTGGATTCGGAGCTCCTTTCCTCATTATCAATATTACCACTAAAATAAAATTTGAGACAATGTCTGTTTACCTTGAATGTGCCATAATCAAGGTGTGTTACCTAAGTTGTTCCGTATAGGAATACGTTTTGTAACACCCCAAACCCGGCCTAAACGTTACGACCAGATCCGGTGTGCCACAGGGAAAGGTTTGTAAAAAAAAACTTTGAAATTTTGATGAAAACTCATAAGTTTGCCGCTCTTTTTGTTTTCTTCTTGTTAGTTTTTGGCGATGTTTTGAAACCAGTGGGTTGTAGCTTAGAAAAAATTCCCGAGTTTAATTAATCGTTAATTGTTATCTTTGTTAGCACTTGTGGGGAAACGATCATTTAATGTTACTGCTGTTTAGAAAACTTTAGTTTACTTTCGGCTCAACAGAAAACATGTTAATGTCGTAACAAAAGTAAATGCTAACTATTAAAACCCAAATACCAGTTTAAGAAGGCCTTATTACAACAACTAAAATTCCCAAATTAAAGCAATTTTAAGAAAGAAACTGAGTTTACAGAAAATGACATGCTATGGCCTCCTCGAGTCCGCCCCGGCTCCAAGTCCAAGTCTTACCAATCACCTGCAAGGTTAAGCAGAGGGGTGAGTCACCAAGACTCAGTGTGTAAATCACCCTTATATCACATAAATGGCTCCAGGACCACAATCACACATTGGACCCTAGCCCAGTCAAAATAATATACACAAATATGAATGCAATATACCCACACCCAACCTAGATTTTCCATCCTCTACACACCACCCGTACCAACCAATCACACCGTGGGGATTTCTACAATCAACCCTCCATCTGCTACACACCTTATGTGGCACCTAGCCACTGGTGACAGAGTCACAAAATATCCTGTGTGGGGCCAACCCACTTGTGGTACCAAACCACTAGTGATAATCCCTAATAATCATGTATGTGGGGCCAACCCACTATGGTACCAAACCACTAGGACGAGTCACGAAATCATATGCATGTGGTAACAAACCACTGGTGGTTCCAAACCACTGAGACTTAGTCACGTAATCAAGAATGTGGGGCCAACCCACTTGTGGTACCAAACCACTAGTGACAGTCTTAAGCACTTCCCCTCCTTACATCATATCAACCCATGCGTAACATGTGTAAACCAAATGAAAGTATCATGCCATTTAAAAGAACAGTATCATTATGGCATGCATTTATTACCTCATACATAACAACAAGGTACTTACCTGGTATTTCAACCATACCCATAGAGGCATAACGACTATCCATGTAGTCACTTCGGCTTTTCAGCCACAAACGATTAGTATCACATATTAATATTAAAGTGTGAAGTTTTACACACCTGACTACAAACAACACTATGCTATCTATGTCGCCACTATCACTAGCAGAACCATCGCTATCCGCCATCGTTTCGCTTTCGTAAGATGGCCCACAACCTGGTGGCCAATCTTGAATAGTAGACACCATGCGCTTCTTGAACTTAGGGGCTGGGATCAAGGGTCTAACCCCTCCCTTTGCTTGGCTGACATTTGAGTCCATGAAAAAGACCTTGGTCAATAGATCGGATTAAGGTATTGAAATCAAAACGTATAAGAATAGACGCTCAAAAGGCTAAAGTTCCTTACCTAGATCGCCGATCCCGGAGATTAAAAACTTGGATCCTACACCGAATGAATACCTAAGTCAACTAGAACCGAATGTCCCTTAACACACTTCCAACGTAGCCAAGAAGTCGGAAGAATGCGAAAACAAGGCCCCCTTTCAATCGGCCAAGAATCAAAGGAATAGGTTAATGTCTTCGGCCTTCAATAGAAAAGAGAGAAAAATAAATTGAAACGAAAAGGGAAATACTTACCACGGTCAGAAGAGAATCCGATTGGGGGCGGAGAAAGATGAGTAACGTTGATCCACCGAAACAAGGATCAATAGAATGGATATAAATACCAGAGAGATTTGGCTGACAAAACTGTCTAGAAAAGATGATAGGTTCGGCTTTTCTTTCTAAAGAATCCAGAGAAGAATAAAGAAGAGAGGTGCTATCTACCAGGAAAGATTCAGCTAAGGTGTTAAAAGAAAGATAGAGAAGATGATAGAGTTTCGGCAGGAGGGGTAGCTTTAGAGGATTTTGGCTTGAAGATAGTGGCAGAAGAAAATGAAAACAAAAGTAAAGCGTGGATGGTATAGTAAGATTCGGCTAAGCAGGAAACAATAGGGTGCCAGCTTTGATCTCTTGAATAAATGCCAGAAGTGATAGCAAAGATGATGGTTTCGGTTTTGGGTAATTGAGAGAAAAGAAAAAGTAAACAAAATGGTGTGAGGGTGTTTCAGTTTTGAACATTAAGAAATGAACAAAAAGGATGCTTTAAGTGCTTCCTAGCTAGTCGAAATGCAAAACATGCCCCCTAGGTGCTACCATCTAAAGTTCGGCCACCCCCCAAACCAACTAAATCGCACACACCCACACTCACACACCTCACTTCCCACATTCGGCCAAACTCTCCTCCTCTCTCCCAATCCCATAATTCTCTCCACTGATCACTCTTCACTCCCCATTCGAATATGTTGACAGATTCCCCCTCCTTGAATTCCTCTCCTCCCATCATTCAAATGTGTTGACCCATTCAACACTCATCCACCAGAGTCCAAGCTGAAACCACCTCTCCCTCATCTTGGCGTCAAAAAGAAATCCTCAAAAGGAAACCACGCAACTCGAACCTGCTCCCTGCCAGCTCTCCTGAGGCGTCACCTGCCTGAACCCTAAGTGGTGCCTCCTTGCCTCTTTACCACTGTATTACTTGTGTCAAAACATACATACAAGCAACAACCCTTAAGTCCTATCCCATCTAGTTCTCCCTAAAATGCCCCAAAAAGGAAAATTTTGCCAAGGCTTCACTTAACCCTAACCCATTCTGGACCCCAAAACACCCTAAACTAGCATATTAAGCATAGGATATACACAGAACACATCAAATGCAAAGCCCCTAATTTAGGATGTTACAGTTCTACCCCCTTAAAATAATTTCAGCCTCGAAATTACCTGATCAAAAGAGTTGAGGGTATTGGTTTCGCATCGCTTCCTCTAGTTCCTACGTAGCTTCCTCAGAACCGTGATTACGCCACAACACCTTAACTAATGGAACCATCTTCTTACGCAAAACTTTGACATCACATCCAGAATCTGAACTGGTTCCTCTTCAAAGGATAGATCAGGCCTTACTTCGATTTCTTCTACTGACACCACGTGAGATGGATCCGAATGATAACGTCTTAGCATCAAAATGTGAAACACATCATGAATTTGACTTAACTCTGCAGGTAACTCGGGTTGGTAGGCTACTGGTCCCACATGCTTCAATACACGATAAGACCCAATAAACCTGGGGCTTAGCTTACCCTTCCGTCCAAACCTAAGTACTTTCTTCCACGGTGACACCTTTAGGAAAACTTGATCACCAACTACAAATCCTATGTTCTTGTGTTTCAGATCCGCATAGGACTTCTGTCTGTCCGAAGCTTCCTTCAATCGAGTCTTAATTAACTTAACCTTGTCTTCCGCTTCAGAAACCAAATCTGAACCTAACATCTGACGCTCGCCCAATTCTGTCCAACAAGCAGGAGTACGATACCTCCGCCCATATAATGCTTCATTGGGTGCCATCTGAATACTAGCTTGGTAGCTATTGTTGTAAGTGAATTTTGCTAACGGTAAGAACTCTTCCCAACTACCACTGAAATCTATGACACAGCCTCTCAACATGTCCTCCAAAATCTAAATCACTCTTTCAGACTAACCATCAGTCTGTGGATGAAAAGTTGTGCCGAAATCTAGTCTTGTGCCAAGTGCCTGATGCAATGCTCTCCAAAACCGCGATGTAAACCTAGGGTCTCTGTCTGATATGATAGATACCGGTACCCCATGCAACCTTACAACCTCTGCTATATATAGTTTAGCCAGCTTCTGTAGAGAGTAGTCGACACGCACCAGTATGAAATGAGCAGACTTCGTCAAATGATCAACAATTACCCAAACTGAATTCTTCTTAGTAGGTGTGAGAGGTAGCCCACTAACAAAGTCCATTGTGACCCTCTCCCATTTCCACTGTGGAATCTTCACCAGCTGCAATAATTCTGAAGGTAACTGATGTTCTGCTTTTACCTGTTGGCATGTTAAACATTTACTCACCAATTCTATTACCTCTTACTTCAGACTTGGCCACCAAAACTGCTCTCGCAAATCCTGATACATTTTACTCCCTCCAGGATGCATAGCGTATGGGCTACTATGCGTTTCCTGGAGAATCATCTGCCTTAACTCAACATCCCTCGGCATGCAAACTTTCTTATGGAAACACAGAACCCCATCCTTGTTCAGATTATAATCCTTTGCCTCACCATTTCGCACTTAAAGTAGTCGAACGCTCAAGACATCATCCAACAACTGCTTTTCTTTGATCTGACTTGTCCATGTCAGTTTCACCTAAAGCTCAGCTAACAAACTCCCGTCATCATACAGGCTAAGATGAGCAAACATCGCCCTCAAATTCGAGATCACCCTATGGCTTAATGCATCTGCCACCACGTTAGCTTTACCCGAATGGTATTCGATCGAACAGTCATAATCCTTTAACTACTCAATCTATCTTCTTTGTCTTAAATTCAACTCCTTCTAGGTGAGAAGGTACTTCAGGCTCTTGTGATCTGTATAAATGACGGACTTCTCCCGTAGAGATAATGTCTCCAGATTTTCAAAGCAAAAACTACTGCCGCTAACTCTAAGTCATGTGTGGGATAATTTAACTCATGCGATCTTAACTGCCGAGACGCATACACAACAACCTTTTCGCCTTGCATCAACACACACCCTAAACCTGTGTGTGAAGCATCACAGTAAACCACGAATTCCTTTCCAGCCTTGGTGAATCAACACCAGAGCCTCCGTGAGAATCCTCTTCAGCTTCTCAAAATTTTCCTATTGCTTGTCAGTCCACACAAAAGGTACCCCTTTTCGCAAAAACTTGGTTAAACGAGCCGCGATCAAGGAGAATCCCTCAACGAATCTTCTGTAATACCCAGCTAGACCAAGAAAACTCCTAATTTCTTCCACAAACTTAGGTGGTTTCTAATCCAGCACAGCTTCAACTTTTCGGGGGTCAACCCTTATCCCCTCAGCAGACACAACATGACCCAAAAAGGTAACTTATTTTAGCCAGAACTCAAACTTGCTGAATTTGGCAAATAATTACTTTTCCTTCAGAAGTTGCAAAACAACACGAAGATATGAATCATGTTCCTCCTCTGACGTTGAATACACCAGAATATCGTCTATAAATACTATAACGTATCGGTCCAGATAGGGTTGAAAAACCAGGTTCATCATGTCCATAAACGCTGTTGGTGTGTTGGTCAAACCAAATGGCATCACCAGGAATTTGTAGTGGCCATAGCGAGTTTGAAATGACGTCTTATGAATGTCTGCCTCCTTGACCTTAAGCTGATGATAACCTGACCGCAAATCTATCTTCGAGAAGACTGAAGCCCCCTTCAGTTGCTCGAACAAGTCATCAATTCTCGACAGCGAGTACTTATTCTTGATGGTCAACTTGTTTAACTAGCGATAATCAATACACATACGCATTGATCTGTCCTTCTTCTTAACGAATAATACCGGCACTCCCCAGGGTGATACACTCGGTCAGATGAAACCTCGATCTAAAAGTTCCTGAATCTGAGCTTTCAATTCCACTAATTTCTTGGGCGCCATCCTATATGGGGCAATCGATACAGGCGTTATCCCCGGATAAAGATCAATACCGAATTCCACCTCCCGATCCAGAGGCAGTCCTAGAAGCTCTTCCAAAAATACCTCAGAAAACTCCCTCATTGTCCTAACATCCCCCACAACCAAATCCTTGACCTCCAAGGCACAAACAGGCTATGTACGCCTCACAACCCTTCTTCACCATTCACTCAGCCTTTAAAGCAGATATTACGTTAGATAGGTAGTTCCTCCTCTCACCTATTACCACCACCTCTTCATCCTCGAGAGTTCTTAATACCATGCACTTGGCAGCACAATCCAAATTTGCTCGATACCTTACTAACCAGTCCATGCCTAAAATCAGATCAAACTCTCCGAATGGTAGTTCCATCAGATCAGCCGGGAAAATCGCCTTGAACTTCTAAAGGTACATCCCTAAAGAGTCTGTTTACCACTACCGATTGTCCTAACGGACTAATTACGGTCATCTCCCTACAAGCAATCTCAGAGTCTATTCTTAAAGTTTTAGATACCCCACTAGCAACATAAGAATGTGTCGATCCTATATCAATTAATGCAGTATAAGGCACCCCATAAATAAGGAATGTACCAGTTATGACATTCGATGCATCTCCCTCTTCTCGACGTCTGGCTACATAGACTAACCCAGGCCGTCTTGCATCGGTATTCCCTGCACCTCTGCCTGGTGCTCCACGCCCATGACCAAAACCATTCCCCCCTCTAACTGGACCACGACCTCTCTATGGTTGCTGATTACCTCTACCTGACTGAACATAACCCCAACCCACTGCGCTCTGCCCAACTCTATAGACAGTCCCTTATTTGATGCTTTGTAGACCCACACTTGAAATAGCCTCTACTACCAGCTTTGCACTCACCAAAATGAAATTTATCACATTGAGCACACCTCGGAGGTTGACTATCAACAGCAGATCTAACAACACAATTCGGCCCCTCAAACCTAGGCCTCTTCTGTAACCGCCTAACTGATCCTGAATAACCAACATTCCTTTTATTTCTATTTCTATCTCTCTCCTGATTCTGCTTTTTAGACTGCTTCACCTCCTTGGCTATCTTAGCCTTTTCTACAAGAACAACAAACTCCCTCTCTCGCTGTAGAGTTATCAGCACTCATAACTCATCTCTCAACCCATCCTCAAACCGAACACAACGCTCATGGTCTGTGGCCACAATACCCCGGGCATAACGGCTTAAATGTAAGAATTCTACCTCATACTCGGACATTGACTTACTCCCCTAAACCAAATTTAGAAATGCCTTACGCTGTGCATCCACATAACTTGATCCGACGTACTTCCCCTAGAATGCTACCTTAAAGAAATCCCAGGTGATACGATCAGCCATCGTACCATCCCTGATCGTGAGCCACCACTGATACGCCTTGTCCCAAAGAAGAGACACGACTCATTTCAACTTCTCCTCTACCGTGAAGTCAAGATCATCTATTATACGCTCAACTGCTTCTAACCAATATTTAGCTGCGTTAGGAGCTACGCCAGAAACGCCCCTAAACATTTTCACTTCATTGGCTCAGAGTCGCTCTGACACAGATTTTTGAGCCCTGGTGCCCATGCCTGCCCTAGCAACTCTCTCCAAGACCCGTAACATCACCTGAGACACTGCATCATCCTCACCTGTTTGGTCTTGAAATTCTACTTCCACCGCTGGCGGCACTGGTATCTCACTTTCTGACCCATGACCAAATCCTATTGGTTCCAATACCGTAGTCCTGCCCCTACCACGACCGCGTACATTACGTCCACACCCCGAGTGCTCATGACTAATGTTTGCGACTTAATCTGATTAAAAGTTTTATGAGTTAGTATTTCTTTCAATGTTTAACACAAAGTAGTTTTAGAAGAAATAGTCTTAGAGAGTAGTTTTCGCAAGACACACCAAAATGTTTTAGTCTCTAAGGCTCGTGTCTCTTAAAACTAACAAACTTACGCAGTCATACCTACAGTCATTTCATGCATATACCAACAATAGTTTAGAACACTTACCTGCGTGGATCAGGTACCGGTAGACTCGGATGCCATATTTCAATCAAAATATTTCCTCCATTTCACATTGATTTCATAAAACACTGTTGAACCCACTTCACAGCTCGAGTTTTGTAAACCTAGGCTCTGATACCAAAATTGTAACAATCCAAACCCTGCCTAAACGTTACGACCAAATCTGGTGTGCCATAGGGAAAGGTTTGTAAAAAAACTTTGAAATTTTGATGAAAACTCATAAGTTTGCCGCTATTTTTGTTTTCTTCTTGTTAGTTTTTGGTAATGTTTTGAAACCAGTGGGTTGTAGCTTAGAAAAAATTTTCGAGTTTAATTAATCATTAATTTTTATCTTTGTTAGCACTTGTGGGGAAACGATCATTTAATGTTACTGCTATTTAGAAAACTTTAGTTTACTTTTGGCTCAAAAAAAACATGTTAATGTCGTAGGAAAAGTAAATGCTAACTACTAAAACCCAAATATCAGTTTAAGAAGGCCTTATTACAACAACTAAAATTCCTAAATTAAAGTAGTTTTAAAAAATAGCTGAGTTTACAGAAAAATGACATGCTATGGCCTCCTCGAGTCTGCCCCGGCTCCCAAGTCCACGTCTTATATATCACCTGCAAGGTTAAGCAGAGGGGGTGAGTCACCAAGACTCAGTGTGTAAATCACCCTTATATCACATAAATGGCTCCAGGCCCACAATCACACATTGAACCCTAGCTCAGTCAAAATAATATACACAAATATGAATGCTGTATACCCACACCCAACCTAGATTTTCCATCCTCTACACACCACCCGTACCAACCAATCACACCGTGGGGATTTCTACAATCAACCTTCCATCCGCTACACACCTTATGTGGCACCTAGCCATTGGTGACAGAGTCACAAAATATCCTGTGTGGGGCCAGCCCACTTGTGGTACCAAACCACTAGTGACAATCCCTAATAATCATGTATGTAGGACCAACCCACTTGTGGTACCAAACCACTAGTGACAATCCCTAATAATCATGTATGTAGGACCAACCCACTGTGGTACCAAACTACTAGGACGAGTCACGAAATCATATGCATGTGGTACCAAACCACTGGTGGTTCCAAACCACTGAGACTTAGTCATGTAATCAAGAATGTGGGGCCAACCCACTTGTGGCACCAAACCACTAGTGACAGTCTTAAGCACTTCCCCTCCTTACATCATATCCAACCCATGCGTAACATGTGTAAACCAAATGAAAGCATCATGCCATTTAAAAGAACATTATCATTATGGCATGCATTTATTACCTCATACATACCAACAAGGTACTTACCTGGTATTTCAACCATACCCATAGAGGCATAATGACTATCCATGTAGTCACTTCAACTTTTCAGCCCCAAATGATTAGTATCACATATTAATATTAAAGTGTGAAGTTTTACACACCTGACTACAAATAGCACTATGCTATCTATGTCGCCACTATCACTAGCAGAACCATCGCTATCCGCTCATTGCTCGCTTAAAAGCTGGCCCACAACCCGGTGGCATTTCTCGAGCAATGACACACAAGACTTCTTGAACTTAGAGGCTGGGATCAAGGGTCCAACCCCTCCTTTCGCTTGGCTGACATTTGAGTCCATGAAAAGACCTTGGTCAATAGACTGGATTAAGGTATTGAAATCAAAACAAATGAGAATAGACGCTCAAAAGGCTAAAGTTCCTTACTTAGATCGTCAATCCAGGAGATTAAAAACTTGAATCCTACACCGAATGAATACCTAAGTCAACTAGAACCGAATGTCCCTTAACACACTTCCAACACAGACCAGAAGTCAGAAGAAAATAAAAATAATGCCCCCTTCAATCGGCCAAAAATCAAAGGAATAGGTTAATGTCTTCAGCCTTCAACAGAAAAGAGAGAAAAATGAATTGAAACGAAAAGGGAAATACTTACCACGGTTAGAAGAGAATCCGATTGGGGGTGGAGAAAGATGAGTAATGTTGATCCAGAAACAAGGATCAATAGAAGGGATATGAATACCAGAGAGATTCGACTGACAAAATTATCTAGAAAAAATGATAGGTTCAGCTTTTCTTTCTAAAGAATCTAAAGAAGAATAAAGAAGAGGGTGCTATCTACCAGGAAAGGTTCGGCTAAGGTGTTAAAGAGAAAGATAGAGAAGATGACAGAGTTTCGGCAATAGGGGTAGCTTCAGAGGATTTTAGCTTGAAGATAGTGGCAGAAGAAAATGAAAACAAAAGTGAAGGGTGGATGGTATAGTAAGATTCGGCTAAACAGGAAACAATAGGGTGCCAGCTTTGATCTCTTGAATAAATACCAGAAGTGATAGCCAAGATGATGGTTTCAATTTTGGGTAATTGAGAGAAAAGAAAAAGTAAACAAAATGGTGTGAGGGTGTTTCAGTTTTAAACATTAAGAAATGAACAAAAAGGATGCTTTAAGTGCTTCCTAGCTAGCCAAAATGCTCAACATGCCCCTAGGTGCTACCATCTAAAGTTCGGCCACCCCCAAACCAACTAAACCGCACACACCCACACTCACACACCTTACTTCCCACATTCAGCCAAACTCTCCTCCTCTCTCCCAATCCCATAATTCTCTCCACCGATCACTCTCCACTTCCCATTTGAATATGTTGATCGATTCCCCTTCCTTGAATCCTCTCCTCCTATCATTCAAATGTGTTGACCTATTCAACACTCATCCACCAGAGTCCAAGTTGAAACCACCTCTCCCTCATCTTGGCATCAAAAATAAATCCTCAAAAGGAAACCACGCAACCCGAACCTGCTCCTGCCTGCCAGCTCTCCTGAGGCATCACCTGCCTGAACCCTAAGTGGTGCCTCCTTGCCTCTTTACCACTGTATTACTTGTGTCAAAACATACAAGCAACAACCCTTAAGTCCTATCCCATCCAGTTCTCCCCTAAAATGCCCCAAAAGGAAAATTTTGCCAAGGCTTCAGCTTAACCCTGAGCCATTCCTAGACCCCAAAACACCCTAAACTAGCATATTAAGCATAGGATATACACAGAACACATCAAATGCAAAGCCCCTAATTTAGGATGTTGCACGTTTTGTACCACAAATAGATTCAACCATCTCGACTTCATCTCTTCAATGAACATTCGTGGATCTAGATTGTCCAGCAGTACTTTATCTCCAACTTTAAATTGGTTTGTCCTCTTTACATGCACACCATGTCGTTGCTTTATTACTTCTTTGAATATTCTCAGGTTCTCATCAACCTTTATTCGCCATTCACCTAATTCATCGAGTTGCACTATTCTCTCTTCACTTGTCCCTTGATTTTCATCACCGTTAAAAGGATACTGTTTTAACACGTCTTCATGATTGATTTCCTGCAAAGAACATTGAGCCTCATGATTACTAACATCAATAGAATGACAAATATCATCTCGCTCACTAGAAACTTTCACAACATCACGTGCTTAAAGAGTAACCTCTTCATCATCTACACTCAGCACAAGTTTACCATTACCCATATTAATAACAGTTCTAGTAGTGGCTAAAAATGGTCAACCTAATATCATGAGTACCTCAATATCCCTATCTATGTCCAATATAACAAAATCAACAGGGAATATGAATTTATCTACTTTAACAAGTACATCCTCAATAATACCCTTAGGATACTTAATTAATCTGTTAGCTAATTGAATACTCATCCTAGTGGGCTTTGGTTCCTCGAGACTAAATTGTTTGAACATTTTATAAGGCATTATATTTATACTAACACCCAAATCAGCCAAAGCTTTTTAACATTTAAGCTACCAATAAAACAATGGATAATAAAACTCCTTGGATCTTTAAGCTTAGTGGGTAGTTTGTTTTGAAGAATGGTTGAGCACTCCTGATTGAACTCCACAGTGGACAGTTCGTCTAACTTTCTTTTATTTATTAACAAAATCCTTTAAAATATTTGTATATTTGGGCATTTGTGAAAAGGCTTCAACAAAAGGTAAGTTAATATGAATTTTTAAAAAGTTCAAGAAATTTACCATATTATTCATACATGTGATCTTTCTCCAACTTTGTCGGATATGGAATTGGTGGTTTGTATTCTTTGACCACCAACTTATGCTCTTTTGTGCGCTCTTCAACCCTATCATTTTTCTCAATAGCTTCTAAATTCAGATTCTTTTTAGGCTTGACTAACACCTTTCCACTTCGTACAGTGATTGCGTGGATTTACTCTTTTGGGTAGGTTTCAGTGTTACTAGGTAAACTTCTTTGTTGTCTCTTCGAAACCAATTTAGCAAGCTGGACAATTTGATTCTCAAGGCCCTTAATAGATTCGTATTGATTCCTCAAAGTCATTTTAGTGTTCTGGAATTTAGTTTCTTACACTGAAATAAATTTAGTCAACATCTCTTCTAGATTTGACTTATTTTCTTACTGATAAGGGTGCTGAAAACCCGGAAGGGGTTGTGACCTTTGATTTTCTTGACCACCCTAAGAGAAATTTGGATGATTCCTCCATCCTAGATTATAATTGTTGTTGTAGGGGTTATTCTAAGGTCTAGA
Source organism: Gossypium rotundifolium (assembly GCA_025506655.1). NCBI lineage: Eukaryota > Viridiplantae > Streptophyta > Magnoliopsida > Malvales > Malvaceae > Gossypium > Gossypium rotundifolium. Next base: position 38,997,720 of record CP106726.1, read on the forward strand.
ATTATTACCCATAAAATAGACTTGCTCATGCTCCATGTTAGACTTGAAGGGTAAGCATTCCGAATTGGTCATCCCCGCTCTAATCACATCGCATTGCATTATCAGGTTCACCTATTTACTGTAACTCAAAGAATCAATCTTTTTATTCAATGCTTCCACTTCATCCATCAATATAGCAACTGCATATTAAAAACATCAGCTACCTTATTAGGCTTTATTCTCATAACTTGCCACCGATAATTATACAGTGCCATCTCTTCAATAAATTCTTGGGCTACCTTAGATATTTTATTATTCAGTGTTCCACCAGCTGCTGCATCAATTATCTGCCTAGTTAAGGGATTCAAATCGTTGTAAAAGGTTTGAACTTGTAACTACAAAGGTAACCCACGATGAGGGCACCTTTTCAAGATATCCTTAAATCTCTCCCATGCAACATACGATGTCTCAAGCTCAAATTGAGTAAATAAAGAGATGTCATTCCTCAACTTAACTATTTTGTTCGGTGGAAAATACTTCAACATAAACTTTTTAGTCATCTAAGCCCAAATTGTGATGGAACCCCATGAAAGTGAATTCAACCATTGTTTCGCCTTATTCCTCAAAGAGAATGGGAATAATCGTAAGCGTATGACCTCATTCGTAATGTCATTGATCTTGAATGTGTCACAAATCTCCAGAAAGTTAGCTAAATGAGCATTCGGATCTTCATCTTACAACCCATCAAAATGAACATACTACAGTTGTAACACCCTTAACCCATATCCTCACCGGAATAGGGTTGTAGAGCATTATCAAAATTTACAGATCAAATATAGATATTTTATATCATTTAACATTCATATCAAAAACCAATCATAATTATTCATATTGTCCCTTATATGAGCTCTCAAGACCCAAATTACACTTTAAAAACAAGTCGGGACTAAACCAAATACTCAGAAAACTTTTGAAAAATATCATTTTTTTTCAAAGGTACAGGGGACACACGCCCGTGTGCTGGGCCACGTGTCAAACACGGTTGAGACACATGCCCGTGTCTCTGCCCGTCTGGACAAAAATAGGCCATTTTCCAAGCCACATTTCTCACCCATTTTGGTTTCAACCTAAACACATCAATTTGCACACTCATAAGTCATACCAAGATCCTCCAATCTAAGCCAAAAATCAAGCTTTATAAATAATATATCATCACATTTGTTCAAGTATCCAAACTTACCAAAACAACCATACACACATATATGTATATTTTACTAATTATACTATCTCAAACCACTCATCAATATGCCTATGTAATTTCCATCATTCATCCATTTGAAACACACATCAACATGTTAAGGCCTTATATATTTATATACATATCGAAATGCACCAATCACAAGCCGTACCAATGGCTATTTTCAACCAAACACATACATGCCATCATTGGCCAAATTTAGTTTATACATACCATTATGTCCAAAATTTAGTTTGTTATATATATCGAAATAAGCTGAGGGATAGTGTGAGATATCTCTGCCAAGCTTCTAACCCAACGAGCTTCTGAATTACTATAAAATAGGAAAAAAAAAAAAGACAAAGTAAGCTTTAAAGCTTAGTAAGTTCGTTTAACTTGGAATTTGACTTCCCATTTAATTTACATTTAAGGTAAGCAACTAAACATGCTCAAATCAATTTGGCCAAATGCCTAAACACATATCCTCATCAAGCATGTTAGTCATGTAATTCATATAATAACTCATAATCACAAATGTACATAATCATCAGGCAAGTTTCATACACGTGTATCTTTCATCTCATTTTTCAACATGTCAAGTAACATCATTTTCATGTATTTTAGGCATATACGGGTGATAATTCATTTCGTACTCACATTGTTTCATATTAGAATTTTGCCCGTTGAATCATTTAAAATGTTGATGGATACACAAGTAGTATACACTACGTGTACAAAACTGTAATCCTCCAATTCATATTCAGGAATGCTCATATGAACATATAAATGGGTAGCTCTTTCGAGCCATATAACAAGAAGCTCATGTGAGCCATGTAACGGGAAGCTCTTGCAAGCCAAATATTGGGAAGCTCATGTGAGCCAATATTTGGTAGCTCTGGAGAGCCATTAATCGAGAAACTCATGAGAGAGCCTTTTATTGGGAAGCTCTAGAGAGCCAATTATCGGGAAGCTCATGAGAGCCATAAACTGGAAGCTCAAAGAAGCTCGTAAGAGCCATATAACGGGATGCTCATGAGAGATAAATAACGGGAATATCGTGATAGTCTATTATCGGGACGCTCATAAGAGCTATGATGTGTCCCCAACACATGCAGGATCACAACCAATTGAAAACCCGTAATGATAATGTCATTTGTATCCATCTAATTTCTTAGGTTCAAACAGGACTTTGTACTTGTCATATATTTTTCGAATATGTGATAAATGAATACACATGGAAATTTATACAAATTTCATACAATAATATTCAATTTAAAACATAAAAATAAATAATTTACTTACACGAACTTACCTCGACAAGTGTTCGTAGGTTTGTAATCTACTAATCTGATACTTTTCCTTTCCTCGTTCTAACTCCGTATTTGGTCTAACCGGATGAATGAATTTAACTCAATTTAATAAAATTCATACTTAATTCAATCCAATACACATCTTTGGCAAAATTACTATTTTGCCCCTATACTTTTAATTAATTACGATTTTATTCCTAGGCTCAGAAAATGAAATTCGTACAATTTAATCCTTATTCCAAGCCTAGCCAATTTTCATATATATCAATAGCAACCCATGAATTTCATAAAATTTAGAATTTTCCATGAATTCATCATCTTTTCAATTTAGTTCCTAAATCATGATTTCATCAAAATTCTTTAACAAAATACTTTAAAATACCCATCAACATTTCAAATTCATCATTCAATAACTAAAATCATATAAAATCATCAATGGAAACTTCCAAAATTTTCAATAAAATCAAAAACTAAGGTAAGATTTAGTCAGACCTAATTGTAACAATCTCAAAAACATAAAAATTACAAGAAACATGTAAGAATTGAACTCACATGCAGCCAAAATATGAAGGACCAGTTTAAACCCTTTCTCCTATGGTTGTTCATGAAGAAATGTCTAGAAATCAATTAAATCCAATTTGTTTGTTTTAATTTCAATTTATTTACCATGTTGCCTTTAATTTGGTTTTATTTTATTATTTTCCCATACTATGCCGCCTTATTTATTATTTAAGCCTATTAATGCCTTAAGTCCTCCCTTATTTATTATTTAAGCTATTTAGTCACTTAATTATCATAATTAACAAGTTTTACACATTTTTTCAATTTAATCCATTTTAACAAATTAGACATGTAATCGGTAAAATTTCTTAACAAAATTTTCATATGACATTCTTATCATACCATAGACCATAAAATAATAGTAAAATAAATTTTCTTTCGACCTCAGATTTGTGATCCCACAATCACTGTTCCGATTTCACTGAAAACGAGCTATTACAACTGTTCCATCTGAATTGTGTTTGACTTAATCTCAAAATTGTTTGCAGCAATAGTCAGCCTGACAATACTCGATTTAGCCCCAACCATAATGGGCTTAGAAAATCATACATAGTTCGAGGAGTAGGATATGCAGGAGGTTGCTGATTACCAGGATTATTATCCATCTCCACAGCAATGTCCTTTTGTTCTTAAAAAAAATCTGTTGACCTTTCCTTGCTTCTCCAACCTCTTTTCGATTTCTGCGAGCAATTTTTTAGATCTCACTATAAAAAAACTAATGGCTCCAACGGGTTGCTTCTAGTCATAAACCAAAATAACCTATAAGAATCAAACAAAAGAAAATTAGAATTTAAAAAATTAAATTAAATAAAAATATTAAAATAAAAATAAAAATGACTAAATTAATAGAAATAAAGTTTTTCTAATATTCTAGTCCCTGGTAACAACGCAAAAAACTTGATGTCCATAGAACTAACTAAAAATTTGACTTAAGGCAAGTGCACCTATCAATTAATAGTATTTAAATCTTTTATGAAAATATAAAGGCCACTATGTGGCATTCTCTAATTGGTTGAAACTTTTTTAATATCACTTAACTTTTTGGACTAAAAACTAGAACAAATGGATACTTTAAGTATCGAATTGGGAAAAAAATTAGGTACCAAAGTAGAAAAATAAATATACTTCGGAGGACAAATCATGAATTAAGAAAAAAATATAACAAATTCATTAATTATATAAGATTAAAGAAATATAACTTCCTTCAGTATTCTATTGTTTTCAAGAGAAAAATTACTTTAATACCCCAAACATTTTTTTTTGGTGAAAAAATAGGCACAATTACATTAAATTAAGATACGAGATATCCCATTTGGAGGTTATTCCATAATAATCAAGCCTTATTCTTTGTCAAAATCCATTTTAACTATGCAATCAATGTCCATGTTGCTACCTCTAGACAAATACTGTACAAGCCAATTCCCAACCTCCATCAATAGTTGCTGAATCCGCCTGATCAATGCAAAATCCAAATATGTCTTGGTGAATATTTGAATAGCCTTCACAGCTTCCATACTATCAGTCTGAATCAAGACTCTATCAAATCTCCTACTTAGCAAAGCATTCAAACCATCGAAGATTCCCCAATTCAGCCTCGAATATTGAGCAATTTCCCAATCACCTGTTATAGCCTAAAATCCACTTACCTTCATAATCACTTAAGACTCCGTCTAGAGCAGCAGAACCAGATTCCTCCTTTACAACACCATCAGCATTTAACTAAATCCAACTATTCTTCCAAGGGATTACTAATCTAACTTCTTGCCAGTTGGCTGATCCACCATTATAAAAGGAAACAAACTACTTAGCCCGGCTATACGAGATTTTGACAATCTTGCTGGCACTATATTGCTTTCCTTGGAAAACAATGAGATTCTATTTTTCCAAATGCGTAACGCAATGAGACTAACAAACTTAGTCATTTCACATCTCCCACCCCCCAATTGTGATGATTCTGCAAATTTGTTTCAAGCCACTCATTCAAGTTACTAGAGAAAAACCTATTTCTCTTATCCGACAAGATTATCTGTCCCCAAAATTCCTTTGCCAACGCACAATCTCTGATGGCATGTAGTATATCATTGAATTATGTCCACATAAGGCACAAGAGCCAACAAAACCAATACAACATCTCACTCATTCTGAATTAGTGCGTAGCCTCTGTTTAAAAATAAGCTAGATAAATAATCTAACTCTTTAAGGTCCCTTGAATTTCCACTAAATATTCCAAGCGACATCTTTAGGATCCCATGACCTCCAACTTAACTTCTAGTAAGCACTTTTGAGAGAAAACGAACTTGTTGGTGTACTGTAACGCGTAGGTTTGTGCAAGTGTACACAGTCGTTATCAAGTAATATGTAAGTATCGAGTTATCGTCTCCAGACAAGGATTGTATTTGTGTCAAATCACTTAATTATAAAATTATATTAACAACTTGGTAAATAAAAACACAACATGATTGAGAAATGAGGATTAAAATTAAATATATTAAACTAAATGCAATGATCCCCAATGCAAATTATCCTAAATATGCAAACTATATGAATGAAATAGATTTTAGCAAAATTAAACACAATTTACAACAATTATAACATAAATAAACTAGGACAATTACTTTAATTAAACTCAATTTATTATCAACATGCTTAATAACATTAGGAAAAACATTCCATGGCAACTCGATCTTTCATGAGTTTAGAAACCACATTAGGTCCTCCTTTACTTAGTAAATATGCATTTTAATGATCCTTATTTACTAAGGGTTTCTTAGCATTTGTGTGAGGTAACAGGGACGTGTTAAGTTTGAAACAGTTTAATCACACAAATCTAAAAACTATGCAGATAACAGAGCTTGGTTAGAGTTGTTATGCAACCTGCAATTTAATTGGGTTAGGATCTAAATTGAGCATGCAGATTTCAATTTTGTGTCCACTTGTTGTCGTCTGGTTAGGATCGCTCAACTAATTTAGGTGCATTTCAATCACGTATGAACGAAATACAGACTTGATTTTAATTGAAAATGTAACACCTCAAACTCGGCCCAGACGTTACGACCGAATCTGGCGTGTTACATATAAGGGTTGTTCGAAAAACCAAGCGTAAGTTAAAAATGTCGCGTTTCTTTTAAGACTCCGAGTTGCGATGTTTGTTAATAAAAACCCGGTTTATAAAATGTCCTCTTTTTAAAGTTATTAAGGCTTTAAGATTAAGATGATTCCACTGTGAAAATCAAACTTGAGTCATTGCGGGAAAATGATGTTTTGGAAAAAAACGTTTAATCATGCTTTAAGAAAATCTTATGTTTATGAAACCATCAGTTATTAACGAAAATTTTAAAGAAAATTTAACTAGAGGCCTTATTACAAAATATTTACCCACATAATAATAGAAATAATCTAGGAAATAAAGCAGAAAAGAAATTTACTAAGGTTTTCAAGCGATGTTCCTAAAGTATGGCCTCCATCGAGTCATCCATGGCTCCAAGTCCTTACTGCTGAACATTACCTGCGAGGTTAGAAAAGAGAAGGGTGAGTTACAAGAACTCAGTATGTAATCCCCTTACCAACACCAACTGGGCCCAAACCAATATGACATCAATTGTGCCTAAGCCCATTAAACATAATAGTGCAAATAATGAATTGATGCAGCCTAACCCATCCATCCAACACACCCCCGACCAGCCAATCACACTTGTGAGGATCAAGTCAACCCACCCCGCTGCTCATACCAAAATGCAGTCAAGTTGCTAAACATAGAATATTTGTGGCTGAGCCACCGAAGTCATAATTATGCATGTAAATAATTAAATTATGGCTATGCCACCAGGCTACACCGCTCTTCATTCAAATTCCCACCCCATTCAATATGACAAGATGCGACATACATATCAGAATACACAAGTGTAAAGCAAGCATTCAACCCAGCGAGGGTGTTTTAGTAAATTGGCCCATTAAGGGCATTTTGGTAAATTGGCCCAATAAGGGCCTTTTGGTAAATCGACCTAATAAGGACATTTTAGTAAATTGGCCCAATAAGGGCATTTTGGTAAATCAGCCCAATAACGGCATTTTGGTGAATCGACCTACGAACATCGGTTCTGGCGAATTTTTGAACTGAAGTTGCTTAAGCGTGTTATTCGATTACAAGCAATATTTTGGTTTATTAAGCATACGAATAACGGTGATTCGATTTTTACCAACATTGCGGCATATTACGAAACTACTTGGCTACGGTGTGAGATTATAGACCTAATTATGTAGAAAACTATACCCTCCTGATCGTTGTCACCTATGCCACATATCACACGATTAACTAACCAAAAGGGAGATATTTAATCCACCTCTAATCAATCGATTTACAACACTTACCCTCACTATCGCGAACAACCACGATTTGCCTATCCAAACCGATTGTCGACTCCCTTCCACAACCCACGGGAAATCACGAACGGCTAACACTGCATACCGTTTGAACTTGGGAGCAGAGGGTACGAGCCTCCTTCCCTCAGGCTCCTTTGTCGATGCCTCCTTAGAACAACTAGCACTCGCATCCATAAAGAGTTCTCGATCAGTAAAGTACCACAATGAATTCAACGATTGTCTAACAAAGACTATTGGTTATGGCAGAGTACCACGGGGAAAAAATTAATCGTATAAAACTAGAGAGAAACTCCTTACCTTAATTACCAAAAACCACTCGGTTTAACCCTCCTGACTAGATTTCCTTACTTCGACAAGAGCATCTTCTTGATCAATCAAAAATTGAACCCTTATACAATGACCACAAAAGGTCGAGATAAAGAGCGATAGGCTTATAACGTCACTAGAAAAGGGAACAAAATAAGAGAATACATCACACATTCGACCATAAGAGAAGAATGATATGGAAAAAAAAGAATCCGATTTTGGATACTTACCCATTCGATCACAACTAAGAAAAAGGAAAAAAAAAAAACACCCAAATAGAAAGTCTTATTACCTTGCACTATCAAAATCAGATGAAGGGGACTTTTGGCAATTAAGGAAGATCCTGCTACTTTGCTTTTGATGATCTGCTAATAGCAAAATACGAAAAAATTATGGCTTTAATTCGGTACAAAAGGTGATTCGGCTAACAAAAGAAAATGAGTAGAAAAGAATGAGGGTGCAAAGAAGAAGACACAAGATTCAGCTTAGGTGCAGGGAAGTCAAAGCTAGATTCGGCCAAAAGTGTTTTTGTTACTTTGAAGGGAAAGCAATGTATGAATAGGCAAGATAGATAAAAGTAAATTTAGGGAAGGTTTGGAAAAATAAATGAAAAGATGAATAGAAGTTGAAAAAAAAAAGAAAGTTTCACCCCCCTCACTTGACCGAATATACTATTTAACACCCCTTAGTCGAATTTTCACTCCACCCTAAGCTCCCATTTTCGGCCAAACTCCCCTCACACATCAATCCCATAATTTGCTCATTAACTTGCTCCTCAATCCACTCCCCATCATCCATTTTGAATTTGTTGACCCATTCAAATCTTCACCTAGTAGAGTCCTAGCTGAATGCCAACTCTCTCCCACTTTGAGCACAAAAATAAACTCCATAATGCAGCAGATGGGATTCGAACCTATCCTCCATTGCTTCCCAAGTGACGCCAACTCTACTAGGCCACTCTGCTTCCTTTTGTCAACACAACACCAACTTTTATACTTAAGTCCTGCCTCCACTAGCTCACCCTCACAAAGTGCCCTAAAACCAAAATTTTGCCAGGGCCCCGGCTTGACCCCGAGCCTTCCCAAAACCCGAACACACCCAATTAACAAGCATAGCTAGCCTAATGCATGAAATAGTGCAAAATGTAGAACGCCCAAATTTTAGGATGTTACAGTTCTACCCCCTTAAAGAAATTTCAGCCTCAAAATTTACCTGGTTAAAAGAGATGAGGGTATTGCCGTCGAATTGCCTCTTCCGACTCTCACGTGGCTTCCTCTGACCCGTGGTTACTCCATAACACCTTGACCAATGGAACAAATTTCCTTCTCAACACCTTAATATCTCGATCTAGAATCTGTACTGGCTCTTTTCAAAAGACAGATCAGGCCTTACCTCGATTTCTTCTACCAGCACTACATGAGATGGATCCGAACGATAGCTCCTTAGCATCGAAACATGGAATACATTATGGATTTGACTTAACTCCTATGGTAACTCAAGCTGATAAGCCACTAGTCCCACACGTGTCAACACTCGGTAAGGCTCGATGAATCTAGGGCTCAACTTGCCCTTCCGTCCAAATCTTAGAACCTTCTTCCAGGGTGAGACTTTTAAGAAGAAGCGATCACCCACAGAGAATTCTATTTCTCTACGTCTCAGTTTTTCATACGATTTTTGCCTGTCGAAAGCTTCCTTCAACTGAGCTCAAATCAATTTAACCTTTTCCTCAGTCTCTGAGACCAATTCCAGACCCAATAGATGTCGCTCACCCAACTCTGTCTAGCACGTAGGGTATGACATCTACGTCTATACAACGCTTCATATGGTGCCATTTGAATGCTGGATTGATAGCTATTGTTGGACGAAAATTCTACCAATGGTAGAAAATCTTCCCAACTACCTCTGAAGTCAATTACACAGCCTCTTAACATGTTTCTAGAATTTGAATTACCCTTTCCGACTGACCATCAATCTGCGGGTGAGACACTATGCTAAAATCTAGTTTCGTACCCAAAGCTTCGTGCGACGCCTTTCAGAACCGTGATGTAAACCTAAGATCTCGCTCTGATATGATAGACACTGGTACCCCATGAAACCTCACAATCTCTGCTACATACAGCTTGGCCAACTTCTGAAGCGAGTAATCCATACATACCGGTATGAAGTGAGCGGACTTTATCAATCGATCAACAATCACCCACACTGAATCTTTCTTAGTAGGCATCAGAGGTAGCCCACTAACACAATCCATCGTTATCCTCTCCCACTTCCAAAGTGGAATCTTTATCGGCTGCATCAACCCCGAAGGCAACTGATGTTCTGCCTTCACCTGTTGACACGTCAAACACTTACCCACAAAGTCGGTAACTTCTCATTTTAGACCAGGCCACCAATACTATTCACGTAAGTCTCGATACATCTTACTTCCATCGGGATGCATAGCGTATGGGCTACTATGCACCTCCCACAGAATCATCTACCTCAACTTTGAGTCCTTAGGCATAAAAACCTTTCCACAAAAACACAATACCCCTTCACTTCTCAGACCAAAGTCTTCTGTCTTACCACCTTTCACATCTTTGAAGTTGAGAACTTAACAATTCATCCAATGATTGCTTCTTCTTAATCTGATCTACCCATGTTGGCTTTATCTGAAGCTCAGCTAACAGGCTACCATCATCATACAGACTAAGATAAGCAAACATTTCCCTAAAATCCGTTATCACTTTACGACTAAACACATCTGCCACCACGTTAGCTTTACCTGGGTGATATTCGATTGCACAATCATAGTCTTTCAGCAATTCAATCCACCTTCGTTATCTTAAATTCAACTCCTTCTGGGTAATGAGATATTTCAGACTCTTATGGTCGGTGTAGATGATCGACTTTTCCCCATACAAATAATGCCTCCATATTTTTAGGGCGAACACCACAGCAGCTAACTCCAAATCATGAGTGGGATAATTTACTTCATGTGGTCTTAATTGCCAAGACGCATACGCTACTACCTTCCCTTCCTGCATTAGCACACATCCCAAACCTATGTGTGATGCATCACAATAAACTACAAACTCCTTTCTAGCCTTAAGCTGAATCAACACCGGTGCCTCAGTCAAAATCTTCTTTAGCTTTTCAAAACTTTCCTATTATTTGTTCGTCCATACAAATGGCACTCCTTTTCGTAACAACTTGGTTAAAGGTGCAGTAATCAACGAAAATCCCTCAACGAATCTTCTATAGTACCCGGCCAAACCCAAAAAACTTTAAATTTCTGGCACTGACTTCGGTAGTTTCCAGTCCAACATAGCTTCAATCTTTCGGGGATCAACTCTAATCCTCTTGGCAGACACAACATGTCCCAGAAAGGTCTTTCAGCCAAAATTCGCACTTACTGCATTTGGCACACAGCTTCTTGTCATTTAATATCTGTAACATAACCCGAAGATGTGAATCATGCTCCTCTTCCATTCTTGAGTACTCCAAGATGTCAGCTATGAATACCACCATGAACCGGTCTAAATAAGGTTGGAAGACCCAATTCATCATGCCCATAAAAGCGGTGGTGCATTTGTTAACCCGAACAACATCACTAGAAACTCGTAATGCCCATACCATGTTCGAAAAGTAGTCTTGTGAATATCCGCCTCTTTGACCCTTAACTGATGGTACATTGATCTCAGATCTATTTTTGAGAAAATCAAAGCTCCTCACAACTGATCAAACAAGTCGTCAATCCTTGGTAGTTCTTGATAGTCCACTTGTTTAGTAGGGAATAGTCAATACACATTCACATCGACCCATCCTTCTTCTTAACGAACAATACTGGCGCTCCCCACGGAGACACACTTGGTCGGATAAAACCACGGTCCAACAGCTCTTGGATCTGAGCTTTAAGTTCTACCAGCTCCTTTGGCACCATCCTATATGGGGCAATGGACACTGGAGTCGTTCCTAAAAGTAGATCAATGCTGAACTCCACCTCGCGATTCTGAGGTAACCCTAGAAGCTCTTCTGAAAAGACGTCCAAGAACTCTTTCACCATTCTAACATCCCTTACAGATAATTCTTTGGCCTCCAAAGCCCTGATGAAAGCTAAGAACGCCTCACACCCATTTCGCACCATCCTTTCAGCCTTTAGTGCAGACACCACATTGGATAGGTAATTCCTTCTCTCATCCATCACCAGCACCTCCTCATCCTCGAAAGTCTTCAATATCATAAGCTTAGCAACACAATCCAAGTTTGCCCAATACTTAACTAACCAGTCTATACCTAAAATCAAATTAAACTCGCCGAACGGTAATTCCATCAAGTCTACCGGGAAAACAACCCCTTGCACTTCTAAAAGGTTTGTTCGCCACTACAGATTGTCCTAAAGGGCTAATCACAGTCATTTCACTAGAAACAATCTCAGATTCTATACCCAAAGTTCCAAACACAGTACTAGCAACATATGAGTGTGTAGACCTAATATCTATCAAAGCTATAAAGGGTACACCAAATATAAGGAACATATCGGTTATGACGTCGGGTGCGTCACCATCCTCACGACATCTAGCCGCATAAACCAATCCTGGCTATCTCGCATCTGTGTTACCCCTGTTACCAACACCCCTACCTGGTGCTCCCTGACCACACCCTATACCACTTCCACCTCGAATCGGCCTATGACCTCTCGGCAGCTGCTGAGCGCCTCTCGCTGGCTGCACAAATCTATGACCAACTACCTGTGTCTGAACAGGCTCTCGAGGATAATCCCTAAGCCGATGGTCCTTGGATCCTCATCTGAAACACCGCAGTTCTCTTCCAGCACTCACCCAAATGAAGTTTCCCACAATCCATACAAGGCTAAAACTGATTGGTAACAGCTGAAACACCCACTCGAGCTGGCCCCTCGAACCTAGGCCTTTTCTGAAACCCTCTTGCAAGACCTGAGTACCCAAAATCTCTTTTGTTCTTGCCCCTGTCCTTATCTTGATTTCACCACTCTGAGTATTTTACCTCCTCAGTAATTTTAGGTTTTTCCAATAATGTAGTAAAACTTCTCTCTCTACGAGGCTATCAGTATCTGCAACTCATCATGCAGCCAATCTTCAAAGCGTACACAACGTTCATATTCAGTCGACATTATTCCCCGAGCATACCGATTCAGAAGCAAAAACTCCACCTCATACGCTGCCACTGATTTACCTCCCTGAACCAGATTTAAAAATTTTTTTCGCCGGGCATCCACATAGCTAGCCCCAACATACTTTCCCTGGAACGCTGTCTTAAAGAAATCCTAGGTGATGCGATCAGCTTGCGTGCCTTCTCTAACAGTGAGCCACCACTGGTATGCTTCGTCTCTCAGCAATGACACCCCCTTTTTCAGTTTCTGTTCAACTATACAATCCAAATCGTCTAGAATCCGTTCTATAGCCTCAAGCCAGTATTCAGCTACATTTGGGGCTATATCCAAAATACCCCTAAAAACTTCAGCCCCATTAGATCTAAGTCACTCAGATAAAGACCCACGAGTTGCCGACCCAGTACTCGCCCTAGCAACCCTTTTTAGTACCCACAGCATAGCTTGGGACAGAGCATCGTCCCCTCCCATTCGGTCATGAGACCTAGTTTCAGTCACTGGTGATGCAGGTACATCCATTTCAGGCATGTACCCCAATGCTTTGGACCCAGCCCCAGCACATCGGCCTCTACCACGACCACGTCTACCGCATCCACGTCCTTTAGCACTCATGCTTGCTAAATCGATTTAATCTGATTAAGAATCTTATGAATCAGTATGTAATTAGAGTTTATTAACCAGTGTTTTATGGAGTGCAAGTATAAAAGTTGTTCTCGTGAATCGCATTCGAATTCCTAAAGTCCCAATCTCTATAGTTTTAGCTCCTAGAGCTAGAAGTTCTAGTGTACTACTGTCTAGTACAATTTTCATACTACAGTTATAACATTTTCACAACAACAATCATAAAATTAGGAGACTTATGGATTTGGTGCCGGATACTCGTGTGCCATACTTCCATTAAAGACGTGCATCTTTAAACAAAGTTTCAAACAACTTTCTTTTTTAAAAAACATTTTTGAACCCATTCCACAGCCGAGTTTCGCATCCAGGCTCTGATACCATAAAATGTAACACCCTAAACTCGGGTCAAACGTTACGACTAGATCTGGCATGTTACATATAAGGGTTGTTCGAAAAACTAAGCGTTTGAAAATGTCGCATTTCTTTTAAGACTCCGAGTTGCGATGTTTGTTAATAAAAACCCAGTTTATAAAATGTTCTCTTTTTAAAGTTATTAAGGGTTTAAGATTAAGACGGTTCCATTATGAAAATCAAACTTGAGTAATTGCAGGAAAATGATGTTTTGGAAAAAAACGTTTAATCATGCTTTAAGAAAATCTCGTATTTATGAAACCAACAGTTATTAACAAAAATTTTAAAGAAAGTTTAACTAGAGGCCTTATTACAAGATATTTACCCACATAATAATAGAAATAATCTAGGAAATAAAGCAGAAAAGAAATTTACTAAGGTTTTCAAGCGATGTTCCTAAAGTAATGTAACATCACAAAGTTGGGCGTAGTAGGATTGGGCCCATTGGGCCTTATGAGTAGTAATGTTTAAAATTTTTAAGAATAAGAGAATGGCTTTAATGCAAGTTAGATCTAGGAGGTGAGTGATTTTTGAAGGTTAGGAGGCTTCTATGAAGTCCCGGGATTAAACTTGGGCTTAGGAAAAATTTTGGTTTTAGGTGGGAAAAAAACCCTGGGAGTTAATAGGTAGGCTTTAAGAATAAAATGTGGAGAAAATGACACAAGTGGAGTGTGTGGTGTAGTGGCAAAGTGATGCCACATAAGTGGCAAGGGGGTGACACCAAAAGGAAGGAAGGAGGTCCAAGGTTCAAGTCTTGGCTCTTGCATTTTGGTTTTCTTTTTATATGGACTCTAGAATTTTGGCATAGGGTTATATTTAGTTGCGCATGGTTTTAGACACAAGAGGAGCTTATGGCCAAGTGGCTAGCGGCGTGGATTAAGTTACAGGGGAGCCTGAGTTTGAATCCCATGACAAGCAAGGCAGTATTTATTTTACGGATTGGACGAGAAGAGTTTGAGTTGGATTTAAACTCTACTGACGGAGGGATCCCACATCAGAAAAATACAAAGAAGGAAGGTGAGAAGCCAGCTATATATAGAGCTGCCTAGGAGGAGAAGGAGCATACCTGGTTGGCGTTGGGCATAGGAGTGCTCAGAGCGCATTTTAGCGACTTCAGATTCCTATCAGGTGTGTACTTCTCTCTACTCTAGCTGTAGAGCGGCAAATGCCGAAATGTCGGTCACATGGCGATGATAGCCACACGAGCATGTGAGGGCACGTGTGGAAGCTTCAAAACGATAGTCGAGGCCACCATAAGTATTCTTGTGGGTGTGGGTTGTTGGGCCACGACGGCTCAAAAGAGGCCAAGTGGGCCTAATGGGCTCGGGGGCCCATATGAGTAAATTGTATGATTAAGTAGTAGATAGTGAACTAGACTATGTGAATCTCATATATGTTGCTAGGTTTGGGCTAAATAGGCCACACAAGTGTGTGGCCCACTTGGGCTGAGAATGGGCCTTAGGCCCATTCACATCATTTTCTCTATTTAGAATACTTGGGTCGTTCAAGGCGATAGTGGACTTTCTGTTGGGTCGTTAACACCCTGATTTGCAAAATTACCAAAATACCCCTAGTTTGCAAAAATTACCAAAATACTTCTGGATTACATAATTACCAAAATACCCCTGGTTTATAAAATTATCGAAATACCCTAATTTGTGAAATTACTGAAATACCCCTAGTTTGTGAAATTACCAAAATACCCCTAGTTTGTAAAATTATCAAAATACCCTAATTTGTGAAATTATCAAAATGCCCTTGGGTTGTAAAATTACCAAAATACCCCTAGGTTATGAAATTATCGAATTACGCTTGGTAGGTAAATTACTTTAATACCCTCGATGGGTAAAATTATCGTTATACCCTTAGGGGTTGATTAGCGTGATTGTGTGTAAATATTCACACTCTTTTGTTATTAAAATGTGTTATTAACCGTTTGGGGCTGAAAAGCGAGGTGACTAAATGAAAAGTCGTTATACCTTTATGGGTATAATTGGGATATCAAGTAAGTACATTATTGTTCTATTTGTGAGTACATAAACGTATGCCATAATATATTGGCTATTTAACAGCATGTTGCATTCATTTGATATGTATGTTATGCATAGGTTGGTTTATGATGAAAAGGGGAAGTGCTATTAAAGACTGTCACAGTGGTTTGGTACCATAGTGGGTTGACCCCACACATATTAATTAGTGACTAAGTCTCAGTGGTTTGGTACCACATACATACGTGTTAATTCTATGACTCGTCCCAGTGGTTTGGTACCACAGTGGGTTGGCCCTACATATATGATCATTAGGGATTGTCACTAGTGGTTTGGTACCACAAGTGGGTTGGCCCCACGTGTTATAATTAGTGACTCTATCACGAGTGGCTTGGTGCCACATATATGGCATGTAGCGGCTAGAGGGTTGATTATAGAAATCCCCACAATGTGTTAGGCTGGTACGGGTGACGTGTAGAGGATGGAAAATTAGGTTAGGCTGGGTTTGCATCGCATTGCATACATGATCTGCTGTGACATATGATATGGGTTAAGGCTCAACCGAGGCTATTTTAGGCTAAGGCCCAATTGTCAACGTTGCTGTAATGGGTTTCGGCCCAGATTGTTGTGATGCATGTTCTTACCGATGAGGGTTGTACATACTGAGTTTTCGTAAACTCACCCCCTCTTTTTATTAAATGTTTCAGGTAATTTCCAGCGATAGAGGATTGGGAGCCGTGGAGGACTCTGGGGTGGCTATACATCGGAGATACTACTCGTAAACTTTAGTAATTTTGATTTTTACCTTATTTTAAGATTATTTATTTTGGGTTAATATTTTGTAATAAGGCCATTGGTTTATTTTTCTAAGTTTTCATTTCTAACTGTCAAACTTACAAATACAGGGTTTTTCTTAAAACATTAGTAACCGTTTTCTAAAATATCTTATTTACGCAACGATGCAAGTTTAACTTTCATAACAAAACAGTTTTTCAAAATAATAACAATTGGGCCTAAGCCCATTAAACATAATAGTGCAAATAATGAATTGATGTAGGCTAACCCATCCATCCAACACATCCCCGACTAGCCAATCACACTTGTGGGGATCAAGTCAACCCACCCCGCCACTCACACCAAATATGCAGTCAAGTTGTTAAACATAGAATATTTGTGGCTGAGCCACCGGAGTCATAATTACACATGTAAATAATTGAATTATGGCTATGCCACCAGGCTACACTACTCTCATTCAAATCCCCGCCCCATGCAACATGACAAGATGCGACATACATATCAGAATATACAAGTGTAAAGTAGGCATTCAACCCAACGAGGGTGTTTTAGTAAATTGGCCCATTAAGGGCATTTTGGTAAATCGGCCCAATAAGGGCATTTTGGTAAATCAGCCCAATAAGGGTATTTTGGTAAATCGGCCCAATAAAGGCATTTTGGTAAATCGGCCCAATAAGGGCATTTTGGTGAATCGACCTGCGAACACCGATTCTAGTGAATTTTAGAACTGAACTTGCTTAAGCAAGTTATTCGATTACAAGTAGTATTTTGGTTTATTAAGCAGACAAATAACTATGATTCGATTTTTACCAACATTGTGGCATATTACAAAACTACTTGGCTATGGTGTGAGATTACACACCTGATTACGTAGAGAACTATACCCTCCTGATCACCGTCACCTATGCCAACATATCACACGATTAACTAACCAAAAGGGAGATCTTTAATCCACCTCTAATCAATTAATTTACAACACTTACCCTCACTATCGCGAACAACCACGATTTGCCTGTCTGAACCGGTTGTCGACTCCCTTCCACAACCCGGCAAAAAATCACGAACGGCTGACACTGCACGCAGCTTAAACTTGGAAGCAGAGGGTACGAGCCTCCTTCCCTCAGGATCCTTTGTCGATGCCTCCTTAAAACAACTAGCACTCGCATCCATGAAGAGAGTTCAATTAGTAAGGTACCACAGTGAATTCAGCGATTGTCTATCAAAGACGTTTGGTTATGGCAGAGTACCACGGGGAAAAAATTAATCATATAAAACTAGAGAGAAACTCTTTAGCCTAATTACCAAAACCCACTCGATTTAACCCTCCTGACTAGATTTCCTTAGTTCAACAAGAGCAGCTTCTTGATTAATCGAAAATCAAACCCTTACACAACGACCACACAAGGTCGAGATAAAGAGCGATAGGCTTATAACGTCACTAGAGAAGGGAACAAAATAAGAGAATACATCACACATTCAGCCACAAGAGAAGAATAATATGGAAAGAACAGAATCTGATTTTGGATACTTACCCATTCGATCACAACTAAGAAAAAGGAAAAAAAAAGAAAAACACCCAAATAGAAAGTCTTATTACCTTGCACTAGCAAAATTGGATGAAGGGGACTTTCGACAATTAAGGAAGATCCTGGTACTTTGCTTTTGATGATCGGCTAATAGTAAAATACAAAAAAATTATGGCTTTAATTCAGTACAAAAGGTGATTCGGCTAACAAAAGAAAATGAGCAGAAGAGAATGAGGGTGCAAAGAAGAAGACACAAGATTCGGCTTAGGTACAGGGAAGTCAAAGCTAGATTCGGCCAAAAGTGTTTTGGTAACTTTGAAGGGAAAGCAATGTATGAATAGGCAAGATAGATGAAAGTAAATTTAGGGAAGGTTTGGCAAAATAAACGAAAAGATGAATAGAAGTTGAAAAGAAAAAGAAGGAAAATGAAAGAAAAAAACTTAGATACACTAAGGAGATTTCGGCACAAAACTAAAAGAAAGTTTCGGCCCCCCTCACTTGACCGAATATACTATCTAACACCCCTTAGCCGAATTTTCACTCCACCCCAAGCTCCCATTTTTAGCCAAACTCTCCCTCACATCTCAATCCCATATTTTGCTCCTTAACTTGCTCCCCAATCCACTCCCCATCATCCATTTTGAATTTGTTGACCCATTCAAATCTTCACCTAGTAGAGTCCCAGCCAAATGCCAACTCTCTCCCACTTTGAGCACAAAAATAAACTCCATAATGCAGCAGATGGGATTCGAACCTATCCTCCCTTGCTTCCCAAGTGACGCCAACTCCACTAGGCCACTCTGCTTCCTTTTGTCAACACAACACCAACTTTTATACTTAAGTCCTGCCTCCACTAGCTCACCCTCACAAAGTTCCCTAAAACCAAAATTTCACCAGGGCCCCGGCTCGACCTCGAGCCTTCCTAAAACCCCCCAAACACACCATAGCTAGCCTAATGCATGAAATAGTGCAAAATTCAGAATCCCCAAATTTTAGGATGTTACAGAAAACATGATCAATTAAGGCACAAACATTATAAGCATGAATCAAATAATTATTATTTAATCAAAGTAAGCATCCTAGCTTAAATAAAATTAAGCTAACATTATTATAACAAGAATAAAGAACACATAGCAAACATTTTCAGATTAAATGAAAGATAAGAAAGATTAAACCTAAATCAAAGTGGCTGTTACCCAAGACCCTGATCGACGAGACTCCTTCACTCATTCGCTTTGCTCCTTTACTGATGGCTCTCCAAGGTAGCCGACCAAGGGCTCTTTAATAGGCTTAATTGCTAAAATCTCTATGAAAAGATGATGCTAGGCGTGGGGAACGAAAAATGCTAAAGAGAATTGAGAGAAAAGAGAGAATGATGAGGGATGATGGTGAAATGAAGTCATGGTTATAGGTGAAGAGAGGAGAGTAGTTTGCTAAAAAAAAAAATAAAGAGGTTTTAGTCTCTTCAAGCTTCTTCAATCAGTAGTCGGCCATGATTAGTGGATTTTGAGTTGAATTTTGCTTGATTTTCAATCAATTTAAATGTCATAACAACTCAGGACTAAGACTCGGTCAAATGTAAATCTTCAAGCAAATCTCTAATTTCTTCAACATTGAAGGACCTTGTGTAATTAAACCAAAAAATGATTTATGTGGACTGCCATGTGCAGCCGAAATTGGGTTGATTTGGTCTTCAATTGGGACGATTTTTGTTACCCAACAAAGTTATCAGACCTGTAAAAAATAAATCAATAAATTAAACGATCAAAGAATAAAATAAATACTTAATTAAAATGCAAATTATTAATGAAATATTTTCAAATGAATTATTAAAAATACTTTTATATTTTATTATTTAATTTAATCATGCATGGCCCATTTTATGTCTTAAAATATAATATGTTCAAATAATTATAAAATAAGCCATTCTTTGCATGAAAATTATATAAGAAAGCATAAAATCACATTTTAATAATTTATATGTCCTAATTTCATATTTTCACATATTTCATTAATTTATTAAACAATTACTTAGTTTAACAACAAATTTAAGTAAAAGGTGATAAATTACATAGGAAAAATCTGATATATTTTCAGTTTACATGTACCCATCCATGCAATCTTGTCAGGTCACATCGAAGTATGCAGAAGAGTAATACTAACAATGCATTTAATACTCTCATTTGGGATCCGTAATTGAAACATATCAAGGTTCCAAGACCGATCCTCAAATACATATTCCTTAATAGTGCACTTCAAAACATTAGTATAAGATGTGATTTGATTAACCAAGGGTCCAACACCCCGTATCCAATGATCATGCTACCATTTAATCTTATTCCCATTCCCTACTGACTAGAAAAAATTTCACACAACTGAGGCCAAACTTTAGATAGCCCCCTCCATAAAAAATGAGCACCTACCCCTAGGAATATTTTCTGACATATCCTCCTTCATCCCATACTTAGATCAAAGTATTTGTAACACCCCTTACCCATATTTGACGCCGGAATAGGGTACGAGGCATTACCGGACTTAAACACAAGCAAACATACAAAACTGAGACGTAATTTTCATCCAAATTTAAAACTTTTCACATACATTCATACCGTCCCTAAAACGAGCCTACGAGGTCCAAAACATACATTGGAAATAGTTCGAGACTAAACCGAGAACTTTAGAAAAGCATACAACACTTAGAAAATTTTCATGTTACAAGGCTCACACGCCCGAGTGGTCCAAGGGACACGCCCGTGTAACAGCCCGAATTAGGGCCTAGTCAAAATAGTGGTGCGAGACCATAAATTTGAAGTAGAAATATGTATTTTAATGGATTTTAATGAGGCTTACGAGGTATTTGCATGATTGTGTGAAAATTTCATGAAGGAATTTTATTAATTAGTAAACAATATGTCCATTAGGACTAAATTGCAAGGATTAGAAAATATAAGAAATCTAGAAGGTTTAAGCATGAAATAGCATCATAAAAATTATTAGAAGTCCTTATGTATCAATTAGACCATTATATGTTAAGATGGACAAAATAGACATAGGAAGGAAAAATCTCAAGAAGGATCATTAAGGGCATTTTTGTCATTTGGTAAATAAAAGATTAAAAAGGGAAAAAGAAGTCAAAATTATGTTCATCTTCCTCTCTTTGGTCGAAATTCCCTAAGGAAGACATAGCTAGGGTCTGTTCATCTTTCAAGCTTGATTGTAAGTGTCTTTTTGCCCTATTTTTAATGTTCTTCGTATTTTTGAGATCCTCGTAGCTTGATTTAGCTATTTTTAGCTATATTTTGAGCTAGGGTTTATGTTCAAAAATTTACCCATGTATGACATGCATGTATTTTGATGTTTTAAGGAAGAATATGAAAGTTTGATGTATGATAAACATCTTTTTCTAAGTGATTTTCATGAAAAATGCATAAAAGGACCAAATTGTAAAAGTTATAAAATTGGTCATTAATGAGTAAAATAGTGGAAATTAAGGTCTATTGTAGTTAATAGAATGATTCAACTAAGCTTAAAATACAAGGAAGTTGAATAAAAATCATTTTATGAGCCTAGGGGTAAAAGTGTAATTATGAGAAAGTTTAAGGGCAAAATCGTAATTTTTCCAAGGTGTGATTCATGAGTCGATTTAGTCAATATTAAATAAGTCAAATTGTCATTATAGATCAAGAAACACAAAGCTTGGACCGAAACCATGGCAAGAACAAGGTTGCAGACTAAATCGAACATCTATATACATTTTGAGTATCGAGGTAAGTTTGTGTGAAATTAAGGTTACATGTGTTACTGTGTTTAAATTACTTATTATTTTGTGAAATGCTTATTATTTCCATGAAGTCGATTAATAATTTCTTAGTAAGAAAATGAATGAGAATATATAAGTTGAAGTCCCGGTTGAAGACTTGGATTAACGAGGATATCTATATCATGCTAAGAGATAAGGAAGGTCCCGTATAAGACCATATATGGGATATGGCATCTGCACCGAATGTAGGTCTCGTATAAGACCATGTCTGGGACATGGCATCATTCCAAACGTAGATCCTGTATAAGACAATGTCTGGGATATGGCATCAACATTGAATGAGGAAGGTCCCATATAAGACCATGTCTGGGTCATGGCATCGACATCGAGCTAAGAGATCCCGTGTAAGACCATATTTGGGATATGGCATCGGCATCAAGAGATGATTCCATGTAAGACCATATCTAGGATATGGCATTGGCATTGAGATACATGCATGATGAGATTGAGTATCCTCCAATATTTCGGGTAATTCATCAGATAAAAGAGCTAAGTATGTAAAGGTGACAAAAGAGCTAAGCATGAAAAGATGATATAGAGCGAAGTTATACAAGGATGGCATTGAGTTCCATTTATGTTAAGGATGATGAAAACTTTGAGTTTATGTCTATAATTGCATAAGTGCTAAACTATGTGACAAAGTGAATATGGGTACCATGAGTAAAATACAAGTTATGAAATCATAATGTGATATGTGATGGGTAAGAGTAAGTATGAGTAAGTATGCCTAAGCATTTGAGACTTATGTTGCTATTATTTCATGAGATGGAAGAGTTTATTATGAGCAATGATGTTGCTATATAAATTTCATGCAAACTTACTAAGCTATATGCTTACCTCTCTCTTTTCCTCTTTCCTTGTAGTATCGCTAAGCTAGCTCGGGGATCGTAGAACGTCGGAGCTCGGATCACACTATCAATCACTATTTTGGTATAACAAAGTTGATTTATTTTGAGTATGGCATGTATAGGAACTTGATCATTTTAAGTTATGTCATATTGGGAGCCAAATTGTTGGCTATTAAGGTTACTCACTCTTTTTGCATATGTCCAATAAAAGTTGGCCAATATTTGTTAAGTTTTATTCATTAATGATGATGAGTTTTATGATGTGAAAGTTTATGCAATCGATGAAGTTATATGTGAGGAGTGTGAATGGTGATTTAGGGGATCATTTATAGTGCATGATTGTTATGTTATGTGTTTCTTGAGTTGGTATAAGTGTGTTTATGTTTCAGGGTGGCAATTGGCTTGGAAAATAGCCTCTAATTGTCCACACGGTCAGCCCCATGGGTATGTCAATAGGTCGTGTGTCCCTTGCATCAACTTGCGAGAATTTGGTTCGTCACACGGGCCAGCACACGGGCATGTGCCCAGGCCGTGTGCTCTTAAGTGGTTGATGACGTCATAAACAGATAGCTCCACGAGCGGAGGACACGGGCGTGTCTAGGCCATGTAAAGGACACGGGTTATAGACATAGGCATGTATAGGCCTTGTGAAGGACACGGGTTATAGATACGGGCATGTGTCCAGCCATGTGAAAACTCCTATAGGTTCGAAGGGAAAATACATTCCACAAGGCCTAGGGACATGGGCGTGTGAGACCATACAGTCCGACCACACGGGCGTGTCCTATGTTGTGAGCGTGTGACCCTGTTTAGGTAAAAAATTTCTAAGAGTGTAAAAATTTCGGTTAAACTCCAAAACTTTTCGGATGTATGTTTAAGGCCTCGTAGGCATATATTATGCATGTTATGATCAAGGATGAAAAGTTTTAAGTTGAATTGAAATTTTATAGCCCAATAATACATGTTCAAGTAAGGTTAAGTACGGTAATGCCTCGTATCAAGGATGAAAAGTTTTAAGTTGAATTGAAATTTTATAGCCCAATAATACATGTTCAAGTAAGGTTAAGTGCTGTAATGCCTCGTATCCTATCTCGGCGTAGGACACGGGTAAGGGTTGTTACATTTAGTGGTATTAGAGCTACAGTTTAGTCGATTCTCAGACTAATGTAGCGTATGTATGAGTCTAGCTATACATGCCATACATATAAGTATTTATATAATGATAGTGTGATGACTCCTAACGACTTAAATTGTATTTTCATATAGCAAATGGATCCTGATAGAGCTGTGGCGGATGATATAGAAAGTAATGCGTCGGCTCCCGCTGAAAGGACGGTGCCAAATGAAAATAAGGTTGACCTACAACCGTGAGCCAGAGAGGAGGAGAAGAGCCTAAGGAAGCCTTTCTCCATATGATGAATGCATAGTATACGGAGTACGTTCGTACGAATCCAAATGCACAACCCCTACACCGCCTATTCCTCAGCCTACCCTTGTAGCTCCTCCAGTGGTAGATGTGGTAAGAAGAGAAAAGCCTCCGGTTGATAGAATTCGAAAATAAGGGGCCAAAAAATTCTAGGCTAGTAAAGATGACGATCCAGAAAGAGCAGAATTCTAGCTTGAAAACACCATTCGAGTATTTGATGAATTATCTTGCACACCCGAAGAGTGCATGAAATGTAACATCCTGAAAAGGGCCTATGCATTTTCGGTTTAATTGTACGAAATGACATGTCTTATGTGTTATGAATGTATTATGAACATTTTTGGAAACTTGGAAATGTAAGAAATGATTTAGAAATGTTAAGTTTCAAAAGAGGAAAGTGAACATTTTGGAAACTTGGAAATGTTAAGTTAAAGAGGAAAGTGAACATTTTGGAAACTTAAGCTAAAAGAGGAAAGTGAACATTTTGGAAACTTAAGTTAAAGAGGAAAGTGAACCTTTTGGAAACACGGAAAATGTATGGAAATGTTAAGTTTAAAAGAGGAAACTAAGGTAAGGTGGCCTTAAGAAAATTAATAGGAGGAATTTGACACACAAACAAGGCTTGTCAAAGTGGCTTGAAGGCACCACTTAAAAGCCCAACAAGTGATGCCACAAGCTTGTGTATTTGGGCTGAGGATCGAGTCACTTGGGAAGCAAATAAAAGAAATTTTATTTTTGCTTCTAGAAGCAAAAGAATTGGACGGCACAAGGGAACCTAAGTGAAGAGTTTAATTCTCTTCAAAATTGACTAAATAGGTGGATAAATGATGGATAATTATTGTTATTTTATTAAGAGATAAGAGATAATTGAGGATTAAGTCTATTATTGATTACGTTGATAATTAAAAGATAAAATTTATCACATAGGAAGAGTTGGCCGATTGGGGAGACTAAGGCTAGTATTTTGACAAATAGGAGAAAACAAGGCCATTCTTCACACTTTTCTTCCTCCTATTCTCCTAGAATTCCCTAAGCAACATTCTCTCTTCTCTTTTATTTTTTTGTCAATCCAAAATTTACTTCTTCTTTATCCACCATTGTTAATTCTTTAAGCCTCAAGAATCAAAAGTGTTGACACACCTCTAGGCCATAGTCGACTAGTCTTCAAGACCCCATAGCCGAATCTTTGAGGACACCAAACAAAGGGGTCGAATTCTTCAATAGAGGTAAAAAAAAAAACAAGTTGGATTTCTATTCTTTCTTTAAGGACTTGTCGAAAATTAAAGACTAATCCTTACTATTATTCTTTGACCGAAATCTTAAGGAGAGATTCGGGATTTTGGCCTATCGTCGATTTCTAGGAGGAAGATTTTGAGTTTAAGATTTGAAAGGTAAGTACATTCGCCAAGGGTCTATTTCAGTATTTAGACTTGTTTCTTATCTATTCAAACCGAAAACTAATAAGTTAATAGATCTAAGGAGCAGCCGATTACAAGGAAGGAGAAGTTCTCTTCCCGAAGGTACACCATAAGCCGCGTATTCCCTAGTTATTCGGTGAGTTTCGGGATTTAAGATTTTCAAGGTAAGTAACTATGAATATTCGGCCAAGGCCTTATTTTAGTAAATAGATCTATTCCCTTATTATCTTAAAAGCCGAAAACTAACCTATGTAAAGATTTAGGGTTTGGCCGAATACAAGGAGAAGAAAAGCAAAGTTTTCGGGATTTGAGTGATAAACAAATCGGCATTAAGGTAAGTTTTAGTACACAAATCCTACTAGGATTTGGTTTTGTGGCCGAATGAGTTTCTCATTAAACCTTTAAATGGGCCGAATGTAGGGAGTTAAAGATCTAAGGCAGTAGATCGAATTTTAGGATTTCAAGTGAAATTGTTAAGCGAATCAGGTGTGTACCCCACACTACTTTTAATAAGATTCATGGCTATAATAAATATATGCATGTTTATAAGAATGTGAATATGGCTAAGGTGCAGTGTTACGGTACAAAGTACTCAGTGCACGTTTCCTACTCCTACTAGGATTACGAAATATGTTATATTTAACATGTGAAAAGTGACATGAATGTGAATTTAAGTATGATATGCATGATATAAATAATATGGGGCATTGGGTTATATGAGAAAGGGAAGTGAATGTGGTGACTTGATCTCACTATCTGAATGTGGTGACTTCGGTCACATTATCCGAATGTGGTAACCGGTTACATTATCTGAATGTGGTGTCTCATGACACAATTATTTTATCCGTGGCTATGCCACGAATTTTATCTGGTGATGAGCATGTCATTGCAATGACGCCGCCTTGATGGTGTGTAGCGGATGGATGGTTGACTTAGTAGTCCCCACGGTGTGCGAGGTTGGTGCGGGGATGTGTAGCGGATGGCATCTAGGTTTGGGTTCGAGATTGCATCATTATCTTGAATTATTATGTAAACATGATATGTATGGTATGCCTAAATCTATTAAATTTTAGTGTTGGTTACACATTGAGTGCATTGACTCACCCGTTAATGGGAACATGTTTCGGTGATGAGCAGTGATGGACCGGGATGGCGAGAACTTGTGGTGGCCATGCTCGACTTAAAGTTTTATTTAATTTGGACATTTTATTTTATTTAAGTACTCTTTAATTTTATTTGGGTTTTGTTTTATGTAATAAGGCCTTAGTGATGATTTAATTATTGTTTAATTACTATGTTACTTAATTTATGTTATTTAAAGATTAAGTCAATTTAAGTTAAAATAAATTTTAAATATTTTGTCACTGAAATAAATGGGTTTTCAATATAAAAAAAATAAACTTGTTTTCAACTCGAGCCCAACCCACAAACAAACTATCTTCAAACACACGCTTTCAAAGTAACAAAAGAATTTTGAACCGCTTTACATCGAGGAACATACCAGATCTGGTCGGGCTCGTGGTAGGGTGTAGGTGTTTCAATTTGGTATCGAGCCAGATTTTAAACTCTCATTATGTGGCCTAAGGCCCAAAACGTTTTCAAATCGAGCCCAAATGAGTTTTATGGAAGTATTTACGAAAATAGGCGGGTTTGATGGCATGGCACCAAGTCTCCACCATGATCCACACTGTAAGTACCCTTAACCATCGTGTGATTATGTGATTTCTGAAGGGTAGAAAAGGAATGGAATGTAGAATAGAATGATAGGTACTTGAACCCTAGGACTAGTCTACCCCAACTACTACATAAAACTTAAATGCCTAGCTAAACAAACCTATGGCTAAGTCAACCAGGAGTTAGGGTGTGGTAACTCACAAGCATGTCTAGGATTGGATCCCGGAAGAGCACGGTATTTAGCGGTCCTAGTGACTCACCTCCTCTTGCAGAATCCTACACAGTGCGTAGCTTTGGTTCACCCCGACCAGAAAACTCGGTCATAGGCTAAACCCAATAACTAAAACCCGAAAGGAACTAGCCATTTTTAATAAGAACCCTAATTTTAAAACTCTTAAAATCATTTTCTTTAATTTGTGGAAACTATCTTTTCTACACAATTCTCAAAAAACAAGAGGAAAGTGAACATTTTGGAAACTTAAGTTAAAAGAGGAAAGTGAACCTTTGGAAACCGGAAAATGTATGGAAATGTTAAGTTTAAAAAGAGGAAACTAAGGTAAGGTGGCCTTAAGAAAATTAATAGGAGGAATTTGACACACAAATAGGCTTGTCAAAGTGGCTTGAAGGCACCACTTAAAAGCCCAGCAAGTGATGCCACAAGCTTGTGTATTTGGGCCAGGGATCGAGTCACTTGGGAAGCAAATAAAAGAAATTTTATTTTTGCTTCTAGAAGCAAAAGAGGTGGACGGCACAAGGGAACCTAAGTGAAGAGTTTAATTCTCTTCAAAATTCGGCTAAATAGGTGGATAAATGATGGATAATTATTGTTATTTTTATTAAGAGATAAGAGATAATTGAGGGATTAAGTCTATTATTGATTAAAGTGATAATTAAAAGATAAAAATTTATCACATAGGAAGAGTTGGCCGATTGGGGGAGACTAAGGCTAGTATTTTCGGCAAATAGGAGAAAACAAGGCCATTCTTCACACTTTTCTTCCCTCCTATTCTCTGCCAAATTCCCTAAGCAACATTCTCTCTTCTCTTTTTATTTTTTTGTCAATCCAAAATCTACTTCTTCTTTATCCACCATTGTTAATTCTTTAAGCCTCAAGAATCAAAAGTGTTGACACACCTCTAGGCCATAGTCGACTAGTCTTCAAGACCCCATAGCCGAATCTTTGAGGGACACCAAACAAAGGGGCTATCGAATTCTTCAATAGAGGTAAAAAAAAAAACAAGTTGGATTTCTATTCTTTCTTTAAGGACTTGTCGAAAATTAAAGACTAATCCTTACTATTATTCTTTGACCGAAATCTTAAGGAGAGATTCGGGATTTTGGCCTATCGTCGATTTCTAGGAGGAAGATTTTCGGGATTTAAGATTTGAAAGGTAAGTACATTCGGCCAAGGGTCTATTTCAGTATTTAGACTTGTTTCTTATCTATTCAAACCGAAAACTAATAAGTTAATAGATCTAAGGAGCAGCCGATTACAAGGAAGGAGAAGTTCTCTTCCCGAAGGTACACCATAAGCCGCGTATTCCCTAGTTATTCGGTGAGTTTTGGATTTAAGATTTTCAAGGTAAGTAACTATGAATATTCGCCAAGGCCTTATTTTAGTAAATAGATCTATTCCTTATTATCTTAAAAGCGAAAACTAACCTATGTAAAGATTTAGGGTTT
Source organism: Gossypium rotundifolium (assembly GCA_025506655.1). NCBI lineage: Eukaryota > Viridiplantae > Streptophyta > Magnoliopsida > Malvales > Malvaceae > Gossypium > Gossypium rotundifolium. The sequence goes on from CP106726.1 coordinate 39,026,831, forward strand.
GGCGAATACAAGGAGAAGAAAAGCAAAGTTTTAGATTTGAGTGATAAACAAATCGGCATTAAGGTAAGTTTAGTACACAAATCCTACTAGGATTTGGTTTTGTGGCGAATGAGTTTCTCATTAAACCTTTAAATGGGCCGAATGTAGGGAGTTAAAGATCTAAGGCAAGAGATCAATTTTAGGATTTCAAGTGAAATTGTTGTTTAATCGGTGTGTACCTACACTACTTTTAATAAGATTCATGGCTATAATAAATATATGCATGTTTATAAGAATGTGAATATGGCTAAGGTACCGTGTTACGGTACAAAGTACTCAGGTACGTTTCCTACTCCTACTAGGATTACGAAATATGTTATATTTAACATGTGAAAAGTGACATGAATGTGAATTTAAGTATGATATGCATGATATAAATAATATGGGGCATTCGGGTTATATGAGAAAGGGGAAGTGAATGTGGTGACTTCGATCTCACTATCTGAATGTGGTGACTTCGGTCACATTATCTGAATGTGGTAACTTCGGTTACATTATCTGAATGTGGTGTCTCATGACACAATTATTTTATCTGGTGGCTATGCCACGAATTTTATACAGGTGATGAGCATGTCGACTGCAGCGACTGCCTTCGATGGTGTGTAGCGGATGGATGGTTGACTTAGTAGTCCCCACGGTGTGCAGGTTGGTACGGGGATGTGTAGCGGATGGCATCTAGGTTTGGGTTCGAGATTGCATCATTATCTTGAATTATTATGTAAACATGATATGTATGGTATGCCTAAATCTATTAAATTTTAGTGTTGGTTACACATTGAGTCTGTTGACTCACCCGTTGCTAGGGAACATGTTTGTGTGATGAAGTGATGGACCGGGATGGCGAGAACTTGTGGTGGCCATGCTCATTTTAAAGTTTTATTTAATTTGGACATTTTATTTTATTTAAGTACTCTTTAATTTTATTTGGGTTTTGTTTTATGTAATAAGGCCTTAGTGATGATTTAATTATTGTTTAATTACTATGTTACAAATTTATGTTATTTAAAGATTAAGTCAATTTAAGTTAAAATAAATTTTAAATATTTTGTCACTGAAATAAATGGGTTTTCAATATAAAAAAAATAAACTTGTTTTCAACTCGAGCCCAACCCACAAACAAACTATCTTCAAACACACAGTTTTCAAAGTAACAAAAGAATTTTGAACCGCTTTACATCGAGGAACATACCAGATCTGGTCCAGGCTCGTGGGCCGGGTGTAGGGTGTTTCAATTTGGTATCAGAGCCCAGTTTTAAACTCTCATTATGTGGCCTAAGGCCCAAAACGTTTTCAAATCGAGCCCAAATGAGTTTTATGGAAGTATTTCTGAAAATAGGCAGTGTTTGATGGCATGGCACCAAGTCTCAGACCATGATCCACCGGTAAGTACCCTTAACCATCGTGTGATTATGTGATTCTGTATGGGTAGAAAAGGAATGGAATGTAGAATAGAATGATAGGTACTTGAACCCTAGGACTAGTCTACCCCAACTACTACATAAAACTTAAATGCCTAGCTAAACAAACCTATGGCTAAGTCAACCGAGTTAGGGTGTGGTAACTCTGCAAGCATGTCTAGGATTGGATCCGGAAGAGCACGGTATTTAAGCAAATCCTAGTGACTCACCTCCTCTTCGCAGGAATCCTACCTGGTGCGTAGCTTTGGTTCACCCTGACCAGGAAAACTCGGTCATAGGCTAAACCCAATAACTAAAACCCGAAAGGGAACTAGCCATTTTTTAATAAGAACCCTAATTTTAAAAACTCTTAAAATCATTTTCTTTAATTGTGGAAACTATCTTTTCTACACAATTCTCAAAAATTTTTATTTATAAAATTACAAAAATACCCTAGTGGTAAAATTACAAAAAAATGCCCTTGGTTTATAAAATGTCTAAAATACCCACAGTTTTAATCAACATTATCATTATTTCATAAAAGTCCAAAACCCTTATTTGCAAATTATCAAAATACCTTGATTTTTGGAAAATTACAAAATTGCCCCTAACTTACCAAAATTTCCAAAATGACCCTGATTTCCAAAATTTTTGCAACTTCATCGTTTTGGAAAATAAATTTCTCAAAAAGAACCTCCAAAGTTTTGAAAATTTTGAAATATCCCTGGATTATTAAACTTTACAAATTTACCTTGGTTTATTACCAAGATACCCCCGAAATTCAAAATTATCGAAATACCCCTGGAATTTCCAAATTTACCGAAGAGCCCCGAGACTTTAAAATTTTTGAAATACTTTTTGATAAAATTACCAAGGAACCTTATTTGACAAATTACGAAAATACCCCTGGAGGACAAATTACGCAAATACCCCTAGGTAGTGGAAAAACAACAATAATGAAAACTACAACATTTCTCTGAATGAACGAAAGTTCATAATTGATTGATGGATGTATGAATGTGAAGACTGTGTGCATGTATGAATACGAAAGAACCACTCTTAAAATTCTTTTCATAAAACTTCGCCGTGGATAATCAGTGGAATAAGGGCTAATTCATAAAACTTTCTTAAATCAGATTAAAGCGCATCGTTAGATATGAATTCTAGAGGACGCGATCGTCAAGGACGCTGTAGGGGAAGAATGGCTGTGTCAGAACCCGTTAGATCGGGTCAAGGGTCTGACAATGAGTTACCACCGCCACCACCACCCCCATTATCGATGTCGAGCGCAGCTCGACGGGGATGATGTCAGTCGCAGTCGTGCTACAAGTTTTGGAAATGGTGGTGGCGCGGTGGAAATACGGAGCTCAAAAATCAGACTCGAGCGACTCCGAGCCAACGGAGCTGAGGTGTTCCGTGAAGTATTCGGTGTGGCACCCAGTACAGCTAAGTACTAGTTGGAAGCAATCGAGCGCATTATGAATGAGCTCGATCTGACCCCGGAGGAGAAGTTGAAAGGAATGGTGGCACTACTACGAGATGAAGCGTATCAATGGTGGTTAACAGCGAGGGATGGTGCTACTGCTGAGGATCTGACCTGGGAGTATGCTAAGGAGGCATATCAGAAAAAGTATGTCGGCACACATTATATTGATGAGCAGAGAAAGCTTTTACGGGTTGGTTTAAGGAACAAGTCAAGAGCAGCAGATGAAGTGAATTTTCGAGGTTAAGCCGATATGCTCGAGGAGTAGTGGCTACGGAGCATGAGCGCTATGTGCGGTTTGAAGACGGTCTAAGGGATGACCTAAGGTTATTGATAGCTCCACATCAGGAACGAGAGTTTTCTGCTTTAGTAGAAAAGGCTAAGGTAGCCGAGGGAATCAAGGATTTGGTTAAGTAGAGCTCTGATAGGAATAGACCCAAAAGGGGTTATGGGTCGTCGAGAAATGTGTAGAAGAGGCCTAGAGTTGATGGGCCACAGAATTAGTAAGCTGGTACAAGATGGCAGTATCGTCCTTGTGATCATTGTGGAAAGAAGCACTTAGGGAGTGCCTGAAAAAGACGGAGGATGTTTTAGGTGTGGGTCCAAGGACCATATGCTCAAAGATTGTCCTAAGAAACCGATGAAAGTCGATTAGCACTCGTAATGTTAATCAGCCGGTAGAGGAGGACAAGAAATTTCAACGAGGTCGTGGTTTGAATAATGAGGTAATGGTCTTGGCAGAGGATGGGGAACACAAGGTAGAGGTCTTGCTAATATGGAGGCAAGGCAGGGTTTGGTTTATCTGATTCATGGGAGGAGGATGGTGACGACCGGATGTTATAACCCAGACGTTCCTTATTTATGGCAAGCCTTATTATGCCTTAATTGATGTGGGCTCGACCCATTTTTATGTTGCATGTAGTGTAGTGGAAACACTAGGCCTAGACTCTGAACTTTCTGATAGGCAGATGACTGTAGTAAGCCCATTAGGCCAAACTGTAGTGGTGGATAAAATCTTTCGAAATGTACCTTTAGAGATTCAGGGAGTGAACTTTCGGGCTGACTTAATGGAACTACCCTTTGGGGAGTTTGAACTCATACTTGGAATGGACTGGCTAGTAGAACACCGAGCCATGTTGGATTGTGCGGCTAAACGAATGGAATTAAGGACCCCAGAGGATGAGGTGGTCATTATGATAGGAGAAAGAAGAAACTACTTGTCTAATGTAGTTTCGGCGCTTAAGGCTGAAAGAATAGTTCGTAAAGGGTGCGAGGCATTTTTAGCCTTCGTAAGTGCTTTGGATGGAAAGGAGGAAGGTGTCAATGGAGTTAGAACGGTACGGGACTTTGAGGATGTGTTCCCAGAAGAATTACCAGGAATACCTCCAGATAGGGAGGTGGAATTTGGAATAGACTTGCTACCGGGAATAGCTCCTGTGTCAATCGCTTCATACCGAATGGTGCCAAAAGAGTTGGTTGAGCTCAAGGCTCAAATCCAGGAATTACTTGACCGTGGGTTTATCCAGCCCAGTGTGTCTCTGTGGGGAGTACTAGTTTTATTTGTAAAGAAGAAGGATGGAACTATGCGTATGTGCATAGACTATCGTCAGTTGAATAAGCTGACCATCAAGAACAAGTATCCTTTGCCAAGGATCGATGACTTGTTCGATCAGCTGAAAGGGGCCGCGGTATTCTCAAAGATAGATGTGAGGTCGGGATATCATCATTTGAAGGTGAAGGAGGCAGATATCCATAAGACAGCTTTTAGGACAAGGTACGGCCATTTTGATTTTGTCGTAATGCCGTTTGGGTTGACCAATGCCCCAGCCGCATTCATGGATATGATGAACCGAGTTTTCTAACCTTACTTGGATAGGTTCGTCGTCGTGTTCATCGATGATATGTTGGTGTACTCCAAGTCTGGAGAGGAGCATGATGAGCATCTCCGAGTTGTGCTGCAAGTGTTAAGGGAGAAGAAGCTCTATGCCAAATTTAGCAAGTGTGAATTTTGGCTCAAAGAGGTGGCGTTCTTAGGGCATGTGGTATCCGCAGTGGGAATAAGAGTGGATCTTAGGAAGATCGAAGCGGTGTTGGATTGGAAGCCACCTAGGTCCGTGGCTGAGATCCAAAGTTTTTTAGGTTTGGCAGGCTATTACAGAAGGTTTGTGGAAGGGTTCTCGTCTATAGCTGCGCCTTTGACAAAGTTTTTGAGGAAGGAAGTACCCTTTGTATGGTCGGATAAGCAGCAGGAGAGCTTTGAGAAGCTTAAGAAGGTTTTAACGGAAGCTCCAGTATTGATTCAGCCAGAGGCAGGAAAGGAATTCACGGTGTATTGTGACGCTTCCCATACAGGTTTGGGTTGCGTATTGATGCAAGATAGAAAGGAAGTCGCATATGCATCTCGGCAGTTAAGGCCGCATGAGGTTAACTACCCAACCCATGACTTGGAATTGGCAGCAGTGGTTTTCACCCTTAAGGTGTAGAGGCACTATCTCTATGGAGAAAGGTCGATGATCTACACGCACCACAAGAGCCTTAAGTATCTGCTGACTCGTAAGGAGTTGAACTTGAGGCAGCAAAGGTGGGTGGAGTTATTGAAGGATTATGATTGCTCGTTAGAGTACCACCCGAGCAAGGAAAATATAGAAACTGATGCCCTAAGCTGAAAGGTTGTGTCGGTTCTGGGGGCAATGTTCGCCCATTTAAGTTTGTACGAGGATGGAAGCCTGTTGGCTGAGTTGCAAGTCAAGCCAACGTGGTTGAAGGAGGTGAAAGAGGGACAGTTGATTGATGAGAATTTAAGTGTTAAGTTACAACAAGCACAGAATGGAGAGTTAAAGGACTATGAAGTTAGTGATGAGGGAATGTTGTGCTTCAAAGGAAAGGTCTGTATGCCGAGGGACAAGGAGTTAAGACAGAGGATTCTTCGGGAAGCGCATGGTAGCCCTTATGCTATGCATCCCGGAGGCACCAAGTTGTACAGGGACTTAAGAGAACAATTTTGGTGGCCTGATCTTAAATGGGAAGTTACTAAATTCGTGGGAAAATGTGTGACATGTCAGCAAGTTAAGGCTGAACACCAAGTTCCATCGGGATTGCTTCAGCCAATCGAGATTCCGCAGTGGAAGTGGGAAAGAATTACTATGGACTTTGTTAGTGGGCTTCCCCTTACGCCTACTAAGAAGGACTCGATATGGGTAATAGTGGACCGTTTGACTAAGTCCGCACACTTCATCCCGGTAAGAGTGGATTATTCCCTTCAGAAGTTAGCCATATTATACATGGTAGACATTGTAAGGTTACACGGAGTGCCGGTGTCAATTATTTCGGATAGAGACCCAAGGTTCACATCTCGGTTTTGGAGGGCACTTCATCAAGCTTTAGGCACTAAGTTGGACTTCACTACGGCCTTTCATCCACAATCAGACGGGCAGTCTGAATAGGTAATATAAGTGTTGGAGGATATGTTGAGAGGCTGTGTGATGGATTTTCGAGGAAGTTGGGAGGATTACTTGCCTTTAGCAGAGTTCGCCTACAACAACAGTTATCAAGCTAGCATTCGGATGGCACCATATGAAGTATTGTACGGTTGGAAGTGTCGAACTCTTACTTGTTGGACTGAGTTAGGAGAACGTCGAGTTTTGGGACCAGAGTTGGTGGCAGAAACTAAAGAGAAGGTTGAGATAATCAAACACGGTTAAAGGAAGCCTCTGATAGGCAGAAGTCTTACGCCAACCTCAAGCGGAAGGAAATAGAGTTTGAAGTGGGAGACCAAGTGTTTCTGAAAGTCTCGCCTTGGAAGAAGGTGATGAGGTTTGGTCGGAAAGGGAAGTTAAGCCCAAGGTTTATAGGGCCCTATCGGGTACTAAAGCGAGTTGGGGCGGTGACATATCGCCTAGAGTTGCCACCGAATTGCAGCAGATGCACGACTTGTTCCATGTGTCCATGCTACGTCGCTACTGATCGGATCCATCTCATGTGGTGCCGATTGAAGAAGTGGAGCTAAGGCCGACTTATCCTACGAGGAAGAGCCGATCTGATTTTGGAACGTGATGTGAAAGTGTTACGGAGGAAGTCGGCCTCTAGTCAAAGTGTTATGGCGTAATCATGGATCGGAGGAAGCTTCATGGGAACCAGAGGAGGCAATGCGACAAAGAATACCCTCAATTATTTTAGCTAGGAAATTTTGAGGACAAAATTATTTTAAGGGGGTAGAACTGTAACATCCTGAAAAGGGCCTATGCATTTTCGGTTTAATTGTATGAAATGACATGTCTTATGTGTTATGAATGTATTATGAACATTTTGGAAACTTGGAAATGTAAGAAATGATTTAGAAATGTTAAGTTTCAAAAAGAGGAAAGTGAACATTTTGGAAACTTGGAAATGTTAAGTTAAAAGAGGAAAGTGAACATTTTGGAAACTTAAGCTAAAAGAGGAAAGTGAACATTTTGGAAACTTAAGTTAAAAGAGGAAAGTGAACCTTTTGGAAACCTGGAAAATGTATGGAAATGTTAAGTTTAAAAGAGGAAACTAAGGCAAGGTGGCCTTAAGAAAATTAATAGGAGGAATTTGACACACAAACAAAGCTTGTCAAAGTGGCTTAAAGGTACCACTTAAAAGCCCAAAGAAGTGACGCCACAAGCTTGTGTATTTGGGCCAGGATCGAGTCACTTGGGAAGCAAATAAAAGAAATTTTATTTTTGCTTCTAGAAGCAAAAGAGGTGGACGGCACAAGGGAACCTAAGTGAAGAGTTTAATTCTCTTCAAAATTCAGCTAAATAGGTGGATAAATGATGGATAATTGTTATTATTTTTATTAGGAGATAAGAGATAGTTGAGGGATTAAGTCTATTATTGATTAAAGTGATAATTAAAAGATAAAAATTTATCACATAGGAAGAGTTGGCCGATTGGGGGAGACTAAGGCTAGTATTTTCGGCAAATAGGAGAAAACAAGGCCATTCTTAACACTTTTCTTCCCTCCTATTCTCTCTCAATTCCCTAAGCAAAATTCTCTTCTCTTTTATTTTTTTGTCAATCTGAAATTTACTTCTTCTTTATCCACCATTGTTAATTCTTTAAGCCTCAAGAATCAAAAGTGTTGACACACCTCTAGGCCATAGTCGACTAGTCTTCAAGACCCCATAACCGAATCTTTGAGGGACACCAAACAAAGGGGCTGTCGAATTCTTCAATAGAGGTAAAAAAAAAACAAGTTGGATTTCTATTCTTTCTTTAAGGACTTGTCTAAAATTAAAGACTAATCCTTACTATTATTCTTTGACCGAAATCTTAAGGAGAGATTCGGGATTTTGGCCTATCGTCGATTTCTAGGAGGAAGATTTTCGAATTTAAGATTTGAAAGGTAAGTACATTCAGCCAAGGGTCTATTTCAATATTTAGACTTGTTTCTTATCTATTCAAATCGAAAACTAATAAGTTAATAGATCTAAGGAGCAGCTGATTACAAGGAAGGAGAAGTTCTCTTCCCGAAGGTACACCATAGGCCGCGTATTCCCTAGTTATTCGGTGAGTTTCGGGATTTAAGATTTTCAAGGTAAGTAACTATGAATATTCGGCCAAGGCCTTATTTTAGTACATAGATCTATTCCCTTATTATCTTAAAAGCCAAAAACTAACCTATGTAAAGATTTAGGATTTGGCCGAATACAAGGAGAAGAAAAGCAAAGTTTTCGGGATTTGAGTGATAAGCAAATCGGCATTAAGGTAAGTTTTAGTACACAAATCCTACTAGGATTTGGTTTTGTGGCTGAATGAGTTTCTCATTAAACCTTTAAATGGGCCGAATGTAGGGAGTTAAAGATCTAAGGCAGTAGATCGAATTTCGGGATTTCAAGTGAAATTGTTAAGCGAATCAGGTGTGTACCCCACACTACTTTTAATAAGATTCATGGCTATAATAAATATATGCATGTTTATAAGAATGTGAATATGGCTAAGGTACCGTGTTACGGTAAAAAGTACTCAGGTACGTTTCCTACTCCTACTAGGATTACGAAATATGTTATATTTAACATGTGAAAAGTGACATGAATGTGAATTTAAGTATGATATGCATGATATAAATAATATGGGGCATTCGGGTTATATGAGAAAGCGAAAGTGAATGTGGTGACTTCGGTCTCACTATATGAATGTGGTGACTTCGGTCACATTATCTGAATGTGGTAACCCGGTTACATTATCTGAATGTGGTGTCTCATGACACAATTATTTAATCTGGTGGCTATGCCACGAATTTTATATGGGCGATGAGCACGTCGACTGCAAAGGTTGCCTTCGATGGTGTGTAGCGGATGGAGGGTTGACTTAGTAGTCCCCACGGTGTGTAAAGTTGGTATGGGGATGTGTAGTGGATGGCATCTAGGTTTGGGTTCGGGATTGCATCATTATCTTGAATTATTATGTGAACATGATATGTATGGTATGCCTAAATCTATTAAATTTTAGTGTTGGTTACACATTGAGTCTGTTGACTCACCCCGTTGTGGGAACATGTTTCAGGTGATGAACAGTGATGGACCGGGACGGCAGAACTTGTGGTGGCCATGCTCAGCTTAAAGTTTTATTTATTTTGGGCATTTTATTTTATTTAAGTATTCTTCAATTTTATTTGGGTTTTGTTTTATGTAATAAGGCCTTAGTGATGATTTAATTATTGTTTAATTACTATGTTACGAATTTACGTTATTTAAAGATTAAGTCAATTTAAGTTAAAATAAATTTTAAATATTTTGTCACTTGAAATAAATGGGTTTTCAATATAAAAAAAATAAACTTGTTTTCAACTCGAGCCCAACCCACAAACAAACTATCTTCAAAACACACAGTTTTCAAAGTAACAAAAGAATTTTGAACCGGTTTACATCGAGGAACATACCAGATCCGGTCCAGGCTCGTGGGCGGTGTGGGGTGTTTCATGAAATGTGTAGTGTCTCTCTTGAGAGATTCTGCTTATCAGTGGTGGAATACCCTTGGGTTGGTTGTACTAAGGGAAAAGATTACATGGGAGGTTTTTCAAGAAGAATTTTGGAAGAACTACATTAGTAAGAGGTTTATCGATCAGAAAAGAAACGAATTCCTTAAACTAAAACAAGGTAAGATGACAGTAACTGAGTATGAGCGTGAGTTTGTAAGGCTCAGCAAATACGCTCGAGAGTGTGTATCCACTGAGGCCATCATGTGTAAATGGTTTGAGAACGGATTAAATAAAGATATCAGATTATTTGTTGGTGTCCTCGAGTTAAAATAATTTGTTGTGCTAGTGGACCGGGCTTATAAAGCTGAAGAATTGGTGAAAGAGAAAAGAAAAGCTGAGATGGAGTCTCGTGATTCAAGAAAGAGATAATTGAACAAGTTGTTTCAATCTTCATCCAAGAAGTCAAGAGACTTCTCTACCGGATCAGCTACTTCAGGTGGATTTTAGAATAGAAGTAAGGGTAAGCAGTACTCGGGGAATAAAGCTTAGACTACTTTAGGTGCTAGTGTTGGGAACATTTGATCTAATAGACCGGAATGCCCACAGGGTGGTAGACTACACCCCGGTGAATGCCATGCACATGAGAGTGTTTGTTTTAAGTGTGGTTCTCATGACCATTTTATTCGAGAATGCCCTGAGATGTTTGAAAAAGAGAAGGTTCAGAGTGCAAAATCAGGAAGTGCTAATAGAGGAAGACAACAAAGAAACCTAGGTAGTGGAACGAGTAGTAAAGGTACACCCTAAGAGCAGGCTGCGAGGCCTGAGGGTAGAGTGCCTGCAAGGACCTATGCCATTCGCGCTCGCGAAGAGGCATCATCCCCTGATGTAATTATGGGTACATTTTCTCTCCATGATACTAATGGTGTTGCTTTAATTGATCCGGGATCTACCCACTCATAAATTTGCATAAAATTAGTATCTAGTATGAACATGCCCATAAAGTCTATAAAGTTTGTGATAGAAGTGTCCAATCCACTAGGCAAAAGTGTATTAGTTGATAAAGTATGCAAAGATTGTCCATTGATGATTAGAAGTCACTATTTTAAGGTAAATCTCATGCTATTACCACTTGATGAATTTGATATAATTCTTGGTATGGATTGGTTAACCACTCATGATATGATAGTAAATTGTGGAAAGAAATACATTGAGTTGAGATGTGAAAATGGGGACACTCTTTGTATTGAATCAGATGAACAAGACAGATCGCCGGTATTGATCTCTCATATGTCTACTCAGAAGTATGTAAGAAAGGGGTATGAAGCCTATCTTGCCTTCGTTATGAATGCTAAAGAAACTAAGTTAAAAATTGAATAAATACCGATAGTATGTGAGTATCCAGATGTTTTCCTAGAAGAATTGCCAATGTTGCCTTCGGTTAGAGAAGTTGAATTTGGCATTGAGTTAGCTCCTGGTACTGTACCGATATCGATAGCTCCTTACAGAATGGATCCATCTGAATTGAAGGAATTGAAGGCACAGTTACAAGAGTTAACGAACAAAAATTTTGCAAGACCGAGTTATTCTTTATGAGGTGCACCAGTGTTACTTGTGAAAAAGAAAGGCGGTTCTATGAGATTATGCATAGATCATCGATAGCTTAATAAGGTAATCATAAAGAACAAGTACCCATTGCCAAGGATCGATGATTTGTTTGATCAATTGAAGGGAGCCACTATGTTTTCCAAGATAGATTTGAGATCAGGATATTATTAGTTAAGAGTGAAAGATTCGGATGTGCTAAAAACTGCATTTCAGACGAGGTATAGGCATTACGAATTTTTAGTCATGCCTTGTGGTTTAACAAATGCCCCTACTGTGATGACATACTGATACGTTCCTGTGATGAGCTTGTGCATGCCGAGCACTTGAGGACAATTTACAAATTTTATAAAATAATCAATTGTATGCCAAGTTCAGCAAAAGTGAATTTGGCTCAATGAAGTTGGACTTTTGGAGTATATTGTCTCGAGAGATGGAGTACAAGCTGATCCAAGCAAAATTTTGGCCATTGTTGAGTGGAAGCTACCCAGGAACGTAACAGAGGTGAGAAGTTTTCTGGACCTAGCTGGCTATTACAGACGATTTGTCAAGGGATTTTCTATGATAGCTACCTCGATGACGAGACTGTTACAGAAAGATGTAAAGTTTGAATGGACGAAAAAGTGTCAACAGAGTTTTGAAAAGTTAAAAGCATTGTTGACAGAGGCTCAAATTCTATTACAACCTGAATCGGGAAAAGAATTTGTGATCTACAGCGATGCATACTTGAATGGATTGGGTTGTGTACTCATGCAAGAAGGCAAGGTGATAGCATATGCTTCTAGACAGTTAAAGCTACATGAGAAGAATTATTCGACACATGATTTAGAGTTGGCTGCCATTGTCTTTGCGTTGAAGATTTGGAAACACCATTTTTATGGTGAAAGATGTCAGATATTCACCGACCACAAAAGTTTAAAGTACTTGATGACTTAGAAAGAATTGAACTTAAGGCAACGAAGATGGTTAGAGCTGATAAAAGATTACAAGCTAGTCATTGACTACCACCCAGGAAAGGCTAATGTAGTCGTCAATGCTTTGAGTAGAAAGTCTTTGTTTGCTTTGAGAGCTATGAATACACGGGTGACTTTATCAGATGATGGTTCCATCTTAGCTGAGTTGAGGGTTAGACCGATGTTCTTCCAAGAGATATATGAGGCTGAGAAAGATGACAGTGAATTGTAAGCCAAAAGAGTTCAGTGCGAGTCAAGTATTGAGTCCGATTTTGGATTAATTCACATAGATGTTTGATGTTCAGAGACAGAGTCTGTACCGAGGAACGATGAGCTCATTCATAAAGTTTTGCATAAGGCACATAGTGGATGCCTATCTACACATCCGGGTAGCACCAAAATGTATAATGATTTAAAGAAATGGTATTGGCCGAGTATGAAGAAAGATATTTCTGAGTTTGTTTCAAGATGCTTGATTTGTCAACAAGTAAAGGTTGAACACCAAGTACCCTCGAGTTTGCTTCAACCTATTATGGTGCCCGAGTGGAAATGGGATTGTGTTACCATGGACTTTGTAACGGGTTTAACGTTGACACTGAGCAAAAAAGATACTGTATGGGTCGTAGTCGATAGACTTACGAAGTCAGCCCATTCCATACCTGTATGTATTGACTAATCACTTGATAAGTTGGCAAACTTGTATGTTTCAGAGATTTTAAGGCTTCATGGAGTGCCTATATCGATTATATCGGATAAAGATCCGAGATTCACGTCTAGGTTTTGGAAAAAGTTACAATATGCTTTGGGTACAAAGTTGAGTTTTAGTACAGCTTTTCACCCCCAAATCGACAGACAGTTAGAAAGATTAATACAAATACTTAAGGATATACTTTGGTGTTGAGTTTTTGGGTTTTAGGGCAGCTGGGAAAAGTACTTACCATTGGTAGAGTTTGCTTATAATAACAGTTTTCAGTCAAGTTTGAAAATGGCACCTTATAAGGCTTTGTATGGGCGTAAGTTCCGAATGCCTTTATATTGGACTGAACTTAAGGAAAATCAGATTCACGGAGTTGATCTGGTTAGAGAAATCAAAAAGAAAGTAAGGGTTATTCGAGACTGTTTAAGAAGCGCTTCTGATAGAAAAAAATCCTATTTAGATTTGAAATGAAAAGAGATCGATTATCAAGTCGGTGATAGAGTATTCTTGAAAGTGTCGCCATGGAAGAAGATTCTTAGATTTGGCCGAAAAGGCAAACTGAGTCCACGTTTTATTGGATGATATGAGATCACCGAGAGGATAGGGCCAGTAGCCTATCGATTGGATTTGCCGTCTAAGTTAGAAAAGATTCATGATGTATTTCACATGTCTATGTTGCGACGCTACCGATCAGACCTTTCGCATGTGATTACATAGGCAGAGATTAAAATTCAACCCGACATGACATATGGTGAAGAACCAATTAAGATCCTAGCACGGGAAGTCAAACAATTAAGGAACAAAAGTATTACTCTCGTGAAAGTCTTGTGGCAGAGACATGGGGTAGAGGAGCCTACATGGGAACTCGAGGAGGCTATGAGGAACCATTACCCAAACATTTTGGCTGGTAAGATTTTCAGGGATGACAATCCCTAAGAGGGAGAATTGTAATAGCCTAATTTAGGGCCTAGTCAAAATAGTAGTGCGAGACCACAAATTCAAAGTAGAAATATGTATTTTAATGATTTTTATGAGGCTTACAAGGTATTTGCATGATTGTGTGAAAATTTCATGAAGGAATTTTATTAATTAGTAAACAATTTGTCCATTAGAAGTAAATTGCAAGGATTAGAAAATATGAGAAATCTAGAAGGTTTAAGCATGAAATAGCATCATAAAAATTTATTGGAAGCTCTTATTTAGCAATTAGACCATTATAAGTTAAGATGGACAAAAATAGACATGGGAAGGAAAAATCTCAAGAAATGATCATTAAGGGCATTTTTGTCATTTGGTAAATAAAAGATTAAAAAGGAAAAATAAGTCAAAATTGTGTCCATCTTCTTCTCCTTGGCCGAAATTCCCTAAGGAAGACATAGCTAGGGTTTGTTCATCTTTCAAGCTTGATTGCAAGTGTCTCTTTGCCCTGTTTTTAATGTTCTTTGTATTTTTGAGATCCTCGTAACTCGATTTAGCTACTTCTAGCTATATTTTGAGCTAGGGTTTATGTTAAAAAATTTACCCATGTATGATATGCATGTATTTTGATGTTTTAAGGAAGAATATGAAAGTTTGATGTATGATAAACATATTTTTCTAAGTGATTTTCATGAAAAATGAATAAAAGGACCAAATTGTAAAAGTTAAAAAATTGGTCATACATGAGTGAAATACTGGAAATTAAGGACTGTTGTAGTTAAGAGAATAATTTGACTAAGCTTAAAATATAAGGAAGTCGAATAAAAATCATTTTATGAGCCTAGGGGCAAAAGTGTAATTATGAAAAAGTTTAAGAGTAAAATCGTAATTTTTCCAAAATGTGATTCATGAGTCAATTTGGTCAATGTGAGTACTAAATAAGTGAAATTGTCATTATAGATCAAGAAACGTGAAGCCTAGACCAAAATCGGGGCAAGAACAAGGTTGCGGACTAAATCGAACATCTATATACATTTTGAGTACCAAGGTAAGTTTGTGTGAAATTAAGGTTACATGTGTTACTATGTTTAAATTACTTATTATTTTGTGAAATGCTTATTATTTCCATGAAGATGATTAATAATGTCTTGGTGAGAAAACGAATGAGAATATGTAAGTTGAAGTCCCGGTTGAAGACTCGGAATAACGAGGATACCTATATCATGCTAAGAGATAAGAAAGGTCCCGTATAAGACCATATTTGGGATATGGCATCGGCACCGAATGTAGGTCCCATATAATACCATGTCTGGGACATGGCATTGACACCGAACGTAGATCCTGTATAAGACCATGTTTGGGATATGGCATCAGCATCGAATGAGGAAGGTCCCGTATAAGACCATGTCTGGGACATGGCATCAGCACCATACAAGGAAGGTCCCATGTAAGACCATGTATGGGACATGGCTTCAGCACCAAAGGAAGATCTCGTGTAAGACCATGTCTGGGACATGGCATCGACATCAAGCTAAGAGATCCCATGTAAGACCATAGTTGGGATAAGGCATCGGCATCAAGAGGTGATTCCATGTAAGACCATATCTGGATGTGGCATTGGCATTGAGATACATGCATGATGAGATTGAGTATCCTCCGATATTCCGGGTAATTCACAGGATAAGTAAAGGTGACAAAAGAGCTAAGCATAAAAAGATGATATAGAGCCAAGTTATACAAGGATGGCATTGAGTTCCACTTATGTTAAGGATGATGAAAACTTTGAGTTTATGTTTATAATTGCATAAGTGCTAAACTATGTGACTAAGTGAATACAGGTACCATGAGTAAAATACAAGTTATGAAATCATAATGTGATATGTGATGGGTAAGAGTAAGTATGAGTAAGTATGCCTAAGCATTTGAGACTTATGTTGCTATTGTTTCATGAGATGGGAGAGTTTATTATGAGCAATGATGTTACTAAAAAAATTTCATGCAAACTTACTAAGCTATATGCTTGCCTCTCTCATTTCTTCTTTCCTTGTAGTATCGCCAAGCTAGCTCAGGGATCGTAGAACGTCGGAGCTCGGATCACACTATCAATCACTATTTTGGTATAACAAAGTTGATTTATTTTGAGTATGGCATGTATAGGAACTTGATCATTTTAAGTTATGTCATATTGGGAGCCAAAGTGTTGGCTATTAAGGTTACTGACTCTTTTTGTATATGGCCAATTGAAATTGGCCAATATTTGTCAAGCTTTATTCATTAATGATGATGAGTTTTATGATGTGAAATTTTATGCAATCGATGGACATATATGTGAGGAGTATGAATGATGATTTAGGGGATCCTTTATAGTACATGATTGCTATATTATGTGTTGCTTGAGTTGGTATAAGTGTGTTTATGTTTCAGGGTGGCAATTGGCTTGGAAAAAACCTCTAATTGTCCACACGGGTAGACACCCGAGCGTGTGTCTAGGCCATGTGTGACACACGGTCAGCCCCATGGGTGTGTTAATAGGTCGTGTGTCCCCTGCATTAACTTGCGAGAATTTGGTTCGACACAGGCCAGCACACGGGCGTGTGGCCAGGCCGTGTGCTCTTAAGAGGTTGATGACATCATAAACAGATAGCTCTACGGGCAGAGGACACAGGCGTGTCTAGGCCGTGTGAAAGACACGGGTTATAGACATGGGCATGTGTCCAGCCATGTGAAAACTCCTATAGGTTCGAAGGGAAAATAAATTCCACATGGGCTAGGGACATGGGCGTGTGAGACCACACGGTCCGACCACACGGGAATGTCCCATGTCACACGAGCGTGTGACCCCTATTTAGGTAAAAATTTCTAAGAGTGTAAAAGTTTTCGGTTGAACTCCAAAACTTTTGGATGTATGTTTAAGGCCTCGTAGGCTATATTATGCATGTGATGATCAAGGATGAAAAGTTCTAAGTTGAAATGAAATTTTATAGCCCAATAATACTTGTTCAAGTAAGGTTAAGTATGGTAATGCCTCGTATCCTGTCCCAGCATCGGACACGGGTAAGGGGTATTACAGCCCGTGTGACCTTTGGACATGCCCGTGCTACAGGCTGTGTTCAAAATAGGGAGCTCTCTGACTTGTGCCACACGGCCGTGCCACATGCCCGTGTGCTAGGCCGTGAGGTCGATTTAATTTTCATGATTTTTCATAAAATAGGTGCAGACTTCACATGGCCAGGGCACACGTCCATGTTCGAGGCCATGCCGTCCACACGGTTGAGACACACACGTGTCTCTGCCCGTGTGCTCGATACTGAGCATTCTATTTTGTAACAATTAAGGTGCAGGGGACACACGGCTGGAACACATGCCCATAGGGCAAGCCGTGTGTCACACATGGCCTAGACACTCGCCCGTGTGTCTACCCATTTGGACAAAAATAAAGCTATTTACCAAGCCATTTTGTCACCATTCCATGCATAAACCTACACAAAAAACATAGAACCATTCCAAGCATATACCATCAAACAAATCAGCCACAACTAAAGCCTCAACACTCCGCTCACATGCTATCATTTATCACACACAAACATCACATATATCTCAACTCAAATCATGTAATTTCCTACATCCATGAAAAGCATCATCATATGCATATATATACTTAAACCAATATTAGCCAATTTCAATGGCCATTTACAAATTGAATTATTAGCCAACATAAGCCAACACATTTGGCTAAATCAATTATGACACATAACAAAATGACCAAGTCCCTATACATGGCATAACTCAAAATATTAAAATCAATTGTACCCAAAATATTATGTTAATAGTGTGAATGGATCTTCGACAGTTTTTGATCCCCAAGCTAGCTTGGTAACACTATAAGACAAGGGAAAATAAAGGGGAGTAAGCTATATAGCTTAGTAAGTTCCTATGCAAATAATAAGCATTATAATCACACATGTATCATACAAATAAACATGATGAACTTGGCATAATTAATATCAAGATCTTCTAATCATAACTTACTCATTCATACCTTACTGAGAGATTCATCACATATCGAGCTCATTAGTAAATGAGTTTTACGTACGTACCTGTACCAACTCGCAACATAATCATAACCTTTCACAACTTTGACATACTCGTTGAATTTCTCGTTGAACCACTTGGAATACTAAAGGATACCCGGAATCTCGCACACACAATGCCATACCAATGCCATATCCCAGATATGGTCTTACATGGGATCTCTTATCGATGTCAATAGCACAGCTATGGTCTTACACGAAGTCTCATATCAATGCCATATCCCAGATATGGTCTTACACGTAATCTCAAATAACCTTAATGTCATGACATTCGTATCCTACCTATTCCTAAGGTTCAACAAGGATTTCTCACTTGTCAAACTTTATCGATTACATCCAGGAGTCAATCATAATTCATACAATATTAAAACAAGTAAAACATAAATAAAACAATGCATTATTTACATACGAACTTACCTTGGTACAAAAAATAGTATAAATGGGATTTAATCGTTAAACACCTTATTCTTTCCCCGATCAAGGTCCGAACTGCGTTTTTCTTGATTTATAATAGCAAATTCAGCTTATTTAATATTCACATTACTCAAATCAGTCCAAACATCACATTATGGCAAAATTACCTTTTTGCCCCTAAAGTTTCACATTTTTACAAATTAGTCCCTAGGCTTGTACCATGAAATGTATTCAATTTCTTGATAACCCAAGCCTAGCCAAACCAATTTCATGCTTATAGCAGTCTACATTTTCCATTAAATTAGATTTTTACTGTAACACCTCATACCCACAATCCCCGCCGGAATCGGGTACGAAGCGTTACTGTACAAAACTACTTGATCGCCACTTAGGCTCACAGGACTACTCTACTTGAGTCACTACAACAACTTTATTTTTGACTTACTAGATCTCACTCATACATATGAGGGCTCTTGGGACTATATCGAAAACTCTTACGATCCATAAAAATTTTCTCTTTTCTATACGGGGAGTACACGCCCGTTTTAGATGACACACGCCCGTGTGTAGTCACACACGCCCATGTGATCCCACCGTGCCCAAAACCACAGCATTCTGCCAAAACTCCAATGGCTAGGGCACACGCCCATGCGAAATGGAACACGCCCGTGTACCCTCATAACATGCCCGTGGCTTTAAACCGTGAAAAGTTACTGACTAATTAACACGGCATGGACATGCCCGTGTGGGCAGTCCGTGGTCTATTCTAACTTAAAATGTTAATATGCAGGGGACACATGGCCAAGTCACATGCCCGTGGGCCGACCGTGTGTCACACATGGTCTAGACACATGACCGTGTGCCTACCCATGTGGACAGAACAAGGTTGTTTGCCAAGCTTCTAGCACCCCTATATCTTACACTACATTAGTTCATTCGACAAACTAATAAACATCTCATAATTCAACATGCACTCACATTTATAACTTTGAAATTTCATAAATGATAAAATGTGCCATCATTCTTGGCAATTTACAAAATAAATGTCTTAGAAAGAGCCAATACACCTTTGGCCAAAATAACAAAATAATCTGTCTAGTCTAGCCCCTATACATGCCATACACAAAATCACTAAGTCTGAATATACCGAGGTGAGTAGATAGTGTGGGCGGCCTCCTTGTTATCGATGTATCCTGCTCGGCTCTTAAATTCTATAAAACAAGGGAAAAAGAGAAGGGGGTGTAAGCTTTAAGCTTAGTAAGTTTACATGTAAACAATATAACATTATAACATGTATTAAACAATTACATAGCATTACATACTAAGCGAGAAACAATCTACATTCATAATCATGCTTACTCATTTTCTCCATTCCCACATTGCAACCATATCACAAGCTTAATGCATGCATTCATTAACAAGTTACCCTACACTTAGCATCACAAAGTGACATAGTACAACACATCACTATTTCTAATTTCATTACTCCTAGTTAAATTGCTCGGTGGTTTCGCACTTAGCCTACCATCAGCCTTTATTAGGGTGGTATCGCACATAGCCCACCAAAAGATTAGTTACGGTGGTATCGCACATAGCCCACCAAAAAGATATATAGGCGATGGTATCGCACATAGCCCATCGTAATTAAGCAACAAGGCGGTATCGCACATAGCCCACCATCAAATATCGTCAATACACATTCACATGATTATTTCGCCATTCATACAATAATTATTCAATAACTATCACATTCAATCCACTAGAACCACATATGTTCTCAATCATGCCATACTCTAATTAGCAACGTAATGTTTACGAAAATATATATTGCTTACACATAAACTTACCTCGATGCAAACGTGTTAGCTAGTGATTTACTCAATCACCTTGCCTTTCCCACGGTCAAGGTTGATTCCGCATTCTTCTTGATCTATAACAATGAAATTCATCCGTTTAGATCATTCTATGATTATAATACATCAAATTCTACACTTGGGCAAAAATGACCATTTTGCCCTTGTACATTGGCAAAATTATGATTTTGCCCCTAGGCTCGTAATTTATTTTTCATCATATTTTCTCGATAAACAAGCATAGATGAACATTTATTTCTCTTACAACTACTCACCATTTCAACTATTTCATGCATTTATGACACAAAATAAATCATTGCATTTAAGTCCTACCTAGGTGTTGTTATGAAAACACCTTTCACAAAAGTTGCTTCACCACTCCCCAACATTCAATTTCTTCCATAAAAACTCATCTAACCACTTAAACACTCCCATTCCAAGTCCTTATACTTTCAACCATATCAGAAAGTAGTCCCCTCATTAGCTAGCTTAAGCTTTGGGGACTCCAAAAACACAAAAATCATCAATTTAAACCACCTAAATCACTTACTTGAATGAGAATTGAGTGGCTGAAAGTTTGAGCCTCCAAGAGCTCAATTTCCTCTTCAATTTTTGGTGGAAAGAGATGAGTGAATAGTGAAAGATGATAACATCTTTTACTTCTCTTATTTTATTCATTTCATCACCTAATTTCCACCAAATTTGACTAAAATTTAATGCTCTTGTCCCCCACTTTGTTTACATGGTCGGCCATACCCTACTAATGGCCTAATTGCATTTTAAAATCCTCCAATTTATAATCTATAGCTATTAGGTACCCCTACCTTATAAAATAGAACTTTTGCATCTCCTTCGATTTAGTTCTTTTTCTCAATTAAACATGCTATTGCTAAAATTAAAGCACCAAAATTTCCATATAGCCATATATTAATACCACAACACATAAAACAATACTAAAATAATTTTCCTCAACCTCGGATTAGTGGTCCCGAGACCATTGTTCGACTAGCCCCAAAATTGGATTGTTACAACTCTCCCCCCTTTAGGGATTTTCGCCCTCAAAAATCTTACCGGTAAAAAGGTTTTGATATTGTTCTCTCATGGCTTCCTCCGGTTCCCATGTAGCCTCTTCTACACCGTGTTTTTGCCACAACACATTTACTAAGGCTATGTCCTTATTCCTCAATTGTTTCACTTCTCGAGCCAAGATTTTAATCAGCTCTTCCTCATATGTCATATCCGGTCGTATCTCAATTTTCGTTGGAGGAATCACATGCGAAGGATCGAAACGATAACGCCTTAGCATTGATACATGGAACACATTGTGAATTTTCTCTAACTCTACCGGTAAAGCCAACTGATATGCCACTGGCCCAATCCTTTCGGTAATCTCATATGGCGCTATGAATCTCGGACTCAATTTACCCTTTCGACCAAATCTCACGATTTTCTTCCACAGTGACACTTTGAGAAATGCCTTGTCGCCCACTTGGAACTCAATTTCTTTTCTTTTCAAATCCGTGTATGATTTTTTCCAGTCCGAAGCAGCCTTTAGACTATCTCGAATCACTTTCACCTTTTCCTCAGTCTCTTTAACTAAATCAATCCCATAGATTTGCTTCTCACTCAACTCTGTCTAATACAAAGGAGTCCGAAACTTATGACCATTTAAGGCTTCATACAGTGCCATCCATATGCTCGACTAATAACTATTGTTGTAAGTGAATTCGACCAAGGTTAGGTATCTTTCCCAACTACCTTCGAACTCTAACACATAGCATCAGAGCATATCTTCAAGAACTTGAATTACTCTCTCAGACTGACCATCAGTTTGAGGATGAAAAGCACTACTAAAATTCAACCTTGTACCTAAGGCCTCTTGTAACTTCTTCCAAAACCTGAAGTAAATCTTGGGTCTCTATCTGAGATAATGGATATAGGCACTCCATGCAATCTTACTACCTCTGCAATATACAACTAGGCTAACTTCTCTAGTGAATAATCAATACAAACAGGTATAAAGTGAGCCAACTTCGTTAATCTATCAACGACTACCCATACAGCATCTTTCTTTTTAGGAGTCAAAGGCAACCCGTCACAAAGTCCATGGTAATCCGATCCCACTTCCACTCGGGAACCATCACTGGTTGAAGTAGTCCCGAAGACACTTGATGCTTAGCTTTCACTTGTTGATAGATCAGGCATTTTGTTACATACTCCGAGATGTCTCTTTTCATTCCTGGCCACCAATAATTTTTTTTCAAATCATTGTACATCTTCGTACTGCCTAGGTGTACTGACAAATAGCTACTATGTGCTTCCTGTAAAATTTCTCGGATCAACTCGTCATCTTTGGGTACACAAATTCTATCATGGAATATTAAGCAACCATCCGAGCTCACTCAAAATTCTGAATTAGTTCCCGATTCACACTTGGCTCTTTTGGCTAGTATTTCACTATCATTTCTTTGAGCTTCACATATTTGTTGAACAAATAGTGGCCCAGCTCTCAATTCGACTAGATAGCACCATCATCAACAATGAAAAACTCGTGCTCATAGCTCTCAAAGCATATAAGGATTTTCTACTTAAAGCATCTGCAACTACATTCACTTTCCCCGGGTGGTAATGATCACTAGCTCGTAGTCCTTCAATAATTCAAACCATCGTCGTTTCCATAAATTTAACTCCTTTTGATTCATCAGGTACCTAAAACTCTTATGATCCGTGAAGATTCGACACTTCTCACCATATAAGTAATGTCGCCAAATCTTTAACGTGAAAACAATTGCGGCCAACTCTAGGTCATGAGTCGGATAATTCTTCTCATGTGGTTTTAGCTGTCTCGAGGTGTAAGCGACTACCTTACCCTCTTACATCATCACACAATCGAGACCATTTAACAACGCGTCACTGTAGACCACAAACTCCTTTTCTGACTTAGGCTATACCAAAATCGGTGCTTCTGTCAACAACGTTTTCAGTCCCTTGAAACTTTGTGGGCATTTTTCAGTCCATTCAAACTTAACATCCTTATGCAATAATTTCATCATCAAAGTAGCAATCATAGAAAATCCCTTCACGAACCGCCTATATTACCCCACCAAACTCAAAAAGCTTCTAACTTCTGACACGTTCCTCGGTAGTTTCCACTCCATAATAGCCAAAATCTTTCCCAAATCAACTCTAATGCCCTCACCCAACACAATGTGTCCTAGAAATCTGAGCTTTCGGAGCCAAAACTCGCTCTTGCTAAATTTGGCATATAATTGCTTATCTCTCAAAGTCTACAAGACAATTCTCAAATGCTTTGCATGGTCACTCTCATCTCGGAGTAAACCAATATGTCATCAATAAAAACAACCACGAACTTGTCAAAATACGGTTAGAAGATACTGTTATTTAAGTTCATAAAAATTGCATGAGCATTTGTTAAACCGAATGGCATGATCAGAAACTCATAATGGCCATACCTCGTCCTGAATGCTATTTTGGCACTTCTTGTTCCTTAACCCTCAACTGGTAATAACTGAATCTCAGATCAATCTTGGAGAACACCATAGTTCCTTCAGTTGATCAAATAGATCATCTATCCTCGGTAAAGGATACTTATTTTTCACCGTCACCTTGTTGAGCTATCTGTAGTCTATACATAATCTCATTAATCCATCTTTCTTTTTCACAAATAATACTAGAGCACCCCATGGTGAATAGCTTGGTCTTGCAAAACCCTTATCCGTCAACCCTTGCAACTGGACCTTCAATTCTTTCAACTTCAATGGCACCATCCTATACGGAGCGATGGAAATAGGTGTCATTCCCAGAACTAACTCAATTCCAAACTCAACCTCTCTGATTGGAGGTAGTCCAGGTAACTCTTCTGGGAATACATCCAGATACTCACATACAACCGGCACGATTTCTGATCGTGTCAAACAGTCGAGTTTTAATATTTATAAAAATGATCGAACCTGTAGACTAACTATGACAACGATTGAGGCAAGTGCACCTATCAAACAATAGTATAGTTTAGGCAAGATTATTTTATCGAACCCAAAGGAACCTAAAAGTACTACTACTCACTTTCTTTATATTATTTAGCCTAAATTATGGAGTGATTGGTTTATTAATCTAAAAAACTAATGAAAAACTAAACTAGATGCAAAGACAAAGGAATGAAACTTTGGGAAAAGATTGTGGAAAAACTCAGTTGATTTTAGACGATACCCTCAAGAAGAATCCACCTATGACTTCTCTTGTTATCTAACTTTTAATTCATATGACTTTTTTACTTAGCTTGATCCGTGAGACTCCCTAACCTATATTAAACCCTCTCTTGAGGCGAATAATGTCTAACCTTGGGTTAAGTAGTGGAACTCTCGTTCTCTTATAATAACCCCATAAGGAAGCAATAAATCGATCAATGGACTCCCAAATTAGGTTTCACCTTAATCTGGCAAAATCTCGTCACCCTATCTCTAGGCGTGCGATCAACTCCGCTTAATTATGCTAGATCTACTCTTAAGCAAGGTCTATTCCTCCTCCACCTAAGCACATTAGATTAAATTAAGCAACATAATTAAGAACAAACTAAGTACTTATCATATAATTTAAAAATCAAATAACAAAATCCATCATAGGTTTCATCCCCTTCAGGTATCTAAAGGGTTTAGTTCATAACAAAATAAGAAAACATCTCAAGAGAAAAGATAAAACAAAACATAAGAAATCCTAAAAACCCCAAGGAATTGAAGAGGAGATCCTCTGTCTTGAGTAGAACCTCGCTTCTTGAGATGGATCAACGGCTATCTTGAGTAATTCCACGAATAAAAGCTATGGCGTAAAACTCTGCCTAAAACTTCCTCCCTAGAATGGCTGCCTTGGGTTGTTTATATAGGCTCTTTAGATGCTTTACTTGGCTCCTAAGTACCTCCTTCAAGTATAATTACTATTAAGGTGTTTAAGTAGACTTAGGAGTATGTTTCTTTGGCTTTAAGCATCCAAATCTGAGTGAAATTGCTCATTCCCGTGGTAGGGGCACACCCATGGCACACGCCTGTAAGTCATGGCCAGACCGTGTTGGACTTTTATCGACGAGGCATGGCTGTGCAAATCGGGGTGAGGCCGTGTTCTAAATAAATGGCAAGGCACGACCTGTGGCTTGAAGTCCAGGCCGTGTCAATTTCTTGGGTTGGCCCAATTTGGTCCGTTTTAAGCCCGTTTTACGTTCTTTTTATCCTTAGGTGCTTTCCTGAGTACAAGACATGAAAAGAAAGGATTAAGAGCACCTTTTTACATAAATCAGGGATAAATCATCCAAAAGCATACTAAATGTGGGATTAAAATATGTTACTTTTACGGTTTATCAAATATCCCCACACTTAAGCTTTTGCTTGTCCTCAAGCAAAATTCTCAACTTACAATTAAAACAAACTTTCCATAATTCATAATTCCTATTGACAATGTCTCATCATAATTCATAGATAATTTATACATGGATAATTCAACTCAAAGAGTCCTAAAGATTCAATCACTATAAGTCATACCTTTGTAGTACGAAAACATAGGTGTCTTCCCTTATCTGAATAATTACCTTTAATTCAAAATCGACAAGGATTGACATCCTCACTAAAGGTTCACTCAAATCACTCAAAGTGTTTAAGGTTCAAGAATAAGCACTCATAAGTTGAACCTGAAAAGTTAATCCCATAGGCTTGCCTGAAAATCAAATCTCCACCACTGTATATGAGATGATACACAAATCAAAAGGTCTTTATCAGGGTTGTAATGGGGCTAAAGTTAAGGGTGTGCATACAGGCTGAATTAGAGGGTTAGAATCAAGACTGACTTGACAAATTACCTAACTAGAAACAATGAACTAAATATGAATATTTTCATCGAATGAAAACTAATAATACCACTATTGATAATTACTCTATAATAAACAGTATTTTTATCACTTAAAATTTGATAATACTTTAATATGAGCTTTTTCTTCAACAATTGGAATTTAAATGCTCTATACTACTTATATTGAATATACTTGGTTTTTTTAACAAAATATTACATCATAAATGATAAATGTAACTACTGAACTAATATAATTCGGTAACTTAATCAAATCAAACCTCGATTAAAGGGTAGTCAAAAGAAAGGGTGATAACAAATACAAAGGGGTTTTGGGTTAATACTAGTGGGTGAGCCAATTAAAAGGTTATTAGGATTCAACGGGGTTCACTAGGGGTTAATTTGTGAAGGTAGGATTTTTATGGAGTAAGTGGGTTAAATCCTAGGCGCCTTTATCATCTTTGTATATCAAATCAAAAGTGTGGTCTCGTCATGTATAAACGAGGCAAGTTCTAGAATAACAGTTCAAAGTTGACACACTCATAATCAATAAAGTGAGCATGAAAAAGAATATATGCTCTATAAGGCTCAAAATCTAACACAAATTATGGGTGTTTTTGACATCAATCCTTATAAATTCCAAATTTCAAGGTAATACTCAAATTTAGTTCAACAACCCATCAATTTTAATTTTTTAGAAAGTAGACTTACCATGCCTGATTCTCTAGTATGCTTCAAATTTAATCATCAATGCACAATTAACTATGACTTAATCTAAAACATATAAATAAAAATCATAAATCATTAGAAATTTTATCCTAATTACTAATATGAGAAAAATACTTTCGAATCAAGACTAAATTCAGGATTTTGAAAATAATGCAAAAAGTTTGACACTTTTACCCCCCCACACTTAAGATGTACATTGCCCTCAATGTACAAAAATGAATAATGATAGTTATGGGATAAATCAAAAGATAAGGGGTAAAGTGACTTCCTGATTTTTGGATAGCTCCGGGAGTTGGCAGTGGTCGTGGTAGAAGGTAGTTGGAGGAGGCGGTGGTGGAGTTTTCTATGGTCCTAGTGGGGTGGCTACCAATGATCTCTACGCTAGATGAAGAAATTGGGGAGCTTGTAGAGAATTAGCCAGGGATTATTAAGACATATTTAAAATAAACTAAGTATATATATGAAGGTAAGAAAGAAGACGAGAATTAAAATAGAAAACAATCTAAAAAAAATGGAATGTTAAGTCCTTATTGAAGGATGGTTCGCAAGGTGGGAATCAACACTAAGGTTAGGGATGTGATGGCGGTGGCGGATGTAAAGAGGTTATCGTGGTGGTCGGTGTGATTCCTAAGCAACCTGGTGAACCTGACACTAAAAAATTAAATTAAAATAAAGTAAACTAAGCATAAGATTGCAAAAGAGAAGGAAATTGAAGCAAAAGAGAAAAAGAAAGTAAAAACTATATGGTCTCAAAGGCCCTTGGCTTGGTGTTTGAATGAAGCGGTCGGCATGAACTTATGTAGATCGGTCTCCCATAGGGAGATTATGCTTGCCTTCTTCCACTTCTTCGGCATGATTTTAGTGTTGCTCAAGAGTCTTAGACACTTTTCCTACAGAGAAAGAAAATTTTGAAAGAAAAATGAAAGAAGGAAGAAGAGAAAAGATGGGAAGAAAGGGAAGGGTTGTGGGGTTTAAATAGTATCTCAAATCTAGCACGTTCACATGCCCGTGGTCCAAGGGCATGTTGAGTTACATGGCCGCCTCATATGGCCGTGGTGTGGAGCGTGTTGCATTAACCACGCCCATTCTTGATGTGCCATGCCCGTGTCTGAGTAGTCAGTGTCGACCACGGCCGAGTTGCACAGCTGTGGGTACAGACGTGTTGAGTCTCCCACACTCGTTTCTCATTCGACCACGCCTATTGGGAGATAGCCAGTAGCTTTACACGGTTTAGGGGCACGATCATGCTCGGTAAGTTAGTATGTGGCACGGTGTAGTCGCACGGGCATATCTAGCCCGTGGTGCGCAAGTCAGTAGCTTCACACAGTTAGATCACATGGGCGTGTTCTGATATCGCAGCCCGTGTTGACGATAAAAATTTCTCCCTATTTGTGCACGGCTTTTGGCATGCCCGTAGGTCGTCCCCTGTTTTGTACACGATTGTTGACACGCCCGTGTTCAAGGCTGTGTTTAAAATCCTGCATTTTCTGTTAAACTATTTTAGGGTAGTATTAGAAAAATAAAGACAATGTTAATGTGTTAGTGCTCGGGTTGCCTCCCTAGAAGCGCTTGTTTATAGTCTTAAGCTAGACTCTCCCTGTTTTCAGTTCTAGAAGAGGGCTCATGGAGCAAAAACTCCTCTCTCATATCTCTAGGGTCTGCACCATTATAAATTTTAAGTCGGTGACCATTTACCTTGAATGTGCCTTTAGTGGGATGACTTACCTCGATGGTGCCATATGGGAAAATTATTTTGATCATGAATGGGCTGACCATCTTGATTTCAACTTTCCCGGGAATAGTTTAAGCCTTGAGTTGTATAGTAGGACCAGGTCTCCTATTTCAAATTATTTTGATCTCTTGAGACGAGCATTGTGACATCGCTTTGTTGCTTCCTTGTACAGTTTTGAGTTTTCATAGGCTTCCATTCTCCATTCATCCGGCTCGTTCATCTGCATCATTCTTCTCTTTCCTGAAATTTTGAGGTTAGAGTTCAAGAATTTTATTGCCCAAAACACTTTATGTTCTAACTTAAATGGTAGATGACAGCTTTTCCCGTATACAAGCTTGTATGGGGATGTCCTTAGAGGTGTTTTGAATGTTGTTCTATAGGCCCATAAAGTATCATCTACTTTAACTGCCCAATCTTTTCTATTTAATTCAACCGTTTTTTCTAGAATGCTCTTAAGCTCTCGGTTTGCTACCTCAACTTACCCACTGGTTTGAGGATGATATGGGGTTTTTGTCCTGTAATATACTCCATATTTTTTTAGAACTTTTTCAAATTGAGTATTGCAGAAGTGGGTACCCCTATCACTAATAATTGCTCTAGGTGTACCAAATCGGGAGAACAATTTCTTGAGGAACTTGACTACTACCCTAGCATCATTGGTAGGTAAAGCTTTCGCTTCAACCCATTTTGACATGTAATTAATCGCCACTAGGATGTACTTGTTTCCAAACGAACTGGGGAATGGTCCCATGAAATCGATACCCCATACGTCAAATATCTCACATGATAACATATATGTTTGAGGCATTTCGTCACGTTTAGAAATATTACCTATCCTCTGGCATCTATCACATGAGGTAACATTCATGTTGGCATCTTTAAATAGAGTGGGCCAATAAAAACCTGATTTGAGTATTTTGTGTGCTGTCTTAATTCCACTGTAGTGTCCTCTTGATGGTCCTGAATGGCAATGGTCCAAGATTTTGGTTGCTTTTGTCTTTGTAACAAATCTTCGAATTACCTAATCTGCACATATATGGAAAAGAAAGGAATCTTCCCAAAAATAATTTTTCACATTAGCAATGAATCGCTTCTTTTGGTGATGTGTCAGTTTTCTTGGTAGAACGTTAGCTGCTAAATAATTTGCGATCTTTGTAAACCATGGTACCTCGAAATGTGTTATAGAAAAGAGTTGTTCTTCGAGAAACGAATTATTTATTTCACCTTCGTCAAGCTCTTTGGTGTGTGGATTTTCAAGTCTAGAAAGGTGATCTGCTACAAGATTCTCGGCTCCCTTCTTATCTTGTATTTCCAAGTCGAATTTCTGTAAGAGTAAAATCCATCGTATGAGTCTAGGTTTTGCATCAGGTTTGTTTAAAAGATATCTAAAAGCTAAATGGTCAGTGTAAACGATAACTTTAGACAGTATTAGATACTGTTTAAATTTATCAAAAGCAAAAACTATGGCTAGCAACTCTTTCTCTGTAGTGGTATAGTTTTCTTGTGTGGGCGTTAGTGTTCTGCTGGCGTAGTAAATTGGTTGAAAGTGCTTGTCTCTTCGTTGTCCCAAAACTGCACCTACTACAAAATCACTTGCATCACACATTAGTTCAAAGGGTAAGTTCCAATCAGGTGCAATTATAATCGGTGCATTTATTAGTTTATCCTTAAGGATATTGAATGCATTTAAGCATTCCTGATTGAAATCAACATCTTTTTCTAGTAATTTTGTCAATGGCTTAGCTATTTTAGAAAAATCTTTAATAAATCTTCTATAGAATCCTGTATGTCCTAAAAAGCTTCTAATAGCCTTAACTGAACTACGGGAGGTAGTTTTTCTATGGCTTCAATCTTTTCTTTGTCTACCTCAATCCCTTTACTAGAAATCTTATGTCCTAACACAATCCCTTCCCTAACCATAAAGTGACATTTTTCCCAATTCAAAACAAGGTTCGTTTCCTCACATCTCATGAGAACTCTTTTAAAATTTTGAGGCAAAGATGGAAAGAATTACTGAATACCGAGAAGTCATCCATAAATACCTCCATGATGTCTTCCACGAGTTTGTCAAAGATTGCCAACATGCAGCGCTGGAAAGTGGCAGGAGCATTACACAATCCAAAAGGCATTCTACGATAAGCAAATGAATTGTATGGGCATGTAAATGTTGTCTTCTCTTGATCTTCAAGAGCTATGGGGATTTGGAAGTAACCGGAGAGTCCGTCCAAGAAATAGTAATACATATGCCCGAATAATCTTCCCAGCATTTGATCTATGAAAGGCAGAGGAAAGTGATCTTTTCTGGTGGCATCATTCAACTTTCTATAGTCTTTACAGACTCTCCATCCTGTAACTGTTCTTGTGGGAATTAACTCATTCTTTTTATTGGGCACTACTGTCATTCTTCCTTTCTTTGGAACTACCTACATAGGACTTACCCAAGTGCTGTCAGAAATAGGATAAATTATTCCTGCATCTAGAAGTTTAATTACCTCATCTTTGACCACTTCTTTCATGTTGGGGTTTAGTCGTCTCTAAGGTTGCACACACGGCTTATATTCTTCTTCCATTAAAATTTTGTGGGTGCAAAATGCGGGGCTTATTCCCTTGATGTTAAAAATTTTCCAAGCTATGGTTTTCTTGTGTTCTCTTAGTACCTTTATTAGCTTCTCTTTTTCCTTGGATTCTAATTCTGAAGAGATGATTACCGGTAGTGTAGAATTGTCCCTAAGGAATGCGTATTCTAAGTGTTTTGGTAACTATTTTAATTCCAATTTGGGTGACTTTTCGATGGAGGCTTTTGTTTTATTTCATTATTATCTTCAATGCTTTCTTTTATTCGTCTAGATGATGATATATTCAGATTCAACTCATCGTCCTCATCTTCTTCCCCCTCTTCTTGAGTCAGGCACAGTTCCATCATGTCGTCATGTATGATTTCCTGTAATGAGTTTTGAATGATATGATCAGTAGTATCAACAAAATAATAGGAATCATCTTGCTCTTTAGAATATCGCATAGCATCATAAATTTGAAAAATAATTTCTTCATCACCTATCCTTAGTGCGAGTTTACCGTCACCTACATCGATAATGGCTTTAGCTGAAACACCCCAAACCCGGCCCATGAGCCTTGACCGGATATGGTATGTTCCCCGGTGTAAACCGTTTCAAATTCTTTTATTACTTAGGAAAAACTTGTGTGTTTTGAAAGAAAGAGTGTTTTGGTTGGGCTTGAGTTGAAAACAAGTTTATTTCATTATTAAAATCCTTTACTTTAGTGACAAAACGTTTAGGCTTTGTTTTAAAATATACTTACTTAATCTTTTAACAAATAAAAGTTTGTAAGCTTAATAAATAAAAGCAAAGTAAAGTAGTTCTACTATGGCCTTATTACATCAAATAATTCCCAAAAAAGAATAAATTCAAAGTACTTAATAAAATAAAATCCAAATTAAATAAATTCCTTCTTGTGCATGACCACCTTTAAGCTCCCCGCCAATCTTGGCCCATTACCGATCGTCACACGAAAAAGGTTCCCACAACGGGATGAGTCAAACAGACTCAATGTGTATACAAACACTAAGTCTTAACAAATTCAGCATAACAAATCATATTCATACATATCATAATTCACATTTAATGATGCATTCACGAACCCAAGCCTATATGCCATCCACTACACATCACCCGTACCATCCTACACACCATGGGGACTACTAAGTCAACCCTCCATCCGCCACACACCATCAAAGGCGCCGCATTGCATTGACGTGCTCATCGCCTCTTATAAAATTCGTGGTCTTAGGTCTACATTCATATCGTGGTCTTAGGTCATCACATTCGGATATCGTGGTCTTAGGTCACCACATTCGGATATCGTGGTCTTAGGTCACCACATTCACTTCCCTTTTCATATAACCCATATGCCCCATATCATACATATCATGCATTAACATGCCAAATTCTTATGTCACATTCTTATAATGTCATATGTGAGTCATAACAGATATTTAACATAATCCTAGTAGGAGTAGGAAACGTACCTGAGTACTTTGTACCATAGCATGGTACCTTAGCCATATTCACATTCTTATACACATACGTATATTAAACATTGCCATAAAACTTATTAAGAAATAATGTAGGGTACACACCTGATTCGCTTTAGCAAGTTCACTCCAAATCCCGAAAAGCTTGATCTAATGCCTTAGATCTTAAATCTCTACATTTGATCAATCACTTAATACTTAGTAAAGAGCCATTCGGCCATAAAACCAAATCCCAGTAGGATTAGTACACTTAAATCCTTACCTTGCCGCCGATTGATGTCTAATCAAATGTCGAAAACTTTGTATCCTTCTTTCTTGAAATCAGAATTCACTAAATTACTTGAATAGATTAGTTTCAGCTTTTAAATATTGATGAAACACATCTATTTACTCAACATGGCCTTGGTCGAATGCTATAGATACTTACCTTGTGGATTTTAAATCCCAAAACTCAGAATAACTAAGGACCTGTACCTTCGAGAAAAGAATTTCTCCTTCCTTGTAGTCGATTCTTAGTGAATCCGAAAGATCTCTTCAAACAACAAGATATTAATGGGGTTAGTCCTAGACAAATCTTAAAAGAAAAAGGATCGAATGAGATCTTACCCTTACTTTAGAGATCGGCAATCCTTGCTTGAACCTTTAGCAATATTCGCTATGTAGGCTAGAAGGATCTTGATTTTGGCTTTTGATTGGTATTAAGAAATCAGCTAATGATGGTATCTTGAGGAGTTTATGGATTCGATTTTAATGGAGATCACAAAAGCTATGAAGAATTGCTAGGCTTACGTTAGTTTTCGGCATTGGCTAACAAAAGAAGAAGAAGAGATGCTCTAGGAAATTCGGTAGAGAGAAGAGTTGAAAGAAGATATGATGAATGGCTCTCTTTTCCTCTAGCAAATTTAAATTACTAACTTAAAATCCTTTACTTAGCCATCACTCCTATTTTGATAACTTTATCACTTTAATTATCACCCATTCAATTTAGTAAAACTTAATCCAATATTTATCTCTTATCTCTTAATAAAAAAATAATAATAATAATAGTCCATCATTATCTATCTATTTAGCCTAATTTTAAAGAGAATTAAACTCTTCCCCAAGTGCCTTGGTGCCGTCCAACTCCCTTGCTCCTTGCAGCAAAATAAAACTCTTTTATTTGTTTCCCACGTGACTCGAACCTAGGCTCCTTCCCCCTTGATTGTGGCCACACTTCTGGGCTTTAAGTCTTGCCTCCTAGCCACTTCTCCAAGCCCGTTCTTGTGTCAAATTTCTTCTATTAATTTTCTTAAGACCACCTTGCCTTAGTTTCCTATTTTAAACTTAACATTTCTAAAACATTTCCTTATATTTCCAAGTTTCCAAAATGTTCACTTTCCTCTTTTAAACTTAACATTTCCAAGTTTCCAAAAATGTTTACCATACATTCATAATACATAAGACATGCCATTTCAGATAATTAAATAAAAATGCATAGGCTCATTTTCGTGGATGTTACAGCTTCTACCCCTTAAAAATAATTTCGTCCTCGAAATTACTTACTAATGAACAATCGTATAATCTAACTCACCACACTACACTATTGTCACAAGACTCGATCTTAATAAAACTAACACATTTCCTATGCACAATTCCAAAGTTCACATCCAAGGTTTCATACCATTCACTAGCAATACAAGAATGAACTAGCTCTATATTAAACAAGGCAATAAAGGCATTCCAAAATAAGAAACTTACCCGTTGTCACATCCGCACATCACTCTCCTCATGACGGCCGATCGTGCATAAACCAACCTTGGCTACCTTGCATCTGAACCTTCAGCACCTCCACTTGGTGCTCCACGACCACGGGCGGAATCATTTCCTCCATGGTTCAGACCACGACCCCGCTGAGGATGCTGTCCACCTCTACCAACCTGATTAACATTCTGAGCTACTGGTTGATTCCCATCTGGTCTCATCGGACAGTCTTTAATCATATGGTCCTTTGACCCACACTTAAAATATCCTCCCGTCTTTTTCCAACATTCACCTAAGTGCTTCTTCCCACATTGATCACAAGTAGGGTACTGCCCTCCAGTAGTAGCTTGCTGATCTCACGGCCCTTCAACTCTAGGCCTCTTTTGCTCATTTCCCGACGATCCTGACGACCCATAACCCCTCTTGGGTCTATTCCTATCAGAGCTCTGCTTAATCGAGTCCTTGATTCCCTCAGCTACCTTAGCCTTTTCTACCAACGCGGAAAACTCCCGCTCCTAAAGTGGAGCTATCAATAACCCGAGGTCATCCTTAAACTATCTTCGAATCAACACACCGCCATGCTCCGTAGCCACTACTCCTCGAGCATATCGGCTTAACCTCGTAAATTCACTTCATATGTCGCCATCGACTTGTTCCTTGAACCACCCCAAAAATGCCTTCTCTCGCTCATCAATATAATGTGTCGACATACTTCTTTTGATATGCCGCCTTAACATATTCCTGTGTCGATCCTCACCTGTGGCACCATCCCGAACTCGTTAACCACCATTGATACGCTTCATCGCAGAAGAAGGCCACCATTCCTTTCAACTTCTTCTTGAGTCGATCGAGCTCATCCATAGTGCGCTCGGTCGCCTCTAACCAAGATTCAATTGACTGGTGCCACACCGATACTCCATGGAACACCTCACTCGTTGGCTCGAGTCGCCGCATGATTTAGAGCTCTCATATTTCTACCGCTCCGACCACCATTTCTAGAACTCGCAAGATGACTGCGATATAGCATCATCCCCGTTCGAGCTTGCTACCGACACCAACAAATGGGGTGGTGGTGGTGGTAACTCATTGTCGCACCCTTGACCCGATCTAACGGGTTCTAAAACGATATTCTTCCTCTATGCGCCCATGACGATCACCGCGTCCTCTAGAACTCATATCTAACGACGCGCTTTAATCTGATTAAGAAATTTTATGAATTAGCCTTTATTCCACTGATTAACCGCGAAGAAGTTTTATGAAAAGAATTTTAGGAGTGGTTCTTTCATATTCATACATGCACACAGTCTTTACATTCATACATCCATCAATCAATTATGAACTTTCGTTCATTCAGAGAAATGTTGTAGTTTTCATTGTTGTTGTTTTTCCACTACCCATGGGTATTTTCGTAATTTGCCCTACTGGGTATTTTCATAATTTGTCAAAATAAGGTTCCTTGGTGATTTTGTCAATAAGGGTATTTTGGTAATTTTGAATTTCTAGGGTATTTTTAAATTTTGAAATTACGTGGGTATTTCAAAATAAACCAAGATAAATTTATAAATCTTAATAAATCAAGGATATTTTGGAATTTACAAAACTTGAGGGTTGTTTCTGAGAATTTGTTTTCCAAATCAGTGTTGTTGTAGAAATTTTTGAAGATCGGGGGTCATTCTGGAAATTTTATAACTCGGGGGTATTTCGATAATTTGTAGGGTAGGGGTAATTTCATAAAATTTTATTTTTCCATAATCAATGTATCTTGATATTTTGTAAATTTAGGGGTCCTTTAAGCAAAATAGTGAAATTTTGATAAGAACTGTGGGTATTTGGAAATTTCATAAACCAAGGGCATTTTTGTAATTTTACCACTAGGGGTATTTTAGTAAATTTGTAAATCGAAATATTTCGGAAAATTTATAAAATAATCTTTTCAAATCAAGAGGGTAATTTAGAAATTTTAAAACTAGGGTTTCCATAAAAATACGGCTAGTCCCTTTCGGGTTTTAGTTAGGGTTTAGCAGTGATTAAGTCCTCTTGGTTAGGGTGAGCTATGCACCATGTAGGATTCGAGTGGAGAGGAGGTGAGTCACGCGATCGCTTAAATACCAAGCTCCCACCAAACCAATCCTAGATATGCGCACCATGGTTACCACACCCTAACTCAAATGACTTAACCACGTGTTTGTTTAGTTAGGCATTTAAGTCTTATGTTTTTGTTGGGGTATACTAGTCCTAGGGTTCAAGTACTTAATCTCTATTCTACGTTCCATTTCTTACCTTCTACAAATCATAATATAGATCACCCAAGAGATCGGAGTACTTACCTGGTGGACTTCGGGTCGGAGACTTAGTGGGCCATGCCAGAAAATCCTACTTAATTCACAAAAATTCTTTTTGGGCTTAACTTTGAAAACATTTTGGGCCTTAAACCCAAGGCTGAGAGTTTAAACTGGGCTCTGATACCAAACTGAAACACCCCAAACCCGCCCACGAGCCTTGACCGGATCTCGGTATGTTCCCTGTAAACTGCTTCAAATTCTTTTATTACTTAGGAAAAACTTGTGTGTTTTGAAAGAAAGAGTGTTTTGGGTTGGACTTGAGTTGAAAACAAGTTTATTTCATTATTAAAATCCTTTACTTTAGGTGACAAAATGTTTAGGCTTTGTTTTAAAATATACTTACTTAATCTTTTAATAAATAAAAGTTTGTAACCTTAATAAATAAAAGCAAAGTAAAGTAGTTCTACTATGGCCTTATTACATCAAATAATTCCCAAAAAAAAAGAATAAATTCAAAGTACTTAATAAAATAAAATCCAAATTAAATAAATTCCTTTTGTGCATGGCCACCTTTAAGCTCCCCGCCGGCCGGTCCATTCTCGATCACACGAAAAAGGTTCCCACAACGTGGTGAGTCAAACAGACTCAATGTGTACACAAACACTAAGTCTTAACAAATTCAGGCATCACAAATCATATTCACACATATCATAATTCACATTTAATGATGCATTCCCGAACCCAAGCCTATATGCCATCCGCTATACATCACCCATACCATCCTGCACACCGTGGGGACTACTAAGTCAACCCTCCATCTGCTACACACCATCGAAGGCAGTCGCTGTAGTCGACGTGCTCATCGCCCTTATAAAATTCGTGGCCTTAGGTCACCACATTCAGATATCGTGGTCTTAGGTCACCACATTCAGATATCATGGTCTTAGGTCACCACATTCACTTCCCCTTTTCATATAACCTATATGCCCCACATCATACATATCATGCATTAACATGCCAAATTCTTATTTCACATTCTTATAATGTCATATGTGAGTCGTAACAGATATTTAACATAATCTTTGTAGGAGTAGGAAACGTACCTGAGTACTTTGTACCATAGCATGGTACCTTAGCCATATTCACATTCTTATACACATACTTATATTAAACATTTCCATAAAACTTATTAAGGAATAGTGTGGGGTACACACCTGATTCGCTTTAGCAAGTTCACTCCAAATCCTGAAAAGCTTGATCTAATGCCTTAGATCTTAAATCTCTACATTTGATCAATCACTTAATACTAGTAAAGAGCCATTCGGCTATAAAACCAAATCCCAGTAGGATTAGTACACTTAAATCCTTACCTTGCCGCCGATTGATGTCTAATCAAATGCCGAAAACTTTGTATTCTTCTTTCTTGAAATCGGCAATCACTAGATTACTTGAATAGATTAGTTTCGGCTTTTAAATATTGATGAAACACATCTATTTACTCAACATGGCCTTGGCCGAATGCTATAGATACTTACCTAGTGGATTTTAAATCCCGAAACTCACTGAATATCTAGGGAACACGCGGCCTATGGTGTACCTTCGAGAAAAGAATTTCTCCTTCCTTGTAGTCGATACTTAGTAAATCCCGAAATATCTCTTCAAAGTTTCGGCAACAAGTTATTAATGGGGTTAGTCCTAGATTTTGGCAAATCTTAAAAGAAAAAGGATGAAACTGAATGAGATCTTACCCTTACTTTAGAGATCGGCAATCCTTGCTTGAACCTTTAGCAATATTCGGCTATGTAGGCTAGAAGGATCTT
Organism: Gossypium rotundifolium; assembly: GCA_025506655.1. Taxonomy (NCBI): domain Eukaryota; kingdom Viridiplantae; phylum Streptophyta; class Magnoliopsida; order Malvales; family Malvaceae; genus Gossypium; species Gossypium rotundifolium. The sequence goes on from CP106726.1 coordinate 39,065,422, forward strand.
GATTTCGGCTTTTGATTGGTATAAAGAAATCGGCTAATGATGGTATCTTGAGGAGTTTATGGATTCGGTTTTAATGGAGATCACAAAAGCTATGAAGAATTCGGCTAGGCTTACTTTAGTTTTCGGCTTTGGCTAACAAAAAGAAGAAGAAGAGATGCTCTAGGAAATTGAGAGAGAAGAGTTGAAAGAAGATATGATGAATGGCTCTCTTTTCCTCTAGCAGACCAAAATTACTAACTTAAAATCCTTTACTTGGCCATCACTCCTATTTTGATAACTTTATCACTTTAATTATCACCCATTCAATTTAGTAAAACTTAATCCAATATTTATCTCTTATCTCTTAATAAAAATAATAATAATAATAGTCCATCATTATCTATCTATTTAGCCTAATTTTAAAGAGAATTAAACTCTTCCCAAGTGCCTTGGTGCCGTCCAACTCCTTGCTCCTTGCAGAAAATAAAACTCTTTTATTTGCTTCCCACGTGACTCGAACCTAGGCTCCTTCCCCTTGATTGTGGCGTCACCATCGGGCTTTAAGTGGTGCCTCCTAGCCACTTCTCCAAGCCCGTTCTTGTGTCAAATTTCTTCTATTAATTTTCTTAAGACCACCTTGCCTTAGTTTCCTCTTTTAAACTTAACATTTCTAAAACATTTCCTTACATTTCCAAGTTTCCAAAATGTTCACTTTCCTCTTTTAAACTTAACATTTCCAAGTTTCCAAAATGTTCACCATACATTCATAATACATAAGACATGCCATTTCAGATAATTAAATCAAAATGCATAGGCCCATTTTTAGGATGTTACATTAGCGTTGGCTAAAAAGGGCGCTCTAAGATTAAAGGAACATTAATGTCTTCATCCATGTCTAACACAACAAAATCAACAGGAAAATAAATTTGTCAATTTTACCAAGACATCTTCGATAACTCCTCTAGGATATTTAATGGATCTATCTGGCGATGAATACTCATCCTAGTGGGTGTTGGTTCCCAAGATCCAATTGTTTAAACATTTTATAAGGCATTAAATTTATATCGCCCTAGATCGCCTAATGCCTTCTTAATATTCAAGCTACCAATTAAACAAGGGATAGTAAAACTTCCTAGGTCTTTTAATTTGGTTGGTAGCTTATTTTGAAGGATGGCTGAGCACTTTTCATTAAGTTCCACCGTTGACACTTCTTCAAACTTCCTTTTATTCGTCAGGAGTTCCTTTAAGAATTTTGTGTACTTCAACATCTGTGAAATGGCTTCAACAAAAGGTAAGTTAATATGTATTTGTTTAAAAAGTTCGAGAAACTTACCATATTGAGCATCCAATTGTTCTTTTTTCAGTTTTGTTGGATATGGAATTGGTGCCTTTTTCTCTGGATGCGTTGGAGTATTGGTTTCAACTTCTACACTCTATTCCTTGATAATCACATGTGGTTTTTTTCTTGGTGGTTCCATTAGCTCTTTACCACTTCTTAGTGTAACTGCCTTTACCTGCTGTGCGCCTTTGGAAAAAATCTCTGTCCGTATTTCACATACCATCTAAGTAAGTAATCTAACTTGATTCTCGATCCCTTTGATCGGTTTTTGTTGTTCATCAAGTGCTGCTTCAGTCTTTTGGAAACGAAAATCTGTGGCTGCCATGAATTTCATCAGCATCTCTTCAAGGTTTGATTTCTTCTCTTGTAGATATGGCTGATTTTGATAATTTGAAGGAAGTTGCTGCTTTTGATTTCCTTGATTTCCTTGTCCTCCCCACAAAAAATTTGGGTGGTTCCTCTAACCTGCGTTATAAGTGTTACTATAAGGATTATTATTGGATCTGAAATTGTTACCTATATAGTTTGTCTGCTCATGTTCTGCTCATGGTTGGTAGGGTGGATACTCAGGATTCGTCACATTCCCACTCGCTTCGTATTGCATTACCGGGTGTACCTATGAAGAACATAAATTATCAAGCTTTTTATTCATCATCTCCACTTGTGTTGACAGCATTGTTACTGTGTCTATGTTAAAAACTCCGGTTGATTTTGTCGGTTTGGCCCTTGTAATTTGCCATTGATAAGTATTCAACGACATCTCTTCAATAAAGTCGTAAGCCGCTTCAGAAGTTTTGTTATTCAAAGTTCCACCGGCTGATGAGTCAATCATTTGCCTCATTGAAGAATTCACACCGTTGTAAAAAGTTTAGACTTGAAGCCACAAAGGTAATCCATGGTGTGGACATCTTCTCAGGAGATCCTTATATCTTTCCCATGTATCATATAATGTTTCTGCGTCATTCTACACAAAAAAAGATGTCATTCCTAAATTTGGCAGTTTTGGATGGTGGAAAGTATTTTAAAAGAAATTTTTCGATCATTTGATCCCATGTGGTGATTGATCCTCGTGGTAAAGAGTTCAACCACTGCTTTGCTTTATTCCTTAATGAAAAGGGAAATAACTAAAGACGTATGGCATCGTCAGAAATGCCATTTATTTTGAAGGTACCACAGAACTCTAAGAAATTAGATATATGAGTATTTGGGTCTTCGTCCTGCAAACCATCAAATTGAACAAACTGTTGAATCATTTGTATTGTGTTAGGCTTTAATTCAAAATTGTTAGCAGCTATAGCAGGCCTAACAATACTAGATTTTGCTCCTGTCAAATTAGGTTTAGGATAATCATACATAGTACGCAGAGCATTCTGTTCTTGCACATTTGGCGGTGGATTGTTTTCGTCCATCCCTTCAGTAGGATTGGATCTGTCTTGTTGTTCTTCTCTTTGGTAGTCTAGAGCTCCTCTAGTTTCTCTGCAATTCCTGCGTGAGCGGTAGCTTCAATGTCACTTTCGTACGCTAAAGGTCCTCTGGGTTCTTTCTAGTCATAAACTAGAGGTACCTACTAGGAAAAGAAAGAAAGAAATTTAGTGTAAATAAAAATTTCACCTAAACTAAAAATAAAAGTAAATTACGAAAAAAATAATAAAATAATGGCTAAAGTAATAGAAATAGAGCTTTCTTAATATTTTAGTGTTCCTCAAGAATGGCGCCCAAAATTTGATCGTGTCAAACAATTGAGTTTTAATATTTATAAAGAATGATCGAACTCAGAGACTAACTATGACAAAGAATTGAGGCAAGTGCACCTATCGAACAATAGTATAGTTTAGGCAAGATTATTTTATCGAACCCAAAAGAACCTAAAAGTACTACTACTCACTTTCTTTATATTATTTAGCCTAAAATATGGAGTGATTGGTTTATTAATCTAAAAAACTAATGAAAAACTAAACTAGATGCAAAGACAAAAGAATGAAACTTTGGGAAAAGACTGTGGAAAAACTCAGTTGATTTTAGACAATACCCTCAGGAAGAATCCACCAATGACTTCTCTTGTTATCTAACTTTTAATTCATATGACTTCTTTACTTAGCTTGATCCGTGAGACTCCCTAACCTATATTAAACCCTCTCTCAAGGCGAATAACATCTAACCTTAGGTTAATTAGTGGAACTCTTATTCTCTTATAATAACCCCCTAAGGAAGTAGTAAATCGATTAATGGACTCCCATATTAGGTTTCACCCTAATCCGGCAAAATCTCGTCACTCTATCTCTAGGCGTGCGATCAACTCTCCTTAATTATGCTAGATCTACTCTTAGGCAGGGTCTATTCCTCCTCTACCTAAGCACATCAGATTAAATTAAACAACATAATTAAGAACAAACTAAGTACTTATCATATAATTTAGAAATCAAATAACAAAATCCATAATAGGTTTCATCCCCTTCAGGTATCTGAAGGGTTTAGTTCATAAGAAAACATCTCAAGAGAAAAGATAAAACAAAACAGAAGAAATCCCTAAAACCCCTTAAAGGAATTGAAGAGGATATCCTCTGTCTTGAGTAGAACTCAGCTTCTTGAGATGGATCAATTGGCTATCTTCAAGTAATTCCTTGAATAAAAGCTCTGGCAGAAAACTTTGCCTAAAACTTCCTCCCTAGAATGGCTGCCTTGGGTTGTTTATATAGGCTCTTTAGATGCTTTACTTGGCTCCTAAGTAGCTCCTTGAAGTAGAATTACTATTAAGGTGTTTAAGTAGACTTAGGAGTATGTTTCTTTGGCTTCAAGCATCCAAATCTGAGTGAAATTGCTCATTCCCGTGGCAGGGGCACGCCCATGGCACACGCCCGTGTAAGTCGTGGCCAAATCGTGTTAGACTTTTATCGACGAGGCACGGCCGTGCAAATCGGGGTGAGGACGTGTTCTAAATAAATGGCAAGGCACGACCGTGTGGCTTGAAGTCCAGGCCATGTCGATTTCTTGGGTTGGCCCAATTTGGTCCGTTTTAAGCCCGTTTTACGTTCTTTTTATCCTTAGATGCTTTCCTAAGTATAAGACATGAAAAGAAAGGATTAAGAGCACCTTTTTACATAAATCAGGGATAAATTATCCAAAAGCATACTAAATGTGGGATTAAAATATGTTACTTTTACGGTTTATCAGTTTTAATCTTTGCTTCAGACTCTTGAGTGTTCAATACAAAGGCAAGATACGACTCACATCCTTTTCTCAAATATTTCTCAGCTACCATGGACGAAATCATCCCCGATAGACTATCTAACTCACCTGATTCAACCCGAATAACATCTCCATTTTCACACTTAAATTTAATAAATTTACTACCACAATTCACTAAAACGCTATGGGCAGTCAACCAATCCATAGCAAGAATCAAATCAAACTCATCAAACGGCAGCAACATAAGGTTTGCCGGAAAATAATGACCCTTAATTGTCAAGGGACAGTTCCTACACTCCTTGTCAACTAACATCTGTTTACCTAGTGGGTTTGATACTTTTATCACAAATTCAGTAAACTCAATAGTCATATTCAAACTAAATGCCAATCTCATACAAATATAAGAATGGGTCGACCCCGGGTCAATCAAAGTAATAATAGAGGTGTCATAGTGAGAAAATGTACTCGTTATTACGTCCAGCGATGAGGCCTCTTCTCGAGCGCAAATAGCATAGGTTCTTGCTAGCGCCCGACCCTCTGACCTCATAGTAGTGTCTCGTGATACACCTCTACCACTAGTCCCACCTCCCGAGTTCTTTTGTGGCCTACCTCTAAAGGATGCACTACTTGATCTTATCTCTTGCTTCTTCTCCTTGTCATCCCTTTCAGGACAGTTTTGAATGAAATGGTCGGGGATCCACACTTATAACAATTTCGATTGTTTCTTCAGCACTCTCCAGTGTGATGTCTGCCACAACTTGGGCACTCCGATTTGGACTTTAGATTGCCCACACTCGCCATTGAGGTGGCCTGAACTCTTGAACCCAAATACGTCTTACCTTGTTCTCTCTGCGAATGCCCGTCTGACGTAGTCATCCGAGGGTTCACTTCCCTGGACCTCTTCGATTGAGCTTGGTATGATTTGCTCATCGGCCTCTTCTTCGCATCCCAAGCCTCACTCAGAGCTTTCCTCTTTTCCTTACTCAATTCTTCGGCCTTACTAGCCCAATCCACCAATACCACAAATTCTTTCAGCTCTAAAATCCCAACTAAAAGTCTGATGTCTTCATTCAACCCGTCTTCAAATCTCTTGCATAAGGTAGCTTCCGTGGATACACATTCTTGTGCGTACTTACTGAGCCGAATAAATTTATGCTCATATTCCACCACAGTCACTTTTCCTTGCTTCAGCTCAAGGAATTCCTTCCGCTTCTAGTCTACAAATCGTTGACTTATATACTTTTTCCAGAACTCTTTCAAGAAAAAGTCCCATATTACCCTCTCTTTAGGAACCACTGATGTCAACATTTTCCACCAATGGTATGCCGAGTCCCTCAGTAAAGATACAGCGTATTTCAAGCTCTCCTCAGGTGTACAAGAGAGTTAATCAAAAATCGTCATTGAGTTCTCAAGCTAGAACTCTGCCCGCTCAGGGTCATCATCTTTGTTAGCTCAAAATTTTAGCCCTTTGCTTCCAAATCTTGTCTACCGTGGGCTTAGTTGTCCTCACCATTTCTATACCTTGGGAAGCCACAGGAACTGGCTGAGGTATAGGAGGAGGTGGAGGAGGTTGAGCATTGGGGTTTGCTCTGCACATACTCGAAGGTACCGATTACTCATCATTAGGAGAAAGGCTTTCGAGCCTCTTCTCCTTGACCCCTAGTCTCGGGTTCACTCAGCAGAGCACGATCCCTTGTGATGGCCAGGTTGCATTACTAGCTGCGTCATCAGTAGTCGATTGATCGGGATCCATGTACTACATAAAACAAATTTAAAATCATCAGAAGCCACCACACTATCATTATACACTTATGGCATGTATAGTTAGACTCCTAAACACGCTACAGTAGTCCTAGAACTGACTAAACCATAGCTCTGATACCACTAAATGTAACACCACTTACCCACAATCCCCGCCAGAATTAGGCACGAAGCGTTACTATACAAAACTACTTGATCACCACTTAGGCTCACGACTACTCTACTTGAGTCACTACAACAACTTTCTTTTTTGACTTACTAGATCTCACTTGTACATACGAGGGCTCTTGGGACTATATCGAAAACTCTTACAATCCATAAAAATTTTCTCTTTTCTATACGGGGAGTACACGCCCGTGTTAGATGACACACACACCCGTGTGTAGTCACACACGCCCATGTGCTCCCACCGTACCCGAAACCCCAGCATTCTGCCAAAACTCCCACGGCTAGGGCACACGCCCATGTACCCTCATAACATGCCTGTGGCTTTAAATCGTGGAGAGTTACTGACTAATTTAACACGGCCTGGACATGCCCGTGTGGGCAGTCCGTGGTCTATTCTAACTTAAAATGTTAGCATGCAGGAGACACAAGGCCAAGTCACACGCCCGTGGGCTAACCGTGTGTCATACATGGTCTAGAAACACGCCCGTGTGTCTACCCATATGGACAGAACAAGGCTGTTTGCCAAGCTTCTAGCACCCCTATATCTTACACTACATGAGTTCATTCGACAAACTAATAAACATCTCATAATTCAACATGCACTCACATTGATAACTTTGAAATTTCATAAATGATAAAATGTGTCATCATTCTTGGAAATTTACAATGAAACACTCGAAACCCGGCCCACGAGCCTTGACCGGATCTGGTATGTTCCCCGGTGTAAACCGTTTCAAATTCTTTTGTTACTTAGGAAAAACTTGTGTGATTTGGAAGAAAGATCGTTTTGGGTTGGGCTTGAGTTGAAAACAAGTTTAATTCATTGTTAAAAATCATTTACTTTAGGTGACAAAACATTTGGGCTTTGTTTTAAAAAAAAAATGATTTACTTAATCTTTTAATAAAATGAGGTTTGTAAGCTTAACAAATAAAACAGAATAAAATATTCCTACTAAGGCCTTATTACATCAAATAATTCCCAAAATTTAAATAAATCATAAATACTTAAAGTAAAATAGTCCAAATAAATGAAATTTGAACTTTACATGGCCTCCACTAAGCATCTGCAGAACTTGGTCCATCACCGATCGTCACACTCAAACATGTTCCCACAATGGGTGAGTCAAATGACTCAATGTGTACACAAACACTAAGTCTTAACAAATTCGGGCATAACAAATCATATTCATACGTATCATAATTTCACATTTAATGATTCAAGATAATGATGCAACCCAAACCCAAACCTAGATGCCATCCGCTACACATCCCCGCACCAACTCGCACACCGTGGGGACTACTAAGTCAACCCTCCATCCGCTACACACCATCAAGGCGTCATTGCAATGACATGCTCATTACCCATATAAAATTCGTGGCATAGCCACTCGATAATTGTGTCATGAGACACCACATTCGAATAATGTAACCGGTTAACACATTCGGATAATGTGACCAAGTCACCACATTCGGATAATGTGACCAAGTCACCATATTCGGATAGTGAAACCGGTTATCACATTCACTTCCCTTTCTCAAATAACCCGAATGCCCCATGTTATTCATATCATGCATATCATACTTAAATTCACATTCGTGTCACTTTTCACATGTTAAGTATAACATATTTCGTAATCCTAGTAGGAGTAGGAAAACGTGCTGAGTACTTTGTACCATAACATGGTACTTTAGCCACATTCTTACACTTTCATATTAACACATATATCAAGTTTAAGCCATAAATCTATTAAGATTAGTGGGGTACACACGGTACCTTAGCCATATTCTTGCACTTTCATATTAACCCATTTAATTTAAAACATAGCCATGAACTTATTAAAACTTAGGGTAGGTACACACACGATTCGCTTAACGATTTCACTTGAAATCCCGAAACCGATCTACTACCTTAGATTTTTAATGCCTACATTCTACCAACATGGTAATATTTAGCAAAGGCTTATTCGCCATAAAACCAAATCCTAGTAGGATTTGTGTACTTACCTTAATGCCGATTGAATAAAAATCAAATCCCTTAAACTTGTATTCTTCCCCTTGAAATCGGTTACTCACTAGATCCCTTGAATCGGTTAGTTTTCACTTAAAACACATAATAATAGATCTACTACAAAATAGGTCTTGGCCGAATATTCATAGTCACTTACCTTAAGGATCTTAAATCCCAAATTCACCGAATAACTAGGGAACACGCAATTTATGGTGTACCTTCTGAAAAGAACTTTCTTTCCATGATTCTATTAAGATTAATAATCAAATTAGTCCCTAAATTTCGATAAGTCTAAAATATGAAAGAATGGAAACTAAACTTGGATCTTACCCTTATTTGAAGGAATCGATTGCACCTTCACTTCAACCTTCGAGAGATTGGCTATGGCTAAATGATGCTCTCACAACTTTCGCTTTTGGAGGAATTAGAAAGAAAAGAGAAGGAAGAATAAAATCAGAGGAATTTTGGCGGAGAGAGGAGAATCGCTAAGAAATTTGACAAAGAAAGAGTGAATGAATGAATGGCCTTCTTTCCCTTTTATAGTCGAAATTACTAGGCTAGAGTCCCTACTTGGCCACCACTCTTCCTATGTGATAATTATCACTTTATCAAAAGAATTAATCCAACAATTATCTCCTAATTAGCCTAAATTCTAAAGGAAATAAAACTCCTCTTTTAAGAGCCCACATGTCATCCACCTCTCTGCTCTTTGTAGCAAAATAAAACTTCTTTTATTTGCTTCCTAAGTGACTCGATCTCAGGCCTAACACCCTTGCATGTGGCGCCATTTCCAAAGGCCCTAAGTGGCATCTTCAGGCCACTTTTCCAAGCTTGTTTGTGTGTCAAATTTCACATACTTTTTCTCTTAAGGCACATTGCCTTAATTTCCTCTTTTAAACTTAAAACTCGACATTTCTAAGTCATTTCTAAGTTTCCAAAAATTTTTGTTTGGCTCTTTAAACTTGACATTTCCTTACATTTCCTAGTTTCCAGAAATGTTCACTTTCCTCTTTTGAATCATTTCTAAATCATTTTTCTAGTTTCCATAAATGTTCACTTTCCTCTTTTGAATCATTTCTAAATCATTTTCCTAGTTTCCATAAATGTTCACTTTCCTCTTTTTAACTTAGCATTTCCAAAATGTTCACTTTCCTATTTTAACTTAACATTTCCAAGTTTCCAAAATGTTCACTTTCCTCTTTTTAAAACTTAACATTTCTAAATCATTTCTTACATTTCCAGGACATTTCCCTACATTTCCTTACATTTCCATACATTTCCTTACATTTCCATACATTTCCATACATTTCCTTATATTTCCATGCATTTCCATACATTTCCATACATTTCCATACATTTCCTTACATTTCCATACATTTCCATACATTTCCATACATTTTCTTACATTTCCATACATTTCCATACATTTCCATACATGTCCTTACATTTCCATACATTTCCATACATTTCCTTACATTTCCAAGGTTCTAAAATGCACCACACATCCATATCATAGTAAACATGCTATTTCATAAGATTAAGCAAAAATGCACACAATGGGATTCGAACCTCTTCCCTCAAAGTACTTCACTTGATGCCATAACCCTTGCACCTTAGGTGGCGTCCCTTGCCACTTTTCCACATCACTTGTTTTTAACTTAAAACCAATAATTGTCCAAAGCTTTCTCTTCCATCCTAGGATTTTAAAACCCTTAATTCACTTCCAAACACCGCCAAAACCTACTACTCATGAATTATGCACAAACGTATAACCCCTAATCTAGGATGTTACATACAAAATAAATGTCTTAGCAAGAGCCAATACACCTTTGGCCAAAATAACAAAATAATCTGTCTAGTCTAGCCCCTATACATGCCATTCTCAAAATCACTAAGTCAGAATATACCGAGGTGAGTAGATAGTGTGGGCAGCCTCCTTGTTATCGACGTATCCCACTCGACTCTTAAATTCTATAAAATAAGGGAAAGAGAAGAGGAAGTAAGCTTTAAGCTTAGTAAGTTTACATGTAAACAATATAACATTATAACATGTATTAAACAATTACATAGCATTACATACTAAGCGAGAAACAATCTACATTCATAATCATGCTTACTCATTTTCTCCATTCCCACATTGCAACCATATCACAAGCTTAATGCATGCATTCATTAACAAGTTCCCCTACACTTAGCATCACAAAGTCACATAGTACAACACATCACTATCTCTAATTTCATTACCCTAAGTTAAATTAGTCGATGGTTTTGCACTTAGCCCACCATCAGCCTTTATTAGGGTGGTATCGCACATAGTCCACCAAAAGATTAGTTACGGTGGTATCGCACATAGCCCCTCGTAATTAAGCAACAAGGCGGTATCGCACATAGCCCACCATCAAATATCGTCAATACATATTCATATGATTATTTCGCCATTCATACAATAATTATTCAATGACTATCACATTCAATCCACTAGAACCACATATGTTCTCAATCATGCCATACTCTAATTAGTAACATAATGTTTACTAAAATATATATTGCTTACACATAAACTTACCTTGGTGCAAACATGTTAGCTAGCGATTTACTCAATCACCTTGCCTTTCCCACGGTCAAGGTTGATTTCGCATTCTTCTTGACCTATAATAATGAAACTCATTCATTTAGATCATTCTATTATTATAATACATCAAATTCTACACTTGGGCAAAAATGACCATTTTGCCCTTATACATTGGCAAAATTACGATTTTGCCCTTAGGCTCGTAATTTATTTTTCATCACATTTTCTCGATAAACAAGCATAGATGAACATTTATTTCTCTTACAACTACTCACCATTTCAACTATTTCATGCATTTATGACACAAACTAAATCTTTGCATTTAAGTCCTACCTAGGTGTTGTTATGAAAACACCTTTCACAAAAGTTGCTTCACCACTCCCCAACATTCAATTTCTTCCATAAAAACCCAGCTAACCACTTAAACACTCCATGGAAAGTCCCTAGACTTTCAACCATATCACAAATTAGTCCCCTCATTAGCTAGCTTAAGCTTTGGGGACTTCAAAAATACAAAAATCATCAATTAAAACCACCTAAATCACTTACTTGAATGAGAATTGAGTGGATAAAAGTTTGAGCCTCCAAGAGCTCTATTTCCTCTTCAATTTTCGGTGGAAAGAGATAGTGAATAGTGAAAGATGATAACATCTTTTACTTCTCTTATTTTATACATTTCATCACCTAATTTCCACCAAATTTGACTAAAATTTAATGCTCTTGTCCCACCCTTTGTCTACATGGCCGACCATACCCTACTAATGGTCTAATTGCATTTTAAAATCCTCCAATTTATAATCTATAGCTATTAGGTATCCCTACCTTATAAAGTAGAACTTTTGCATCTCATGTGATTTAGTCTTTTTTCTCAATTAAACATGCTATTGCTAAAATTAAAGCACCAAAATTTCCATATAGGCATATATTAATACCACAACACATAAAACAATACTAAAATAATTTTCTTCAACCTCGAATTAGTGGTCCCGAGACCACTGTTTCGACTAGCCTCAAAATCGGGCTGTTACATTTACTACCCATTTTACAACTTTTTACAAATAGGTCCTTTTAAGGTGTTTCCACTACAGCAAAACAGACTTTTAGCGGCGGTTTTTAGGCTTTTAGCAGCGTTTATAAGCGCCACTAAAAGTATTTGTGACGCTTTTAAAAGCGTCGCAAAAAACGCCACTAAAACAAACGCCGTAAACTTTAGCAGCGTTTATAAGAAAAAAATGCCGCTAAAGGTCATGACCTTTAGCGGCGCTTTCCCCACAAACGCCTCTAAAAGTCATGAAAAATAAAAAAATTGTAATATTATAAAAACACCAAAAATTTAATTTAGAAATGTATAATTTAATTTGAAGACATTAAAATAAAACGTATTGTTCATGAATTTTCATTTTAATATGAATACGTTCTAAATATGTTCTTGAGTCCCTTGCATTTAAAAACATTATTTTAAATATGTTCACTACCAATTACCATGGCCTATGCCCTGGCTACATTGTCTAAGGAACAAACAAACCTTAACAAAATACTTGTTATAAATACATACAAACATGCACAACAATATATACATCATTATTATAGCAAAAAGAAAAGAAAAGAATATGCCCATTCTAGGATGAGAGGCAAGCTAAAAAAACTATCAAAATATCTAACTTTAAACTTGGATCACTTGTGCAAGTTGTGAGAAACCAACCTCGATCAGAATCAGAACAGAGTAGATAATCTACCATAAAGATAGACCAATTGCAATTTAATATTAGTTTTAGCAAAACAAATCAATGATTGAAATATTTTATGCTTAAAAGAAATAATGGGAGAATTAAGAAAATATTCAACATAAACCAAAATTATATTTAAGCTGTTTTATAAGACCAATCAAAAGACAAGAATAAAAGCTAAATAAAACTTTATTAACCTTCACAAGACTCAAATTAGGCATAAATGGTCACACGTGCAAATGTTTATTAACAGAGGATTTAAAGTAGAGAGATTCACTATCTTATCAAGAGGATTTTCGCAAAGTATCTTTAAACAAGTCCTTCCTAAATAGCATAGTTCTATTATCCTTTCGAAAGACCTTCAAAAAACAGCAACAAAATTATTTAAAAATGGAATTAAAATTTTTAAAAAAAAAGTCAATATTAAAAGTGACTTTAATCCATTAGGTCAGTGAACATGTAAAAAACTAAAAAACTCTTGATTAACAACAAGATCACTATCACAGGCAGAAAAATAATAGCCAGAAAAAATACTGCAAGAAAATAATAACAGCAATAGTAGAGAAACAAAAATAAAGACTAAACCCAAAACCATGTTAAAAAAAGGAAATAAATCAAGTAAAAACTCTGGAAAATAATAAACAATGTGATAAACCTTGGGCACCATCTTCCTTATCATCATAGAGATAAATTTACGTGTGCTGCTTTTTATATTAAAAATTCTACAAAAACTATCCACTTTTAGATTCAAAAAAAAAAGCTAAATAACTCTATTCTAGATTTTTTTTAAAAAAAAAAAGAAAAACCACCAAATTCTAGTATTAAAAAATGAAACAGCAAATTAGGTCAATCCCAATTTATAGTAATAAAGCCCCAAAAATCTAAGTAGAGACATAAAAACCATATGTTATGGACTTGTATAGAAGAGGATCCTCAAGGGATAAAAATTGAAAGTTAAGAAACAACGATCTAGCGGTATGCAATTTAACAAATACAATTAGAACAAATAAACTATCAATTAAGGCTTTAATGTATACATTTACAAGAAAAAGAACTTCAGAAATAACACCATCAAGAAAGTAGTTAAAGTCAGTATGCACAGCATTGTTTTGGTATGAGTTTATAAGCAAGATAATTGTGGAGTTCCTTAAATAATCAAAGAACATGAAGCAAGACAAAGTTTGTACCTTTTCTATAAGGCTTAATGCAAACCTCTGCACAATTGATTTGTTTAGAACATGGCCTCCAATACTATGTAACAGTAGTGCATTTGGCATGCCCAGCAGAATAAGTGATTGTTGTTGCCTACCTATTAATGTGTACAATCAAAACATTAAACTAGACTCTCTATTTACATATCAATAAATCAATCTAACAATGTCAAAATATTCCAGTTTTCCTATCGAAGTAACTTTTTTGTTATATTTTCGACTACAACACATATATCAGTAATTTTAGGTAAAAGTATTGTTGGCTGGGGTTGTCATTTTAAATCAGGATGAATGCTATAAAAAATGACATTCATACTTCTGTGACATATCGTTAGTTTCCACTAGATTACATTAGGAGATAAAAGGTACATATAGGGGAGAAAATTTCCAACAAACCGATTAAATTTTCTCGACTTTGCATTGAATCGACCAGAAGTTAGGGCATGGCAACCACAGTCACAAATAGTTGAGTGTGAACTTGACCTAATACTGGCGTACATTCACCTTTCCTCCCACTCCGTATCATTTCTTGTGGGAACAATTCACATGCCCCATCCCTCCAATAAGGAAAGAGGAAAACCTTGTTAGCTAAATTACTAATTATAATTAATTTATAGTTAACTAATAACTAAAACATGTGGAAAAATAATACTCTAACCAATTATTGGTATTATATACTAAGAATAAACTATGTTATGATAACGTATTAAAATGAAATTTTAAATCACCAAAAATAAATATTAAAAAGTCGGTTAAAGTATGCAATTATCATTTTCTTTCACATGGTCAAATACAAAATCAACAATGTGATTATAGTAAAAACACCTGTTCCATGTTACATTGTTTATCACATAAGACTTAATTTTCATTTAATGAAAATGAAAACCACCTAAGCATACCTGCTCCAACTCGCTCTCAGTCTACCCCCACTACTAAGTTATCAGCATATAATTTTAATTTTCCATACAAAATTATAACATGCAGAAGCTTGTAAACAAAGTCAAATTTTGTTTTGAGGTTTTGTCCTTCTGCCTCTAGCTGAAACTCCCAAAATACAGGGAAAACATTAGCTTTATATATAGTGTCCAAAGTGAAAATGTGGAATCAATTAACATTTTTCATTTACTGGTGGTACATAAGATGAAAGTTCAAGTGAAAAAGGGATGTTTGCTAATCAAGTTTAACCTTGATTTTCAACTGTTTGTTGGGGTCTCCAAGCTCACGCTCCAGCCAAAACATGAAAAGCAGCTGTTAGATATGAGTTCATGAAGCCAAACCTTGGGTGTAAACCAAAAGACGTTAAGCATGATCCTTGTTTGTGAGGAATTGGGTAAATAAGATGAAAGTTTATCAACATTTCAGCACCATTGGAATGATATCTTGGTAAAATTGTATTATTATTGGGGAATAATAATAATAATAATAATAATAATAATAATAATAATGATAATGATAATAATATATTACTACTTGATTAAGTATCTTTTTGCGGAGGTCTTCCATTTGTTCTATCATGATCTGTGTCTGCAGTTAAGCAAAATGAATGCCAGAAAATTCAAATGCATGTAAGTGAATAAAATTACTAGGAATAGCTTAATATATATTATATAATATAAACCTTGTGAAAGTAGCAAAAAAAACTTAGTAGGGCTTGTTTATAAAGACATGCAAGAAAGTACCTTCCTGTCTTGCAAGAGATCCTCAAGCTATTTCTCAAGGGCTCCTTAACATTCAATGGTTCGAGTTCTTCTCCAAGCAAATGCCTGATATAAACATATATATAAAATGAATAGAGATCATTACTTATATTCAACAAGTCAATAAAACCTTTATTATTATTATTATTTTGAGAAATACTATGGATTTGCTTTGAAAACAACATAACCTTTGAGTGCGTTGCGGGCCTTTAACTTGGTTACCTCTTGGTACAAATTGTAACCGATAATTAGGGGTTATGCATCTTACTTAATTAAATGATGTTGCAAGCTTAATTATGATTGAGTATGTTCTGGAGGTTTATTTTTGAACTTCATTAATTAAGTGAATGCTTAGTGAAACTTTTAATTTCTAATAATTAAGATGGAGCTAAGCATGTTAGGCTTTAAGAATTAATGACAAGGAGTTTAAAGCATAAGATGAGTAATTAGCAAAGTGGTAAGGACACATGGATGAGTGCTTGAGGGGAGAGGTTCGAATCCCCTAGCTAGCAAATGGGAGGATTTTATTTTTTGTTTCCTTCCCTATAGTGTCGGCCAAGACCCTTCTAGAATGGATGAGCATTCTTTTAATTTTGGCTATTTGACCATATGAAAAAGGCAAGCTAAAGACATATGGCATGGAATCAAGATAGGATAATAAGATAGGGGGGACAAAAGGCTTGATATATGGGCAATGTTTTGGAAACTTGTTCATGGTCATTTGACCATGAACCTAGTCGGTTTTAGGGGCTAAAGAGGGTGGTTAATGGTAATAGTAAACTAAGGGTTGATGGGGAAGAATTAAGGAGGAAAAAAGGGGATTGTGTAGGCTATTGTGTTGGCCAAATTTTGGTATGGGATTAGGGAGGTTTTAGTTGACCAAAAGGTTGTCATTTGTGCATTTTTCCTTTGTCCAATATTTTTTTCTCTTAGCCAAATTTGTCTATTGGCATTTGGTAAAAAGTTTGCTTTGTTTTGGCCTTTGCATTTTTGACCAAATAGGTACTTTTATTTCTTCTTTTCCTCTCAAATTTTTATCTTCTTTTGATACCAAAAGATTGTCACTTTAAGGACGCTTATCCTTTTCTTCCTCTCTAGTCTTGAATTCATCTTTCACCAAAAGTATTCTCTCTCATTTTCTTTTCTTTTCATTCTATTTCTCTTATCTTTCCCTCTCATAGTTAAACTATCCTATAATCTTTTCACCATTTTTCTTCAATTTCTCCTCTTGGCGAATGTGCATTGATTCCTAAACACATCTCTTTTCTTTTGAGAATCAACATCATCATTATCATCTTCTTCTTTTAATCTCTCTTTCTCTTTCTCTTTTTCTTCCTTTTCTTTTTCCTTCTATTTTCATTTTTCTTTCTTCTTCACTCTCAACCGAAACTATTTTCCTATCAACACCAACAATCAACATCTATTTTCATCTTCTTCTGTCAAACCAAATCATCTTTCTTTTTCATCTAAATATTTCTTTTCTTTCTTTGAAAATCGAAACCATCTTAACCATAAATCACCATCTTTTTCTCCTTTTCTTTTTGTACAAACCGAAACCACCAAATCCATTTTTATTCTTTTCTTTTTGTTTTAGTAGAATCTTCAAGTGGGTAAGTAAGACTTTTCGTTAATCGTTTCCATTATTTCTTTTTACTTTGGCCAATTTAGAATCATGATTCTCTTATTTTCTCTCTAGGTGAATCCTTGAAAAGGATTTTAAGGATCTTTGTAGAAGCCAACTTTTAAGTAACCTTTGAAATCATCCAAGGTAAGATTATTCCTTTTGGTTATATTAATCCTTTTAGAATGGATCACTAATCAACTTTATTTTAGGGGCAATTTGAGACTAACAAGATAGGTAAGAAAAGAGCAATACGGAGTGTTTGGAAGAGAGGAGGCCTTTGTTTTACCATCGAACTTCAAGCGAAGAAATTTGTATCGGTGGTAAGAGATTTTCCAGGGTTGTGGACCCTCTGCTAACGAAGATCGATTATTTGAAGTAGTACGTACAATCGAACCACTTTACGTTGGTGGGATATCGTGGTTTTGATCCATCTAGTGGAGAAAAACCACAAATATGATTGTCCAAGAATCAGAAGGTAAGGATTTAGATCTCTCGTCAATAAATATAGTTTTATTAGTAATAGTATTTTCTAACCAAGTGTGATAATTAACTATCGAGAGAGTATCGTTCTTACGGTCATAAGGTGTGTAACCTACATTAAAAACTCATAGATCTATTTTTATATGTGATTTTATGATAATGTGTTTAATAATGATTTTGGATACCATTCATTGGTATACGATATTCAGTATGTTTACCCCAATATTTCGTTAATTTTGCTATATGCATAAAATGTGAAATAAGTATGATTATATTATGATTTTGGGGTAAATGGCATGAAAACTAAATGATATGTATGTGCATGGGCATATGGGTATATTTGATAAAGGAGGAAGTATTCGGTGGTTTTACCACATTTAGGTGACTTCATCACATATTTGAAATCCGTGACTTGGTCACATATTTGAATCTGGTGACTTGGTCACACATTTGAAATCGGTGACTTGGTCACAATTTTGTCTGAGTGGCCTTGCCACAAAATTATAAGGCGATGTGCATGTTGATTGAGAAGCGCCTTCGATGGTGTGTAGCGGATGGAGGGTCGATTTAGTAATCCCACGGTGTGTTGGTTGAATGCGGTGGTGTGTAGCGGATGGATATTAGGTGGGTAGGTTTGCATTTCATTATATGTACATATCCATGTTAAGTTTAATGATTATTATTTGATCTGCTATGAAAATGGGCTTTTAAGCTAAATATGAGCTAAATGGGCCTATGGCCATATGTGTAATTTTTGGGCTTTAAGGCATATGATAAAATGGGCTTTTTAATGTATGTGTTACACATTGAGTTTATAACTCACCCATTTTTGTGGGATAACTTTTCAGATGATTCGTAGTATGATGGATCGGGACAGCAAGGACTCCGTGGTGGCCAATGCTCATATCAAGTATTTTGAAGATTTTCCAATTTAAACTTATTTAATTTTTACTACTTAGACTTTATTATGGGTTTGCTATTTTGTAATAAGGCCACTATAAAGCTGCTTTTTAATTTTTGTGTTTGGACTTTTATTTTACCATGAACAAATATCTATTAAATAACTAAATGGTTTTTCGATAAATAATTTAAAAATGTTTTGTCACTAATATATATATATATATGTTTTAAAGTAATTTCCATAAATTTGGTTTTCTTTTAATTTATTAACTCCTTCTAAAATAATGTTTTAAAAGACATAAATTTACTTTACAATTTGATTTCAACGTAAAATATTAATTTAATCTATTTTCTACAAAAATCATCAAGTTTTTCTTAAATAAAATGAGAATTTGCTAAAGTTAGATTCGAGGAACATAACAAATCCGGTTAGGGCTTTTTGGGCGAGTTTGGGGTGTTTCAACTTAGTATCGAGCCCGATTTTAAACTCTCGGCCTTGGGTTTTGAAGCCCACAACGTTTTCAAAATATGGCCCAAATGACTTTTGAAAGTTTTTTAAGTTAAAATGGTTATATAAGAGCATGGCACTTTCGGAGTTCTCGGCCAGATCCATCGGTATGTATCTTTATTGATAAAATGATATGAAAGTCCGATAAGCTTAAGGAAACTATAACTTTAGAGACATGGACCCTAGGTGTTTGTACACTACTACGGAAAAACCATTGAATATCTATTTCATAAAACTTTCTTTTAATAAGAAGTGAAAAGATTCTAATACATAAGACTTTTCATAAAAATAGATAAGACACGTAGTAGACATGAGCTCTAGGGGCGTGGTCGTCGTGAACGTGGACAGGAAGAATGGCTGTGTCGGAACCAGTTAGATCTGGTCAAGGTTCCGAAAATGAAGCTCCGCCACTGGCTATTGGGGTGGATTTTCAAGAGCAAAATGAAGGAGGTGATGCAGTATCACAAGCTGTGCTGCGAGTTTTAGAATGAGTAGCAGAAGCTAGTTCTGGAAATGGGTCTCGAAAGTCAGTAGCTGAGAGACTAAGATCGAATGGAGCTGAGGTTTTTAGAGGAGTATCTGGAGTAGCTCCAAATGTAGCGGAATACTGGTTGGAGGCAGTCAAGAGGATTATGGACGATTTGGATTACCTTCTTGAAGAGAAATTGAAAGGTGTTTTCACTTCTTCGTGATGAAGCCTACGGTGGTGGCTCACTATTAAGGAAAGTACCCCTGTGGATCGACTGGATTGGGGGTATTTTAAAATTAAATTCGAAGGAAAATACGTTGGAGCTAGCTACATTGACTCTCAGAGGAAGATATTTCTAAATTTAGTGCAAGGAAACAAGTCGATAGCTGAATATGAAGCAGAATTTTTACGACTTAGCCGTTATGCGGAGGATAATGGCTACGGAATATGAAACGATGTGTCGATTTGAAGATGGACTTAGAGATGAAGCTGCAGTGATGATTGCTCAAGACCGTGAAAGAGATTTTGCAATCTTAGTAGAAAGAGCAAGAATAGTGAAGAGGTTAAGCGGACGAAAGACGAGCCGGACAGAGGCGAATAAGAATAAGAGAAGCTTTGGGTCTTGAGGTCATCAGAATTTTCGGAAGAAACCAAGAAATGAAAGACCGCGAGGTCGCCAGATTCTTCTGGTGGACAACATCGTGCTTGTGCCCAATGTGGAAAGATGCACTCGGAGAATGTTGGAAAAAGACCGGGATGTTTCAAGTGCGGATCGAAGACCATATGATCAAAGATTGCCGAAGAATTGAGACAAGAACCGCCAAACAGTCGAGTGTTAATCAGTGGCAGAGGTGAGCAATGAATAAGGGCCGTGGTCCAAATGGAAGGGTAATGGCTCTGGTAGAGGTCGTGGAACTTCAGGCAGAGGCAATGGTAGCTCTAAGGCGAGACAGCTAGGTCTGGTATATGCAATTAAATCGCAGAGAAGACAAAGTGGCCTTTTGATGTTATCACGAATGCGTTTCGATTTACGGGTTGCCCTTTATTGCTTTGATAGATATAGGGTCAACTCACTCTTATATCACTAGTGAAGTATCTGGAACTTTGCATATGACTTCTGAGACTGTACCTAGGAAGATGACTGTACTTAGTCCTTTAGGACAGACAGTAGTTATAGACAAACTTTTTAAGGAAGTGCCTTTAGAAGTCCAAGGAACGCAGTTTCTGACTGATTTAATGGAGTTGCCATTCGGAGAATTCGACCTAATCTTAGGCATGGACTGGCTTGTGAAGTATCGTGCAAATGTGGATTGTGCTGCTAAACGAATGTCCTTAAGAACTTTTGATAACAAGGAAGTTGTAGTGATGGGCGAGAGACGGAACTACTTATCTAATGTAGTATCCGCTCTTAAGGCAGAAAAGATGGTTAGAAAGGGATGTGTAGCCTTCCTGATGTTGGTGAGTGCCTTAGAGGCTAAGGAAGCAACTGTTGAGGGAGTTAGGACTGTGAATGAATTTGTAGATGTTTTTTCGGAAGAACTTCCAAGTTTACCTCCGGATCGTGAGGTAGAATTCGGGATTGATTTATTGCCAGGAACGGCGCCAGTTTCTATTACTCCATATAGAATGGCACCGAAAGAGTTAGTTGAGCCTAAGGCTCAAATTCAGGAGTTGCTTGATCGTGGATTTATCCGACCTAATGTGTCTCCATGGGGAGCACCGGTCCTATTTGTGAAAAAGAAGGACGGATCGATGAGGATGTGCATAGATTACGGCGGTTGAATAAGTCGACCATCAAGAACAAGTATCCTTTGCCAAGGATCGACGACTTGTTCGATCGACTTAAGGAGCTGCGGTATTCTCAAAGATTGATCTAAGGTCGGGATATCATCGACTTAAAGTGAAAAAGCGAGATATCCATAAGGCGGCTTCTCGAACT
Source organism: Gossypium rotundifolium (assembly GCA_025506655.1). Lineage (NCBI taxonomy): Eukaryota > Viridiplantae > Streptophyta > Magnoliopsida > Malvales > Malvaceae > Gossypium > Gossypium rotundifolium. The sequence goes on from CP106726.1 coordinate 39,086,990, forward strand.
AGATATGGGCATTATGAATTTACGGCAATGCCATTCGGATTGATGAACGCCAAATTGCGTTCATGGATATGATGAACCAAATTTTCTAGCCCTACTTGGATCAATTCGTCGTGGTATTCATAGGCGACATCTGGTGTATTCTAAGTCCGAAATAGAACATGATGAGCATCTCGGATTGTGTTGCGAGTTTTAAGGGAGAAGAAGTTGTATGCCAAATTCACAAGTGTGAATTTTGGTTTGAAAGAGGTTGCGTTCTTAGGCCATGTGGTGTCTGCGGAAGGGATAAGGTGGATCCTCGGAAGATTGAGGTTGTGCTAGATTGGAAACCACCTAAGTGCATGGCGAGGTTCGCGATTTCTTGGGGTTAGCGAGCTATTATAGAAGATTTGTTGAAGGATTTTCTTCGATATTTGCACCTTTAACGAAATTTTGAGAAAGGAAGTACCTTTCGTGTGGGTGATAAGCAACAAGAGAGTTTTGAGAAGCTCAAGAAGGTTTTGGTGAAGCTCGGTTTGATTCACTGAGGCGGTGAAAGGATTTTGTCATGTATTGTGACACTTCTCACACGGGATTAGGATGTGTTCTGATGCAAGACAGGAAGGTAGTTGCATATGCGTCTCGACAGTTGAGACCACACGAGGTTAATTACCCGACGCATGATTTGGAGTTGGCAGCTGTAGTCTTTGCTCTTAAAGTTTGGAGACATTATTTATACGGGGAAAAGTCAGTGATATACACGGACCACAAGAGTCTGAAATATCTACTGACTCAGAAAGAACTGAATTTGAGGCAGCGAAGGTGGATAGAGTTGTTGAAAGACTACGATCGTTCTATCGAGTACCACCCGGGCAAAGCGAATGTGGTGGCGACGCCTAAGTCGAAAGTGGTGTCGATTTAAGGCGATGTTTGCACATCTTAGTCTTTACGATGATGAAAGTTTGTTGGCAGAACTTCAAGTTAGACCGACATGGTTGAGTCAAGTGAAAGAGAAGCGATTAGTTGACGATGATCCGAGTGCAAAACTTGACAGTGCAGTGGAGAATTGGAAGATTTTGGTATTAACAGTGATGGGTTATTGTGTTTCAAAGGTAAAGTCTGTATGCCAAGGGATCAGGAGTTGAGGCAAAAGATTCTTCAAGAGTCGCATAGTAGCCCTTATGCTATGCATCCTGGAGGAAGTAAGTTATACCGAGATTTACGAGATCAGTTTTGGTGGCCTAGTCTTAAGCGGGAAGTTATGGAGTTTGCAGGAAAGTGCTTAACGTGTCAACAAGTCAAGGTTGAACATCAAGTACCTTGGATTGCTTGATAGATAAAGATTCCATAGTGGAAGTGGGAGAAAAGCACCATGGACTTTGTTAGTGGGCTTCCTCTTCGCCTACTAAGAAAGACTCGATATGGGTGATAGTGGACCGATTGATTGAAATCGCACATTTTATCCGATTCGGATTGATTACTCTTTGCGAAATTGGCGAAGTTATATGTGGCTGAGATTGTGAGATTGCATGGAGTGCCCTTGTCGATTATTTCGGATAGGGACCCGAGGTTTACATCGCGATTTTGGAAAGCATTGCATCAAAGCTTTGGGCACAGATTGGATTCGATCGGCATTTCATCCACGGTCGACGGCCGGTCTGAGCGAGTAATCAAATTTTAGAAGATATGTTAAGGGTTGTGTGATAGATTTCAAGGAAGTTGGGAGGAATTCTTCATTAGCGAATTTGCGTACAATAATGATTACCAAACCAGATTCGGATGGCACCATATGAAGCACTATATGGACGGAAGTGTCGCACTCTTACGTGTTGGGCGAATTAGAGAACGTCGATTTTGGGTCCGAAATAGTGGCTGAATCTGAAGAAAAGGTTAAAGTAATCCGGGCTCGGTTAAAGGAAGCATCCGACAGCAAAAGTCGACGCAGATCTAAAGCGGAAGGAAATAGTGTTTGCTGTGGGGGACCAAGTTTTCCTAAAGGTTTCACCTTGGAAAAAGGTAATGAGATTTGGTCGCAAAGGAAGCTAAGTCCGAGTTCATTGGACCTTATCGGGTTTTAAAGCGGGCGGATCATGGCATATCGGTTAGAATTACCTTGAAGTTGAAGCAAATGCACGATGTGTTCCATGTTTCAATGTTACGCCGCTACGGTCGGATCCATCTCATGTAGTGCCGATTGAGGAGGTGGAATTAAGACCGGATTTATCCTATGAAAAGGAGCCAATTCAAATTCTGGAGCGAGATGTAAAGGTTTTACGGAGAAAGTCGGTTCCTCTCGTCAAAGTATTATGGCGTAATCATGGATCGGAAGAAGCTTCGTGGGAACAGGAGGAAGCGATGCGACGGCAATACCCTCACTTATTCGGCCGGGTAATTTCGAGGACGAAATTATTTTAAGGGTAGAAGCGTAACATCCACGATAATTGGGGTTATGCATCTTACTTAATTAAATGATGTTGCAAGCTTAATTATGATTGAGTATGTTACGGAGGTTTATTTTTGAACTTCATTAATTAAGTGAATGTTTAGTGAAACTTTTAATTTCTAATAATTAAGATGGAGCTAAGCATGTTAGGCTTAAGAATTAATGACAAGGAGTTTAAAGCATAAGATGAGTAATTAGCAAAGTGGTAAGGACACATGGATGAGTGCTTGAGGGGAGAGGTTCGAATCCCCTAGCTAGCAAATGGGAGGATTTTATTTTTTTGTTTCCTTCCCTATAGTGTCGGCCAAAACCCTTCTAGAATGGATGAGCATTCTTTTAATTTTGGCTATTTGACCATATGAAAAAGGCAAGCTAAAGACTTATGGCATGGAATCAAGATAGGATGATAAGATAGGGGGGACAAAAGGCTTGATATATGGGCAATGTTTTGGAAACTTGTTCATGGTCATTTGACCATGAACCTAGTCGATTTAGGGGAAGAGGGTGGTTAATGGTGATAGTAAACTAAGGGTTGATGGGGAAGAATTAAGGAGAAAAAAAGGGATTGTGTAGGCTATTGTGTTGGCGAATTTTGGTATGGGATTAGGAGGTTTTAGTTGACCAAAAGGTTGTCATTTGTGCATTTTCCTTTGTCCAATATTTTTTCTCTTAGCGAATTTGTCTATTGGCATTTGGTAAAAGTTTGCTTTATTTTGGCCTTTGCATTTTTGACCAAATAGGTACTTTTATTTCTTCTTTTCCTCTCAAATTTTATCTTCTTTTGATACCAAAATATTGTCACTTTTGAGGACGCTTATCCTTTTCTTCCTCTCTAGTGCCGAATTCATCTTTCACCAAAAGTATTCTCTCTCATTTTCTTTTTCTTTTTCATTCTATTTCTCTCTTCTCTTTCCCTCTCATAGCCGAAACTATCCTATAATCTTTTCACCATTTTTCTTCAATTTCTCCTCTTGGCGAATGTGCATCGATTCCTAAACACATCTCTTTTCTTTTGAGAATCAACATCATCATTATCATCTTCTTCTTTTAATCTCTCTTTCTCTTTCTCTTTTTCTTCCTTTTCTTTTTCCTTCTATTTTCATTTTTCTTTCTTCTTCACTCTCAACCGAAACTATTTTCCTATCAACACCAACAATCAACATCTATTTTCATCTTCTTTTGTCAAACCAAATCATCTTTCTTTTTCATCTAAATCTTTCTTTTCTTTCTTTGAAAACTGAAACCATCTTAGCCATAAATCACCATCTTTTTCTCCTTTTCTTTTTGTACAAATCGAAACCACCAAATCCATTTTTATTCTTTTCTTTTTGTTTTAGGCCGAATCTTCAAGTGGGTAAGTAAGACTTTTCGTTAATCGTTTCCATTATTTCTTTTTACTTTGGCCAATTTAGAATCATGATTCTCTTCTCCTAGGCCGAATCCTTGAAAAGGATTTTTAAGGATCTTTGTAGAAGCCAACTTTTAAGAAGTAACCTTTGAAATCATCCAAGGTAAGATTATTCCTTTTTGGTTATATTAATCCTTTTAGAATGGATCACTAATCAACTTTATTTTAGGCGATTTGAGACTAACAAGATAGGTAAGAAAAGAGCAAGATCTGAGTGTTTGGAAGAGAGGAGGAACTATTTTACCATCGAACTTCAAGCGAAGAAATTTGTATCGGTGATGAGAGATTTTCCACCGGGTTGTGGACCCTCTCGCTAACGAAGATCGATTATTTGAAGTAGTACATACAACCGAACCACTTTACGTTGGTGGGATATCAGCGGGTTTTGATCTATCTAGCGGAGAAAAACCACAAATAACAGTTGTCCGAGGATCCGAGGGTAAGGATTTAGATCTCTCGTCAATAAATATAGTTTTATTAGTAATAGTATTTTTCTAACCAAGTGTGATAATTAACTAGGTGTTGACGAGCGAGAGAGTATCGTTCTTACGGTCATAAGGTGTGTAACCCTACATTAAAAACTCATAGATCTATTTTTATATGTGATTTTATGATAATGTGTTTAATAATTATTTTTGGATACCATTCAGTGGTATACGATATTCAGGTATGTTTACCCCAATATTTCGTTAATTTTGCTATATGCATAAAATGTGAAATAAGTATGATTATATTATGATTTTGGGGTAAATGGCATGAAAACTAAATGATATGTATGTGCATGGGCATATGGGTATATTTGATAAAGGAGGAAGTATTCTGGTGGTTTTACCACATTTCCGGTGACTTCGGTCACATATTTGAAATCCGGTGACTTCGATCACATATGTGAATCTGGTGACTTCGGTCACACATTTGAAATCTAGTGACTTCGGTCACAATTTTGTCTGGTGGCCTTGCCACAAAATTATAAGGGTGATGTGCATGTTGACTGCAGCAACTGCCTTCGATAGTGTGTAGCGGATGGAGGATCGATTTAGTAATCCCCATGGTGTGTTGGTTGGTACGGGTGGTGTGTAGCGGATGGATATTAGGTGGGCCGGGTTTGCATTTCATTATATGTACATATCCATGTTAAGTTTAATGATTATTATTTGATCTGCTATGAAAATGGGCTTTTAAGCTAAATATGAGCTAAATGGGCTTATGGCCATATGTGTAATTTTTGGGCTTTAAGGCATATGATAAAATGGGCTTTTTAATGTATGTGTTACACATTGAGTTTATAACTCACCCATTTTTGTGGGATAACTTTTCAGATGATTCGTAGTATGATGGATCGGGACAGCAAGGACTCCGTGGTGGCCAATGCTCATATCAAGTATTTTGAAGATTTTCCAATTTAAACTTATTTAATTTTTACTACTTAGACTTTATTATGGGTTTGCTATTTTTGTAATAAGGCCACTATAAACTGTTTTTAATTTTTGTGTTTGGACTTTTATTTTACCATGAACAAATATCTATTAAATAACTAAATGGTTTTTCGATAAATAATTTAAAAATGTTTTGTCACTAATATATATATGTTTTAAAGTAATTTCCATAAATTTGGTTTTCTTTTAATTTATTAACTCCTTCTAAAATAATGTTTTAAAAGACATAAATTTACTTTACAATTTGATTTCAACGTAAAATATTAATTTAATCTGTTTTCTACAAAAATCATCAAGTTTTTCTTAAATAAAACGAGAATTTGCTAAAGTTAGATTCGAGAACATAACAAATCCGCCAGCTTTTTGGTAGGGTTTGGGGTGTTTCACCAATTCATAACGATATGCAAGAAGACAAAGTCAATCTCATCACTAATAATGGCGATATATATTTACGAAAAGCAGATAACCTTATTACGTAATAATTGGAATCTGGAATCACTACAAGACATTAGAAAAATGTAGTGACCAAAAACACGTGTTTAGCGTTCAAGGTTTGTTGTCTTAAGGAGTAAAGCAAAGAATGCCGGTATCGCTCAAGGGTCTTGCTCATATTGCAAAAAAAGGAACTACAAAGTTACTATATCATATCTCTCTATATATAAACCTATTAAATGTAAGAATTGTGTTAAAGCTGGACAAAACACCATGTAGCACCATTTTTTTCTAACAGTAAAACCTAGATCTCAAGCTGCAAATTTTACATTACACCTTGTAAAACGGAAAAAAAAGAACTACGGAGAATGAAATAGAAGCGTGACCTAAACTAGTGTGTATTTTATAGTTAATGGTAAGTAGAATCTAGATATATTGGGTGAAGCGTAAAACAAGAGAGAAAGAGAGGGTGATGAAAACAAACATTCTAAGAGGACGATATATAAAACAAGGCAAGAATTCGTAGTAAAAAAAAATTGGGTTGAAGCTCAAAATAATCCTTAAAAATCCCCCAGAATCAAGCGAAAGCTGAATCTCTAAGTGGGGAGTGTTTGATTTTCTAAGCCCCTACAACCACCGCAACATTGATATTATTGGTGGTGAAAAATACTGGAAAAGTAGAAAGCAGAAGCAATGGTTAAACCAGAAGATCGAAGGATTAAAAGACGTGAAGACAAAAGAACCATCCTAATTTCGCCACCGGATTTCACAGACGAAGACGGTGGTGGCAGAGAGAAACACCTAAAGGGTGTTTTGAGGATACCAGTTTTAGGGGGAAAATAGGGTTTCAAGGGGGAATTTTGGTTTTACGGGAAAATTTGGTTTTACAACGTTTTCAATAAAAACGCCACAAAAAATTATTTCTTTTTAAACAAAACGACACCGTTTTGCTTTGCTAAAAATATTTTATTTTGTTTTCTAAAAATTATTAGTTAAGTGATTTTATAAAATATTTATTATTTCTATTTTTATAAATTGGATTTTTATGAAAAAATAAAGTACTCTCAAAATAAATATCGTATACTTTAATAAGAAAACAAATGATTAAATGGTCTGTAATTAATTATTAAGTTAGAATTATCCAATGTAAGCAATCAATCTCTCACACATATCAAATTTCTATTAAAGATTGAGACGTTAATCATGATTTTATATTATTCTTTTCGATCTAATCTCCATTTCATTAGAGATATTTCTTCCTAACTAAAATATAATTATTTTGCTAAATGTTCAAATTTTAGTTTTTGTATTTCATTTTATTTGTTATAATTTGTATAAAATTTGCTAAATGTTATATTTTGGTAAAATATAAAAGTATTAATTAATTGTATAAAATTTCATCATTTAACAAATCTCAAGTAAACCTTAAATCCTAAACAATTTAATATATATAAAGTTTATCTATTTATCTATTAAATTATTTAAACTATAATCATAATTTTAATATATTAAAATTAATATTATCTCTTTTTACAATTATGTAATAAATTATTTATATATAAATTAAAATACATTAATTAAATTAAACCCTTAACCCTTAACCTATATTCTTTAAACCTTAAACCCTGAGCCATTACACATAACCCTTTAATCACTAACCCTTAAACTCATAACTCCTGAACCTTTAATCCCTGCCCTTTAAACCTTAAACACATAACCATTAACCCTTAAACCTTAAATCCTAAACATTAACCCTTAAACCATAATCCCTAAATATTAAAATAGTAACTCGAAAATCTTATACCCTAAACCATATATACCATAAACTATAAACCTATTAATTATAACCTCAAACCCTAAATTATTTAGATAAATTTTAATATTATATATTCTTTCAATATTTTAGGAAATTTAAATAACATTTTCAATTTACTAATTAATTGTGTTTCATGCATGATGCATCGGTTACCAATTTTTTTAATTTTAATATATATAAAGATTATCTATTATCTCTTAAATAATTTAAACTATAATTATAATTTTCGATCTAGCAACTATAGCTCAACTATAAAACGTCGTCGTATTGTATACTCTTTCGTGGCGTTTTTGGCGAAGCGCCACTAATACTTTATTATTCGATATGGTTTAAACACTAAACCCAAAATCCCATAACTCTAAAATAATAAAAACTAAACTATAAACTCAGCCTAAACCCTAACCTAACCCTTAATTTTAAATCCTAAACCTTAAACCCTAAAACATAAACTCTAGACCCTAAATTATAAAGATTAATCCATAAACTATATACCCTAAATTAAACCATAAACCCCAAATTATCATGAGAATTAATTCAATATTTTAAAATTAATACTATCTCTTTTACGATTATATAAAAATTATTTAATATTTTTTCATTTTAACAAATATTTTCTCTTAAATAATTTAAACTAGAATCATAATTTTAATGTATTAAAATTAATGTTATCTTTTACAATTATATAAGAAATTATTTAATATATAAATTAAAAGACACTAATTAATCTAAACCCTAAACCCTTATCCTCTATCCCATAAAACTTAAATCAAAAACATAAAACCCTAACCACTAACCCCTAACCCTTAGCCTATTAACCCCAAACCTTTGACCATTTACCTTTAATCCCATTAACCCTAACTTTTAACCCATGAAACCCTAACATATCCCCCTTAAACCTTAAACCGCAAATCATAAACCATAATCCCTAAACATTAAAATAGTAACTCCTAAACCTTACATCATAAACTATATATGATAAACCATAAACCTAAACTATAATGATAATTAATTTAATACATTAAAATTAATATATCTCTTTTACGATTATATAAGAAATTATTTAATATATAAATTTAAAAACAATCAGTCATATATATCCAAAAAAACTTTAAAATTATTTGTGGCGTTTTTTTCAAAAGCGCCGCTAATGCTCAGACTTTTAGCAGTGCTTTTGGAAAAACGCCGCTATATGTCCTTTTTAGCGGTGTTTTGTTAATAAACGGCGCTATTGCTCATTTTTTTTTTGCGGTGTTTTCCTTCAAATGCCGCTAATGTATAAAATTTGCGGCGTTTTTCTTTAAAACGCCACTAAAAATGTTTTGCTGTAGTGTTTCATGAAAAATCACATAGTAAAAGTTGTCTATCACACATCAAACATGCATAACCTACCATTAGCCATCAAAACACATACATGTCTAACATGGGTCAAACCCTAGACCTCAATTATCTCTCAAATTAATGGTAAAAATAGATAGATCGAGTGATAATGACTTCAAAAATGTAAAGAGCATTAAAAACGGGAAAAGAACGAACTTACAAACGAGCTTGAAAGTGGCCAAACCCTAGATATGGCTTCCCTTCTAATTTCCGGCACAAGCATGAAGAAGATGGACTAAATTTTGGCTTGATTTTTGGTTTTTAATTCATTTAATTACTAAATGACCAAAATGTCATTCACTTAAAACTTTGAAATTTTATCTCACCATGTCTATTTTTGCCCACTAACTTAACAAATGGTCTAATTACCATCTAATGACCTTCAATTTAAAATTTCATAGCAATTAGACACCTCTAGCATGTAGAACTCAATTTTTCCACTTTTTGTTAAATTGGGTGCTCAAACGTCAAAATTTTCGAACGAAATTTTCACAAAATCATTCCGTAAAATTGTAGACCATAAAAATATAATAAATAAATTTTAATGCGTTAAATTTGTGGTCCTGAAACCACTGTTCGACTACACCCAAAATCGAGTTGTTATAGTACCCGTACCCACAAGGTAAAAGAATTAGATGCTAACTTAAAGCCCAATTTAAACATGAACAAAATATTTTGATCCCTCATTTTCCTTAACCCAAGGCCACCACAAGAGCGGCGTTGACAGATGGATTTCCAACTTAACAAAGCCAACCTGTAACACCCCCTACCCGTCTTCGTTGTCGGAATAAGGTACGAGGCACTACCGAAGTTTACGAATTAATTTTAATTTAATTTTTTTTACTCAATATAGCCCCTTTATAGATATCTAGCCTTCCATGCAAATTTTAAACCGAGACCAATCCACATCAACCAATCCAATTCAACATATTTTCAAAATAGATCCAAGCATATTTATAAGATAACCTCGTCACATACCAAAACCAAGATTTGTTAGCCATACCAATGGCTGACCTTACATTCATTTCATATTAACATTTACTTTATTAGCTTATACATGCCATTGATTTTCAAAATAAAGTTTCTTTATATACCAAAATCTTGGGGTTGATAGTGTGATGTGTCTCCGACCGAATCCAACCTCCGAGCTCTTAACACTACAAAACAGGGGAAAAGGAAACAGGGTAAACACTTTGTGCTTAGTAAGCCCATGTAACAAGAATTATACTTATCTAATATTTTCAATACGAAGCAATAAACATTCATATATCCATTCAATGCATTATTACCCTAACATGCACAAACTCAACATTCAAGTTAATCCAATAATTTTCATGTATCAATAATATATATACCATGATTGATGAGCTCATCAATACCATGATTTCCATTTCCTTGTTTTTTATATTTACCTTGTTGAATTTCTCGGAATTTCGATGGATTTTCAGAGGTACACTTTAGTGTACAAATCCGGGTCCGTCAATTCATATTCATGTGCGCACATTTCCATCTTAGAGAGCACACTCTCGCGAACCACATCTTTACAGCGGGATTACCAGTCCAGGCTAAATCCCCTGTAATATAAACTCATAAAGTATTGTCGGGATTATCAGTCCAGGCTAAATCCCCTGCAACAAAAATTACTCTAATGAGCTTGGATCTGAATTACCAGTCCAGTCTAAATTCAGACCCTAATTCGGATTACCCGTCCGGGCTAAATTCATTTTCCACATATTCTTACTTTTTACTGTCAATTCCATTTTAGAGATCCATCGAATTTTCCTTTCATTCAACTGGGATTTCTTCCCCTTTTTATCAAATATATCAATGTATCATCAATCTTCATACAATGAACATTCAAATTATATTCACATCAATAACATACATTTCAAGCATTCAAGAATATAATTCAAGTTACATGAACTTACCTCGATACTAGTTCGGATACAAAATCTACTAATCCGGACTTTTTCCTTTCCTCGATCTAGCTTCGTATTTGAGTTTTTGGATCTAAATAAATAAATTCAATCATCAATTCAATACATTTCATGTTCACATATAGAATTCTCTATAATTCTATTATTATTTATAGTTCATTCAAAGCTGTCTACTTGAGTCATAATCACTAAATTATTTTTATCTTGAGCTACAGAACTCCAAATTAGGATCTTCTAATTTTCCCTGAAACTAGACTCACATATCTTCTTACCATAAAATTTTCAAAATTTTTGGTTTAGCCAATAAGTACAGTTTATTCTTTAAAGTCACCCCTGTTCATTGTTTGACAGTTCGACCCTTCTTCACTAAAAATTAATTATCTCTTCATACAAGATTAGGATGATGTTTCCGTTTGTTTCTCTTGAAAATAGACTCATTCAGAATTCTAAAATATAAATTTAAACCCATAATTATTTTTATTAAACTTTTATGATTTTTCAAATTCGAGAATTTTTTCGACCTTATGGGAACCCGAATTCTTTCGTTAAATTAGTGGCCAAGAGAATTTCGTGTAGTAGCTAATTCTATAAATAGGGGAGTCAAGTGTCAATTTTTCTTTTAATGGGCGATCTTCTTCATGTTTTCTTTTAGACCCTTTGTCAATTCTTCTACTCTCTCCCTTAGCCATCTTTTCTTTTCTTCCTTCCAATACTTTCTCCTTGTATAGTTAATATTCACTCCTTGTTGGAAGCCATAGCCTTTTGTGTATTTATTTTCCTCCTTCCTTCACACTTTGCTTGCCATTGCCAAATCATTTGGCCTCTCATTCTCTCTGCTTTGTTTACAAGTCCCTGAACCCGAACCTATTCCTTGTGGTGGCTGATTTTTGGTTGGGCAAAGGTTAGAGCGTTGGGTCGTTTCTTTAGTCGTTGAGAAAGGTAAGGATTTATGTTATTAACCTATCTCTTTAGTAGTGGTTAATCAAAGGGTGGTCTTGGTGTTTGGAGTGGCCAATGTTCTTAGGCCTTTAATATCGTGTTTCTTTTGTGTATAACCAGTGAGGGAGCAATTAGGGCTGTTCAAATTCGGCCACTTAAGGTAAGGTGGTGGTGGTAAGTATTCGCCAAGGGGGCCATGCTTATGGATTTTATTGGTAGCCGATTCTAATAGTTGTGTAGCAGGATTACGACAGTTCAAGGGCAAGTGCGTTTTCAGATTTCGATAAGTAAGGTTTGGGGCTAGTCGGCGTAAGTAAACAAGCCTTTGGGATTTGAGTTCTTCTGGAGGATGTTAAGTTATGGTTCTTTTCGCTTAAGATCTCGTGATTTGTCGATTAACGAAGTGTTCGATTAAGCGCTTTGATGGAGATCAATACCACCAAGGAGGGCAAGGGAAAGTCCCTATCCTGAAGTTTAAGAAAAGAGCTATCTCAAGAATGGATTGGCCACCGGTGGGCCAAGAATGGAGAAAACTATAGGAGATAATAGTAGTCTTGCTTAGCGATAGCGTTGGGATCGAGGGTCTAGAGCTTGAGTTATAAGGTGTGTAGCTAGCCCATCGCTTCCGGATTTATATTTGTGTGTAATGTGATTACTAACAAAGTGTGGTGATAAGTGTGATATTGATACCCTTCAAGGGTATGAGGGTGATCAAGTTAGTATCAAAGTCGTTAAAATATGATCATTGATTTGTATACGTGAGTATGCCTATGATTGTGAATAGCATGTGCATGCATTATCATGATGTATTTTATGTTGCATGTGCATGGGTGGGCTATGAAAGAAGGTACGGTGTACTTGATACGTGGTTGATGAGTAGCTATGTGCCTCATCGTGATTAATATCGCTATGTGCCATATCGTGGATGGATGAGTGACTATGTGTCCCATCCCGGTTTTTGGTGTTAGCTACGGCCATCATGAATTGGCGCTCGAATCGAGGTCGCGTCGTGGATTTTGTGCTTAATTGCACGTGGTTGGCATTGATTACCTTTAGAGTGAAAAGGAGAGGGTGATTTGTTAATCCCCTGGTGTGTGGTAGGCTGGATAAGGGGGTGTGTAGAGGATGGACCTTAGGCTTGGGTTGAGATTCATTATTGCATAATTGTGGTATGTGAATACATGTGATCGTGAACTTGAATAAGAAATGGGCTAAGCCCGTAATGTGGAGGTATGTGACTAATTACCTTGTTACTTGATAAATGTTATGAGTATGGGCCAAGCCCGTAATGTGATATGATATGAACATGATATATGATATCCGAGGCATGGGTTATTATGTGGTTAGCATGTGGGTGGAATTCAGTTAATTACACATGAGTTGTGACTCACCCAACTTTTTAACCATCGCAGTGATTCGTGATTTTGGACCGGGTTGGAGTGGATGCAAAGGTGGCCATGAAGAAGATTTTCATGGAAGTTGTTTTCCTTATTTAATAGAATTTATCATTTTCAGAATTTAAGTATTTGAATAAGTTTTTATTTTAATAAGGCCCAATTAAATTATTTGAGTATTTATATTATGCTAAAGCAAAATGGCAATTAAATTATTATTCAAATCGCTTTATTTTCTAAGACACTATATCTTAAAACATATAATAAAGTTTTAATTGGATAATTTATATCAAGCTTATACTATTTCATAAATTTTAATTGGACATGGTTTCCAAAAGATCATAGATTCTAAAGTTCTATTTTAAGTTAAAACAGATTTTTAACCGCTTTTCAGAAGTGACATACCAGATCCCATTGGGCTTATGGGCGGATTTGGGGTTAAAATGGTATCGAGCTGTGTTCAAAACTCGGCTTTGAGGTTTTGGGCAAAACAATTTTCAAAATGGGCTTTTCAAAATATGGGCTTTTATTTGAGTTATTCGGCATGGCACCAGATTCCAATTCAAGTCCACTGTAAGTACTTGGACTTTTGAAGTGATTTGTTATATGTGAATTGTTATGGGCTTATTTGGGAACGTAGATTAGAATACTAAGATCTTTGAACCCATGGACTAGTCTACTCAAACATACGATAAGACTTAAGAACTCTTAAACAAACACGTGAAGCAAGTCACCGAAAGTTAAGGTGTGCCAACCATCAGACGCATGTCGAGGATTGGTATTCAAGAAGAGCTTGGTACTTAAGCAGCCCTAGCGACTCACCTCCTCTTTACTCAAACCTACAAGTGCGTAGCTACGGCTCACCTTAACCAAGAGGACTTGTTCATAAAGCTAAACCAATTATTAAAACCCGAAAGGGACTAGCTTTCTGTTTTAAAACCCTTAGTTTTAAAATTTTCAAATTTACCCTTAGGTTTGTAAACCCTAAATTTGATTTTGAAAGACATTTTCTCGATTTACAAAATTCTTGAAATACCCCTACTTGCAAAATTACAAAATGCCCTGTGTTGTAAAATTACCGTATTACCCTCAACTTTTGTTAAAATGATTTTATTTTACAAAAATACCAAAATCCTGAGTTTTACATATTAAGATACTCTGGTTTGGGGAAATTTACAAAAATACCCCTATGTTGAAAATTACTAAAATGCCCCTGACTTTCAAAATTTTCGGTTTAACCTAATCTTAATAAAGTTTCCAGTACTTTGCAAAAGTATTCAAAAATTCTATTTTATCGAAAATCCAAGATACCCTGATATAAAAAAAATTACAAAATTACCCCTGATCGACAAAATTACCAAAATACCCCTGGTTTTTAAAATTATACCGTGCCTTAAATTTGGCAAATTTTCAGAAATACCCTCCAGCTTTGGGAATTTTAAAAAAAATGTCTTGATTTATTAAAAGCTCTTAAAATTTCTTTTATTACCAAAAATACCCACAGAGGAAAATGACGGAAATACCCAGGGTAGAAAGCGAAATTTGAAATGTCCGAATAGTGAATGTGTGGTAGATACCTTTGAATGAATATGTCTCGCTTATGAACATGAATGTGACTCCAGTATTAAGGTAGCGAACTTGAAAGAACCTTGGTGTGATCGAAAGAACCACTTCAGAATCTCTTTTCATAAAATTGTCATGGATAAATAGTGGAACAATTACTAATGCATAAAACTTCTTAATCAGATTAAATCGCAACGATAGAGATGAGTTCTAGGGGACGCGGTAGAGGTAGAATGGCAGCATCGAAACCGGTAGGGTCTGGCCATGGGTCAGAAAGTGAAGTGCCGCCACTAGCAGTGGGCGCGGAGGAGCAAGATCAGATAGGTGAGGATGATGCAGTATTGCGGGCCATGTTACGAGTGCTAGAACGAGTAGCAGGAGTTAGTAGGGGAAATGGAACGCGGAAGTCAGTATCGGAAAGGCTTAGATCGAACAGAGCTGAGATCTTTAGAGGAGTATCAGGAGTAGCTCCGAACGTAGCGGAATATTGGTTGGAAGCAGTCGAAAGAATCATGGACGATTTGGACTGTACCAATGAAGAAAAGCTGAAAGGTGCTGTTTCATTACTTCGCGACGAAGCTTATCGTTGGTGGCTCACTGTCAAACAAGGTGTACCGGTGGATCTATTGGATTGGGATTACTTTAAGGCTAAGTTTGAAGGAAAGTACGTAGGAGCTAGTTATTTGGACTCGCAAAGGAAAGCATTTCTAAATCTAGTACAAGGGAATAAGTCGGTAGCGGAGTATGAAGCTGAATTTGTGCGGCTAAGTCAGTACGCCAAAGGAATCGTGGCTACTGATTATGAAAGGTGTGTTCGATTCAAAGATGGGTTGCGAGATGAGTTATGGAGTTGATCGCTCCAGAGAGAAAGGACTTCGCCATTCGGTGGAGAAAGCTCGGATCATTGAAGAGGTTAAGAAGACTATAAGAAAATCGAGAGAAGAGTAGGGACGAGAATAAGAGAAATTTCGCCATCAAGATCGTTTGGTAATGTCGGAAAAGACCAAGGATCGAGAATTCAGACGTGCACTTGTACCGCCTAATCGAAATCATTCATGTGTTAAGTGTGGGAGAACTCATTCGTGAGAATGTTGGGGAAATAGTAAGAAATATTTTGATTGTGGGTGAAGGCCCATTTGGTTAAGAATCGCCCTCGAGCAACGAGAGGTCGAGGTTTGAGCCATGGAGGAATGGTACCTGCAGAGAGGTGCTAAAGGATTGGATGCGAGTCGACCAAGGACTTGATATCGTGCGTTCTTTGGACACCATTTATTGTCTTGTTGATGTGAAGTTTAGTTCATTCTGGTATGGCTAGTGAAGCATAGGAACTTTGGATGTGAACCTTAAGACTGTGTCTAGAAGGCAGGATAGATTTGCTAAGATCAGAGTGCGCAGCAGAGGCGTAGAGTCACGAGTTATGATTGTCTGGTAGTAAGAAATTTTGAGGACGAAATTATTTTAAGGAGGGTAGAATTGTAACACCCTGGTTTAGGGGTTATGCGCTTGGAGCATAACCCGAGTGTTTAGCAGGCTTATGGTCATGTTGGATGAATTTTAAGGGGTTTGGAGAACCCTAGAAGGTAAGGGATGACTTAGGAAATTTTTTTTGAGTTTTAGGGTTAAGAAGGAGGAGCTTGGCTTTAGAGGTCTTAAGAGATTTATTTGGAAGGTTATGACACAAGAATGTCTTTGGTGGAGTGGCATGGAGGTGCTACTTGGGGCTTTGGGAAGATGACGCCTCAAGGGGCTGAGGGGGGTCTCATGTTCGAATCAAGGAGGCAAGAAAGTGGTTTTAATTTTGGGTTTTGACGTTACAAGGAAGGAGGCCTTAAAAGGAGTTAGGCGAGTCTATGACACAAGCAAAGACCTTGGCAAAGTGGTTCCCATCGCCACTTAGGAGTTGGAGTTGAAGATGGCTACTGGTTCGAGTGGTTTGAAAAAGATTTTGCGTGTTGTATTTTTATATGCGATGATGGGCTTAGATAGGAAGGTTTTATAATTAAATGTTGGGGCTTTATGACATGAAAGTCAATTGGGAAGAGTGGCACTGGGCGTTGGAGGAGAGGTGTAGCAGTGAAGTTCCGTGTTCGAACCAAAGAGTTGCATTTGGAATTTTATTTTGTTTTAGTCTTTTGCAAGAAGTTGGTAAGGTGTTGGACACATGGGACCTTCACTTGGGATAAAGATTAAGTTAACTTTGTTTTAAATTCATTTGGATGAGGAATAATCATTAATTTATCTTTTATTTTTTTAAATTGTTAAGAGATAATAGGATAATATTAGTATTTTTTTATGGATTTTATTTTATTAATCTCTATTAAGTGGCAAGGAGGAAAAATAGGCAATTGAGTGTTCAAATTATTTTGAATAATTTTAAATTAGTGGCCAAGAGAATTTCGTGTAGTGGTAGAATTCTATAAATAGGGAGTCAAGTCTTAATTTTTCTTTTTAATGGGTAGTCTTCTTCATGTTTTCTTTTAGACCTTTGTCAATTCTTCTACTCTCTCCCTTAGCCATCTTTTCTTTTCTTCCTTCCAATACTTTCTCCTTGTATAATTAGAATATTCACTCCTTGTTGGAAGCCATAGCCTTTTGTGTATTTATTTTCCTCCTTCCTTCACATTTTGCTTGCCATTGTAGAATCATTTGGCCTCTTATTCTCTCGCTTTGTTTACAAGTCCCCGAACCCGAACCTATTCCTTGTGGTGGCTGATTTTTGGTTGGGCAAAGGTTGGGCGTTGGGTCATTTCTTTAGTCGTTGAGAAAGGTAAGGATTTATGTTATTAACCTATCTCTTTAGTAGTGGTTAATCAAAGGGTGGTCTTGGTGTTTGGAGTGGCCGAATGTTCTTAGGCCTTTAATATCGTGATTCTTTGTGTATAACCAGTACGTGAGGAGCAATTAGGGTCGTTCAAATTCGGCTACTCAAGGTAAGGTGGTGGTGGTAAGTATTCGCCAAGGGGCCATGCTTATGAATTTTATTGGTAGCCGATTCTAATAGTTGTGTAGCAGGGATTACGACAGTTCAAGGGCAAGTGCAGTTTTTCAGGATTTCGATAAGTAAGGTTTGGGGGCTAGTCGACAGAAGTAAACAAGCCTTTGGGATTTGAGTTCTTCGGTAAGGATGTTAAGTTATGGTTCTTTTCGTTTAAGATCTCGTACTTGTCGATTAACGAAGTGTTCTGATTAAGCGTTTTGATGGAGACCAATACCGATCAAGAAGGGCGAGGAAAGTCCCTATCCGAAGTTTAAGAAAAGAGGCATCTCTCAAGACTCGGGATTGGCCAACGGGGTGTGGGCGGCAATGGAGAAAACTATAGGCGATAGTAGTAGTCTCGCTTAGCGATAGCGTTGGGATCGAGGGTCTAGAGCTTGTGTTATAAGGTGTGTAGCTAGCCCATCGCTTCAGGATTTATATTTGCGTGTGTAATGTGATTACTAACAAAGTGCAGTGATAAGTGTGATATTGATACCCTTCAAGGGTATGAGGGTGATCAGGTTAGTATCAAAGCTGTTAAAATATGATCATTGATTTGTATACGTGAGTATGCCTATGATTGTGAATAGCATGTGCATGCATTATCATGACTGTATTTTATGTTGCATGTGCATGGGTGGGCTATGAAAGAAGGTACGGGTGTACTTCGAGTACGTGGTTGATGAGTAGCTATGTGCCTCATCGTGATTAATATCGGCTATGTGCCATATCGTGGATGGATGAGTGACTATGTGTCCCATCCTGGTTTTGGTGTTAGCTACGGCTACATCGCGGATTGGCGCTGACTGAGGTCGCGTCGTGGATTTTGTGCTTAATTGCACGTGGTTGGCATTGATTGCCTTTGGAGTGAAAAAGAGAGGTGATTTGTTAATCCCCGGTGTGTGGTAGGTGGATAAGGGGTGTGTAGAGGATGGACCTTAGGCTTGGGTTGAGATTCATTATTGCATAATTGTGGTATGTGAATACATGTGATCGTGAACTTGAATAAGAAATGGGCTAAGCCCGTAATGTGGAGGTATGTGACTAATTACCCTACATTTGATAAATGTTATGAGTATGGGCCAAGCCCGAATGTGATATGATCTGAACATGATATATGATATCCGAGGCATGGGTTATTATGTGGTTAGCATGTGGGTGGAATTCAAGGTTAATTACACATCGAGTCTGTGACTCACCCAACTTTTTAACCATCGCAGTGATTCGTGATTCACCTTATCTCACAAAATTCATTATATCTCATGATTTACAAATACATTGCTTATATCATTTCTTCTATGAGAAACTAGACTCAATAATATTTAATTTCATCTTTTTTCATCTTCTAATTCGATTTATAAAATTTATGGTGATTTTTCAAAGTTAGTCTCATCGTCTTTGTCTAAAAGCATTTTAGTGCAAACTGTTTATTACCATTTTCCCTAAGCTTTTAATAAATAATAATTTCGTCCCTACTCAATTAGCCTCTCAATTGAGCTGATTTTTCTTAATTAACACTTTATTCTATCACTTTAAATTACTTTATAACCTTTAGGAATCAGAATTTCAGTAATAGACTTTAATTCCAAACATTTTCACAATTAGGTCCTAAAAATCAATTTCTATTGAAATTACCTAATAAAATCATCTCATAAACAAATTAA
This sequence comes from Gossypium rotundifolium, assembly GCA_025506655.1. NCBI lineage: Eukaryota > Viridiplantae > Streptophyta > Magnoliopsida > Malvales > Malvaceae > Gossypium > Gossypium rotundifolium. Next base: position 39,106,352 of record CP106726.1, read on the forward strand.
AGCTTCAATTTCATTCTATTTCATCATAAACTTACAGCACTCAACCATGGTGACTTTCAATTTCATCCATGAAATCAAATACTAATGAATTTAATAGTAGGACCCAGTTGTAAAAGTCTTAAAAACACAAAAATTACAAGAAATAGGCAAGGATTAACTTACTTGGTGCAAAAATTATGAAATACCAGCTTATAAAACCCTCCTATGGCATTTTTGGCTGATGAGAATGAAGAAAAATGAAGAGATTTCTAGATATCCCAAATTAGTCCTACTTTTTTTTTAGTAAATTTTGTTATTTTCTCATTTTGCCCTTATTTCAGTAATTCTCCTGATTTTTCTCAGCTTATGCCGCCCAAAATATCTCCTTTGGGCTTATTTGCTCTTTAGATCCCTCCTCATTTGAAAATTAAGCTATTTAATCCTTCTAATAACTTTTACACCCTTTTCAATTTAGTCATTTTCATTTAATTACCTACCCAAACATTAAAATTTTCTAACGAAATTTTAGTACCACATTACTAATATTTTATAAATATTTATAAAAATATTTTTTACTCAATTTTATGAGATTAAGGTCTCGATACCTTGTTTTTACCTAATTCCTTCAATAATTCCTTTTCTAACTAACCACTAAATCGGTAAAATTTTTCTATCGATATTTTAATAAGATTTTCCTATCATATAAATATTCATGCAAAAATATTAAAATAAATTTCTCTTTAAATCAGATTTGTTGTTACGAAACCATTGTTCCGATAGCCTTGAATTTAGGCCATTACATAACCTCTTCCTTTCATTTGAGGAACCCTAAATAAAGTTTCGTACCATGTGTCCAGTCTCCTTGCAAATCTCTTGCGAAATCAACATAAATTGCATGAAGTACTTGGTAATCGATAGCAAGACAAAATGAGCTAAAGTAACTCTTCCTGCTAAAGATAATTGTCTAGCATCCCATCGTTGCAACTTAGCTTGAACCTTATCCACCACAAATCTCAAGGAGCTATTAGTTACCCTTTCATGAAATAAGGACACACCTAAATAAGTTCCAAGATTTGTCACTCTTTGGAAACCAAGCACTTCAGCAATGCGGTCATTTAGCTCATCCTCAACCCCTTTGGAGAAAAAAACATTTGTCTTCCTCGTATTAATTCTATAACCAGAAAAATTGCAAAACTATTCTAATATCGATGTAATCCTCTTGGCTTGTTCAATATCTACATGACCAAAAATAACCAAGTCATTTGCAAAAAACAGATGGGACAGTGTTGGACCTGATCATGAAAAGCATATTGGGCGCCAATGTCCTAAGTTAACTGTTGATCGAATACTATGGCCAAGTCACTCCATGCAAAAGACAAACAAGTATGGTGACAAGGGACACCCTTAACGAATACCTCTTATCGATTTGAACTTTTGAGTTTGGACCCCATTCCACAGCACTTGCATGGAAGAACCCATAATAACATTGCGAAGGAAATCATTGATACATGCTGCCTGCAAAGAGACATCAATAAACTCCCAACTAATTCTGTCATAGGCCTTCTCAAGATCAATATTTATTGCCATCCAATTCCTATTCTTTTGTTTACTTATTATGGAGTGAATCACTTTTTGGGCTATGGTAATATTATCCATAATGTTCCTTCATGCAATGAATCATGCATGTTCTAGTGCAATAATACCAGTTAACTATTACCTTCATCAACAATTTGTATAAGACAGTACATAAATTGATTGGTCTAAAATAAGCAAAGCTTTTCGAATTTGTAATTTTAGGGATGAGAACTAGCAAAGTATTATTTAACTTCAGATCAATAGCCTATTCTGCGAATACATTTTGAACACACTTACAAACAGTATTACCAACCACATCCCACTAATTCTAGAAGAAATAAACATGAAAATCGTCACTACCTGGTGCTTTCAACGGGGCCATATCGAATAAAACTGACTTTGTAACATTTCAAATTTTTGTTTTAAAAAATGTAAAATTGTTTCAAGGATGATTAATTAGCTTAGTAGATTAAGGAAAACAAGGAGACAACGTAATTAGTTCAGGGACTAGAGTTCAATTCCCTTCCCTTCCTAATTGGTTTAAATTTTGCTATTTTTTCTCTTTCCCTTTATTTTGTGCCGCCCAAGCCTAGTAACCCTTACTATAAATACCACTTTTTCTCAATTTTTCCACTCCTTTATCTGCTCATTTTCTTTCCCTAGACGTCCTCTCCTCTTCCCTCTTCTCCCTCTCTCAGTTTCTTCTCTTTTCCTTCGCTGAGCCGTCCATCAAACCTTCTCCTATTGCCGCCCTTCCCTCCTCCATTGGTGGTGACCTTTTGAACGTTTATTCTCCTCTCTATTGCTTTCATTTTTCATTAATTTTCCAGCCTCAACTATCACTTTTACCACTCGAAATTAAGCATCCATTGCTGCCACAAGGTGCACCATTTCCGCCCTTTGATATCTCTCGAGTCTCGAGTAAGTGTCTTCTTCTTCCGTTTTTCCGTCTCTCTTTTTCTATAAATAATCCATCTTCTAGATTTTGAATTTTTTTGTTGATTTCTGATTTAAATGGTCATTTTTCAGCCTTTAAAACTCACCTTTTTAGCCACCCAAAACAGCCCCTAAAACCATTGCGTTGGTGGTGGTTGCCGCCTCTAAAGTGCTAATTGTGGCTGCCAATTTGAGACTCTAATGTTGATTTATGCTGCTGTTTCCAGCCTTGTTTTTTTTTTTTTTTTTTCAAGCTTAAAATAGTCCCTTATCATCCTGTAAACAAATCTTTTTGGTGTTTTCAAAATAGCCCCCTTTATGGCCGATAAAAGTAAAGTGCCGCCCCTAGAACCACCATTAAAGGCTGCTGGTTTTTCTTACCTTTGCCACCCTTTTCAAGCAAGGTTTAAACCTGTAATACCTTACTCTAGTCATCCTTTAATCGTGTGTGATTTAGGAATAATTGATCCCTTAATCGTGTGTGATTTAGGAATAATTGATCCCTATTGTTCTGACAAATCGGGAAGCGTAAGTGCAGTTGTTTGCGGGTTAATGTGTAGTTTTGATTTCGTTAATAGGGGATGTGTTGGCTGGATAATTTAGAGTTTTTAATTGATGTTAGGCTACTGATTTTTCAGTATTATGTTGTGTTAGGTGCCGATCTAAATGCCTTGAACCACCAGTGAAGACAATTACCTGTCGCACCCTCGCTTCACACCGAATTAGTGTAAGTGGTTTAAACGATTTGGTTTCGTAAATTGGACATGATAGCACTGGTTTGGCCAAGCCCTTAGAGGGTGTTTTAAGGTTGGTTTAACAACATCTTAACTCAATAAATGTTTTATTTTGATTTAGGTACGAGTTAATGTTAAGGGAGGAAGCGCGGACTCCACAAAGTAGTGCTGTGGTTTTGCGATTTTAAGGTGTGGGTTCTAACTAGTAAAATTAATTGTTAAAGTCATGTTTTTAGTGTTTAAATTAATGTTTGATGGTCATACTTATTTAAATTTCTAAATAAGTGATTTAAAGGTAGTCAAACCAATTATGTATCAAGGCCTAACTAAATAGCATGAATGCAAAAATTGACATGGTTGACTGATTAATTGTATGTATGGTATTTATATGATTTTAAATGGTTGATAAGGATATTAATGGTTGCTGGTTAAATGTATAGCATGTGACACAACCAATTATTGTTTGATTGAATGTGTGAAATGTATGTTTAGTTATGATTCTATTGTATGAATGATTGAAAGCCTGTGAGCTGAAATTGTTATTGTAGCATGATTAAATGCCATTGCAATGATTATGAAACTATATGCATGTCAAGCATGCCATTGGATTGAATTGAATGAGATATTGAAAGCATGTATAACATGCCATTGAATTGAGACTGAAATGGAAGCATGATTTTACTTGTTTCTTGTATGTCATAATGTATGTGCATGGGGTGAGATATTGTGGATGACGGAGGAGTTTCGTTGAGTACCAGCGGCAGTTAAAGTTTGCATTATTGTTGTCAGTGCATTACACTAGGAGTACTGAGGAGATTGGTGATTTTATCACATATTGATTGGTATAATCTGCATTTACTGTACTGGTGGCTTATCCACAAAATTGGCAGGTTGTCTGCATATTGATTGGCAATACAACTGTATTGTTTAAATTGGTGGTTTAACCACATTGAGCTCAGCTCACATTGTTTGAAGATTGGCAGATGGGTTCTGGGGAACTCGTGGAGTGTAGCGGATGGATGGGTAGGAACATTTTTGCATTGCATCATGCTCATGAATACTCAAATGTTATTAATTTATGCTACGTGTTGTATTGTATTGAATTAGTGAATGCTATCCGTATGTATGAATGTGTGTTTACACTTTTATAGACTCACACTGAGCTAGTTTAGCTCACCCCATAGTTTCAAACTTCTCAGGTTATGCTCAATACTAGGATCGGATCTGGCATTCAGAAGTACGACGGAACGCGGACCATTCTTTTTATTAAAATAATTTCTAATTCAGTTTATGGACTGTAAAATTTATTTGGACTGTGGTTTGGGTTTTTCTTTGGATATGAGTTTTCCTCATGCATGCATTATTCAAACGTGATGAATATACATTTGTGGTAACCGGAAATTGTGTGCTACTCGACCTAACTAAAATAGGGCATCAATAGAGGTTTTTTTTTTTTTTTTTTGTTGCATTGAAAGAAAATGAAGTTTTGCAAAACAAAGTGACAAACAACAATCTTTCCTAAAATGTCACTTTCAACAATAAAAAACCTGACTTAAGAATAGGTGGTTAATGAGTGAATGATTTGCAGATTAACTTAAGAGCAAACCTTGATTTTCCTTAAAAGAGAGTAACTAACACCATGTTTGGTTCAATGTAATGGCTATTCCATTACATGCCTATTACAAGCTTATTTTGCAGGCCCACACAAGCAGACGTTTGGTTCAATGGAATACCCTATTACGGGTCTATTCCATGCTGTGCTTAAGCAGCGATTTTTGGGGATTTCTATTCCCTTCCTTCTTCACCGTTTAGCTATTCATTGCTTGAAGAACTCCTTTTTACCCTTACCAAAATTTCACCTCAAAAACACTCTCAATCGGCAGCCATTTCACGTACCCTTCGACTCCGGGCATTCCTCCTCTTCATCCAAGGTCAGGTAAACATTTTTGCTTCTGCTTTCTGCACATCATCTTCCTTCATCATCTTAACTTGAACTTTGTCTTTTGCCTTTTCATTTTTGTTTTATGGTTAAACAGGTGTGTTCCTTACGGATTCATCGAAAGAAACAATGGCAGAGCCTTGAAGAAGTAGAGTATCTTGCCGTTCTCATTAAAATCGGTAAAAAAATCGGCGTTTTCAAGCCAAGGCACGTCCCTTCATTCTTGTCCATTTCTGGATTATCTGTTTTTGATCTTTTAACATAAAGGATTACTTTACAACTGGATCTTTTCTTTATTTGCTATACTGTCTGTTGCTTACTCTTAGCAGAAATCATGTTTTGCAGCTTCTGTAAATTGGGTTTGTTAGAACCTTTGAGATTAGTTAAGCTGGTTCCTTTATTTCCCTTTAGCTTCTGGGTTCTTGTTATTTGTCGAGTGTTCATAAATCTGATGAAGGGGTAAACATTTTTCTGGTTAGAAAAAAAGAGATTTCTGTATTATGAACGGGGGAACACTGAAAGATAAATGATGGTTTGATTTCTCTTCACTGATTTAGAAGTTGTGATTTCTGTAAATTGGATTTAATTCATAGGGAATTAATGGTACATCTTTGGAAAGGCCTTTATAGTCGGACCTTTAACTATTCAAAAGAGGAGGAACAAGTAGGCTTTTAATTTCTTCTTTTGAATGCTTGCTTGAACTGAGATTTTGAGACCATTATCTATTTGGCATTTGCAGAGATAGTGCTGTTGAATATTGCATCGAAATTTTCAAATATGGAGTTTGGAGATTTCAATGCATTACCACAAAAAAGTTGAGGGGTTTCAAGTTAAGAGTTCATAAAAAAGCTTCCAGATTTGGTTTTCAATTCATGTCATGGAATTCAATTTTAAGCAATCAAATGATAGTTGAGATTTTAGAATAAAGTTTCTTATCGCATGGCCAAAACTTCTACTGTTGGATTCATAAGTTTACAGCTGTTTTAAGAAACTCCAATATCAATACAAGGTATATTGCTGGTTGATCGCACTCATGCTTTTCTAATCGCTTAAATGTTGTTTTTTTTTTTTACCCAAAAAAATTATTGAGATTTAATTATTTGATATCTTCATAAATTTTCCTTCAATCATTATTATTTTTTCCTTAAAAAACACAGTATTTTATGTTAGTAATGGTTTAATTTTCTGTAAAAAGAAAAATTGAATTGGTTTCTATTTCAGAAAATATTAACAAATGTCAGATATATGCTTTGTTTGATGTATTTTGTCAATGTCAGTTATATGCTCTGTTTGATGTATGTTCATGGGATATGGCTCAAGGATTTTAAGCAATTATTTGACAGATGAATGAGCAATACTGTCATTACTGTTGTCAATTGATCCATTTATATGTCAAACTTTGGGGAAATAATGGACGGCTTACATTTTATTTTTTTTGAAATATAGTCTTACAACTTTCTTGTTTACATGCATGTATTCTTTTTGACAGATAAGTTCTGGCAGAAGCTAAAGTTGACAGTTGAGAAGAAGGTATGCCTAAAATATAATGACTCCAAGTTAACTAAATTTTCAGTGTTCTAAATTCTTTAGGCTTTCTTGAATTTATTCTCTTCTGAACTGGCATATTTGTTGCACTATATGTGTTTTTATTTGGTTAATTTTACTGGTTTGAAATGATAACTGCGGAGCTGGAATTGTAGTGTTTCATCATTGTGAATTCTCACTGTAAATAAGTGCAAAAGTCTGTAATGGAAATTTGATAAATTTGTATTGTTCACTTTTCACAATCTTCCTAACTGTTGATGTGCTTTAGTGAGCTACAATAACAGAAAATTAACTAAAATAATTGTTTCCCCCTAAAACTAAAGGTAGAGCTTCGTGTATTTTGGTCATATCCCTGGGATACTTTGTCTGGAGAGGTTGCTATGGCATCAATGTTGGCCCCCATCCTTTTAACTACTTATCATTGGTTTTTGTGATTTTTATTCTCCTTCCGTCTTCTTTGTTATTATTGTTGATATAATTCATGGTCTTATGGCTAATGATGGCACCGGTAGTAGTAGATGTGGAAAAGTCTTCAGTGAAATCCCATAGTGTCACAATTTATGAAACTATTCCAAGGTCTGGCCTTCGAGGGCATTGCAGGTTCTGTCTATTAATCATGTGTTTTAACTTTCTGGTGTTATTCTTTATTTGAATTTGCTGCTGTTTTCCTTTGTTTTGAATTTTGTTGTTTGTTTGTATCATCTGCAAATAAGTCTCCTATAGAATAGGAGTATCTATAGGCTTTTTTCATGTATAAATATGGTTGCTTCCTTTGATTAAAATCATCTTTCTTTTTCACTGTCACTTGCATTTATATGGTGTCCGAGCCTTATTAAAGTTTGATCCATCACAAGTGATTTTTTTTCCTGTCATATGGTTTATTTGAAGATCTTTGATGTTCCTTAGTTGATGACTCTGTTGGTTGTATGTGTTTAAGTATACTGCTATAATTTTAGTTTTATTTTATTAGACCATAAGATTTTACATGTTTCAATTACTAAGTTTCAGAATCTGTTTGAAAATCCATCTAGAATCGTCAGCCTAATCTAGTGTTGCATTATTCTTATTTTTTTACCTCCATTCCTTTATTGAGAAGTTTTTTTAGTATAAATGTTAATAGCATCTTATTTAGGGTGAGGAAATTAATGCTTGAATGCTCAAACTTTTTAAAGTTGATTGATTACTGCATAGTAGATATGGGTAATTTATTTTATTTCAACATTTTATGTTTAAAAACCTACAATTGTGCTTTTGCAAATTCATTTTGCAGCATTTTTTTTGGCCCAATGATTGAGAACTCATTGAAATGGAGCAGTTATTTTTAATTTTCATTTTTGACCTTTGCTATCAGCAATGGCATCAAACATTCAATATCAGCACGTTTGGATCGCTACAATTGTATAAATTGGATGTGGATGTGAATGTATTTCAAGATTAGATGTTCATTATTAATTTTTTTTTAATGTTCAAGACATTATTATTTGCTAAGTCAATAGCTGATTTTATTGAATGAAATTTGACATTTCAGATTTGCAAATGTAAGTTACATTTTGTATTTTGAGTTTTTTTTTTTTCCAACATTGTGGTTTGTTTGTTTATGAACTTGTTTTCCTATTTTTTTTTGGGTATTCGAATTGAATAAACAGTTCTAGATTTAAAGGTGTGGTTATAGTTAAGATATGTAATTTGCAATATACAGTTATGTTTTTTTCCTTTGCAATTGTTAAAATTTCAAGCTTACCATTATTACAGAATCTAGCTACCTCTTATGTCTTAATTTATTTTTTTTCTTAAGATAATTATGTCAAATTTTTCAAAATTAAATGTTTCTTCCCAAAGTTCTTGAGGAACCAAAAGGAAATGGGTTCTAGAAGAAGATGTTGCGTTAGTTTCTTATATGGTCGACTTGTACAATGTTGAAACCTTTAACGCTAATACGGAATTCAAAGCTAGTTATTTAAATAAGTTGAAAAGAATGTTAAAAAAAGCTTTACCCAATGTAATGTTGAACGCTAAACTTAATATTGAATTGAGGTTTAAGCTACTGAAAAGAGATTGGTCAATCGTTTATGACATGTTTAATGGAAAAAATAATAGTGATTTTGGTTGGGATGAGCATAGGCAGCTCGTTGTTGCTGAAAATGCGGTGTGGAACTCATATATAAATGTAAGAATTATTTTAAGTCTTATATTATTTTATTTTCACCAAACTTATAACTAATAAATTTCTCATTTTTATAAAGTCATAAAGAAGCAAGTCAGTTCAAATATCGTAATTTCCCTTATTACGATCAACTTACTGTCATTTACGCAAAAGATCAAGCCATTGAAAAAGATGCTCAAACAGTCGCTGATATCATTGAAGAAATAAATGTTGAAGATGTAGCTACTACAAATATTCATGAAGAAAGAAACGATTTCTATAGATGTGAAGCTGATATCAAACGATTTCTATAGATGTGAAGCTGATATCTCTTTGGATGACATGGATGCTTCAGCTACAGAACCGCAACCAGCTTGAAATCAAGGGGGTTGCACATCTTCAAAGAAGAAAAAAAAGAATTTTGATGCAAGTGATCATATGTCTTCTTCATTTCATGATGTTGCCACTTTATTGGCAGAAAATATGTGGCCGTTGGCGAACAAATCAATAGAAGTATTACCTCCGATGCGGTAATTCAATAAAAGTCAGAAGAATTTCAGATCATCCAAGAAAAAACTACAAATTTATATCCAACATTATGTGAAATAGAAGGTTTAACTGTGGATGAGTGTTTTCGAGCATTGAGCAAAATTCCAAATCATCCAACGCAAATGCTTATTTTCTTTAGTTTACTTTTTTCTGTACGATTGGAATTAGTCAAAATCATAGTTGTATTGATGATATTTTGTAACTTTTTGTGTTTGTAATATTTGAGACGGTATAATAACATGATATATTTCATTATAATGTTGTAACTTTTTGATGTTGTAACATATAGATTATGACATATAAACTAATGAAATCATGTAACCTTTTATTAATATATGAATATTATGTTTATGCAAAATATAATTCTCAAGTTATTTATTACTTCTAATATTTTTTTATTGTAGAATAATTAAATTATTTATTTCAATAATGATATTTTAGCATATTAAATATGTATTGCAATTTAAAAATAATAAAATAGATTATATATTTTTTCTAGTATTATATATTTTGATTTTTAATTCATATAATAAATATATTAAGAATGTTATTAAATTATTTTTATTAAATCATATTTAATAATAATTATGTTAAAATATGATTAAATTATTTATTATTTTAATTAAATTATTTTTAATAATAATCTCATTAAAATTTAATAACAATAACAATAATTATCCACCTAAAAAAATTTCGCTAAGGTTATTCGATCATTTTAATTCTTTTTCTTATGCTATTACAACATCATTTAATTTAACTAAAAATAAGAATTCTATTACACCTCTATTCCATTCTATTTAACCAAACAGTTGAATTACTTATTACAACTCTATTCTATTACAACTCTATTTCATTACAGCTCTATTCAATTACAGCTTTATTCCATTACAGTGAACCAAACGTAGTGTAAGGTTTTCAGGGAATGGTAAGGTCATTGGTGGCTAAGGCATAATGTGTAGGTTAGGTTGGGAGGTTATAAACTTAATTTCATCTATAGAGATCTCCTTAGCCAGAAATAGAACATCACTGTGATCAAGCCTTGGGAACATGCTAGACAGTAAATCTCTGATTCTAACTGGTTACTCACCATACAATTTCTTCCAAATTGAAGATCAACTTCTTCAAAGATCCACTCTCCTTCCTATTTTTGAAGGTAATGATTCGATTATATTTCCTTCTCTACAATGTACGCCTATGAAAAAAATTGGTGTTACGGTTCTCCAGAGCCAATCAATCACATCTAGGTTTCTGTTTCCAATGGAGAACCTCTTCTAATTCCTCCCTCACCTTCATTTCCAATTGAGCTGAATGGTCAGTACCCGAATTTTTCATCACCCGTTAATACTAGAAAGTTTCCGTATCAAATGTCTTTTCCGGATACACGAATTTATTCCAGGAATTAATATTAGAAATAAATTGATCAAGTGATTTAGACATGCTCCCATTAAATCTCTAATTATCTTTGACAAAATCAGTAAAACTCGGATGTTCGACCCACCCTACCAGAAATCTAAAGGGTCGGCCTCTAGCTGATGCAAAACTTGGAAAGTCAATTTTAACCCTTCCCAAAGTTCCTTCCTTTTTTTGTTTATCCGAACTACCATAAACGAAAGCAACATAGATTGGATGATGATACGAAATATCAATTACCCAAATAAGAATAAATTGGGGATGATTACAAACCACCTCCACTTGAACCAAGTCTTTCCAACCTATCCAAATACCTCCAGAAAAACCATCAACCTCCACCCGGTGAGAATATTGAAAACCCAGTTTAGCTTACTTTATCTGTTTTAACACCACTAACTCGTGTTTCTAGCAGACTCACAATATTAGACTTGAACTCCGCATTATACTCTCAAAAAGTGCGAGAGAACTTAACACTGACACACCTCTGACAATTCCACGAAAATATAAATAAATTCATATTCATAATTTAAAGAAAAAAAATAAAGGAACTAACCATTTACTGCTCGGAGATTCCTGACTCATCAACCCGCATGCCATTATGCTCGGATTAGCTTTATCCAATTCCTTCTCAAGTTAAGAATTAATTAATTCAACCATGGAATTCATTGTATCAGAAAGAGGTACACGAGCAGAACCAACTAACTTAAAACGATCTCCGCATTCCCTGATAATCCTATTTAACTTCCTTTCATTACGGTTGGACTCAGATTTTCCACCATATCCACATCCCTTATTACTATGCTTAACCTGAATCCCCCTTCCAAGAGTAACGCCTCCCGTGTTACCAATATTATGAGTGACATCATTCTCCTTAAAGGTGACGACAGAATGCTTTCCTGGTTCTAAAACATCTAGACTAATAGAAAAAAAATTTCAGATACTTCAACAAAAATAAGATTAAAATGTATAACTGAACCTACGGGGAATAGAGGCTTCCAGACCACTCATACCGGAAGAAGACACATTACAATCGTTGAGGATAGAGTCGCTCGAATATCCCTCCACATGATGAGACCCTTTGGGTTTGTCCCTCATTTCAGCAAAAGTGGTCGAACCATCATTTTCTAGTCCAACAACAAAAAGTTTTTCCTTATCCAGCCTCTTTTCAACGTTTTTTTGAATCTAGTAGAGTCGACCCACTCCCACCAGCCGAATGATCCATTTTCGGCCCAGAGACCCAACCAACATTTTTCAGCCTAGTCTAAATTCCTGATTTTTTTACCCATCATTTTATCTGATTTTCCCAGGTCCATCAAAGCCGGCCGACTCCCACCAGCTGATTTATTCACTTTCGGGCTCCTTGGCCCAGTCTTTACCACCTGCTCCTTTTTGCCATTTAAGTCGGCCTTTCCACTTTATCCCCTCAATTTCCTCTCGATCCCCCTGATTTATTTGCCATAAATTCACACCATTTTTGTTCAATGATTCTAGCATAATCTTCCATTTCCTTCCTCACCATGTAATACTGAAAATCTCGAGCCCAAGATGATTTTAATTCCATCATTAATGGCAAGTAGCCATTTTAAGTGATAATGGCGTAAATGCCATTGAAAAAACTATGGTAATGGCATTTAGCCATTAGGAATGAGAAAAAGATAATGGCATTAGGCCATCGACCATTAAATATATAAAGAATGATATTCAATTATTCAATTGAAGATAAGAATAGTTGGAATTATTTTTTTCGAATATAAATAATAACAATTTTTAAAATAATATAATACTTGAATATCTCTATATTTAAAGATATTTTAGACAATTACGAAGTGAATAATTTTAATCATGTGATTTTGTATCAAGATTGATGTTGTATCAAACTATATTATAAGTTTATTATTTTAATTCTACATTATCTTTACATAATAGATTATGAGACGTGATAATTATATTAGTATGAGAGTTTTAAGTTTTATTTTTGATCTAGTCGTAAAAAACATAGATAAAAATATTGGATGAAATATTTAAATCCATAAGTAATTATACCAATGTATATATGATTGTAAAACTTGCATAGTGTATATATATATATATATATATATTTATTAAATAGAGATTTGAACAGAACTAAACCAATAATGACTAATGTAAAATACCAACAACCATACGTTGGTTCTCTACTAGGACTAAATCAGATACAACAAAACAAGGCTTTTCAAACACTTTTTAGTCAACCGGTATCCTCATAACTAAGGTCGCCATATCATTCGTCACCTGATTCCTCTGTCACCCAACATGCTGCACTCAGACACCCTCCATCCGTTGCATAATTTCCTTAGCCCTCAAGCTTGGCAGACGTTGATCCAGATCCCGACCATTGAGAATATTAAGATCTTTTATGCAGTCCAATTTTAAGATAACCTTTTTTAAGCCCTTCTCCCATGCAATTTGAATGCCCTCCAACACTCCCCATAACTCCGCTTCAAGTATCGGACACTCCAACCTTTCGAGTATATCCCCAAAGCCATCCATCCTCGCTATCCCTTGTCACCTCTCCAACCGGACGATTCACTATGTAGAGTCGCATCAGAATTTATTTTAATCCAGCCCGTGTCAGGCAGTTGCCACCTTTCCTCCAGAACCACATAACCCTTAACCTCCGTCCCCTGCTGTTGTAAACAAGCAGCATAGTCTATTATTTTTTAAATTTGCTAGATAGTAGACTTCAGAATTTGTGATTAATTTTAGATAGTAGACTTCAGAATTTGTGATTAATTTTAGATGAAATGAACAATCTTAATTTATTTTCCCAAAAAAAAAAAATAAATGCCATTTATTTCATAATGGCATCGGATGCCATTAATCTTCTCCACATGGAATCATTTTTCTATCAAAAGTAGCACATATTTCTTTTCATTCACAGGGAAGTTTTCATTTTTTTTCAATTACTGACAATGATTTATAAATCCTATAAGTCAGTTCAGGCTTCACCCATTCTTTGATCTTGAAAACATATTTGCATTTTTTTTTTTTTGAGTGTGTTTTTTTTTTTTTTGTCTATTAATGTAGCTGTACATCCATATCCAATACTATCAAACCTGATATTTGATTTAGCTTTCAATCAATTTAAAAAGAACCTACATCAAATGGACTAATTATTTTACAGATATTCTAAGGTTAGACTATCAAAAAAAGGGGCAATCAATTGTTTTCGTTTTTATTTTGGTTTTGACTTCGACTTCATGCTAGCTCTCCGAGCAACATCCCATGCCTTGGGTGGAACATATTTACCAAACTGTGTAGCAAAAAATGACTCATAACCTGGTGAATCAAATGCAAATCCACTGTGTTTCGATACTTCCTTCGGCAATTGAGATATTTCGTTGCTTCTTGCCTCGTCCGGTGTAAGGTGTTCTTTTGCTTCTTGTGAATCTGATGTATTGATGCTGTCGGCATCATCCTTGTGACTTTCTTGAACTATCTGATAATCATAGGGGAAGAACCATCTTTGCACACTGAAAAACAAAGTAAAGGAAAGTGTTTAACAAAGAAGAAGCCCTGAATGGAGCATGAGCAAGCATTTCCATCATGCATCAAATATAATATATTAAGTATCCATATCCGACATATATTAAGACATTGGTGTGCAGATATGATCCCCTCCAAATACATAAAAAACTTTTTAAAAGTTGAACAAATCCGTACTCAACCAACTCCAAACATAGAAATACATTATAGCAGAGTGCTTAAAGTTGTCACATTCTTACCCAAGGTAAAGGAAATCTCCGAGAAGTGCAGCAACTGGAACAAGAAGAAGAGTGACGTAGAAATAGGATGTGCTCATCAACACATATATGACCCAAAACATGTTATCCTGCAGTAGCCAACTGAGTCAAGAAGTTGCATTTCACGAATCGAAATGGATAAAGAAAGATAATGAAACATGATTCGTGACTTACGTTGCGATCAAATCGAGTTATAATACCAGAATATACAAAAATAAACACGAACCACACTATAATGCTTCCTCCAACACTAATGTAGTGCCATCTCGTGATAGAATTACACATCATGAGAAGACGTAAATTAACAGTTACTACTACACATGTGAAGGCCATCGTGCTGACATCCCAAAGACCAAACATTTTACCATCTGAATCCCTGCTCGTTGAACTTGAAAGAGATACGAAGTAAAAGAAGACTAGAGATTGATACACTGCAAAACAGGCCCATATTGCGACAATTCTCCTGTTGAAAAACATATTTCTTACTCCCTCCTTATATAATTCAGGGTACTTCTTGGAAAGGGATGAACTAATATCCTGGATAACAAACAAGGTATTTGCATAAATCAAGCATAAACAGGCAGAACAAGATTCCATCAGAAATAAATTGGAATGAATGGAGTACCTGGTCGAAGAGCCCAACAATAACCACCGGTAGTGCAGTGAATATGACATTATACAATGACTGGAACCAATCATCATAGAATCTTTGACCAGAAAATCCGGTACCGAAGGTGAACCAAAACTGAGTCAAAGTGAACGCAAGGTTCTTGTAAAAGAAATACATCACGACCTGCAAAAGGAAGTACCATAAATATCATCGACCAAAAATTTTAAAAATGTCTTGGACATCAAAAAGTCAAACCTTGCATAAGCAAAAGATCATACGAACACCCGTGCATAATACCAACCAAAAATGTTAAAATGTCCTTTAAAGGAAGAGGAATGTCGAACCTTGCATAATCTAATATAAGACCAACGTCCATGCACAAGGAGCAAATCTTCAAGAAACCGAAACTGAGCAATTGCAAAATCACTAGCCATGACCGCTTGCATCCCCTCAAGCCCACTAATTCCAATACCAATATGAGCAGCTTGAATCATGCTAACATCATTTGCACCATCACCTATACTGAGTGTAATTTTACGTGCACCTTTCTTCACCAGACTTGTTACCTGCAAGCGCCAAAAGTAATTTCAGATATTACCTCTACAACAGAAAATATCTAACCACATGTACTCCCTCTCCTTCCAAAGGTTTGAAATACAATATAGGGGAAATTCTTATGAATGTTGGTTTAAAGAAATGGAAAAAGCTGAAATTCTGACAATAAATTCTTATGAACTTCAGCACTCAAGAAATGCTCGCTAAAGTAATCAATCAACATAGGGAAATATTGGTTTAGTAAAGGGTTGCTTAACACACCAACCACTATTAAAACATGGATTATTTTAAATTTTTCTGAAGAATACTGTAATGCACCAATTCTACGAAGCTGTCAATAATGCAAGACTTGAATTAAAATAATACACCATAACAATTGCAGTAATTTTATCCAAGTACATTAGATAATTATGAAGGCATTTAAATTTTCATCAATTTACTGCATAACCTTATTCATTTTTGTACGCAAACTTTTTATGTACACTACTGAAAGAAAAATTAATATGTTTCAGTACAGTTGCCATCAATAACCAACCTGTGCTTTCTGTAAAGGGGAGACTCGGCAGCAAACAACTGAAGAGCAATTCAAGCTTAAAGTGAGTAGCATTATCCTTAAACTTGGTTCTAAAGCATACATCAGACACTTTCCATCTATAACAAGTGCTAATTTTGGTCCAGAGGGTGAGCAAAAATATTGTGGTGCCTCATCAAGGAACTGCTTCAGTTGCTTTTTAACTTCCTCCTTCATAAAGCGTGCAATTTCAGTTTGGTCCCCCTGATAATAGGCACTCGATTAAGAATAATCATGGCTGCAATTAATAGTTTGTAACATAGTACATTAACAAGACTCGTACAAAATGCTTACCCTTTCTTCAACTTCTCTAATAGCATCTGTTTCAGAGTTGATAATGAATTGTTTCATCTCATTGTTTAGTAAGTTGCACGCTGCAGAGTTATTAAAATCATAAAGCAAATGAAGAGATCATGAACAATATAAGGAATGAACACACAATTCCAAGGAATGTTTCACGGAAAACTAATCTCCATTAAATACTTACCGTAAGCTATATTTATTGCAGTTTCTATCTTATCCCCTGTTAGCACCCAAATCTTAATTCCAGCTCTAGAAAGAGCCTGAATGCAATTTGGCACTCCTTCTTGAAGCTTGTCTTCTATTGCAGTTGCACCAATTAAAATGAGTTCCTTCTCTATGAGTTCAGCCACCTGCATAAGTTTTAAAAATATGATAAATTAAATAATCATTAAAAGTACCTCCACAAATAAAGGCCTTTCAACTTTTCAATAACAATAAAGTTGCATTGACTTCCAATATTTCTGTTGTGAAAAGAAATATATATGATAAATTCTTTTAGATTTTGTGTGTTTGTCCAAGTCAGAATTTGGCCATATTAATGTGCTATTTCAACCTCTAAGTATGAAATGCCAACTGATTGAGAAGATAACAGATTTTAATTTGAGGGTTTTCATGGATGAAAAATAAAAGAGTAGCGGCCTAGTTAGGTACAATAAAAGCAGAAGGGTTTATTTACAAGGACTTTTCTAATATATCTGCCTCTATGGTCCCTCTCAATTTCGATATTGAGCAAATTGGTCCCTCTCAAAGAAATTAAAGCAATAATCCCTATCAATTTCAAAAGTGAGCAACTAAAGACAAATAATCATTAATATAATAACAAATTTAGCTCTCAAAATTTACATAATATGTCAATTTGGTCTTGATTTAATAAATTTAGCCCACAACATTTATGTATTTTGTCAACTTGGTCCTAATTTGACAAATTTAGCCCATAACATTTACCCAGTTTGTCAACATTTACACTATATAAACATCGTGGGCTAAACTTGATATTACACCAATCAAAATTATGTACAATTGATAGAAAACATCAACACCGAGATTAATTGTCCTTAGTTGCTCAGTTTTGAAATTGAAAGAGATTAAATTGCTCCAACCTTTTTAAAAGGGACCAATTTGCTCAACATTGAAATTTGAGAGGGACCGAACATGTGTTTTTACCTTTATTTTTAATTAAGACTAAATAAGAAATCAACATTCGTGATAAGATCAAATTTCTCGAAACAAAACATGCCAACCATCACATAACAAAACATACCTCATCCAACCTTTTTTCACGATCTCGTAGAGATGACTTGGCTGAGATGAATTTCTCATTCCAGCTCTCATACAAGTCAGGAGCTAGATCTCTATAGGCCAAGCAAAGGGTACGTAATCCAGCTGAGCCAAATTGTTCCAAGTGAACCCTGGTCACTTTGTTTAAGTCACCATTTCCAGTCCCCAATCTCTCATAAATGACAGTATCAGCTCCCTGTGAAAAGCATCATTCTAGCTCAGTGTCATTTTCTTGCCAGAAAAACAGTATATAATCTCATCCTGTTCTGAAGTCCTGAAGACTCATTACCTTACAATAAAGAACTAGTCGGCCATCTGGATAACGACATACAACAGACTGTCGCTTCCTCGTACTATTTAATGCAAAAATGCATAAACATTAGTGCTGACCAGAATGCACCCATAAATTAAAGATATAGAGAAGGATGCATCCTGACCTATTGAACTCAAGAACATTTAAAATCTCATAAGACACATCTTGGGTTTTACCCATCTTCTCCACATGAGATTCACGAACATGTATCATCGTAGGTGTACGCCTGCGAAGAAAGAACATCAAATCAAGCTTTTAAAGCCATGCAGCAAGAGTAACATCCTCAACTAATTTGCACCAACACAGAAACAAATAATCATTACGAAAAAATAAACTTGTAATCATTTCCTCTACCACCGATCAATTAGAAAGTGATGAATGTGATGAACCTAAGAGAAAAAGGAACTAGAGGGTTGGGATATCCCATGTAATTTAAATCAATTACAATTAGTACCAATAAATTGTGAAGTTATGCTGCTTTCACGAACCCTTTTCCCCCTTTTTCTAGAAACAGAAAACAACCTAGGGAAAATGTTAAACCCTTCCATTAGATCTTGAATAAATTTACGTGGATTGCTCAATATATCTGGTTTGTTTGGTAAAGCTCCACTGACATCAAGATAGATATTATGTACTTCAAAAAACCTGCCTCCATTAACATGAAGATAAGGGATAAATCCAACAATTTTCAGTTGTAAAAGAACATGCAGTCAAAAATCTAGAATGATTCAAGCAGACAGAATAAAACAAACTCAGAATCAATTTGAATCTATAAATTGTTTATAGGAATTCCATTGTTATTAAAAGAAAAAGAGAAAGAAATAACTCCTGCTTCTCAATGAGACAAAGGGCATCACCAACCTGTAAAAGAAGAAGCCAAAATTTTTTGCAGCCAAAACCAAAGCAGCTTCATCTGGGGATGCTGCTTGATATCTGATTTTCTCAGGGGTCTCCTCACCTTCAGGAAGCACAGTGTGACATATGGCAAGGCATCTAAAAAATTCCTGGAAAACAAGCATAAGATAAACTAAGCCTTAAAATGCTGTAGTCACCATATGATTCCTAGGTAGGTATCCAGCAACAGAATATTATTAGGTTTGAAATCCATACAGGTAAATCCAAATGGAAAGAAAGAAGGTTGAATATCGATCATGTTTTTCTGCATTCCTTCTAAACTAAGTCCATTACAAATGAATAAAACAGGAACATAAAAGGAAACCTCCATTTTTGTACAAACACCTGCCGCTTTGATGATCATAACATACGGCACCCAGTATTACAAGTTAGGTTCAGTAACTCACTTATCAGTACATATTTTGCCTATTCCGTTAACACGCACATTTTTGTAGCACATGTAGGCACACGCGCACACAAAATTCAGCACTTAGTTTCTTTTTCCTTTTTTATTCAGCATTTAATAGATAAACTAAAAACAAGACAGGTAGAAGGTCATGCAATGTCAGAACTCGGAATCATTGGTTTATAATTACTAAGTGCAACAGTTATGCTAATCCAATAATGGTACAACAACTCAGATAATATGTCATCCAATACATCAATAAGAAGTTAATTAATTCCCACCTAGAATCAGACAAACAACATGAACCAAAAATCATCAGGAACCACTAAAAGAAACCACTGCCTTGAATGACAGTAGGAAAAGGGTTAAATCCACTCTATAACTTTTTCATCGATTAATATCCAATACAATGATTATCGTCATTCAAATGTGTAGGAACCATGTAGGATCCATCTATTAAATGTGAAAATCAACTTGTGAATGGAATTAAACATGCATTGGATATTAATGGGTGAAAAAATAACGGAGTGGACCCAAACCGTAGGAAAAGAGATTATTACAACCACAAAAAGAGCCAGCAGAGAGTTGTCCAAAAGTGAAATCAGTCTATGATTCTTACATTTACTCTTTCCCCACATATTATTATAGACTTGCATTAGAAACAATTCATCTGCAATTCCTGCTTATGCAGGCCATAAAGCAATACACAACATTTCACAATACAGTCATTCCCCAATATCCAAGCAAGAAAAAATCAATGCACATATAAACATAAAGAAAAGATCCTTGACAAATATTAAATAGGACAGCTGGCTGCAAACCTGTATAGCACCAAAGCTCCCTTTACAAACATGTTAAGTTTTTATGTATCTGAGCTTCAAATATGGCTGAAACGATAGAGGACAAGCTCTTATTGTTCACAAAATATCAGGCCAGAGTAGGCCAAGCACAAGCTCAAGCTCAAGGCTAAGGTTGAAGTTGCAATTGGAAACTTGCAATTCATTTGTATTTCTAAATGAGTTTTCTAAAATAAAATGAAGTGAAGCAGATCTCCTAAGCTTCATTGTTGACAGAATCAATTTCCACATTTGCAATGCAGAAGATTGACTTTTAGTACACAAATATATATCGAGTTAAAAAATACAAATTAAAAAAATCCAATTGGACTAAACACCTTAAAAATCCAAATAGATAAGACAAATATCAAATATTATTATCAAACACAAAATCCTTTTAAAATCACAAATAGATTTCTTATTCTTGCCCTTAAATCAAGACAAAAAAAAAAAAAAGAAAAGATCTGAGATGGAAACAAACTTTTAACAGAGCATCCTTTAGTTAAGTAAAAGCCATTTATTAATAAACATTCCATATTAAATACCAAATTCTATTGCAAAAGAGGCGAAGACCATAACCTACCTTACAAGTATCATGATTAGGTTCATTTCTCCAAGCTCCTTGCATAAGCCTCACATCATCAAAATTGAAACCCTTTTCCCGTAGTGAATTGGTTGATGTTTTCGCCTAAAGATGTTATAAGAACAAGAATATCATTTCCATGAAAAATAGGTAAATTTACTCAAAGAGCTCAAATATTGGTTGCTTCATAATTAGATATGGAAGGGACTACCTCTTGAACCTTTATGCCTTTTCTTTCAGCAACACCCATCTCTATTTCAGTCATACCTGTCCCATACATTTCACCTCCAATTGAACACTTGAAGAACTCCATTAAATTTCTTGTCAAAGTTCCAGTTTTATCAGAAAAAATGTATTCCACCTAATCATACCAGCAATTCAAAATGATTTAGACTCAATACACAAAATAAGAGAACTGGCTGCATCTCATTCAGTTGGCCCAATTTGCACATCTTACCTGCCCAAGTTCCTCATTCAAATTAGAAGTTCTAGCTGAAGCAGGTGTGTTGGATTCAGCATGGTACATATTTAAGTCCTTGTTGATAAATTGAGAGGACTGAATAAACTTAATCGTCTGAAATTTTTATGTGAAATCCAGTAAGGCAATCTTTGTGCATTGATAAAGCAAGATATCACATAAACAAGAAAAAAGGAAGACAGACCTCAATAGAAACATATAGAGATATAGGGATAATTGTAGAGTATAAAGTGAGTAAGGTCAGCATGGTCAAAATAATAACCTGTAAAACCAGAAAAAAGAATTGAGTCGATCTTTTCCATGTAAGAGAGAGAGCTTGAGAGAGAAACCTAAAACCAACAAGAATATAGTACCAGAAATCTTTTACTAGGATTGAATTGATCTTCCACAGATTGACTGAGACCTAAGTAGTAGTACTTTCGGTCAATGAATATACCACTGCAACATTTAAACCAGAGAACATCATTATCAACAAAATATGGGAGAACGAATAAAATCCCACAACACTTAAAATTGTAATAGTATTGCAGACAGCTATTTCCCACACCTGCCTATTGCTCCAAGTAGACACATAGAGAAAAGAGTAGAAAAGAGAGCGAGAATAAGTTTGTCAAGTTTCCTCTCTAATGTACTTCTTTTTGAAGGAACATTCATGGAATTCATCATAACCTGCAAACTCATCCCAAATTACCACAAAAAGACATTTAACTTAAACTGGTAGATCAAACAGATAAAGGGAAGATAAAACACAGTTGCTAAGTATCAAAGGTCGAGATTTGATATATAATGGAAAAGGTTTTTCACATTTAAATGTTTATAATTGAACATTTCCCAGAAACCAACAAACTCCAGCATGTTAAGTGTCCCAGCATACTGAACATAATAGATACTATAAAACTTCTGCAACAAACCTTTGTTTCATGACCAGTAAAAATAACAGTCCCAACAATGTAATCAGTGTTTTTCAGACTGCAACCCTGAAATCAAATTGCAAATATCAGCTCTATTTAATTTCACCAATGGAGAAAGAACATCAAATACAGTTTTTCAACAACAAATTATTAGAAAGGAAAATTAAGAGACTCAGAAATTTAAAACAATGTAACAACAAACTATTGGCTGGAATTGTAATAAATTTTAAGTGCAAAAAGCACAGCCAAATTGAATGAGGAAAAGAACTAAGATTAAGTTCCTGACAAATTCTAGAGGGCCAAAAAAGACATATTAACTTCAGAGTCATTACATGCGATAAGAAAGTCTCGGGGAAAAACAGGACAAATAAGCTGGAAACAGGTTAAGTAAACGGCTGATGATCAATGTTGTCAAGTGCACAAGATGGACTCTTGGCACCAAGCCCTTATATTGCCTCAGGTGCAAGCACAAAAAAAAAAGAAAAAAATGGCTCAGCTGAGTTAAGTAAAGTGCAATATGTACATGGATGTCATTTTCAATGACTGTTTGTATAATTAACAGTTTATCTACAATACATGCACCATTTTTTTTTGTTAGTCAAAACGCACTATTTCCTTATGGAGAGTGACACTATAACTCTCTTACTAGTGAAGGTACATCTAGTGAAAAAAGCGAAAAATAAAAGAAACAGAGAGAACTTCAATGAAGCAGGCTTTTTTTATGCCTGTCCCCTTAAATATAGGACATGCAGGCGCACCAGGCATGCGCCACACCCAAAAGGGTCTGAGGTGTTTTTGTTGTCTAGCACCAAGGGCAAGGTAAAGGCACACCTAGGTGCATGCCTTGATGACATTACTGCTGATGGAAGGAAGATACTCAGAAAATACCCTCAGTAAAATCTGACTTGGAGAAAGAGGCATTGTTTGATTGTCCATTACAAGATTGCCAGTAAAAGTGTACAAAGAGTTGTTTGGTTGCTCACACTGAACTTCACCTGCAATTAACAAAGATTGCTTCCATTTAGAAGTTTAGAAGAAGAAACAAGAAAATATACAAATTGGTTTTGAAAGCATCACTTCCGAGTGTTAGACAAAAAGAAAAAAGAAAATACACTAATTCCTTCCCAGAGACTTAATGATGCAGTGCAGCCAAGGAATCCTGCATTGTACTCGATATCAAGTAATCGATGATATTGGATATTATATCATTGAGCTTTTTATATTAGAACTTTTAAATTTCTTAATAATAGAACTGTCTAATGGTTTTTATTGCGGCAAGGTTAACGACAAAAAAAAAAATGACATGAAAAGTTAATAAGGAATATAGAAAAAGTATGTACTTTTAAGTGTTTAAAATGGAGAAAATGAAGAAGTTAAAACTAAATGAAGAACATTAAAAACATAAAATAAAATCAAGCCTTAGCAAAACTATGGCCTTAGACATGGCAAAGACGCAAAAGCAAAATTCCACAAACCCCAGCAGGAACAAATAACAGGGTTTCCTGCACTAACTTAAACTCCAATTTGTTGGCCATGCCTCACCATATCCTCATTGCCGCTGAAAAGTTGAAATTTTTTCTTTTCACAATTTTTCTTCTGTTCTAAATTAATATTCTCTTTAAAAATAAGAAACACATAAGGAAGAGATGAAGACTAAAGTGAGAAATATGAAGGAAAGTGACATATTATAATAGCAGAATACAGAAGATATTTAAAAATGAACAATAACCAATGTCAACAAGCTTATGCCTCATGGGTAGAACCATCCTAGTCAGATACTCAGATATAAAAGCATTTTCAAGAAAAAGTGAAAGTGAATTTCATCTTTAAGAAATTAATTTTATTAATTCATAATCACAAGACTTTAACTACTTTTTTTTGGCCAACAGACTTTGACTACTATCTTAGTGCTGCTATTAATACACTGACCAGAATAGCATTGAAGACCTGTAAACTAACAGACAAAATCATGGAAAACTTTGAACAAAATTAATTTATGATTTATCAGTCATTCAAGTTGGAAATATGACATAACTAAAAGGTTTAACCTTTAAATTCACATGCTTTTTCAGGAGTCACGTAATCCCAAGTCCTCTCAAGTGCCTTTCTGATTTTCAGATTTGTTTCGCCATCCAAATTTGCAGTCTGTGGCCAAATTTTTTAAAAAAAAATTCAGTTCAAGAACAAATCACTCAATGAGGCATAACATTAGAAGGGCAATGGCTTTTCATAAATAGAATAAAAAGTACAAAATAACAGCTCCAAATAGATCCAGAAAAGGTAATTACCTCAATGTAGCAAACTCCATCAACATTTGTACTAGCAAGCAAAAGAAGATCGGCAGGAAAGAACCCATCTTGCTTAACCTGCAAACAGGGAAAGTTCTCACAATATCTTCATAAATTTGTTCAGTAGGTGATACCATGTAAATCAACTCAGTAAGCTTTAATCATGATAATAAGATTATATTGTACAATATATATAAAAGGAAAAGAAAATTTTCTGCAAGCGACAAATATCGTAATATTTTCAGTCTCCAAATGGATAGAAAAATCATCAGGGAAAAATAAGAAACAAGTAAAAAGGCAATGACAGGTCATTGATTGACCTTGACCAAGTGTACAACCGTCCATGAAGGCAGTATTAGCAGTACTTTTTGAGAACTTAGGTGGGGGAAACACAGTCCTGAACCGGAAATGCATATAATATGCCCATAAGACAGAATTTATGTCTACGAATTAGCAATTAGAAAGGATCTCTCTGTAGGTCACCTTAACTTCCAATCAATCATTCATGACACAAAACTAAGAGAGAAGCACACAAAGGGAAAAGAATATATTTTTGAAGATCTTTCCTAGATATATAGTGGAAGAGGGGAGGGGGAAGAAGGGTGAAGTTGCACATCAAATTAAGACAACCATTTGACTGTGCGGAGGAAACAAATTAACAACAGGAATTTATAAGCTTACCCTGATAATATCTCCAACCTGCAGCTTTTTCCATTGAAGAGATTCCCACCCTTGTGCTTGCAACACGTCGACAAGAGTGTTATTTATAGTCATATCATTCTGAAAACGTTGCTGTTGTATATGATAAGGGAAAGAACGAAATTCAGCATTCAACCCAAAGTTACAAAAAGTCAATGCTCAAGCTAAACCTTCCAGAAACTTAATCCCTGGCCCAAAAACCTCCCAAACCAAAAATAAAGATAAGATGAGAAAGTCAATAAGGGCACAATCCAAAGGAAGAAAAGGTATGCTACAATAAGCATGCAATGTAATACTCACCCAGTCCTCAAATGCCTCTTTAATGAGAGAAAATAAAAGCACAAGACTCAGAGGAACCATATTTGTTATAGGATGAACAGGACTGCATCAAGAAAAAATTGTTATTACATAAGAGTTCACATTTACACGAATCAGTTCGTTAAAATCTTCAGTCTTACAAATCATTACCACCAAAATATTTACAACAGAAAGGGGGGCGGGGAGGATGAGAGGTTTCACATGCAGCACAATAGGAGAAGATGAGGTAAATGCAATCAATGAGCACATGGAAGAAGGTAGAGGAAGATAATGGTGCCTAAAAGGTGGACTTTCAAGTTTCAACATGCACCATGGCTACTAAAACAGCTGTATGAATACTTTTTTTTCTTTAGATGATAATAGAATAGAGTTTTAACAATATGGAACAGAAGATGGGCAGGAAACTGAAAGAAAATACTATGGATGGTCATGTCAGTTTCTGCACCGAAAACACTTTCAGTTTCAACATCTATTTTTATTTTAAAAAATAAATAAAATGAAGCACATCAGACCAATAAAATATTAGTGATATTTAACTCAAAGCGGAATAATTTTAGATCAGAGACAACAAATAACTCTCATTCTGTTTGTGAAATAATTTAATTGTGCCCAAGCCACATTCCCTACATCAAGTGAGCACCACCCCGTGGACATTGAACAAATTTACTACCATCGTTCCAGGAAACCTTCTCTTTGTAATTAACAAAGCTAACAAAACTCAGTTCACCTATTCAGTAGAAAATGTTACCTATACGGAGTTGCTGATAGGATTGACACCATAAGAAAGTACAAGTTAGCTACCCGTCTGAACTGTCAGAGTAAAACAGAACTTTGTTAGGATCAGAAGTAGCCGAAAACATTAATCAAGCAAGATTTCTAACTCACATTCCAGACCCAAAAAATAATGGTTCACACAGTCAGACTGTATGACAATTATGGCCAGAGATATGGAAGTTGAAGTAGCATACAGAATGGGAAAAGAAACTATTTCATTATGATTATACAAAAAATAATTGATGGGTAGGAACATCCTCAAATTTGTCAACAGGAATTAACAGAAGAACTAACCCCTGAAGAAGAAATGGTAAACATGGAATACTTTATTGGAACAAAACTTGGTAAGTTTTCCTTTTAAAATAACTGATAACATTTTAACTGTTACTAGATATTATCTCTCATTAAGATAGTACGGCCCACTAAACATGCATTAGCCAAATTAAGCTGTTTAGCACTTGAAAGAAAAATTATATCAGTATGCTACAAACCAAAGATTAAAACATCTGAAGTGACAAGTAAAGAGATTATACATGCCTCTACAAATGTGATTGCTAGGTTTGAAGTGTTTCTAGGAAAGGTTGTAGGATTTTTTTTTTTAAATATGAAAAAGGAGAATCTTGAAGGAAGATGAGATAAAAACTAGAATAACTTTTCATTTATTATTATTCTCGAAGAAAAAGAGTAAAATTCTCCCCACAAGAACCATGATTGAGTCAAGAATAGAAATAATATCATATCTTCCATTGTGTTCCCAACCATAAGAAATGCCTAAAGAATCACACAACCATATACCAGTTTCAGTTCTG
The DNA here is from genome assembly GCA_025506655.1 of Gossypium rotundifolium. Classification (NCBI taxonomy): domain Eukaryota; kingdom Viridiplantae; phylum Streptophyta; class Magnoliopsida; order Malvales; family Malvaceae; genus Gossypium; species Gossypium rotundifolium. The sequence continues at coordinate 39,133,570 of CP106726.1, forward strand.
TAGAACTCCAATAAGATTACCTGTTCATATAGCCCCTTTGGTAGAAAGGTAAAAACGTTGTACTTGGTAGTCGATATCGAATTCCCCTGGAACAATAGAAACCACACTAATGAGAACCAAATCATACTCATCAGAATCAGATGCAAGCAACAAAAGTACGAATACAAACAAAAATTCTAGAACCCGAAAACATTCTTACAAAATAATGCAAATCTAATCATGGTCCAATTTTATACAATATATATATATATGAATATATGGAATAAGCATTGAGAACTTATGTATCTGCAACTGCTTTTAGAAATGAGACAAATACACCTCTATATCTACTCATGCATCATAATCGAACTTTCCAAATGAGTAACCAACTAGACTTCCTCCATATAAGCATGACATAAACAAGACCACATGCTTGAAACTAGTAGTAGAGTAGTAGAGTGATCGCAAAAGATTATGGTAGTACTAATATCTGGAATCTCATCAAATAACTATGGAAAACTACTTTTTGAAACTTCAGTAAAATGAATCTCTCCTATTTCTAGGTAGCAATTATTTTTGGATAATCAATAAATAAAAATGACAAACCCTGAAGAGAAATAATGAATGGAAAATAAGAATTTATCTAGATGAAACACAATATTACAACATATTTCACCTCAAATTACATAAACCTATTGCAAATATAAAAACGAATCATGTCTGCAGACAAAGATGTGTATGTGGCACACATTTCACACGTCAAACAACGAGTTTAGTGAGGCTGGTAGAACTTTTTGAATCAATTACAGTTCAACGCAATAAAAAACTTAAGCTTCAATAGATGAAAATCCTCAGAAATGATTAGCGGTCTGAAGAAAATGCTTAAATACTATCTTCATAAGCATCGTAAATGATACCAAACCCACTTACTGTATTTGCACTCTCATAGACTCCTAGCAGAAAACTCAAAATCAGAAAAGATAAAACATGAAGTAGGCACTCCCCTTGAGGCTAGATAAGAAAAACGTCTAAAACCTTTAAACACAGCATAATTGATCAGGCCCACGCCTAATGAACTTAAGTGCACATTGTTGTAAGATGATAAACGCTAAAAAAATCTTTCCTAATTAAAGTTCATTCTTTGCATTAATTGAAACTTTCCTAGTGAAAAATAAAAAAGGGGATGACATCAAACACTTCTCGGTTGAGAAATCATGGATAATGGCCAGCCACAAAAAAAAAAAGTTTGAAAAAAAAACATGTTTTTGAGGAGAAACTGGACCGCTTTTAGAATTTATTATCGTAATTATACATCTTACGCTTAAGAATTCTTGCGCCTAGAGTGCAGATTGCACCATTAACAATAAAGCCAACAAAAGTGAAGAAAATTAGTTTAAAAAAATTAGAAACCTAAATCATTCACCTCCAGATGGTAGTATTAGTTTCGTAAACAAAAAAAAAAAAAAGACTCAAGTTCACTGAATTTCCTATTTTCCAGGGAGCCAAAACGTCGTAAAAAAGAAAGAACGAGGATTTTCCCAACAAAACCAGAAACTAAAATATAAAATATGTAAATACCTTGTATCTATGAGCGAAATTGGCCTCGCGGTGATTGCAATAGATGGTCCGGAGGGCGGGTGCCTGTGGCTGAACCCGTCCGAGTGTGACTGTTCGACTCGGCGTTCCCCATCCACTCATCTTCCTCTTTTCCTTCTCTTTTCTTTCACTTTTTTTTTTCTTCTCACCGGTCCAAGAAGAGGAAAAAAATTTAAAAATCTAGAAATGTAGATTCAGAGAAATGAACATTCAATCGGGTTTAAATGGGACGTTTCGTTTCCATGGACGATGAAACGGATGGGACAGTGATCTTTGGATTCAATTTATCTTCTTCGCTTGGATGATGTTTCAGTTTTGTTTTTCTTGGTAAAAGAAAATTTATTTACAAAAATTCCATTTTGGCTTCGGCAGTTTTAAATTTAAAGCAGGATCGATCGAACCGCGTTTATTTTGCCTAGCATTTCGCCGCGTGGCTCCATTGTCCATGCAGCGCGGCACCAATCAAAAGTGAATTTTGGATGGGCTTGGATTTTGGAAAGATATTTCCAAAAACGATTTTTATTCTACCAAAGTATCAACGCAACAGCTTCGGCTTCTATATTTTTCATCATCAGCTTCAGCTCTAGGGATGGCTATGCGAGGATTTGATTTGTGTTTTCTTTTTCTCATGTGTATTTATTAAAATAGGGTATATTTGTTTTTTTACAAAATTTGCAATGTTCCAAATCTTCAGCTTTTTAAGTGAATTTCTTTTATAAAATTATTTGGAAGTTTGTATTACGAGCTATATCAATTAAGGCCAAAGCTATTAATTACAAATATTATTATCATCATTTTATTTTTTTCAATTTTTAATTAAAATTCTATATAAATATTTTAAAATGTAAAATTTAAATCATTTTATCAAAATGTTGACAACTTTTATGCTAATTTTAATATTATGAAGAAAATACTAAAATATACAGCTATATTGCATCTCTAAAATAAGAGGACTAATAGCATAAAGATTTCAAGATCATCAAAATAACCTTCAAATCAAGATTTCAATCAAAATAAAAGTAATAAATACTCCCTTTTTTTCAAAGTAACTCATTAGTTATCATTTTTTTATAAAAAAAAAACAACATCAATTACAAACTAATAGTAAGATTTTGGTTGGATAAACAAAATATTTATCAATCCGTAATTAATCATCAATTATAGGATGAGTCACATCAAAAGAACTCCTACCAAAGGGAGAATCTTTCATCGGGTTAGCTAAAATATTAGTAGTAAAATTCACTTCTTTAGGTACTTGCTTAAAAGATTACTCTCCACTCGCACCTGCACAGTTCTTGAATACGTAAAACTAAGTCTCTATTTGAATGTCCTCTGTGATGTCCATGGATACCGTTAAAAGCCAAAGCAAAATCTATTTCAATAGCAATGTTATCCCATTTAACCCCCCATGCTACTTATTTAAATAATAATAAACTAAATATCAACGCAATCATTAGTTGATATTAACAAAATATATAGTAAAAAAATACTAAATATATATAACATGACGAATATTAGACTTGTTTATGGGTTGGGTCACTTGGTTTGAAGGCTCGCTGGGAAAGTGAGAGGATTTGAGTAAAAATATATGCTCGAAAAATGAGTTTCAACAAAAAAAAAAATTAAGTCCATTTTCCAATAAAATATAGGCCCTTTTTATTAATTTGCAAAAAAAAAAAATTGTTGTTATTTTGTCACTGTTTTTTATTGTTTTACTATCATTTTACTATTATATTATTACACTTAACTTTATATTTTTTAATATATTTGATGTATTATATTTAAAATTTATTTTATATAAAAAAATTTTAATATGGACGGACCAAATTTGAGTTTTAGCCTTATCTGAGTCAAGTTTAGACAAAACTTTAGATCTATTTTTCGAGTCGAGCCTATAAAATAAACTTAAATTTTTCCTTAACCCGACTTGGCCCATGAACAACCCTAATAGATATATAAATTCTTGTAAATAAGAAAAGAAAACACCAATTATGGGCCAAATCTTTGTTAAAGGTAGACCTAGATATTATCGGATTGTTATTAACTAAACTAGACCTTGTATGGTTGGTCTTCTAGAGACCCATGCCGGTCAATGGTCAAAATATATGAAACATTCTCATTTTTCTCTTGGTACGAACGTCCTCTTTTAATATTTCTTTTATCTTTCAATAAAAAACTTAAATTCTCATTAAAGCTCTTTACAATTCTTCTTATTGACACCTCCAGCAACTAATGCTACCGCTAAAATCATTTTCTTTTTTCCCTTTTGATTTCTTAGTATAGTATTCAAGAATAAACTCCTTAAATAGTCAAAATAAAGCGACTCAATATTTCAAATTTTTTTTGGTTGAATCTTCACCACGACAGTTCGATAGCCGCACGACTTCAACTATGACCTCTTATCATCTCATATAATTTTTAATCGTTCAAATTTAGAGAAGACTCCTCTAAATCTTGAACATCTGAATTTAAACTAATATTTAACTTGTTAATTATTATTTTAAATCTCTAAACTTATCAAATTTATTTTAAATTTAATTATTTTATCTGGTTAAAAAAGTTACTTGTTGGGACAATTTTCATTATAAAAATAAAGTATATTGATAAAAAAATTATTGGGATAATTTTCATGTAAATAAAATTTAAATTCACTTGAGATATTCAAATGTGAATAGGGATAATTTTATACTTAAATTAAAATGATTTTGTTTAAAACTCTAGATCATCACATGGAATTTCAAATAAAAAAGCACACACACAAAATTCCATGGAGATTTTCGTTTAAAAGAAATAAAACATTTCAATTTATAATGTTTTTAATTAAAATACTAATGTTATTCATTTTATTTAGTTAATTTATCACAAAATTTAAATTGTTCAAAAATAAATTATTTTTAAGTAAGAGAAAATAATAAAAGATATAAATATTATTATTAAACATTATAGAAATTAAATGGATAGTGAAAAATTATATAAATTATTTTAAAATTTATAGAAAAAGGGAAATGCGTCATTACTCATCATTTGTACTTTGTTATATTAAATATATTAGTTTTGCACAGATTAATTATATATATAAATTCTATAAGCCACAAACATGTTAATTCGTATAAAATTTTAAAATACATAAACTAAATTATTGCGTAAAATGGAAATACATATAGTTCAAGATTTATGTTATTTTATTTGTTACATACATAAAAAAAATGAGCCAATTGTATAATTGTAAATTTTAAATATAAATCATACAAATACTTATTTAGAGAAAACAAACTTACCATAGTGTTGACATCGAAAGTTTAAAAAACAAAATTAATGTTTGTTATGTTGTTAAAATTATATAAGAAATAAGGGTTATATAGACGTTTATGGTATAATTGACAGCTATTGTTAACTTTTATTATATAATTATAGACATTTTTGGTATAATTGATTATTGTTGTGTCAAAATATTATTCGCCACGCATGTTAACTACGCCAGAACTTTTTGCTTCAAAAATATGCCTAAACTCCGTTTTATTATTTATATATGAAATATAATCTTTTCAGTTAATTTTAATTAATTGTACCAGAAATTTTAAATTGTAACTATTTTTTAATATTTTTATTTCATCCTCTGGTTATATCAATTAAGTTTTCTCATTATTAAAATTCTCAAATTTAATATAATATAATTTAAAATGAATTACTTCCAATAATATTGGAAAATATAATTCAAACTAGACATAAAAAATAAAGATGTTTTCTCTTTTGAATAAATAAATAGACTCTAATAATATAATTTTTATTTTCAAATTACAGAAAAAAAATTGAGTTTAACTCAAAAAGCAAAATTACCGTTTAAACTAGACAAGGACTCGTTTAGGGCCTAATCTGATGTTGGAAGAAGAGGGAAAAGTATGCAGGCTTCATTCAGTAGAAAGCGCCAAACAAGAAAAGGAGTTGCTTGTCGTAAAGAATAAGTGAAGCAAACGACGACGTTTCGTGGAAATTTCGTTGAATGTCCTTTATGCCTTTTGCCATGTAGGAATGACGGTTACCTGTAAATTGAAAGATAAATGTCACGCATAAAGGGCATGCGCTGTGATTGGTTTATTTTGGAAGGGTATAATTCCAATTAAAATACCAAATTCCTTATCCTTTCGAATAATTTAATATTCCTCAAACTACTGGTGTGAGTATGACTAATAATAATTTATTTTAACATTCATTTTAGTTTTTATTTAATTTTTATTTTTAACTTTTAAATTTTTGTTTTTAACGAATCACCCCAAACTAAATAAAAAGTTAACATGTTTTAATTTTACTAATGTTGGATACATGTGGATGATACATTAGCATTTAATTAATTTTTAAAATTTAAAAACTTTTAAAAATAAAAATCATTAAAATTATTATAAAATTATAAAAATATATTTATATTTTTAATATTTTAAAAAATTAATTAAATGATGATGTGTCATTTACATGGTAGCAAAGTTAACAAATATTAATTTTTCTATCCATTTTAGGTGATTTTACAAAAAAAATACAAATTTAAAGATTAAAAGAACAAAAAATTAAATCAAGGCTAAAATGAATTTTTTTAAAAGTTGGAGGAAAAAATTATTATGGCATAATAATACAACATCTTTTCACATATTTGATAAATCTCACACAAATTGATTTGCTTTTAAATATTAGGATTTTTTTATAAACAATCCGTAGATTATTTCTTATGGATATTGTAATGAGAAATACTTTTTTTTATTGGGTTGATATGCTCTTTCCAAGTTGAGTGTTTCCTTCCTATGTAGTAATTTCATTAACTATGTGCCATTTAGGCTAAGAGAAGGAAAAAAAAAAAAAAAAGGGAGTAAAAGGTAAATGAAGAAATTTTTTGTTTGGATAGACTTTTTTTATTATTTAAGCAATAGATTTTTTTTATAGGAATTGGAGATCGATAAATCAACATTTTCGCTAAGTCAATTTTCGTCAATTTCAATTGGTTTTTAGGTTGTCTCAATTAGATTTGGTGGTTGTTTTGGTTAGTTGCTTGTCTTTTTCTTGTGTTGTTTCTTCCGTTGGTGTTGTCTCCTAGCCTCCCTGACACTTTTAACGGTCGAAGAATTGACCGCTGAGTGCTGTCTTTTGCATCTTACAGACTTGGTGTCCACAGAACTTGTAGTTGACACTACCTCTACTATTGCTAAGGATACTGTTGGATGGTTTGTGAACTACTATTTTCCCTTGATGCGATTTATTGTTGTTCTTAAAAAAAAAACTTTGGAACTTGTTTTCCCCTGTCTGCTTCCCCCCACTTGACGATTCTTTGATCTTAATAAAGTTTGGTGCTCTTCGCGATAAAGTTCAGGTTTTTTACCGTACCCCATTGATGCGTCGTTGAATGCACCAAAATATATCCTACTCCCTGTAAAATAACGAAAATAATAATAAAGGGTAAGTAGGGTCGAATCCACAGGGATCGGATTACACAAATGCCTGTTTCTCGAGATCCTGGGTAGAATCATGCCCAAGAAAACCTGCGACCCTGGAAAAAAATAAAAAGACAGAATTAATAATTTCGATTTGGAATAAAACAGAATATTAAATAAATTGAAATTGTGAAAGTAATTGCGAAAATAGAAAGGAAAATAAGAGAGTTTAAAGAAGATGAGTTTTCTTATTTGGCGAGATTCTAGCCTCAGGTTGTCTCGTTCCTCCTTGGGTTCAATCTTCGGCTTTTGGATGACCCTTCTCTGCCCAAGTAAGCCAGTTATAGTGGAAGAGGGCGCCTACGACCACCAACTCCAAGAGTTTTACCTTACGAATTTAGGGAGCCCGACTCTAGCCTGTTGTTGCTCTTGTGGAGCCATTTACGCTAGATCAACGTTTCTCAATGGCGAATCCCATGCCATTTTGTCTCTTGGGCTCGCTAACCTCTGACGCAGTAAGCTCACGAACCGACGGTGCAATCCTTCCAAAACACACAAAGCGGCCGCCTTTGCATAAGTTGAAAGGGTTACTTTTAAAGGGCCTGGATGGAAGCGTCAGCCCCGTAATGCAGAGAAACAATGAATACCCGAGTGAGAAAGTTAAGCACGGATTCTAAGCCTCAAGAACCCCTTGGGGAATTCAACAACCTTCAGCTAGATAGAACTTTAGTGGTTCATAATTGTGGTGGGAAAGAAAATAAATATAAAAGTATGAAAAAGGGAATTTTTATTGAAATAAATGAAACACAAAAGAATTATGGAGGAGGAGTGTACAGAAAAAGATGAACCACCCAAATGAGTTACTCCATCCCCTATTTATAGTGCTTAAGGTAGATAGTCTAATTCTACTCAAACTCCCAAAGATAATTACAATTTAATTAAAAATAAATAGAGATAAATAAAGAAATTAAATAATCCTAGATAATTATCCTAATATTAATTATCCTAATTTAATTAAAATAGAATTTGATAAGGCAAAGTCTCTTCTTTTTGCATTTTAATCCCTCTGCCTTCCTTGTTTACACTTTTGGCACCATCTTTTCCCTTTGTTGCACATTGGTCCATTTTTGTCTTTAATTTCACCATTTTGGTCCTCAATTTTGCATTGGTCTCCAATTTAGTCCCTACGAGAATAAAGTCCATAAATAGCCCAAATTAGTAGAGTCCCATTAGAAATTAATTTACAATTAGCACATAAAAACATGTTGTTCTAAAGTGTTATCAAATCCCCCCTACTTAGCCCATGCTTGCCCTCAAGTATGGTTCCTATCCACTGTGAAAATTAGATCCTGAAAGAAATTCGACTCCAAAGTTTTATAAAGATTAGTAAAAAATACATATGAAAAATAAAGAGAACTTCTAAACTTACTTTAAGTAAAATAGAAAAAGTATTCTAATTAACACACACAAAAATTAAAATCGTCTTGAATTATTTCATGATAATTAGGTGATTTACCAAACCTCTGAGACACTCTACCTATTCCCACTTTTAGTCCTTATTTGAAATTTTATTATATATTTTTTACTTTCTTTTCTTTTCTTTTCTTTTTTTTTCTTTTTTTTTATGAAAATAATAGAACTATATCGAACCTTTTACGAAGAGAGATGACAACCCAAGCACCCTACCGGTTACTCATTTCAACATACTCCTAAAATTTTTATTTAGGTCAATGAGTTTTACTCATCACGTCGCACAATCTTTTTACGCGAAGTAGAATGACAACCCAAGCACCCTACCCCGGTTACTCAATCAGTCATGTTCTGAGCCATACTCATAACCTTGGCTAGCGGAGTTTTACCTATTACGTCACAAAACCTTTTGACGCGAAGTAGAATGACAACCCAAGCACCTTACCCCTGTTACTCAGTCAGTCACGTTCTAAGCTGTACTCATAACCTTGGAAATATTTATTAATCACAATTTTTGTGAAATATAAACTTCAAGAGGACTTAAGAGAAATAATCAAGTGTCAAAAATAAGTTTTAGTAACCACCCAATAGTCATGAACATAACTTAGGCATGCAAGCGTATTAAGTGTCCACTTGATATTAATACTTGATCAATTTTACGAAAAGCAAAATAAAGGTAACTTATTAGTCATAAATATTATTGGCCTAATAAGAATAAAACAATAGAGATAAAATCAAACAGACAGAATCAGAATTAACTCAGTGGCCAAGAATCATGCATGTGGGTTAAATAGTGGCAAGTCGTGGGCAAATTCTTGGGCATGATTAGAGACAGAATGTTCTAAAAAAAATATGGACAACCTAAAAGAGCCTCAAGCAGCAAACACAAATCACAGCAGAATATGACAGTAATATAAAGAGTACCTCCCCTACTTAAAACACATTGTCCTCAATGTGGATGCAAAAGAAATAAATAGGAAGAAAAGTTTAGAAAAACTCCCCTTTAGGCTACTGAGCTACTGTCGATTACGGATGAGAGTGATGAGCTCAGTGAGCTGCTCGCAAACAGTGTCGAGTCGAGCCTCAATGCGCTGTAAACGTTGTTCAACAGTCGATGGTGGTTGGGCTGGAGCGGGTGCTAGGGCGTCAGGTTGATGGCGTTGTCGAAAGATGCTTTCGGATGGTGTAGAACGAACACCGGGGAACAAAGTGGAAGGAGGACGGAGTGCCCAGTAGTAGTCCCATTGAGTCGAGGCAATGGGCATCTAAAGGATCTGCCTGACAAGCAACATGTAACTCGAAAATAGGAGCATTAGAACCATGCAGAGAAAACAACAGTCGTGTAATAAGAGAACCTAAAATGAAAGGTCGTTTAGCTTTGATAACATGCTCGAATTGAAGTGTAAACCAATAGCCCAAATTAACCGGACGACTGGTATACATACACCATAAAAAAATAGCTCTGTCTTTGAGACGTTCGCCGGAGTGTCTCGACGGCCTGAAAAATTATAAGCTAAATAACGGTGTATGTAACATAAAGTAGGGTCTCGAAACCATAAATCCTTTGATGTTTTTGGGCTATATGTGGTTTCGACATTGTTAGTTAACAAAGAAAAAGCCTCAACAGTTTTGAAAGCAGTAGGAAATGTACACAAACTGTTCTGAAAATCCTAAGACATAGCATACTCTTCAGTTACAAAAGATAAGGCAATATTAAAATCAATAAGAGACAAACTATGCATCGTACCTAACAGCCGAAATTTGACAACACCAGGTGTGTCAATCGAAACAGGATTGCACCGATTAAATTGAAAGGTAGAATAAAATTCAAAAACAAGTTCATAATAGGCAGAATAAGGGACATCAAAATTTCCAACCCAGCCAATATTCTTGAAATAATTATTAACAGTAGTTTCAATATTCAATGCAGCCAAAATAGGAATCGATAGACACTTACAAGGCACAATCTCTTTATGGCGGAGGAAATCATACCTGTTCTGAACAGTAGAGGATGTGAAAGAAAGGTTACCGTGCAAATGGTCCTCCGGGGGTAAAATGTTGACGCGAGAACGATAGGTTCAGCCCCGAGAAGGTATCGCGTGGTGCTCGTCAGTTGGAATGGAAGAGTCGGCAGCATTGCTAGAGGAAGAAGCCGAAGCGGCCATTGGTGTGGGTTCGGGTCGACGTCGTGGTCGTTGGGGATGCGGGAAAGAGTCAACATCGACAGACGGAGCTGGTGTTGTGGGGCCCAATCGTGCTGCGCGTCGTGGTGGCCGATGTCGTGGCCTATGCGCTGGTGCTTCGATCGGTGGTGGTGCTGGAAGGGCGCGCATATGGTCAGTACGTGAATCTCCAGAGAGTGGTGGCTCGTGGGTGTCGGTCGGAGGAGACGCCAAACGGCGCAAAGGGGACGTCGGTGCGGGTGGCCTTGTAGGTGCAGTAGGCGTCGTGGAGGGTGAGGTTTAGAGGGAAGCCGACGGTGGGTCGAGCAGGGGCACGACCGGATCGATTAGTGCCGTGGAGTCCATGTCGCGTTCGGGTGGTGCCGGCGGTGTTTCAATGGGTAGGGGTTCAGCCATGGAAGATGAGGAGAGGGAGGAAAGAGAGGAAAGATGAGAAGAGGAAGAGATGGGGGCGTCGACCGGTGGTGGGGATGAGGATGAGGAAGTGGCATCGGTGATATCAACGGCTTGGGGCGCGAATAGGCGACAACGGCGCGAGTTAACGGTGAACGTGGGTTCAGCGGCGGCGCGACTCCAGGTACAGACCATCGTGGTCGATCGGTGGCGAGGCTTGGCAGGTGGACGTCGGGTGGAAGGGTGGAAGAAGGTGCTTGCGGCGGCTAAGCAAATGGGGGAGAAAAGAAATGGAAAAAAATGTTTAGGTTTTGGGGTTTTAATTAGCTAATAGGGGGTGTTTGGCTGCAGGGTTGGGATATGGAATTCTGGACAGGAATAAAACCTGGAATAGAAGCTGTTTGGTACCTTGGATAGGGCTGTTTGGCTCTGTTTTGCCCTCCTTTCTTTGCTGAATCTTTGCTCCGTTTCACCTGATCAAAGAAGAGAATTTTTATTAATATTTAAACAATAATTAAAATAAATGAAAAATAAATTAAAAAATAATAAAAGAGAAGGAAGCAATAAATAGTGAATAGAAACAAGAATGAAAAATAAAAGAAAAATAAATATTGGGTTGCCTCCCAACAAGCGCTTGTTTTACGTCATTAGATCGACGACTCAAACGGTTCTATGGAGGTTCCAAATAAATTTTTTCAATTGAGTGAGCTTGAAAATTTTCGTAAAATGGTTTTAGCCGCTGGCCATTGACTACGAAACACTTTTCTGACTCTTCACTTTTTACCTCAACTGCACCATGAGAGAACACTTCAGTAACAACGAAAGGCCCTTGCCATCGTGATCGAAATTTACCTGGAAATAATTTCAACACAGAGTTATAAAGTAAAACCCGTTGTCCTACTGAGAAATGCTTTTGAGCTATTTTCCTATCATGAAACAACTTGGTCTTGTCTTTATAAATACAAGCGTTTTCATAAGCATCGTTACGGATTTCCTCCAATTCTTGGATATTTAACTTCCTCGCCTCTCCAGCATGGTCTAGCTCCATATTACATTGTCGAACCGCCCAATAGGCTTTATGCTCCAACTCCACTGGAAGATGGCAAGCTTTGCCATAAACGAGCCTGTATGGGGTCATTCCAATTGGTCCTTTATATGCCGTTCGATAAGCCCACAATGCGTCATTAAGCCGAAGACTCCAATATTTTCGGTTGGGCCTAACTATCTTTTCCAAAATAGCTTTTATCTCCCTATTTGAGACTTTAGCTTGTCCATTCGTTTGGGGATGGTATGCCGTAGCTATACGGTGATGGACTCCATATTTTGTCAACAGTGCCTCCATGATTTTATTGCAAAAGTGAGTGCCACAATCACTAATTAGGGCTCGAGGTGTGCCAAACCTGGAAAAAATAGTTCGTTTTAGAAATTCCACAACGGTCTTGGCATTATCATTGCGAGTAAGCTTTGCTTCAATCCATTTAGAAACATAGTCTACTGCGAGAATTATATACATATTGCTAAATGAAGAAATAAATGGGCCCATGAAGTCGATGCCCCAAACATCAAAGATTTCGCAAACATGAATCGGGGACAAGGGCATCTGATTTCGTTTAGTGATGTTACCTGCACGTTGGCATCTTTCGCAAGACTTACAAAAGTTATACGCATCTCAAAAAATTGTGGGCCAATATAGCCCACATTCTACCACCTTATGAGCAGTTCTCTTAGGGCCAAAGTGTCCTCCGCAAGCTTCAGCACGACAAAAATTAAGGATAGAAGTTACCTCATTTTCTGGGACACATCGTCAAATCATTTGGTCTGAACAGTGTTTCCATAAGTATGGATCATCCCAAATGTAGTATCGAGCTTCTCGTCTAAGCTTATCCTTCATGGAACGTGTTAACTCAATATGTAACGACCCTGTGGCTAGAAAATTTACCATATCTGCGTACCATGGGAGGTGTGCTTCCGTCAAAAATAGACTTTCGTCAGGGAACTCTTCCTTAATAGGGACATCATCAAAAGGTACTTTAATTCTGCTCAAGTGGTCAGCCACTAAATTCTCGTATCCCCTTTTGTCTCGAATTTCGACGTCAAACTCTTGGAGCAACAAAATCCACCTAATGAGCCTTGGTTTTGCATCCTTCTTTGCGATCAAGTACCTGAGTGCTGCATGATCAGAAAAAATAATTACTTTAGATCCCAATAAATAAGATCAAAATTTATCTAAAGTAAATACTACGACTAAAATTTCTTTTTAGAGTGGTGTAGTTGCTCGTACACATCCAAGGTTTTCGAGGCATAGCAAATGACGTGGGGTTCCTTATCTATCCTTTGTCCTAACACAGCTCCTACACTACGTTCGCTTGCGTCGCACATAATTTCAAATGGATATTTCCAATTCGGCGGCTACACTATAGGAGCAGAGACCAACTTCTGCTTAAGTGTATCAAAAGCCTCCTTACACTTCTGACTAAACTCGAACTGCTTATCTTTCTGCAACAACTCACAAAGTGGTTCCGCTATTTTCGAAAAAAATTTTATGAAGCGCCTGTAGAACCCTGCATGGCCAAGAAAAGAATGAATTTCCCTAACAGTAGATGGATAAGGTAAAGAATTTATAACGTCAATTTTGGCCTTATCGACCTCAATTCCCCTAGAAGAAACTATGTGCCCTAGAATTAAACTCTTGTCTACCATAAAATGGCATTTTTCATAATTTAAGACAAGATTGAATTCTATACACCTGCTCAAAATTATCGTTAAGTTTTTAAGGCATTCATCAAAACAATTCCCATAGATAGTAAAATCATCCATAAAAACTTTGATAATCTTTTCCACATATTCAAAAAATATACTCATCATGCATATCTAGAAAGTAGCCGGCGCATTGCAAAGACCAAATGGCATCCTCCTATACGCAAATGTACCAAAAGGGCATGTAAAAGTGGTCTTCTCTTGGTCCTCTGGTGCGACTGGTATTTGAAAGAAACTTGAATATCCATCAAGACAACAAAAGTGAGTTTTTCCAGCTAACCTTTCAAGCATTTGGTCAATAAAGGGAAGGGGAAAATGATTTTTTTTAGTGTAGGAGTTCAACTTCCTGTAATCTATGCAGACACGACACCCATTTTGCACTTGGGTAGGCACCAAGTCACCTTCGGCATTTTTCTTTACTGTCACGCCCGTTTTCTTAGGCACGACTTGTACCAGACTTACCCATCTGCTATCCGAAATGGGGTAGATTACGTCAGCATCCAAAAGCTTGATTATTTCTTTTTTTACTACCTCCATCATATTCAGATTTAGCCGTCTTTGCGCTTCTCGCCTCGATTTCTGCCCTCCTCCACGTAGATCCTGTGTGTGCATGTCAACGGGCTTATTCCCTTTAAATCTGCAATGCTCCAACCAATTGCTTCCTTGTGACTTTTCAATACATGAACCAAACTTTTTTCTTCATGGGAAGAGAGTCGATTGGATACTATGACTGGTAGGGTATCATCGTCACCTAAAAACGCATACTTTATATGTTCAGGTAGCGGTTTCAATTCCAATTCTGGTGCCTGCATAATCAGAGGGTAAAAGCTTAGTACTTGGGGATAACAACTCATTAACGGATTCAAAATCAAATTTAAAGTCATATATGGATTCAAAATTTTCTTCCACTAATGAGTCGATTATATCGACACAATTCACGCTCAAAATTTCACTGGGGTGGCTAATGGCATCATAGACGTTAAATTTCACGATCTCCCCATCAAACTCCATCGTGAGGGTTCCACTTCGAACGTCAATTTTAGTACTAGCTGTCTAAGGAATGGTCGTCCCAACAAGAGATCTGAAGATCCCGAAGCACTGTTCTCTTCCATTTTTATCACATAGAGATCTGCAGGAAAAATAAGCTTATTAACCTTTACCAACACGTCCTCGAGGACTCCTTCGGGATGCAGAACGGACCTATCTGCCAACTGAATAATAGCACCTATTTTTGTCAAAAAACCTGCGTTAAGTGATTCATAAATAGAATAGGGCATTACATTTATGGAGGCTCCTAGATCACACATAGCCTTTTTAATTCCCAAATGTCCTATTTTGCATGGTATCGCTAACATACCTCTATCCTTACATTTTGTCGGCATTTTTCATTGTAACACTGCAGACACATTTTCACCAACATTCACCCTTTCGTTACCTGTTAACTTTCGTTTGTTGGTGCAAAGTTCTTTAAGAAATTTAGCGTACCTGGGTATTTGCTTTATGGCGTCCAACAGTGGAATATTGATTTCGACGTTCCTAAATGTTTCGAGGATCTCCTTATCCTCCTTACCTTTTCGACATTGGTTGAAACGTTCTGGAAAGGGAGGTTGAATTGTAGGCAATGGAGGCCTTGGTCGAGCCTGTTCGTCTTTCTCAGATTTTTCCCGTGCGATTTTTTGGGCACGATTCCTGTCGGGAATCGATTCCAGAACTTTTCCACTTCGTAGCGTTACTGAATTTGCGTTTTACCTTGGGTTTGGCTCTGTTTGGGAAGGCAACTTCCCTTGAGAACTTATTCTCTCGATCGATGTGGTCAACTCCCTTATGGATGCCTCAGTTTTTTGTTGAAGCTCAAGAACGTTAGTTGCTAATTTATTGACAAGAGCCTCTAGATTACTACCTAGGTTTTGTGGCTGTTGTAAAGGTCGATTTTGGTATGGCTGATTGTACCATAGATTAGCTCCATAACTCAAATTAGGGTGATCCCTCCACCCTCGGTTGTAGGTATTAGCATAAGGATCATAACGCCTTTGTGGTGGACCAAGAAAATTTCCCACGGCATCCAGATGCGCTATCGTGTCGTCATTTAAGCTAGGGCATACATCAGTTGTGTACGTAGGTGTAGCACATAGTCCACATAACCGGGCTGGTTTAGCTTTTTCTGAAACAAGAGAGCTCACAATATTAGTAAGTCTATCAAGCCTATCCTTTAAGGAAGAATTACTTAGCTGATGAACCCTTCTGGGGGGTTCAGGATTGGCTTGAAACTGCTGAGAATTGGCAGCCATTGTAGAGATTAAGTCTCTTGCTTGCTGGGGAGTCATGTTGACCAACGCTCATCCACTAGCAGCGTCCACCATGTTCATCTCCATTGGTTTCAAACCTTTATAAAAGTACTGAAGGAGAGATTGCTCAGTTATACCGTGTTGTGGGCAGCTTGCACACAACTTCTTGAACCACTCCCAATAATCATATAGAGTCTCTGCCTCTTTCTGCCTAATCCCCATGATCTCCCTTCTTAGCTCAGCTGCTCTAGATGCTGGGAAAAACCTATTGAGAAACAAACGAGAAAGATTAGCCCATGTAGTTTTAGATCCAGGAGGTAAATAAAATAACCATTCCCTAGCTGAATCTGCTAGGGAAAAAGGGAAAGCGCGCAATTTAATCTGATCCTCAGTTACGCCTTGAGGTTTCATACTCAAACAAACCATATGAAACTCCTTCAAATGTTGATGAGGGTTTTCATTTAGTAACCCTCGGAATGTTGGCAGCAACTGAATTAACCCTGACTTCAGTTCAAAATCGGTATCTATAGTAGGATATGCGATGCACAGTGGCGGTTGTTCCGTCGGAGCTTCGGCTAGTTACCGAATCGTTTGAGCCATTGGTCCTTGTGCCAAATTAGGGTTTTCGTCAACCCTAGCGTTGAACACTTCTTCAAATGGATCGACTTCTTCCGCCTTGCTTTCGAGCGTTTGAGTAGGGTTTTCGTTAACCCTAAACTCCGCTTCGTCGTCAACCCTGATTTCTGGTGATGGATTGCTTGGAGTCTCTACCATTGCCGACTGCTTTTTCCTCAACTTAGTTTCTTTTCGATTAGCTTTTGTAGTCTTTTCTATCTCCGAGTCAAATGCAAGAATACCTGGAGTAGATCTGGTCATAGAAAATAAGAAAAATAGGATTAGTACGTTACCGATCCCCGACAACGGTGCAAAAATTTGATGCGTCATTGAATGCACCAAAATATGTCTTACTCCCTGTAAAATAAATAAAATAATAATAAAGGGTAAGTAGGGTCGAATCCACAGGGATCGGATTACACAAATGCCTGTTTCTCGAGATCTTGGACAGAATCATGCCCAAGAAAACATGCGATCCTGGAAAAAAAATAAAAAGACAGAATTAATAATTTCAATTTGGAATAAAATAGAATATTAAATAAATTAAAATTGTGAAAGTAATTGTGAAAATAGAAAGGAAAATAAGAGAGTTTAAAGAAGATGAGTTTTCTTATTTGGCGAGATTCTAGCCTCCGGTTGTCTCGTTCCTCCTTGGGTTCAATCTTCGGCTTTTGGATGACCCTTCTCTGCCCAAGTAAGCCAGTTATAGTGGAAGAGGATGCCTACGACCACCAACTCCAAGAGTTTTACCTTACGAATTTAGGGAGCCCGACTCTAGCCTGTTGTTGCTCTTGTGGAGCCATTTACGCTAGATCAATGTTTCTCAATGGTGAATCCCACGCCATTTTGTCTCTTGGGCTCGCTAACCTCTGACGCAGTAAGCTCACGAACCGACGGTGCAATCCTTCCAAAACACACAAAGCGGCCGCCTTTGCATAAGTTGAAAGAGTTACTTTTAAAGGGCCTGGACGGAAGCGTCAGCCCCGTAATGCAGAGAAACAATGAATACCCGAGTGAGAAAGTTAAGCGCGGATTCTAAGCCTCAAGAACCCCTTGGGGAATTCAACAACCTTCAGCTAGATGGAACTTTAGTGGTTCATAATTGTGGTGGGAAAGAAAATAAATATAAAAGTATGAAAAAGGGAATTTTTATTGAAATAAATGAAACACAAAAGAATTATGGGGGAGGAGTGTACAGAAAAAGATGAACCACCCAAATGAGTTACTCCATCCCCTATTTATAGTGCTTAAGGTAGATAGTCTAATTCTACTCAAACTCCCAAAGATAATTACAATTTAATTAAAAATAAATAGAGATAAATAAAGAAATTAAATAATCCTAGATAATTATCCTAATATTAATTATCCTAATTTAATTAAAATAGAATTTGATAAGGCAAAGTCTCTTCTT
The DNA here is from genome assembly GCA_025506655.1 of Gossypium rotundifolium. Lineage (NCBI taxonomy): Eukaryota > Viridiplantae > Streptophyta > Magnoliopsida > Malvales > Malvaceae > Gossypium > Gossypium rotundifolium. Next base: position 39,151,673 of record CP106726.1, read on the forward strand.
TTTGCATTTCAATCCCTCTGCCTTCCTTGTTTACACTTTTGGCACCATCTTTTCCCTTTGTTGCACATTGGTCCATTTTTGTCTTTAATTTCACCATTTGGCCCCTCAATTTTGCATTGGTCTCCAATTTAGTCCCTACGAGAATAAAGTCCATAAATAGCCCAAATTAGTAGAGTCACATTCGAAATTAATATACAATTAGCACATAAAAACATGTCGTTCTAAAGTGTTATCACCCATGGACATTTGATAATCACCTTCTATTACTTATTCCATATAATGTTGTTATTTGACCTGTCGATTATGTCTTTCTCCATTGCTTGTTCTAGATCCGCATTTATGGCTTCCATTGTGTTTCTTCACAAGAAAAGTGGCTGAACGTTTGGGAAATTATGTGGGTCATGTCCTTCATTATGATGACACATTGTGCGCTTTTGGTTGGGGTAGTTTCTCCGCCTTTGCATGGATATTGATGTTTTTTTCCTTCTTCCCCAGGTAGTCTCACTCCAAGTGGGTGATCAAATATTTAGGGGATAGTTGAAGTATGAACGTGTAGGAAAAAATCTGGTTTTAAAAATGGTTTTATCATAGTAAAAAAATTAAAATTTTGAAAATCGAGTCGACTTGTGATATTTATAACAATAAACTTTTCTCAAAAAGTACATGTGCGTTGTGCGAGACAGATCCTAAACGTTATTGGATTTCAACTGAATGACATTCTCTATTATTCTTGTACCACAAATTGCTTCAAATGTGGGCTCAAACAATCACGAATCAAACACAAAACTAGAAACAATTTCTTACTTTCAGTAAGAAAGTAATTCTATTTCAATAAAAACTAATAGAATTGTTATTCCCAGAAAAATAGAATTTATAGGCGACGCACCCTAGTTAAATATACAAGGGTTGTTGCCCCTCATATGTATTATGAGGAATTTTAGGCCTCTTCTGCACTGGATCCAATTATATGTGCTTCTTGGACTTTTAACCCAACCTAATACATGTTTTTTCTATTTCTCAAAATAAATATTATTTATTAATTTAATTTAGTTAATAAATTTTATAAATAAATAAATTTCTCAACCCAATTCTAATTTTTTAAAGTTATGACAATTTTACCATAAAAGAATCTATGAGAAAATATATTTAATTTTCAAATTGGCCTCATTGTTTGCGGCCTCCGTAAAGTATCCCATAAGAGTTATTATATGGTTTTTAATTGAAGTACTGAACTTTTGCTAGGCATTCATCAAGCTAGTTATAATAGACTACCGAGCCAAGGCAGCTTGGCTTCCGAACATGTCTTCTAGCTTATCTAGAATCACTTTGCCAGTCTTACAGCTCTCTAGTTGCTTATATAGGCTGTTGGTCACGCTTGCCAACATATAGCAATGAGCTATCTTATTAGATTCCTCCTAGCGTTTTCTAGCCTCAGCTTGAGTCGTTGGATGACAGTTATTATCAAGAACTGTTTTAAGTTTCTCATAGTTCAAGACAATTATCAGGTTCCTTTTCCATTCTTTATAGTTATTTCTATTCAGTTTGTTTTCAGTGAGTATGTTCAATAAGGGAGTTTGTGCCATTTTCGAACTGAAATTAAAACATTCATATATTAATATCTTTGTATTAAAAAAATGTTTGAAAATGTTTTGCAGCATTACGATATACATTAAGATGGTCCATGTGTCTTACATTAAACATTGAAAACATTTGTAAGCCGTTGTAACTATAATTCCTACACCAATTGAATCAAGCCACCATGAGGTAATCATGATCAACTAGTAAGAACATGAATTTCCATCCAATTATTACATGAACCTAATTCCTTAGGCATTCAATGTTGGAAAATTTGGACATCACATATATAAAAATGATAATTACATGTTATTATTTACTATCATGATAGGTTAGCCCAAATTAAAAGTGATCTAATTTGGTTAGAATTTTATTGGGCTTTTAATTATTAAATAAAGTATGGGTCAAATATGTGTAGATACTCTTCTAATCAAATTCTAATTAATGATGGGCTAATTAGAATTTGATTAGAACTAATATGCCAAGATTATAAATATTAGGGTTATGGTCCCCAAATTATACACAAGATATATTTTCTAAATATCCCATCATTAGGAAAAAGAGCATAAAAATTTCTTGTGTGCTAATTTGGAAGATCAAATCCCCAAAATTCGGTAAAACTACAAGGAATTCATGGATTCAGGTACGCTTCCGCATTTAGTTTTATTCTTCATTTATTCTTGATGATTTGACATGATAGATCCTGGTTTATTAAGTTTTATTTCAGATTTATTTTACAAATCTAACAAGTGGCATCCGAGTTTTGTCATGTTGAATCATTGAGAATGAATTGATTCTTTATTATTTTTAGATTGATTCGCTTTTATTTTTAGATTGATTCGTTTTTCTTTTTAATTTTATGAATTTGATATTTAATTATATATTATGTTGAATCTTTGATATTCTGATAAATTTTTGGGTTTTGATTCTTTAAATAAAATTTTAAAGTTTTAAATAAAGTTTTAAAGTTTTAATTTTCGTATAATCGAAAGATTTACGATTTTAATTGAGAATTAAAAAAAAAAGCGAGGATTTTATGTTGTTTATCTGATTTTAATAAATATTTAAAAGCTATGTAGGTTTGGGTTCGTTGGAAACTTTTTATGATATATATTTGATTATATCAATAGATAGATTATTAATCGCTAATCGCTTGTTTTTACAATTTTATGGTTATATATATATATATGATATATGGTTGGTAAAAAAAAATTGCTTTGTAAAGTGTCTCTTATGTACCGATTGTTTATGAATGAATTCATTATATATGTTGAATCCTCAAGATTGATGGTAATATTTGTTAGTTTTAACTTTTTTATCGATTCAATTTTAGGGTTTCATTATAATCTTTTTTAATTCAAATCCGATTCAACAATTGTACAATTGAATTCAATTTTATAATAATTAATTCTTGAATTCAATATATAGTTGATAGAATATATTATTTATTATTGAGTTTATATGCTTATTCTTCTCATACTATTCAGGTTTAAGCATATATTTTGAATTTGGATTTACTTGGGATATGTAAGGCAAGTCGATCGGGTTATATTTTTATGGTTTAATTATGATGAAATTAGATTTTGGTGCAAATTAATGTTAATCATAATATGTGTTTAAATAATTTGGTTTTAAGTTTGGTTCTATAATCTTAAGTTTTGGCATCTTATGGTTCCAAATATTTGGTTAAATTATGATGATATGGTCTATGGTATGAATTATGGGGTATATCAACTATTATAATTTTATTTCGAGATATATTGACTTGAAGTTTTATTTTCAAGTATTCATATAAATATCTGTTTAATCATAAATACAACATTGAATTTACACGGTAAATTGTGGTAAGTTTTTCTATTTGATTATGAATACATGTATATGCGTGAATTGCTTTGGTGTTTTTATCTATGCCAAAATTATGAATACATGTGCTTGTTAATTATTTGGCTTTGAATCACTACATTATTTCTATTTGGTTTTGATATATATGGTTTTGGAAAAAAAAAGAAAAGAAATAGTCAAAAATTAAGGTTTTCGGGCTTTTATTGCATTATTAAGACAACCTTATTTGGGGTTATTTCGGAGTTTATAAAGCAATAAAAAAATATAGTTTTGACATTTGACTATTGGGGAAATTTTAATTTTGAATATTGGCATGTTTATATATTTTTAAAATAACTTAATTGAAGTAATAAGTCACCAAAGTAATTTTTTTGTATAAATTATTTTGTTTTAAAATATAAAAGTTTGTGTGCATGTAACTTAAGTTATGTTGATATTGATCTGCCCAAATGAAGGTTAATAATATTACATGTGCAACTATGGTGATAAACATGTGAAGATTATTCGGTTTTACATGTGAATAATAAATCGGCCCAAAGGAAGATTTATTGTTCGACGTGTTCTTATTGTCTATGTTTGATACTACACCAAGATATCACTTACAAGTTAATATTTTGTCCGAAGATGAAATATTAATGGAGTGTCCGATATCTTAAGATGAGGTTTACCTTTATTCAAATTATTTTGGTTTAAATTTGAAGTCTTATGTGAGGTTATTTATGGTTTATGATTTATTCAACTATTATTTTTGCCAACATCATTGCATGTTGTTTTGGGATAAATATATATATATATATATATATATATATATATATATACTATTATCTTTTAATTTGATTGAAAGATGAAATTAAGAGAGATATTTTGAAACAAATAAATTCATATTTTGGCTTTTAATTAAGAATGTCTAATATTTTAAATAAATTAGTTGAAACAAAATGTCGCCAAAGTGACCTCTTTTGTGTAGATTAATTTATTTGAAATATTAGGATGGTTATATGTTTTTGTGATTCATGCGTTTATTAATTGACCCAAAGGTAAGTTAATATTTGACAGAATTTCAACGACATCTGTGGTGATAAATGTGTGACAATTATAAGGTATTTTATGTGAGTAATAAGTTAGTCCAAAGATTAATTAATTGTTTGACATAATTTATTGTCAATGTTTGATTGCTACAACAAGATTACCGCTTGCTGTTAATATTACTGTCCAAAGACTTGATATTAATGTTGTGTTTGGTATCTTGAGATGAGATTAGCCATTATCCTGAATTTATTGCTTACTTATGAATATTGATGTGAGTTTATTTTTATTTATTTTTTGTTCTATATTCAGCTAATTTATATTCTACTGCCACAATATCTGCTAATATAAATTCTATACCCATGCTTAATGGGGCTAATTTCAATGAATGGAAAAGGCACTTATTTATAGTGCTTGGCTGTATGAACATGGACCTTGCACTAAGGGAAGAACTACTCGCAACTCTCACTGCGGAAAGCAACCCCTATATTAAAAGGGATTTTGAAAGGTGAGATCATTCAAATTGCAAGAGTCTAATAATCATGAGGCACAGCATTTCAGAAGCCTTTAGGGGTATAGAATCTGAAAAGATTACTCAGGCCAAGGTTTCCTTGACGAAATTAAGAAACGCTTTGCTAAAAAATGATAAGGTTGAAATGACATCACTTCTGACTTCTTTGATGTTTATAAAGTTAAGGGTTAAGGAAATTCTGAGCGATCTAAGGGCTATGAGTTTTATGATCCCATAGTAAGGAATATTTTTGAGATGGGAACTACAACATTTTTTGAGGATGTTGAGGTTGGGGGGAGAAATTAGGTTAGAGATATTGCTTTTGAGGAGGAATTGGATTCTAACTCAGTTACTACTATCACTTTTGACGATGTTCAGGTTATTATACCTATCATTGATCAAGAAGTGAATCTAGAACCTCTGTAAGACAATGTTGAACAACTTCCCATTCAAAATGAGATAATTGTTCCAGAAGAATAAACTCAACAACCACAAGAACAAGTGCCATTAAGGAGGTCCACAAGAGAAAGGAGAAATGTTATTCCAAATGATTATGTTGTATTTCTCCAAGAACATGAGGATGATAATGGAATGATGGAAGATGATCTAATCAACTTTCATCAGGCCATGAAAAGTTTTAATTCTCAAAAGTAGATTGATACCATGAAAGATGAGTATAAGTCTATGCGAGACAATAAAGTTTGGGAACTTGTCCCATTACCTGAAGGTGCAAAACCAATTGGTTGTAAATGGATATTTAAAACTAAGAGGGACGCAAATGGTAATGTGGAGAGGTATAAGGCGCGTCTTGTAACTAAAGGATATACTCAGAAAGAATGTGTTGATTTTACAGAGACTTTCTCTCCAGTTTCATCGAAAGACTCCTTTAGGATAATCATGGTGCTTGTTGCTCATTTTGATCTTGAGTTACATTAGATGGATGTTAAGACTGCGTTTCTTAATGGCGACATTGAAGAAACAATTTATATGGCGCAACCAGAAAATTTTGAGTCGGAAGACTCAGAGAATATGGTTTGCAAATTGACAAAATCCATCTATGGACCCAAACAAGCTTCCCGTCAATGGTACCATAAGTTTCATCAAATAATTATTTCGTTTGATTTTGAGATGAATATTGTTGATGATTATGTGTATCACAAATTCAATGGAAGTAAGTACATATTTCTGGTTTTATATGTTAATGACATACTGCTTGTTAATAATAAGTATAGCCTCAATCAATACCCTAAGAATGATTTTGAAATTACAAAAATGCATTAGATTTTTTACATTTTAGCAGTGGAAAGTCTAATGTACGTTCAGGTTTGTATACATTGGAACATTGTGTACACTATTGGGATGTTAGGCAGATATTTTAAGCAACCCTGATTTGGACCATTGGATAACATCCAAGAGGGTTATAAGGTATTTTCAAAGAACAAAAGAGTACATGCTCACAAATCGGAGGTCTAATCAGTTAGAGATCATCAGGTATATAGACTCCGATTTTGATGGAATATGGATATAAGATTTTTTCACTAAGGTGCAAATTGTGAAAACAAATTGGAATCTTTTATTCCAGTAGCAACAGGAGCACATCAAAGTAAAAACACATAGACTTTAAGTTCCTGGTTGTTAAAGTAAAAGTTCAGAGTGGTTAGGTGCTTATAAAGCATATTAGGACAAACTCCATGATTGCGGATACGCTTACTAAGGAACTACACCTAAGGTTTTATAAGAGCACACTGCTCATATGGGTGTAATGTCATTTAAAGGATATTTGGTTTTAGTGGGAGTTTGTGTTTTTAAATGCTTTTATGTTGTAGACACATTTTCAGTTATTTCAGTTTAAAGATATTAAGTTTATTTTCTGCAGAAATAAAGTTTATTTGGTTTATTCACACTCTAATTTTGGTAAGGTTTGCTCTCACTAAGGAGGACCAGTTGGAAATAGACATGTTTAGATCATATTACATGTAATTTCCATGCTACACATCCATACTTGATCTATGTCATTTGGTTGTGTTAATATACGTGATCATGGATGGATTTAGTTACGATATATGTAACGAAAGTCGCCTTGGTTCTATGTTAACATAATTAATGGACGAGATTGTTCGGAATACCTTTTGAATATGATAGTAAAATTTTGAGCTCATAAGGTTATATAATGACATGTAATTATAAAGTAATTAGTATATATATGTGGTCCAAGTGGGAGATTGTTAGAAAATTTGGACATCACATATATAAAAATGATAATTACATGTTATTATTTACTATCATGATAGGTTAGCCCAAATTAAAAGTGATCTAATTTATAGATTAGCCCAAATTAAAAGTGATCTAATTTGGTTAGAATTTTATTGGGCTTTTAATTATTAAATAAAGTATGGGTCAAATATGTGTAGATACTCTTCTAATCAAATTCTAATTAATCAAATTCTAATTAATGATGGGCTAATTAGAATTTGATTAGAACTAATATGCCAAGATTATAAATATTAGGGTTAGGGTCCCCAAATTATACACAAGATATCTTTTCTAATATCTCATCATTAGAAAAGAGAGCATAAAAATTTCTTGTGTGCTAATTTGGAAGATCAAATCCCCAAAATCTGGTAAAACTGCAAGGAATTCGTGGATTCAGGTACTCTTCTGCATTTATTTTTATTCTTCATTTATTCTTGATGATTTGACATGATAGATCCTGGTTTATTAAGTTTATTTCAAATTTATTTTACAAATCTAACATTCACATGTACTAATAATCGTGTAACGTTTGACTATCATTCTAACTTAAGTAGAGCTCCGTAGAGAGTTACTTAACTATAAGATCTTGAGTGTATAACCATCAACTCAACACCTATCGCTTTATGCATCACAAATGAGTCATCATGGGACAATCCCACTTAGTAGCATGTTGTTACTAGTTGTCCTCTTTGAATATAGAACTTCTTGAAATATCATATGATAGTACCTACCACGAAGGCCGGTTCAACTATTATACGATCACAAGGGATTTATACTTACTTTTAGGAAATTTCCTCAGTGAAATCCACATGAAAATCCTACTGTGAGGTAGTTAAATTGTTAGTCGTCACAAGGTACCATTGATGGAGGTCGTAGGTCTTGTTTAAGGACCTTCTCCCACTTAATATTTTAAAAACATGCAAGGTTTTTAGTGCCTAGTTTCAATCATGAATGATCAATATATGCATGACAAGTACATGTGACATTCTCCCCTAATCTATATGGCATGCTTATATCATATATGCATGAACATACTTTCACAGCCATATAATTATCATCATGCTTATCTCATAAAATTAAAAGCATAAATTAAATGAGTTTGACTAGACAAAGTTTCCATGATTCCATTTTAGAAATTTTTTTTGCAAAATTACATAATTCATCCCAAAGCATACTTTAGGTCTTCAATTTTGCCACCACGAGCTACTATTGTGGTACCGGTTCATGTTTCTACCATCACCATATTTCTCTCACCATTTTTGTGTCGCCATCGCTGTCGACAACCGCTAGGCCGCTACCGGACCTTTATTGCCGGACCACCACCAACAGACCACCATTGGCCTCCGATGTCGAACCACTATTGGCCACCTTTTGGTTCAGCTGGGTCGGGTCTACATCATCTCGACCATTTGGATGCATCTCGATCTTTTAGGTTTCGCTTGGAAAAATTAGGTTACAAAATTCCTATGTTCGTTTCTGGCTCATATTTTATCTAAATAAATAATAAAATAAAAAACCTTACGTGGAGATGATAGTGCACAATCTAAAATATACATGCCCGAGATAATAATAAATTACTTTAAATTTTTAGGAATCACAACTTTGGCAAAATTACTTTATCACCCATAATAATAAAATAATTTCATACGTTCATTCCTTTAAACATGCATGCAATTATGAGAATGCTAAATCTTATCAAATATAATCATACATGAAGAAGAGTGAGACTTTTGATCTTGGTTTATACTATAAATATAGCAAAACCGTAGCTCTAATACCAATTGTTGGAAAAAAATCCGATTCGAAAATAATTTTCCTGCACAACGAAAAAAAATATTAAAAAACCAACCCGGTTTGTGATTTTTATAGCAATAAACCCTAGACTGAAATCATACATGTGTTTTCGAATAGACGAATCCTTGTCATTCCCAACTTTCAACCAAACAATCTTCTCCTCTATTCTCATACCACAAGTTACCTTGAGTGTGGGCTCGACCAAATCAAATCAAACATAGAAATTAGAAATAGTTTTCTTTTCTTTTTTTTTCGGTGAAAACGAAAATTCTTTTCTAGAAAAGAAATCGGTAGAATCGTTATTCCGAAAAATATATTTAATTCTTCGAGAATAAAATTCTCTCTATTTTCGAGCAAAATAACGATATCTTCAAGTTGTGTAAATAGCCCTATAGGTGCCATCTATTTATAAGGAGAGAAGGTAGAACCCTTGTTGAATTGGAGAAGTTTATTTCAACTAGAAAAATGAAATCCTAGTTCTACTAGTTAAATATACTAGGGTGTGCCGTCCCCTTTAATTAAATAAGGGGCTTTTGGGCCTATTCCATATCGGGTCCAATTACAAGTAATTTCAGGGCTTTTAACTCAATACTTTATAATTTGATCCAACCAAATATTTGTTTTTCTATTTCTAAAAAATAAAATTTAATATTTATATTAAACAAATTTCTCATCCCAATTTTACTCCTAGTAAAATTATGACGATTTTACCCCTAATAAGATTTACGAGAAAATATATATGACATTTCACCATTCAACTTGTTCACTATGATCGAATGGTTTATTATCATTTTTGGGCTTTAAAATATCTCAAAAATATAAACTCAATCTTCCGTTCATTTTCTAGAAGTCCTTTTTCATTTCTAAATGAATTCATTTCTCATTATTATTTCCATTTCCATTTCCATTTCCATTTTCATTTTGAACAAAATCACATTGATTTCCAAATGATTTCATTTCTCCATTTTCATTTTCATTTTGGAGAAAACCTTAATCATTTCCAAATGTTTCATATTTCTCCATTTCACCATTTTTATTCATTTCTGTTCATTTGATTCAACATGTAATTCATTTTTGGTTTCAATAAGCTAGTGGAGGGATCGACTGGACATATGTAATCGAGGCTTAAATGATTTATAATTAAGTTCCATATTTTTGCCTATTAATTATAAACTCATTTAGTTACGAAGTCATTCCACTATAGTATTGTGATTGAGCTCTCCCCAACGACACACCATTATGAAAGAAACTCAATTAGTGCTTGTCCAATAACCTTCTCATAAGTGTGCTACCCTCATAGGATATACTTAGTCTCTTTGGGATAATATTCGTTCTCCCAATATGATCCTATTTTATCTCATGGTAATTGTAAACTACTAAATATATATATTTCCACACTATTTTATTTATAAATTATGCTAATTTCAAGTAAAAATATAACACTTTCTGTGGTTTTATACTTAATTTCATGATATTTTGTTATTTCCATAAGAATGTGTTAAGTTTATGAATTTTATGCTAAATGCATGTTATTTTGTTATTTTTTTTTTGGACTAATTGGGCTAAGGGAAAGGATGACCGAATTTTGGTGTTATTTGGGTCTTAGACAAGTACAAGTTGAGAGGATGATAAATGCAATCACATGGACTTCAATTGGTGATAATATAGAATAAATTCCAAAAAGGCCTAATATTGCCTAAATAAGAAGGCCAAAACCAATTTCATTTACCCAATTTTATCAGAAGATAAGTTAGCAATATTCACTGCTAAAATTAGCAGTCCCTGATCAACCTTTCAGAGTCCCAATTATAGTAGATATGACCCAATATTGCACCAAATAATATCAACATGAAAACTTCCTTAGAAAAGGCCTTCAACCGTCTATATATTGCAAAAAATTGCAGTTAAAAACCACCGCATTTGGACGACATATTAGCCGGCCACACATGGAGAGAACAAATTTAACTTCCTTGCTAAAAATAGCATGGAAGACTCATTCTTCTTCACACCAAGGGATGAAAACCAAACAAGGAGGGAATCATGGTAACTTCCTTGCTATATTTAGTAAGGAAGACTCACTTTTCCACTATACAAGGGATAGCAAAAACATGGGCATCAAGGGGAGATTTACTTGCTATTTTTGGCATGGGTTCAAATGGCTATAAAAGGAGGCCTTCATCCATCATTCAAAATCATCCCACAACATATCATCTTTTACACTATCAACATCAACATCTTCCATATTCTTTCTTAAGTGTTCTTGCCCTATTCAAGGCTTGCTAAACATTTAGTTCCACAAAATAAGGCAATCACTTGTCGAAATAAGAGTAGCTAGGAGGTTGACTTGAAGATGTTTAGGTGATTTTAACTTAAAGATGATGAGGAAAGCCACCATGGAAAGCCGCAAGGAGCAGCCGCAGATAGCCCCGTACATTCAGTTGCTTACTCTTCGCATTGTGAAATGGTTGTGGATAGCCCCCATTGGCTACTCTTTCTTACCCTTCTCTTTACTGTTAAATTATTGTTTTCTATGTCGGGAAACAAGGTTGCATCTCATCTTTATATTTTCAGTTTAATATGACATGACTTAATTTTGTTTATTCAAAATGGATATAAATCATTGGTATTTATTTTCTGAATATTTTGTGCAAATGATTATTTCATGTATTTAAGTTTAATTCATGTTTATACTTGTGAATGTATGGCTAACATTTGTAGGTAACTGAATTAACTATTTAATCTGGGAAGAGGTAATAGTTAATAGAAGGAAAACCTAAATGGTGCATATCATGTCTATTTCGGAAGATAATTGTTGTATGCATAAATTGTGTAAATGCCCAAGAGGGTGATTTCTAAGTTAGTTTTATTGACATAGGGATATGCTAATTAACTTAGGAACAAAATATGATTTCGAGAAGAGCCTATGCCTTAATTAAATGGGTTTAATGAATTTTCATATTGCCATGGACCTTTCTTTTTATGACTACTAATGAATTCTTGTTAAAGCGAAATATTTTATTTTAGTCTATTCATGTTGTGTTATATTATTCATTGTGTTTATTTCCTATTATGATTATTTTCTGCAAGGCGTTTTGTTTTATTTTGTGGGTATTTGAATTCAGATTACTTTCATAACTTACAATTGCAACTTTTCATCAGCAAACATTCTTTCTTTATTTTGTGTTTAACCAAATTGATTAAAATTAACTTTGCAAATAATTTACCCAATAGTCCCTGTGGAGATGATACTCTTTTACTAACTATTTATTACTTGTACGGACGTGTAGACTTGCACGTAATCATGTGATAATAGTAACGATACATCTTCCTTCATGAAAAGTCAATCACTATCCAATAGTGATCAAGTCATCCATCACAAAAATGAATGACCCGTGGCCATGTTTACTTTTAATCAACCATGTAATGCCAGGGAGAGGATATCATTTACCCATGTCTCGAGCTATGAATTCCATTGCTTTGGATAAAGCTACATACTGCAGAAGTTGTACACCCAAAGCACCAACTTTTGGTTTCTTATCTATTAAATCAAGCTTTTACTTACATCAAAGTGTATGGGTCATGAGTACATAGGCCGTCATCCACTTAGGATTTGGGCATGCCATACTATGAATGTCACAAGTGAATAAATCCATAAACGGATTCAGCATCTATTCTTCTTGGGTCTAGTCCAATGTACTGTCAGTCTAGTCAATCACATATATGTCTCTATCTTCTAGGAGTCATTCGCTTCGATGCCCAAGACAAAACATCTCCCTAATGGACTTGATAGACAAGATATTAGTCTTTCAACCAGTTTGCTCATTTCTTATTAGACGAAGGACATGTTTAGGTCATTCTACTAATATAAGCTGTCTTTCTGTATTATGATCCGACCATGTAATACCGCTTAATATTAGTTAACATTAGAAAACCAGTGAGCAACATTTGCTTCCATTTTTCTTTGCATGCAAAAACCATGTGAGGATAATATACAAAGTATTAATGTAATTCATGAATAATTTTATTAACCAATTTGTTCAAAAAATTACTAGTGTACTTAGATGAAAATACTACACTTAGGGCACCAGATCCAATAGATCTCTGAGTAACATCAAGAGTATCATTATCATTTTTTAAGCACTCTCGGACAAAATGCTCTAGGGACCCACAATGGAATCATGCTCTTGACTTTTTTGAACATTCTCTTCTGTACTTTTTCCCATAATGCTCGCAATTCGGGATGTCTACATCTTTCGTGGGACCCCTAGTACTACACACTGATATTGATGGTTGCTTGACTTGATCTTTCCTTAACTTGACATTTGGTGGGGTTGATCTCCAAGGTCCTCGAGACCTCTAACTCTCTTCGGCAAAGGTTGTGAACTAGTGATCCCGACTCTTTTTCCAAATGCTTGGGAAAGCTCAACTTTCTTATCTAGGCCCACGACCTGCTCAACCATCTTCACTCGTTTAGCTAGATCCGCGAACTCTTTAAGCTTATGCTGGACTAGCTGAACCAGAAGCTCATCTTTCAATCCCTGAAGGAACCGCTTGCAACTTTCCCCCTCGGTTGACTCTAACTCGAGGGTATACTTGCTGAGTTGCAGGAGTTCTCACTCATAATAAAAAAACTAGGATATCACCTTATTTCAACATCATAAATTCATGTTTTTTGTCTTCTAGATATAGTTCATCGACATATTTCTTTTGAAACTTGGACTGGAAGAAATGCCAAGTAACCTGATTAGCTGACACATGTCGGGTAACTGTTAACCAACATTGATATGCCTTTTCTTTAAGAAGAGATACTGTGCACGTAAGACATTCGGGGCAGTGAACATTCTAACTATTGGATAACTTGCTTGGTTGATGATCGTGTACGGGTGTGCACATAAAATAAATGATTTTATAAAGCAAATTTAAAGTGCGGTTTTACTGCAAGCATATAGGTCAGTTGTAATATTTATAGTGTTACAATGGAACACTAGAGTGTTCCAAGGATCAAACCCAAAGGAGTTGGCAATTTAGTAATTTCTATTCAAAAGTGCATGCAAGAAAGGAGTCTAGCTAGCTACTCACTAATTGCTACATGACGACAAGCCATTAATAAAGATAATTAAAACTAATTACTTATTTAAGACAGAAAATGACTAAATTGTAAATAACGCAAAATATAAGACTACTAAATAAGATAACATACAATACTTGGTTGATTTCCATGTTGTTAATTAACCCTCGAATTAGGGATCTAAATTGCTCACACTCCCAAATTGGCTCTATTTTACCTCCCGGCCTCAACTTTACCAACTTAGAAAAATTAATTTGGTTTATCTTTCGATCTTATCGATTAACTAGGGACTAAAGAATTGATGCCCAATAAGATCTCGTCTCGGTCTCAGTTATCTTGATTTTAACTTTTTAGGTTTATTCGATTTAGTCCAATTTTCATTTTAGTCCCCGAACTCAAAAACTAACCAAACAACATTCTCATCAACCAACAATTTAGGGTTTAGTTACCCACTACTATATTAAAGCTAACAAAAGTTAAAAAAACAACTATGAGAGCCATTAACATAAACTTGAACAAAAAGATAAGAGCTTTGATTTTTGACTTAATAAACTTAAATAAAAGGCAACTAAAACAAAGATGAAGAAATAAGAAAACTAAAGATGAGAGATTTAACATATGAAAAGAAAGAAAACTCAAATAACATTAACTTAAAGATTAAAGAGTGATTACAACTAAGTTTAAAGTATTTAACATGTAAATAAAACTAAGCTACAACAAAAAACTAACTTAATTGACAATTATGAAACTAAGTAAAACTAGAAAGAAACATAAACTAAAACCTTAAAACTATAGAGAAGAAAACTACCCTATTCTTAAGCTAAAAGATGAAAGAAACCCTAAAACTATAACTTATTCTTTTTCTCAGCCAATAGTGGCTTTTAATAGTTGATTTCTGACAGAAAAATGTTGCCTCAAAGTGCCCTTGAACGTTGCCTTTTGATTAGTGCTTCGGGTGGATAAACTATAACACCCCTATCCCGTGGCCGTCGCCGGATTAGGGTTAGAAGTGTTACCAGACAGATCGAAAACATTTACAGAATTTCACACAATCATTCATCAATATCATTCATAATGTCCCTTAAATAGGTCAACGAAACCTTAAACATGCTTATGAACCGAGTCGGGACTAAATCAAAATACATACAAAATTTTATGGAAAAATAAAAACTTTTCTAAATACAGGGGATACACGCCCGTGAGGGAGGCCGTGCCTCACCCATGGCTACTTGACACACCTGCGTGCCCTCCCCGTGGTCATATACTGCCAAAACCAACACGACTACCAAGCACGTCCGTGTACTAATGCCGTGTCCTACAAGGTCATATACTGCCATTTCTCACACGACCTCTAGGCACGCCCGTGCCATGTCCGTGTACTTCTTGAGCTAGCTACTAATTTTACCCCACAGTTATTAGGCATGCCCGTGTGCCAAGATCGTGTGACATTATAGGTCATTTGTAAGACCAAAATGCCACCCAAATGGGTCATACCTACAAGCAACCATTCTCATCACATGTCATGCACATATGGCAACCAAATACATACCGAAATGACCATCTCATATGCATCAAGCCATGCCAAACATAAATCATATGAATCATTCATTCAAACCTTAAAACAACCCAAAACTTGCCAAAACACATGGCTAAGTTCACTTCTTAAACATATACACATATCTAGCCTATACATGCCATAATTAGCTATATATATTTTCAAAAGGGTACCAAAATGAGTTTAGTAGTGTGATGACGATCCTTGACGGTCCCGAGCCTTCAGTAGCTTTGACGACCTTTTATGCACACTTAATGTACATGCCAAAGTATTTGAAACGAATATACATTCTTGTAATTGTTCATAGCTCAGATTTACTCATTGAACAGTTTGGAATCTAATAAGATACTCAGAAACTTAGAATGATTGTACAATACCAACATCCCAGACATAGCTAAAATACTCATTCACTCATTCGTAGCTTGTTTATAACTCATCAACCACAAAGGTTCAATACATACCTTATCTAACACATAATTATTCAACTTCCAAGCTATTCAATGCTCAATATTACATGTCAATCGTCTTTTAATATTCATTCAACTTAATCGCACACTCAGTGCTATATACATAATTGAAGCATATTAATCATCGCACACTTAGTGCCTATTCTTTTAATAGACTTGTCTCGATGTCGCACACACAGTGCCAATTCAATAAGCCAAAGCTTTCATATCATCACACATACAGTGCTATTCATTTCTTATAATCGCACACTTAGTGCCTATTCTTTTAATCGACTTGTCTCGATGTCGCACACACAGTGCCAATTTAATAAGTCAAGCTTTATATCATCGCATTACACGGTGCTATCCATTTCTTATAATCGCACACTTAGTGCCTATTCTTTTAATCGACTTGTCTCGATGTCGCACACACAGTGCCAATTTAATAAGCCGAAGCTTTCATACCATCGTACACACGGTGCTATTCATTTCTTATAATTGCACACTTAGTGCCTATTCTTTTAATCGACTTGTCTCGATGTCGCACACACAGTGCCAATTCAATAAGCCGAGGCTTTCATATCATCGCAAACACAGTGCTATTCCTTTATTATAATCGCACATTTAGTGCCGTGATTCATTGTCGAAACTTAAATGACATCGTACACTTAGTGCATTTATATAAAACCGAACCTAATTAACATTGCACACTTAGTGCCTTTATTTTAAACCGAGCTTATCTCGGTATCGCACTCATAGTGCCAACTCATTAAGTCGAAGCTTCTATTGTTTCGCACACACAGTGCTAATCGTCTCTGTCTTGTTTCTAATTTCGCACACTTAGTGCCTTAATACTCAAACTCATACATAACACATTTCTATTTCATTAATATACATTCATTCATTTTTCATCACATAGATACAAATTTAATGGCAAGTATTATATCCGAACTTACTTACTAGATTAAACTTATCACGAAATTTATATGCATAATCCTCTCATTCGCATCCATTATCAACATTAGTCATATAAACAATTACAATTTCATGCAAGTACGTTTATTTGCATAGTGACTTACCTTGGATTCGGTTTATCAAAATGAAAATGGCTACTCGGTTACTTTCGCTTTCCCGCGATCTAAGTCCGTTTTCCTCGGTTCTTGATCTAAACATATTCAGAATTAACCCTTTTATTCACTTATTCATACAATTCAATCCATGGACACACATTTAGGGCTATTTGCAAATTAACCCTTATTTTTGCACACTTTATCAATTTAGTCCATTTTTCTCAAAACATCCAATGCACAAAATCCACACATACACATGCTTAGTCGAATGCATATACATCTCATACAAGTCCATATTTTCCATCAAATTTGCTATTTTGTCCTTCAAAATACCATTTTCTCAATTTAGCCCTATTTGGCTAAATTCATCAAAAATTCAAGAACAAAGTATGTTCATCTAATTCATATCTTTCATTTAACACCAAAAATCATCAAAAAGCTTAACATATCATCAATGGCATCTCACGCAAACATTATCAATTCATCAAATTGAGACATGGGTTTGATAGCTCTCAAAAAAATGATTACAAAAACGTAGAAATTATCGAAAACGGATCAAAAACTAACCTTGAATTCAAGCTTGAACCAACCGAACCCTTAAGCTTTTATTCTTTCTTTTTCTTTAAAACATTCGGCCAAATGGTGATAATAACCAAGTCACTTTCTTTTGTTTTTTTTATTGATATAATATTATAACTTATAAATTAATATACTAATTTAACATATGTTATAAACTTATGAAAACATATAATTTAAATAAACATATAATATGTATATATATAAGACCACATTTAATGCCGTCCACTTCCTATAGTAATGACTTAATTGCCATTTAAGGCCTTCAGCTTTACAAAGCCACAACACTTAGGTACTTTAACAAATAGCATACAAGTTTCACATATAATGCATTTTCATCCTTTTGTCAAATTAAACACACAGACGGACAAATTAGTTCGCGAAAATTTACCACAGGCTTAATCACATATCAACGGCACTGAAAGTAATATTAAAATATTTTATGGACTCAGATTTGTGGTCCCAAAATCACTATTCTGACTAGGGTATAAACCGGACTGTTACACAAACTCTGCCCTTGATGTCATTTTTTGTCCCCACACAATAAGGATATCGCGATACCCTAGTCAGAATACACAAGGGGAGTTGTCACGAGGTAGGTATTGCAATACCTTAAGGGGACATCGTGATACCCCTGTAGTTTGGTCTCATATCTTCTCCATTTTGAGTCTGCCAATGGTACTGTGATACCTTAGATCTGGTATTGCGATACCACTGCTTGAGGCTTGAATTCCACTCCATTTGGGCTGCCTACATGTCTCTACAACACTCTAATACACATTAGGGTCCCCAATCGCACAATTGGCCATTTCGGAGTAAAAAATGAGGAAAACAAGGTGATTTCATAAATCTACTTGTAAAAATAAAAATTACGTAAAGCTACTAAAAAGACACTAAAAACACTTGAAAACAAGCTCATTAAGTGACAAACGGGGCCCAATTTGACACATCAATTTATGGCAGGTCAGTTGACTCCAACCAAATTTCAGTTGAGGAATGACTAACACCTTTCAATCCTTTAAATTTAGTTGCCCCATACTTTCGCAACTCCTTTATCGAGGCTTGTCTAGTTAAGCTACTGGTGTAACTTGCGGGGCAACTCCCTCTATTCATTGAAGTATTTTTGCTATTGCACAGAATAATTCCCCATCACCTCAACCCTTACGGCGAGGTTTATTAGCTCAATTTCATCAAGCATCGACTTGATCAACATTGTATGCCTTGACCTTTTCCCGATTCTTACCCTCAATGGAGTGACCACTACTACTAATTTCTTCTTCAACAACATTTCTCTATTCCTCAGACATTTTCAGCTATAATACATAAACAAAAATTATAATCAACATCCAAATCTCAACTCAGACTCGACTCGACCTTGGAATGTACCTCTAGACTCAATTTTGACCTCAATTTAGTCTGAGAATTAATTAAACCTATAACTTTGATACCACTAAATGTAACATCCCATACTTGACTCGAACATCGGGTTCAAACCACGAGATGCCACTTTTATTGTCGGAGCAACTAAGATCAATTACAATTCAATTTAACAATTTATACATACTATTAAGTTGAAAACACTATTAACACATATTATATAATCACTTCCATGGGTTAAAATGAGCTTACAATAGCTCTTTTCATAACCCGAAATCGATTTAAAACTAGTAAAAATTCAAAACTATCAGATTGATGACGGACATCAAGGTTCTAGGTCGCGATGCCACTCATTGTCCATTCCTCATCGCGACATTAAGGGTCCGGCATTGCGACATGACTTGTTGTTTTCATAAGGTGCACATGTACCAATTCACAACACCTAAAACCTGTAATAGCCTTGTAATATTCGAGATTCGGGGGTTGAGCATATTTTAATTTGTATCTGTGTGTTAATACACTCTGCATGTTGGTTGAAAGTGTTTGGGGGTTTCGGGAAACCTTGGGCTTTGGTAGAGGTTATAGGAAAAATTTTTGTTCTAACCTGAGTTAGGGGGAGCTAGGGGAGCTAAGCCTTAAGGACATTAGTGTGGGATTTATGACACAAGAAGTGAGGTGGTGGAGTGGCATGGGACGCTACCTAAGGTGTAGGGGAGGTTGCGTCAACAAAGGGTTTCAGGGAAGGAGGTTCGAGTCACGCAGACAACAAGGGAGTGTTGTTTATTTTGCTTTTTGCGTCAAGAGAGGGGGAAGGTGTTGGACGGCATTTGGACTTTGAAGGGATGAGGGTGGACTTGGTCTAAGTGTTTGGATTGAAGGAAGAAAGCTTTTTGAGGAGTTTGACTCATTCAAATGAGTTTGAATGAGTGGTGATGAGGGAAAATAGGAGGAAAATAAGGGTAGGGGTGAGGTTGAAGAGTTGGCCGAATGTGGGGATTTGTGGGGTGGAAAATTCGATTATGTAGGGGGAAGTAGCTGCCGAAAGTGTCTATGAGTGTGTGTCCATTTTTTGTTTCTCCTTTAGTTCTACTTGCCGAAATTGATAGTCAAAAGAATTCTCCCTTTTCCCTCTCTTTTCTTTGAAGCAAGAAATCAAAAATTGAAGTAACCATTTGGGAATTTTTGTGCGTTTTGGGTGATTGCCGAATTCTTCTATTCTCCTTTTCTTTCTCTCTTCTTTTCTTAATTTTTAAAGGCCGAAATAATTCTTGTTAATAGCCAAAAGTGGTCGAACCTATAAGGGTAGTGCCGTCGACTACTTTCTTTTAGTCTCTTCAAGCAAGCGTTGGTGGTAAGTACCTTTCTCTTAGCAATCGATTTTATCTCTTCTTCATTGGTGGCTGAAACTGAATGGTTGGCCTTGGTTATTTGGGATGGCCGAACCTTAGTAGGGCCTTGATTTTGTGTTTCTTTCATGTGTAGCCAAAGGAAGGAAGCACTAAGGATCTCTTGGGTTTGATTGCATAAGGTAAGGGGGTCTAGATGTTCGGCCAAAGGCCATATTGTCTATTAAGGTTGGCCGATTCTGACTATGGTCTTTTACGGGCAGTTCGACAAGTGAGAAGTAAAGCAAAAGCCTTCGGGTTATCAGGTGTGTGATTAATTTGCGATTTCTCGATTATATAAAACATTTACATGTGTTATAAGTGTGATGACTAATGCAGTGGCAGTAATGAGATGGATACCCTTAATGGGTATGTCGATAATCAGGTCAGTGTTAAATGACGATAAAACTGTGGTTATTGCTGTATATATGTGCTGTATGTTTGATTAACATGTTCATGCATTATTTCATCATATCGCTATCGTATGTTGCATAATCATGGGGCGGGATTTGTATATTTGAAAGAAGGACAGGGTGTGTATTTATGTACGTGGTTTAGTGATGGCTACGAGCCTCACATGGATTGATGATCGGCTCAGTGCCTCATCATGGTTGGTATCGACTCTGTGCCATATCATGGTTGGTGATGGCTATGTGCCTCATCGTGGATTGACGTTGACTACGGTCACGTTGTGGATTATTTTGTGACTTGATCACATGGATCAATGGCTAGACCACTTGGTGGATGGCATGACTTGCCGAATTGGTGTGTAGAGGTTGGAGGGTTGATTTAGTAATCCCCTGGTGTGTGGTGGTTGGATACGGGGGTGTGTAGAGGATGGACCCTAGGCTGGGTTGGGTGCATTTTGCATTATTCTCGGTTATGTGGATTGGTGTGGTTTTGGGCTAAGCCCATACGTGGAAATTTGTGGACTAATTACACACTGAGTCGGCTGACTCACCCAAATTTTTTACCAAACAATGCAAGTGATTCGTGAAGTTTGGACCGGGCTTGGATGGGGTTCGAGATGGCCATGCAGACGTGATTTTTATATTTAGAAACATATACTTTTAATTTCGGTTTAATTGGGTTGTTTTATTGTAATATGGCCATTTAACTATTTTGGGTTTTCATTATGGTTTATGCTAGACTAGACATGAATTAGTAATTGCTAACAATTTCAAATAATGACATTTGATGATTTTAAAAACCTAACTAAGGTTTTCTAATTGAGATTCTCGTAATTACTCAGATTCTTTTAAAGATTTCAAAAGGACCCGTTTCCAACTAACCTTGAACTTCAAATTGTTTTTCAAATGAAACGTCACTCTAAGAAATTGAATCCTATTTTACAACCTAATCATTAGGGATTTAGATTAGAACTTGTTTTCATGCCGGCCCTAACACTGTTACAAGCAAGTTTTATCATCACTTAGCTGATTTAAACCTAAGGCTTTTTAGTAACATTCTGAATTCGGCCATAGTTTTTTGGGCCGGGTTTGAGGTGTTACAAATTGGTATCAGAATCCAGGTTCTACACTCCGCCTATGGATTTTTGAAGCCTATAAACGTTTTTATTTTGTGTTTTAGTGGGTCAAAGAAAAATTTTAAGGAAAAAGGGTTTTGTGAAGCATGGCACTCGAATCGTCTGGCCCGAAGTCCACCAGATAAGTACCCCTAATTATTGTATGATTGTATGTAGGTATTACAGGATCGTAGATTAGTAGATTAGGAGTTAATGAACCCTAGGATTAGCTTACCCCAACACAGAGGTACATAAAATTTAAAGCCTGATCAAACAAACTCGTGAGTAAGTCACCGAGTTAAGGGTGTGGCAACCGTGCAGCGCATGTCTAGGATTGGATTCAGAGGGGAGCTTGGTATTTAAGCAGTCCTAGTGACTCACCTCCTCGTCGCTCGAATCCTACCTGGTACGTAGTGACGGTTCACCCTAACCAAGAGGACTTATTCACCGGCTAAACTGGATAACTAAAATTCGGAAGGGATTAACTACACTGTTTTATAAAACCTTAGTTTTAAAAATCACCGAACTATCCCTTTGATTTGTAAAAGCAATTTCGGGTTTGAAAAAAAAATTTTCAGAATATTCCTGGTTTGTAAAATTACTAAAATACCCTTCGTGTACAAAACTGTCATATTACCCTCAACTTTTATCAAAATATTCCTGTTTTGCAAAAATACCAAAAACCCCTATTTTGCTAAATATCAGGATACCCTGATTTGGAAAATTACCAAAATACCCCTATAGGATAAATTACAAAAATACCCCTGGGCTGGAACGGATGAAAATGTTTGAGTGGTGAATGTGTGTAGTTGGTACTACTGAATGGATGAGATTCTCTGAATTAGGGTAGAAAACTTGAAACAAAAACCCTGAAATGATCGAAAGAACTACCACTAAACTTCTTCACATAAAACTTGTTCGTGGGTAATCAGTGGAACAAAAACTAATGCATAAAACTTTTTAAAGCAGATTAAATCACAAACGTAGACATGAGTTCTAGGGGACGTGGTCGTAATGTGCGAGGGCGTGGTAGAGGCAGAATGACTGTGTTGAAACCAGTTGGGTCTGGTTAGGGTTCCGAAAATGAAGCACTGCCACTGGCTGTAGAGGCGAAATTTCAAGAGCAGACAGGAGGAGATGATGCAGTATCGCAGGCTATGCTGCGAGTTTTAGAGCGAGTGGCTGGTACAAGTATGGGAAATGGGGCTCGAAAGTCAGTATCTGAGAGACTTAGAGTGAATAGAGCTGAGGTTTTTAGAGGAGTGTCGGGAGTAGCTCCGAATGTGGCGGAGTACTGGTTAGAGGCAGTCGAAAGGATTATGGACGATTTGGATTTCACTGCTGAGGAAAAGCTAAAGGGTGTTGTTTCGTTGCTCAGGATGAGGCTTACCAATGGTGGCTCACAGTCAGGGAAGGTACCCCTGCAGACCGAGTGGACTGGGGTTATTTTAAGATCAAGTTTGAGGGAAAGTATGTAGGAGCTAGTTATGTTGATGCACAGAGGAAGGCATTCCTCAATTTAGTGCAAGGTGGCAAGTCGGTAGCTGAGTACGAGGCAGAATTTCTACGATTGAGCCGGTATACTCGGGGCATCGTGGCTATTGATTATGAGAGGTGTGTCCGATTTGAAGATGGACTAAGAGATGAGCTGCGAGTGCTGATTGCTTTGCAGAGAGAGAGGGACTTTGCTGTTCTAGTAGAGAAAGCTCGGATAGCTGAGGAGGTCAAAAGGACTGAGAGACAGAACAAGGATAGGGATAGAAACTAAAATAAGAGGAGTTTTGGGCAGTCAGCATCATCTGGGGGTTTTCAGAAAAGACCAAGGGTTGAGAATTACATTCGTGCACCTGCATCATTCTTGGGAATCGAGTTGTCCATGTGCTAAATACGGGAGAGCTCATGTAGGAGAGTGCTGGGGACAGACTAAGGAATGTTTTCGGTGTGGGTCTAAGGCTCATTTGGTTAGGAATTATCCTCAGGAGATGGAAAGGGTTCGGACAGTAGGCCAGGGATATGTGCAGTCGGGCAAAGGTGGTCAGCAGGCGACGAGGGGTCGTGGTTCGAACCATGAAGGGAATGGTTTCGGCCGAGGTCGTGGAGCACCGTGCAGAGGTCTTTGGGGTCAAAGTAGACACCTGTGGTTGGTTTATGCGACCAAAGCGTCGAGAGGGGGATGCGCCAGATGTAATCACTGCATGCGTTCCTTATTCTTTGGATTACCCTTTATTGCTTTAATAGACATCGGTCAACTCATTCTTATATTACTAGTGAAGTATCTGGAACTCTGAATGTAAACTTTGAGGTTGTACCTAGGAAGATGACTGTACTTAGTCCTTTAGAGCAATCAGTAATAGTAGACAAACTCTTTAAGGAAATGCCGTTAGAGGTTTAGGGAGTGAAACTTTCGGCTGATTTAATGGAACTACCATTCGGGGAGTTTGACCTAATATTAGGCATGGACTGGCTGGTGAGGTATCATGCGAATCTGGACTGTGCTGCTAAGCGCATGTCGTTGAAAATTTCTGATGACAAAGAGATTGTAGTGATAAGGGAACAGAGAAACTACTTATCAAATGTAGTGTCTGCTCTTAAGGCAGAGAAGATGGTGAGGAAAGGATGTGTGGATTTTCTGATGCTTGTTAGTGCCTTGGAGGCCAAGGGAGCGTGATGTAGGTGAGGTCGGAGACGGTGAAAGAGTTTGGGGATGTTTTCCGAGGAACCGCCGAGGTTGCCTCGGATCGTGAGGTGGAATTTGGGATTGATTTGTTGCGTGCTGCCGCCAGATTCTATCGCTCCGCATGTAATGGCACTAAAGGAGTTGGTTGAGCTCAAGGCTCAAATCCAGGAGTTGCTTGATCGTGGGTTTATCCGACCAGTGTGTCTCCGTGGGGAGCACCGGTCTTATTCGTAAAGAAGAAGGACGGGTCCATGCAGATGTGCATAGACTATCGGCAGCTGAATAAGCTGACGATCAAAAACAAGTGCCCGCTGCTGAGGATAGACGACTTGTTTGATCTGCTTAAAGGGGCTGCTGTATTTTCAAAAATAGATGTAAGGTCGGGATACGACCAACTCAAGGTGAAGGAAGAGGATATCCATAAAATAGCTTTTCAAACTCGATACGGGCATTATGAATTCCTGGTGATGCCGTTCGGGTTGACGAATGCCCCAGCTGCGTTCATGGATATGATGAATCGGGTTTTCCAACCCTACCTGGATCGATTCGTCGTTGTGTTCATAGATGACATCCTAGTGTATTCCAAGTCTGAGGAGGAACATGATGAGCATTTTCGGGTAGTGTTGCAAGTGTTAAGGGAAAAGAAGCTGTATGCCAAATTCAGCAAGTGTGAATTCTGGCTGAGGAAGGTTTCTTTGCTAGGTCATGTGGTGTCTGCGGAAGGGATAAGGGTAGATCCCAGGAAGATTGAGGCGGTGTTAGATTGGAAATCACCTAGGTCAGTGGCAGAGGTTCACAGTTTCTTAGGATTAATAGGCTACTACAGGAGATTTGTAGAATGGTTCTCGTCTATAGCAGTACCTTTGACGAAATTGTTGAGAAAGGAGGTACCTTTTGTGTGGACGGACAAGCAGCAGGGAACTTTTGAGAGATTGAAGAAGGTTTTGACTGAAGCTCCGATTTTAATTCAGCCTGAGGCAGGAAAGGACTTTGTGGTGTATTGTGATGCTTCTCACACAGGATTGGGATGCGTTCTGATGCAGGAAGGGAAGGTTGTTGCCTATGCGTCTCGGCAGTTAAGGCCTCATGAGGTTAATTACCTGACGCATGACCTGGAGTTGGCTGCTGTGGTTTTTAAGGCACTACTTATATGGAGAGAAGTCGGTGATCTATACAGACCACAAGAGTCTTAAGTATCTGTTGACCCAGAAGGAGCTGAATCTGAGATAGCGAAGGTGGGTGGAGTTGTTGAAAGGCTATGATTGTTCTATAGGGTATCACCCGGGCAAGGCGAATGTGGTGGCAGATGCCCTAAGTTAGAAAGTAGTGTCGGATCTAAGGGCGATGTTTACACATCTTAGCCTGTATGACGACGGAAGTTTGCTAGCTGAGTTACAAGTAAAGCCGACATGGTTGAGTCAGGTGAAAGAAAGACAGTTGGTAGACGATGATCTAAGTGCTAAGCTACGACAAGTGCAGGATGGGGAATTGGAAAGTTATGGTGTGAACAGTGATGGAGTGTTGTGTTTCAAGGGTAAGGTCTGTATGCCGAAGGATGAAGAGCTTAGGCAGAGGATTCTTCAGGAATCGTTTGGTAGCCCTTATGCTATGCATCCTGGAGGAAGCAAGTTATACAAAGATCTACGAGATCAGTTTTGGTGGCCTGGTCTTAAGCGGGAAGTTACAGAGTTGGTAGGGAAGTGTTTAACGTGTCAGCAAGTCAAGGCTGAACACCAGGTACCTTCGGGGTTACTTCAGCCGGTAAAGATTCTGCAGTGGAAGTGGGAGAGAATCACCATGGACTTCGTTAGTGGGCTTCCCCTTACGCCTACTAAGAAAGACTCAGTATGGGTGGTAGTAGATCAGTTGACAAACTCTGCACATTTCATCCCAGTGCGGGTTGATTATTCTTTGTAGAAGTTGGTGAAGCTGTATGTGGCAGAAATTGTGAGACTGCATGGAGTGCCAGTGTCGATCATCTCGGATAGGGACCCGAGGTTTACGTCTCAATTTTGGAAGGCACTACATCAGGCATTAGGCACTAGGTTAGACTTCAGTACAGCATTTCATCCACAGTCGAACGGCCAGTCTGAGCGAGTAATCCAAGTATTAGAGGATGTGTTGAGGGGATGTGTGATAGATTTCAGAGGAAGCTGGGAGGAGTTTTTGCCTTTAGCAGAATTTGCATATAATAACAGCTATCAAGCGAGTATTCAGATGGCACCGTATGAAGCGCTATATGGACGGAAGTGTCGCACACCTTCATGTTGGACAGAATTGGGGGAACGTCAGGTGTTGGGTCAGAAGATTGTAGCAGAATCCAAAGAAAAGGTTAAGGTAATTCGGGCACGGTTGAAGGAGGCATCTGATAGGCAAAAGTCATACGCAGATCTTAAGAGAAAAGAGATAGAGTTTGCAGTAGGTGACTATGTGTTTTTAAAGGTTTCGCCGTGGAAGAAGGTAATGAGATTTGGTCACAAGGGAAAGCTGAATCCCAGGTTTATAGGGCCTTATCAGGTTTTGAAATGGGTTGGACCAGTGGCATATCAATTGGAGTTGCCTTCGCAGTTAAAGTAGTTGCACGATGTATTCCATGTCTCGATGCTACGTCGTTACCGATCGAATCCATCTCACGTGGTTCCAGTTGAAGAAGTGGAGTTGAGACCAGACTTGTCCTACGAGGAAGAACCAATTCAGATTTTGGAGCGGGATGTGAAAGTCTTGCGTAGGAAATCAGTTCCTTTAGTTAAGGTGTTATGGCGTAACCATGGATCGGAGGAAGCTTCGTTGGAACCAGAGGAAGCGTTGCGGCAGTAATACCCTCACTTATTTTGATCAGGTAATTTTGAGGCCGAAATTATTTTTAAGGGGGGTAGAACTGTAATATTCGAGATTCGGGGGTTGAGCATATTTTAATTTGTATCCGTGTGTTAATGCGCTCTGCATGTTGGTTGGAAGTGTTTGGGGGTTTCGGGAAACCTTGGGCTTTGGTAGAGGTCATAGGAAAAAATTTTGTTCTAACCTGAGTTAGGGGGAGCTTGGGGAGCTAAGCCTTAAGGACATTAGTGTGGGATTTATGACACAAGAAGTGAGGTGGTGGAGTGGCATGGGACGCTACCTAAGGTGCAGGGGAGGTTGCGTCAACAAGGGGTTTCAGGGAAGGAGGTTCGAGTCACGCAAACAACAAGAGAGTGCTGTTTATTTTGCTTTTTGCGTTAAGAGAGGGGGAAGGTGTTGGACGGCATTTGGACTTTGAAGGGATCAGGGTGGACTTGGTCTAAGTGTTTGGATTGAAGGAAGAAAGCTTTTTAAGGAGTTTGACTCATTCAAATGAGTTTGAATGAGTGGTGATGAGGGAAAATAGGAGGAAAATAAGGGATAGGGGGTGAGGTTGAAGAGTTGGCCGAATGTGGGGCTTTGTGGGGTGGAAAATTCAGTTATATAGGGGGAAGTAGGTGCCGAAAGTGTCTTTGAGTGTGTGTCCATCTTTTTGTTTCTCCTTTAGTTCTACTTGCCGAAATTGTTAGTCAAAAGAATTCTCCCTTTTTCCTCTCTTTTCTTTGAAGCAAGAAACCGAAAATTGAAGTAACCATTTGGGCATTTTTGTGCGTTTTGGGTGATTGCCGAATTCTTCTAGTCTCCTTCTATTCTCCTTTTCTTTCTCTCTTCTTTTCTTAATTCTTAAAGGCTGAAATACTTCTTGTTAGTAGCCGAAAGTGGCCGAACCTACAAGGGTAGTGCCGTCGACTACTTTCTTTTAGTCTCTTCAAGCAAGCGTTGGTGGTAAGTACCTTTCTCTTAGCAATCGATTTTATCTCTTCTTCATTGGTGGCCGAAACCGAATGGTTGGCCTTGGTTATTTGGGATGGCCGAACCTTAGTAGGGCCTTGATTTTGTGTTTCTTTCATGTGTAGCCAAAGGAAGGAAGCGCTAAGGATGTATTGGGTTCGATTGCATAAGGTAAGGGGGGTCTAGATGTTCGGCCAAAGGCCATATTGTCTATTAAGGTTGGTCGATTCTGACTATGGTCTTTTAGGGGTAGTTCGACAAGTGAGAAGTAAAGCAAAAGCCTTCGGGTTATCAGGTGTGTGATTAATTCGCGATTTCCCGGTTATATAAAACATTTACAT
Organism: Gossypium rotundifolium; assembly: GCA_025506655.1. Lineage (NCBI taxonomy): Eukaryota > Viridiplantae > Streptophyta > Magnoliopsida > Malvales > Malvaceae > Gossypium > Gossypium rotundifolium. The sequence goes on from CP106726.1 coordinate 39,180,483, forward strand.
GTGTTATAAGTGTGATGACTAATGCAGTGGCAGTAATGAGATGGATACCCTTAATGGGTATGTCGATAATCAGGTCAGTGTTAAATGACGATAAAGCGTGGTTATTCTTTGTATATATGTGTGTCAGATGTTTGATTAACATGTTCATGCATTTTTTCATCATATCACTATCGTATGTTGCATAATCATGGGGCGGGATTTGTATATTTGAAAGAAGGACAGGGTGTGCATTTATGTACGTGGTTTAGTGATGGCTACGAGCCTCACATGGATTGATGATCGGCTCAGTGCCTCATCATGGTTGGTATCGGCTCTGTGCCATATCGTGGTTGGTGATGGCTATGTGCCTCATCGTGGATTGACATTGACTACGGTCACGTTGTGGATTATTTTGTGACTTGATCACGTGGATCAGTGGCTCAACCACTTGGTGGATGGCATGACTTGCCGAATTGGTGTGTAGAGGTTGGAGGGTTGATTTAGTAATCCCCTGGTGTGTGGTGGTTGGATACGGGGGTGTGTAGAGGATGGACCCTAGGCTGGGTTGGGTGCATTTTGCATTATTATCTGTTATGTGGATTGGTGTGGTTTTGGGCTAAGCCCATACGTGGAAATTTGTGGACTAATTACACACTGAGTCGGCTGACTCACCCAAATTTTTTACCAAACAATGCAGGTGATTCGTGAAGTTTGGACCGGGCTTGGATGAGATTCGAGATGGCCATGCAGACGCGGTTTTTATATTTAGAAACATCTACTTTTAATTTCGGTTTAATTGGGTTGTTTTATTGTAATATGGCCATTTAACTATTTTGGGTTTTCATTATGGTTTATGCTAGACTAGACATGAATTAGTAATTGCTAACAATTTCAAATAATGACATTTGATTATTTTAAAAACTTAACTAAGGTTTTCTAATTGAGATTCTCGTAATTACTTGGATTCTTTTAAAGATTTCAAAAGGACCCGTTTCCAACTAACCTTGAACTTCAAATTGTTTTTCAAATGAAACGTCACTCTAAGAAATTGAATCCTATTTTACAACCTAATCATTAGGGATTTAGATTAGAACTTGTTTTCATGTCGACCCTAACACTGCTACAGGCAAGTTTTATCATCACTTAGCCGATTTCAACCTAAGGCTTTTCAGTAGCATTCCGAATTCGGCCGTAGTGTTTTGGGCCGGGTTTGGGGTGTTACAAGCCTGATTTAGGGGCTAGTCGAAATAGTGGTCTCAGGACCACTAATCCGAGGTCAGAGAAAATTATTTTAATGTTATTTTATGAGTTATAACATGATTATAAAGGTGCATGAAAATTTTGGTGCTTTAATTTTAGTGATTTCACACTTAATCGTGAAAAAAGACTAAATTGCATAAAGTGTAAAAGTTCTATTTTATTTGCTAGAGGTGCGAAATAGCCATAGAATATTAAATTGGAGGTCCTTAATATGCAAGTAGGCCATGGGGAAGTGACGACCGGCCATAGGGGGACAAAGAAAGGACTTTGTCAATTGGTTAGGTGGAAATTTGGTGATAAAAAATTTAATTTTTATCATAAAATAAAGAAAAGAAAAATACCATATTTTCTTTCCATCTTCTCCACTAAAAATTAGTAGCAAAATGGGGGTTGAGAACTCAAAAATTTCGGCCAAGCTTTCCTCTTTACAAGTAAGTGATTTTGGTGGCCTTTCTTGAAAATTTTTGTACTTTTGGAACCCCTAAAGCTTAAGCTAGCTAATGAGGGGACTATTTTGCAAAATGTTTGAGAGTCTAGGGTTTTTACATGAGAGAAATTATGTTTTTTTGTTGAAATTTTATGGAAAAAAATAAATCTTAGTTGTTAAATACACAACTTTTGTGAAGGGTGTTTCCATGAAAACACCTCAAGGGACCTTTTTGTAAAGGTTGTGAAAAAGGTGGTAAATGTGTGTAAAAGTTGAAATCTTGGGTTTTTATTAGAGGGAATATGAATCAACTAGGCTTGATTAATAACGAAACTTGATGAAAATCGATAAACGAGCCTAGGGGCAAAATCGTAATTTTGCCAAAGTAGAAATTTTAAAATGTATTGATTAGTGCGATGATTGAATGAGTGAAATTTATTGTTATAGATCAAAGAAAACGGGATTCGGACCTAGAGCGGAGGAAAAGAAAGAAATTGACGAATAAGTCCCTTTTGACCCTTTTGGTATCGAGGTAAGTTCATGTGCAAATAATGCAACCTTAAAAGTGAAGTATTTGATATTTTGATGTTGTATGAATTGTATATTGTCTCTATGAAATATATTAAATATGTTTTTGACGAGATGTCAAGAAATAAAAATCTTCAATTGAACTTTAAGAGTGGATAGAATGCAAATACTATGACACTAAGGTTATTAAGGTTCCGTGTAAGACCATATTTGGAAAATTGCAGCCCAAAATATCTCTTTTGGGCTTATTTGCACTTTAGGCCCTTCCTCATTTGACAATTAAGCTATTTAATCCTTCTAGCAACTTTTACACCTTTTTTAATTTAGTCCTCTTTATTTAATTAACCACCCAAACATCAAAATTTTCAAATGAGATTTTAAAACTAGCTTATTGACATTCCGTAAATATTTATAAAAATATTTATGACTTGGTTTATAACACTGATATCTCGATACCTTTTTTTCCTCAATTTTTAACCAAACAAATCTTTATAAAACACAATTTACTATTTCAAAAATATTTTAAAAGTAACATTTGGCTCGTAAATATTAAATAATATAATCTACGAGTTCATTTTTCGGATTTAGTGGTCTCGAACCACTATTTTCGACATCGCTGAAATTTGGGCTATTACAACTCTCCCCCTTTAAGAATTTTCGTCCACGAAAATTCCTTCAATAGAGAGGTTCAGATATTTTTCACTAACTAATAGTATCACCAGTTTTCAAGGCTGAAACATTAACGGCTACTTCTAAATCATATATCAGGTAATTTTTTTCATAAAATTTTTAATTGTTTTAAAGTATAGACCATTACTTTGTCTTACTGCATTAAAACACAGTTTACCCACTCAATGATATATAATTGTAAATCACAACTTTCTTACCCGATTTAGGCTGAACCAGAACTGATGCTTCGGTCAATAGAACTTTCATCTTCGATCAATAAATATCTTTCACGAATAAATCATATTTGCAAGTAGGAGCTACGACCCAATTGAAGTAGAAAGCAATATCATATGAATGTTTCCATCAAGTGTTCTTTCAAGCATAAACGATTAGAATACCAGAGAAGGATAGAACAGTATCGTTCATAGTTTATCAAGATTTTCAATAATTCCTTCCAATATCATAATCAAACAACCTTTTCATATAAATAAGAATCATATTTGAAAATGAACATTCACATATATTTCTGAAAATAGCAGATCATATAAAATACCCAAAAGAAATCGCTACATCATATCAAATTATATCAACTGCTTTTAGATATTTTTATGACTTCATTACTACTCCACTGACTACTAAAGCAATCAATAATATCAAATTATTTAGTTCACTAAATGAATTAATTCAGAAGAAATTTTTCGGTAAATTCATTCTGTAAATACCATACCTGAATAAATCGATTACTCATGAATAACTTCTTTCTTAACAGTAATATTGCATATTCTGAATAATCTTCATTTTTTTTGATATCTTAGTCATAATCATCTTTACAAACCAACCCATTCTTAGCTTTGTGCGCATTATTAATCATTTAACCATCGAACTCTTCAATTTCACACTTGTAAAATTAATCAATATAAATCTAGTAAATTTCATCGTATAAAACTATACTTATAAAGCAGAGGTCATAAAGCCTTAAAATTTAGCTTTTATATATACACATATAACATGAATTTTATCATCAATATATTTATTACAAACATTTATTTTGTACCTTTATAAATCTTTACTCATCATAAGCAATTCCCCCTTTTTTTTATTAAATACTAAAATATCACTTTCATCACTATTGGAATTAGCTCGGTTGAAAACATCTTTATCTATTAGTAAAATAATTCTCATCAAGGTCGAGAGATATCATACTATCACAGGTTTTATAATACCATGTATTTCTAGACTTCATATATGCTACGTTCGGTCCGAGAACCGACTAAACCGTAGCTCTGATACCACTAAATGTAACACCCCCTACCAGTATCCATTGCCGGAATAAAGTATGAGGCATTACCGAGGAGTACAGAATACTCACAAACAATTTAAACCATTTATCGCTCAAATACCAAAATTGATTATAAAAGTTTCTTTGCACATATAGTGCACTTGAGGTGCACCATTCCATAATTATGAATGAACACATTTATCAAACATATGTCATGTTTTTATATATATCATAGTCTTATATTTTCATGTATCAATTACCATCATTTCCTCGTATTTCGACAAATACGTGTAACAACTCATAAACATGTAATTCACTAACTCTTCTTACCAATCACAATTTAAATTGACAAATCACTTATTAAGCCCAATTTCAATGGTCACTATAATCTATCATATAAATTTGGATGTACGTATCGACCAATAAATTCCATGTACAGGTATCATCATCTCATATTTCCATATACATTACTTTGCACATTATGAACTCAAATAACATATACAAGACATACTAATGTATTTCAAATACGTTTTTATGATATTTCATTTAGAATTAAGATTATTTCATATTAGAACTCTTCTCATTAACTCATTTGGAATACCAATTCATACAGATAATACACTCAAGGATGTGCAAATATATAATCACAAATGAACTCATTCGTCAACCAAGTTCTACGTTCATGTCTCATCAACTCGTATTTCCTTCTATCACATAATATATACCATGATTTCCATTCCCTTGATATTTTTCGATATTTATCCCGTTGAATTTCTTAGAATTTCGATGGATTTCAGGGGTACACTTGAGTGTACAAATCTGAGTCCGTCAATTCATATTCATGTGCGCACATTTCCATTTCAGAGAGCACACTCCCACGAACCTCATCCTTACAGCGGGATTACCAGTCCAGGCTAAATCCCCTATAAGAGAGCACACTCCCGCGAACCTCATCCTTACAATGGGCTACGGACTCATCCTTACAAAGAGGACTACACCAAAGCTAAATCTCGCAACAACAATTACTCTAATGAGCTTGGATCTGAATTACCAGTCTAGGCTAAATTCAGACCCTAATTCAGATTACCCGTCCGGGCTAAATCCATTTTCCACATACTCTTCAAGAGGGCTTATATCAGGATCACCCGTTCGGGCTAGATCCTTTTCAAACATATTCTTCGGGAGGGCTATATCGAGATAGGGTCACCCGTCCGGGCTAGATCCTTTTTACCATTAATTCCTTTTCAGAGATCCATCGAATTTTCCTTTCATTCAACCGGGATTTATTTTCCATTTTCGTCAAATATATCAATGTTTCATCAATCTTCATACAATGAACATTCAAATTATATTCACATTAATAACATACATTTCAAGCATTTAAGAATATAATTCAAGTTACATAAACTTACAATTCGATTTTTATACCATAACGATAATCTTAGTTTCATAATAAATATTTGAAATAAAACATTATATCATTTCTAGTTCAACATTTATCAATTATAATTGGGCATGTGATCAATTTATGCATAATTCATTCATATGTTTTCCTACTCATCCTCTCCATTCCACATCCTTAGTATAAATAACACATTTATAAGTAATATTACCTATAATTTTTCACTATTTATTTATGTGAATATTCAAGCTATTCATCCGTGTCATAGCCACTAAATTATTTTTATCTTGAGATAAAGAACTCCAAATTAAGATCCTCTAATTTTGCCTGAAACTAGACTCACATATCTTCTTACCATAAAATTTTTAGAAATTTTTGTTTATCCAATAGGTACAGTTTTTTCTTTAAAGTCACCCCTATTCTGCTATTTGTAGTTCTGAACCTTCTTCACTAAAAAATGATTATCTCCTCATACGGGATTCAGATGATGTTTTCGTTTGTTTCTATTGAAAATAAACTCATTCAGGATTCTAAAATATAAATTTAATCCCATAATTATTTTTATCCAATTTTTTATGATTTTACAAAGTCAAAACAGGGGAACCCGAATTCATCCTGACCTTGTCTCACAAAATCTATTATATCTCATGATTTACAATTCCATTGCTTACACCATTTCTTCTATAAGAAACTAGACTCAATAAGATTTAATTCTATATTTTAGTCATCCTCTAATTAGATTTCTAAAATTTTTGGTAATTTTTCAAAGTTAGACTACTGCTACTGTTCAAAGCTATTTTAGTGTAAAGTGTTGATTTCCATTTTGCCCCAAATTTCACAGTTCATACAATTCAGTCCTTATCCAATTAACCCCTCAATTGGGATAATTTTTGTCAATTAATACTTTATTCTACCATTTTAAACTAGTCCATAACCCTTGAAAATCAAAAATTTAGCATTAGACCATAATTCCAAACTCTTACACAATTAGGTCCTAAAACCAATTTCCATCAATTTTACTTGATAAAATCATCATTTATCAAAATTAAAGCTTTAATTCCATGTTTATTCATCATATGTTTCCAAAACTCATCCATATAAACTTTAAAAATTAGCCATAGAATCAAAAACTAATGACATAGTAAGTTGGACCCAATTGTAAAAGTCTAAAAACATAAAAATTTCAAGGAGAAAGTAAGAATTAAAATTACATGAAGCTAGAGTACGAAGACCAGCTTGAACTCTCTTCCATGGCTATTTTTCAGCTGATGGAAATGAAGAGAAATGAAGAGAATTCTAGGTATTCCAATTTGGTCCCATTTTTATTTAGCTAATTTTGGCAATTTTCTAATTTTGCCATTATTTCACCCATTTCCTGATTTTTCTCAGCTATTGCCGCCCAAAATATCTCCTTTGGGCTTATTTGCACTTTAGGTCCTTCCTCATTTGACAATTAAGCTATTTAATCCTTTTAGCAACTTTTACACTTTTTTCAATTTAGTCCTTTTTATTTAATTAACCACCCAAACGTCAAAATTTTCTAACGAGATTTTAATAATTCTTTATTGACATTCCATAAATATTTATAAAAATATTTATGACTTGGTTTATAACACTGATATCTCAATACCTTTTTTTCTCAATTTCTTAACCAAATAAATCTTTATAAAACACAATTTACCATTTCAAAATCTTTTAAAAGCTACATTTGGCTCGTAAATATTAAATAATATAATCTACGAGTTTTGTTTTCTTATTTAGTGGTCTCGAACCACTATTTTTGACATCGCTGAAATTTGGGCTATTACATGTAGACTATTTATTGAAAAAAATTTCTAAGATTTTCTAAGGAGTTTCAAAGGGGTTCAAGTTGATCCCGAACCATTTCTAATGTGTGATCTGAGCCTAGTAGGTTTGTTTAAGAGATGTTACGAAAATTTTAATTTCGAGTGGAAAGTTGAGTCTTGTTATTGATTAATTATTGGTGTATAAGTCTGGTAATGCCTCGTACCCTGTTCTGGCGTTGAATACGGGTAAGAGGTGTTACATTTATTGGTATCAAAGCTATGGTTTAGTCGATTCTCAGGCTAACCTAGCATATGAGAGTTTAGATATACATGTCATATTACTACTCATGATAATGTGATATCTCCCGGCTCTAACGAAATTGTTTTGTTAAGACAGAGATGATTCCCAACTGAGCTATTTTCAAAAATGCTGAAAATGATACTGAGATGATTGAAATGTGCTTATTATGTGACGAAATTCAGAAAGGTATGAATAGAAGTTCATGACGTGTGGGTGGTAAGGGATGAAATGAGACAATCATAAGTTGAGAAATGTGAAAACATGGAACGAAATGAAAGTTATATGGTGATAAGCTCATCCATGTTGGATCGACATGCATACAATACTATGTGCCCAACGTATTTGATTAAGTGAATATGATGAGTAAACTTACCCAATGAATGGGTTATGTGTGTATGTACATTTGTTTGAATAATGTACAATCAGTATGCCTACATAGTTGAATAACATGTTTAACTGTTAAATCAAAGAATATACAATGTTTTGTTTTATGACTCTGTTATGATGCCATGAATATTATAATAACATGCGAGTTAAATTGGAAGGTCAAATTAAGTAGAACCAAGGAGATGAGTACAATCGTACAGTAATGAATTGACGGATAAGACCATGGTTAGACCATGGCAGTACCTGTGATCCCATATAAAACCATGTCTGGGACATGGCATTGGTATCGATACATGATCCCGTGTAAGACCATATCTAGGATATGGCATCAGCATCGGATAGTGATTCCGTGTAAGACGACGTCTGGGACCTGGCTTCTATATGAAATCGTGTAAGACCATGTTCGGGACATGGCATCGACATGTGTTTCCATGTACGACCATATCTGGGATATGGCATTGGTATCGATATGAGATTTCGTGTAAGACCACAGTGGGACTATGGCATTGTGACGACATGTAAGATTATAGCTGAGTTATGATATTGTGATACGAGTATGAACATAGTTGGACTATGGCAATCAAGTAAATGACGTACTCAAACCCGTAAGACGTTCTCTAAATTGACAAGTGATAGTAAGAGAAATTGGAGTTAGATGTTAGGTATTAATTAGATATTAACGTGGAACTTGAGTAAGTAAAATCACTGTTCAAAATTATGGGTGAAAGAAAACATTTGTAATCTGAATAAGTGTGAAAATTCGCTTGGAGTGTGTTGTATGATTACGATGATATTTCATTAATGACGAATGCTAAGGTATATGTGTGTAAGTTTGAGAGTCAAGTTAGAGGCTTACAACCTCACCCCCTTACCAGTGTTGATTTATAACGAGATTTTTACGAGAGTCGAGATGAATAAGTCCATAAGTGTGAAACTAAAGAGTTCGGTAGTGAAACGACTAGTAATGCATACAAAGATGAAAGTAGTTGGAAAGTGAAAACAGTTTGGGATGAATATCAGAATGTTTTAAAGATTACACAGATTATGCAATGTCAAGGATAAAGAAAGAATTAGATTCGAAAATTTGACTCAATTGAGTATGAAGTCTAAAGTATGTATTTACCGAAATCTTCCTGAACCGATGTTCATTAGTAATATGGAATAATAAAGAGAATATGATGACGGAAATAGTTAGAGAAACAATATTTAAACTATAAAAGTGTTTGAGGATGACAATCATGGTCGAATAGATTGTAATTTGAGTATTCTGTATAGATATTTATTGCCCTTCAGGGGTTACGTGGTTGTTAATTTTTATGAAATTATGATCGTGTGAGAATGCTAGCTAACTGTAAAATTAGACGAAATTGTTGCCGATTTGGTTGGTTCGTGATCGGCATTTCTTGTCTCTTCGGAATTCTACTCTGGTATGTTGGAGTAAAGTCGATGGTAAAAAAAAAATTATATGGAACTATTCTTATGTTTTTGCTGATCATGGTTTATCCTTAAAGTGTGTTCTTCAGCATGTGATAGCTACGTTTACTATGGTTATGGTTTTAGTTCGATCATAGAAAAGTGATGATTCTAGTATTTGGCAACCACTAATTTTCATGTAAGAAGTTAATAATGACAAGGGCATAAGTGGTGAAATCGCAAGTTCCAAGTTGTACGATGGATCCTTCAGGTAAGTCAATTAAAGTCAAGGCATTCAATTGAGATATCCTTGTTACTCTGAGCTAAGGCGATAGTAAAGGTTTTTGGTTAGCATAACAAGAGAATTTAAAGAGATTGTGTGTTTGAACTGCATCCTCAGTAAGAGTATATTGATATGTTATTATTCGATAGTTGAAGTTAACTCAGTTGCTTTTATTTAAGTAATTGATTTGTTGAAATTTGATTCGAGTTATATATATTTTAAGCATGCTTCAACAAAGAGAATAAATTTTGTGTATTCAAGAGTACGATGACAGATAGTTTGAATGAGGAAATTAGATCCTAGAAAGCATAATACAGAGATATGCCTATTGAAATATTCTAACTGAATGATGTTAATTACAAGTTGAAGTTGTTCTGATTGAAAAGTTATCACATTTATGAAAGTTTGAATGGTCTGGTGCACGTTAGTGAAGTTGAAAGCCATTGAAGGTATTATTAACCGAAAGTTCTAGTTCTGAGTTCAGTTTGAATCGAGAAAGGAATTTATTATTTTCAGTGATGTACTATTGAACAAATTGGAATATGTTTTAATACCAGACTGTAAAGAGGTAGTTTGTATCTTTAGATGGTTAAAGTTACATAAAAAAGAACTATTCGACTGGTAATTTAGAGGTGATCACTTTTATGTCTGTGTTGTGAATTCAATGATATAGTATGATCTATGGAAAAAGTCATGTGCTTTCCGAATCCTGATGAGTTAAAGTATCTAATGTTGTAGACAAATTTGAATGTAAGATAGCGGCGATGGTTTGAGCCATTGTAGGAGTATGTGTAGTTATTGAGTTGCCTTTTGAGAAGCAGATTTAGTAAAGATATCTGGATTGAAAACTCTATGGATTCTTGATTGACCTTAGTTAATAATATCCTAAATTTAGCGATGTTAAACGCTAAAACGAGTTTTTCCTTGTGAACAAAGAAGTTCAGAAGTGTGAAAGTGAATGTTAATCTTAATCTAAATGAGTCCAAAATGAGTTTACTTCTAATGCTAAAATTCAGGCTGGGTATGATTTTTGTTATTATTGTTATCTCGAGATAGAGTTTGCATATTGATGAATCAAGAACTTATGCAAAAGTTTTGGTACAAGGCTCAATAATAGCATGTTTGCTCATTAAAGAATAAGAAAAGCTGCAATTATATGAGCAAATGTTTTGGTAATTGAGTATACATCACGATATGTTTGAGTTATGTTCATAGGTTTGTCGACTGATAAAAGTTGAATTTTTAAGAGTATTCAAATTCAGGACTATTACAGTCAGTGAAGATTCTAGGGAGAAAATGAGTTGATAATACTATAGATTTTAATTTTGGACTGTTATAATCCTTAAAAAAGAAAGATGTCATTTGGATTGTGGTAAATTGTTTGATAAAGATCTGCATGATCATTTTAGCTTGTCTGTAAATATTATTTGATGACATCGAGTATATGTGTTTCAAAAAGAGAGTGATTTAGATTTTAAATATGTGCTTCAACATTGTGTACTAAAGTTTAAAGGTCATTAGAAAGAGATATACGAGGTTAAATCGATTTGTGATTTTGAAAAGTTAGTGGAAATGTTTCATGAAAGTTGAAAGCAACTTCTTCTAGTAAGATTTTCGGGGACAAAAATCCATAAGGGGGAGAATTGTAACAGCCTGATTTAGGGGCTAGTCAAAATTGTGGTTTCAAGACCACTAATCCGGGGTCAGATAAAATTATTTTAATGTTATTTTATGAGTTATAACATGATTATAAAGGTGCATGAAAATTTTGGTGCTTTAATTTTAGCGATTTCATGCTTAATCGCGAAAAAGGACTAAATCGCATAAAGTGCAAAAGTTCTATTTTATTTCCTAGATGTGCCAAATAGCAATAGAATATTAAATTGGAGGTCCTTAATGTGCAATTAGGCCATGGGGAAGTGATGGCTGGCCATAGGGGGACAAAGAAAGGGCTTTGTCAATTGGTTGGGTGGAAATTTGGTGATAAAAAAATTAATTTTTATCATAAAATGAAGAAAAGAAAAATACCATCTTTTCTTTCCATCTTCTCCACTGAAAATTAGCAGCAAAATGGGGGTTGAGAACTCAAAAATTTCAGCCAAGCTTTCCTCCTTACAAGTAAGTGATTTTGGTGGCCTTTCTTGAAAAGTTTTGTACTTTTGGAACCCCTAAAGCTTAAGCTAGCTAATGAGGGGACTATTTTGCAAAAAGGTTAAGAGTCTAAGGTTTTTCCATGAGAGAAATTATGTTTTTTGCTAAAATTTTATGGAAGAAAATAAGTCTTAGTTGTTAAATACACAACTTTTATGAAGGGTGTTTCCATGAAAACACCTCAAGGGGCCTTTTTGTAAAGGTTGTGAAATCTTGGGTTGCTATAAGAGGGAATATGAATTGGCTAGGCTTGATTAATAAGGAAACTTGATGAGAATCGATATACGAGCCTAGGGGAAAAATCATAATTTTGCCAAAGTCTAAGGGTAAAATAGTAATTTTGCCAAAGTAGAAATTTTAAAATGTATTGGTTAGTGTGGTGATTGAATGAGTGAAATTTATTGGTATAGATCAAAGAAAACGTGATTCAAACCTAGAGCGAGGGAAAAGAAAGAAATTAATGAATAAGTTCCCTTTTACCCTTTTGGTATCGAGGTAAGTTCATGTGCAAATAATGCAACCTTAAGTGAAGTATTTGATATTTTGATGTTGTATAAATTGTATATTGTCTCTATGAAATATATTAAATAAGTTTTTGACGAGATGTCAAGAAATGAAAATCTTCAATTGAACTTTAAGAGTGGATAGAATGCAAATACTATGACACTAAGGTTATTAAGGTTCCGTGTAAGACCATATTTGGAATATGGCCTCGGTGTGAGATGTCGTATAAGACCATGTCAGGGACATGGCATCGATATGCTATTTCATGTAAGACCATACCAGGGATATGGCATTGATGCGATACCGTATGTATGAGAATCAAGAGTATCTTGTAGCATTTCGAGCGATTCAACAGGTATGTTGAAAATAAGGAAGTATGTGGATATGACATGAGTGGTACAGGTATGTACCCAGAACTCATATGAAGTGATTTCGATATATAATAAATCCATAGTAAGTTTATGTGTAAATGGTGCATTCTTTATTGCATATGTTTTACTCATTAATGCATTGCATGAATGCGTATAACTATTGTAGAGATCTATTAAAAATGATAGAGAGTGAGAAAATCCTCGGATGAACATTGAAAACAGGAAAATAGGTGTGAATAAATGTAACAGTCCGAATTTGACCCTAATTGGAACAGTGGTTTCGAGACCACGAATTCGAGTCCTAAAAATTTCTAAATATTATATTCTATGCTAAAAATATATGATTTATGATGTGTGAAAATTTCGTATGAAAATTTGATCGTTTGTGTGTTTAATTAGATAAAAGGACTTAATCGCGTAAAATGTAAAAGTTACAAACTATAGTGAAATGTGATAAATTGATTATGGCTTTTTAATATGGGGTATTAAAAGGGCAATTAGCCCATCCTAAGAGTTAGTGGACGGCATATGCCAAGATTAACCTTATTATTATTTATATATTAAAGTATGAAGGTTATTTAAGTAAATTTTGAATTAAGTTAATAATAATAAAAACAAAATTATGAAACAACATTTTCATGTCCATCTTCTTGGTGCCGAAAGTGAAGAAAAAGAAAGGAAATAAAACCTAGCTAAGTTCATCTCCAAGCTAAATTAAAGGTTCTTTTTTGTTCGGTTTTTGATAATTTTTATATTTTTGAGATCGTTGCTTTGTGTACTTCAAAACCCATGTCTCAATTTGTGATTTTGATGATGATTTTGTGTTTTTCCATTGATGTGTTCTTGAGGTTTTGATGTTTGATGATTTTAAATTAAAGCTATGTTAAAGATTAGTATGTTTTGTATTAGAAATTTTAGTGAATTTGAGTATTTTGGGCTAAATTGCAAAAAATAAAATTTTGAGGGGACTAAAATGCAAAATAAATGAAAGAAATGGACTTGTATGGTCCTTGTGAACATTCAGCCCTAAGGTGTTGTAGTGAAATTTTGTGTATTTGGTGTTTTGTGCAAATAGGACTAAATTGTAAAAATGTGAAACCCTAGGGGTAAAATGGTAATTTTCCCATTTAAGTGTTTAGGGACTAAATTGATATGAAATGTACTTGAATGAGCTGAATTTTAATGTGTTTAGATCAAGAACAAAGAAAAACAGATTTGGATCGGGGAAAGACGAAGGTTATCGAATAAATGGCTCACGCTATTGCGTCGACAGTTGAGGTAAGTCCTTAAGCAAATATCTATTAAAGAGTTAATTATGAATATGTTAAATGGTGGTATTTGATAATTTTGAGTATAAAACTATGAGTTAGCCGAATGTAAAAGTGTTGAATTGGATTGAATATACATTTTGTAAATGTGATATGAATAAGTGTATTTGATATGAAATGTGAAAGTAATATGAGATATATAATGTGTTGGTGAAACTAGTATTTAAATATGTGTATTGAAAGATTGGATTAATTATGTGGTTATTCCGGGCTTTAAGCCTAGTAGGCCTTGTGCCGGTGTTACTTATCGGACTGAATGCCTAGCAGGCCTCGTGTCGGTGTTACTTATCGGGCTAAATGCCTAGCAGGCCTTGTGTCGTTGATGTAATTCGGGCTTTGAGCCTAGCAGCCCTCTGTGTTTGATGTATATCAGGCTTATTGCCTAGCAAGCTAAATGCTGGTGATCAAATTCAGACCTCGGGTCTAGTAGGCTTAATGCCGGTGATGTATTATGAACTCTTCACAAGGAGAAATGTAAATACTTCAATAAACAAAATGTTAGGGTAAATATAAAGGTTTATAGATGCAAGGAACAAGGTAAGTGATTATCTTTCCTTTCAAATTACATAAGTGATAGAATGGTTAAAGATTTTAGTAATGAGTTTTTGTGATATGTGCATTTGATTTATTCATTAATGAGTGTGATATGTATATGGAAATATATGCTTGGTAATATCTTTGAAATTCGGTCAAATGTGCAAATGTTAAAAGTGAAAGTTATCGAAGATGCATACATGTATATATGACTAATTGTATACGAATGAGGTAAATGTTTAGTTTGTTAATGGTGGAATATGTGAATATTTAAGGTTTAAAGTGTTTTGGAGGGTTGTATGTTTTCGATGAGGGAAATAATAGATACTAAGTTAAAGAAATGGCAATTCAGCCATAGTGGAATTATTAGTTAAATTATTTGGATTTTAAAGTCATTAATAATTTGATTCATATATATCTATATGTACTAAATGTTGGAATGTATGATTATTGATTCGTAAATGGTTAAGACTTACTAAGCTAGTGAGCTTACTTGTGTGATATGTTCTCCTCTATTTTATAGATTTGGTTAAAGCTACGAGCTCAAGAGGGATCGTCAAGAAAGTCATCCACACTATCAACCTGTTTGGTACTTATAAACTTGGTTTTTATTAAAAAGGCATGTATAAGCTAGATTAAGTTGTGAACCGATGGTATCTAATTTTGTTTATAATGTAGCCATGCATATTGGCTATTTCTTTTGCTTATACCTTACTTGTGTGTTTCAATAGGTATTTAAGCTCGTACAGTTGTTAATGGTTAAGTGTTTCTAGATAAGTTTAAAGCTTAGTTTGAGCATGTATATATATATATGTTATGATAGTTATCTAGAGTTGTTTATCCATGATTCGGTGGTGCTAGTAGAAATGTTAATGTATATATATATATTAGAGTCGATCATTGAAGTGTTTAATTGAGGTCCAAATATGTGGTCACTGAATTGGTTATACTTATGTACTCTAAGGAATGATATATATCATGTGTTTGATATGTTAATAATGATCTTTGTAACCTTAATATTTCAATGTGGCTTTGATTAAAGGAATTATAAAGAGAGATTTACATTATATAATGTATGTATGTATATTCGACCAACTCTTATTGCTATAGTCAGACATAGTTAACATGCTTTAAGAACTAGATGCTTAGATTCATATTCGAATATAGAAATGTGCATAATTATAATGTATGCATATATATATATTTATACATATGTGCTTGACTTGTGAAGTTGCTTAATTTGGTTGAGTAGATTTGGTTAAATAAAAGAGTATACATGTAGTGTGTAATGAGTTTGCATTCGTTTGGATATGATGAGTTTGTTACATTATTTGGCCGAATTCATAGGGTACATATTTAGCATGTGATTAAGCGATAGTATATGAGATATTAAATCCGATTAATACATAGTGCATACGGTTAATATGTGTTTAATTTATGCTTGATTGTTGATGACATATTTTAATAAAGGATCTTTAATAATGCGATGTGAAGTGATTGGGTGGATATACTCATGTATTTGGCTATGCTAGGATTTAAATCTAAAACGTTGTAATGTTACAATTATAGTAAGGATCGCATTGTATATGCTTGAATTGAATTGAATTGAATGTTTTTATGAGAATGTCAAATTGAAATTTTGTCAGGTAATACCTCGTAACCCTAGTCCAGCAATAGATACAGGTTAAGGGTGTTACAATAAATATCCATGGATGTGAGACAAATGGTAGGCTGTGCACGATACCACCTTATTATTTGTTAGCGACGGGCTGTGTGCGATACAATGGTATTTATTATCAATGGTGGGCTGTGTGCGATACCACCTTATTATTTGTTATCGATGGGCTGTGTGCGATACCATTGTGTTTAGTATTAATGGTGGGCTGTGTGCGATACCACCTTATTAATTATTAAATGGTGGGCTTTGTGTGAAACCACCGTGTATTTATTATTATTCTGAGGTGTTATCGAGAAGCTTGACTAAGTGAAATTACATGTGACTTTGTGGTGATAAATGCAGGGTATAAGTGCAAGTAAAGGTGAACAATGTTTTGTGATATGTGAAGGTTTGGAATGAGTAAGCATTATGAATGATTGAGTGGGTAACCATGAGCTTAATTATAAATCTCATTATAATACCCTTGTGGTTGAGTAAAATAAATGAATGTCAATAGTTGATTATTATTTGCATATGAACTTACTAAGCGTTATTGCTTACTCATTTTCTTTTCCTATCTCTTATAAGTTAACTTAATTAGCTCAGGTTGGAGATCGCCGGAGATGCTTTCACACTATCACACAGTCATTTGGGTATAAGTTTCAAGTCTTCTTGAGATATGACATGTATAGGAATCTTATATTTTGATTAATTAAGTCATAGTTAATGTAGCCAAATGTGTTGGCCTAAAACGATTGATGGATCGATTGTGTATAGCCACGGATGATGGCTTATGTCGATTATAGTTATGCTAGTGGTAACGCTCTCTTGTGTATGCGAAGCTAGTATGGTTATCATGGATAAAATGAAAAATTAAGTATTATAAATGATGATATGAGAATGATATGTGATGTTGCATGAATGTGTGGATGTGAGGGTAGCAAGATGGCTTGGAAAATAGCTTAGAATTTCTCCACACGGGTAGACACACGGGCATGTGTCTAGGCCGTGTGTGACCCACGGTCCACCTCATGGGCGTGTGCCCAGGTCGTGTGAAGTCTACACCTTAAATTAGGAATTTAATTTGCCACACGGCTGAAGGACAAGGGCGTGTTCCTTGGTCATGTGAAATTTATGGGGGGCGTGTCGAGGCCGTGTGAGGGACACGGGCTAAGGACATGGGTGTGTGTCTGGTCGTGTGAAAACCCCTGTAGGTTTGAATTGAGAATTAATTCCATACGGGTGTGGAGCACAGGCGTGTGAGAAGTCACATGTAACACTCCTTACCCGTATTCAACTCCAAAACCGGGTATGAGGCATTACCGGACTTAACTTACTTGAAAGTACAACTTTGGGCTTTAAAAAAAATTTCATTTCCAACTTAAAAATTCTCATTCATATGCTTAACATTCTTATTATGGACCAACGAGGCCTCAAACATACATACGGAGGGCTTCGAAATTAAACCGAGAACTTTTGTGCACTTAAAATTTTTTGCCCAAACAGGGGTCACATGCCCGTGTGAAATGGGACACGCCCGTATGGGCAGGCCGTGTGGTCACACTCGCCCATGTCCCTAGCCCATGTGGAATTTATTTTCTAATTCGAACCTACAGAGGTTTTCACACGGCCTGATACACGCCCGTGTCCCTTACACGGCCTCGACACTCTCGTGTCTTAGCGCGTGTGCCAAAACCATGGCATTCTGTTTATGACATCATCACCTTACTATGGTCACACGGCCAAGACACACGCCCGTGTCCTTAGACTGTGTGTCGAATTAAATTCCAAATTTTAGATGTAGACTTCACACAGCCTGGGCACATTCTCATGTCCATGGCCGTGCCTCCCACACGGCTGAGACACACGGTCGTGTCTCTGCCCGTGTGTTTATTACTGAGCATATTGAATTGTAAACCTAGCATGCAAGTGGACACATGGCTGATTAACATGCCCATAGGGCTGACTGTGTGCCACACATGGCCTAGACACATGCTCGTGTGTCTACCTGTGTAGACATTAAAAAGACTATATTCCAAGCCAAATGCCACCCTACATAGCAACCATACTTATACCAACTCAATTCAACATAACTCATGACCCTAAGGCACTCCAAGAACTCAAATCAAAGCATCCACACAAGTATAAACTTCATAATTTCATCATCATTGAATTTATATAAACTTGCCAAGTGTTGGCCCAATTTCAATGACCACTTACAAAATGAATTTGATATCATAAATAGCCAACACTTTGGCTAACAATTATGACATAACAAATAACCCAAGTCCTATACATGCCATACTCAAAATAAATCTAACTTTGTTATACCAAAGAGATGTCGATAGTGTGATTTCGAACTCCGACATCCCACGACCCTCGAGTTATCTTGGCAATACTACAAGGAAAAGGGAAATGAGAGGGGTAAGCATAAAGCTTAGTAAGTTTGCATAAAATAAATAGCAACATAAAACTCATAATGTCATTCATCCATTTCATTGAACAAAACACAAGTCTTAATCTCATTTCCATACTTACTCTTACCAATTACATAACATGCCACATATCGTGAACCATTCTCATGAATTACTCACATATACCTGTATCACCTCATCACTTAGTATTAGCATTAATCTCATCTCTAGCATAAGCTTAACCTTTTACCATATGTAAACTACTTAAGTTATTCAAGGATATATATAATCATCCTCATTCACAAAATTACGACACCAATGCCACATCCCACATGGGGTCTTACGTGGGGTCACTTCTAGATGTCGATGCTATATCCCTGATATGGTCTTATGCGGGATCTCATATCGTTTGTCGATGCCATATCCTGGATATGGTCTTATACGATTCTTATATTTGATGCCGATGCCATATCCCAGATATGGTCTTATACGGGATCTCTACTCGGTGCCGAGGCCATGTCCCGGACATGGTCTTATACGGGACCTTATCTTTCTCATATTTCGATGATCTTATTCTCTCACTTATTAAAGTCCAACGGAGGCTTTCACATTACAGTTCTCATCATTTTCTCATTTAACATCATAACTCAAAATTCATAGAAATTTTATACAACATCGCTGGTATCAAACATTTAGAAACTTAATAACATGATGTTGAATTTATTACACACAAACTTACCTCTATTTCAAAATAGGCTAGATTGTTGATCTAGTTCGATGCTTTGTTCTTTCCCCGATCAAGGTTAATTCTTTGTTCTTCTTGATCTACAATAGCAAATTAGCTCATTTAATTATCACATTAACTAATGCATTTCAATAATCATGCTTTGGCAAAATTACCATTTTACCCTTAGACTTTTATAAAATGACCATTTTACCCCTAGGCTCGAAAATGAATTCTAATCAAATTTCTTACTTTAACAAGCCTAGGTGAACATTTATTACTCTTATGGAAACCATCAAAACCCATTATTTCACACACTTACCTCTTACTTTACAACCTTTACAAAAAGGTCCTTTAAGGTGTTTTCATGGAAACACCTTTCACAAATGTTGTTTTTCTAACAAATAAAACTCATTTCTTCCATAAAAATGCAGCAACCAACATAATTAACCACTTTGCAAAACTCTAGACCCTTAACCATTTTGTAAAATAGACCCGTCATTAGCAAGATCATGATACAAGGGTCCTAAAAGTACAAAAATCATCATGAAAAGTCACCAAAATCACTTACTTGTAAGGAGGACAAGTTGTTGAAAATTTTAAGCTTTCAAACCCTTATTTTTTCTGGTAATTTCGGTGGAAGGAGGTGGATCAATAGTGTGATATCATCTTTTTCTTTCTTTATTTATTTCATTTAATTTAATCCACCTACTTGACCAAAATTTGACATATTTTTGTCCCCTATGGCCGGCCACCCTATGTCTAAGGGTCTATTTGCACATTAAAGGCCTCCAATTAATATTCTATGGCTATTGGGTACCTTTAGCTTATAAAATAGAACTTTCGCGCTTTATGCGATTTTGTCCTGTTTCACGATTAAGCATGAAATCGCTAAAATTAAAGCACCAAAATTTTCATACACTTATATAATCATGCTCTAACTCATAAAATAACATAAAATAATTTTCTCTGTCCTCGAATTAGTGATTCTAAAACCACTGTTCCCGCTAGCCCCTAAATCGGGCTATTACATCACACGGGCGTGCCCCTTCCTCCACACAGGCGTGTGGACTGTTTAGTGAAAATTTTTTTCTAAGATTTTCTAGAGAGTTTCAAAGGGGTTTGAGTTGATCTCGAACCGTTTCTAATGTGTGATTTGAGCCTAGTAGGCTTGTTTAAGAGATGTTATGAAAAGTTTTAATTTTGAGTGGAAAGTTGAGTCTTGTTATTGATTAATTGTTGGTGTATAAGTCTAGTAATGGCTCGTACCCTGTTCCAGCGTTGAATACGGGTAAGGGGTGTTACAAAACAAAATGTTCAAATGCCATATTTCAACTAAACCATCTAATATATGATTCACATATATACTTAACAAGTTATATGTTTATTTCAATTTGACATTAACTACACCAATTTCCAAAATTACCATTTATAATACAAACTGACTTAAAACTTAGGTACATGCCATTTATCGAAAACAAAAGAAAACTATACAAACATTATGAGTTGAGGGTTATGGATTGGATGCTGAATCACTTTTCGGGACTTCAAGATCTACCTATACTTGGGCACAAAAGTAAACAAATTGTACATTGAGCGATAAAGCTCAGTGGCACTTCCATGATTCAAGACAATATAACATAAGCATTAACATGTTAAGAATGTAACACCCCTTACCCGTGTCCGATGACGGGACCGGATGAGAGGCATTACCATGCTTAACCTTACTTGAACGTGTAGTAACTGGCTATAACATTTCGTTCAAAACCCAGTTCTTGCTCATTCTTGGCCTACGTGTCCTTAAACATACCTCCAAGAGGTTTTGGGATTTAACCGAGGACTTTTACGAACTTGGAAAACTTTTCCTCAAAACAGGGGCCACATGCCCCTGTTAAACTAGGGACACGCCCGTGTGCCCCTAAAACATGCCCGTGTCTTCCACCCGTGGTCGACACTAACTAATTTCACATGGCCTTGACACGCCCGTGGCCCTGGCCCATGTGCCAAACCTTGTCATTCTGACCTATCCACACGGCCTATACACACGAACGTGTGATTCAATCGTATGGCGATTTAAATTTCAAATGTAAGGTGTAGACTTCACACGACCTGGGCGTACACCCATGTGCTAGCCGTGCCTCCCACATGGTCTAAACACACGCCCGTGTGTCTACCCATGTGAACAATTAGCAGGCTATCTACCAAGCCATTTTGCCTCCCTATATCGCACACACGCAAACTCCAATTCAAATCATTCCAATTTAAAAGATGACCAATTAATATCTCTAGGAATTTAAGAAATCGAGACATACACAAGAGCATACACTTCATGAGATTTACCTCCATTGAGCAAAAGAATTTGCCAAGTATTGGCCTAACTCAAGATCATTTACAAAATGACTTTAGTAACATACATAGCCAACACTTTGGATAACAATTAAAACTTAACAAAATACTCAAGTCCTATACATGCCTTATTCAAAATCAGTCTAAATTGTTATACCAAAGTGATGTCGATAGTGTGATTCTGAGCTCCGACATCCAATGATCCTCGAGCTAACTTGGCAAAACTACAAGGAAAAAGGAAGAGAGAGGGGTAAGCATATAGCTTAGTAAGTTTGCATGAAACTCTAGGATGACAATTTACTCAAACTATAATCATTCATATCATGAAATAATGGCGACTTAGCACCAATGAATAAAAGTACTTACTCGTACTTATTCACACTTATTCCTATTTACTTTTACCCATCTCATGTCAATATGATCTGGTAACTTTTACTTACTCAAGATACTTGTAACACTGATTCATGTAGTATAACACATTTGCTAACATAACCATATACTCACATCTTTATCATTCATACCATGAACATTACTCAAGGCCATCAATAAATAGACTTGGATCTAAGCCAACTCACATACTTGACTCTTTTGCTTATGAATAAATCAAATCATCATGAATCATTCAAGCTTAACATACATAAGATTTGATGCCAACGCCATATCGCAGATATGGTCTTACATGGGATCATTCCTTAGTGCCGACGCCATATCCCAGATATGGTCTTATACGAGATCGTACTTAGATGTCGATGCCATATCCCGGATATGGTCTTACACAAGATCATTCTTTGGTGCTGAAGCCATATCCCAGATATGGTCTTATACGAGACCTTTCCTTTCTCATATGCCTACGTAGGTAATATACTTACTCCGGAACTATAACCAGAACTATAATTTAGCCTGTTCTTATCGTTTACTCATCGAGACTTTATAGCTCGATTTTGTTCACAATAACATGCATTAACATAATAATGAATGATTTCAAATATCAAACATTATGAAATACTAATTTCATACAAACTTACCTCGAATCTCAAAATGTGTCTCAGTGCTCGATTTAGTCTTCAACTTTGTTCTTGCCTCGGTTTCGATCTGGGCTTCATGTTTCTTGATCTGTAATAATAAATTTCTCTTGTTAAACACATGCATTGACTAAATCGACTCATAATTCATATTTTAGCAAAATTATGATATTGCCCTTAAACTTTTACATAATTATACTTTTGCCCTTAGACTCATAAAATGATTTTCATTCAACTTTCTTGCATTTCAAGCCTAGTCGAATCATTTTCTCAACTATAGCAACATTAAATTCCCACTATTTCACTCATTTATGACCATTTCTATAACTTTACAAATTGGTCCTTTTCATGCATCTTTCATAAAAATCACTTAGAAAAAGATGTTTATCATACATCAAACTTTCATATTCTTCCATAAAAAAATCAAAATACATGCATGTCATACATGGGTAAATTTTTGAACATAAACCCTAGCTCAACATATGGCTAGAAATAGCTAAACCGAGCTACGAGGGTTTCAAAAATACGAAGAACATTAAAAACGGGGCTAGGATGCACTTACTTTAAGCTTGAAAATCAACAAAACCCTAGCTATGGAGTCCTTGCAAATTTCGGCACCATAGGGAAGAAGATGGACATGAATTTTGTCTTGTTTTCCTTTTTTATTCTTTAATTAACCAAATGACCAAAATGCCTTTAATGACCCTTTTCTTAATATTTTTCCTTCCCATGTACATTTTTGTACATCATGAAATATAATGGTCTAATTGCTAAATAATGACCTCTAGGATTTTTCATAATTCTATTTCATACTTGAACCTTCTAGAATCTCACATTTTCTATTATTTGCAATTTAGTCCTAATGGACAATTTATTCACTAATTAATAAAACTTCTTCATGTAACTTTCACACAATCATGCAAATACCTCATAAGCCTTGTAAAATCATTTAAACTCATATTTTCTACTTCAAATTTGTGGTCTCGCACCACTATTCTGACTAAGCCCTAAATTGGGTTGTTACAATTCTCCCCCTTAGGGATTTTCGTCCCCTAAAATCTTACCAATGAAGAGATTCAGTTACTAGTTCCTCATAGCCTCCTCGGGCTCCCATGTAGCCTATTTTACCCCATGTCTCTGCCACAACACTTTTACAAGGGCTATACTTTTATTTCTTAACTGCTTGACTTCTCGGGCAAGAATCTTGACTGGTTTTTCACCATATGTCATGTCAGATTGAATCTCAACCTCAGTCGGTGTAATCACATGCGAAGGGTCTGATCGGTAGCGTCGTAACATAGACACATGGAACACATCATGAATCTTCTTTAACTCAGATGGCAAAGCCAATCAATAGACTACCGGCTTATTCTTTCTGTGATCTCATATAATTCGATAAAACGAGGACTCAATTTGCCTTTCTAGCTAAATCTAAGAACTTTCCTCCATGGCAAAACTTTTAAGAATACTCTATCACCGACTTGATATTCAATTTCTTTCCCTTGATCCGAGTAAGATTTTTGCCTGTCAGAAGCAACTTTTAAATAGTCTCAAATCACCTTTACTTTTTCTTCGATTTCTCTAACCAAATCAACCCCGTAAATCTGGTTTTCTTTAAGCTCAGTCCAGTATAAAGGCGTTGACACTTACGCCCATACAAAGCCTCATAAGGTGCCATTTTTAAACTTGACTAAAAACTGTTATTATAGGCAAATTCTACCAATGATAGATACTTTTCCCAACTACCTTGAAATTCATGAACACAGCACCGAAACATATCCTCAAGTACTTGTATTGACCTCTCTAACTATCCGTCGATTTGGGGGTGAAAAGCCGTACTAAATTTCAACTTTGTGCCCAAGGCCTCTTGTAACTTTTTCCAAAATTTGGAAGTGAATCTCGGATCTCTATCTGATATAATCGATAAGGGCACTCCGTGTAGCCTCACAATCTCAGAGTTATACAAGTTCACCAACTTGTCTAGTGAGTAATCGACACGCACAGGTATGAAATGGGCTGACTTTGTAAGTCTATCGACTATGACCCATACAACATCTTTCTTGCTCAGTGTCAATGGCAAACCTGTTACAAAATCCATAGTGACTTGATCCCATTTCCACTTGGGTACCATTATAGGTTGTAACAAACCCGAGGGTACTTGATGTTCGGCTTTCACTTGCTTACAAATTAAACATCTTGAAACAAAATCAGAAATATCTTTCTTCATACTCCACCACCAATACCATTGCTTCAAGTCGTTATACATCTTGGTGCTACCCGGATGCACAGATAAGCATCCATTATGCGCTTCATGCAAAACTTTACGAATGAGTTCATCATTTCTTGGTACACATACTTGGTCTCTGAACATCAAACATCCGTCCGGATTGATCTAAAAATCAGACTCAACACTTGACTCGCATTGAGTCCTTCGGTCTGTAAGTCGCTATCATCCTTTTGAGCCTCGTAGATCTCTTGGAGGAACATCGGTCTAGCCCTCAGCTCAGCTAGAATGGAACCATCCTCTAATATAGTCATCTGGGTATTCATAGCCCTCAAGGCAAATAAAGATTTTCTACTTAAGGCGTCAGCGACTACATTCACCTTTCCCAGATGGTAATCAATGACTAACTCATAGTCTTTTATCAACTCAAGCAACCTTCGTTGCCTTAAGTTCACTTCTTTCTGAGTCATCAAATACTTTAAACTCTTGTGATCTGTGAATATCTGATATCTTTCACCATACAAACGGCGCCTCCGAATCTTCAATGCGAAAACAATGGTAGCCAACTCTAAATCATGCGTTGGATAGTTCTTCTTGTGTGGCTTAAGCTATCTGGAAGCATATGCTATCACCTTACCTTCTTGCATAAGTACACAGCCCAATCTGTTTAAAGATGCATCACTGTAAATTACAAATTCTTTTCCCGGTTTAGGTTGTACTAGAACTGGAGCCTCTGTCAACATGGCTTTTAATCTCTCGAAACTCTGTTGGCACTTTTCTGTCCACTCAAATTTTACACTTTTATGTAATAATCTCGTCATCGGTGTAGCTATCATGAAAAATCATTTGACGAACCGTCGATAATAGCCAGCTAGGCCCAGAAAACTTCTAACCTCAAACACATTTTTTCGGCAGTTTCCAGTCAACAATAGCTGAGATTTTGCTTGGGTCAACTCGAACCCCATCTCTCGAGACAATGTGTCCCAAGAGTCCAACTTCCTTTGGCCAAAAATCACTTTTACTAAACTTGGCATACAACTGATTATCTCACAAAATTTGCAAAACTGTCCTTAAGTGTTTGGCATGCTCATTTCATCCCAAGAGTATATTAGTATATCATTAATAAATACCACAACAAACTTTTCTAATAATGGTCAAAAAATACGGTTCATTAGATCCATGAAAACCGTAGGGGAATTTGTCAAATCGAATGGCATGACTAGAAATTCATAATGCCCATACCTTATTCGAAAAAGTCTTAGGCACGTCTGAGTCCTCCACTCTCAACTGGTAATATCCCTATCTCGAGTCTATCTTGGAAAACACGGTGGCTCCCTTTAATTGATCGAACAAGTCATCGATCCTTGGTAAAGGGTACTTGTTCTTCATGGTTAACTTTATTAAGCTGACGATAATCTATGCATAACCTCATGGAACCATCTTTCTTTTTCACAAATAGCACTGAAGCATCCCATGGAGAACTACTCGGTCTTGCAAAACCTTTATCCATCAACTCTTGCAACCGTGCCTTCAATTTTTTTAACTTAGTTGGAGCCATTCTGTAAGGTGCAATTGATATAGGTGCAGTGCCGGGAGCTAATTCGATACCAAATTCAACCTCTCTAACCAGAGGTAACCCTGGCAACTCTTCTGGAAATACATCTGGGTACTCATATACTACCAGAACTGATTCAATCTTTAATTCTGCTTCTTTAGCATTCATAACAAAAGCTAAATAAGCCTCATACCCTTTCCTTACATACCTCTGGGCTGACATGCGAGATGTCACTACCTGCAACCTGTCTTGATAATCTGTTTCAACACAAAGAGTGTCCCCATTTTCACGTTTCAATTTAATATTTTTCTTTCCACAATTTACTGTCACATCATGAGTGGTTAACCAGTCCATACCAAGAATAATATCAAATTCATCAAATGGCAATATCATTAGATTTTCCTTAAAATAATCACCTCTAATAATTAATGGGAAATCTTTGCATACTTTATCAACTAACAAACTTTTGCCTAAATGATTCGACACTTTTATCACAAATTCTGTAGACTCTACGGGCATACTCATTCTAGATACTAATTTCATGCGTATATATGAATAGGTAGATCCCGGATCTATTAAAGCAATAACTTTAGCATCATAGAGAGAAAAGGTACCCGTAATCACGTCAGGAGACGATGCTTCTTCGCGAGCGCGAATGGCGTAAGTTCTCGCAGGTGCTCGGTCTTTAGGTCTCACAGCCTGCTTCTTATGAGTAGTCTTACTACTTGCCCTGCTTCCGAGGTTTCTCTGTGATTTCCCTCTAATAGTGCCTCCTGGTCTTGCCTCCCGAGGCTTCTCTTTCTCATCCACTTCTGGAAAATCTCTAATAAAATGGTCTAAAGACCCACATCTAAAGCAGGCTTTTTCATTTGTTGACATTCACCGGAGTGACGTCTTCCACACTGTGGGCACTTCGGTCTACCGGGTCAAGGGTTGCCAATACTAGCAACTGATGTAGTCTGGGCTTTAGGCCCTGAGTACTGTTTACTCTTACTCTTATTTGAAAACCTGGCTGAAGTAGCTGATCGAGTTGAGAAGTATCTTGACTTCTTAGATGATGATTGAAATGTTTTGGTCATCTGTCTCTTTCTCGAGTTATGAAACTCCATCTCAGCCTTTCTTTTCTCCTTAATTAGGTCTTCAGCCTTATAGGCTCTTATAGAACACAATAAATTCTTTCATTTCAAGGACACCAACGAACAACTTTATATCTTCATTTAACCCATCCTCAAACCTCTTACACATAATGGCTTCCGAGGACACACACTCTCGAGTGTACTTATTGAGTCTCACAAAATCACGCTCGTATTCAGTTACTGTCATCTTTCCTTGCTTCAATTCAAGGGATTCCTTTCTTTTCTAGTCAATAAATATTTGACTTATATATTTCTTTTGAAACTTTTCTTGAAAGAACTCCCATGTGATCCTTTCTCTTGGTGCCACTAACACAAGGGTATTCCACCACTAGTAAGCGAAATCTCTCAAAAAGGAAACTACACACTTCATGCACTCTTCTGGTGTGCACGATAGCTCATCAAACACCCAAATGGTGTTTTCGAGCCAGAACTCTACTCTTTCTAGATCATCATCCTTACTAGCACTGAATTCCTCAGCTCCTTACTTCTGGATCCTATCAACCGGAGGTTTTTCTCTTCTTACAACTTCTACTACTTAGGGAGCTATATGAGTAGGTTGAGGAATAGGCGGGGGCGGAGGAGGTGGAGCATTCGAATTTGTTCAAACGTACTCTGTGTACCAATTACTCATCATTTGGAAAAAGGCTTCTCGGGCCTCTTCCCTCTGACCCAAAGTCTCAGGTCTACTTTCAACTGGTGTAGTCCCTTGCGCGAGAGCCGGTGCATTACTTGTAGCATCATCAGCTGTAGCTCGATCAGGATCAGAATCCATTAACTATATCAAATACAATTTAGAATGTCAGGAGTCGTCACACTGTCATTACACAATCACTCTTACGTATGGCATATGCAGCTAGATTCATACTCACGCTATGTTAGTCCTATAACTGACTAAACCGTAGCTCTGATACCACTAAATGTAACACCCCTTACCCGTGTCCGACGACGAAACCGGATGAGAGGCATTACCATGCTTAGCCTTACTTAAACATGTAGTAACTAGCTATAACATTTCGTTCAAAACCCATTTCTTGCTTATTCTTGGCCTACGTGGCCCTAAATATACCTTCGAGTGGTTTCGGGATTTAACTGAGGAGTTTTACAAACTTGGAAAACTTTTCATCAAAATAGGGGCCACATGCCCGTGTTAAACTAGGGACACGCCCGTGTGCCCTTAAAACATGCCGTTGTCTTCCACTCATGGTCGACACTGACTAATTTCAGATGGCCTTGACACGCCCGTGGCCCTGGCCTGTGTGCCAAACCTTGTCATTCTGATTTATCCACACGGCCTATACACACGACTGTGTGCTTTAGTCATGTGGCGATTTAAATTTCAAATGCAAGGTGCAGACTTTACACGGCCTGGGCATACGCCCATGTGCTAGTCGTGACTGCCACACAGTTTAGAAACAAGCCCGTGTGTCTATCCATGTGAACAATTAGCAGGCTATCTACCAAGCCATTTTGCCACCCTACATCGTACACATGCAAACTCCAATTCAAATCATTCCAATTTAAAAGATGACCAATGTAACAGTTCGATTTATACCCTAGTCGGAACAGTGGTTTTGAGAGTACAAACTCGAGTTTGTATAAAATTTTAAAACTATTTTCCGTGTTTTTGATATGTGATTAAGCATGTGCTAAATTTTCGTAAGTTAATTTGTCCGTCTGTGTGCTTAATTTGATAAAAGGGCTAAATCGCATAAAGTTTAAAAGTGGTTTTTCATTTGATCAGTGATCAAATTGATGTGGCTTTACTATTGTAAAGTCCTTAAAAGGCAAATAGCCCCTTTTTACTTATAGTGGACGGTAACATGCAAATTTATATCATGATTTTATATGTTTATTATTATATATTAATGTTATATGATATTTTATGTTATAATAAAAAGAAACATGTGTAAGTGGCCTTACTTTTATCATCTTCTTGCCGAAAATCATAAAGAAAAAGAACAAACAAAAGCTTAAGGGTTTGACCATGGTTTTGGTTTGATTTAAGGTTAGTTTGTGATCCGTTTTCGATGATTTCTATGTTTTTGTAATCATTGCTTTGAGAGCTACAAAACCCATGCCTCAATTTTGTGAATTGATGTTGTTCATTAGAAATGCCATTGATGTTATGTTGAGTTTTGTGATGATTTGTGGTGTTAAATGAAAGATTTGAGCTAGATGACTATGCTTTGTTTTTGAATTTTTGATAAATTTAGCTAAATAGGGCTAAAATGAGAAAATGGTAATTTGAAGGACTAAATTACAAATTTGATGAAAAATAGGGGCTTTTATGATATACATAAGTATTAGGCTAAGCATGGATGGGTGATGATTTTTGTGAATTTGATGTTTTGAGAAAAATAGACTAAATTGATAACTTGTGTAAAAGTGAGGGCTAATTTGCAAATAGCCCTAAATGTGTGTCCTTGGATTGAATTGAATAAGTTAGTGAATAAAAGGGTTAAATTTGAATATGTATAGATCAAGAACCGAGGAAAATGGGCTTAGATCACGAGAAAGCGAAAGGAACCGAGTAGCCGTTTCCATTCCGATAAATTGAATCCAAGGTAAGTCCCTATGCAAATAAACGAACTTGTATGAAATTGTAATTGTTCATATGATTAATGTTGATAATGAATGCCATTGAGAGGTTATGCATATGAATTATGAGATGAGTTTGATATAGTGACAATGTCCGAGAAGTCCCGTGCGAACCTAGGAATAGATAGGATTAGCTATGTCATGACATAGGTATCTGTTTTGTTTTATCATGTAAGACCACGTCAGGGACATTGGCGTTAATTTGAGATTTTGTGTAAGACCACGTCTGGGACGTTGGCATCGATATGAGCTTTACGTGTAAGACCACGTCTGGGACGTTGGCATCGATATGAGCTTTACGTGTAAGACCATGTCTGGGAAATTGGCATCGTATTGATTTGTGTAAGACCCTGTCTGGGATAGTGGCATTGATATCTGAGTGCATGTAAGACCTCATCTGGGACGTTGGCTTTGTACAACTATTCCGAGTTTTCTGAGCATCCTACTAGATTCCTATTGGTTCAATGGGCAAGTCTGTGATACGAATTGCAAATCCGTGCTATGATCAATTAAGTGAACGAATGTCTGTTTTAGGTACATTTGGTATATACACAAAGTGTGTATAAAAAGGCAAGTATTTATGTGATTTTGATTTGAAGAAATGTATGCTTAAATGTAAGCATGTGAATCTTGAAATGATGAATGTGGCAAATGTGGCCACAAGTATGAATCAAAGCATATATGTGATAGTTTGTTAAGTGAATGAGATGTGCCAATGTATCTAATTGCATATATGCTTCTATGCTAAGTTTGTTTGTATATTGACTTACTAAGCTTTTGGAAAGCTTACTCTGGGTGTGTTTTCTCTGTTTTATAGGTCGTCAAAGCTACTGAAGGCTCGAGACCACCAAGGATCGTCATCACACTACTAAATTCTTTTTGGTACACTTTGAAAATGTATATAGTTAGATATGGCATGTATAGGCTAGTTTTTGATATTAGTTTGTTATATGAACATAGCCATGTGGTTTGGCTAGTTATGAGTTGATAATTTGCTTAAATGGTTGTGATATATGATGCATATCTTAGTATGGTTGAAGCACTTGGAAATGGTCAAGTTTTAAGTAGGCAAATGAATGAATTATGTTTGTGATGAGATGAGTTTTCATCTTGAAATTTTCATGGTTGGAATTGTTATTGATTGCATGGTTTGAATGGTTATTGTAACGCCTTGAATTTGGGCCTAGAATAAATGGGTTTCGTGTGTCGAGAGAATGGATTTTGTTGATCGAAAAAAAAGAAGAAAGGGAGTAATGAATTAAGTGTGTAAAAAAATATATGATTGCATGTTTGGTTTAATTTTTAGGTGATTTAGGAAGGGTTGGTGGTGTTGGAAAAGTCCTGGGCTTGATCTAAGGCTTTAGCAAAAAAAAAATTGTTTTTACCCTTAAGTGAGGTCGGTGTTAGTAAAAAGACTTTTAAAATATTTTTGGGTTAAAAGATAGCATAAGGAAGTAGGTGATCTGGTGGCTTGGAATGTTTTGAATAAGCGGGTGGTCAAATGTTCAAGTCTTGGACTTGGAAAAATTTTTTGGTTGCGCATAAGTTAGTATGAAGGCTAGAGTTTAGGCCTTATAATTAGTTGGGGCTGATTTCCAACACAAAGAAACGCCTGGCACAGTGGCAAAGGTGTTAGGAGTAGGTGGCGAAGCAGGGTTCTAGTCACGGCGTGCGCTAAATATTGGGTTTTATTTTTTTAGTAAACCTGGAGCATGGCAGAAAGGGTTATAATTATTTAGGGAGGAAATACGACTCAAATAAAATAAGCGGCACAGAGGCAAGGGACGTGTGTCATAGTGAAGAGGTCGGAGTTTTGAAGCTGGGTGTTGGCTAATATTTTTAGATTTCTTTGGATGACTCGGTCGTTGGAAAATAGGCCTTAAAAAAAGTTGAGAATGAAAAATATCACAAGAAGAGTTGTGGTGTAGTGGCTGGTAGCGTGTGGTGGTTCCTGTAGGTCTCGGGTTCGAGTTTCCTTGTGCACAATAACTTGCTATTTTGCTGCTGGCGTGGGGAAGGTGTTTGGAGTGGACCGAAACACCAAAGGGTGGCTGCTGTTCGGGGAAAGCAATTTGAATGTAATTCAAATTGAATTTTTGGCTAAATAAGTGAATTTTTGGATGGGGATGAAGATAAAATTTAGAGATAATAAAGGAATTTAATTGGTGATAAGTTTGAGTCAATTAGGGAGTGTAGGTTTATTTTATTTATTTATTTATTTTAGTATATATATGGGTGCCGAATTAAGTTCCTAGAGTAATGCCGAAATTTTGTCTTCCTTCTGGCCGAATTTCTTCACTTGTGAGATGCCCAAACACCTTTTTTCTGTAACATCCCGAATTAGGGCCTAGTCGGAACAGTGGTTTCGAGATCACAAATCCGACGATAAAAATTTTATTTTTATTATATTTTTATGGTCTACAATTTCACGAAAATATTTCGTGAAAATTTCGTTCGAAAATTTTGACGTTTGGGCACTCAATTTAGTCAAAAGGACTAAATTGTAAAAAGTGTAAAAGTTGAATTCTACATGTTAGAGGTGTCCAATTGTTATGAAATTTTAAATTGGAGGTCTTTAAATGACAATTAGACCATTTTTTAAGTTGGTGGACAAAAATGGACATGGATGGGTATGTTTCAAAAGATTTTTTAGGGGCATTTTGGTAATTTGGTGAATTAAATAAATTAAAAACAAAATTTAAATGCCAAATATGTCCATCTTCTTCATTAGGACGAAATTACAAGGGTTCTCCATAGCAAGCTTCCAATCTCCATAGTAAGTGATTCCAAGCCCCGTTTTTAATGTTCTTTACGTTTTTGGAATCTCGGTAACTTGATTTAGCTTATTCTAGCAATAATTTAACCTGGGGTTCATATTTGGAAAAATACCCATAGGTGAAATGTGTTTATTTTTATGTTTTATGGCAGAATATGAAGCTTAGAATTATGTTAAACAACTTTTGCTAATCAATTTTACGTGAAAACGAGTAAAACGACATAATCGGTAAAAATACCTAATGTTCATAAGTACATGTTAGAGTGAGAATTTGATGTTTCTATAGAAGGGAAAAATGTTCAGCATGTTATAAAACATAAGAATAAGGGATGAAGTTTAATTTTTGAGCCTAGGGGAAAAATTGTAATTATGCAAAAGTTTAGGGGCAAAATTTTCCAAAGTTTGAGTTAGGGACTGTTTTGAGTATTACATTAATTAAATAAGTGAAATGTGATATTTTAGACCCTGAAAAATAAGATTTGGACCTAGAACTGGAGGAAAATTGAAAAATCAGGAAAGTTGGTAAAATGACCGTTTTGGCATTCGAGGTAAGTTCGTGTGTTAATAATAATGCAATACCATGCTTGAATTGTAATTTTCTATTGATATGACATAAATTGTATGATTTAATATGTTTAGGAGAAGTTGATGGATGGTATGTATGGTATGGAAAATGTGATGTTTATTGTGTCATGTGAAATTGAATGGCAAATTAATGTTACAGGAATTGAATGTTAAATTAATATTACATGGGTTGTATGAGTTGCTACAGTTGTATTGGCGAGATTTCGACAAGAAAGTTTATATGTAAATAATGCATTTATTTTACTTGTACAATAATTATTTTGCTGGATATTATGGAAATCATTGGGTGATAACTAAAATATGAAAATGAATGGAATGGGAAATTCTCGATTGAACCTTCGAAAAACTTAGAGATACTGACAATATGTAGCTAGGTCACACGAGTGATAAGGGACCTTCACCGTGTGCACAAGAAAGATACTAGATGGAAAATTTTGATATGTAGCTAGTCCACATGGATGATAAGTGACTTTCACCATGTGTGCAAGAAAGCTACGGGATAATAATTTCATATGTAACTAGGTCACATGTGTAATACTGTGTGTATACCATGTGTACAAGAAAGTTACGGGTTATGAGTAGCTAGGTCACATGAGTGGTTCCTAGTGTTGGACACCATGTAGACAAGAAAGCTAGGAGATGGAATGGCTAGGTCACATGGGTGGTAAGGGACCTTCACCATGTGTACAAGAAAGCCGAATTATTTGTAGATGGAGCTATGTGCTGAGACCACCGAGTGTCGGGCGTTTTTCGAAGGGGTTCAACGAGATAATTTACTAATGATGATTGGTGCGATCATGTTATGAATAAGTGCAAGTGTGAATGTGACCAATTGAGAAATGTGGCAAATGTATGTATTAACAATATGTTCGGTATGCAATCAGAAATTGGAAAGGTTGGTATAAGCAAGTGATGAACACAACTAAAGTGAAAGAGAGAGTAAAAATTTACAATAAAAAAACTGTTTAGACAGCAGCAGTGACATGAGTTTGAAAAATCAATAAAAATAGTGGAGATTTAATTATAAGTTTGATTAGATATTTATTTAAATATTATTGAGTCTATTTTCATATAAAAGAAACATTGAAAACAAATGATTCGTATATTTTGAGATATTTGAATTTCTGTGAGACTGGTTCAGAATGATTATGTGATCCCCTGTTCTACCTTGGAAAAATCATTAAAAATTGTATAAAAATAATTGTGGGATACAGTTTATATGCCTAAAATCCTGAATGAGTCTATTTTCAAATTAAATAAATAATAAGGTCATATGAAGTCTGTACAAGGAGAAAATTTATTTGTAGTGAAGAGAGGTCAGAATAGTCAAACAGTAAAATAGGGGAATCTTTAATGAATAAACTGTATTGATTGGCTAAACCAAAAATTATGGAAATTTTATGGTAAGAAGATATGTGAGTCTAGTTTCATGGAAAATTAATGGATATTAATTTAGAGTTCCATATCTCCAGATATAAATAATTTAATGACTATAACTCAAGAAAACAACTTAACTAGAATTTGAATAAATAGGAAAAATATGACAATAGCATGTTATCACATTGCTTATTAGTTTCATGCGAGCTTACTAAGCGTAAAGCTTACTCCCTCCTTTCCATTTCTTTTAGTTTTGTCAGGTTAGCTCAGGGTTGGAGATCGTCGGAGGCAGTATCACACTATCGAGCCATTATACTTGGAGTATTGGCATGTGTATGTTAAATGTTTTCAAGTGAGTGGCATGTATAGGGACTTAATTTTTCTATGATGGATGTTGTTGTGATTAGCCAAATGTATTGGCTTATATTGATTTGTTGATTATAGCCATGAGATGTGGCTTATAATGATCTTGGTTTGTAAGCCTATTTGTACATGGTATGTGTTAATGTCTTGTTATGTGGTATAAGTGATTAAATAGATGACAAGGTCAAATGCATGTGTTTGATAAGTTTTAATTTTGGGCGAAATTTGGTAACCTGATTTGTATGATTGTGAATGTTTAAGATTTGTGAATGTTGAAGTACGGTAATGCCTCGAACCCTGTTCCAGAGTTGGACACGGGTGAGGGGTGTTACATTTTCTCTCTAAGTGTTCAAAAGCCGAATCCTCCATACTCTCCCTTCTCAAATTCCCTTTTTAGTTCACCACTTGGTTCTAGCCGAATCACTTCTTTTCTTATTCTCCCTAGTGTTGCCGAATTGCCTCTGTCACCATACTAGTCTCAAAAGCCAGACTTAAGCCGCAGGATCAAAGGAGGATTTCGATAAGAGCTTAGTTGAATTTTTAGTGTGTTTTATTAAAAGACGAAGGGCTATCTAACCCCTCCTTGTCGTTAACTTTGTATTAATAAGGGAAAGGATCAACGATCACAAGCATGGTAGGTAAGGATTGCTAACAAGGTGGTAAGTGTTCTCGACTCAGTCATGGTTTAGTAAATGGCCAAATCTAATATGGCTCGTAGGGGTGACTTATGTGCAATATGGGTCACTTGGTTTTGACGATGTAGGTGTTTGAGTGCAGATCTAGAGGATAATCATAAATAGTAGTAAAGAAAGGGCTACTAGAACGTGAGGCACACGGTAAGGGTACGGTGAGGTTTCAGTTTTTGATAAGTATGTGTTAAAGCCTTGGTTAATCACTAGTAATGTCGATTGTAGGTTCGTGACTAAGGGGTTTGCAGCGCGCGTGATTACTTGGTGTGTACAAACACTACACACACTGTTACACCCCAAACCTGGCCTAGACGTTACGACCAGATCTGGCATGTCACATGGAAAGGTTGTTAAAGAATCCATGCATTCGTTAAAAATATCAAGTTTTATTGCTTGTGAAAAATCCAATTTGTTTTATAGTTCTCTTTACAAAAACATTTTCGTTGCTACTTCCGATGATCTTGTTTATAATTAATCCAACTCAATGAGTTTCAGAAAAATGACATTTAAATTATTGTAGACATGCGATATTTTGAAAAGAGTTATCAACGTTAAGAAAATCCAGAGTTTTATCCATTATAGTTTGTAAACCGTGTATTAACATTATAGAAAAATCGTTATTAATGTTTTAGAAAATCCCAAATTGAGCATTCAAAATTAATAGCGAATCGAATTAAAAGATAAAACAAAATACCAAAGGCCTTATTACAAAACAAAAACCCAAATTTAAATAAAATCTATAGTACCGTAAAACGAAATTTATTAAGCTACGATGTATGGCCACCACAGAGTTCACCTCGGCTCCAAATCCACAAAGCTAGGAATTACCTGCAGAATTAAGCAGAGGGGTGGGTTACGAGAACTCAATGTGTAATCCCCTATACGAACGATAACTGGGCCTAAACCCATAGAAGCACATTGAGCCTTAGCTCTCATAGTAATGAAATTGGCCGAAGCCCATACGAGTCGAACTGGGCCGTAGCCCTAACAACATGGCATAAATAGTGAATGCAATGCAACCCAACCCAACCTAGTATTCCATCCTCTACACTCCACTCCATATATCCAACCTCAGTACTCCTATGGGGATTTCTACAATCAACCCTCCATCCTCTACACTCCTCTTTGGCAGTCATGTTGACAGTCACACTGCTCAAAGCTGATATAATGTGACAGAGTCACCGATATGTGTGGCACCAAGCTATCGAAACAATGTGGCAGAGCCACCGATATATGTGGCAGAGCCACCAAAATTATAATATGATCGGCACACAGCCCTGGGTAAATATGATTGACACAGAGTCATCAATAACAGTATTATGCTTGGCACATAACCATCAGCGATGGTAATATAATCGGCACACAACCTTGGGTAAATACGATTGGCACAAAGCCATAATCAATATGGCACGGAGCCATATTTAGTTTGGCATATAGCCATTATACAGAATGTGGCAGAGCCACCGATATATACTTCCCCGATCATCAATATCCCAACCCCATGCAATATGTCGTATATGTCATGCTCAATCATTACACGTGTATGCAGAATGGACATGCTCAATAACAATCATTTAAACATGTAATAAAAGCATATCAGTCATACAACCATAGCCAAACCGGTCATATCATAGCACAAGCCAATCACTTACCTACAAGGGCAAATCATTCATTTTACCCTGTAAGGGTATTCCGGTAATCCTACCCTTCAAGGGTAGTTCGGTAATTCTACTCCTAACTAATTCCTATATGCAGTGTATCTCAAACATAATCAATCATACAATTAACACATAAAATGCTAGTACTACTAGGAGGGTACAACAGTCATTTTATCGTTTAGGGGTAAAACAGTAATTTCACAAACCGAGGGTATTTCGATAATTTCACAAACTAGGGGTATTTTGGTAATTTCACAAACTGGGGTATTTTGGTAATTTCATAAAGTAGGGGTATTTCGGTAATTTTGCAAACTAGGGGTATTTCGATAATTTTATAAACTAGGGGTATTTTGGTAATTTCACAAACCAGGGGTATTTTTGTAATTTTGCAAACCAGGGGTATTTCGGTAATTTTGCAAACTAGGGATTTTTCGGTCATTTTACAAATTAGGGTATTAGCGACCCAACAGAAGGTCCACTGTTGCCTCGAATGACTCAAGTATTCTAAACAGAGATAATGATGCGAATGGGCCTAAGGCCCATTCTCGGCCCAAGTGGGTCCACACACTCGTGTGGCCCATTTAGCCCAAACCTAGCCACATATATGAGATTCACATAGTCTAGTTCACTATCTACTACTCAATCATACAATTTACTCATATGGGCCCCGGGCCTATTGGGCCCAACAGCCCACACCCACAAGAATACTCACGGTGGCCTTGACTATCGCGTCGAAGCTTCCACACGTGCGCTCACACGCTCGTGTGGCTACCATCACTATGTGACCAGCATTTCAGCATTTGTCGCTCTACAACTATAGTAGAGAGAGTACACACCTGATAGGAGTCTGAAGCTGCTAAACCGCGCTCTGAGCACTCCTACGTCCAACGCCAACCAGGATGCTTATTCTCCTCCTAGACAACTCTATATATAGCTAGCTTCTCACCTTTCTTCTTTGTATCATTCTGATGTGGGATCCCTCCGTCAGTAGAGTTTAAATCCAACTCAAACTCTTACCGTCCAATCCGTAAAATAAATACTCCCTTACTTTCAATAAGATTCGAACCTAAGCTCTCCAATCAGCCAATTCACGCCACTTGCCACTAAGCCACCAGCTCCTCTTGTGACTAAAACCATGTGCAACTAAATATAAATCTATGGCCAAGGTCTAAATCCATTTTGAAAAAATACCAAAAAGAAATGCAAGTGCCTTGCCTTGAACCTTGGATCTCCTTCCTTCCTTTTAGCGTCACCCCCTTGCCTCTTATGTGGCGCCACTTTGCCACTATACCACACACTCCACTTGTGTCATTTTCTCCACATTTTATTCTTAAAGCCTACCTACTAACTCCCAGGGTTTTATTCACATAAAACCAAAATTTTTCCTAAGGCTTAACTTGAACCCGAGACTTCATAGAAGCCCCCTAACCTTCCAAAATCACTCACCTACTAGATCCAACTTGCATTAAAGCCGTTCTCTTATTCTCAAAAATTTTAACCGCTACTACGTCCACGGCCCATTGGGTCCAATCCTACTAGGCCAAAATTCGGGATGTTACACACACGAAATTGGCAATGCCGAAAATCTGAAAAGCCGGAAGTGGCTAAATAGGCCCGGTGGCCCCTGAGGCTAAGTTTGATGAAATGGTTTGGTTGGTTATACGAATTGAGTTAGTCATTCATGATACATGATCTGGATTTGTTTTGGGCCTATTTGGCCATATGATGAGATTTGGGCCTGATGGGCCGTAATGTTGTAATTTGGGTTTGATGGGCTTTATGGGGACGTAGACAAATATGCTAGGGTTTATGGACTTAGGCCTAGTTTGAACAACTCTTAAATTTCATAAGACTTAATCTTAATTAAACATGTCTGTGAACAAGTCGATGGGTTGGAGTGTGGCAACGGGCATACGCATGTCTAGGATTGGATCTAGGGAGAGCTTGGTACTTAAGCGCTTTTAATGGCCCACCTCTTCTTCTCTGGAATCCTACCTGGTGCGTAGTGTCTATTCATTTTAGCCGCGAGGACTTGTTGATGGGCCAAAGTTCATAAATAAAACCCGAGAGGGACCAAATACCCTTATATTTGTAAAATTACTAAAATACCCTTATATTTAAAAAATTACTAAAATGCCCCTAGAATTGTAAATTACCAAAATACCCTTATTTTGAAAAATTACCAAGATACCCCTATTTTACCAAATTACCAAAATACCACTATTTTACAAAATTACCAAGATACCCCTATTTTGAAAAATTACCAAAATACCCCTGTAGGGTAGAATTACGAAAGTACCCTGGGTAGTGAAATGATGAAAATACCCCTACATGACGAATATAAGCTTATAGATGTTACTTGTATCTTTGATGCATTCATATGATATTCTACTTAGGATGCATATGGGCGGGAATTATGGTACGGAGGAAGATTTGAGGATCGCATGGCCGTATGGTATGGATCCACCGAAGGCTTTAAGCCCAATATATAATTAGCAGCTTTGCTGCAACGTTGATAATACATAATTGGGCTACCCTTGGTGTGTGCGATGGAGGGTGGGTCGAGCTAGAATTCCCCACAGGAGCTATAAGGTTGGAAGGGAAATGGTGCGTGTAGCGGATGGACTTTTGGGTGGGTTTTTGCATTATCTTATTTGTATATGATGCGATATGATATGATATGAGGTCATGGTGGGCTAAGGCCCAAGACCACCAATATTTATAGGGCTTAGGCCCAATGTGAATATTTGTATGTGATTTGTTTGCCCATGGTGGTACACACTGAGTTTCGAAACTCACACCCCTTTAATTTAATGTTTCAGGTGATCCTGAATAGACGGCTCGATGTGGGAGAGGACTCAGAGATGGCCACACTACCAGCTGTTCAAATGTTTTAATTTATTCGAATGATTTTGTTTTAAATACTTTATTTTTTTTGATTGCAATAAGGCTATGTAATCTCCTAATTAACTTTGAACTTTGGGTTTATTATTATTATCGTTTCAACTTCTCGCTTAAGGAATTTCATAAAATTATTAAAGTGTAATGTGGTTTTCGAAATAAACTTAACCAGATACAATGCTTGGGCTTTTGGGCCTTAAATGGTTAATTAGTAAATTATTTTGAAGTGCGCCTTTAATGTGACATTCTAGATTTGGGCCTAACTTCTAGGCCGAATTTGAGGTGTTATATTTAGTGGTATCAGAGCCCGATTACAAAGCTCAGGCTATGAAATGGGCCTTAGATTTTGGATTTTAAAAATGAGTAGACTGAAAAGTTTTTGCAGGGTTCTTGAAGTGTGGTTCACCGAGCCCTCGACGTCGAACCAAGTAAGTTTTCTGTACTACATTTGCTTAGGTTACTAAAACTGTATAGATAATGGGGTACTTAATAAATAGGCTTTT
This sequence comes from Gossypium rotundifolium, assembly GCA_025506655.1. NCBI lineage: Eukaryota > Viridiplantae > Streptophyta > Magnoliopsida > Malvales > Malvaceae > Gossypium > Gossypium rotundifolium. Next base: position 39,221,614 of record CP106726.1, read on the forward strand.
AGAGACTAAAGCCCGTAGGGAACTTAAGCCTGTTGTGGATTCTCGACTGCTGAATAACTTTAAGAAAATTGTCATTACTTATATAAGACATATGCCCTAAACAAGTGGAACTAAGTACTAATTTCATAAAATTCTTAATTCAGAAATACGCAACAATGAGCGCTAGACGAGGTGGAAGAGGCCACGACAGAGGCCATGGAGGTGTTAGGGCAGGATCGTCCGAGTCAGGCCATATGCCCAACGTAGGAGTAGGGGAGGCTCCAGCCTCACCAGTAGCTAAAAGAGGAGAAAATGAACAGGTTGTCGCTACGAAAGATGCCGTATCGTAGGCCATGTTAAGAATCTTAAAAAGGGTCGTTGGGCTTAATAATGGTACGGGGAGTCGTGGGTCGATCGTGGAGCGACTCTGAGCTAATAGGGCTGAGATTTTCAAGGGAGTTGTGGGGGTGGCCCCGAATGTGATAGAGTATTGGTTGGAAGCTACTGAAAGAATAATGGGTGGCCTAGATTGCACGGCTAAACAAAAGTTGAAAGAAGCAATATCCCTACTTAAGGAAGAAGCCTATCAGTGGTGGTTGACTGTAAAGGAGGGAAACCAACCGGAATAGATCACTTGGGAGTTCTTTAATTCGACATTCCAAGGAAAGTACATTGGAGCGGCCTATGTGGATGCATGAAGAAAGGAGTTTTTGAGTTTGACTCAGGGAGATAGACTAGTAGCAGAGTACGAGGCTGAGTTTCTGTGCCTCAGTTGATATGCCAAGGGGATAGTCACGACGGAGTATGAAAGGTGCGTACGATTCGAGGATGGATTAATGGATAGCCTTAGGGTACTGATAGCTCCACAGAGGGAGCGGGATTTTGCGATTTTGATGGAGAAAGCAAAAATAGCAGAGGTGGTAAAGAGCACGGAGCATCGTAACTGAGAGAAGGAGAAGGGTAAGAACAAGCAGAATATGGAACCTACGGGAGCCAGACAGAGGCCCATGAGGAGGGCCAGGGTGGATGGGCCGATTAGAGCTGTGGCCCCTGTTGCTGCTGTTAATAATGGAATACCCCTTTGTGCTGAGTGCGGGAGAAGGGATTCGGGCGAATGTTGGAAGAGGATGGGAGCATGTTTGGGCTGTGGATCAATGGAGCATAGGGTTAGGCAGTGCCTGAGAAGGCTAGATCAGGAGCAAGCCGAGGGTAGAGGTAATTTTCAGCCTCAGAGGGGTGGTCAACAACCACCAAGGGGCCGCAGACAAGCCAGGGGCGATAATGGGAATGAACGCGGTCGTGGAGCACCAGGTAGAGGTGCAGGTTATGCTAAGGCGAGGCAGCCAGCTTTGGTCTATGTAGCACGTCGCCAAGGGGACGAAGACGCTCTAGATGCGAATAATGGTGAGTGCCCTACCATAGTATACTAAGTGTTTATTTTGGCTTTAGAATTAGAGTGTGCAGCGAAAGCATAATGGTGAGACTTGGGTAGTGCCATTACTAGTTAGTTGGAAATTTCAAGGACAAAATTTCTTTAAGGAGGGTAGAATTGTAACGCCTTGAATTTGGGCCTAGAATAAATGGGTTTCGTGTGTCGAGAGAATGGATTTTGTTGATCGAAAAAAAAGAAGAAAGGGAGTAATGAATTAAGTGTGTAAAAAAATATATGATTGCATGTTTGGTTTAATTTTTAGGTGATTTAGGAAGGGTTGGTGGTGTTGGAAAAGTCCTGGGCTTGATCTAAGGCTTTAGCAAAAAAAAAAAAAATTTTTACCCTTAAGTGAGGTTGGTGTTAGTAAAAAGACTTTTAAAATATTTTTGGGTTAAAAGATAGTAAAAGGAAGTAGGTGATCTGATGGTCAAAGGTTGAAGTCTTGGACTTGGCAAAAATTTTTGTTGCACATAAGTTAGTATGAAGGCCAAAGTTTAGGCCTTATAATTAGTTGGGGCTGATTTCCAACACAAAGAAATGCCTGGCACAGTGGCAAAGGCGTTAGGAGCAGGAGAGGGAGCAGGGTTCTAGTCGTGGCGTGCGCTAAATATTGGGTTTTTTTTAGTAAACCTAGAGTGTAGCAGAAAGGGTTATAATTATTTAGGGAGGAAATACGACTCAAATAAAATAAGCGGCATAGTGGCAAGGGACGTGTGTCATAGTGAAGAGGTCGGAGGTTCGAAGCTGGGTGTTGGCTAATATTTTTAGATTTCTTTGGATAATTTGGTCGCTGGAAAATAGGCCTTAAAAGAAGTTGAGAATGAAAAATATCACAAGAAGAGTTGTGGTGCAGTGGCTGGTAGCGTGTGGTGGTTCCTGCAGGTCTCGAGTTCGAGTGTCCTTGTGCACAATAACTTGCTATTTTGCTACTGGCGTGGGGATGGTGTTTGGAGTGGATCGAAACACCCAAGGGTGGCTACTATTTGGGGAAAGCAATTTGAATGTAATTCAAATTGAATTTTTGGCTAAATAAATGAATATTTTGATGGGGATGAAGATAAAATTTAGAGATAATAAAGGAATTTAATTGGTGATAAGTTTGAGTCGATTAGGGAGTGTAGGTTTATTTTATTTATTTATTTATTTATTTTAGTATATATATATGGGTGCCGAATTAAGTTCCTAGAGTAATGCCGAAATTTTGTCTTCCTTCTGGCCGAATTTCTTTACTTGTGAGATGCCCAAACACCCTTTTTCTCTCTAAGTGTTCAGAAGCCGAATTCTCCATACTCTCCCTTCTCAAATTCCATTTTTGGTTTATCACTTGGTTCTAGCCAAATCACCTCTTTTCTTATTCTCCCTAGTGTTGCCGAATTGCCTCTATCACCATACTAGTCTCAAAAGCCGAACTTAAGCCGCGGGATCAAAGGAGGATTTCGGTAAGAGCTTAGTTGAATTTTTAGTGTGTTTTATTAAAAGTCGAAGGGCTATCTAACCCCTCCTTGTCGTTAACTTTGTATTAATAAGGGAAAGGATCAACGATCGCAAGCGTGGTAGGTAAGGATTGCAAACAAGGTGGTAAGTGTTCTCGACTCAGTCATGGTTTAGTAAATGGACAAATCTAATATGGCTTGTAGGGGTGACTTATGTGCAATATGGGTCACTTGGTTTTGATGATATAGGTGTTTGAGTGCAGATCTAGAGGATAATCGCAAATAGTAGCAAAGGAAGGGCTATTCGAATGTGAGGCACACGGTAAGGGTACGGTGAGGTTTCAGTTTTTGATAAGTATGTGTTAAAGACTTGGTTAATCGCTAGTAATGTCGATTGTAGGTTCGTGAATAAGGGGTTCGCAGCGCGCGTGGTTACCAGGTGTGTACAAACACTATACACACAAAATCGACAATGCCAAAAAGCCGAAAAGCCAAAAAGCAGAAAGTGGCTAAATGGGCCCGGTGGGCCCTGAAGCTAAGTTTGATGAAATGGTTTGGTTGGTTATACGAATTGAGTTAGTCATGCATGATACATGATCTGGATTTGTTTTGGGCCTATTTGGCCATATGATGAGATTTGGGCCTGATGGGCCGTAATGTTGTAATTTGGGTTTGATGGGCTTTATGGGGACGTAGACAAATATGCTAGGGTTTATGGACTTAGGCCTAGTTTGAAAAACTCTTAAATTTCATAAGACTTAATCTTAATTAAACATGTCTGTGAACAAGTCGATGGGTTGGAGTTTGGCAACGGGCATACGCATGTCTAGGATTGGATCTAGGGAGAGCTTGGTACTTAAATGCTCTTAGTGGCCCACCTCCTCTTCTCTAGAATCCTACCTGGTACGTAGTGTCTGTTCATTTTAGCCGCGAGGACTTGTTGATGGGCCAAAGTTCATAACTAAAACCCTAGAGGGACCAAATACCCTTATATTTGTAAAATTACTAAAATACCCTTATATTTGAAAAATACTAAAATGTCCTTAGAATTGTAAATTACCAAAATACCCCTATTTTGAAAAATTACCAAGATACCCCTATTTTACCAAATTACCAAAATACCCCTATTTTGCAAAATTACCAAGATACACCTATTTTGAAAAATTACCAAAATACCCCTATAGTGTAGAATTACGAAAGTACCTTGGGTAGTGAAATGACAAAAATACCGCTACGTGACGAACATAAGCTTATAGATGTTACTTGTGTCTTTGATGCATTCATATGATATTCTGCTTAGGATGCATATGGGTGGGAATTATGGTACGGAGGAATATTTGAGGATCGCATAGCCGTATGGTATGGATCCAGGATCGCATGGCCGTATGGTATGGATCCACCGAAGGATTTAAGCCCAATATATGATTAGCAGCTTTGTTGCAACATTTGGTAGTACCGCAACCGGGCTACCCTTGGTATGCAGCGGAGGTGTGGGTCGAGCTAGAATTCCCCACAAGAACCATAAGGTTGGAAGGGAAATGGTGTGTGTAGCGGATGGACTTTTAGGGTGGGTTTTTGCATTATCTTATTTGTATATGATGCGATATGATATGATATGAGGTCATGGTGGGTTAAGGCCCAAGACCACTGATATTGATAGGGCTTAGGCCCAATGTGAATATTTGTATGTGATTTGTTTGCCAAGGGTGGTACACACTGAGTTTCAAAACTCACACCCCTTTAATTTAATGTTTCAGGTAATCCTGAATAGACGGCTCGACGTAGGAGAGGACTCAGAGATGGCCACACTACCAGCTTTTCAAATGTTTTAATTTATTCGAATGATTTTGTTTTAAATACTTTGTTTTTTTTGGATTGCAATAAGACCATGTAATCTCCTAATTAACTTTGAACTTTGGGTTTATTATTATTATCGTTTCAACTTCCCGTGTAAGGAATTTCATAAAATTATTAAAGTGTTAATGTGGTTTTTGAAATAAACTTAACCAGATACAATGCTTGGGCTTTTGGGCATTAAATGGTTAATTGGTAAATTGTTTTGAAGTGCGCCTTTAATGTGACATTCTAGATTTGGGCCTAACTTCTAGGCCGGGTTTGGGGTGTTATAGTTATTTTGGTATGATCTTGGTTGCCAAATAGGCATGAGATGTCTTGATGATGTTGCTTGTAGGTATAACCCAGGTGGGTAGCATTTTGGCCTTGCAATTGGCCTATTTTTTTGTCACACAGTTAAGGCACACGACCATGGTACACGGGCGTGCCTAGTAGCCGTGTGTGAAAGTCAGTATATGGACTTATAGTACACGACCTTAGCACACGGGGGTGCTTGGTAGCAGTGTGGTTTTGGCAGGATCGACCACGGCCAAGGTACACGAGCGTGCTTGGTGGCCGTGGTTCTAAGTTAGTTTCGAACACGGGGAGGATACACGGGTGTGCCTAGCAGCCGTGGAGGGCACATGGTTTGCTCCCACAGGCTTGTATCCCCTGTATTTTGGAAAAGTTTTTAAGTTTTTGAGAACTTCTGTATATGTTTCGTTTTAGTCCCAACCCGGGTTATAAAGCATGTTTAAGGTCTCGTTGACCTATTTAAGGGACATTGTGTGTATGATTGATGAATGAAATGTATGAAATGTTATGAAGGTTTCTGATCTGTCCAGTAACGCCTTTAACCCTAGTCCGGCGACGGATACGGGTTAGGGGTGTTACAACCAATTAATATTTCTAGGAATTTAAGAAATCGAGACATACACAAGAGCATACACTTCATGAGATTTATCTCCATTGAGCAAAAGGATTTGCCAAGTATTGGCCTAACCCAAGACCATTTACAAAATGAATTTAGTGACATACGTAGCTAACACTTTGGCTAACAATTACAACTTAACAAAATAATCGAGTCCTATACATGCCGTACTCAAAATAAGTCTAAATTGTTATACCAAAGTGATGTCAATAGTGTGATTTCGAACTCTGATGTCCAATGATCCTCGAGCTAACTTGGCGAAACTACAAGGAAAAGGGAAGAGAGAGGGGTAAGCATATAGCTTAGTAAGTTTGCATGAAACTCTAGGATGACAATTTACTCAAACTATAATCATTCATATCATGAAACAATGTTGACTTTGCACCAATGAATAAAAGTACTTACTCGTACTTATTCACACTTATTCCTACTTACTCTTACCCATCTCATGTCAATATGATCTGGTAAATTTTACTTACTCAAGATACCTGTAACACTGATTCATATAGTTTAGCACATTTGCTAACATAACCATATACTCATATCTTTATCATTCATACCATGAACATCACTCAAGGCCATCCATAAATAGACTTGGATCTAGGCTAACACTCAAGGCCATCCATAAATAGACTTGGATCTAGGCTAACTCACATACTTGACTCTTTTGCTTATGAATAAAATGGATCATCGTGAATCATTCAAGCTTAACATACATAAGATTTGATGCCAATGCCATATCCCAGATATGGTCTTATACGGGATCTCATAACTCGATGTCGATGTTATGTCCCAGACATGGTCTTATACGAGATCATACTTAGATGTCGATGCCATATCCCGGATATGGTTTTACACGAGATCATTCTTTGGTGCCGAAGCCATATCCCAGATATGGTCTTATATGAGACCTTTCCTTTCTTATATGCATACGTAGGTAATATACTTACTCCGGAACTATAACCGGAACTACAATTTAGCCTGTTCTCATCGTTTACTCATCGAGACTTTATAGCTCGATTCGTTCACAATAACATGCATTAACATAATAATGAACGATTTCAAATATCGAACATTATGAAATACTAATTTCATACAAACTTACCTTGAATCTCAAAATGTGACTCGGTGCTCGATTTAGTCTTCAACTTTGTTCTTGCCTCGGTTTCGATCTGGGCTTCGTGTTTCTTGATCAATAATAATAAATTTCTCTTTTTAAACACATGCATTGACTAAATCGACTCATAATTCATATTTTGGCAAAATTATGATTTTTCCCTTAAACTTTCACATAATTACACTTTCACCCCTAGGCTCGTAAAATGATTTTCATTCAAGTTTCTTGCATTTCAAGCCTAGCCGAATCATTTTCTCAACTATAGCAACATTAAATTCCCACTATTTCACTCATGTATGACCATTTCTATAACTTTACAAATTGGTCCTTTTCATGCATCTTTCATAAAAATCACTTAGAAAAAGATGTTTATCATACATCAAACTTTCATATTCTTCCATAAAACATCAAAATGCATGCATTTCATACATGGGTAAATTTTTGAACATAAACCCTAGCTCAACATATGGCTAGAAATAGCTAAACCGAGCTACGAGGGTTTCAAAAATACGAAAAACATTAAAAACGAGGCTAAGATGCACTTACTTTAAACTTGAAAATGAACAAAACCCTAGCTATAGAGTCCTTGAAAATTTCGGCACCATGGGAAAGTAAATGGGCATGATTTTTGGCTTATTTTCCCTTTTTATTCTTTAATTAACCAAATGACCAAAATGCCCTTAATGACCCTTTTCTTAATATTTTTCCTTCCCATGTACATTTTTGCCTATCATCAAATATAATGGTCTAATTGCTAAATAAGGACCTCTAGGATTTTTCATAATTCTATTTCATACTTGAACCTTCTAGAATCTCACATTTTCTGTTCTTTGCAATTTAGTCCTAATGGACAATTTATTCACTAATTAATAAAACTTCTTCATGTGACTTTCACACAATCATGCAAATACCTCATAAGCCTTGTAAAATCATTTAAACTCATATTTTCTACTTTGAATTTGTGGTCTCACACCACTATTCCGAGTAAGTCTTGAATGGGGCTATTACAAAGAAACAAACATTGCATGGCCTAACCTCAACCATTCATGTCATATGTATCCAGTATATACATTAATCCAATTTACCAAGTTCATATCAACATATAAATTCCATGCTTTATAACCACATATCACATTCAATTTCCAATTTATTTCACTATCCACACAATTATATATATACCAACTGATGTTCAATACCATTTGGTAATCCATATGAGCCATTAACATAATAATTTCAATTATTATAGTCTAATTCACTTTCAAGGAATATCAAATTGTAGTATTCATTTTATTATCTCATACTCTCTCGAGTCTATTGACTCATTCTTAGTCAAGTCAGCCCCAAGGCTCGTTTCTAACTAGTTCGGGTGATCTTTCACATGTTGTCATTTGCCACATTTCACATATGTGCTCATGTTATACCAATTCATATAATCTTTTCAATTCAAATATCATTTTCAAGTTCACATTTAATAATCCCTATTAGCTGGGATAGGACTTAGTACGAATATATGAATCATACCTCATCAAAATGTTTGAAGTATAACTTGCACCCAATGCTCATCAGTATAACTGAAGTAAAATGTGTGCCCAACATTCATGAAAACCTCCAAAGTAATTTGCACCCAGCGCTCATCCGCATATAACCAAAGTATAACTCGTACACAATCTAATCTTATGGCATGCCAACTATATCCAACTCTACTCAAACAGTTAATAGGGTATTGGCCACCAATAAACAAGTTATCGTTTATAGTAAAATATAACACCAAAAATATAAGAGATTAGAATGATGGTGTCCACAAGTGCATGATTCAAAATGTAATATAGTTTAGTACAACGAAATACTTGGAAATTATTCAGAGGATCGTACCCAAGGGAGGATAGATTAAACTATGAAAACCTTTTTTCAATAATAAGTCTATGTAGTAGTAATTAATTCATATATTACAATAGACCATAAAATAAATAGATGAGATAAATTAAATAACAAAAACAAATAAATAAGAAAAATAAAAAAATGATAAAAATCAACAAACCAATTAGGAAGATTAACTCACTTCGGCGTTTGTATGTAACACACCAAACCTGACCCTTTAGGAGGATCTGAGTAAGACTTGTCACTACAAAGAAATCATCTATTTTTAAAACTATTTTTTGTGTATACTCAGTAAAATTGGGGTTTTGTATTAAACATTTAATAAAATAATAAAATAAAGTGTAAGCCATGTGGCGTATAAGCTTTAATAAGATAATTTCATCGTATGAAATATAACACTAGAAAACCATTTCATATTTTAGTGAAGCTTCATTAAAATGTAGTTTATCGACGTAGGGTTCGAATAAAAATTCTTCTCAAATTGCACTCAGACATCATGTAACGCCTTGAATTTTGGGGCTAGAAGTTTTGGGTTTTGTGGTTAGGGTCAGTGAGTTGGTGATGCTATTGAGTTTAGTGACGCATTTAAGTATCAGAATGGGCCTACTGGTCTGGCAGTTGAGTGAGTGTTAGTGAGCCTTTGGGTTCTGGGTTTGAGTCTTTGGGTGTACATTTTTGGGGATACAATTTATTTTTCTTTGTTTTAAGTTAATAATATTATTAACTTATTTATTTATTTATTTATTATTTTATTTTATTTTATTTTTTTCTTTCACGTTCTCTTCTAACTTTCCCTCTCTTGGTTTTTCTTTTTGCTCTTCTCTTTTTGCAAAATCGATTTTTGTCTGCGGTATTTGGAGAGCTTCGTTTCCTTATCGACAAGTCAGAGTCTGAGCGTCTTGGATCACGAGACAGGTGTGTGTTTTGTATCTCTTTCTGTTTTAATTGCAAATTCTTCTTCATCTTTACTAAAATTCGACATCATAGGTGTGGATGTTTGTAAACCTGCTAAACTCGATGTTTATCATCGTATTGTGCTTAGAAATTGTGTGTTTTAGTATATTTTCGAATCATCGAGGGCTGAAGAGTGCTTTGGGGCTGAAAGCACGTTTTTGGGGCTATTTTTAGGGTGGTTTTGTGGCCACTGGGGTTTCCACATTGGCATGTGCCAGTTCACATTATGGTAAATTTATATTTTTGCCCCTAAAATTTTTACATTTTATGATTTAGTCCCTAAGCTCGTAAAATGATTTCCATTCAATTTCTTCAAAACCCAAGCATAGCTGAACCCTTTTCATACTCATAACAGCCCACATTTCTCATTTAATCACACTTTTCTACTCATTTTATAGACTTTTACAAATAAGTCTTTATTGACATTTTTACTGAAAATCACTTGGCAAAAGTCGTTTAACAATCAACAAACATGCATTTTCTACCATCGAACATCAAAATACATACATGTTCAACATGGGTAAAATTTTATACTTTGACATCTCTTCAAATTGGTGGTAGAAATAGATAAATCATGTTACATGGATTTTAAAAACATTAAAATCATTAAAAACGAGGCTAGAATGGACTTACAATCAAGCTTGGAAGCTTGAAAAACCCTAGCCATGGTTTCCCCTTGTAAAATTTGGCCATGGAAGGAAGATGGACAAAAATTGGTTTTTAATTTGGCTTTTTAATTCATTTAATTACCAAATTGCTAAAATGCCCTTAATGAAAAACTTGAGAAACATACCTAACCATGTCCATTTTTTGTCCACCAACTTAACCAATGGTCTAATTACCATTTAAGGACCTCTAATTTAAAATGTAATATTCTGAGGTAGGGGTTAATTTTTTTATTATTAAATTATTTTGCATAAGTGTGGTCGTTGTGGTGCTAATGGAGGTATTTTAGAGGCTAGTTATAAGCCGGGGGAAGGCCCGAGCTATAGGAAAAATTTTGTTTTTAAGTGTTAGTTAAGGGGAGCTAGGCTAGGGAGGCCTTAAGGAAAATTTTGGGAGTTCTTGGACATAAGAATCACCTTGGTAAAGTGGCTGCATGGTGCCACTTAGGGCCTTGGTGAATGACGCCATGTGCAATGGGCAAGGGCCTTGGTTCGAATCACATGGGCAGCAAGATGGGTGGCTTTTATTTTTTCATTTTGGCTTTAAGAGAGAAGGGGAGTAGTGGACGTCATATGGATTTTTGCAAGGAAGAGATAAGGCTTGTTTTATTCTTTTTAAATTTGGCTGGAGTAAGGATAATTATTTTTTTTATGGGGCACTAAGGGATGAGCTTTGGGTTGTGATTAAATTCCTTTTAATATTCGGCCAAGATGGGGATAATTGTAGATTTTATTAATTTATTTTGTATGGATAAGACAAGAGATAATGGTGGCTTATTTTTATTAAATTTAAATGAAGTGATAATGGGAGAAAAGTGTGGGATATGATAAAGGGAGAAGCTAGTGGTTTAATATAGGACTTTAGGGCTTGAATTTTGGCTTTGAAGTGTGTCGAGGAGTGCGAATTATCTTTTGAGCATTCATCTTTTCCTTCTCTTTTAGTGCCTTGCCGAAATTCTTCTCACCTTCCCTTCTTATTCTTTTTCTTCTTTCAACTTTGATTGTACATCTTCTCATATTTGATTGGATGCCCTATTTTGCAAGTAAAGTGATAGCCGAACCTTGTAACCTCTGTTCCTCTTTTCTACTTTAAAGAAACACCATAGCCGATTCTCTTATTAACCTCCCCACTATTTCGTTTTTCTCATAATTTCTTCAAGGCTGAAAGTGATAGAAGGGTTGTCGACTTTCTCTTTTAGTCTCTTCAAGCAACGTGGTGCCGACATTAAAGAGCATTAAGGAGAAGCTTTCAGGATTTGTAGGAATCAAGTTTCAAGAGCAAGGAGTGGTTTTGAGATTTAGATCCGTAAGGTAAGGTAATAGTAATATTCGGCCATAGGCCATAATTGGTTTTACTGTTAGTCGATTTTGACAAAAGGTTGTGTAGAAGGATTCGACAAGGTTGGGTGCAAATCGTTTAGACGTAGAGTTTCAGGATTTGATCGATTGTGCCAAAACAGGTGCGTAGTTATCGCACTATTCTCCTGTTATTTGTATGTTATATGTATGTTTATGATGTGTATGATAGCCGAAACAAGAGCTAAGATGGTGGATACCCATAGTGGGTAATCGATTAATCAGATCAGTGCTCTATGACATTATTTTGCCTATGGTATATGTGTGATATTTGTGATAAGCACGTGATGTATACTTACTCTAAATGTTAATCTGACATGATACACATATATGCATGGGGCATGGGATGTGACTATCAAAGGGAAGGGTGTACATTATGTACGTGGTCTGATGTTAGCCTTGTGCTACATTGGCGCTTGGTGTTAGCTATGTGCTTCATCAAGGGAGATGTTGGCTAGGTGCCACATCTCGGCGGATGATAGCTGTGTGCATCACCGTGGATTGAGGATGACCTCGAGTCACCTCGTGGATATTGACATGTGGGGTCACTTAGGTGATCGGTGGCTTAGCCACGGCCTTGGGCAGCAGGTCTGCCAAGGTAGGTGTAACGGATGGACTCTAGGTTGGGTTGGGATGCACTTTTGTATGATCAATATGTGAAGTGGAATAATGCGGTAGTGGGCCAAGTCCAGCATGTGAAAACAAGTGGTTAATTACATTATTATTTGATTTGTGATTGATGTGTGGATATGGGCCAAGCCCGTATATGGAGACATGTAAAATAACTATGCACTGAGTCTGTTTGACTCACCCAATATTTTATTAAACCTTACAGGTGATGCATGATGCTCGGACCAGGTTGGAGTGGATACGAGGTAGCCCATGCGGAAGATGATTTAATTGATTTATGAACTTTATATTATCAGTATTTGGGAATTTATTTGATGTAATAAGGGCCACTTATAATATTTGGAAACTTTATTCATGGTTTTGAAGTTTATTTTATTATTGAACTAATAATGGGAAATATTTTTTTTGAATCAATTTATATTACAATAACTTATATAAAAGTTTTAATCCGAGAACTTATAACAACTAAATTTTAATGGGCTTTTAAATACACAATGTTTTTCCAAAGACAATAAATTTATACGTTTTCACCTTTAAGTCAAAATTCTTCGCAAACGTTTTTCGCAGGGACATACCAGATCCGGTCAAGGCTCATGGGCCGAGTTTGGGGTGTGACATAAAATTTCATAGCAATTGGACACCTTTAACAAATAGAATTCAAGTTTTGTACTTTTTACAGTTTAGTCTTTTCAACTAAATTGAGTGCCCAAACATCAAAATTTTCGAACGAAATTTTCAATAAATCATTCCATAAAATTTTAGACCATAAAAATACAATAAAAATGAATTTTTATTCGTTGGATATGTGGTCCCAAAACCACTGTTCTGACTAGGCCCAAAATTGGGCTGTTACATTTTAAGGGCGTATATGACGACTTAGTTACATCAAAACCTTAATGTCTTATTTATAAAAGTGTTGGCAGCCCAAATTTGGTCTTCAACATGTCTTAGGTCTTCGTATAAATTTGATTGCGCGTATGAAAATAACCTCAATATTCTTGTGCAGCACGTTAACTTGTGTCACGCCACACCATGTTTATGGAGCGAAATGACATGCAAATCTTGCCTTGGTCATTCATTTTGTGCTTTGATGGCTCGAGAAGCTTGTACAATACTCGTCCCTTCCTTCCATGTCAACTAGGCCTTTATATCTTCATCCTACACACTAAATTAAACATATTTGTACTACATAAGGCCCTTGTCGGCCTCTTGGGTCACAACATTTATAAAATGTGTTAAAATACACTTATTTTACTAATATTTAATCCTAACTCCTAATTACTGAAAACAAAATTTAAAATCCTAAATTGCATAGAAAACAAACTCCTTAAATGTAGAATTGACTTGAATTAACTACTTCATTTGACGGCAGGTTAGGTACCAATGATCCAATTATATTTTATAAACCAAATCACATATCATGATCTCATACCATTTCATCATCAATTCACATCACATATCATTTATCAATTTATATAATGCTCTTTTCTACTATATTCATTTGAGTCCATTTTTTGAATTCAATATTATCATGTATTAACTGAATTATGAAATAGTAATACACTAACCTCAATAGATAGATTTGCAACATTCACATGCATGTATATATGCATGCATATGTATCTATATTAACGTATTGAACTTGAGTCATAAAAGTACAAACCGAAAGTTCTGCTACTCTTCTAAGACTCTCTTCATTCCTTTCTCTTGCGACAACCCGACGTCATCTTTAGCTATGTTCGGTAATTTAATAATAATAATAATATCAAATTACATCCAAATCACATTAGAATACAAAGCCAAAATATTTTTCATTTTATTCAATTTAGTCCTTATATTCAAGTTACTCATTTTTTTGATATCTAAAATCGGATCGAAATTTGATTTCACATTCTTTCATTATGGACCTTATACTTTCTATCTATAGCATAATTTCATGACAAATTTTAATTTATTCAATTTAGTTCCTAATGTGTCAATGTTATCTAACAAGCTTAGTTTCAAATTTAGTCATTTTTTACAATCTAAGCTTATTACCTATCAATTTCTTCAAATGCAAGCCAATTTCATCAATTTCTCTCTAATGGAAACTTGCTAAAAACTAAAAATTGAACAAATTTATACATTGAATAGCTAAATCAAGCTCTCATGATCTTAAATCTATAAAAAAATTAAGAAAATAACTTATTTACCTTATTCAATTGGTTGATTGAATGTATAAGAAAGTTTGAAGCTTTTCTTTCTTTTCTCTTTAATGAAAGTGGAAGAAGATGAAGAATATCGTCTTTCATCCCACTAAGTTATTATATATACTATGTTTGATCTTTAATTAACCTTAATTAAACTAATTAATCTAACATTTATGTTATTTAATCATTATTATTAAGGTTAATGATAATCATCATCATTTCCCACTAACAATATGAAAAAATGGTTAAGCCCTTTGGATAATTACTACCTAGGCCCTCAAGCATTTTCTAAATTAAAACTTAATAGCAATTGGATTTTACAATATTATCCTTAAGAACCATATTTTTCAACACCACTTAAAATCGGGTCTTTACAGGTTCAATTCATCTTGCATAGCTAAGATCCAAAATTCAGCAATTAAGGCATCATCAATGTTCTTAGGTTTTATGCAATAAAGGAAATAAAGATTGGACTAGATTGCATGAATTTCATTTTTCGAGCCTAGGGACGAAATTGGAATTTTTGAAAAGAGTAGGGGCAAAATAATAATTTTGTCTAAGATGTAGTAGATTGCAAATGTATGTAAAATGTGATGAATTAATAATTAAATTTTCTTAGAAAGACCCGAAAAGACCAACTACAGAATTAGATCGAGGGAAACAAAAAGTTTCGGATTAGTTGGAATTCAAACCTGAACAATTGTCAAGGTAAGTTCGTGTAACTTAAATATGTGTATTAAATGCTTGAATTGAATGGTGAGATTGTGTTGGTATGTATGAGATGATATCCATAATGAAATAATCATAAGTCTGAAATGTGGACAAAATTGTCATGTCTCGGGTGAATGTTGAGAATTCGATGGAATAAGGTGATATTCTCGGACAAGAATAACATTACACATGTTGTATAAAGGATTTAGCCCGGAGGGGTAATCCAAATTAAGCCCCCCTAGGGCATGTGCTACAGATAGGATTCAGTCTAGACTGGCAATCCGATTGTGAAAAATATGGCTCAAGAGTGTGCCTCTTATTACGTGCTCTAATGGGTTCTATCGCACATGAAAATACTACTCGAACATCCATCGAAATCTCATCAGTTCAATGGAAAAGACTCTTGAAATATGGGAAGGTAGAATTAATGGAAGTGGTATGTAATGAGCTCATCTATGTTTTACTTGAAATTCATATGAGATTATGTGACTAACTTGTTTGAATAAGTGATTGTATGTTTAGGTAACTTACCCAAAATTGATGGATTTGTGTTTTTATGTATGCCTGTATTAAGAAATATAATCGAAATTTTATTTCTCATTATACAAACTTATTAAGCATGAAAATGCTTACCCCATTTAATTTTCCCTTGTTTTATAGTGCTCGTAAGCTCGCGAAGGTTGGAAGATCGGTCAGAGCATAATCACACTATGCACTATCTCCTTTTTGGTATACCTAGAAATCTCATTTTGGTATAATGGAATGTATAGGCTTAATTGGTCAAATGATGACTTGTGAATGATGTTTTGTTATCTAGCCATTAGAATGGCTAGTAATGATTTATTTGGTATGTCTAAAAGTTATTCTATGTTCAATGCTTATGTGTTAAGTGTGGATGAATGGAGTATGTTTATCTTGAATATGCATTAAAAGTATGCTTATAGACATGAATTGCATGTGATATTATACCATGATAGATGTTAATTTAGGCTTGGTTTTAATGCTTGATTTGGCTAGTATATTCATGCAAGTATTGGTGTAGGTTGTTGGCAAAATTGGGTGAGAAAATAAAGCTAAGAAATGCCTTCATTTTGTCCATACGGGCTTGTTTCTAGGCCATGTGTCACACGGCCGAGTACATGGGCATGTAGCCCGGCCGTGTTTCCCCTACACCTTAAATTCGAGAAAATAGAATGCTCAGAATTGAGCACACAGGCAGAGACACGAGCGTGTGTCTTAGCCATGTGGGAGACACGGCCTAGAACATGGGCGTGTGTCTTGGCCGTGTGAAACCTGCACCTAATTAGAATTAAATTAATTATCCATACGGCCTAGCACACGAGCGTGAGGCATGGCCGTGTGGCACAAGTCAGAGAGCACCCTAAATCGAACACAGCCTGTAATACGAGTGTGTCCCAGGGTCACATGGGTGTGACCCTTAGACCATACGGGTGTGTGAGCCCTGTACCTTAGAAATTTTGTAATTTTGCAAAAAATTCTCAGAGGTTCCGCTTAAGTCCCAATTCGATTCTAATCCTCGTTTTTGGCCTTGAGGGCCCATTCAAGGGACAATAAGAAAAATTTGGAGTATGAATAGTATGTTTAAAACAAATTGCATGAGAATGTTCTGTAAGCCTCAGTAATACTTCGTAACCCTATTCCGGCGACGGATACGGGTTAGGGGTGTTACATTATACCTTTGGAGCCAATACCTTCAATTATTCGTGTAACAGCCCAATTTTGGTGAAATCAAAACTGTGGTTTCTGGACCACAAATTCGAGCCGAAAATAAAATTTATTTTTTATTTTATGTTATTGTCCGTAATATAATAGAAATATCATGTGAAAATTTTGATAAGAAAATTTTACCGATTATGTGCTTAATTACGAGAAGGATTAAATCGGATAAAATGCAAAAGTTAAATTCTAGTAGTTGTAAGGATTAAATAGTTATGAAATTCAAAATTAAGGTCCTTATATGGTAATTAGACCTGTAACATCCTGAATTTGGGATTTTATGTTTTATATTATATCATGCGATAGGCTAGTTAATAGTGTTAATTGTGCATGTTTAGGGATCCTAAGAAGGCTCGGGGTTGAGTTGGGCCTTAGTATAATTTTTGCGTTTAAGCACTTAAGAGGGAGAAGGTAAGTGGCATCAACGCTTAAGGAAATAAGTATGTATTTTTCTAACAAGAGGAGCTAGTAGCAGAGTGGTGTGGCATTTCATGAAGGGGCTTAAGGAGTGGAGTTCGAATCCCACCTACTGCAATTTTGGATTAATTTTTTTGTGCTAAATGGTAAGTGTTGTCCATGGCATCAAAGAAGGAAAGGAAGACTTTCTAATGATGGAAAGAAGACTAAGAAAATAAGGCAAGGAGGAGAATAAGGAAAGAAATAAAGGAAAGGGATAAGGTGGGGGAAACATGTTGGCCGAATTTTAGGTGTTGCTTAGGGAAAGAATTTTTGGTCATCCATGACCTTTTTGGTGTAGGAGGCATGCAGTTTTGGTAGAGGGAGTGTGAGAGCCGAATTTCCTTTGGCCATTTTACAAGTTTTGTGCATGAAAGGCTTGTTTTCTTTTTAGCATTTTGGTGCATTTTCCAATCTTTTCCCTTTTGTTTACCGAATTTTTTCTTAGGCTCTTGAGAAGTTTTTGTTCCATTTGAAAGCCCTCTTCTTTTGACCATTCAATATTTCTTTCTTTCCTAAAACTGAAACCTTAAGGGATACTTCCTCTCTTTTTCCCATCATTTTCATAATTTTCTTTTCTTCTTCTCTTTTCACCATTTCTTCAACCCTTTTCTTTTCTTCTTTAATCAATATTTTTGATGGTCGAATCTTGCTTGGTCTTTTCTCTCTAAATAGCCGAAACTTTAATCACACTATTTCTTTTTCTTCTTGCTTGTCCTTAATCGATTTGGGTAAGTGATTTCATCCTCTTCTTTTCATTTTCTTTGCTTCATGACCGATTATATGCCCTTATCATTGGATGGTTCTCTAAACTGAAAGCATCACTCTCTCCTATTCCCTCATATCGTGATCATCTCTTTTTTGTAGTGTTTTTGTGGGTGGCCGTATATCACATCCTTGTCAATTCATCTCTAGCTTTAAGCCAATCGGTGGAAGTCGGATCTAACATCGTAAAGGTAAGGAATTTCTTCAAGATTCATTTTGATCTCTCTCATTCCTTGGTTATTCCATTAAAACGGATCAATGGTTATGTTAATCGTTTATCATAGGGACTAAATCACTCGTTTTCCCCTACTCTTTGGTTCTTCAGAAGTAGTGGTAAGCCGAATCCTATTCCTAAACAACTACTTTCACTCATCATAGTATTATTCTAACCAAGACGTTTCCAATGGAGGCAAGTGGTATCGATACAAAAAGAAAGTCGATAGGAGGGAAAATTAGGAGTGGACTTGCAATCTCTACTCCCAAGTTCAAACGAAGAGCGGTATCGGCAGTTCATGATTTCCCACCGGGTTGTGCACCATCATCCGATGAGAATAAACAAATCGTGGTCGTTCACGATACTATGGGTAAGCATTTTTAGATCATTGATTTAGATTTGGATTAAGAAAATCTCTTTGGTTAGTTAATTGAATGTTATGATGTCATAGGTGCAGACGATCAAGAGGGTTTAGTCCTTACCGTAATCAGGTGTGTAATCTCACACCGAAATCTCGTAGATTCGCGATTCAGTATCATGTTGAAAAATAGATCGTTGTTATTTACAAATCTATTAACCGTAATGTGACATAAATTGAGAAATTTGTTTAAACAACACAATTTCTAAAGGTCTATCAAAATCGATATTAAATTGCTAAATTACGAAAATACCCCTATGGGCCGAATTACGAAAATACCCTTATGGGTCGATTTACCAAAATGCCCCTATTGGCCAATTTGCTAAAATGCCTTAGTGGGCTGAATTATTAAATTGCTTTAATGGGCCGATTCAACGAAATAATTCAATAGATTATTGGTGGTTATATATTTATATGTGGATATTTATTATGTATGTTGCATTTTTACATTTTGCATGGGATGGGAAAAATTTGTATGGAGAGCAGTGTAGCCTGGTGGCATAGCCACAATTTGTTTATTATCGTGCTTAATTATGATTTCAGTGGCTTGACCACAATTATATATATTATAACAGCATGACTGCAAATTTGGTGTAAGTGGTGGGGTGCGTTGACTTGATCCCCACAGGTGTGATTGGCTGGTTGGGGGTGTGATGGATGGATGGGTTGGGTTGCATACATTTCATATAAATACTATTTTGTAAATGGGCTTAGGCCCAAGTTGTTGTTATATGGGTTCAAGCCCAGTGAATGACGGTAAGGGGGATTATACATTGAGTTCTTATAACTCACCCCTTTTTCTTAATCCTTGCAAGTAATGCTCAGTGATGAGGACTTGGGCCATGGATGACTCGGTGGAGGCCATACTTTGGAAAAAATATTTTTGAACATTAGTAAACTTCTTTTCTGCTTTATTTTATTACTTTTACTATTTTGGCTTTAAAGTTGTAATAAGGCCTATGGGATATGTTTTAATTTGCTTTATGTTTTGACGTACTTATTATTATTTTTGAACTGTTTTAAACGGGGATTTTTTGAAATCATAAATAACGGATTTCTAAACTTGATTAACAAATGGGTTTCATAACAAATATGTACAAATAATTTAACTTGGATTTTCCTTTGAATTTTATCAACATTGTTTTCAAAAGTCACGATTTAAAAGTTTACTAGTTCAATTTTCGATTTATCAATCACACTCTCGAGATTAGTAATTTTTATAATCAAACTTGTTTTTCTTAATTATAAACAAATAACGACAACTTTAATAAGAATCACAAGTTCTTTATACGTTTTCTTCATGTGACATATCAGATCTGATCAAGCCGCATGGGCGAGTTTGGGGTGTTACAAGACCATTAAAGAAAAGTAAGTAGATATTATGATGACTCATCCATGGAATTTTAGAAAAAGGGCAAGGACTAAATTGGAAGGTGAAATATTTTAATTAATTAAAAGATGATAAAAAGAAATATCATCTGATTTTATCATCTTCTTCCCCAAAAATACATGGAAACCTAGGAGAGAGGGAAGAAACTTTCATGGCCAAATTAGGTAAGTTTCCTTGTCCCGTTTTTAGTAATTTTGATATTTTTGAAATCGGGATAGCTTAATCTGTCTATTTGGGGGATTAATTTGAGAAGTTATCAAATTATGGAAAATGAGTCATGGATGTATATGCTAAAAATTAGAAATTTGTGATAGAAAATGAAAGGTTGTTGATAGACAAACGACTTTTACAAAGTGGTTTTTGATGAAAACATGATTTAGGGACTAAAATGTAAAGTTGTGAAAATTGATGAAAAATTCTAAAATTTATAGAAAAATGTGCTGTAAAATTTATGATGGAATTTTGTTTAGGCTTGGAATAGGGAGTAAATTGCACAAATTTCATTTTTTGAGCCTAGGGATGAAATGGGAATTTATGGAAAAGTTAAGGGCAAATTGGTAATTTTTCCTAGGATGAAAATTGAGTCCAGTTGAATATGAAATGTAATAAATTATGTTAAATTTACTCATATAGATTCAGATAGACCAAATTCAGAGTTAGAACGAGGAGAAGAGGAAAATGTTAGATTAGTAGATTTTACGTACACGAACAATTATCAAGGTAAGTTCGTGTAACTAAAATGTGTATTTTATATGCTTGAATTAGCCGTGTTTGTGAATTTTATAAATATCATATATGTATATGGCATTGAAAATATACCTGACAAGGCCTGGTCAATGATAATACCTGAGAAAGGATAAACGATAAAAATGTTACTTTTATGCTTGGAATGAATGCGGAATGTGATCATTTGAATTATAAGAATGTTATAGATGTATGAATTAATCACACGCCGGGAAATGCTTGAAAATGTTAAATCTCGTTTGAATAAATGAAAATCGATGGATATGTGCTTTCCCGAAATGAATGAGGTCCTGCATTTGTCACTGATGGGATTTAACTTGGATGAGTAATCCTATTGGCCTCATTTATGAAAGGATTTAGCCCATACAGGTAATCCTAATATAAGTCCTCTCGAGCATATGTTATGTATTGGATTTAGCCGGGACGGGTAATCCAGATCAAGCACTTTAGAGTATAAGTCATAAAAAGGATTAGCCTGGACTGGTAATCCTAACTAAGCTCTATTGAGTATATATTGTAGACAGGATTTAGCCTGGACTGGTAATCATGTTGTTTATATATGTGTCTCGAGAGTGTACTCTCTGAAATAGTACCCTATGGGTATCATTGAATATGAATTGACAGATCTTGATTTGTACACCTCGAATGTACTACTTGTGTATCCATCGATATTTTAGATAAATTCAACGGGTAAAAGTTCTTGACATGAGAATATATGAATAAGAAATGAGTTATTACACATATTGACCTGAAATACGTGAAAATGACGATACATGATAATTGATTTATGGAAATATGAAATGATGACATTGTACATGGAATTTGTTTGACGAGTATGTACATCCTTGATTATAGACTTGTACACCTTGAGTGTACTAATCGTGGCCTTGATATTCCGAGTAATATGGGTAAAGTTCTAATATGAAATGATTTGAACTTGAGATGAGCTATTATGAAGTTATACTTGTAATATAAAGAGATGATTTATACAAGTTAAATGAATACATGTTGTAGAAAGCATATGTGCATGGAAACTTGATTGTTGTTGAGCCCATATATGTTTGTGATGTTGTTATGGAATATATGACTAACAAGGGCAATGAGGATATGTGTAGGGCTTGAGGGCAAATTGATTGAATATGCCTTACATAGTTACCTCAAAATAGAATGAATGGTAAGCTAAGTACCATGTTATACGAACTTACTAAGCATTGTATGCTTACTTAGTTTTATTTTCCTATTTTAGAGTAAATCGAAAGCTCATTGGATTGAAAACTTGGCAGAGATCACTCACACTATCCATCGACCAATTTTTGTGAATATGGTAAAGCAATTATGGTTATAATGGCATGAATATATATCATGTTAGATGTTACAAACTGCTTGAATTCAATGCTTGGAATGGTTGGTATTTGGATGTAATCTTTTTGTAGGATTTTGGTATGATTTTGGTTGAGAAATGAAGCTAAAAATGGCCTTGTTTTGTCCACATGGGCAGACACATGGGCGTGTGTCTAGACCGTGTGTGACATACGGCCCGGTACATGTGTAACAACTCGTTTTTAGTTAAATCAAAACAGTGGTTTTGGGACCACAAATTCGAAGTGGAAATAATTATTTTATTATTATTTTAATGTATACGACATGATATAATGATTGTGTGAAAGTTTCGTTAAAAAAATTATCATTTGATTGGTCAATTTGACAAAAAAGACTAAATCGCATAAAGTGTAAAACTTGAGTTCCATTAGCTAAAGGCATTAAATGGCTATGGATTATTAATGTGGAGTTCCTTAAATAGTAATTAGACCATTGGTTGCATAAGTGGACATTGATGGACATGCATTAAGTGAATTTTGATGTTAATAGTCAAGGTTAAAATTGTAATTTGGTAATTAAAAGTAAATTAAATAAAACAAAATAAAAACATCATCTTCCTAAAATAAACACACCACAAAAAATTCAAAATAAAAAGCTTCCATGGGAGCTTAAGCATTCGGCTATGGAGACTTGAATGCATGGTATGATTTTTAACTCGATTTTTAATTAGTTCTACGTTTTTGAGATTGTTGCAGCTAGTACTAGCTAGTCCAAGGACTAATTTGAAAAATTATTAAAGATTTTGAATGTTTCCATTGATGAATATGTATGAGTTTTGATGATTGATGATTGATGAGATTTTGGATGTTTGTTGATAGTTAAACAAGTTTTGTAAATTGATTTTGAATAAAAATGCAAAATAGGGATTCATTTGTGAAAATGTGTGGTTAAATGTGTGAATAAATAAAAAATATGGGCTGTTAGGGGCATTATAGTAATTCGGCTAAGCATGGGTATTTTGAAATTTCATGAACTTGTGATTTTGTGTAATAAGGACTAAATTGTAAAAATGTAAAAGTTTAGGGACAAATGTGTAAAATAGCCATAATGTATATTTTGGATTGAATTGAATGAATAATGATTAAATGAGTCAATTTTGAATATATTTAGATCAAGAGAGGAGAAATACAGACTTAGATCGAAGAAATAACAAAGTTATGGAATAGTTGACTCGATTCGCCATTTTAGCAACCGAGGTAAGTTTGTATGCAATGAGCTTTATTTATGATTATGTTTAAATGCTTTGATATTGCATGAGCTGTGGAAACAAGACTACGGACATGTTCAACGACGATTCGAGAACAATTAGACAATAAATTGAAAGTGATTCAACTACAATTTGGTATTGAAATCCCGACTGAACCTTAGGAATAGTTTAGGATACTAGTATATGTCATTAGGGATCCTTTGAGTTGGCTTCGGGCCATGATTTAGCACTTCAGGTGTGAGGTAAACTGATTTGGCTTCAGGCCATGCATATCGGTTGATTTGGCTTCGGGTTATGATATCAGAACTTTGGATATAAGTTACCTTGATTTGGTTTCAGGCCATGGTATAGGTACTTATCGTGTGAGACCCTTGAGTATCCGACTTCTATTCTGAATGGTTCAATGGGTAAATGAAAGATGTGGTTGAGTATGAGATTGGTACAATATGGTATAGGTACATACAGAAATGAAATGAGTATTTGAAACTATGGATTGATGAGTTCCTTGGTAATTTATGTGAATGATCATTGATAGCTTTGTGATTTAATAGAATTGTTGTATATTACTTTCTCTTATTTGAATGATTAATGAATATTGATATTTGCTTATTGTTAATATACGAGCTTACTAAGCTATATAGCTTACTTTGTTGCTTTTCCAAGTTTTATAGTGATTCCAAAGCTAGCTCGGATTTAGGGATCGTCGGAGACTTCATCACACTATCCGCTAACACTTTGGTACTTTTGAAACTATGTTTTGGGTCATATGGCATGTATAGGAACTTTGAGTCAATTTTAGTAAATGATGTAGCCATTTGAGTTGGCTTATAAATATCTATGTTTGGTTTGTATATAGCCAAGGAAGTTGGCATATTTGGTTGGTTTGGATGTGTTTATAAATGTGCTAATGGTTTTGTTTTAGGTTTGGTAATTGACCTATCTTGTGAGATTGATTTGGAGATGTTTAATGATATTAGGTATTTTGAATGTTAAAGGGTGGATAATTGGGAAGCTATGTGCTTGAGAATTGGTAAATGATAATGCATGTTTGGAAGGGTTTAGTTAATTAAATTGTATATGTGAATTAGGTATGAAATTAGATGTAAATTGTGGTATGATTTGAACAATTGTTGATCGTATTTGGCTGCATATTTGTGTCTTGAATTGGTACCATTTGGATTGTTTAGGTACATGCAAATTTGGGTTGCAAAATGGCTTGGTAAATAGCCTACTTTTGTCCACAGGGGTAGAGACACAGACGTGTGTCTCAGCTGTGTGTGACACATGGTTATGTTACACGGCCGTGTGTCCCCTGGTGTGGTTTTAGAAATCAAGTCAGTATGCTCCATACGACCTCACACACAGGCGTGTGACTTGGCCGTGTGGCATAAGTTAGTATACCCTACAAGTTTGGCACGACATAGTACATGGTCTGGTACACGATCGTGTATGGTCATTTTTAGGGCACACGGACCTGTGTGTTGGCCGTGTGACCCAAGTCAGAGAGTTACACGGGTCAGACACGGGCTGGAACACGGCTATGTGCTCCCATTTTGAATGTCCACACTGCCTGTGACACGGACATGTCTGGTGGCCGTGTGTCTGGCCATACGGGTGTGTGTCCCTTGTTTTGAGAACAATTTTCAAAGTTTCGTGAAAGTTACTTGAGTTATCGATTTAGTCCCGAACCACTCACAAAGCATGTTTAGGGCCTCATAGGCTCATAATAGGGACCATGTGATGAAATTGATTGATGATTGCTTGTAATGTGAAAATTTATGCAGAGTTGAATGTTTAATTATTTTATAAGTCTGGAAATACTCCGTAACCTTATTCCGAAGTTGAATACAGGTGAGGGGTGTTGCATTTGTTGGTATTAGAGCTACGGTTTAGTCGATTCTAGGACTAACATAGCTTATATGAGAGTCTAACTATACATGCTATATTTAACCTGTGATAGTGTGACATCTCCCGACTCTAATGAGATTTGTCTTACCTAAATAGAAATGCTTTTCAACTGAGTTAGTTCCGATGATATTGAAAATGATACTCAAATGTAAAAATGTGTCTGTGCTGAGTTGAAACTCATAAAGGTATGAATAAAAGTTCCTAATATTGTGTTGATGATAAATGTTATATTATATGTGTGTATATATGAGATTCAAATTTTGAGGCTTTACAATCTTTACCCCCTTACCAGTATAGTGTTATACAATAAAGTTCACAAGATTTAGATTGGATAAACTCACAAGTGTGAAACTAAAGAGTTCAGTGGTGGAATAATTATTAATACGGTTAGAGATGAGAAAGGGTTAGCAAGTAAAGACAGTTCCAAAAGAGATATCAGCTTGTTATGAAGACCATTTAGATTGTTTAGGTACATGCAAATTTGGGTGGAAAAATGGCTTGGTAAATAGCCTATTTTTGTCCACACGTGTAACACCCAAAACCCGGCCTAAAAGTTTAGACAGATCCGGATGTCACATTGATTAACGAAGTGATCATAGGTAAATTTTTACAAAGCAAGTTATCACGTCATATCGAAACACTTAATCGTTTAAAATTTAGACAGTAAATTACAGTTAAGTTTAATACTTATTTAACTGAAATAAAATCATATAAAACTTAAAACAAAATTTTAACACAATTTTTATAAAACCTTACATTTCAAAACTGATTAAGAAAGTAGTAACTGAAAACCCAAATCGATAATTTATTTTCCACCGAGATTGTCCGAGACCTCCGCATACTGAGTCTAGCGTCAGAATTCAGAAAAGGTACCTGAAAATAAACACTAAGAGGGGGTGAGCTACTCGAGCTCAGTGTGAGTCTGAAACAAGTCTCAATAAGAGATACAAAATTCAAAACAGTAGCACAATAGATTTTCAGTTACTCACGGAGTCAGAACGCACACTTGGGACTAATGCCCCAACAAAACTTAACAACCAGGGCACATCAAATTCACTCAAATACTCAGCTCAAATGCTGATCAAAAAAATAGATTACAAACAACTATTCTTGCAGTCAGAACACACAGACAGATGCAGATGAAATGCAGTCAGATAAATATAACCCACCCATCCAGCCAACACACCTCTCCACCCCCCAATCACACCTCATAAGAGCTGTTAAAGCTCATCCAACCAATGACACCATTTAGGACCTCGTAAAGCCCATCCATCCCTGCACTCTAATAATGTCCACGACCCTCAGCGTATTGGGACTGCCCACGACCCTCTGGGTATTAGGGGCTATCAGTAAGCTGTATAGTGCCATGTGGTAAATTGTGGTACAGACATACAGTATGAACTGCCCGATCAGATGGTGATGATACGTAGTGAAGTTGACGTATAAGCGGTACAGTGTAATGCGGTAAACCGCTATACTGGTAAAGTGCAGTTAAAAATCGCTATACTGATAAAGTGCAGTTAAACTGCCAGATCAGATAAGTACATGCAGCAAGGCTAACGTATGAGCTATACGGTGCATTGCGGTAACCCGCTAATAGCATATTCCATGACCCTCAGAGTATTGGGACTGCCTACGACCCTCTGGGTATTAGGGGCTAACAACCAGCAGATTAGCTTCCAGTTCAGTTCAGTTTCAGTCTTCCTTCTCTTCCCAACTCCACCCAAAAACATTATATGCATATGTATGCGTGCAAACAAATGAACAGAATCAGAGTACAAGATTACTGACAGTCATTCACATCCAATCAGTCAGATTCAGATAGAAGTATACACAATTACCCAGATTCAGATTCAATGGCCATGTAACCTCACATAATAGTGACACCTTGTTAGGCAATTGAACATAAGCATATTGCGCACACACACCCCGTTAGCCGGGTTCGAAAATTAATATGTTACGCAACCAATCATGAATCTCACCTAAATCAAAGTCCGAATAAAGTCATAATTACCCTTACTAAAGCTTAGCCAAGGGTTGAAACACACAGAGTCACAAATACGCTTAAATTGCCGTGTGAACAGGCCATGTAACTTACTACCCAGTTTTGCTAAAGTCAAGTGCAGAGCAGACTTGCCGTGTGAGGGTCTCACACGGCTGTGTGTTCCAGAACACACGCCTGTGTGGAATTCTTAAATCCCCAAATTAGCCACATGGTCATGTGCCATCAAATCACTCAAACCCTAATCCCCAAACTCGCACGCCCATATGCCCTAAGGACACGGTCGTGTGAGAATCGATAAAATGCCCAAGTCGGCCACACAGTGTGGCTTGGCCGTGTGGCAACTAAATCAGCCCGAAAACCCTAATTCCCAATTCCACACGGCCGTGTGCTCACTCCAGTGGTTACAAAACCACCCCTAAACAGCTAAAAAATTGAGTTTTCCAGTCACTAACGCGACCTCCTATCACGCCACTTTCAAAGCCAACTCTAACGTACTATCCTCCAAACGATTTCAATCAACACGAACCTAACATGCCCAATTACCAACACACTAAAGGATTGTCGAAATTCCATAGTTTTGCAAATAAAATAGTAAAGAAAAGAAGTTTCGAATCCCACACCTTATTTGACGATGGAGGATCGAAATTCTTTGATATATGCATGGTGAAACCGATTCCCAAGATAAAAAGGAAGAAAAATCAAAGAATAAAATAAAAAGAAAAAGAAACAGCCACCAGAACGTCCAGGAGAGAAGGAAAATCAAAATAGAATCATAATAATAAAAATAAAATAAAATAAAATAAAAGAATAAATAATTAAAGAAAATATTAACTTTAACTAAAACAAAATAAATTACATCTCCAATTTGCTCACAAAAAGAATCGAACCCTAACCTTTGAGGTTCACTAACAACCACTCAACAGCCAGACCAGCAGGTGGATTCTTTCACCTAAACACGTAACCAAAATTCAATAGCACAGCCAACTCACTGACCCTAACCACAAAACTTAAATCTTCTAGCTTCAAAATTCGAGGGGTTACAGCTCACCCCTCCTTAAAGAAATTTCATCCCCGAAATTTCCAACTATTCGAACATGGGTATATCACAAGCTATACCACCACGCTCCTGCTGCGCACTCTCACCCGATTAGAACCCATTCAAACCTAAGACCTCTCAAGCAACCCAGAACACTTAACCATTGAAGTAGATACACACTTGTCCAATCACACACACAAACACTATCCAACAAATAACCATCAATGTCATTCAAAACAACACACCAATTTAGAATAATCTACAACCATACTTTTCTCAATGCCGTCGCGGACACCCCCTAATTTGATGTTTTGTGGACTTACATCTAAGACACGCTCCCATCTTCTTACAACAGTCGCCCGGATGGCGCTTCTTACAATGCTCACATACTAGAGCGTTCGCACCACTACCAACACCCTCTGTAAAACAAATATTGCCACTTCCATGCGTTCTAACACACTTCGCAAAACGAGGCTCTAACCTCGAAGGACTGCGATCTCTTTTCTTCCCACAATCAACACACCTAGCCTGAAGGGTTTCACTAGTCTTCCTTATCCTATCCTCGAACACCTTCTCTAATGCCTCTCTCACTACCCGAGTTAGTGCCTTGGTATCAAGCTCTAGGTTATCGCCACCCAAAGTTGGTAGAATCACACTGACCTCTGGCTTCTGAATAGAGACACGTCCCAAAGAGGCAGACAACTCCTCATGATCTTGCTCACCTTTAGAACCCATATCGCCCTGAAGCTAATTTAAGATATCTACACTTCTAGAAAAGGAACATAGGTTAAACACAGAAATCTATATTTCTAATCTTACAGTTTCAGATTCATACCTGGACCAATATCGGAGTCTCATATAGTTTATTTTCTTAAAATTTTTCCAAAATACAAATAATTTTAACTTACCGCGGTAAAATTTCTCAAAAATTTCTTTTTAAAACACCCACGTGAGCATACAAACATGTAGAAGCACAGGTCGAGTTTTTGTGAACCTCGCTCTGATACCACTAAATGTAATACCCAAAACCTGGACTAAAAGTTTAGACCAAATCCTGGATGTCACATTGATCATCGAAGTGATCATAGGTAAATTTTTACAAAGCAAGTTATCACGTCAAATCTAAACACTTAACCGTTTAAAATTCAGACAGTAAAATTACAGTTAAGTTTAATACTTATTTAACTGAAATAAAATCGCATAAAACTTAAAATGAAAATTTAACACAATTTTTATAAAACCTTACATTTTAAAACTGATTAACAAAGTAGTAACCGAAAACCCAAACTGATAATTTATTTTCCACTGAGACTGTCCGAGACCTCCGCATATTGAGTCTAGCGTCAGAATTCAAAAAGGTATCTGAAAAGAAACACTAAGAGGGGGTGAGCTACTCGAGCTCAGTGTGAGCCTGAAACAAGTCTCAAGCAGAGATACATAATTCAAAACAGTAGCACAATAGATTTTCAGTTACTCATGGAGTCAGAACACACACTTGGGACTAATGTCCCAATAGAACTTAACAACCAGAGCACATCAAATTCACTCAAATACTCAGCTCAAATGCTTATAAGACAAACGGATTACAGATAACTAGTCTTACAGTCAGAACACACAGGCAGATGTAGATGAAATGCAGTCAAATAAATATAACCTACCCATCCAGCCAACACACCTTTTCGTCCCCCAATCACACCTCATAAGAGCTGTTAAAGCTCATCCAACCAATGACACCATTTAGGACCTTGTAAAGCCCATCATTGTTTCACTTTAATAATGTCTACGACCCTTAGGGTATTGAGACTGCCCACGACCCTTTGGGTATTAATTTGTCGACAAGGTATCTGATGCCATCTTTGTAAGCAGGGTAGAGACATGGAGTATGAACTGCCCGATTAGATAGTGATGATACGCAGTGAAGCTGACGTATAAGTGGTACAGTGCAATGCAGTAAACTGCTATACCTATAAAGTGCAGTTAAACTTCTAGATCAGATAAGTACACACAACAAGGCTGATGTATGAGCTGTATGGTGCAATACGGTAACCCACTAACAGCGTAGTCCACAACCCTCAGGGTATTGGGACTGCCCACGACCCTCTGGGTAGTAAAGGCTAACAACCAGCAGATCAGCTGCCAGTTCAGTTTAGTTTCAGTCTTTCTTATCTTCACAATCCCACCCAAAAACATTATAAATAGAATCAGAGTACAAGATTACCGACAGTCATTCACATCCAATCAGTTAGATTTAGATAGTAGTATGCTCAATTACCCAGATTCAGATTCAATGGCTATGTAACCTCACAGAATAGTGACACCTTGTCAGACAATAGAACAGAAGCATATTGTACACACACACTGTCAGCCGGGTTCAGAAGCTAACATGTTACGCAGCCAATCACGAATCTTACCTAAAACGAAGTCGGAACAGAGTCATAATTACCCTTACTAAAGCTTATCCAAGGGTTGAAACACACAGAGTCACAAATACGCTTAAATTGACCTAGAACTAAAATTTGGCGAGATAGGCCCACACGCCTGTATACTCCCTTGTAGAGTAGTCTAGGCCGTGTGGGGGTCCAAACGCCCGTGTGAAGGGTAGCACACAGTCGTGTGACAGAAGCACATGCCCGTGTGGTGTAGGGACACGCCGTGTGAATAGCCGTGTAACTCACTGCCCATTTTTGCTAAAGTCAAGTTCAGAGTAAGCATGACCGTGTGAGGCTCTCACACACCCGTGTGCCACTAGACATGGCCGTGTGTTCTGAGACTCATGCCCATGTGGGATCCCTAAATCCCCAAATTAGCCATATGATCGTGTGACACCAAATCAGTCAAACCCTAATCTGTAAACTCACACGCCTGTGTGCCCTAAGGACACAACCGTGTGAGAAATGATAAAATCCCCAAGTCGCCCACACAGTCGTGTGGCACCCAAATCAGTTCGAAAATCCTAATTCCCAATTCCACATGGCCATGTGCACAGGCACACGCTCTTGTGGCCACTCCAGTGGTTACGAAACCACCCTTAAATAGCCTGAAAAACTAAGTTTTTCTGTCACTAATGCAACCTTCTGTCACACCACTTCCAAAACCAACTCCAATGCACTATCCTTCAAAAGATTTCAATAAACATGAACCTATACCAATACATTAAAGGATTGCAAAAATTCCATAGTTTTGCAAATAAAATAATAAAGAAGAGAAGTTTCTAATCCAACACCTTATTTGACAATGGAGGATTGAAATTCTTTGATATATGCGCGATGAAATCGATTCCCAAGAGAAAAAGGAAGAAAAATCAAAGAATAAAACAAAAAGAAAAAGAAACATCCACCAGAACGTCTAGGAGAGAAGGAAAATCAAAATAGAATAAAAATAAAAAAATAAAAATAAAAATAAAAATAAAAATAAAAGAATAAATAATTAAAGAAAATATTAAATTAAACTAAAAGAAAATAAATTACCTCTCTAATTTGCTTACAAAAAGAATCAAACCTCAACCCTTGAAGTTCACTAACATTCACTCAACCACCAGACCAGCACGCCCATTCTTTCACCTAAACGCGCAACCAAATTCAATAGCAAAGCCAACTCACTGACCCTAACCACAAAACCCAAAACTTCTAGCCCCAAAATTTAGGGTGTTACAACACGGGCAGAGACATGGATGTGTGTTTCAGCCGTGTGTGACACATGGTTATGTTACACAACCGTGTGTCCCTTGGTGTGGTTTTAGAAATCAAGTAAGTATGTTCCACATTGCCTCACACACGGGTGTGTGACTTGGCCATGTGGCATAAGTCAGTATACCCTACAGGTTTGACATGGCCTAGTACACGGTCTGGCACACGGGCGTGTATGGTCATTTTTAGGGCACACGGGCTAGTCCCACGGGCGTGTGTGCTGGCCGTGTAACCCAAGTCAGAGAGTTACACGAGGTCGGACACAGGTTGGGACACGGCCATGTGCTCCTATTTCAAATGTCCACATGGCCTGTGACACGAGCACAGCCTGGCCACAAAGACATGTGTCCCCTGTTTTGAGAAAAATTTTCAAAGTTTTGTGAAAGTTACTTGAGTTATCGGTTTAGTCCTGAACCACTCTCAAAGCATGTTTAGGGCCTCGTAGGCTCATAATAGGGACCATGTGATTGAAATTGATTGATGATTGCTTTTTATGTGAAAATTTATGTAGAGTTGAATGTTTAATTATTTTATAAGTCCGGTAATACTCTGTAACCCTATTTTGGCACTGAATACGGGTGAGGGGTGTTACAACATGGGCATGTAGTTAGGCCACGTGTCCCTTGCACCTTAATATTGGGCCTCGAGGGTCCATTTAAGGGACGTTATGAATAATCTCTAAAAATGAATAGTGATTGACATGGTTTATCTAAAAATGTTTTGAAAGTTTCTGTAATACTCCGTAACTCTGTTCTGGCGAAGGATACAGGTTTGAGGTGTTACAACTCCTTTAGAGTTGTCACCATTTGTAACCTTTCCATTTTTTTTGCATCAACTCCATGAATTGGCTTTTGTCACTGGTCATATGCCATGAGCATCCACTATCAAGGTACTAAAAAGTCTTCTTTGAGTTGCTTTCCTTGAAGTGATACTTTTCCTCCTACAAACACAAAGTTAAACTTTGGATTTTGGTATCCAAATTTTCTTGGGTACTTGTAGCATTAGTCTTACAATTTTTGTAACTTTAGGAATTCATTCCTTTAAAACATTCTCATTTTAAGTAGTGTTTAATCCTTTTGGAAACCATACACTCTAAGTAAGTTTATTTCTAGAGGTAAGTTTTGTTAAAAGACAAACTTGCCAATCATGTCCTTTCTTGTGATAATGAGTACAAGACAAAGAAGCATCATATATGAAACTTGGTTTCTCAAAGAAATTTTTAATTTTTTTCTTTTTGTAAATTTATAAATCACAAACCACTCGTGTCAAAGAAAGCACTTTGAGATCAAGCATGCCATTCAATTTTTGTTGCCCTATATAAAACATAGAAAAAGAATCATGCATGCTTTTGCCCCCTTTTTTTTCCAAATCATCAATTTAAATGTGCATGACATTCAATTTCTTTTCTATTTCTTCCTTGGTTATGGTTAGAGATTCATTCTCTTCCTATAAATTTGAAATCATTTTCTTATACTTGGAGTACCTATTCTCAAACATCGTAGCCATTCATCAAATTCATCTTGTAACTCTTCAAATGTATATGCATTGCAATCACTAGAGTTAGAGAGTACCCTTGGCTCATCAAGAGCCATGGACATAAATTGGTAGATTTATTGTCCTTCTGATTATCGAAAGAGTCTTTACTACTCCAAGTTGTCATTATAGGTTTCTTCTTTTATTTTGATACCCCCTTCTTCTTCCATTGAGGATACTCAAATTTGAATTGACTCTTTTTCTTACACTCAAAGAAAATAAAATGGGTCATTTTCTTTCTTACTTTTTCCCTTTTGATGAAGTCTATTCTATGAGGTCTTTTGGCCTTGTTGAGTTTCATAAATTCCTTAAATTCTATTGCAAACATAGTCATCTCCTCATCATTGTCTTCATTGCTAGAGTCATCCTCCTTCTTATGAGTGGTAGATTTGAAAGCAACCCCTACTTTCTTTGGAGCTTCTGTAGTTTCTTGTATATTGTGATTAATCTTCATTTTTATGTCAATAGAGACTCAATAAGATTATCAAGATAAAGAGTCTCATGACCTTTGACTCTTTTATGATCAATACTTTAGCTTCCCATGATTTTGGGAGGCTATTCAACGTCTTATTAGCTATCTTTTTGTTGCCATACGTCTTCCCAAGTACCTTATGACCATTAAATATGTTAATGAAATAGTCGACAATATCATTGATTCTTTCTTCCATTTTGACCTTGAATAACTCATAATCTAAGGTGATGAGGCTAATCTTGGACTCCTTGACTCTTCTTGTCCCTTTATGTATGACTTCAAGCTTTTCCCATATCTCTTAGCATTTTCACAGAAAGAGACTCTATTATATTCATTTTTCCTAAGTACAAAAAATAATGTGTACTTGAATTTGACATTTAATTGCATCATCTTGATGTCAACCTCATTTCATTCATCTTCCTCTTTATTTACTATAACATCATCAACTCTTTTCTTGGACATGGATGGTCCTTTGGTGATAACCCTCCACATTTTATAGTCATTTACTTGGAAGACAAATTATTCTTGTCCTCCAATAACAATAGTTAGTCCCGTTGAAGAGTGTAGGGCTCATGGTGGAGTGACTGTAACACCCTGTACCTGACCCAATTGACAGGTCCAGTTACAAGATGCACAACATACATACATGAATGAAACAACTAACTAATAATTTTATAATCATACTTAATTCAAATATTATCATGTTTGACTGGCTGATCTACCAAATTAAAACGCTACAGTTACAAATTCCTAGATTATGTTATTAACATGCGAACTTATGAAAAGATTAACAATAATGGCTTTACTATATTTAAACGATTACTCATCATAGAATATAATATAATAAGTTCATACGTAATTATAGAAATTCAGACCCTGAGGATTCGGCCTCTAGGTTGCCCCACTATATGCATGTTACAGATAAGAACACAAGTTTGCCTAAGCATGAATGAATTCTGGCTTCATCCCTATTCAGCTCCTTATAAAAACCATCATACCTGGGAAACATAGCAAAGACTAAGTTCAAATGAACTTAGTGAGTTACTAATATAACACACCACTTATAAATTTATAAATTAGAACTTCATGGTTTTGATCTCCTATTTGACGTCACTTTCACAAGTGTAGTTTGTACATCTTCTTGGCAAGATCTTGTCCTCCTTT
Organism: Gossypium rotundifolium; assembly: GCA_025506655.1. Taxonomy (NCBI): domain Eukaryota; kingdom Viridiplantae; phylum Streptophyta; class Magnoliopsida; order Malvales; family Malvaceae; genus Gossypium; species Gossypium rotundifolium. The sequence continues at coordinate 39,256,837 of CP106726.1, forward strand.
GAATTCGCTAAACTGGAAAATGTATACATTATCTGCCTTGTCACAATCTTCCATTTTTATCATTCTTGTTATAGGCTACCATGTGGTTCACGACGGAATGTGTAAGTATACAAAGTTGTTATCAAGTAATAAGTAAGTAGAAAGAGCTATCGTCTCTACAGGGACTGTGTTTAAATCAACAATTGTAAAGTTAATAATTTACAAGTTGGTAAAAAAAACACAATATTTTGAGGTGAAGGATGTTAAAATTAAATTAATTAACTAAATACAAATTAACATAATTACAATGAATAAAATAAAATGCAATGAGATGGTTTTAGCAGCAATTCCATAAGTTTTAATAACAATAATATGAATGAGCTAGAACAATTACAGCACTTGACTCAATTCATTCTTCATTATGTTTAACAATGTTCCGAAAAAAATTCCATGGCAACTCAATCATTCATTAACTTGGAATCTAATATAAGTTATTTCAAAGTCTTATACTTAGAAAAACATGTATATTTATATGTCCATATTTAACTAAGGACTACTTAGAATTTATGTGAAGTAACAAGGATTGGTTAGGTTTGAAATAATTCAATCAAATAAACCTAAATTTATGCAAGGTAATAGTGCTTTCTCGAGTTATTACGAATCTTTAATTTATTCTGGGTTAGATATAAATTAAGCATGCACCTTTCAATTATTGTGTCCATTAATCGCCATCTGATTAGGATTGATCAACTAATTCTAATGTATCCAAACATATTTTAATGCATGAATAACATGAATGATTTTCATTGGAAGCATGCACAATTGAGACACAAAGCAACATAAACATGAATCGAATGAATTTAAGCATGTAACACCCCAAACCCGGCCCAAAACACCACGGCCGAATTTGGAATGCTACGAGGAAAAATATTTGAAAAGAATTTGACTTAAGGGTGAAAACACGTTTTGAGTTTAAAATATTTTCCTTAGTTTTATAAAAGATAACGGGTCTATAATATGTTCGTCGTTTTGAAAATAAGTTGCCGAGGGTAATGAAAAACTTTGATGGTTGTGTGCAGTTTAAAACCATCGTACGTTTGGAAACTCAAGAGAGATAGAATTGTTATAAGAATCCGGGTTTTAAAACTTTAATGTAAGTCTTTAAATTGTAAGTTGTTTCCAAAATCGTTTCCAATTATTAACCAATAGTCGATCTAACTAAATATAGTAAAAATCCCCAAATATTTAAAATGGCCTTATTACATGAAAGAGAAATTAACCCAAAAGCAATTAAAAATCCAAGTGCATAAAGAATTAAAACAACTTCTGCATGGCCACCTCGAATCTACTCCAGCCCGGTCCATGTATCACATATCACCTGCATTGTATAAGAAAATAGGGTGAGTCGAACAGACTCAGTGTGCAATTATTCCACATGTTTCCCAAATGGGCTTGGCCCAAACCACACCATCCACATACCACACACATGATGATGCAAAATGTTACCTCTCCCAACCTAATATCCATCCGCTACACGCCCCCGTATCTTGCCACACACACCAAGGGATTACTAAATTGACCCTCCATCCGCTACACACCTCTTTGGCAGTCGAGTTGCTCAAAGCTAATATAACGTGGCCTAGCCACCGATCACCATGTGACCAAAGTATAATGTGGCCTAGCCACCGATCACCATGTGACCAAATCTCGATATCCACGATGTGACCCATGGTCATCATCAACCCCGATGAAGCACAAAGCTAACATCATCCCTCGATGTGGCACATAGCCGTTATCAAGCCATGATATGGCACATAGCCAATCATCACCACGTACATAAATGTACACCCTATCCTTCATTGAATATATACATCCCGACCCCATGCATATGCATCATGTTATAATGATATGATAGAATAATGCATGGACATATTAGATAGGCATACGGCATGCTCACAAGTATTCATAGTAATCAACCACAACCACACCTCAGATAGGGTACTAACCTGGTTATCGAAATATCCAATTAAGGGTAACAATTCCCCCACAACCACTGTACCGGTTATCACACACATAACACATATAATTAATTGACTAACGGAAAACAGTGAATTAACCACACACCTGATAACCCGAAGCACTAGACTCTCGATTTCCCTAGCGTCCTCACTCGAAGAGCCTACATCGATCTACTTGTCTCTTTTCAATGCTGGCCCACACCTCGGTGGCCAATCCCGAACCGTAGAAACTGAACATTTCTTGAACTTAGGGGGTAGGGACAACCCCTTTCTCTCCTTGTCTGGTACTTGCATCCATTGAACAACACTTAATCAGGAGATCCGGTTAAACATTAAATCAAAATCAATACCAAATCTAAATCGAATACTCTTACCGAAATAGATCCAAATCCTGAAGGCTCCTACTTGATTATGAGAGTTGTCAAAATCCCTACACAACTTATGTTAGATCCGATTCTAACATTAAATCGATGAAAAGGAAGTGGCCTTCAGCCTAAGGTTATGTCTTGCTTACCTTTACTGATCAAAACCCCGGAAGATCCTTAATCCCTCTCAACGTTAGCCCAACAGAGATCCCGAAATTAGCCCTTCCAAGATTCGACCACCCACACATATATACAAAGTTAGCCATCTGACTTTCGGCAACCAAAAAAGAAAGAAGAAAATCGAATAGAAGAAACCCTTACCACTATTAGATCCATTGGAACAGAGTCTGACAGATTTGGCCTAGAGTAAAAGGTTTGAGAAACAGGTGAAGAACACGAAAAAGAAAGAGATGAGATGCTTTAGAAGATTCGGCCAAGGTATAGAGAGGTTTTCAGCTTCTAGCAAATGAGAAGAAAAGAAAGAATTGGGGTTTATGGGTGTTTTCTCTGGTGACAATGGAATGTGTGTTTCAGCTCTTTGAGAGAGAGAATTGAGAAGAAGAGAAGGGATTGTAAAGAAAAGCAAAGGTGCACAAATGGTCACGACCCCTTTCGACTTTGAACTTAAGAAAAGAAAAGTCAGAAAATGATATTTCCTTGCTGACACTTGTGGCAAAACTTAGAGAAGAAAGAAGAGAGAATCAACAAGCTACACATCCAAAAACTAAAAAAAAGAACCCCCTCTAAGGAATTTCGGCACCCACATATCCTACTACCACCAACCGAAAATGCCACCCTCCAAAGCCCCATATTCGGCCAACTCTTCCTCTCTCACCCAAATCCCTTCTTTTCCTCCTATTTTCCTCCCCTCCACTCATTCAAATGAGTTTGAGTGAATCAAACTCCTACCTCCTTTCTTAGCCACAAATTTAAGCTGTTGACTCAATCCACACCTCATCCATGTAGAGTTTGCTTGCCGTCTAACTCTTCCACTCCCTTGACGCAAAAAGCAACCCCAAAATGCTTCTTCTGCAGCTCGAACATTGTCCCACTAGCTCCTGAGGCGTCACTCCCCTATGCACTAAGTGGTGCCTCCCAAGCCACTTCACCACATCAATCCTTGAGTCTTAAACTCCACACAAGAACTCTTAAGGCCTATCTCCCCTAGCTCTCCCCTAAAGGCTCTAAACCAAAAATTTACCTAAGGTCTAAACTTAGCCCCAAGATTTCCCGAAACTCCCAAACATATGCAAACAACATATAGAGCACACTACCACATACATATAACTTAAGAAGAAATGCAAGACCCCTAACCCTGGATGTTACAAATCAAATCATTGCAATTATTCTAGCTAAAAAAATTTAAGCCATCATTATTAATGGAAAAAACATTTAAAAAATTTGCAATCATGTTTGAACAACTAAGAACAATTGAAAAGATAAAGGAAGGAGAAACTCTTTAATGAATTCAGCAATTCCCGAAGATTGATCATGGTGGCTTCCTCCAATTCTCACAGTTGCTCCTTCACAAATTGATCCTCAAGGTGGCCAGCCAAGGGAGGTTTTTCTAAAGGAAATTCTTGCTAAATAAAGGGAAAAATGAAAGCTTTAGGCGTGGAAGAGAGGAAGATGAGAGAATGTTTAGTGTTGAGGGATGTGTAGGATGAAATGAAAGGTGAATGGAAAGGGCCTATTTATACGTGAAGGATAGGTTGGAAGTTTGCTAAAAATAGCATGCACATCCCTTGATTATCTCCCTTGCATGGCTGGCCATGAATTGTGGGATGAAGGTTGAATGGTTGCTTGATTCATGCTTGATTTCATGAATGAATCATGCAAAGGGTTAGACAGTAATCAATATCTTAGCTGGGGGTTTATTTGTGATTTTTTCACACATTTAGGGATCTTCAATTCAATTCTTTCAAAGCTAATTTGGGTTGCTCTTCATGCCTTAGCTGAATTGGGCTCTTTTCACAGCTTTGGCAGCCTACCTAGTTAGCAGACTAGCCCTTATCGGCAAACAACTTTCAACTGGGTTTAATTCACTTTTTTTAGGTTAAATTTGTTGTCTTACATCCATATGAAGTGTATATTAGCTCATGTCCATGTGTATGTTTTTATTGGCTCCCAAATTTATCAATTCAATGGTCCAACAGTAGCAAATTGAGAAACAAAAATAACATGTATCATAATAAAGTGAAATTATGTAAAATTAACACCTAATTATGTAAAATTACAAATTTTACTAAAATTATGCCCAATGTCTTTACATGAACTAAAATGACACAATTAGCTGTCCACATACACGGAATTTGCATAGATTATAAGTAAAAAGTGCTAAATAAACCTATATAATTTAGACTTATCATCATGCGGAATGATTTCACTTACCCATTTACGTTGATTTCATATTTGATGGCATTGTTACCTCATTTGCTAGCAGAATATATGCGATTATCCTTAGCAATTATCATCATTGCAAATTAACATATGGTGGATTTATTCCAAAAAACTCATGCATAAAACTTTACACTTGGCGAGCTTTTACATGCGAATTTACACATAAAGTCTTATCAACGCGGACTCGAGCTTGGTGAATACATACTTGCAAACCATACTTGTGAACCTTTACATGCGAAATTATAATCACAAATTTATATATACGGGTTCTGACTTGTGAACTCATTCTTAAATGATAGTCACCGCCAGACTCTTGTTTGGTAGATAGTCACTACAAACTCTCAATTTAAAGATATTCATTGGTAGAATCCTACGTAAAAAGAAGATCCCTGTGGGATTTGAATTGAGAAAATAATTTATACGAACTCTCATGTGTTGAACATAAGGACAAGCCCATGCGATCACTTACTTAGATAATAGACATACTAACTCTTGTAAAAGATAGTCTTCTTGAATTCTTAAGCTTGAAACATGAATATAAGATTAGTAGATTGTCATAGCTTGAATCATAAAGATAAATCTGGAGGACTATCATACATGTAGATTCATATAGAAGATTCATGGATATGAATTCATATATGCGAGCTTGTAGAAGAAGATTCATAGATATGGCGGACTCATATATGCGGATTCATCGAAGAAACTTTATAAATGTGGTGGATTCATACATACTGATACAAGCGAATTCATGTCACGGACTTCGCATGGTGAAATCTTACATATAACTTTGATGTAAAGCTTAAAGAACAAGTCCGATGGAATTTCACAACTTATATATGCCATGGCTATGGACTTGCTTATACACATGAGGCTTTACGCCTTAGACTGTGTAGAGTTTCATACTTGAAAGAGCCCACGTACAGTTATCATTAACACGTGTGCATATCTCCGTACAATCCAACCGAACCTTCGCAAAGCCAAATATCATGCATATACATTCTATGTACAACCCATCCGGACCTCTACAAAACCAATACCATGATGCATAAAATGCACAACATGACATGTCTTCATCTTACATCCGCTATTACATACCTCTATACTCCACAAATCAATCATTTCCATGACTAACACTTAACAAGCATTCAACTAAACATACTACTAATAACACAACATAAATCATACTAAATATATCACCTACCTAACCATTTCAATGATAACCTCTATAGTAATTTCTTTACCAGGGACAATTTATCAAAACAACAAGCTTATACATACAACTAGACATGCATCTGTAAATCATCACTTCGCATGCTTCAATCGTACGACAACATCCCACAATAATTTAACTCCTCATCAACAACAGAAAACAAATACTGAGGATTTGAGTTTAGAAACTCACCAACAAAATACCTAAAAGCTAGTACCGGTTACACCTGCTTAGCTTTTCTATCACCTGAGCCTCTTATTAAGCTCAAAACAAAGGCATTCATATGTAAGAAAGCCATAATTCATTTCCATCTAAAGTGATTTTAAATGTCAGCTGCAACCCTAAACATATCAGTACAAGCTCGATGAATTAAACTGAAATCTTCAATTTTCCCCTCCCTTTTCTTTAATCAAAAGATACAGAAAAGCTTAGAAAGATTACCAGTTTACTAAATTCCCAATCACTTAAGCTGGTACGTTATTTTGCCCCTACATGCAGATTGCTTCTTAACTTGGAAGAAAGAAAATAAATATAGAAAATGAGAGAATGAGAATAAAAGAATAAGACCTCTTCTATATATAACCTTTCCACACTCGTTCGCCAAAGCCAATTCGTTAGCATGAACTTTAATGTTCCTCATCATAATTTTTCCCACTAAAGAAAATCCAGTTCAAATGTAACGAAACCATCAATTGAAATCAAGTAGTCCATTAGATTCACTAAAACCCTTTTAAACTAATTTTTTTTCTAATTTAATACCCATAATTGCTGTGGCAGTTAACCTTTAACATTTTCAGGTGTGACAATGACCTTCTCCCAACATTGATGAATTTCTTCCAAGACCATGAGACAAACTTCTTGATCTGTGACTTCCATATTGAGCTTCTTGAAGATCTTTTCTGTTGGTAGGGATACATTCTTTAGATTTCTAACTCTGATACAAATTGTAAGGAAAAATATACACCAAGAGGGGGTGAATTGGTGTTTAAATTTTTATACGAAATATGAAGATAAATTTGACATAAGAATTTATAGTGGTTCGAACCCAATTGCCTACCTCCACTACCTTAGCTTACCACAACTGAGGATTCCCCAAATTCACTAATTTGAGACCTTTTGAGGTTTTCTACCCTTCCCTTTACAAACACTATCTTTTCAATAGGCAACACAAAGTCACTTTCCCTTAAGGTTTACTAAAAACCTTAAGTAAACTCTCAGAAAGATGATTAATAAAATGACAAACAAGTAATACATCTCAAAGCCTGATTTATTTATAACAATATAACTTTAATGATTTTACAACATTTAAAAGATTGAAAGAAATAACTACTCAAGTGTGTGATAAGAATGAGTGCGGATGAATGCGGAAGAAGATCGTAAGTCCAAGTCACTGATTTGACTTAGGACTCTAAACGTTCAGAAAGAAACATAGATTTTGACGCAACCTGAAACACGAATGAATCGAAGTCAGATGAAAAATTAAATAAATAAATTAAAATAAATAAATAAGATAAATAAAATAGAACAATAAATCAAATATTTGATCAATAAAGAATAAAATAAAGAATATAGATGGAAAAAGATGACACATGGCGTGTAGATGTCCCAAGGAGCCTTAGAAATAAGAAGAATCCATAACTCCCTTCAAGCAACTCTAATTTCCCCTCCAAGAAAGAAAACTTGGTAAGAAAAAGTTTGAAAATGATCCCCAAAATCTGAAAAGGTTGTTAAAACTCTTCTAAAATAAAACTCAAGAAAAACTTTTAAAAAGAAAAAGAGGATTTATTAACTCAAAAGAGAAGATGTTGAATAATGATGAATTCATTGTTTTATAATGCAAAGGCCTTTATATAAGATAGCTAATAAATCTAAATAAAGCTCTTAGGTATACTAGAACTCTAATTATCTTAAACAAGAAGTAATTTTAAACTAAACTTTCTTGTTGATAAAAACTCCTAAATAACTTAAAATACTCAATAATTATAAAAATATTGGAATAAAAATAATAAAATAATAAGAACTGATAAATAAAGAATTGGACTCATATATAATAAAAATTAACCTTAAAACCCGAACCCGATATGATTTAAACTCGAATTAAAAGCCCAAAACTCGCAATTTCTGTAATAATCCTGTCCAGAAATTCTACTCACGCAGTCTTCACTAAAATAGTCATAACTTGAGTTCTAAAACTCAAAATTGAGTGATTCAAAGTGCGTTTTGAAGATAAAATATCGATACTCAAACTCTATGCAGACATATTAATCCAGAAATACCTGGATCTAATCCAAAAATTTGTCGCAAGTTGACTAGTCTTTTCAGCTTGAGAACTGAAAGGTTGGTTTAATTGACTTTAATACATTTCACCCATTTCGTGCATGTATCATTCCTTGTTTCCATGAAAAGATTCATCCTCACATCCTAAATTTGATCAAATATTGGTTTGGTTTGCTTGACTTTTGAACTTGTTGTTGGGCTTTGAGGTAGTGTAAGCCCATCACATCTATGGGCTTGAAATTGGGTGTCGAGACTTGTATCAATCTGTATATGATAAATATGAGAAATTCAATGTAAATATTTGAATTATGCACAATAGAATTTGTAGGCTTATTTATTGTCTTCTTCTAAGAGTTCTTGTAACACCGAAAAGATTTATTATTTACTGTGCATTTGTAAGAGCCCAAATTTGGGTCTAGTTGGAACAGTGGTTCCAAGACCACAAATTCGATGAGGAAAATTTTATTTTTATTATATTTTTATGGTCTACAATTTTACGGGAAGATTTCGTAAAAATTTCGTTCAAAAATTTCGACGTTTGAGCACTCAATTTAGTCAAAAGGACTAAATTGTAAAAAGTGCAAAAGTTGAGTTCTATATATTGGAGGTCTCAAATTGCTATGAGTTTTGAATAGGAGGTCCTTAAAAGGTAATTAGACCATCGGATAACTTGATGGACGAAAATGGGCATGAATAGGACAAAATTGAAAGGAAAGCCTTAAGGGTATTTTAGTCATTTAGTGTTTTAAATGAATAAAAAGACAAAATAAGAAAAAAAAAATCTGCTCATCTTCTTCAAGGGGGCTGCCAAAATTTTCTTGACTCCATGGCTAAGGGTTTCAAGTTTTTCTAAGCTTCATAGTAAGTGATTCCGAGCCCCGTTTTTAATGTTCATCGTATTTTTGAAATCCTAGTAACTTAGTTTAGCTATTTCTACCATTATTTTGAGCTAGAGTTTAATATTAAAAATTGACCCATGTTGAATAATTATGTATTTTGATGAATTATGGTAGATTATGCATGTCTATGATTAGAGAAATGAGTTTTATTAGATGATTTTCGATGAAATCATATAAAAGGGGTTAAATTGTAAAAGTTATAAATTGGTCATATGTGTATGAATTAGTGAGAATTTGAAGTTTCCATAGAAGAGAAAAATGTTCAGCATGTAATGAAACATAATAAAATTGAATAAAAAATATTTTACGAGTTTAGGGGTAAAAGTGCAATTTTTGAAAAGTTAGGGGCAAAATTGTAAATTTTTCAAAATTTGATATGTGAATTGAATTGATTAGTGTGTTGATAAAATGTATTAAATGAGTGTTAATTTGACATGTTAGATCAAGAAAACATAAAATTTGGACTAAGATCGGGGAAGAATGAAGTTATGGGCTAAGTCGGGAAAATTAGCCGTTTTGGCATTTGAGGAAAGTCTGTGTGATTAAATGAGCATGATATTGATGTCATTGTTATTATACTTGAGAATCTATCTTTCCATGATTGTATTAAAGTTTATGTTGATGATATTGTATATGAGAAAGTGATGTCAAGTGTAAATAATATTTATGTGTAAATAATGCACTATTATGTTTAAAAAAAATTATATATTGTTAAATTGTTAAACATGTGATATTATGATTGTCATTACGAATATTTGATAGTTTCAAAATTAGTATGTGAAATGTGTATTGATTTGAGAAATGAAATTGTATGTATAAGTGATACTGAACAAATAAGTGAAATCCTGGTTGAACCTTAGGAATACTTTAGTGATGAGTGGTAGCTCCAGCTACACATCAGTAGTAGCTCCGGCCACATATCAGTGGTAGCTTCAGCTACATTTCAGTGGCAGCTTCGGCTACATATTAGTGGTAGCTTCGGCTACATATCAGTGGCAGCTTCGGCTAAATATCAGTGGTTGCTTTGGCTACATATCAGTGGTAGCTCCGGCTACACATCAGTGGTAGCTTTGGCTACATATCAGTGGTCGCTTCGGCTACATTTTAGTGGTAGCTTTGGCTACATATCAGTGTGGCACTTATGTGCAAGATTTCTGTGTATCCTTTAGTATTACAAATGGTTCAACGGGTAAATTGATGATACATAAGATGAGAAAGCATGTAATTGTATATATAAGTAATGTGCAGGTATGCATGTAAGCATGAAATTATATGTACAAATGGTACAGGTATGTACATAAATTTTATAAGTGTTGGTCTTATGATATTATGAGTTATTATCATTATAAAAGTGACCTTAAGTGAATCTTATGAATAAGTAATTATTTTGATGATGTATGCATTTGGTTGAGAATCATGTATTAGGCTTTTGAGCCATATCAAATTGAGAGATAAGATGTTTAGTATATTTGTTTTATGATGCTTTGGATATTTGTGAAAACATAAAATGTTAGTGATACTCATGAAATCATTGTTAGGCTAATTACAAGCTTAAGTCTTTGGTGTTATGTATGTTTAAATAGAAGTGATTGCAAAGAAAACATGAAAGAGTGAAATTAGCATTAAAACAATTTAGATAGCAAAAGTCATGTGAATTTGAAAAATCACCAAAAATAGGAGAAATGGAATTAGAAAGTTAATAAGATATAGAATTAAACCTTATTGTGTCTAGTTTCATATGAAAGAAACAGTGTAAGAAAAGAAATTTTATGTTCAGAGATATTTTAATTTTAGTGAGACAAGGTCAGAATGAGTTCTGGAATCCCTTGTTTCAAATTTGGAAAATCATTAAAAATTGTAAAAAAAATAATTATGAGATATAATTTATATTTTTGAAATCTTAAATGAGTTTATTTTCATTAGAAACAAGTGGGGATGGCGTATAAAAACTGTACAATGAGATAATTGATTTTTAGTGAAGAGAGGTCAGAACCATTAGATAGTGTAACAGGGGAGAATTTAATGAATAAACTGTACTAATTATCCAAACCAAAAATTCTGAAAATTTTATGGTAAGAATATTTATGAGTCTAGTTTCAAATAAATCTAGAAAAACTTAATTTGGAGTTCCATAGCTCTAGATATAAATAATTTAGTGACTGTGACTCGAGAAAACAACTTGACTGGAATATGAGTAAAGATGCAAATTGGGTTGTATTACAATGAGAAACAAGGGGATATAAATTGTTTTTTTTATACGGTCTTACTAAGCTATAAAGCTTACTCCATACCTTCCTTTCCTTTAGTGTTTTCAGGTTAGCTCGGGGTTGGAGATCGTCGGAGACAGCATCACACTATCAAGTCGCTACCTTTGGTATAATGAAGCATATATTAGAAATTTCAAGTGAGTGGCATGTATAGGGATTTAGTTGATTGACATCCATTATTTTACTTTTGCCAAATATGTAGGCTTATATTAAGTTATATGCATATGGCCATGAGATATGGCATATATTGATTATGGCTTGTAAGCCGAGTTATTCATGTTATATCTTAATGTTTATAATGTGATTATGTTTGTTTTCCATGTATGGTTAGTAATATGACATAAGTCCTTGATGGATAAATTGGTAACCATATTATAATGGTAAAAGTGGTCATCAAAATAACAATTCTTATGAGGGTGAAATATGAAATCTAGACTTGGTATTGCATGAATGTGTATGTTTAAGACTGGTAATGCCTCGTATCCTGTTTTGGTGTCGGACGTGGGTAAGAGGTGTTAGAGCATTCTATACCAAAAATTCAATAGAGTTTCAATATGAACAATTTGGATTTTTGATGGATTAAATTAATTTTAAATGATTAAGAAGCCTTTAAAAGGCAAGTTTTGTTAATTGGGTTGTTATTGGCCAATCGGGTAAAAATATGATACTAGGGGCAAGATAGTAATTTTGTCACTAGAGGGTATTTTAAACACTTATAACCCATATGAAATTAAATATTAGAATAATTTTAGACTTGTGGTGAAGAGATGATGGTGGAGCTTTTTTAATTGAATTTTTAGTGTTAAAATGACATTTTTATCACATGTTAAAATACCATTGACTTGTTGACAAAAAATATTAGTATTTTATATTGTAAAATTTGAAATAAAAGAAGAAATGTATTTTCTTCCTCCTCAAAAATTGGTCGGCCAAGAGAGTGGAGAAACTTCTCCATTTTTCTTCAACTTTCTCTCAACTTTACTCATTTCTCTCCCTATCTGTCACCATTTTCATCATTTTTCATAATTTTCTTGTAAAACTCTTTCATCAAAACCTTTATTGAGTCATTTCTCTCATCATATCCACCACTCTAAGTTGTTAGGGTTTAAACTTTATTATGAGAAGGCGTGTGGGGTGTGAAAAAAGGAATCCAATGTATGATTAAGTGGGTTCTTGTCTCGTACATGCATAATTTCATGTTTATTTCATGCTACTGAGTTGTTGAGCCATATTAATGACTATTTAATAATTATGTGTTAATGGTATTTATTTACTATGAAAGAAATTGAAAAGGAGGCAAAGAAATCAAGGGAAAGGAGAAAGCAGTGGATTAAAGTGGAACTAAGCTTCCCCAATAACTTTTGAATATTTTGTGTGGTAAGATATATGGAAAATCTCTTCAAATATTTATCTTGAATTTATATTGATTTTTATTGACTTATTGGTATTAAATTGAATATGTTAATATATACTATTGTTTAAATATTTATAGAAATGTGGGTTCAAACATGTTTATAAAAGTTTGATTATGTTGAATGGTGTTAAAATTGGTTAATGGTATGAAATTGATACGTTTTAAAATAAAAGTATAATATCATGACTGAAATTACTAACTTGTTTATTTTAGTGGCTAATTCCATGAATACTATTTTACAACTGTAAATTATGTGACATGCAAGTTATTGATATTCGGAAAATATTGAAACAAGACCCCAGTAGCTTAGATAAATAATTAAGACATGATTGACATGCCAACAGGGGACTTCTGTTACTAGTGCTTGGACACCTTTGTTACTGGCACTTTAGTGCAATATTACCTTGGTCTTTGGACACTAGTTCTATAGCATTTCTGTTATTCGATTAGTTGTATGACTAGTCCCTAGTATCCCATCTTTGTTTTTCTAGGCATACTAAGGGTTAAACTTATACTGATTCTAAATATTGTGAACCAAAGCATGGATTATTGAAACTGGTTCTTAAATCAAAACAATTCTGTCATTTTATAAGTAAGTTCTTTGGACTATTTGATGCTATTATATATATACTCTTATGGAACAAAACTTTCTTTGTTTTCTAAATCGTTAAGAAGTTGTCATAAGGGGCAGCAGACCAAGATTGTATTCAAGTTGTTCGACTCGGAAAAAAATTAAATTTGACCTCAAAAGAAGAAACTAAACAGATTTAAAAAATAAAAAAAATGAAAAGAACTAAAAGAATAAAAATAAAAATAAAGAAAGAAAGAAAACAAAAATTAAAAGGTGGAAGATGGATCAGATAAATCGATGGATATGCATAGAAGATAGTTGTCCAGCTTAACCCTTTGAGATATAAACCCCAACAAATTCAATTAATGGCTCTAATCAACCCTTAAAGAAATAATCATTGGAAAATTGAATGATGGAGAATGGATTTCCGCGACTCCTTGAAGAAAATTCATAACAAAAAACTACTAAAAATTACAAGAAAGCAACCTTGCACGAAAGAAATTAACTCCAACAGTTGAAAATTTTATTAAAGAATGAATGCCATTAATGAATAAAAGAGTTTTATTCAGAACTAAACTTTCTTGTTGACTAAGAAACATAAAACTCCAAAACAATTTAAAATATTTTAAAATATCCTAAAATTCAGAATAAATAATAAAAATATAAAACCTAATAAATAAAATATTGTGCTCATATATAATAAAAATTAAGCCTAAGAATCGAACTCAATACGATTTAAACTCGAATTCAAGCCCGAAACTCGTAATTTCCTGTAATAATCTCATTTAGAAATTCAGCAAGGGTTATAAATTGAGCTTCAAGACCCAAAATCGAGTAATCCAGAGTGCATTGTGAAGCTAAGAGACAGATCTTTGATCAATATGAAGACGTATTGACCCATAAATGCCTAGATCGCTTCGAAAAATGCATCGCAAGTCAACTAATTATAAAATGATCTAGGTGTGTAGACTTGATTGGGCTCCTTGAAGTGTAATGCCTAAGCTTATTAACATCTTCCACATGAGCTTGTTATCATAGATTGAGATTTTAAGTCAACAAACAAACTTGGACCCTTCTAATTCATCCTCGTTCTGTATTGAACTCCAAACTTCATCGTTTTAAAGCTTCAACTTTTCTTTACAAATTTTTTTCGTTGTAAACTCTAGAACGAATAAGTTGACTTTTAACCTCAACTACTTGGATTTAGATATCCTGATTTAGCCTTGAAGAAAACTAAGCCCATCTCTATCATGGGCCTAGAATTTGGCCAGGCCACTCGTATCAAGTTGCCATTAACATGGCTTCTAAATGATTTATAAATATTGTGTACTGTCACACCCAGAAATGCTAAGCTTATGTTGCAATGGTGAATTTGGGTATTAATTTGAAAAACTTACAAATTGAACATGCTCTAATGCAATTAAGAGGAATTTGTGAACTGATTGAGGAAAGTTTGGATTTCAACCTTTAGTTCGATTACTCTTGAACTAAAGATCTTCTTAGTGGGAGACATAATGATTACAAATATCTACATTGGATGTTGAATTGGTTTCAGTGAAGGAAGTGTGGGAGGATTATATAAGGGTGAGACATTATTCCCTGGTATCATTCTTTCTTTTTTCTATTTTTTCTTCATTTTTTTCTTCTCTGGTTTGTTCTGGAAGAGAGAAAGATTAATGAGCATTATGCATGGAGAGAAGAGATTGAAGTTTGAGCCTAAGAAACTGGAAATTTTGTAAGCTGGTAAGCTTGCTAACCTCTCTGTATTAACAAATTTAAGAAAAAGGGAAGAAAGTTATAGATTTCAGTTAATCCATTGATTCTTTTCTATATTGGATAAGGTTGTAGATAATCATTTAAATAGCCTCTACATGCAAAAAAATTATGGTTCTTATGAAGATGAATTGTCTTCATTGGAATTTTGAAATGGTTGTTACGTTTTGTTAACTAAGGAGGCTCAAGTAGAAAAGGAAAAGCTAAGTAGATGAATTTATCGTTAACTTCCAAGTGAGTTGCAAAACTCAGGTCTTAAATGGATGTTTACTTTTTCAGTATCGTGTGCTAGGTATGTTAACTTTTGTTCTACAAATGACGAATTATTCTACAACTGAATGATGATATATCATGATGCATGTTGTGTGTAGATATGAAAATGTATATCTGGTTATAAGTTTAACCGCGTTGAGTAGATGAAATGCTTGGCGTAATATATGACATGTATTAAACAGTAATATTAGTTGAGTTCTTATGTATGAATTGCATGTATAAATGATTATCCAGAGTAAGAAGGGATGTATTGGCGGATGATAGAGGTGAAATGTCACATTGTGCACTCTATGCCACGTGTTGGTTGGCTTTGCAGAGGGTTTGGCAGATTGTATAAAGAAATAATTATAATAGTATTCGAATTTGCGAATGTTAGGTTGGTTTGTATGGAGAATATATGCACATGGATATGAAAGCACTTTAAGGGTAGTATGAGACTCTACAGAGTCTAAGGCTTTAAAACGTATATGTGGAATGCAAGTCCATGGCCATGACATTATCCAGGGAGGTCTGCAAGACTCGCCTATATGGCATGATCCATGGAGGTCTGCCAGACTCGTCTATATGGCATAATCTAGTGGAGGTCCGCGAGATAATTCACGTATGTAAATCTATTTCTACATGAGGAATTCCTGTAACATCCTGAATTAGGGGTTGTTTGAAAATTTAATTATTTGTTTCCCATGTGTGTGTGTGCTTGAAAAAATAAATACTATGATTTAATTGGCATGTTCTAAGGTCTAGAAATAACCCCGAGCTAGGCCTGACTTAGGGCTAAAATTTCTTGTTAAGTGTTTAAAAGGAGAGAGCTAGGTGAGATAGGGCTTAAGAAAATTTTGGAAGGAACATGACATAAGGAAGTAGCTGGTAGAGTGGTTGGGACGCTGCCTAGGGAGCTAGAGTGGTGCGGCAGAGCAGGGGTTCGAGCTACCAAGGTTGCACTTGGGGCTTTTATTTTTGCATTATGAATGGAATGTTGGGCTAGGAAGGCCTTATAATTAAATGAAGGGGGTTTATGACATGAAAGTCAGGTTGGTGGAGTGGCTTGGGGCACCACTTAAGGGTGTTGGCAAAAGGACTCGAGTTCGAGTCATGAGGGATGCAAGGAAGGTGTTTTATTTTTGGGCTTTTGGCGTTAAAAGGAAGAGGGCCAAGAAGAAGGCTTTAAAATTAAATGAGGAGGTTATTTGACATGAAAGTCAATTGGGGAAACATGGCATGAGGCGTGTAAGGGGGGCTGCGGCATGAGGTTCCAGGTTTGAACCATAGAAACAGCATTTGATTTTTTTTATGCAGCTGGCGTGAAGGAGAGTAAGTGATGGCATGAATTTGGACTCTTTAAGTGATGAGATTAAGCTTAATCTTTTGCATATTTTCAGCTAGAAGGGAATGTATTAGTAGTTTATTTTCATTTAACTTGTTAAAGAGGAGATTAAGGGATAACAATAGATAAATGTAATTTGAATAAAAGCTGGAATTATCACCAAATGGAAGGTGATGGCCGAAATAGGGACTCCTTGGGGGCTATCCATATTCGGTTTTAACACCTAAAGGGAGGGGCCGAAATTGATAAAAATTCTTTTCTTTCTCTCCATCTTTCTTTCTTCTTGAATTTTTCCTAGCCTCTCTTGCCAAAATTCTTCCAAAAGTTCTCTTCTTCTCTTCTTCTACTTAGCAAGAACCTACCCTTTCTTCTTCTCAAATTACTGCCCTTCCATCTCGTGTTGGTAGTATCACTTAGGGGCGCCAACTTTTCTTTGTAATTCTCCAAGTGACATAGTGGTAAGTATGTTTCTTTAAGGTAATTGGTTTGATCCTCTCTTTTTGGATTATGGCCGAATGGCCTATGATTCTTATTAACTTGTTTAAACCGATTGTAGGGAGGCCATAACCGATTGAAAGGTCTTTCGGGATTTAGGGTAAGTTTGGTATGTGGGATACATCATTCGGCCAAGGGCCATATGTTGAAAAGTTTATTGTTTAAATGTCGAAACTAATGTGTGCCATGGATTTAGGGGCTAATTAAGGCTTCGGGATTTGTTTGGAAATCAAATCCGTTTAAGGTAAGTGCCGCAAGAACCTTTGGTAATTCTTTTAGCTTGGCCGAATAGGCCAAAGCCCCTAATCATGTGTTGGCCGATTGTAGGAGGAACCAACATCTCGGGATTTCGCTCGGGATTTGCAAGTAAATAGGTGTGTAAAAACTCACTACACACTTTATTAATTTAGATGACTTAATTGTTTGCCTGTTAATCTTTGTGGTTGTGATTAGCTTGTGGCATAATCATGGTTGCCGGGTAAGTCCCCTAACTTGTGATTTATGATATATGGTTGAGTTTGCCATCACATGCTATGTTATACTTAATGCATGATATATATATATGGGATTACGATATTGTATGTAAGCATGATGATGGTGGGATTGATGAGAGGAGGGGGATGATTTTATGGACTGTCATCAGTGGTTTTGACCACAAGATGGGTTGGCCCCATCAGATTATTTGTGACCTATGGTCATTAGTGGTTTTGACCACATCGATTGATAAATTGCGACTAAGTCCCAGTGGTTTGGTACCACCAGTGGTTTTGACCACACTTGATATATTGTGACCTATGGTCATCAGTGGTTTTGACCACACGATGGGTTGGCCCCATCATTTGATTTGTGACTCTAAGTCATCAGTGGTTTTGACCACCAGTGGTTTTGACCACACGGGGTAGTTAAGGAGTAAGGATGGCTAGGTTGGGTTGCATGTGCATGTTTATTAATGGCTTGTGTATGAGTTACTTTACCTGGTGGGGGATTACACACTGAGTCTTGGTGACTCACCCCCTTCCATTACCATTTTGCAGATGAGTAGATCGCGGAGATGGAGCCGGAGAGGACTCGAGGCGGCCATGCTTATCGTTGGATTTGATTTACTTTGCTATCGTTAAAAATTATTTATTTCCTAAGTCTTTCTATTTTGGGATTGTAATAAGGCCGCTATTATTATTTTGGATGTTTATTTTATTGCTTTATTTTACTCATGTTATATTACAAATGGAAGTTTTTAAATATTAATTGAACCGGTTAAAAGCAACTTTTTCAACTAAGTAACTACTACGAGATTTCAAAGATGTTACCATCGGGTAAAAAAAAATTAAACCAAGTCAACTATAACTTTGACAATTTTAAAATGCTACATGATCAACCGTTTTCAAAAGGGTTTATCAACCCAACTGTATTTATAAAAGCCCAACTGAGTTTTCAAACACCGTTTTCAATCCTTAGCCAAATTTTATCGAGTTTTCACCAAACTTTCAAAATGTT
This sequence comes from Gossypium rotundifolium, assembly GCA_025506655.1. Lineage (NCBI taxonomy): Eukaryota > Viridiplantae > Streptophyta > Magnoliopsida > Malvales > Malvaceae > Gossypium > Gossypium rotundifolium. The sequence goes on from CP106726.1 coordinate 39,275,596, forward strand.
TCAAATTATTTTACTCCGTGACATACCAAATCCGTCAGGACTCATGGGCCGGGTTTGGGGTGTTACATTTTTGGTATTAGAGCCCGATTCAAAACTCAGCTGTGGGGGGGCCCAAGGCCCAAAATGTTTTGGTTATGATAGTAGGCCTTATTAGAATGCTTTGAAACTGTTTTTGGCTTGAACAGTATGGCACCGAGTCTCCGGCACCTATCCGCCCATGTAAGTACTTCTATCCATTTTTGTGAATATTTGATGAGGGGTAGAAGGGTAAATAAGGGAACGTAGACTATTAGAATAGGAATTGTTGAACCCTAGGGCTAGCATACCCCAACAAACAATACATAAGATTTAATTATTTCTTAAACAACCCTGTGAGTTGTCACTGAGCAAGGGATGTGGCAATCGTTATACGCATGTCTAGGATTGGATTCGGTGGGGGCTTGGTATTTAAGCGGTCCTCGTGACTCACCTCCTACTCACTTGAATCCTACACAGTGCGTAATGCAGTTCATCCTATGAGGCAGCACACTCACAAAGCTAAACTCGATAACTAAAACCCGAAAGGGACTAGCCGTTTTATTTTTGAAGTAATTAAAACCTTGTTTTGAAAAAAAATGACCAAAATACCCCTCAGTTCGAAAAATGACCAAAATACCCCTAGCTTGTAAACTATCAAAATACCGTCCATATGAAAAATTTTCAAATAGAAATTTCCAAAATATCCTTCTTTTGTGAAATCACTTAGAACCCAAATTTTTGGAAACCATTTTGTGAAAATACCACGATTATGTGAAATTACTAAAATACCCCTTAGGGTAAAATTACGAAAACACCCTTGATTTATGATATTCCCAAAATACTCACGATTTTAATCAAAAATTTCATCACATAAAAAGTTCCCAAAACCTTAAATTTCAAAAACATCATGATTTTAGAAAATTACAAAATTGCCCTAGCAAACAAAATTACCATAATGACCACAATTTCAAAAATTTTACAATACCATCAACGGAAAATAAATTCTTAGAAAGAACCTTCAAAGTTTTACAACTTTTGAAATATCTCTGATTTGCTAAATTTTATAAATTCACCCCGATTTGTGGAAAATTACCAAAATGCCCCTGAGCTTCAAAATTACCGAAATACCCCCAGATTTTAAAATTTTTCCAAATACCCCAGGAATTTAAGAGTTCCAAAATACTTTTTCACAAAATCATCCAAGAATTTTTATTTTTGAAAAAAATTACAAAAATACCCCTGTAGGACAAAATTATGAAAATACCCCTGGGTAGTGGAAAAACAATCACCATGGAAACTACAACGTCTCTTTGAATGAATGAATGGAAAACTGTGTGCATGTATGATTGCGAAAGAACCACTCCTAAAACTCGTCATAAAATTTCTTTGCGGATAATCAAGTGAAACAAGGTACTAATGCATAAAATTCTTAAACAGATAAACGCAATCGTTAGAATGAGTTCAAGAGGTCGTGGACGTCCCGTGGCGTGGTCGTGGAAGGGTAGGATGGCCTTGTATGCGAGCCGAGAGGGTGCAGGCATGGGTTTGGGAATGAGATGCTTGGGATTCACGTGGCCGTAAAACTGAGTTCCAAGATCAGACTGGTGGTAACGACGTAGTGTCCCAAGTAGTGCTACGAGTGTTGGAACGAAGTTCTTGACGCAGCGCGTGCGGAGGCCAGTAAATCGTGGTTGAATGACTCGGCGAACACGCGAAGTATTCAGAGGAGTTTCTGGAGTGGTGCCAAGTGCGGCAGAATATTGGTTGGAATCCACTGAAAGGATTATGGGTGACTTGGATTTCACAGCTGAGGAGAAATTAAAAGGTATCATTTCTTTACTTCGGGATGAGTCATATCAGTGGTGGCTCACCGTAAGGGATGGAACGGTGGTAGAAAATCTCACCTGGGAATTTTTCAAGGATGCCTACCAAAAGAAGTATATCGGAACTAGCTACATGGATGCACAGCGGAAGGCCTTCTTGAATCTGGTTCAAGGCAATAAGACAGTGGCGGAGTATGAGGCCGAATTCCTCCGGTTGAGTAGGTATGCTCGTGGAATTGTGGGTACCAAGCATGAGCGCTGTGTTAGATTTGAAGACGGGCTGAGAGACGAGCTGAGGATGATGATAGCTCCACAATAGGAACGGGAGTTCGCAGTCTTAGTGGAGAAATCGAAGGTTGCTGAAGGAGTAAGACAGTCGGTTAGACGGAACCAAGATCAGAATTAGAATAAGAGGAGCTCCGGACCTTCAAAGTTTTCAGGTAATCAGCAAAAGAGGACAAGGTTTGGCGGGTCAGATCAAGCTGCTAGGCCTGCTGCTGCTACTAATACTCAATGGCCACCACGGTGTGCTCGGTGTGGCAAGTCTCACAAGGGGGAGCGTTGGAATGATAATCTGGGATGCTTCGAGTGTGGGTCTATGGAGCATCGAGTTAGAGATTGTCCAAGAAAGCAGCTAAACTGAGATCTGAGAGTCAGGATCGTGCACCGAATAGAAGGGATAACCAACAGCCTCAGAGGGGTCCTGGTGTAGGAAGAAGAGGTAATGGTGCTGGCAGAGGTTGTGGGGCACCGAGGGGAAATACCGGTGGTACTAAGGCTAGACAACCTGGTTTGGTCTATGCCGCGAGGCGTCAAGAGGAGGGCGACGCACCGGACGTCATAACCGGTATGTTCTTGATCTTTGGTGTGCCCTATAATACTTTGATTAACATTGGCTCGACTCACTCGTACATTGCTAGTAGCGTAGTGGAAACCTTGCATCTAGACTCTGAGCTTACTTCTAGGAAGATGACTGTATTAAGCCCCCTAGGTCACTCTGTATAAGTAAGTAAACTTTATAGGGACGTACCCCTAGAACTCCAAGGGGTCGTGTTCTTGGCTGATTTGATGGAACTACCGTTTTAGGAGTTTGACTTAATCCTCGGGATGGATTGGTTAGTTAAGTATCAGGCTAGCCTGGATTGCGCGGCTAAATGCATGGTGTTAGAGACCGAGGAAGGTGATGAGGTGGTGATGATAGGTAAAAGGAGAGATTACCTATCCAACTTGGTTTCTGCTTTGAAGGCAGAAAGAATGGTGAAGAAGGGTTGTGAAGCATATGTGGTTCACGTCTGTGCCTTGGAAGCTAAGAATGTTGCTGTGAAAGATGTTTGGACCGTAAGGGACTATGTTGACGTGTTTCCAGAGGAACTTCCGGGTCTACCTCCGGACCGTGAGGTTGAATTTGGGATAGATCTGTTACCCGAAATCGCGTCCGTATCTATAGCTCCGTATCGGATGGCACCGAAAGAATTGGTAGAGTTGAAGGCGTAGATTCAGGAATTGTTGGATAGGGGATTCATCCGACCAAGTGTATCGCCTTGGGGAGCTCCAGTGCTGTTTGTCAAGAAGAAGGATGGGACAATGAGGATGTGTATAGACTATCGGCAGCTGAACAAGTTGACAATAAAGAACCGGTATCCTTTGCCCAAGATTGACGATCTGTTCGATCAACTCAAAGGGGCATCGGTGTTCTCTAAGATTGATCTTAGGTCAGGGTACCATCAGCTTAAGGTGAAAGAGGTTGATGTCCACAAGATGGCATTTCGTACTCGGTATGGACACTACGAGTTTCTGGTAATGCCCTTTGGTTTGACAAATGCACCGGCCGCGTTTATGGACATGATGAACCGAGTTTTCCAACCCTATCTGGATCGGTTCATCATGGTCTTTATAGACGACATTTTGGTGTACTCGAAGTCGGAAGAGGAGCATGACGCACATCTTCGTGTGGTTCTACAAGCTCTATGGGAGAAACAGCTGTACGCTAAGTTCAGGAAATGTGAGTTCTGGCTCAAGGAGGTAACTTTTCTAGGACATGTTGTTTCAGCCGAGGGAATCAGGGTGGATCCCCGTAAGATTGAGACGGTATTGGAGTGGAAGCCACCAAAGTCAGTTACAAAAATTCAGAGTTTTCTTGGGTTGGCAGGATATTATAGGAGGTTCGTAGAGAATTTCTCCTTAATCACAGCACCGTTGACTAAGCTGTTGAGAAAAGGAGTTCCGTTTGTGTGGGCTGAGAAGTAGCAAGAGAGTTTTGATAAGTTGAAGAGGATTCTGATAGAGGCACCGGTTTTAATTTAGCCTGAGGCAGGAAAAGAGTTCACTGTATACTGTGATGCATCACATACTGGTTTAGGCTATGTATTGATGCAAGAGGGGAAGGTGGTCGCTTATGCGTCACGGAAGTTGAGGCCTCATGAAGCTAACTACCCTACACATGACTTGGAATTGGCTGCTGTGGTGTTTGCCTTGAAGATTTGGAGGCACTACCTGTACAGGGAGAAGTCGGTGGTGTACACAGATCATAAGAGTCTGAAGTACCTCCTAACTCAGAAAGATTTAAATCTGAGGCAGCGAAGGTGGATTAAGTTGCTGAAGGACTACGATTGCTCAATCGAATACCATCCAGGAAAGGCTAATGTGGTAGCTGATGCATTGAGCCGAAAGGTGGTAGCAGATTTGCGAGCTATGTTTGCTCATCTAAGTCTCTATGAGGATGGGAGCCTTTTGGCGGAATTGCAAGTGAAGCCTTCTTGGATTGATGAGGTCAGAGAGAGGCAGTTGATCGATGAAGCTTTGAGTACTCGGAGGTTGCAAGTACAGAATGGTGAGGCCGAAGGTTTCAGTTTGGGCAGTGATGGAGTGTTGTACTTTCAGGGGAGAGTGTGCATGCCTAAGGATGATGAGTTGAGGTAGCGAATTCTTAAAGAAGCTCATAGTAGTACGTACGCTATGCACCCGGGAAGCAGCAAGATGTATCAGGATTTAAGGGAGCAGTTTTGGTGCCCGGGTCTTAAGCGAGAAGTAACCGAGTTAGTGGGCAAGTGTCTGACATGCCAGCAAGTTAAGACTGAGCACCAATTGCCATCAGGGCTGTTACAGTCCGGTAAAGATCCCACAGTGGAAGTGGGAGGAAATTACTATGGATTTTGTAAGTGGGCTTCCCCTTACGCCCAATAAGAAGGATGCAGTTTGGGTGGTAGTAGATCGGTTGACAAAATAAGCCCATTTCATACCGGTAAGGGTTGACTACTCACTTCAAAGATTAGCCAAGTTGTACATCACAGAGATAGTACGGTTGCATGGAATACCTGTATCCATTATCTCAGATCGAGATCCTCGGTTCACGTCGAGATTTTGGAAGGCCTTACATCAGGAATTAGGCACGAGGTTGAATTTCAGCACGGCTTTTCATCCGCAGTATGATGGACAATCTGAGAGGATTATCCAAGTGCTGGAAGACATGTTGAGGGGCTGTGTTTTGGATTTCCGTGGTAGTTGGGAGGAATACCTACCCTTGGCAGAGTTCGCTTATAACAATGGTTATCAAGCGAGCATTCAGATGGCACCATATGAGGCGTTGTATGGTCGGAAATGCCGTACTCCTACATATTGGACGGAACTAGGAGAACGTTGGATGTTGGGTCCAGAGTTAGTGGCAGAGACAGATGATAAGGTTAGAGTAATTCGGGCTCGTCTTAAGGAGGCATCAGACAGGCAGAAATCCTACGCTGATCTTAAGCGCAGAGAGGTTGAATATGCAGTGGGTGATAAGGTCTTCTTGAAGGTATCCCCTTGGAAGAAGGTGCTAAGGTTTGGCCGGAAGGGCAAGCTAAGCCCTGGATTCATCGGACCATACACGGTGTTGAAACGCGTTGGACCGGTAGCTTACCAGCTTGAGTTGTCGGTAGAATTGAGCCAGATCCATGATGTCTTCCATGTTTCAATGCTGAGGCGCTATCGATCGGATCCCTCACATGTTGTGCCGGTTGTGGAAATTGAAGTGAGCTCGGACTTGTCTTTCAAGGAGGAGCCAGTACAAATCCTGGATCGAGATGTCAAGGTTCTGAGGAGGAAGTCAGTGCCTTTGGTAAAGGTGTTATGGCGGAACCATGGTACGGAGGAAGCCACATGGGAACACGAGGATGTGATGCGACAGCAATATCCTCAGCTCTTCTGATCCAGGTAATTTCGAGGCCAAAATTCTTTTTAAGGGGGTAGAACTGTAACATCCTGAATTAGGGGTTGTTTGAAAATTTAATTATTTGTTTCCTATGTGTGCGTGTGCTTGAAGAAATAAATACTATGATTTAATTGGCATGTTCTAAGGTCTAGAAATAACCCCGAGCTAGGCCTGACTTAGGGCTGAAATTTCTTGTTAAGTGTTTAAAAAGAGAGAGCTAGGTGAGATAGGGCTTAAGAAAATTTTGGAAGGAACATGACATAAGGAAGTAGCTGGTAGAGTGGTTGGGACGCTGCCTAGGGAGCTAGAGTGGTGCGGCAGAGCAGGGGTTCGAGCTGCCAAGGTTGCGCTTGGGGCTTTTATTTTTGCGTTATGAATGGAATGTTCGGCTAGGAAGGCCTTATAATTAAATGAAGGGGGTTTATGACATGAAAGTCAGGTTGGTGGAGTGGCTTGGGGCGCCACTTAAGGGTGTTGGCAAAAGGACTCGAGTTCGACTCATGAGGGACGCAAGGAAGGTGTTTTATTTTTGGGCTTTTGGCGTTAAAAGAAAGAGGGCCAGGAAGAAGGCTTTAAAATTAAATGAGGAGGTTATTTGACATGAAAGTCAATTTGGGAAACATGGCATGAGGCGTGTAAGGGGGTCATGCATGAGGTTCGACTTGAACCATAGAAACGACATTTGATTTTATTTTTTTATGCGGTGGCGTGAAGGAGAGTAAGTGATGGCATGAATTTGGACTCTTTAAGTGATGAGATTAAGCTTAATCTTTTGCATATTTTTGGCTGGAAGGGAATGTATTAGTAGTTTATTTTCATTTAACTTGTTAAAGAGGAGATTAAGGGATAACAATAGATAAATGTAATTTGAATAAAAGCTGGAATTATCACCAAATGGAAGGTGATGGCCGAAATAGGGTCTCCTTGGGGGCTGTCCATATTCGATTTTAACACCTAAAGGGAGGGGCCGAAATTGATAGAAATTCTTTTCTTTCTCTCCATGCTGCTGCTGCCGAATTTTTCCCTAGCCTCTCTTGCCAAAATTCTTCCAAAAGTTCTCTTCTTCTCTTCTTCTACTTAGCCGAACCTACCCCTTTCTTCTTCTCAAATTACAGCCCTTCCATCTCGTGTTGGCCGTATCACTTAGGGGCTGCCAACTTTTCTTTTGTAATTCTCCAAGTGACATAGTGGTAAGTATGTTTCTTTAAGGTAATTGGTTTGATCCTCTCTTTTTGGATTATGGCCGAATGGCCTATGATTCTTATTAACTTGTTTAAACCGATTGTAGGGAGGCCATAACCGATTGAGAGGTCTTTCGGGATTTAGGGTAAGTTTGGTATGTGGGATACATCATTTGGCCAAGGGCCATATGTTGAAAAGTTTATCGTTTAAATGCCGAAACTAATGTGTGCCATGGGTTTAGGGGCTAATTAAGGCTTCGGGATTTGTTTGGAAATCAAATCCGTTTAAGGTAAGTGCCGCAAGAACCTTTGGTAATTCTTTTAGCTTGGCCGAATAGGCCAAAGCCCATAATCATGTGTTGGCCGATTGTAGGAGGAACCAACATCTCGGGATTTCGCTCGGGATTTTCTAGTAAATAGGTGTGTAAAAACTCACTACACACTTTATTAATTTAGATGACTTAATTGTTTGCCTGTTAATCTTTTTGGTTGTGATTAGCTTGTGGCATAATCATGGTTGCCGGGTAAGTCCCCTAACTTGTGATCTATGATATATGGTTGAGTTTGCCATCACATGCTATGTTGTACTTAATGCATGATATATATATGGGATTACGATATTGTATGTAAGCATGATGATAGTGGGATTGATGAGAGGAGGGGATGATTTTATGGGATCGATGGTTTTGACCACAAGATGGTTTTGACCATCATTATTTGTGACCTATGGTCATCGGTGGTTTTGACCTCATCGATTGATAAATTGCGACTAAGTCCCGGTGGTTTGGTACCACCGATGGTTTTGACCACACTTGATATATTGTGACTGTGGATCATCGGTGGTTTTGACCACACGATGGGTTGGCCCCATCATTTGATTTGTGACTCTAAGTCATCGATGGTTTTGACCACCAGTGGTTTTGACCACACGGGGTAGTTAAGGAGTAAGGATGCCTAGGTTGGGTTGCATGTGCATGTTTATTAATGGCTTGTGTATGAGTTACTTTACCGGGTGGGGGATTACACACTGAGTCTTGGTGACTCACCCCCTTCCATTACCATTTTGCAGATAAGTAGATCGCAGAGATGGAGCCGGAGAGGACTAGAGGTGGCCATGCTTATCGTTGGATTTGATTTACTTTGCTATCGTTAAAAATTATTTATTTCCTAAGTCTTTCTATTTTGGGATTGTAATAAGGCCGCTATTATTATTTTGGATGTTTATTTTATTGCTTTATTTTACTCATGTTATATTACAAATGGAAGTTTTTAAATATTAATTGAACCGGTTAAAAGCAACTTTTTCAACTAAGTAACTACTACGAGATTTCAAAGATGTTACCATCGGGTAAAAAAAAAAATAAACCAAGTCAACTATAACTTTGACGATTTTAAAATGCTACATGATCAACCGTTTTCAAAAGGGTTTATCAACCCAACTGTATTTATAAAAGCCCAACTGAGTTTTCAAACACCGTTTTCAATCCTTAGCCAAATTTTATTGAGTTTTCACCAAGCTTTCAAAATGTTTCAAATTATTTTACTCCGTGACATACCAGATCCGGTCAGGACTCAGGGGCCGGGTTTGGGGTGTTACAATTCCTTACAAGAATTCACATGATCTAGGGATGTTCACAAGATAATACGCGTATATAAATTGGCAACTTTTGTGAATCCGTGTTTATGTTTCTGCAAATATTAGATCCGCTTTTATAAGTTCGCCAAGAATGAGTTCGTTTACTTGTGATCTATTTCTATGTGCGAATCGAAACGTATGATCTATCTGTTTATACAATTCGTATGTAAGATATGACTATCTACTAGATTCGTCTACTTGATTGATATGAGTTTATTTTCTTTCTTAATCCGTAATGGGTGAGGTGCTTATTAAAACATGTATATGTCTAAGACTCTATGTGAAATGTATATGTATCCACAATATAGCTAATCGTCTATAAACCCATCTCTCTATAGGGGTATTCTTTTATGAATCTTTCGATATGTTTCACAAGTATGAATTCGCATACTAGGTCTGAAAGATAAATCCACAAGGATAGTATTACGAATTTGATTCCATTAGGACAAGCTACTAATAGCAGTCTGTAGAAGGAACCATTTTCCAATATCTATCTCATTTGGTTATCTGTATTTTTGGTGCAAGACGTACCATAAGAATCATCTATGGGTCTTCTTTCATAAGTCCGCAAGTTAGAATCTGCAAGAATTATCTCTTAATGAAGTATTTGCACAAGAGTCTGCAAGGACAACTATTCAAGAAAGAATCCATGGGTATTATCTGTTAGAATGTTAAATGTGTATACATCCGTATTCTCGATATATGTCTACGAAATCCAAAAAGTGGAAGCCCTATTTGGGCAAGACCACAAATAGTCTGAATGTGTAATCTCCTGTTTTTGGGTCCTCTGTGATAGATCCAAGGTAGTCAAACAAGTCAAACCATTCTCCAAGATACACAATTAAATAAGTGATGGTTCCATCAAGGTAATGTATCAAGTTAAGCCAATTTGTATGATGTTAAGGCTACGCCAGTAAGATTGACGAACTATCCTTGTACAGACAAAGGCAAACATGAATTAAAAAACATGAAGTGCCATCATATTAGCTTGATGCAGGCTATGGACAACCCACTAAGTTCATTCAAATTTACCTGTGTTTTATTATATTGCAAGTATACTGGTAAATTCAAGGATTTGTGGAAGAACTAGGCCAAAATTTGCCGAGCTTAAGCGACTTTACTTCCAATTGTAATATGCATACAGCAGGGAGACCTAGAGGCAGAGTCTCAGGGTTAGAGTTGAGTTGTAATTATGTATGGCCACAAAGATATTTCTAAGACTAGGTAAAACTTTCCACATATTAAAACTAAAGATATTTCTAAGACTAGGTAAAACTTTCCACATATTAAAACTACTTTTGTAAAAAAATTATTTTACCTTAAATATAATTGTATAAAATTCATGTAATTTGGCGAATCCAATTAGCTAATTGTGTTATAAATGATATTGGCATTAATTTAATTTCGTATGTTGAAAGTTTTAAGGAATGTGTTAGCTAAATTCGGATATGGAGCGTGGCATCTTGTAGTCTGATTCTGGTGACTGGGTCGGGTATAGGGTGTTACATGTACGAAGTTTGAACCATAGTTTTAATGGTAAGTATAAAAAGTAATTCCATATTATCTTTCCAAGCTTTATGCTTAACCTGCTATTGTTTTTTCGCATAGGTTTCCTTGACTTGAGGCTCGAATTGGCTTATGGATCACCAACTACACCATCGTCATTATTGAAGAGTATGAAACATTTGTATTTGCAATTTGTACCTTGTGGCATGTACTAGAGGGGTCACCTAGAGATGAATATATATTTGTTTCATATCACTCTAAATTGTAATGATGATATTGATTACTTCTATTTTGTTTATTTTGGTTGGCCTTGAGCCTAATGCTATATCTTTTGAATGATTGCATGCATGATTTGATTTTTCATAATTAGGTTGGTCTTTGAATTGTTTTATATATGCTCTATAATGCTATTATGGCTCATGAATGCTTTGACATTTTTTGCTTCATTTCAACTGTATTTCATGAACAAAGATGTTAGCTTTTGACTATTTTCAAAGCACAATTCATAAAAGTCTAGTTTGGAGATGTTTCAGAGGTTATTTTTTACTATTAAAACATGAATTTTAAGCGCTAAATATTTGAGAGTAAGTATGGTATTTTTTTGGGTTGAAACATGGGTGTTTCAAGGTAATTTTTGACCCCTAGAGTAGAGGTATTAAAACTTGGCCCCAGAGGTACAACTCCCCAATTCCCAAAATACCAAAATGTATAATACCATGGCTAGGTATCAGTACCTTTGGTCCCAAGTACTGCACCTCTGTACTATTTTGGGCCACTACACTATTTTGAGCAAAAGGGCCTTTTAAGGCATGATATTGGTCTCGGACACCTCCGATCACCCCCCAACCACCTCAAAATTATTTTAAATTGATTCAAATGTCTTTAAATCATGTCCAAAGTGATTTTTGCATTTTTTAAATGTTTTATTATTTATTTTCTTAAATAGAGTATTAGGCTCTATTTGTTTCACTAAAAATGACTTCCAGAAAATGATTTGTAACACCCCAAACCCGGCCTAGACGTTTGACTGGATCTGGCGTGTCACATGAAAAGGGTTGTTTAAAAACCATGCAATCGTTGAAAATGTTTGCATCACTTTTGAAAACTCCATGTTGCATTGATTGTTTATAAAAATCCATTTTACTCAGTGTTCATTTTATAACAGTTATAATTAGCTTGAAAACTACCTTTGTTATGAAAATCGAATTTGAAGATTCAATAAAAACATGATATTTTGGAAACCAATTATTAAAGCTTTAGAAAAACCACCAAATTAAACAAGTGATAATAATAATTATAGCAGAAATGAGAATTTAAAAGAAATTTAAATCCAGAGGACTTATTACAAAATATTAAACCCACAAAATAGTAAAAATAATCTTATGAAATAAAACAGAAAAGAAATTTACTAAGTTTCTCAAGCGATGCTCCTAAAGTATGGCCTCCACCGAGTCATCCATGGCTCCAAGTCCTTACTGCTGAACGTTACCTGCGAGGTTAAAAAGAGAGAGGGGTGAGTTACAAGAACTCAGTATGTAATCCCTTTACTGTCAGCAACTGGGCCCGAGCCCAAATGACATCAAGTTGGGCCTAAGCCCTAAAAACATAGTAGTGCAGATGAATTAATGCAACCCAACCCGAACCATCCAACACACCCCTGACTAGCCAATCACACCTATGGGGGTCATGTCAACCCACCCCGCCGCTCACACCAATAATGCTGTCAAGCTGCTAAACATAGAATATCTGTGGCTGAGCCACCGGAGTCATAATTACGCATGTAAATAATTGAATTGTGGCTATGCCACTAGGCTACACTGCTCTTCATTCAAATTCTCGCCCCATGCAACATGATAAGATGCAACATACATATCAGAATACACAAGTGTAAAGCAGGCATTCAACCCATCGAGGGTGTTTTGGTAAATTGGCCTAATAAGGGCATTTTGGTAAATCAGCCTGCAAACACCAATTTTAGCGAATTTTAGAACCAAAGTTGCTTAAGCGAGTTATTCAATTACAATAGTATTTTGGTTTATTAAGCATACGAATAATAGTGATTCGATTTTTACCAACATTGCGGCATATTACGAAACTACTTGGCTACGGTGTGAGGTTACACACCTGATCACGTAGAGAGCTATACCATCCTGATTGCCGTCACCTATGCCAACATATCACACGATTAACTAACCAAAAGGGAGATCTTTAATCCACCTCTAATCAATCGATTTACAACACTTAACCTTACTATCGTGCCTCACTATCGTGAACAACCACGATTTGCCTGTCCGAACCAGTTGTCGACTCCCTTCCACAACCCGGCGAAAAATCACAAATGGCTGACACTGCACGCCGTTTGAACTTGGGAGCAGATGGTACGAGCCTCCTTCCCCCAGGCTCCTTTGTCGATGCCTCCTTAGAATGACTAGCACTCGCATCCATGAAGAGAGTTCGATCAGTAAGGTACCACAGTGAATTCAGCGATTGTCTAACAAAGACGTTTGGCTATAGCAGAGTACCACGGGAAAAATTAATCGTATAAAACTAGAGAGAAACTCCTTACCCTAATTACCGAAAACCATTTGGTTTAACCTTCCTAACTAGATTCCCTTAGTTCGGCAAGAACAGCTTCTTGATCAATCGAAAATCGAACCCTTATACAACAACCACACAAGGTCGAGATAAAGAGCGATAGGCTTATAACGTCACTAGATAAGGGAAACAAAATAAGAGAATACATCACACATTTGGCTACAAGAGAAGAATGATATGGAAATAAAAGAATTCGGTTTTGGATACTTACCCATTCAGTCACAACTAAGAAAAAGGAAAAAAAAAACACCCAAATAAAAAGTCTTATTACCTTGCATTGGCAAAATCGGATGAAGGGGACTTTCGGCAATTAAGAAGATCCTGCTACTTTGCTTTTGATGATCGGCTAGCAAAATACGAAATAAAAATATGGCTTTAATTTGGTACAAGTGGTGATTCGGCTAACAAAACAAAATGAGTAGAAGAGAATGAGGGTGCAAAGGAGAAGACACAAGATTCGGCTTAGGTGCAAGGAAGTCAAAGCTAGATTCGGCCAAAAGTGTTTTGGTAACTTTGAAGGGAAAGCAATGATAAATAGGCAAGATAGATGAAAGTAAATTTAGGGAAGGTTTGGCAAAATGAAAGAAAAGATGAATAGAAGTTGAAAAGAAAAAGAAGAAAAATGAAAGAAAGGACCTTAGATGCACTAGGGAGATTTCGGCACAACACCAAAAGAAAGTTTCGGCCCCCCTCACTTGAACTGAATATACTATCTAACACCCCTTAGCTGAATTTTCACTCTACCCCAAGCTCCCATTTTCGGCCAAACTCTCCCTCACACCTTAATCCCATAATTTGCTCCTTAACTTGCTCCTCAATCCACTCCCCATCATCCATTTTTAATTTGTTGACCCATTCAAATCTTCACCTAGTAGAGTCCCAGCCGAATGCCAACTCTCTCCCACTTTGAGCACAAAAATAAATTCCATAATGCAGCAAATGGGATTCGAACCTTTCCTCCTTTGCTTCCCATGTGACACCAACTCCACTAGGCCACTCTGCTTCCTTTTGTCAACACAACACCAACTTTTATACTTAAGTCCTACCTCCACTAGCTCACCCTCACAAAGTGCCCTAAAACCAAAATTTCGCCAGGGCCCCGGCTCGACCCCGAGCCTTCCCAAAACCCCCCGAACACACCCAATTAACAAACATAGCTAGCCTAATGCATGAAATAGTGAAAAATACAGAACCCCCAAATTTTAGGATGTTGCAGTTCTACCCCCTTAAAGAAATTTTCGCCTCGAAATTTACCTGGTTAAAAGAGATGAGGGTATTACCGTCGAATGTCTGACTCCCACGTGGCTTCCTCTGACCCATGGTTCGCCATAGCACCTTGACCAATGGAACAAATTTCCTTCTCAACACCTTAATATCCCGATCTAGAATCTGCACTAGCTCTTCTTCAAAAGACAGACCAGGTCTTACCTTGATTTCTTCCACCAGTACTATGTGAGATGGATCCGAACGATAGCGCATTAGCATCGAAACATGGAATACATTATGGATCTGACTTAACTCCGGAGGTAACTCAAGCTGATAAGCCACTGGTCCCACATGTTTCAACACTCAGTAAGGCCCGATGAATCTGGGGCTCAACTTGCCCTTCCGTCCAAATCTTAGAACCTTCTTCCAGGGTGAGACTTTTAAGAAGACGCGATCCCCCACCGAGAATTCTATTTCTCTACATCTCAGATCTGCATATGATTTTTGCCTGTTGGAAGCTTCTTTCAACCGAGCCCGAATCAATTTAACCTTTTCCTCAGTCTCTGAGACCAATTCTGGACCCAACAGCTGTCACTCACCCAACTCTGTCCAGCAGGTAGGGGTACAACACCTACGTCCATACAACACTCCGTAGAGTGACATCTGAATGCTGGATTGATAGCTATTGTTGTACGCAAATTCTGCCAATGGTAAAAAATCTTCCCAACTACCTCTGAAGTCGATTACACAGCCTCTTAACATGTCTTCTAGAATCTGAATTACCCTTTCTGACTGACCATCAGTCTGGTGGTTAAACGCTATGCTAAAATCTAGCTTCGTACCTAAAGCTTCGTGCAATACCTTCCAGAACCATGATGTAAACCTAGGATCCCTATTTGATATGATAGACACTGGTACCCCATGTAAGCTCACAAACTCCGCTACATATAACTTGGCCAACTTCTGGAGCTAGTAATCCATACGAACCGGTATGAAGTGAGCAAACTTCGTCAATCGATCGACGATCACCCACACTGAATCTTTCTTAGTAGGCGTCAGAGGTAGCCCACTAACAAAATCCATCGTTATCCTCTCCCACTTCCAAAGTGGAATCTTTATCGGCTGTAGCAACCCCGAAGGCAACTGATGTTCTGTCTTCACCTGCTGACACGTCAAACACTTACCCACAAAGTCGGTAACTTCTCGATTTAGACCAGGCCACCAATATTGTTCACGTAAGTCTCGATACATCTTACTTCCACCGGAGTGCATAGAATATGGGCTACTATGTACCTCCCGCAAAATCATCTGCCTTAACTCTGAGTCCTTCGGCATACAAACCTTTCCACGAAAACACAATACCCCTTCACTGCTAAGACCAAAGTCTTCTGTTTCACCACCTTTCACTTGCTGAAGTCGAGAACTTAACAATTCATCCAACAATTGCTTCTCCTTAATTTGATCTACCCATGTTGGCTTTATCTGAAGCTCAGCTTACAGGCTACCATCTTTATACAGACTAAGATGAGCAAACATTGTCCTCAAATCCGTTATCACTTTACGACTCAATGTATCTGCTACCACGTTAGCTTTACCCGGGTGATATTTGATTGCACAGTCATAGTCTTTCAGCAATTCAATCCACCTTCGTTGTCTTAAATTCAACTCCTTCTGGGTAAGAAGATATTTCAGACTCTTATGGTCGGTGTAGATGATCAAATTTTCCCCATACAAATAATGCCTCTATATTTTTAGGGCGAACACCACAGCAGCTAACTCCAAATCATGAGTGGGATAATTTACTTCATGTGGTCTTAATTGCTAAGACGCATACGCTACTACCTTCCCTTCTTGCATTAGCACACATCCCAAGCCTGTGTGCGATGCATCACAATAAACTACAAACTCTTTTCCAGCCTCAGGCTAAATCAACACTGGTGCCTCAGTCAAAATCTTTTTTAACTTTTCAAAACTTTCCTGTTGTTTGTTCGTCCACACAAATGACACTCCTTTTCGTAACAAGTTGGTTAAAGGTGTAGCAATCAACGAAAATCCCTCAACGAATCTTCTGTAGTACTCAGCCAAACCCAAAAAACTTCGAATTTCTGACATTAACTTCGGTGGTTTCTAGTCCAACACAGCTTCGATCTTCTAGGGATCAACTCTAATCCCCTCGGCAGACACAACATGCCCCAAAAAGGTCACCTCCTTAAGCCAAAATTCACACTTACTAAATTTGGCATACAACTACTTCTCCCTTAATACCTGTAACACAACCCGAAGATGTGAATCATGCACCTCTTCTATTCTTGAGTACACCAGGATGTCATCTATGAATACCACCACGAACCGGTCTAAATAAGGTTGAAAGACCTGATTCATCATGTCCATAAAAGCGGCTGGTGATTTGTTAACCCGAACGACATCACTAGAAACTCGTAATGCCCATACCGTATTTGGAAAGCAGTCTTGTGAATATCTGCCTCTTTGACCTTTAGCTGATGGTAACTAGATCTCAAATCTATCTTTGAGAAGACCAAAGCTCCTTGCAGCTGATCAAACAGGTCATCGATTCTTGGTAACGGGTACTTGTTCTTGATTGTCAACTTGTTCAATTGCCTATAGTCAATGCACATACGCATCAACCCATCTTTTTTCTTAATGAACAATACCAGCGCTCCCCGCGGAGACACACTTGGTCGGATAAAACGACGGTCCAACAGCTCCTGGATCTGAGCTTTAAGTTCTACCAGCTTCTTTGGCGCCATCCTATATGGGGCGATTGACACTGGAGCCATTCCTGAAAGTAGATCAATGCTGAACTCCACCTCACGATCCGGAGATAACCCTGGAAGCTCTTCAGGAAAGACGTCCAAGAACTCTTTCATCATTCTAACACCCCTTACAGACAATTCTTTAGCCTCCAAAGCCCTGATGAAAGCTAAGAATGCCTCATAGCCTTTTCGTACCATCCTTTCAGCCTTCAGTGCAGACACCACATTGGACAGGTAATTCCCTCTCTCACCTATTACCAGTACCTCCTCGTCCTCGGAAGTCTTCAATATCGTGCGCTTAGCAGCACAATCCAAGTTATGCCCGATACTTAACTAACCATTCCATACCTAAAATCAAATCAAACTCACTGAACGGCAATTCCATCAAGTCTGTCGGAAAAACAACCCCTTTCACTTCTAAAGGTACACTTCTAAATAGTTTGTTCACCACTACAGATTGTCCTAAAGGGCTAATCACAGTCATTTCACTAGAAACAATCTCAGATTCTATACCCAAAGTTCCAGACACTGTACTAGCAACATATGAGTGTGTAGACCGAATATCTATCACAACTGTAAAGGGTACAACAAATATAAAGAACGTACCGGTTATGACGTCCGCTGCGTCGCCATCCTCACGATGTCTAGCCGCATAAACCAATCCTAGCTGTCTCGCATCTGTGTTACCCCTGTTACTAGCACCGCTACCCGGTGCTCCCTGCCCATGCTCTATACCACTTCTGTAACACCCCTAACTCGAGACCGTCACCGGAATAGGGTTTAGAGGCATTACCAAATAATAGGGTCATTTCACATCACATTCACGGCACAAAGTCAATCATCATTAAACACATTCATATACAATCATAGTGTCCCTTAAACGAGTCATTAAGACCTTAAGCATGCTGAGTCGGGACTAAACCGAAACACATATAAAATTTCATAAAAATTTTGAGACTTTTCTAAAATATAGGGGAGACACGCCCGTGGGGGTAGGCCGTGCCTCTCCCACGGCTACATGACACACCCATGTGACCTCCCCGTGGTTACTTATTGCCAAAATCAACATGACTAAAAAGCGCACCTGTGTGCTAAGGCCGTGTCTTACAAGGTCATATACTGCCATTTCTCGCACGACCTGTAGGCACGCTCGTGCCATGGCCGTGTGCAATTTATGACACATTCTACCAATTTACCCACGGTCTGAGGCACGCCCGTGTGCCCCAACCGTGTGACATTATAGGCCATTTTGCAAAGTCAAATTTCCACCCATAAGGGCACTTTGTGAGGGTGAGCTAGTCGAAACATATTCCCTTGCATATTGACTCAATCTTACGAATTCCCGCTCATACTCAGTAACACACAAACAGCCCTGTTTCAGCTCTAAAAACTTCTTAGGTTTCTGATCAATAAAGCGTTGACTGATATACTTCTTTCTAAACTCGGATTGAAAGAAGTCCCAAGTTATTCTCTCCCCCGAAACTACAGATATCAACGTTTTCCACCAATTGTAAGCCGTATCTCTCAACAAGGAAATTGTACACTTAATGCACTCTTCATGGTTCAACAACATCTCATCAAATACTCTGATTGTATTTTCAAGCCAAACTTAGCTCGCTCAGCATCTTCATCAGCTGCGGCCCTAAACTCTTCGGCCCCATACTTGCAAATCTTATCTACAGGTGATTTATTCAATCTGTTCGGATCTACAACTTGTGGCACAACAGATACTTGCGGGGGTGGAGGTTGTGGAGTAGTTGGATTTGTTCTAACAAATTCTGAAAACCATTCACTCATCATACGGAAGAAGGCTTGCTTAGCCTCACCTCCCTCACCATTATCATTCGGCCTAGATGTGGCCGGCGCTGTCCCTTGAGCAGGAGCAGGCGCATTACTCTCTATATCGTCAAAAACTGCTCGATTAGGATCTATTACTATATTAAAACACATTTCAATTTTTAGATTTCATCACACTATCGCAATTTCACAATATGGCATGTATAGCTAAACTCACACACACTACGTTAGTCCGAGAATCGGCTAAACCGTAGCTCTGATACTAATAAAATTGTAACACCCTAACCCGAGACTGTCGTTGGAATAGGGTTTAGAGACATTACCGAACAATAGGATCATTTCACATCACATTCATGACACAAAGTCAATCATCATTAAATACATTCATATACAATCATAGTGTCCTTAAACGAGTCATTAAGACCCTAAGCATGCTTATAAACTGAGTCGGGACTAAACCGAAACACATATAAAATTTCATGAAAAATTTGAGACTTTTCTAAAATACAGGGAAGACACGCCCGTGGGGGTAGGCTGTGCCTCTCCCATGGCTACATGACACACCCCTGTGACCTTCCCGTGGTTACTTAATGCCAAAATCAGCACGGCTAAAAAGCATGCCCGTGTGCTAAGGCCGTGTCCTATAAGGTCATATACTGCCATTTCTTGCACGACCTATAGGCACGCCCGTGCCATGGCCATGTGTAATTTATGCCACATTTTACCAATTTGCTCACGATCTGAGGCACGCCCGTGTGCCTCAACCGTGTGACATTATAGGCCATTTTGCAAAGTCAAATTTCCACCCATAAGGGTCCAACCTACAAGCCATACAACCTAAACATCTCATGCTCATATTATCATCATAAACATACCAATGTTGTCATTCCACTTATGCATTCAATTTCAACTCTATTTATACTAAATTCAAAGCCAATACTTATTCTATCACATGCATAATTCATTCCCAATTTCACTAACCCCTATTAGCATTTATCAACACAAAGTTACCACTGGATAGCAAATTTATCAATCCACAAATCATTCCAAAAGATGTATCACACATATCACATTCATTCATGCCAAACCTATCACATATCTAGCCACATCTCATGGCTAATTACAATCTCAAACATAATTCAATTAACTAGCCTATACATGGCATATTCTAGCTTTATACATCTTTCTAAAAGTACCAAAATAAAATGCCGATAGTGTGATTGAGAGCCTGACGATCCCAGATCCGAGCTGGCTTTACTGACAGTGCAAGGTAGAGAAACAAATCACACAGTAAGCTTTCCAAAGCTTAGTAAGTTTGATATACAATACAATTATCATATCAATTGAATCAATGCAAAAATAAACAATCACTTAGATCTATTATCTCATATTCATGCCTTCTCATCCATAGGCACAATGCTCATTTCCTCAATCAAACCTTAATTTCACTCATCAACCACAAAGGTTCAATACGTACCTTAACCACACAAAGCTATTAAATCTCTAAGCATATTCAATGCTCGATATTATTTGCCGATCATTCTTTAGTTTAATCGCACACTCAGTGCCACATACTTATCCGACTCATAACATTTATCGCACACTTAGTGCCTATTCTTTTAACCAATTAATTTCAGTATCGCACACACAGTGCCACAGCAATAACCCAAAGCTTTCATAACATTGCACATATAGTGCCACAGCAATAACCCAAAGCTTTCATAACATCGCACACACAGTGCCACAATAATAAATCAAAGCTTTCATCACATCGCACACACAGTGCCATTCATTTCTATCTCGATTTCACATTCGCACACTTAGTGCCATCAAATTCAAATCATGCACATAGTAACTCACTTTCATACACATAAACATATTCATTTCATATCGATAAAACTATCTCAAATAAATGTATTATATCCGAACTTACCTCGGACGTCGAACTATCGATATGGTCGATTAATCGAGCACTTTATCTTTGCCTCGATCTCGATCCGAACCTCTCCTCTCTTGGTTTATTCACATTCAAATTCAATCCATTCAATCATCAATTCATTCATTTTAATCCAAACACACATATTTAGGGCATTTTACAAAATAGCCTTCACATTTTCACATTTTGACACTTTAGTCCCTATCTCATAAAATCATCAAATACTCAAAATTTCAATATACATATGCTTAGCCGAATTCTCCCCATGCTTATACAAGCCCTCACATTTCATTTATTTCACATTTTAGTTCTCTAATTTCTCATTTTCACAATTTAGCTCAAATTACTCAATTTCACCAAAATTTCCAATACAAACTATGTTCATCTAACTCATATCTTTCATTTAACACCAAAAATCATCACAAAGCTCAATATAGTATCAATGGCATCTCACACAAACATCATCAATACTCAAAATTCAAGCATGGGTTTTGTAGAGCACAAAGTAACTATTACGAAAACGTAGAAATTATTAAAAACTAAAACGAAACACATATTCGATTGAGATATGAATGTGCCAAAATTAAAGGAGCTTCAAACCCTCATTTTTCTTTCTCAAATTCGGTGGAAGATGAACACTATAGCCACCAATTTCTTGTTTGTTTAATTTTATTACACATTAATACACCATTTACCATGTTGCCCTTTTATTATTTCATTTAAAATCCACCCACTAAAACTTATTTTTGTCCATCCATTTTTAATGTGGAATAATAACAACATAAGGACTCATCTTTTTAAAAACCATGCCAATTAAACACTTTAACAAATAGCACACAACTTTTACATTTTATGCGATTAAGTCCTTTTTCATAATTCGACACTAAAATGATTAAATCATCACACAGAATTTTCACACAGACCATGTCACATACTATCCACACAGAAAATAATATTAAATTATTATTCTGACCTCGAATTTGTGGTCTCAAAACCACTGTTCCAACTAGGGTCTAAACCGAGCTGTTACAACTTCCTCCTCGAATCGACCCACGACCTTTCGGCGGCTGCTGAACGCCTCCCACTGGCTGCGTAAATCTGTGAAGAACTACCTGTGTCTGAACAAGCTCTCGAGGGCAATCCCTAAACCGATGGTCCTTGGATCTGCATCTGAAACACCCACCAGTTCTCTTCTAGCACTCACCCAAATGAAGTTTCCCACAGTCCACACAAGGCTATAACTGATTGGTAATAGCTGGAACACCCACTCGAGCTGGCCCCTCAAACCTGGGCCTTTTCTGAAACCCTTTTACAAGACCTGAGTACCCAGAATCTCTTTTGTTCTTGCCCTTGTCCTTATCTCGATTTCGCCGCTCCGATTATTTTACCTCCTCAGCAATTTTAGCTTTTTCCACTAATGTAGCAAAATTCCTCTCTCTCTGTGAGCCTATCAGTATCCGCAACTCATCACGCAGCCTATCCTCAAAGCGCACACCACGTTCATAATCTGTCGATACTATTCCTCGAGCATACCGGCTCAGACATAAAAACTCCTCCACGTATGCTACCACTATTTACCTCCCTAAACCAGATTTAAAAAATTCTTTCTGCCGGGCATCCACATAGCTAGCCTCGACATACTTTCCCTGAAACGCTGTCTTAAAAAAACCCAGGTAATGTGGTCAGCTTGTGTACCTTCTCTAACCGAGAGCCACCACTGGTATGCTTCGTCTCTCAGCAATGACACCACCTATTTTAGTTTCTGTTCAGCTGTACAATCCAAATTGTCTAGAATCCATTCTACAGCCTCAAGCCAGTATTTAGCTACATTTAGGGCTACACCCGAAATGCCCCTAAAAACTTCAGCCCCATTCGATCTAAGTCGCTCAAATATAGACCCACGAGTTACCGACCCAGTACTTGCCCCAACAACCCTTTCCAGTACCTGCAACATAGCTTGGGACAGAGCATCGTCTCCTCCCATTCGGTCATAAGATCCAGTTTCAGTCACTGGTGATGCAAGTGCGTCCATTTCAGGCATGAGCCCAGATGCTTCGGACCCAGCCCCAGCACCTCGGCCTCTACCATGGCCACGTCTACCACGTCCACATCCACTAGCGCTCATGCTTGCTAAATTGATTTAATCTGGTTAAGAATTTTATGAACCAGTATGTAATTCAGAGTTTATTAACCATTGTTTTTGAAGTGCAAGTATAAAAGTTGTTCTCGCGAATCGCATTCGTATTCCTAAAGTCCCAATCTCTACAGTTTTAGCTCCTAGAGCTAGAAGCTCTAGTGTACTACTGTCTCGTACCATTTTCTTACTATAGTTATAACATTATCACAACAACAATCATAAAATCAAGAGACTTGTGAATTTGGTGCCGGATACTCGTGGTGCCATACTTCCTTTAAAGACGTGCATCTTTAAACCAAGTTTCTAAAAACTTTTTTTTAAAACAATTTTTAACCCATTCCACAGCTTAGTTTTCCAACCTGGCTCTGATACCATAAAATGTAACACCCCATACTCGGCCTAGACGTTACGACCAGATTTGGTGTGTCACATAAAAAGGGTTGTTTAAAAACCATGCAATCGTTGTTTGCATCACTTTTGAAAACTCCGTGTTGCGTTGATTGTTTATAAAATCCATTTTACTCAGTGTTCATTTTATAATAGTTATAATTAACTTGAAAACTACCTTTGTTATGAAAATCGAATTTGAAGATTCAATAAAAACATGATATTTTGGAAACCAGTTATTAAAGCTTTAGAAAAACCACCAAATTAAACAAGTGATAATAATAATTATAGCAGAAATGAGAATTTAAAAGAAATTTAAATCCAGAGGCCTTATTACAAAATATTAAACCCACATAATAGTAAAAATAATCTTATGAAACAAAACAGAAAAGAAATTTACTAAGTTTCTCAAGCGATGCTCCTAAAGTATGGCCTCCACCAAGTCATCTATAGTTCCAAGTCCTTACTACTGAACGTTACCTGCGAGGTTAAAAAGAGAGAGGGGTGAGTTACAAGAACTCAGTATGTAATCCCCTTACTGTCACCAACTGGGCCCGAGCACAAATGACATCAAGTTGCCCCTAAGCCCTAAAAACATAGTAGTGCAGATGAATTAATGTAACCCAACCCAAACCATCCAACACACCCCCGACCAGCCAATCACACCTATGGGGATCAAGTCAACCCACCTCGCCGCTTACACCAATAATGCAGTCAAGCTACTAAACATAGAATATCTGTGGCTGAGCCACCGGAGTCATAATTACGCATGTAAATAATTGAATTGTGGCTATGCCACCAGGCTACACTACTCTTCATTCAAATTTCTGCCCCATGCAACATGATAAGATGCGACATACATATCAGAATACACAAGTGTAAAGCAGGCATTCAACCCATCGAGGGCATTTTTGTAAATCAGCCCAATAAGGGCATTTTAGTAAATCGGCCTGTGAACACCAATTCTAGTGAATTTTAGAACCGAAGTTGCTTAAGCGAGTTATTCGATTACAACAGTATTTTGGTTTATTAAGCATACGAATAATAGTGATTCAGTTTTTACCAACATTGCGGCATATTACAAAACTACTTGGCCACGGTGTGAGGTTACACACCTGATCATGTAGAGAACTATACCCTCCTGATCGCCGTCACCTATGCCAACATATCACACGATTAACTAACCAAAAGGGAGATCTTTAATCCACCTCTAATGAAGTGATTTACAACACTTTCCCTTACTATCACGAACAACCATGAATTGCCTGTCCGAACCGGTTGTTGACTCCCTTCCACAACCCGGCGAGAAATCATGAATGGCTGACACTACACGCCATTTAAACTTGGGAGTAGAGGGTACGAGCCTCCTTCCCCCAGGCTCCTTTGTCGATGCCTCCTTAGAACGACTAGCACTTGCATCCATGAAGAGAGTTAGATCAGTAAGGTACCACAGTGAATTCAACGATTGTCGAACAAAGACGTTTGGTTATGGCAGAGTACCATGGGAAAAATTAATCGTATAAATCTAGAGAGAAACTCCTTACCTTAATTACCAAAAACCACTCGGTTTAACCCTCCTGACTAGATTCCCTTAGTTCAGCAAGAGTAGCTTCTTGATTAATCAAAAATCGAACCCTTATACAATGACCACACAAGGTCGAGATAAAGAGCGATAGGCTTATAACGTCATTAGAGAAGGGAAACAAAATAAGAAAATACATCACACATTCGACTATAAGAGAAGAATGACATGGAAAGAAAAGAATTCAGTTTTGGATACTTACCCATTCGGTCACAACTAAGAAAAAGGAAAGAAAAAGAAAAACACCCAAATAAAAAGTCTTATTACCTTGCACTAGCAAAATCAGATGAAGGGGACTTTTGGCAATTAAAGAAGATCCTGCTACTTTGCTTTTGATGATCGATTAATAGCAAAATACGAAATAAAAATATGGCTTTAATTCGGTACAAGAGGTGATTCGGTTAACAAAACAAAATGAGTACAAGAGAATGAGGGTGCAAAAAAGAAGACACAAGCTTCAGCTTAGGTGCAAGGAAGTCAAAGCTAGATTCGACCAAAAGTGTTTTGGTAACTTTGAAGGGAAAGCAATGTATGAATAGGCAAGATAGATGAAAGTAAATTTAGGGAAGGTTTGGCAAAATGAACGAAAAGATGAATAGAAGTTGAAAAGAAAAAGAAGAAAAATGAAAGAAAGGACCTTAGATTCACTAGGGAGATTTCGGCACAACACCAAAAGAAAGTTTCGGCCCCCCTCACTTGACTGAATTTACTATCTAACACCCCTTAGTCGAATTTTCACTCCACCCCAAGCTCCCATTTTCGGCCAAACTTTCCCTCACACCTCAATCCCATAATTTGCTCCTTAACTTGCTCCTCAATCCACTCCTCATCATCCATTTTGAATTTGTTAACCCATTCAAATCTTCACCTAGTAGAGTCCCAAGCGAATGCCAACTCTCTCCCACTTTGAGCACAAAAATAAACTCCATAATGTAGCAGATAGAATTCGAACCTTTCCTCCCTTGCTTCCCCATGTGACACTAACTCCATTAGGCCACTTTGTTTCCTTTTGTCAACACAACACCAACTTTTATACTTAAGTCCTGCCTCCACTAGCTCACCCTCACAAAGTGCCTTAAAACCAAAATTTTGCCAGGGCCCCAGCTCGACCCCGAGCCTTCCCAAAACCCCCGAACACACCCAATTATCAAGCATAGCTAGCCTAACGCATGAAATAGTGCAAAATGCAGAACCCCCAAATTTTATAATGTTACATGATTTCTGGAAAATGATTTACTGTTATGAAAAAGCTAATATTTGCTGGTGTTTGGATAAATCTGTGGAAAAATATTTTCTGTTGTCTGGTAAATTTCTCAAAAATATTTCATAAAAATTATTTTCAATTAAACAAACATACATTTGAGATTTTCTTATTTATTATTGTTTAATTGATTTTATTTTTATCTATAATTTCATATTTTACATTATTTTTGCCTATATTAAAAATATTGTGTTGAATTCAAATTCATTACAACGTCATTGTTTAATTACATGACTGCAAAATTGACAAAATTGATAAAAATGTGACATCAACAAAATTGACAAAAAAAAATAATGATGTCAACAATTGGACTTGATTTTCAAATTTGAAAATTAAAGGGACTAAATTCTTGAAAATAAAAGTACAAAGACTAAATTACAAATCAGTAAAGTGTACATAGACTTATGACATATTTTAACATTTATACTACAAAACATTTATTATTAATATATTTATAATTGTAATAAATATTTATTATTAAATATTATTAAATATTTTCTATAATATGTGAATAATATTATTTAAAATTATTATTTTTAAAATTTATTATTAAAATATTAAATAAGTTATTAAAATAATAAATTATATTTATTATTATTATAATACTAATTTATTATATGACTAAATATAAATAATTAAATATGTATGTTTAATAATATTAAAAATATAATATTTTAAATATTTTAAAAATAAAATAAAATTTATTATCAATATAATGATATTAAGCTTGATGTAAGTTAATTTTATTAAAAAATAAAAATATCTATAAATGAGCTCTTTTTCGGAAAATGACTTACGCTTTTCAAAAGAGGAAGCCATTTTACAGGAAAAATGACTTATTTTACCTTGACCTGTAAGTCATTTTCCGTTGACCAAACTACTTTCTATGAAACAAACATAGGAAAATGTAGAAAATATTTTTCGTAAAACTTTTTACATGTAAACAAACGGACCCTTAGTTTTTGTACCGAAAATGTTTTGTTAGCATCTCTTGTTTGTATCAGCTATTAGGACGACTGAGGGAGGGGCGTTACTGTCACACCTATTTTTCTTTAAGTCCAAAAATTAAGGAATAAGCTAGTGGCTTCTACTGAAAAATCAGGAAAACTTAATGACTTAATTGGTCATAGATGAGATCCAATTCAGGTTCAGTTGGATTAAAACTAGTTGGTTCCCTAGTGGGAGACAGAATGATTATCAATGAATGGTTTTTATACAGTTGAAGATCATGCATGAGGGGCTATAAATAGCTAAGAAGTGAATTCTCAGGTGGATTCCTCTCAATTCTGTTTCATTCTTTACTCTTCTTCATCTTTTTTCCTTGGTTGCTCTGAAGAAGGAATAACTATGGAAGCTTTGCATCAGGCGATGATTAGGAGGTTTAAGTCAGAAAATTAGAAAATCTAGTGAACTGGTAAGGCTTTAAGCCATTTAGTGCTCGTAAATTTAAGAAGTAAAGTTAAGAATTTACAGAACCTCTGAGGGGTTTTGCATGTTTTTGGAAAATTGAGTTTTAAGTTGAGAATACTGAGTTTAATTCATTATTTTGGTTGTCATGCTGAGCTTCCATAGGAATGGAAGCTTTGATGTTCAAAAAAGCTAAGCTGATAAGATGAAAAAGCATCAGGTGAGTTTTTACACCCTATCCTTGAAGATGTTGTATGCCTAAAATGACTCTGCGTTGAAGCTCGTAACATTGTATAAACGTTGTTGTTTGAGAATGTTCTGTAGGTATAAAGATGAGTAGGCATATAAGTAACCACAAGAATGGAAATATACGTGAAATAGTATGATCACATGTCTAAAAAAGATGTGTTCTTCATATGAGCATAAAAATGAAATGCATGTATTGCATGTTTGTCTCAGTGGATACCGGAGGGGAAATTATTGACGGGCTAGATGAAGCGAGGATTTTGGAATGAGAATTTCTGTTAGATACCTCCATAAGGTGTTATTGAGTGCAAACTGTGTTGTTTGAAGCTTTGGGCCTTACCAAGGGGCAACTACGATGTTCGAGCATCAAGGTTAGGAATGGAAAAATAGAGGAATGCGCGGAGGAATAGGGAAAATGGAATTCTATTAAGATACCGCTATACAATACTGCTGAGTGCAAACTGTGATGTGCGAAGCTCGGGGCCTTTTTGGGGGTGACATTTTGGTGTTTGATAATCAAGGTGAAATGTGAAACAGGTCTTTTAGGATGACACCGTTGACTGCCTTCAAACGTGCGAAAATTTAAAGTTAAAATCATGCAAATAAAAAAAATCTAAATTAAATGTGGTATATGCAAGCGAACAAGTCAAATTGTAATATAAATTTGTGTCACAACAGAACACCGATAAGTATTCTGAGGATTGTACCCAAGGGATTGCAGATTGGAGAAATTTATTATTAAATTAATTACTAAAAATAATTACTAATCTAATCGATTTAGAAGTTAGTAGTGGAATCTGAATTAAAATATTAATTAGAATAATTACTTTAATTAATCTAAAATTAACCTAATGAAAATTCCTATTCCTAGTGTCGACAATGCGAGTTCCTGACCTATTTTTGATTAAATCACTCATTATTAATTAAGTTGCTAATTGCCCTCAACTGACTTGTTTACCACCCTTAGCTAAGAATATCCTCTCGGTCTCATCTTCACTGAGGATTACCTCTTAGGTCACCCTCTCGGTCTCTTCCTAGGCATACATATACTTTCTCAGTTTCACTACTTGGCACAAGTTATACTCAACAGGATATCCTCTTGGTCTCACTTGTCTTGATATTCTACTAAGGGCGCCAGTCCCTAATATACTAAGCACTGTTGAATAAACACTCAATTTTAAATAAACAATTACTTAATTAATAAATTAGATCCATAACTGAAACATGCCAGATATAATATACGCACAACTTATGACACTTCACGCCCAAACCGTCCACCGAATCAAGGTATGGAGCGTTTCAGGTTAACTTGTTGGACTATTCCAACGCTTCTCTTAAATCACTCTGCCAATTTTTTGAGTTCCACTTTTGTGGCACAATCTTACCCAAGTTCTAACTCATAATTATTTGGAAACCAGTTTTAAAATGGTTGTTCCGCTTTGCTCAAGTTTAAAATATACAAACATAGCCTACGGTGACTATCTTTAACACTTTCATAAATCGTGGGTGAAATAGGCCAGTCAAGGCTACAATTATGTTCAAATAAATACAAAACATTGATTTAATTAAACAGTAGTTTGGCAAGGGATTACATCTAACAAAAGTCCTAATATCCTCTAGTGAATACAGAAGGCTCACAATGGCCGCAAGTTTGGCGGATCTCCTTCGACACTTCACTTAGTTTACGAACTTGAAAGAAAAATGAAAAATGGGATAAGTTCGCAAGAACTTAATGAGTTCCTAGAAAGATTTAGTGAATAACAGAAGGCGTAAATAATATGAACTCAAGCTAAAAACTAGCTAACCATATTTGGCGGACACATTAATCTAATCCACAAGACATCTAGTGAATCCTACCACAACTCACTCCGCCCATTGGCGTATTTCATTGATCTACGTTCTCGCATATGACAACTATGGGCAAATCTACTCCGCTAACTTGCTACTTACGTGGTCTAACCATTACATGAATAATATGTTTATTGTGTTTTCTTTTTATACAACGTGCATCAACTCATGTACCCTATTCTTTTTCTCTCGTACTCCCTTCCTTGTGCTAGCTTTTGATCTCGGTTCCCAAAGAACCTATCATATTCTAGATCTTCATAATTCCTCAACTGAACCATACACAAACGTTCCCTTCGTATCCTCCTCACTCCCCTCATTGTTCGGAAACATAAGTGTTCCTCGCAAGACCAAGTTTCACAAATCATAGTTTTCATCTATGTGCCATACTGGAGGCGAATAATTTGTCCTAATATCAATATACATATCATTTCACTGATACCTCTTCGCACCAATCTGGATCTTGAGCTTATGTACCAAGGAAGGAGTCATCGTACTTTATACATATAAAAGGCCTTTAAGTCTTTTACCGTGTTTAACCATGCATGCAACTAACTCTAGAAACATAATTCTCTAGACATGAACACCAGTGACAAGGAACAATGCCACTTACCTTGATGAACGACAAAAATTGTGAATCAAAACAATACAAACTATAACTCTAGGTACGAAGGAACCCACAAAAATGTCTTACTTTAGAGCTTTATCTACTCTAGTGGTTCCTTGCCTTTGGTACTGAGGCCTTCTTCCGTGTTTTTAACAGTAGACAACTATCATAAAACTTCTCTTAATATCTAATAGTTAACACCTTTGTTAGCAAGGAAGAACTCTCTTGGTTTTTTTGATGATAACAAGGTCCAGTAGAGAAGATGATTCAAGAATCTTCTCGCCACCACTATTCTATCCTATTTATAGATAACTCATGGGCAAATCCTAATCAAAACTATCTTTAATCACTTCTAGTTCTCGCACGCTTCCATTAATTAATCACATCCTTTGAGGCGTTCGAAGTGTCCCAATTATCGACACGTAATCTTCAATAGGACGTTAAATGACTTAAAAGTGTTCCAAATCCTAAGAAATAATCGGTAAGTGCACCTCAAACCTGATGTTTAGATCTTAAATCTCTATAAAACTTCTATCTAACTATAATATTATGATCAATTAAATGATCTTTCTCGGTTCTTGAAAAATCTTTAGTTAATGTCAATTAATCTTAATAAAACTTGAAACCAACCATTAATTCTTGTGTAAATGTCATTTAAAGGACCCTATTTAGGTACTCCAGATCAGATTTGAACATAAGGAACATTATTCAAGCCACTAGTAAAAGGTGTGTGTTCTTTTACAAGAGAATTGGGGCAAAGCTGTGCCTAGGATAGGGCCACATGGGTGGACCACACGGTCATGTCCCTTAGAAACCTAGGATAGTTTTTTTCTCACATGGCCAAGACCTTTCCACACGGTCTCCCACACGAGCGTGTGGAGCCATGTGCCATGGAAACCCTAGTATAGTCTGGAAACCACATGGCCGTGTCTCCCCTATAGCTTGCAATTTCCACATGGTCACGGCTTGACCACACAGCCATGTAACCCCTCCACATGGCTTAAGGAATTGCCCACGGCCTGGCCACACAGCCGTGTGCTCCCATTTTTTAGATTTTATAATTTTACCCAGAATTTTATGATTTGTTCAGTTTAGTCTCTGAATGGTTTCTAAACTATTTTTAGTGTTTTATTTTATTGAATTAAACCCCTGATAATATGATTAATACTAGAATCCATGGTCTAATTGACTAAACTAATGTTATGTGAATATTTGCATGAAATACACATGTTTATTGTATCTATATTTATGATTGTGCGTATAACATGCCTTATGTTACCAATAACTCGAACACTTAATAAGCATGAATTTTGGCTACTGAGTTTATCTGTTATAAGTATATTATTTGCTACTATATTGAACTGTTATAAGCATATTGATTGCTACCGTATTGTTTTGTTAAAAGCATAATCAAATGCTACTGTATTGATCTGTCTTAGCTTGCCATATTGCATTGCCTGGGGTGGGACGATGTGAACGGAGGGAGTTGAGTAGTTTATCTGCACCGTTGGATGGTTTATCCATCGAGGCAATTATCGTTATTTGTTGCGTAATTAAATTAGATAGATTTATATACACATTATATTACTATCAAACAACTTTACGTATATAAATTGTACCAAAACATCAAGTTATCCATAAACTTAACATAATATAATTATAATACTCCTTAAAGCCAATTTTTACCTTCCTCCTTTGATTACACGTCACTACCATCCGAAACACTTAATAGGCATACTTTCACCTTCTCATGCACCTGGGCTATTTCGAACATCAATTAAAATGACAATATTGGTTTAATATCCTTTGTCAAACATGTATTAATAGTATAATCCATTCTATCCTGAGTAAAACATTTCAATTAATATACAATTCAACTTAACTCTTCAAATATATAAGTCCATTCATTCAATTATAAGTAAACATATCTACCATATATCCAAGCATTTCCTTCACCAAATCAGGACATTATAACTTGCAGAAACATGAAAGAGTTCTCAAGTTTTTTGTGAAATGAAGGAAGTAAGATTTATGTAATTCCAAACCATTGTGTTCCACACTGCAAGTGTTTGAACCTGCATTTGATTCATCAATTTCTATGTGATCAGTTTTGCTGCAAGTTTGACGGCACTTAGGCATGTGCTCCAAGTACCCTTCTTAGCATGTTATCAAACAGTGTACAAGCTTCATCAATGGCCTATATTCTGCGTAAATATCAACAAGCACTCATTGTGTTCGAGGCTACACGAGCCTTGAACGTTATGCTTCATTAGTTAATTCAACAAGGGACAAAAACGATCAGTTGTTCATTGGCCAATGATAATTAAGAAAATGTATCAATGATTAGAACCACAGTATTGAAGCTCAGTGACAAGCTTCATGCACCATTTTTGGATCATAACTAGGGGAATGGCATGCTTACAAATAAACATAATCGAGTTCTCACAACATGTAACACCCCATGCTCGGCCTAGACATTACGATCGAATCTGACATGTCACATCGAAATGATTTTTAAAATTTAGACTTGTGGATAAAAATCTGTATTTAAGTTAAAACCTGTAACAGTCCGGTTTATACCCTAGTCGAAACAGTGGTTTTGGGACCACAAATCTGAGTTTGCATAATATTTTAATATTATTTTCTGTACCGTTGATATGAGACTAAGCATGTGGTAAATTTTCGTGAGTTAATTTGTCCATCTGTGTGTTTAATTTGACAAAAGGATGGAATTGCATTAAATGTGAAAGGTGCTTGCTATTTGTTAAAATACCAATGTGTTGTGGCTTTTAAAAGAAAAGGCCTTATGAAGCAAATAGACCACTATGTAGTTAGTGGATGAATGAAAGTCAAATATGCCCTTATTACATGTTTGTTATATTTATTAATTGAATGGATATTTTAGTAAATGGATTAATAATATGTTATTAATAAAACAAATGAAAGAGCTAGTGGATGTGTTCATCCATTCTAGCCAAAAATATCAAGAACAACAGAAATAAGTATGAAGCTTGGGCATTCAGCTATTGTAAGCTCAAATTAAGGTATGTTTTTGTTTTGAATTTTGATGATTTTTATGTTTTTGAGATTGTTGCTTAGTCTACTATCAAACCCATGTCTCAATTTGATGAATTGATGTTGTTCATGAAATATGCCATTGATGCTATGTTGAGCTTTATGATGATTTGAGGTGTTAAATGAAAGGTTTGAGCTAGATGAACATACTTTGTTCATGAATTTTTGATGAATTTAGCTAAACAGGGCTAAATTGAGAAAATGGTAAATTAAAGGACTAAATTGAAAATTTGATGAAAAGTATGGGCTTGTATGATGTTCATAAGTATTCGGCTAAGCTTGTGTATGTGTTGATTTTGTGAATTTGATGTTTTGAGAAAGATGGACTAAATTGATAAATTTTGCAAGTATAAGGGCTAATTTGTAAATTGCCCTAAATATATGTGTTTGGATTGACTTGAATGAACTAGTGAATAAAAGGGTTAATTCTGAATGCATATAGATCAAGAATCGAGGAAAACAAAATTAGATCGCGGGAAAGCGAAAGTAACAGAGTAGCCATTTTCATTCAATTAAACTGAAGCCGAGGTAAGTCACTATGCAAATAAACATACTTGTTTGAAACTCTGGTTGCTCATATGACTAATGTTGAAAATGAACGCTTATGAGAGGTTATGCATATGAATTTTGAGATAAGTTCGATATAGTGACAATGTCCGAGAAGTCCCGTACGAACCTAGGAATAGATAGGATTAGCTATGTCATGACATAGGTATCTGTTCTGTTTTATCATGTAAGACCACGTCAGGGATGTTGGCATTAATTTGAGATTTCATGTAAGACCATGTCTGGGACGTTGGCATTGATAAGCTTTACGAGTAAGACCATGTCTGGGACGTTGGCATCGATATGAGCTTTACGTGTAAGGCCATGTCTGGGACATCGGCATCGTATTGATTCGTATATGACCCTGTCTGGGACAGTGGCATCGATATCTGAGTGCATGTAAGACCTCGTCTGGGACGTTGGCATTGTACAACTATTCCAAGTTTTCTGAGCATCCTACTAGATTCCTAAAGGTTCAATGGACTAGTCTATTATACGAATCATAAATCCGAGCTATGATCAATTAAGTGAACGAATGTTTGTTTCAGGTACGTTTGGTATATACACTAAGTGTGTATGAAAAGGTAAGTATTTATGTGACTGTCATTTGAAGAAATGTATGCTTAAATATAAGAATATGAATCTTAAATTGATGAATGTGGCAAATGTGGCCACAAGTATTTGAACCAAAGCATATATGTGATAGTTTGCTAAGTGATTGGGATGTGCCAATATTTCTACTTGCATTCTATGCTAAGTTTGTTTGTATATTGACTTACTAAGCTTTTGGAAAGCTTACTCTATGTGTGTGTTTTCTCTGTTTTATAGGTCGTCAAAGCTACTGAAGGCTCAGGACCGTCAATGATCGTCATCACACTACTAAACTCTTTTTGGTACTCTTTGAAAAATGTATATAGCTAGATATGGCATGTATAGGCTAGATATGTGTATATGTTTATAAAGTGAACTTAGCCATGTAATTTGGCTAGTTGTGAGTTGAGAAATTGTTTGAATGAATGTGACATGTGAAGCATGTTTTGGCATGGTTAGTTGATACATGAAATGGAGAAGTTTTGAGTATGCAAATAAATTAATTGTGCTTGTGATGATATGAGTTTTAGTCTTGGAAATTGTCATGGTTGGAATTGGTATTGAATGCATAGTTTGAATGGTTATTTTGGTATGTTTTTGGTGGTCATGTGATGGAAAATGTTTCTTGTAGGTAAGACCCAAGTGGGTGGCATTTTGGTCTTGCAAATGACCTATAATGTCACACGGCCATGGCACACGGGCATGCCTAGTGACCGTGGGGTAAATTCAGTAACTAGCTTAAGAGTACAAGACCATGGCACACGGGCATGCCTAGTGGCCGTGTGAGAAAGTCAGTATATGGCCTAGTAGGACATGGCCTTAGCACACGGGGGGTGCTTGATAGCCGTGTTGTTTTGGTAGGATCGACCACGGTCAAGGTACACAAGCGTGCTTGGTGGCCGTGGTGTGTAGTCAGGTTCGACCACGGGGAGGACACACGGGTATGTCTAACAGCCGTGGAGGGCACACGATTGGCTCCCACGAGTGTGTATCCCCTGTATTCTAGAAAAGTTTTTAAATTTTTGAGAACTTCTGTATACGTTTCATTTTAGTCCCGACTATTTTTATAAGCATGCTTAGAGTCTCGATGACTCATTTAAGGGACATTATGACTGTGATTGATGAAATGTTGTATGAATTTTCTGTATGTGGTTCTGATCTATCTGGCAATGCCTTTAACCCTAGTCTGGTGATGGTTATGGGTTAAGGGTGTTACAAAACCCATTTAGTTTTTATTGCTAGAGAAAATTTGGCAAATTAAGTTATTACAATCGGAAACCAGCTTATCAAAATGATTGTCATATTTATTAATGTTGATTTCTTTAAATTGAATAAAACTATTAAATCTTCTCTAATTTAAAAACCTTGAAGTTTAAAGTGTGTTTTTTTCTTGAAAACAGTTGTTATTTTGAAAACTCTTTTGTATCTGATTGGCAGTTTAAATCAAGAAATCAAAACCCAATTGAAAATTAAATCCACCAATGGACTTATTACTTAATCAATAGCCCAAAATGAATATTAAAAGTAACTAACCAAGTCTAAAGCAGAACATCAACGACATGTGGCCACCTCCGAGTCCCTCAAAGCTCCAAATCGTCTAAGATTGGGGATTACCTGTACAGTTTAAAAAGAAAGGGTAAATTTACGAAACCTCAGTGTGTAATCCCTTATCAGTCAGTCAGTATATAACAATATATACAGTAACAATCTAGGCTTGAGCCCTATTTAGTAGCAGTGCAGTGTGGGCCTTAGCCCATTTCAGTCACAGTGTGGGCCTAAGCCCAATACAGTATTAGTAAGTTGCAAATATGCAACCCACCCCAATCCAGCCAACACACCACCCGCACCAACCAACACACCATGTGGAGATAAAATCGAACCACCCAGCCAATACACCAATATCGCAGCATAGCTGCCAGTAACAGTATCATAGCAAAGCTGCCAGTAACAATAACGTAGCAAAGCTACCAGTAATAGTATATATGGAAGAGCCACCAATACAGTATACTTCCTCCATAACAATATCCCAACCCCATACAGTATGTCGTGTATGTAGAATGCCATGCTCAGAATCAGTCATACAAATCACAGACAAATCAGTCATTTAAATCACCGACAAATTATTCATTTAAATCACAGACAGATCAGTCATTTACCCTTGAGGGACAAAATAGTCATTTTACCCTTTAAGGGTATTATGGTCATTTTACCCTACAAGGGTATTACAGTCATTTTACCCTATAGGGGCATCACGGTCATTTTACCCTACAAGGGTACAAGGGCCTTACGATTATTTTACCCTACGGGGGTATTGCGGTCATTTTACCCTACAGGGGCATTACGGTTATTTTACCCTACAGGGGCATTACAGTCATTTTACCCTACAGGGGCATTATGGTCATTTTACCCTACGGGGGTATTTTGGTCATTTACTTATTTTGGGGTCTCAGTGTAAATAACGACCTCTCCAAAGGTCTATAGTAGCTTCGAGCGACACAAATAATTTAAATGGTCATAACGGTGTAAATAGGCCCAAGGCCCATTATTCGACCCAAGTGGGCCCACACGCTCGTGTGGCACGTTTAGCCTAAATTTAGTCACGGCTATGCGAACTATATAGTCCAATCCAGTATTTACCACTTATTGTGGATTTTATCCGTGTGGAGCCTACGAGCCCATTGGGCCCACACGGCCCATCTCAGCCAAACATGGCCCATAACGGCCTAGGAGCACGAGAACGCTCATTGTAGCCTCCATGGTCTATCGCCCGTAATTTGTGGGCTCGATTTACCATACGAGCATTCGCATGTTCAACGCCCAACCTTTCAGCTTTTACCTTTCCACAGTCTAATCAGTGTGTGTATACACTTTACCGGCTTTTACTCCTATTGCCATTTGCAGGGTACGGTTACACACCCTTTCGGCTTTTAAGTCGATTATCATTTACGAAAAATAGTTACACACCTGTTCCTGATAACGAGTAAACTAGCCCACGTACACTCCAGCCTATTACAACAGAAGCTTCGGTTAAATACTTAACACACGAGTTGAAAGAGACACTAACCGAAACCTATTCAAAAGATTACTTACTATCGCCTTGCTTGAATAAGCGTGGATTTAACCTACTTAGATCTCTGACGAAAGAGGATTACAAACCCTTAATGATTATCTGCATACGATTCGAACCTATCATTAACGCATATATGTGACAATACTTGATCCTTAATAAACATATACTTACTGAATTGTAGAGTTAATATTAAGATGAGGAAGAATCGGCCTACAAGAGTATGCCCTAAACCATGGCATGAAAAGAAACGCACACACCAGAGATGGAAGATTCGGCTACCCAAAATCAACAACCAAAGAAAAGAAAGTTTCTATAGATAGATCGACCGGTTGCCAGAGATTAGTCGTTGAATCGAAGACAGAAGTGAATGAGTAAGGGATGCAATAAAACAGCTTGGGTACTAAAAAGAAGGGGTGATAGTAGGAATGATTTGAAAAGAACAGAGGAGGGAAAAGGTAATGTGTATTTGATCACTAATGTCAGATGGAGAGAAAGACAACTATAACCAAAAAGAACCGAGGGAGGGAATGAAGAGTATATTTGGCCAAAGAAGAGAGACTAACGACAAGTCGGAAACAGAAAGCAAGAAAAAAGCAAAAGGAGAAATTTGGCACCATAGGGAACAGAGTTGACAGGAGCTGACACTATTTTTCCAAAAAACCCAAAAATGAAACAAAACCAAAAGAACACCACCAAAACCGATAATGCTCATAAACTCCCCCTCCTAGCTGAATTTCTCATACACAAGTCTCCTCATTCGTTTACCCTACTCCCAATTTTGAATTCCTTGATTTGCTCCACAATTTCCTCTAACCTTATATTTCAAAATTCCATGATACTCTCTCCTAACAACCCATATTATCTCCCCAAATCTCTCCTTAACTTCCTCCATGACCATTTCAAATTTCAGTTTGCAGAGTTTCAGTCAAGCTCCACCTCTCATGCAGTAAGAAAGTAAAATAAATACTCCATTGCACAACATGAGACTTGAACCCAAGCTCCCTTGCAACTTAAACCACGCCACTAACCACCTTACCAACCAGCTCCTTGCGTCATATTTTAACCACACATATCTAAAAGGCCTACTATCAAGCACCAAGGGTTTTATTCACTTAAAAACTAAAATTTTTGCTAAAGTCCAGGTTTGAACCCAGGACTTCTCCAACACTTCTCAGGACCCTTAACCACTGAAGCAGACATTTAATTGTGTCATTTTTTTGCACAATTAAATACTTATGTACAGCCTCCTTACTGATTAATACACAAGGCCCAATACTTCTAGGCCCAAAATTCGGGAAGTTACACTATAGACATTTCATTTCTATACACATAAATCATGCATCATAATTTAAATATTTACATAATTTCATAATCCAGTACTCAC
Source organism: Gossypium rotundifolium (assembly GCA_025506655.1). Lineage (NCBI taxonomy): Eukaryota > Viridiplantae > Streptophyta > Magnoliopsida > Malvales > Malvaceae > Gossypium > Gossypium rotundifolium. The sequence goes on from CP106726.1 coordinate 39,314,392, forward strand.
CTATATTCTATATTAAAATTTGATATCCATGTCACCGATTTTCATTTAATTTACCATACAAGATCATGCAACATGATAGCTCAATTTTAAGTACATGAGTTCTTGTCCGGTTTGAAACAGTACAACAACTGGTGAAGTCCATCTGGACGTTAAACATGGGGTGAAAAGAGCGTAAGACCATAGCTCAGCTATGGCAACCAATAGAGTCCATCGGAACAATAAACGCGAGATAGTCAGCCAGGACAATAAACACGGTGTAGATCGCCAGGACAACAATTATGGAAAATCACACATATGGAAAAAGAGTTCGAAGAATAATGCAAGTGTTGGCAAGTGGTTTATGAGGAATCCACATAACAAGGCAAAGAAAGTAGAAGGGGAAACAACCCACCAAATAATATGAGACACCCCACACCCGACCTAACCTCCGGATCTGGGTATGGAGCATTACAAGTCAACCCATTTTATAAATACTTCTATTTACTTTTCTTTCTAGAAAAGTCCATAATCCAATTTGGTGGATACCCTCTTTTTCCAAATGGTATTCTTTTAGTTTCAATCCACTTATTTTTGGAAGCGCAATTTTAAATAAAGATTTGCTGCATTAAGGGTGCATGGAATAACCCTCTTGCAGCTACCTAATTAACATCAATGAATTATAAATATTGTTATGTTGTCAAGACTTCCATTCAACATTCAACGTTTTCAAAATATCATTCAATACAGATTAAAAATTTCAAATTGGTGGTTTCTAACATTTGGCCTACATCTCCAACAAATGCATGTTAACCTCAAATTTAAGAAGACTCACAAATGGTTGCAAAATTGGTTGTGTCCTTTCAATCACCATGCTTAACCTAAGAACCTGAAAGGAAGAAGAAACTAGGCAAGTTCGTAAGAACTTAGTGAGTTCTTGGGAAAATGCTCTCACCTTAATTACTATTAGACATTAAGGGATTAGTTCACCATGGTTGACGGATACATTACTCTGGCTTACAAATCAATTGGCGAATGATACCACAAATCAACTCAGCCGATTGGTTAACGACGTTGTTTCTATACTCATATAGAACAATCACGGGCACATCTGCTTCGTGAATATGTAGCTTATGTAGATTTCCATTTATGGACAGATAGACTTACTGTTCATGCTTACATACAACGTGCAATACAACATGTACCCTTTTTCTACGTACTCATTTCCTTGTGCTAGCTTCTAATTCCCGGTTCTTGAAAAACCAAAATTTTCTTGTATCTTCAAATCCGCTCATCTGAGCTATATAACAACATCACCTCTGTACCCTCCTAACTCCCCTTATTGTATAAACATATAAGTGCCCTTACGCAAGGTTAGGTTTTCACTAGTCACGGTTTGCTATAAGTGCCATACCGGAGGCAAATCGTATTATCTTGTATCTATTTTTATCATCGTATACATGATACCTCTAGTACCTCTTTACACCCATCTGGATACAAAGCTTGTACACCAAGAAAGGAGTACTCATACTGTATATACCAAGTTTTTTGAGCTTGTTTAACAGTAATTAACCATGCATGCACTGATTCTTTGAATGAGACCTCTCTAACATGAACATCGAAACACATGACTAAGCCACTTAACTGGCTGTATAGAGTTTAGGAGTAAACAAATTAACACAGATACCAAACATAATGTACGGAGGGACTCATCAAAATGCTTTACGTAGAGTTTTTATCTAGTCTATTGGTTCTTTTCCTTTAGCACTGGGACCTTCTCCCATTTCTTTAGCTAAATAATAAAACAACTTCTTTAATCATCTAAAATAACCAAAAACATATTATATAAAAAGAACCTATAGACATGCAAATGATTTTTGGATAGGAGTTTCCCTCCTACCCAGTATTCAAAGAAATCTTACCAATCCTTTCTTAAGTTAGTTTCTATCTATCTGGCAAAACTTAAAGGAAAGTTTAAGAATTTACCAACAGGCAATTAGCACCGAATTTATCTTATACTTTTATAGTTAATACCCTTGCTAGGAAAGAATAACTCTCATGGTTTCTTCGATGATAATAAAGTCTGGTGGAGAAGATAAATAAGAAATCTTCTGTCCACTACCACACTATCCTATTTATAACTAACCCATGTCCAAATCTCAATTAGGATTATCTCTAATCATTACTTGTTATCGCACGTTTCCACTAATTAATCACATTCCTCGAGGCTCTAGAAGTGTCCTAATTATTAACATGTTGCTTCCACTAGGATGCCATGTGACTTAAACGTATCCTACAAGCCATCGTACTTACTTAAGTAACGATACCAAAACATGGATGGCAATCTTATTAGCGGGAAAGTCTACCTAATAAGGTCCTTTCCCTAATTATAATCTCGTTATCACTCGAGCTAATACTCTACAGCATTGAAGTTCTTTGTAGCACTCTGCCATGAAGTTATCAACCTCATCTGGTCTAAGTTTCGTAACTTAGGCAATCGTCACTGACGTAGCCTCCCAAACTGATCTGGTTCGCCAAACCAGGGTGTGACACATTAACCATTGAAGCCGGTAGGGCATAATGGTGGTAACCTAAAAAGAATTAGATATGAGAAAAGATATACCAGTAATGCCTTGTAAATAAGAAAAGGAAGAGGATTTATCCGTATATTGCTGTTAAGGATCTTCCACTAAGAGCCACCAAAGAATGCTAAAGAGGCTCTATATGTAGCGGAAAACCTCGGATGGTTATGGAAGTCTCGCTCCAAGTATAAGGCTCGATGAAGCCTAAGATGTATGGGGAGGATTGATTGTCGATACCCTGGGTAGACAAACTGGTAAAGAGGGGTTAACTAGAACCCTTTTCACAAAGAGAGGTACTAGAAAGGATGAACTGAGTGATAGATATATTTGTCAAGACTATCCCTATTTAAGTGGAAACTATTGAAAAAGTACTAGCCAAAAGGCTAGTTTCGTAAGGAAGTAACATATGAGAGAAATAGTAATCCGAATGGTCACTCAAAAGATAGTTTACCAAATTACTGTAGACCAAAGCGCAGCAGAAGGACACACACCTTAAAAGCAAGGTATCGCTGTTAAGGCGGTTCACCAAAAAATATTGCAACCGTGATATAGGCTAACATGAGATCTAATCCACCAGAGTGGTATGGGTTTTCCATTATCCAAACCTACCAGTGGAAGGACAGTACAACCTACAAGACTAAAGTAAGAAAATAGAGTCCGCCGGGGACTAGTCAACCTTACAATAGTCGCCAAGAAAGGCATAATTAAAGGGTCATTAGAATGGTAGGTAGAAGGAAGTACCTCATAAGTTATGGTGGAAAAAAGAATCCACAAAGGAAACCGACCACCAAATTATGCGATTAGGGATTTAAAAGCTACAAGTAGATAGATATACTGGATAAGGGATAGATAAATGAAGAACGTACGTAAGAAAAGAACAAAGACGCGGTTATGGTGAAACACTTGGGAAACTATCAAATTGTAACATCCCTGTTAGAGGGTTCTGCATTTTATGTTTTCTGTGTGTTGGGCTTGTTCTGCATGCTATTTGGATGTGTTTAGTGGTCTTAAGAAGGCTCGGGTTCAAGCCGGAGCCTTGGTTAAATTTTTGTTTTAGGGCTCTTTAGGGGGAAAGTTGGTTGAAGCAGGTCTTAGGAGTATTTTTCTTGTGTTTGTTGGCACAAGATGGAGTGTGGTAGAGTGGCAAATGATGCCACATAAGGAGTAATGGAAGTGGCGTCACAAGGGAGTAGTAGGGGAGGAGTTCGAATCCCTCAGGCCTCATCATGAAATTTTATTTTTGGCACCAAGATGGAGGGAAGATGGTTGTGACAAGGACTCTTCAAAGGAGGGTGTTGAATAAGTCAAAAATTTGAATAAGTGGACATGAGGAGGTAGTGGAGTTTGAATTGGCCAAACCGATTCAAATTGTTGAAGGGGAGTGAAGTTAGGAGTGGAACAAGGGATTTAGTGGTTAATGGGGTTGTTGGCCGATTGTGGGGAGTGTGGGGGGAGAGCATTTCAGCTATAGAGTGCAAGGGGGTGTGCCGTTTTGTTTTTTTTTTGGGAAAAAGAGAAGAAACCGAAACCATTGTAGAAACTTCCCTTTTCTTTCGCATTTCGGTCATCTTTCTTTTCTCTAGATTACCAAAAATCGTAGCACCTTTACTCCTACTCTCTCTGGTTTTTTCATCTCTTCTTCTCTACATCTTTTGCTTATAACCGAAACCCTTCTGAATTTTCTTTTCTTGTAGCCGAACCTACTCAACTTTGTGACACCTTCCACATCACACTTTATGCTTGTGTCAAATCTCTCAAGTCTCCCTTTCTATTGTTTCCTTTCATTTGTGTGATAGCCGAAACATTCCCTCTCCTTCACTTTCCTTCTTCAACTCTTCTCCATAAGCCACATATTGTTCAATTGGAATCTTCTTTTCATTGTTTTTACCAATAGCTGAATATAGCCTTTCCCAATCGGCATTTTCTTGTTTGTCGGTAAGGATTCTTCTTTCTCTATTTCTTTTCACTCTTTTCCTCTTCTCTTGTTATTTTGTTAAACCGAAGATTCTGACTCGCTTCTTTTGGGCATTGGCCGATTGTAGAGGGGCTTATTTTCATCTTTTCTTCTTCTTCATGTAATCTATTTTTGGGAGGTCTTTGGTAAGTTTGGATGTTGGCCGAATGGATAGAAGGGGTCCTTTCTCTTTTTTGTTTGGCCAAAAGGCCGTCTTCTTTGTTTTGTTTTGAGAATCGGTTCTAACTTGGTGTTATCTAGGGACTCATCCAGATTCATAAGCCAACCTTCCAGTGTGCGATTTTCACTGATCAAGGTAAGAAGCTTCTTTTGTTTTGGTACCTATCCTCTCTTTCCCTTTCGTTGCCTTAACCTAGTTTTCTGATTAAAGATTCTTTCATGGATACGAGTGCCAGTAAAACCACCGAAGGGAGTGTGCTTGTAGTCTTAAATTTGCCATTCAAAAGACGTGCTGTTTTAGTGGTTTGAGACTATTCGCCAGGTTGTGGTAGAGAGCCGACATATGCTTGGGATAGACAAATAGCTGTTATCCCTGCTAGTGAGAGCGTCGATGTAGAGGGTCTAGTTTTACGCATTATCAGGTGTGTGTATGCTCACACATTACTAGTTAATTAATTCTTGTTAATAACTATGCTGGCTGAAAGTCGAAACGACTGCTTTGATAGTCGAGATACCCTTGTGGGTAAGGTTGGAGACACCAGGTAAGTTCCGCTATAATGATACTTTCGGGTTAATGTAGTATGAGTTGATTATACGTTATACATTCAAAGTATGTTGCTTTCTATAACACCCCAAACCCGGTTAATACACCACGACCGAATCTGGTATGTTACAGGGAAAAAGGTTTTTGAAAGGTTTAGGTTTGAGTTTAAAAGTTGGAGAAAAACACTTCGCTAGTTTGTGTATTTGAAGAAAACTTGAGTGGGTTTGATTGAAGTTTGATGATGTATTTGAAAACCCGAAAATTTTGAAACTTACTTCGATAGGTAAACAAAACAGGTTTATCTCGTTAAGAAGTTGAGTTGTTTATCATTGTTACAAAAACATTTTGTCTTAGTAGAAAATCGTGGTTAAGTTAGAAAAAAACATTTGAGTTCTTCTTTATTCCAAATCTTAGTGTGATACCCGATGGTATAGTTTAAAATGTCGCTTTTGTAGTTTTGAAATCGTTATCTTTCCAAATTTTAGCACATTTTAACCGAGTTAATTCGTTAAGGCATCTAAACATTTACTTTAAGCATAAATAAGCAAACCATAATTTTTAAAAGGCCTTTTACAACCCAAAATAAAACCACATAGAAATAAAACTGAAGTACCAAATTTCATAAAAATTCGAGCAATTCTTTATTTGAGCATGGCATGAGCACCTTGAGTCCATCCCGGCTCCATGTCCGCGTCTATGTGTCACCTGAAAAAGTTAAAGGAGAGAGTGAGTCGCGAGACTCAGTGTATAATTCCCTCTCCCGGTATAACATGCCAACACACATATCATAACAGAATAATGCAAGTGATGCACCCGATCCTAACCAACCATAACGCCTTTTCTACCCCGTGTGGTACCAAACCACTGGTGGTACCAAACCACTGGTGACCCAAAGTCACAATATCCATACTGTGGTACCAAACCACTGGTGACCCGAAGTCACAAATAATCCAATGATGGGGCCAACCCATCGTGTGATACCAAATCACTAGCGACGATCCCAGTATCTCATAAGTGGGGCCAACCCACGGTGGTGCCAAACCACGTGGACGAGTCGCAATGAGGTGCCAAACCTCCGTGTCCCAAAGACACAATGTGATACCAAATCTTGGTGACCGTAGTCACAAATCGATGATGGGGCCAACCCATCGTAGGATACCAAATCATGGCGTTAATCCCAGATAATCAATCGTGGGGCCAACCCATCGTGGTACTAAGCCACGGGACGAGACGCCGAGGTGCCAAACCTCCGTGACCCAAAGTCACAAAATATCATTGTGGTACCAAACCTTTGGAGGTGCCAAACCTCTGCTGTCCCAAAGACATGGTGTCCCAAAGACACGGATATCATATTCCCCTCCTCTCATTTCACCCAATCACATATCATACTAGATGCAAAATCGTGCAATCATGCTATCATGCTCACATGCTTAACATGGCATCTCAAAGTATCAAAATCATGATATCATCATCATCACATAACTCATAGTGAAACGGACTTACGAATCCATATCCATACCTCAATGGGTATCGCAATAATCAATCACACTGCTCCATTTACACAACAAAGTTATCACATTATTAAGTTAAGATAGTGTGTTGGTTTACACACCTGAATTAGCGGAGGTTTTAATACTAAGAATCGGTCTAAGACCCTCGACCACCATGACAACTTTGATCCTAAAATCGACTAACCAAAGGGTTAGCACACATATCATTCAGCCATAACCAAATAAATCAAAGGGTATATCGGTTTACCCTTATTTTAAACTGGATTTGGTTTCCTACCAAACCGAACCCAACAACGATGGTTCTTTCAAAGAATCGGCTTCACCCTAGAAAGAAAGTGGTTAATCCTCTGAAACCATATACTTAATCGAAACTAAACAGATAACTATGAGCAATCATCTCACCATTACTTACCGATTGCTAAGCAGAGTAAAAAGGCTCTCCTTGCTTGATTACGAACTCCAAAGGCCCTATATGGAAATAGTTACCAAAACAAGTGATTAACTCCTTTATAATAGATATCGAAATCAGCCCTTAAATATACTCAAAAATCGGCAAGGTACCAGAGAAAGGAGAAAGGCCATTCGCCAACACTTACCCACTACCAATCGATTGGAAACCAAAGACCTAACAACACCCAATATTCGCCACCAAACACCACTAGGAGAGGAGAAAGATTCGACTAACAGGTTTTGGGAAAAAATGAAAGTAAAGATAGATGAATGGAGGGGGTCACTTTCGGTTTTGAAAGGGGAAGAAAAGAATAAGGTGTTTAGAAGAAGAACAAATTTCGGCTACTATCCTTCAAGAAAAGGAGAAAGAAAATGCTAGATTCGGCTCAAAGATGAAGAGAAACAAGGCTGGTTTTGGTTTAAATGAAATGGTATGGAACAAATGGGAAAATCGGCACAAGGGTTGTAAAACAAAAGAAAGAAAATGAGAAGGAAGGATCACTAGTTTGACTTTGCACAATGAAAAGAAGAAGGAAGAAACAAGGTAGAATTTTGGCAATAAGGGTGCTTGAGGTTTCGGTTTAACAAAATTGAAAAAGAACAGAAGGTGGGAGAGGCATTCGACTAACAAGGTTTCCAAAAGAGAGAAAAAGATGGTAATGGGCTGCTAGGTTCGGCTAACACAAGGAGAAAGAAGCAAAACAACAAAAGAGGACAAATAATGCTTAAGAGTCCAAGAGGACATTCGGCTACTACTAAAACAAAAATGATTGAACAGCAAGCAAATTCGGCAAAGATGGGAGCACTTGGGTTCGGTTTCCAAAATGAAAAGAAAAACAAAAAGATTCGGCTTAGGCTATTTGCAAGTGACCGAAAAACACACATGCCAAAAGGCAATTTCGGCACCCTCCAAACACCAACCGACCACACATCCCCTTTCCCCCAAACTCTCACCAAATCCAGCCAAATCTCCTCCATTTACTCTCACACCACCAATTCAAATACCATGACCAAGTCTCCCTCCTACAATTGCTCTCCATCCACCGTTTGAATGTGTTGACAAGGTCCAAGCTAGAGTTCAAATTGCCCACAACTCTTCCCCTCCATGCCGTCAAAATGGATGCAAAAGGGGTGGGATTCTCGCGACTTGAACTCAAGACCTCCCCCTTGCAATTGACGCCACACACATGCTCCAAGTGGCGCATGCCTTGCCACTTTTCTAGCTCTTCATTTGTGTTACAAATTCACCTAATTTAATTATAAACCCCAGCTCCTTCAGCTCCTATCCCCTAAAGCCCAAAGACTAACATTTCACCACCTACTCAGGCTCACTCCTAGCCTACAACCAAGTCCCGAAAACACATAAACAACCACATAGCACGCCACAGACATGCAAACAATGCCAAAAAATAAAATAGCCCTTAACCCGAGATATTACACTTTCATCTCAGCATGTTAACATATGCATGGGTTTTGGATATGATGAAAAAGGGGAAGTGTTGCTTAGGGACTGTCACAGTGGTTTGGTACCACGGTGGGTTGGCCCCACATATCTTATTCAGTGACTATGTCTTAGTGGTTTAGTACCACGGTGGTTTGACACCACGTATATATATATATTTCATCGACTTGTCTTAGTGATTTGGTACCACAGTAGGTTGGCCCCACATATATTAATCCGGGACTGTCACAGTGGTTTGGTACCACAGTGGGTTGGCCCCACACATTTATTTAGTGACTCTGTCACAGTGATCTGGTATCATGGTGGTCTGGAACCATAGTGGCTCGATGCCACGGGCGTTTGGCTGATTCAGGTGATGTACAGGATGGAAAATTAGGTTGGGCTGCATTGCATACATGTTTAATATGTTGTATTGTGTGGGCTAAGGCCCAATGGGCATCAGTGGGCTAGGAGCCTAAATTTCGTTTGATGGGGACTTACACACTGAGTCTCAGTGACTCACCCCTCTGCTTAATTTTGCAGGTAATCATTAGATCACGGACTTGGAGCCGAGGCAGACTCGAGGTGGCCATGCAGTATTTTCTAGTAATTTTATTTTCTTTATCTAGAATCACTATAAATTTTGGGTTTTGGTGTTGTAATAAGGCCGCTATAACTTTTATTTGAGATTTGATTAAATGGTGATATTGAAAATTTTATAAACTGTCAAAAATGGGTTTTTAGAAAATTTAAAACATACACAAATAATTTTTAAATGGTTAACGAAAGATGGATAACAAGCAACAAATTGATTTAAAGATTTTACTTAAAACCGCAACATCATTTTCAACTGACAAGTTTTATGAAATCCCTTAAATCCGACTTTTGACAAATAAACCTAACTTTGTAATTCAGTTCAAATTAAACAACTGCTTTAAATTTTCTATAAATAAAACAATGAAATGCTAAGTTTTTCCAAGTTACGATATTTAGTTAGTTAGTTTTTCCAAAATTTCCTTTCCCTGTAACATACCAGATTTGGTCGTAACGTATTGACCGGGTTTGGGGTGTTACACAAATCTTGTCGAATGGTTATAGGGTCAGCCAGGGGAAGGTTTTTTAGTGGCCTATCCGCTTATAGAGAATTTTAGGGATTACACTAAGGTTTGCTAACCCAAATTGAGAGAAACGGTCCAAAAAAAATCAGTGAGTTAAATGTGTTTTGCTCTCCTATTATTACCCTGGCTAGTTTAGAGCTATTTGTGTAGTAAAGAAACTGTAACACCCCAAACCCGGTCAATACACCACGACCGAATCTGGTATGCTATAGGAAAAAGGTATTTGGGAGGTTGAGGTTTCCGTTTAAAAGTTTGATGAAAACTCTTTCGTATGTTTTGTTTTTGTAGAAAACTTGAGCATGATTGTATAAAAAAGATAGTGTATTTGGAAACCCGAAAATTTTGAAAACTTAATCCGTTATGTAAGTAAACAAGTTTACCTCATGTAGAAATTTAAGTAATCCTTGTTGTTGCTTAAACACATTTTTTTCTTTTAAGTTAGAAAGAAATCACAGTCAAGTTTGGAAGGCAATTGAGTTTCATATTACAGCGTGATACCCAATGGTAAAGTTTAAAACATATCGCTTTGCAGTTTTAAAAACCTTATCTTTCCAAGTTTTATCGAATATTACCTAGTAATTTGTTAAGGCATATTTGAAATCCAATCTAAGCAAGTAAATAACAAAATATAAGTTTAAAATTTTTAAAGAGGCCTTTTACAATCCCAACATAATCAAATGAAATTAAATAAGGTAAAGTACCAAGTTTGAAAATCAGTGCAAGTCCGAATTTATTTTGGCATGGGCACCTCGAGTCCACTCCGGCTCCATGTCCGCGATCTAAGTGTCACCTGAAATGATAAGGGAGAAGGTGAGTCGCAAGACGCAGTGCATAAATCCCTCTCCCGGTATAACATGCTAACACACATCATAACAAAGCAATGCAAGTAATGCACCCGATCCTAACCATCCATAACACCTTTTCTACCCCGTGTGGTACCAAACCACTGGTGGTGGCAAACCACTGGTGATCCAAAGTCACGATATCCATAGATGTGGTGCCAAACCTTTGGTGACCCAAAGTCACGAAAGATCCATTTGTGGGGCCAACCCGTGTGATACCAAATCACTAGCGACGATCCCATATCTCAAAAGTGGGGCCAACCCACGGTGGCGTTAACCACGGGACGAGTCGCTATGAGGTGTCAAACCTCGGTGTCCCAAAGACACAAGTGTGATACCAAATCTTGGTGACCGTAGTCACAATTAAAATGATGGGGCCAACCCATCGTGTGATACCAAATCACTAGCGTCAATCCCGTACAATCAACCAGTGGGGCCAACCCATCGTGGTACTAAGCCTTTGGGACGAGACGCGGAGGTGCCAAACCTCCGTGACCTAAAGTCACAATAATCAATCGTGGTACCAAACCACCGGAGGTGCCAAACCTCCGTGTCCCAAAGACACGGATATCATATTCCCCTCCTCTCATATCACACAATAACATATCATACTAATGCAAAATCGTGCAATCATGCTATCATGCTCACATGCTTAATATGACATCTCAAAGTACATACACCAATAATCATGATATCACATATCATCACATAACTCGTAATGAAACGGACTTACCGAATCCGTATCCATACCTCATTGGGTATTAAATCACCAACCACACTATTTCACTTACACAATCAGGTTATTACATTACTCAGTTAAGAAGGTGTGTTAGTTTACACACCTGATAGATCGCACGCTTAATCCCGAAGAACCGATTTATACCCCTCGATTATCTTGCTCCTAAAGTTGGCCAAACATAGGGTTAATCCCTTAAAACCATTCGGCCAGAATAGATAAACCAAAGGGTTTGCGTTAAGCCTTTACCTTTGCAAATGGTTCGATTTCCAACCAAACCCGAACCAACACTGGTTCCTTACCAATCGGTCACACCCTAGAAATGAAAAATGGTTAATCTCTTAATAACTTGACTTAAAGAAAACTAAACGAAATTGACTAAAAGAACTCGTTCTTACCACCACTTACCGATTGCTTAACAGAGAAAGAAGGCTCCTTCTTGCTTGCTTCCGAAATCCAAAGGCCCTATAACAAAATCGGTTACCAACCAAAGAGTTAACTCCTTCTAATGATGATAATCAAATCGGCCCTTAAACACACACCCAAATCAAAAAAGAACATGAGAGAGAAGGTAACCATTCGGCCAAACTCTTACCTATCCCACCGATTGACAACAAGTGCCCCAACAAGTTGACCACCCTCCTAGGATTTGGCCAAGGTGCACCCAAAAAGAAGAAGGGAAGATTCGGCTATAGGTGCACAACCCAACCTACGTTCGGCTTTGAGTAAAAAGAGAAAAGAACAGATGTGGACAGAGAGTATAGTTTCGGCAAGATGGTATTGAGAAAAGAAAATGAAGGTTAGGGGAACAAGGTAAGATGGTTGCGGCTTAATGAAATGGTAAGGAACAAATGGAAAATTCGGCTAAGAAGGAAATGTGAATTCGGCACAAGAGTTGTAAAAAGAAAGTGTGAGAAGGAAGGATCACTAGTTTCGGCTTCAACAATTGGAAAAGAAAGGGAGAGATGAACATTCGGCTACCAAAGTTTTCAAATAAGGAAAAAGCGTGGAGAAGAAAGTGTAGTAGTTTGACACTCAAATGAAAAAGAAAAACACATGGAAAGGAGCATTAAACCACAAGTACACAATCAAGAAGAATAAGGCAAGTTTTGCAAGTAAAGGTGCTTGAGGTTTGGTTTACACAAGATGCAAATGAGAAGAAATGAGAACAATATTCGGCCACACACACACACCAAGTTAAAAGATGCAAAGCAATTTTTGGCAAAAAGATACTTGGACTTTCGGTTTAAGGAGGACCAATGGAAAAAGAAGAAAGCACTTGGGGTTTCGGCTTGTTTTGACAAAAGAGTGAATTTGCTTCCAAAAAAATGCTTTTTGACCGAAAAACACAAAATAAAGAAGGAGTTTTCGGCACTCCCACTCTCTCACAACACTTACCAACCGGCCACTCCCCCAAAATCTCTCCAAAATCCGGCCACAACTCCCCCAAACACTCCCAAGCCACCAATTCAAACTAGTTGAACTAGTCTCCTTCCTAACTTCACTCTCCACCCATCATTTGAAGTTTTGACTTGGTCCAAGGTAGATTTTGAACTGCCTACAACTCCTCCCCTCCATGCCGTCAAAATGGAAGCCAAAATGGAGCACTTCGCAGCTTGAACACAGGACCTCTCCCCCCTTGCAATTGACGCCAAGCCAAGCTCCTAGTGGCGCCTTACTTGCCACTCCACCAAGGCTCCTCTTGTGCTAAAAGTTTACCTAAAATATTTATAAACCCCAGCTCCTTCAGCTCCTCCCACCTAAGCCTAGAAACAAAAAATTTTCCTACCACTCAGGCTTACACCTAGCTTATAACTAAGCCCCAACAACATCAAAATAACAACATAGCACATCATGCATATGCAAAGAAAGCCAAAATAAAATAGCCCATAACCCGGATATTACGGTTCTACCCCTTAAAATAATTTGGCCTCAAAATTACCTGGTCAAAAGAGTTGCGGGTATTGCTGTCTCATCATATCCTCAGGTTCCCACGTAGCTTCTTCCACGCCATGATTCTGCCACAGTACCTTAACCAAAGGCACAGACTTCCTACGCAGAACCTTCACATCCCGATCTAAAATCTGTACAGGCTCTTCCTCTATGGTCAAATCTGGGTTTACCTCGATCTCTTCCATTGCCACCACGTGCGATGGATCTGAGCGATATCGCCTAAGCATGAAACGTGGAATACGTCGTGAATCTGACTTAGCTCTGCTGGCAACTCGAGCTGGTAAGCTACTGGTCCCACTCGTCTCAGTACCTTATATGGCCCAATAAACCTCGGACTTAGCTTGCCTTTCCTTTCGAACCTTAACACTTTCTTCCACGGTGAGACCTTCAGAAAAACTTGATCCCCCACAGCAAATTCAATATCTCTCCGCTTAAGATCGGCATAGAACTTCTGCCGGTCCGAAGCTTCTTTCAACCGAGCCTGAATCAACTTAACCTTGTCTTCGGTCTCAGCAACCAACTCTGGTCCCAACAACTAACGTTCACTTAACTCCGTCCAACAAGTAGGTGAGCGACACTTCCTACCGTACAACACCTCATATGGTACCATCTTAATGCTTGCTTGGTAACTATTGTTGTAGGCGAACTCAGTTAATGGTAGATACTCCTCCCAACTACCCCTGAAGTCCAATACACAACCTCGTAACATGTCTTCCAAGATCAGATAACCCTTTCCGATCGCCGTCGGTCTGCATGAATGAAATGCCATCTTTGAAATCTAACAGTGTACCCGAGCACGATGCAACGCTTTCGAACCTTGACATAAATCTGGGATCCCTATCCGAGATGATCGACATCGGCACCCGTGCGGCCTCACTATCTCTCGACACATACGACCGCCAACCTCTGCAGTGAGTAATCCACCTCACCGGATAAAGTGAGTGATTTAGTCGATCGATCTACAATTACCCAAATCAATCCTTCTTGCTAGGCGTAAGAGGTAATCCACTAACAAAATCCATAGTTATCCTTTCCCACTTCCTTTGTGGAATCTTCTTTGGTCAAGCAACCACGACGACAATCGATGCTTAGCCTTGACTGCGACATGTCGACACTTCCCTACAAACTCGTCACTTCTTTTTGACCCAAGCCACCGTAATCGTTTCTCGAGATCCCTATACATTTTGCTACCTCCGGGATGCATAGCGTAGGGTGCTATGTGCATCTCAAGAATCTTCGCCTTAACTCAATATCTCTCGGCATACAAGCTTTCCCTTGAAAACACAAAGACCCCATCACTAGACAAAGCAGTAACCCTCCAAACCATCATTACGCACTTGTGTCCTCTGCGACTCAAAACCTCATCCATTAACTATTTTTCTCGACGACCGCCAACCCAAGTAGGCTTAACCTGCAGCTCTGCCAGAATACTCCCATCATCGTACAAACTCAAGTGGGCAAACATCGCTCTCAGATCTGAAACAACCTTACGACTCAATGCATCTGCCACAATGTTAGCCTTGCGGATGATACTCGATCGAGCGATCGTAGTCTTTCAAAGAACTCAATCCATCTCTACATCTCAGATTCAAGTCTTTACGAGTCAAAAGGTACTTCAGACTCTTATGATCCGTGTAGACTATCGATTTCTCTCCGTACAAGTAATGCCTCCAAATCTTCAAGGCAAAGACTACAGCCGCAAGCTCCAGATCGTGCGTTGGATAATTGACCTCATGTGGCCTCAGCTGTCGAGATGCGTAAGCCACAACCTTCCCTTCCTGCATCAGCACACCACCCAAACCTGTATGTGATGCATCGCAATAAACTGTGAATTCCTTCCCAGCCTCAGGTTGAATTAGAACCGGAGCTTCAGTCAAAATCTTCTTCAACTTGTCGAAGCTCTCCTGCTGCTTCTCAGTCCAAATGAACGGAACCCCTTTTCTTAACAATTTGGTCATCGGTGCGGCGATCAATGAAAACCCCTCTACAAACCTTCGGTAGTATCCTGCCAAACCCAGAAAACTCCGAATCTCAGCTACTGACCTAGGCGGCTTCCAATCCAAAACCGCCTCAATCTTTCGAGGATCCACTCTAATCCCCTCAGCCGATACTACATGACCCAAGAACGTCACCTCCCTAAGCCAGAACTCGCATTTACTAAACTTTGCATAAAGCTGTTTCTCCCTCAGAACCTGCAATACCACCCACAAATGCGCATCATGTTCCTCCTCAGTCCTTGAATATACCAAGATGTCGTCGATAAAAACCACTACGAATCGATCCAAATACTGTTGGAACACCCTATTCATCATATCCATGAAGGCCGCCGGCGCGTTAGTCAACCCAAACGGCATAACTAAGAACTCAAAGTGCCCATACCGAGTACAAAATGCCATCTTGCAGATATCCGCCTCCTTCACCTTTAACTGGTGATACCCAGACCTTAAATCAATCTTCGAGAAAACTGAAGCACCCTTCAGCTGATCAAACAAGTCATCTATCCGAGGTAGCGGATACTTGTTTTTGATCGTCAGCTTATTCAATTGGCGATAGTCTATATACATCTGCATAGTACCGTCTTTCTTCTTGACAAAGAGTACCGGCGCTCCCCAAGGCGAAACACTTGGCACGATAAAGCCTCGGTCCAACAACTCCCGGATTTGAGCCTTAAGCTCCACTAACTCTTTAGGCGCCATCTCATGCGGAACAATAGATATCTTGGCGCAGATTTGCAATGATCAATCCCAAAATCTACCTCCCGATCGGTGGCAAACCCAAAGCTCCTCAGAAACACATCAACAAATTCCCTAATCGTCCAACCGTCTCCACAAGAGACTCTTTAGCCTTCAAGGCATACACATGAACCACATATGCTTCACGCCTTCTTTCGACCATCTTCCGACTTTGAGCAGATACCACATTGGATGATAATTTCTTCTATTACCGATCAGGACTACCTCATCACCCTTAGCTGTTTTCAGAACCATGCACTTAGCCACGCAATCCAACTTCGCCTGGTACTTAACCAGCCAGTCCATCTCGAGAATCAGATCGAACTCCCCAAACGGCAGTTCCATCAGATCGGCCACAAACACTACCCCTTGGAGTTCTAGAGGTGCGCCTCTATACTGACTTATCTACAACTACAGAGTGACCTAGAGGGCTTATTACGGTCATCTGCCTAGAAGATATCTCAGAGTCTAAATCCATGGTCTTCACTATGCTACTTGCAACATATGAATGCGTCAAACCCACATCAATCAAAGCAGTAAATGGAGAACCAAAGATTAAAAATGTACCGGTTATGACGTCCGGTGCGTCGCCCTCCTCTCGGTGCCTCACCGCATACACTAGCCCCTTTGTCTGCCTCAAGACTACTGCATTACCGCCGGTGCTCCACGGCCCGACTGAACCATTACCTCCTCCGCCATTACCTCGGCCCTCTGCGGTGGTGGTCCATTATTCTGTATTGAGTACTACCGACTCTCAAACCTGAATCCTAGCCAACTTACGCAGACAGGTCCCTCACACGGTGGTCCAATGAGCCACACTCAAAACAAGCCTCTACCACCGGTCCAACATCCTCCCCAATGAGCTTTCCCACAGCGGTTACATCTGCGGCGGTCCACGACTAGCAAACAACAAACCTACCAGACCGATTCGCCCACTCGGTCTAGCCCTTTTCTCATGGATTACCTAACGACCCGTAAGATCCAAAACTCCTCTTATGTCGGTTCAGATCCATGCCTTGCCTCACGACTCCTTAATACCCTCGGCTACCTTCGCCTTTTCAACCGAGCAGCAAATTCACGCCTGTTTGGCGCAATCAACAACCTTAATTCATCTCGCAGCCATCCTCAAACGAACACACCTCTCGTGTTCAAGAGCCACCATACCACCGCATACCGACTCACCTCGAAACTCGCCTCAGACTCGATTACGATTTACTCCTCGAACTAACCTCGTAAATGCTTTTCATTGCTTATTAATGTAGTTAGCTCCCACGTACTTTTTCCGATAGCGACACGAAATAGTCCCAAGTCGATCTTCATTGCAATTGTTCCGAACCGTGAGCCACCATCGGTATGACTCATCTCGAGAAGTGATACTATCCCTTCAACTTTTCTTGATGGTCAGTCCAGATCGTCCATGATCCGCTCGGTCGCTTTCGGTAATATTCGGTGATCTTTGGAGCAACACCGAGACACCTCGAAAAACTTGACCCGTTTGTTCAAGTCGTTCGGGCATAGATTTTCTAGCTCCTACGCTCCACCTACTCCAACTACCCTCTCCGAACCCAAGAAGATCGCTCGTGACACTGCGTCGTCCCGATCTATTCTCGAAACTCACCACCTCCGGTGGTGTATGATCGATATCTCATTCTCTTACCCCTGACCAGAACCTAGGGCTCAGAAACTGTCATCCTACCTCGACTACGTCCACGACCACGTCCACCTCGTGTACTCATGACTAAAATCTCGTCTGATTTAAAGAATTTTATGCATCAGTAATTAATCCACTGTTTAAAAGCAAAGTCTTATGAATATTAAAGAAGCTTTGTTTTCGCGAGTCCTCTAAGTCCTATCAGTTTCAATTTCTAAAGTAGTCTTACTATCACTCGCCATCCAATCACATCTCATCAATATCATTATCACAAATAATAGTAAGGGTACTTACAGGCGGATTGGTGCTTGGAGACTCGGTGCCATGCCTTTCAAACCATGCTTTTAAGACGTAACACTTAAAACTAGAATTTAAAACATTTTGGACCGGGCCCACGGCCGAGCCTTTGAACTTGGCTCTGATACCACAATTGTAACACCCCAAACCCGGTCAATACACCACTAACCGAATCTGGTATGCTACTGGGAAAAAGGTATTTGGGAGGTTTAGGTTTCGTTTAAAAGTTTGATGAAAACTCTTTGTATGTTTTGTTTTGTAGAAAACTTGAGCATGATTGTATAAAAACGATAGTGTATTTGGAAACCCGGAAATTTTGAAAACTTAATCCATTATGTAAGTAAACAAGTTTACCTCATGTAGAAATTTAAGTAATCCTTGTTGTTGCTTAAACACATTTTTTTTCTTTTAAGTTAGAAAGAAATCACAGTCAAGTTTGGAAGGCAATTGAGTTTCATATTACAGTGTGATACCCGATGGTAAAGTTTAAAACATATCGCTTGCGCTTTGAAAACCTTATCTTTCCAAGTTTTATCGAATATTACCCAGTAATTTGTTAAGGCATATTTGAAATCCAATCTAAGCAAGTAAATAACAAAATATAAGTTTAAAATTTTTAAAGAGGCCTTTTACAATCCCAACATAATCAAATGAAATTAAATAAGGTAAAGTACCAAGTTTGAAAATCAGTGCAAGTCCAAATTTATTTTGGCATGGGCACCTCGAGTCCACCCCGGCTCCGTGTCCGCGATCTAAGTGTCACCTGAAATGATAAGGGAGAAGGTGAGTCGCAAGACTCAGTGCATAAATCCCTCTCCCGGTATAACATGCTAACACACATCATAACAAAGCAATGCAAGTAATGCACCGATCCTAACCATCCATAACACCTTTTCTACCCGTGTGGTACCAAACCCCACCGGTGGTGCTAAACCTTGGTGACCCAAAGTCACGATACCCATAGATGTGGTGCCAAACCACTTTGGTGACCCAAAGTCACGAAGATCCATTTGTGGGCCAACCCACGTGTGATACCAAATCATGGCGGCGATCCCATATCTCAAAAGTGGGGCCAACCCACGGTGGCGTTAACCACGTGGACGAGTCGCTATGAGGTGCCAAACTCTCGGTGTCCCAAAGACACAAGTGTGATACCAAATCACTTGGTGACCGTAGTCACAATTAAAATGATGGGGCCAACCCATCATGTGATACCAAATCACTAGCGTCAATCCGTACAATCAACCGTGGGGCCAACCCACCGTGGTACTAAGCCACTTGGGACGAGACGCGGAGGTGCCAAACCTCTGGTGACCCAAAGTCACAATAATCAATCTGTGGTACCAAACCACTGGAGGTGCCAAACCTCTGGTGTCCCAAAGACACGGATATCATATTCCCCCTCCTCTCATATCACCCAATAACATATCATACTAATGCAAAATCGTGCAATCATGCTATCATGCTCACATGCTTAATATGACATCTCAAAGTACATACACCAATAATCATGATATCACATATCATCACATAACTCGTAATGAAACGGACTTACCCGAATCCGTATCCATACCTCATTGGGTATTAAATTAGTCAACCACACTTGTTTCACTTACACAATCGAGGTTATTACATTACTCTTTTAAGAAGGTGTGTTAGTTTACACACGATAGATCGCACGCTTAATCCAGAAGAACGGTTTATACCCTCGATTATCTTGCTCCTAAAGTCGGCCAAACATAGGTTAATCCTTTAAAACCATTCGCCGAATAGATAAACCAAAGGGTTTGCGTTAAGCCTTTACCTTTGCAAATGGTTGGTTTCCAACCAAACCCGAACCAACACCGGTTCCTTACCAATCGGTCACACCCTAGAAATGAAAAGCGGTTAATCTCTTAATAACTTGACTTAAAGAAAACTAAACGAATCTGACTAAAAGAACTCGTTCTTACCACCACTTACCGATTGCTTAACAGAGAAAGAAGGCTCCTTCTTGCTTGCTTCCGAAATCTAAAGGCCCTATAACAAAATCGGTTACCAACCAAAGAGTTAACTCCCTTCTAACAGATATTGAAATCGGCCCTTAAACACACACCCAAATCAAAAAAGAACATGAGAGAGAAGGTAACCATTCGACCAAACTCTTACCTATCCCACCGATTGACAACAAGTGCCCCAACAAGTTGACCACCCTCCTAGGATTTGGCCAAGGTGCACCCAAAAAGAAGAAGGGAAGATTCTGCTATAGGTGCACAACCCAACCTACGTTCGGCTTTAAGTAAAAAGAGAAAAGAACAGATGTGGACAGAGAGTATAGTTTCAGCAAGATGGTATTGAGAAAAGAAAATGAAGGTTAGGGGAACAAGGTAAGATGGTTGCGGCTTAATGAAATGGTAAGGAACAAATGGAAAATTCGGCTAAGAAGGAAATGTGAATTCGGCACAAGAGTTGTAAAAAGAAAGTGTGAGAAGGAAGGATCACTAGTTTCGGCTTCAACAATTGGAAAAGAAAGGGAGAGATGAACATTCGGCTACCAAAGTTTTCAAATAAGGAAAAAGCATGGAGAAGAAAGTGTAGTAGTTTCGGCTTACTCAAATGAAAAAGAAAAATACATGGAAAGGAGCATTCGGCCACAAGTACACAATCAAGAAGAACAAGGCAAGTTTCGGCAAGTAAAGGTGCTTGAGGTTTCGGTTTACACAAGATGCAAATGAGAAGAAATGAGAACAATATTCGGCCACACACACACCAAGTTAAAAGATGCAAAGCAATTTTTGGCAAAAAGATACTTGGACTTTCGGTTTAAGGAGGACCAATGGAAAAAGAAGAAAGCACTTGGGGTTTCGGCTTGTTTTGACAAAAGAGTGAATTTGCTTCCAAAAATACTTTTTGACCGAAAAACACAAAATGAAGAAGGAGTTTTCGGCACTCCCACTCTCTCACAACACTTACCAACCGGCCACTCCCCCAAAATCTCTCCAAAATTCGGCCACAACTCCCCCAAACACTCCCAAGCCACCAATTCAAACTAGTTGAACTAGTCTCCCTCCTAACTTCACTCTCCACCCATCATTTGAAGTTTTGACTTGGTCTAAGGCAGAGTTTGAACTGCCTACAAATCCTCCCCTCCATGCCGTCAAAATGGAAGCCAAAATGGAGCACTCCGCAGCTTGAACACAGGACCTCTCCCCCCTTGCAATTGACGCCAAGCCAAGCTCCTAGTGGCGCCTTACTTGCCACTCCACCAAGGCTCCTCTTGTGCTAAAAGTTTACCTAAAATATTTATAAACCCCAGCTCCTTCAGCTCCTCCCACCTAAGCCTAGAAAGAAAAAAATTTTCCTACCACTCAGGCTTACACCTAGCTTATAACTAAGCCCCAACAATATCAAAATAACAACATAGCACATCATGCACATGCAGCAAAGCCAAAATAAAATAGCCCATAACCCGGGATATTACAGAAACTCACTAAGTTCTTCAAACTTACAAAAATTTGGCTTTTGTCTGTAGGAATTGAAGAATGATTGAGTACCTTAAGGAGGGACCAAACCAAACCGAGATTAACCAATAAGCGATTATGAGTTTGGTATCATGCACATAGAAGGGGGTACCTTTATAGGCTTCGCCATGGGGTAAATTACATTGTATCTAAGTAGCGTCTTTAAAGTTTGAAATTTCAAGTTAATAAACCTTTATTCTAATTTAAGGTTTCTATTGTAAGAATATTCATTAATAAATAATAAAGTCAGTCGTTAAAATTCTTAACTTAAGAATTTGTATTGAGTCCAATCTGGTCCATTTGTGGCACCTCGTACTCGGATTCGGCGGTCGGGTTGGATGAGGGTGTTACAGTTACAATTAATGATATCTATTTATACACTCTAGTTGGTTTTTAGCCATTTGGAGTGGTTAGAGGGAAAATTGAGCCGTTGGAGACAATAATTTGAGCATTCAAAGCAATTGCAAGAGCTTAAGTACTAGTACCTTGGTTTTCAAGGTCTGATTCCTTCCTTAAAAAATGTGATCGTTGAGCCCATGAGTATCAGACAGAAAATGGAGAGGGTCCAGTACCTCATCAGTAAAGGTCCAATACCTATTGAGTTGGGTCCAGTACCCTTAGGATTTAAAGAAACACTTTAGGATTTGAGGTTTAGACCACATAAGGCATTGAGTTCAGTACCCTATAGCAAATTTCTTACTGCTAACTTGGATGCTTAAGTATCTCACCCAGCTTGAATACACTTAAAAATTTTATTTAAAATGAATTTTAAAGCTTTTAACTTATTTTTAAGTATTAAAAGTAACTTAAAATAATTTTTAAAATATATCTTAACAAAATTGATTAAAGAATTATTTGTTATATCAAATCATTAAAAATCAAAGTTGTTAATTTTATCAATAGAGTTTATTGTTCAAATGTTTTACTTTTTATTTATTTTATGTTTATTGATTAATTTATTAAAAATAACTATTAATTTACAAAATTTTCCATGTCGCTAATTGTATTCAAAAGAAAAACCCACCTAGAAAAGTTTCTTTTTTTTAAAAAATGTTTTTTCATTTCACCGTTATGTCAATACTCATGTTACTTTCTAATTGGGATATCGATTAAAGGGTTAGGTTTGGTTAATTTTTTAGTTAAAAATTTAAATAGGTGTAAAAATTCGGATCCATTTAATTATTTTTTAAAGAATAATCATTTGATACATCGACGATGAAAAATTTTAATTTCACAAGTGGATTGAGATTTTTCCATGTGTTCTTAAATTGTATTTAAAAGTTAAAAAATAAAATAATAAGAAATGTAATGTTATAAAACAATCAAATAAAAGAACACTTAAAGTAAATAGAGAATTTTCTCATAGCTTATTTTCATTTACAAAAGAGTTCTATTTATAAGTAAATTAACATGCAGTGCAATACAATAAATGAAGCTTGTTTTAGTGCTTCATTAACACATTAAACAACTTGCATAATGAATGAGAGGCTTTTACCTTATAAATGGGGGGGGGGTTAGAATATGCACATCCACATTTATTTGTAACACTTCCCCTTGGATGTCTACTAGAGAAAATCGTGCCTCATTAAAACCTTTATTAAGAAAAATCCTGTGGGATAAAAACCTAATGAAGGAAAAAAGAGTACACAATCTCCTATTACAAGTTGCCTTGTTAAAAACCTTTACCAAGAAAATCCATTGGGACAAAATCATGGTTAAAGGAAAAGAGTACAACGTGTTTTTGACTCCCCCTAATGGCAATATCACATTACATCTTTCAGTTGACGCATTCAAATATTGTGTAGTTGTCTTTCAAATGTTGAATTTGGAAATGCCTTGGTAAAAAGATCTACTAAATTATCACTAGAACTAATTTGTTGAACTTCTATGTCACCTTTCTTCTCAAGATCATGAGTGAAGAATAATTTTGGTGAAATATGTTTCGTTCTGTCACCTTTGATATTACCACCCTTCAATTGAGCTATACATGATGCATTATCTTCTTATAAGATAGTTGACATCTTTTCCTGTAAAGGTAAATTACATATCTTTTGGATATGTTGGGTTAATAACCTTAGCCAAACACACTCTCAGCTTGCCTCATGCATTGCAATTATTCCAACATGATTTGAAGAGGCAACAACTAATGTCTGCTTTGTCGAACACCATGATATGACAGTACCTCCACATGTAAATAAATATCCTATTTGAGATTGACCTTTATGTGGATCTGATAAATATCCAGCATTAGCATAGCAAGCTAATAGGGATTTTTAATCATTTGAATAAAATAACCCCATATCAATAGTCCCTTTGAGATATCTAAATACATGTTTAATTTCATTCCAATGTCTACATGTTGGAGAAGAACTAAATCTTGCTAACAAGTTTACAGGAAAAGCTATATCAGGTCTTGTGTTGTTTGCAAGATATATCAATGCTCCTATGGAACTTAGATATGGTACTTTAGGACCAAGAAACTCTTCATCATTCTCGTAAGGACAAAATTGATCTTTATTCACATCTAACGACCATACAACCATCGGGGTACCCAATGGATGTGTTTTATCCATATAAAATTTCTTTAAGATTTTTTTGTATAAGTTGAATGATGGACATGAATTCCATCTTTTAAATGCTCAATCTGCAGACCAAGACAATACTTTGTTTTTCCAAGATCTTTCATCTCAAATTCCTTCTTTAAATAACTTATTGGATTTTGAAGCTCTTCAGGAATTCCAATAATATTTAGATCATCAACATAAATAGCAATTATCACAAAGTTGATCCAGACATTTTTATAAAAACACATGGGCAGATTGGATCATTTTTATAACCTACTTTTAACAAATATTCACTAAGACGACTGTACCACATACCTCCAAATTATTTTAATCTATATAAACCTTTCTTTAATCTGATTGAGCAATTTTCTCGGGAAGCTCTATATCCTTCAGGGATTTTAAATTCTTCTGGGATTTTCATATAAATTTCACTATAAAGTGTACCATATAAATAGACTGCAACAACATCCATTAGATGCATGCCAAGTTTTTCACGTACTGCCAGACTAATAACCAATGTCAGGCTTTTACGAAAATCCTTGTGCTACAAGTCATGCTTTATATGTAACAACTTCATTTTTCTCATTTTGTTTTCACACAAATAACCATTTATATCCTACCAGCTTTACATATTTAGGTGTTCGGGCTATAGGTCCAAAAACCTCACATTTAAAAAGTGAATTTAATTATGCTTGAATTGCATCTTTCCATTTTGGCCCATCTTTTCTATTTCTACATTCCTCAATAGATTTAGGTTCAAGATCCTCATTTTATTTTGCTATTTCAATAGTAACATTATAAGCAAAATTGTTGTCAACAACTATATTTTTTTGGTTCCATCTTTTTCCTAAAGTAACAGAACTTATTGAGATCTCTTCGTTATCACCATTTTTAGGTACCTGAACCTCTTTGGGGTTTTTTGATTAGTTGTATCTTTGGCCTCTTCTTGGGCACTTGCCTCCACAATATTACCATCTTGAATAATTTATCCTTTCATTTTACGGTGATTTTTATCTTTGGTACCGATTGGCCTTCAACGCTTCAGGCGTGGATTACTTTATTTTGCACTAACAATTTGCCCTATTGGGATATCAATTCGTATTGGAACATCTTCAGCTGATATGTGAGATGAAACACCCCAAACCCGACGCACGAGCCTAGACCGGATCTAGTATGTTCCTCGTTGAAATCCGGTTCAAAATTCTTTTGTGACTTTGGAAAAACGATGTGTTTTGAAAGAAAGATTGTTTTTGGGTTGGGCTCGAGTTGGAAACAAGTTAATTTTTCACTTGAAATCCCTTGATTTTAGGTGACAATACAGTTAGAGTTTAATTTATGATAAATTTATTTAGTCTTTAAAAAAAATATTTTGTAGCATGATAAATAGAAGTAAAATAAAATAATTCAACTATGGCCTTATTACATCAAATAATTCCCAAAAATAAATTCCAAGTACTTAAAATAAAAAGAGTCCAAAACAAAGTAAAATCTGAACTTCACATGGCCTCCACTAAGCTCCCGCCGACCTGGCCCATCACTGATCGTCACCTGGAAGAAAATGTTCCCGAACGGGGTGAGTCAAATAGACTTAATGTGTAACCAACACTAAAATTTAACAATTCAGGCATACATTTTCATATCACATACATATTCATATAACAGATAGGAAATAATGATGCAACCCAAACCCAAACCTATATGCCATCTGCTACACATCACCCGTACCATCCGACACACCGTGGGGACTACTAAGTCAACCCTCCACCCGCTACACACCATCGAAGGCAGTCGCTGCAGTCGACATGCTCATCGCCCTTATAATTTCGTGGCATAGCCACCAGATTAAATAATTGTGACCGAAGTCACCATATTCAGATAATGTGACCGAAGTCACCACATTCAGATATCGTGGTATTACCACCACTTTCACTTCCCCTTTCACAATGGCCCGTATGCCCATGTCATACAAAACATACCAAATTCTTAATTCACATTCTTATAGTTTCATATGTGGATCAAAACAGATATTTATCGAAATCCTAGTAAGAGTAGGAAAACGTACCCGAGTACTTTGTACCATAGCATGGTACTTTAGCCATATTCACATTCTTATAAACATGCTCATATTAAATATTGCCATAAATCTTATTAAAAGAAAGTGTGGGGTACACACCTGATACACTTAGCGGTCCACTTAAATCTCGAAAAGCCCGATCTAAAGCCTTAGATCTTTTAGTTTCTATAATCGGCCAACACTAGGCATATTAGCAAAAAGGCCTATTCGGCTAAAAACCCAAATCTCGAAGGATCCTTGCGACAAAAGTCCTTACCTTGTTGCCATTTTCACCACTAATCAAGTCCCAAAACTTTGTTGTGCTTCTCCTTGAAATCGGTCAACACTAGATCACCCAAAGGATTAGTTTCGGCTTTTTAAACAAATAAGGAATAGACTTGAAACATCAAGTATGGCCTTGGCCGATTGTACTTATGCACTTACCTTGTGATTTTTAAATCCCGAAAAGTATCACTTGACTATGGAGATGTCGACAGCCCTATACACATATGTTAGATTTAATTCTAACACTAAAACATAATAGAATGGCCTAAGGCCAAATTTCACTTATAGCTTACCTTGGGTTCTTAAGATCCCGGAGATCTTCCTCCTAGAAATCGACAATAGGCCAGAAATCCCGAAAAGTGACTTTGGACTGTAGTATCTGTCGAAATACCTAAGAACTTATGTTAGATTACTTTCTAACATCGTAATAAATGGCCCTTGGCCGAATACTTGCCTTACCTTAGATCTTGATACCCGAAGCTCTCCTCCTTGTAGTTGACTACACACAAAAGACACATTATTATGACACCATATACATTCGGCCATGCTCTAAAAATCAAGACCAACCATTGATTTCAGCACACCCATGAAGAAAGAATAAAATCGATTGCTTAAAGAGGAGATCACTTACCACTATGTCACTTGAAGAGGCTACAAGAGAAAAGCCGATAGCCCCTCCTTTAGAGATTCCGCTTTTGAGAACAACAATGGTGGTTCGGCGCTTTATGATCTCAAGAGAAGAAAGGAGAATAAGAAAGCTATAAGATTCGGCTAAGGCTTTAAATCACAAGAAATATTCGGCTACAAGGGAATTTAGGGTTGGAAGAAAGAAACAAAAGAAGATTAGGGAAAGAATTTTGGCAATGGTGGATGCTAATGGAGTTTCGGCCTTAACCAAATAGATGAGAAAAAAGAGAGGATTTTCTTGACTACAAAATTCGGCAAGAGAGACTTAGGGGAGAAACAACAAAATTCGGCACTTAAGCTCTCTTTCAAGACCAAAAATACCAACCCAAAGAGCCCCCTATTCGGCCACCATCTCAACTCCTGATCAAATCCCTTATTAATCTCCTCATTATCTCTTATCTTATCATTTGAAATAAATAAAATAAAACCTCCATTATCTAACTCCTCTAGTTAAATTTTAAAAAATAAAAACAAGCTTTATCTCATCCTTTTAGAAGTCCGCATGCCGTCCAACTCCTCTCCCCACTCTTGATGCCAAAAGCAAAAATAAAAACCTTAAAATTTTGCTTCCCACGCGACTCGAACACAAGTCCTTCCCCTAGCTTATGGCTTCACACACTAAAGCCCTAAGTGGTGCCTTGTAGCCACTTTGCTAAGCCCAATTGTGTGTCAGATTTCCTTTATTAATTTTTTTAAGGCCACCCTGCTTAGCTTCCAATTTTAGACTTAAAATCTAAAAATTTTCTAAGGCATTTCCTATTATTCTAAAGTTCACAAATTCCATTATACACATTCATAACATACTCAAGCATGTTATTTCATATAATTAAGTGTAAATGCATAAGTCCATTTTCAGGATATTACAGTTCTACCCCTTTAAAATAATTTCGTCCTCGAAATTACCTGGCTAGAATAGGTGGGGGTATTGTTGACGCATTGCTTCTTCCGGCTCCCAAGAAGCTTCTTTCGATCCATGATCGCGCCATAACACCTTGACTAAAGGTACTGATTTTCGTCGTAACACTTTCACATCTCGTCCTAGAATCTGAATCAGTTCTTCCACGTAGGATAAATCTGGCCTTAGCTCCACCTCTTCAACCGAGACTACATGAGATGGATCCGATCAGTAACGGCATAGCATAGACACATGGAATACGTCGTGCATCTGCCTCAATTTCGATGGCAATTCCAACTGGTATGCCACTGGTTCGATTCTCTTCAATACCCGATAGGGTCCTATGAACCTTGGACTTAGCTTCTCTTTTCGACCAAATCTCATCACCTTCTTCCAAGGCGACACTTTAAGGAACACTTGATCTCCCACATCAAATTCAATCTCCTTCCGTTTGAGATCTGCGTGCGACTTTTGTCTATCGGATGCTTCCTTCAATCGAGCCCGAATTACACTAACCTTCTCTTCGGACTCTGCCACAATTTTTGGACCCAAAATTCGACGTTCTCCTAACTCTGTCCAACACGTAGGAGTTTGACACTTTCGACCATACAATGCTTCATACGGTGCCATCTGAATACTGGCCTGATAGCTGTTATTATAGGCAAATTCCGCTAGAGATAAATATTCCTCCCAACTACCTCTGAAATCCATCACACAGCCTCTCAACATATCCTCTAACACTTGGATTACTCGCTCAGATTGGCCGTCCGACTGTGGATGAAAAGCCGTAGTGAAATCCAATCTGGTGCCTAAAGCCTGATGTAAGGCTTTTCAGAACCGAGAAGTAAACCTTGGGTCCCTATCTGAGATAATCGACACTGACACTCCATGCAACCTTACAACTTCCGCCACATACAACTTTGCCAACTTCTGCAAAGAATAATCGACTCTCACAGGAATAAAGTGCGCGGACTTGGTCAAACGGTCCACTATTACCCATACCGAGTCCTTCTTAGTAGGCGTAAGGGGAAGCCCACTAACGAAGTCCATGGTAATTCTCTCCCACTTCCACTGTGGAATCTTGATTGGCTGAAGCAACCCTGACGAAACTTGGTGTTCGGCCTTAACTTGTTGACACGTCAAACACTTACCGACAAATTTTGTAACTTCCTTTTTCAGACCAAGCCACCAAAACTGCTCCCTCAAGTCTCTGTACAACTTAGTGCCTCCAGGATGCATAGCATAAGGGCTACTATGCGATTCCTGAAGAATCCTTCGCCTAAGTTTCTTATCCTTAGGCATACAGACCTTGCTCTTGAAACACAACACTCCTTCGCCATTAATGCCATAATCTTCCAACTCTCCATTCTCAGACTTGTCAGTAGCTTAGCACTTAGGTCCTTATCGGACAACCGTCCTCTTTCACTTCATTCAACCACGTCGGCTTGACTTGCAACTCTGCCAACAGGCTGCTATCATCATATAAACTCAAATGTGTGAACATTGCCCTCAGATCCGACACAACTTTCTGGCTTAGGGCATCTGCCACTACATTTGCTTTGCCCGGGTGATACTCTATAGAACAGTCGTAATCCTTCAGTAATTCTACCCACCTTCGCTGCCTCAGATTCAACTCCTTCTGAGTCAATAGATACTTGAGACTCTTGTGGTCTGTGTAGATCGTCGACTTTTTTCCATAAAGATAGTGCCTCCATACCTTAAGAGCGAAGACCACTGCTGCTAATTTCAAGTCATGCGTCGGGTAGTTCACCTCATGTGGCCTCAACTGTCGGGATGCATATGTGACTACCTTTCCATCTTGCATCAATACACAACCCAAACCTGTATGGGAAGCATCACAATACACCGTAAAATCCTTTCTTGCCTCAGGCTAAATCAACATTGGAGCTTCCGTCAATACCCTCTTAAGCTTTTCAAAATCTCCTGTTGCTTACCCGTCCATACAAAGGGTACTTCCTTCCTTAACAACTTTGTCAAAGGCGCGGCTATTGACGAGAACCCTTCTACAAACCTTCTGTAATAGCCTGCCAATCCCAAGAAACTACGAATCTTCGCCACTGACTTAAGTGGTTTCCAATCCAACACCACTTCAATCTTTCTATGATCCACCCTTATTCCTTCTGCTGACACCACATGCCCTAAGGAGGCAACTTCCCTAAGCCAAAATTCACACTTGCTGAATTTGGCATAAAGCTTTTTCTCCCTCAATACTTGTAGCACAATCCGAAGATGCTCATCATGCTCTTCCTCAATCTTGGAGTATACGAGGATGTCGTCGATGAACACAACAACGAACCTATCCAAGTAAGGTTGAAAAACCCGGTTCATCATATCCATGAACGCGGCTGGGGCGTTTGTCAACCCGAACGGCATTACCACAAACTCATAGTGGCCGTATCTTATCCTAAAGGCTGTCTTATGGATATCTGCCTCCTTTACCTTCAACTGATGATATCCTGACCTTAAGTCGATCTTTGAGAACACCGCTGCCCCCTTAAGCCGATCGAACAAGTCATCAATCCTTGGCAAAGGATACTTGTTCTTGATGGTCAGCTTATTCAACTGACGAAAGTCTATGCACATACGCATAGTTCCGTCCTTCTTCTTCACAAACAGGACCGGTGCTCCCCATGGAGACACACTGGGTCGAATAAACCCACGATCCAGCAATTCTTGGATTTGAGCCTTGAGCTCCACCAACTCCTTTAGTGCCATTCTGTATGGGGCAATTGACACAGGAGCTGTTCCCGGCAGCAAGTCAATTCTAAACTCCACCTTCCTGTCTGGGGTATTCCTGGTAATTCCTCCGAGAACATATCTTTGAAATCCCTTACCGTTCTAACTCCACTAACACCTTCTTCCTTTTCATCTAGCGCACTTACGAAGGCTAAAAATGCCTTGCACCCTTCTGAACCATCTTTTCACCTTTTAGCGCTTGAAACTACATTAGACAAGTAGTTTTTCTTTCTCCTATCATAATGACCACCTCATCCTCAGGGTCCTTAACTCCATTCGCTTAGTGCAGACAGTCCAACATGACCCGATGGTCCACTAGCAGATCCATACCAAGTATGAGATCGAACTCTCCAGAAGGAAGTTGCATCAAGTCGTGAAAATACTACGCCATGAATTTCTAAAGGTACACTACGAAAGAGCTTATTTACCACTACAGTTTGACCTAGTATGCGTACTACAGTCATCTCCCTATCAGAATGTTCAGAGGCTATGTCTAGAGTTTCAACTACTCTACATGCCACATAAGAATGGGTCGAGCCCATATCAATTAAAGCAACATAAGGCTTTCCAAATATAAGGAATGTACAGGTTATGACGTCCGGCGCGTCTCCCTCTTCCCTACGGTGAATCGCATAGACCAAACCCGACTGCCTTGCCTCAGTATTAGCAGTACCTCAGCCTGGTGTTCCACGTCCTCTACCGGTACCATTTCCTCTGTTATTCAGACCACGCCCCGCTGAGGCTGCTGTCCACCTCTACCAGTCTGATTAACATTCTGAGCTATTGGTCGATTCCCATCTGGTCTCATTAGACAGTCCTTAATCATATGGTCATTTGACCCACATTTGAAACACCCATCTGTCTTCTTCCAGCATTTGCCTAAGTGTTTCTTCCCACACTACTCACAAGTACGATATTGCCCTCCAGTACCAGTTTGCTGACCTCGCGGCCCATCAACCCTAGGCCTTTTCTGAGCATTCCCAGATGATCCAGACGACCCAAATCCTCTCTTCTGCCTATTCTGGTTCGTGTTCTGCCTCACAGAGTCCTTAATTCCTTCCGCTATCTTAGCTTTCTCTACTAAAGCGGAAAACTCCCGCTCTTGATGTAGAGCAACTAACAACCTCAGGTCATCCCTTAGTCCGTCCTCAAACTGGACACACCGCTCATGCTCCGTAGCCACTACTCCTCGAGCATACCGGCTCAACCTTAGGAATTCAGCTTCATACTCTGCTATGGACTTGTTCCCTTGAACCAGCCCCAAAAATGCCTTCCGCTGCTCATCAATATAACGTGTGCCGACATACTTCTTCTGATATGCCTCCTTAACATATTCCCAGGTCAGATCATCAGTTGTGGCACCATCCCGAACTGTTAACCACCATTGATACGCTTCATCGCGTAACAGTGCCACCATTCCTTTCAACTTCTCCTCAAGAGTCAGATCGAGCTCATCCATAATACGTTCGGTTACTTCCAACCAATATTCAGCTGTACTGGGTGCCACACCAGATACGCCACGAAACACTTCAGCTCTGTTGGCTCGAAGTCGTTCGGGTACAGATTTTTGAGCTCCTAAATTTTCTCCAACACCAGCCACTATTCAAGAACTCGCAGTACAGCCTACGATACAGCATCTTCTCCCGTCTGATCTTGTTGCTCAACACCGACAGCTGGTGGTGGTGGAGGTGGTACCTCATTCTCAGATCCTTGACCCGATCTAACGGGCTCCGACACAGTCATTCTGCCTCGACCACGTCCCCGTACATTACGACCACATCCCCTAGAGCTCATTTCTATTACCGCGCTTTAATCTGATTAGGAAATTTTATGCATTAGCCATTGTTTCCCTGATTATTCGCGAAGAAGTTTTATGGAAAGAGTTTAGTAGCAGTTCTTTCGATCAATCAAATTTCAAATTTTCTATCCTAATTCACAGAAAAGCACATCCATTCCATAGTATCTCTCATACACATTCACTCTTCGAATATTTCTGTCCGTTCCTATCCCAGGGGTATTTTCGTAATTTGTCCTACAAGGGTATTTTCATAATTTGTCAAAATAAGGTTCCTTGGTGATTTTATCAATAAGGGTATTCTGGTAATTTTGCATTCCGGGGGTATTTTGGAAATTTTGAAATTCGAGGGTATTTTGGTAATTAACCCGGGTAAATTTATAAATCTTAATAAATTAAGGATATTTCAAAATTTACAAAACTTGGGGGTTCTTTTTGAGAATTTTGCTTTCCAAATCGGTGATGTTGTAAAAATTTCGGGATTCAGGGTCATTTTGATAATTTTGTAAGTTAGGGGCAATTTAAGTAAATTTTCAAATCGAGGTATTTTGAATTTTCAC
Organism: Gossypium rotundifolium; assembly: GCA_025506655.1. Taxonomy (NCBI): domain Eukaryota; kingdom Viridiplantae; phylum Streptophyta; class Magnoliopsida; order Malvales; family Malvaceae; genus Gossypium; species Gossypium rotundifolium. The sequence goes on from CP106726.1 coordinate 39,347,455, forward strand.
AAGTTAGGGTTTTATGGATACCTTTGCAAAGTGGAAATTTTATAAAGTAAAGAAGTTTTGATAAAACTGTGGATAATATGAGTATTTTATAAACCAAGGGCATTTTGGTAATCTTACCACTAGGGGGATTTTAGTAATTTTACAAATAGAAAATATTTTGGAAAAATTTTCACAATAATCTTTTGCTACACTTAAAAGGGTAATATAGGGATTTTAAGGCTAGGGTTTCCATAAAAATACGGCTAGTCCCTTTCGGGTTTTAGTTATTGAGTTTAGCCTATGAATAAGTCCTCTTGGTTAGGGTGAACCGAAGCTACGCACCAGGTAGGATTCGAGTGGAGAGGAGGTGAGTCACGCAGACTGCTTAAATACCAAGCTCCCACCGAAACCAATCCTAGACATGCGCACCATGGTTGCCACACCGTAACTCGGCGACTTAACCACAGGTTTGTTTAGTTAGTCATTTAAGTTTTATGTATTTGTTGGGGTACACTAGTCCTAGGGTTCAAGTACTTGATCTCTATTCTACGTTCCATTTCTACCCTTCTATAAATCATAATATAAATCACACAAGAGATCGAGTGCTTACGGTGGACTTGAATTGGAGACTTAGTGTGCCATGCCAGAAAAACCTGCTTAATTCATAAAAATTCCTTTTGGGCTCAACTTTGAAAACGTTTTGGGCCTTAAACCCAAGGCCGAGAGTTTAAAACCTTGCTCTGATACCAAGCTAAAACACCCCAAACCCGACCCACGAGCCTGGACTGGATCTGGTATGTTCCTCGTTGAAATCCGGTTCAAAATTCTTTTGTGACTTTGGAAAAACGATGTGCTTTGAAAGAAAGATTGTTTTTGGGTTGGGCTCGAGTTGGAAACAAGTTAATTTTTCCCTTGAAATCCCTTGATTTTAGGTGACAATACAGTTAGAGTTTAATTTATGATAAATTTATTTAGTCTTTAAAAAAAATATTTTGTAGCATGATAAATGGAAGTAAAATAAAATAATTCAACTATGGCCTTATTACATCAAATAATTCCCAAAAATAAATTCCAAGTACTTAAAATAAAAAGAGTCCAAAACAAAGTAAAATATGTACTTCACATGGCCTCCACTAAGCTCTCGCCGACCCGGCCCATCACTGATCGTCACCTGGAAGAAAATATTCCCCAACGGGGTGAGTCAAACAGACTCAATGTGTAACCAACATTAAAATTTAACAATTCAGGCATACATTCTCATATCACATACATATTCATATAACAGATAGGAAATAATGATGCAACCCAAACCCAAACCTATATGCCATCCGCTACACATCACCCATACCATCCGGCACACCGTGGGGACTACTAAGTCAACCCTCCATTCGCTGCACACCATCGAAGGCAGTCGCTGCAGTTGGCGTGCTCATCGCCCTTATAATTTCGTGGCATAGCCACCAGATTAAATAATTGTGACCGAAGTCACCACATTCAGATAATGTGACCGAAGTCACCACATTCAGATATCGTGGTATTACCACCACTTTCACTTCCCCTTTCACAATGACCCGTATGCCCATGTCATACAAAACATACCAAATTCTTAATTCACATTCTTATAGTTTCATATGTGTGTCAAAACAGATATTTATCGAAATCCTAGTAAGAGTAGGAAAATGTACCCGAGTACTTTATACCATAGCATGGTACTTTAGCCATATTCACATTCTTATAAACATGCTCATATTAAATATTGCCATAAATATTATTAAAAGAAAGTGTGAGGTACACACCTGATACACTTAGCGGTCCACTTAAATCCCAAAAAGCCCGATCTAAAGCCTTAGATCTTTTAGTTCCTATAATCGGCCAACACTAGGCATATTAGCAAAAAGGCCTATTCGGATAAAAACCCAAATCCCGAAGGATCCTTGCGACAAAAGTCCTTACCTTATTGCCGTTTTCACCACTAATCAAGTACCAAAACTTTGTTGTGCTTCTCCTTGAAATCGGCCAACACTAGATCACCCAAAGTGTAACATCCCAAAATGGGGTTATTTGGAATTTAATCATTTTTCTTATGTATGAACTGCTGAGATACTATTTATGGAATATTAGAGCTTAATTTAAGGCTTTGAGTGTACACGGTTTGGTAGAAAATCTCGGTTTGTAACTTTAAAGGTAGGGAGCCTTAGCGGGAGGGTGTTATAAGAATAAATAAGGAAACGTTTGACATAAAATAAGCCTAGAATAAGTGGCAAAGGAAGGCCACTGGAGCTACATGTGACGCCACCAAGGAAGCAAGGAGAGCCTTGGTTCGAGTCACAAAAATCCTCTTTTGGCATTATGTTGATGGCACATATAGGAGAGTCTTCCTCCATTTAAACTCTTATTTTATAAAAGATAATATGAGCTTTTAAAAGGGATTTTATTTATTCTAAGGATAATAGATGAATATTGTATGGATTAATAAAGATTATTAGAATTAAATTCAAATTAGTTGGAATTAATTTGAATGAGTGGCTTGGAGTGATTCAAGGAAGTTGATCAAAGATTGAACTCCTTGTTGAAGTGGAGTGGGTGCATGGAGTCTTGGTAAAGGGAATAGGTCAATTCTTCTTGCCATTTTACTTGGCAATTTCGCTATCTTTTTTTTCCTTTTAGCACCTCTTTTCTTTTCTTTTTCCAAACCGATTACCTCCCTCTCATTCTTCCTTTAATTTCATTCTTCATAAAAGTCCTTTGGCGAAACTCCCCACTTCTCCTTTCTCCAAAATTCTCCCTTCTACTTTTACTTACATTAGCTTAATCTCCTTTTACTTTTCTTCTTCCTTTTCTCACTAAAAGTCCACCTTGTATAAGCCAATCATAGCCAATTTAAATCCCTATCAAAGTGCCAAATCCTTTTCTTTAAACTCTACTTGGTCAATTACGTGCAAGAGAAGTAGGCTTCCTTTTGACGATCTCGAAGGTAAGGGTCTTGGTAGAATGCCTATATTATTTGTATCTCATTATGTCGACTTTGGTAAAGATAGGTATGGGTTTTGGCAACTGTTGATTAAGAATACTAATCACAAATTAAACCAATCCGCTGTAGGATCTTCGGGATTTGAAGATAGGCAAGTAAGATCGCCAACGTTAGTCAATCAATTTTCGGTAAGAATCTACATCTGGGTTTGGTGTTCATTTAAAAGCCAAAGGCTATGGTTATTAATATTGATCGATTGTAGTTTGTGAACCAGATTCGTGATTTGGGTCTTTGAGGCTAGAATTCAAAGTGACTAGGTAAGGATTGGCACAAAAGGTTACCCTTTAAATTGCTTGGATTGGTAGAATAGGCCATGGGCTAATCCCATGGTTGGCCGAATGTAGGTACAAAGAGATCTAAGGTGGTCAACTCCTTCATTCGGGATTTAGATCACTCAGTGGTGACAGGTGTGTACATACACACTTATAGCAGTTAATATGTGTGATAAATTATGTTGCTTGTAAATCTGCTTGATGTAGATATGGATTTGGTACCTTAAAAGGTACAAGCAAGGACCTCGGTAAGTCTCTATTTATATGAGATTATTATGATGCTTTTGGGAAGCATGATTTATTTAATACATGTGATAAATGTATGAACTCTGTTATGATTGTGATATGGGTTGATGAGTGGAGGGAGCAGTATTATTGTGCCGACGGGCACCAAGTGTTTTGGTAACACACCGTGACTTTGGTCACCGTGAGGTTTGGTACCTCCAGAGGTTTGGTACCTCATAGCGACTTGTCCTCGTGGTTAACACCACCGTGGGTTGGCCCCACTTGAGATATGGGATCGTCTCGCGGTGATTTGGTATCACACGATGGGTTGGCCCCATCAAATGATCTCGTGTCTCACGGACACCGGTGTTTTGGTAACACATTGTGACTATATGTCACCAAAGTGGTTTGGTACCACAACGGGTAGCAAAGGGCGCTTGGATGGCTAGGTCGGGAATTAAATATTCGCATATTAGTTGTTATGTGTTGTGTATGAAAATGTTTTAAAACGGGGAAGGGTTACATCTTGAGTCTTGGTGACTCACCTTCTCCATTATTTTTTCAGTGATGCTTAGATCGCGGACATGGAGTAGGAGGGACTTGAGGAGGCCATGCGGTGGATTTAAAATTAAATGAACTTTAATTTTAGTTATTTTAAATTTGGTTATTGGGTTGTTTTGTTTTGGATGTAATAAGGCCTCATTATACTTTACTTTAGTTATTTTCTTATATGTTGGATATTTTTTTTTACTATAAATTTGAACCACACGTTTTTCTAAATTAACACGAAAATGTTTTATCGTGCCATCGGGCACATCTGAAGTTTGTATAATAACTTGACTTAATTAAATTTTTGAATTTGGACTAAGTATGATTTCAACAAGATAGCCTAAAACGGGAAATTTTCAACAAATCTTAAATTGGTTTTAAAATGGGTTTCAAAAAAAATTTCTCCGTAACGACCCATATTCGTTCCTAACGTTTGGGCCGGGTTTGGGCTATTACAAATTGGTATCGAGCCAGTTCAAAACTTCATTTGTGGGGCCCAAGGCCCAAAAATGTTTTAGTAGGCCTTATTAATTGATTTTGGGTTTTAAAGCAAGCATGGTCCCGAGTCTCAAAGACCGATCCGCCTGTAAGTACATCTAAACCTCTATGTGAATTATATTAGAGAAGGGTAGGAAGCATGGAACGAGATAGACTTATAGGAACTTGAACCTAGGATTAGATTGCTCAAACACACAAATGTAACATAAGACTTAAAGAACGAAACCAACCTATGGCTAAGTCATTGAGCTAGGGTGTGGTAACCCTCAGACGCATGTCTAGGATTGGATCAGGAAGAGCTCGGTATTTAAGTAGTCCGAGTGACTCACCACCTCTTCGCAGCATCCTACAGTGCGTAGCTTGGGTTCACCCTAACCCAGAGGGCTCAGTGGTGTGGTAACCTCTGTGCGCATGTCTAGAAAGGTTCGGTGGGAGCTTGGTATTTAAGTAGTCCGAGTGACTCACCTCCTCTCCACACGAAACCTGCCTGGTGTGTAGCTTGGGTTCACCCTGACCGAGAGGGCTCGGTCATAGGCTAAACATAATGACTAAAACCCGAAAGAGAATTAGCCTTGATTTTCAAAAAAAAAATGCAACAACAAAACTTGGTTTTAAAACTTTTCAAATCACTCCTTCAAAAGTAAGAACAACTCTTTTTACAATGTTTTCCCCGAAAAGTTTGATTTGTGGAAAATTACGAAAATACCCTTAGGGGTAAAATTACTAAAATACCCTTGGTTCATAAAACATCAACTCAATGATTTTGTCCAAAGATTTTAACTACTTCTCAAATATTCAACTCAGTTTTGGAAATCATCAATGAAACATTTTGGTTTTGGAAAAATTACGAAAACGCCCTCAACTTATAAAATTACCAAAACGACCCTGAGTACAAAATTTTAGCAACATCACCGTTTTAAGAAAGGAAAATTCTCAAAAGGGACCCTCATAGTTTTACAATTACTAAAACACCCTTGATTTACAGAAATTTCAAAATTTCCCTTGATGGACAAAATTACCAAAATACCCCTGATTTCCGAAATGATGCCATATCTTCAAATTTTATAAATTTTCAGAAACGCTCTTCAGTTTTGGAAATTGCAAGTGACCTGCTTTATCAAAATTTGAAATCTCTCGAATTTTATTACAAAAAAATACCTCAGAGGAAAATGATGAAAATACCCCCAGGTTAGAAACAGATGAAGCTGTCCAGGAGTGAATAGGTATGGAAAGTGTTAGAGAATGAATGTGGCCTTTTGTGTGAACTAGGATAGGATACTTAAAACATTGTTTGATCGAAAGAACCCTTATTCAATTTTTCATAAAATTTCTTCGCGAGTAATGAAGTGGAACAAACGCTAATACATAAAATTTCTCTTAATTAGATTAAAAGCGCGAGAGATAGAATGAGTTCTAGAGGACGTGGGACTTGTGGACGCAGTAGGGGTAGGATAGCGGTGTCCGAACCCGTCAGTCGGGCAAGGTTCAAAGCGATGTACCACCGCCACCACCACCTCCACTTTTGGGCGGAGGAGCAGGATCGGAGCGAGGAGAGGCGATGCTCAAGCGGTGTTGTGAGTCCTCAAATTGGTGGTCAATGGTGGAAATTTAGGAGCTCAATCATTCCGGCGAATTCGGTCCAACGGATTTGAGGTGTTCGGTGTGTCGAGTGGCACCAGTGTAGCAGAATCTTGGCTAGAGTCAATCGAAAGGATCATGGATGATCTTGACCGATCGAGGGGAAAAAGCGAAAGGGGCCGTATCGCTTCTAAAGGATGAAGCGTGTCGGTGGTGGTGACAAAGGCGAGATGGCGCTCTGGCAGATGATTTGACTTGGGATTATTTCAAATCGCCTATCGGAAGAAGTATGTGGGCACCAGTTATCTGATGCTCGGAGGAAAGCCTTTTCGGGGTTAGTACAAGGAACCAAGTCGATGGCGGAATATGAGGCGAGTTTTAAGACCGAGTAGGTATGCTAGAGGCATCGTGGCTCTTGAACACAATGACAGATCCGCTTTGAGGACGGACTCGAGATGATTTGAGGTTCTTGATTGCCCATGACAAGTTCGTGAGTTTTCATCTCTTGTGGAAAAGGCTAAAGTAGCCAGGGGATCAAGGAGGTCGTGAGATGTAATTATAGTAGGAATAATCAAAGAGAGGATTTGGGTCATTTGGATCCGATGGTAATGATCGGAAGAAGGCTAGGCGAGTGGGCCAAATCAAAGAAGGCCGTAGCTACTAATCGAGACGGCCCGCCGGCAATCGTTGTGGGAAGTCCCATTGGGGAGGTTGTTCGACCGGCGATAGAGGATGTTTTGAGTGTGGGTATTTAGAGCATCGGGTCAGAGATTGTCCCTAAGCGAGCTCGAAATCACCGGAGGGCGTAACTGTACTCGGATGTAAATATGGGACCACAGAGGGGTCGCGGTAATGGCCGAGGAAGCAACGGTCCTAACCAAGGTCGTGGAGTTGAGTAAGAGGTTCAGAGCAACAGAGGCTAAGCGACTGGCTTAGTCTATCTGCAAAGCGTCGCGAGGAGGGTGGCCACCGGATGTCATAACCCAGACGTTTCGATTTTGGTCTTCCTTATTATGCATTAATCGATGTGGGGTCTACACATTCATACGTAGCAAGTAGTGTGGTAGAGACTTTGGACCTAACTCAAACCGCTTCTAGGAGATGGCGTAGTTAGTCCGTTAGGTCACTCTGTAGTGGTAGACAAACTTTATAGAGGCGCACCCTAGAACTCCAAGGGTAGTATTTGTGGTCGATCTAATGGAGCGCCGTTTGGGGAGTTCGATTTGATCCTTGGAATGGATTGGTGGTTAAGTATCGGCGAATTTGGATTGTGACTAAGCGCATGGTTCATAAGACGGTGAGAATGATGAAGTGGTTATGATAGGTGATAGAAGGAATTACCTATCCAACGTGGTGTCCGCCTTGAAGGTTGAGAAGATGGTCAAGAAGGGTTATAAGGCGTTTTGGTTCAAATCGTGCTTTGGAAGCTAAGGAGTCGAGTTGGAAAGGTCCGAACGATTGGGGAATTTGTTGATGTGTTCCGGAAGAACTTACGGTCCGCCTCCAGTCGGGAAGTCGAATTCGGTATAGACTTACTACCCGGAGCGGCTTTGTATCTATAGCACCTCATCGAATGGCACCAAAGGAATTGGTGGGTGAAGGCTCAAATTGAGGAGCTCTTGGATAAGGGATTTATTCGACCTAGTATATCTCCGTGGGGCGCGCTGTATTGTTTGTCAAGAAGAAGGGCGGTTCTATGCGGATGTGCATCGACTACCGTCGATTAAACAAGTTAACGATCAAAATAAGTACCCATTGCCTCGGATCGATGACTTGTTCGACCGATTGAGCGGGCGTCGGTGTTTTGAAGATAGACCTTAGGTCGTTACCATCAACTTAAGGTGAAGGGGCGATGTCCACAAGACGGCATTTCAAACTCGGTATGGGCATTACGAGTTCCTAGTGATGCCATTCGGGTTGACCAATGCACCGGCGGCGTTTATGGACTTAATGAATAGAGTATTTCAACAGTACCTAGACCAATTCGTCGTGGTGTTCATAGACGACATATTGGTTTACTCAAAGACGGAGGAGGAGCACGACAAGCATTTACGGATAGTTCTGCAAGTGTTGAGGGAAAAACAATTGTATGCCAAATTCAGTAAGTGCGAATTTTGGCTAAGGGAGGTGGCTTTCTTAGGTCACGTAGTGTCAGCGGAAGGGATTAGAGTGGATCCCCGCATGATTGAAACGGTGTTGGAGTGGAAACCGCCTAAGTCGGTAGCAGAGATACGAAGTTTTCTAGGTTTAGCAGGGTATTATCGGAGGTTTGTGGAAGGGTTCTCTCTGATTGCAGCGCCGTTGACTAAGTTGCTAAGGAAAGGTGTTCCATTTGTATGGTTGGAGAAGCAGCAAGAAAGCTTTGATAAGTTGAGGAAGATTCTGACGGAAGCTCCGGTTTTAGTACAACCCGAGGCAGGGAAATTATTCACAGTTTATTGTGATGCATCTCACACTGGTTTGGGGTGTGTGTTGATGTAGGATGGGAAGGTAGTAGCCTATGCGTCCCGTCAGCTGAGACCGCATGAGGTTAACTATCCAACTCACGACCTGGAGTTAGCCGCAGTTGTCTTCGCTCTGAAGATATGGAGACATTATCTTTATGGGGAAAAGTCGATAATTTACACGGATCACAAAAGTTTGAGGTATCTTCTGACACAGAAAGATCTGAATCTGAGACAGCGCCGATGGATTGAACTGATGAAGGACTACGACTGTTCCATCGAATATCATCCGGGTAAGGCTAACGTGGTGGCTGACGCGTTGAGCCGGAAGGTTGTGGCAGATTTAAGAGCCATGTTTGCTCAGTTGAGCCTATATGACGATGGAAGCCTTTTGGCGGAGCTTCAAGTTAAGCCAACATGGATCGAGGAAATTAAGGACAAGCAGTTAATGGATGAAGGGTTAAATGCTAAGAGAATGCGAGTTCGGGATGGTGGTTTAGAAGGGTATAGTTTGTTGGTGATGGTGTGTTATGTTTTCAAGGGCGGCCCCAGATGCGAAGGATATGGAGTTGAGGCGGAAAATTCTCCATGATGCTCATAGCAGCCCATACGCTATGCATCCGGAGGAAGCAAGATGTATGGAGATCTCTAAGCTGATACGGTGGCGGGTTGAAACGTGAAGTGATTGAGTTCGTAGGGAAGTGTTTGGCGTGTCGTGAGTTAAGTGAACACCGATTACCATCGGGCTACTTCAACCGGTAAAGATTCCTCAATGGAAGTGGGAGCGGATAACTATGGATTTCGTCGCTGGTCAACCCTTACGCCCAAAGAAGAAAGATGCGATTTGGGTAATCGTAGACCGTCTGACTAAATCAGCTCACTTCATACCGGTGAGAATGGACTACTCACTCCAGAAGCTAGCGAAGTTATATGTGGCCGAGATAGTCAGATTGCATGGTGTGCCCGTGTCGCTTATCTCGGATAGGGACCCAAGGTTCACTTCGAGGTTTTGGAAGCGTTACATCAAGCGTTGGAGTGCAGCGGTTGGATTTTAGCACAGCTTTCCATCCTCAGTCAGACGGGCAATCCGAAAGGGTCATACAGATCTTAGAAGATATGCTGAGGGGTTGTGTCTTGGAATTCCGAGGTAGTTGGGAGGAATTCTTACCTCTAGCCGAGTTCGCCTACAACAATAGCTACCAAGCGAGTATTCAGATGGCACCATACGAAGCACTGTATGGACGGAAATGCCGAACTCCGACGTGTTGGACAGAGTTGGGAGAACGACAAGTGTTGGGTCCAGAGTTGGTAACAGAGACTGAAGACAAAGTCAAGGTGATTCGGTCTCGTCTCAAGGAAGCAGCAGATAGGCAGAAGTCTTATGCCGATCTCAAACGCAAGGAAATGGAGTATGCTGTGGGAGACAAGGTCTTCCTAAAGGTGTCGCCTTGGAAAAAGGTGTTAAGATTTGGACGGAAGGGAAGTCGAGCCCAAGATTCATTGGCCCATATCTGAGATTGAAGTGAATAGGACCGGTAGCTTATCATTTCGAGCTCGCCGAATCGAGTTAAGTCAAATTCATAATGTCTTCCATGTATCGATCCGAGGCGGTATCGGTCCGATCCATCACATGTGGTGCCTGTGACGGAAATCGAGGTTAATCTGGACTTATCTTTTGAGGAGGAACCGTTCAGATCTTGGATAGAGATGTAAAGGTTCTACGTGGAAGTCGATGCCCTTAGTGAAAGTCTTTGTGGCGAAACCATGGTGTGGAAGAAGCTACGAGGAACACGAGGATGTGATCTGGCGGCAATACCTCATCTGTTTTAGTTATGTAATTTCGGATGAAATTTATTTTAAGGGGTAGAAGCGTAACATCCCAAAATGGGGTTATTTGGAATTTAATCATTTTTCTTATGTATGAGCTATTTGAGATACTATTTATGGAATATTAGAGCTTAATTTAAGGCTTTGAGTGTGCAGTTTGGTAGAAAATCTCGGTTTGTAACTTTAAAGGTAGGGAGCCTTAGCGGGAGGGTGTTATAAGAATAAATAAGGAAGCGTTTGACATAAAATAAGCCTAGAATAAGTGGCAAAGGAAGGCCACAGGAGCTACATGTGGCGCCACCAAGGAAGCAAGGAGAGCCTTGGTTGAGTCACAAAAATCCCTCTTTTTGGCATTATGTTGGACGGCACATATAGGAGAGTCTTCCTCCATTTAAACTCTTATTTTTATAAAAGATAATATGAGCTTTTAAAAAGGGATTTTATTTATTCTAAGGATAATAGATGAATATTGTATGGATTAATAAAGATTATTAGGAATTAAATTCAAATTAGTTGGAATTAATTTGAATGAGTGGCTTGGAGTGATTCAAGGAAGTTGATCAAAGATTGAACTTCTTGTTGAAGTGGAGTGGGCGGCATGGAGTCTTGGTAAAGGGAATAGGCCGAATTCTTCTTGCCATTTTACTTGGCAATTTCGGCTATCTTTTTTTTTCCTTTTAGCACCTCTTTTCTTTTCTTTTTCCAAAACCGATTACCCTCCCTCTCACTCTTCCTTTAATTTCTTTCTTCATAAAAGTCCTTTGGCCAAAACTCCCCACTTCTCCTTTCTCCAAAATTCTCCCTTCTCTACTTTTACTTACATTAGCCGAATCTCCCTTTTACTTTTCTTCTTCCTTTTTCTCACTAAAAGTCCAGCCTTGTATAAGCCAATCATAGCCGAATTTAAATCCCTATCAAAGTGTCAAATCCTTTTCTTTAAACTCTACTTGGTCAATTACATGCAAGAGAAGTAGGCTTCCCTTTTTGACGATCTCAGAAGGTAAGGGTCTTAGGCCGAATGCCTATATTATTTATATCTCATTATGTAGACTTTGGTAAAGATAGGTATGGGTTTTGGCAACTGTTGATTAAGAATACTAATCACAGATTAAACCAATCCGCTATAGGATCTTTGGGATTTGAAGATAGGCAAGTAAGATCGCCAACGTTAGTCAATCAATTTTCGGTAAGAATCTACATATGGGTTTGGTGTTCATTTAAAAGCCAAAGGCTATGGTTATTAATATTGATCGATTGTAGTTTGTGAACCAGATTCGTGATTTGGGTGCTTTGAGGCTAGAATTCAAAGTGACTAGGTAAGGATTCGGGTACAAAAGGTTACCCCTTTAAATTGCTTGGATTGGCGAATAGGCCATAGGGCTAATCCATGGTTGGCCGAATGTAGGTACAAAGAGATCTAAGGTGGTCAACTCCTTCATTCGGGATTTAGATCACTTTCGGTGGTGACGGTGTGTACATACACACTTATAGCGATTAATATGTGTGATAAATTATGTTGCTTGTAAATCGCTTGATGTAGATATGGATTTGGTACCTTAAAAGGTACAAGCAAGGACCTCGGTAAGTCTCTATTTATATGAGATTATTATGATGCTTTTGGGAAGCATGATTTATTTAATACATGTGATAAATGTATGAACTCTGTTATGATTGTGATATGGGTTGATGAGTGGAGGCAGATTATTGTGCCGACGGGCACCAGTGTTTTAGTAACACACCGTGACTTGGTCACCAGAGGTTTGGTACCTCCGGAGGTTTGGTACCTCATAGCGACTTGTCCACGTGGTTAACACCACCGTGGGTTGGCCCCACTTGAGATATGGGATCGTGCGCGGTGATTTGGTATCACACGATGGGTTGGCCCCATCAAATGATCTGTGTCTCGGACACCGGTGTTTTAGTAACACATTGTGACTATATGTCACCGGTGGTTTGGCACCACCGGTGGGCGGGGTAGAGCGAGTGGCGTTTGGATGGCTAGGTCGGGAATTAAATATTCGCATATTAGTTGTTATGTGTTGTGTATGAAAATGTTTTAAAAGCGGGGAAGGGTTACATCTTGAGTCTTGGTGACTCACCTTCTCCATTATTTTTTTCCGGTGATGCTTAGATCGCGGACATGGAGCCGGAGGGACTTGAGGAGGCCATGCGGTGGATTTAAAATTAAATGAACTTTAATTTTAGTTATTTTAAATTTGGTTATTGGGTTGTTTTGTTTTGGATGTAATAAGGCCTCATTATACTTTACTTTAGTTATTTTCTTATATGTTGGATATTTTTTTTTACTATAAATTTGAACCACACGTTTTTCCAAATTAACACGAAAAATGTTTTATCGTGCCATCGAAGCACATGAAGTTTGTATAATAACTTGACTTAATTAAATTTTGAATTTGGACTAAGTATGATTTCAACAAGATAGCATAAAACGGGAAATTTTCAACAAATCTTAAATTGGTTTTAAAATGGGTTTCAAAAAAAATTTCTCCGTAACGACCCATATTCGGTCCTAACGTTTGGGCCGGGTTTGGGCTGTTACACAAAGGATTAGTTTTGGCTTTTTAAACAAATAAGGAATAGACTTGAAACATCAAGTATGGCCTTGGCCGATTGCACTTATTCACTTACCTTGTGATTTTCAAATCCCGAAAAGTATCACTTGACTATGGAGATGTCGACAGCCCTATACACATATGTTAGATTTAATTCTAACACTAAAACATAATAGAATGGCCTAAGGCCGAATTTCACTTATAGCTTACCTTGGGTTCTTAAGATCCCGAAGATCCTCCTCCTAGAAATCGACAATAGGCCAGAAATCCCGAAAAGTGACTTTGGATTGTAGTATCTGTCGAAATACCTAAGAACTTATGTTAGATTACTTTCTAACAACGTAATAAATGGCCCTTGGCCGAATACTTGCCTTACCTTAGATCTTGATACCCGAAGCTCTCCTCCTTGTAGTCGACTACACACAAAAGACACATTATTATGACACCATATACATTCGGCCATGCTCTAAAAATCAAGACCAACCATTGATTTCAGCACACCCATGAAGAAAGAATAAAATCGATTGCTTAAAGAGGAGATCACTTACCATTATGTCGCTTGAAGAGGCTACAAGAGAAAAGTCGACAGCCCCTCCTTTAGAGATTCGGCTTTTGAGAACAACAATGGTGGTTTGGCACTTTATGATCTCAAGAGAAGAAAGGAGAAGAAGAAAGCTATAAGATTCAGCTAAGGCTTTAAATCACAAGAAATATTTGGCTACAAGGGAATTTGGGGTTGGAAGAAAAAAACAAAAGAAGATTAGGAGAAGAATTTCGGTAATCGTGGATGCTAATGGAGTTTTGGCCTAAACCAAATAGATGAGAAAAAAAGAGAGGATTTTCTTGACTACAAAATTCGGCAAGAGAGACTTAGGGGAGAAACAACAAAATTCGGCACTTAAGCCCCCTTTCAAGACCGAAAATACCAACCCAAAGAGCCCCCTATTCGGCCACCATCTCAACTCCTGATCAAATCCCTTATTAATCTCCCCATTATCTCTTATCTTATCATTTGAAATAAATAAAATAAAACCTCCATTATCTAACTCCTCTAGTTAAATTTAAAAAAATAAAAACAAGCCTTATCTCATCCTTTTAGAAGTCCACATGCCGTCCAACTCCTCTCCCCACTCTTGACACCAAAAGCAAAAATAAAAACCTTAAAATTTTGCTTCCCACGCAACTCGAACACAAGTCCTTCCCCTAGCTTATGGCGTCACACACTAAAGCCCTAAGTGGCGCCTTGTAGCCACTTTGCTAAGCCCAATTATGTGTCAGATTTCCTTTATTAATTTTCTTAAGGCCACCCTACTTAGCTTCCTATTTTAGACTTAAAATCTAAAAATTTTCTAAGGCATTTCCTATTATTCTAAAGTTCACAAATTCCATTATACACATTCACAACATACTCAAGCATGTTATTTCACATATTTAAGCGTAAATGCGTAAGCCCATTTTCAGGATATTACATGAGATTTTTTAATTTTCTTTAGGTCAATAAATGAATCTGGCAGTTGATTGGTGATGTTTTGCAAATGTATGATCCTTTGAACTTCTTGTTCACATTGACTTGTGCGAGGATCTAATTGAGATAATAATGATCCATTCCATGTAATTTTTTTTACCAGTTGTATTTTCTCTCCCCTTAATATTTGGAATGTTGTTTCATCAAAATGACAATCAATAAATTGTGTAGTAAATAAATCTCTAGTTAATGGTTCAACATATTTAATTATAGAAGGAGATTCATAACCAACATATATTCCCAACGTCCTTTGAGGACCCATATTTGTGCATTCTGGTAGAGCAATTGGAACATATAATGCACAAAAATTATAAGATGGGAAATATTTGGATCCTGACCAAAAGCTAATTGTAATGGGGAGTATTTATTATAACTTGTTGGCCTTAAGCGCACAAGTGCTATTCTATGCAAAATAGCATATCCCAAAACTGTAATAGGGAGTTTCATTCTTATAAGTAATGGCCGATCTATTAGCTGGAGGCATTTGATAAACGATTCAGTTAAACTATTTTGTGTGTGAACATGAGCTACAGGATGTTTAACTTTTATCCTAATTGACATACAATAATTATTAAAAGCTTGGGATGTAAACTCGCCAGCATTATCAAGATGAATAGTTTTCATTGCATAATTTGGAAATTGTGCTCTTAGTCAAATTATTTGAGAAAATAGTCTCGCAAATGCCAGGTTGTGAGTTGATAATAAACACACATGTGACTACCTACTAGATGCATCTATCAATACTGTAACGCCCCAAAATTCTTATTTTTTCTTTTGTGAAAATATGACACAACTGTGTATCTGCTTCAGTGGTTATGTGTTCGGGGTGTGTGTGGGAGGTCCTAAGTTCAAGCCCTATCTTTGGCAAATTTTGGTATTTTTTTGATGTAAGCCTTACACTTTCTTAGTGGGTTTATATTTAATTATTTGTAGAACCATATCAGAATGATCCTGTTGGTTCGAGTGGTAAAGAAATATGTGTGTTGCGTAGAGGTTCTATGTTCGAATCTATGCGCAAGAGTGGGAGTTTATTTTTTCTCATTTGACCGAGAGAGTTTCAGTCAAACAAGAATTCTGAGGAAGTTATCAGTAGTGGGGTAGTGGAGTGAATTAGGGGATTTGCGGATAATTCGGTTTATTCTTTTTTTTTTCAAAATTATTCTAGGAAAAAAATTGACGTTTCTTCTCTTTTCACTGTCGAAACTATGTCTCCCTCTCCTCCATTTCTTTTCTAAATCTATATCGTTCTTTTTGTGCAACATTGGGTTGTGTTCGTTCGGCAAGTCTTATTTTGTTAATTCTTATTGTTATTCGACTTACTGATTGATGAAGAGTTTTTTTTACTCTCGTTTTAGGCAAAGGGCAAGATTTGGTTGGGGTTTCTGCAACGATTTAAGTGTTTGGGGTTCTGTTTGATAGCGGTAAATTTCTACGTACGTTGATTAATAGTATAAGACTTCGATTGTGAATAAAGTTCGGTTGTGATTTCATAAGTGTTAATAATTCAGGCTCTGAAATGTAGATTTTTAGGTTTTAGAGGTCTCGGAATTGCGTTAACTATGAAAACAAACCAGGTGTGTACCCGAAACGCAAAAATTGAGCTTTCGATAAAAGCCGAAAAAGGCCACTGTCAACGCCACACGAGTGTGTGGTCACCCGTGTGGTAGGCCATGTGCGAAAACATGGTCGTGTGATCGACGAAGACCAAGCCGTGCGTAAGATACAACCGTGTGATAGCTGGGGTATGGCCGTGTGGCCCACAGGCTAAACCAAACTGGGCGTGTGCGCCCACATGGACACACCACACAAGCGTGTGATATTTGGGCCAGGCCGTGTGATCCACACGGGCAAGGCCAATTTGGACGTGTGGGCCCACACGGGCAGACCACATGGGCATGTAGGCCCACACGGGCAAACCACATGGGCATGTGGGCCCATTTAGCTAAAATGTTTCCTAGGGTTGCCCGGGTCGCCCAAGACGACTGTAATCCTACTATAGGGTCGATAAGCGCTACCTAGACCCTAAATTTTGTGACCTAACTATATATTGTATGTATTGAGCATGTTAAATTTATGCATTTTTACTAATCCGTATGTATGACTGATAACTGAATCGTAGCATGTAAGCATGTAATTTTGTATGTCTACATTGAGTATGTTTAGTTGCATCTGCATTGGGGTGGAATGATTGATTATTGGAGGAAGTATACTGAAAGGCTTTCATGCCTATTATTTGGTAGCTCAGCTGCGATATTACTGATATGTACCGCATTCGGTACGACTTGGTGTGTAGGGTTGGGTTGGTGTTTTAAACCCCACATGGTATATAGGGATGGTCGGAGATGGTGTATAGAGGCTGGTGGGTAGGATTGATTTCTGTTACTGTATGCATACTATATCTGAGATGGGCTAAGGCCCTAATTTATATCTGAAATTGTATCTGAATGGACTAAGGCCTAAATTGTAACTGAATCTGTAATGGGCTTAGGCCCCAGACTGTATTTGACTAATCACTATTGTTTGACTGTATGTATGTCTTCTGTGGGGATTACACACTGAGTTTACGAAAACTCACCCCTTTTCTATTTTAACGGACAGGTAATCCCCAAACTTAGATGGATCGGTGCGGCAGAGGACTCAACGGTGACTACATGTTTATTGAACATCTTTAATAATCATTAAGGTTTTTATCTCTTATTTTTTTGAGGTATTTTTTTTTGTAATTTGGGACTTTTGGGCTGTTTGCCCTTATTTTGGGATTTTAACTGATTTCATGGATTTTTAAACTACAAATCTCAACGAAAACTCGGTTTAATTAAAAATAACATTTTTCCTAAATACGAACGATTTTCTTAAAATATCACAGTTTTAAAACCTTCCACTACAGAATATGTTTTTAAACAAATCAAATTAATGAGAAAATACTTTTGAAATTGACGAGGGATAAATAGAAGATAATCAACGGAAACGGTTTTAACTTGATAAACTCAATTTCAAATTCCATTCCATGTGACATCTCTAGATTCGACCATAACGTCTAGGCCGGGTTTGGGGTGTTACGTTTAGTGGTATTAGAGCCAGGTTGCAAAACTTTTCTGAATTTTAGGTTTTTAAAAAACTTGGTTTTTAAAGAACTGATTTTTAATGATTTAACTGAGAATGTGGTACACCGAGTCTCCGGCACCGATCTTGTAAGTATTTTGATAAACTGTTATGGCATTATAGATAGTCTATTCTGAAAACACTTTAGTTAGTGTATATTGAAACTGATAGAGATTGTACTTGCAAAAAACAAACTCTGAATTTATGATACTGCTTTATATAAAACATCTGTTAAAAAATATTGACACTATAACTGATTCATAAAATTCGTAATACAGATAAACTCTAAACTTACGATGAGCACACGAGATATCCGTGGACGTGGTACTCAAAGCCATGGTAAAGGCCGTAGGGGGCTCGTACTGAGTCCTCATATCTAGGCAGTATGCCAAATCTAGACATGAGTCAGACACCAGTTTCGCCTGCTACTGAGACTGGGTCTCAAAGTCATTCGGCTGGGGACAAAACATTCTCCCAAGCTTTGTTAAGGATATTGGAAAGGGCTGATGGGCCCAATACTGGATCTGGGTGCCAAGGGTCGATTACAGAACGACTCCAGTCTAATAGAGCTAAACTTTTTAGGGGTGTCACTAGAGTCGTCCCTAATGTGGCTGAGTATTGGATGGAGGCTACTGAGAGGATAATGAATTATTTAGACTATACCCCTAATTGAAGGGTGAAGTCTCGTTACTTTGCGATGAGGCCTATCAGTGGTGGCTGACCGTTAAGGAGGGCACTGCGCCTGATCATCTGTATTGGGAGTTCTTTAAGTCTGCCTTCTAAGGAAAGTATGTGGGAGCAAGTTACATCGATGCTCGTAGGCGTGAATTTTTGAATCTCACTCAGGGAGACCGACCTGTGGCCGAGTATGATGCTGAATTCTTGAAGTTGAGCCGCTATGCTCAAGGCATGGTGGCGGATGAGTATGAGAGATTTGTCCATTTTGACGACGGCTTTAGGGATAGTCTGAGAGTATTGATAGCTCCACAGAAGGAGCAAGAATTCTTCATTCTTGTAGAGAAGGCGAAGATCGCCGAAGAGGCTAAGCGCGTTGAGTGCCAAAATAGAGATTGTGAGAGGGGTAAGAATAAGAGGGATTCGAAGCCCTCGAGTGTGGTACAGAGGCCTAAGAAAAAGGCCAGGACTGATGGGCTGGTTAGAGCTGGGCCCCCTGTTGCTCCAACTAGATTGCAGTCGTGTGGAGATTATGGTAGACGCCATCAGGGTGAGTGTTTGAGGAGGATTGGGGCGTGTTTGAGATGTGGTTCATTAGAGCACCACATCTAGGAGTGTCCGCTGAGGGTCGATCAGGTACAAGCTTCGGGTTTTGGTGCATGCAACCACAGAGGGTAGTTCAATAGCCACCAAGGGGCTATGGTTAGGCTAGAGGTGGTAAAGGTATAGGTTGTGGATAGAGAGTACCAGGTAGAGGTGTTGGACAGACTGAGGCAAGGTAGCCTGCTCTTGTTTATGCTGCTTGTCACCGAGAGGATCAAGATGCTCCAGACGTCATTACCGGTACGTTCTTAATTTATGAAGTACCTTACTTTACTTTGATAGACATAGGTTCCACACATTTCTATGTAGCTAGCACTGTGTCTGAAAACTTGGGGATTTTGGTTGAGAGTACTTCTAGTAAGGTGACTGTACTGAGTCCACTGAGGCAATCAGTTTGGGTTAGCAAACTATATAGAGATGTTCCACTAGAGATTCAAGGGTCGGTATTTCTGACTAATCTGATGGAGCTTTCTTTTGGGGAGTTTGACTTGATTTTGGGTATGGACTGGTTGGTCAAGCATTGTGTCAGTTTAGACTGTGCAACCAAGAGGGTCGGCTTGAGAAGTGAGGAAGATGATGAGGTAGTCATGATTGGAGAACATCGAAATTATTTTACTAGTGTGATTTCTGCACTAGTGGCTGAGAAACTAGTTCGCAAGGGAAGTGAGGCATTTTTGGCCTATATTAGTGTCTTCGGTTCTGGGGACTCTACTGTTAAGGATATCAGGGCTGTAAGGGATTTTTCAGATGTCTTTCCTGAAGAGCTACCGGGATTGCCTCCGAACTGAGAGGTTGAGTTTGGGATTGAGCTCCTTCCAAGTACAGCTCTGGTGTCCATCGCTCCCTACCATATGGCACCGAAAGAGCTTATAGAGCTTAAGGCTCAACTGTAGGAACTTTTAGACTGTGGTTTCATTCGTCCTAGTGTGTCTCCGTGGGGAGCACCGGTTCTGTTTGTTAAGAAGAAGTATGGGACCATAAGGATGTGTATTGACTATCGACAGTTGAACAAGCTGACCATTAAGAATAAGTATCCGCTTTCGAGAATTGACAACTTGTTTAATTAGTTCAGAGGGGCTTCAGTATTCTCTAATATCGATCTCCATTCAGGGTACCATCAGTTGAGGGTTAAGGAGGTGAAAGTGCATAAGATGGCATTTAGGACTCGTTATGGACATTACAAGTGCCTAGTTAGGCCTTTAAAGTTGACGAATGTACCGGCCACATTTATGGATCTGATGAATCGAGTATTCTAGCCTTACTTAGATCAGTTCATCGTGGTCTTTATTGATGACATCTTGGTTTACTCTAAAACTGAAGAGGAGCATGATGAGCATCTTAGAGTAGTGCTTCAGATTCTGCATGGAAGCAACTTTACGCTAAACTAAGCAAGTATAAGTTTTGGCTTCGTAAAATAACCTTTCTGGGGCATGTGGTTTTGTTGAGGGGATTCCGGTTGATCCTCAAAATATTGAGGCTGTACTGGATTGGAACCATCCCAAGAACATGTCTGAGATCCATAATTTTTTTGGGTCTGGTGGGTTATTATCAGCGGTTTGTGAAAGGTTTCTCACTGATTGCAGTGCCATTAACTAAGCTGCTATGTAAGGGTGTTCCATTTGTCTAGGCGACAAAAGAAGAGAGCTTGAGAAGCTCAAGACTGATGCTCGATGAAGCTCCTATTCGTCTGACTGAACACAGGAAGGAGTTTTTGATTTGCAGTGACGCGTCACATGTGGGTTTGGGTTGTGTTCTGATGCAGGATGGTAAGGTCGTGGGATATGTATCTCATCAGCTCAAGACGTATGAGGTAAACTATCCGACCCATGATTTGGAATTGGCAGCCGTAGTCTTTGCTTTGAAAATCTGGAGGTACTATCTGTTCGGTGAGAGGTGTATTATTTACACTGATCACAAAAACTTCAAGTACCTCTTAACTCAGAAGAAGTTGAATCTTAGGCAGCGTAGATCGATTGAGTTGCTTAAAGACTATGACTATACTATTGAGTACGATCCTGGCAAGGCTAATGTGGTGGCCGATGCATTGAGCCGTAGGGCGATGACTGATCTGAGAGCGATGTTTGCTCGACTTAGTTTGTTCGACGAAGGAAGTTTGTTGGCTAAGCTGTAGGTTAAACCGACTTGGATAGAACAGATTCGGGGTAGGCAGTTAGAGGATGAATTGTTGGGTCTTTAGTTTCGTCAGATTGAGAGCGGCAGCACTATGGACTTTGGGCTGCATAATGATGGGGTACTCTATTTCTGTGGTCAGATTTGTGTACGGAATGATACTGATCTAAGGCAGTCTATTTTGAGAGAGGCGCATAGTAGCCCTTATGCTATGCATCTCAGTGGGAGTAAGATGTACCGAGATCTTCGAGAACTGTACTAGTGGCTGGGTTTGAAATGGGAGGTTACTAATTTTGTGGCACGATGTCTGACATTCTAGCAGGTTAATGCTAAGCATCAGTTATGTTTTGGTTTGCTACAGCCGATTAAGATCCCACTATGGAAGTGGGAGTGAGTAACGATGGACTTCGTTAGTGGGTTGCCTCTAACACTCATAAAAAAAGATTCTGTTTAGGTTATCGTGGATCGATTGACCAAGTCTGTGCATTTTATTCCGGTTAGGACTGACTATTCTCTTCAGAAGTTGGCAAAGCTCTACATTTTTGAGATAGTGAGATTGCATGGGGTTTCAGTGTCGATTATTTCTGACAGAGATCCTCACTTCACGTCTCGGTTCAAGAAAAAGTTACATAAGGCTCTAGGTTCGAGATTGGACTTCAGTACTGTGTTCCACCCTCAGACCGATGGTCAATCTGAGAGGATGATTGAGATACTGAAGGATATGTTGAGGAGTTGTGTTATCAATTTTTGAGGCAGTTGGAAGGATTATCTGCTATTAGCTGAGTTCGCCTACAATAACAGTTTCTAGTCGAGCATTCAGATGGCACCTTATGAGGCTCTGTATGGTAGCAAGTGTCGTACTCCCCTATGTTGGACTGAGTTAGGTGAACGTCGAGTTTTGGGTCCTAAGTTAGTTTCTGAAACTGAGGATAAGGTTTGATTGATCCGGGATCATCTGAGGGCTACTTCTGACAGACAGAAGTCTTATGCTGATCTGAAGAGATGTGAGATTGAGTATTATGTGAGGGACTTCGTGTTTCTTAAGTTCTCTCCATGGAACAAGGTTCTGAGGTTCGTTCGCAATGGCAAGTTGAGCCCTAGGTTTATTGGGCCTTATCAAAATCTGAAGCGAGTGGGACCAGTCACTTATCAGTTGGATTTACCTCTAGAGCTAGACCGCATTCATGACACATTCCACATCTTGATGTTGAGGCGCTACCGCTCTAATTGTACTCATATTGAGGTTAGGCCAGATTTGACCTTCGAGGAAGAACTGGTTCAGATTCTGAATTGTGATGTAAAGGTTCTTCAGAAGAAGTCTATCCCTTTAGTGAAGCTGCTGTCGTAGAATTATAGCACTGAAGAGGCCACGTGAGAGCCAGAGGATGCGATGCGTCAATAATATCCTCATCTATTCTGACCAGGTAAATTTTGAGGTCGAAATTTCTTTTAGGGGGTAGAGTTGTAACGCCCCAAAATTCTTATTTTTGCTTTTTTGAAAATATGACACAACTGTGTATTTGCTTCAGTGGTTATTTATTTCGGGTGTGTGTAGGAGTTCCCAAGTTCAAGCCCTATCTTTGGCAAATTTTGGTATTTTTTTGATGTAAACCTTACACTTGCTTAGTGGGTTTATATTTAATTATTTATAGAACCATATCAGAATGAGGCTGCTGATTCGAGTGCTAAAGGAGCCTGTGTGTTGTGTGGAGGTTCTGTGTTCGAATCCCTGCCCAAGCGTAGGAGTTTATTTTTACTCATTTGACCGAGAGATTTTCGATCAAACAAGAATTTTGAAGAAGTTATCAATAGTGGGGTAGTGGAGTGAATTAGGGGATTTGGGGATAATTCGGTTTATTCAATTTTTTCAAAATTGTTCCAGGAAAAAAAGCTGACGTTTTTTCTCTTCTCACTGCCGAAATTCTGTCTCCCTCTCCTCTATTTCTTTTTTTATTTCCTTTCTAATTCTGTATCGTTCTTTTTGTGCAACATTGGGCTGCGTTCGGTCGGCAGGTCTTGTTTTGTTAAGTCTTATTGTTATTCAACTTAGTGATTGACGAAGAGCTTATTTTTTTACTCTCGTTTAGGTAAAGGGCAAGATTTAGCTGGGGTTCCTGCAATGATTTAAGTGTTTGGAGTTCTGCTCGATAGCGATAAGTTTCTGCGTATGTTGATTAATAGTATAAGGCTTCGATTGTGAATTAAGTTTGGTTGTAATTTCGTAAGTGTTAATAATTCAGGCTCTGGAATGTCGATTTCTAGGTTTTAGAAGTCTCGGGATTGTGTTAACTACGAAAATGAACCAGGCGCATACCTAAAACGCAGAAATCGTGCTTTCAAAAAAAGTTAAAAAGGTCACTGTCGACGCCACACGGGCTTGTGGTCACCCGTGTGGTAGGCTATGTGCGACAACACGGTCATGTGTTGGCCAGGGTGTGACCATGTGGGCCAAATGGGCTAAATTGAACTGGACGTTTGGGCCACACGGGTGTATGGCCCACACAGACACACTACATGGGCGTGTAATATATGGGCCAGACCGTGTAATCCACACGGGCAAGGCCAATCTGGGCCTGTGGGCCCACATGGACGTGTGGGCCCATTTAGCTAAAATGTTTCCTAAGATTTCACGGGTCGCCCAAGACGACTGTGAACCTACTGTAGGGTCAGTAAGTGCTACTCAGACCCTAAATCGTGTGACCTGACTATATACTATATGTATTGAGCATGTTAAATTTACGCATGTTTACTAATCCGTATGTATGACTGATAACTCAATTATAGCATGTAAGCATGTAGTTCTGTATATCTGCACTGAGCATGTTTAGTTCCATTTGCATTGGGGTGGGATGATTGATTATTGGAGGAAGTGTACTGAAAGGCTTTCATGCCTATTATCCGTAGCTCGATTGCGATATTCTTGATATGTCTTGCATTGATGCGACTTGGTGTGTCTGGTGGGTGGGTGTTTTAAACCCCACATGGTGTGTAGGGATGGTAGGAGATGGTGTGTAGAGGCTGGTGGGTAGGATACTGATTTCTGTTACTATATGCATACTATATTTGAGATGGGCTAGGGCCCTAATTTATATCTGAAACTGTATCTGAATAGGCTAAGGCCTAAACTGTAACTGAATCTGTAACGGGCTTAGGCCTCAAATTGCATTTGACTGATAATTGTTGTTTGACTGTATACATGTCTTTTGTGGGGATTACACACTGATTTTACAAAAACTCACCCATTTTCTATTTTAACAGTACAGGTAATCCCTAGATTTAGACGGATCGGTGCGGCAGAGGACTCAACAGTGACCACATGTTTATTGAATAGCTTTAATAATCATTATGGTTTTTATCTCTTATTTTGTTTGAGGTATTTTTGTTGTAATTTGGGACTTTTGGACTGTTTGCCATTATTTTGGGATTTTAACTGATTTCATGGATTTTTAAACTGCAAACTCAACGAAAACTCGGTTTAATTAAAAATAATGTTTTCCCTAAATGCGAACGATTTTCTTAAAATATCACGGTTTCAAAAGCTTCCGCTAGAGAATATGTTTTTAAACAAATCGAATTAACGAGAAAGCACTTTTGAAATTGACGAGGGATAAATAGAAGATAATAAATGGAAACGGTTTTAACTTGATAAACTCGATTTCAAATCCCATTCCATGTGACATTGCCAGATTCGGCCATAACGTCTAGGCCGAGTTTGGGGTGTTACAAATACCATAAAATATCTGAATGGTCCACATGGTGGATGAATGGGCCCACATATATCACCTTGAATACGTTCCAAAAATGTGGGAGATTCAATCTCAACTTTAGCTAGTGAGGGTCTAATAATGAATTTTCCTTGAGAATAAGCAACACAAGATAAATCATTGAATTCAAGAATCTTTTGGTTCTTTAATGGGTGTTTAATTGAATTCTCGATGATTCTTCGCATCGTAATAGATCTGGGATGGCCTAACTGATCATGCCAAATAGTAAAAGTATGTGGTTCTATAAACTTTTGGTTTGTAGTAACATGTGACTCAATTGCACTAATATATATATATAATATAAACCTGATGAAAAAGCAGGTAGCCTTTCCAAGACATATTTCTTTCCAGATTCAACATTTGTAATATATAGATATTCAATATTTTTCTCATTAATAGTCACAATATGTATCCATTACGATGAATATCATTAAAACTCAATAAATTTCTTTGAAACTTAGTGGAATATAAAGCATCATCAATAACAAATTTTGTACCTTTATGTAATAATATAATAGCTCTTCCGAAGCCTTCAATAAGTTTTGAACTACCCGATATCGTATTAACATGGGCATTACTTACTGTCAAATGAGAAAAAAAATTTTTATCTTTGAGTATTGTGTGTGTTGTAGCACTATTTGCAAGACACGTCTCTATTGATTTTGGGTCCATCGAGATTTTGTTGAATATTCATATTCTTATATAGTTTAACAGGAGTTATACCAGTAAATTATATAAATTCGAAATGACGTGAACTTTACTATAAACTTGTAGAAGCTCGTGTTGATAACTTGTTATAAAATAATCAAATAAAAGAACACTTAAAGTAAACAAAGAATTTTCTCGTATCTTATTTTCATTTACAAAAGAGTTCTATTTATAAGTAAATTGACATTCAATGCAATACAATAAATGAAGCTTATTTAAGTGCTTCATTAACACATTAAATAACTTGCATAATGAATGGGAGGTTTTACCTTATAAATAAAGGGTGGTTAGAATATGGACATCCACATTTATTTGTAACATGTAATAAAATCTTATTCTCACATGTGGAATTAAAATTTTGCATAATATATGTATCAAATAATTACCTTTTAATGGCGTTATAATACCATTAAAATTTTTATTTAAAATTTATTTAATAAATATACACTCAGATTTGTGAATTTTTAAGATATTAGTGGATAAAGTCGGTAATTTTCAAATCGGATAAATGATAAAACCTACTACTTTTCTCTTTTATAAATACAATTTGATTTTTCATTTGGTTAAAATATGTCACAAGTTTATGTACTTTTTGAAAATTTGAAATGTAGTTCTTATACTTTCATTTTAAAAATTTAGTCCTTATACTTTTAGATTGCAAAATTCAAATTTAATTATTAACCTTGCTAAATTGTTTTTGTTAAAGTCAAATTCATTATAACGTCATTTTTAAACTACATAGCTATCATGAGAGTATTTTTTTATTTCAAAATGTCACACACACAAATTTAATAAAAAAATTTAACAGTGTTAACAGTTGCACCTAAACTTTAAAATTTAAAAAGTATAGGACCTAAATTTTTTAAAATAAAAATATAGAGACTAAATTTCAAATTTTTGAAAAGTACATGATATAGTTTAGGATGATATATTTAATTGGTCACCTAACTTTTAGTGTGCTTGTAACACCCCATACCCGAGTCCGATGCTAAGACTGGATACGAGATGTTACCATGCTTGAACTCACTTAAAACATGTACTTACGGGCTATAAATTTTGTTCCGAATTAAAAACTTCTCTTTCTTAGTCTAATCATACATTTCAAGGGCCTACGAGGCCTTAAACACGTATCTGTAAACTTTCGGAACTCAAATGAAAACTTTTCCTTAAAACAGGGGTCACATGCCCATGTGACTTCGGACACGCCCGTGTACCCCTAACACATGCCCGTGTCTTCCACCCGTGGTCGACACTGACTAATTACACACAGCCTTGACACGCCCGTGGATGTAAACCATGTGCTATATATTGATATACTGACTTATTCACACAATTTGGGGCACACGCCCATGTTCTGACTGTGTATCACACACGGCCTAAACAAACGACCGTGGGATTTACCCGTGGTTTATTCTAACTTAAAACACTAAGGTGCAGGGTACACACGGCCTAAACACATGCCCATGTGTCTAACCGCGTGGGCACTTAGAGGCTATTTACCAAGCCTATTGCCACCCTGAAATCAAGACCAAACTCATGCTCAATTCAATACATTTTTCATAAACATTCTACATACTTTATTGATCTCCATAAACATACATACTTAGATAATTTTGGCCAATCAATTTTCCATATACAAAAGAATAATAAACTTGATAATCTATACAATGACCCTTCTTTAAACACATTCTCAAAATGAAATGCTTCGTATATATGCCATACTTAGTAAAATAACTTGGCTATACAAAAATAGAGATTGATAGTGTGCTACGAGCTCCGACTCCAACGATCCACAAGTTAGCTTGGTGGGACTACATAGAAAGAAATAATTAAAGATGTAAGAATTTAGCTTAGTAAGTTTGCATGTAAAACACATATTAATAAACTTGCTTAATATAAATCAATTGACATAACAATGGTATCATAAATTTCAACTATAGAGTTTACTTACTCATACTGATTCTTACATGTCTCATGATACTTACTATTCTCATACTTGTAAGGTAAACATGGTACCTGTATCACTTGATCACATTGATCAACATACTTTAACGTAATAATCATGATCTCTAATTCATCATTCATAACATAAATGATACACAATTTCAACTTGGTAATAGCTTTGCTTACCTAGCTTTCTTGTTAACTCATTTTAACTTTACTCATTTGCCCGATGAATTTCTGCGAATAACCGAGGATACTAAATCTCATCCCACATATCTTGATGCCAAAGCCATATCCTAGATACGGTCTTACATGGAATATCTCATCTTGGTTTCAAGGCCATGTCCTGACATGGACTTATATGGAGTCTTTCTTGTTCTCACCAATGCCATGCCTTGGCTTGGGCTTACATGGGATTTCTAGCTCTTGATAGCTTTTCAATGCCAAGCTTGCCTTGGACTTACATGATAACTTCTTCAATGCCAAGCTTGCCTTGGACTTACATGATAACTTCTTCAACGCCAAGCTTGCCTTGGACTTATATGATAACTTGTTCAATGCCAAGCTTGCCTTGGACTTACATGATAACTTGTTCAATGCCAAGCTTGCCTTGGACTTACATGATAACTTGCTTGATTGCCGATGCCATGCCTTGGCTTGGTCTTATACGAACTTTCTTATCTCATGTGGTAGATCGAGTATCTGGGAAATTCACCTTTAATCGGGACTTGCTCATACTTAATCTCATTGATTTCTTTGTTTAACAAAACAATAAGCATTCCATGATAATAATGTACATTATACTAAGCAATTCAATGATAGAAATCATAAAGCTTAAAAATCATACAAACTTACCTCAATATACAAAATGTATGTAGATATGTAATTTAGTCCCCGACTTTGTTCTTGCCACGGTTTCGATCCGGGCTTCATTTTTCTTGATATATAATCATAAATAGATCATTTAATAATCAGATTGACTAAATTGACTCATTACTCATACTTTAGAAAAATTATTATTTTGCCCCTATACTTTCTCATATTTGCACTTTGACCCAAAGGCTCGTAAAATAATTATCATTAAACTTTCTTAAACTTCATGCTAAGCTGATTCATTTTCTCTACTATAACAATCATCAATTCTCACTATTTCTAGTATGTATGACAAACTTTTATAACTATTACAAATTAGTCCATACTATCATTTTTCATGAAATTCACTTAGAAAAAGATGTTTATCTAACATCAAACTCTCATAAACTTCCATAAAACATCATTTAACATGCATGTCATTCATGGGTAAATTTTTGAACATGCATCCTAACTCATTTTATAGCTAAAAATAGCTAATTCATAATACGAGAACTTCAAAAATATGAAGAATATTAAAAACGGGGCTAAAATGAACCTACTAGCAAGCTTGAAAACAATGAAGAACTCTAGCTCTACAGTCTTCAAATTTTCGGCAATAAGGGGAAGAAGATGAATAGATTTTTATCATCTTTTTCCCATTTTAATCATTTAAATTGATAAATAACCAAAATGCCCTTCTCTCTAAATTTTAACAATTTACTATCTCATGTCCAATTTTGTCCAAAAATTATAATTTGGGCAAATTGCTACTTAAGGACTTATAATTGATATTCTAAAGCTATCTCATACAAAAAGCTTGTAGAAACTCATATTTTGCAACTTTTACAATTTATTCCTTTTGGACCATTCAACCTCAATTTAACAAAATTGCTTCATGAAACTTTCACACTAGCATGCAAACATGGCATAAACCTTAAAAGCTCATAAATTCACCTCGGATGCGTGGCCTCGCACCACTATTCCGACTAGGCCCTAAATCAGGCTGTTACACTTCTCCCCCTTAGGGATTTTCATCCTCAAAAATCTTACCAGCAAGTAAGTTCGGGTACTGGTTTCTCATGCTCTTTTCTGGTTCCCATGTAGCTTCCTCTATCCCATGCCTTTTCCACAATACTTTCACTAGAGCAATACTTTTATTTCTTAGCTGCTTGACTTCCCGAGCTAAAATCTTTATTGGTTCTTCATCATAAGTCATGTCGGGATAAATTTCTATCTCTGACGGGGTAATTACATGAGAAGGATCTGATCGGTAGCGTCTCAACATTGACACGTGAAACACATCATGTATCTTTTCTAACTCTGATGGCAAAGCCAATCTGTAAGCTACCGACCCAACTTTCTCAGTAATCTCAAACGGTCCAATAAAACGTGGACTTAACTTGCCTTTTCGGCCAAATTTGAGAACTTTTCTCCAAGGTGACACTTTCAAGAAAACTTTATCCCTGACTTGATACTCTATCTCTGTTCTCTTTAGGGTCTGAATATGATTTCTGTCTGTCTGATGCAGCTTTTAAACATTCTCGTATCACTTTCACTTTCTCTTCAGCTTCTCTAACCAAATCAACCCCGTGAATTTGGTTTTCTTTGAGTTCAGTCCAATATAAAGGTGTTCTACATTTACGCTCATATAGAGCCTCATAAGGCGTCATCTTTAAGCTCGACTGAAAGCTATTATTGTAGGCAAATTCTTCCAATAGGAGAAACTTTTCCCAACTACCTTGGAATTCTAGAACACAACATCGAAGCATATCCTCGAGTATCTGAATCAACCTCTCCGACTGACCGTCAGCTTGAGGATGAAAAGTTGTGCTAAAACTCAATTTTGTACCCAAGGCTTCTTGAAGCTTCTTCCAAAATCTGAAGGTGAATCTCGGATCTCTATCCGATATGATTGACAAAGGAACTCCATGAAGTCTTACTATTTCAGAAACATATAAGTTTGCCAATTTGTCGAGTGAGTAGTCAACTCATACAGGTAGGAAATGAGCTGACTTTGTGAGTCTATCAACTACAACACATATAGCATCTTTCTTGCTCGGTGATAATGGCAATCCCGTTACAAAATCCATAGTAATACGGTCCCATTTCCACTCGGGTATCATAATTGGTTGAAGCAAACTCGAAAGTACTTGATGTTCAGTCTTTACTTGTTGACAAATCAAACATCTTGAAATGAACTCTGAAATATCTTTCTTAATTCTCGGCCACCAATACAATTGCTTCAAGTCATTATACATCTTGGTACTACCCGGATGAACAGATAAACATCCGTTATGTGCCTCATACAAAATTCTCTGAATAAGCTCCTCTTTTCTCGGTACACAAACTCTATCTTTAAACATCAAGTATCCATCGAATTAATCGAAAGTCGATTCAACATCCGACCAAGACCGAGTTCTCTTGGCTTGCAACTCTTTATCTTCTTGTTGAGCTTCAGTGATCTCTTGAAGGAACATTGGTCTAGCTTTTAATTCAGCTAGAATAGAACCATCGTCAGATAAGGTCATCCGTGAATTCATTGCCCTTAATGCAAAAAGGGACTTTCTGCTCAAAGCATCGGCAACAACATTCAACTTTCCTGGATGGTAGTCAATGGCCAACTCATAGTCCTTTATCAACTCTAACCATCTCCGTTGCCTTTAGTTCA
The DNA here is from genome assembly GCA_025506655.1 of Gossypium rotundifolium. NCBI lineage: Eukaryota > Viridiplantae > Streptophyta > Magnoliopsida > Malvales > Malvaceae > Gossypium > Gossypium rotundifolium. The sequence goes on from CP106726.1 coordinate 39,378,402, forward strand.
ACTCTTTTTGTGTCATCAAGTACTTCAGACTTTTGTGATCAGTAAAAATCTGACATCTTTCACAATAAAAATGGTGTCTCCAAATCTTTAAGGCAAAGACTGTGGTAGCCGGCTCTAAATCATGTGTCGAATAATTCTTCTCATGAGGCTTCAACTATCTTAAGGCATAAGCAATAACCTTGCCTTCTTGCATAAGTTACACAGCCTAATCCATTTAAGGATGCATCGCTGTAAATCACAAATTCTTTCCCTGTCTCGGGTTGTACTAAAATTAGAGCTTCTATCAACATTGCCTTTAATTTCTCGAAACTTTGTTGGCATCTTTTTGTCCACTCATACTTCACATTTTTCTGTAACAATTTAGTCATCGGGGTTGTGATCATAGAAAACCCCTTGACAAATCGTTGGTAATAGCCGGCTAGGCCTAAGAAACTCCTAATCTCAGAGATATTACTTGGTGGTTTCCAGTCCATTATAGCCGAAATCTTGCTCGGATCCACTCGGACTCTACCTCCCGAGACAATATGTTCCAGAAATCCTACTTTCTTGAGCCAAAATTCACTTTTACTGAACTTGACATACAACTGATTTTCTCGTAGAATCTGTAAAAATGTCCGTAGGTGCTCAACATGCTCATTCTTATCTCGGGAATAAATCAATATGTCATCAATGAAAACAACTACAAACTTGTCGAGGTAGGGTCTAAAGATGCGGTCATTAAGTCCATGAATGCCGCAGGAGCATTGGTCAAACCAAAAGGGCATGACTAAGAATTCATAATGCCCATATCTTGTTCGAAAAGCTGTCTTGGACACATCTGAATCCTTTACTCTTAACTGATAATACCCTGATCTCAAGTCTATTTTGGGGAACACATTAGCTCCTTTCAATTGATCGAACAAATCATCGATCCTAGGCAATGGGTACTTGTTCTTCACTGTCACTTTATTAAGTTGATGGTAATCTATGCACAATCTCATGGTGCCATCTTTCTTTTTCACAAATAAAATTGGAGCACCCCAGGGAGAACTACTCGACCTAGCAAAGCCTTTATCTGTCAACTCTTGCAACTGTATCTTCATCTCTTTCAACTCTGTTGGAGTCATTCTGTAAGGAGTAATAGATATCGGTACAGTACTTGGAGCTAGCTTAATATTGAACTCAACCTCCCTAACTGGTGGTAGTCCTGGTAATTGTTCGGGAAAAACATCCACGTACTCACATACTATCGGTACTGGCTCAATCTTTAGCTCTGTTTCTTTATCATTCATCATAAAGGCCAAATATGCTTCATACCCTTTTCTTAAGTATCTTTGTGCCATCATATGAGAAATTACTACCGGTGCTTTGCTCTGTTCATTTGATTCTATATGAAGAGTGTCCTCATTCTCACATCTCATCTCAATGTATTTCTTCCCACAATTAACTATTACATCATGGGTAGTCAACCAGTCCATACTAAGAATGATGTTAAACTCATCAAATGGTAACCATATAAGGTTTGCTTTAAAATAATGACCGCTAATCATCAATAGGCAGTCTTTACATACTTTATCAACTAAAACACTTTTGCCTAAAGGATTAGACACCTTAATCACAAATTCTGTAGACTCTATAGGCATATTCATACTGGATACTAGTTTCATACAAATATAAGAGTGTGTGGATCTGGGGTTGATATCATAAAGAGAAAAGGTACCCATAATAACATCAGGAGAAGATGCCTCTTCGCGAGCGCGAATGGCATAAGTCCTAGCAGGTGCCCGACCCTCGGGTTTCGCAGCCTGTTCTCTAGGGTTACCTCTTTCACTTGCCCCACTCCCCGGGTTTCTCTGCGGTCTGCCTCTAACCATACCCCCAGATCTTGGGTTTTAAGTTATCTCTTCTTTCGTCATCTCAGGATAATATTTTATGAAGTGATCATGGGAACCACATCTAAAACAAGCATTTTCATGCCCTCAACATTCACCGAGATGGCGTCTGCCACACTGTGGGCATTCAGGTCTATCAGATCGAATATTCCCAACACTAGCAACTGAAGTAGTCTGTGCTTTATTCCCCGAATTCTGCTTACTCTTGTCCTTCTTTAAAAACCTAGTGGAAGCAGCCGATCGGGTAGGGAAATCTCTTGGCTTCTTGGATGAAGATTGGAATGACTTATTCCACTATCTTTTTCTAGAGTCAGGAGACTCCATTTTAGATTTTATCTTCTCTTTTATTAATTCTTCGGCCTTAAAAGCCCTTTCCACTAACACCACAAATTCTTTTAATTCGAAGACAGCAACAAATAACTTGATATCATCATTTAGTCCATCTTCAAACCTCTTACTCATGATGGCTTTAGTGGACACACATTCTTGAGTGTATTTGCTGAGTGGCACAAACTCTCACTCATAATCAGTCACTGACATCTTGCCTTGTTTCAGTTCTAAGAATTTCTTCCCTTTTTGGTCCACGAATCTTTGACTGATATATTTTTTCTTAAACTCTTCTTGGAAAAATTCCCATGTGACCTTTTCCCTCGGTACTACCAACATAAGTGTGTTCCACCATTGATAGGCAACATCTCTTAAAAGAGAAACTACACACTTTATACATTCCTCGGGTGTGCATGACAACTCATTAAATACCCTGGTAGTATTTTCTATCTAGAACTCAGGCTTTTTCAGATCATCATCTTTTCTAGCCCAGAATTCTTCTACCCCATGTTTCCTGATCGTATCAATTGGAGGTTTGTCTCCTCTTACCACCTCTACTACTTGAGGGTGCAACACCCCAAACCTGGCCTAAACACTACTACCGGATCTGGTATGTCACTAAAAAAAATTTTATGAAAACCCATCATGTCGACAAAAAGCCCAAATAGGAATTACATAAAAAAATGTCTTAATAAGTAAAAGCCCCAAACTGGTTTACATATCCTTGAAAGAAATTAAAACGAAAATAAATAATAAAGGCCCATAATAAGGAAAAAATGTAAACTAATGGCCCATGGCCTTATTACAACGTAGTTTAAGCCCATAATATAAAATTACTTTAAAAAAAACTAATATGGGGAACTTGTCACCGGATCCACCTTCTTATGCATGGCCACCGTGCGCTCCCCTCCGACCCGGTGCGATGCACTAATCGTCACCTGAAAGGTTAGTTTAAAGGGGGTGAGTCGCGAGACTCAGTGTGCAACCCTTATGCACTACTAGATTTGGGCCTCATTAATCATAATAATAAATGCATTTACAATGTAACATATAATATGCAAGGCCCAACCCATTTGCCTAGGTTTCCATCCGCTACACGCCTGCACCAACCAACACACCATTGGGGATTTCTACAATCAACCCACATCACATCTCCAAGATGGCGGTCATGTTTGCTCATCAACATATATGGTGAAACCCTTGTAACATATAATGGTCAAGCTGAATAACGATTCACGGCATTAGCCATTCTGAGTTCACGGTAAAATCATTACTCATATACATGTACATATAACTTCCTCCTTTCATCACCCACCCCATGCAACATGCACAATAATTTAAAACATGTACAACAGTTTACTTGTAACATATAGTCAGATTATTTACTAACCTGAGGGTCCGTCATTTAAATCCGAGATTTTGGCTTTTAATGTAACACATAAATCTTATGAACACATATACATATATATACATTTATTATTAATCAGATCTAGACGGTGGGGAAGTGTTACACACCTGATTTGCGTACTAAGGCTTTTGCTATATCTACGTTACTGTCACTTGAAACAACTACTATTGACCCACGATCTGACTTTGATTTTGGCCCACACCCCGTTGGCCAATCTCGCACTACCGAAATAGATCGCTTCTTGAATTTAGGCGACAATTTTACAGATCCAACCTTCTCTGCTTGACTGTTAGTTGAGTCCATATCAATCCCTTAATCACTAAACCAAATAACGATGAGATCTAACTCATTAGTTAAATGTAACCTTTAAAACGAACACTTACCTAGTTAGCCGAATCCCGAATATCCTTTAGAAATTGTCACCACTAACCTTCCTACATTCGGCCATTCCCCAAATATTAAACGAATCAAAAATCACAACCATTCTAACCCATATGCCATTCGGCTAAATGGAAAGAATCATGGAAGACCATTCGGCCATACTTACCACTTCTTACCTTTGATTTTTCCACCAAATCGGCTTTAATGGGATAGTTTCGGCTTCTAGGAGTAAAGAGTATAATCGAAAGGACCTTGGAACAATGGTTTAGATTAGGAGTTTGACAAAAATAAGGGAATCACAGAAAAGGAAAAATCTCGAAACTTACTGGATTACTAAGGATTATACGGCTTACAGTGCACCTTTAGGAAAATAGAGATCTCACTTGTAGATTTGGCTATAGGAGATGAGGGTATGAACAAAGGAATTCGGCTCTTAGAAAAGGAAAAAAGAAACTGTAGAGAAGGCTTGGAAATTTCGGCAGAGAATGAGAGAAGAATAGGGTTTCAAGATACCGAAATTGAAGAATACTACTCCCTATTTATAGAGAAATTTCGGCATTCCCACACACACAGAGTTGGAATTTCAGCCAACCCTCCCCTCCCAGAGTTGGATTTTTGGCCAACTCTGCTATCATCTAATAGCTTTTTAACTCTCCTGATAACTCAATCCTTATCTTACCTTTAGGAGAGCCCACCTTAAAACCAACTCCTTCTTATTAATTATCAGCTTTTTAACACTTTAAAATAAAAGAAATAACTCCTAAAAGGTAGTCCAATTGCCGTCCACCCCCTTCCCATTTAAGTGTCGAATTTTCTCGATCTTTTCAGGCCCAATCGGCTATACAAGGGCCCAATTCTTCACCCTTTATGGTGCCACCTTATGCCCACTTTATGTACTTTAATTCTTTGGGTCACAAGCCCAACTTGTCACTTAATTATCCATCTTCTTAAATTGTAAGCTAACACCATTTATTAGCCACCTAACCCAAATTTTTAGAGCCCACTATTTCACTTTAAATTATCCAGAGCACTAACTTTAACCCTAATCCAAATATTTAATCAGAAAGTCAGCCCAACCTTTACAATCCCAATTTAACATATTGAACATAACGTTACACTCAATGATCAAGCCTATTAATACCTTACCATAACATTCCAGGTACTACATGCAACCCAAAAATTTTAAACGTTCATATTCTCAAGACCTATTGGGCCCAATTCTACTAGGCCCAATTTCAGGTTGATACAAATCTACCCCCTTAAAGAAATTTCGTCCTTGAAATTTTTGACTAACTAGTAATCATACTACCCTAGTCTCATCACTATGCTTCCGCTGCGCATTCTAATTCTAATGGCAAAATAAACACTTAGTATATTATGGTATGGTACGCACCATTATTTTCGTCTAGAGTGTCTCCGTCCCCTTGACGATGTGCTGCATAGACTAAAGCTGGCTGCCTTGCCTCAACATAACCTGTACCACCACCTGGTGCTTCACGACCACCTCTTGCGCCATTGCCACCTCTGGCTTGACCATGACCCCTTGATCCAGGCTGACCACCTCTCCTAGCCTGATTAGAACTTCGGCCCATTGGCTGCCCACGATCCCTCTGAGTACAGTCCCGCATCAAATGTTCTGTGGATCCACACCTAAAACATCCACCAGTTTTCACCTTGCACTCCCCATAATAGGTTCTCCCACATATTGAACATGCTTGACTCTGGCCCGATGGAGCATGAGCTGGCCCATCAGTCCTAGGCCTCTTTTGAAAATTCCTAGATGCTCTCGATAGCCCAACACTTCTCTTCTTCTCACCCCGATCCTTATCCCTTTCTTCTCTCTCAGCCCGTTTCACTTCTTCTGTTATTTTAACCTTATCCACCAAAACTGCGAAAATTCTCTCTCACTGTGGTGCAATCAGAATCCTTAACTCATTCCATAGGCCATCCTCGAACCGAATGCATCGTTCATACTCCGTTGCTACCATTCCTCGAACGTAACGACTCAGGCGTAGAAACTCACCTCATACTCCACCACAGACTTACTCCCCTGCACCAAATTCAGGAATACTTTCCTTTGAGCATCCATATAACTAGCCCCAATGTACTTTCCCCGAATGACTCCTTAAAGAGATCCCGATCAATCAGTCCACTACTAGCACCCTCTTTCACCGTGAGCCACCATTGGTAGGCCTCGTCTCGAAGAAGAGACATGACCCCTTCACTTCTCCTCCACCGTGAAGTCTAGGTCATCCATTATACGCCCATCGCTTCCAACCAATATTCAATAAACTTGGAGATACGCCGAGACTCCCTAAATACTTCAAATTTCATTGCTCCTCAACCTTTCAGGCACCGATTTTCAGGCTCCTTTGCTCATACCAGCCTCGGCCACTCTTTCCAAAACCCTTAGTACGGCCTGAGACACCACATCCTCTCCACCTGTCTGATCCTCAAATTCCACCTCAAGAGTGATGGAACCCAGATCTCACTTCACGACCCATGACCCGATCCTACGGGTTACGACACGGTCATCCCACCTCATCAAGGCCCACGTGGCGACGCCTCGACCTCTTGTACTCATTCTTCTAGTTCGTGTTTATCTGATTTAAAATTTTTATGAGTTATTAGTTGGTTCCACTAATTATCCCCGAACAGCTTTATGAAACATAGTTTAAAAGTGATTCTTTCGAATTCGAACCTATCTACAGTTTTTAGTCTTTCTATTCTAGGAATTATGCACACACAACGTTCATACAAGTATCATTCATCACCTAAGGGTATTTTCGTCATTTCACTACCTAGGGGTATTTTCGTAATTTTATCCTATAGGGGTATTTTCGTAATTTTCCAAAATAAGGTTTTGGGTGATTTGGCGAAATAAGGGTATTTTGGTAATTTTCCAACTCGGGGGTATTTTGGTAATTTCACAAATCTGGGGGTATTTCAGTAATTTATAAAATTTTGGGTTATTTCAAAAATTTTGAAAATCTAGGGGTGTTTCAGTAATTTTGCCCATCAGGGGTATTTTGGTCATTTACAACTTAGGGGTAATTTGGTAATTTTACAATTCAAGGATATTTTGATGTTGTTGTTGTTGTTTTTGTTTTCAATGGAAAGATTCTATTGACTTTGTAAATAAGGGCATATTCGCAAATCATAGGTATATATATATTTTTTTCAAAGTAAAGATATTTTAAAAATAATTTTTGTGAGAAAAGCAAGTGGTTTGGTCCTTTCGAGTTTTAATTGTAGTTTTGGCTGTCAACACGCATCGTAACTAGGGTGAATAGTCACTACGCACTGTAGGATTCTAGTGGAAAGGAGGTGAGTCACTAGGATGCTTAAGTACCAGGCTTTCCCTGAATCCACTCCTAGACATGCATATGCCTATTGCCACACCCTGTCATGGCTAAACTAAACAATCACTATGCACTAGGTGAGATTCTTGCGAAGAGGAGGTGAGTCACTCGGACTGCTTAAATACCAAGCTTTTCCAAATCTTCTCCTAGACATGCATATGCTTGTTACCACACTTTAGTCTTGTGACTTGTTTACAGGTTTTATTTAATGAAGTTAAGTCTTATGGATTTTTAAGAGTTTGTTTGTCTAAGCCTAGAGTCCATCAAGTTCTAACCTAAATAGTCTACGTCCCATAAGCCTATTAAGCCCACATTTATATCACACAATGGTTTAGAGTACTTACCTGGCGAACTTGGCTGGAGACGCAGGTGCCATGCTGAGCTAACCAACCTTTACTAATAAAAATCCATGTTTTAAAAAAACCCATTTTTAGAAAATCTTTTGGGCCCAAAATCCCAAAATCGAGTTTTGAACCGGGCTCTGATACCAATTTGTAACACCCCAAACCTGGCCCAAACACTACTACCGAATCTGATATGTCACTAAGAAAAATTTTATGAAAACCAATCATGTCGACAAAAAGCCCAAATAGGAATTACATAAAAAATGTCTTAATAAGCAAAAGCCCAAAACTGGTTTACATATCCTTGAAAGAAATTAAAACGAAAATAAATAATAAAGGCCCATAATAAGGCAAAAATGTAAACTAATGGCCCATGGCCTTATTACAACGTAGTTTAAGCCCATAATATAAAATTACTTTAAAAAAAACTAATATGGAGAACTTGTCACGGATCCACCTTCTTATGCATGGCCACTGCACTCCCCCGCCTTGGGTCGATGCACTAATTGTCACCGAAGGTTAGTTTAAAGGGGTGAGTCGCGAGACTCGGTGTGCAACCCTCATGCACCACTAGATTTGGGCCTCATTAATCATAATAATAAATGCATTTACAATGTAACGTATAATATGCAAGGCCCAACCCATTTTCCTAGGTTTCCATCCGCTACACCCCCCGTACCAACCAACACACCATTGAGGATTTCTACAATCAACCCACACTGCTACTCTCCAAGATGGCAGCCATGCTGCTCATCAACATATATGGCCAAAACCCTTGTAACATATAATGGCCGAAGCCCGTATAATAGTTCACGGCATTAGTCGCTACAGTAGTTCACGGTAAAAACCGTTACTCATATACATGTACATATAACTTCCTCCTTTCATCACCCACCCCATGCAACATGCACAATAATTTAAAACATGTACAACAGTTTACTTGTAACATACAATGATTATTTACTAACACGAGGGTCCGCTGCTTAAATCCGAGATTTCGACTTTTAATGTAACATATAAATCTTATGAACACATATACATATATATACATTTATTATTAATCAGATCTAAACGGTGGGGAAGTGTTACACACCTGATTTGCGTACTAAGGCTTTTGCTATATCTACGTTACTATCACTTGAAACAACTACTATTGACCCACGATCGACTTTGATTTGGCCTACACCTGTTGGCCAATCTCGACCATCAAACAAATCACTTCTTGAATTTAGGCGACGATTTTACTGATCCAACCTTCTCGCTTGATCGTTAGTTGAGTCCATATCAATCCCTTAACCACTAAACCAAATAACGATGAGATCTAACTCATTAGTTAAATGTAACCTTTAAAACGAACACTTACCTAGTTAGCCAAATCCTGAATATCCTTTAGAAATTGTCAGCACCAACCTTCCTACATTCGGCCATTCCCCAAATATTAAACGAATCAAAAATCACAACCATTCTAACCCATATACCATTCGGCTAAATGGAAAGAATCATGGAAGAACATTCGGACATACTTACCACTTCTTACCTTCGATTTTTTCACCAAATCGGCTTTAATGGGATAGTTTCGGCTTCTAGGAGTAAAGAGTATAATCGAAAGGACCTTGGAACAATGGTTTACATTAGGAGTTTGACAAAAATAAGGGAATCATAGAAAAGGAAAAATCCCAAAACTTACTGGATTACTAAGGATTATACGGCTTACAGTGCACCTTTAGGAAAACAGAGATCTCACTTGTAGATTCAGCTATGGGAGATGAGGGTATAAATAAAGGAATTCGGCTTTTTAACACTTTAGGAGAGCCCACCTTAAAACCAACTCCTCCTTATTAATTATCAGCTTTTTAACACTTTAAAATAAAAGAAATAACTCCTAAAAGGTAGTCTAATTGCCATCCACCCCCTTCCCATTTAAGTGCCTAATTTGCCCCATCTTTTGAGGCCCAATCGGCCATACAAGGGCCCAATTCTTCACGCTTTATGGTGCCACCTATGCCCACTTTATGTACTTTAATTCTTTGGGTCACAAGCCCAACTTGTCACTTAATTATCCATCTTCTTAAATTGTAAGCTAACATCATTTATTAGCCACTTAACCCAAATTTTTAGAGCCTACTATTTCACTTTAAATTATCCAGAGCACTAACTTTAACCTAATCCAAATATTTAATCAGAAAGTCAGCCCAACCTTTACAATCCCAATTTAACATATTGAACACAATGTTACACTCAATGCTCAAGCCCATTAATACCTTACCATAACATTCCAGGTACTACATGCAACCCAAAAATTTTAAACGTTCCTATTATTAAGACCTATTAAGCCCAATTCTACTAAGCCCAATTTTAGGTTGTTATAGAGGGACTGCGGGGATAGGTTGTGGAACAGGCGGGGGAGGATGGGGTTGTACATTTGGGTTCGTACGAACGAATTCCATGTACCACGTATTCATCATACGGAAAAAGGCTTCTCTAGCCTCTTCTTCTCCTCCTTGACTCACCGTAGTGGGTCTATTCTCATTCTCATTAAGCACCGTCCCTTCAGTAGAAGCCGGCACGTTACTTTCTACATCATCCGCCTCAGCTCTTTTAAGATCCATTTACTATATGTGTAAACATAATTTAAGTCATCAGGAATCGTAACACTATCATTATAAAAAATTGTAATATCTGAGATTTAGGGGTTATGCAATTTAATTAATATCTGCGTGTTAGTATGCTCTGTATGCTATTTGAGTGTGTTTGGGGGCTTCGGGAAACCTTGGGGTTAGGTAGAAACCTTACTGAAAATTTTGGGTTCAAGGCTTTTAAGGGAGAGCTAGTAGCGTCAGGCCTTAAGAGATTTTATGTAGGGTTTATGACACAAGAAATGAAGTGGTGGAGTGGCAGAGGTAACGACTAGGTGCTAGGGGGAGTGTTGCGTCACAAGGGGTGCCAAGGGGGGAGAGGTTCGAATCACACCAGCAGCAAAGGGGAGCTTTGTTTTTTTGGTATTTTTCGTCAAGGAGGGGGGAGTGTTGGACGGCAAGCAAACTCTAGGGAAGACTTGGTCAAGGTTTTTGAATGTGTGGTGGAGAGTGGAGTGGAAGGTTTGAATGAGTCAAACTCATTTGAACGGGTGAAGGAGAGGGAATTGAGGAGAGAAAAGGGGGATTTGAAGGGAAGAGGAGAGTTGGCCAATTTTGGGGTACTAGGAGGTGGTATTTTTGGTTTTGGGTGTTTCGTGTTGGGAGTGCCTAATTTTAGTAGTCATTTTAGGAGCATTCTTTCTTTTCATTTTATATGACCAAAATCTGAAACTTAAGATACGATAAGTGCAATTTCCGTCCCATTTTCTTTTCTCACCTTTACTATTCACCCTCAAAAGCCGAACCATATTTTCTTCTCCTTTCTTTTTCATTTCAACAACTTTGAACCTCCACTATTTTTTGCAAAAGCTGAATAAACTTTTCCCATTTGGGATTTGTAGCCGAACCTTCTAAGCTATCTCGGTTACCTTTTTTTCTTTCATTGTGGTTATTCTCATAAGCCGAATATCTCTTGAAGTGGTGACTGCCGTTCATCTCTTTTCTCTCAAACAGTTTCCAATTATCGTGGTAAGGAGTTCTTTTTTATTTTAGATCTCTCTCTTTTCCTTCTTTAGTTGCCAGAACAAAAATCTAACCTTGTTTTCATGTGTGGCTGAACCCATGGAGGGTTGGTTTCGGGATCTCAGTTGGGCTAACGTTATGAGAGTAGAAACCTTTTGAGATTTGAACGATCGAGGTAAGCAGGGTATATCGTTAGGCCGAATGCCATTCCATGTGTTCATATGTGTTAGAGCTGATTCTAACATAACTTATGTAGGGGTTTCGTCAATCTTCAAGATCAAGTAAGAATTCTCGAGATTTGAGGTCGACTTTGGTAAGATTACTCGATTAAGATATTATTTGGGTTCCGTTTAGATTTGATTTAAAGTGCTAACCGGGTTTTCTGACCAAGACATTATTTCATGGAATCAAATACCAGCCAAGGGAAGAAAGGGGTCAGACATGTAGTCCTTACCCCAAAATACAAGAAACGATCGATTTTTGCGGTTCGAGATTAGCCTCCGGGGTGTGGGCCAGTGTCAGAACAGGATCGTAGGCAAATAGTGGTAGTGTCAGTTAGGGATAGCATCGACGTAGAGGGCATGATTTTACAGGTTATCAGGTGTGTAGTTATTACACTATTTCTCTATTTATAATTAATTAAATGTATGTGATATGTGTGGTAGCCAAAAATAACGGCTATGGTGGTGAGGCTACCCATATTGGGTGATCTGGTAACCAGGTTAGTAATTTTTTTTCATATTAAAATTTTGGATGGATATTTGTGTAACTTGGTAAGCATGTTATGTATGCATGACTAATATGTTCATAACGATTATATTGTCATTTTATCATATATATTGTATGTGCATGGGGATCAAGATATATATGTTTAATGAAGGAAAGGGTATACATTTATGCACGTGGATTGATGTTAGCCTTGAGCTACATCGTGGTTCGATGTTGGCTATGTGCCTCATCATGGATTGGTGTTGGCTACGTGCCTCATCGTGGATTGGTGTTGGCTATGTGCCTCATCGTGGATTGGTGATGACCTCGAGTCACACTGTGGATATTGTGATTTAATCACGTGGACCAGTGGCTAGCCCACTAAATGGACTTTCTTGTGAGATGACTGCCAAAGAGGTGTGTAGCGGATGGAGGGTCGATTTAGTAATCCCCTGGTGTGTGGTGGCAGGATATACGGGGGTGTGTAACGGTTGGATACTAGGTTGGGTTGGGATACCATCGTGCATAATCATGTGTGGTATATGGATTGGTGTGGTTGTAGGCCAAACCCATTTATGGAAACATGTGGAATAATTGTACACTGAGTCAAAATGACTCACCCTATTTTTCAACCAATGCATGTAGTATGTGATACTTTAGACTGGGCCGGGGAGGAGTCAGGGTGGCCATGCACAAGCCGTTTTTGCTTTTAAAGTACTTTATAAATTTCAATTACTTTTTTGGGGGTATTTTGCTGTAATAAGGCCACTTTAAATACTTTGGTTTGACTTTAAGTTTTAAGTTGGATTTGCTATCAGATGATTAAGTATAAAGAAACTCTGAAAATACTGCAACACTCGAATTTAAATGTGTTTTCAAAGTATAGATTACTTATGAACCTCCCGGGTTTCCAAAAATTTTCGTATAAATGGATAGTGAATTTAACTCGTGCAACTCAAAAGCTTTATTGCTGAATTTGAACGGGAAACCTTCTTTAAACAAATTTCTATTTTAGATTTTAAAACCTATTTTTCACTTATAAAACCAAACCATTATCAACCTTTTTCCCTGTAACATTCTGAATTCGACCGTGGTGTTTTGGGTCGGGTTTGGGGTGTTACAGTTTGGTATCAGAGCGAGGTTTAAAACTCAACTTTGAAGGTTTTTGGGCTCAAAACATTTTTTTCCAAAGACGGGTTTTTCTAAAACATGGATTTCTATAAGCTATTTCAGGATTATTCTAGCATGGCACCTGTGTCTTCGATCCGAAGTCTGCCAGGTAAGTACTCCTAACTATTGTGTGCTTTATATGTGAAATTAATGGGTATTAAGGGATCGTAGATTTGTAAGTTAGGAACTATTGAAACTTAGGATTAGCTTACTCCAACACTAAACTTCACAAGACTTAACTTATCTCACCAAACCCAGGAATGAGTTGCAGAGTTCGGGTGTGGTAACAAGCATGCGCATGTCTAGGCATTGATTCAGGATGAGCTTAGTATTTAAGCAGTCCTAACGACTCACCTCCTCTTTTCTGGAATCCTACCTAGTGCGCAGTGATTATTCACCTTAACCATGAGGACTTGTTAACGGGTCTAACCTATAACTAAAACCCGAAAGGGACCAAATACCCAGTTTTGTAAAATTATCAAATTACCCCTAATTTGTAAAATTATCGAAATACCCCCGATTTGTGATATTACCCCAGGTTTGCAAAATTACCAAAATACCCTCAGTTTGCAAAATTATCGAACTACCCTCAATTTATTACCAAAATACCCCTATTTTGCCAAAATTACCAAGACACCCTCTATATTTTGAAAATCACGAAAAATACCCCTATAGGATAAATTACGAAAATACCCCTAGGTTAGGAACGGACGAAAATGCTCAAAGTGGTGAATATGTGTGGTGAATATTGATGATGAATGTATGTGATTCTCTGAATTAAGGCAATGGACTTGAGATGAAAACTTTGAAATGATCGAAAGAACTACTACTAAACTTCTTTACATAAAAATTGTTCATGGGTAATCAGTGGAACAAAAAGCTAATGCATAAAATTTCTTAAAATAGATTAAAACGTGACGATAGACATGAGTTCTAGGGGGCGAGGTCATAATATGCGTGGGCATGGTAGAGGTAGGATGACTGTGTCGGAACCAGTGGGGTCTGGTCAGAGATCGGGGAATGAAACGCCGCCGCCAACTGTGGAAGCTGAGTTCCAAGATCAGACGGATGGAGATGACGCAGTATCTCAGGCTATGCTGCGGGTTTTGGAGAGAGTTGCAGGAACAAACGTGGGTTCTGGGGCTAGGAAGTCCGTGTCTGAGCGGCTTCGATCGAATGGAGCTGAGGTATTCTGAGGTGTTTCTGGGGTAGCTCCGAATGTGGCGGAGTACTGGTTAGAGGCAGTCGAGAGAATTATGTATAATTTAGACTGCATGGCTGAAGAGAAGCTAAAAGGTGCTGTATCTTTACTTCGGGATGAGGCCTATCAGTGGTGACTTACTGTCAGAGAGGGTATTCTAGCGGACCGAGTAGATTGGGGTTACTTTAAGGTAAAGTTTGAGGGAAAGTACGTCGGAGCTAGATACGTGGACGCACAGAGGAAGGCATTCTTGAATCAAGTGCAAGGGGGTAGGTCAATAACGAAATATGAGGCAGAATTCCTGAGGTTAAGTCGGTATGCCAGAGGGATTGTTGCTACTGATTACGAGCGCTGCGTGAGATTTGAGGATAGGCTACGAGATGAACTGCGGGTGTTAATAGCTCCACAGCGTGAGAGGGACTTTGCTACCTTGGTGGAGAAAGCTCGGATAGCCGAGGAAGTTAAGCAAACTGAAAGGCAGAATAGAGATAGGGACAGAGGCTGGAATAAGAGAGGTTTTGGACCATCAGGATCTTCGAGGGGTCTAGAAAAAGCCTAGGATTGAGGGTTCTACTCGTGCTTTTATGCCAGCTACTGGGAATCAGGTCCGTCCATGTGCTCGGTATGGGAGGACTCATGTAGGCAAATGCTGGGGAAGGAGTAAGGAGTGCTTCAAGTGTGGGTCCAAGGCTCACTTGGTTAAGAATTGTTCTCAGAATATGGATAGGGCTCAGGCAGTAGGTCAGGGGTATGTGCAGCCAGGAAGGGGTGGTCCACAAATGTCGAGAGGTCGTGGTCCGAATCGTGGAGAGAATGGTTTTAGTCAAGGTCACGAAACACTGGACAGAGGTGCTGGGAGCTCAGACGCAAGACAGTCGGGATTGGTTTACGCAGCCAGACTTCGTGAGGAGGGGGATGCACCAGATGTTATCACGGGTACTTTTTTCATTCCTGGGTTACCCTTTACTGCTTTGATTGATGTTGGGTCAACTCACTCGTATATTGCTAGCATGAGGTCTGGAACCTTGGATATGAACTCTGAAATTGTCTCTAGGAAGATGATTGTGCTTAGTCCCTTAGGGCAATCAGTAGTGGTAGACAAACTCTTTAGGAAGGTGCCTTTAGAGGTTCAGGGGGTAGTGTTCCCAGCGGATTTGACAGAGCTGCCATTCGAAGAATTTGACTTGATCCTAGGTATGGACTAGCTAGTAAGGTATCATGCGAATTTGGACTGTGCTGCTAAGCGCATGTCGTTGAGGACTTCTGAGAACTATGAGGTTGTGGTGATAGGTGAGAGGAGAGACTACTTGGCTAACGTGGTGTCTGCTCTTAAGGCGGAGAAGATGGTAAAGAAGGGGTTCTTGGCTTTCCTAATGTTTGTTAGTGCTTTGGATGCTAAGGAAGCAGCTGTAGGGGAGGTCAGGACAGTGAAGGAGTTTGTGGATATTTTTTCGGAAGAACTTCCAGGGTTGCCTCCGGATCGGGAGGTGGAGTTTGGAATTGACCTGTTGCTAGGAATAGCGCCAGTGTCCATCGCTCCTTATAGGATGGCACCAAAAGAGTTGGTTGAGCTGAAAGCCCAAATCCAATAGTTGCTAGATCGCAATTTTATCCGACCCAGTGTGTCTCCATGGGGAGCACCGATGTTGTTCGTAAAAAAGAAGGACAGGTCTATGTGTATGTGCATAGATTACTGCTAGTTGAATAAGCCGAGATCAAGAACAAGTACCCACTATCGAGGATAAACGACTTGTTTGACCAGCTCAAAGGGGCTGCGGTCTTTTCAAAGATAGATTTGAGGTCAGGGTATCACCAGCTTAAGGTGAAGGAGGCTGATATCCATAAGACGGCATTTCAGACTCGATACGGGCACTACGAATTCCTGGTAATACCGTTCAGGTTGACTAACGCACCGGCTGCGTTCATGGATATGATGAACCGGGTTTTTCAACCTTACTTGGATCAATTCATCGTGGTGTTCATAGACAACATCTTGGTATATTCCAAGTCAGAGGAAGAGCATGATGCACACCTTCGGGTAGTGCTGCGACTTTTAAGGGAGAAGAAGTTGTACGCCAAGTTTAGCAAGTGCGAATTCTGGTTGAGTGAAGTCGCTTTTCTGGGTCATGTAGTATCTGCAGAGGGAATCAGAGTGGATCCTCAGAAGATTGAGGCAGTATTAGATTGGAAACCACCTAAGTCAGTGGCGGAGATTCGCAGTTTCTTAGGGTTAGTGGGCTATTATAGGAGATTTGTCGAGGGGTTCTCTTCAATAGCGGCACCTTTGACTAAGCTATTGAGAAATGAGGTACCTTTTGTATGGTCGGTTAAGTAGCAGGAGAGCTTCGAGAAGCTAAAGAAAGTTTTGACAGAGGCTCCGGTCTTAATTCAGCCTGTGGTGGGGAAAGATTTTGTGGTGTATTGTGATGCTTCTCATACGGGGATAGGTTGTGTACTGATGCAGGAAGGGAAGGTGGTTGCTTATGCGTCTCGACAGTTGAGACCGCATAAAGTTAACTATCCGACACACGATCTGGAGTTGGCCGTAGTGGTCTTCGCCTTGAAGGTGTGGAGGCATTATTTGTATGGAGAAAAGTCAGTGATCTACACAGACCACAAGAGCCTGAAGTATCTATTGACTCAGAAGGAGCTGAACTTGAGACAACGAAGGTGGGTGGAGTTGTTAAAGGATTACAACTGTTCGATTGAATACCATCCAGGAAAAGTGAATGTAGTGGCAGATGCCTTAAGTCAGAAGGTAGTATCAGATCTGAGGGCAATGTTCGCGCATCTTAGCTTGTATGACGACAGAAGTTTGTTAGCGGAGCTTCAGGTAAAGCCGACATGGATAAGTCAGGTAAAAGAGAAACAATTGGTAGATGAGGATTTGAGTGCTCGACTTTAGTAAGTTCAGAGTGGGGAGTTAGAAGACTATAGTGTGAACAACGATGAAATTTTATGTTTCCGTGGTAGGGTGTGTATGCCGAAGGATATAGAATTAAGGCAGAAGATTCTTTAGAAATCGCATAGTAGCCCTTACACTATGCATCCTGGAGGAAGTAAGTTGTATAAGGATCTACAGGAACAGTTTTGGTGGCCTGGATTGAAGCGAAAAGTTACAGAATTTGTGGGAAAGTGCTTGGCGTGTCAGCAGGTCAAAGCTGAACACCAAGTGCCTTCGAGGTTATTGCAACCGATGAAGATTCCTCAGTGGAAGTGGGAGAGAATCACCATGGATTTCATTAGTGGGCTTCCTCTTACGCCTACTAAGAAAGACTCGGTATGGGTGATTATGGACCGGTTGACAAAGTCTGCTCATTTCATACCTGTGCGTGTTGATTACTCTCTGCAGAAGTTGGTGAAGCTGTACGTAGCAGAAATTGTGAGACTGCACGGAGTGCCGGTATCGATCATATCGGATAAAGATCCTAGATTTACGTCAAGGTTTTAGAGGGCGTTGCATCAGGCTTTGGACACCAGGTTGGACTTTAGCACGGCTTTTCATCCGCAGACGGATGGCTAGTCTGAAAGGGTGATTCAGGTGTTAGAAGATATGCTAAGGGGATGTGTTATTGACTTCAGAGATAGTTGGAAGGAATTCTTACCTTTAGCAGAATTCGCTTATAACAATAGTTACCAAGCTAGTATTCAAATGGCGCCGTATGAAGCATTGTATGGGCAGAAGTGTCGGATTCCTACTTGTTGGACAGAGTTAGGAGAATGTCATGTTTTGGGTCCAGAGATAGTGGCAGAGTCAGAGGAAAAGGTTAAAGTAATTCGGGCTCAGTTGAAAGAGACAGAAGTCGTATGCAGATCTTAAGCAGAAAGAGATAGAGTTTGCAGTGGGTGATCATGTGTTCCTAAAAGTCTCGCCGTAGAAGAAGGTGATGAGATTTGGATGCAAGGGTAAGCTGAGTCCTAGATTTATAGGGCCTTATCAGGTTTTGAAGCGAGTTGGACCAGTGGCTTATCAGTTGGAGTTACCTTTAGAATTGAAACCGATGCATGATGTGTTCTACGTGTCGATGCTACGTCGTTATCGATCGGATCTATCTTATGTGGTGCTAGTGGAGGAAGTTGAGTTGAGGCCAGACTTGTCCTATGAAGAAGAGCGGTTCAAATTCTGGAGCGAGATGTGAAAGTGCTTCGAAATAAATCAGTGCCCCTAGTCAAGGTGTTGTGGCGGAACCATGGATCGGAAGAAGCTTCGTGGGAGTCAGAAGAGTTGATGCGACAGCAATACCCTCACTTATTTTGACCAGGTAATTTTGAGGCCGAAATTATTTTTAAGGGGGTAGAACTGTAATATTCGAGATTTAGGGGTCATGCAATTTAATTAATATCTGCATGTTAGTATGCTCTGTATGCTGTTTGAGTGTGTTTGGGGGCTTCGAAAAACCTTGGGGTTAGGTAGAAACCTTAGTGAAAATTTTGGGTTTAAGGCTTTTAAGGGAGAGCTAGTAGCGTCAGGCCTTAAGAGATTTTATGTAGGGTTCATGACACAAGAAAGGAAGTGGTGGAGTGGCAGAGGTAACGACTAGGTGCTAGGGGGAGTGCTGCGTCACAAGGGGTGCCAAGGGGGGAGAGGTTCGAATCACGCCAGCAGCAAAGGGGAGCTTTGTTTTTTTGGTGTTTTGCGTCAAGGAGGGGGGAGTGTTGGACGGCAAGCAAACTCTGGGGAAGACTTGGTCGAGGTTTTTGAATGTGTGGTGGAGAGTGGAGTGGAAGGTTTGAATGAGTCAAACTCATTTGAACGGGTGAAGGAGAGGGAATTGAGGAGAGAAAAGGGGGATTTGGAGGGAGGAGGAGAGTTGGCCGATTTTGGGGTACTAGGAGGTGGTATTTTAGGTTTTGGGTGTTTAGTGTTGGGAGTGCCGAATTTTAGTAGTCATTTTAGGAGCATTCTTTCTTTTCTCTTCATATGACCAAAAGCCAAAACTTAAGATACGATAAGTGCAATTGCCGTCCCATTTTCTTTTCTCACCTTTACTATTCACTCTTAAAAGCTAAACCATATTTTCTTCTCTTTTCTTTTTCATTTCAACAACTTTGAACCTCCACTACTTTTTGCAAAAGCCGAATGAACTTTTCCCATTTGGGATTTGTAGCCGAACCTTCTAAGCTATCTCAGTTACCTCTTTTTCTTTCGTTGTGGTTATTCTCATAAGCCGAATATCTCTTGAAGTGGTGACTGCCGTTCATCTCTTTTCTCTCAAATAGTTTCTAGTTATCGTGGTAAGAGTTCTCTTTTATTTTAGATCTCTCTCTTTTCCTTCTTTAGTTTCCGGAACAAAAATCTAACCTTGTTCTCATGTGTGGCCGAACCCATGGAGGGTTGGTTTCGGGATCTCAGTTGGGCTAACATTAAGGGAGTAGAAACCTTTCGGGATTTGAACGATCGAGGTAAGTAGGGTATATCGTTAGGCCGAAGGCCATTCCATGTGTTCATATGTTTAGAGCCGATTCTAACATAACTTATGTAGGGGTTTCGTCAATCTTCAAGATCAAGTAGGAATTTTCGGGATTTAGGGTCGACTTTGGTAAGATTACTCAATTAAGATATTATTTGGGTTCCGTTTAGATTTAACTTAACGTGTTAACTGGGTCTTCTGACCAAGACATTATTTCATGGAATCAAATACCAGCCAAGGGGAGAAAGGGGTCGGACACATAGTCCCTACCCCTAAATACAAGAAGCGGTCAGTTTTTATGGTCTAGGATTGGCCTCCAGGGTGTGGGCCAGCGTCGGAACAGGATCGTAGGCAGATAGCAATAGTGTCGGTTAGGGATAGCGTCGACGTAGAGGGCGTGATTTTACAGGTTATCAGGTGTGTAGTTATTACCTTTGTTTCTCTGCTTATAATTAATTAAATGTATGTGATATGTGTGGTAGCCAAAATAACTTTGTGGTGGTGAGGCTACCCATATTGGGTGATCTGGTAACTGTGTTAGTAATTTTCTCATATTAAAATTTTGGATGGATATTTGTGTAACTTGGTAAGCATGTTATGTATGCATGACTGATATGTTCATAATGATTATATTGTCATTTCATCATATATATTGTATGTGCATGGGGATCAGGATATATATGTTTAATGAAGGAAAGGGTGTACATTTATGTACGTGGATTGATGTTAGCCTTGAGCTACATCGTGGTTCAATGTTGGCTATGTGCCTCATCGTAGATTGGTGTTGGCTATGTGCCTCATCGTGGATTGATGTTAGCTTCGTGCTTCATCGTGGATTGGTGATGACCTCGAGTCACACTGTGGATATTGTGATTTAATCACGTGGACTAGTGGCTAGCCCACTAAATGGACTTTGCACAGCATGACTGCCAAAGAGGTGTGTAGCAGATGGAGGGTCGATTTAGTAATCCCCTGGTGTGTGGTGGCAGGATATACGAGGGTGTGTAGCGGTTGGATACTAGGTTGGGTTGGGTTACCATCTTGCATAATCATGTGTGGTATGTGGATTGGTGTGGTTGTGGGCCAAGCCCATTTATGGAAACATATGGAATAATTGCACACTGAGTCAAAATAACTCACCCTGTTTTTCAACCAATGCAGGTAGTACGTGATACTTTGGACCGAGCCGGGGAGGAGTCAGGGTGGCCATGCACAAGCCGTTTTTGCTTTTAAAGTACTTTATAAATTTCAATTACTTTTTTGGGGTATTTTGCTGTAATAAGGCCACTTTAAATACTTTGGTTTGATTTTAAGTTTTAAGTTGGATTTGCTATCAGATGATCAAGTATAAAGAAACTCTGAAAATAATGCAACACTCGAATTTAAATGGGTCTTCAAAGTATAGATTACTTATGAACCTCCCGGGTTTCCAAAAATTTTCGTATAAATGGATAGTGAATTTAACTCGTGCAACTCGAAAGCTTTGTTGCTGAATTTGAATGGGAAACCTTCTTTAAACAAATTTCTGTTTTAGATTTTAAAACTCATTTTTCACTTATAAAACCAAACCATTATTAACCTTTTCCCCGTAACATTCTGAATTCGGCCGTGGTGTTTTGGGTCGGGTTTGGGGTGTTACAAAAACATTCTTACGTATGGCATGTATAGCTAGACTCGTGCTCGTACTACGTTAGTCCTAGAACCGACTAAATCGTAGCTCTGATGCCACTAAATGTAACACCCCATACCCGAGTCTGATGCTAAGACTGGATACAAGACATTACGATGCTTGAACTCACTTAAAACATGTACTTACGGGCCATAAAATTTTGTTCCGAATTAAAAACTTCTCTTTCTTAGTCTAATCATACATTTCATGGGCCTACGAGGCCTTCAACACATATCTGTAAACTTTCGGAACTCAAATGAAAACTTTTCCTTAAAATAGGGGTCACACGCCCATATGACTTGGGACACGCCCGTGTACCCCTAACACATGCCCATGTCTTCCACCCGTGGTCGACACTGACTAATTACACACGGCCTTGACACGTCCATGGATGTAAACCCTGTGCTATACCTTGATATACTGACTTATTCACACGATTTGGGGCACACGCCCATGTTCTGTCCGTGTATCACACACGGCCTAAACAAACAACCGTGGATTTACCGTGGCTTATTCTCGACTTAAAACACTAAGGTGTGGAAGTGCAGACGGCCTAGACACACGCCTGTGTGTCTAGCAACTGTAGGCACTTAGAGGCTATTTACCAAGCCTATTGCCACCCTGAAATCAAGACCAAACCCATGCTCAATTCAATACATTTTTCATAAACATTCTACATACTTCATTGATCTGCATAAACACACATACTTAGTTAATTTTGGCCAATCATTTTGCCATATACAAAAGAATAATAAACTTGATAATCTATACAATGACCCTTCTTTAAACATATTCTCAAAATGAAATGCTTCCTATACATGCCATACTTAGTAAAATAACTTGGCTATACCAAAATAGAGATTGATAGTGTTCTACGAGCTCCGACTCCAACGATCCACAAGTTAGCTTGGCGGGACTACATAGAAAGAAATAATTAAAGACATAAGCATTTAGCTTAGTAAGTTTGCATGTAAAATATATATTAATAAACTTGCTTAATATAAATCATTTGACATAAGAATGGTATCATAAATTTCAGCTATAGAGTTTACTTATTCATACTGATTCTTACATGTCTTATGATACTTACTATTCTCATACTTGTAAGGTAAACATGGTACCTGTATCACTTGATCACATTGATCAACATACTTTAACATAATAATCATGATCTTTAATTCATCATTCATAACATAAATGATACTTAATTTCAACTTGGTAATAGCTTTGCTTACCTAGCTTTCTTGTTAACTCATTTGAACTTTACTCATTTGCCCGATGAATTTCTGTGAATAACCGAGGATACTAAATCTCATCCCACATATCTTGATGCCAAAGCCATATTCTAGATATGGTATTACACGGAATATCTCATCTTGGTTTCAAGGACATGTCTTGACATGGACTTATATGAAGTGTTTCTTGTTCTCACCAATGCCATGCCTTGGCTTGGGCTTACATGGGATTTCTTTCTCTTTATATCTTTTCAATGCCAAGCTTGCCTTGGACTTACATGATAACTTATTCAATGCCAAGCTTTCCTTAGACTTACATGATAACTTGTTCAATGCCAAGCTTGCCTTGGACTTACATGATAACTTGTTCAATGCCAAGCTTGCCATGGACTTACATGATAACTTGCTTGATTGCTGATGCCATGCCTTGGCTTGGTCTTATACGGACTTTCTTATCTCATGTGGTAGATCGAGTATCCTGGGAAATTCATCTTTAATCGGGACTTGCTCATCCTTAATCTCATTGATTTCTTTGTTTAACAAAACAATAAGCATTCCATGATAATAATGTACATTATACTAAGCAATTCAATGATAGAAATCATAAAGCTTAGAAATCATACAAACTTACCTCAATATACAAAATGTATGTAGATATACAATTTAGTCATCGACTTTGTTCTTGCCTCGATTTCGATCTGGGCGTCGTTTTTCTTGATCTATAATCATAAATAGATCATTTAATAATCATATTGACTAAATTGACTCATTACTCATACTTTGGCAAAATTATTATTTTGCCCCTATACTTTCTCATATTTGCACTTTGGTCCAAAGGCTCGTAAAATAATTCTCATTAAACTTTCTTAAACTTCATGCTTAGCTGATTCATTTTCTCTACTATAACAATCATCAATTCTCACTATTTCTAGTATGTATGACCAATTTTCATAACTATTACAAATTAGTCCATACTATCATTTTTCATGAAATTCACTTAGAAAAAGATGTTTATCTAATATCAAACTCATAAACTTCCATAAAACATCATTTAACATGCATGTCATTCATAGGTAAATTTTTTAACATGCATCCTAGCTCATTTTATAGCTAAAAATAGCTAATTCATAATATGAGAACTTCAAAAATACGAAGAATATTAAAAATGGGGCTAAAATGAACTTACTAGCAAGCTTGAAAAAAATGAAGAACCCTAGCTATGGAGTCTTCAAATTTTCAACAATAAGGGGAAGAAGATGAATAGATTTTTATCATCTTTTTCCCATTTTAATCATTTAAATTGATTAAATGACCAAAATGCCATTCTCTCTAAACTTTTACAATTTATTATCTTATGTCCAATTTTGTCCAAAAATTATAATTTGGGAAAATTGCTACTTAAGGACTTCTAATTCATATTCTAAAGCTATCTCATATAAAATGCTTCTAGAAACTCATATTTTGTAACTTTTGCAATTTAGTCCTTTTGGACCATTCAACCTCAATTTAACAAAATTGCTTCATGAAACTTTGACACTAGCATGCAAACATGACATAAACCTTAAAAGCTCATAAATTCACCTTGGATTCGTGGCCTCGCACCACTATTCTGACTAGGCCCTAAATCGGGCTGTTACATCGCTTTTATATTGGCCACCTAAAATGAAATCTTTACAATTTTGTCAGTCAACTTTTAGGGTGCTTTCATTTTAGTCACTCACCCATTAAATCTCTAACGACGGTTAACTATCCACGTCATATCATGTTCACACTTTCATTTTAGTCGCCCAAAAAAATATTATTTTCTAAAGTATTGATTGGGGTAAAAAAATTAAGGATTAAAGTGAAAAAGTGATAGAAACTAAAATAATGCATTAAAATTTGTCAAATTGTACTTATTTATCACATTGTTGAAAATTCTAAATTTCTTTTTATTTCAATATTGAAATTTTAAATGTCAAACCATAAAAATCAAATAAAGAAATTGTTGAAAATTGTTATCCATTGATAATGTTAAGCGATTTGTTACCCTAATATTGAAATTAATTAAATTCATCTCTTACAAAATTTTAAAATTTATTTTATTCTTTCATATTATTCTTAATGAAATCAACTCGATAAATTATATTTAATAATTGTTTATGAAACTTATATTTATTTTGATTAATTAAATTAATTGCTTGTTAGTCATTTGAGTAAAGAAGTAATGAAAAACTTTTGGGTTTTGTTTGACATGGAAGATAAAATTAATCAATTTAATTAATTGTAATGATTTTATTTTATTTTTACTTTTAACTTAGCATGAAAGACTCAAGATTATATAATTAGAAGAAATTTGAGTTTTATGTACAATTATTAAAGATGGTTTATTTGATTTTAATATTATATTAACAAATAAGTTCACATTATCAAGGAATAAAAAAAAGTCTATCAATTTATTTAATTGATTTTGATATTTTAAAATTTTAATATTAAAAAAAAGTAAAACTTTTGACAAGGGATAAACAAGTACAATTTGATAATTTTTAAAATATTATTTTATTAAAATTAACTACTATTCAAAAGTTAGATAACTAAAAGGAAATCGGATGGAAAAAATAGTAAAACTTTCATTTTAAATGAGGAAAATAAAATCATCTAAAAGTTTGGCTCACCACCTAGCTAGCTTACCTATATTTTAACCGTTTATTATACCTACTAGCAGAAAGTTATATTCATTGTTCTGATGGCGGGAAGTTTTAGGGAAAAAGTAAACAGCAATTGTTCTTCATGCTTGATGAATAAATGGCAGTTAAATCAAGAATTAGAAATGGAAATGGAATTGCTCAGGTTGTCCAAATTCAGTCTCCAGCTTCGAGCTCTCGTCACGGAATCTCGCGATCTCAGAGTAATCATTTCTTTTCGCAGTTCTCTCTCTCTCTCTCTCTCTCTCTGTGACTCGCCATCTCACTTAGTTGCTTAACATTGTTTAATAGGAGAGAAATCGTTCCGCAACCGAACAAATTCATCTCTTAATCCAGGTTAATACCATTCATTTTACGATTTCTTTTCATCTTTTGAAAAAAAAGAGTTTGGGTTCATGGTGTTTGGATGCAGAAACAAAAGCAAACCGAGGAGGAATACAGTAGAAAGTTACAAGAATTGCAAGCCGAAGTAGCTTCGTGCAACGAGTCACAGCAAAAGCTTGAAAGAAAGGTTTATGAATTTCGGTTTCCTGCCTTCTTCTACATGCTCGTGAAAATGCTTGTTAATTAGAAGTTGATAGATAATATAACTGCTTTTGTTGCAGGTGAGTTACCTTCAAAACGACAACGCTTTGCTTGAAAACAAACAAAAGGAGTTACAAGGAATCATCCAGAGCCTACTTCAGTCCAGGGATAGCTTTATAAATGCATATCAGGTGCGTGTTTGTTAATTCGTTTATTCTTTTTTGTGATGGCAAATTTAGTCTGTCTCATCAGTGCTACTATAATATAAATAAAAAATATTTTTTATTTATTTGTGTTTCACTTTAATGATATGCACAAACAAGAAATTATCATACGATGTAAAAGCCAACGTTTTACGTGAAAGGTTATGCATATATTATAAAACCCAAGTGATAATATTTAAAGAGATCTGGTGAAAAGTAAAAATATTCTATTAAGTATTGAAAAAAATTGTTTGAAGAATAGTTAAAGATTGATTGAATAGAGAGGAAAAGTTAAAAGCAGAATTAGTGACTTTTAGAAAATTAAGAGGGCCAAGACTTGACCATTTGTGCATTCTTGTTGTATTCACCGTGCTATAGATTTTGGCATGCTAATAATTTGTTGGATGTAAATTTTGACATTTTGATGTATTCGGATAATGATTTTATTTTATTTTTCATGTTTCATGTTTCACGTTTCATGTCATATTTTAAAATTCTTTTCCGCATTAGAGTACTGTTCAACATTGCCAAAAAATAAAAAAAAGATGCAGGAACTTTTTAGGGTAATCTCTAGATTTGAAAAAGCTAGGGGTAATGACCCCCTCTCCGGCCCCCTGGCTTCATCATTGAGCAAATTGGTGACAAAGAAAATCAAAGAAGTCGATGAATTGATACTCTGTAATGCCTTAATTATTTCTTCTAAAATCACTTCAAAGTTCAGTTCATTGTGTGTTTCTGCTTAATGTTTAAGCTACTGTTTTGCTCATATAGCCATCGTCTTTTGAAGACTTGATCATTTCAAGTGAGTATATTCAACTTATAGATCATTTGTTGGCCTGATGTTTTGTGCAGGAATCTACTCATGAAATGAAACAGTCAATTGAAGCTAGAGATAGAAAAATAGCTGTCCTATCTGAGAAATTGAACTCTCATTTATCACTATTTGATTCAATAGAAAAGGAGGCATTCTCTGTCAAGCAGGTTGTGGATAATGTGGAAAGAATTGTGAGTGAAAAAGAGGAAGTAGGCATGTAACTGTTTAATCTATTTCCATTTTCTTATCTACCGTCATCCTCTACATGTGAAAAGCTCAAGTGAAGTGATTATGTGATGTTGCAGTATCTGTATTCTCTAATTGTGTTTGGTGTATTCAGTTGCTGGATTAAGGAGGGAAATGGATCAAGTCTCTGCATTTGAAAAAGCATTTGTTGGTAACTTCAAGTTCTTATTTACCTGTTTTAAACTATGAAAATCTATGTTGCTTTGACTTTTTATGTTTTTAGTGTACTGTGTTGAGTGCGCATAAAACACTTATAAGTTATGTTGTTCAAAACCTTTATTTTTCTTAAAGTACCCAAGTCTGGTACATTTTTGGACATAGGTATAGAGGATATTATTCTTCAAGAATCCTCTAAATACCCGTGTCCCACACATTTGTATCTAACACTCATTATCCAAGTCCGGGTAACATAACTTCTAAGCTTTCATGGGTCTTGGAGTGTATGTAGGGAGAACCTAAGAAAAACAATGTGCATTCTTGGACTCTTGACACTTACACCTGAGTTCAAGCGAAGTGGATAAATGTTTTATTCCCTCTCTTTCTTCTATTAGGCACCTATATAGGTCATTAATTGACCAATAAGATCTTCGCTGACCACTCCCAAGGAAAGGGGGAAAAGGTTGCATCTTATACAAATTCCTTAGACATCTAGCTCTTAAGTGATATCTTTTCACAGCCCATTATTTCTGATACAGCACAAAAGCCAAATATGTTACGAAGAAAAGTCATTAACTTCTTTATTGTCCGCTAGATCTGATTTACTTTTGGTTTTGCAGAGAGGATCAATGACCTGGAAAATAGGCTGAAAAATGATGGGTATGAGTTTCAAAGAAAGAATAAAATAATTTCAGAGCTAGAAGCACAATTAGAAGCGGCAAAAATCAGTGATTGCAGCCGAGCTCAAATTGAAGGGATATCCACCCAAGTTTTGATTACAAACGCAACATTATTTTGTTTCAGAAGAACTAATTGCAAGTTCAACAAAAGAAATTTCTCATCATTGTGCTTCCTTAGTCAACAACACCTTCAGAAAACCATATCAACAAAGGATACTGTCATACAGAATCTAGTATCTGAGAAAGAGGTACCCATTTCGAACTGTTGGTTGTTCATTTGACATCTTTTTCCCTGTATTTTTGTTCTTATCTTCTCCAAATGTTTCTGTAACCAGGCATTGCATTTTGAGGTTAGAAGTTTGGCAAATATATTACAGAAGATCCAGAATGCTGTTGCACATATGAATGAAAAGGTACGAAGACTTAATTTGGCTTTTACATATCATTCTCAAAATTCAAACAAGGAACAGACTTTAACCTTAAGAAACCGTTTAAGAAGCTTTTTAGCTTCATAGTTAGTCATTTAAAGAAATACTTTAGTGATTAAATCCATCAAATTTGATTGATGACATTTTCCTTCTGTGTTATAACTAATAACCTTGAGCCATTGGAAAGAGCATTATATGTATTGATGGTTAATCATAACCTTCTCTTGGTAGATAACATCAAACTGGCCTTTATAAACTTAAAATATTTAAGACACGGTTTTGGGATTCTTCAAGTGAACTAATAAATTGGACAATAATCTGCAGCTAGACCAATTTATCCTCTTTGCTCATCTGGCACCTTTTTTCCTTCTAGCTCTTTGTGTAAAGCTATGATGCTCCAACTCTTCGTTTGTCTTGAAGTAGTGAATGTCTAGGCATAGATATAACCTTTAAAAACCTTGCAAATACATGAAAATTTTTGAAAAATAGAGCTTACTTGTATCCAACGCTCATACTTTAGTCCGAATAACATGGGCGTGGAATACTTCTGCTTTCTGCTTTAAAAAAAGGAAAAAAGAGAAAGGAAAAAAATAAAAATTAAAAAATTAAAAATTAAAATAGCTGGATCTATCACTCATTTTCCTTTTGTTGTCTGAAATGCTATTGATTTATATGGCAGGATAGAAGTGCCGTCTCTTCGAAGCTGGAAAGTCAAGAAGAGTGCCAAATGAATACATCAGAGGAAGATAATCGGTAAAATGAAATTACATATAGCGAATATCTTTACTGATATTAAGCATAATTCTCCAAATTTGAATATATTATAATGTGATTATAGAAGATAAATTTGTTACGGCATAGAAATGGTTCATCATTTATATGTACATTTGTCTCTCATATGAATCAACTGGCTTGTATGGTCATTCTGATCAGTGATCAAGCTGTTCAATGAAATTTGGCATGCAAGTTAAATGTGATATGACTCTTGATAGTTTCAATTATACAAAGCAATGTGTGGGAAGAAAAATAATTTTTTCCTTCCAATTTTACATATTTTTTACTAAGCATGCTATTGAAAGAAAATTATTTTCTTTCTTTTCATTTTTCTTCCCTTCTAATTTCTAACTTTTCATTATTCCATGCTCCTTACCAAGTAAAATCTTTGAGTTTAAATTGTTTGGATTCAAGATAGATTGTAAAAACAATAACGCCATCTTTATTGAAGTGAAGAAAAATGATATTAGCAATTAGTTTTCGTTTTCTTTGTTATCTTTTTCTCAGTTATTTGTATTCTAATTGGCCCGCTAGGATTCAAGATACAACTAAACACAGTGCTGAACAATCTCCAAATAAGACTTGCAGAATGGATCCTGCAGAGAATAGAGGTATTGAGGTTTGTTTTCACTTATATATGAAGGGATCCTTAATGAGCCAACTTATTATATTGTTAAATATTTCATCTTATGTTGCTCCCACTCTTTAGGAGTTAGGATCCACTCTATTACTTTTTTATCCCTTAATAATGATAATCACCATTCAAATGTGTAGAGCTCATCAATTAATTAAATGTGAAAGTCAACTTATTGGTAGACAAAAATGTAGTGGAGTGAAGTCAAGGCCTCAGGGGCACTCTTCAGTTCTTTTTAAGCACCTTTGTCCGACAATCATGTCTAATGCATGTTAGGATTTGGCCATGAGGACATGGCCCTTTGAAGACACTCTAAATACATGAAGAAATAAATTGTAGAAATTTTATCTGCTGAAATTCTTCGTTCAATGTTTAAAAAACAGCTTTTGGAATCTCCTATATATGCAGACTTTCAACCTTTATCAAAACTAAGTAATCTCATCAGTAACTAAAAGAAAACTTGAAGAAATCTTGTCAAAACTAAGTATTTAAAAATTAAAAATTAAAAGAAAAATTATCAAAATTCACAATTTAAAAATTAAAAATTTAAAGAAAAATTATCTAATTTACAGCCCACAACAATTAAAACTCTTATTTACAGCATTTTACCAAAATTCAAACACTCACATATTATCACCTTATCTGATACCCATATCAAATGCATATTCATTTTAGTTGCACACCATTGGAAGATGATAGTAGGGTCATGGGACCTTGGCCCTCCAAAAATTTTGGAAAACTTTCCATAATATAGATTGCTATCTATTTATATTATAAATAAAATTAAATTGGCACCCTCGATTAGTAGCAAAAATTGTAAGGTATAGAATCCTTTTTTTTCCTCTGTTCTCATTAGCAGCAAAATCCGTTGTCATTGTTGCACCATCTGTGAAAGTGAAAAAAATTGTAATCTCATACCTCCACGGCTTCACCATTTGGTTGTTCATTTGAAAGTTAAATGATAATTAATTGCTCCATGTTCCTTTTTCTTGTTTTGACTTTTTTTTTTTACTCGTCCTCAAGGTATGTGTAAGTTTAGGAGAGGAAAAAAACATATTTCTCTGTATTGAATTAATAACTCTGTATAAGGTGTCTAATTTATCCAGAAAAAAATTAAAAAAAGAAAGTGAAACCATATTTCTTGATACAAGGGAACTGTTATCTTGTGTTTTAAACCACATTTCTAATACAACCTATCCTTAACTTCAAGGATTCCACCTACCCAAAAGGATCATAGAATTTATTCTTTAAACTCCCCCTAGTTGGTGCATCCTTACTAGAGATTCAAACTATGGCTTGAATAGACCCTTGGTGAGTAATCAGCTATTTGTTCTGAGGTCGGTACAAATGGCATGCAGATTTCTCCTCCCTTCATCTTCTCTTTTATAAAATGCCTATATACTTCAACCTGTTTGGTCTTGTCATATTGGACAGGGTTGTTAGCAATATTGTTCGCGGCTTTGTTGTTGTTGTAAAGTCTCATAAGCATTGTCATAGGCTGATTTTGCTTTTTACTCCTCCAAGTCACTAGGTTGCCTCGTGCATAAGCACAGTATCCTAAGGTAGATTTCCTATCTAAAAAGAGCCAGCTCAATCAACATTTTTATAGGCTTCTATGGGGGTTTATTATTATTTTTTTATTTTTTATTTTTTGCAATGAACAAGCCTTTCTCTGGTGAGCCTTTAAGGATCTCAAGATTCGATAGATTGCCTCGAAGTGATCTTCTTTAGGAGAGTGCATGAATTGGCTTACTAGGCTGACTGCAAAAGCTATATCTGGCCTTGTATGAAATAGGTAGATAAGCTTTCCAATCAACCTTTGATATTGCCCTGTATCAGTCAATTTTCCATCCTTGACCCCAAACTTTTTATTTGGATCTATAGATGTTTTGGTTGGTTGAGCACCACTCATCCCAGTTTCTTTGAGCAGGCAGTTATTTACTTGCATATTCCTTGCTTAGATCTAGCTACCTCCATACCCTAAAAAGTACTTCAATGAGTCGAGATCTTTAATCTCAAATTTTGAGGCCAAATTCTTCTTTAGACTCTCCATCTCCACTATATCATCCATTGTAGGATAATATCATCAACATAAACTATCAGAACTGCTACCTTTCCTCCCTTTGAATGCTTGATGAACGTTATATGGTCTGTTTTTTTTTTTTTTTTCTTGAGCATAGCCTTGCTTCCTTATGAAATGAGTGAATCTCTTGAACCACACTGTTTAGGAAAGCATTCTTTACACTCAACTACTGGAGAGACCAATCCAAGTGATAGGTCCATATAAACTTCCTCCAGTAGGTTGTGGTTTAGGAAAGCATTCTTTACATCCAAATGCTGGAGAGGCCAATCCAAGTGATAGGTCCATATAAACTTCCTCTAGTAGATTGTAGTTTAGGAAAGCATTCTTTACATCCAAATGCTGGAGAGGCCAATCCAAGTAAGCTGCAATGCTTAGAAGTACTCGAATAGTGTTCAATTTGTCGAAGGGGCAAACGTCTTGAGATGACTTGTATGTTTGTATGAAGCCTTTTGCCACTAACTAAGTACTGTGTCTCTTCGAGGATTCATCAGATTTGAACTTCTCAGTAAACACCCATTTGTAGCCAATTGTCTTCTTCCCTTTCAACTATTCTACTACCTCCCACATTCTATTTTTCTCCATAGCCTTCATTTCCTCAAGTATTGCTATCTTCCACTCAAGAATTTTTAGGGCATCCTATACACTATTTGGTTTTTCCACATCTGACAATTGTGAGGTGAAAGCAAAAAATAATGGAGACAGATTTTTTAAAGATGCAAAATCAAGGTCATTAGTTTTATGGTGAGCAGAACCAGGTTAAAAAAGATCTACTAGGGTCACAAAATTACCTTGGGGAATGGTAGAGTCTCGATGTTGGGCTTCTTGGAAGTGCCGAGTTGTTTCAACCTCTTTTCCTTGATCTTGGTTCCTCCTTGGGTAGACAATGAGCTTTTTTGTGCTTGCCTAATCACTAGCCTTCTTTATCTTACTGTTCTGATCTTGCCTTACAAATTTAGGTAGAATTTTCCTATTTAACTTATTAGATTATGGTAAAAGACCTCCCAAGTCCCTCTCAGTGTTTTTCCTAGAACCTTTGCTTTGTCTATCAACCTCTAAAGAATCATCTAAAGTCTCTTTTTCACGAACTTGAGTCGAATATTCACTTAATGTCTCCCATTGAATATGAGACCTAAGAAGGATTCTGAGTCAAAGAAGGTAAAATCACTATGTATTAAGAAAAATGGTTTTTAAGCTTTGTACGATTTAGGAGGAAACATGGTTCAATGATGATTTACAAGTTTACAAAATTGACATCTAAAGAGATGAATTTTTATTATTGGATAAATGGGGAAATAAATGTTTTAAATAGACAAAGCTAGGGTGTCCTAAATTTGTAATGCTAAAGCATAACATTATTACAAATAAGACTAGAACAAGCATTCAGAGATTGACACCTAAAATTGATTCCATCGTCAATTATGAAGAGTTCTCCACTTTCTCTAGCGCTGCCAATCATGGTGGTATGACTGAAGTCTGTAGTTAAGTCTTCTTCACTAATTGATGTCAAATTTCCTTCATCAAGTTTGGCTATTTCCGCCACTAACAAAAGTTAAAAAAAAAAAAAAAAAAAGTTGGCTTTGATGGCATGTAAATTTAGGAGAAGAAAAAATAGTTCTGTCTGAATAAATAATTCTGTACAAGGTCTCTAATTTATATAGAAAAGAAACGATGAAAAAGAAAACTACATCCCTTGATGCAAAGGAATCATTTTATTCTGTTTTAAACCATTTTCCTAATTTGATTTTTCCTTTTAGGGTTCTACCTACTCAATAGATCCAGGAATTTATTATTTTTTCCTAGTCTTAATAGTATATTAGGACATGAATGTGGATAACTGACTCTCCAGTGATCCTATAACGACATAAAAAATTGGGGATATGATTCTCCTAGGATCTCCAAAGGCGTGGAAAGCTTTAAAAAATTGAACATACTCATGTAGCAGACATGGATATCCGACATTCACATTTGAATTCAAGAAACATAGATTTTAATGACAAAAAGCCATACTTTTTTTTTTTTTTTATTTCCATGGAGAGCAAGCACGATTTTATTATTTGTTGAACCAACCTTGTTTCTTTCTGGGATCTTTAATTCAGCTTCGCAGCAGCTATCTCAGGGGTATAATTCAACCAGCCACCATTTGCAAGCAAACGATACCTTCAACTCTTGTGTTACAGAGGTAAGTTATTTATTCTCATTGTCAAAACTAAAACCTCAGAACATTGATTGTTTTTATAGCAAGAAAATATGATTCATTTTGCTATGATATGTTCAGTCTGCCTGTTCTCCAGTTTGTTCTGATCCGCAACCACATACTAATGTTTTGAGTATATCTGTAAATGGAAGAATGGTATGTAACAAATTTCTGTGGGGGAAAGTTGTTTATTTATTATTCATTTTAAACGGAAAAGAAATAGATTGTATATGTTCTATTTGAACTATGGCTTAATACCATTTCTTAAAGAGTGACTGCATGAGCATATATTGCTCCGATTCTTTATTTTCCTAGAGTAGTTATATTTAATTTGTATAAAAAAAAACAAAAAAACTTAAAAGACACTATATAGACATGAGTTTAGACTTGGTAATTGGCATATTCATATCGTGCCTAAATTATATTATATTTGTATAATTTTTATAAGTTAATTATCTGTGCCATATTAGTTTTGACACGTTCATATAATCATGTGGTGTTAATGCTGTTTTCGTATATTGTAATTATTGTTTTGTACAGCATTATTTGATCTACTTGTGTTAGATATATATATCATTATTGCAGAGGCGAAGTCGGGGGGCTGGCATGGCCTCGGCCCCTCCCTAAAACGTAAAATTGTTATTTAGGCCATAAAATTTTTTAATAAATTAGTAAAGATAAAATTGCACTTTGATCCTCCAAAAATTATAAAAATTCAATTTAATCCTTTACAAATTATAAAGATATAAACTATAAAAAATTAAAATTTCATCCACCTCTAAAAAATAGGCATGAATCAGCTGGGTTAAACGTAAAATGATCAATTTTCCTTAGAATCTCAACGAGTTGAAAATTTCCATAATGCCATATGCTTATGCATTGTTTTCTTTTATACATATAGGATACGTGTGGAATATCAGTACACCAACTTGATTCAGAGTGCTCAACCACCCGAGCAGAAACTTCCAATATCCAGGTTAAATTCTAGTTTAGCATTATTTGTCATTTTTAGAAGATAGCCACTTTGATCAGTATTCACATACCTATATATTTTGTTTGAATTCATTCAGAAACATGATGTGCAATCACCTTTAAGAGGTATTTTGGGATTATGTGCAGTCATAATCAAAATTTTGTTGGAATCAAATTTTCATACCGGACTTGAATTATATGCAGTCATGGGTATTTTTTTTATCGAAAACAGATGCAAGCTTATATATAGATTATGTGAGATCACTCATAAATAAAGCCATAATTTTTTGGGATGTGCAGTTGTTAAGGATGACTCTTATTTCAGTTAAATTTGAGAAATAATCTTCTTGTTAAATTTTATTTATTTGTTTCAATCAAATTCTTATTTGTTTAGATTATTTTATTATTATTTAACCTATGAATTTAGCTTATAAATAGGCTCTTTTACAACCTTAGAAAATAAACCCATTAGAGATTATAACTCATAACGCATTTAGAGAATTTTGTGTTTACGTTTTGAGGGTTCTTTGTTTTTGGGGTTTAATTTTTATCTCCATCTTTTGTATTATTCATTCTTTTGCCATTATAGTAAAATTATTTTTATCTGTGGTTTTTATCCTCTTTGGAGAGGTTTTTTAACGTTAAATTTGTGTGTTTAATTTCTCAATTTTTTTTCTATTGTTACTTGTGCGTTGCTTAACTGGGTTGATGCCCAACAAGTGGTATTAGAGCTAGCTCAATTTTCATAGATCAGCCCGTTTAGAGATGGTAGCAACAATGTTTGAAATTGAGAAGTTCGATGGTGAGACAAATTTTAATCTGCGGCAAGTTCGGATGATGGCAATTCTAGTTCAATCTAGCTTGAAAAAGGTTATTATTGGAAAAAAAGCCAGAGAATCTAAATAAAACAGAATGAGAGGAGCTTGATGAAAAGGCTTTGTCTGCAATTCAGTTGTGCCTCACGAATACGATATTGTAGGAAGTATTGATGGAGAAGACCTCATCTACCTTGTGGAAAATGTTAGAAACTCTTTATTCGGCTAAGTCTCTGGCTAATCGTTTAGTGTTGAAACAACGTTTATTTACGTTTCGCACAAGCGAATGTGAGCTTCTTAGAGATCACAT
Source organism: Gossypium rotundifolium (assembly GCA_025506655.1). Classification (NCBI taxonomy): domain Eukaryota; kingdom Viridiplantae; phylum Streptophyta; class Magnoliopsida; order Malvales; family Malvaceae; genus Gossypium; species Gossypium rotundifolium. The sequence continues at coordinate 39,414,606 of CP106726.1, forward strand.
CAGTTAATTCATTACTCTTTTAAATGATTTAAAGAACGTTGACGTTTAGATTGACGATGAAGATCAGACTATGCTATTATTGTGCTCTTTACCCCCATTATACAAGTCTTTCAAGGAGACACCGATTTATGGCAGAGACAAACTCTCGTTCGAAGATGTGAAGGGTTATTTGTTGAGTAGAGACAAACTCGACAATGAGTTTGGCTTGGATAGTAAGGCAGATAGGCAAGCTTCTATTTTGGTAGCATTAAAGAAGCGAGACAAAATGTGTCACTATTGTAAGAAGTTAGGTCACCTCAAAACAGATTGTTATAAATTGCGAAACAAAAGGATTGCTGAGAGTAATGAGGAAGATGTAGTTGATGTTAATTTGGCCGATGAAAGTGATGATGGTTTCTTGTTAGTGTCAACAAGTGAAAACTCCAAGCTTACATCCGAGTGGATCCTAGATTCGGGATGTTCTTTTAACATGTGTCCCAATAGAGAATGGTTCTCCACATACAGTTCGGTTGAAGGTGGAGTTGTGCTCATGGGAAACGATTCATCTAATAAGGTAATTGGTATTGGTGTTGTTGAAATTAGTAAGCACAATGGAACGATTACGACACTCTCAAATGTTAGGTATGTACCTGATTTATGAAAGAATCTCATCTCTTTGAGTATTTTAGACTCGAAAGGATGTAGAATCAACATCGAGTCAAAAGACGTTAAGGTATCTCGTGGAGCTCTCATTTTGTTAAAAGGTAAAAGGACTGTCAGTCTTTATATTCTAAAAGGTTCTACAGTGACCGGTGAAATTGGATGTCCCTCGTCCGTTACGAAGTCGAAGTCAACGCGTTTGGAGCAAATGCAACTTGGTTATAGGAGGGAAAAAGGTATGGCCGTTTCATTGAAGAGATGTTCTATTTTGGATGCAGGTTTGAAAAGTCAGGGCACTTTGATCATGAAAAATCAGACTCGGGTTAGTTTTGATTTGGCAGTTTACAAGTCCAAGGCTAGAAGTCTTTCAATTTCTAAGCACAGATTCGACTCCATAAATTCCCTGCATAGTTCAAGATAAGCTCGTGGTGGGCTTTGGCAAAGATGGCGTTGTGGAAATATGAGTGAAGGTGGATATTTGTTAAGTATGACTCCTATTTCAGTCAAATTTGGGAAATAATCTTCTAGTTAAACTCTGTTTATTTGTTTCAATCAAACTCTTATTAGTTAAGATTATTTTATTATTATTTGACCTATGAATTAAACCTATAAATAGGCTCTTTTACAATATTAGAAAATACACCCATTAGAGATTAGAACTCATAACACATTTAGAGAATTTTGTGTTTACGTTTTGAGGGTTTTTTGTTTTCGAGTTTTTGAGTTTATTTTTATCTTCATCTTTTATACTCTTCGTTCTTTTGCCATTATAGTAAATTATCTTTACCCGTAGACACGCCCGTGTGCCTCACCCGTGGTCGATCCTGACTTGCACCACGTGGCCAGTCACACGCCCGTGGTCGATCCTGACTTGTTTTGAATTACAACCACGAGGGACACGGTCGAGCCACACGCCTGTGTGCTCAACCGTGTGGGAAAATATAGGTCATTATCAAGGCCAAATTTCCACCCACACCTAAGTCATTCTCACCTGCACATACAAGCATAATTCTTAACACAATAGACAACCAAAAACACAGCAAATGATTATAATAACATACCAATTCACAATTAAACCAAGTATGATACATCCATATCTTACCATTCATATAACTATTTCATTAACCAAACATGTGCACTCATTTTGCATCAATAAGCTTACCATAATCTTGACCATTTCATTTGCCAACAAGCCATACCAAAACATGCATCATATACCATATTTACTCAAGCATATTACCAACATTTATCTAGCCACATCTCATGGCTATTTATACACATTTCAAACATATACCAAAATGACTAGCCTATACATGCCATATTTAGCTATTTACACATTCAAAAGTACCAAAGTTGAGCTTGATAGTGTGGTGATGATCCTCGCTGGTCCCCGAGCCTTTCGTAGCTTTAACGATCTATAAAACATAACAAACACACACAAAGTAAGCTTTTCAAAAGATTAGTAAGCCATATAAAAATAAATTTAACATAGATCAATCATAAGCATAACTATTTGAATTCATTAACATATCCTCAATTCAAGCACATATATAAACTCATTAGCTCACTTGATTTACCATTGCTTACCAATTCATCACATCTCAATCATCTCATTTGCTCATATCTCAAACATACATATATCTCAAATGTTCATTTGCATTATTGCACATACATACTCATCTTTCATGCTTATACAAAGCATATATATCAACGTACCTGAAATGGATGTACAATTCACATATTCATTCATTTCTCGGACTTGCCCATTGGACCGTTCAGAACTAAATAGGATACTCAGAGTGCTCGGAATAGTCGTACAATGCCAACGTCCTAGACGTGGTCTTACATGTAACCAGATATCGATGCCACTATCCCAGACAGGGTCTTACACGAATCAATATGATGTCAATGTCTTAGATATGGTTTTACACGAAAATCTCATATCGATGCCAACGTCCCAGACGTGGTCTTACACGAAATCTCGAATCAATGCTAACGTCCCAGATGTAGTCTTATATGATATCGAATATCGGACACCTATGTCATGACACATACTATCTTATCTATCCCTAGGTTCAAACGGGACTTCTCGGACACTGATAACTTGTCGATATATGCATAAACCCAGATTTCATATACATTCCATCTCAATGGATATTCATAGCAAATTACATTTCATATATGTACAAATCATTCAATTAAAAAACATTTATTTGTATATCGACTTACCTCGGATTCAGATATTCGATCAGATTCGGTTATTCGACTACTTTCGCTTTCCCATGATCTAAGTCCGTTTTCTTCGGTTCTTGATCTATACATATTCAAATTTAATTTATTTATTCATCAACTCATTCAATTCAATCCAAAAACACATATTTAGGGCAGTTTTCAATTTAGCCTCACATTTTCACATTTGCACAATTTAGTCCCTATTTCACAAAATCAAAAAATATACCAAATTTGCTTACACTCATGCTTGGCCGAATATATATTATGATCATATCAATCCATACATTTCATTTATTTCACAATTTAGTCCATCAAAATTTTATTTTCTCAATTTAATCCAAAATACTCAAAATCACCAAAAATTCAAAGATAAACTATATTAATCAAACATATATCTTTCATAATTCACCATCAAACATCATAAAACACATGAGTTCATCAAAGGCTCATCTCAAAAACATCATCAATTTCCAAAATTAAGACATGGGCTTTGTAGCATACGAAGCAACGATTGCAAAAACGTAGAAATTATCGAAAACTGATTAAAAACATACCTTGAATTTGAATCACTAGCTAAATTTTCTTTTCTTCTTCTTTGATGTTTCGGCCAAAGGATGAATGAAAATGGCTTATTTTCATGCTTTTATTTTATCATAATTTCTTTAATAAACAATTTTCAATTTTAACCTTTAATACTAAATACATAAGACATATCATATAAGGTCATTTTTGACCATGTCCATCCACTTACTTGTAAAGTGGTTTAATTGCCTCATAGGGCCTCCTCTTTTAAAAGCCACATCAATTTAGCCATTAATCAAATAGAATGTTACTTTTACGACTTATGCAATGTAATCTTTTTGTCAAATTAAGCACACAAACAGACAAATTTTTATACGAGACTTTTACACATGCTAATTCACTTATCACAGGCATAAAAAATAATATTAAAATATTATTCTAACTCAAATTTGTGGTCCCAAAACTACTATTCCGACTAGGGTCTAAACCGGACTGTTACAATTCTCCCCCCTTAGGGATTTTCGTCTCGAAAATCTTACCGTTAAATAGATTCGGATATTGCTGTTTCATTGAATCTTCAGGCTCCCACGTAGCCTCTTCCATTCCGTGTCGATGCCACAATACCTTAACTAACGAAATTTTATTATTTCTCAACTCCTTCACTTCATGAGCTAATATACAGATCAGTTCTTCCTCGTAAGTCATATCAGATCGGATTTTAATCTCTGATGGAGGAATCACATGTGATGGATCCGATCTATATCTACGGAGCATTGACACATGAAATACATTATGTATCTTTTCTAGCTCAGGTGGCAACCATAATCTGTATGCAACTAGCCCAACACGCCCGATAATTTCATACGGTCCGATAAACCTTGGACTCAACTTGTCTTTACGTCTGAATCGGAGTACTTTCTTCTACGGAGACATTTTTAAAAACACTTTGTCACTGATTTCAAATTCAATATCTTTTCGTTTCAAGTCCGCATAGGACTTCTGATGATCAGATGCTGCTTTCAAACTATCTCATATAGCTTTCACTTTATGTTCAGTGTCTTTTATCAAATCGACCCCGCGTATCTTATTTTCACTAAGCTCAGTCCAATATAGAGGTGTTCGACATTTACGTCCGTATAAAGCTTCGTAAGGTGCCATTTTAATACTCGACTGAAAACTGTTATTATAAGTAAATTCAATCAATGGCAAGTACGATTCCCATGTACCGTTAAATTCAAGAGTGCAACATCTCAGCATATCCTCGAGAATCTGAATAATCCGCTTAGATTGGCCATCTGTTTGTAGATGAAAAGCAGTACTGAAATGCAATTTTGTTCCTAAAGCTTCTTGCAATTTCTTCCAGAATCGTGATGTAAACCTCAAATCTCTATCAGACACAATAGACAATGGCACCTTGTGCAATCTCACAATATTAGAAATGTAAAGCTCGACTAATTTATCAAGTGAGTAATCAGATCATACCGGAATGAAACGGGCGGATTTTGTTAATCGATCAACTACAACCCAAATTGCGTCTTTCTTTTTCGGAGTCAAAGGTAACGCAGAAACAAAGTCTATTTTTACTTTATCCCATTTGCACTCGAGAATCAGAATTGGTTGCAATAAACCTGATGGAACTTGATGTTCAGCTTTAATTTGCTGACAGACTAAACATTTTGATACAAAATCAAAAATATTTCTTTTCATACCAGACCACCAATAGTGTTGCTTCAGATCATGGTACATCTTCATACTTCCCAGATGAACAGATAGACGACTATTATGAGTTTCACTCAAAATCAACTGAATCAACTCTAGGTTTCTCGGAACACATTCGATCTCGAAACCTCAAGCAATCATCAACATCAACTTGAAATTCAAAATTAGAGTTCGAATCAAATTGAGATCGTTTCATTAACATTTCATTATCAATCTTCTGAGCATCACATATTTGTTGTAAAAATTTTTGTTTTCAATTCAGCTAAAACCGAACCATCATCAGGCAAGTCTAAATGAGCATTCATAGCACACAATGCAAACAATAACTTTTGACTTAGTGCATTAGCCACAACATTTGCTTTACCCGGATGATAATCTATCACAAGCTCGTAGTCTTTCAACAGTTCTAACCATCTTCTCTGTCGCAGATTCAAATATTTCTAAGTCATCAGATTCTTCAAACTTTTATTATATGAAAATATGTGACATTTCTCACCAAAAAGATAATGACGCCAAATCTTTAATGCAAACACAATCGCAACTAGCTTAAGATCGTGTGTTGGATAATTCTTTTCATGAGGCTTTAGTTGTCTCGAGGCATAAGCTATTACTTTGCCTTCTTGCATCAGAATACATCCCAGACCATTTAACGAAGCATCATTGTATATCACGAATTCTTTACCCGATTCTAGCTGTACTAAAATCGGAGCTTCAGTCAATAGAGTTTTCAATCGATCGAAACTTTTTGACATTTATCGGACCATTCAAATTTCACATCTTTCTGAAGCAATCTAGTCAATGGAGTTGAAATCATCGAAAAGCCTTTTATGAATCTTTGATAATAACCAGCAAGTGCCAGAAAACTACAGACTTCAGATACATTTTTCGGAGGTTTCCAATCTAAAATAGCAAAAATTTTACTTGGATCAACTCGTATTCTAGAGGCCGATACAATATGTCCTAGAAAATTGACTTCAAGCAACCAGAATTCACATTTGCTTAATTTCGCATAAAATTGCTTTTCTCGCAGAGTTTGCAACACAATTCTCAGGTGCTTGGCACGTTCAATCTCATCACGTGAATAAATCAAAATGTCATCAGTGAAAACAACAACAAATCGATCTAAATACGATCTAAAAATTCTATTCATCAGATCCATAAAAACAGTAGGAGCATTCGTTAGTCCGAAAGGCATAACTAAAAACTTATAATGCCCATACCTCATTCTGAAAGCAGTTTTTGAAATGTTGGAATCTTTCACTCTCAACTGATAGTATCTCGATCTCAGATCTATCTTAGAAAATACAGTGCTCCTTTTAGCTGATCAAACAAATCATCAATCCTGGGCAACATATATTTGTTCTTTATAGTTACTTTGTTCAACTGACGATAGTCAATGTACATTCTCATCGTACCATCTTTCTTTTTCACAAACAGAATAGGAGCACCCCAAGGTGAGAAACTCGGTCTTACGAACCCTCTATCAGTTAACTTTTGCAACTAAGACTTAAACTCTTTCAATTCTGTTGGTGTCATTCTGTACCGAGCTATCGAAATAGGAGTTGTACCAGGCAACAGATCTATACCAAATTCAACTTCGCATATCGGAGGCAATCCCAGTAATTCTTTAGGAAACACATTAGGAAACTCACAAACAACTGGCACTGATTCAACTTTTTTTCAGACACTTTCGAATCAATTACATAGGTAAAATAAGCTTCGTAACCCTTTTTCATATAATTCTGAGCTTTCATCACTAATATCACAGCAGGTAACCCAGTCAAATCATTAGACTCAATATGAACTATTTCACCATTCAGGCATATCAAATCAATAGTCTTTCTTTTGTAGTTCACAATAGCATCATGCAATGTTAACCAGTCCATACCCAAAATTATATCAAACTCATCAAATGGTAATAGCATCAGATCAGCAGGAAAATAGATATCTCGAAACATCAACGGATAGTTCTTGCATACTTTGTCAACCAGAAAGTTTTCCCTAAGGGGTTCGATACTTTTATAACAAATTCAGTAGACTCTGTAGGTAAAGTCTTACTTTATACTAAGTTCATGCATATATACGAATGAGTAGAACTAGGGTCTATCAATGCAATCACAGAAGTATCATAAAGAGTAAATGTACCCGTTATAACATCTGGAGGTGAAGCTTGCTCACGAGCTCGGATGACATACGCTCTAGCAGGCGCTCTAGCTTCGGATATCGTAATCGTGTCTCTCGTAGATCTTTGACTACCACTGATATTTCTTGCATTTCGAGAAGGTCTACCTCTCACTGAAACATTCTCAGATCTCAGATTCTGAACAATCTCTTGCTCAACTGACTCTGGGCAATCACGGATGAAATGATCTAACGATCCACATCTGAAACAGGCTCGATCATTGAATCTACAACTACTCGGATGTCTTTTACCACAATGCTTACATTCAGGTCATTCAGATTGGACATTCCCAACACTTGCCATTGAAGTCGTTGGAGCTTTAGTATTCGACTGTGATCTAGCTTTATCTCTCGGATTTGAAAATCCCACATTAGTTTTGGAATGGCTATGCTCATCTCTAAATTTCTTCAAAGCAGACTGAAATGATTTGCTCGAAAATATCTTTCTCACATCTCTGGATTTTGACTCAGCTTTTCTTTTATCTTTCTCGAGTGCCTCAGCTTTGCACGCTTGGTCAACAAGCACAACAAACTCTTTTATTTCCAGAATTTGACTAATAAATGGATGTCTTCATTGAGACCATCTTCAAACCTCTTACACATTATTGCTTTCGATGATACACATTTTCGGGCATATTGACTTAGCCTCACGAGCTCTCATTCGTATTCAGTGACAGACATGCCGCCCTGTTTCAATTTCAGGAATTCTTTCCGTTTCTGGTCAATGAACCTTTGACTAATGTATTTCTTCTGGAACTAAATTTGAAAGAAATCCCATGTGACCCGCTCTTTTGGAACAACAGAAATCAAAGTCTTCCACCACTGATAAGTCGCGTCTCGTAACAAAGATACAACACATTTAATACTTTCTTCCGAAGTCAAAGACATCTCATCAAATACTCGGATTGTGTTTTCGAGCCAAAACTCAGCTTTCTTGGCATCGTCATCACTAGTGGCCCTGAACTCTTCGGCTCTATATTTATGAATCTTATCGACCGGAGGCTTGTTCAACAGATTCAGATTTATAGTCGGAGGTATAGCAGAAGTTTGAGGGGGATTAAGCGGGGGCAGAGGTTGTGAAAAAGTCATATTATTTCTCACAAACTGAGTAAACCACTCACTCATCATTTGGAAGAAAGCTTGTTTAGCTTCTCCCTCTTGACTACTCGTAGCCGGTCTCAATTCAGATGCTGCTGTACCTTGAGCGAGAGCAGGCGCATTACTTTCTTATCGTCAGCTACGGCTCTTTCGGGATCTATTTCTATAAGTAAAACATATTTTACATGTCAAGATTCATCACACTATCATAGTTCAGATATATAGGATGTATAGCTAGACTCCTACATGCGACGTTAGTCCGAGAATCAACTAAACTGTAGCTCTGATACCAATCAAATGTAACACCCCTAACCCGAAACCGTCACTGAAATAGGGTTAAGAGGCGTTACTAATCAAATTCGCACTTTTCATAACATTTTATGACGCCAAGTCAAACTTCATTCAATCATAATCAAATATAAACATATAGTCCCATAATGAGGTCGCGAGACCTCAGTCACATGCTAGAAAGGGGTCGGGACTAAACTGAACACATTCAAAAAATTTCAAAAATTTAGAAATTTTCCTAAGTTACAGAGGTCACACGCCCGTGTGGGTAGGCCGTGTGCCTCCAACGCCTCAGACACGCCAGTGTGTCTAGGCCGTGTCAAAATAGGGCATACTTATTGACTTGTCCACACGGTCGTGGACACGCCCGTGTGCCTCACCCATGGTCGATTCTGACTTGCATCACATGGCCAGTCACACGTCCCGTGGTCGATCCTAACTTGTTTTGAATTACAACCACGAGGGACACGGTCGAGCCACACGCCCGTGTGCTCAACCGTGTGGGAAAATATAGGCCATTATCAAGGCCAAATTGCCAGCCACACCTAAGTCATTCTCACCTGCACATACAAGCATAATTCTTAACATAATAGGCAACCAAAAACATAGCAAATGATCATAATATCATCCCAATTCAATCTCATTTCTAACATACCATCTTATATGCTAACTAACCTAACCAATTCACAATTAAACCAAGTATGATACATCCATATCTTACCATTCATATAACTATTTCATTAACCAAACATGTGCACTCATTTTGCATCAATAGGCTTACCATAATCTTGACCATTTCATTTGCCAACAAGCCATACCAAAACATGCATCATATACCGTATTTACTCAAGCATATTATCAACATTTATCTAGCCACATCTCATGGCTATTTATACACATTTCAAACATATACCAAAATGACTAGCCTATACATGCCATATTTAGCTATTTACATATTCAAAAGTACCAAAGTTGAGCTTGATAGTGTGGTGATGATCCTCGATGGTCCCTGAACCTCTCGTAGCTTTAACAATCTATAAAACAGAACAAACACACACAAAATAAGCTTTTCAAAAGCTTAGTAAGCCATATATAAATAAACTTAACATAGATCATTCATAAGCATAACTATTTGAATTCATTAACATATCCTCAATTCAAGCACATATATAAACTCATTAGCTCACTTGATTTACCATTGCTTACCAATTCATCACATCTCAATCATCTCATTTGCTGATATCTCAAACATACATATATCTCAAATGTTCATTTGCATTATTACACATACATACTCGCCTTTCATTCTTATACAAAGCATATATATCAACGTACCTAAAACGGATGTACGATTCACATATTCATTCATTTCTCGGACTTGCCCGTTGAACCGTTCGAAACTATATAGGATACTCAGAGTGCTTGGAATAGTCGTACAATGCCAACATCCCAGACATGGTCTTACATGTAACCAGATATCGATGCCACTGTCCCAGACAGGGTTTTACACGAATCAATACGATGCCAATATCCTAGATGTGGTCTTACACGTAAATCTCATATCGATGCCAACGTCCCAGACGTGGTCTTATATGATATCGAATATCGGACACCTGTGTCATGACATATACTATCCTATCTATCCCTAGGTTCAAAAGGGACTTCTCGGACACTGATAACTTGTCGATATATGCATAAACCCAGATTTCATATACATTACATCTCAATGGATATTCATAGAAAATTACATTTCATATATGTACAAATAATTCAATTCAAAAAAATTTATTTGTATATCGACTTACCTCGGATTCAGATATTCGATCGGATTCGGATATTCGATCGGATTTGGTTATTTGACTACTTTCGCTTTCCTGCGATCTAATTCTGTTTTCTTCTGTTCTTGATCTATACATATTCAAATTTAATTTATTTATTCATCAAATCATTCAATTCAATCCAAAAACACATATTTAGGGCAATTTGCAATTTAGCCCTTACATTTTCACATTTGGACAATTTAGTCCCTATTTCACAAAATCACAAAATATACCAAATTTGCTTACACTCATGCTTGGCCGAATATATATTATGATCATATCAATCCATACATTTCATTTATTTCACAATTTAGTCCCTCAAAATTTCATTTTCTTAATTTAATCCAAAATACTCAAAATCACCAAAAACTCAAAGACAAACTATGTTAATCAAACATATATCTTTCATAATTCACCATCAAACATCATAAAACACATGAGTTTATCAAAGGCACATCTCAAAAACATTATCAATTCTCAAAATTAAGACATGGGTTTTGTAGTATACGCAGCAACGATTGCAAAAACGTAGAAATTATCAAAAACCGATTAAAAAACATACCTTGAATTTGAATCAAAAGCTAGCCAAATACCCTAGCTAAATTTTCTTTTCTTCTTCTTTGATGTTTCGGCCAAAGGATGAATGAAAATGGCTTATTTTCATGCTTTTATTTTATCATAATTTCTTTAATAAATAATTTCCAACTTTAACCTTTAATACTAAAAACATAAAACATATCATATAAGGTCATTTTTGACCATGTCCATCCACTTACTTGTAAAGTGGTTTAACTGCCTCATAAGGCCTCCTCTTTTAAAAGCCACATCAATTTAGCCATTAATCAAATAGAATGCTACTTTTACGACTTATGCAATTTAATCTTTTTGTCAAATTAAGCACACAAACAAAATTTTTTATATGAGACTTTTACACATGCTAATTCACTTATCATAGGCACAAAAAATAATATTAAAATATTATTAAACCATTAGTTTGACTAGGGTCTAAGCCGGACTGTTACAACAAGATGGATAAAATCAAAACAAAATCCTTAACCTAAAAACAAAGCAATCTTAAATCTCTCTGAAAGAATTAATCTATTCTCTTTTTCCTTATGATTTATTAGATTTCTAAGGTCCCTTTTATAGCCTAAATTTGTAGTGCTAATATGACTAAAATATCTTAGATTAATTAGAGTTCAACTAGGAAAAAGAAACATGGTTTAACTTGGAGAATAAATCGAATTTATGTGGGAACACATCGACACGTAATGATGTTATTTATTGGCTTGTCATGACGCCATTTGTCATGTTGCTGGGACGTCGTGCTTTGCCTTGTCATGACGTCAATCCTGTTTCGAATATAATTTATTCGAGGCACACTCCACAAATCTCCACATTAACTCGTATTTTGCTACGTCTTTTTTGCAAGCCTCGTAATGGGCCTAACTTGTTCTTTGTAGAGTTTGAGTCTACATAGCCAACTAGACCCTCTGAACTTCTTTCGAACTCTAAAAAAGTATTTGATATCCCCCTCAAATATCTGAGAATCCATTTAACTACTTGCCAGTGTAATTTGTCGTGTCTAGCCATGCATCTACTTACAACACTAACAACATGTGAAATATCGGGATGAGTGCAAACCATTGCGTACATCAAACTTTTGACTGCACTGGAGTAGGGAACTTTTGACATGTACTTTTCTTCATCTTCGGTTTGTGGCAAATCTGAAGCTGAAAGTCTAAAGTGTGTAGCTAGGGGGTATTAACCAGTTTCAAGGTTTGCATTTCAAACCGTTCAAGAATCTTTTCTATGTACCTTTCCTGTGACAAGAATATCCTTTTGGAGTGTCTATATTTGGAAATTTCCATTCCTAAAATTTTCTTAGTCACACTAATATCCTTCATCTTAAACTTAGAGTTAAGCATGGTTTTTGCCAATTAATTTCAGATGAATCCTTAGTCGCAATTAACATATCATTAACATAGAGCAACAAGTATATAAACGATTCATCATCAAGACAATGCAAGTACACACAACTATCATACTTACTTTCAACAAAACCAATGCTTAACATGAAACAATCAAACTTATTATACCATTGGTGAGGAGATTGCTTTAGGCCGTACAATGATTTTTGTAGAAGGCAAACATGATCTTCCTTACCTTCAGTCCTGAAGCCTTCAGGTTGTTGCATGTAAATGTCCTCCTCTATATCACCGTGAAGGAATACAGTTTTCGTATCTAATTATTCCAACTTAAGGTTTTTTAATGCAACAAGGGATAGTAAAGTCCGAATGGACGTGTGTTTCACAATAGGAGAGAAAACATCGTGAAAATCAACTCCTTCCATTTGACTATAGCCCTTTGTGACCAACTTCGCCTTATATCTAGTGTCATATGAACCTGATTCTTCCTTCCTTTTGAACACCCACTTGCATCCAACAATCTTCTTTTCGGTGGGTGGCCTCACGAGCTTCGAAGTCCCGATCTTTTACAGGGACTCCATCTCCTCTTTCATAGCCACAAGCCACTTGTTAAAATCAAGAGCTTGAACCGCCTCTGAGTAATTTGAAGGGTTGACTGAATCAATGCTCTCCTCAACACTTAAAGCGTATGCCATTAAATTTTCGTACAATATTTCTGTGGTGGCTTGATTTCTCATCTTTTCCTGCCCGAGCTAACTTATAATTTTGTAGGTGAGATGTAGAAGGAGCTTGTAAGTCGGATGGAGCCTCTAATTGATCTGAAGTAACTTCAATAACCTTATATTGTTCAGAAACAAGTTTAGCCTCACGTATATCGTGATTTTGTCATGACGTCGCAAATTTTCTAATCACGATGGCTCTGTTCGTCGTGTCATTGTGACGTCACTGATTGTGACATTGTGACATCACTATTTGATTTTGGCTCTATTTCCACCTTACTTGGAACACCCTGTTTTGTTTTGTCGTTAAGAATAGATGACTCTTTTCTCAGATGAAGCATTACAGTTTCATCAAATGTAACATCTCTATTCACAATCATTTTATTTGTTTATGGGCACCATAACTTAAACCCTTCAACACTGGAAGAAAACCCAAAAATATACATTTTACAACCCTTGGTTCAAGTTTTCCTTAAGTAACTCGTGCATAAGTAGGACAACAGATTACTCTAAGGTTAGAGTAATTTGGGGATCGGTTTTATAACACCCCTAACCCGATTTCGTCGTTGGATTAGGGTTACAGAGTATTATCGTACAAAACAGCATCAAAATAGAAACAATTATGCACTTCAAATGTTATCATTTAATAACTCAATTTACTTAAATAAAAAGTACACTTACTGGCCTTAAATCGAGCCTAAGGGGCCCTAAATACAGTTTGGGAACATTCTGGGATCTATTTGAAATAAAACAAAAAATTTTGGAAAAACTTGAAAATTTTGGAAACTAGTGTCATACGACTGTGTGACATAGCCCAGACCGTGTGGACATTCGAAATATGGACACACGACTGTGTCCCATCCTGTGTGTCCACCCATATAGGTATTTGAAATAGGGCCACATGGTTGTGTTGCAGGCCGTGTGCCAAACTGTGTGTGCATTTGATGTTGGGTTACATGGCCATGTCATAGGCTGTGTGTCAAACCGTATTACATATTGGCTTGAGACACACGGCCGTGTCGAAGGCCATGTCTCAGACCCTGTGAAACCTACACTTAAAACAACAATGACACACGACCGTGTGACAGCTCGTATCCCAGTCTGTGTGCAGTATAAGTTGCCCCTAAAATAAGCCAAATTAAGCACCAAACCTTGTACACCAAGACACATCATACCTAGCTTATTTCACATGGTTTGTAACACATACAAGGAAACTAAAAACATGCCAAAATCATTCCACCTATGCCTAACCTATATGCCTGATGACGTCATGAACTAACTAAAATACGACAAAGGTAAGTGCACCTATCAAATGGTAGTATAGCTATGGTGAGTCGGGAATATTGTATCCACGAGGACTAAAAGTACTAGTAGTTACTATCTTTTTATTATCTAGCCTATAATTAAATGGATTATTTTTAATCTAAAACTAAACTAATTTACTGTGAATGCGACAGAGAGTGAAGAAAGTAATCGAATAAACCAATGACAAAGACAATACCCAAGGAAGAATCCACCTAGACTTCACTTATTATTATGACTCTAAATTAAACGATTTATTCACTTGTCTTGATCCGTAGAAATCCCTAATTTATGTTAATATCTCTTTCGAGATTAAGAACAACTAACTCTAGGTTGATTAATTGAAATCTCTTTCTAATTGAAACCCCTATTGTCGCATTAACTCGATCTATGGATTCCCTTATTAGATTTGACTATAATCCCTCAGATTTATGTCGTCCTATTTCTAAGATTGCAATAAACTCCACTCAATTATACTAGATCTACTCTTTAACAGGGATTTTTGCTCCACTGAATAAGCATATCAAACTGGAATTAACATCCTGAAAATATTAAAGCAAGAATTAAGAACACATAATCAAGAACAAGAACTAGTATTTATCATGTAATTTAGAAATTTGAATAATAAAATCAGTCATAGGTTTTGTCTTTCCTAGGTATTTAAGGAGTTTAATTCATACTCATAGGGGAAAACATCTCAAAATAAGAATAACAACAAGACATGAAAAACCTAATAAAACTTCGAAGGAAATTCGACTGGAGATATTCAATCTTGGAGTGGATGTGCTTTCGAGATGATTCCAATGGCGTTCTTCGAGTAATTTATTCAATCTACTCTGTGTATCCCCTTTAGGTCTTCTTTCAGTGTGTTTTTATAGACTTTGAAATGCTCAAAATACCTAAAAATTGTCTTTTTTCGTGTGAAATCGAAACAGGGTTCGACAAGGACACGGGCGTGTGATCAGGCCGTGTAAGAATGCCCAGGCCGTGTGCAATACTAACATGTTTCGATATCGACATGGCTGGCACACGGGCATGTGGCCAGCCCGTGTGACTGACATGGGCGTGTGGCCAACCCGTGTGGAATTGCCTAGATCGTGTGGATCCTGGAAACAACTCTTTTTGCTCGATTTTGATTCGTTTTTTGCTCCTTTCGCTCCTTTATGCTCACCTAAGTATAGAAACATGAATTTAAAGGATTAGGAGCATCAAATTCCCTAATTCACATAATAATTCATCCAAAAACGCATCAAGAATAGGATTAAAAACATGTTGTTTTTATGGCTTATCAAATATCCCCACACATGTTTGCTTGTCCTCAAGCAAAATCCTCAACTCATAATTAAAATTAAAATTTCTCAATTCATAATTCTCATCAATAATGTTTTATCACAATTCAAAAATAATCACACATTGATAATTCAACTAAAAGAGTACTAAAGATTCAAACAATCCAAGTCACACATTTTTAAAGCATGAAAACATAGGTATTTCCCCTTATCTAAGTAATTACCTTTAATTCAAAACTGACAAGATTTGACATCTTCATTAAAGATTCACTCAAATCACTCAAGGTGTTTAAGGTTAAAAAATAAGCACTCAAAAGTCAAACATGGAAAGTCATTACCATAGACTTGCATGAAAATTAAATCTCTACCACTATAAAATGAGATGATACAGAAATCAAAAGGTATTTAAAGGGTTGTAATAGGGCTCGGGTTAAAGGTGTAGATAAGGGATGAAATAGAGGGTTAGAACCGGGATCGAATTGACAATTTACCTAACTAGAAAAATAAACTAATACTAAATAATTACATCAATTGAAAACTTATCAATAATAACACGAGCTTCTTCTCAAAATGTAAAATTAACCATTTAAGCTCAAATAACATAGAACTAGTAATACTTAAAATAAATGTACATATATATATATATATTTTGAGTTATGGATAAAAAAAAGATAATTTAACAACTGAAACAAAAGAACATAGTTAGACAACTGACCAAATCAAATCTTGACAAAAAGGGAGTCACTACAATAGGAAAAATTCTCAATGAATCAAAAAGAATGAGTTATGGGTTAGTATTAAGGGTAGATCAAGAAACGGTTTATTAGGCTCAAAGGGGTTTACTAATGGTTAATTATGAAGGTAGGCTTTTTATGGAATAAATGAGTTAAACCCTAAGTACCTTTATCATTTTGGTATATCAAATCAAATACGTGGTCTCGATATGCATAATCGAAGCAAGTTCTAGAATAACAAATCAATATTGACACACTCATAACCAATAAAAAAAGTGAGCAAGAAAAATATATGCTCTAAAGGCTTAAAATGTAACACCCCTTACCCGTATCCATCATCGGAATAGGGTACGAGGCATTACCGGACTTAATCACATATAATCGATCATTTTTGAGTCACAAATTTCCATCCAAATTTAAAACTTTTCAAATTTTTATCTTTGAGTCCCTAAATAGGGCCTACGAAGCCCAATACATACTTTGGAAGTGGTTCAGGTCTAAACCGAGAATGTTGGAAAACATTAGAACATTTCTTGAAAAACAGGGGCACACATCCGTGTCCAAGGCCATGTCCTTCACACAACTGAGATACATGCACGTGTGTTAGGCCGTGTGGCCACAAGTAAGGCTATTAACCAAGCCCTTTGCCACCCCAAAACACTTGTACACTTATACAAATTTATCATCATACAACATGGTATTATTAAGCATTTAAACATTCACACTAAGACATCCACATACCATTTACAAATCACATTCATCATGCACAACCACACATACACAACCACACATACACTTAACTAATCATAGCATATAACTTACTCAATCATTCACATTTAGTATTTGCCACACATAATTATCACACATTCACTCATCCAACCCAAACAAGCATGCACATCCATGTAATGCTTCATCATAGACTTATAACATTACAAATATTGGCCACATCAAATGGCCTTATACAACAATAAACATCAAATAGCATAGGCCAACATTCTACGCCAACTCATAATAACACATACACATAATCAAGTCCTTATACATGCCATAGACTTAAAAATACTTGAAGATCATTGATACAATACCAATCAATAACTTGTTAGTGTGATAGAATCTCTGACGACCTCCAACTCGAGCTAGCATCTATGACACTATAGGAAAAAGAAAGGAAGGGGGTAAGCATTATAGCTTAGTAAGTAGGTATGTAAATAATAAGTGATTTATTAACAGGCTTTTATAAATCTTCACAATATGTTCTGAAGATAATACAATTATAATTGCACATAGTTCCACTATTTATTCATGTTCATCTCAAGCTGTCTACTCGAGTCACAGTCACTAAATTATTTATATCTCAAACCACAGAACTCCAAATTAAGATCTGCTAATATTTCTTGAAACTAGGCTCACATATATTCTTACCATAAAATTTTTAGAATTTTTGGCATAGCCAATAAGTACAGTTTATTCTTTAAAGTTTCTCCTATTTTGTTGTCTGACAATTCCGACCCCTCTACACTAAAATTAATTATCTCATCATACAAAATTTGAATAAATTTTATGTTTGTTTCTATTGAAAGTAGACTCATTATTAAATTTAAGCATATAAATTATAAACCATAATTATTTTTATAAAATTTTTAATAATTTTCCAAATTTGGAACAGGAGATTCCGAAATCATTCTGACCCTGTCTCACAAAATTTTGAATATCATAGAATATGAAATTCTTTTGTTTACATCATTTCTTTATGTGAAAATAGACTCATTCAGCTTTAATTTCATATCTATTTCAACCTCTAATTTGATTTCCACCAGTTTTGGTGATTTTTCAAAGTCACACAACTGCTGCTGTCCAAAACTGTTTTGTTGCTAAATTTACTCTTTCATAATTTCACTTACTCCATTTCATCTTACCGAAGGTTCGATCAAATATCGATCACATTGTTCAGAAATTTTCACACTTATACCTGCACTTATTCATCACATAG
Organism: Gossypium rotundifolium; assembly: GCA_025506655.1. Lineage (NCBI taxonomy): Eukaryota > Viridiplantae > Streptophyta > Magnoliopsida > Malvales > Malvaceae > Gossypium > Gossypium rotundifolium. The sequence goes on from CP106726.1 coordinate 39,433,067, forward strand.
TCATATTCAATTACACTTAGTCGTTACATGATCACATGTATTTTCACTTATTCAATTTCCTGTTGAACTCATCGGTATAATAATAGATACACTGTGGCTTGCACGTAGTACCACCCTTGTAGCCGAAGCTATCTGGTGCACATAGTAGCCTGCACTTAGTACTAAACATGTGACGAAAACCATCACTTACACATAGTGGCCTGCACTTAGTACCACACATGTGATCGAGGCTATCGGGTACGCATAGTAGCCTACACTTAGTACTAGACATGCGACTTATCCGTCTGGTACACATAGTAGCCTGCACTTAGTACTACACACGTGACCTAAAACCATCTCGTAGCTCTCTTGTACACATATTGGCCTACACTTAGTACCACACATGCGACCTAGCTACCTCATTCGTATCTTTTCTATTCTGAAGGTTCAACTGGGAATTCTCACTTTTCAACATTTTACCAATTCATCCATAATCAATCATAATTCATAATTTGCATCAAATAATTACTCCATATTCAACCATATCTCATATAATATAAAAAATATTAAAAATAAATAAAAAATGATGTATTATTTACATACAAACTTACCTCGACACCAAAAATGGCAAAGAAGGACCTAACCGTCAATTTCTCGCTTTCCCCCCGTTCTAGGTCCGAACCTCATTTTCTTTGATCTATAATATCTCATTTAGTCTATTTATTAGTCACATTATTCAATGTGATCCAAAAATCATATTATGGCAAAATAACGTTTTTGCCACTAAAGTTTCACATATTTACACTTTTGCCCCTAGGCTCGTAAAATGATTTTTATTCAATTTCCTTATATTTTAAGCCTATCCGAACCATTTTCATAACTATTGCAATCCACAATTTACATTTATTCACACACTTACATTTTACAACTTTTTACAAACTAGTCTTTTTTGACAATTTCACCGAAAATCACTTAGTAAAAATCGTTTATTACATACCGAGCATTCATATTCTACCATTAAACATCAAAACACAATAATTTCTCATATGGGTAAATTTTCAAACATCAACCCTAGCTCAAATAAATGGTAGAAATAGAGAGATCGTGTTACAAAGATTTCAAAAACATAAAAATCATTAAAAACGGGGCTAGAACGGACTTACAATCGAGCTTGGAAGCTTGAAAAACCCTAGCCATGGTTTCCCCTTGTGAAATTCGTCCATGGGGTTGAAGATGGACAAAAATTGGCTTTTAATTTTATTTTTAATTCATTTTAATTACTAAATGACCAAAATGCCCCTAATTAAAATTATTCTATTTCACCTATTTCATGTCCATTTTTGTCCAAAAAATTAACCAATGGTCTAATTATCATTTAAGGACCTCAAATTTAAAATTTCATAACAATTGGACACCTCTAACATGTAGAACTCAACTTTTGCACTTTTTACAATTTAGTTCTTTTGACTAAATTGAGTGCCCAAACGTCGAAATTTTCGAACAAAATTTTTACGAAATCATTTTGTGAAATCGTAGACCATAAAAATGTAATAAAAATAAATTTTTCTTCGTCGGATTTGTGGTTCCAAAATCACTGTTCCGACTAGGCTCAAAATCGGGCTGTTACACAAAATCTCACAAAAATTTATGGGTTTTGATGTCAATCCTGTAAATCTCAAACTTCAAGATAATACCTCAATTTGGAGAAACAACCTAGAAAATTTTAATTCTCAAAAATCAACTTATCATGCTTGATTCTCTAGTGTCTTAAAGTTTAAACAATCATGCACAATTACCTATGACTTAATCCAAAACACATCAATAAAAATCATAAATCAATCAAAATTCATTCCAATAGTAATATGAGACAATTACTTGAGAACAAGACATAATTCAGGGATTTTCTGATAATGATATAATTAACCCCCCCACACTTAAGATGTACATTGTCCTCAATGTACCAAAATAGATAATAATAATATAATCAGAATATCATAAGAGAGGGAGTGTAACGCCCCAAAATTGGGCCTATTGGGCCCCAAGCGTAGGAGCTTTTTAAAATTTTTTAGGAATATGAGAACGACATTATTTCAAGTTAGACCTATTAGGAAGGTGATTTTGAAAGGTTACGGGGTTTCTATGAAGTCCCGGGTTCAAGTTAGGCCATAGGAAAAATTTTCATTTTTGGCTTTTTAGGGGAGAAGGCAACTGGAAGTAGGACTTAAGTAAAATTTGGTGTGTTTAGGAGACACAAGTGGAGTGTGTGGTGTGGTGGCTGTGGTGTCATTGGCAGAACAAGGGGGAAGGAGTTCAATTCCCTTGGCAAGCTTTTAAAGGTATTTATTTTATGTCTTGGAAGAGGAGGTAGCTGAGTTTGGGTCAAATTCTGCTAAGGGAGTTGGAGACTTGGTCAATTGGTTCAAAGGGATGATGGAGAGCAAAGTTAGGAGGAAAAGGAGGATAAAATCGTGGGGATATAGGAGAGAAGAGGTGTTGGTCGAATTTGGGATTATGGGGGATGATAATTTTGGCCAAAGTTGGGCATTTTGAGAGTGCAGATTCGGTCATTTGTGGAAGGGGGAAACCGAAACTCTTTGGGGTTGTTTTGCTTTTCCTTGCATTTTGGGTCATGTTGCTTCAATCTTTCCATACAGAAACCTCAATCCCTCTCATTCGTTTCTTTTCATTCTCTTTTTAACTGTTTTCTTCTCTTGTAGTTGCTTAAGCAGTCTTGGCCGAATCTTTCCATTTCCATCTATTCTTGCACATTCTTTTCTTCTCTCCTCTCACATTTTCTCTCCTGTGTTCACCCTAGTCAAAATTTCTCTTCTTCTTTATTGTTTTTCTACTCTTTTCTCCATCAATTGTATTCCCCTTTTTCTCATTCGTATCGGTTCTCTTCTCTTTTGCTAATAGCCAAATTCTTCTTACACCAATATTTTGGCTTGTGTTCTTTTATTGTTTTTCATTTCGGTTTATACTCCATAGCTGAATTTTGATTCGTTTGGGTTTGTTTCTTATGCCGAATCTTTTCTTCTCATTTGTCTTATCTCTAATCTAAGGTAATGGTTCTTCTTCTTCCACTTTCTTTCATTTTTTCTTCTCTTGACTTGGTTTAAGTCGAAACTCTCACCTCTTGGCTAAGCCGAACTTAACCACTCGTTTTTACTTTGAACCCCTTTCGTTCTCTTTTATTTAAGGGCTAAATTCTCTAGGTTGCAAACTCGTGCCGTGTTGGTTCAACTGCTTCAGGATATTATCTTATTGTTGGTAAGTTGAGGACATGGTGGACTAGGGGTAATGGTTCTCTTGTTTGGATTGATTTCGTTAGGGTCGAAAAGTTGTTTCTCTTAATATTATCTGGATTGGCATTCTAACACTTTTTACTTCATTAGAGGGGCGGATCTTCAAACGGTAGAAGTGAATTGAAAACCCTCTTTAGAGGGAAGACTAATATTTGTGGGTAAGTTAGGCCTATAATCCTATGTGTTCACATTTTGGGTATCTCGAACAAGAAGATTAACTGTTAACCAATTGTATCCTTAGGTGCTTTAGAGAGTATCATGCTACGTATTCCAAATCAGGTGTGTAATCTCACACCCCTCTGAATAATTGTACGTGGTGTTATGCGAATCGGCCAAAAGTCGAAAAGCCAAAAAACTGGCATCTGTGATCACTCGAGCGTGCGAACGCTCGTAATGGTAAATCAAAATGCGAATAATGACTGTAAGTCATTGAGAGTGTCACAAGCATTCTCGCGACACTAAGGCTGTAACAGGCCTGATCGAGCCGAAACGGGCCAAATGGGCCTAATGGGCTATCCGACCCACTTAGGCAAAACTGTTGGAAAACTACCAAATGATAGATCCAAATGCGAAATCTGCAAATCTGAAATCGAAAACATGTGTTTTGGGCCACACGAGTGTGTGGGCCTGTTTGGGCCTAAAATAGATTTTAGGCCCAATAGTTTCGTAGAGACCCAAAAAGGGTCTTGTGTCGCTTGAGGCGACAGTAGGCCTTCAGAGAGGCCATTAAATGTCAAATTACCAAAATACCCTTGGTGGGTAAATTACTGAAATACCCTTGGTGGGTAAATTACTGAAATACCTTTGGTGGGTAATATTACTGAAATACCCGTGGTAGGTAAATTACTGAAATACCTTTGGTGGGTAAATTACTGAAATACCTTTGGTAGGTAAATTACTGAAATACCCTTGGTAGGTAAAATTACTGAAATACCCTTGATGGGTAAATTACTATTATACTCTTAGGGGTTAATTAGTACAATTGTGTGTGTTTTGTTTAACTGGTTATGATGGTAATTTATTTCATACATCATTTTTGATATATGCTTTGCATACATGACATTCTACATGGGATTGAGATATTGATGATCAGAGGAAGTGTAATCTGGTGGCTCTGCCACATTCTGTCTAGTGGCTATGCCACGTATATTCTGTTATTCTGGTGGCTTTGCCATAAATTCTGTATTTAGTAGCTTGTCTGTAATATTGGTGTGTTTTGGCAGGGTGGGTTAACTTGGTCCCCACAGGTGTGTTGGGTTGGTACGGGGGTGTGTAGCGAATGGATTATTAGGTTGGCCTTCATGTTTTATTTGCATGATCATGTTTATAGGGATAAGGCCCAGATTGCTACCTAATAGGGCTTCGGCCCAATCTACTTCTGTATGGACTTTGGCCCCGTCTGTTTCTTATGGGCTTCAGCCCAGTCTACTTTCATATGGGCTCGGGCGTAGTTAATTACTGGTTAAGGGTTACACAATGAGTTCTCGTAACTCACCCCTCTGTTTTAACTTTGCAGGTGATCCCCAACATTGAGGATTTAGAGCTGCGAAGGACTCTGTGGTAGCCATACATCGGTGTATTTCTCCCAAACCTTAGTAAATTTTCGTTTTACTTTATTTTGAGATTTATTTCTTTGGGTTTTTATTTTTTAATAACGCCGTTGGACTTTAATTTTTCTTTTAAGCTTGCATTTCAGTTATGTTCAAACTTTAAGTGATTAAACTCTGGATTTTCTTAAAACGACAATAACTGTTTTCAAAATAGAACATTTTTGCAATTCACTGAAGCTGATTTCAGTTTTAAACTATTTTTTGGAGATAATAATAATAATAATATCAATAACAATATTTTTACCAGAAAACCATAAAAGAAAATCGAAATTTTCACAAACAACAAAGCTCGGAGTTTCAAAAAGATTATGAAGTTTTAACGAACACACAGTTTCTTAAACAACCCAATTATGTGGACATGCTGGATCCTGTTGTAACGTCTAGGTCGGGTTTAGAGTGTTACATTTTATGGTATCAGAGCCCGATTGTAGAACTCGGCTGTGGAATGGGTTTGAAAACATTTTTCAAATTGTTTGAAATATGATTTAGAAAATATACATCGTTACTGGAAGTATGGCACACGGAGTCTCCAGCACCAAATTCGTAAGTCCTCTTACTTTACATTTGATATATGATGAAATGACTGTAGTAAGAAACTACTAGAGTTAGTGGTAGTACACTAGAACTGTTAGCTATAGGAATTAAGCCTATAGAGACTGAAACTGTAGGAAATTTGATCCGCGGGAACAACTCTCATATCTGTTTTCCATAAAATACTCGTTAATAAACATTGGAATTATAGACTGATTCATAAAATTCTTAATCAGATTAACTCGATTCAGTAGTATGAGTACAAGAGGACGTGGACGAGGAACATAGGGTTGCGGTAGAGGCTAAGGTTCTAGGGTTGGATCTTCAGCATCGGGGCATATGCTTGGAAGGAAGGCGCCGTCATCACCATTGACTGAGACGGGGTCTCATGACCGAGCCAAAACTGATGTGCTGACTTAGCTAGTTAGGGAGGTACTGGAGGAGGTCAAAGAAATAGGTGCAACACTTCGAGTTTAGGTGCGTGGATTGTAAGAAGAAACGAGATCGCAGTCTCATTTCGTGAAGCATGTTAAGGCACATCTAAACTTTTCGGCTTGTGAATATTACAGAAGGCGTCATCCGGGTGAATGTTGGAGGAGGTCAAGGGCATGCTTGAGATGCGGGTCAAAGGAGCATAAGGCTCGGGATTGCTCCATCACCATTAACTCGGGTATGTTTTGTTTGGATGTGGTGTTTGAATGTAGGAAATTTTATGTATGTGTGATAAACACTTATTTTCTTCTGTGGTTAGATATTTGGTTGGGTGAAGAGATTTCTAGATTAGGGTAGAAGTGTATTAGTGTTATTGAGTGCGCAGCGGTAGTGTAGTAGAGTAGCTTGTGTTAAAACCATTGTTAGATAGCTGGAAATTTCGAGGACAAAATTTCTTTAAGGAGGGTAGACTTGTAACGCCCTGAAATTGGGCCTAGGAGAATTGAGCCTATTGGGCCCTGAGCGTAGGAGCTTTTTAAAAATTTTTGGGAATATGAGAAAGGCATTATTTCAAGTTGGACCTGTTAAGAAGGTGATTTTGGAAGGTTACGTGGTTTCTATGAAGTCCCAAGTTCAAGTTAGGCCATAGGAAAAATTTTTATTTTTGGTTTTTTAGGGGAGAGGGCTACTGGAAGTAGGACTTAAGTAAATTTTGGTGTGTTTATGAGACATAAGTGGAGTGTGTGGTGTGGTGGCTGTGGCGGCTGTGGCGTCATTGGCAGAACAAGGGGGAAGGAGTTAAATTCCATTTGCAAGCTTTTAAAGGTATTTATTTTATGTCTTGGAAGAGGAAGTAGCTGAGTTTGGGTCAAATTCTGCTAAGGGAGTTGGAGACTTGGTCAATTGGTTCAAAGGGATGATGGAGAGCAAAGTTAAGAGGAAAAGGAGGATAAAATCGTAGGGATATAGGAGAGAAGAGGTGTTGGCTGAATTTGGGATTATGGGGGATGAGAATTTCGGCCAAAGTTGGGCATTTTGAGAGTGCATAGTCGGTCATTTGTGGAAGGGGAAACTGAAACTCTTTAGGGTTGTTTTGCTTTTCCTTGAATTTTGGGTCATATTGCTTCAATCTTTCCATACTGAAACCTCAATCCCTCTCATTCGTTTCTTCTCATTTCTTCTCAACCGTTTTCTTCTCTTGTAGTTGCTTAAACAGTCTTGGCCGAATCTCTCCATTTCCATCTCTTCTTGCACATTCTTTTCTTCTCTCCTCTCACATTTTCTCTCTTGTGTTCACCCTAGCCAAAACTTCTCTTCTTCTTTACTATTTTTCTACTCTTTTCTCCATCAATTATATTCTCATTTTTCTCATTCGAATCGGTTCTCTTCTTTTTTGCTAATAGCCAAATTCTTCTTACACTAATATTTCGGCTGGTGTTCTTTTATTTTTTTTCATTTCGGTTTATACTCTATAGCCGAATTTTAATTCGTTTGGGTTTACTGCTTATGTCGAATCTTTTCTTCTTATTTGACTTATCTCTAATCTAAGGTAATGGTTCTTCTTCTTCCATTTTCTTTTGTTCTTTCTTCTCTTGACTTGGTTTAAGCTGAAACTCTCACCTCTTGGCTAAGCCAAACTTAACCACTCATTTTTACTTTGAACCCCTTTTGTTCTCTTTTGTTAAAGGGCCAAATTCTCTAGGTTACAAACCCGTGTCGTGTTGGTTCAACTGCTCCGGGATATTGTCTTATTGTTGGTAAGTTGAGGACATGGTGGACTAGGGGTGATGGTTCTCTTGTTTGGATTGATTTTATTAGGGCCGAAAAGCCATTTCTCTTAATATTATCTGGATTGGCATTCTAACACTTTTTCTTTAATTAGAGGGCCGGATCTTTGAACGGTAGAAGTGGATTGAAAACCATCTTCAGAGGGAAGACTAATATTTGTGGGTAAGTTAAGCCTATAATCTTATGTGTTCACATTTTGGGTATATCAAACAAGAAGAATAACTGTTAATCGATTGTATCCTTAGGTGCTTCAGAGAGTATCGTGTTACGTATTCCAAATTAGGTGTGTAATCTCACACCCCTCTGAATGATTGGACATGGTGTTATGTGAATCTGCGAAAAGCCGAAATGTAACATCATTAAATCGGGGCTTTTGCTTTTTAATTGTTTGCATGCGAATGGTATGAATGTGATGCTTGTTTAGGGTGTTTTGGGGGTCTAGGCTTAGGCTGGGGATAGGCTAGAGCCTTGACAAAAAATTATTTTAGGCTTCTAGAAGGGGGAGCTGAAGGAGTTAGGTGTTTAGGGTAATTGGTAGCTAGATGTGGCGCAAGAAATGCCTTAGTAAAGTGGCAAGAAGGTGCCACTTAAGGCACAAGGGAGTGACGCCACAGGGAGCAGAAGGAGCCTTGGTTCGAGCTACGAAGATCCCTTTCTGCTTGTTCTTTTTGACGCCAAGACCAAGGGGGAGTTGTGCTCAGGATGGACTCTGATGGATATGTGTTGAAGTGATGGCTGTCGATTCCACCAATATAAACCTACATATAGTTGCAAAATTAAGCAGTATAGGGAGTAGGGTCAATCCCACAGAGACTGGTTTTACTGAAAAATCATCTATCTCTTGACCAGGTTAGTGTCTGGGCAATTGTCGTGCCCGCGACGTTGGAGGGAGTAAAATGTTAAACCTGAAATAGACACAGAAAATAAAAACGTAAAAAGTAACAGATTAAATAAGAAAATAAATTGAAATAGTCTGAAAAGAACTCGATAAAACTTAGCTCAGCCTCAAGCACGGGTTTTTCCGTCTTTGACCTGATCCTAGAAATTAGATGAACTCGTCTTTTTCGATAAGCTAGTTATAGCTACCAAGGACGCCTCGGGAACCAACTCTTCCTTGTGTAAATTGGCTATGGAACGTCCTATAACTAACCCTTACCGATCGAACAACCTACGAAACGTTCGTGGCTTAAAACTTCAGCAGCTTTGCGTTCTAGAAGAGCCTAGCTCGAACCAAGGCCCTCAAACGTTGGGACATTTAAATTCGGTTACTATTTCCCTTGACGGAACCAAGTAGCAATCCCCACTTGGCACGCCAATGTGTTCACGGAAGACCAATTAGACAATCGATCCTTTCGGAATTCCAACTGTACGTCTAGTCGCGCTAACTCAAACGACGTCTTTTTTGACTTAGTACGACTTGACTTTGTGAGCTGACGAAGTCATACTCTTAATCCGGAGAAATAATAAGTATCGAAAATCGAGAGTTGAATAGCTCGGGTTCGTAACTCACACCGGTTTAAGGCTGAAAGGGGTTTAGTGTGGCATGATTTCACTCATGCTTGAAGGTTGTGGAAGATGTTTGGGTTTTTGGTGTGAAAGATGATGGGATTTTGGAAAGGGAAGGGGTTTGGAAGGTAATTAAACCAATTTTGGGAAAAGAAACAAAAGGAATTGAAATGGATGAGAATGTTTGGACGTTGCTTGAAGGAAAAAAATAAAGAAGAAATTCTATTCTAAATGAGAATAGGAAGAAGACAAAGAAAGAGTACAACTCCAAATGGGGATAGAAAAAAAACTAATTTAATTCATGATTATCCCAATACAAACATCCCCTATTTATACTAATGGATTTACTAAAATAGGCTTAACTAATTAAATATAAAATCTTAAATAAAAATAAAAATAAAATAAAATAAACTAAAAATAGGATTTTCTATTCTTGGCTTTTTACAAAGTCAAATTGCTTGATGAGTCCTTGGCTTCCTCCATCTTTTTTATTTGGCCCCATTTCCATGATTTTCTATCTATTTAGCCCTTTTTAGCATGTTTCTGCTCAATTGCATCCCTGGCAAGAATTAAATCATAAAAACATAAATTAGCAAGGATTAATTCAAAATATACCGAATTAAATATAAAAATTATGCAAAATAATCATGTTATCAAATCCCCTACTTAGCTCATGCTTGCCCTCAAGCATGTTGTTCGCTCAAACATTAAAATTAATTCCACAATTTATTAAGACCGAGCCTCTTTTCTCGCATCCTCATTGAATGTAGACAACATATGCAAAAATAATTTAATAAATGCTCAGAACATATAGTTTAATTAACAAGACAAGTGTCATAAAATTCGATATATGCGAACTAGATAATTCCATTAAATAGAGTTTGATTCCAATAAATTGCAGGGCATTATTAATATACTTTTTAGAAAAATAAGCTAGACATGGTCAAACCTTTTTACGCGAACTAGGATGACAACCCAAGCACCCTATTCCAGTTACTCAGTTCGAGCAGTCTTTATTATTGGGCTCTGTTAGCGGAATGTTATTAAGCCATCGACTCATCACTTGAACCTTTTTACGCGAGATGAGATGACAACCCAAGCACCTTACCCCGGTTACTCAATCCGGTCACATTTTCGAGACTTTCATTCATAACTTGAGCCATTATTTATTTAATTTTCATTTTTTTCATTTTTTATTCCCTTCTCTCTCTTTTTTTTTCATGCACAAGCAAATATTTTTTCAATCAACCAATTCATGAAAATCTAGTTACATACATCAACATTAAAACACAAGTGTCGATTAATATATATACTTGAGCATTTAATAAAAAAATTTTACCCAATTGTCCAAGTTGACTAAGTATGAGTTAAAGGCTCAAAGGTCAAATAAACTGTTGAATGAATTCAATGCAAGATTGAACATATGCAAAAGAGAAACATGCAAAGAAAAATCAATCAACCATCCATGCATACTTACTATATTCATCCCCTACTTATTCTAAGCTTGTCCTCAAGCATGTGCATATTATAGATAGTAAAAGAAAAAATCAAAACTCAAAATAAAATGAAAAGTTTAGAATACTCCCATGTGTCTCTTCAATGATTTTGTCGATGTTGGGGGTAGTGGTTTTGTAGGATATCAAGAATTGTGGAGACTTGAGTTTCCATCGTTCCAAGTCTCGCCTCAATTCATTCTAAATGATCCTCCACAGACGGAGGTTGTTCCTCGCGTTCTCTTGTATCAATTCGTGGGCGTTGGTGAAAAACCATATTCTCACGAGTAGTTCGTGTACCTGGAGGGACAAAATAAAGCGAAGTAGGGGTGCCGACAAGCAATCCCATAGAATCCAAACAATATTTGTCTAGGCTGCTCATACTATATGCACAAGTGAAAGTTCAGAAATCAATTTCAGAAAAAAGTCGAGAAGCTAGATTAGAAATAAATGATCCAAGTATAAGTGGACGATTGTAACGCAAAACGGCATGAAAATTACGTGCAAACCAATATCCTAGATTGACTTTAAAACCCGAATGCATGCACCACAAAAAGAACAGTTCAGTTTTAGTTAAAGCAGTTGATGCATCATTTCAACCCAAAAAGCTAAATGCCAAAAAGCGGTGTATATATCTCAAAGTAGGTTCATGCACCAATAAGTCTTTTGTGGATTTCGGATTATACAAATGATCAGAATTAGTTAAAACACGATAAACATGCTGTGCATCAAAGTTGTTCGGAATATCTAATGAGCGTAATGATAAGAATCGATCAATATCATCATGACCGATGAAACCCATAGCAATGTTAAATTTAGAAATTGACATCCGAAAGTCTTTTCCAAGCAAACGAAAGCATACAATATTTTGCATTTCAACAGTTTGCAAAGCATTAATATCGAAGCTAAATGTTGTGTAGAATTCATATACTAATTCATAATATGCATTATAAGTGATATTAGCATATAAAGTCCAACCAATAGCATCAAAATAATGAAGCACAGTAGCATGCATATCTAGAAGTTCAAGAGTGGGAAAATCGATTTACTTACAGACCGGGAGTGAGCATTGTGGGATGGCATCGTATCGTATTTGATGTTCCGATGTTGAGAAGTCGAGAAACCCACGAAGTCGACTTTTCGTTGGAATTGTATTGGCACGACTCCGTCTGTTGCGCTGGCCGTCTCGGGGTGGTCAAATGTGCTCGTCAGGTGAGTCGGGTGGATTTTCTTCTTCAGCAGTGTCAGTATTGTTGTCCAGGGGTTTCGATGGCTCTCGTGTCGGTTGTCGACGACTTCGGGTTTGGCGTTGAGGGACTCGTCCGTCGATGGTAGGGGTAGCTTCGACGTTGTCATTAGGGGTCTCGACTTCTTCGGGACTACCTGAAGTGTCAGACTCAATCGGTGTTGGCCTTCGTTGACGTCGGGGTCTCGATAGGCCGGCCTGCTGTTGTGGTGGAGGTTGCGGAGGAGCATTTTTATCATCTAAATCGACAAATAGAGGTGCGGTGAAACGGTGTCGATTTCAGTTGAGCGAAACTGGAACTAGAATGTTATCGTTCGTTTGGTTTCTAGTTCGGACCATTGCGTCCGTGTCAGCGACACAAAGGTTTGGCTCTGTTCTAAGAAAGGAGATGATGGCGGCGCACGTCGGCGATTGCGGTGGCGCACGGCGAACGAGGGCGACGAGTGGTCACGGTGCATTTTTAGTCGACTTTGAGAGTGGCGACGGTGGTGGCTTCGGTGGAAGACATGGTTAGGGGTAGTTTTGTGTGGAGAGAAAAGAAAGTAAAGAAAATAAGAAAAAGGGTGGTGTTGGGGGTTTGGTTGTCGACCGTTGGGATTATGGTAGTGGCGGAGTATAACAGCGATGAGGGGCGAGGTGAGCGGTGGTGGTGGGTGGTTTACGTGGTGGAGGAGAAGAAAGGTGAGAGGGAGTTGTGAAGGGAAAGGTTCGGCGTCGGTAAGGGGAGAGGAAAACGGCAATGGTGGCAATCTCGGTGCGACTAAGAAGCAGGGTGCATCGGCGATTTAAGATGATGAGCAATGCACAGTGTCTTGAGGTGTTAGGGTTTGTTTTTTTTTCTTTTGTGTGTTGAAGAAGATGAAAGGGGTTGGTGTTCTATTTTCTTTTTTTTTCTATTTTCTTTTTCCCCTCTTTGTTTTTTTTTTCTTGTTTTTGGGTAGGTAATTTTAATTGGGTTTGTGTTTATGGGTATGCAAAGTGGATTAAATGGATGAGTATAATAGGTATTGGGTTGATGGGTTATTTGAGTTTGGGTTAATGGGTTAGGTTATTGGGTTGTTTTTTTGTTGGGTTGGTATTTGGGTAGTTGTTGGTGGGTTAAATGGATATTGGGTTTTGGGTAGATGGGTTAAGTTTGGGCAATGGGTATTTGGGTGTGTTTTTTTTTTGGATTTTTTTTAATTTTGGAAAATGCATGTCGCCTTATTAGCCCATCGTGCCCGCGCCATCACTATTATCCGATTCTCGAAAAATTCATGCTCTCCATTATTTTCCTGAAAACATCAAATCAATTGAACTAAGTAAAAATTTATTTATTTACAACCTAAATTACTAAACCTTAAAATTAAATAAATTAAAAGAAATTTGGGGTGCCTCCCAAAAAGCGCTTTTGTTTAACATCGTTAGCTCGACGACCTATTTATTCAAATTTCGGGTTCGTCGAGAATAATCTCCTCAACTGTGTGCGTTTGAAAGTTCTCGAAAAAGGGTTTTAGTCGTTGCCCATTCACCTTAAAGCACTTTCGTGTTTTTTCACTTTGAATTTCCACTGTACCATTAGAAAATAAGTTAGTAATAATAAATGGTCCTATTCATTTGGATCAAGCTTACCAAATAAAATTTTTAAGGTGGAGTCGATAGAGAACTTTTGTCCTATTGAAAAGCGCTTCGAGTGATGAATTTGTCATGAAACGCCTTTGTCTTTTCTTTATAAACTCGAGCATTTTCAAATGCGTCGTTTCTAATTTCCTCGAGCTCTTGGATGTCCAGTTTCCGATATTTTCCTGCAGACTCCATCTCCATATTACACTGCTTAACTGCCCAAAACGCCTTGTGTTCTAACTCGACTGGAAGATGGCACGGTTTATCGAAAACGAGTCGGTAAGGTGACATGCCTATTGGTCCCTTGTAAGCCGTCCTATAGGCCCAAAGTGCATCATTAAGTCTCGAGCTCCAATCCTTCCTGTTAGGTTTAACCATCTTTTCCAGAATGTATTTGATCTCTCGATTCGACACTTCGGCTTGTCCATTCGTTTGTGGATGGTAAGCAGTGGCAATCCGTTGATTCACTCCATATTTCTCCATCAGTGCACTTACGAGCTTATTGCAGAAATGAGTTCCTCTGTCACTGATTATCGCTCGTGGAGTGCCATACCTGGAAAAAATAGAACTTTTAAGAAAGTCAACCACGGTTTTAGCGTTATCATTACGAGTGGATTTCGCCTCTATCCACTTAGAGACATAATCAATAGCTAAGAGTATATAAAAATTACCGAAAGAAGAAACGAAGGGACCCATAAAGTCGATGCCCCACACATCAAAAATTTCACAAATATGAATGGGAGTAAGGGGCATCTGGTTTCGACGACCAAGGTTGCCAACTCTTTGGCATTTTTCACATGTTTTGCAAAATAAAAAGGCATCACGAAATATATTCGGCCAAAATAGCCCACATTCGAGAATTTTGTGTGCAGTTCGTTTAGGTCCAAAATGTCCTCCACATGCATAAGAATGACAAAAAGTTAAGATAGACTGTACCTCTGTTTCAGCTACACACCGTCGAATTACCTGGTCTGAGTAATGTTTCCAAAGGTAAGGATCGTCCTAAATGTAATACCGCGCATCTTTTTTAATCTTATCTCTTTTAGACCTCAGTAAATTTGAAGGAATAGTACCTATAACGAGATAATTTACTATGTCTGCGTACCAAGGATGAACCGCATCTGCTGCAAACAGGTTTTCATCTAGAAAGTTGTCCTTCAACGGTGTGTCATCTACTGGAATCGGTAATCGACTCAAATGGTCGACTACTAGGTTTTTGCATCCCTTTTTATCTCGTATTTCAAAGTCAAACTCTTGTAGGAGCAGAATCCACCTAATCAGTTGGGGTTTTGCCTCCTTCTTCCCTATCAAGTACTTTAAAGCTGCATGATCAGAAAAGATAATAACTTTAGTTCCCAATAGGTAAGGCCTAAATTTATTTAAAGCAAACACAACAGCTAGTAGTTCTTTCTCAGTGGTTGTGTAATTGCTTTGGGTAGCGTCCAAAGTCTTCGAAGCATAGTAGATAACATGAGACTCTTTCCCTATTCTTTGGCCAAGAACAGCTCCCACACTTTGGTCACTGGCATCACACATAATTTCAAACGGGAAGTCCCAATTTGGTGGCCGCACTATAGGAGCGGAGACCAATTTTTGCTTCAGCATAGCAAATGCATCTTTACAAGTCTGATCGAACTCAAATTCTTTATCCTTTTGTAACAGGTTACAAAGTGGTCGCGCGACTTTCGAGAAATCTTTCATGAACCGTCTGTAAAATCCTGCATGGCTAAGAAATGAATGAACCTCCCTCACAGATGTGGGGTAAGGTAATGAGTTAATAATATCCGTTTTTGCCTTGTCGACCATAATTCCTTCCGAGGAAACTATATGACCCAAAATTAACCCTTTGTCAACCATGAAATGGCATTTCTCATAATTTAAAGCAAGATTAAATTCTAGGCATCTTTGTAGTATTTTAGCAAGATTATCAAGACATTCGTTAAAAGAGTTACCGTATACCATGAAGTCATCCATGAAGACTTCGATGATTTTCTCAACATAATCAGAGAATATGCTCACCATGCATCTTTGGAAAGTGGCCGGAGCATTGCAGAGTCCAAACGACATTCGTCTATATGCAAACGTTTCGAATGGGCACGTGAAAGTCGTCTTGTCTTGATCCTCTAGAGCCACCGAATCGAAAAATCACGAATATACATCGAGACAACAAGAATGGGTCTTACCACTAATCGCTCGAGCATCGATCGATGAAAGGAAGTGGAAAATGGTCTTTCCATGTTCTTTGCATTTAATTTTACGTAGTCGATGCAAACCCTCCATCCATTCTGGACTCGTGTAGGAACCAGCTCTCCTGACGAATTTTTCACCACTGTCACGCCAGTTTTCTTGGGCACGACATGGATCGGGCTAACCCAATTTCATCGAAAATTGGTATATCATTCAAACATCTAACGACACGGATCTCCTTCTTTACTACCTCCATCATGGGCGGATTAAGGCGTCTTTGAGCATCTCTCTTTGGTTTCGCGTTCTCTTCGAAAAAATTTTGTGCATACATGTGGACGGACTTAGTCCCTTTATGTCAGCTATCGTCCAACCTATGGCTTCTTTATAATTTCTTAGAACTCGAACTAGACTTTCCTCCTCGTCTGTGGTTAATTTCTTTGACCCTATCACCGGTAAGGTGTCTTTTTCTCCTAAAAAGACGTACTTAAGATGGTCCGGTAATGTTTTAAGCTCTAAGGTTGGTGGCTGCAAAACCGAAGGCAACATTTTAGTTTGGGAAGGTAATAGTTCAAATGGATTACCTTGGTTCGTCAATGATGGTTGCGTTTCTAAGTGTTTGACAATTTCTCGCAACGGATCTTCAATGATGACTAATTCCTCGAGATGACGAAACATCCGTGTCAATGCTTACGCAGCGGCGGCTTCAACTCATCAAAGTTATGATACTCGAATAAGATTGAGTTAAGCAATCTATAATATTAATGCTAGAAATATTTAATAGTGAGTTAGGATGACTCATGGCTTTGCAGACGTTGAATTTCACTATTTCGCCATCAAATTCCATTGTCGCTCCTCTCGAACATCGATCTTTGCGCTTATGACTTAAAACAAACCTTCCAAGTAAAATGTCGATTTAATTAGTTGAGTTATCATCTTCCATATTGATAATGTAGAAATCTGCAGGAAAACTAATTCGTTAATTTTAACAAGGACGTCTTCAAGCGATCCTCGGGATGACGAATCGACTTTGTCCGCCAATTGGATTATTACTCCTGTTTCTTTCAAAAGACCCACGTTAATCAACTTATAAGTAGAATAAGGCATAACATTAATTGAAGCCCCTAAATTACACATGGCTTTCTTAATTCCTACATTACCTATCTCACAAGAAATGGCAAACATACCTTGGTCCTTGTATTTGGGAGGAACTTTCTTTTGCAATACTGCGGAGACATTTTCTCCAACACTTACTCTTTCGTTACCTATCAACCTTCTCTTGCTAGAACATAATTCTTTAAGGAATTTTGCATAACGAGGGATTTGTTTGATAGCATCGAGTAAAGGGATATTAACCTCCACCTTCCTGAATGTCTCAAAAATTTCTTTTTCCTCCTCCTCTTTCTTATCTTTGGCAAGTCTCTCTGGAAAAGGAGGTAGCATCACAATTGGTTTCTGAATTTTTGACTCCGGCTTAGCTGTTGGATCCATCACTTGCCTATCTCGTTCCTTGTCTTGCCCACGACTTTTGGTTGGCACCGTTTCTAGGACCTTTCCGCTACGAAGAGTAATTGTGCTTGCATTCTGTCGAGGATTCGACTCTGTTTGAAAAGGTAATTTACCTTGAGATTCCAAACAATTAACTGCCATCGAGGGTTTACTAACCTGATTGGTCAACTCTTGTATTGACGCGTCTGTCCTCTGTTGGTATTTTGCAGCATCTGCAGCAAGTCTTTCCACAATAGCTTCTAGAGATATGCTCGGCTTGGGTTGCTATTGTGGTGGTTGCAGAGGTCTCGGTTGGTACAATTGATTATATCGGGATTACCTCCGTAACTCAAGTTGGGGTGATCCTTCCACCCAGGATTGTAGGTGTTGGAGAAAGGATCATAACGTCTTTGAGGAGGTCCCGAAAAACCTCCGACAGCATCAACATGTGCCATTGAATTATCGTTAAGGATTGGGCACGAATCCATCGGATGTTCAGATGTAGCGCAAATTCTGCACAGTTGGGTCGAACTCTTTTTCTCTGTAAGCAAAGATTGAACAACATTGGTAAGTTTATCCAACTTATCTTCTAAAGATGAAACATTTACCCCATGAACCCGTCTTGTGGGTTCCGAATTCGACCGATATTGTTGCGAATTCACAGCCATGGTGGATATCAGTTCTCTTGCCCTTTGAGTCCATAGGGAGCAATCCCTCATAGAAATACTGAAGGAGTGACTGTTCGGTCAACCCATGTTGAGGACAACTTGCACATAGTTTTTTGTACCGCTCCCAATAGTCGTAAAGCGATTCATTCTCCGTTTGGCGAATTCCCACTATGTCCCTCTGAAGTTCGACTACTCATGAAGTTGGGAAGAACCTGTCAAGAAAAACACGAGATAAGTCATCCCACATTGTGATAGAACTGGGAGGTAAGTAAAATAACCATTCTTTTGCTGTATCAACTAAAGAAAAAGGAAAGGCCCAAAGTTTGATTTCATCTTCGGGTACTCCCTGCGGTTTCATGCTTGAGCAGACCATGTGAAATTCTCTCAAGTGGGTGTGCGAATTTTCATTCTTCAGGCCTCGAAAGGTGGGCAAAAGGTGAATCAAGCCTGATTTCAGCTCAAACGGGGTTCCTCCGGTTGGATAATTGATGCATAATGGTGTTTGGTCGTTGGGAGCAGTGGCTAGTTGACGAATGGTTCAGTTCGCCATCCTTACTGGTTCACCGAGGTTGCCTTTTTCTTTTTTTGTTTCAGGAAGTGGTTCGGTCTCAGTTCCAACCACTTTGACTTGTTTCCCACGTCGAATTGCCTCTACACAAATTGCTTCACTCAACTTTTCAATGTCAGATTCTAGGATCCCTTGCCCTAGTTCAACTTCTACTTTACTTGCGTGTTTGAGAGCTTCTGTCTCTTTTCGTCGCACTCGCGCTGATTTCTCGATCTCTGGGTCGTATTCGAGATCTCCTGATGAAGACCTAGTCATGAAGACGATTAAACAGTCGTAAGTGTTGCCAGTCCCCGGCAACGGCGCCAAAATGATGGCTGTCGATTACACCAATATAAACATATACTTAGTTGCAAAATTAAGCAGTATAGGGAGTAGGGTCGATCCCACAGAGACTGGTTTTACTAAAAAATCGTCTATCTCTTGACCAGGTTTGTGTCTGGGAAATTGTCGTGCCCGCGACGTTAGGGGGAGTAAAATGTTAAACCTGAAACAGACACAGAAAATAAAAACGTAAAAAGTAACAGATTAAATAAGAAAATAAATTGAAATAGTCTGAAAAGAATCGATAAAACTTAGCTCAGCCTCAAGCACGGGTTTTTTCGTCTTTGACCCGATCCTAGAAATTAGATGAACTCGTCTTTTTCGATAAGCTAGTTATAGCTACCAAGGACGCCTCAGGAACCAACTCTTCCTTATGTAAATTGGCTACGGAACGTCCTATAACTAACCCTTACCGATCGAAAAACCTACGAAACATTCATAGCTTAGAACTCCGGCAGCTTTGCGTTCTAGAAGAGCCTAGCTTGAACCAATGCCCTCAAACGTTGGGACATTTAAATTTGGTTACTATTTCCCTTGACGGAACCAAATAGCAATCCCCACTTGGCACGCCAATGTGTTCACGGAAGACCAATTAGACAATCGATCCTTTCAGAATTCCAACTGTACGTCTAGTCGCGCTAACTCAAATGACGTCTTTTTTTACTTAGTACGACTTGACTTTGAGAGCTGACGAAGTCATACTCTTAATCAGGGGAAATAATAAGTATCGAAAATCGAGAGTTGAATAGCTCAGGTTCAGAACTCACGGGTTTTTTGACGAGGTTAATACCCCGCTTAAAAGGTGAAAGGGTTTAGTGTGGCATGATTTCACTCATGCTTGAAGGTTGTGGAAGATGTTTGGGTTTTGGTGTGAAAGATGATGGGATTTTGGAAAGGAAGGGGTTTGGAAGGTAATTAAACCAATTTTGGGAGAAGAAACAAAAGGAATTGAAATGGATGTAATGTTTGGACGTTGCTTGAAGGAAAAAAATAAAGAAGAAATTCTATTCTAAATGAGAATAGGAAGAAGACAAAGAAAGAGTACAACTCCAAATGGGCATAGAAAAAAAACTAATTTGATTCATGATTATCTCAATACAAACATCCCCTATTTATACTAATGGATTTACTAAAATAGGCTTAACTAATTAAATATAAAATCTTAAATAAAAAATAAAAATAAAATAAAATAAACTAAAAATAGGATTTTCTATTCTTGGCTTTTTACAAAGTCAAATTGCTTGATGAGTCCTTGGCTTCCTCCATCTTTTTTATTTGGCCCCATTTCCATGATTTTCTATCTATTTAGCCCTTTTTAGCATGTTTCTGCTCAATTGCGTCCCTGGCAAGAATTAAATCATAAAAACATAAATTAGTAGGGATTAATTCAAAAATATACCGAATTAAATATAAAAAATTATGCAAAATAATCATGTTATCATGAAGGAGTCAACACATTTGAATTGTTGGAGAAGAGAAAATGTAGGGATTTGAATCATTCAAATAGATTTGAATGAGTGGTTAGGAGGAATTTTCGGAGATAGACACGGGGAGCTTAGAGTTGGCCGAAACATGAACTCTGGTTGGGACAGGAGCAATTGGTTGGGTGCTTTGGGGGGTGGCCGAATGTGCTTTAGGGAGTGTGTATATTCAGCTAGTTAGGGGAGGCATTTAGAACTCTTTTCTCCCATCTTCTTTTGAGCGATTTCTCATTTTCTTCCCCCTCAAAGAGCCATAGCCGAAATCTTCTGCTCTTCCTCTCATTTTGTGTCAAAATCGAAACCATTACCCCTCTCTCTATTGACTTCTTTTCTTTCTCTTCTTTTGAATCCATAGCCAAAATCTAGGGGACCATTAGGGTCACTTTTGTTCATCTTTTCTTCTCCCTTTCAAAAGCCGAATCACCAAATCCCTTTTGAGACACTTTGGTAGCCGAAAACTCTCTGTAGCTGAATCTTCCCAAAACCACATCATTCTTCTTCTTTTCTTCCATTCGTGTTAGTGAGAACCGAAACCACCACTCCTCCCTTTCTTTGTGCTTCTTTTCTTTCTTATCTTTTGACCATAGCCGAACTATACTCTCATCCCCTCATACAGTCGAAGTCTCCAAAGATCATCCTTTTTTCTTAAAGTTTCTCCATAGCCGAATCATTTCATTGTGGATCATTAACGTTGGGTTGTCATTATTTTTAATCGATTCTGCTAGTGTGTGGGTGTGTGGTGACGCCATCTTGTGGAGACTTTCGGGATTCGTTGGGTGGTGAGCCACATTTTAAGTCTCGGGTTTTTGTCAATCTAGTCAAGCAGTAGGAGGGGTTGGATCGGAGAACCCAGCCCCTAAATTCAAGAAAAGGGTTGTATCTGTGGTTCGTGATTGGCCACCAGGGTGTGGACTAGCATCGGAACAGGAGAGTAGACAGATAGCACTAGTGTCGATTAACGACAGTGTCGACGTAGAAAGCGTAGTCTTACGAGTAATCAGGTGTGTAACTCCTACACACTTCGTAAGTTAATATTAATATTATTTTATGATTTAACAAAAGCCAGAATAACTGTGGAAATCGATGTGTTACCCTTTGTGGGTATAAGCGAGGACTCCGGGTAAGTCCATTCTGATTTGGTTAACGTTAAATGCCTCAGTTAAGGTTGCATATGCCAGGTTTTGTTATATCTTAATATTAAGCATGATTACTTTGTCATGAAAAGCATGTTCATAAAAATGGGTGATGAAAGGAGGGGAAAAGTATGATTTCAGACTGTCACCAGTGGTTTTTACCACACGGGGTAGACATAAGAGTTTGGATGGTTAGGTTTGGGTTGCATGGCATACTTGATTACTTATGAAACTGTGCAAGGGCTTATATCTATGGGATGGGGATTTATACACTGAGTCTCAGTGACTCACCTCTCCCTTTTACATTTTGCAGATGATTCTTAGATCGCGGATGTGGAGCCGGGACGGACTCAAGGTGGCCATGCACGATATTTCGAGTTCTGTTTTAAATTATTACGTCGGACTTAATTTTTATTAAATTTGGTTTTTGGTTGTAATAAGGCCATTTAAATTGTTATTTCGGGATTATTTACTTCGTTGAATATCTTTGCATTTGGGTTAACCACTAAAGCACGTTTAAAATGGGAAAGAATCAATAAAATGAATGTTTTCACAAACCTTTATGAATTTTTGGGATTTTCCAAAATCTACCATGGGGTAAAAAGTGAGTGACATCAACAAGTTAACTCAATTTTTTTTGAACAAATCTCGAAATGGTTTAAGCAACTGATTCAAACTAACTTCGGTTTCCATCAAACAAAACGTGTTCTTTTCAGCTTAAGTCAACAACTGGTTATACCAAAACAATCTTTCTCTGTGACATGCCGAATTCGGTCGTAGTGTTTTGACTCAATTTGGGGTGTTACAATTTTGATATCAGAGCCAGGTTTAAAAGCTCAGCTGTGGGCCTGAGGCCCAAAACATTTTCAATAAAGGGTTTGCGAAATAACTTTGAAGGAAAATGCATGTTTTGGGAAGCATGGCACCTGAGTCTCCGGCACCAATCCGCAATGGTAAGTCCCCTAACTGTTGATTGCATGGTTTAAATAGTTGTGTTATGGATGATAGTAATAGGAATCCACTTTAGAGACTAAAGCCCATGGGATTCTATGAACTTACGAGAACAACTCTAAGCTATTCATAAAATTGTGCTGTAATAACAGTGGAAAAAAGCTAATGCATAAAATTCTTAAATCAGATTAATTCGGGAACGGTAGATATGAGCACTCGAGGACGGGGGCATAATACACGCGGGCGTGGTAGAGGTAGGATGACTGTATTGGAACCGGCAGGGTTTGGCTATGGGTCAGAGAACGAGGTACCGCCACCGCCAGTTGTGGGCGCTGAGTTCCAGGATTAGACGGGTGGTGACGATACGGTGTCACAGGCGATGCTGCGGGTTCTGGAGAGAGTAACTGGAGTAGGTGGAGGTACGGAGGCTCAAAAATCTATGTCTAAATGACTCCGAGCCAATGGGGTAGAAGTATTCCGGGGTGTTTCTGGTGTGGCTCCCAATACAGCGAAATACTGGCTAGAGGCGACTAAACGTATAATGGACGACTTGGACCTTACGATTGAGGAGAAGTTGAAGGGGATAGTGTCTCTTCTCTGGGATGAATCTTATCAGTGGTGGCTCACGGTCCGGGATGGTGCGATAGTTGATGACATCACTTGGGATTTCTTTAAGGCAGTTTATCAGAGGAAATACGTCGGGTCCAGTTATTTAGATGCGCAGTAAAAGGCGTTCTTAAATCTAGTTCAGGGGAATAAGTCAATATCAAAATATGATACGAAGTTCTTTCGGCTGAGTCGTTATGCTAGGGGTATCGTGGCTACGGAACACGAACGCTGTGTCAGATTTGAGGATGGGCTGAGAGATGAGCCGTAGATGTTGATTGCCCCACAGAGGGAAAGAGAATTTGCTATCTTAGTGGAGAAGGCCAAGATAGCTGAAGGGGTGAATCAGTCGGTGAAACAGAATCAGGATAGACGCCGTAGTAAGAGGAGTTCTAGGTCGTCAGGGTCTGCCGGGAATTCACAAAAAAGGGCTAGATTTAGTGGGCCAAGCCAAGCTACAGAGCCTATTGCTACCACTCAGTGGCTGCCACGGTGTGTTCGATGTAGGAAGTCTCATTCGGGAGAGTGTTGGACAGGAAACAGAGGGTGCTTTGAGTGTGGGTCAATGGGGCACCGGGTAAGGGATTGTCCGCGGAGATCAGCTAGAATCCAGTCTGAGGGTCAAGGACGTACACAATTCAGGAGGGATGGCCAGCAACCACAGATGGGTCGTAGTCCAGCTAGGGGAGGTAATGGTTCTGGTTGAGGACGTGGAACACTAGGCAGAGGTGTCGGGAATACTGATGCAAGATGGCCTGGGTTGGTGTATGCAGCGAGGCATCGAGAGGAGGGTGACACATCGGACGTCATAATCGGTACGTTCTTAATTTTTGGATTTCCTTATACTGCTTTGATAAATGTTGGATCGACGCACTCCTATGTTGCTAGTAGTATAGTGGGAACTATGGATTTAGCCTATGAGATTTCTTCTAGGGAGATGACTATAATTAGTCCTCTAGGTCACTCTGTAGAAGTAAACAAATCAGATAGGATGTACCCTAGAACTTCAAGGGTAGTGTTTTCTGCTAATTTGATGGAACTGCCATTCGGGAGTTCGATTTGATCTTAGGGATGGGTGGCTAGTGGAGTACGGGCAAGTTTGATCAAGGCTTGACTAAGCGCATGGTATTGAGAATTGTTGAGGGTGGGGAGGTAGTGATGATAGGTAATAGAAAGAATTTTCTATCCAATGTGGTATTCGCGTTGAAGGTCGAGAAGATGGTGAGAAAGGGATGTGAGGTGTTTATGGTTCATGTTTGTTCATTGGAGGCTAAGGAAATAACTGTGGGAAATGTTCGAAAGGTGAAAGAATTTACTGATGTATTTTCGGAAGAGCTTTCGGGTCTGCCTCCCAATCGCGAAGCTGATTTTGGGATAGATCTGCTACCAGGAATCGCACCAGTGTCTATTGCCCCATATAGAATGGCGCGAAAGGAGTTGGTGGAGCTGAAAGCACAGATTCAAGAATTGCTGGATCGAGGTTTTATCAGGCCGAGTGTATCGCCTTGGGGAGCGCCCCTACTTTTTGTTAAGAAGAAGGATAGAACAATGCGGATGTGCATAGATTACCGTCAGCTGAATAAGTTGACGATGAAGAATAAGTGTCCGTTGTCGAGGATTGACGACTTGTTTGATCAGTTGAAGGAAGCATCAGTTTTTTCTAAGATTGATTTGAGGTCGGGGTATCACCAGCTTAAAGTAAAGGAGGCCGATGTCTATAAAATGGCGTTTTGCACGCGTTATCGGCACTACAAGTTCTTGGTAATGCCGTTTGGGTTGACTAACGCGCCGGCAACATTTATGGACATGATGAATCGAGTTTTTTAGCCGTATTTGGATCGATTCATCGTGGTATTTATAGATGATATTCTAGTGTACTCGAAGTCTGAGGAAGAGCATGATGAGCATCTCTGTGTGGTTCTGTGGATTCTGAGAGAAAAGTAACTGTTCGCAAAGTTTAGTAAGTGCGAGTTCTGGTTGACGGAGGTAATCTTCTTGGGTTATGTGGTGTTATCTGAGGGGATTAGGGTGGACCCTCGAAAGATTGAAGCGGTATTGGATTAGAAACCACCTTAGTCTGTGGCAGGGATTCGGAGTTTTCTGAGTTTGGTAGGATATTATAGAAGGTTCGTGGAAGATTTTTCTTTGATTGCAGCACCGTTAACCAAGTTGCTAAGGAAAGGGGTTCCGTTTGTGTGGTCAGACAAGCCACAAGAGAGTTTCGAGAAGTTAAAGAAGATTTTGACAGAAGCTCCGATTTTGATTTAGCCTGAAGTAGGAAAATAGTTTACGGTTTACTGTGATACGTCGCATACTGGGTTAGGATGTGTGCTAATGCAAGAAGGGAAAGTGGTGGCATACGCTTCTCGTCAGCTGAGACCTCACGAAGTGAATTATCTGACGCATGACTTGGAGTTAGCGACAGTAGTTTTTACCTTGAAGATTTGAAGACATTACTTGGTTGGGGAAAAGTCTATCATCTACACGGACCACAAGAGTTTGAAGTACCTCTTGACTCAGAAGGAACTAAATTTGAGACAGCGTGGTGGGTTGAGTTGTTGAAAGACTACGACTGCTCAATTGAGTACCATCTGGATAGGGCTAATGTGGTGGCTGACGTGTTGAGCTGTAATGTGGTAGCAGACTTGAGAGTAATGTTTGCACATCTTAGTCTGTATGATGACGGAAGTCTGTTAGTAGAATTACAAGTGAAGCCGACGTGGGTAAATCAGGTTAAAGAGAAACAGCTAGTGGATGAGGACTTATGTACTCGGTATTTACAAGTGCAGAATGGTGGATTAGAGGGGTATAGTTTAAGCAGTGAGGGTGTGTTGTGTTTTCAAGTTAAGGTCTGCATGCCGAAGGATCTGGAGTTGAGGCAAAAGATTCTTCAGGAGGCACATAGCAGTCCATACGCTATGCATCCTAGAGGTAGTAAGATGTACCGAGATCTGCGGGAGCAGTTTTGGTGGCAGGGTCTGAAGCAAGAAGTAACAGAATTTGTGGGTAAGTGTTTGACGTGTTTGCGGGTCAAAGCCGAACATCAGGTACCTTCGGGTCTGTTGCAACCAATAAAGATTCTGCAGTGGAAATGGGAAAGGATTACGATGGATTTCGTCAGTGGGCTACCCCTCACGCCTACCAAGAAGGATTCAGTCTGGGTGATTGTTGATCGTCTAACAAAGTCAGCTCATTTTATTCCGGTTCGAATTAACTACTCACTTCAAAGGTTGGCTAAGTTGTATGTGGCGAAAATCGTGCGACTACATGGAGTGCCAGTGTCGATTATTTCAGATAGGGACCCTAGATTCACATCAATATTCTAGAAAGCATTGCATTAGGCATTAGGTACTAGGCTGGATTTCAGCATGGCATTTCATCTTCAGTCAGATGGGCAATCCGAGAGGGTAATTCAAATTTTAGAGGATATGTTGAGGGGTTGTGTCTTAGATTTCAGGGGTAGTTGGAAAGAATTTCTACTGTTGGCCGAGTTCGCGTATAACAACAGTTACTAGGCAAGTATTAAGATGGCACCATATGAAGCGCTTTATGGGCGAAAGTGTCAAACCCTTACGTGTTGGACAGAGTTGGGAGAGCGCCAGCTGTCGGGTCCTGATTTAGTTGCTGAGACAGAGGATAAGGTTAAGCTGATCCGAGCTCGTCTGAGAGAAGTTTCAGATAGGCAGAAGTCTTATGCCGATCTTAAGCGGAGGGATATAGAGTTTGCAGTGGGTGACAAAGGTTTCCTAAAAGTGTCGCCATGGAAGAAGGTGCTGAGATTTGGTCGGAAGGGCAAGCTGAGCCTTAGGTTCATCGGGCCTTATAAGGTGTTGAAGCGTGTGGGACCAGTAGCGTATCAGCTCGAGTTGCCAACAGAATTGAGTCAGATCCATGACGTGTTTCATGTTTCCATGCTGAGAAGCTATTGTTCAGACCCATCGCATGTTGTACCAGTGGAAGAGATTGAGGTGAGTCCGGATTTGTCTTTTGAAGAGGAACCAGTGCAGATTCTAGATCGGGATATAAGGTTCTGCGTAGAAAGTCAGTTCCTTTGGTGAAGGTTCTATGGTTTAATCACGGAACTGAAGAGGCCATGTGGGAGCCAAAGAATGTGATGCGGCAGTAATACCCCCAACTCTTTTGACCAGGTAATTTCGAGGTCGAAATTATTTTTAAGGGGGTAGAACTGTAACATCTTTAAATCGGGGCTTTTGCTTTTTAATTGTTTGCATGCGAATGGTATGAATGTGATGCTAGTTTAGGGTGTTTTGGGGGTCTAGGCTTAGGCCTGGGAAAGGCTAGAGCCTTGACAAAAATTTTATTTTTGGGCTTCTGGGAGGGGGAGCAGAAGGAGTTAGGTGTTAAGGGTAATTGGTAGCTAGATATGGTGCAAGAAATGCCTTAGTAAAGTGGCAAGAATGTGCCACTTAAGGCACAAGGGAGTGACGCCACAGGGAGCAGAAAGAGCCTTGGTTCGAGCTGTGAAGGTCCCTTTCTGATTGTTCTTTTTGACGCCAAGACCAAGGGGGAGTTGTGCTCAGGATGGACTCTGGTGGATATGTGTTGAAGGAGTCAACACATTTGAATTGTTGGAGAAGAGAAAAAGTAGGGATTTGAATCATTCAAACAGATTTGAATGAGTGGTCAGGAGGAATTTGTGGAGATGGACATGGGGAGCTTAGAGTTGGCCGAAACATGAACTCTGGTAGGGATAGGAGTAATTGGTTGGGTGCTTTGGGGGGTGGCCGAATGTGCTTTAGGGAGTGTTTATATTCGCCTAGTTATGGGAGGCATTTAGAACTCTTTTCTCCCATCTTCTTTTGAGCGATTTCTCATTTTCTTTCCCCTCAAAGAGCCATAGCTGAATTTTTTTGCTCTTCCTCTCATTTTGTGTCAAAACCGAAACCATTACCCCTCCCTCTCTATTGACTTCTTTTCTTTCTCTTCTTTTGAATCCATAGCCAAAATATAGGGGACCATTAGGGTCACTTTTGTTCATCTTTTCTTCTTCCTTTCAAAAGCCGAATCACCAAATCCCTTTTGAGACACTTTGGTAGCCGAAAACTCTCTGTAGCCGAATCTTCCCAAAACTATATCATTCTTCTTCTTTTCTTCCATTTGTGTTAGTGAGAGCCGAAACCACCACTCTTCTTTTTCTTTGTGCTTCTTTTCTTTCTTATCTTTTGACCATAGCTGAACCATACTCTTATCCCCTCATACAGTCGAAGTCTCCAAAAATCAGCCTCTTTCCCGAAGTTTCTCCATAGTCGAATCATTTCATTGTGGATCATTAACATTGGGTTGCCATTATTTTCAATCGATTCTGCTAGTGTGTGGGGGTGTGGTGACGCCATCTTGTGGTGACTTCCGGGATTTGTTGGGTGGCGCGTCACGTTTTAAGTCTCGAGATTTTTTCGATCTAGTCAAGCAGTAGGAGGGGTTGGATCGGAGAACCCAGCCCCTAAATTCAAGAAAAGGGCTGTATCTGCGGTTCGTGATTGGCCACCAGGGTGTGGACCAGCATTGGAATAAGAGAGTAAACAGATAGCGGTAGTGTCGATTAACGACAGTGTCGACGTAGAAAGCATAGTCTTACGAGTAATCAGGTGTGTAACTCCTACACACTTCGTAAGTTAATATTGATATTATTTTATGATTTAACAAAAGTCAGAATAACTGTAGAAATCGATGTGTTACCCTTTGTGGGTATAAGCGAGGACTCCGGGTAAGTCCATTCTGATTTGGTTAACGTAAAATGCCTCGGTTAAGGTTGCATATGCCAGGTTATGTTATATATGAATATTAAGCATGACTATTTTGTCATGAAAAGCATGTTCATAAAAATGGGTGATGAAAGGAGGGGAAAAGTATGATTTCAGACTGTCACCAGTAGTTTTGACCACACAGTGGGTTGGCCCCGCTAATTATGATATTGTGACGAAGTTCAGTGGTTTTGACCACCAGTGGTTTTGACCACACATACATTATTTGTGACCTCGGGCACCAGTGGTTTTGACCACCCATATATTGATTGTGACTTTGGCCGCCAGTGGTTTTGACCACCAGTGGTTTTGACCACACGGGGTAGACAAAGGAGTTTGGATGGTTAGGTTTGGGTTGCATGGCATACTTAATTACTTATGAAACTGTGTAAGGGCTTATATCTGTGGGATGGGGATTTATACACTGAGTCTCGGTGACTCACCTCTCCCTTTTGCATTTTGCAGATGATTCTTAGATCACGGAAGTGGAGCCGGGATGGACTCGAGGTGGCCATGCACGATATTTCAGGTTCTATTTAAATTATTACTTCGGACTTAATTTTCATTAAATTTGGTTTTTGGTTGTAATAAGGCCATTTAAATTGTTATTTCGGGATTATTTACTTCGTTGGATATCTTTGCATTTGGGTTAACCACTAAAGCATGTTTAAAATGGGAAAGAATCAATAAAATGAATGTTTTCACAAATCTTTATGAATTTTCGGGATTTTCCAAAATCTACCATCGGGTAAAAAGTGAGTAACATCAACAAGTTAACTCGATTTTCTTTTGAACAAATCTCGAAACGATTTAAGCAACTGATTCAAACTAACTTCGGTTTCCATCAAACAAAACGTGTTCTTTTCAACTTAAGTCAACAACTGGTTATATCAAAATGATCTTTCTCTGTGACATGCCGAATTCGGTCGTAGTATTTTGACCGGGTTTGGGGTGTTACACGAAAAGCCAAAAAACCAGCATCTATGACCACTCTAGCGTGCGAACGCTTGTAGTGGTAAATCGAAATGCGAATAATGATGGTAATTCGTGGAGAGTGTCACGAGCACTCTCGCTATACTGAGGCTGTAACGGGCCTGATCGAGCCAAAATGGGCCAAATGGGCTATCCAGCCCACTTAGGCAAAACTTTTGGAAAACTACCAAATGATAGATCCGAATGCGAATTCTGCAAATCTAAAATCGAAATCATGCGTTTTGGGCCACACGAGTGTGTGGGCCCTTTTGGGCCTAAAATGGATTTTAGGCCCAATAGTTTCGTAGCGACCCAAAAAGGGTCTTGTGTCGCTCGAGGCGACAGTAGGCCTTCAGAGATGCCGTTAAATACAAAATTACGAAAATACCCTTGGTGGGTAAATTATTAAAATACCCTTGGTGGGTAAATTACTGAAATACCTTTGGTGGGTACAATTACTGAAATACCCTTGGTGGGTAAATTACTGAAATACCCTTGGTGGGTAAAATTATTGAAATACCCTTGGTGGGTAAATTACTGTTATACTCTTAGGGGTTAATTGGTACGATTATGTGTGTTCTGTTTAACTGGTTATGATGATAATTTATTTCATACATCATTTTTGATATATGCTTTGCATACATGACATTTTCCATGGGATTGGGATATTGATGATCGGAGGAAGTGTAATCTAGTGGCTCTGCCACATTCTTTCTAGTGGCTATGCCATGTATATTTTATTATTCTGGTGACTTTGCCACAAATTCTATATTCAGCAGCTTGTCTGCAATATTGGTGTGTTTTGGTAGGGTAGGTTGACTTGGTCCCCATAGGTGTGTTGGGCTGGTATGGGGGTGTGTAGCGGATGGGTTATTAAGTTGGGCTGCATATTTTATTTGCATGATCATGTTTATAGGGCTAAGGCCCAGATTGCTACCTAATAGGGCTTTGGCCCAGTCTACTTCTGTATGGGCTTCGGCCCAGTCTATTTCTGTATAGGCTTTGGCCCATCTATTTCTGTATGGGCTTCGGCCCAGTCTACTTCCGTATGGGCTCGGGCCCAGTTAATGACTGATTAGGGGGTTACACACTGAGTTCTCGTAACTCACCCCTCTACTTTAACCTTACAGTTATCCCCAACATTGAGGATTTGGAGATACAGAGGACTCTGTGGTGGCTATACATCGGTGTATTTCTCCCAAAACCTTAGTAAATTTTTGTTTTACTTTATTTTGATATTTATTTCAATTTGGGTTTTTATTTTGTAATAAGACCATTGGACTTTAATTTTTCTTTTAAGCTTGCATTTCAGTTATGTTCAAACTTTAAGCAATTAAACTCTGGATTTTCTTAAAACGACAATAGCTGTTTTCAAAATATCACATTTTTCAATTCACTTAACCTGATTTTGGTTTTAAACAAGTTTTTGGAGATAATAATAATAATAATATCAATAACAATGTTTTTACTAGAAAACCATAAAAGAAAAATAAAATTTTCACAAACAACAAAGCTCGGAGTTTCAAAAAGATTATGAAGTTTTTAACGAATGCATAGTTTCTTAAACAACCCAATTATGTGGACATGCCAGATTCGGTCATAATGTCTAGGCTGAGTTTGGGGTGTTACAGGGAGAGAAGTGAAACTGCCCTGAATTTTGGATGAAATCCGTGGAATAGTGAAAGCGAAATTGTGGATATAGTTAAGTGAAGTGCATGATTCTGAGTAACTATTAAGAAAATAAACACAATTTTGGAAGAAGATTAAAGGATTACTCGATAACAACCATAAAAATAAATATAGTTCAAAATATAAAAGATAAGTCTTGAAAAGATAACTAAGAAGCATAAGAAATAAAGAAAATAAGAATAAAATAATAAAATAAAAATAAAATTAAAAATAAAAATAAAAATAAAAATAAAGTAAATGGACTCAAACATTTTCATCATCAGACGCGTCGTGATTCGTCGGCACTAAGGATAAAATATAGAGATGGTGGCAAATCTGCTGCAATGTAGCCTCAAGACTGTCGAACTGCTGAAAGCACTGCTGCTCGAAGTGAGTGAGACGCTCGGATATGTCTGTCAAAGTAGCAACTAAAGGAGGAGGTCGGTGACTCGGAGGTGGAGGATGAGGTTGGTCCTCGTGAGAGGGAGGAACATCATCAGTGTTGTTCTCGGGTTCATCCTGAGCATCAGAATGAGATAATCGGTACTGAGGAGGATCCACTCCACAACGTCGCTCTATCATCTTCATGTGGATCATGGTTGAGAGTCCATGAGGGGACATCTGGTCGACTAAT
Organism: Gossypium rotundifolium; assembly: GCA_025506655.1. NCBI lineage: Eukaryota > Viridiplantae > Streptophyta > Magnoliopsida > Malvales > Malvaceae > Gossypium > Gossypium rotundifolium. The sequence continues at coordinate 39,464,995 of CP106726.1, forward strand.
GTGAGTGACGAAGATTGTACCGGTGTGTCTAAAAGGCCGAAGTGTCGAGCGATACGAGTCACATAAGGAACTAAGCAGATAGAGCCCTTCCTGTGGCATTTGGTCTGATGGCGAAAGGCGATGGCAATGAAGTATGCCAAGTCAAATACATGCCTTTACGCCATGCTCTATAAGAAATAAACTTCATGAGTATTAACGACTACGGTGCTCTCTCGTGGACCTGTCAAGGTGTGAGCTAATAGTGCGTAAAGGTATCGTAGAGCCGGAGAGGGACATTGCCTTCGAATGTCTCGGATCATAGGGGCCCATACTTGCGAGAAGAGTCGCCCAACAGGAGGAAGGTTGGTAATGAATGTGGCGGTGGAAGTAAGGGAAGTTTTCGGCACCCATAAAATCCTATGTATAAAGCCCCAAGGAAACTCCGAACTCTAGGACACTCAGCTGGTGCACTAAGCCGCCAAGTCAGAATGTAATGGTACCTGGCTCATCATGCGTCAACATGACTGACTGTAGTTGGAACGTCGAGCAAAGTTCCAAAGTGAGCTCCATATATGTGGGCTCGACGATATCAAAGAAACGGTCCCATGAAGCTGTAGTCAGAAGGGTCCGAACGGGGTCAGCAAGGTGGACCTGCTCCAAATCAGCCCAATCTATGCACCGGCCCACGCCGAGTGGTCGTGCGCGAAGAAGCTGAAATAAAGCATCCTGGGGTACTGCTAGGAATCGCAAATAAGGATGGCGATCCTCGGTAGATGCCCTCGAGGAGATCATGCCAAGACCCTTCCGCTTTTTCGAAACGGGGACGACGATCTTGTATTTACCCCGTGTGTTAGTCATAACGTACCTGTAAGAAATTGGAAACGACTTTCATTAATATGTAAAGAATCACAAAGAAAGTTTGAGATGGCTAATTCTAAGTAGTCCTAATTAACAAATGTCTTCTAAAGAATCAGGATATCCTAAAAACAAGAGTAATAAATAAAATAGAAACACCTTAAAATCCTAATACTAAGAAAAATAATAAAATTAAGGAATAAATGAGCAACATAATTTAATAAAATAAATTAAGAAAATGACTATTATAAAAATTTGCAAATAGGACATGGAGGATAAAATAGACCGAGAATGAATCATAATAATGACTATTCAAGAATATAAATAATAAAAAGGTAACAAATAAGGTTAGTAATTACCATTGAAGTAACTAATAATAACAAGTAAAATAATAATAAATAATAAAAGACTAATATACTAATAATGATAATAACTAAAAGTAAATAATTAAAGAAATAAAAATAAAATAAATAAATAAATAAATAAATAAAATAAAGAAAAGGGTGAAAGGGGACAAAATCGATGGGGAATGGTGGTGGTCGGAATATCACGGGCGGTGGCACGCGGCTGGAGTGGGAGATGCTGCTTAGGGAGGAGGAAGTGGTGCGGACAGTGGGTTTGTGGGGGTTTGGGTATTTGGGGGGTTGGAGGAGGGAAGAAGGGGAAAATGAAGGGAGGGTGGAGGGTGGTTGGTCGACAGAGAGTAAAAAGGGGGGTTGGGGGTTTTTTGGTTGGGGCTGGACGGCAAGGAGAGGGGAAGGAAAAAGGAAAAGAAAAGAGAAAAGAAAGGGAAAGAAAGGAGAGGGGAAGGGGGTGGTCGGGTGGTCGGAGTTGGAGGGACGAGGGAAAGAAGGAAAGGGAAATCGGGTGTGGGAAGGAAAATGGGGAGAGGGAGGATGACGGCGCGGGGTTGGGGAGGTGAGCGGTGGCCATGAAATGGGTGGGCTGCAGCGGCTAGGGCTTTGAGGAAGAAGACAAAAAAGTGAAAGGTAAAAGAAAAGAATAGGGTTTGGGGTTAAAAAGGACACTCGTGTGTTGTCCAGTTTAGCCCGAGTTTGATAATTAATGAAGTCAGTCCGTCGCATGGCCTCGGCACGCCCGCGTGTCCGGGCTGTGTTCCTCACATGGCCATGTCGCACGGTCGTGTGCAATGTTCTTTTGCTTCTCCCCCACCTGTGTGACCTCTCACACGCCCGTGTGCGTTAAAAATTTAAACCTAGTTTTCACACGGCCTCGGAGACGCCCGTGTGTCCAGGCCATGTGAGTCACTGTCGATTATATTAAACTTTTAAAACTAAGTCATGAGAGTTTACACGACTGAAGACACACCCGGATGTCTAGGCCGTGGGGTCCACTCGGCCAGGGACACGCTCGTGTGTCCAGGCTGTGTGAGTTCAAAAACTTGTATTTTAAACACGAAGAATAGATAAAAGTAAACTAATTAGTAGTGTTAGTTGTAACAACCCAATTTTAACCCTAATCGGAATGGTGGTTTCGGGACCACGAAATCAAATCAAAAAAATATTTCAATATTTCTTTTTATGTTCATTATGTATGAATTTGGTGTGTGTGAAATTTTTGTATTAAAATTTGATCGTTTTGGTGCTTAATTGTGAAAAAGGGCTTAATCGCGTAAAATAAAAATTTGATGGTTAAATGAGATAGTGCTTAATTGTGGTTTTCTTTATAAATTAGAGGTTTTAAGTAGCAATTTAGCCATAAATTGAGTATAGTGGGCAGTTGGTGTGCATGTAATAGTGACTTGAATTGTTTATTATATTTTATGTTATAATGATATAATTTAATATATGTTAAAATATTATAATTGAATAAAAATAAAAATGAAAGAGAAAGTGTTCATCTTTCTCAAGAGAGTGACCTAAACTAAGAGAGAAAAAGAGAGAAAAGAAGCTTGGAAACATTCGGCCCTTGCAAGCTCAAATAGGTAAGTGATTTGAGTTCGGTTTTTGATAATTTTTACGTTTTTTAGATCGTTGCTTTGAATATTAGCTAGCCCAAGTTGAAATTTTTTAAATTGATGATGTATTCATGAAATGCCATTGTTGATAGCTTGACGAAATTGGTGTATTGTGATGGAAAATAAATATAGGTTGATAGATTGTTAAGTTTAATTAAGGCATTTTTGGTAGAAATGCCTAAATAGGATTAAATTGTGAAATTTATAAATTGAGGGGTCAAAGTGTGAAACAAATGAAATTTATGAGTTTGTAACAAGACTATGAATATTCGGCCCTAAAGAAGTGTGGTCAAATTTTGTGTAATTTGTGTTTTGTGCAAAAAGGACTAAATTGTAAACAAGTGTAAAATATCAAGGGAAAAATGGGAATTTATCCATTTATGTGTATTTGGACCAAATTCAATGGAATTATATTTGATTTAGCTAAATTTGAAATTTATTTGATCAAGAACAAAAAGGATCGGGATTGGATCGGGGAAAGGCGAAGTTGATTGAATAGTCGAGAAATACAATCCGTCGACATTCGAGGTAAGTTTTTAAGCGATTATGTTGAATTGGATTTATTTATAGTGGTGTACATGAATTTAATGGAAGTATGTATATATATTATTGATATAGCCGAATGTGGTATATATATATATATGTATAGTATAGCTGAATGTGATGTATGCATATATGTCATTGGTACACCCGAATGTGATGTTGGTTATGGAGATGAAATAAGTTAATTCGTATATTTGTAGTTGAGGTTAAATTCCTATGTGTGTATACATATATAAATGAGTAACAAATTTGAGAAATACACTAAGTGTGTGAATTTAAATACCGAGCACTAGGGGTGCGAATTCGGTTGTTATGCACTAAGTGTGCTAATTGAATTACCGAGCACTAAGTGTGCGAAATCGGTCAATGAGCACTAAGTGTAAAAATTTAATTAACGAGCACTAAGTATGCGAAATCGGTTAATAACTACTAAATGTACGAGATAATTTTCAATTTAAGGATCGAATTTGGTAACTTTTGATACTATGAGATGTTATTTGAAATCAAGTGTAAGTGATTAATTGTGGATTGGACAGAATATTTCTTTTAAATGTATCGTTTGGATGATATAAGTTGATATGGGGAAATGTTTACAAAATTTTATTGATTGTTATATGAATTACAAAATGTAATTCGGCCCTGTGGAATTTTGTATAAGGTGATCATTTGATTAATTTTGATCTTGAATATGTGAACAATACATGATGCTGAATTATTATATTGGATTCGACTATTAATTTGAGAAAGAAGAAATGTTATGCGGTTGTATAGTAATAAGTATTTGATGAATCCTTATCTATAATATTTTTGTTTAAATTGCTTATAACTTACTAAGCTGTTAAAACTTACTTGTGGTTTTGATTGCTTTTATGATTTAGATTTTCTTTGGGTGATCGTTACGTGCTCGGGGATCGTCGGTGAAGCTCGTCACACTATCATCAATATTTTGGTACTTTTTGAGGTTGAACATAAAGTTTATGGCATGTATAGGATATGTTACCTTTTGAGTTTATTGCGAATGATATGTATATATTTATGCCATGCGAAATTGGCAAAATCGTGATATTTAGGGCTTATGTGAATTCGGCCATGGTATTAACTTATTATGGAAGTAAAATTCATGGTGTGTTTATGCTTGGTGTTTGGTTATATGGTTTAATTGATTATTGAGTTAAATATTAGCTATGTAGTTTTGACCATGGTATTTGTATGATTTGGTAAATAAGTTTCATGATATGTATGAATGGTGTTATAGGTTATATGTCTTGGTTGTGTATAATCGGTCATGATATATATATATATATATATGTATGTGTAATGGGCTTGGTTTTATATGTTCTTGGCTAAATGTAAGATATGTTTGGATTTGATGATTCGGTTACATTAATTATAAGAGATATGATCAATAATATGGTTGGACGTTTTCGGCAATTGGTATTGAATTTGGTATGTCTTAGATTCGGTTAAGCAAAATTTATGTAAATAAATGTATCATAGTTCTTTTTCATTAATATGTTCGACTAATAGGAGTTGTAGAAATGATCATGATGATTGCTCATGATTAAAGTTATTTTGGGAATTTTTAATGGTTACTTGTGAGTGTGATACATATTTTGAACATGGTATGTATATATATATTTAAGGTATTTGATATATTTCAATTTGTTAGAAATTGAGGATATATGTGTGTTTGGTTTTGGTTATAGATAACTTGTTTTATTAAAGTGATTATAAGCATGTGCATATTCGGATAATGTAATTTCAGTGACCAAATGAATAGTAACTTTTGCTATTTGATAAAAAATGCTTATATGTGAATTAGGCTAAATTGATTTGAGATATGTGCGTTAATGCTTATGCATTCTATGAAAGTACATTTATACTCATGATGCATTCGTTTATGACCATATGAATGGTAAATATCTGTTATGATCTATGTTATGTCTGGTAATGCCTTGTAACCCTAATCCAACGATGGATATAGGTTAAAGGTGTTACAATTTGATTGGTATCAGTGCTACGGTTTAGTCGGTTCTCGGACTAATGTAGCGCATGTGAGTCTAGCTATACATGCTATAATTTTTACTGTGATAGTGTGATGACTCTTGGCAATGAAATATGTTTTTCTTCTTTCCTATAGTAAATGGATCCTAATCCTGAACGAGCCGTGGCTGATGATGTCAAGAGTGTGGCGCCTGCTCCTATGCAAGGGACTGTGCTAGTTGAATCTCGACTAGCTACGAGTAACCAAGATGAGGGGCTAAGCAAGCCTTCTTTAGTATAATGAATGATTGGCTTAATTAGTATATCCAGACCAATCCGACTGTTCAACAACCCCTGAACCCAGATAATCCACTTGTAGTACCTCCGATCATTAATCCTGAGAGATTAAATAAGCCTCCGGTCAATAGAATTAGAAAATACGGAGCTCAAGAGTTTACAGGCTATAGAGGATGATGATGCTGAATGAGTTGAATTTTGGCATTATAATACGATTCGTGTTTTCGATGAACTATCCTATACGCCTGATGAGTGCTTGAAATGTGCTATATCTTTATTACGGGATTCTGCCTATTTTTGGTGGAACACTTTGGATTCGGTTGCTCCGAAGGAACGGGTTACTTGGGACTTCTTTCAGGCGAAGTTTCGCAAAAAAGTATATTAGCCAGCGATTCATCTATAACAAACATAAGGAATTTCTCGAGCTTAAATAAGGTCGTATGGCCGTATCTGAGTATGAATGCGAGTTTGTGAGACTCAGTTGATATGCCCGTGAGTGTGTTTCACCTGAGGCTACTATGTGTAAAAGATGCGAAGAAGGGTTGAACGAAGACATAAAATTGCTCGTTGGTATACTTGAAATAAATGAGTTGGCGGTGCTCGTTGAGCGAGCTTGCAAAGCCGAAGAGCTAGGAAAAGAGAAACGTAAAGCTAAGTTCTAAGCTAGAGATTTTTGTAAGAGATCAGCGGGTAAAACTTCTCATTCAGCATCAAAGAAGTTTAGAAATGATAGTAGCCAATCTATAAGTAATGCCAGGTTTTCTATACGAGAGCAACCACTAGTGAGTTCACAAGCCACCTCGATTGCTAGTGTTGGCAATACTCGACCGAATAAACCTGAGTGTCAACAGTGTGGTAGGTGACATTTTGGTGAATGTTGGGGCAAGTTCAGTAACTGAGTTTGCTACAAGTTTGGTTCACAGGATCATTTCATTCGGGGCTGCTCGGAGTTAGCCGAGAAGGATAATGCTCAAAGTGTGAGATCGAGCGGTGTTGTAGCAAGAGGTAGACCACCCCAAAATGCGGGAGGTAGAAGTGGTACTCAAAGATGGACTTCGGATACAGCTGTTCGATCCAAGGCTCGTGCACCTGCTAGAGCTTATGCCATCCGTGCCAGAGAGGAGGCTTCGTCTCTAGGTGTTATTACTGGTATATTTACTCTCTTTAGTACTAGCGTAATTGCTTTGATTGATTGAAACACCCCAAACCCGGCCCACAAGCCCTGACCGGATCTGGTTTGTTCCTCGAGTAAAACTTCAATTAATTCTCGTTTTTTTTATAAGAAAAAAAATAATGGTTTCTTATACAATGGATCTACTTAGTGGTCGCGTTGTAAATGGTGTTTATATAAGTTGGTGTCTCATTAAAACGTTATTTTTATGAAAAAGATTATAAGTTAAAAGAAAACCAAATTTAAAACTTATTATTATTGTGAAAACCATAGGTGTTTAGGTGTCAAAACAGTTTAAGTTATTTTTTGAAATCATTTAATTATTTAGTAAATATTTGATCATAGCAGATTAAAAATCTAAAACGTAAAAATTTAAACAATTCATAGCGGCCTTATTACAAAAATAACATAACCCAAAATAAATCCTAAATAATAAAAGAAAACGTAGCAAGTTTAATTAAAAGAAAATCCGATATACTGAATTGAGCAATGGCCACCACGTAGTCCTCGCTGACCCGATCCATCACGCTAAGCATCACCTGAAAATATATCCCATAAAGGGTGAGTCAACAGACTCAATGTGTAACATTACACTAAAAGCCCAATCGATCATGGCCGTTAAGCCCATTTAAAACATATTTAGCCATAAGCCCATTTTATAGCAAATCAGATAAAAAATCGATTAAATCACATGTATATATAAAAATGAAATGCAATCCCGAGCCCACCTAAAATCCATCCGCTACACACCACCCGTACCTACCAATCACACCGTGGGGATTACTAAATCGACCCTCCATCTGCTACACACCATCGAAGGTAGTTGCTGCAGTCAACATGCATATCGCCCTTATAATTTTATGGCATGGCCACCAGATAATTGTGACCGAAGTCACCGGATTCATAATATGTGACCGAAGTCACCGGATATTGTGATAAAAACCACCGGAACACTTCCCCTTTATCAATATCACCCATATGCCCATGCACATACATATTATTCGGATTTTATGCAATATACCCCAAAATCATAACAGAGTCATACTTATTTCATATTTATGCTTATAGCATTATTAACGAACTATTGGGGTAAACATACCTGAATACCATGTACCATTGAATGGTACTCGCAACCATTATCATACATATTTTTCTTACACTTACAGATCATTAATATTATAGATCTATTAGAAATTTAATATAGTGTTACACACCTTATAACAATGAAAATTATACTTTCCCGCTCGTCGATACCTAAATATTTATCACACTTGATTAGAACACTAATACTTATAAAACTATACTATTGATGAATAATCAATTTCCTTACCCTCGGAAACTCGAACAACAATTATATGTGATTTTTCTTCGATAGATGGATCAAAACCCGATGACAAACCACGAACAAATAATGGCTCGTGTACGCATCGACTTCAAATAATCGATCTTGGCGGAGGGTCCACAACCGGTGGAAAGTCTCGGATCCCCGATCTGACCCTTCGCTTGAAATTTGAGGTATAGCGTAACCACCCTCTTCCAAACACTCCTTACCGCTCTTTTCGAACCTATTTTGTTTGCCCCAAAATCTTACGTTCACGGGAAAATAATCGAGCGATAGAGTCCCCTGAAACGAAAGCGATTAGTAGTCTATCTAAAACGATATAACAAGTAATATAAAACTCCTTTACCTTGAATATTTAATTCCCGATGGATCTCTCCTTAATCGTTGGCTACAAAAAGAATCTCGAAATCCTCCTTCAAGGTTTCGGCCAAGGAGAATAAAAGGATTAGATTCCTAAAATCGACTAATCCAAAAGAAAAAGAACGAGAAACGATTGACAGTTAATCCTTACCAGTAACGCGAAGATTGATTGTACCCTTACTTGAACTATAAATAGATTCGGCCTTAACAATTAAGAAGAAAAGAAATGGAGTTTAGGGAGATTCGGCAATGATGGTGTTTTGGTTTGAAGAGGTTGCGCCATGGTGAATTTTGGGAGAGAGATTCGCCTAAACACAATGAAAAGAAAAGAAAAGAAAAGAAGAGAAAAGAAATGGTGGATTCGGCTTTAACTAAAGAGAAGAGAGAGATGAGAGGTTTAAGGTGTTATGGTTATGGTGAAAATGGAGGATGGTTTCGGCTATTACAAGAGAAAGAAGAAGAAAAGAAAAAGATGAAAAATGACCTTAGTGCTATGATGATTTTGGCACTAGAGAGGAAGAAAAGAAAAGAGAAAATGTCTTCAAGGCTTTTGGTGTTTTCGACAATAGGGGAAAAGAAACTTGAGAGAATAGGCAAATTAAACCAAAATGGTCAAAAAATGATAGCCAAAACAAAACAAAACTTTCACCTAATGCCAATAACAATTTCGGCTAAGGAGAAAGATTTTGGAGAAAAGGGAAAAGATGCACAAATTGCTAAGAGTTTGGCCAACTATCCACCCCCTAATCCCATACAACATTCGGCCAACTCACATCCCAACACAATCCCACCTTTTCCTCCTCATTTCCTCCCTATCTTCCCCCTAATCACTTCCACAATTAAGCCAAACCCCCCTTAGCCCCTTATGCCGTCTACATTCATGGTCAAATGGCCATAGAAAAACTTCTAAAACATCACCCATTCATCAAGCCTTATGTCCCCTTATCCTTCCATAACACCTTGATTCCATACCTTAACTAATAACTTGCCTTTTTCCTTTGGTCTACTATCCAAAAATGAAAAAAAATACATCCATACTAAGATAAGGCTTGACCGACACTATAGGAAAGAGAACAAAAATAAAAATCCTTCCAATTGCTAGCTAAGGGATTCGAACCTCTCCCCTCATGCATTCACCAATGTGCCAACACAGCTCTGCCAATTGACTTGTTGTGATTAAAACCTCATACCAATTTTTCTTAAAGCCTATCTTGCTTGGCTCTATATTAAGACTTAAAAATTTAATATTTTTCTAAAGCATTCTCTTACATACTGAAGTTCCTAAAACTCCCAAAGCACACTCAAACCACACCTAGGTATGCTACCACATACAATTAAGTTAAAATGCATAACCCCTATATTTTGGATATTATAGTTCTAACCCCCTTAAAAATAATTTCGACCCCAAAATTACTTGGCTAGAACAAGTGAGGGTATTGCTGTCGCATTGCTTCCTCCGGCTCCCACGAAGCTTCTTCCGATCCATGATTATGCCATAACACTTTGACGAGAGGAACTAATTTTCTCCGTAACACCTTTACATCCTGTTCTAGAATTTGAATTGTGTAACACCCTAAATTAGGGGTTATTTGTAACTTAAATATTTTCCCATGTGTGTGCTTGAAGAGTTAAATTCTAGGATTATTAAGCATGTACTAGGGCCTAGAACTAACCCCGAGCTAGGTGGGACTTGGAGCTAAAAATTTCTTTTTAAGTGCTTAAAGGAGGGAAGCTAGGTGAGATAGGGGTTAAGAAAATTTTTGAAAGGAACTTGACACAAAGAACTAACTAGCTAAGTGGCTACCGTGCGCCACATAGGAGTGGAGGTGAAGATGGGCGCAGGTTTGAGCTGCTTGAGCAGCGTTTTGCATTTTAATTCTTGGGGTAATCGGCCTAGGGAGGTCTTATAAATAAATGAGGAGGCTTTATGACATGAAAGTTAGGTTGGTGGAGTGGCTTGGGGCGCCACTTAAGGGTGTTGGCAAAAGGACTCGGGTTTGAGTCGTGACGGACGCAAAGGGAGTTTTATTTTTGGGCTTTGGCATTAAAAGGAAAATGGCTCAGGTATAAAGGCTTTATAAATAAATGGTGGGATTATTTGGCATGAAAGTCGAATGGGAGAATTGGCCTGGGACGTTGGAAGAGAGGGCTGCGGCAGTGGGTCTTGGTTTCAACCCGTGAGTCAGACTTTGGTTTTTTATTTTTTCAATGTAATGGCGTTAGAGGGGAGTGATGGCTGCAATTTGGACTCTTCAAGTGATGAGATTGAGCCTAATTTTTGCTCTAAGATTCGACTGGAGGGGTGAGAGTTAGTAGCCTATTTTCTTTTAAATTGTTTAATGAAGATTAGGAGATAAATGGAAGATAAAACCTTGCTTTATCTTGGATAATCAAAGGCTGGAAGTTATCACCATAGGGAGGGGTGTTGGTCGAACCTTGGACTCTTTGGGGGCTGTCCATATTCGGTTTAACACCTAGAGAGAGGGGCCAAAGTTCTTCAATTTTTCTTTTCTTTTCCTCTCTTGCTGCTGCCAAATCTCCCTCAATCTCCCATCTATCTCTTCTTTTCTTTTACAAGCTGAAATCACCCTTGATCCCCTACTTCTTTTCCTTCTCCTTTTTCTTCCTCCATTAGCTAAACCCCTACCACCTTTGCTGCCGAAATCCTGCCTCTTCCATTTGACTCACTTGGCCGAATCTCCCTTAAGGAAAAGGGTGTTATTTTTGATTCCTTTCTCTTCATTGAAGATAGCCGAACCCCTCTCACAACACTAAGAGGTGCTGGCTTGTGGAGTTAAGGGTCGATATAATTATCAAGGTAAGGGGCTACACTCTCTTTTAGGATTGAGATTATGGTCGAATGGCCTATGACTCTTAATGATGTATTTAAATTGTTTGTAGGGAAGCTTTCGGGATTTATTTTTCCAAGGGAGAGTTGGTAAGCACATTCGGCCAAGGGCCTTTGATAAAAGTTTATTGTTTAAATGCCGAACTAATGTGTGTGCCATGGATTTAGGGGCTAATTAAGGCTTCAGGGTTTGTTTGGAAATCAAATCCGCTCAAGGTAAGACCGCAAGAGAGCCCTTGGTATGAATTTTGGTTTGGCCGAATAGGCCTTTGGTACTAACATTGATGATTGGCCAAATATAGGGTCAAGATCTAACACTAAAGATTGGAAACTTCGGGATCTAGGAATTTCGATAGAAATAGGTGTGTAAACTCTTTACACACTTTATTAATAAACTTGCTATATTATTGCCTTGTGTATAAATTTTGGTAGTGATCTATGATATGCTTGTGGGCTTAAACATGGATTAGGGTAAGTCCTCAGACGTGATCTATTGATATATGTTTTGCATGCCATCATATGCTGTTAAATGCATGATATGTGATATTGATATGTAAGCATGATGATGGTGGGATTGATGAGAGGAGGGGGATGATTTTATGGATGTTGTCGATGGTTTTGACCACAAGATGGGTTGGCCCCATTAGATTATTTGTGACCTATGGTCATCGATGGTTTTGACCACAACGATTGATAAATTGCGACTAAGTCCCGGTGGTTTGGTACCACCAAATGGTTTTGACCACATTTGATATATTGTGACCTATGGTCATCGATGGTTTTGACCACACGATGGGTTGGCCCCATCATTTAATTTGTGACTCTAAGTCATCGATGGTTTTGACCACAGGGGTAGTTAAGGAGTATGGATGGATAGGTTGGGTTGCATATTTGCATGTTAGTTAATAATCGTGTATGAGTTACATTTAGGGTGGGGAATTACACCGAGTCTTGGTGACTCACCCTTCCCAAACTATTTTGCAGATGAGTAGATCGCGGAGATGGAGCCGAGAGGACTCAAGCGGCCATGCTTATTGTTGGATTTAAATTTGTTATCGTTAAGTTAATTTAATTATTTTCTAAGTCTTTTTATTTTGGGATGTAATAAGGCCGCTAAATTTTTATTTGGATGTTCTTTAATTGTTTAATTTAATTATATTATATTACAAATATTAAGTGAACCGGTTAAAAGTAACCTTTTCAAACTTAATAAAATTTAACGGGTTTTCAAAGAAATTACCATCGAGTAACAAAATTTACCAAGTCACCAATAACTCAGACAATTTTATAATAATACATGATCAAACGTTTCCACAGAGTTTATGGTTTTCAAACCCCGTTTTAATCCCTTAGCCATATTTTAACAAGTTTTCACCAGACTCTCAAAAAGGATTCAAATTATTTTACTCCGTGACACACCAGATCCGGTCAGGACTCATGGGCCGGGTTTGGGGTGTTACATTTTTGGTATCAGAGCCCGATTCAAAACTCGACTGTGGGGGGCCCCAGGCCCAAAATGTTTTGTTTTTGTTATTAGGCCTTATTATGATGTTTTGAGAAACTGTTTTGGCTTGAACAGCATGGCACCGAGTCTCCGGCACCAATCCGCCCAGGCAAGTACTTCTACCCATTTTTGTGAATATTTGATGAGGGGTAGAAGGGTAAATTGGGAACGTAGACTACTAGAGTAGAAACTGTTGAACCCTAGGGCTAGTATACCTCGACTATGCATAAGATTTAATAATTACCGAAACAAACCCTGTGAGTTGTCACTGAGCAAAGGATGTGGCAATCGTTATACGCATGTCTAGGATTGGATTCGGTGGGGGCCTGGTATTTAAGTAGTCCTCGTGACTCACCTCCTACTCACTTGAATCCTACAGTGCGTAGTAATCTGTTCATCCTAATGAGACGACACACTCACAGGTTAAACTTAATAACTAAAACCCGAAAGGGATTAGCCGTTTTGTTTTTGGAAATAATTAAAACTTTAGTTTTAAAAAAAATTTGACCAAAATACCCCCCAATTTGAAAAATAACCAAAATACCCCTGGCTTGTAAACTACCAAAATGCCCTCCGAATGAAAAATTTTCAAATGAAAAATTTTCAGAATATCCTTCTTTTGTGAAATCACTTACAACCCAATTTTTGGAAATCATTTTGTGAAAATGCCCTAATTTTGTGAAATTACTAAAATACCCCTAGGGGGTAAAATTACGAAAACACCCTTGATTTATGATATTCCCAAAATACCCACAGTTTTAATCAAAATTTTCATTTCATAAAAAGTGCTTAAAAACCTTAAACTTCAAAAACGTCATGATTTTGTAAAATTACAAAATTGCCCCTCACCAGCAAAATTACCAAAACGACCTTGGTTTTCAAAATTTTTGCAACACCATCAACTTGGAAAATAAATTCTTAAAAAGAACCTTTGGTATTGGGTGGATATGGCCGATTTGATGGAACTACCGTTCTGAGAGTTTGACCTAATTCTCGGGATGGATTGGCTAGTAAAGTATCAGGCTAGCCTGGATTGCGCGGCTAAGCGCATGACTTTAAAGACAGTGGAAGGAGAAAAGGTGGTGATGATAGGTAAAAGGAGGGATTACTTATCTAACTTGGTTTCTGCTTTGAAGGCAGAAAGGATGGTGAAGAAGGGTTGTGAAGCATATGTGGTTCACGTCTGTGCCTTGGAAGCTAAGGATATTGCTGTGGGAGATGTTCGGACTGTAAGGGACTATGTTGATGTGTTTCCAGAAGAACTTCCGGGTCTACCTCCAGACCGTGAGGTTGAATTTGGGATAGATCTGTTACCCGGAATCGCGCCCGTATCTATAGCTCCGTATCGGATGGTACCGAAGGAATTGGTGGAGTTGAAGGCGCAGATCCAGGAGTTGTTGGATAGAGGATTCATCCAACCAAGTGTATCGTCGTGGGGAGCTCCAGTGCTGTTTGTCAAGAAGAAGGATGGGACAATGAGGATGTGTATAGATTATCGGCAGCTGAACAAGTTGATGATAAAGAACCGGTATCCTTTGCCCAGGATTGATGATCTATTCGATCAACTCAAAGGGGCATCAGTGTTTTCTAAGATTGACCTTAGGTCAGGGTACCATCAGCTTAAGGTGAAGGAGGTTGATGTTCACAAGACGGCATTCCATACTTGGTATGGACATTACGAGTTTCTGGTGATGCCCTTTGGTTTGACGAATGCACTGGCAGCGTTTATGGACATGATGAATCGAGTTTTCCAACCCTATCTGGATCGGTTCGTCGTGGTTTTCATAGACGACATTTTGGTGTACTCAAAGTCAGAGGAGGAGCATGACGCACATCTTCATGTGGTTCTGCAAATTCTAAGGGAGAAACAGCTGTACGCTAAGTTCAGCAAATGTGAGTTCTGGCTCAAAGAGGTAACTTTTCTAGGACATGTTGTTTCGGCTGAGGGGATTAGGGTGGATCCTCGTAAAATTGAGGCAGTGTTGGAGTGGAAACCACCAAAGTCTGTTACGAAAAATTGAAGTTTTCTGGGGTTGGTCGGATATTATAGGAGATTTGTGGAAAATTTCTCCTTAATCACAGCACCGTTGACTAAGCTATTGAGAAAAGGAGTTTCGTTTGTGTGGTTCGAGAAGCAGCAAGAGTGTTTTGATAAGCTGAAGAGGATTCTGACAGAAGCACCGATTTTAATTCAGCCTGAGACCAGGAAGGAGTTCACTGTGTACTGTGATGCATCGTATACCGGTTTAGGGTGTGTGCTGATGCAAGAAGGAAAGGTGGTCGCTTATGCGTCACGGCAGTTGGGGCCTCACGAAGTCAACTATCCGACACATGATTTGGAATTGGCAGCTGTGGTGTTCGCCTTGAAAATTTAGAGGCACTACCTGTACGGGGAGAAGTCGGTGGTGTACACAGATCATAAGAGTCTGAAGTTCCCCCTGACTCATAAAGATTTAAATCTGAGGCAGCGGAGGTGGATTGAGTTGTTGAAGGACTACGATTGCTCAATCGAATACCATCCGGAGAAGGCTAATGTGGTAGTTGATGCATTGAGCTGAAAGGTGGTAGCAGATTTGTGAGCTATGTTCGCTCACCTAAGTCTCTATGAGGATGGGAGCCTTTTGGCAGAATTGCAAGTGAAGCCTTCTTGGATTAATGAGGTTAAGGAAAGGCAGATGACTGATGAAGCTTTGAGTGCTCGGAGGTTGCAAGTACAGAAGGGTGAGGCCGAAGGTTTCAGTTTAGACAGTGATGGAGCGCTATACTTTCAGGGGAGAGTATGCATGCCTAGGGATGATGAATTGAGACAGAAAATTCTTAAAAAAGCTCATAGCAGTGCGTACGCAATGCACCCAGGAAGCAGTAAGATGTACTAGGATTTAAGGGAGTAGATTTGGTGGCCGGGTCTGAAGCGGGAAGTGACCAAGTTAGTGGGCAAGTGTTTGACATGCCAGCAAGTTAAGGCTGAGCATCAATTACCATCGGGGCTGTTACAGCCAGTAAAGATTCCCCAGTGGAAATGGGAGGAGATTACTATGGATTTTGTAAGTGGGCTTCCCCTTACGCCCAGTAAGAAGGATGCTGTTTGGGTGGTAGTAGACCGGTTGACTAAGTCGGCTCATTTCATACCGGTAAGGGTTGACTACTCGCTTCAATGACTAGTCGAGTTGTATATTGCTGAAATAGTACGGTTGCATGGAGTACCAGTGTCCATTATCTCGGATCGGGATCCTCGGTTCACGTCGAGATTTTGGAAGGCCTTACATTAGGAGTTGGGCACTAAGTTGAATTTTAGCACGGCTTTTCACCCACAGTCTGATGGACAATCTGAGAGGGTAATCCAAGTGTTGGAAGACATGTTGAGGGGTTGTGTGTTGGATTTCCGTGGTAGTTGGGAGGAGTACCTACCTTTGGCAGAGTTCGCTTATAACAATAGTTATCAAGCGAGCATTCAGATGGCACCATATGAGGCGCTGTATGGTCAGAAATGCCGTACTCCTACCTGTTGGACAGAACTAGGAGAACGTCAGATGTTGGGTCCAGAGTTAGTGGCAGAGACGGAGGACAAGGTTAAAGTAATTCGGGATCTTCTTAAGGAGGCATCAGACAGGCAGAAATCCTACACTGATCTTAAGCGCAGAGAGGTGGAATATATAGTGGGTGATAAGGTTTTCTTGAAGGTATCACCATGGAAGAAGGTGCTGAGGTTTGGCTGGAAGGGCAAGCTAAGCCCTAGGTTCATCGGACCGTACACGGTGTTGAAACGCGTGGGACCGGTAGCTTATCAGCTTGAGTTACCGATAGAATTGAGCCAGATTCATGATGTCTTTCATGTTTCAATGATGAGGTGCTATAGATCGGATCCATCACACGTAGTACCGGTAGCAAAAATTGAGGTGAGCCCAGACTTGTCCTTTGAGGAGAAACCGGTACAGATTTTGGAGCGGGATGTCAAAGTTCTTCGTAGGAAGTCAGTGCCTTTGGTAAAAGTGCTATGGCGGAACCATGGTACGGAGGAAGCCACATGGGAACCCGAGGATGTGATGCGGCAGCAATACCCCCAGCTCTTCTGATCCAGGTAATTTCGAGGCCGAAATTCTTTTTAATGGGGTAGAACTGTAACACCCTAAATTAGGGGTTATTTGTAACTTAAATATTTTCCCATGTGTGTGCTTGAAGAGTTAAATTCTAGGATTATTAAGCATGTTCTAGGGCCTAGAACTAACCCCGAGCTAGGTGGGACTTGGAGCTAAAAATTTCTTTTTAAGTGCTTAAAGGAGGGAAGCTAGGTGAGATAGGGGTTAAGAAAATTTTGAAAGGAACTTGACACAAAGAACTAACTAGCTAAGTGGCTACCGTGCGCCACTTAGGAGTGGAGGTGAAGATGGGCGTAGGTTCGAGCTGCTAGAGCAGCATTTTGCATTTTAATTTTTAGGGTAATCGGCCTAGGGAGGTCTTATAAATAAATGAGGAGGCTTTATGACATGAAAGTTAGGTTGGTGGAGTGGTTTGGGGCGCCACTTAAGGGTGTTGGCAAAAGGACTCGGGTTCGAGTCGTGACGGACGCAAAGGGAGTTTTATTTTTGGGCTTTGGCGTTAAAAGGAAAAGGGCTCAGGTATAAAGGCTTTATAAATAAATGGTGGGATTATTTGGCATGAAAGTCGAATAGGAGAATTGGCCTGGGACGTTGGAAGAGAGGGCTACGACAGTGGGTCTTGGTTTCGAACCCCAGGAGCTGCACTTTGGTTTTTTTATTTTTTTCAATGCAGCTGGCATTAGAGGGGAGTGATGGCTGCAATTTGGACTCTTCAAGTGATGAGATTGAGCATAATTTTTGCTCTAAGATTCGGCTGGAGGGGTGAGAGTTAGTAGCCTATTTTCTTTTATATTGTTTAAGGAAGATTAAGAGATAAATGGAGATAAAACCTTGCTTTATCTTGGATAATCAAAGGCTGGAAGTTATCACCATAGGGAGGGGTGTTGGCCGAACCTTGGACTCTTTGGGGGCTGTCCATATTCGGTTTAACACCTAGAGAGAGGGGCCAAAGTTCTTCAATTTTTCTTTTCTTTTCCTCTCTTGCTGCTGCAGAATCTCCCTCAATCTCCCATCTATCTCTTCTCTTCTTTTACAAGCCGAAATCACCCTTGATCCCCTACTTCTTTTCCTTCTCCTTTTTCTTCCTCCATTAGCCGAACCCCTACCACCTTTGCTGCCGAAATCCTGCCTCTTTCATTTGACTCACTTGGCTGAATCTCCCTTAAGGAAAAGGGTGCTGTTTTCGATTCCTTTCTCTTCATTGAAGATAGCCGAACCCCTCTCACAACACTAAGAGGTGCTAACTTGTGGAGTTAAGGGTCGATATAATTATCAAGGTAAGGGGCTACACTCTCTTTTAGGATTGAGATTATGGCCAAATGGCCTATGACTCTTAATGATGTATTTAAATCATTTGTAGGGAAGCTTTTGGGATTTATTTTTCCAAGGGTGAGTTGGTAAGCACATTCGGCCAAGGGCCTTTGATAAAAGTTTATTGTTTAAATGCCGAACTAATGTGTGTGCCATGGATTTAGGGGCTAATTAAGGCTTCGGGGTTTGTTTGGAAATCAAATCCGCTCAAGGTAAGACCGCAAGAGAGCCCTTGGTATGAATTTTGGTTTGGCCGAATAGGCCTTTGGTAATAACATTGATGATTGGCCGAATATAGGGTCAAGATCTAACACTAAAGATTGGAAACTTCGGGATTTAGGAATTTCGGTAGAAACAGGTGTGTAAACTCTTTACACACTTTATTAATAAATTTGTTATATTATTGCCTTGTGTATAAATTTTGGTAGTGATCTATGATATGCTTGTGGGCTTAAACATGGCTTCCGGGTAAGTCCCCTGTACGTGATATATTGATATATGTTTTGCATGCCATCATATGCTATTAAATGCATGATATGTGATATTGATATGTAAGCATGATGATGGTGGGATTGATGAGAGGAGGGGGATGATTTTATGGACTGTCGTCAGTGGTTTTGACCACGAGATGGGTTGGCCCCATCAGATTATTTGTGACCTATGGTCATCAGTGGTTTTGACCACAACGATTGATAAATTGCGACTAAGTCCCAGTGGTTTGGTACCACCAGTGGTTTTGACCACATTTGATATATTGTGACCTATGGTCATAAGTGGTTTTGACCAGACGATGGGTTGGCCCCATCATTTAATTTGTGACTCTAAGTCATCAGTGGTTTTGACCACACGGGGTAGTTAAGGAGTATGGATGGATAGGTTGGGTTGCATATTTGCATGTTTGTTAATAATCTGTGTATGAGTTACATTTCCGGGTGGGGGAATTACACACTGAGTCTTGGTGACTCACCCCTTCCCAAACTATTTTGCAGATGAGTAGATCGTGGAGATGGAGCCGGAGAGGACTCGAGGCGGCCATGCTTATCGTTGGATTTAAATTTGTTATCGTTAAGTTAATTTAATTATTTTCTAAGTCTTTTTATTTTGGGATGTAATAAGGCCGCTAAATTTTTATTTGGATGTTCTTTAATTGTTTAATTTAATTATATTATATTACAAATATTAAGTGAACCGGTTAAAAGTAACCTTTTCAAACTTAATAAAATTTAACGGGTTTTCAAAGAAGTTACCATCGGGTAACAAAATTTACCAAGTCATCAATAACTCAGACGATTTTATAATAATACATGATCAAACGTTTCCAAAGAGTTTATGGCTTTCAAACCCCGTTTTAATCCCTTAGCCATATTTTAACAAGTTTTCACCAGACTCTCAAAAAGGATTCAAATTATTTTACTCCGTGACACACCAGATCCGGTCAGGACTCATGGGCCGGGTTTGGGGTGTTACAAATTGGCTCCTTTTCATAAGACAAATTTGATCTTAATTCCACCTCCTCAACTGGCAATACATGAGATGGATCCGATCGGTAGCGAGGTAACATTGAAACATGGAACACATCGTGCATTTGCTTCAACTCCGAAGGCAATTCTAGTTGATATGCCACTGGTCTGACCCGCTTCAAAACCCGATAAGGTCCTATAAACCTGGGACTTAACTTCCCTTTGCGAACAAATCTCATCACCTTCTTCCAAGGTGAAACCTTTAGGAATACTTGATCCCCCACAGCAAACTCTATTTCTTTCCGCTTAAGATCCGCATACGACTTTTGCCAGTCAGATGCTTCTTTTAACCGAGCCCGGATTACCTTAACCCTTTCTTTGAATTCAGCCACTATTTCTGGACCCAAAACTTGACGTTCCCCTAATTCTATCCAAGACGTAGGAGTGCGATACTTCCGTCCATATAGTGCTTCATACGGTGCCATCCGAATACTGGCCTGGTAACTGTTGTTGTACGCAAATTCTGCTAAAGGTAAGAACTCCTCCCACTTCCTCTCAAATCTATCACACATCCCTTAACATATCCTCTAAGACTTGATTACTCACTCGGTGGCCGTCATTTGTGGATGAAATGCCGATCAAGTCTAATCTGTGCCCAAAGCCTGATGCAATGCTTTCCAAAACTGAGACGTAAATCTCGGATCCCTATCCAAAATAATCAACACCAGCACTCCATGCAACCTCCCAATCTCAGCCACATACAACTTTGCTAATTTCTGCAAAGAGTAATCAACCCGTACTGGGATGAAATGTAAAGACTTCGTCAATCGATCCACTATCACCCATACCGAGTCTTTCTTAGTAGGCGTAAGAGGAAGCCCACTAACAAAGTCCATAGTGATTCTCTCCCACTTCCACTGCGTAATCTTTATTGGCTGAAGCAATCCCAAAGGTACTTGATGTTCAACCTTGACTTGCTGACACGTTAAGCACTTCCCTACGAATTCTGTAACTTCCCGCTTAAGACCAGGCCACCAAAACTGATCCCGTAAATCTCGGTATAACTTACTTCCTCCAGGATGCATATCATAAGGGCTATCATGCGACTCCTGAAGAATCCTTTGCCTCAACTCCCGATCCTTGACATCTGGACCTTACCCTCGAAACACAATACTCCATCATTTGTTAACACCATAATCTTCCACTCCCCATTCTCGCACCGCCGTAGCTTAGCACTCAAATCATCGTCTACCAACTGTCTTTCTTTTACTTGACTCAACCACGTCGGCTTTACTTGTAATTCCGTTAGCAAGCTTCCATTGTCATAAAGACTAAGATGTGCAAACATCGCCCTTAGATCTGACACCACTTTTCGGCTTAAAGCATCTGCCACCATATTCACCTTGCCCGGGTGGTACTCTATAGAACAGTCGTAGTCTTTCAACAACTCCACCCACCTTCGCTGTCTCAAATTCAGCTCCTTCTGAGTCAGCAGATATTTCAGACTCTTGTGGTCCATATATATCACTGACTTTTCCCCATATAAATAATGCCTCCATACCTTAAGAGCAAAAACTACCGCTGCTAACTCCAAGTCATGCATCGGATAGTTAACCTCGTGTGGCCTCAATTACCGAGACGCATACGCAACTACCTTCCTGTCTTGCATCAGAACACATCCTAATCCTGTGTGAGAAGCATCACAATACACCACAAAATCCTTCCCTGCCGCAGGCAGAATCAAAATCGGAGCTTCAGTCAAAACCCTCTTAAGCTTCTCAAAGCTCTCTTGCTGCTTATCTGCCCATATGAAAGGTACCTCCTTTCTCAATAATTTCGTTAAAGGTGCAGCTATCGATGAAAATCCTTCGACGAATCTTCTGTAGTAGCCTGCTAATCCCAAGAAATTACGAATCTCAGCTACAGGCTTAGGTGGTTTCCAATCTAACACTGCCTCAATCTTCCGAGGATCCACCCTTATCCCTTCCGCAGACACCACATGGCCTAAAAACGTAACTTCTTTCAGCCAAAATTCACACTTGCTGAATTTGGCATAAAGCTTCTTCTCCCTTAACACTTGCAACACTATCCGAAGATGCTCATCATGCTCTATCTCTGACTTAGAATACACTAAGATGTCGTCTATGAACACCATGACGAACTGATCCAAGTAGGGTTGAAAAACTTGATTCATCATATCCATGAATGCAGTTGGGGCATTCGTCAATCCGAACAACATTACCAAAAACTCATAATGCCCATATCTTGTTCGAAAAGTTGTCTTATGGATATCCGCTTCCTTCACCTTAAGCTGATGATACCCCGACCTTAGATCTATCTTTGAGAATACCGCAGCTCCTTTAAGCTGATCGAACAAATCGTCTATCCTTGGCAAAGGATACTTGTTCTTGATGGTCAGCTTATTCAACTACCGATAATCTATACACATTCGCATCGTTCCGTCTTTCTTCTTCACGAACAAGATCGGTGCTCCCCATAGAGACACACTAGGTCGGATAAACCCACGATCAAGCAACTCCTAGATCTGAGTCTTAAGCTCAACCAACTCTTTTGGTGCCATTCTGTACGGAGCGATAGATACTGGCGCCGTACCAGGCAACAAGTCAATCCCAAATTCTACCTCCCGATCCGGAGGTAATCCTGGAAGTTCTTCTGGAAAAACATCCACAAATTCTCTTACTGTCCTGACTCCTTCAACAGTTGCCTCCTTAGCCTCCAAGGCACTAACAAACATCAGAAAAGCTACACATCCCTTTCTAACCATCTTTTCTGCCTTAAGGGTAGATACTACATTTGATAAGTAATTTCGTCTCTCGCCCATCACCATAACTTCTCTGTCATCAATAGTTCTTAATGACATCCGCTTAGCAGCACAATCCACATTTGTACGATATTTCACTAGCCAGTCCATGCCTAAGATCAAGTCAAATTCCCCGAATGGCAACTCCATTAAGTCAGCCAGAAACTGCGTCCCTTGAACTTCTAAAGGCACTTCCTTAAAGAGTTTGTCTACTACTACAGTCTATCCTAAAGGACTAAGTACAGTCATCTTCCTAGGTACGGTCTCAGAAGTCACATGCAGAGTTCCAGATACCTCACTAGCGATGTATGAATGAGTTGACCCTATATCTATCAAAGCAATAAAGGGCAACCCGTAAATCGAAACGCATCGTGATAACATCAGTGCATCACTATCCTCTCTGCGATGAATCGCATATACCGCACCGGCCGTCTCGCCTCGGTGCTACCATCGCCTCGCTGGGTCCCGCGATCTCTACCGTAACCATTACTTCTTCCATTCGCACCACGACCCTCATCGGTTCTTTGTCCACCTCTGCCCACTGATTAACACCTTGACTTCTTTGGCGGTTCTTATCTGTATTCATCGGACAATCCTTAATCATATGATCTTTAGACCCGTACTTGAAACATCCCCCGGTCTTTTTCCAACATTCTCCCTGGTGCATCTTCCCACATTGAGCACAAGTACGATATTGTCCTCCCGTAGCAACCTGCTGACCTCACGGCCCATCAACTCTAGGTTTCTTTTGAAAATTCCCGGATGACCCTGAAGACCCATAGTTTCTTTTATTCTTATTCTGACCTCGGTCCCAGTTCTGTCTCTCAGTCCGCTTAACTTCTTCAGCTATCCGTGCTTTATCTACTAAGACTGCATAGTCTCTTTCCCGGTGCGGGGCAATCAACACTCGCAGCTCATCTCTTAGTCCGTCCTCGAATCTGACACACCGCTCATAATCAGTAGCTACTATCCCTCTAGCATATTGGCTAAGTCGCAAGAACTCTGCTTCATACTCAGCTATCGACTTATTTCCTTGCACTAAATTCAGAAACGCCTTTCTCTGAGAGTCGATGTAGCTAGCTCCAACGTATTTCCCTTCAAACTTAACCTTAAAATACCCCCAATCCACTCGATCCGCAGGGTACTCTCCTTGACGACAAAGGAGCCACCACTTTGGTAGGCCTCATCACGAAGTAGTAAACAAAGACCTTTCAACTTTTCTCACGGCAGTCTAAATCGTCCATGATCCTCTCGATCGCTTCTAACCAAGATTGCTACATTCGAGCTACCCCAGATACACCCCTAAAAATTTCGACTCCGTTTGATCTAAGTCTCTCAGCTACTGACTTTCGAGACCCATTTTTCATACTAGCCCCCGCTACTCACTCTAAAACTCGCAGCATAGCCTGCGATACTGCATCATCTCCTCTAGTTTGCTCTTGAAATTCCACCCCAATAGCCGGTGGCTGTGCCTCATTTTTAGAACCTTGACCAGATCTAACTGGTTTCGACACAGCCATTCTGCCTCTACCGCGTCCACGACGACCACATCCCCTAGAACTCATGTCCACTACGCGTCTTATCTATTTTTTACGAAAAAGTTTTATGCATTAAAGTCTTTTCATTTCTTGTTTAAAGAAAGTTTTATGCAACAGATATTTATTCAGTGGTTTTTCCGTAGAAGTACACATCTACCTAGGGTCCATGTCTCTAAAGTATAGTTTCTTTAGACTTATCAATTAAAGTACCATACATTCACATCAATTTATCAACAACAGAACTTACCTGATGGACCTGGGCTGAGAACTCAGGTGCCATGCTTCTATAAAACCATTTTAACTAAAAAAAATTTTCAAAAAGTCATTTGGGCCTAATTTTGAAAACCTTGTGGGCTTCAAAACCCAAGGCCGAGAGTTTAAAATTGGCTCTGATACCAAGTTGAAACACCCCAAACCCGGCCTACAAGCCCTGACCGGATCTGGTATGTTCCTCGAGTAAAACTTCAATTAATTCTCTTTTTGTTTTATAAGAAAAAAAATAATTGTTTCGTTATACACTGGATCTACTTAGTGGTTGCATTGTAAATGGTGTTTATATAAGTTGGTGTCTCATTAAAACATTATTTTTATGAAAAAGATTATAAGTTAAAAGAAAACCAAATTTAAAACTTATTATTATTGTGAAAACCATAGGTGTTTAGGTGTCAAAACAGTTTAAGTTATTTTTCGAAATCATTTAATTATTTAGTAAATATTTGATCGTAGCAGATTAAAAATCTAAAACGTAAAAATTTAAACAGTTCATAGCGGCCTTATTACAAAAATAACATAACCCAAAATAAATCCTAAATAATAAAAGAAAACGTAGCAAGTTTAATTAAAAGAAAATCCGATATACTGAATTGAGCAATGGCCACCATGTAGTCCTCGCTGACCCGATCCATCACGCTAAGCATCACCTAAAAATATATCCCATAAAGGGTGAGTCAACAGACTCAATGTGTAACATTACACTAAAAGCCCAATCGATCATGGTCAGTTAAGCCCATTTAAAACATATTTAGCCATAAGCCCATTTTATAGCAAACCGATAAAAAAATCGATTAAATCACATGTATATATAAAATGAAATGCAATCTGAGCCCACCTAAAATCCATCCGCTACACACCACCGCATCTACCAATCACATCGTGGGATTACTAAATCGACCCTCCATCTCGCTACACACCATCAAGGCGTTACTACGGTCAACATGCACATCGCCTTATAATTTTGTGGCATGGCCACTCAGATAATTGTGACCGAAGTCACCGGATTCATAATATGCGACTGAAGTCACCGGATTCATATATGTGACCGAAGTCACCGGATATTGTGGTAAAAACCACCGGAACACTTCCCCTTTATCAATATCACCCATATGCCCATACACATACATATTATTTGGATTTTATGCAATATACCCCAAAATCATAACAGAGTCATACTTTTTCATATTTATGCTTATAGCATTATTAACGAAGTATTGGGGGAAACATACCTGAATACCATGTACCACTGAATGGTACCTGCAACCATTATCATACATATTTTTCTTACACTTACAAATCATTAATATTATAGATCTATTAGAAATTTAATATAGTGTTACACACCTTATAACAGTGAGAATTATACTTTCTCGCTCGTCGATACCTAAATATTTATCACACTTGATTAGAACACTAATACTTATAAAACTATACTATTGATGAATAATCAAATTCCTTACCCTTGGAATCTCGAACAACAATTATATGTGATTTTTCTCTGATAGATGGATCAAAACCCGATGACAAACCACGAACAAATAATGGCTCGGGTGTACGTATGACTTCAAATAATCGATCTTCGTTGGCAGAGGGTCCACAACCCGGTGGAAAGTCTCGGATCCCCGATATAGCCCTTCGTTTGAAATTTGAGGGTATAGCGAACCACCCTCTTCCAAACACTCCTTACCGCTCTTTTGAACCTATTTTGTTTGCCCCAAAATCTTACGTTCACGGGAAAATAATCGAGCGATAGAGTCCCCTAAAACGAAAGCGATTAGTAGTCTATCTAAAATGATATAACAAGTAATATAAAACTCCTTTACCTTGGATATTTAATTCCTGATGGATCTCTCCTTAATCGTTGGCTACAAAAAGAATCCCGAAATCCTCCTTCAAGGTTTCGGCCAAGGAGAATAAAAGGATTAGATTCCTAAAATCAACTAATCCAAAAGAAAAAGAAAGAAAAACGATTGACAGTTAATCATTACCAGTAACGCGGAGATTGATTGTACCCTTACTTGAACTATAAAGAGATTCGGCCTTAACAATTAAGAAGAAAAGAAATGGAGT
Source organism: Gossypium rotundifolium (assembly GCA_025506655.1). Classification (NCBI taxonomy): domain Eukaryota; kingdom Viridiplantae; phylum Streptophyta; class Magnoliopsida; order Malvales; family Malvaceae; genus Gossypium; species Gossypium rotundifolium. The sequence continues at coordinate 39,491,425 of CP106726.1, forward strand.
TTAGGGAGATTCGGCAATGATGGTGTTTTGGTTTGAAGAGGTTGCGGCCATGGTGAATTTTGGGAGAGAGAGATTCGGCCTAAACACAATGAAAAGAAAAGAAAAGAATAGAAGAGAAAAAAAAATGGTAGATTCGGCTTTAACAAAAGAGAAGAGAGAGATGAGAGGTTTAAGATGTTATGGTTATGGTAAAAATGGAGGATGGTTTCGGCTATTACAAGAGAAAGAAGAAGAAAAAAAAAGATGAAAAATGACCTTAGTGCTATGATGATTTCGGCACTAGAGAGGAAGAAAAGAAAAGAGAAAATGTCTTCAAGGCTTTTGGTGTTTTCGGCAATAGAGGAAAAGAAACTTGAGAGAATAGGAAAATTAAACCAAAATGGTCAAAAAATGATAGCCAAAACAAAACAAAACTTTCACCTAATGCCAATGACAATTTCGGCTAAGGAGAAAGATTTTGGAGAAAAGGGAAAAGATGCACAAATTGCTAAGAGTTTGGCCAACTATCCACCCCCTAATCCCATACAACATTCGGCCAGCTCACATCCCAACACAATCCCACCTTTTCCTCCTCATTTCCTCCCTATCTTCCCCCTAATCACTTCCACAATTAAGCCAACCCCCCTTAGCCCCTTATGCCGTCTACATTCATGGTCAAATGGCCATAGAAAAACTTCCAAAACATCACCCATTCATCAAGCCTTATGTCCCCTTATCCTTCCATAACACCTTGATTCCATACCTTAACTAATAACTTGCCTTTTTCCTTTGGTCTACTATCCAAAAATGAAAGAAAATCCATCTATACTAAGATAAGGCTTGACCGACACTATAGGAAAGAGAACAAAAATAAAAATCCTTCTAATTGCTAGCTAAGGGATTCGAACCTCTCCCCTCATGCATTCACCCATGTGCCAACACCGCTTTGCCAATTGACTTGTTGTGATTAAAACCTCATACCAATTTTTCTTAAAGCCTATCTTGCTTGGCTCTATCTTAAGACTTAAAAATTTAATATTTTCTAAGGCATTCTCTTACATACTGAAGTTCCTAAAACTCCCAAAGCACACTCAAACCACACATAGGTATGCTACCACATACAATTAAGTTAAAATGCATAACCCCTATATTTCGGATATTACATTGATCCCGGTTCAACCCATTCTCATGTGTGTGAAACATTAGTATCCAGTAAGACTTTACTTGTTGAGTCTACTGAGTTTGTGATTCGGGTTTTGAACCCTTTGGGCCTGTATGTGCTAGTGGATAAGGTGTGCAAGAATTGCCCTTTGATGATTCGAGATTCATGTTTTTCAGCTGATTTGATGTTACTACCATTTGATGAGTTTGATATCATCCTCGGCATGGATTGGTTAACCGTACACGATGCTGTAGTGAACTGTAGATGAAAGACTATTGATTTGCGATGCCAGAATAATGAGATAATTCGAATTGAGTCTACTGATTTAAATGGGTTACCAGTAGAGATATCCTCGATGTTGGCTTGAAAACATATGAGAAAGGGTTGCGAAGCTTACTTTGCTTATGTAATTGATAGTAAAGTGACTGAAAAGAAGATTGAATCTGTATTTATTATAAGTGAGTATCCAGATGTGTTCCCGGAAGAACTGTCGGGTTTGCCACCTGTTCGGGAGGTAGAGTTTGGTATTGAGTTAGTGCCAGGGATGAATCCGATTTCGATAGCTCCGTATAGAATGGGACTGACTAAACTAAAAGAATTGAAGGCTCAGTTGCAAGAGTTGGCAGATAGAGGTTTTGCCCGATTGAGTTTTTCTTCTTGGGGTGCACCAGTGTTATTCGTGAAAAAGAAAGATGGAACTTTGAGAATGTGCATCGACTACCAACAGCTCAATAAAGTGACCATAAAGAATAAATACCCGTTGCCGGGCATTGATGATTTATTCGATCAGCTAAAGGGAGCCTCAGTATTTTTGAAGATAGATTTAAGATCGGGCTATTATCAGTTGTGAGTTAGAGAATCTGATGTGCTTAAGATTGCTTTCCGAATAAGATACGAACATTATGAGTTTTTGGTGATGTCGTTCAGACTCACTAATGCCCCTACTGTTTTCATGGATTTGATGAATAAGGTATTCAGACAGTATTTGGATTGGTTTGTGGTTGTGTTTATAGATGATATTTTGATTTAGTCGCGCAACAAAACCGAACATGCCAAACACTTGAGAATTGTGTTATAGATTTTGTGTGATGAGCAGTTGTACGCAAAATTCAGTAAATGTGAGTTCTGGTTACGCGAAGTTAGCTTCCTAAGGCACGTAGTTTCAGCATCCGTATTTGGGTTGATCCTTGTAAAATTTTGGCTATATTTGATTGTAGACCCTCGCGAAATATTTTTGAAGTTCAGAGTTTTCTGGGACTTCTCGACTATTATAGACGCTTCGTGAAAGGTTTCTCGATTATTGCAACTCCGATGACAAAGCTACTTCAGAAAGATGTTAGATTCGAGTGGACAGAAAGGTGCCAGGAGAGTTTTGATCGGCTGAAAACCCTGTTAACTGAAGCTCCAGTGCTTGTTCAGCCAGAGTCGGGTAAAGAGTTTGTTATCTATAGTGATGCATCCTTGAATGGTTTGGGCTGTGTTTTGATGTAGGAGGGTAAGGTTGTAGCATACGCCTCGAGACAGTTAAAGCCGCATGAAAAGAATTATTCGACGTATGATCTCAAATTAGCTGCTATAATTTTTGCTCTGATTATATGGCGCCACTATTGTTTGGTGAAAAATGCCATGTCTATTCTGATCATAAAAGCCTAAAGTACTTCATAAATCAAAAGGATCTGAATTTGAAGCAACGACGATGGTTGGAATTATTAAAAGACTACGAACTTGTGATTGATTATCACCTGGGAAAGGCTAATGTGGTTGTTGATGCCCTAAGCCAAAAATCACTGTTTGCTTTACGTGCAATAAACGCAGATATAGCTATGACTGACGATGGTGATATTATAGCATAATTGAAAGCGAGACCGTTATTTGTCCAACAGATTTGCGAAGCTCAAAAGGTTGATGATAACTTGATAGCAAAAAGGAATTACTGTGGTTCGAATGCTGACTTGAAATTTCAGGTTGATGCTGAAGGATGTTTGTGGTTCAGAAATTGAATATGTGTACCAAAGGATCTTGAGTTGATTCGGATGATTTGTAATGAAGTTTATAACAGTAGATTGTCTATTCACCTGGGTAGCACGAAAACGTATAATGATTTGAGACAGCATTACTGGTGGCACGTTATGAAACAAGATATTTCTGATTTCGTGTCAAAATGTTTGATATGTCAGCAAGTAAAAGCTGAACATCAGGTGCCATCTGGATTACTTCAGCCGATCATGATACCTGAATGGAAATGGGATCGAGTCACTATGGATTTCGTATCTGGTTTACCATTGACGCCAAGTAAAAAAGATACAATCTGGGCTATAGTAGACAGATTGACAAAATTGGCTCACTTCATTCCGGTTCGTACCGATTTTTAACTCAATAAGCTAGCTGAATTGTACATTTCTTAGATTGTATGATTACACGGGGTACCTATTTCTAGTGTTTCGAATAGAGATCTGAGGTTTACATCGCGATTTTGGAAGAAACTGCAAGATGCATTAGGTACTAAATTGCATTTTAGCACAGCTTTTCACCCCCAAACGGATGGTCAATCCGAAAGAATTATTCAAATACTTGAGGTTATGTTGAGATGTTGTGTTCTCGAGTTTGGGGGTACGTGGGAACGATACTTGCCTTTGATTGAATTTGCATACAATAATAGCTATCAATCGAGTATCAAAATGGCGCCTTATGAAGCTTTGTACGATCATAAATGTCATTGTAACATCCCAAAGTTGGGCCTAGTAGGATTGGGCCTATTGGGCTTTAGGCGTAGGAGCGTTTAAAATTTTTGGGAATAAGAGAATGGCTTTAATGCAAGTTGGATCTAGTAGGTGAGTGATTTTGGAAGGTTAAGGGGCTTCTATGAAGTCCCGGGTTCAAGTTAGGCCTTAGGAAAAATTTTGGTTTTGGGTGAATAAAACCCTAGGAGTTAGTAGTAGGCTTTAAGAATAAAATGTGGGGAAAATGACACAAGTGGAGTGTGTGGTGTAGTGGCAAAGTGACACCACATAAGAGACAAGGGGGTGACGCCACAAGGAAGGAAGGAGGTCCAAGGTTCAAGTCTTAGCTTTTGCATTTTAGATTTCTTTTTAAATGGACTCTAGAATTTTGCCATAGGGTTATACTTAGTTGCGCTTGATTTTAGACACAAGAAAGTGAGTTGTCTAGTGGCAAGGCATCATTAAAGGTGCAAAGGAGCCTAGGTTCGAATCTCATGACAAGCAAGGGAGTATTTATTTTGCGGATTGGAGGGAAGAGTTTGAGTTGGATTTAAACTCTGCTGACGAAGGTATCCCACATCGGTAAGATACAAAGAAGGAAGGTGAGAAGCTAGCTATATATAGAGCATTCTATGAGGAGAGTTAATATACCTTGGTGGGCGTTTGGGTGCAGACCTAGAGGATAATCGCCAATAGTAGCGAAGGAAGGGCTACTATAACGTGAGGTGCACGATACGGTTTCAGTGAGGTTTCAGTTTCCGATAAGTGTATATTAAGTTATGATTAATCGTTAGGTGATGTCGATTGTAGGTTTGTGACTAAGGGGGTTTGCAGCGCGCGTGGTTACCAGGTGTGTACAAACACTACACACACGATATCGGCAATGCCGAAAAGCCGAAAGTGGCTAAATGGGCCCGGTGGGCCCTGAGGCTAAGTTTGATGAAATGGTTTGGTTGGTTATATGAATTGAATTAGTCATGCATGATACATGAATTGGATTTGTTTTGGGCCTAATAGGCCATATGATGAGATTTGGCCCTAATAGGCTGTAAGGGAGTGATTTGGGCTTATGGGGACGTAGACATATATGTTAGGGTTTATGGACCTTAGGCTTAGTTTGAACAACTCGTAAATTCCATAAGACTTAATTCTAATTAAACATGCCTGTGAACAAGTCGCTGGGTTAGGGTGTGGCAACGGGCATACGCATGTCTAGGATTGGATCTAGGGAGAGTTTGGTACTTAAGCGGCCCTAGTGGCCCACCTCCTCTTTTCTGGAATCCTACCTGGTGCGTAGTGTCTGTTCACTTTACCCGCGAGGACTTGTTGATGGGCCAAAGTTCATAGCTAAAACCCGAAAGGGACAAAATACCCCTGGTTTGCAAAATCACCTAAAATACCCCCTGTTTGCAAAATTACCGAAATACCCCCAAATTGTGAAATTACTGAAATACCCCTGGTTTGCAAAATTACCAAAATACACCTGGTTTGCAAAATTACCGAAATACCTCTGGTTTGCAAAATTACCGAAATACCCCTGGTTTGCAAAATTACCAAAATACCCCTAGTTTGCAAAATTACTGAAATACACCTAGTTTATAAAATTATCGAAATACCCCTAGCTTGTGAAATTACCGAAATACCCCTAGCTTGCAAAATTACCATTTTACCCCTAAACAATAAAATGATCATTGTACCCTCGTGGTAGTACTAATGTTGTCTGTGTTAATTGTATGATTGATTATGTTCGAGATGCACTTCATACATAGATTAGTTATGAGTAGAATTACCGAATTACCCTTGGTAGGTAAATTACTAAAATACCCTCGGTAGGTAAAATTACCGTTATACCCTTTGGGGTTGATTAGCGTGATTGTGTGTAACTTCTCACACCATTTATAGTGTCTTGATAACATATATATTTATGTATATTCTGTTAAATGCCGAAAACTCAGTATGGCTATTGAAATCCCTGTGGAGGGTAAAGGCGATTCATCAGGTTAGTAACTTGTGTGATATTAATAGATGGTTCTGATGAGATGACATGTTATATGTGATGAGCATCCTATACATGAATGCCGAAACCTGTTGAAACCATACATCAGTATCTTATGCTTGCATGGGGTTGGGATTGTAATATTAAAGGGGAAGTGTTGTAGTGGCTTTGCCATGATCTGTTGTAGTGGCTCTGCCACGATCTGTTGTAGTGGCTCTGCCACGATCTGTTCTGGTGACTATGTCACGATTCTAACGATGAGCAGCTAACTGCAGCATGACTGCCATCGATGGTGTGTAGCGGTGAGGGTTGATTGTAGAAATCCCCATTGGTGTGATTGGTAGGTACGTGTGGTGTGTAGCAGATGGAAAATTATGTTGGGCTGGGTTTGCATCGCATTGCATACATGATCTGCTGTGACATATGATATGGGCTAAGGCTCAACCGAGGCTATTTCGAGCTAAGGCCCAATTGCCACCGTTACTGTAATGGGCTTCAGCCCGAATTATTGCGATGCATGTTCTTACCGATGAGGGTTGTGCACACTGAGTTTTCATAAACTCACCCCCTCTTTTTATTAAATGTTTCAGGTGATTCCCAGCGATTGAGGATTGGGAGCCGAGGACTCGGGGGTGCCTATACATCAGAGATACTGTTCGTGAACTTTAGTAATTTCAATTTTTTTCCTTTTCTTTTAGATTATTTATTTTGGGTTAATATTTTATAATAAGGCCATTGGTTTATTTTTTTTCTAAGTTTTCATTTATAATTGTTAAACTTATATATCATGTTTACGTAACGATGCAAGTTCAACTTTCATAACAGAACAGTTTTTCAAAATAATAACAACCTTTAAACAGTCATTTAGTAAATCACATTTTTCTCAATCAAACAACGAACTTAGAGTTCAAAAATCTGATAAAACTTTTCTAAACAATTGCTTAGCTTTTCAACTTCCTTCAATGTGACACGCCAGATTCGGGCCTAACTTCTAGGCTGGGTTTGGGGTGTTACAGTCGTATACCTTTGTATTGGACTGAGCTCAGCGAAAACAAGATATACGGGGTTAATTTGGTTAAAGAAGTCGAATAGAAAGTAAAAGTGATCTGTGAAAGTTTGAAAGCAGCGTCAGATCGTCAGCAATAATATGCGGACTTAAAACGTAAAGATATAGAGTCTCAGATCGGTGATCGAGTGTTTTTGAAAGTCTCTCCGTGGAAGAAAATACTCAGATTTGGTTGCAAAGGCACATTGAGTCTAAGATTTATTGGACCATATGAGGATTTGGAGCGGATTGGGCCGGTTGCATATAGATCGCTATTGCCACCTGAACTAGAAAAGATCCACAATGTTTTTCATGTTTCGATGCTCCGATGGTATAGATCTGACCCTTCTCATGTAATCAGTTCATCAGAGGTTGATATACAGTCTGATTTAACTTATGAGGAAGAACTGATCCGTATCTTGGCTCGTGAAGTAAAAGAGTTGCGAAATAATAAAATATCATTGGTAAAAGTACTTTGGCTTAAGCACATAATCGAGGAAGCAAATTGGGAGCTTGAGGACTCAACGAAGGAACATTATCCAAACCTATTTATCGGTAAGATTTTCGGGGACAAAAATTCCTTAAGGGGGGAGAGTTGTAACAGCCCAATTTTAACCCTAATCAGAACGGTGGTTTCGGGACCATGAATCCAAATCAAAAAAATATTTCAATATTTCTTTTTATGTTCATTATGTATGAATTTGGTGTGTGTGAAATTTTCGTATTAAAATTTGATTGTTTTGGTGCTTAATTGTGAAAAAGGCCTTAATCGCGTAAAATGAAAATTTGATGGTTAAATGAGATAGTGCTTAGTTGTGGTTTTCTTTATAAATTAGAGGCTTTAAGTAGCAATTTAACCATAAATTGAGTATAATGTCCGGTTAGTGTGCATGTAATAGTGACTTGAATTGTTTATTATATTTTATGTTATAATGATATAATTTAATATATGTTAAAATATTATAATTGAATAAAAATAAAAATGAAAGAGAAAGTGTTAATCTTTCTCAAGATAGTGACCAAAACTAAGATAGAAAAAGAGAGAAAAGAAGCTTGGAAACATTCGGCCCTTGTAAGCTCAAATAGGTAAGTGATTTGAGTTTGATTTTTGATAATTTTTACGTTTTTGAGATCGTTGCTTTGAATATTAGCTAGTCCAAGTTGAAATTTTTGAAATTGATGATGTATTCATGAAATGCCATTGTTGATAGCTTGATGAAATTGGTGTTTTGTGATGGAAAATAAATATAGGTTGATAGATTGTTAAGTTTAATTAAGGCATTTTTGGTAGAAATGCCTAAATAGGATTAAATTGTGAAAATTTTAAATTGAGGGGTCAAAATGTGAAACAAATGAAATGTATGAGTTTGTAACAAGACTATGAATATTCGGCCCTAAAGAAGTATGGTCAAATTTTGTGTAATTTGTGTTTTGTGCAAAAAGGACTAAATTGTAAAAACTGTAAAATATTAAGGGAAAAATGGTAATTTACCCATTTATGTGTATTTGGACCAAATTCAATGGAATTATATTTGATTTAGCTAAATTTGAAATTTATTAGATCAAGAACAAAAAGGATCGGGATTGGATCGGGGAAAGGCAAAGTTGATTGAATAGTCGAGAAATACAATCCGTCGACATTCGAGGTAAGTTTTTAAGCGATTATGTTGAATTGGATTTATTTATAGTGGTGTGCATGAATTTAATGGAAGTATGTATATATATTATTGATATAGCCGAATGTGGTATATATATATATATATGAATAGTATAGCCAAATGTGATGTATGCATATATGTCATTGGTACACCCGAATGTGATGTTGGTTATGGAGATGAAATAAGTTAATTCGTATATTTGTAGTTGAGGTTAAATTCCTATGTGTGTATACATATATAAATGAGTAACAAATTTGAGAAATGCACTAAGTGTGCGAATTTAAATACCGAGCACTAGGTGTGCGAATTCGGTCGTTATACACTAAGTGTGATAATTGAATTACCGAGCACTAAGTGTGTGAAATCGGTTAATAAGTACTAAGTGTACGAGATAATTTTCAATTCAAGGATCGAATTTGGTAAGTTTTGATACTATGAGATGTTAAGTGATTAATTATGGATTGGACGAAATATTTCTTTTAAATGTATAGTTTGGATGATATAAGTTGATATGGGGAAATGTTTACAAAATTTTATTGATTGTTATATGAATTACAAAATGTAATTCGGCCCTGTGGAATTTTGTATAAGGTGATCGTTTGATTAATTTTGATCTTGAATATGTGAACAATACATGATGCTGAATTATTATATTGGATTAGACTATTAATTTGAGAAATAAGAAATGTTATACGGTTGTATAGTAATAAGTATTTGATGAATCCTTATCTATAATATTTTTGTTTAAATTGCTTATAACTACTAAGCTGTTAAAGCTTATTTGTGGTTTTGATTGCTTTTATGATATAGATTTTCTTTGGGTGATCGTTACATGCTTGGGGATCGTCGGTGAAGCTCGTCACACTATCATCAATATTTTGGTACTTTTTGAGGTTGAACTTAAAGTTTATGGCATGTATAGGTATGTTACCTTTTGAGTTTATTGCGAATGATATGTATATATATATATATATATGCCATGCGAAAATGGCTAAATCGTGATATTTAGGGCTTGTGTGAATTCGACCATGGTATTAACTTATTATGGAAGTAAAATTCATGGTGTGTTTATGCTTGGTGTTTAATTGATTATAGAGTTAAATATTAGTTGTGTAGTTTCGACCATGGTATTTGTATGATTTGGTAAATAAGTTTCATGATATGTATGAATGGTGTTATAGGTTATATGTCTTGGTTGTGTATAATTGGTCATGATATATATATGTATGTGTAATGGGCTTGGTTTTATATGTTCTTGGTTAAATGTAAGATATGTTTGGCTTTGATGATTCGGTTACGTTAATTATAAGAGATATGATCAATAATATGGTTGGACGTTTTCGGCAATTGGTATTGAATTTGGTATGTCTTAGATTCGATTAAGCAAAATTTATGAAAATAAATGTATCATAGTTCTTATTCGTTAATATGTTCGACTAATAGGAGTTGTAGAAATGATCATGATGATTGCTCATGATTAAAGTTATTTTGGGAATTTTTAATGGTTGTGAGTGTGATGCATATTTTTAACATGGTATGTATATATATATTTTTAAGGTATTTGATATATTTCAATTTGTTAGAAATTGAGGATATATGTTTGTTTGGTTTTGGTAATTGATAACTTGTTTTAGTAAAGTGATTATAAGCATGTGCATATTCGGCTAATGTAATTTCAGTGACTAAATGAATAGTAACTTTTTCTATTTGATGAAAAATGCTTATATGTGAATTAGGCTAAATTGATTTGAGATATGTACGTTAATGCTTATGCATTCTATGAAAGTACATCTATACTCTTGATGCATTCGGTTATGACCATATGAATAGTAAATATCTATTATGATCTCTGTTATGTCTGGTAATGCCTTGTAACCCTAATCCAGCGACGGATACAGATTAAGGGTGTTACATTAGTGCTCAAGCTGCCTCTCGAGAAGCGCTTGTTTAAAGTCTTAAGCTAGAGACTTAGCTTGTGCTCATTACTTACGAAGGTTCACGGAGCTGAAGCTCCTCTCTATCATATCTAAAATTCTCACCATTATAAAGCTTAAGTTGTTGAGTGTTTACCTTGAATGTGCCATAAGTCGGGTGAGTTACCTCTATGGTGTCGTAGGAAAAGACGATTTGGACTACAAATGGACCTGACCATCTTGATTTCAGCTTCCCATGAAACAATTTGAGCTTTGAATCATATAGCAAAATAAGATCTCTGACTACAAATTGCTTAGGTTGCTTCAAACGAGCATCATGGTGTCGCTTTGTCGCTTCTTTGTATAATCGTGAGTTCTCATAAGCATTTGCTCGCCACTCATCTAGCTCATTCAATTGCATCAATCTTTTCTCACCTGCAAGTTTAGGATCATAGTTTAGGAATTTTATAGCCCAAAATGCTTTGTGCTCCAATTCAAACGGTAAATGACAGCTTTTCCCTAAACAAGTCTATACGGAGATGTTCCTATGGGAGTTTTAAAAGCGGTTCTATAAGCCCATAAAATGTCGTCTACTTTTATAGCCCAATCTTTCCTATTTGATTCTACGGTTTTCTCTTGGATATGCTTAAGCTCTCGGTTTGCCACTTCAACTTGTCCATTAGTTTGAAAATGATAAGAGGTAGTTGTTCTGTGGTACACTCTATATTTTTTTAGGACTTTATCAAATTGAGCATTTCAAAAATGAGTACCCCTATCACTAATAATTGCTCTAGGTGTTTCAAATAGAGAGAAGAGCTTCTTAAAAAATCTTACTACCACTCTAGCATCATTAGTAGGTAAAGCTTGAGCTTCCACCCATTTTGACATATAATCAACCACTACTAAGATGTATTTATTCCCAAATGAGTTAGGGAATGGACCCATTCAAAATTTCAAATCATTCTTTAAACCTATATCATACAAACCAAGTAACCTTCTCCATAGCATAACATTCAACCATGATTTAATCATAATTAAGCTCATCACAAACTCAAAACAACCAAAGAACCAAGATAACACATTTAGCCTTATACAGGCCATTTATAACCATAAGCCAAATTAACCAAAAACTACCAAAATGATGGAAGGATAGTGCGATCGTGCTCCGACGAGATTCCAATCGATCAAGCTTTCCGATGATCTACAAAACAAAGAAAACAATTTCATAAGCAAAATGCTTAGTAAGTTCGTAAAAAGGAAACTTAAACTTACCGAAACACATCATGTACAACGAAGTATAATTTCATTAGCCATGAGCATAGTATCCTTTCCTATACACACCACTGGACAAAGTTAGAAAATGTATCAATGTACATGTAATCCAACCAAATCATGAAACATATCACAACAAACTTTTAATATGTAGTTCATTCTTCATATATCAACATTTTCCATTTCATTTTCTAATAACTTAAATTATTTCATATACATACATATTCGATTTAAACTTTAATCACCCGTTAAACCAAATGAAACAAATGACTTTATAATGGCATAAAACATTACCAATACACATATTTAAAACTCAATTCAACCTTTTATTCACATAATAAACTTCAATCCATTAATTTAATAGTCGTAAGTTCTTATTCACATACCTGACCGTAGAATATTGATATAATAGCCATTCCCTTGCTATCCTTTTCGACCTTTTCATTGTTATCCTTTTCAACCTTTCCATTGTTATCCTTTTTATCATTTCCATTATTATCCTTTTCAACCTTTTCATTGTTTCGGGAATGCCATGGTATCTTTCAACCAAGGCCTTTCCTTTTCGAATATAATGCCATGATATCTTTCAATCATGGTCTTTTCCTTTTTTCCAAATCAAATAATTTTATGAATCAATCATGAATAGGTAAGCATAAATTACCGAACATAAATCAAATAGCTACTAAATTACCTAGATTATGCTTTTGGTTGACTCATAGGGACTAATCCGCGATTTTCTCTTTTCCTCGGTTATTCTCCGTACGATTTAATTCTTGATCTATATAATGATTAAATTTAATATATTAATTTCAAATATACTATCAAACTTATTTCTATGCATATACCCTTAAATTTTTCATTATTTATATATTTTCCTTAAACTTTTACATTTCTTTCAATTTAGTCCCTAAACCCGAAATTCCAAATTTAACAAATTTTCACAATTACTTATGCTAGCTGATTTTATTCCTATTTTATTGCAGTAAAAATTACTCAAAAGTCACAAAAATTCCATGTAAAATTTTAATATTTTAAAAATTGGTCCTTTATCTAAAAATTAACTAAAATCACATTACAAAATAGTCTTAGACAACAATCAAGACTACAAATTCATCATTTAACATAAAAAATAACCGAGATTCATTAATGGCAAAATCCAAATCTTTAACAGTTTTTAAAAACGAAGATACAAGTTAGCTGAACCTAGTTGCAACAAACTTAAAAACATATAAGAAACTGATCAAAATTGGCTTACCAATTGAAGCTTGAAGGTAGCCGCGAGCTAGGTCTCCCTCCCCATTTTAAATCAGTTATAAAATGAAGAAGATGAATGGATTATGTTTTTCATTTAATTTCTTATTTTATTAATTATTTTAACATATAATATAATGTTTTATATTATAATAAACATCACTTTTTAACTAAATAATCCCCACTAACCGTCCAACACTATTAAAAATGGTATATTAACCATTTAAAACCTTTAACAATATTTAATTATGATTTTAGTTAATAGAAATCAATAGAAATTAAGTTTTGCAACTTTTACGATTTACTCATTTTTCCTTAATTAATTATTGAAACACTAAAATTTTCGGACCAAACTTCAATACACCTATATAACCACTCTGTAAATATTTAATAAAATATTTATGGCATCGCTTTTACAAAAACGAGGCCTTGGTACCTCATTTCAAAAAATTAGTTGACTTACGAAACAAACCACTATACTAATCTATTTGTTCAATAAGTAAAAAATTATCTAATTTAAATTCAATATAAAACTATAATTGAATCGTATGAATTTAATAATTATTAATACAGACTTACTCGTCGGATTTGTGGTCCCAAAACCATTGTCTTCGATACCACTAAAAGATGGGTTGTTACATGTTCACCAAATAGCTTGCTAGGTTGACAGCTTGATATGAGTCGCAAGGCCCAAAATCAGGCTCATGAACATGATGGGCTCAAATTTCCTCAAGGTCCAATAATGAGGTTGAAGGCCAAACAAATCTGAGCAAGATTGAACATGACTATCCAAGACTTCGTTACTAAGTCCCTAGATGCGCACACGACCGGAAAAGAAAATCAAGATTCACTTTCTAGCTTTCAAGAAAATCAAGAAACCGAATCTTGGTCCAATTTTGCTATTTTGGAAAATGTCAAGAATAAAGGAAATCAAGATTTCAAATCTTGGAAATCTTGGTCCAAGAAACCTAATATTGCAACCAAGGCATATTGGATTTCATGTATGAGCTTGAACGAGCCAATTTGAGAGCAAACGGATCACAAGACCAAGTTCTTGAATATATGGCCCATTAAGATGTCTATAGGCCCATCCTGAAGTTTGGAAAGTAATTTAATTGAATATCAGGCCAAATTATCAAAGTGACCCAAATCGTAAAATATTTAAACTTTAGGTCCAATTTTATTTTAATAATTAGATCTTTATGTAGGAATTTAGCCTAAGAAGCCCATTTAACCCCTTTAGCCGAATTCCCATTAAAAGTCCACTCTTAGAATTATTTTGTTTTTTAATTTGATGAGTTGTTGTGTTATTTATTCTACTAGGGTTAGGAAAACTTATTTTGGGGGCCTATAAGTAGTATGACCGTCCACCCTTATACAAAGCAATTGATTTTTGTTAATAATAATTCTTTTTTAGTTTTTTTTTCAGGAATTGCTTTTAAGGTTGTTTTAGAAGTTGTTTTAACAATCTTTTAGGTTGTGGGAATCATCTTCAAGATTTTTCTTCCCAAGATCTCTTTCTTGGAGGGGGAATTAGAGCCATTGAAAGGAGTTGTGGAATCTTAATATTTCCAAGGCTTCTTAGGACGTCATCTTCTCTGTTCGATCCTTAAATGATTGTTTCTTGTTTATTTTAATTTAGTTTTTGCTATTTTGGTTTGCTAATTTTATTGATTTTCGTTCTAGGTTGAAATTACTGTAAGAGAGACGTTCTCCTATCTTGTTCCATCAAGAAACACACCAAAATTAGGAGTGTAACACCCTGGTTTAGGGGCTAGGTAATTTAAGTATAATTCAGGTGTTGGTAGGTTTTTGGGTGTGTTTGGAGGTGTTTTAGAGGTTTTAGAAATGGTTGGATGAAAGGGGAAGACTTTAGAAAATTTTAGATTTTTAGTGTAAAAAGGGGAATTAGGGCAAGTAGGCTTTAAAATAAATTGGTGGAATTTAGGACACAAGAAAGGAGTTGGCAAAGTGGCATGAAGGCGTTGTTTGGGCTTGGGAAGGTGACGCCTAAGGGGTCAAGGTTCGAGTTTGCTAAGGCAGCAATTTTGTTTTATCTTTGCGCTAATTAGGGACTCGGCCAGTATGCTTATAAATAAATGTCCAAGTTGATGGACATGAAAGTCCAATTAGCAGAGTGGCTCTTAGCGCTACTTAGGCGCCTGGAAGGAAGGAGGTCGCGGTTTCGAAATGGGCAGCAGATTTTGGGCGTGTTTTCTTTTATATGCGGTTATAATGGAGTAGGTACGGTTTAAAATTAAATGTTGGGGCCTTATAGCATAAAATCAAAGTGGCCGAATGGCTCGGGCGCTTAGTTGGTCGCCGGCTTTCCCCTGTGTCCCGTGTTCAACTCAAATGAGGTGGTTTTTCTTTTATTTTACAGAACAAGGCGGTGTTGACTACAGCAGGAGCTAAGGTTGTTTAGTTTTTTTGGATTCGGTTGGAAGGAGTGATAAGGATGAGTTTTGAATTTTGTTTTTTTTTCCAATTCGGCAGGGATAAATGCTGGCTTTATCTTGTTTTTTTTTATTTTATTATTCATTTATTTGATTAAATTAGTAAGATAAGGGATTGGTTTAATTCAAATTAAATTGAATTAGTGGCCTGGAGTTTTGTAGTAGCAAATTAAAGTGGGAGTCTCAAGGGGGAAACAAGTGCTTAATTGCTATTTAATGGGCGCCTTCCTCTTGATTTTCTTTTGACCATTTGACAAATTCTTTTAGTCCATATTTGGTGCATTTTAGTCTTGTGTACCTAGTCAAGGTTCAAGTGGAGTTTTTTTTTTATAAATAATTCTTTTGTTTTCTTTTAAATTCCTTGATAGCCGAAACCTCTAGCCCTCCATTCCTCTACGATTTTACTAAGTTTGAAGCCGAATTCTCCCTTGTATTCTAGCGTGGTTGGCCGATTCTTAAGCAAGTGTGGAGATCACTGGTGTTTCGGGATCCGAGTAAGAGGGGTAAGTGATCCATTGGTATTCGGCCTTAGGCCATTGTGTATGTTTAGGTGTTGACCGAATAGTGACTTTGGTTTATAGGCGATCGGCATAAGCGAAGGAAGGCCTTGGGATCTCGTTTATTTCGTAAGGAAATTAGTAAGTAACTTAGATTTGTTAATAGTAGATTATGACTTTGTTGATAATTAACGAAGTGTTCTGATTAAGTATCGTCGATGGATGCGAGTGCCAATCAAGAGGAGAAAGGGAAAACTCCCATCCCGAAGTTCAAGAAGAGGTCGGTTTCTTGCAGACGAGATTGGCCACGGGTGTGGGCGCAAATGTAAAACGATAGGCGATAACGTAGTCTCGCTAAACGATAGCGTCGAGATTGAGGGTTTAGAGCTTCAAAGTTATAAGGTGTGTAGTTAGCCATTGTTTCCGGTTTTATGTGATATCTGCTTATGTTATATGCTTACTAATAAGTGCAGTGGTAAAAGTGTAATAGATACCCTAAAAGGGGTATGACGCTGATCAGGTAAATAGCAAATTGGTAATATTGTTGTCATTTATTTAAATATGAGTGTATGCCTATATTTGTGAATGACATGCACATGCATCATATTGTCATTATATCATGTTACATGTGCATGGGTGGGTTTTTGAAAGAAGGTACGGGTGTACTTCGAGTACGTGGTTGATGTCAGCTTTGTGCTACATCGTGGATTGGCGCTGACTGAGGTCGCGTTGTGGATCTTTGCGATTTAGTTCGCGTGGTTACCTTGATTGATATCGGCTTTATGCCATATCGTGGCTTGATGGATTGCTGTGTGCTCCATCGTGGATTGATGTTAGCTATACGCTACATCGTGGATGGCATTGGTTGCCTTTTTGGAGGGAAAAGGAGAGGGTGACTCGATAGTCCCCTGGTGTGTGGTAGGCTGGTTAAGGGGGTGTGTAGCGGATGGACCTTAGGATTGGGTTGGGTTTCATATTGCATGGTTTTGTTATAAATTGATATGGAAATGGGCCAAGCCCGGTAGTCAGTGAATTAATGAAAACAAGGGCCTAGCCCAGTGCTTGAATATGATTTGATTGTGGGCCAAGCCCAGATTATGGTAATGTCTAAATGGTTATATTTACATGTTGCATTTGATAATTGGGATGTTATGTGGCTAGCATGTGGGTGGATTTCAATGGTTTTAATTTACATCGAGTCCGTGTGACTCACTCAATTATTTATCCAATATCGCAGTGACATGTTGATCGGACCGGGTCGGAGAGGATGCAAGGTGGCCCATGCGTATGAGATTTATTTAATTATTTTTAAAGCTTATTTATATTAAGTCCGGTTTAAATATTGGTTGTAATAAAGGGCCTCTTTATTTATTGTTGGGATCATTTTATTATCTTTTAATTAGGGTTTATATTATACTCGATATATTTCCTTCAAATGATTTATAATATAATAAATTATAATAAAGTTTTAATCCACATATTTTATATCGGGCTTATAGTATTAAATAATTTTTAATGGAATTACTTCCCGAAAATAAACAAAAATTTTCAAGTCTATCCTAAAGACAAAGATTTTCCAACCGTATTTCCGCAGTGACATAACCAGATCCGGTCAAGGCTCGTGGGCCGGGTTTGGGGATGTTACAAGGAGTTTTAATCTTTTCTTGTTGTTCAAATATTCTTGCACAAAACAATTTATTTTATTTTTTAAAATCACTTCTACCAAATCTATTTTATGTTTTGTTTTTCCAAATTTGGTTGGGGCATTTTCTTGAGGTCCAAGGACGGTTTCTTGAATAGTTTCTTTCCATTCAAGAAACCCTAATTCGTTCTCTATTGGACTCTTTACCAGCCAATTCATCTTTCTTTTGTTTTAATTTCATTTGACTCTCTTTTGTGACAACTAATCTTTTTTCGTTGTTTCTCGTTTTAGTTTACGTTCGTCTAAAGACCTAGGTCAAATCTGCGACTTGAACAAACTTTATGATCCACTCCTGAGTTCATCCACACTCATTCCTTATGATAGCTTCTGCCAAAAATTCCTTTTCTAAGCCTGCGTTGAAAAGCATACATCAGGTTTTCTCAAGTAAAGTTCTGTTCATCCTTTCAGGAACACTATTCTGCTGAAGGGTATCAACAATTGTGCTATGTCTTTTAATTCTTTTCCATTTGCAGTGATCATTAAACTCAGATGAATAGAACTCGAGACCATTATCCGTTCTTAACTGCTTTACATGTAACACCTGATACCGGACCCAATCGCCAGGTTCGAGTATTGGATGCTACACTAACATGAGTAACTTAATGATACTTTTGTGTCTGATTTAATTACATGCTTGATCAACTTAAATTCAAAAATCTACCTGCCATTTAAACTCGTACAAAATTTATGATAAACTCCTACGACTATTTACAAATTTTGGATTAAGACTTGATAACGGATATAATCATCTTAAACCTTGATGTTAGGCCTTAACCGGTGCCCCTCTATATACATGAACAGTTATAGCGCACCACTTCACTTTGGTGGAGTCTGGCTTCGTCCCTCTTGACACCCAAGTCTTTATTTAACCTACATTCAAGCAAGTACTTTATAAGTTCAAAAGAACTTGGTGAGATCCAAAAATAACTTTATGTAAAACTACAAGAATCTTAAGAATTATAGAGTTTGACTCAGAAATTAACTCCTAAATTTTATAGGAGAATTTGTGAACTCAATTGGCAAGACCAGTGCCTTAGTCACTCTAAGCCATTCATTGGAAGACATGATCTTTGATCTGGCCATAACTATGATTTGTCAATGGGGTCTCACTCCATTTGTCATTGATCCACATACCTAATACTCGTATTTATTACTCTTGACTGGTGACACTCAACGCTTTCCAAATAACTGCCGTAAACGCGGGTCCTTACTTGTAACACCCCTTACCCGTATCCGATGCCAAAATAGGGTACCATTACTGAACGTATTCACAAGCAAACATTCAAAACCGATACATGAATTTCCACTCAAATTTAAAACTTTTCAAAAATATTCATATCGTCCTTATTACGAGCCTACGAGGCCTAAAACATGCATCAAAAATGGTTTGGGACTAAACCGAGAACTTTGGAAACTTTTGGGTAACTTAGAAAATTTTATCATGAAAAAGGGGTCACACGCTCGTGTGAGTTCGAGACACGCCAGTGTGACCCTATGACACGTCCGTGCTTCAGGTCGTGATCAAATTAGGGAGCATTCTGTTTATGACGTAATCATCAAATTGAGGTCACACGGCCAAGTCACACGCTCGTGTGCTTAGGCCGTTTGATCGATTAAATTTTTGTAATTTTTCATAACATAGGTGAAAACTTCACATAGCCAGGGCACACGCCCGTGTTCGAGGCCGTGTCGTCCACACGGCTGAGACACATGCCCGTGTCTCTGCCCGTGTGCTCATTACTAAGCATTCTATTTTGCAACAATTAAGGTGCAGGGGACACACAGCAGAAACACATGCCTGCGGGGCAGACCGTGTGTCGCACACGGCCTAGACACACGCCCGTGTGTCTACCCGTATGGACAAATATAAGGCCATTTACCAAGCCTTTTTGCCACCCTTCCATGCACCAACCTACACAACAAAACATAGCACTAATCCAAGCATATTCATACAACCAATTCAACCACAAACAAGATATCAATATATCTTTCACATGCTATTTCCTATCACATACAACATCTCAAACTTATCATCTCAAACCATGCAAAATCCACATCCATGAAAGACATCATCATATGCATATATACTTAACCAATATTAGCCAATTTCAATGGCCATTTACAAAATGAATTATCAACTAACATAAGCCAACACTTTTGGCCAAATCAACTATGACACATAACAAAAAGGACCAAGTCCCTATACATGCCATAACTCAAAATAATGTAATCATAGGTACCCAAAATGATAATTTGATAGTGTGAATGGATCTCTGATCGTCTTCGATCCCTGAGCTGGCTTGGTGACACTATAAGACAAGAGAAAAAGAAAAGGAGTAAGCTTTAAAGCTTAGTAAGTTTCTATGCAAATAATAAGCATCATACACACTTTAACATGTATTTAACATAAAGTAAATCAACATAAATGTCATTGTGAATTCATAATCAAGCTTAGCATGGATGTTATTAAAATCTTAACATCATAACTTACTCAATCGAATCAATCTGAGGTTTCATCACATATCGAGCTCATTAAGCATGAGTTTATGTACATACCTGTACCAACTTGTAGCTTACCATAATCTTTCACATCATACCATAGTCTTTCACAACTTAAACTTTGCCGTTAAGTTTCCCGTTGAGCCACTTGGAATACTAAAGGATATTTGGGAAATTTCACTCACATAGTACTATACCAATATCATATCCCATATATGGTTTTACATGGGATTTCATATCAATGCCAATATCCTAGTTATGGCATTACAAGAAATCTCATATCGATGCCATATCCCAGATATGGTCTTACACGTAATCTCAACTAACTCTAATGTCATGACATTTGTATCCTACCTATTCCTAAGGTTTAACGGGAATTTCTCGTTTGTCGAACTTTGTCAATTTCATTCAATAGTAAATCACAATTCATATAATAATAAAACAATTAAAGCATAAATAACAATGCATTATTTACATACGAACTTACCTCGGTACAAAAATAATAGAAATGGACCTAATCGTCAATAACCTTATTTTTCCCCTGATCAAGGTCCGAACCTCGTCTTTCTTGATCTATAATATAAAATTTAACTTATTTATTATTCATATTATTCAATTTAGTCCAAAAATCACATTATGGCAAAAATTACATTTTTTGCCCCTAAACTTTGACGTATTTACATTTTTGCCCCTAAACTTTGACATATTTACATTTTTTCCTCTAGGCTCGTAAAATGAAACGTGTGCAATTTCTTTGATGTACAAGCCTAGCCGAACCAGTTTTATAACTATAACAACCCACAATTTCCATTAAAACACACTTTTACTAAATATTTTATAACTTCTAGACAAAAAAAATACATAAAATGTCTAACATGGTTCAAGCCCTAGGCCTTGATTATTCCTTAAATTAATGGTAGAAATAGATTGATCGGATGATAACGACTTCAAAAATGTAAAGAGCATTAAAAACGGGGCTAGGATGTACTTACAATCAAGCTTGGAAGTTGAGAAAGCCCTAGCTATGGTGACCTTCCAAATTTTGACACTTGGGGGAGAAGATGGACAAGATTTTAGCTTGATTTTCCCTTTTTATTCTTTTATTTTCTAAATGACCAAAATGCCCTTCACTTAAAACTTTGAAATTTTATCTCACCATGTCCATTTTTGTCCACTATCTTAACAAATGGTCTAATTACCATCTAAGGACCTTATATTTAAAATTTCATAGCAATTAGACACCTCTAGCATGTAGAACTTAACTTTTGCACTTTTTACAATTAGTCCTTTTGACTAAATTGAGTGCCCTTTTGAACGAAAATTTCACGAAATCATTCCGTGAAACTGCAAACCATAAAATTATAATAAAAATGAACTTTACTGTGTCAGATTTGTGGTCCCAAATCCACTGTTTCGACTAGGCCTAAAATTGGGCTGTTACATTACTGGAATACAATCTCTTCTTAACATTCTCTTTTCCTTGGGAAAATTAGTGCTCACAATGCAACCCCCCATAAAAACTGCTTTTTCAATCCATTCCTTAAAGAGGCTTCATTAGACATGCAGTTTCGACCTTTTTTATACCAAAATGACCTTTCTCGTTCTTCATTGTCCTGACTGACCTCTACTTTCCACTATTTTTTGATAGACTTTACTGGCCATTTAGCCTTAGGCAGGCATTTACTCCCATGAAGACCCTTATTGGCCTATTTTATCTTTCGGATGACTTTTTGTCAACTTACAATTTATGACTGCATCCTATTATGGCCTATTATGTATCTTCTTAATCCATGTGGGATTCGCAGCTTCCTTAGAGGACTAGTTTTTGATGTACATTATGTATACCTCCTTATATAAGGAGTCTCTTCCTTTTTTTCATCCTAATTAGGGTGGAGATGTTTCCTTGGCCCCATTCATCATCATGTTTGGCGAATTCTCTCATTATTCCGATTGTCTGTGCTCCTCAAACACACTAAGCTTATTCATTCTTGTGACTTACCACACTAGTCACACTGCAAGCTCTACTTTAACCCTTGGAGTCCCTCCTAATATACTGAACTACGAACTTCCTAATTGTAATCCACTTCTTTTACGTCCTGGGAGACTTCCCTGTGTTTACTGTCTCGACAGACTACCCCGTGTCTACTATCCCAGCGAACTACCCCATGTTTACTGTCTCGACAGACTCTGTTAGTTGCCATAACTGAGCTATGGTCTTACACATTAGACCTTTTTTAAGGTGTATCCCTGTAAGGCCTTATTGTTTGTGCGATGTTTCTTTATGGAACCTAATAACCATCGATATCAATCCATCTCATATCCATATTGATGCTCGAACACTGAAGTGTCCCTTCCATAATGTTCAAAACTTCGCACATTACGGTTTGCGCTTAGCAACACCGTATGGTGATATCTAACAAAAATTCCTTTTTCTCTATCGATCTACCTATTCCTTGATTTTGCCATTGCTAACCTTGATGCTCAAACACTATAATGTCCCCTCTGCAAGTCCCGGAGCTTCGTATATCATGGTTTGCACTCAACAACACCGTATGGTGGTATCTAACAAAAATTCTCATTCATAAGTCCTAACTTCGTCTATCCCCTTAATAATTTCCCTCCATACCACACATACAATACTTAAGCATATTATACAATTTATCGTTATACATACACCACGCCAGATATCTAAACATCAACTATCTAATGTTAAACAATCAACAATCAATTGGCAAACTCACATAGTATCGTACACATACACGACCTACTTTTTCTTTTGGCACATATACACCACAATATTAGGCAACCTCTATACTTAGACAACGTGGTTCATGCAAGTCACAAGGCATTATATATCAACCAGAGGGTAAGGTACAGAGACTCAACTCGCTTTCTTTTCCTTGTCAGCTTAGCTTGTCCGAATGCCAGAGCCTCCTTTGTCCTGAAAACTAAGCATGATAACCATTTATCAGTTAAACTAAAGGTGTTCAACCCTTTAAGTCAATAGTTGGCATGTTTCACCTTTGTCTTTCACTATGTTCTTTTCTGAGTATCTAGAAAGCTTTAAAGTATCTTCGTTAGAGAAGACGAGGAATGTAACATCCCACTGGACGAAATTTTAGTATCTAAATACTGTTCAAAGAATGGGTCGGATAAGATGAGTTAAAAATGAATGGTTTTTAAGCTAGTATAAAGATAATAATTGTAACACCCCATACTCTGTCTAGACGTTACGACCAGATTGGTATGTCACAGGGAAAGGTTAGAAAAAGGCATTGGAATTTTAAAGAAAAACCGTAAGTTTGAAACTTTCCATTTAGGTGATATTATAAAAACAGTGACTTGTAGATTTAAGAAAAATTTTTGATTTGTGTTAATCGAGTATTCAATATCTTTGTTGGCACTTGAGAGAAAACGGTTGTTTAGGTTACTTATGTTTTGAAAACCCCTAAACCCATGCTTGCTCCAGCAACTCTCTCCAACACACGTAATATCGCCTGAGACGCAGCATCGTCTCTGCCTATTCAATCTTGAAAATCCTCTTCTGCAGCTGGCGGTGCTGGCACATCACTTTCCGACCCATGTCTTGATTCCAAGGGTTTAGACCCAACACCCCGACCTCTATCACGGTCGTGCACAACACATCCACGTCCCCTAGTACTCATGGCTACTGATACGATTTAATCTGATTAAGAGTTTTATGAATTAGTATTTTCTTTCACTGATTATTACCGAGCGGTTTAATGAAACTAGCATTTAAAAATAATTCTCGTAGATTCATATCCATACCTAAAAGTTTCAATCTCTAAGGTTTGGATCTGTAACACCCCTAATCCATATCCGTCGCCGAATTAGGGTTACGAGGAATTATTGTAACAATTACCAAGACATAGCACTCCATCCAACTAACACTTGATAAATTCATAATATTTCATGCTATCACAAATGAATATATGCATATGAATTCTATCAGGTCTTAATACAACAACTTGCATTATTCGAATCACATGGTCATTTAAAAAAAATTGTCGAATAAACATATAATGTTTAAACATTTATTTCATTTCTAATATCAACGATACATTCAAACATACACTATTATTATTAAACATATAATACGTTTGTTTCTTTATTTATAGACATGCATGCTCACTATAGCAATATCATATATGAAAAATACCATTTACTCACTGATCACACAAACACCAAATAAAACCTAATAATCACTTACATATTTAATCAAACAAAATTTCAAAACATGCCATACATATGTAATAATTGCAATTACCTATTTAGCACATACCACTTTTGCATTCAACTCATGCACAAATATGTCATGTACGACTTTATTACTTACCATTGTACACCGAATCCCTATAGCAAAATATACTAGTAAATCACCATTATAAATACATTCATATATATATATATATATGTATATACATCAAACGGCTGCACATATAAACTATGAAACAATATACAACTTGAATATATATTTAAACCGAATATACATTATCAAAGCATTATCTTAGCCCAAAATGCCATAAACCACAAAACCAAACTATACCTATTATATATATATGTACAATGGCCGAATATATGCTAACTAAAACCTCCACAACCCATGCGCAATAATGCCACAAACATGTACACCATTTGACCATTTAAAACCATATGTCTCAATACCAAACTAACAAAGGGGATAAGCCATATTCACATGGCTTTTAATATATATACAAGAACAAAATTCATGTCTCAAAACATAGTTTAGCCTATACATGCCTTTAGTCCAAAACCAAACCCAAAAAGGCACCAAAATAGATTGATAGTGTGGATGACTTTGCTGACGATCCTCTGAGCTCGTAGCTTGATCAAAATCTATAAAACAGAACATTGAACACACACACAGTAAGCTTACTAGCTTAGTAAGTCTTAAGCAATCATAATATAACATTCAAACATTCAAGCTTTTAAAACGATTAGTTTATGACATTGAATATAAATAATTTAACGTATAAGTTCATTATGGCCGAATACCATTACTTTAACTTAACATTTATCATTTTCTTACCATAAACATGCAAACTCATCGAAACACCTATATACAATAGATATTCGCATATTCCAAAACAAATAAGTATAACATACATCTTAAACACATGAAATTAGTCATACACATATGTAAGCATATCCAATCACTCTCACATTTAACATTTACACATATGGCCGAATCTCAAAGGTATAACCGAGCTTAAATTTCAATATACATATCATACTCATTATTGATAAGATCAAATGCACATATTAACACTTCACTGAAAGCTTCAACTACATCACATCTTACTTAATTCGAATGGAAAATATAATAACTTACCTTATTCCTTGCAACTACGAAAACTTATACTTACCCGAGCACTTAGCTTATTGCAGTAATTACGTTCCACCTTGTAAATGATTCATGAATTCTCTATTTATAATACATCACCAGCATTAAGCTTCATAGACCCGAGGTCTGAAATTTGATCACCGATATTTAGCCTGTTAGGCAATAAGCCCGATACAATTCACCGGCACAAGGCCTACTAGGCTTGAAGCCTGATACAATTCACCGGCACAAGGCCTACTAGGCTCGAAGCCCGATACAATATTATTATCATCTCATACACATTACATATGCCCAAATTAACATAAATCACACATTATTCAAACCACTTTAACATACCATCTCGGTTAAACATGTAACAACATATCATTTCAAATTCACCATCCACATTCGGCTATAACAAGTTTTACAACTATAATTTCATAATTCAGTCCATAATCAATGTTATAAATGATATTAACAATATTAGATTGCTTATAGACTTACCTCAGAAATTGTTGGACAGCAAAAACCAGCTATTCAGTAACTTTTGCCTTTCCCCGATCCAAGTCCGTTTTTCTTTGTTCTTGATCTAAACACATTCAATTTGAGCTCATTCAAACACATTTCATTTCAATTTAATCCAAAAACACTCAAATGGGCAAATTACCATTTTACCCCTAACATTCACAACTTTTATAATTTAGTCCCTATTGCACAAAACACAAAATACACATAATTTAAATGCAATCCTTAAGGGCCAAATCTTTCCTATGCTCCTACAAGTCCCTGCATTTCATTTATTTCACAATTTAATCCCTCAAAAAATCATTTTTACAATTAAACCCTAATCACTCAAAATTATCAAAAATTTCAATACAAAACATGTTAATTCAAAACATACCTTTAATATTTTTCCATCAACATTACAAAGCATAAACAATCCATCAATGGCCGAATATCAAACATGCTCAAATTCAAAAAATTCTAACATGGGTCGACTTGTATTCGAAGCAACGATCTAAAAAATGTAAAAATTAACAAAAACTAAACTAACCACATACCTTAATTTGGCTTAAAAATGGCCGAACCAAGTTTGATGTTTTTCTTTTCTCTTGTGAATGTATTCGATCAAAGAAGATGAACAAAAACATGGTTCATTTTGTATTTTGTTTATATATATATATATATATATATTAACTTATTATTAAATTACTATTATAACCTTTCATCATAAATTAACAAACATTATATTATAAGGTTGCTATAGTACATGGTCGGCCACTACCATTTTAAAATGGTTAAATTGCCTTTTAAATACTTCCATTTAAAAAGACAACAACAATTCAGCCCTTGCACATTAAACTAGCAAAGTTTCATTTTACGCGATTAAGCCCATTTTAACAATTCGACACCCAAACGATAAAATTTTAAAACGAAAATTTAATACTCACAAATGCACACATTATAAACACCAAAAATATTTTTAAAATATTTTTCTGACTCAAATTTCTGGTCCCGAAACCACCGTGCCGATTAGGGTCAAATTTGGACTGTTACAACTCTCCCCTTAGGATTTTCGTCCCAAAATCTTACTCTAGAAATGTAGTCTGGATAATGTTGTCTCATTGAATCCTCAGGCTCCCACGTAGCCTCTTCTACTTCATGTCAGTTCCATAGTACTTTTACTAACAGAATTTTCTTATTTTTCAACTCTTTCATTTCATGAGCTAAAATACGGATCGGTTCCTCCTCGTACGTCATATTAGATCGGGTTTCAATCTCAAACGGGGCAATCACATGTGACGGATCTGATCGATATTTACGGAGCATTGAGACATGAAACACATTATGAATCTTTTCAAGGTCAGAGGGCAACTTTAATCTATAAGCAACAGGCCCAACACGTTCGATGATCTCATACAGTCCAATGAACCTCAACTTAATTTGCCTTTTGATCAAATCGAAGTACTTTCTTCCATGGAGAAACTTTCAGAAATACCCGGTCTCTGACCTGAAACTTGATATCTTTACGTTTCAAATCCGCGTATGACTTTTGGTGATTGGATGCAACTTTCAAACTATCTCAGATCATTACCACTTTCTGTTCAGTCTCTTTAATCAAATCAACCCCGTGTATCTCGTTTTCACTGAGCTCGGTCCAGTACAAAGGTGTACGACACTTGCGGCCGTACAAAGATTCGTAAGGTGCCATTTTGATACTAGATTAAAAGCTATTATTGTAAGCAAATTCAATCAAAGGTAAGTATCATTCCCACGTACCTTCAAACTCGAGGATGCAACATCTTACATATCCTCAATTATCTGAATGGTTCGTTCAGACTGACCATCTATCTGCGAGTGAAAAGCTGTGCTAAAGTGTAGTTTGGTACCTAAAGCATCTTACAATTTCTTCCAAAATCGTGACGTGAATCTCGGGTCTCTGTCTGAAACAATGGAAATTGGCACACCATGTAATCTCACAATTTGAGACACATAGAACTCAGCAAGCTTACCGAGCAAATAGTTCATACGAACTGGAACAAAGTGAGCTGATTTGGTTAGTCTATCCACTATAACCCAGACTGTATCTTTCTTGCTCGGTGTCGTAGGCAAATCGGATACAAAATTCATAGCAATTCTATCCCATTTCCATTAAGGTATCATGATCGGCTGAAGTAACCCAAAAGGCACCTGATGTTTGACTTTTACTTGCTAACAAATTAAGCACTTCGAGACAAATTCAGATATGTCCCGTTTCATACCAGGCCACCAATAGAACTATTTCAAATCATGATACATTTTCGTGCTACCTGGATGTACGGACAATCAACTATTATGAGCCTCATTCAACAACATCTAAATCAAATCCACATTCCTCGGAACACATATTCAGCCTTTGAAGTTCAAACAATCATTTTCATCAATTCGAAACTCTAACTCTGCATTACTTTCACACTGAACTCGTCTTGCCATCGAATCTTTGTCAAATTTTTGAGCATCACAAATTTGTTGAATAAACAATGGTCTTGCTTTTAATTCGGCTACTATCGAACCATACTAGATATAGCCATATGTGCGTTCAACGCGCGAAGAGTAAATAATGACTTCTGACTTAAAGCATCAGCAACAACATTAGCTTTCCCCGGATGATAGTCAATCACTAGCTCTTAATCTTTCAACAACTCTAACCATCTACGTTGTCTCAGGTTCAAATCTCTTTGTGTCAGTAAATACTTTAAACTCTTGTGATCTGAATAAACATGACATTTCTCACCAAACAGATAATGACGCTGTATCTTTAACACGAACACAATGGCTGTGAGCTCTAAATCATGCATTGGGTAAATTCTTTCATGCGGCTTCAATTGTCTCAAAGTGTAGGCTATGACTTTTCCTTCCTACATCAAAACGCAACCCAAACCATTCGAAGAATCATCACTATAAAAAACAAATTCTTTACCCGATTCAGGTTGGACTAACACTAGAGCTTCGGTCAAAAGAGCTTTCAACTGATCGAAACTTTTCTAACACTTTTCTGACCATTCAAACTTAACATCTTTCTGTAATAGCTTTGTCAACGGGGTAGCTATTATAGAAAAACCTTTCACAAACCGTCTATAGTAACCAGCAAGTCCCAGGAAACATCAAATTTTAGAAACATTTCTTGGTGGTTTCCAATCAAGTATAGCCGTTATTTTATTCGAATCAACCCGTATGCTTAACGCCGAAACAATGTGACCCAGAAAACTGACCTTATTCAGCCAAAACTCAAACTTACTAAACTTTACGTACAACTGTTTATCTCGTAAAGTTTGTAGCACAAGTCTCAGATGCTCAGCATGCTCGGTTTCATCTCTAGAGTAGATCTGAATATCGCCTATAAACACTACCACAAATCTGTCTAAATACTGACTGAAAATCTGATTCATCAGATCTATAAAAATAGTAGGTGCATTAGTGAGTCCAAAAGGCATAACCAAAAACTCATAGTGTCCGTACCTCGTTCGAAAGGCAGTCTTTGGCACATCGAAATCTCTGACTCACAACTGATAATAACCCTACCTCAAATCTATCTTTGAAAACACTGAAGCCCCTTTCAACTGATCGAACAAATTGTCAATCTGTGGTAACGGGTATTTATTTTTTATAGTTACCTTGTTAAGCTGTCGGTAATCGATGCACATTCGTATAGTCCCATCTTTCTTTTTCACAAATAAAATTGGTGCACCCCAAGGAGAGAAGCTCGATCGTGCAAAACCCCTATCTGTCAACTCTTGCAACTGTACTTTCAACTCTTTTAATTCTGTAGGTGCCATCTGATACGGAGCTATTGAAATCAGAGTCGTTCCCGGTGCTAATTCAATACCAAACTCTATTTTTCGAACAGGTGGTAACCCCAGTAGTTCTTCAGGAAACACATCTGGATACTCGCACACAACTAGTACGGATTCAATCTGCTTCTCAGCAACTTTACTATCCAACATATAAGCCAAGTAAGCTTCACACCATTTTCTCACATACTTATGAGCTAACATCGAGGATATTACTGCCGGTAACCCATTCAGGTCATTAGATTCAATCCGGATAATTTCACCGCTCTGACATCTCAAATCAATGGTCTTTCTTTTACAATTAACCACATCATCGTGCAAAGTTAACCAATCCATTCCCAAAATTGTATCGAACTCGTCGAAAGGCAACAACATTAAATCAACTTGGAAGCATGAATCCTGAATCATCAACGGGCAACTTTTACAAACTTTATCAACCAGAACACATCAACCCAAGGGGTTTGATACACGAATCACAAACTCAGTAGACTCAATGGGTAGAGTCTTACTGGACACTAAAGTTTCACACACATAGGAATGAGTCGAACACGGATCAATCAATGCAATCACGGTAGTATCATAAAGAGTGAAAGTACTGGTGATAACATTTGGGGAAAAAGCATCCTCTTTGGTACATATAGCATATGCTCTAGCAGGTGCTCGAGCCTCTGATCGAATTGTAGTGTCCTTTGTTCCTCTTTGACTGCCACCTACATTCCCCGAATGTCTGGGTGGTCTACCTCATGTTAACGCGTTGCTCGATCTTGTATTCTGAGCCCTATTTTGCTCGGCTAGCATCGGACACTCTCGAATAAAATGATCCGACGATCCACATTTAAAGCAGGACCGATCACGAAATCTACAACTCCTAGAATGCCATTTTCCACAATGCTTGCACTCAGCCTGGTTCTATTGAACATTACCAACACTAGCAATCGAAGTGGCTCGAGAACCCACGGGAGGTCGGTCTCGTCTAGAGAAGTCTGAAGTAGCCTTATGTCGACTAGATTCATCTTTAAACTTCTTTGATGCGGAATGAAAGGTCTTACTCGATGATATTTTTCAAATGCCTCTAGCTTCGAACTCAGCTTTTCTTTTCTCTTTTCTAAGCTCATCGACTTTGCAAGCTCGTTCGACAAGTACCAAGAACTCTTTAATCTCGAGTATGCCGACTAGCAACTTAATATCTTCATTCAGACCATCTTCAAATCTTTTACACATAATGGCTTCAGTTGACACACATTCACGGGCATATCGGCTCAGTCTGACAAATTTTTGTTCATACTCAGGCACGGTCGTTCGACCTTATTTCAATTCCAGAAATTCTTTTCGTTTCTAATCAATGAATCTCTGATTGATGTACTTTTTACGAAATTCTATCTGAAAGAATTCCCAGGTCACTTTCTCCCTCGAAACCACCGATACTAGTGTATTCCACTAGTGAAATATGGTGTCCCGTAATAAGGATATAGCACACTTCAAGCATTCGTCTGGAGTACATGATAGCTTATCAAGCATCCGGATGGTATTATCAAGCCACATCTCAGCTCGTTCCTTGTTGTCATCATCATTAGCTTTAAATTCTTCAGCCTCATATTTCCTGATTTTATCAACGGGAGGCCTACTAGATCTCATCAGATCTATCATCAGAGATGCTAAAGTTATCGGAGTTGGATTATTCGGGGGTGGAGGTTGTTGTACAGCCGGATTAGTCCGAATAAATTGGGTAAACCATTCATTCATCATCTGGTAGAAGGCGTGCTTAGCCTCCCCCTCATGGCTACCCGAGATAGGTCGATACCACCTGGCGCTAACCTATGTAAGAGATCAGCGCCACGCCTCTACATAATCACCATGACTCTTTCGTGATCCATTTACTATATAAAACACAATTTAAATGTCAGAAGTCATCACACTATCACATTATCAAGTTAAGGCATGTATAGCTAAACTCACACGCACTACGGTAGTCCTAGAATCGACTAAATCATAAGCTCTGATACCAATTAAATGTAACACCCCTAACCCATATCCGTCGTTGAATTAGGGTTACGAGGCATTACTGTAACAATTACCAAGACATAGCACTCCATCCAACAAACACTTGATAAATTCATAATATTTCATGCTATCACAAATGAATATATGCATATGAATTCTTTCAGGTCTTAATATAACAACTTGCATTATACGAATCACATGGTCATTTAAAAAAAAACAATAGTCGAATAAGCATATAATGTTTAAACATTTATTTCATTTCTAATATCAACGACACATTCAAACATACGCTATTATTATTAAACATATAATACGTTTGTTTCTTTATTTATAGACATGCATGCTCACTATAGCAATATCATATATGAAAAATACCATTTACTCACTGATCGCACAAACACCAAATAAAACCTAATAATCACTTACATATTTAATCAAACAAAATTTCAAAACATGCCATACATATGTAATAATTGCAATTACCTATTTAGCACATACCACTTTCGCTTTCAACTCATGCACAAATATGTCATGTACAACTTTATTACTTACCACTGTACACCGAATCCCTATAGCAAAATATACTAGTAAATCACCATTATAAATACATTCATATATATATGTATATACATCAAACGACTGCACATATAAACTATGAAACAATATACAACTTGAATATATATTTAAACCGAATATACATTATCAAAGCATTATCTTAGCCCAAAATGCCATAAACCACAAAACCAAACTATACCTATTATATATATATGTACAATGGCCGAATATATGCTAACTAAAACCTCCACAACCCATGCGCAATAATGCCACAAACATGTACACCATTTGACCATTTAAAACCGTATGTCTCAATACCAAACTAACAAAGGGGATAAGCCATATTCGCATGGCTTTTAATATATATACAAGAACAAAATTCATGCCTCAAAACATAGTTTAGCCTATACATGCCTTTAGTCCAAAACCAAACCCAAAAAGGTACCAAAATAAATTGATAGTGTGGATGACTTTGCTGACGATCCTCTGAGCTCGTAGCTTGATCAAAATCTATAAAACAGAACATTGAACACACACAGAGAGTAAGCTTACTAGCTTAGTAAGTGTTAAGCAATCATAATATAACATTCAAACATTCTAGCTTTTAAAACGATTAGTTTATGACATTGAATATAAATAATTTAACGTATAAGTTCATTATGGCCGAATACCATTACTTTAACTTAACATTTATCATTTTCTTACCATAAACATGCAAACTCATCGAAACAACTATATACAATAGATATTCGCATATTCCAAAACAAATAAGTGTAACATACATCTTAACCACATGAAATCAGTCATACACATATGTAAGCATATCCAATCACTCTCACATTTAACATTTACACATATGGCCGAATCTCAAAGGCATAACCGAGCTTAAATTTCAATATCCATATCATACTCATTATTGACATGATCAAATGCACATATTAACACTTCACTGAAAGCTTCAACTACATCACATCTTACTTAATTCGAATGGAAAATATAATAACTTGCAACTACGAAAACTTATACTTACCCGAGCACTTAGGTTGTTGCAGTAATTACGTTCCACCTTGTAAATGATTCATGAATTCTCTATTTATAATACATCACCGGCATTAAGCCTGATAGACCCGAGGTCTGAAATTTGATCACTGGCATTTAGCCTACTAGGCAATAAGCCCGATACAATTCACCGGCACATGGCCTGCTAGGCTCGAAGCTCGATACAATATTATTATCATCTCATACACATTACATATGCCAAATTAACATAAATCACACATTATTCAAACCACTTTAACATATCATCTCGGTTAAAAATGTAACAACATATCATTTCAAATTCACCATCCACATTCGGCTATAACAAGTTTGACAACTATAATTTCATAATTAACTCCATAATCAATGTTATCAATGATATTAACAATATTAGATTGCTTATAGACTTACCTCAGAAATCGTCAGACAGCAAAAATCGGCTATTCAATAACTTTTGCCTTTCCCTGATCTAAGTCCGTTTTTCTTTGTTCTTGATCTAAACACATTCAATTTGAGCTCATTCAAAAACATTTCATTTCAATTTAATCCAAAAACACTTAAATGGGCAAATTACCATTTTACCCCTAACATTCACAACTTTTATAATTTAGTCCCTATTACACAAAACACAAAATACACATAATTTAAATGCAATCTTTAAGGGTCGAATCTTCCTTATGCTCCTACAAGTCCCTACATTTCATTTATTTCACAATTTAATCCCTCAAAAAATTTATTTTTGCAATTAAACCCTAATCACTCGAAATCATCAAAAATTTCAATACAAAACATGTTAATTCAAAACATATCTTTAATATTTTTCCATCAACATTACAAAGCATAAACAATCCATCAATGGCCGAATATCAAACATGCTCAAATTCAAAAATTTTAACATGGGTCGACTTGTATTCGAAGCAACGATCTCAAAAATGTAAAAATTAACAAAAACTAAACTAACCACATACCTTAATTTGGCTTAAAAATGGACGAACCAAGTTTGATGTTTTTCTTTTCTCTTGTGCATGTATTCGGCCAAAGAAGATGAACAAAAACATGGTTCATTTTGTATTTTATTTACATATATATATTAACTTATTATGAAATTACTATTATAACCTTTCATCATAAATTAACAAACATTATATTATAAGGTTACTATAGTACATGGCCGGCCACTACCATTTTAAAATGGTTAAATTGCCTTTTAAATACTTCCATTTAAAAAGACAACAACAGTTCAGCCCTTGCACATTAAACTAGCAAAGTTTCATTTTACACGATTAAGCCCATTTTAACAATTCGGCACCCAAACGATAAAATTTTAAAACGAAAATTTAATACTCACAAATTCACACATTATAAACACCAAAAATATTTTTAAAATATTTTTCTGACTCGAATTTCTGGTCCCAAAACTATCGTTCTGATTAGGGTCAAATTCGGACTGTTACATGATCTCTTAATACTAGTAATCATAACATAACATAATTATTTCATGCAAAAACAACCAATGATTAAAACAGTTACCGCATGGATTTGGTGCCTGTAGACTCTGGTGCCATACTCCAACTAAAACATTTCCTTAAATAACATTTTAAATCAACTTTATAAAACGTTTATTGAACCTATTTCACAGTCGAGTTTTGAAACCTAGGCTCTGATACCAAAATTGGAACACTCCATACCCGGTCTAGATGTTACGACCAGATCTGGTATGTCACAGGGAAAGGTTAGAAAAAGGCTTTGGAATTTTAAGGAAAAATCGTAAGTTTGAAACTTTTCGTTTAGGTGATATTATAAAAATAATGACTTGTAGATTTAAGAAAAATTTTCGAGTTGAGTTAATCGAGTATTCGATATCTTTGTTGGCACTTGAGAGAAAACAGTTGTTTAGGTTACTTATGTTTTGAAAGCCCCATCTTAAAGTTTTATGTCAAAATATATATTGATGTCATATTGTAAATAAATAAAAAAACCAAATATCAACTTAAAAAAACCTTATTACATAACAATATCCCCAATTAAAAATAATTTATAAAAAGGAAACGAGTTTACAAAAAGAAACATTTCATGGCCTCCACGAGTCCGTCTCGGTTCTCAAATCCACGATCTACTGATTACCTGCAAGGTTAAACAGAGGGGTGAGTCACTAAGACTTAGTGTGCATTTCCCCTTATAACACATAAATGTCTTCAAGCCTACAATCGCACCTTGGGCCTTAGCCCACTTAAAATGGCATACACCAAATATGAATGTAATGTGACACAGCCCAACCAAATTTTTCCGTCCTCTACATGCCACCCGTACCAGCCCAACACACCGTGGGGATTTCTACAATCAACCCTCCATCCGCTACATGCCTCATATATGGCACCAAACCACTGGTGAT
Source organism: Gossypium rotundifolium (assembly GCA_025506655.1). Taxonomy (NCBI): domain Eukaryota; kingdom Viridiplantae; phylum Streptophyta; class Magnoliopsida; order Malvales; family Malvaceae; genus Gossypium; species Gossypium rotundifolium. The sequence continues at coordinate 39,527,257 of CP106726.1, forward strand.
AGAGTCACTAATTATAACACGTGAGGCCAACCCACTTGTGGTACCAAACCACTAGTGACAATCCCTGATGATCGTATATGTAGAGCCAAGAACGAATGAGGGGAAATGACGGCAATCTACTGAAACAAGAACGAATGAGGGGAAATGAACTCATATGGGATATTCGGCTAAAGCAAAGAGAAATCAAAGAAACAAATGAAAGTAGGTGATGTTTCGATCAAAGGAATGAATAAGGAATAGGGTTTGACTTTTAGAAGAAATAGAGAAAGAGTATGAAACAAATAGGTGCTTCAGCTTTGAAGAATCTAATGGAAGAAAACAATGAAGTGGAGAAGGTGATAGGAGAGTTCGGCTAAGGGGATATGAAGTGTAAAATGAATATGAGCAAAAGATAAAGAGAGGGTTGAAGTTTCGGCTTTTGGTAGTGAAGTATTGTACTTAGGTTAATAAAAGTGCAAAAGAGAGAGGAGATGATTTCGGCTTTGAGATGAATGATGAATGAACAACAATAGCCTTAGGAGTTTTCGGCCAACAAAGAAAAGAACAAAAGTTGACAAAATGAACACCAATTTGCTAAACACCTCTAAAAAATTTTGGCACCAAAACCCCTCTACAAAAATTGAATGCCTACACCCTCCAAAAGACCCCATATGACCGAATTTCCTCCCCCAACACATCCCAAAGTTCGGCCAACACTCTCCCCCACCACCATCTCCTTGATTGCCTCCTACTTTCACTCTTTTTCACCCATTTGAATCAGTTGAATGATTCAAACTCCACCTTTCACTCATGGCCACCTATTTAAAAGATTTGACTCGTTCAACTCCCACTCTTAAAGGTTCCAAACCAAATCCATCACCTCCCATCCAAACGCCAAAAAGAATTCCCTAAAAAGCTAACTATGTGACACGAACTTTCTCCCTCACTGCTCCCCTGCGACGTCATCACCCCCTGCTCCCTATGCGCCACTTTACCACTCCACCACTTCACTTCTTGTGTCAATGACCACAAGCAATCATCCTTAAAGCCTGACCCCACTAGCTCTCCCCTAAAGTGCCCAAAATTAAAATTTCTACCAAGGCTTCAGCTTAACCGTGAGCCTTCCCGGGGCCTTCAAACACACTCAAACAATAGGCAAGGCATGCCAAGCACACAGAAACATAATAAAATACAGAGCCCCTAATTCCCGGATGTTACAATAACCATTATGAGTGTGCCTATGATGCCTTAATGTTGGCAAACATTATAGTAGCACATAATGATTAAGAGTTATGTCTAATGAAGAAAGATTTGCCCCAAAAGCCTTTGATTGGCGTGAACGGGATGGGTGGAATTTGTTATAGGTAATGAAGAAATAAATCTTGTGCTAAGAATTTTATGTCATCAATAAGGGCATTTAATAACGATGACCTTGAGCTGGTTAAGTTATAAGGAAACAATAGTTAAAGCTCAACTAAGCGTGAACTAAAATAGTTAAGAACCAAAGGAAAATGCTTGATTTGTACTATTGGAATTGGGAAGATCTGGATAAGACCACCAATTGACTGATGTGACATTTTTTGAGTTCCAATAAACTCAATGGACAAGTCAAAGCATTTAATACAAGAAAGGTATCTTCACTCTGTACTGGGGAGCAGGGCTAAGAAAGATAGGAAAACTCCTCTGAGCTAAGAAAAATATCGGAGGTTAGGCGAAGTTGAAGTAAAGTAACGCCTGACGTATGGCGAGCTCTGAAGTCTATAAGTAAATAAACTATTGTCTGCCTCACTGAAGCTCCTGGCGTGTATGTGGGCATGTAATCGATATCAAATAGTAATACGAGAATCCTCCTAAAGGCATGATGTGCCAAAGCATGAATTGTTACGCCATCAGATACACTCTAATAAAATGACTAAGGATAAGGGATGAGCTGAGACACAAGGGTGAGTCTCGTATATGTTTTTGTAGGCCAGTCTTTACAGCTGTCGTGCATCTAGCTAGTTATCACATGGATCAATACACGTGTCAAACATCCACTAGAACAAAGGAAAATATTTAGTTGACCAGGTGAGTGAATAGGTCCCCATGAAGTATTCTCTGGCTATATAAGAGTGAGCTTAGAGAAAGAAATTTTCATTCTTTAGGATGAGTTTGGAACATGGGTTAAGCTTTGAGATGCCACTGTTAAGGTAAGAATCTTGACTCTACATGTTTACAGCTAAAGAGCAGATTTGTTTAGCTTGATGAAGCAAGTATGGTGAAACTTTGCTTAGTGATTCTGGTGTCTAAATGTGAATGAGTTAAGTAGAAAGATCTTGATGAGTTTCTTATGGTTTATCGTTAAGGGGTTGTGTAACACCCCTAACCCGAATTCATCGCTAGAATAAGGTTACAGAGCATTACCAAAGTTTACAATTCAAAACTATGAAAAATTAATACATTTAAAATTACGCCATTAGTTAATGCAAAACCAATCAATGGCATACATATTGTCCCTATTACGAGCCCTCAAGACCAAAAAACACATTATAAACAAGTCGGGACTAAATCAGAAACATATAGAATTTTTAGGGAAAAGATGAACATGGGTCACACGGCCGTGTGGCCGGACCTTGTGACTCACACGGCTGAGAGGCACGCCCATGTCTCAAGCCGTGTCAACATTCAAAGTAAGGACACACGGTCGTGTCCCAACCCATGTCCGTGCCCATGTAACTCACTAACTTGGGTCACACGGCCAAGCCACATGCCCGTGTGCCAGGTCGTGTACCATTCGAAGTGGCTTCACATGCCCATGTGCCAGGCCGTGTGCTAGGCCTTGTAACTGCCTAACTTGCAACCCTTTGTAAGCTATAGGGGACACACGGCTGAGACACATGCCCGTGTCTTTGGCTGTGTGGACAAAAAATAGGTCATTTCCAAGCCACTTTTCTCACCCAAGTATACACACAACTATAACCACTTTTCCGTATATAATCAAGAATTCAAAATACACCAAACAAAGTATCAACAAGCTAAACCAATAAGGTATATATTCAAATAACCAATATGCCCAAAAGCCACTTCAATCAAAATGATCATACATGTATTACACATTTGCATAGTTCAGCAAAAATTCAACCAATCTTATAACTAATTTTATGCCAAAACTGACTCCTAAGTTCACATATCAAAGTCACACTCAAAATACCAAATTGGCCATTTAACATATACCAAGTAATCGTTTACACAATTAACCATATATGCCAACTGTCACCCATATACCTTAATAACAACATTCAAACAAATCAAAGAACAACTCATTGCTTACATCTTAATTACCATTCCAAACTCTAATCATTTAGGTACCATAAACACCATATTAATAACCATTACATGGCCAAGTATATACATGCCAACATAACACCATCTCATCACCCAAAAGACCATAATTACAAGCCAACACAATTGGCTATATCATCAAACAAAAACACCTATACATGTGCATATTTAACCATTTATCAATTAACTTGTTTCCATGCCTAAACATAACATAATTGATACATAACAACCATACCATATTAGATTCATGCCATATTTGGTTCAAAACCTTTCCAAATTAAACTATATCTTGACTATGTTTAGATCAATTTATCACATACCATTTTGACCATTTTAAAACATCCATCAAGTTGACCATATTAACCACAACCAATAAGATATCAATAGTAATTCAAATCCAAGACAACATTTCATGCAATAATCATCAACCAAAATGACATATACACACAAAACACATCAATTAAACATTAGACATTGTAACACCCTAAACCCGGTCTAAACATTACGACCGAATCTGGCCTTGTCACTGTAGGAAAACAACTTTGTCGACTTGGTTGGAAAGCAAAACTTTTGCGTGGTTAATTAAAATGTGTTTGAATTGGGTGGATTGTTAAAACATTTTGAAACTAGATTTTAGCGTGTTAGAATTACCTTGTTGTTTATCAATCATTCGATATATATATCCTTTCAAAAATTTAGAAAATTATCTTAAGTTTATAAAAACGTTCATGTCAGAAATTATTAGGCATGCCTTTCTCGTTTAATAATAGTTTAAGGAAAGAAAAGAAAAATAACAAAAATCCCAAAATAAAGTGTAAGTGGCCTTATTACATGAACCAAAATCCAAAACTTAAAGTAAATAAAACTGAATTCAAACTAAATAGTCGGGCATGGCCACCACGAGTCCACCCCGACTCCGGATCCACGATCTAAGCATCATCTGCAAAATGTAACGGAAGAGGTGAGTCACCGAGACTCAGTGTGTAAATCCCCATCCCAAAAGAGTTAAGCTCATACACAGTTTCATATGAAAATATGCAAGTCATGCAACGCATTGCCTAATTATCCATCCAAAACTCCCAATTCTACCCCCTGTGGCACCTAGCCACTAGTGGTACCTAACCACTGGTAACCGAAGTTACAAATATTCATATGTGGGGCCAACCTACTTGTGGTACCTAACCACTGGTGACGATCCCTTAAATCGATATGTGGGGCCAACCCACTGTGGTACCTAACCACTGGGACAAGTCACAAGATAAGCACATGTGGTACCTAACCACTGGTGGTTCCAAACCACTGAGACTTAGTCACAAAATCATGATATGTGGGGCCAACCCACGTGTGGTACCAAACCACTTGTGATAGTCTGATATTCAAGCCTTCCCCCTCCTCTCATCATACCCATATTTCATGCTTGATACATAAAAACATAACATGGCATACACACACATGTTTCACATTGTTAAAGCATGTTATTTACCATAATGGACTTACCCAGAGTCCTTGCTTATACCCAAAAAGGTAACGTAATGTTTCCCACTATTATTCTAGCTTTTGACAAATACAATATTTAGCATAACAACATATAAAGTGTGTAAGAGTTACACACCTGATACTCACACTATCGTTCTCTCGGTTTTAGCACTATCGTCGCTTGAGTCTACCACTATTTGCCTACGATCCTGCTCCGATGCCGGCCCACAACCCCGTGGCCAATCTCGCACTCCTGATACTACTCGCTTTTTGTACTTAGGGGCTGGGTTTACAGATCCAACCCTTCCTGTTGTTTGGCTGGCATTCGAGTCCATGAACACACCTTGATCACTAAATCAAACTTTAAATGATAAGATCCAATCTAAGAGATACACATTGCACTTAAATCGAGACTCTTACCTAGGTTTTCAAATCCCAAAAATCCTTAAGAAAGCGTCGCTTCCCTATCGACATTCGACCAAGCATCCAACATTAGACCAACACGATTATCGCACCTATGCTTGATGAGATCCGAATGCAAAGAGAAAGGTAAGGAAGTGGCCATTCGGCTGAATCCTACTACCATTACATATCTTCGGCTTTCCTCACAATTTGGCACGATAGATCACAACAAGAAAGGTTCGACTTCTATGAATCAAGAGTGAAAATCGACAAGATCTTAGAGAAGTGATTCGGGTTAGAAACTAAATGAGAAAGAGAGAATAGCAAAGAAGAGAACCACGAAGAACTTACCAAACTTGAGATGGTGATTCGGCTATGGTGTAACTCTGTGAAAAAGAGACTGAATCCTTGAAAGTCTCGGCTATAGGAGAAGAAAGTATAGACAAGGGTATTCGGCTTTGAATAAAAAGAATGAAGAGAAGAAGAAAGTGGTGGAGAGTTGCAGCAAAGAACCCACAAGAGAGAAAAGAATTTCGACTTAAAGAAAAGATGAAAAGAAAGAAAAAGATAAACAAGTGATCTCTTACCTACCAATTTTGGCATTATCAAACCCCCTCCCCAGAGTTTGATTTTTGGCCAACTCTGCTGTCACCTGATAGCTTTTATCCCACTTGTTAACTTGATCTCAATCCTCCCTTCAAAAGAGGCCTTCTTAGCACCAACTCTTCCCTTCCCATTATCAGTAATTTATCAAAATAAAAGAATTAAAATCCCTTATTTTGATAGCTAGTGTGTCGTCCACCCTTCCCCCCTTGGAGTACCAAATTTTAGCCCAAAAGCATGGGCTCCAAGTGGCCAATTTAAGCCCAATGCTTCCCTTAATGATGCCGCCCACTTGCTCCCTTACAGCACCACCAGATTTTTGGGCCACAAGCCCACCTTGCAATTTAAACATAGATACCCACTTTATTATGTCCTGCAGTTCTTTATTAGTAAATTAACCCAGGTCTCAGCCTAAACCTGAGCCCAATTCGCACCTCTAAACCTCAAGTTAACACTTTAACCCTACAACACACAAAATTGATAGACCCACTTAATCAGGATGTTACAGTTCTACCCCCTTAAAATAAATTTTGGCCTCGAAATTTACCTGATCAACAGAGTTGAGGGTACTACTGTCGCATAACATCATTCGACTCCCTTGTCGCTTCTTTCGAATCGTGGTTCCACCATAATACATTCACCAAAGGGACTAATTTCCTATGCATTACTTTGACATCCCGGTCCAGGATCTGCACTGGCTCCTCCTAAAAAGACAAGTCTGGGTTCACCTCAATTTCCTCTACCGGCACAACATGAGACGAATCCGAGTGATAGCATCTAAGCATGGAAACATGAAATAGATTACGGATTTGACTTAATTCTTGTGACAGTTCGAGCTGATAAGCTACTGGTCCCACTTGCTTCAACACCCGATAAGGCCCGACAAACCTAGGGCTCAGCTTGCCCTTTTGACCAAATCTCAGCACTTTCTTCCATGACGATACCTTCAGGAAAATCGTGTCACCCTCTGCAAATTCTATATCCTTTCGTTTAAGATCGGCATAGGACTTTTGCCTGTCTGAAGCTTTATTCAGACGATCTCGAATCAGCCTAACCTTCTCTTCTGTTTCAGCCACCAACTCTGGACCCAACAACTGACGTTCTCCCAACTCCATTCAACATGTAGGGGTACGGAACTTTCAACCATATAATACTTCATAAGGTGCTATCCGGATACTTTCCTAGTAACTATTGTTGTATGCGAACTCTGCCAGCGGTAGAAATTCTTCCCAACTAACTCTGAAATCCAAGACACAACCTCTTAGCATATTTTCGAAGATCTGAATTACCCTCTCCGACTGCCCATCTGACTGGGGATGAAATGCTGTACTGAAATCCAACTTTGTTCCCAAGGCCTAGTGCAACGCCTTCCAAAACCTCGACGTGATCCTAGGGTCCCTATCCGAGATAATCGACACTGGTACCCCATGTAATCTCACAATTTCTGCCACATATAACTTAGCTAACCTCTGGAGAGAGTAATCAACCCGAATCGGTATAAAATGTGCCAACTTTGTTAAATGGTCGACGATCACCCAAACTGAGTCCTTCTTAGTAGGCGTGAGAGGTAGCCCACTAACAAAATCCATCGTGATCCTTTCTCATTTCCATTGCAGAATCTTTATCGGTTGTAACAATCTCGAGGGTAACTGATGTTTAGCTTTGACCTATTGACACGTCAAACACCTACCCACAAATTCGCCATTTTCGCTAAGGCCCGCTCCACCGTAATCGCCCCGCAAATCCCGGTACATCTTACTACCTCCAAGATGCATAGCGCATGGACTATTATGAGCCTTCTGAAGAGTCTTCTGCCTTAACTCCATGTCGTTAGGCATGCAAACTTTCCCCTGAAAACACAGCACTCCATCACTGCTCAGGCTATACCCCTCAAATCCACCACTCTGCACTTGCAAACACTGAGCGCTTAAGACTTCATCCAATAGTTGTTTTTCCTTAACCTGGTTTACCCATGTTGGCTTCACTTGCAGTTCCGCTAACAAACTTCTATCATCATACAGACTAAGGTGGGCAAACATGGCTCTTAGATCTGCCACAACCTTACGACTTAAGGCATCAGCTACCACATTAGCCTTTCCCGGATGGTACTCAATTGAGCAATCATAATCCTTCAACAGTTCGATCCACCTCCTCTGCCTTAAATTCAATTCCTTCTGAGTGAGGAGGTACTTCAAACTCTTATGGTCCTTGTACACAATAGACTTGTCTCCATACAAGTAATGTCTCCAAATTTTTAGGGCGAAAACCACCGTAGCCAACTCTAGATCATGCATCGGGTAATTCACCTCGTGAGGTCTCAATTGTCGGGAAGCATACGCTACTACCTTCCCTTCTTGCATCAGCACACATCCTAACCCTTTATGCTATACATCACAATAAACCGTAAACTCCTTCCCTACTTTAGGTTGAATAAGTATCAGAGCTTCCGTCAAAATCCTCTTCAACTTCTCAAAACTCTCTTGTTGCTTGTCTGACCACACAAATGAGACCCCTTTCCTTAGCAACTTGGTTATACAATCAAAGAAAATCCTTCCACAAACCTTCAATAATATCTTGCTAAACCTAGAAAACTCCGAATCTCTGCCACAGACCTTAGTGGTTTCCAGTCCAATACAGCCTCAATCTTCTGAGGATCCACCCTAATCCCCTCATCCGACACCACGTGACCTAAAAAGGTAACTTCTTTCAACCAGAACTCGTACTTACTAAACTTAGTGAACAACTACTTCTCCCTCAGAATTTGCAACACCACACGAAGATGGGCATCATGCTCCTCCTTAGTCTTGGAGTAAACCAGTATATCATCAATAAACACTACAACGAACCGATCAAGATATGGTTGAAACACCTTATTCATCATATCCATAAACGCTGCTGGGGCGTTAGTCAACCCAAACGGCATCACCAGAAATTCATAGTGATCGTAACGAGTACGAAAAGCCATTTTATGGATATCAGCCTCCCTGACCTTAAGCTGGTGATATCCCGACCTCAAATCTATCTTGGAAAAGACTGAGGCTCCCTTAAGTTGATTGAAAAAGTCGTCTATCCTCAGTAACGGATACTTGTTCTTAATTGTCAACTTATTCAGCTAACGGTAATTAATACACATTCGCATTGACCCGTCCTTCTTCTTAACAAAAAGCATAGGCACTCCCAAGGTGATACACTTGGCTGGATAAAACCCTGATCCAACAACTCCTAAATCTACGCTTTCAACTCCACTAACTCCTTCGGTGCCATCCTATACGGGGCAATAGACACTGGTGCTATTCCTGGTAGAAGGTCTATACCAAACTCCACCTCGCAATTTGGAGGCAAACCTGGAAACTCTTCCGAAAAGACGTCGATAAATTCTTTCACCGTTCAGACATTCTTCAAAGCTGATTCCTTAACTTCCAAAGCACACACATAAACCACAAATGCCTCACATCCTTTTCTCACCATCTTCTCAGCCTTCAGAGCGGATACCACATTAGATAGGTAATTTCTTCTCTCACCTATCATCACTACCTCTTCGCCCTTAGCCGTTCTCAGCACCACGTGCTTAGCTGCACAGTCCAGACTCGCCTGATACTTTGCCAACCAATCCATTCCTAAGATTAGATCGAACTCCCCGAACGGCAATTCCATCAAATCAGCTTGGAACACTACCCCTTAAAGTTCTAGGGGTACATCCCTATATAGTTTGTCTACTACCACAAAGTGTCCTAGAAGGCTAACTACCGTCATTTCCCTAGCAGAAGTCTCAAAGGCTAAGTTCAAAGTTCCCACTATACTACTAGCAACATAAGAGTGTGTTGAACCCACATCAATCAAAGCAGTATAAGGCAACCCAATGATTAAAAACGTACCGATTATGACGTCTGGTGCGTCGCCCTCCTCACTACGCTTCGCTGCATAGACCAATCCAGGCTATCTTGCATCCGCATTTCTGGCACCCCTTCCTAGTGCCCCACGGCCTCGCCCATTTCTACTACCACCCCTGACTACACCTCGACCCCTCTGTGGTCGCTAACCATCTCTCCTAAACTAGTTACGCCCTTGGTTCTCAGTTTGCGTCCTAGCCGGCCTCCGCGGACAATCCCTTATCTAGTGATCCATTGACCCACATTCAAAACATCCTCTATTACCTGTCCAACACTCTCCCGAATGGGACTTTCCACATCGGGCACACTGTGGTGGCCATTAAGCAGCCGCAGCTGGCCTTGCAGCTTGGTCCCGTCCACCGAATCTAGCTCTTTTCTGAGAACTCCCAGTAGATCTCGAAGGCCCATAACTTTTTTTGTCCCTATTCCTATTTTGGTTCTGCTTCTCAGTTTGCTTCACCTCCTCAGCAATCTTGGCCTTCTTCACAAGAACGGTGAATTCCCTTTCTCACTGCAGAGCAATCAACACCCACAGCTCGTCCCTTAGACCGTCCTTAAATCTAACACAGCGTTCATACTCCGTAGCCACGATACCCTGAGCATACCTGCTCAACTGTAAGAATTCTACTTCGTATCCGGATACCGACTTACTCCCCTACACCAAATTTAGAAATGCCTTTCGTTGTGCATCTATATAACTAGACCTAACGTACTTCTTCTGGTAAGCCGCCTTAAAGAAATCCCAAGTGATGTCATCGGCCATCGCACCTTCCCTAACCATAAGCCATCACTGATAGGACTCATCCTCAAGAAGAGACACTATCCCTTTCAACTTCTCCTCTGCCGTGAAATCAAAATCATCCATTATGCACTCTATCGCCTTTAACCAATACTCTGCGGTGTTGGGAGCCACACCCGAAACTTCCCTAATACCTCGGCTCTATTTGCTCGGAGTCGTTCGGACATGAATTTCTGAGTCCCCGTCCCTACACCTACTCTTGCAACTCTCTCTAGGACTCGTAGCATAGCTTGCGATACTGCATCATCACCACCTGTCTGCTTCTGATATTCAACGCCTACAGCGGGTGGCGGTGGCACCTTATTTTTTGACCCATAACTGAACCCTACCGATTCAGACACAGTTGTCCTACCCCTACCACGTCCGCCCGCAATACGCCCATGGCCTCGAGTGCTCATTCTACCGTTCGCGATTTAATTTAATTTAAAGAATTTTATGGGTTAATAACTTTTTCTTTCAATGATTAACAACGAACAGTCTTATGGAGGAAAGCTTTAACAGTGGTTCTTTCGAGTCTGAACCATGTCTACATAATTCAGTTCTTAAGTCTGTATTTCCAATTCCAAAAAAAAGAAATTCACATTCAACAACATCCAACAGGGCACTATATACAGGTTTCACACACAAGTACATCAACGAACACACGTTCAATGCCTAGGGGTATTTTCATCATTTCACTACCCAGGGGTATTTTTGTAATTTTAACCTACAGGGGTATTTTTATAATTTTCCAAAATAAGGAATCTTGGTGACTTTTCAAAATAGGGGTATTTTGGTAATTTTGCAATATGGGGGTATTTTGGTAATTTTACAATCCAGGGGTATTTTGGTAATTTTGCAAATTCTAGTAACTTCCGTAAATCGGAGGTAATTTGGTAATTCCTTAGACAAAGGTGCTTCGGTAGTTTTCCTAACAGGGTTATTTTGGTTATTTCATAGAATCAAGGTTATTTTGGTCATTTACCTCAACCTAGGGTATTATGGAAAATTTTACAAAATTTAGGGTCATATAAGTAATTTCGTAAAAATTAGTACTAGTCCCTTTCAGGTTTTAGTTAAAATTTGGCTTGTTAACCAGTCTTCGAGGCTAAGGTGAACAGTCACTATGCACCAAGTAGGATTCCAGAAAAGAGGAGGTGAGTCACTGGGACTGCTTAAATACCAAGCTCTTCCTGAATCCACTCCTAGGCATGCGTATGCCTGTTACCACACCCTAGTCCTTCTGACTTGCTCACAGACATGACTATTTAAGGAAATTAAGTTTTATGACATTTAAAAGTTTGTTGAGCTAAGCCTAAGGTCTACAAGCCCTAGTATAGCTATCTACGTCCCTTTAGTCCCATTAAACCCATCACATACACATATATATAAATCACAGCAAAGGTTAGGATACTTACCTGGGTGGATCGGTGCCGAAGACTTAGATGCCATGCTTCCCGAAGTATGCATTTCTGTCAAATCATTTCTCAGACCCCTTTTTAAAAATATTTTGGGCCTTATACCCACAGCCGAGCTTTTGAACCGGGCTCTGATACCAAAAATATAACACCCCAAACCCAGAAACGTTACGATCGAATCTGGCGTGTCACTGTAGGAAAACAACTTTATCGACTTGGTTGGAAAGTAAAACTTTTGCGTGGTTAATTAAAATGTGTTTGAATTGGGTGGATTGTTAAAACATTTTGAAACTAGATTTTAGCGTGTTAGAATTACCTTGTTGTTTATCAATCATTCTATATATATATCCTTTCAAAAATTCAGAAAATTATCTTAAGTTTATAAAAACGTTCATGTCACAAATAATTAGGCATGCATTTCTCGTTTAATAATAGTTTAAGGAGAGAAAAGAAAAATAACTAAAATCAAAAAATAAAGTGTAAGTGGCCTTATTACATGAACCAAAATCCAAAACAAATAGTCAGGCATGGCCACCACGAGTCCACCCCGGCTCCGGATCCACGATCTAAGCATCATCTGCAAAATGTAATAGAAGGGGTGAGTCACCGAGACTCAGTGTGTAAATCCCCATCCCAAAAGAGTTAAGCTCATACAAAGTTTCATATGAAAATATGCAAGTCATGCAACCCATTGCCTAATTATCCATCCGAAACTCCCAATTCTACCTTTTGTGGCACCTAGCCACTGGTGGTACCTAACAACTGGTAACCAAAGTTACAAATATTCATATGTGGGGCCAACCCACTTGTGATACCTAACCATTGGTGACGATCCCTTAAATTGATATGTGGGGCCAACCCATTGTGGTACCTAACCACTGGTGGTTCCAAACCATTGAGACTTAGTCACAAAATCATGATATGTGGGGCCAACCCACGTGTGGTACCAAACCACTGGTGATAGTCTGATATTCAAGCCTTCCCCTTCCTCTCATCATACCCATATTTCATGCTTGATACATAAAAACATAACATGGCGTACACACACATGTTTCACATTGTTAAAGCACGTTATTTACCATAATGGACTTACCCGGAGTCCTTGCTTATGCCCACATGGGTAACGTAATGTTTCCCACTGTTATTCGACTTTTGACAAATACAATATTTAGCATAACAACATATAAAGTGTGTAAGAGTTACACACCTAATACTCGCACTATCGTACTCTCAATTTTAGCACTATCGTCGCTTGAGTCTACCACTATCTACCTACGATCCTGCTCCGATACCAGCCCACAACCCGGTGGCCAATCTCGCACTCTTGATACTGCTCGCTTTTTGTACTTAGGGGCTGGGTTTACAGATCCGACCCTTCCTGTTGTTTGGCTGGCATTCGAGTCCATGAACACACCTTGATCGCTAAATCGAACTTTAAATGATAAGATCCAATATAAGAGATACACGTAGCACTTAAATCGAGACCCTTATCTAGGTTGTCAAATTTTGAAAATCCTCAAGAAAACGTCGCTTCCCTACCTACATTCAGCCAAGCATCCAACATTAGACTAATACGATTATCGCACCTATGCTTGATGAGATCCGAATACAAAGAGAAAGGTAAGGAAGTGGCCATTCGGCCGAATCCTACTACCATCACATACCTTCGACTTTCCTCACAGTTTGGCACGAGAGATCATAGCAAGAAAGGTTCAGCTTCTATGAATCAAGAGTGAAAATCGATAAGATCTTAGAGAAGTGATTCGGGTTAAAAACTAAATGATAAAGAGAGAATAGCAAAGAAGAGAACCACGAAGAACTTACCAAACTTGAGATGGTGATTCGGCTATGGTGTAACTCCGGGAAAAAGAGACTGAATCCTTGAAAGTCTCAAACTCTGAGGAGAAGAAAGTATAGACAAGGGTATTGGCTTTGAATAAAAAGAATGAAGAGAAGAAAAAAGTGGTGGAGAGTTGCGGCAAAGTACCCACAAGAGAGAAAAGAATTTCGGCTTGAAGAAAAGATGAAAAGAAAGAAAAAGATGAACAAGTGATCTCTTACCTACCAATTTCGGCATAATCAAACCCCCTCCCCAGAGTTTGATTTTTGGCCAACTCTACCGTCACCTGATAGCTTTTATCCCACTTGTTATCTTGATCTCAATCCTCCCTTCAAAAGAGGCCTTCTTAGCACCAACTCTTTCCTTCCTATTATCAGCAATTTATCAAAATAAAAGAATTAAAATCCCTTATTTTGATAGCTAGTGTGCCGTCCACCCTTCCCTCCTTGGAGTGCCAAATTTTAGCCCAAAAGCATGGGCTCCAAGTGGCCAACTTAAGCCCAATGCTTCCCTTAATGATGCCGCCCATTTGCTCCCTTACAGCACCACCAGATTTTTGGGCCACAAGCCCACCTTGTAATTTAAACATAGGTACCCACTTTATCATGTCCTGTAGTTCTTTATTAGTAAATTAACCCAGGTCTCAGCCCAAACCTGAGCCAAATTCGCACCTCTAAACCTCAAGCTAACACTTTAACCCTACATTAAACAAAATGCACAGACCCACTTAATCAGGATGTTACAGGCATAGTCCACCTATACATGCCATTATAACCGCGACCAAAGCATAGAAATCTTCCGATAAAATCGATGGATAGTGTGATGGATCTCTGAATAGCTTCCAAATCGATCGAGCTTTCGATAATCTAAAAAGTAAGAGAAAGATAACTACGTAAGCAATGAATGCTTAGTAAGCTCGTATAAACCATAAGCATAAAATTCCATTTTGATAATAAACTTTATAAAATAGACATAAACCTATGCCAATGTCATAAAATTCAAAAATCTATATGATCATCGACTCACAAATGAGTAAATTCATTAATGTCACATATATTTATAATTCATAATACGAAATGATCTTATGGGATGAATTGTATAACCATCATTCTTTCTATAAGATTATACACCTTTCAATTTACTTACTTTCCATTCTGTTCGCAATGCTTATCATAAGCCCAAACGACATTATTAATTCCTGAATTAGTGTATTTATCCATAGTTAGGTATATTCATTCATAGTATACGTAAATTTATCACATATAAATACATCATAATACACCCAATTACGTACTTACCGTTTCATTCTCTTTTCTTATCCGTTTCAAATGCATAATACAAACATAATCATAAACATCAATTATATCCACAAGCTTGGCATGAGCCTAAGCACATCAACAACACATGTTAGTTCAATTAAACATGATTCATATGAATTTGACATGGATAACCATTATACTTGAGCATAATTCAATTGGATTTATCATCTATCTTATAACATATCATGTTTTCCATGTATCACAATTTCAATAAGTTTCAAGTATACATATCTTAATTCATATTGAACACTTACCATTTCATTTGCATAACACATAAAACATAAACCTAACATTAACCATAATCACAAATTAGTGATTAAACACATAGCTTAGCTATATCAGCACTTGGTAAGATATAATAAATAAATATAACATCACTTAAATCGTACATTTCATAATCATCAATGCTCATACTTTGATCATCAATACATCATACCTTTCTATAATTATCGTAGTGAAATCAATTAGAACCCTTACCAATTCATCCCTTTTCATGCTCGTTGAATCACTTAGAATAATATTGGATACACGGGAAGCTGACACAAAGTGTGCTAACATATAGTCATTGCTCACACGAGTTGTAAAATGGGCCTACTCACACAAGCTGTCGGTCGAAACGTAGCTACACGGTGCTGCTCACACAAGCAATCAAGTATCCACACCACATGCCGGAACTCAGCCACCGATAGAACATTCAGGACCAACACTCAAAACATAGTAACCCTACTGACATGTTATTTGTATCCTAATGCTTCTAAGGTTCAAACGGGGCTTGATAGTCGTCGTACGTTGTTGAATTTCCATCGTTTCTTGACACGATAAATTACATAATAACATATATATAATGTTTCAATCACAATAGAATCACATACTACATTCAATTTAATCAACATTATACAGAATTTAATTAATACGAACTTACCAAGCTAAATTGCAAAAATGATAAAGTATAGGGGCATTTTGGTAATTTTCCATTCTCCTTGATTTTCCACCTAATCTTGATCTAAATTAAAATTTTAATTCAATATATTAATTTCGACAGTAAAAAAAATATTTTATGCAGTTTACTCATTTTTAACATTTTTACAAAATTACCCCTAAAGTTTTACTTTTATTCAATTTAGTCCCTGAGCTTAAAACATGCAAATTAACCCTTTTTCCAAATTTGAGCTTAGTCGAATGTTCATGGAACCCAAAAAAATCCATTCATACAATAATTTCACATTAAATTCTTGTACTTTTACTATTTAAATAATTTAGTCCCTAATCATCAAAAATCATCAAAATCACTTAATAAAATACTTTTAAATAACAACTAATATCTCAAATTCACCATTTAACATCTAAAACCACAAGGTTCATCAATGGAAAGATTCAAAATCTTTAACATTTTCAAAATCGAAGGTACGAGCTAGATGGACCTAGTTGCAATTATCTCGAAAACATCAAAATGTTATTAAAAATAGGGCCAAAATCACTTACCATGCTAGCCTGAAAGCTTACAGAAAATTAAAGGTATAAAAATGGCTTCATTCCCTTAACCATTCGGTGAAGAAGACAAAGTAAAAGATGAATAAACATTTTGGTTTTATTTTTTTTAATATAATTATCAAATTACCATATTAACCTTAGTTAATAATTAAATAAAACATCAAATTCATGTCCATTATTGTCCACTAACAACTTGAATGGTCTAATTACCATTTAAGTCCCTTTTCTTTATTCAACTAACGATTTAATCACTCAAATCAAATAGTGATCAAATTTTACATCTTCTACGGTCTAGTCCTTTTTAATTAATTAACTATCGAAATGTTAAAAATTTTCAACAAAATTTTAATACCACCTTAATGACACTCCGTAAGCATTTATAAAAATATTTACTACTTAGTTTATAGAAATGAGGTCACGATACCTCATTTTCTAAAACGACTTGACCTTAGGGTCATGCCACTTAAACTTAATAACTCATTTATAGAACATAAATTATCTAATGAAAATCCTTTTTAAAACCATATTTGTCTTATAAATATTAAATAATAATATTGTAACACCTCCAACCTGAATCCGTCGTCAAAATAGGGTTGCGAATCATTACCAAAATTTACAGATCAAGTAACAAATATTCCACTTCATATAGTATTCATATAAGAAAACAATCATAAAGTCCCTTATATGAACCCTCGAGGCCCAAAACATGCATTAGAAATGAGTCGGGACTAATCTGGGTACTTAGAAAATTTTTCGTGAAATCTCAAAAATTTTCCTAGGTGCAGGGGTCACACGCCCGTGTGGTCAGGCCGTGCGGTTCACATGGCCAGGGACACACCCGTGCCTCAGGTCGTGTAACTTTCTGACTTGGGTCACACGGTCAGGTCACACCCCCGTGTACTAGACCGTGTGTAGGTGCATGGGTCACATGGCCAAGTTACATGCCCGTGTGCCAGGCCGTGTGATCAATTCTGGGCATTCTATTTTGACATTTTAAAGATACAGGGGACACATGGCCAAGCCACATGCCCAAGTGCTAGGCCGTGTGTCACACATGGCTGAGACACATGCCCGTGTCTCTACCCGTGTGGATAAAAATAGGCTACTTTCCAAGTCACATTTCTCAGCCATATTGTCTTTCACCTGCACCAACACTTAACCACATTCACAAACCATATCAAAACATTCAAGACAAGTCCAAATCATGTCTTAAACATGACATAATATCACATACAACCAATGTACCCTTAGGTACCTCAAATGACAATTTATTATCATGTTAATCTATCATTCATACTTATCTAATTACCAAATGCATATATGCATGATTACATTCATTCTTCAAACATGATATATCCATTTATAAACTTATCAAAATATGTTAAACACAAGCCATTCCAATGGCTAGTTTCATTCAAAACATTTACCTACCATTATTGGTTAAATAACCTATACATGCCATTATAACCATAATTGATTTACCAAATATATACCAAAATGGGCTGATGGATATGTGAGTGATCTCTGCCAAGCTTCCAATCTAACAAGCTTTCGAATTGCTATAGAACAGGGGAAAATAAAATAGAGTAATCATGAAATGCTTAGTAAGTTTGTATAACAAGGTAAATAACTTACCACATATTTATGTTCAAAATAAAAATGCAAGGCACTATCAACCAATTTGGTCGCAAGCCCTAAACACATATCCTCATCATGTTAACCAAGTAATCACATATAATAGTCCTTAATCATGGATGAACAAAATCATCAAGCATGTTCCACATTCATTTAACAATAATTCATGCACCATTATATCAAGTAATGTCATTTCCATGTACTTCACGTACATAGAGTAATAGTTCGTTTCTAAGTCAAACTATCTCATATAAACATCAAGAAACATGTATGGGCTCAATAATAACCAAATTCCCATATACATATACTTTCCACATCATGAATTCAAATAAAATATACAAATCATACCCATGTATTTCAAGTCCATTTTCATAATATTTCGTCTCAAGTTCAAATTATTTCATGCCAAGATTTTTCTTATTAAATTAATTAAAATATTAATGGAAACCAGGGAAAATACACTCGAAGTGTACAAATCTATAATCTTGGATGAACATATTCATCAAACGAGTTCCATGTTCATATATCACCATCTCATACTTCCATATATCATGTATCATCATTTTCATGTATTTTAAGCAGATATATGTAATAATTCATTTTGTATTTATATTTTCTCATGTCAGGATTTTGCCCGTTGAATTATTGAAAACATCGATGGATACATAGGTAGTACACTCGAAGTGTACAAATTAGAAACCATCAATTCATATACAGGGGTACCCAATTAGGGCACATAATTGGGAAGCACACTCTTGAGCCTTGTAATGGGAAGCTCACACAGAGCCATTTCGGGAAGCTCGTAAAGAGCCTATCGGGAAGCTTATCTAGGCTATATAACAGGAAGCTCATAAGAGCCATAATCTGCAAGTTCACAAATAACCATATCAGGAAGCTCACAAAGAGCCTATCAGGAAGCTCACAAGGAGCCATGTAACGGGGAGCTCCAGATAGCCATATATCGGGAAGTTCAAGATAGCACTACCGGGAAGCTCACAAAGAGCCAATTTAACGGGAAGGTCACAAAGAACCTTTAATCGGGATGCTCATAAGAGCTAAGGTGTGTCCACAACAAATATAGGATCACAACCTATCAGGATGCTTCAACGAGCTATAACGGGAAGCTCGCAAGAACCTTATAACGGGAAGCTCGAGTGGGCTATTATGGGATGCTCTTTTTGAGCTATGTTGTGTCTGCAACATACGCAAGACTACAACCAATACGGAAAACTTGTATCCATTGATTTTCATTTGTTCAAACGAGACTTAACATTTATCGGACATCTTCGGATATTTAATCAATTTCATATACATGACAATTATACAATTCACATATACAACATTTAATTCAAACATATAAATGTACACAATTTTGTTACACGAACTTACCTCAACAAATGTTCGTGTACATAAAATAGATAAATCCAATATTCTCTTTTCCTCGTTCTAACTCTGAATTTGGTCTATCTGGATCTATATGAATGAATTTTACATCAATTCATGTTCATTTCAATTCAACTCACATTTTTGGCAAAATTATCATTTTGCCCCTAAACTTTAATTATTGACAATTTTGTCCCTAGGCTCGGAAAATGAAATTCATGCAATTTAATCCTTATTCAAAGCCTAGCCAAATTTTACATGTAACATTTACAGCCGATGCATTTCATAAAAATTTAGAATTTTTCCATGAATTTTACAACTTTACAATTTAGTCCTAAAATCATAATTTCATCAAAATTCACTTTACAAAAGTTGTTTATCTATCAACAACCTTTCATTTTCTACCATAAATTCCAAACTTTCAGCATTTACATCCATGGAAAAATTTCTATACTTTGATATCTTTACAAATTAATCCCCAAAATAGATAGATTAAGCTATCCCGATCTCAAAAATATAAAAATTACTAAAAACGGGACTTGAATACTTACCTATTTTGGCCAAATAAGTTTTCTCTTTCTTCCATTCTCCATAGCTAGGGTTTCCATGTTTTATTTGGGTAAGATGATGATAAAATGATGATATTTCTTTATTTTATTATTTATCATCTTTCCAATTTTATCATTTTCTTTAATTAATTTTCCATGGATGAATCATCATCCTTAACAACTAAGCATTTTTTAATGGTCTAATTATCATATAAGGGCCTCAAATTTTGAATTCCATAGCTATTTAATCCTTTTAGCTATTAGAACTCAACTTTTTCACTTTGTACAATTTTGTCCTTTATCAAATTAGACATGTAATCGGTAAAATTTATTTATGAAATTTTTATACGACATTTCTATTGTACTGTAGACTATAAATAATTTTAAAATAAATTTTGTTTCTAGAATTGGATTTGTGGTCCCGAAACCACTGCTCCGATTTTTATTGAAAATGGGCTGTTACAACTCTCCCCCTTAAGAATTTTCGTCCTTGAAAATCTCACTAGTAAAGAGGTTTAGATATTACTTTCTCATTATTTCTTCCACCTCACATGCCAGAATTTCAATCAGTCCCTCACCGTGAGTCATGTTAAGCTGAATTCCAATATCTATCAGAGAAATAACATGTGACTAGGGGTGAGCGTTCGATCGAATCGAATCGAATGAAAAAATTTCGAGTTAATTGATTTGACGAATCATATTTTATCATCCTAATTTGATTTGAAATTTTCTCGAATCGAATCGAGTGAGATGGAATTCGAATCGAATCGAATCGAATATATTTGTTCGAGTTAAATTTTAAAAAATAATTTTGGGTCCTTGTAACCACTGTCACCCATCGTAATAAAATTTGTCCACCTTAATCAAATTTTTATTAACTTTCATCACCGCATAGTTTATTTATTCATCTTTTATATACGGGTTAACTTCTTTGCTTGCTTAGTTGTTTCAATTATCTTCAAATTCTTGTCACTATGTATTTTGGAATTAAAATATATATTAAATGTAAAAATGTGATTTTTTAATAAAAGTTATTTTAAAGATAAAATGTGAAATTGATACCAATATAAAATTTTAATACTGAATATTTTATGGCATAATTAATAATTCAATTTTAATATAAATATTCAATATGACTAAACAATTCAATAATATAAAAATATAAAATGTGAAATTTAATTTAATAATATAAATAGTAGATATAAATAAAATTATTACTATTTATGTTTAGTGATTTTTGGATAATTTTGATTTTTTATTTGAGAGTAAAGGGTGAGAAGTAAAAGTTTTGGGGAAAATAAAAAGTTTTGGGGATAAAAGTTTGAGGAAAGTAAATAGGGGAGTAAAATTTTGGAGGAAAATATAAAAAAAATTTGGGGGGATGGGTTTGGGGTAGATGGGAGGTGGGATAGGAAGGGAATAAAAGTTTTAGGGGAAAAGTAGGAGGGAGTAAAAATTTAGGGGGAAAATAAAAAGTTTTGAGGGTTTTTTGGAGTAAAATATTGAGAAAAAGTAAATGGGAGAGTAAAATTTTGGTGGGAAATGGATTTTGGGTAGATTGGAGGGTTGGGATGGGAGGGGAATAAAAGTTTTGGGGGGAAAGTGGGAAGGAGTAAAAGTTTTGAGGGAAAAGTAAAAAGGTTTGGGATTTTGGGGTATTCGAATTATTCAAATTATTCGAGTTATTCGAATTCGAAAACTCAACTCGATTCGAGCTCGAAATTCGAAAAAAATAGAGTTGACTTGAATAACTCGATTAACTCGAATAATTCGATTCGTTTAACTCGAAATTCGAATTTTTTTTCGATTTTTTCGAGTCGAATCGAGTTTTGCTCACCCCTACATGTGACGGATCTGATCGATATCGTCATAACATATACACATAAATAACATTTATGAATTCTATTAAGCGCTAACAATAATGTCAATCTGTACATAACAAGTCCAATTCTTTTCAATGATCTCATATGGTCTGATAAATCGCAGACTTAATTTGCCTTTACGGCCAAATCGAAGAACTTTCTTCCCAGGCGAAACTTTCAAGAATACCTTGTCGCCAGATTGAAATTTTATTTCTTCCCATTTAAAATCCACATAGGATTTCTGACATTCAGAAACTGCCTTAAAACTATCTCAGATCACCTTCACTTTTTTTTTTAGTTTCTCGGATCAAATCAACTCATGTACTCTTTCTCTCACTAAACTTAGTCCATTCCTATGGAGTTGTATATTTATGATGATATAGAACTTCGTACGGTGTCATTTTAATACTTAACTGGAAACTGTTATTATATGCGATTTTGACCAATGAGAATTATTTCTTTTCCAATTGCCTTCGAATTCTAGAATATAGCACCGAAACATATCTTTAAGAATTCAAATCACACATTCAGATTAAAATCCATTTGAGGATACTAAATTATAATCACTTACCTAGAGCTTCTTGTAACTTGTTTCAGAATCGGGTTGTGAACTGTAGACCTCAATCAAAAATAATGGAAACTGGCATACCATGCAACCTGACAATCTCAGAAAGAAATAATTTAGACAATCTATTAAGAAAGAAATTCATTCATACTAGGATAAAATATGCAGACTTCGTCAAACAATCAAAAATTACCCAAATAACATCTTCCTTTTTTAGAGACAGGGGTAAGCCCGATTAAAATTCATAGTAACTTTATCCCATTTCAATTCTAGTATCATCACTGGTTGTAACAGTCCTGAAGGTATCAATACCTAATGTTTAGCTTTAACTTGATGACATATCAAACTTTTATATACAAGTTCAAAAATATCACGTTTCATTTCGGGCTATCAGTACATCTGTCTTAAATTGTTATACATTTAATTATTCCCCGAATGAACAGACATAGTACCACTATGAGCATTAATGTAAAATTTTCTGTACAAGTTCCAAATTCTTTGGTACACAAACTTTGCCTCTGCATAACAAACAATTATCAGATCCACTCTAAAATTATGCATCAAAAGTTGACTTACTCTGTACCTATTTAACTTAGTACTCATCATCACTTTTTCTTAGCTTCACAGATCTATTGTAAAAACATTGGTTTAGCTTTAAGCTCAACTAAATTGAGCCATTATTAGACAATAACAATTGGATATCCATGGCTCACAAAGTAAACAAAGACTTTCTACCCAGAACATCTACAACTACATTGCTTTTCCCAGATGATAATCAGTTACCAAATCATAATCTTTCAGCAGTTCAAGTCATCTATGTTGTCTCAGATTCAAATCCTTTTGCAACATCGGACAATTTAAACTTTTATGATCAATACATATATGGCATTTTTCATCAAACAAGTAGTGTCACCAAATTTTTAGTGCAAATACAATAGCTGTCAATTCTAAATCATGTACCGGTTAATTCTTTTCATGTGGTTTTTAACTTTCTGGAAGTATAAGCTATTACTTTGTCTTATTGCATCAAAACACAATTTAACCCATTCAATGATGCATCACTGTAAATCACAAATTCCTTACCTAATTCAAGCTGATCCAGAACTGATGTTTTGGTCAACAGGGCTTTCAACTGGTCAAAACTTTATTGACATTTATCGGTCCATTCAAATCTTTCATCACTATGTAATAATCATGTCATCGCTATAGCTATTTCAATTATTAACATCGAAGCTTTGATTTATTCTGAAGCCACAATCATCAGATAGATTAAAAATCATAGTGCTATAATAGGACCGACATTTCAACAATATAGTTGGAACAATATCTCAACATCAATAGTATTCTCCAAGTAGAAGAAGAAAACCAAAAGTAGTCTAAATAACAATCAGTGTCATAATACAATTTCTATAATTTAAAATTCACATCATCAAACTCCCATGATCGAGTCAAGGTTTATAACAGTAGTAAATGTAATTACCTCTGGCCAATGAATATCTTTCATAGTTAAACCATGTTTGATAGATAAGATCAAACCATAAGAAAAACAAGAAAACCAAGATAATGAAATCCAAAATGTGAAACTATACTGAATTACCAAGAATACAACCCATATTAAATGGTAATGAGATCGATGATATCCTAGAGAAAGTCCAGAAGAATAATATTGCTCATATGCAGTAGAAATAGTGTAAATTGCATATTTGGAATTCAGAACTTCAACCAGTAGAAGTAGAAAATAGTATCATATGAATCTTATCATCAAATCTTCTTTCAAACATAATAGTTTAGAAAATAAAGGGAAGATAGAGCAATATCGCTCATGAATCAATTAGACTAACAATAATTCCATCTAATATATCTGATAAGAATTCTCAAAATATATAGAATACCCAGAGGAATTAGCTGTAAAATACCCAATTATAATAGCTGCATTCATATATTTTTGTAATTTCATCACTATTCCATTAACTAATAAAGTTATCAATAATCTCACATTATTCAGTTCACTAAAGGAACCAATTTAGAAGAAATTTTCGGTTAATCTGTTCTGTAGATAACATATCTGAATAAATTGATTACTCATAAATAACTTCTTCCTTAACAATAACATTGTGCATCCCGAATAATCTTCAGAAAGATCTGATATCTCTTTTAAAATCGTCTTTACTTACTAACCCATTCTCAACTCTGACTACATTATTAATCATTCAGTCACCGAACTCTTCAGTTTTACACTTGTGAACTTAATCAATATAAATCTTGTGAACTTCATTGTATAAAACTATACTGGTGAGGGGGTGGAGATCGTAAAGCCTCAAAATTTAACTTTCATAAATAAACAAATATAACATAACATTTATCATCAATATGTTCATTATAGAACATTTATTTCATACCTTTATGAGTTTTGTTTCATCATAAGTAACATTTTCACTCAGACACTTAGGTATTGCTTTCAGCATTATTGAAATTAGCTCGGTTGGAGAGCATATCTATCTATTAGTAAATCATTTCTCATCAGATTCGGGAAATATCACACTATCACTGGTTATATAATGGCATGTATTTCTAGACTTCACATATGCTACATTCAGCCTGAGAATCGACTAAACTGTAGCTCTAATACCAATAAATGTAACACCCCCAACCCGAATCTGTCGTCAGAATAAGGTTACAAAGCATTACCAAAATTTACAGATCAAATAACAGATATTCCACTTCATATAGTATTTATATCAGAAATCAATCATAAAGTCCCATATATGAACCCTAGAGGTCCAAAAATGCATTAGAAATGAGTCAGGAAATACATTTGAAGTCAAGAATATGCCTTAGTGGTACAATCTATGAAATAACCTCGAGACAAAGATTCAATGGCAACACCGAATTGGTGGACTCTGAATAAAGTGCAACTGTTTTACTTGTGACAATGAAAGAATGGCGAGAAATACATGAAGATGAGAAGTGGATGAAATCTGCCTTGAATACTAGTAGGAATGTAACGCCCGAATTTTGGGCTAGAAGAATTGGGCCTTGGGCATGGGAGCGTTTAAAATTTTTGAGAATAAGAGAACGGCACAATTGCATGTTAGATATGTTGGGTGAGTGATTTTGAAAGGTTATGGGGCTTTTATGAAGTCCTGGGTTCAAGCCATGTCATATGGAAAATTTTTATTTTTAGCATTAGGGAAACCATGACTCCTGGTTTTAAGCCTTTTAAATAATTGTGATTAAAAAGAGACACAAAAGAGCATGTGGTGTAGTGGCAAGGTGGCGACACAGGTGTGGCAAGGAGGTTAGAGGTTTAAGTCTCATTGCATACAAATGGGATTATTTATTTTGCTCATGTATGGGCAAGAGTTGGTGCTGGATTTGAACTCTGTGTTAGAGAGTTTGAATGGGTCAAATGAGTGATTTAAGGAGTGGATCATGGAGGAAATTAAGGAGGGGATCGTGGAGAGGTAAGGGGAGGAAATCTAGGGAAGTTGGGTAGGTGAGAGTTGGTGCTGAAATGGGGTCTTGGCTCTTGGAAATTCAGTTGGTGTACGTAGGGATGCCGTTTTTCTTTTAACCATTTCTACTTTTGACTCATTTTTATTTCTTTTTGCCTTTTGCAAAAATCGAGCAATACCTCTTTTCTCTGCTATTTTCTTTGCATCAATTGCTGCTTATGCCGATTCTCCCTTTATTCTCCTCCTCTTGGCACTTTTCTGCTCTTCTTGTTTCTTAAGTTGACCGAACCA
Organism: Gossypium rotundifolium; assembly: GCA_025506655.1. Taxonomy (NCBI): domain Eukaryota; kingdom Viridiplantae; phylum Streptophyta; class Magnoliopsida; order Malvales; family Malvaceae; genus Gossypium; species Gossypium rotundifolium. The sequence goes on from CP106726.1 coordinate 39,553,513, forward strand.
ATCCTTTCTCTCCCTCATTTCTTACTCATTCGAAGTTCTTTCTCACTTATCTAAAACCGAATTCTCCTTCTCTTTATTTCTTTTTTTGCAACTTTTCATCTTTTTCAACCTTGAGTATTCTTTCTTAATCTAGAATTAGGCTGAATATTGGTTATCTCCTTTTCTTCTTCTCTTTTTTTATCAACATTTGACTGCTGTTCTTGACCAATTCTCTTCCTCCCCATCTGCTTTAATCTGTATCGTCAAAGGGTTGTTGGTTCTGTGGCTGATTGTTGTAGTCGAATATACCCTGTCATTGTAACCGAATATTAACCCTTCCTCCATCTATTGCTCCAGCCTCTAAAGTCTCGAATTTGTTCTTCTCTTGAGGGCTGTCCTAGTTCAATTTATCTATTGGTCGGTTGTTAGGGGTAAGTGGTTTGTGCTTTCAATCATTAACCGAATGCTAGTTCTCTTTTTGGCCCTGTGTTTTCCTTAAGAATAGTATTTGATTTGGATATTGAGGCTGAATAATGGTTGTGGTACAGATAGACCACAAGGAGGTGAGATCAGTTCATACTCAAACGGCTTAGGAAGTACAAGCCGATTCAGTTAAGGTAGGTTTTAATCTTAGGTTCGGCTACTGTATTAGAAAGGCTTGTTAAATCTTGTTAATGGAGTGGCTAACCGAATACCTTAATCGAATATAGGTTCTACACTCGTGGGCTACTACTTTTCTCCAACAAGGTGTGTACACACACACCACTCAAATTGTAGATCGACAATGCTGAAATCCCGAAATGCTGAGAAGCCGAAAGGCTGAAAGTACGGCTATGGCTATCACATGAGCACACGAATGCACATGTGGATAAGTCGATACAATGACAAAGGTCACCATGAGCATCTCGTGGTCTTAGGCCTTTTTTGGGGCCAAATGGACCGGAATAGGCTGAGTGGGCCCAATGGGCCCGTGGGCCTTACGCGAGTAATTTTTTGGATGGATAGGAAATAATGAGCTGGCCATGACAATCACATGGCCAAAGGCAGTTTTGGGCTTAGTGGGCCACACGAGCATGTGGGCCCACTTGGGTCGAATATTGGGCTTTGGGCCCAATTACACCGTTTTGACTATATATGTTATCTGTGTCGCTCAAGGTGACTGTAGACCTTTGGAAAGGTTGTAAATTGACCGAAATACCCTAGGGTAAATTTACCTTAATGCCCTTGTAGGGTAAAATGACAGTTATGCCCCTGAAGGGAAAAATGACTAAAATGCCCCTATATGTTATATGATTGTTATTGTATGTCATTTATGGTATTTTTGCATTAACGTTATATTATGCTGTATGGGGGATGGGATCATTGATTTGGAGGAAGTATGTGATTTGTTAGGGTCGTATGGTCGCTTGACGACTGTGGATCCACCGATGGCTTTAAGCCGATTATGTGATTGGCAGCTCTATTGCAATATTGGTTAGTGTCGTTGTAACACCCCATACACGGCCCATACGCCATGATCGGATCTAGTATGCTACGGGTTGAATCTTGAAAACTTTGCTCTGAAGGGTTTTGGAAAATCTTAGTTAATTATAGCCGATTAGTCAAATAAATGTGAAGTTTTTGAAACAACTTTAAACATTTGCGTTGATTGTGTTTGCAAAGCCCATTTATCATTTCATTTTATGATTAAGACTTTGGAAAAAACATAAGTTTATAAAAACTTAACATAACAAAAAAAAAATCGAAAACCTAAGTTATGGAGGCCTTATTACAAAAATATTCCCAAAATTAAAACTCAAATGAGAAACCGAAAATAGTCTATGTAGATAATAGTCTTGATGGCCCCTTGAGTCCTGAAACACCTCAAACCCGGCCCACAAGCCCTAACCAGATCTAGCATGCTTCTAAGAAAAATCCATTCAAATCTAATTTGAAAACTTTGCTAAAAACTTGCGTGTTTTTGAAAACAGTTGATTAGGGTTGGGCTCGAATTTTAAAACCCATGTCGATTAGGTGTTAAAACATTTAATATCATCACTTAAGAAAAATTTATTTTTAACTCTAATTTGTTAATAATCGGATCATACTAAGTAATTTAAAAACATGCATAACATTTTAATACTGAAGGCCTTATTACATCAAATAAACTCGAAATAATTCAAACTTAAATATAAAAAGAAAACTAATAAAATAAAGCAGTCTCTGAGCTTTGCATGGCCACCACTGAGCTCCTGCCGACCTAGTCCATTACTGAGTGTCACCTGAAAAAAATAGTCCCACAAGGGGTGAGTCAAACAGACTCAATGTGTACAACCAATACTAAACTCCATTAAATTCAGTCATGTCAAATCATACATAATAACATATATAATTATGATGCAATCCCGAACCCAAGCCTAGATATCCATCCGCTACACATCACCCGTACCAACCATCACACCGTGGGGACTACTAAGTCAACCCTCCATCCGCTACACACCATCGAAGGCAGTCGCTGCAGTCGACGTGCTCATCGCCCTTATAAAATTCGTGGCATAGCCACAAGATTATTTTGTGACATAAGTCACCACATTCATATATTGTGACATAAGTCACCACATTCAGATATTGGGGTATTAAACAACCAATTCACTTCCCCTTTACATATCACCCATATGCCCCATGTCAAACATATCATGCAATAACATGTTTCATTTCACATTCTTGTCACTATTAGCATATGTGCCACAATAGACCATAACCTACTCATAGTAGGAGTGGGTAAACATACCTGAGTATCTCGCTCGTACCATTGCATGGTACTCTTAGCCACTTTACACATATTTTTATTAATACATATATTAACACATAATCATAAATTAATTGAAGTTTAGTGTGGCTGATTTACTTAGCAATTCACTCCAAATCCCGAAAATCCAATCTATTGCTTTAGATCTTTAATGCCTATATTCGGCCAGCCCCAATCATATTAGTAAAAAGCCATTCGGCTAGAAAAACCAAATCCCAATAGGATTATTGTAGCCCAAAACTTACCTTGGTGCCGATTTGATTCTTAAACAAATCCCACAACTTTATGATGCTTCTTTATTACAATAGGCTATACCCTTAACCATTGAACTAGTTAGTTTCGGCTTTTAGAAATAGATCTAAATACCAAAATTGGCCTTGGCTGAATTCATAGACCCACTTACCTTGCGTTCTAAATCCCGAAATTATCCACCTAACCAAGGAGATGTCGAAATACCTATAGTCATAGGTTAGATTTAAGTCCAACTTTAAAGCACATACTAATGGCCTATGGCCAAATATCACCTTATAGCTTACCTTAAAACTTGAAATCCCTAAAGATTCTTCTCTGAAGTCGACAACAGGCAAACCAATCCCCAAAGATCCTTTGCAGATTCGGCAAAGCACATTAAGGAGATTAGTACCTTGTTTTCGGTAAGTCTAAAGAAAAGAATGGAAATCAAATGATAACTAGTTCTTACCCTTAATACAGAAGTCGACTGCCCCTTGTTGAACCCACAGAGATTCGGCTATAGACTAAGTGTGATCAATAAGTTTTGGCTTTTGAAGCTATGAAGAAATTGACTAATGGTTACCTTGAGGGTTCGGCTTTGATTGAATTTGCAAAAGAAGAAGAGTAGGTTGATGTTGAAGGTTCGGCTTTTGGAGAATCAAAAAGGAAAAGAAAATAATTGGCAGAGAGAATTCGGCAGAGGGAAGAAAGAAAAGAATGGAGAATGGCTTTACTCTTCCTTGGCCGAAAATACTATTAAAAGAACCCCCTTATTCGGCCAACACTATCTAATTCCTTGTTTTTCTCTTTATCTCTTCTCTTAAATTTAATAAAAATAAGTTATCATTTATCTCTTATCACCTTTTCAAATTAATAACATTAATCCACCAATTATCCGTTATCTAGCCAAATTTTAAAAGGGATTAAACTCCTCCCTTGAGTTCCTTAGTGCCGTCCACCTCTCTACTCCTTGTAGCAAAATAAAATTCTTTTATTTGTTTCCCATACGACTCGAACTTAGGTCCTTCCTCATAGCCCATGGCGTCATTTCCAGAGGCCTTAAGTGGCGCCTCCAAGCCACTTTTCCAAGCCCAATTTCATGTCACATTTCCTCTAATATTTCTTTTAAGGCCTTCCTGCTTAGCTTCCTCTTTTAGATTTAGAATCTAATACTTTCTAAGGCATTTGTCTACGCACTAAGGTTCACAAAATTCATAATGCACATCCACAACACACATAAGCATGCTATTTCATATTATTAAGCAAAAATGCATAAGCCATATTCCATGATGTTACAGTTTTACCCCCTTAAAATAATTTCATCCTCGAAATTACCTGGCTAGAATAGGTGGGGGTATTGCTGTCGTATTGCCTCTTCTAGTTCCCACGAAGCTTCCTCCGATCCATGATTTCGCCACAACACCTTGGCCAAAGGGACCAATTTCCTTCGTAACACTTTCACATCTCGTTCCAGAATCTGAATTGGCTCTTCCTCATAATACAGATCTGGTCTCAGCTCCACCTCTTCAACCAAAACTACATGAGATGGATCCGATCGATATCGATGTAGCATGGAGACATGAAATACATCGTGCATCTGCTTCAATTCTGGTGGCAACTCCAACTAGTATGCCACTGGTCCAACTCGCTTCATTACTCGATAAGGCCCTATAAACCTTGGACTCAGCTTCCCTTTTCGACCAAATCTCATCACCTTCTTCCAAGGCAAAACTTTAAGGAACACTTGATCTCCCACATCAAACTCTATTTCCTTTCATTTAAGATCTGCATACAACTTCTGCCAATGAGATGCCTCCTTTAATCGAGCTTGAATTACACTAACCTTCTCCTCAGATTCTACCACAATTTTTGGCCCTAAAATTTGACGTTCTTCCAATTCCGTCCAACATGTAGGAGTCTGACACTTCTGACCATACAATGCTTCGTACGGTGCCATCCGAATACTTGCCTGATAGCTGTTATTGTATGCAAATTTTGCTAGGGGCAAATATTCTTCCCAACTTCCTCTGAAGTCTATTACACAGCCTCTCAGCATATCCTCTAGCACTTGGATCACCCGTTCAGACTGGCCATCCGACTGTGGATGGAAAGTAGTACTGAAATCCAATCTAGTGTCTAAAGCCTAATGTAAAGCTTTCCAAAATCGAGACGTGAACCTCGAATCCCTATCTGAGATAATTGACATCGGCACTCCATGCAACCTCACAATCTCCGCTACATACAACCTTGCTAACTTCTGTAGGGAGTAGTCAACCCGCACAGGAATAAAGTGCGCTGACTTTGTCAGCTGATCCACTATCACCCATATCGAGTCATTCTTAGTAGGCATAAGGGGAAGCCCACTAACGAAGTCCATGGTAATTCTCTCCCATTTCCACTGCGGAATTTGTATTGGCTGAAGCAATCCCGATGGAACTTGGTGCTCAGCCTTAACTTGCTAACACGTCAAGCATTTTCCAACAAATTCAGTAACTTCCCGCTTAAGACCAGGCCACCAAAACTGTTCCCTTAAGTCTCTGTACATCTTACTACCTCCGGGATGCATAGCATAAGGGCTACTATGCGATTCTCGAAGAATTCTTTGCCTAAGCTCCTCGTCCTTCGGCATACAGACCTTACCCTTGAAGCATAATACACCTTCGTCATTAACACCATAACCCTCTAACTCTCCATTCTGCGCTTGTCACAACTTAACACTTAGATCCTTATCCACCAACTGTCCCTCTTTCACTTCATTCAACCACGTTGGCTTAACTTGCAGCTCTACTAGCAGACTTCCATCGTCATATAAGCTCAGATGTGCGAACATTGCCCTCAGATCCGACACTACCTTTTGACTTAGGGCATCCGCCACTACATTTGCTTTGCCCGGGTGATACTCTATCGAACAATCATAATCCTTCAATAATTCCACCCACCTTCGCTGTCTCAAATTCAACTCTTTCTGAGTCAGCAGATACTTAAGGCTTTTGTGGTCTGTGTAGATCACTGACTTTTCTCCATAAAGATAATGCCTCCACACCTTAAGAGCAAAGACCACTGCCGCTAGTTCCAAATCATGCATCAGGTAGTTAACCTCATGTGGCCTTAGTTGTCGAGACGCATAAGCAACTACCTTTCCATCTTGCATTAACATGTATCCCAATCCTGTATGGGAAGCATCACAATACACCACAAAATCCTTCCCTGCCTCTTGCTGAATCAAAACTGGGGCTTCGGTCAAGACCTTCTTAAGCTTCTCAAAGCTCTCCTGTTGCTTATTAGTCCATATGAAAGGCACTTCCTTCCTTAACAACTTTGTCAGAGGCGCGGCTATTGACGAGAACCCTTTCACAAACCTCTATAATAGCCTGCCAATCCTAAGAAACTCCGAACTTCCGTCACTGACTTAGGGGGTTTCCAATCCAGAACTACCTCAATCTTTCGAGGATCCACCCTTATTCCTTTAGCAGATACCACATGTCCTAAAAACGTCACCTCCTTAAGCCAAAATTCACACTTTCTAAATTTGGTGTAGAGTTCCTTCTCCCTCAACACTTGCAACACTATCCGGAGATGCTCATCATGCTCCTCTTCAGACTTGGAATACACCAAAATATCGTCTATGAACACAACAACGAACCGGTTCAGATAGGGTTGGAAGACCCGATTCATCATGTCCATAAACGCGGCTGGGGCATTACTACGAACTCAAAATGCCCATATCTTGTCCGAAAAGCTGTCTTATGGATATCTACCTCCTTCACCTTAAGCTGATGATATCCGGACCTCAGATCTATCTTTGAGAAAATCGCATTTCTTAAGTTGATCGAGCAGTCGTCAATCCTTGGCAAAGGGTACTTGTTCTTGATGGTCGACTTGTTCAATCGACGATAATCTATGCACATGCGCATAGTTCCATCCTTCTTCTTCACAAATAAGACCGGTGCTCCCCATGGAGACACGCTGGGTCGAATAAACCCACGGTCTAGCAATTCTGGGATTTGAGCCTTGAGCTCAACCAACTCCTTTGGTGCCATTCTGTATGGGGCAATTAACACGGAGCCGTACCCGGTAGCAAGTCAATTCTAAACTCCACCTCCCTGTCCGGGGTATTCCGGGTAATTCCTCCGGAAAGACATCCACAAACTCTCTTACAGTTCTAACTCCACTAACTCCCCCTTCTTTCGCATCCAAAGCACTAATGAAGGCCAAAAATGCCTTACACCCCTTCCGAACCATCTTATCCTCCTTTAATGCCGAAACTACGTTAGACAAGTAGTTCCTCCTCTCGCCTATCATAACCATCACCTCCACCTCTGGGGTCCTTAACTCCATTCGCTTGACTGCACAATCCAATACGGCCCGATATCCACTAGCCAATCCATGCCAAGTATAAGATCGAATTCCCCGAAGGGTAATTCCATTAAGTCAGCAGGGAATACTACTCCCTAAAGCTCTAAAGGCACACTCTGAAATATCTTGTTTACTATTACAGTTTGACCTAGTAGGCTTACTACAGTCATCTCCCCATCAGATAGTTCAAAGGCTATCCCTAGAGTTTCAACTATTCTACATGCAACGTAAGAATGGGTCGAGCCCACATCAATCAAAGCCACATAAGGTTTGCCAGATATAAGAAACGTACCGGTTATGATGTTAGGCGCGTCTCGTCCTCCCTCCGACGAACCGCATAAACCAAGCCCGGCTGCCTGGCCTCCGTGTTACCAACACCTCAGCCCGGTGTTCCCCGTCCTCTACCAGTACCGTTTTCTCTACCATTCCGACCACGCCCTCGCTGAGGCTGCTGTCTGCCTCTTCTAGCCTGAGTAACACCCTGAGCTGCCGATCGATTCCCATCCTATCTCAAAGGACAGTTCTTAATCATGTGTTCCTTTGACCTATATTTGAAACATCCTCCTATCTTCTTCCAACATTCTCCTAGATGCTTCTTTTCATACTGATCGCAAGTACGGTACTACCCTCTTGTCACAGTCCGTTGACCTTGTGGCCCATTAACTCTAGGCCTCTTTTGCACATTCCCTGACGATCCAGATAACCTAAAACCTCTCTTCTGTCTATTCCGATCAGTGTTCTACCTTACAGAATCCTTAATACCCTCGGCTACCTTAGCCTTCCCCACCAACACAGCAAACTCTCACTCTTGTTGTGGAGCTATCAACAACCTCAAGTCATCCATTAGTCCGTCTTCAAACCGAACACACCGTTCATGCTCAGTAGCCACTATTCCTCGGCGTGAACGGCCAAATTTTAGGAATTCAACCAGACTACTACTGGACTTGCTCCCTTGAACCAGCCCCAGAAACGCCTTCCTTTGAGCATCGATATAATGAGTACCAACATGCTTCTTCTGGCATGCCGCCTTGGCACACTCCCAAGTGAGTTCCTCAGTTGTAGCACCATCCCGCACCGTGAGCCACCATTGATATGACTCATCGCGAAGAAGCGACACCAACCCTTTCAACTTTTCCTCGTTAGTTAAATCGAGCTCATCCATAATCCGCTCAGTCGCCTCCAACCAGTATTCAGCGGTACTAGGCGCCACACCAGATATACCACGGAATACTTTAGCTCATATTGGCTGAGTCGCCGGTACCAAACCGAGCTCCCATGCCTCCACCCACTCCACCACCCTTTCTAAAACCCGCAGATCGCTGTGACATGCGTCATCCCGTCGATCTCGATATTCCACATCAGCGACTGGTGGTGGTGGTAGCATTTCATTCTCAGATCCTTGACCCAATCTAACGGGTTCAGACACGGTCATTCGGCCTCTTCCACGGCCACGCACGTTACGACCACGTCCCTTTGAATTCATACTTTCGCTTTGCGTTTATCTGATTAAGGAATTTTATGGATTAGTTTTGTTCCACTGATTTAACATGAACAGTTTTATGTTTAATAGTTCTAGGAAGTAGTTCTTTCGATTCATACACATACAGTCTCACATCATTCATTTAGTCACACACATGAACTTGCGTCCATTACAGAGAAATGTTGTAGTTGTCGTTGTTTGTTGTTTTCCACTATCCAGGGGTATTTTCGTAATTTTTTCCTACAGAGGTATTTTGGTAATTTTCAAATTAGGGTATTCTAAAATGTTGCAAAATAGAGATTGATGATATTTTACAAAATTTAAATTCTTGCTAAAAAAAAGATTTCAAGGGTGAAATGATAAATTTTATACAATAGGGGTATTCTTGTAATTTTACAAGGCAAGGTCATTTCGGTAATTTTTTGCAAAATATGGTTCCTGGTGAATTTTCAAAACAAGGGTATTTTTAAAGGTTTCTAATTTGAGGGCACTTTGGTAGTTTTCCTTTCTGAGGGTATTTTGGTCATTTGCACAGGTTAGGGGTAATTTTGGTCATTTCGCAAATCAAGGGTAATTTCGTAAATTTTCCAAACCAGGATGTCTTTGATATTTTGTAAAGTTTTTGGGTATTTGTAAGGTAAAAGAATCTTGGGAACAATTGTGGGTAGTTTAGAAATTTTATGAACCAAGGGCATTTTAGTAAAAAAAAAATTTCAACCAGGGTATTTAGGTCATTTTAATAAATCGAGAATATTTTGGAAAAGTTTTCTAAATAATTTTCCTACACATCAAGGGATAAATTGGTGATTTTAAAACTAGGGTTTCTATATAAAAAAAAATATGGCTAGTCCCTTTTGGGTTTTAGTTATTGGGTTTAGCCTGTGGCTGAGTCCTCTTGGTTAGGATGAACATTACTACACACCAGGTAGGATTCAAGTGGGTAGGAGGTGAGTCACTAGGACTGCTTAAATACCAAGCTCCCACTAAAACCAATCCTAGACATGCGCACAATAGTTGCCACACCCTAACTCGGCGACCTAGACACAGGTTTGTTTAATTGTGCCTTAGAGTTTATGTAATTGTTGGGGTAAACTAGTCCTAGGGTTTAATTCCTAATCCACTAGTCTACGTCCCTATATATCCCCACATACAAATCACAAAGAGGTTAGGAGTACTTACCTGGTGGACTTCGGGCCGGAGACTCAGGTGCCATGCCAGAAAAACCTGCTCATTTCTTAATAAAAATCCAATTTTCCAAAAGAAAACGTTTTGGGCCCAAAAAGCCCTCAAAGTTGAGTTTTGAACCGGGCTCTGATACCAAACTGAAACACCTCAAACCTAGCCCACAAGCCCTGACCGGATCTGGCATGCTTCTAAGAAAAATCCATTCGAATATAATTTGAAAACTTTGCTAAAAACTTGCGTGTTTTTGAAAACAGTTGATTTGGGTTGGGCTCGAATTTTAAAACCCATGTCGATTAGGTGTTAAAACATTTAATATCATCACTTAAGAAAAATTTATTTTTAACTCTAATTTGTTAATAATCGGATCATACTAAATAATTTAAAAACATGCATAACATTTTAATACTGAAGGCCTTAATACATCAAATAAACCCGAAATAATTCAAACTTAAATATAGAAAGAAAACTAATAAAATAAAGCAGTCTCTGAGCTTTGCATGGCCACCACTGAGCTCCTGCCGACCCGGTCCATTACTGAGTGTCACCTGAAAAAATAGTCCCACAAGGGGTGAGTCAAACAGACTCAATGTGTACAACCAATACTAAACTCCATTAAATTCAGGCATGTCAAATCATACATAATAACATATATAATTATGATGCAATCCCGAACCCAAGCCTAGATATCCATCCGCTACACATCACCCATACCAACCATCACACCGTGGGGACTACTAAGTCAACCCTCCATCCGCTACACACTATCAAAGGCAGTCGTTGCAGTCGACGTGCTCATCACCCTTATAAAATTCGCGGCATAGCCACCAGATTATTTTGTGACATAAGTCACCACATTCATATATTGTGACATAAGTCACCACATTCAGATATTGTGACATAAGTCACCACATTCAGATATTGGGGTATTAAATCACCAATTCACTTCCCCTTTACATATCACCCATATGCCCCATGTCAAACATATCATGCAATAACATGTTTCATTTCACATTCTTGTCCTTTGTTAGCATATGTGCGTAATAGACCATAACCTACTTATAGTAGGGTGGGTAAACATACTGAGAGTATCTCGCTCGTACCATTGCATGGTACTCTTAGCCACTTTACACATATTTTTATTAACACATATATTAACACATAATCATAAATTAATTGAAGTTTAGTGTGGGGGGTACACACCTGATTTACTTAGCAATTCACTCCAAATCTTGAAAATCCAATCTATTGCTTTAGATCTTTAATGCCTATATTCGGCCAGCCCCAATCATATTAGTAAAAAGCCATTCAGCTATAAAAACCAAATCCCAATAGGATTATTGTAACCCAAAACTTGCCTTGGTGCCGATTTGATTCTTAAACAAATCTCGAAACTTTATGATGCTTCTTTATTACAATTGGCTATACCCTTAACCATTGAACTAGTTAGTTTCGGCTTTTAGAAATAGATCTAAATACCAAAATTGGCCTTGGCCGAATTCATAGACCCACTTACCTTGCGTTCTAAATCCAGGAATTATCTACCTAACCAAGGAGATGTCGAAATACCTATAGTCATAGGTTAGATTTAAGTCCAACTTTAAATCACATACTAATGGCCTATGGCCGAATATCACCTTATAGCTTACCTTAAAACTTGAAATCCCGAAAGATTCTTCTCTGAAGCCGACAATAGGCAAACTAATCCCCAAAGATCCTTTGAAGATTCGGCAAAGCACATTAAGGAGATTAATACCTTGTTTTCGGTAAGTCTAAAGAAAAGAATGGAAATCGAATGATAACTAGTTCTTACCCTTAATATAGAAGTCGACTGCCCCTTGCTGAACCCACAGAGATTCGGCTATGGACTAAGTGTGATCAACAAGTTTCAGCTTTTGAAGCTATGAAGAAATTGACTAATGGTTACCTTGAGGGTTCAGCTTTGATTGAATTTGCAAAAGAAGAAGAGTAGGTTGATGTTGAAGGTTCGCTTTTGGAGAATCAAAAGGAAAAGAAAATAATTGGCGAGAGAATTGAGAGAGGAAGAAAGAAAAGAATGGAGAATGGCTTTACTCTTCCTTGGCCAAAAATACTATCAAAAGAACCCCCTTATTCGGCCAACACTATCTAATTCCTTGTTTTCTCTTTATCTCTTCTCTTAAATTTAATAAAATAAGTTATCATTTATCTCTTATCACCTTTTCAAATTAATAAAATTAATCCACCAATTATCCCTTATCTAGCCAAATTTTAAAAAGGATTAAACTCCTCCCTTGAGTTCCTTAGTGCCGTCCACCTCTCTGTTCCTTGTAGCAAAATAAAATTCTTTTATTTGCTTCCCATGCGACTCGAACTTAGGTCTTTCCTCATAGCCCATGGCGTCATTTCCAGAGGCCTTAAGTGGCGCCTCCAAGCCACTTTTTCAAGCCCAATTTCATGTCACATTTCTTCTAATATTTCTTTTAAGGCCTTCCTGCTTAGCTTCCTCTTTTAGATTTAGAATCTATTACTTTCTAAGGCATTTGTCTATGCACTAAGGTTCACAAAATTCATAATGCACATCCACAACACACATAAGCATGCTATTTCATATTATTAAGCAAAAATGCATAAGCCATATTCCAGGATGTTACAAGTCCACCTCGGCTCCCATGTCCACCATCTACTACTCACCTGGAAAGTTGGGAAAAAATAAACGGGTGAGTCACCAAGACTCCGTGTGCAAATCCCAAAAACACATAAAAGCCTTGGGCCCACAAACACATTATGGGCCTTGGGCCATAACAATGGAAACAGAACATATATTCATGCAACATGGCCCATCCCAAACCTAAGAGTCCATCCTCTACACACCCCAGCACCAACTATCACACCGTGGGGATTTCTACAATAAACCCTCCATCCGTTACACACTATATCGATAGCTGTGTTGTCTGTCATAAAGACCGATCACTATGTGACCTATGTGGCAAAGCCACCGATCACTATGCAACCTTAATAATATATATATCGATAGTTGCGCTGCCTGTCATAAAGACCGATCACTATGTGACCTATGTGGCAAAGCCACCGATCGCCTCGCGACCTACTCCCCATTCATCATATCAATCCCATCCCATGCATACATACATGCAAAAATCAGAACATTAAACTATCTAAACAGATCACATACTTTCACATACTTCGATACACATAGAGAAGTTTCTATGGTTACGTACCTGGCATCCTTTGCCTACCCTTTTCGGGTAACACGACTATTCATACAGCCTATTTTCGACTTTTAGCCCATAACATACATATGATATAGCTTAACTAGTGTGATAGAGATCTACACACCTGATTACCAACAGGACAGTACTTTCTATGTCGACACTATCAGAAGTCGATACGACTGCTAACTGCCTAAGGTTTTGTTCGAAGTCGGTCCACAGCCCGGCGGCCAATCCTGAACTGTTGACACCGTGCATTTCTTGAACTTTGGGGCTGAAACTACAGATCCAACCCCTTCCTTTGATTTGCTGACATTCGAGTCCATGAGTGATCTTTGGTCAGAAGATACTATGATGATTGCTTAACGTAACATTAGGTTAAGGCATGAATAATGAAAAAGAACCCGATTAAACAACATAGGAAGAATTGAACCCTTACCTTGAAATCTTGAAAAGAGATTGAGACTCTGAGACTAGCGTTTTCGGCTTTTAAATCTAGGCGATCTACCTAAATTTTTTGAATGTCGCCTAACAAGAAATTATACAAAGCCATTAAACCATTAGCTTTTCGGCTTTGTCTTCCAAAAACTGAAAGAGAAAGTGAAGAGATAGGGAAATCGACACTCACAAACTAAAAGAGAAAGTGAAGAGATAGGGAAATCTGCATTCACCTTAACACAAAGAATTCGACTACCCCTTAGAGATTCTGCTTTTGAGAAGATCAGAAGAAAAGATAATAGGAAGAAGTCTATGTAGATTCGGCTTTAGTGAAGAAATCGACAAAAGGGAATAGAAAGTATTCGGCTATGGGGATGAGAAGAGAGTTTAGAGTTTTGGTTTTTGAAAGAAAAGATGTTGAGAACAATTGGGAGGTTTCGGCTCTTAAAAGAAAAAAGAAAAAGAAAATAGAATAGAAAAATGGACTTTTGGCTTTTGCATAAAAGTGAGGATGAGAGAATGGGAAAATAAAATAGGGACCAAATACCGGAATTGAAGAGATATCCCCTCTATTTAAAGAGAATTTTGGCACCCCTTAATCCTATCTAGCCCTCATAGTGTCCCAAATTCAACCACCACTTGCTTCCTAGATAGCTTCTAAACTTTCTCCCTTATCTTTATCTGATCACTCCTTCAAAAGAGGCCTAAATAGCACCACATCTTCCTCCCTTTATCAGCACATTATCCACATGTTATTATCCTCCTATTTTCAAACCCCTATGTCATCCCACTCTATCCATTTAAAAGCCAGAAATTAGCTAACTTTAATTAAAAGAATTGGGCTTCATGTAACTTGAATGTGGGCCTCCTCAGTTGACGCCACCTCCTTGTTCTCTAAGTGGTGCCACTTTACCACTGGGCTACAAGCCCACTTTGTATTTAAACACAGATAACATCTTTTAAGCCCTATCTTATCAGGCTTTCCACTAGAGTGTCTAATCAGAGAATTCAATTAAGGTCTCAGCCCAATTCTTGAGCCCATTTTGGACCCTTAGCACTCTCATTAAACATAACCACACATTAAACGCATTGGCCCATTAATTCAGGATGTTACAGTTCTACCCCCTTAAAGAAATTTCGGCCTCAAAATTACCTGATCAAAACAGATGGGGGTACTGTTGTCGCATCGTTTCTTCTGGTTCCCATGTGGCCTCCTCAAAACTGTGATTCTGCCATAAAACCTTAACCAACGGAACCGTCTTCTTTCGCAACACTTTAACACCAGGATCCAGGATTTCCACCGGTTCCTCTTCAAAAGATAGGTCAGATCTCACCTCGATTTCTTCACAGGCACCATATGAGACAGATCCGAATGGTAACGTCTTAACATGGAGACGTGGAATACATTTTGAATCTAGCGTAGCTTAGAAGGTAGCTCTAGCTGATAGGCTACCAGCCCTACTCGTTTTAACACCCGATAAGGCCCGATAAATCTGGGACTTAATTTACCCTTCCGTCCAAACCTCAGTACTTTCTTCCATGGCAACACCTTCAAGAACACCTTGTCACCCATCGTAAACTCCATGTCCTTAAGCTTCAAGTCTGCATAGGACTTCTGTCAGTCCGACGCTTTCTTTAGTCGAGCTCAAATTAACTCAACCTTCTCCTCTGTCTCGGTAACCAACTCCGGTCCCAAAATCTGACATTCCCCTAATTCCGTCCAACAAGTAGGAGTACGACACCTCCGCCCGTACAATGCTTCGTAGGGCACCATCTGAATACTAGACTGGTAGCTATTGTTGTATGCAAATTCCGCCAACGGTAAAAAATCTTCCCAACTACCTATGAAATCAATGACACATCCCCTCAACATGTCCTCCAAGATCTGAATTACCCGCTCAGACTATCCATCGGTCTGAGGATGAAATGCTGTACTGAAATCCAACTTCGTGCCCAATGCTTAATGTAAAACCTTCCAGAATCGTGACATGAACCTCGGGTCCCTGTCCGATAAAATTGATACTGGTACCCCATGCAATCTCACTACCTCCGCTACATATAGCTTAGCCAATTTTTGCAAAGAGTAATCGACCCGTACTGGTATGAAATGAGCAGACTTCGTCAAGCGATCAAATTACCCAGACTGAATCTTTCTTAGTAGGCGTGAGGGGTAGCCCAATAACAAAGTCCATTGTGATCCTTTCCCACTTCCATTGGGGAATCTTCACTGGCTGCAACAACCCTGATGGTAACTGATGCTCTGCCTTTACCTGCTGACAGGTCAACACTTACTCACCAATTCAGTTACCTCACGCTCCAAGCCCGGCCACCAGAACTAATCCCGCAAATCTTGATACATCTTACTCCCTCCGGGGTGCATAGCGTATGAACTTTCATGCGCTTTTTGCAAAATCCTATGCCTCAATTCCGGATCTTTTGGCATACAAACTCTCCCTAGAAAACATTGCAGTCCTTCCTCATTCACACTGAATTCTGTTGATCCATCACTTGATCCTACATAAAACTTCTCCTTTAGCAACTCATCGGTCTGCTGCCTCTCCTTAACTTGACTGACCCATGAGGGTTTCACTTGAAGTTCAGCCAATAAACTCCCATCATTATACAAACTAAGGTGAGCAAACATTGCCCTCAAGTCAGAGATTACTTTACGACTTAAGGCATCCGCCACCACATTAGCTCACCCGGATGATACTCAATCGAGCAATCATAATCCTTTAACAACTCGATCTACCTCCTCTGCCTTAGATTCAACTCCTTCTGGGTCAAGAGGTATTTTAGGCTCTTATAATCTGTATAGATAACAGATTTTCCCCGTACAGATAATGTCTCCAAATCTTTAAAGCAAAAACCACCACCACCAACTCTAAGTCATAGGTGGGATAATTTGCCTCGTGCGGTCTTAACTACCGAGATGCGTACGCAACAACCTTTCCATCTTGCATCAACATGCATCCTAATCCCATGTGTGAAGCATCACAGTAAATCATGAATTCCTTTCCAGCCTCCGGTTAAATCAATACCAGAGCCTCCGTCAAAATCTTTTACAACTTCTCGAAGCTCTCTTACTTCTTGCTAGACCAAATAAACGGAACTCCTTTCCGTAATAACTTAGTCAATGGTGCCGCGATTAGAGAAAATCCTTCAACAAACCTTCGATAGTACCCCGCCAGACCAAGAAAACTTCAAACTTCTGCCACAGACCTAGGCGGCTTCCAATCCAATATAAATACCACGACAAACCGGTCCAAGTAAGGTTGAAACACTCGGTTCATCATATCCATAAATACTGCTGACGCGTTGGTCAATCCAAACGGCATCACCATAAATTCGTAATGACCATAGCGAGTTCTAAAAGCCGTCTTATGAACATCTGCCTCCTTGACCTTAAGCTGATGGTACCCTGACCTTAGATCTATCTTCGAAAAGACTGAGGCCCCCTTCAACTGATCGAACATGTCATCGATTCTTGGCAACGGGTACTTGTTCTTGATTGTTAACTTATTCAACTGACGATAGTCAATGCACATACACATTGATCCATCTTTCTTTTTAACGAATAACACCGGCGCTCCCCAAGGCGACACACTTGGTCGAATAAATCTTTTATCTAGCAACTCTTAAATCTGTGCTTTCAATTCCACCAACTCTTTCGGCACCATTCTATACGGAGCAATAGATACTGGCGCTGTTCCCTGAAGAAGATCAATTCCAAACTCTACTTCACGATCCGGGGTAATTTCGGAAGCTCTTCTGGAAAAACATCAGGAAATTCTTTTACCGTCCTAACATCCTCGACAGTTAGGTCCTTGGCTTCCAGAGCCCAAACAAACATTAAAACTGCCTCACATCCTTTTCTTACCATCCTTTCTGCTCTTAGGGCAGTCACCACATTTGACAGACAGTTCCCCCTTTCTCCTATCACCAACACTTCCCTACCCTCGGGGGTTCTTAACACCATACGCTTGGCTGCACAATCTAAATTAGCTTGGTACTTCACCAACCAGTCCATGCCTAATATTAAGTTGAACTCCCCGAACGGTAATTCCATCAGATTTGTTAGGAAAACTATTCCTTGAACTTCTAAGGGTACCTCCCGATAAAGTTTATCTACTATCACAGATTGTCCTAATGGGCTAATTACAGTCCTCACCCTAGGGGTAATCTCGGAATCTAAACTTAAAGTTCTAGACACACTACTGCAACATATGGATGTTTCGACCCAATGTCAATTAATGCAGTGTAAGGCAAACCAAATATTAAAAATGTATCGGTTATAACATCCGGTGCGTCGGCCTTCTCTCGACGTCTGGCAGCGTAGACTAACCCTGGCTATCTCACCTCAGCGTTTCCTATCCCTCAACCCAGTGCTCCACGGCCCCGACCGAAACCGTTACCACCTCTAGCTGGACCGCGACCCCTCTGCGGTTGCTGACCTCCTCTACCTTGCTGAGCATTGTCCTGCCCTACAGGTCCTACATCGCTTCGTGGCTGTAGACAGTCTCTAATCTGATGGTCCAAAGATCCACACCTAAAATACTTTCCACTGCCTTCCCAACACTTACCAACATGGAATTTACCACATAGAGCACACCTCTGTGTCTGACTAGCAGCATTAGGTCTCTTATCTCGTCTCGGTCTATCTGACCTAGGTCTTTTCTGAATACGCCCAGCTGCCCTTGATGATCTAAAATTTCTCTTACCTCCACCCCTATCTCTATCCTGGTTCAGTTTTTCCGTCCGTCTCACCTCCTCAGCTATTTTAGCTTTCTCCACAAGTATAGCAAACTCCCTCTCCCACTGTGGAGCTATCAAAGTACGTAGGTTATCCTTTAGGCCATATTCAAATCGAACACACCGATCATGTTCTGTGGCTACCATCCCTCGAGCATAATGGCTCAAGCGTAAGAATTCTGCTTCATATCCCACCACCAACCTACTTCCCTAAACCAAATTCAGGAACGCTCTACGCTGCACATCCACATAACTCGTTCCAATGTACTTACTCTGGAATGTAGTTCTGAAGTAATCCCAGGTGATACGGTCAGCCATGGTACCATCCTTAACTGTAAGCCACCATTGATACACTTCGTCCCGGAGAAGGGGCACTACTCCTTCCAGCTTCTCTTCTTCCGTAAAATCCAAATCATCCATTATGCGTTTGACTGCCTCCAACCAATACTCAGCTGTATTCAGGGCTATCCCAGAAACTCCCCTAAACACTTCTGCCCCATTAGCTCTAAGTCGCTCCGACACAGATTTCTGGGCTCCTGTGCCAATGCCTGCCCTAGCTACCCTCTCTAAAACCCTCAACATCGCCTGAGATACTGCATCATCTCCTGCCGTCTGATCCTGAAATTCTGCCTCCACAGCTGGTGGTAGTGGTACCTTATTTCCTGACTCGTGACCAGACCCTACAAGTTTCGACACAGCAATCCTGCCTCTACCTCGGCCACGCACACCACGTCCTCTAGTACTCATTCTACCGATTCACGTTTATCTGATTGGGAATTTTATGAATTATTAATTTCTTTCACTGATTATTAACAAACAATCTTATGCAAAGTAGGTTTAATAGTAGTTCTTTCGAATTCGAATTCTATCTACAAAGTTCAGTTCTCAAGTCTGTATTTCCTAGTTCTAGAATACACATTCAATCAACATCCATCACACATCAACATACAAGTAGCAACCATAGACTCACATTCATTACCTAGGGGTATTTTCATCATTTCACTACCTAGGGATATTTTCATAATTTTATCCTACAGGGTATTTTGGTAATTTTCCAAAATAGGGTATCTTGGTGATTTTACAAAATAGGGGTATTTTGGTAATTTTGCAATTCAGGGGTATTTCGATAATTTTATCAACTGGGGGTATTTCGATAATTTTTTACAAATTTTGGTAATGTTTACAAATCCAGGGTATTTCAAAATTTTACAAAACTGGGGACACAAGTAATTTTTACAAAAATAAGGTGGCTGGTCCCTTTCGAGTTTTAGTTATAAGTTTTGGCCCGTCAACAAGCCCTCTTGATTAGAGTGAACAAACACTACGCACCAGGTAGGATTCCAGAAAAGAGGAGGTGAGCCACTAGGGCTACTTAAATACCAAGCTCTCCCTGGATCCAATCCTAGACATACGTATGCCTGTTACCACACCCTAACCCTGTGACTTGTTCACAGACATGTTTAATTAGAATTAAGTCTTATGGGGTTTGAAGAACTGCTTAATCTAGGCCTAAGGTCCATTAACAATATCATACTAGTCACGTCCATAAAGCCCATCAAACCCAACATACATATCATATCAAGAGTTTAGAATACTTACCTGCATGGATCGGGTGCCGATAGACTCGAAAGCCATATCTCAACCGAACTTTTCTCAACTTACACCACTTTTACAAATCACTACTGGACCCATTTCACAGCCCAAGTTTTGAACTGGTCTCTAATACGAAAATGTAACACCCCATACCCGGCCCATACGCCATGACCGAATCTAGTATGCTACGGGTTGAATCTTAAAAACTTTGCTCTAAAGGGTTTTGGAAAATATTAGTTAATTATAGCCGATTAGTCAAATAAATGTGAAATTTTTGAAACAACTTTAAACATTTGCATTGATTGTGTTTGAAAAGCCCATTTATCATTTTATTTTATGTTAAGACTTTGGAAAAAACATAAGTTTATAAAAACTTAACATAACAAAAAAAAATAAATCGAAAACCTAAGTTATGGAGGCCTTATTACAAAAATATTCCGAAAATTAAAACTCAAATAAGAAACCGAAAATAGTCTATGTAGATAATAGTCTTGATGGCCCCTCGAGTTCGCCTCGGCTCCCATGTCCACGATCTACTGCTCATCTGGAAAGTTGGGAAAAATAAAAGGGAGAGTCACCAAGACTCCGTGTGCAAATCCCAAAAACACATAAAAGCCTTGGGCCCATAAACACATTATGGGCCTTGGGCCATAACAATGGCAGCAGAACATATTTTCATGCAACATGGCCCATCCCAAACCTAAGAGTCCATCCTCTACACACCTCCGTACCAACCATCACACCGTGGGGATTTCTACAATCAACCCTCCATCAGCTACACACCATATCGACAGCTGTGCTGTCTGTCATAAAGATCGATCACTATGTGACCTATGTGGCAAAGCCAGCGATCGCTATGCGACCTTAATAATATATATATTGACAGCTGCGCTGCCTGTTATAAAGACCGATCACTATGTGACCTATGTGGCAAAGCCACAGATCGCCTCGTGATCTGCTCCCCTTCATCATATCAATCCCATCCCATGCATACATACATGCGAAGATCAGAACATTAAACTATCTAAACAGATCACATACTTTCACATACTTCGATACACATAGAGAAGTTTCTAGATTAAGTACCTGGCATCCTTTGCCTACCCTTTTCGGGTAACACGACTGTTCATACAACCTATTTTCGTCTTTTAGCCCATAACATACATATGATATAGCTTAACTAGTGTGATAGAGATATACACACCTGATTGTCGATAGGAAAGTACTTTCTATGTCGACACTATCAGAAGTCGATACGGCTGCTAACTGCCTAAGATTTTGCTCTGAAGTCGGTCCACAACCCGGCGGCCAATCCCAAACTGCTGACACCGCGCGTTTCTTAAACTTTGGGGCTAAAACTACAGATCCAACCCCTTCCTTTGATTTACTGACATTCGAGTCCATAAGTGATCTTTGGTCATAAGATACTATGATGATTGCTTAAAGCAACATTAGGTTAAGGCACGAATAATAAAAAAGAACCCGATTAAACAACATAGGAAGAATTGAACCTTTACCTTGAAATCCCGAAAAGAGATTGAGACTCCGAGACTAGTGTTTCTGGCTTTTAAATCTAGGCGATCTACCTAAAATCCCGAATTTCGCCCAACAAGAAATTATACAAAGCTATTAAACCATTAGCTTTTCGGCTTTGTCTTCCAAAAACCAAAAGAGAAAGTGAAGAGATAGGGAAATCGACACTCACCTTAAGACAAAGAATTCGACTACCCCTTAGAGATTCTGACTTTTGAGAAGATCAGAAAAAAAGATGATTGGAAGAAGTCTATGTAGATCCGGCTTTGGTGAAGAAATCGACAAAAGGGAATAGGAAGTATTCGGCTATGGAGATGAGAATAGAGTTCAGAGTTTGGACTTTTGAAAGAAAAGATGTTGAGAACAATTGGGAGGTTTCAGCTTTTGAAAGAAAAAATAAAAAGAAAAAAGAAAGATTATGGCGGAGTAACGGTCTATGCCCAAGGAAAAGTTAAGAGAGTCATACAATTAGTTAGAAATAATGATAACACGTGAGCTTATATGAGAAGCCTTATGGTGAAGTTTAAGTTTACGCGCAAGATGCAATACTTTGAATTGTGATAGAAATAAGGTGAAAACAATAGTTGTATTATTCAAATTGTAAATGTGATTTTGCATTGTACAAGGAGTTATACATAATAAGTAAAATAAGGTATTTCAAAATAAAAGATTTAGAAATTTTATTAGTTGAATAGTTACATAGGAAAGTAAAGAAGGGGTCTAAGTACGTCAGTCCTTAGGCGTAACACCCAATACTCGGATCTGATTGATTAGGTCGAGTGGAGGGTGTTACAAGGAAGGTTTCCATCAGCTAACCTAAACACCCTTGTTAGGTATCAGCTAATTGGTAATTTTTGGAGAGCTATTAGGTTATTGTTAAAGGGATTTACATTTTTTACATTAGACATGCATGATTAAATTAGATAAATGGTTTGATGGTTATAACTGTTTCTTATTTAGATCAAGAAGCTAGTGATGGTTGGAGAAATTGAGGAAAAGGACCAATAAAGTCGATTCAGTTATGAAGTTTGCTAGTGAGTGCCTTCTTACTTTCTTTGAGTTATGAAACTTTCATGATATGTAGGTTATGTGCGGTAAGTTACTCTTACTATATATGAGGCGATGTGTTGTGTCTAGACATGTGTGTGGGTATGGCCATTATAAAAACACCCTCATTGTTGCATGAGCCCATTACCGGAAATATATGATATGTGAAAATTTCAGAAAGGAAATCTATATGTGATGCCCTCAGTAGGGCAACTATATTGCAAACTGGATTGGCAGATCACTGCCCAACCATGTGGGAGAACATGTGTTCGACTTAACAAGGATATGGAATGAAAATAAATATGACTGATATGTGATTTTGATTTTTGAGATATGGGTCTGAGGCTCGCACAAGGATGTGTTGTTGATAACAATGCAAGATTGTGGGAGACGTGTATAATTGGCGGAATGTGTCTGCCTGAGTGTTGTATGTGTTAAGTTGTTGTAATGTTGCCTCCAAGGAACTATGGATGTCAATTAGTGTATTATGTCTATATAACAGAGTCTAACAAAAAAGTTTTGGTCCTTTTCTCACGAGTATTGTTGCTTGTTGATTACCAGAGTTCTTGTAAATATAATTGTGTCATAGTTTGGAACACACTAATATCAAATGAACTTACTCCATTACTTTTCATTCTCAGAAATTTTGATAATAGAAGGAGGATCTGTTGAATGAGACTATACTAGAGTTGTGGTTGCGAGTGAGCCACTTGTTTATTTTTGTACCATGCATGGCTATGTGGCGGATGGCGTATACATATGTTTTGTAACTAACTTTTGCAATTAACCACATCATTTGTATTGTTTCATTTTAAAAGAGAATTCTCCCTTTTTTTTGAAAGTGTATGTTGAACCTTCTTGATTTGTTGGTCATGAATTTTATGATTTTGATATATACGCCATAACTAAGTAGTAGTTGAATAACAATTTTATCTTCTATAACTTTTATTGTTTTCCCTGAAGTCGTGATATCAAATGAAAAAAAGAAATGGCTTTTTACACTAAGGGGTGTTACAAAATTTATTTTGGAATTAACACATAGTCATGCTAAACACACAACATCCTAGACAAGAAGTATAGAAACTCACCTTGCTTCCTTATCCATAGCAACTTAGATTGCCTAAACGTTAGAGCCTCTTTTGTCTTGAAAGCTAAGCATAATAATCGTTTATCAATTATCCTGAAGATATTCAAAACTTAAAACCCAAAATTCATAATTGTACAGAAGCTTAGAGAGTTCTTACTGCACTCCTTTTCTTCAATCCACAAGTTCAGAGGGATTAGGAAACTTACTAGTTCCTAATATTTCTACTTTTAGACTCCAAATCATATGATTGCTGCAACATGCAGAGCTTCCTTAAGCTACATCCTCTTCTTCTTCAGAGTGATTGAAAAATATGATACTGAAAGAGAAACATTTGGAGAAGCATAATTGAGAGGAATTTTGTTTCCACACACACATATATATACTCCATCGGCATGGTCTCCAGAAACCATTACCACCAGTAAATCCTAATCATTTTGTCCCCCACTGAGGAATCAGTCGATTCAAATCCAGCTAAACTAGGATTGAAATCTAATCATTCCCAATCAACCACTCAAGTTTCTAAATATCTCATAGAGTCCACAATTTTTTTTATACAAATAACTCTCAGACTTTTCATCAAGTTCGATTCCTTAAGAGAACCAGGTGTGACAGCTCCCCCACTCTTAAAGAAAATTTTGTCCTTGAAATTTCCTCTTGTGTCTGGTATTGAGTAGTATCTAGGGAAAACTTGTCCTTCCTAGAATATACATCCCTACTAATTGGAGTGGTCTAGTTTATCTTCTTCCTAAATCATCTCGACCAAATGGCGGATCTATATTTCTCACATACGGTAATTTTCTGCCGAAAAGTGATTCTTTCTGCCTTCTTTTCAGAGTCTCTATCTTACTGCTTATGTCAAATTGTTTCTATGTCAAATTTACTGAACTAAGTCAATCTGAGTATGCACAAATTCCGATAAATATTTGATGCACAGTTCACTTGGGCGAATTCTTTCGCTTTTCTATTTATCGAAGGGTTGACGAAACCTATTCCCAGATTGACAAGTGTCATAAATAGGTTTGGGGACTTGAACAATTTTATACCCATTTCAATCAAATCTTTCTTTGGACGTTTAGTTATTTAAACCGATAGTTCCTTCTTGAACCTTAAGAGTAACACCCCTAATTTGTGTCTGTTGTCGAATTAGGGTTACAGAGCATTACCGTACAATCATAAACATTTAAACATCATAACATTCAATAACTTAAATTTATCATAAACCATTCAATCACATACATTTTATCCCTAAATAGAGCCCTCGAGGCTCTAAAAATAGTTTAAAGACAGTTCGGGACTAATTTGAAACAAAATAAAAAGTTAGGGAAAAAGTAGCAAAAATTGGAAATAAGGGTCACACGACCGTGTAACATAGCCCCAGGCCATGTAACTTTCGAATAAAAGACACACGGTCATGTCCCAGCCCATGTCCTCACCCGTGTAACTCACTGATTAACATCAAATGCCCGTGTGCTAGGCTGTGTAATTCACTGACTTGTACACTAAGAAACTCTCCGATGACACACGGCCGTGTCGCCAGGTCATGTGCCTCACACAGCTGTGTCACATGCCCGTGTATTAAGCTGTGTGAACCCAAAATGTACCTAAAATCAAACCATTACAAGTCCATTTCATACCTAATCACTTAAACCATATAGGCACACATTCAAGGGGTTCAAATACCTTTCAAACATACATAAGCGTGCCATTTCAATCATCTAATATTACTTCACCAATGTGTCATTCAAAGGCACCACAATTGCATCAAACATCACTTACCAAATCAAGTTAACCTTACCTCATTTCTTGCAAAAAGTCCTAGTTCAAATAAGTGCTAAGACACACCATAAATGACCATTATCAATCCATTCCAAACATACCAAAACAACATTATACACATGCACTTATAAGTGATGAAAATGACATACTTTGGAAAGACATTGCAATTACCAATTCAACAAAAACTTCAAAACATAAACATCAAAATCACCAATTACATAACATCCTATACAATTCAACCACATATTCATCTATATATACATGCCACTACCTTAGGAGATACAAAAACTACCAACATTGATGGATAGTGTGAGCTGGTTGATTGATCCTTCCAAAATGTCAGCAACGATTATCTACAAAACAATCTACAAGAACTAGTAAGCTTACACAACTTATTAAGGACATAGTATAACATTTAATCTAAATATAATTAGATGCAATTCACAGTCTATTTGATTCAAAGTTACCAGAGTATAAACAAGGGCACGTAAGTGAAATCAAGGGTACCGAAGTACAAACAGTGGCACATATGTGCAATCAGGGGTACTGACGTACAAACAGGGGCATGTATGTGCAATCAGGAGTACTGAAGTACAAATAAGGGCATATAAGTGCAATTAGGGGTATCGAAGTACAAACAGGGGTACGTAAGTGCAATCATGGGTACCAAAGTACTAATAAGGGCACGTAAGTGCAATCATACAATAATTTTCTATAAACATATTAATTATTGAATCATAATATAAGAACACAAATAGAAATTGAATTACATATTGAAATACTATGAACTTACCAACTATTTAATGTCGATCAACATGTAGGGACTAATCTGTTATTTTCCCTTTTCCTCGGTTATTGTCTTTTTGATCCAGGTTTTGATCTATATGATAATTAAATATGATATATTAATCTCATACATATTTCACATTTGATTCAATGCATATGACCCTTAACTTTTCATTAATTACACATTTTCCCTAAACTTTTATAGCTTTTGCAATTTAGTCCTCTACACAATATTCATCAAATTGACCATTTTCTAAGAACCAAATTATAGCTGAATATTCTAGGCTCTTTAACGATTCCTATTACACATCAAATTCACCATCAAACCTTTAAATTTTGACATTTTAACAATTTAATCCTTAAATCAAAATCTAACAAAAATCACTTTACAAAACAACCAAATATCACAATCAAAGCTTCAAATATATAATTATCATCATAAGCAACAAAGATTCATCAATGGTAACTTCCAAAATTTTTAACAGATTCAAAAACGAAGCTATGGGCCAGCTGGACCTAGTTGCAACGATCTCAAAAACATAAAAATCATTATAAACGAATCACAAAATCATACCATGCAAGAAATTTTAACCTAGCCAAACTTAAAGCTTCCCCTTCCATGGAGAATTCGATTGAAACCCAAAATATGAAGAAGATGATAACATTTTGTCATTTGTTTTGTTTTTATTTAACTAATTACCATTTTACCCTTACTAATATAATTTAAAACTAGCATAATTGTGTCCAACTTTGTCCATTAACATCAAGGATGGTATATTTATTATCTTAGTCCATTAGTTTAAGGTTTCATAGTCATTTGTCCCATTTAACTAATAAAACTCAATATTTACACTATTTACGATTTAGTCTTTTTACTTAATTAACCATTTAAACATCGAAATTTCTTAACGAAATTTTAATATGACCCTAATATAATAACATAAACATTAAAATAATATTAAAAATAATATTAAAAATAATAACTTGCTAGTCAAAAGTGTGGTCCTGAAACCACTATTCTCGATATCACTAAAAACGGGCTGTTACACTAAGTAGTCTTTCTTCCACTTCCTTCTTCCTTCTTACTCCCTCTAATGGAGTTACTTGCCTTTCATGAGCACTTCTTACTTTCCAGGTAATTATTTTCCTTTCCCTTTTCTTTAGTCTTGCTTTATATCATTATGTCCAAGGTTGCACCAATGTTGAGTGGACGGGCTAAGGGTTTTGATTCTTGAAATCAAAGAGGTCCCTCAAGAAATTTTACAGTAAGGAATTGTAACACCCCAAACCCGGTCTATGCGTTAAGACTAGCTCTGGTTTGTTACATAAATCAAACTATCTTAATAATTACGAAGAATAGGAATTTAAAATAGAAATCATTTATAATTACAAGGTTTAATAAAACCAAAAGAGTATTTTAAATTTGATGAGAAAACATTAATTGAAAATATCATTAATATTGTATTGATAAAATCCTTAGCGTAGATTTTATAAGAGTTCAAAATATTTAAGAAAATGATAAAGGAATTTCATATGTTTGAAAACCCAAATTATTTTAAGAAAACAAAATAATTATAAGCCCATATTAATAGTCCAAAACATAATTTAAATCCATCCACATAAAATCCATAAAACATTTATAGAGGCCTTATTACATCAAACCCATAATAGTAAATTATAGAAAGTCTTTAATAAAAGTTCAAAGTTTAATTAACCTCATTGAAATATGGCCTCCACGAAGTCATCCTCGGCCCAAGTTCACGTCAATTTCCATTACCTGAGATGAAAAATTTGAGGGAGTGAGTTACTTAGAACTCAGTGTATAACTCACTTACTTATTCATTGGGCCAAATCATCAAATCATAGTTTTGGGCTTGAGCCCATTAGCAGGATTAACAATATAAATAATAATATGTATGCAAAATGAATTTTCCCACCCAACCTAATTTCCATCCGCTACACACCCCCGTACCAACCATCACACCTGTGGGGATCAAGTCAACCCACCCCGCCATCACACCAATCACAGGCATTAAGCCATCTTATATTTGTGGCAAAGCCACCGAACTAGATTGTGACAAAGTCACCGAACTAGAGGCATTGAGCCATTAATATTTGTGGCAGAGCCACCGAACTAGAGGCAATTAGCCATTTAATTATTTTGTGGTAGGGCCACCGAACTAGATTTTGGCAACAGGCCTTTCTTCTCTTCATTATTAATCCCAACCCATGCAACATGTATGCAAAAATTTGTCTAAGTTTATGTGATGATTTTATCAAAAGATTTGAATAACATAAGAGTCAATATTTCTAGTTTTTGTTAAGGCCCAAAATTTTGAAATAGCATTTAGCCCATTTAGCAATCTAGCATCTTAAACCCAATTTACGATCTAGATAAGAGTTTGGCCCATTTAACAATTTATCAGGCTTTTCAGCCCATTTAACAATTTATCAGGCTTTTCGGCCCATTAAATAATTTTATCAGGCTTTTTGGCCCATTTATCGATCTAGCAGAGATTTGACCCATTTATCGATCTAGAAAAGATTTCGGCCCATTTTACTAACTAGCATCTTTTTCGGCCCATTTTTACGAGACATAAAATTTACATATTAACAACTAACTTCACGAGGGTGTTTTCGTAATTTTCACAATTTTAATCGTTTTCATGTATTTTCATCGAGATACCAATTAATACGTATTATACCGATTTAGTCGTCTTTACAATTTTACTCAATACCACGAATGACATCCAACCCGAGAAAAGTGTGAAGTTACACACCTTGATATCGTGAGTACTAAACCTTCCCGCTCGTCAACACCTAAACATAATATGATCTATTAGAATACTATCATTTATCAAAAATATTCTATTGAGATTTGATCCAAATCCTTACCCCTTTGATTTTGAATCACTTCTATTTTTGGTTTCTCCTCGTTTATCGATTCGTTGCTCGCTGAGAATCCACTAACGTACAAAGGCTCGGGAGTACAAACTACTTCAAATAATTGACTTCCCTCGGTTGATGGTCCGCAACCCGGTGGAAAATCTCGGATTCCCAAAACAGCCCTTCTTTTATATTTGGGGGAATAGCGGATCCACCCCTCTTACAAAGACTATGGACTGCCCTTTTTTTGCCCTATTTTGAATGTCTTCAATGACAAAAGATCATTAATCCAACTTAAGAATATATCGAAAATATAACTAAAGGTTTTAAGAGTAAGATTTCCTTACCACAAATATCCTTGTTCATAATAAGAGAATCGACCAAAACGTTCCTTAACACCTTAAATCGATTCCAACGTTCTATGATACTCACGAACACTCGAGTTAGATCTTCCGCTATCGCACTAAAGTATAATAAAGAAAACGTTAATAAAATGAGCGATTATTTCGATCCAAGAAATCCTTCTTACCACCATCAATATTCGCCAAAACCACTATTAACTAACATGAACTAAAAAGAACTCTTACCTATTCTCCAAGGTTGAAAAGAAATGATTGAGAATGATGTTTAGGAAAAGAAAGAGATTCGGCTATGAGAGAAAATAATGGAGAAGGTATGATTGAAAAGAAAATAAAAGGTGAGAGAAAAAGATGATGATGATGATGGTGATTCAGTTTTCAAAGAGAAGAAAAGAGAAAGTAAGAGATGTGTTTAGGGGCAAAGTACATTTGGCAATGGAGAAAGGAAGAAAAGAATGATCTTTGGTGTTGGTAATTTGGCACTAAGAAAAGGCACACAAAAGAATACTAAAGTGATAAGCAAAAATGACCAAATGGTCAAAAGAATTAAGGCTTACCAAAAGCTCAAATTCGGCCAAAGGAGAAAGGTTGAGAGAAAATGCAAAACTTGCACAAGATGATAGGAATGACCAAAAACTAACTCCTAATCCTAGCCAAACTACTAACATATTCAGCCACCTCCCCTTTAGCCACAATGCCGTCCAAATCCATGGTCAAATGGCCATGAATTTGTTTCTAAAACCTTTTCCTTGATATTTGCCTTATGTCCCCATATCTTTCCAAACTTTCTTGATTCCCTACCATAAGTTAACAATTACCTTTTTCCTTTAGTCTACTTACCAAAAATAAAACAATACAACTCATCCATCCTTATCCCCTTGCCGACACATGCATAGGTTAAAGCAAAAAATAAAATTTCCTTGTTGCTTGCCAGGTGTTTGAACTCCTTCCTCTAGGAACACTTATGGCGCCATCTCCTCTTTACTACTAATTCATCTTATGCCAACTTTTAGCACTTAATTAATTTAAGTCTTAAGGTCATTTAATTTCTTTACTCAAATGTACACTTAAATAATAATATTTATTCTATCTCCAAGTAACACGAACCAACATTAAGCAACATAATGATACCCAATTATTTAGGATGCTACAATTCTACCCCTCTTAAAGAAAATTTCGTCCTCAAAATTTACCTGATTAAAAGAGGTGAGGATATTGTTGCCGAATAGTTTCTCGGGCTCCCACGTAGCTTCCTCCGCTCGTGATTGCGCCCACAAAACTTTGACCAGCAGTGCAGTCTTCTTTCTTAACACTTTAACATCCGGTCTAAAATTTCCCTTGGTTCTTCTTCAAAAGACAAGTCGAATTTAATTCCACTTCTTCAACCTAGTACTATATGAGATGGATCCGATCTATAACGTCTCAGCATGGAAACATGAAAAATATTATGAATTTGACTCAGCTCCGGTGGTAATTCAATCTGATAAGCCACTGGGCCAACACGCTTCATCACACATATGGCTCGATGAACCTAGGGCTCAACTTACCCTTCTTTCCGAATCTAAAAATTTTCTTCCAAGGTGAGACCTTCAGAAAGACCCAGTCTCCCACAGCAAACTCGATATCCTTACGCAGTGTCGTATCGACTTCATCTATCTCGAGGCTTCCTTCAACCGTGCTCGAATAACTTTTACCTTTTCCTCTGTTTGAGATATCATCTCAGGACCCAACATCTATCGTTCGCCCAATTTAGTCCAACAGGTAGGAGTACGGCACCTACGACCATACAATGCCTCATAGGGTGCCATCTGAATGCTAGGCCGATAGCTATTGTTATCTGTGAATTACGCGGTGGTAGAAAATCCTCCCAACTACCCCTGAAGTCGATTACATATCCCCTTAACATATCTTCCAATATTTGAATTACTCCTTCCGACTGTCCATCAGACTGAGGATGAAAAGCCATACTGAAATTCAACTTTGTCCCCAAGGCTTCATGCAGAGCTTTCCAAAACCGTGATGTAAGCTTAGGATCCCTATCTGATATAATGGATACGGGTACCCCATGCAACCTTACAATTTCAGATACATATAGCTTAGCCAATTTTTGCAACAAATAATCCGTACGAACTGGAAGAAAATGAGTAGTCTTCGTCAAACGATCGACTATTACCTATATGGAATTTTTCTTAGTAGGCATTAAAGGTAACCCACTAACAAAATTCATAGTTATCCGCTCCCATTTCCAAAGAGAAATCTTTACCGGTTGTAACAATCCTGACAGTAATTGATACTCTGCCTTCACTTGCTGACGAGTTAAACATTTTCCTACAAACTCAGAAATCTCACGCTTCAACCTTGGCCACCAATACTGTTCACGGAGACCCCGATACATCTTATTTCCTCCGGGGTGCATAGCATAAGGGCTACTATGTGCCTCCCGTAGAATCATTTGTCTCAGATCTGAATCCTTAGGCATACAAATCCTTCCACGAAAGCACAACACACCTTCCATGTTTATTCTAAAATCCCCTATTTCACCATTTTCGACCTGCTGAAGTAAGGGTCCCAACTTTTCGTCTAATATTTGCTTTTCCTTGATTTGTTCTAACCATAGAGGTTTCACCTGAAGTTCTGCTAACAAGCTACCATCCTCATACAAACTCAGATGAGCAAACAATGCTTTCAAATCAGATACTGTCTTACGACTTAACGCGTCAGCAACCACATTAGCCTTTCCAGGATGATATTCGATTGAGAAATCATAATCCTTTAATAATTCTATCCATCTTCTTTGTCTCAAATTCAACTCCTTTTGGGTAAGGAGGTATTTAAGACTCTTGTGATCCGTGTAGATGATAGATTTCTCACCGTCGAGATAATGCCTCCAAATCTTTAAAGCAAAGACCGCCGCAGCTAACTCCGGATCATGAGTAGGGTAGTTTACTTGATGCGGTCTCAATTGACGAAGCATAAGCCACCACCTTTCCATTTTGCATCGATTACACAACCTGGACCCGTGTGAGGCGATCACAAAAATAGTGAATTCTTTTCCGACCTCAATTTGAATCAAAGCTGGAGCTTAGTCAGGATCTTCTTCAATTTCTCAAAACTCTCTTGTTATTTTTCAGTCCAATTATATGAAACTCCCTTCCGCAATAGTTTAGTTAGGGGTGCAGCAATCAACGAAAACCCCTCTACAAAATGTCTATAGTAACCAGCTAAACCCAAGAAACTCTGAATTTTAGCTACCGACGTTGGTGGTTTCCAATCCAGAATAGCCTCAATCTTCCGTGGATCCACCCTTATTCCTTCAGCTGATACCACATGACCCAAGAAAGTAACTTCCTTTAGCCAAAATTCACATTTACTGAATTTGGCATAAAGTTGCTTATCACGAAGTAGATGCAATACTATACGCAAATGCGTGTCATGCTCCTCATCATTTCTTGAATAGACCAAAATGTCATCTATGAACACTACCACAAACCGGTCTAAATATGGTTGAAAGACTCGATTCATCATGTCCATAAATGCATTGGTGCATTGGTTAATCAACGGCATCACTACAAACTCATAATGTCCGTAACGAGTGCGAAATGTCGTCTTATAAATATCGCTTCTTTCACCTTAAGGCGATGATAACCCGATCTCAAATCAATTTTGGAGAAAGCTGAAGCTCCTTCAATTGATCAAGCAGTCATCAATTCTCGACAAGGGATACCTATTCTTGATCGTCAATTTATTCAATTATGCGTAATCAATGCACATAGCATTGATCCATCCTTCTTCTTGACGAACAAAACTGGTGCTCCCCACGGAGACACACTCGGTCGAATAAATCCCGATCCGGCAATTCTTGAATTTGAGCTTTAAGCTCGCCAACTCCTTGGTGCCATTCTATAAAGAGCAATGGACCTTTGAGTATTCGAGCAAAAGCTCAATGCCAAATTCTACTTCCCGATCTGAAGGTATACCAGGAAGTTCTTTGGGAAATACATCTGGAAATTCCTTCACCGTTCTCACATCATCCACAGATATATCTTTGGCATCCAAAGCACAAATAAAGGCTAGGAATGCTCCATACCCTTTTCGCGCCAACTTTTCTGCCTTCAACGCTGATACCACATTCGCCAAGTAGTTCCTTCGTTCACCAGTCATTATGACTTCCTTATCATCCGAGGTTCTTATTGACATCCGTTTCTCAGCACAATCCAAATGCGCCCGATGTTTAACCAACCAATCCATACCCAGAGTGAGGTCGAACTCGCCGAAAGGCAATTCCATCAAATTCGCCAAGAATACCTCCTCTTGAATTTCTAAGGGTACGTCTCTAAACAATTTATTTACAATTACCGACTGTCCTAAAGGACTAATTACTGTCATCTCACTATCGGTAATTTCAGATTTTAGATTTAGGTTTCGAGATATGGCGCTAGCAACATACGAGTGGGTAGAACCAATATCTATTAAAGCGATGAATGGTACATCAAATATGAAGAATGTACGGTTATTACATCAGTGCATTGCCATCCTCATGGCGTCTAGCGCATAGACTAGTCCAGTGTCTTGCATCCGTGTTACCTCTAGGACCATTGCCTCGACCGGTGCACCGACCACGTCCACCCCATTACCACCACGACACGGTCCACGACCTCTCGGTGGCTGCTGAGTACCTCTGGCCATTGTGCATCATTATTACGAACTTCATGAGTCGTATCCATACGTCGAGGACAATTTCTATACTGGTGATCCATTGAACCGCATTTGTAACAAGCGCCGTTTTCCAAAGCATTCACCAAAATGCCTTTTTCCACATTCAGCACAATCCCAAACTTGATTATTAGTTACAGGTGCTCTACCTTGAGCTGGTTCATCATTTCGAGGCCTCTTTTGAAATCTCTTTGAAAAACCCGACTGCTGTGTCTCTCTCTTATTCCTGAATCTTTCCCGATCCCGACGTTCTGAGTTCTTAGCCTCTTCGGCTATCTTGGCCTTCTCCACAAGCGTAGAAAAAGTTCTAACTTGTTGTGGGGCAATCAGAACCCTCAACTCATCATTAAGCCCATCCTCGAAACGCACACAACGTTCATGATCTGTTGATACTATTGTCCGAGCATAGCGACTCAAACGTAAAAACTCAGCTTCATATGCTGCCACTGTCTTACTCCCTTAGAAAAGATTCAGAAATTCTTTCCTTCGGGCGTCAACAGAAATAATTCCAACATATTTCCCTTGGAAGGCAGTTTTAAAGAATTCCCAAGTAATTAGTGCAGCTTCGGTGCCTTCTCCAATAGTGAGCCACCACTGGTACGCCTCGTCTCTTAACAAGGACACAGCTCCCTCCAGTTTCTGCTCAACAGTGCATTCCATATCATCCATAATCTGTTCCACAGCTTCGAGCCAATATTCAGCCACATTTGGGGCTACACCAAAAACTCCTCTAAAAACTTCTGCATTATTTGACTTGAGTCGTTCCGAAATTGACCCACGAGTTGTTGGCCCAATTCTAGTTTCGGCGACCCTTTCTAGGACTCACAGCATCGCTTGCGTCAAGGCATTATCTTCTTCCATGTGATCGCGTGATCCCGTCTCACTCTCAAATGATGCAGGTGCATCCATTTTCGGCATATGATTTGGTGCTTCAGTTGCACCTCTAACACCTCGTCCTCTTCCACGGCCATGTCTACCGCGTCCACGACCACGTCCTCTAGTGCTCATGATGACTTATTCGATTTTATCTGATTACAAGTTTTATGAATAAAAAAAATTATTTCAGTGTTTATTAACGGTGTTTTATGAGATTTGAGAGATAAAGTTGTTTTTCGCAACACATCCTATAGTCTCAATCTCTACGAATTTTAACATCTAAAACTAGAAGTTCTAGAGTGTTCCTATGGTCATATCATCATCATAATAATAATCATTTAACAATGAATACTTACTTGACTAGGTGCTTGGGATGCTTGTGGTGCCATCTTGATCTTTAAAACATAATTAAAATATTTTTCCTCTGAAATTATTTGTTGAACCCAACCACAGTAGAGTTTTTTGGCGGCTCGATACCATTAAATGTAACACCCCAAACCCGGTCTATGCGTTAAGACTAGGTGCGGTTTGTTACATAAATCAAACTATCTTAATAATTACGAAGAATAGGAATTTAAAATATAAATCATTTATAATTACAAGGTTTAATAAAAACCAAAAGAGTATTTTAAATTTGATGAGCAAAACATTAATTGAAAATATCATTAATATTGTAATGATAAAATCCTTAGAGTAGATTTTATAAGAGTTCAAAATATTTAAGAAAATGATAAAGGAATTTCATATGTTTGAAAACCCAAATTATTTTAAGAAAACAAAATAATTATAAGCCCATATTAATAGTCCAAAACATAATTTAAATCCATCCACACATAAAATCCATAAAACATTTATAGAGGCCTTATTACATCAAACCCATAATAGTAAATTATAGAAAGTCTTTAATAAAGTTCAAAGTTTAATTAACCCTCATTCGAAATATGGCCTCCACGAAGTCATCCTCGGCCCAAGTCCACGTCAATTTCCATTACCTGAGATGAAAAATTTGAGGGAGTGAGTTACTTAGAACTCAGTGTATAACTCACTTACTTATTCATTAGGCCAAATCATCAAATCATAGTTTTAGGCTTGAGCCCATTAGCAGGATTAACAATATAAATAATAATATGTATGCAAAATGAATTTTCCCACCCAACCTAATTTCCATCCGCTACACACCCCCCGTACCAACCATCACACCTGTGGGGATCAAGTCAACCCACCCCACCATCACACCAATCACAGGCATTAAGCCATCTTATATTTGTGGCGAGCCACAAAACTAGATTGTGACAAAGTCACCAGAACTAGAGCATTGAGCCATTAATATTTGTGGCGAGAGCCACCGAACTAGAGGCAATTAGCCATTTAATTATTTTGTGGTAGAGCCACCGAACTAGATTTTGGCAAGCAGCCTTTCTTCTCTTCATTATTAATCCCAACCCATGCAACATGTATGCAAAAATTTGTCTAAGTTTATATGATGATTTTATCAAAAGATTTGAATAACATAAGAGTCAATATTTCTAGTTTTTGTTAAGGCCCAAAATTTCGAAATAGCATTTAGCCCATTTAGCAATCTAGCATCTTAAACCCAATTTACGATCTAGCTAAGAGTTTGGCCCATTTAACAATTTATCAGGCTTTTTGGCCCATTTAACAATTTATCAGGCTTTTCGGCCCATTAAATAATTTTATCAAGCTTTTCGGCCCATTAAACAATTTTATCAGGCTTTTCGGCCCATTTATCGATCTAGCAGAGATTTCGGGCCATTTATCGATCTAGTAGAGATTTCGGCCCATTTATCGATCTAGCAGAGATTTCGACCCATTTATCGATCTAGCAGAGATTTCGGCCCATTTTACTAACTAGCATATTTTTTGGCCTATTTTTACGAGACATAAAATTTACATATTAACAACTAACTTCACGAGCGCGTTTTCGTAATTTTCACAATTTTAATCGTTTTCATGTATTTTCATCGAGATACCAATTAATACATATTATACCGATTTAGTCGTCTTTACGATTTTACTCAATACCACGAATGACATCCAACTCGAGAAAAGTGTGAAGTTACACACCTTGATATTGTGAGTACTAAACCTTCCCGCTCGTCAACACCTAAACATAATACGATCTATTAGAATACTATCATTTATCAAAAATATTCTATTGAGATTTGATCCAAATCCTTACCCCTTTGATTTTGAATCACTTCTATTTTCGGTTTCTCCTCGTTTATCGATTCATTGCTCGCTGAGAATCCACTAACGTACAAAGGCTCGGGAGTACGAACTACTTCAAATAATTGACTTCCCTCGGTTGATGGTCTGCAACCCGGTGGAAAATCTCAGATTCCCAAAACAGCCCTTCTTTTATATTTGGGGGAATAGCGGATCCACCCCTCTTATGAAGACTATGGACTACCCTTTTTTTGCCCTATTTTGAATGTCTTCAATGACAAAAGATCATTAATCCAACTTAAGAATATATCGAAAATATAACTAAAGGTTTTAAGAGTAAGATTTCCTTACCACAAATATCCTTGTTCCGTAATAAGAGAATCGACCAAAACGTTCCCATAACACCTTAAATCGATTCCAACATTCTATGATACTCACGAACACTCGAGTTCGATCTTCCGCTATCGCACTAAAGTATAATAAAGAAAACGTTAATAAAATGAGCGATTATTTCGATCCAAGAAATCCTTCTTACCACCATCAATATTCGCCAAAACCACTATTAACTAACATGAACTAAAAGAACTCTTACCTATTCTCCACGGTTGAAAAGAAATGATTGAGAATGATGTTTAGGAAAAGAAAGAGATTTGGCTATGAGAGAAAATAATGGAGAATGTATGATTGAAAAGAAAATAAAAGGTGAGAGAAAAGATGATGATGATGGTGATTCGGTTTTCAAAGAGAAGAAAAGAGAAAGTAAGAGATGTGTTTAGGGCAAAGTACATTCGGCAATGGAGAAAGGAAGAAAAGAATGATCTTTGGTGTTGGTAATTTCGGCACTAAGAAAAGGCACACAAAAGAATACTAAAGTGATAAGCAAAATGACCAAATGGTCAAAAGAATTAAGGCTTACCAAAAGCTCAAATTCGACCAAAGGAGAAAGGTTGAGAGAAAATGCAAAACTTGCACAAGATGATAGGAATGACCAAAAACTAACTCCTAATCCCACCAAACTACTAACATATTCGGCCACCTCCCCTTTAGCCACAATGCCGTCCAAATCCATGGTCAAATGGCCATGAATTTGTTTCCAAAACCTTTTCCTTGATATTTGCCTTATGTCCCCATATCTTTCCAAACTTTCTTGATTCCCTACCATAAGTTAACAATTACCTTTTCCTTTAGTCTACTTACCAAAATAAAACAATACAACTCATCCATCCTTATCCCCTTGCCGACACATGCATAGGTTAAAGCAAAAAAATAAAATTTCCTTGTTGCTTGCCAGGTGTTTCGAACTCCTTCCCTCTAGGAACACTTATGGCGCCATCTCCTCTTTACTACCAGTTCATCTTATGCCAACTTTTAGCACTTAATTAATTTAAGTCTTAAGGTCATTTAATTTCTTTACTCAAATGTACACTTAAATAATAATATTCATTCTATCTCCAAGTAACACGAACCAACATTAAGCAACATAATGATACCCAATTATTTAGGATGCTACAGGAATAATGGTAGTTCTCATTCCTGTAACACCCCAAACCCGGTCTATGCGTTAAGACCAAATTTGACATTTCACACAGAATGAACATACACCTAGTCTTTTAAAGATTTAAAGAAAACGGATTTTTAAAAACATTTTAACGTGGAGTTATTGAAAACTAAGTTTGATTACTAAATATAATAATTTGGGTCGTAAAAATTTATAAATTGAAACTTAGGAAAAATTGATTTAATGTTTTGAGAAAATTTAAAGAGTTCGAAAGTAATTTGAAAACAAAATTTAAAAATATTATTACGGAAAAATTACCGAGTTAAAACTATTTTGAATGAAACCCTTTTTAAATGACGTTTATTTAAGAAAAACATTTATTTCTATTTTAGAAAAAAAATCCCACTTAAGTATTTAAAGCATATTATAAAATCCATCCACAAGTAAAACATCCATAAAAATTTAACGGAGGCCTTATTACAAAATAGCAAAACTAATAAAAAGTACTTAAAAAGAAATCAAATTTAAATAACCCATAATTAGTAGTATGGCCTCCATCGAGTCGTCCCCGGCCCAAGCCTCCATCACTGATCATTACCTGAGGAGGGTAAAGAAAACGGGGTGAGTTACTTAGAACCCAGTGTGTAACTCACTTACCATTGTCACTGGGCCAAAAATTCAATTAAGCATTTATTGGGCCAAAGCCCATTTACAATCATAACATAATATCATATATAACATGCATGTGTTATGCAATTTCCCAACCAAACCTAGTTTTCCATCCACTACACACCACCCGTACCAACCAACACACCTGTGGGGAGCTTTAGTCACCCACCCCGCGAACACACCAAACTGGGCATTAAGCCATATATCAAACTAGGTATTAAGCCATATATCAATTTGTGGACAAGCCACCAGAATTTTGTAGCAAAGCTACCAGAACTTCTCTTCATCAAAATCCCAATCCATGCAAATCATGTATATAATATGCATATCCAATTACAATATTCCATTCATATAATTATTACGAACAATATGTCCCATTTATCACATATCACATTTGGCCCATTTATCACATATCACATTTGGCCCATTTATCACAGTCTTAAAACCGATTTTTATAGTTTCTACCAAAAATAATGATAATTACACCATCTTACCCGATTTCACTAACAAGTGACGAAATCAAGCAATTTACCATTAGTCACAATATAAATATCTATCCCATGAAATATGGTGTGAGATTACATACCTGATTACAGTAAGCACTACGCTCTCCTGATCGTTGACACCTAAAAATATGTTTAACGCTCGATTAGAAAAAAATAAATGTGATCTAGTAAAGCTACTCTAAACAAACGATCTAAGATTTACCCTCGCAATCGCGATTAACTACGATTTGTCGATTTTCCCCAGTTGATGGTCCACAACCCGTTGGAAAACCCTGAACAGCTAATGGCTTAGAACTGCGAATAACCTCGAATAATTGATTTTTACCAGAGGAGGGTCCACAACCCGGTGGAAAGTCTCGAATTGTCGAAACAGCCCTACGTTTGAATTTAGGAGTTGGGATCGTCAATCCACTCCTTTTGAAATCACCACTAGATTTCCTTTTCAACACATTACTACGAGCCTCCATTCGTTAGATCTTTAATAAATCAATAATCTATTAAAGTATGGACTTAACAAAATGGTATAGATAGGCTTACCACGAAGTTTCGAGTGATCCACGAATAAATCCCTATATAAAATAATCGGTTACTCCTTTCCATACTATTAATCCTCTTAATAAATAAAGGATGATCATGAAATTCGTGAA
Organism: Gossypium rotundifolium; assembly: GCA_025506655.1. Classification (NCBI taxonomy): domain Eukaryota; kingdom Viridiplantae; phylum Streptophyta; class Magnoliopsida; order Malvales; family Malvaceae; genus Gossypium; species Gossypium rotundifolium. Next base: position 39,594,091 of record CP106726.1, read on the forward strand.
GAATTCTTACCTTGAAGGTTTTTTATCTGAATTCTAATGATTATGAGATAACTTTGAGGAAATGGTAATTCGGCCTTTCTCTATTTCACTATAAAGACGAAAAAGAATTTGTCTAAGAGAGAGGTAGATGATGACATTTTCAGTCAAAAAGACCCTCTCAAGCCAATATATAAATTCGGTAAAAGAAAAAGAAAAATAAAGCATTGAAGAGGGTTCTTACCGATTGATCAAAACGTGAGTAGAAAGAATGATTGAGAAGGAAAAATATATGTAAAGAGAAAGATTCAGCTAAGGAGATGATCATTGACATTCGGCCATGGTGAAGAATTAGGGAGAGAGATGTTTGAGAGTCTTTTGTAAGAAGTAAAGAAGAAAAAAGAAATAGGGGATAAGATATTTATGTTTCGGGTTTCAAAAATGGAGAATGAACAAAGAAGAAGTTTTGAGATTGGTGTTCATTCGGCCGAGGAAGAAAGGAATTGAAAGTGTCCCTCAAGGTTGTACGATTTTGGCACAAAAAAGAAAAGAGTTTAGGAAGAAAAAGGATGGTAATCGCCAAAAGAAAACAAAAGCTTTACCAATTACTCATGACAAAATCGGCTAGGGAGAGAAGTTTTGGAGAGAAAAGAAAATAGTGCACAAATTTGCTAAAGAAAATTGACCAACTAGCTCCTAATCCCTATCAATATTCGACCAACCCTTCTAGCCCCAAAAATCGACGAAGTTCATGGACAAGAGAGTAACCTTTGCCAACTATTCTATCCATAACACATTCCTCAATTGAAGCCATTTGTTCCCCTACATACCTTATCCTATTGATTCCTTTCCCTATGTTCAATTCTTGCCTTAATCCATTAGCCACCTTACCATAAAACCAAAAGTCCAACCTTCCAAAAATAAAGCTTGACCGACACATGCTAGATGAGTGCAAAAATTTAAGTTACAAAAATGCATACCATGGGATTCGAACCTCTCCCCTCAAGACAATGCATGTGGAGCATATCCTCTTAACCAAATACTCACTTATGCTAGATACTTACTCAAAAATTTCCATATGCTATAAATCCACTGACTCCCTCTCTTAAAATACCAAATGCTAAAATTTTCACTAGGTCCAAATAGATCCTAAGACTTCTCAGGACCTCCTTAACAAACAAAATTAATAATCTAACAAGCTAAATCACCAATTTAATGTAACACATACAAACTCAAATTCTAGGGTGATATAATTCTACCCCCTTAAGAAAATTTCATCCTCAAAATTTGCCTGGTTAAAAGAGGTGAGGATATTGCTGTCGAATTGTGTCCTCAGATTCCCACATAGCTTCCTCCACTCCTTGATTATGCCAAAGAACCTTAACAAACGGTACTGACTTCTTTCTTAGCACCTTTACATCTCGATCTAAAATTTGACTGGTTCCTCCTCAAAAAACAAATCAGGACTTAACTCAACTTCCTCCACCAGTACAATGTGAGATAGATCCAATCGATAACGACTCAACATTGAGACATGGAAAACATTATGAATCTGACTCAATTCTGGAGGTAACTCAAGCTGGTAAGCTACTGACCCAACACATTTCAACACACGATATGGTCCAAAAAACCGGGGGCTCAACTTACCTTTCCTTCCAAATCTGAAGATCTTCTTCCAAGGTGAGACCTTTAGAAAGACCTAATCTTCCACCGCAAACTCAATGTCCTTACGCTTCAGATTCGCATACAACTTTTATCTATCTAAAGCTTCTTTTAACCGCGCTCGAATCACCTTTACTTTTTCTTCCATCTCTGATAGCAATTTAGGAACCAATAACTGTCGTTCCCTCAATTCAGTCCAACAAGTAAGAGTACGACACCTACGGCCATACAATGCTTCAAAGGGTGCCATTTGGATACTGAATTGATAACTATTATTATACGAAAACTCTGCTAACGGTAGAAAATCTTCCCAACTCCCCAGGAAGTCAATCACACAACCCCTCAACATGTCTTCTAAGATCTGAATTACTCTTTCCAACTGACCATCTGACTGAGGATGAAAAGCCGTGCTGAAATTTAACCTTGTTCCCAAAGCTCTGTGTAAAGCTTTCCAAAACTGTGATGTAAACCTAGGGTCCCTGTCCGATATAATAGACACTGGTACCCCATGCAACTTCACAATCTCTGCTACATACAATTTAGCCAACTTCTGCAATGATAATCCGTACGAACAGGTAGAAAATGAGCAGTCTTCGTCAACCGATCCACTATTACCCAGGCAGAATCTTTCTTAGTAGGTGATAAGGGTAACCTACTAACAAAGTCCATCGTTATTCGTTTCCATTTCCATAATGGAATCTTCACCGGTTGTAGCAATCCCGACGGAAATTGGTGTTCCGCCTTAACTTGCTGACACGTTAAGCACTTACTCACAAAATCTGTAACTTTCCATTTCAACCCTGGCCACCAATACTGATCACAAAGGTCTCGATACATTTTATTTCCCCAGGGGTGCATAGCATAAGGGCTACTATGCGCCTCTCGTAGAATCATTTGTCTTAATTTCGAATCTTTGGGCATACAGATTCTTCCACGAAAACACAGTACTCCGTCATTATTCAATCCAAAATCCTCTATCACACCACCTTCCACTTGCTAAAGTAAGGAACCCAGTTTTTCATCTAAAGACTAATTTTCCTTGATCTGATCTAACCACACCGGTTTCACCTAAAGTTCGGCTAACAGACTTCCATCTTTATACAAACTAAGATGAGCGAACATCGCTCTCAAATCTGATATCACTTTACAACTCAATGCGTCTGCCACTACGTTAGCCTTTCCAGGATGGTACTCAATTGAAAAGTCATAATCCTTCAACAGCTCTATCCACCTCCGCTGTCTTAAGTTCAACTCCTTTTGGGTAAGGAGGTACTTTGGACTCTTATCATCCGTAAAAATGATCGACTTCTCACCGTATAGGTAGTGTCTCCAAATCTTCAAAGCAAACACCACTACAGCCAACTCCAAGTCATAAGTGGGATAATTTACCTCGTGCGGCCTTAACTGACGAGATGCATAAGCCACCACCTTTCCACCTTGCATCAACACACCTGATTACGGTAAGCACTATGCTCTCCTGATCGTTAACACCTAAAAATATGTTTAACGCTCGATTAGAAAAAAAATAAACGCGATCTAATAAAGCTACTCTAAACAAACGATCTAAGATTTACCCTCAGAATTGTGATTAACTACGAGTTGTCAATTTTCCCCGGTTGACGGTCCACAACCCATTGGAAAACCCCGAACAGCTAATGGCTCAGAACTACGAATAACCTCGAATAATTAATTTTTACCAGCGGAGGGTCCATAACCCGGTGGAAAGTCTCGAATTGCCAAAATGGCCCTACGTTTGAATTTAGGACTTGGGATCATCAATGCACTCCTTTTGAGATCACCACTAGATTTCCCTTTCAACACATTACTACGAGCCTCCATTCGTTAGATCTTCAATAAATCAATAATCTATTAAAGTATGGACTTAACAAAATGGTATAGATAGGCTTACCACGAAGTTCCGAGTGATCCACGAATAAATCCCTATATAAAATAATCAGTTACTCCTTTCCATACTGTTAATCCTCTTAATAAATAAAGGATGATCATGAAATCATGAAGAATTCTTACCTTGAAGGTTTTTTATCCGAATTCTAGTGATTACGAGATAACTTTGAGGAAATGGTAATTCGGCCTTTCTCTATTTCACTATAAAGACGAAAAAGAATTTGTCTAAGAGAGAGGTAGATGATGACATCTTTGGTCAAAAAGACCCTCCCAAGCCAATATATAAATTCGGCAAAAGAAAAAGAAAAATAAAGCATTGAAGAGGGTTCTTACCAATTGATCAAAACGTGAGTAGAAAGAATGATTAAAAAGGAAAAATATATATGAAGAGAAAGATTCGGCTAAGGAGATGATCATTGACATTCAGCCATGGTGAAGAATTAGGGAGAGAGATGTTTGAGAGTCTTTTGTTAGAAGTAAAGAAGAAAAAAGAAATAGGGGATAAGATATTTATGTTTTGATTTTCAAGGATGGAGAATGAACAAAGAACAAGTTTTGAGATTGGTGTTCATTCGGCCAAGGAATAAAGGATTTGAAAGTGTCCCTCAAGGTTGCACGATTTTGGCACAAAAAAGAAAAGAGTTTAGGAAGAAAAAGGATGGTACCAAAATGGTCAAAAATGAAATGGCCAAAAGAAAACAAAAGCTTTACCAATTGCTCATGACAAAATCGGCTAGGGAGAGAAGTTTTGGAGAGAAAAGAAAATAGTGCACAAAATTGCTAAAGAAAATTGACCAACTAGCTCCTAATCCCTATCAATATTCAGCCAACCCTTCTAGCCCCAAAAATTGATGAAGTTCATGGCCAAGAGAGTCAACCTTTGCCAACTATTTTATCCATAACACATTCCTCAATTTAAGCCACTTGTTCCCCTACATACCTTATCCTATTGATTCATTTCCCTATGTTCAATTCTTGCCTTAATCCATTAGCCACCTTGCCATAAAACCAAAAGTCCAACCTTCCAAAAATAAAGCTTGACCGACACATGCTAGATGAGTGCAAAAATTTAAGTCACAAAAATACTTACCAAGGCATTCGAACCTCTCCCCTCAAGACAATGCATGTGGCGCATATCCTCTTAACCAAATACTCACTTATGCTAGATACTTACTCAAAAATTTCCATATGCCATAAATCCATTGACTCCCTCTCTTAAAGTACCAAATGCTAAAATTTTCACTAGGTCCAAATAGACCCCAAGCCATCTCAAGACCTCATTAACAAACAAAATTAGTAATATAACAAGCTAAATCACCAATTTAATGTAACACATATAGACTCAAATTCTAGGGTGTTACAATTCCCTAGGAATCGGTACTCGCTTAGGGATGCCACTATACAAGTGCTCCACCACCCAAGAATATATGGTAAACTATTTGATAGCTCACGACATCTGGTTGCCCAATTCCACATATCACTTTGAGATCATCATAGGGGAGAGACACCTGAGTGATTCCTGTGAGGGTCTCATTCTGCCTCTCTACTTGTTGGAAGTTTGCTTCCATCTCCCCTTACATCCTTTTTTCAGTGTTGTAGTGAAATAGTATGGAATTGCACCAGGGCAATTGTCTGGTTTATCCTGGTGGACCTTGATGGCGTATTTCCTGTACTGTAGTACTCACAACAAGTCGTCCCTTCTTGGCGTCTTCCAACACTTTTATCAATTGAAAGTTTTGACTTAGGGGCCTTCATCTAGGATGGTTTACTTTAATGTTTGCTAGGGCCAAGAACCCATACTTAAAGATTGGGCCCCAAACCTTCGTCTGGATCGTAATAAATTTATATTGGTGAAAAACATGCTTACCAACTATTTCGAGTTTCCCACAAAGTTGTATATTCCTATCGAGTTGAGCTTTCACCAATCTCAGCCTTTAGGCATAGAGATCGCGATAGCACAAGTTGATAGATTAAGTCCAGGGAAGACTTTAGAGTTAAGAAGACTCCTTACTGGTAGAAATGTCTTTCACTGCTGTTTGGAAGGAAGTAACCTAAATGGTTGGTGGGAATCCAATTTTTATATTAGTCTGAATCCTAGAATGGTTGAATCTACTGAAAAGGTGTAGCCATATAGGGCCAATGGCTAGTTAACTTAGGCTATTGTGGGAAAATGGAGGGAGCCCACTGGCTTCTTCTCTATTGTTCGTAATATTACACCCTGCCACTATTGTACCTCGATTCTAGGGTTCAGGGGTGAGTCTTTGGGTAGGGATTTAATTGAAAACATGGTTAACCCCGCTGTTCCTCTTGTAGGTCCTACTCATCTTTTTCCCCTGACACCCTTGTCCCGGCCAAGAGTCATAGATATTGAGGCCTTATTTGTAAGTTCACAACAAACCATGGATGTGGTTGCTTCAAGTGAGCGACCTGGCAACAACAGTCGCAAGAGATTGAGACCTGAAAGAGGGTCCTCTAATGTTGTGGAGAGCAGTAGCATCAGGTCACCCCACCACCGGCTTGGCAAGTAGCCGGTCTTTCCAGATAATGGATCCCCTGCTCCTCCTTCAGTACCCAACACAATATTCCTATCATTCATTTCCCCAATACGTTCTTTGCCCTTACCTTAGGTTCTTTCCGAACCTCATGTTGAGTCCTCTAGTACTGTAAACTCGCTTGCTACTACAACTCCCCATACTTTCCCTATCAGTTCCCTCACTTATTCTCCTCCTTCAAGGGAAGTCCAAACCTTCTTTCCCTGGTGAAATCTTCTCCAAGCGGGCAAATATCTTTTTTCTCATTTTGCGGTCCAACAATGTTAGAACTAGGAGCTGTCCCAAAATTGAAGGAGTTAGCCTACCATTCGTCCCTTCCTCTAGCTTCCATAAGCCCACACTTTGCGAGTTGGTGGGTTCTTGTTCCATGCTACCGATAGAGAATGGCCTCGCACACTGGACCCTCATACAGGCTTATGTTGCGATTGAGGCCAAGTAGGCCAACTCTGAAAGGGCCTTTCTTTATAGTGAGCAATATCTTGCCCAACTTTGCTGGTCACATAAGGCTTCTATCCAGCAAATCATCAAGTTAACTGAATCCATCTTTATCTGGGTGACTAAGTACCAATTCTTAAGGACCAAAGCAAAGGAGCTGGATGAAAGGGTTCGCTAGTTGGAGACCCACGATTAATAATACCTCACTGATATAAAGTGCATTCAGAAGGAGAATTAAGAGGAACTAGTTATGTATAAGTAGGATACTCAAAAGGGCATTCAAGATTTTCTACCTAGGCTAAGGGCTAACCTAGTATTACATGCACAGGTCATTGTAAGTCCTTTAACCTAAGTCAAGTATACTTTAGTTGCCTTCGCCAGTTTACCAACGCTGACCTTGGCTTCAACATTTATAACCCTTCGGGAGCGAGATGGGAAGAATTCCAAAGGGAATGGAGGGAATCTAGAAAAAAAACTACAACCATGATGTGAATGTATCGACCCTAATTGTCTAGGAGAGTCCACTCCAAGGGTGAATTGAAATGCTTTTATATATATAAATATATATATCTTGCAAAAAATCTCTAGACTTTCAATGAAAATTACTTTTGCTTTTTATCCTTATATTTTATGCTTTGTCTCATGTTTCTTTCATTTGGCTACGGTATGCCTAATACTGACTTCCATAATTCACACCACTATATCCACTTCCTTGATATATGTTAGTCTTACAAAATGACCTAAGGGACTCAGCCAGATCCTTTGTAACATATTTATAGAGATAATTTTACCACCTTAAGTTTAGAGGATTGGTTTAACCGAAGCTTTAATATCACCAAATTTGTAAAACCCTAGGCCCGACCTGATCTTCGGGTCTGAGTCCCAAATGATACAAGACTTAAATAATTGGCTAACATTTTTGAATTTAATAATTATCTCATTCTAATTGATTAATATACACATTATTAGTTCAATTGAACTTAGTGAGATTATGCATAACGATCATATAACAAAATTCATAACCAAAGGATTAAAACCTTAAAAAGAAATTTTATTTTTTCCACTCCTTGGTCATTAGCAGACTGTATCGAGGTGGTCTTTTCCTCCCCTTCTTCCTTGCAACCCATCACTGACTATATTCTCCACTATTTGTAGTATACACAAATTTTCTATAGAATATGAGTTTTCTAGGAACACGGACCTGAACACACCTTAACCAAATTTATTTTCCCTTGCAAATTCAGATGGGAGACCTAATTTCGGTCAATATTTATTTGACATTGACATCCCTAAAGTTTCAAATTCTTATCCTCCCTATATCATGGCAAACTACCCGTTAGTCCTTGGTGGACTCCTTCTTTAGCTAGCCCGAGGGACTTAGCCGCCTCTAGTAGCCCCTTATCCGCGGACCCTTAAGTTTCATTCCTTCATCTAGTATATCCTCTGTTAAAGGATTATTCATCTAAGATCTTCAACCTTGTGCCTGCATGTATGTCATAATTTGACATGGTAAATCATTGTAAGGAGGTTTACCTTTTTCTGCCAGCTTTAGATTTCATTCCATTTGACGATCTTTACCAATCCCCATAGTTGAGCTAAGATCTTACATCAGTATAGTCCCTTCTTGAGTTCATCAATGGACTCTAATAGTTGCTATAGCCGAGCTAGGGTCTTATACATTATGATTCTCATGTTTACCTTAGTGGCTAATTCTTCATGATGCCATAGCCAAGCTATGGTCTTTCACTCTTTTACCCTGTGTTATTGTCCCAGCAAAATACCCCGTGTTTACTATCCCAACAGACTACCCTGTGTTTACTTTCTCGACGGACTACACCATGTTTACTGTTTCAATAGACTACCTCGTGTTTACTATCTCGACGAACTACCCCATGTTTACTATCCTGTAGACTACCTTGATTGCCATAATCGAGCTATGGTCTTACACTTCAGACCTATTTTGAGGTGTCACCCTGAAGGACCTTACTGTTGTCGCGGTGATACTTTATGGAACCTAAATATCATTGTCACGGTGTTGTCCCAAAGGACCTGTTTCACATTTAACATTAATGTTCGAACACTAAAGTGACCCCCATAAGGCCTAAAGCTTCACACATCACGATTTGCTCACAACAATTCCAGATAACGAAGTCTTAACAGAATTCCAATTTCTTTTTTCCCTATTCTTCTTTCCATTCCTCCATTTGTCGTCATAACCTTGATGCTCAAACACCATAGTGCCCCCTCCACAAGGCCCAGATCTTCGCACATCACAAGTGCACACAACAACACCGTATGACAGTATCTAACAGGATTTCCCTTTTCCCAAATCCTAAATTCATCTAAAGCCTTCAATAATACCCTTCTGTATTCCACCATAAATAAATAGACATTCCAAGAAAATCATAACAACATGCTGGCGGATACTCATAACTTACTGAACCTTAAACAAATAATCTTTCACATGCAATAGAGGTTATGCATCATTATGGAATTTATTCTAGATTAACACATACTTATGATAAACATAGCACCCTAGAAAATGAGTATAGAAACTCACCTTGCTTCCTTATCCTTAGGAAATTAGCTTGCCCAAATGCCAAAGCCTCTTTTATCCTAGTAACTAAGCATAATAACCTTTTTATCGATTATCTTAAAGACATTCAAACCTTAAAATCCAAAATTCATAATAATACAGAAGCTTAGAGGGTTCTTAATCAACTCCTCTTCTTCAATCCACCAGTTCAAAAGAATAAGGAAATTTACCAGTTTCCAATATTTCTACTTCTAGACACCAAATCATACGATGGTTGCAACATGCAAAGCTTCCTTCAGCTACATCCTCTTCTTATTCAAAGTGATTGAAGAAAATTATGCTTAAAGGGAAAGATTTGGGAAGCAGAATTGAGAGGAATTCTATTTTCACACACACATGTATATACTCCATCAGCATGCCCTCTACAGACCATTACTGCCACTAAATCCTAATCATTTTCCCCACTAAAGAACAGCTGGTTCCAATCCAACTAAACTAGGATTAGTATCTAATCATTCCTTACTAGCCACTCAAGTTTTTAAAAATGTCATTAGAGTCCACAAATTTTTGTTTCTATACAATTAGCTCCTAAAATTTTCTTCAAGTTCGAGTCCTAATGAGAGTCGGGTGCGATAGTTCAAAATGGTCAAATGGTGATGGATGATATTAGAATCCACTTACTTTGAGTTAATTTTGTTAATGCTTAATTAACTAATTCTTAATTATATTAATATTGATCAATTACAGTTAAACGTTATATAAATAGTAAATTAAAAAAATTGTCATCCATTTACCTTTCTTCTTCATCGAATGAAAATAAAAGAAACCTAGGAAGCTATCGTTAAAAGATTTAACCTTTGAACTCTTGTATGATCGGGACTTAAACCAAACCGAGGAAAATCTAAGAAAAGGCAAAATTATCAATTAGTCATTATAAATTAAACTTATTTACTGATTTGACCATGTAAGTTCATATGGTATAAATGTGTTTAAGTTCTTGTGTTTTTTATTTGTGATTTTATGTGTGTTTAGTTGTGAATAGGTATAAAGGTGAGATTTAGACTAAATTGTAAAGAAATGTATATACGTGTTGAAAATGTCCGGGTGAACTTAGTAGATTTTCATGCAAACTTATACAAATTGATTACTGATGATTATTGAGATCCACCATTTGTTGTGGACTTGAAGATACATGTGACATGGGTTTAGCCTGGACTGGTAACCTTACATGTATATTTTCAGCTTGTCCAAGCAATTGAATGTGTCATTAAAGGTTTAGTCTAGAATGATAACTTGACACAAATATGTTTTTAGCTCATATGAGTATTATTATTACTAGAGAAATCAATTTAATCAAATCCGTTTACTAGGTTTCATCGTGTGTTATAGATTTTATGAAATGAGAAACTGAAATGACATGGGATGAATTTGGTTTTCAAATGATGAAGTATTGAATGTTAAGAATATAATTTTATAGTATATATGTGATTTCATTACTTCTTATTAGAATGAGATTTAAACTGTTTACCTATAGTGACATTAATGATTTGATAAATACATGTTTATACAAGGTTTGATATTGGTATAATACTCACCTTATTGATTTTGTGATTGTTATGCTTAGCCAAGCTATGCCAACATTTTGGTAGCTTATTGTATGTGATTTTTTGTCAAGGAAAGTTTTATATTTAATGCTTATGAACTTACTCAGTATTCAAAATGCTTACCTCGTTGTTTTCCTGTAAATTGCCAATTTATGGAATGTGTCAAACTGATCTACGAGAAGTTCACACTATCTTGTTATTGATTTGGTAGTCTTTCAATCGTTTAAGCTTAGTTCTGTGGCATGTATATAGGTGTTATGTGTTTGCTAAGTTTAAATGTTGGTATCACTTGAAAGCTACCTTATGCACAATTTTGGTAAATGTTAATGTCTTACTGAAATGGCATGCTTTACTATATAGCTTGATATGTGTATGTGGTATTTAAAATGACATAATTTTTATGTATGTATTTGAAATGTTTTGGTGCAGGTTAAGTACTTATGCACAAAAGGTCGAGATTGCGGGAAAGCTTGAAATGGGTACCAAATAGCTCAAATTTTATTAAAAATAGAGTCCACATCCGGACGAGCAATTTTCTTTGTCGTAATGTTGGCCATAGTGAGTCATGTAACAACGTCGAGTGGTCTGAGGTCACGAGGTGAAATTTTGTTTGGCGACATCACAACGTGAAGGAAATGATGTCACGATGTCGGCCTTGAAATTTTTATACTTTTCAAATTGGTCCTATTTCATGCTCAGGTCAACAAAAGAGCTTTCTTAAGGTTAATTAAGGTTCGAATTTAATTGTGTATCATACTATGATGTAGTTAAGACATGAATATATGTTTGAATGATGTATTTACAGTATATTTGTCAATAGTTGCTCCGACAACAGATATGGCATAGCTCGGACCTGACGATCGAGTCAGGTAAAGGTGTTACAATATCTCATTTTCTTATAATAATAAAAAAGCACATCTCTTATATCATAAAAGTTAATAATAAAAGAAAAAACATCTAATTTAGAATTCAAATCCTAATAACTTTAGAAATTTTTTATGCTAGAAGTATTCGAAACCTAATTAGATTGCAGTTTAATTTTGTAAATAAAATTATATCAACCTTAAATCCAATCAATTCAAATGATTTGTTTAAAAATGGGATAAATATTAAATTTATACATGAACTTCATATCAATGTGCAATTTGATAAATGAACTTTAATTTGGTAAAATTATACCTATTAAACTTTAATGGGGTTTATATGTATATCTGAAACTTTGATTTTGATTCAATTGTACACATCTAAAGAAATAAATAGATACACTTCTTTTCATATTGGATTAATATATTATTTGCATATACAATATATCAATGTAAAATGATGCTAATTCAATAACGATGTTAGTTATTTGTGAAAACTGAATCAAAGCAAAATTCTTGTATATAATTGCACAAAATCAAAGATAATGTATGACCTTACATATTGGATCAAAGTTCATTTATAATTTTGATATTTATCCCTTTAAAAATTAATAAAAACTTTAAATTAAAAAACTAAAACAATGATGACGATGTGGCATGAGAGCAAAAGCTGAAAATGCCTCTTGTAGAAAGTGTTTTCAACTGACGTAGAATAAAAATGCTTCCTACAGGAGGAGTTTTCAGTTTCTCTCTTCAAAATCAGCCTATTTTCCTAAATTTGGAGAAAACCAGACTAATTTGCTAAATTCATTTTAAAAATGGCACATATGCCTAATTTTCCCGTATTATGTTAGCCCAAAAAAGTAGTTGATAATACGATTACTAATAAAAAAATAAACATTATATGCAATTTTATCTAATTGCACTACTATTCCATATTTGTTGGGTTATTCCCTTTTTAATATTTAACATAAGCTCATGTTCATCAAATGTTGGCTCTTGACTGAGTTTCATCATCATCATCTGGATCTGTATAATTAAGATTACCAAGATCTTTTTCTTTCATGTACTCTTCGAAGTGTGAATCATCTGAAGTTCACTTATAAATGAAGCTATGAAGTATGCAAAATTTTAGTACAATCCAACCTTTTTTATGCTATACTAAGGTGATGTTATTAATATATGAATTATTTTTTAAAACAACATATGTCGTCTCAACACATTTTAAAACCTTGAATGTCTCAAATTAAAGAGTTCGTAAGCCGTCTTTGGTGCTTGTTTCTAGCTCCATTCTCTCAAATGATATCATATCCAATGATATGGTGTAAGAAAACCTTTTTTATTTACATAATCAACACCTACCATATAATATTGAGGTTCATGGTGCAAACAGACTATAGCTTTAATCATAAAAACTTATATAAGCTTAATTTGGAGAAAGAATTATGCTAGGCTATAACCCATTTTACAATATGTAAATTAACTAAAAATAAAATAAAAATATAATATATGACCTTTATAAAAAATTTAATAAAGAATCCAAAACTTTTATAACACTTCTTATAAATAATATAATTTTGCAATAACTTTAGAATTTTTTTTACAAATAACTTATGAAAAAATATTATAATACTTTTTTTATGAATAAGCATATTATTTTTATAATGTGTAGTATGGACACATAAATAAGTTATATCCATATTCATTGATCATATTTTTTATAAGTAAACATATTATAACACTATTATAACATATAAATTATTTTTTATAATAAAATTTTGGCCATAACTTTAAAAAAATAGAATTTAAATAATATGATTTTTGTTATAACTTTATAAAATACTCATAAATTTGTTATACGTCAATAACCTGAAACCGAACCCTAGAAAAGATCCAAACCTCTGACCCATGACCTAATCGCGAGAGGACGATAAGGCTAACCCGGTCGTAAGGAAACGATATAGATCCAGCTCGCAAGATTCCCGTGCGAGCTCATAAGGCAGGATCGCAAATATAGCTCGCAGAACAAGCTCACGATATAAGGGTAAAGACCTAAGTCGCGGGGATCTAAGGAAGGTTGCAGTCTCACTTTGCATATACCCAAGGAACTCACAGGAAGTGCCACGTGCTCCATAGGCCACCTGGATACGTGTCCAACGGGTACAAAGATCACCCAGAGTGCTAGTCCCTGGAGTAAAAAGGACTGCCCAGCATACACGTGCCCATCAAGCCTGGAGTTTGTAGAGAATGTCAGTACTGGAGGTAGTAGAGTCAAGAAAAAATAGTGAAACCCTATCATGAGCAATAATAGTACTAGTAATATCATGTATAAATACCCTGATACTCATATCAATAAGGGGCAAGCAAAATATTATTCAACAATCGGTACGGTGAACGTGGAGCTTACTTCTGACTGACAGATCTTCCCTAGTTTGATTATGTTTTCTTTAACCTTAGAAGCAAATGACTGGCCCAAGTGAAGCTTTTCCCTTCAACTCCTTTTCAGGACAAGCTGAAGAGTCAGACTCTAGTGCCCTACACGATGAGACAAACTTGTTTGCTGCATGGTTCGCTGACAAGACAGAAAACCTTGACAATGCATTTTGCCGGGGACCTTCCCCATCCTTGGACCTTAACCTTTCCACAGGTCAGGGACTGCCACCTCCACTCAACTAGGATACACCCCTATAGCAGTTCCTGGCCCTCTAGAAACAAATGAAATTCATGAGAGAACATGTGGCAGCCCAAAAAGCACAATTCTTGGAGCAACAAGCTTTTCAGCAAGAACTAATAAAACAGAATGAGGAACTACGAAGAAAGATGCATGCAGACAACTCGGGGTCCTAAGATAATGTGAACACCCAAGATGAAGCCCATGCAGACAGATGAAAGAATGGCAAAGCGAAATAGACGAGTTACGTCGAGACGTACAAGAATTGTACTTGGTATCACAAGACATGGACTAGCTATTCTGCTCCAATAACCCATTAGCCTATGATATCGCAACAGTAGGCCTACCATGTGATTTCAAGGTCCCTAAAGACATGTTCAAAGGAAAAAAGGACCCGCAATTCCACCTGATGCAGTATAATGATTATATGAATATGTTGGGGTGTTAGACGTAGTGAAGTGCAAGGCCTTCTTGAAAACGCTAAAAGGGAGCATCAAAGGTTGGTACCTGTCTCTCCCACAAGGTTCAACCTGCAACTTCTCACAGTTGGGCTAAATGTTCTTGGGTAGGTTCAGGGTGCACAGAACGATCATGAACACGCCCATAGGGTTGATGATAGTAAAGCAACGGGAAGGCGAGCCCCTTTGAGACTACGTGAAAAGATTCCATGCAGTGACCTTCAATACAAAAAATGTAATAGTCTATTTTTTAGTGGCATCAAAAATAGTGGTTTCGGGACCACAAATCCAATGAGTAAGTTCGTATAATTAGTATTTAAATTACACAAGTCAATAATAATTTTATATTGAATTTTTTTTGATGAATTTTAATTAATTGAATTAATGGTTAGTATGAGTGGTTGTCCCATAAGTTAAGTGGTTTCAAAAAATGAGGTATCGAAATCCCATTTCTGTAAATTGAGCTCGTGAATATTTTCATTAAATATTTACAGAGTCATATTATAGGTGAATTGAAGTTTGGTCTAGTAATTTTGACGATTGGTTGCTTAATTGAGGTAAAAGGATTAAATTGTAAAAAAGGTAAAAGTTAATCGCTATAGGTTTAAAATAGTAAAGGGACCAAAATGGTGATTAAACCATGGTCCAAAAGTCCAATTGGTGGTGGATATGATTAATCCACTAGCTTTGGTATATTTCCTCATTTAGTTTTAGTTAGTTTAGGGTTAAATTGAAATAAAGTTTAATTAACTAATAATTAAAATAATTAAAGGACCAATTGTGCAATTAAACCCTCCTTAGATGGTAATTAAATCATATACTTATATTATGGACATATATGGACACGATTTAGTAATTTTATAAGTTGTAATAAAAAGGGTATTTTAGTAAATAGTTAAAATTTAAGTTAAAATCAAAGAAATTAAATGATAATATGAACATTTTCTTTTCTTCTTCATGGAAGAAAACCTGAATAGCCATTGTTAGGGTTGGGAAAGCTTCGGTCAAGCTTTAATCTCCTTTTGGTAAGTGAAATTTCGCTCATTTTTAGTAATTTTTCTATTTTTGAGCTCGTATTAGCTTAATCTAGCTAATCCAACGACCAATTCGTAAAACTGTCAAATGTTATAACTTTTTCCATTGAAGAGTTGAGTTGTTTCTTGAATGTTTGTGGAAGATCATTAAGCTTTGGTGTTAGATTGGACTATTTTGTAAAGAAATTTTTGATGATTTTATCGTTAAAGGACTAAATTGTTAAAGGTAATTAATTACAAGGATTTGTTGTGAAATAATAGCAAATAGGAGCTATAGAGTGGCCCTAAGAGATTCGATCAAGGTGGGTTTAAAATAAAAATGGTTAATTTGCATATTTAGGGCCTAGGGACTAAATTGAATAAGAATGAAATGTTGAAGGTAAATTTGTAAAATGCAAAAAAGAGAAAATAGTGGAATAGTCCCTATACCTTCATTGTTACTACAGATTAGTCCTATAAGTTCGCTCACTTTAAATCTAATACTTTTAATTATATTTTTGGATGAATTAATTTGATGTGACTTGGATAATACTATTATGTATGCATATGAGATTTGGATGACAAATCATTATATCATTGAGTATCGTTGAAATCTCTTAAGCTGATGAACGTAGGATAGAGTACAATTGGCATGTCGATAGGTTATTTTAAATGCGGTACGAGACTGATATGAGATGTGATGATGACTTTATATATCTTTTGTTTACTATTATACTGAAGTCATGCATTTGTTGCGGACTATCGTGTTATATTTCAGTGTTTTTCTGGTGTGTTACTGGCGGCGGATGTTAGCCTACGGACTGGGCACTTTGTGCTGAGGTGTGCTATTGGTTGGATTAGCTCATAAGAGCATTTGGCGTGTTCTCCTGAGGTTAACCGTGTATCATTCATCGAGCATTGATTATTAATTCGTTTTAACGATTGAGTATTTTGTAACAGCCCATTTTTAGTGAAATCAAAATAGTGGTTTCGGGACCATAAATCTGAGCCAGAAAGAAAATTTATTTAAATATTATTGCATGGTCCGCATTATGATAGGATTGTTATATGAAAATTATGATAAGAAAAATTTTATCGATTATGTGCTTAATTATGGAAAGAACCAAATTGCATAGAATGCAAAAGTTGAATTCTAGTAGCTAGAAGGATCAAATAGCTATGGAATTCAAAACTTGAGGTCTTTATATGGCAATTAGACCATTTAAGAAACGTTAATAGATATATTTGGTGATTCATCCATGAAAAAATTAGAAAAGGCTAAGGACTAAATTGGAAAGTGAAAAAATTTAATGGATGATAAATAATTAAATAGAAATAATATCATTTTATATCATATTCATCCCCAAAAATTCCATGGAAACCCTAGGAAAGAGAAAATAAGCTTTCTTGGCTTAATTGGGTAAGTTTCTTGTCCCGTTTTTAGTAATTTTTATATTGTTGAGATCATAATAGCTTAATCTATCTATTTTGAGGATTAATTTGTAAAGATATCAAAGTATAGAAATTTTTCCATGGATGAATATGTTGAAATTTTGAAATTTATGATAGAAAATGAAATGTTGTTAATATATAGACAACTTTTACAAAGAGAATTTTGATGAAATCATAATTTAGGGACTAAATTGAAAAGTGGTAAAACCTATGGAAAAATTCTAAATTTTGTGAAATAAAAGTGTTGTAAATGTTATATGAAAATTTTGGTTAGGCTTAGAATAAGGATCAAATTGCATGAATTTCACTTTCCGAGCCTAGGGACAAAATTGGAATTTATGAAAAGTTTAGGGACAAAATGGTAATTTTGCATAGGGTGTAAATTGAATCCAATTGAGTATGAAATGGATTAAATTGATTATTAAATTCATTTATATAGATTCAGACAACTCAAATTCGAAGCTAGATCGAGGAAAAGAAAAAGTTTTGGATTAGTAGATTTTTATACACAAACTAGTGTCAAGGTAAGTTCGTGTAACATAATTATGCATGTTAATATGTTTGAAAATGAATGTTGTATTTGGGTGAATTATATAAATGCTTAAAGTATGAAAGAAATTATATGCCCGATATTGCTTGAATAAATGACAAGTTCCGATTGAATTAAGAAATTCGATATATATATGTGATTTCCCTTATTGAATGTAGTCCTGCAAATGTCGTGGACAAAATATAGCTCGAACGAGCAATCCTGTTATAGCCCTCTCGAGCATCTTTTTATATAGTTCCAGCGTGTGTCTTGGTCATTTGAACCCTACACATAATTTTCAAAAATTAAATTGATCACACGGCCTAGCACACGAGCTTGTGGCTGGCCGTGTAGCACAAATCAGAGAGTTACACAGGGCTGGACATGGCCTGTAGCACGGGCGTGTCCCTTGACCACATGGGCGTGTGTGCCCTGCATCTAGGAAAAATTTTAAAATTTCTCAAAAAAATTTTGAGTTCTCAATTTAGTCCCGATTCAATTCAAATGTTTAAATTGGTACTCGAGGGTCCATATAAGGGACAATATGATTAGTTTTAGATATGAACAGTAAATGACATGAATTACATGAAATTATTTTGTAAACTCTGGTAATGCTCTGTAACCCTATTCCGGCGACAGATACGAGTTAGGGGTGTTAGATATTTCTTACCTGTTGTGAACTGTGATTGACAGGAATTCTATTATTAGTCTTGTGACTGGGAACTCTATTAATTAATCTATTATTTTAATTATTGTGTTTAAATTCGGTAAGTTATATCATTTTATCGATGAACTTACTAAGATTTACGTAAGCTTACTCGTGTTCTTATTTTCTTTGTAGACTACGTTTTGTGGAACCGGGAGATCAGGTCAACTTGAGAAATCACACTATCCAGAAATTCTTTTGGTAGACTTTGTAAACATCATGGCTTATATGGCATGTAATCAGAGTTTAAGTTGTGTGTAGTGATGATTTAATAGCTTATTTGTGTAGATAGCTTACTTATATGTGGCTATAGTTTAAAAAACGTATTTAAAGTTTAGAACTACATGCCATATAAACCTATGATAGTGTGATATTGATTGATCCGATCTAACTCCTATTTTCTTGTAGATTTTAAAGATGTCATCTGATTCTAATTGTGATGAAACTAATGAAGTTAATAGTAATATTTTGACTATTGATTCTGGAGCTAGTTATAGCATACCGATTCGACAAATGTCCAAAAATGAGGTAAAAAATATGTTCTTCGATATAATGGGGCAGTGGTTTTCTGAGTTTATGGGAAATAATCCAGTGGCTCAACAACCTCCACCCCCTATTTCACCTCCTATTGCATCTCTTGTGATACCTCCACCCCCTTCGATAGTTGAAATGAGACGACGGGTCCTGATGGTACTAGAAAGAACATATGTTTTCTCCCTATTTATTGGTTAATTTGCTCCCATTTAGTTATCTTTAGCACATATTTTAGTATTTTCAATTTAGTAATTTACATTTTATGACTCAGTGGATCATAGCTTATTTACGCTTAATTTTGTTATATTTTGGTATTGATGTCACTGTATGAGTAATTTCAAATTATGCCCAGGTTTTCACCGCACCTGACAGCTTCTAAATAGGAACAAAAATGCATGAGCTATCCAATCTGGTAAAACTAACTTGTACATATAGAGGCAGCATGATTATGATGAAAGGACACCTAGGTTATTTGGGGGAAAATATAAATAGCCACATAAAAAGAAAAAAAGGGGGAAGAGCTATCTAGATTATCCCTTGAAGCTTTCGGCTATGGCGGCTTAAGCTCCGACTGGTGAACCTACGTGAAAGGATGCAGCTTAGCTCTTCACGAGGAGCCCTGAGTGCTACACAAGAAGGAATAGATAGATTCAAGTCGAGTTGTCTAGGAATAGTATTCTCCACTTATTTCTTTTATTTTTATTTTCTAGACACTGGTGATTACTTTCTATTTCATGTTAGTATGGACGTACACATGATTTTTGGGATAAATGTTATTTTATTCAATCTTGCTTCTACGATTTAATCTTTGGGTTTGAATGTTTTTAGCATGAAGTGTTGTTGCGGTCATTGACACTAGAAGGTGCAGTGACAGTTCAAGCTAACAAGCATGACAACGGAAGTTGCTTAAGGATTAGAGGAATTTAATCCACTTGTTCTTAATAGTGTTCTATTGCCATCACCAGAAGGTGTGGCTAATGTGCATTTTTAAGTCTTCAATTAAATATAGAAGTTAAGCTTGGTAAGATATTCATTGCAATTTAATGCATTCACAATCACCTATCCTTGTATACCTTGAGAGCACTTAGCATTCTGTTGAATATTCACGTTATGGATCCCAGTGTTGGAACGCCGGTACCCCATGGCGTAGCAAAATAAAATTAATTCCAGTGATCCAAACCATGAATCCATGTGTGAGGAACAAATCGGGGTGAAATAAAGGTTTCAAAATTATCGAAACTTTAATCTAAGTAGACAGCGACGCCTCGGTAACAAGAGTTTTGATCTACTGTCGAACCAAACCGCAACCTTTTTCCAATGTCGGCCTCTACGTAATCCACCCAGTTTGACTATGAACGGAAGAAATCTCCAAAACTGTTTTGAAGGTTTATTTGCTTGACGGCTGCTAGACCTCACAAGCAATCCTTATGGTTTTTTCTTACAAGCTTTGAATCTGTTATTACCATTTTATAATTGGTATCTATATCATGAATCATAAAATTAAATAAATATAATAAAGTTTTTTAACCGAAAATTATAATAACATTAATTATAACAAGGATTTAGGTAAACTATATTTATTTAAATTTATATACAAACCAAATTCATATATTAATAGAACTAAGTTCTCATTATGTGTACAACATCCTTGTATGTAACACCCCAAACCCGGCCTAGAAGTTAGGCCTGAATCTGGCATGTCACATTGAGGTGTTTTTTTGAAAATCGCGTTTTCATTGGAAAACCCTCTTGATATTTAAAAAATAAAGTCCAAGTTTGCAATTGTTATTATTAATCGACATTTATTAAGAAGTCATTACCTTCAAAACCTTGTTCGTTGCGACAGCTTAATTTAAAACAACTGACTTATAAAACATGATATTTACAACTTGGTTGCGAAAACGTAGTGTTCTGAAAACAGATATTGTTTTGGAAAAATCGCGATTCAATGTTGAGTAGCTTTAAAACATAATAAACTAAAAATCCCAAACTATACCAGAATTTAAGAGAGGCCTTATTACAACCTAATAAAAATAGTTTAATAAAGTACAGTAGAATACTAAAATCCAAAACTGCTCGTAGTGTGACCAGCTCTGAGTACTCAAGGACATGCTCAGATGTTGTGTTTTGGAATTCCAAGGCAGTTGGGAAAAGTTTCTCTCGTTGGTTGAATTCGCCTATAATAATAGCTTTCAGTCAAGCTTAAAGATGGCGCCTTCTGAGGCCTTATATGGGCGTAAGTGTAACACCCCAAACCCAGCCTAGAAGTTAGGCCCGAATCTGGAATGTCACATTAAAGGTGCACTTCAAAATGATTTACTATTTAACCATTTAAGGCCCAAAAGCCCAAAACAAAAGTTTATTTCGAAAACCATATTAACACTTTAATAATTTTATGAAATTTCTTAAGTGGGTAGTTGGAACAATAATAATAACCCAAAATATAAATTCAATTAGGAGTTACAAGGCCTTGTTACAATCCAATGAAAAAACAAAGTATTTAAAATAAGATCATTTAAATAAATTAAAACATTTGAACAGCTTGTAGTGTGGCCATCTCCGAGTCCTCTCCCACGTCGAGCCGTCTATTCAGGATTACCTGAAACATTAAAATTAAGGGTACGAGTTTCGAAACTCAGTGTGTACAACCCTTGGCAATCAAATCACATACAAATATTCACATTGGGCCTAAGCCCTATCAAAATCGGTGGTCTTGGCCTTAGCCCACAATAACCTCATATCATATCATAACGCATCATATACACACAAGATAATGTAAAACCCACCTCAAAATCCATCCGCTACACACACCATTTCCCTTCCAACCTTATGACTCCTGTGGGGAATTCTAGCTCGACCCACCCCTCCGCTACACACCAAGGGTAGCCTGGTTGTGGTACTACCGAACGTTGCAGCAAAGCTGCTAATCAAATATTGGGCTTAAAGCCTCCTTTGGATCCATACCATACGGCCATGCGATCCTGGATCCATACCATACGGCCATGCGATCCTCAAATATTGACACAGAGTCATCAATATATATATGTTAGGCACATAGCCACGGTAAATATGATTGGCACAAAGCCATACTAACAACACAAAGCCTTCGGTATTGGCACAAAGCCCATAATTATGGCACGAAGCCTTCAATATTGGCACAAAGTCCATAATTACGGCACAAAGCCCATGTTAATGGCACATAACCCTCGGTAACATTATCGGTGCAGCATGGTTGCTCGGTGGCTAAAAGCCTGCGGTGGATCCATACCATACGGCCATGCGATCCTCAAATCTTCCTCCGTACCATAATTCCCACCCATATGCATCCTAAGCAGAATATCATATGAATGCATCAAACACAAAAGTAACATCCACAAACTCATATTCATCACATAGGGGTATTTTTGTCATTTCACTACCCAGGGGTATTTTCGTAATTCTACCCTACAGGGGTATTTTGGTAATTTTACAAATCAAGGGTATTTCAGTAATTTTACAAACTGGGGGTATTTTGGTAATTTTACAAATCAGGAGTATTTTGATAATTTCGCAAACTGGGGGTATTTTGGTAATTTCACAAATTAGGGGTATTTCGATAATTTCGCAAACTGGAGGTATTTTGGTAATTTTGTAAATCAGGGGTACTTCGATAATTTTACAAATTGGGGGTATTTTGGTAATTTTACAAATTGGGGGCATTTTGGTAATTTCACAAATCGGGTGTATTTTAGTAATTTCGCAAATCAGGGGCATTTTGATAATTTTGCAAATCGGGGGTATCTTGGTAGTTTTGCAAATTAAGGGTATTTCGGTAATTTGGCAAACCAAGGGTATTTTGGTAATTTCACAAATTAGGGGTATTTCGGTCCCTTTCGAGTTTTAGCTATGAACTTTGGCCCATCAACAAGTCCTCGCGGCTAAAATGAACAGACACTACGTACCAGGTAGGATTCCATAAAAGAGGAGATGGGCTACTACGGCCGCTTAAGTACTAGCTCTCCCTAGATCCAATCCTAGACATACGTATGCCTGTTGCCACACTCCAACCAAGCGACTTGCTCACAGACATGTTTAATTAGAGAAATTAAGTCTTATGGAATTTAAGAGTTGTTCAAACTAGACCTAAAGTCCATAAACCCTAACATACATGTCTACGTCCCCATAAGCCCATCAAGCCCAAATCACACCCTTACGGCTCATTAGGTCCAAATCTCATTATATGGCCTATTAGGCCAAAAACAAATCCAATTCATGTATCATGCATGACTAATTCAATTCGTATAACCAACCAAGCCATTTCATCAAACTTAGCCTCAGGCCCTATAGGGCCCATTTAGCCACTTTCGGCTTTTCGACTTTTCGGCATTGCCGATATCGTGTGTGTAGTGTTTGTACACACCTGGTAACCACGCGCGCTGCAAACCCCTTAGTCACGAACCTACAATCGACATTACTAGCTATTAACCTGTAACACCCCCAAACCCGGCCCACGAGCCTTGACCGGATCTGGTTATGTCACTGTGGAAAGACGGTTGAAAATCTTTTTGACTTAGGATAAAATGGTAAAAATCGTAGTAACTTTTGAAAATCATGCCCACTTAGAATAATATGAAAACCTTAACGTTATAAAATGCCTGAATTAAAACTTTATTAAACCTATATATATAATTTGAATCAATAAGTTGCTAAAAATGAAATCCTCTTCACATAGTAATTTAATTAAAACAAGCCACAATTAAAATAATACCAAATATAATAAAAAGGCCCTTATTACAACCAATACTTAAAGAAAATAATTAATATTAAATTCCATAAAATAATTAAAACATCTTCTTCGGCATGGGCCACCTTGCATCCTCTTCAAACCCGGTCCAACTTTACGCATCACCTGAAATGGTTAAGAAAAACTGGGTGAGTCCACCGACTCAGTGCATAATCATTACACATGTTTCCACACGTATGGGCTTAGCCCATAACCATACAATCCATACCAACAGAAATGCATTTATGATCCAACCCAACCTAGGTCCATCCATTACGCCAACCTTAGTAGACTCCCTGCTCAAGGCCGTGGCTAATCCACCAATCACAACCGAGTGATCCCACATATCATACCTCGGCAGACCTGCTGCATAAGGACGTGGCTGAGCCACCGATCAACCAAGTGATCCCAACAAGAATCCGTCTACGGTGATGCACTGACCATCAACCACGAGATGGGCACCAGCGAACACCTCCTTGATGTAGCACTCAGCTAATCATCAAGCGCTAGTGTAGCACGAGGCTAACATTAGACCATGTACATATTTATGTACACCCGTCCTTCTTTGATCAAACCAACCCCCATGCACATATGTCAACGTAACATGTCAAATCCACATATAGAGTGAGTATAATCACATGCTCATTACCATTTCATGCATACACCATAATAATATAATATCACAAACCACTAACCTGTTAACCAATTACCCCAACATGGGTATCCACCACTTTAGCCTTTATTGCCGGCTATCACACATCATACACAAGCATATACATCAATACACATTACAAGAAAACAGTGCGATAATTACGCACCTAATCACTTGAAGTTCTAAACTCTCGATCTCAACACTATCGCTAAACAAGACTACGGCGATCCGCTTAACTCTTTGCTTCTAATTGGCCCACACCCGGTGGCCAATCTCGAACCGCTGAGACAGCTCTTTTCTTGAACTTTGGAATAGGGACTTTCTCTTGCCCACCTTGACTGGTAGTTGCCTCCATCAAAACGCTTAATCAGATCAAACGGTTAAACCTTCATAAATCCCAGTCATAAATCTAAGCGTTGAATCTTACTAAATATTGCTTACCTCAACTGATCGAATCCCGATTGCTACTAAATGCTTCTGTCGATTTGCCCCTTACTTGCTTAACCAACCCAAAATTGCCACTTACCCCAAAAAGGCTGTCGAAAACCCTTATGAAATCAAGCCTCAAAAGATCCTTAGCGTTTCCTTCCCTTGGCTACACACGAAAGAAATACCATATTAAGACCATAAAAACATTCGGCCAACTCCAAACACCACGACCACCCTTTGATTTCGGCACCCCACAAGAGAAAGAACAAATCGAATACTAGGGAAGAGCTTACTTACCACCCCAAGCTTGCAGAGACTGAGAGAGAGAGAGTACTTGACGGCCTCAAGAATCGGCTTAAGCAAGATGACAAGAGAAGGGACAGGTTTCGGCTAAGAGTGCTTTCAGCTTAGATGAGAATATGAAAAGAAAGGGAATAATAATGGGGCTTACAGAGGTTCGACTATTGATAGGAAAAGAAGAGAAAACAAAAGCTGCTTAAAGGAGAAACGGATTCGCAAGAACAAATAGAAGTAGTGAAGAATGAAGAAATAGTGAAGGTTTTAGGAGCAAAGAGCTAAAATTCGGCAACAAGGAAGCTCACACCCTTTAAATAGAATTTGGCTACTCCTCCAAACCCTTCATGGCCGAAAATGTCAACAAGAAGACCCCTTAGCCGTCCCACTCCTATACCTCTCTCCCAATCCCTTGATTCCCTCCTAAAAACGCTCTACACCAACCTTTCAAACAAATTCAAAATAAAACCAACCCAAGCCTTCTCTTAGCCATTCATTTAAAATGATTTGAACAAGTCAAAATCCTCCTTTTAAGTGCCTTGGCCGAATCCAACACTCCCCCCTGCTCATGACACAAAAACAAACCAAAATGTCGCCTTTGCTCGAACTCGAGACCCTTAGCACCCTTAAGGCGTCACTTCTCCATGCCTTATGTGGCGCCTCCTTGCCACTCTTCCAAAGCAATTCTTGAGTCTAAACCTCCCAAATATTTCTCTTAAGACCCCAATAGCCAAGCTCCCCTTCTTAACACTAAAAATCCAAAAATTTCCTAAGGCCTCTCTTACCTTCTAGGCTTCTCCAAACCCCTTAAAACTCGTCCAAACATACAATAAACCTACCATCAGTTGAGTTATGCATTAAATGCATAACCCCTAGATCCCGGGTGTTACATAACCAAAGCTTTAACATGTACTTATCAAAATCGAAACCTCACCGTACCCTTACCGTGTACCTCACGTTCTAGTAGCCCTTCCTTCGCTACTATTGGCGATTATCCTCTAGGTCTGCACCCAAACGCCCACCAAAGTATATTAACTCTCCCATCAACCAATTCACGTCACTTGACACTAAGCCACAAGCTCCTCTTGTGTCTAAAATCATGCGCAACTAAATATAACCCTATGGCAAAATTCTAGAGTCCATTTAAAAAAAAAACCAAAATGCAAGAGCCAAGACTTGAACCTTGGACCTCCTTCCTTCCTTGTGGCATCACCCCCTTACCTCTTATGTGGCGTCACTTTTCCACTACACCACACACTCCACTTGTGTTATTTTTCTCCACATTTTATTCTTAAAGCCTATTACTAACTTTTGGGTTTTATTCACCTAAAACCAAAATTTTCCTAAAGCCAAAGTTTGAACTTGGGACTTCATAGAAACCCTCTAACCTTCCAAAATCACTCACCTAATAGGTCCAACTAGCACTAAAGACGTTCTCTTGTTCTTAAAAATTTTAAACGCACCTACGCCTAAGGCCCATTGGGCCCAATTCTTCTAGGCCCAATTTCGAGATGTTACAGTAAGTGGAGAACTCCTTTGTTTTGGACTGAACTCAAGGAGAACCAAATTCACAGGGTTGATTTGGTTAAAGAAGCTGAAGAGAAAGTGAAAATAATTCGAGAATGTTTAAAAGTCGCCTCGCATGCATGTAAATCCTATTTGATTTAAAAAGAAAAGAGATTGAGTACCAAGTTAGGGATAAAGTCTTTTTGAAAGTATCACCATGGAGAAAAGTTCTCAGATTTGGCCGTAAAGGCAAATTAAGTCCACATTTCATTGGACCTTTCGAGGCTACGGAGAGAATTGGGCTGGTAGCTTACCATTTGGCTTTGCTATCAGAATTAGAGAAGATACATGATGTGTTTTACGTGTCAATGTTACGACGCTACAGATCAGAACCTTTACATGTACTTACCCCTTCAGAAATAGAGATTCATCCCGACATGACTTATGGTGAAGAACCAGCCAAGATTTTTCCTCGGGAAGTTAATCAACTAAGAAATAAGAGTATTGCCTTAAAAAAGGTATTGTGGCAAAGGCATGGAATCGAAGAAGCTACATGAGAATTAGAAGAGAGTATGAGAAATCAGTATCCAAACCTTTTTACTGGTAAGATTTTTGAGGACAAAAATCCCTAAGGGGGAGAATTGTAATAGTCCGATTTAGGGCCTAGTCAGGATAGTGTTGCGAGGCCACGAACTCGAGGTGAAATTATGAGTTTTCCAGGTTTATGCCATGTTTGCATGCTAGTATGAAAGTTTTGTAAATCAATTTTATTAAGTTGAGGTCAATTGGTCCAAAAAGGACTAAATTGCAAAAGTTTTTATATATGAGTTTCTAGAAGCTTTTTGCATGAAATAGCTTTAGAATGATAATTGTTAGACCTTAAGTAGCAATTTGCCCAAAATTTAATTTTTGGACAAAATTGGCCTTAAGAGACTATTATGGAAATTTTTAAGAGGAAGGGCATTTTGGTCATTTGGCCTAATTAGTGATTATGATTACTGTCAGCTTAATAAAGTGATAGTAAAAAACAAGTACCCATTACCTAGGATCGACGATTTGTTTGATCAATTGAAAGGATCGACTGTGTTCTCCAAAATAGACTTGAGATCAAGGTACTACCAGCTAAGAGTGAAAGATTCAGATGTATCCAAGACTGCCTTTCAAACAAGATATGGGCATTATGAATTTTTAGTCATGCCCTTTGGGTTGACCACTGCTCCTGCGGTATTCATGGACTTAGTGAATTGCATTTTCAGACCATACCTTGACAAGTTTGTAGTCATTTTTATTGACGACATACTGATTTATTCCCGAGACAAGGATGAACATGTTGATCATCTACGGATAGTTTTACAGACTCTACGAGAGAATAAGTTGTATGTCAAATTCAGTAAAAGTGAATTTTGGCTCAAGGAAGTGGGATTCCTGGGACATATTGTCTTGAGAGATAGAGTCCGAGTAGATCCAAGTAAGGTCTCAGCTATAATAGACTGGAAACCACCGAAGAACATCACAGAGATTAGAAGTTTTTTGGGCCTTGCCGGCTATTATAGACGATTTGTCAAGGGGTTTTCTATGATTGCAACCCCGATGACTAAATTGTTACAGAAGAACGTGAAGTTTGAGTGGTCGAAAAGATGCCAACAAAGTTTTGAGAAGTTGAAAGCAATGCTGATAGAAGCTCCAGTTTTAGTACAACCCGAATTAGGGAAATAATTTGTAGTCTATAGCGATGCATCCTTAACTGGATTGGACTGTGTACTTCTAGGAAGCACCAAGATGTATAACGATCTAAAGCAATAGTATTGGTGGCCGAAAATGAAGAAAGACATTTCAGAATTTGATACCAAGTGCATGATTTGTCAGCAAGTAAAGGCTGAACACCAAGTACCTTCGAGTTTACTTCAACCTATCTTGATTCCCGAGTGGAAATGGGACCGTATCACCATGGATTTCTTAATGGGTTTACCATTGTCTCCAAAAAAGAAAGATGTTGTTTGGGTAGTGGTTGATAGACTCACGAAGTTAGCCCACTTTATACCTGTACGAGTGGATTACTCCCTAGACAAGTTGCCAAACTTGTAAGTTTTAGAAATAGTAAGACTTCATGGAGTTCCCTTATCGATCATATCGGATAGAGATCTGAGATTCACATCCAGATTCTGGAAGAAGCTGCAAGAAGCTTTGGGTACAAAATTGAGTTTTAGCACTACTTTTCACCCTCAGACTGACAGTCAGTCAAAAAGGTTAATTCAAGTACTCAAGGACATGCTCAGATGTTGTGTTTTGGAACTCCAAGGTAGTTGGGAAAAGTTTCTCCCATTGGTAGAATTCGCCTATAATAATAGCTTTCAGTTGAGCTTAAAGATGGCGCCTTATGAGGCCCTATATGGGCGTAAGTGTAGAACTCCCTTGTTTTGTACTGAACTTAAGGAGAACCAAATTCACGGGGTTGATTTGGTTAAAGAAGCTGAAGAGAAAGTGAAAATAATTTGAGAATGTTTAAAAGCTACCTCAGACAGATTGAAATCCTAATCGGATTTAAAGAGAAAAGAGATCGAGTACCAAGTTGGGGATAAAGTCTTTTTGAAAGTATCACCATGGAGAAAAGTTCTCAAATTTGGCCGTAAAGGCAAATTAAGTCCACGTTTCATTGGACCTACGAGGTTACGAAGAGAATTGGACCGGTAGCTTACCGTTTGGCTTTGCCATCATAATTAGAAAAGATACATAATGTGTTTCATGTGTCAATGTTACGACGCTACAGATCAGACCATTCGCATGTACTTACCCCTTCGAAAATAGAGATTCATCCTGACATGACTTATGGTGAAGAACTAGTCAAGATTTTGGCTCGAAAAGTTAAGCAACTAAGAAATAAGAGTATTGCCTTAATAAAGGTATTGTGGCAAAGGCACGGAATTGAAGAAGCTACATAGGAATCAGAAGAGAGTATGAGAAATTAGTATCCAAGCCTTTTTGCTGGTAAGATTTTCGAGGACGAAAATCCCTAAGGGGGAGAATTGTAATAGCCTGATTTAGGGCCTAGTCGGGATAGTGGTGCCAGGCCACGAACCCGAGGTGAAATTATGAGTTTTTCAGGTTTATGCCATGTTTGCATGGTAGCATGAAAGTTTTGTAAAGCATTTTATTAAGTTGAGGTCAATTGGTCCAAAAAGGACTAAATTGAAAAAGTTGTAATATATGAGTTTCTAGAAGCTTTTTGTATGAAATAGTTTTAGAATAATAATTGTGAGTCCTTAAGTAGCAATTTGCCCAAAATTTAATTTTTGGACAAAATTGGCCTTAAGAGACTATTATGGAAATTTTTAAGAGGAAGGGCATTTTGGTGATTTTACCTAATTAGTGATTATGATTACCGTCAGCTTAATAAAGTGATAGTAAAGAACAAGTACCCATTACCTAGGATCGACGATTTGTTTGATCAATTGAAAGGAGAGACTGTGTTCTACAAAATAGACTTGAGATCAGGGTACTACCAGCTTCTTCGATTATCTTGTCAAAACTATTTTGTTTGATCAATGCCCTTTGGAACAAGATTCAGATGTATCCAAGACTGCCTTTCGAACAAGATATGGGCATTATGAATTTTTAGTCATGCCCTTTGGGTTGACCAATGCTCCTGCGATATTCATTGACTTAATGAACCATATTTTTAGACCATACCTTGACAAGTTTGTAGTCGTTTTTATTGACGACATACTGATTTATTCTCGAGACTAGGATGAACATGCTGATCATCTACGGATAGTTTTACAGACTCTTCGAGAAAATAAGTTGTATGCCAAATTCAGTAAAAGTGAATTTTGGCTCAAGGAAGTGGGATTCCTAGGGCATATTGTCTCGAGAGATGGAGTCCGAGTAGATCCAGGTAAGATCTCAGCTATAATAGACTGGAAACCACCGAAGAACATCACGGAGATTAGAAGTTTTCTGGGCCTAGCCGGACACTATAGATGATTTGTCAAGGGATTTTCTATGATTACAACCCCGATGACTAAATTGTTACAAAAGAACGTGAAGTTTGAGTGGTCGAAAAGATGCCAACAAATTTTTGAGAAGTTGAAAACAATGGTGACAGAAGCTCCAGTTTTAGTACAACCCGAATCAGGGAAAGAATTTGTAGTCTACAGCAATGCATCCTTAAATGGATTGGGCTGTGTGCTCATGCAAGAAGGCAAAGTGATTGCTTATGCCTCAAGACAGTTAAAACCTCATGAGAAGAATTATCCGATGCATGACCTAGAATTGGCCGCCATAGTCTTCGCATTAAAGATCTGGAGACACCATTTATATGGTGAACAATGTCGGATTTTCACCGATCACAAAAGTTTGCAATACTTGATGATGCAGAAAGAGTTGAACTTAAGACAACGAAGATGGTTAGAGTTGATAAAGGACATGAGTTGGTCATCGACTACCATCCAGGAAAGGCGAATGTAGTCACCGATGCTTTGAGTAGGAAGTCTCTGTTTATTTTAAGAGCATTGAATTCAAGGATATCCTTATCCAAAAATGGCTCTATTTTAGCTGAGCTAAGAGCTAGACCAATGTTCCTTTAAGAGATCTTTAAAGCTCAGAAAGAAGATAGTGAGTTGCAAGTCAAGAGAGCTCAATGCGAGTCAGATGCTGAATCCAGCTTTCGGATTAATTCTGATGGATACTTGATGTTCAGAGATAGAGTTTGTGTTCCGAGAAAAGAGGAGCTTATTCAGAAAGTTTTGCATGAGGCACATAACGGATGTTTATCTGTACATCCGGGTAGCACCAAGATGTATAATGATCTAAAGCAACAGTATTGGTGGCTGAAAATGAAGAAAGACATTTCAGAATTTGTTACCAAGTGCATGATTTGTCAGCAAGTAACGGCTAAACACCAAGTACCTTCGGGTTTACTTCAACCTATCTTGATTCCCGAGTGGAAATGGGACCATATCACCATAGATTTCGTAACAGGTTTACCGTTGTCTCCGAATAAGAAATATGTTGTTTGGGTAGTGGTTGATAGACTCACGAAGTCAGCCCACTTTATACCTGTACGAGTGGATTACTCCCTAGACAAGTTGGCAAACTTGTATGTTTCAAAAATAGTAAGACTTCATGGAGTTCCCTTATCGATCATATCGTATAGAGATCCGAGATTCACATCTAGATTCTGGAAGAAGCTGCAAGAAGCTTTGGGTACAAAATTGAGTTTCAGCACCGCTTTTCACCCTCAGACAGACGGTCAGTTAGAAAGGTTAATTCAAGTAGTCGAGGACATGCCCAGATGTTGTGTTTTGGAATTCCAAGGCAGTTGGGAAAAGTTTCTCCCACTGGTAGAATTTGCCTGTAATAATAGCTTTCGGTCGAGCTTGAAGATGGCGCCTTATGAGGCCCTATATGGGCGTAAGTGTAGAACTCCCTTGTTTTGGACTGAACTCAAGGAGAACCAAATTCACGGGGTTGATTTGGTTAAAGAAGCTAAAGAGAGAGTGAAAATAATTCGAGAATGTTTAAAAGCTGCCTCAGACAGACAGAAATCCTATTCGAATTTAAAGAGAAAAGAGATTGAGTACCAAGTTGGGGATAAAGTCTTTTTGAAAGTATCACCATGGAGAAAAGTTCTCAGATTTGGCCGTAAAGGCAAATTAAGTCCACGTTTAATTGGACCTTACGAGGTTACGGAGAGAATTGGGCCGGTAGCTTACCGTTTTCCTTTGCCATCAGAATTAGAGAAGATACATGATGTGTTTCACGTGTCAATGTTACGACGCTACAGATCAGACCCTTCGTATGTAATTACCCCTTCGAAAATAGGGATTCATCCCGACATGACTTATGGTGAAGAACCAGTCAAGATTTTGGCTCGGAAAGTTAAGAAACTAAGAAACAAGAGTATTGCCT
Organism: Gossypium rotundifolium; assembly: GCA_025506655.1. Lineage (NCBI taxonomy): Eukaryota > Viridiplantae > Streptophyta > Magnoliopsida > Malvales > Malvaceae > Gossypium > Gossypium rotundifolium. Next base: position 39,626,537 of record CP106726.1, read on the forward strand.
TAATAAAGATACTGTGGAAAAGGCACGGAATCGAAGAAGCAACATGGGAATCAGAAGAGAGTATGAGAAATCAGTATCCAAACCTTTTTACTAGTAAGATTTTCGAGGACGAAAATCCCTAAGGATGGGAGAATTGTAACAGCCCGATTTAGGGCCTAGTCGGGATAGTGGTGCGAGGCCGCAAACTCGAGGTGAAATTATGAGTTTTCCAGGTTTATGCCATGCTTGCATGCTAGTATGAAAGTTTTGTAAAGCAATTTTATTAAGTTGAGGTCAATTGGTCCAAAAAGACTAAATTGCAAAAGTTGTAATATATGAGTTTCTAGAAGCTTTTTGCTTGAAATAGCTTTAGAATAATAATTGTGAGTCCTTAAGTAGCAATTTGCCCAAAATTTAATTTTTGGACAAAATTGGCCTTAAGATGAGAAAATAGGATAAAGATGAGAAAAATTCACTCATCTTCTTCCTTGTGGCTGCCAAAAATTTGGAGACACCATAGCTAGGGTTCTTCATTTTTTTCAAGCTCATAGTAAGTTAATCTTAGCCCCGTTTTTAATATTCTTCGTATTTTTAAAGTTCTCGTATTATGAATTAGCTAATTTTAGCTATAAAATGAGCTAAGATGCATGTTCAAAAATCTACCCTTGAATGACATGCTTGTTAAATGATGTTTTATTGAAGTTTAAGAGAGTTTGATGTTAGATAAACATCTTTTCCTTATTGAATTTCATGAAAAATGGTAGTAGGGACCATTTTGTAACAGTTATAAAATTGGTCATACCTACTAGAAATAGTGAGAATTGATGATTGTTATAGAAGAGAAAATGATTCAGTTGAGCATGAAGTTTAAGAAAGATGCATGAAAATCATTTTACGAGAATTGGGGCAAAAGTGCAAATATTAGAAAGTACAGGGGCAAAATAGTAATTTTGTCCAAGTATGAGTTATGAATCAATTTAGTCAATATGGTTTTTAAATGATCTATTTATGACTATAGATTAAGAAAAACGAAGCCCTAATCGAAACCGAGGCAAGAATAAAGTCGAAGACTAAATTGCACATCTACATACATTTTGTATATTGAGGTAAGTTTGTATGATTTTTAAGCTTTTTGATTATTATCATTAAATTGCTTAATATGATGTACAATAATCGTATGAAATGATCATGTTATGTTCAATCAAGAAATCATGATGATAAGTACAAGCAAGTCCTGATTGAAGATGAATTTCTCAGGATACTCGATCTACCACATAAGATATCATGTAAGTCCAAGGCAAGCTTGGCATTGATCAAGATATCATGTAAGTCCAAGGCAAACTTGGCATTGATCAAGTTAGCAAGCAAGTTATCATGTAAGTCCAAGGACTCAAGCTTGGCATTGAGTATGTTATCAAGAGCAAGACTTCATATAAGTCCATGTCAAGACATGGCCTTGAAACCAAGATGAGATAACCCATGTAAGACCATATCTAGGATATGGCTTTGGCATCATATTATGTGGGAAGAGATTTACTATCCTCGGTTATTCACAGAAATTCATCGGGCAAATGAGTAAGCTAAAAGAAGATAGCAAGTAAGCTAAGTAAAGTTAGTATCAAGATGAAGTTAGATGAAGTTGAGCATTATTCATGTTGTGAATGAGAAAGTAGGTATCATGATTATTGTTATTATAGTATACTGATCAATGTGATCTAGTGATACAGGTATCATGGTTACCTTACAAGTATGATAATAGTAAGTGTCATGAGACATGTAAGAATCTATATGAGTAAGTAAGCTCTTTAGCTGAAATTCATGATACCATTGTTTATGTGAAATGGTTTATATTAAGTAATGAGGATGCTATGAGTTGTTACATGCAAACTTACTAAGCCAAATGCTTACGTTATGATTCTTTCTTTCTATGCAGTTCCGCCAAGCTAATTCGTGGATCATTAAAGTTGGAGCTCGCAACACACTATCAACTCTTATTTTGGTATAGCTAAGTTACTTTACTAAGTATGGCATGTATAGGAAACATTCATTTTGTGGACATGTATTAAGAAGGGCCTTTGTAAAGGCTATCAAGTTTAATATTCTTTTGTATATGGCTAAGTGATTGGCCAAATTTGACTAAGCAAGTATGTTTGTTGAGATCAATGAAGCATGTAGTATTATTCTTAAAATTGGGTTGTTATTGCATCATTGAATTGTGTATGGTTATGATCTTCATTTCAAGGTGGCTAAAGGCTTGGTAAATAGCATGTAAGCGCCCACATGGTTGGACACATGGGCGTGTGTCAAGACCGTGTTAACGCTACACCTTAGTATTATTAATCATAATAGGCCACGGGCAAATCCCACGGCCGTGTGTGTGCCGTGTAAGAAACACGGTTTGGACATGGGCATGTTCCCAGACCGTGTTGATTTAGTCAGTAACCTTCCACGGTTGGTAGACACGGGCGTGTCTAAGCCGTGTGGAAATAGTTAGTAGCCCTACACGGTTTGAGGGCATGGGCGTGCTTAAGGGTACATGGGCGTGTTCCAAGTCACACGGGCGTGTGAACCCTGCTTCAAAAATGAGTTATTTGATTTTAATCCCGAAAGTTTTCTGACATGAGTTAAAGGCCTCGTAGGCCCTTGATATATGTGTTGACTAAGAAAGTGAAGTTTTTAAGTTGGAACGAAATTATTAGCCCGTAAGTACATGTTTAAGTGAGTTCAAGCATAGTAATGTCTCGTATCCAGACCCAGTATCGGTCTTGGGTGCGAGGTATTGCATTTAGGCCACGTTTGGTTGGATGGAATTGCTATTCCATTCCTGCCTTATTCCACGTGCTACAGTTATTCAGTAGTTTGGTTCACCGTTTAGGTATTCTCTGACTTTGCTATTACGACCATATTCCTCATTTGTTGTAATAGGCATTCGTGGGTGAGAGCTCAATTGGTATTCAACGCCACATGAATACATTTTCACGTTTGGGACCAAAATAACTCGCTTTCTTCTCCTTAAAAATTCGCTCCGATTTTTTCAACATTTATCACCAAATTAAGCATCGCCCTTCATCTTCATCTCCTCAAAGGTATGTCTAGTCTTCTTTTGTTTAGTCTAAATTCTGGGTTCATTCTCATTTATTTTCATATAAATTTCTTGTTCTGACTGTTCAAGTTAAGAAGAAAGGAGCTAAGCTTATTTATCTGTAAGTGTACCCTTCGTTTTTTTTTTCTTAGCTTGAAAAATTTAATCGTTTTTCCTTTTTGCGCTTTAATCTTTTATGGTGTCTAAATTCCGGGTTCATTCTTATTCTTATTTTCATATAAATTTTGTTGTTTTGTTCTGACTGTTCAAGTTTAGAAGAAGGGAGCTAAGCTTATTTTTCTGTAACCCTTCATTTTTTTTTCTTAGCTTAAAATTGAATCCTTTTTCCTTTTTGCCCTATCTTTTATGGTGTCTAAATTTCGGGTTCATTATCATTCTTATTTTCATATAATTTTGTTCTTTTATTCTGACTGTTCAAGTTTAGAAGAAGGGTAATCTTATTTATCTGTAAGTGTACCCTTCGTTTTTTTTCTTAGCTTAAAATTTAAGTGTGAATCTTTCTTGTTTTGGGGTTTATTTTTATCTGCTTTCGCATAAATTTTAGGGTTTTTGATGATCGGTTTGGTTATGTTTCTTAGTTGTTGTTATCTTAGTATAGAGAATAAGAATATAAAAGCACATAAGATGTTTGATAAAAGTCGCAAAAGGAAAATTTTAGGATTTTGATGATCGGTTTGGTTATGTTTCTTAGTCGTTGTTATCTTAGTATAGAGAATAAGAACATAAAAGCACATAAGATGTTTGATAAAAGCTACAAAAGGAAAATTATCGCTTACATGTTAATTATTGTTGTTGTTAATGTTTCAACTTTAACGGGGTAAATGAAATTGCATTTCAACAAGAGTTATATTCGTGCTTGTAGTCTTCTTTCTTTCAAGAATGTGATAAAGTCGTGGAAATTATTCTTCCTCTTGCTTGAAATCGCATGCGCAATCTGCGTGTGGCTTTATTATGCTATATAAACTATCCATGAATGTTAACATTGGATCCGAATTACCGGTAGCATACTTTCATGCTTGATGACTACAAATGCTTTTGTGAATTAAAATGGGATAACCAATTCCTTCTTCGATGATAATGGTTATATTGAATAAAAAGCATCTTTTTCTCGTTAGATAATGGAATGCTAAACGCCTTGATGCTTGATTTACATTCAATATCGGTATTTCGTTCTTGATGTTATTCTTTGTCCATGATAATGATCACTCTTTAATGTTTATTCTTCGTGCAAAAATTTGTAAACTCGCTCAATTTATCGTGTATGAATTACTTATTTTACTAGGATTATATGACGACTTATGCTTCAAGTCATTTGATCTAATTCATAAGCTAGTGAAGTTACTTGAAATTCGGATGCTTTAGGTTGATGGGGTTCTTCTAATCATTGCATTATGTTTTTTTCATCCAAATGTTGCCTTTTTATCTCAAATTGAGGCTATGGAATTTGCATTAGTTAAAAGGGTGTTGATGTTAAATTCTAATGGATTCTTCATTTTTGTTGAAGTATACAAATGGATATACGGATATGACTGTAAAAATTCTAAAAAATCTAACCATATAGCCAAGTAACATAAATCGAGTTAACTTAGATAATTGGACATGTAGCAATAATTTGTAAACCGCTCAATTAATAGTGTATGAAATATAAGGTGAAGATATTGGGTCCTTACATGGAGTTTTGGCGGTTAAGGGTGATGGAATATCAATCTAGATATATTTTCGAGTTGAATGTCACGCCTACACTTGTGTAGGGTGATAGGAAGTCAGGGGATTTATTGATTAAATTGCAGTATTCTTATTTTTTTTACCTCCATTCCTTTATTGAGAGGTTTTTTTAGTATAAATGTTACTAGCATCTTATTTAGGGTGAGGAAGTTAATGCTTGAATGCTCAGACTTTTCAAAGTTGATTGATTACTGCATAGTAGATATGGGTAATTTATTTTATTTCAACATTTTATGCTTAAAAACTACAATTGTGCTTTTGCAAATTCATTTTGCAGCATGTGTCCAAGTCAGCAGGAAAGATCAATACGGGTAAACTGATAGGAAGAAGGCACCAAGCTCCAGCTGTTGTAGAACTCACTTTTAACTTTCCAAAGTACAACAAGGACGGTAAGGAATCCAATTCAATCATATATATATATATATATATATATTCCTATCATTCCCAACTTTCCATCATTCACTTTCCCACTAATTTTTATGATAAAATAAAAAGATAGCTCTTGACAACTCTGCTACTTATTCTTCAATTCTTGTATTTATCTATTAATATCAACAATTCCCTTCTTTCTATTTTTTTTTAAATTATTGGATTTCATTAATTATTTCAAATATTTTTAAAAGAGTTAGAAACTTTTAGAACAGTCCTTTTTGAAAAAAAGAAAACCCTTTTTTATGTTTCATTGGATTTAAGATCAAAGTTCAAGTTTTGATGGTTTGTTTAGAAAAAAGGATTTGTGGCTCGCCTTCTTTGGTTAAGGCTTCGTTTAGGGTTTAGAAAAAGTTACTTTTCTTGGGATTAGTGTATTTTCAAGCATGGAACAAATTGATACTGATAATAATACCACAACCATTGATGTTGTTCAATCGACAGTATCTGTTCAAGGGTATTTTAATTTTCTCCTGTTAATCCTGGTGCACCACAGTAAAATACTCCTGCATGTAAAGAAAAAAATGTACATGTAAATTGTTACCTAAACCATGTTAAAACTATCCATGGTCTCATTTGACTTTGTCTACATTGAGTAACATTTTGGTAAAAGTATCATGTAGCCTTTGTCTACATTGATAGTTGACAAGGAATTATCTAACTTGAATGAGTAGCCAAGCTATCAAAATTACGTAATATCTCTTGTATTCACTGAAACACTGTAAGTTATATGGCAATTAAATTTTTTGATTTTGTTTTACTGTTATTGAAATTAGTATTGAAGAAATGTGACCCTTTTACTATGATTTGAAGATATGTAACACTTTAATATATTGCAGTTATGGCTCGTCTGCCTTTAATTGGACAAAGTGAGAGGCGTAAAAGAATTGGTCTTGCTGTTACAATATGGTTGCAAATGTGTACTATTGCGAGTTGGTTCTTAGTTGCATTGGGTGCCATCCATAGCCTACATACTTATAGACCAAGGATTAGATCCTATATTTTAGATTTTTATGCACAACGAGATTATGTGAAAAGACTTGTATATGCTAGTGACGAGACTTGTATTGAACAAGTTAGGATGAATAGAATTACCTTTTTTTTAAACTATGTGAGATGTTACAAACTTTAGGGGGATTGAAGTCGTCAAGGAACATGCTTGTTGATGAGCAAGTAGCAATGTTTTTACATATCATTTCTCATCACCTTAAAAATAGAGTTATCAAGCATCACTTTAATAGGTCTGAGGAAACCGTTAGCAGATCATTTCACAATGTTTTAAATGCTATCATACGCTTACAAGGTGTGTTATTTAAAAAGGCAGAGCCAATTACAGCTAATTCTACAGACCCAAGGTGGAAATGGTTCAAGGTATTGGACTGAATACTATATATAGCTCATACATAATCCTTTTAGATTTAAATATAGTATCTTAACTCGAGGTTTTATACATGTGATGTAGAATTGTTTAGGTGCTTTAGATGGAACCTACATCAAGATTAGGGTTCCAAAAGTTGATAAATCTAGATATCGAACGCGAAAAGGTGACATAGCAACAAATATGTTAGGTGTTTGTACACCGATATGCATTTTGTTTATGTTCTTCCGGTTGGGAAGGTTCATTCTGTTGATGGACGAGTTCTTGAGATGCTATTAGTAGGAGACATGGACTAAAAGTTTCGCATGGTAAAGTGCAAAATTATAGGAATTTGAATTAATTTTTAAGATCATACTTTTATGGGAAATTAACCATGACAAAATGCTTGTTTTTTATAGGTTGTTATTATCTAGTTGATGCTGGATACACAAATTGTGAGGGATTTCTTGCGCCATTTAGAGGACAAAGATATCATTTGAATGAGTGGCGTCAGGGTTACCAGCCAAGTACTCCGGAAGAATTTTTCAATATGAAACATGCTTCAGCTCGTAATGTTATTGAAAGATGTTTTGGGTTATTAAAACTTAGATGGGGAATACTTAGGAGTCCATCATTCTATCCTGTGAGGGTGCACAATAGAATCATTATTGCATGTTGTTTGCTCCATAATTTTATTAGAACCTATATGAGTATTGATCCTATTAAAGCGGAGTTGGAAGAAAGATTACCTAGTAATGTGATAGATGATGATGAACCGAATATCACAAATATTAATCCATCGGATGCATGGGCTACTTGGAGGATGGAACTAGCGAACCGAATGTTCAATGAATGGCAAGCATCTAGAAATTAGTTAGGTTTAGGGTAAAAATAGTAAATGTTACGTTGTTTATGTTATTTCATGTATCTAGTTTATGAAACTTTGGTGGTGTTTGAATTATTTTTTTGTATCGTACTAGATTTGTTGAATAATAATTTATTTTCATTTGATTCATCATGTGTTATAATTGTAATGACTATAATTTTACGGTCATCGAAAAAGTGTATTTTTGGTCTCCTTTGTGAAAATGGATATGTAAATATCTATTAAAAATATTTACTGAAATTAAGTGATTGGTTAATTAAAGTTTAATAAAGTGAATTAGCTTATATTAAGGATAATTAGGAGAAAAGGATTAAATTGAATAAAATGGGAAAGTTTAGTTGTAGATTAAAAGAAAATGGATATGGAATCATGTAACTTTTGTTAATATATGAATATTATGCTTGGATGTGAAATATAATTCTCAAGTTAATTAATTACTTATATTTTTTTGCGAGTAATTAAATTTTTGTTTCAAGAATGATATTTTAGCACATATATGTATTGCGTTTAAAAATAATAAAATAAATTGTATATATTTTATAGTATTATATATTAAGATTTTTAATTCATATAATAATAATAATTATATTAAGCATGTTATTAAATTATATTTTTATTAAATTATATTTAATAATAATTATGTTAAGATATCATTAAATTATTTGTTATTTTATTAAATTATTTTCAATAATAACCTTATTAAAATTTAATAACAATAACAATAATTATCTACCTAACAAAAATTTCGCTAAGGGTATTCGGTCATTTTAGTTCTTTTCCTTATGCTATTACAACATCATTCCATTCAACCAAACACAAGAATTCTATTACAATTTATTCCATTCCATTCAACCAAAGCAGTTGAATTACTTATTACAGCTCTATTCCATTACACCTCTATTCCATTACACTTCTATTCAATTACAGTTCTATTCCATTATAGCGAACCAAACATGGCATTAGTGATATCAGAGCTACGATTTAGTCAGTTCTAGGAGTAACGTAGCACGAGCATGAGTCTAGCTATACATGCCATACGTAAGAATGTTTTTATAATGATAGTGTGACGACTCCTGCCGACTTAAATTATGTTTATACATATAGTAAATGGATCTAGAAGGAGTTGAGGCGGATGATGTAGAAAGTAACGCACCAGCTCTCGCAGAAGGGACGGTGCCGTATGAGAATGAGAATAAACCCACTACGGTGAGTCAAGAAGGAGGAGGAGAAGAGGCTAGAGAAGCCTTCCTCTATATGATGGATGCCTGGTACACGGAGTTCATTCGAGCGAACCCAAATGCACAACCCCCTCCACCCCCGCCTGTTCCACAACCTACTCCAGTAGCCCCTCAAGTAGTAGAGGTGGTAAGAGGAGGTAAACCTCCAATTGATAGGATCAGGAAGCATGGGGCAGAAGAATTTAGAGCTAGAAAAGATGATGATCCAGAAAGAGCTGAGTTCTGGTTAGAAAATACCATCAGGGTATTTAACGAACTGTCCTGCACTCCTGATGAATGCATGAAGTGTGTAGTCTCTCTCTTAAGAGATTCTGCCTACCAATGGTGGAACACCCTTGTGTCGGTGGTACCAAGGGAAAGGATCTCATGGGAATTCTTCCAAGAAGAGTTTAAGAAAAAGTATATCAGCTAGAGGTTTGTAGACCAGAAGAGGAAAGAATTTCTAGAGATAAAGCAAGGCAAGATGTCAGTAACTGATTACGAGCGAGAGTTTGTACGACTCAGCAAGTACGCTCGCGAATGTGTGTCTACTGAGGCCATTATGAGTAAAAGGTTTGAAGATGGTTTAAACAAGGACATTAAGCTGGTTGTTACTATCCTCGAATTAAAAGAATTCGTTGTGCTAGTGGAAAGGGCTTGCAAAGCCGAAGAACTAGTAAAAGAGATGAAGAAATTTGAAACGGAGTCTCGCGATTCTAGAAAGAGACAGTGGAACAAGTCGTTCCAATCGTCATCCAAGAAGTCAAGAGATTTTCCAGCTCGATCAGCTACTTTCACTGGGTTTTCAAGGAAAGACAAGAGTAAGCAGTATTCAGGAAATAAAGCACAGACCACTTCAGTTGCAAGTGTTGGGAATTTTAGACCTGATAGACTAGAATGTCTATAATGTGGCAAACGCTATTTGGGAGAATGTCGAGCACACAAAAATGCATGTTTTAGATGTGGTTCCTAAGACCATTTCATAAAGGATTGTCCAGAGATGACTAAAGAAGAGATAACTCAGAACCTGAGATTCGAGAGTATGGTCAGAGGGAGACCGTAGAGGAACCCGGGAAGTGGGGCAAGTGGAAGAGGTAACCCTAGAGCGCAGTCATGAGACACGAGGGCGAGCGCGCTGAAGGACTTATGCCATTCTGACTGCCAAGAGGCATCCTCCCTAATGTTATTACGGGTACCTTTTCTCTTTACAATAGCAAAGTTATTACTTTAATAGACCCCGGATCCACACACTCTTACATTTGCATGAAATTAGTACCCGATTTGGGTGTGCCTATAGATACCACAGAATTTGTGATTAAGGTGTCTAATCCTTTAGGCAAGAGTATGTTAGTTGATAAAGTTTGTAAAGATTGTCCATTAATGATTAGAGGTCATTGCTTTAAAGCAATTCTTATGTTGTTACCTTTTGATGAATTCGACTCATTCTTGGCATGGACTGGGTGACTACTCATAATGTAATTGTAAATTATGGGAAGAAAAACATTGAGATGAGGTGTGAGAATGGGGATACTCTTCATGTAGAGTCAGATGAGCAAGGTAGATCATCAGTAATAATTTCTATATGATGGCGTAGAGATATCTAAGAAAAGGGTATGAGGCATTTTTGGCCTTTGTATTGAATGATAAAGAGACAGAGTTAAAGATTGAATCAGTGCCAATAGTATGTAAGTATGTGGATGTTTTCCCTGAGGAATTACCAGGATTACCACCAGTTAGAGAAGTTGAGTTCAGCATTGAGCTAACTCCGTCTTGATGCACCAATATCCATTACTCCTTATAGAATGGCTCCAACAGAGTTGAAAGAGTTGAAGTTACAGTTGCAAGAGTTGACAGACAAAGGCTTTGTAAGATCAAGTTGTTCACCATGGGGCGCTCCGGTTTTGTTTGTGAAAAAGAAAGATGGCACCATCAGATTGTGCATTAATTACCGTCAGCTTATAAAGTGATAGTAAAGAACAAGTACCCATTAGCTAGGATTGACGATTTGTTTGATCAATTGAAAGGAGCGACTGTGTTCTCCAAAATAGACTTGAGATCAGGGTACTACCAGCTAAGACTGAAAGATTCAGATGTATCCAAGACTGCCTTTCGAACAAGATATGGGCATTATGAATTTTTAGTCATGCCATTTGGGTTAACCAATGCTCCTGCGGTATTCATGGACTTAATGAACCGCATTTTTAGACCATACCTTGACAAGTTTGTAGTCATTTTTATTGACGACATACTGATTTATTCCCGAGACAAGGATGAACATGCTGATCATCTACGGATAGTTTTATAGACTCTTCGAGAAAATAAGTTGTATGCCAAATTCAGTAAAAGTGAATTTTGGCTCAAGGAAGTGGGATTCCTGGGACATATTGTCTCGAGAAATAGAGTCCGAGTAGATCCAAGTAAGATCTCAGCTATAATAGACTGGAAACCACTGAAGAACATCACGGAGATTAGAAGTTTTTAGGGCCTAGCTGACTACTACAGACGATTTGTCAAGGGGTTTTCTATGATTGCAACCCCGATGACTAAATTGTTACAGAAGAACGTGAAGTTTGAGTGGTCGAAAAGATGCCAACAAAGTTTTGAGAAGTTGAAAGCAATGCTGACAGAAGCTCCAGTTTTAGTACAACCCGAATCAGGTAAAGAATTTGTAGTCTACAACGATACATCCTTAAATGGATTGGGCTGTGTACTCATGCAAGAAGGCAAAGTGATTGCTTATGCATCAAGACAGTTAAAACCTCATGAGAAGAATTATCCGATGCATGACCTAGAATTGGCCGCCATAGTCTTCGCATTGAAGATCTGGAGACACCATTTATATGGTGAACGATGTCAGATTTTTACCGATCACAAAAGTTTGAAATACTTGATGATGCAGAAAGAGTTGAACTTAAGACAACGAAGATGGTTAGAGTTGATAAAGGACTATGAGTTGGTCATTGACTACCATCCAGGAAAGGCGAATGTAGTCGCCGATGCTTTGAGCAGGAAGTCTCTATTTATTTTAATAGCATTGAATTCAAGGATATCCTTATCCGAAAATGGCTCCATTTTAGCTGAGCTAAGAGCTAGACCAATGTTCCTTCAAGAGATCTTTGAAGCTCAGAAAGAAGATAATGAGTTGCAAGTCAAGAGAGCTCAATGCGAGTCAGATGCTGAATTCGACTTTCGGATTAATTCTGATGGATACTTGATGTTCAGAGATAGAGTTTGTGTTCTGAGAAAAGAGGAGCTTATTCAGAAAGTTTTGCATGAGGTACATAACAGATGTTTATCTGTACATCCAGGTAGCACCAAGATGTATAATGATCTAAAGCAACAGTATTGGTGGCCGAAAATGAAGAAAGACATTTCAAAATTTGTTACCAAGTGCATGATTTGTCAGCAAATAAAGGCTGAACGGCAAGTACCTTCGGGTTTACTTCAACCTATCTTGATTATCGAGTGGAAATGGGACTGTATCACCATGAATTTCGTAACGGGTTTCTCTGAAAAAGAAAGATGCTGTTTGGGTAGTGGTTGATGGACTCACGAAGTCAGCCCACTTTATACCTGTACGAGTGGATTACTCCCTAAACAAGTTGGCAAACTTGTAAGTTTCAGAAATAGTAAGACTTCAAGGAGTTCCCCTATCGATCATATCGGATAGAGATCCGATATTCACATCCAGATTCTTGAAGAAGCTGTAAGAAGCTTTGGGTTCAAAATTGAGTTTTAGCATCGCTTTTCACCGTCGGACTGACGGTCAGTCAGAAAGGTTAATTCAAGTACTCAAGGACATGCTCAGATGTTGTGTTTTGGAATTCCAAGGCAGTTGGGAAAAGTTTCTCCCTTTGGTAGAATTTGCCTATAATAATAGCTTTCAGACGAGCTTAAAGATTGCGCCTTATGAGGCCCTATATGGGCGTAAGTGCAGAACTCCCTTGTTTTGGACTGAACTCAAGGAGACCCAAATTCATGGGGTTGATTTGGTTAAAGAAGCTGAAGTGAAAGTGAAAATTATTCGAGAATGTTTAAAAGCTGCCTCAGACAGATAGAAATCCTATTCAGATTTAAAGAGAAAAGAGATCGAGTACCAAGTTGGGGATAAAGTCTTTTTGAAAGTATCACTATGGGAAAAAGTTCTCAGATTTGGCCGTAAAGGCAAATTAAGTCCACGTTTCATTGGACCTTACGAGGTTACAGAGAGAATTGGGCTGGTACCTTACCGTTTGGCTTTTCCATCAGAATTAGAGAAGATACATGATGTGTTTCACGTGTCAATGTTACGACGCTACAGATCAGACCCTTCGCATGTAATTACCCCTTCAGAAATAGAGATTCATCCCGACATGACTTATGGTGAAGAACCAATCAAGATTTTGGCTCGAGAAGTTAAGCAATTAAGAAATAACAGTATTGCCTTAATAAAGGTATTATGGCAAAGGCACGGAATTGAAAAAGCTACATGGGAATCAGAAGAGAGTATGAGAAATCAGTATCCAAACCTTTTTGCTGTAAGATTTTCGAGGACGAAAATCCCTAAAGGGGAAAATTGTAACAGCCTGATTTAGGGCATAGTCGGGATAGTGGTGTGAGGCCACGAACCCGAGGTGAAATTATGAGTTTTCCAGGTTTATGCCATGTTTGCATGCTAGTATGAAAGTTTTGTAAAGCAATTTTATTAAGTTGAGGTCAATTGGTCCAAAAAGGACTAAATTGAAAAAGTTACAATATATGAGTTTCTAGAAGCTTTTTGCATGAAATAGCTTTAGAATAATAATTGTGTGTCCTTAAGTAGCAATTTGCCCAAAATTTAATTTTTGGACAAAATTGGCCTTAAGAGACTATTATGGAAATTTTTAAGAGGAAGGGCATTTTGGTCATTTGGCCTAATTAGTGATTATGATTACCGTCAGCCTAATAAAGTGACAGTAAAGAACAAGTACCCATTACCTAGGATCAATGGTTTGTTTGATCAATTGAAAGGAGCAACTGTGTTCTCCAAAATAGACTTGAGATCAGGGTACTACTAGCTAAGAGTGAAAGATTTAGATGTATCCAAGACTGCCTTTTGGACAAGATATGGGCATTATGAATTTTTAGTCATGCCCTTTGGGTTGACCAATGCTCCTGCGGTATTCATGGATTTAATGAACCGCATTTTCAGACCATACCTTGACAAGATAGCAGTCGTTTTTATTGATGACATACTGATTTATTCCCGAGACGATGATGAACATGCTAATCATCTACGGATAGTTCTACAGACTCTACGAGAAAATAAGTTGCATGCCAAATTCAATAAAAGTGAATTTTGGCTCAAAGAAGTGGGATTCTTGGGACATATTGTCTCGAGAGATGGAGACCGAGTAGATCCAAGTAAGATCTTAGCTGTAATAGACTGGAAACCACCGAAGAACATCGCAGAGATTAGAAGTTTTCTGGGCCTATCCAGCTACTACAAACGATTTGTCAAGGGGTTTTCTATGATTGCAACCCTGATGACTAAATTGTTACAGAAGAATGTGAAGTTTGAGTGGTCAGAAAGATGCCAACAAAGTTTTGAGAAGTTGAAAGCAATGCTGACAGAAGCTCCAGTTTAAGTACAACCCGAATTAGGGAAAGAATTTGTAGTCTACGCGATGCATCCTTAAAAGAATTAGGGAAAGAATTTGGAAAGAATTTGTGTACTCATGCAAGAAGGCAAAGTGATTGCTTATGCCTCAAGACAGTTAAAACCTCATGAGAAGAATTATCCGACGCATGTGGAATTGGCAGCCATAGTCTTCGTATTGAAGATCTGGAGACACCATTTATATGGTGAACGATGTCGTATTTTTATCGATCACAAAAGTTTGAAATACTTGATGACGCAGAAAGAGCTGAACTTAAGACAACAAAGATGGTTAGAGTTGATAAAGGACTATGAGTTGGTCATCGACTACCATCCAGGAAAGGTGAATGTAGTCACCGATGCTTTGAGCAGGAAGTCTCTATTTATTTTAAGAGCATTGAATTCAAGGATATCCTTATCCGACAATGGCTCCATTTTAGCTGAGCTAAGAGCTAGACCAATGTTCCTTCAAGAGATCTTTGAAGCTTAGAAACAAGATAGTGAGTTGCAAGTCAAGAGAGCTCAGTGCGAGTCAGATGCTAAATCTGACTTTCAGATTAATTCTGATGGATACTTCATGTTCAGAGATGGAGTTTGTGTTCTGAGAAAAGAGGAGCTTATTCAGAAAGTTTTGCACGAGGCACATAATGGATGTTTATCTGTACATCCGGGTAGTACCAAGATGTATAATGATCTAAAGCAACAGTATTGGAAGCCGAAAATGAAGAAAGACATTTTAGAATTTGTTACCAAGTGCATGATTTGTCAGCAAGTAAAGGCTGAACACCAAGTACCTTCGGGTTTACTTTAACCTATCTTGATTCCCGAGTGGAAATGGGACCGTATCACCATGGATTTCGTAACAGGTTTACCATTGTCTCCGAACAAGAAAGATGCTGTTTGGGTAGTGGTTGATAGACTCACAGAGTCAGCCCACTTTATACCTGTACAAGTGGATTACTCCCTAGACAAGTTGGCAAACTTGTATGTTTCAGAAATAGTAAGACTTCATGGAGTTCCCTTATCGGTCATATCGGATAGAGATCCAAGATTCACATCTAGATTCGGAAGAAGTCGCAAGAAGCTTTGGGTACAAAATTGAGTTTTAGCACTTTTCACCTCGGTCGACGGTCGGTCGTAAAGGTTAATTCAAGTACTCGAGGACATGCTCAGATATTGTGTTTTGGAATTCCAAGGTAGTTGGGAAAAGTTTTTCCCATTGGTAGAATTCGCCTATAATAATAGCTTTCAGTTGAGCTTAAAGATGGCGCCTTATGAGGCCCTATATGGGCGTAAGTGCAGAACTCCCTTGTTTTGGACTAAACTCAAGGAGAACCAAATTCACGGGGTTGATTTGGTTAAAAAAGCTGAAGAGAAAGTGAAAATAATTCGAGAATGTTTAAAAGCTGCCTCAGACAGATTGAAATCCTAATCGAATTTAAAGAAAAAAGAGATCGAGTACCAAGTTGGGGATAAAGTCTTTTTGAAAGTACCACCATGGAAAAAAGTTCTCAGATTTGGCTATAAAGGCAAATTAAGTCAACGTTTCATTGGACCTTATGAGGTTACGAAGAGAATTGGGCCGGTAGCTTACCGCTTGGCTTTTCCATCAGAATTAGAGAAGATACATGATGTGTTTCACGTGTCAATGTTACGATGCTAAAGATCAGACCCTTCGCATATAATTACCCCTTTAGAAATAAAGGTTCGTCCCGACATGACTTATGGTGAAAAACCAGTTAAGATTTTGGCTCGAGAAGTTTAGCAACTAAGAAAAAATAGTATTGCCTTAATAAAGGTATTGTGGCAAAGGCACGGAATCGAAAAAGCTACATGGGAATCAGAAGAGAGTATGAGAAATTAGTATCCAAACCTTTTTGCTGGTAAGATTTTTGAGGACGAAAATCCCTAATGGGGAATTGTAACAGCCCGATTTAGGGCCTAGTCAGGATAGTGGTGCGAGACCACGAACCCGAGGTGAAATTATGAGTTTTCCAGGTTTATGCCATGTTTGCATGCTAGTATGAAAGTTTTGTAAAGCAATTTTATTAAGTTGAGGTCAATTGGTCCAAAAAGGACTAAATTGCAAAAGTTGCAATATATGAGTTTTTAGAAGCTTTTTGCATGAAATAGCTTTAGAATAATAATTGTGAGTCCTTAAGTATCAATTTGTCCAAAATTTAATTTTTGGACAAAATTGGCCTTAAGAGACTATTATGGAAATTTTTAAGAGGAAGGGCATTTTGGTCATTCGGCCTAATTAGTGATTATGATTACCGTCAGCCTATTAAAGTGACAGTAAAGAATAAGTACCCATTACCTAGGATCAACGATTTGTTTGATCAATTGAAAGGAGCGACTGTGTTCTCCAAAATAGACTTGAGATCAGGGTACTACTAGCTAAGAGTGAAAGATTCAGATGTATCCAAGACTGCCTTTCGGACAAGATATGGGCATTATGAATTTTTAGTCATGCCATTTGGGTTGACCAATGCTCCTGCGGTATTCATGGACTTAATGAACCGCATTTTCAGACCATACCTTGACAAGTTTGAAGTCATTTTTATTGACGACATACTGATTTATTCCCGAGACGAGGATGGACATGCTGATCATCTATGGATAGTTCTACAGACTTTACGAGAAAATAAGTTGTATGCCAAATCCAGTAAAAGTGAATTTTGGCTCAAGAAAGTGGGATTCCTGGGACATATTGTCTCGAGAGATAGAGTCCGAGTAGGTCCAAGTAAGATCTCAGCTATAATAATCTGGAAACCACCGAAGAACATCACGGATATTATAAGTTTTCTGGGCCTAGCCGGCTACTACAGACGATTTATCAGGGGTTTTCTATGATTGCAACCCGGATGACTAAATTATTACAGAAGAACGTGAAGTTTGAGTGGTCGAAAAGATGCCAACAAAGTTTTGAGAAGTTGAAAGCAATCTTGTGAAGCTCCAGTTTAGGACAACTTGAATCGTGGAAAGAATTTGTAGTCTCAAATGATGCATCCTTAAATGGATTGGGCTGTGTACTCATGCAAGAAGGCAAAGTGATTGCTTATTCCTCAAGACAGTTAAAACCTCATGAGAAGACTTATCCGACGCATGACCTAGAATTGGCCGCTATAGTCTTCCCATTGAAGATCTGGAGACACCATTTATATGGTGAACGATGTCGAATTTTTACCGATCACAAAAGTTTGAAATACTTGATGACGTAGAAAGAGTTCAACTTAAGACAACGAAGATGGCTAGAGTTGAAAAAGGACTATGAGTTGGTCATCGACTACCATCCGGAAAAGCGAATATAGTCGCTGATGCTTTGAGCAGGAAGTCTCTATTTATTTTAAGAGCATTGATTTCAAGGATATCGTTATCCGACAATGGCTCCATTTTAGCTGAGCTAAGAGCTAGACCAATGTTTCTTCAAGAGATCTTTGAAGCTCCGAAAGAAGATAGTGAGTTGCAAGTCAAGAGAGCTCAATACGAGTCAGATGCTGAATCCGACTTTCGGATTAATTCTGATGGATACTTTATGCTCAGAGATAGAGTTTGTGTTCCTAGAAAAGAGGTGCTTATTCAGAAAGTTTTACACGAGGCACATATCGGATGTTTATCTGTACATCCGGGTAGCACCAAGATGTATAATGATCTAAAGCAACAGTATTGGTGGCTGAAAATGAAGAAAGACATTTCAAAATTAGTTACCAAGTGCATGATTTGTTAGCAAGTAATGGCTAAACATTAAGTACCTTCAGGTTTACTTCAGCCTATCTTGATTCTCGAGTGGAAATGGGACCGTATCACCATGGATTTCGTAACGAGTTTACCATTGTCTCTGAACAAGAAAGATGCTATTTGGGTAGTGGTTGATAGACTCAAGAAGTCAGCCCACTTTATACCTGTACGAGTGGATTACTCCCTCGAGAAGTTGGCAAACTTGTATGTTTCAGAAATAGTAAGACTTCATGGAGTTCCCTTATCGATCATATCGGATAGAGATCCGAGATTCACATCCAGATTTTGGAAGAAGCTGCAAGAAGCTTTGGGTACAAAATTGAGTTTTAGCACCACTTTTCACCCTCAGACTGATGGTCAGTCAGAAAGGTTAATTCAAGTACTCACATGCTCAGATGTTGTGTTTTGGAATTCCAAGGCAGTTGGGAGAATTTTCTCCCATTGGTAGAATTCGCCTATGATAATAGCTTTCAGTCGAGCTTAAAGATGGCACCTTATGAGGCCCTATATGGGCGTAAGTACAGAACACCCTTGTTTTGGACTGAACTCAAGGAGAACTAAATTCACGGGGTTGATTTGGTTAAAGAAGCTAAAGAGAAAATGAAAATAATTCGAGAATGTTTAAAAGCTACCTCAAACAGACAGAAATCCTATTCAGATTTAAAGAGAAAAGAGATCGAGTACCAAGTTAGGGATAAAGTCTTTTTGAAAGTATCACTATGGAGAAAAGTTCTCAGATTTGGCCGTAAAGGCAAATTAAGTCCACGTTTCATTGGACCTACGAGGTTACGGAGAGAATTGGGCCGGTAGCTTACCGTTTGGCTTTGCCATCAGAATTAGAAAAGATACATGATGTGTTTCACGTGTCAATGTTACGACGCTACAGATCAGACCCTTCACATGTAATTACCCCGTCGGAAATAGAGCTTCGTTCCGACATGACTTATGGTGAAGAACCAGTCAAGATTTTTGCTCGAGAAGTTAAGCAACTAAGAAATAAGGGTATTGCCTTAATAAAGGTATTTTGGCAAAGGCACAGAATCGAAGAAGCTACATGGGAATCAGAAGAGAGTATGAGAAATTAGTATCCAAACCTTTTTGCTGGTAAGATTTTCGAGGACGAAAATCCCTAAGGGGGAGAATTGTAACAGCCCGATTTAGGGCCTAGTCGGGATAGTGGTACGAGGCCACGAACCCGAGGTGAAATTATGAGTTTTCCAGGTTTATGCCATGTTTGCATGCTAGTATGAAAGTTTTGTAAAGCAATTTTATTAAGTTGAGGTCAATTGGTCCAAAAGACTAAATTGAAAAAGTTGCAGTATGAGTTTCCAGAAGCTTTTTGCATGAAATAGCTTTAGAATAATAATTGTGAGTCCTTAAGTAGCAATTTGCCCAAAATTTAATTTTTGGACAAAATTGGCCTTAAGAGACTATTATGGAAATTTTTAAGAGGAAGGGCATTTTGGTCATTTGGCCTAATTAGTGATTAAAATAGGATAAAGATGAGAAAAATTCACTCATCTTCTTCCTTGTGGCTGCTGAAAATTTGTGCACACCATAGCTAGGGTTCTTCATTTTTTTCAAGCTCATAGTAAGTTCATCATAGCCCCGTTTTTAATATTCTTCATATTTTTAAAGTTCCCGTATTATAAATTAGCTAATTTTAGCTATAAAATGAGCTAAGATGCATGTTCAAAAATCTACCCTTGAATGACTTGCTTGTTAAATGATGTTTTATGGAAGTTTAAGAGAGTTTAATGTTAGATAAACATCTTTTCCTTTATTAATTTCATGAAAAATGGTAGTAGTGACCATTTTGTAACAGTTATAAAATTGGTCATACCTACTAGAAATAGTGAGAGTTGATGATTATTATAGAACAGAAAATGATTCAGTTGAGCATGAAGTTTAAGAAAGTTGCATGAACATCATTTTATGAGAATTGGGGAAAAGTGTAAATATTAGAAAGTATAGGGGCAAAATAGTAATTTTGCCAAAGTATGAGTTATGAGTCAATTTAGTAAATATGGTTTTTAAATGATCTATTTATGATTATAGATCAAGAAAAACAAAGCTCGGATCGAAACCGAGGCAAGAACAAAGTCGAGGACTAAATTGCACATCTACATACATTTTGTATATTGAGGTAAGTTTTATTTTTAAGCTTTATGATTATTATCATTAAATTGCTTAATATGATGTACAATAATCGTATGAAATGATCATGTTATGTTCAATCAACAAATCATGATGATAAGTACAAGCAAGTCTCGATTGAAGATAAATTTCCCAGGATACTCTATCTACCGCACAAGATATCATGTAAGTCTAAGGCAAGCCTGGCATTGATCAAGTTAGTAAGCAAGATATCATATAAGTCCAAGGCAAGCTTGGCATTGATCAACATATCATGTAAGTCCAAGGCAAGCTTGGCATTGATCAAGTTAGCAAGCAAGTTATCATGTAAGTCCAAGGCAAGCTTGGCATTGATCAAGTTAGCAAGGAAGTTATCATGTAAGTCCAAGGACTCAAGCTTGGAATTGAGTATGTTATCAAGAGCAAGACTTCATATAAGTCCATGTCAAGACATGGCCTTGAAACCAAGATGAAATAACCCATGTAAAACCATGTCTAGGATATGTCTTTGGCATCATATTATGTGGGAAGAGATTTAGTATCCTCAGTTATTCACAGAAATTCATCGGGCAAATGAGTAAGCTAAAAGAAGATAGCAAGTAAGCTAAGAAAGTAAAGTTAGTATCAAGATGAAGTTAGATGAAGTTGAGCATTATTCATGTTGTGAATGAGAAAGTAGATATCATGATTATTGTTATTATAGTATCTTGATCAATGTGATCAAGTGATCTGAGTATTATGGTTACCTTAGAAGTATGATAATGATGAAGTGTCATGAGACATGTAAGAATCTATATGAGTAAGTAAGCTCTTTAGCTGAAATTCATAATACCATTGTTTATATGAAATGGTTTATATTAAGCTATGATGATGCTATGAGTTGTTACATGCAAACTTACTAAGCTATATGCTTACGTTCTGATTCTTTCTATGCAGTCCCGCCAAGCTAATTCGTGGATCATTAAAGTCGAAGCTCGCAACACACTATCAACTCTTATTTTGGTATAGCCAAGTTATTTTACTAAGTATGGCATGTATAGAAAACATTCATTTTGTGGACATGTATTAAGAAGGGCCTTTGTAAAGGCTATCAAGTTTATTATTCTTTTATATGTGGCTAAGTGATTGGCCAAATTTGACTAAGCATGTATGTTTGTTGATATCAATGAAGCATGTAGTATTATTCTTAAAATTGGGTTATTATTGCATCGTTGAATTGTGTATGGTTATGATCTTTATTTCAGGGTGGCTAAAGGCTTGGTAAATAGCCTGTAAGTGCCCACACGGTTGGACACACGGGCGTGTGCCAAGACCGTGTTAACCCTGCACCTTAGTATTATTAATCATAAGAGGCCACGGGTAAATCCCATGGCCGTGTGTGTGTGCCGTGTAAGACACACGGTTTGGACATGGGCGTGTTCCCAGACCGTGTTTGTAACATCCTTAAATCGGGGTCTCTGCATCTTCGTGCGTTTGCATGTGTATTGTATGGTAGGTGTGTTAGTTTGGACTACCTTAGGGTCTAGGCTCGAGCTATGGATAGGCCAGAGCCATAGCAGGAATTTTTGTTTTGGGCTTCTAGGAAAGGGAGCTGAGAGAGCTAGGGGATAAGTATATTTGGTAGCAAGTTTTGACGCAAGAGGAACCTTGGTGAAGTGGCAAGGGATGCCACTTAAGGCTTGGAGAAGTGACGCCACAAGGGGGAGCAAGGGAGCCTAGGTTCGAGTAGCAGAATTCCCCTTTCTGCTTATTGTTTTTGACGCCAAAGCTAGGGAGGTGGTGTGCTCAGGTGGGACTCTGATGGATAGAGGTTGATTAAGTCAACAAATTCAAACGGGTGGAGGAGAGAAATCTGAGGAGTTTGATTAATTCAAAATGGTTTGAATGAGTGGCCTGGAGAGAATGTAGGAGTTGGCCGAAATTTGAACACTGGAGGGGAAGGGAGCAATCGGTTGAGGATGCTTGAGTGGGGTGGCTGAATGTGCTTAGTGTGTGTGTATTCGGTTAGTGAGGGGAGTCTTTAGAACTCATTTTGTCCATTTTCTTTCCCTCAAAGAAGCGATAGTCGAATTCTCTTATTTTTTCCTTTTGTCTTTGTGTCAAAACCGAAACCTCTTCTAAGCATTTTTTTGTTCTTTCCTCTTCACTTTTTTGGTGCTTGGCCAAAATTACCATATCCTTAACTCATCATCTTCATTGTCTCTCGTCTTTCTCAAAAGCTGAAAACCGAATTACTTCCACTCCTTATCTTTATTTTATTGGTTTCAAAATCGAATCAACACTCCTCCCTCTCAATCGACTACTTTTCTTCTCTCAATCCCTCTCTTGTGCCGAAGATACACAAGTCTTCTTCTCTTGTTTGCTAAAGCCGAATCACCCTCTCTTGGAGTACATTATCTTGTTCAGTCTCTTCTTATTGGATCTATAGCCGAATTCTTTTGGCACTCATAAGTGTTCTTTCGGGTTTTGTGGCAGCAAAATCATCGTGGACCATTTGTCATCACTCCTAATCAGTTTCGTTAGTATAGAGGGGTAAGAGTTTCAATTGTTCGACATCTCTTTTAATGAATAAATGCCAAAGGCAGATATTCCACATTTCTTTGGTGTTTGGCCGAATGCAGGAAAGAGGGGTTGACACCATCTGAGGTAGAGTTTCTAGGATTTGTTAGTCGTAAGCCAAGCCTAGAACCTTTGGGATCTGTCGAATTAGGTAAGGGGTCTAACTTCAGGATTCTAGTTATTTATGATTTGATCCATTTCTTTAACCCAATTTAGTGACAAGGTTATTATGGA
This sequence comes from Gossypium rotundifolium, assembly GCA_025506655.1. Lineage (NCBI taxonomy): Eukaryota > Viridiplantae > Streptophyta > Magnoliopsida > Malvales > Malvaceae > Gossypium > Gossypium rotundifolium. The sequence goes on from CP106726.1 coordinate 39,649,520, forward strand.
TTCAAAGGCTAACCAAACAGTAAGAGGGGTCAGACCTGAGACCCCAGCCCCCAAATTCAAGAAGAGGGCCATGTCTGCGGTTCGTGATTGGCCACCTGGGTGTGGGCGAACACCAGAGCAACGCAGTAGTCAAATAGTGGTGGTGTCGAATAACGATAGTACCGACGTGGAGAGCGTCGTTTTACGAGTAATCAGGTGTGTAACTCTTACACACTTCATTAGTTAATTTGCTAGTTATGTTTACTATTTAAAGCCGAAATAGCTATTGACAGCGGTGTGTTACCCTTGTGGGTATAAGCGTGGACTCCGGGTAAGTCCCCTGTGGATTGGCTATCGATATATGCTGTTATATTCTTTCATGCTATGTTATGTGATAATTGCATTATAAACATGTTAATATGCCACAGAACATGTGTTCATGATAATGGGTATGTTGAGTGGAGGGAGAAGGATGATTTAGACTGTCACCAGTGGTTTTGACCACACATGGATTATTGTGACTCGTCCCAGTGGTTTGATACCACAGTGGGTTGGCCCCACATGTTGATTACGGGATTGTCATCAGTGGTTTTGACCACACGGTGGGTTGGCCCCACCATATGATTTGTGACTACGGTCATCAGTGGTTTTGGCCACACTTATATGATTTGTGACTACGGTCACCAGTGGTTTTGACCCCCGGTGGTTTTGACCACACGGGGTAGACACAGGAGTTCAGTTGGTTAGGTTGGGTTTGCATGATTTGCATTTTGACTTATGAAATGTGTAAGTGCCTTGTTATTACACTGAGTCTCGGTGACTCACTCCTTCCCTTACATTTTGCAGATGAGGCTTAGATCGCGAATATGGAGCCAGGGTGGACTCGAGGTGGTCATGCACTAGGTTTTCGGGTTTTATTTCAATTACTATTTTGGATTAATTCACTTTTAAATTTGGTTTTGGATTTGTAATAAGGCCGCTAAGTTTTTATTATTTTGGGTTTTTGATTATTTGCTTTAAGTTTTATAGTACTGTGCTTAAGTTAATTAACATAGCATGTTCTAATAACCTACAAAATCAACGTTTTCAAAAATTGTACAACTTATCGGGTTTTTCAAACTTTACCATCGGGTAATACTAAATAAATGAAGTCGGCAAACTAACTCAGACTTTCTCCGAACTAAGTTTTTCTTATGTTCAGATACAAATGATTTTCTTAACTTAATTATTCTAAACTCACTCGGGTTTTCATAAAATCAAACGGCTTTCCAAAACTAGAAACGACAAACGATCTTCTCGAAGGAGTTTTTCTTCCACACTCAAATTGCAAAATGTTTTCAATAACACTTTTTCACAAAAAGTAAACCAGCAACTTGTTTTTTTTCAAATTTTATTTTCACTCTGTAACATACTGAATTCAGTCGTGGTGTGTTGACCGGGTTTGGGGTGTTACAATTTTTGTATCAGAGCCCGGTTCAAAAGCTCGGCTGTGGGCTCGAGGCCCAAAAATGTTTTAAATGGGTATGAAAGGTTTATGGGAAGGGTACGGTTGGAAAAGCATGGCACCGAGTCTCCGGCACTGATCTGCCCAGGTAAGTACCCCTATTTTTGTTAATATGTTTGTTATGACCAGTAGTGATAAGGAATTACTTTAGAGACTTCAACCGTAGGATTGTGTGAACTTACGAAACAATCCCCGTATTAAACTATTCATAATACTGTGCTTAATAACAGTGGAATAAGTCTAACACATAAAACTGTTAAATCAGATCAATTCAGATCGGCGATCATGAGTGCACGAGGACGTGGGCGTAATATCGTGGGACGAGGTAGGGTAGGACAGCGTTGTCGAACCGGTAGGGTCTCGAACATGGGTCGGAGAACGAGGTACCACCGCCGCCAGCCAGGGCATAAAATTTCAAGATCGACTACAATTTGGTGATGACGCAGTGTCATAGGCAATGCTGCGGGTTCTAGAAAGAGTCGCGGGTGCAGGCATCGAAACGGGAGCTCGAAAATCTATGTTTGAATGACTTCGGGCTAATGGCGCAGGGGTATTCAGAGGTGTATCTAGTGTGGCTCCTAGTACGGTGAAATATTGGTCGGAGGCTACGTAGCGTATCATGGGCGACCTAGATTTTACTGGCTTAGGAGAAGTGAAGGGTATAGTATCTCTTCTCCGAGATGAGTCATATATCTGGTGGCTTACGGTTAGGGATGGAGCAATGGCCACGACATCACTTGGGATTTCTTTAGGCGACCTATCGGAGGAAATACGTTGGGGCTAGTTACATCGATGCTTAATGAAGGCGTTCTGAATTTGGTTCAGGAAATAAGTCAAGATGTAGTATAAGGTAAAATTTCTTCGGTTAAGTCGGTATACACGGGGTATTGTGGGCACGGAACATGAGCGCTGTGTCAGATTTGAGGATGGGTTGAGAGATGAGCTGGGGATGTTGATTTCTCCACAACAGGAAAGAGAATTTACAGTCTTAGTAGAGAAGGCAAAGTTGCTGAAGAAGTGAAACTGTCAGTGAGATGGAATCAAGATAAGGGTTAGAATAAGAGGAATTTCGGGTCATCTGGGTCTACCGGTAATCAGCAGAAAAGGGCTAAATATGGTGGGCCGAATCAAGCTGTGAGGCCTATTGCTGCTACTACTCAGTGGCCGCGACGGTGTACTCGGTGTGGGAAGTCTCACATGGGGGAATGTTGGACTAAAAACAGAGGGTGTTTTGAGTGTGGGTCAATGGGACACCGAGTGAGGGATTGTCCGTAGAGGTCAGCTAGGCTTCAGTCTGGGAATCAGGGTCGTACATAGTTCAGGAGGGATGGTCAGTAACCACAGAGGGGTCGCGGTTCAGCCAAGGGAGGTAACGGTTCTGAACGAGGCCGCAGAGCACCGGGTAGAGGTGCTGGGAGCACAGATGCAAGATAGCCTGGGTTGGTCTACGCAGCAAGGCGTCGAGAGGAGGGCGATGCACCGGACGTCATAACCAGTACATTCTTAATTTTTGGACTGCCTTATACTACTTTGATAGATGTTGGTTCGACTTTTCGTATGTTCCCGAGAGTATAGTGGAAACTATGAACTTAGACTTTGAGATTACTTCTAGGGAGATGACAGTAATAAGCCCTCTAGGTCACTCTGTAGAAGTAAATAAACTATATAGAGGTGTACCACTAGAACTTCAAGGGGTAGTGTTTTTGGCTGATCTGATGGAACTACCGTTCGGGGAGTTTGATCTGATTCTCGGGATGGATTGGCTAGTGAAGTACCAAGCCAGTTTGGATTACACAGCTAAGCGCATGGTTTTGAGGACAATAGAAGGTAAAGAGGTGGTGATGATAAGCAATAGAAGAGATTATCTATCTAATGTTGTGTCTGGTCTGAAGGCTGAGGAAATGGTGAGGAAGAGTTGTGATGCGTTTATGGTGCATGTTTGTGCCTTGGAGGCCAAGGAATTAGTTGTGGGGAATGTCTGAACGGTGAAGGAAATTGCCGATGTATTCCTAGAGAAACTTTCGGGTCTGCCTTCGGACCGTGAAGTTGAGTTCGGTATAGACTTGTTACTCGAAACCGCGCCAGTGTCTATTGCCCCATATAAGATGGCGCCGAAGGGATTGGTGGAACTGAAGGCATAGATTCAGGAATTGTTGGACCGGGGTTTCATCCAGCTGAGTGTATCACCTTGGGGAGCGCCTGTGCTCTTTGTTAAGAAGAAAGATGGTACAATGCGGATGTGTATAGACGACCGCCAGTTGAATAAGTTGACGATCAAGAACAAGTATCCGTTGCCCAGGATAGACGACTTGTTCGATCAGCTTAAGGGTGCATCGATTTTCTCTAAGATAGATCTTAGGTCGGGGTATCATCAACTCAAAGTGAAGGAGGCTGATATCCATAAAACAGTATTTCGTACTCGTTATGGGCACTACGAGTTTTTGGTAATGCCATTTGGGTTGACTAATGCGCCGACAACATTCATGGACATGATGAATCGGGTGTTTCAGCCGTACTTGGATTGGTTCGTCATGGTGTTTATAGACGACATTTTGGAATACTCGAAATTTGAGGGAGAACATGTCGTGCATCTACGGGTGGTTCTACAGATTTTGAGGGAGAAACAGTTGTTCGCCAAGTTTAATAAGTGCGAGTTCTGATTGAAGGAGGTAACTTTCTTAGGTCATGTGGTGTCAGCTGAGGGAATTAGAGTGGATCCTCGGAAGATTGAGGCGGTGTTAGATTGGAAACCACCTAAGTCGGTAGCATAGATTCAGAGTTTTTTGGGTTTGGCAGGATACTATAGAAGATTCGTGGAAGGGTTTTCTCTGATTGCAGCACCGTTAACTAAGTTGTTGCGAAAAGGGGTTCCATTTGTGTGGTCTGGTAAGCAACAGGAAAGTTTCGACAAGTTAAAGAAGATTCTGACAGAAGCTTCGATTTTGATTCAGCCTGAAGCTGGGAAGGAATTCACGGTTTATTGTGATGTATCGCATACTGGTTTGGGGTGTGTGCTGATGCAAGAGGGGAGAGTGGTGGCATATGCGTCTCGGCAGTTGAGACCTCATGAAGGTAACTACCCGACACATGATCTAGAATTGGCTGCAGTGGTCTTCGCCCTGAAGATTTAGAGACATTATTTGTATGGGGAGAAGTCTATAGTTTACACGGGCCACAAGAGTTTGAGGTATCTCCTGACTCAGAAGGACTTGAATTTGAGGCAGCAAAGGTGGATCGAGTTGTTAAAGGACTACGACTGCTCGATTGAATACCATCCGGGTAAGGCTAATGTAGTGGCTGACGCGTTGAGCCGTGAGGTGGTAACAGATCTGAGAGCAATGTTTGCTCGTCTCAGTCTGTATGACGACGGGAGTCTATTGGCAGAATTGCAAGTAAAGCCAACGTGGGTGGATCAGGTTAAGGAGAGGCAACTAGTGGATGAGGTTTTGGGTGCTCGAAGGTTGCAAGTGCAGAATGGTGAATTGGAGGGTTACAGCTTGGGCAGTGATGGAGTACTGTGTTTTTAAGGGAAAGTATGTATGCCGAAAGACGTTGGGTTGAGACAGTGGATTCTTCACGAAGCTCATAGCAGCCCATATGTTATGCACCCGGGAGGTAGCAAGATGTATCAGGATTTGCGGGAACAGTTCTGGTGGCCGGGTCTTAAGCGAGAAGTGACTTTGTTTGTGAGTAAGTGTCTGACATGCCAACAAGTCAAAGCTGAGCACCAGTTACCGTCAGGTCTGTTGCAGCCGGCAAAGATTCTGCAGTGGAAGTGGGAAAGGATTGCGATGGATTTTGTCACCGGGTTACCCATTACGCCTAGCAAAAAGGATTCAGTTTGGGTGATAGTAGATCGTTTGACTAAGTTGGCTCATTTTATATCAGTTCGGATTGATTTTTCACTCCAAAGGTTGGCTAAGTTGTATGTAGCGGAGATAGTACGGTTACATGGGGTGCCAGTGTCGATTATTTCGATAGGGATCCGATTCACGCCAAGGTTCGGAAAGCTTTGCATCGGGCATTGGGTACGAGGTTGGATTTCAGCACAGCTTTTCATCCGCAATCAGACGGACAGTCAGGAAGGGTAAATCAAATCTTAGAAGATATGCTCAGGGGTTGTGTTTTGGATTTTAGAGGTAGTTGGGAGGAATATCTACTGTTGGCGAAATTCGCGTACAACAACAGTTACCAGGCAAGTATCCAGATGGCACCGTATGAAGCACTGTATGGACAAAAGTGTCGTACCCCTACGTGTTGGACAGAGTTGGGAGAGCGTCAGTTGTTGGATCCAGAGTTAGTGGATGAAACAGAGGATAAGGTTAGGCTGATCCGGGCTCGTCTAAAGGAGGCTTCGGACAGGCAGAAGTCTTATGCCGATCTTAAACGTAGGGATATGGAGTATGCAGTGGGTGACAAGGTCTTTCTGAAGGTATCACCGTGGAAGAAAGTGCTGAGATTTGGTCGGAAGGGCAAGCTAAGCCCTAGGTTTATTGGGCCGTATACGGTGTTGAAGCGAGTGGGACCGGTAGCTTACCAGCTCGAGTTACCGTCGGATTTGAGCCAGATTCATGATGTATTCCATGTCTCCATGCTTAGGCGCTATCGATCAGATCCGTCGCATATTGTGCCAGTGGAGGAGATTGTGGTGAGTCCGGATTTGTCTTTCGAGGAGGAACCAGTGCGGATTTTGGATCGGGATGTCAAAGTTCTGCGTAAAAAGTCAGTTCCTTTGGTGAAATTTTTATGGCGGAACCATGGTACGGAGGAGGCCACGTGGGAACCAGAGGATGTGATGCGGCAGTAATACCCTCAACTCTTCTGACCATGTAATTTCGAAGCCGAAATTTTTTTTAAGGAGGTAAAACTGTAACATCCTTAAATCGGGGTCTCTACATCTTCATGTGTTTGCATGTGTATTGTATGGTAGGTGTGTTAGTTTGGACTACCTTAGGGTCTAGACTCGAGCTATGGATAGGCCAGAGCCATAGCAGGAATTTTTGTTTTAGGCTTCTAGGAAGGGGAGCTGAGAGAGCTAGGGGTTAAGTATACTTGGTAGCAAGTTTTGACGCAAGAGGAGCCTTGGTGGAGTGGCAAGGGACGCCACTTAAGGCTTTGAGAAGTGACGCCACAAGGGGGAGCAAGAGAGCCTAGGTTCGAGTAGCAGAATTCCCCTTTCTGCTTATTGTTTCTGACGCCAAAGCTAGGAAGGTGGTGTGCTTAGGTGGGACTCTGATGGATAGAGGTTGATTAAGTCAACAAATTCAAACTGGTGGAGGAAAGAAATCTGAGGAGTTTGATTCATTCAAAATGGTTTGAATGAGTGGCCTGGAGAGAATGTAGGAGTTGGCCAAAATTTGAACACTGGAGGGGAAGGGAGCAATCGGTTGAGGGTGCTTGAGTGGGGTGGCCGAATGTGCTTAGTGTGTGTGTGTGTATTCGGTTAGTGAGGGGAGTGTATAGAACTCATTTTGTCCATTTTCTTTCCCTCAAAGAAGCGATAGTCGAATCTATTATTTTTTCCTTTTGTCTTTGTGTCGAAACCGAAACCTCTTCTAAGCATTTTTTTCTTCTTTGCTCTTTACTTTTTTTGGTGCTTGGCCGAAATTACCATATCCTTTACTCATCATCTTCATTGTTTCTCCTCTTTCTCAAAAGCCAGAAACCGAATTACTTCCACTCCTTATCTTCATTTTATTGGTTTCAAAATCGAATCAACACTCCTCCCTCTCAATCGACTACTTTTCTTCTCTCAATCCCTCTCTTGTGCCGAAAATACACAAGTCTTCTTCTCTTGTTTGCTAAAGCCGAATCACCCTCTCTTGGCGTACATTATCTTATTCAGTCTCTTCTTATTGGATCTATAGCCGAATTCTTTTGGCACTCATAAGTGTTCTTTCGGGTTTTGTGGCAACAGAATCATCGTGGACCATTTGTCATCACTCCTAATCGGTTTCGTTAGTATAGAGGGGTAAGTGTTTCAATTGTTCGACATCTCTTTTTATGATTAAATGCCGAAGGCAGATATTCCACATTTCTTTGGTGTTTGGCCGAATGCAGGAAAGAGGGGTTGACACCATCTAAGGTGGATTTTTCGGGATTTGTTAGTCGTAAGCCAAGCCTAGAACCTTTGGGATCTGTCGATTTAGGTAAGGGATCAAACTTCGAGATTCTAGTTCTTTATGATTTGATCCACTTCTTTAACCCAATTTAGTGATAAGGTTATTATGGATTCAAAGGCTAACCAACAGTAGGAGGGGTCAGACCTGAGACCCCAGCCCCCAAATTCAAGAAAAGGGCCGTGTCTGCAGCTCGTGATTGGCCACCTGGGTGTGGGCGAACACCAGAGCAACGCAGTAGTCAAATAGTGGTGGTGTCGAATAACGACAGTACCGACGTGGAGAGCGTCATTTTACGAGTAATCAGGTGTGTAACTCTTACACACTTCATTAGTTAATTTGCTAGTTATGTTTACTGTTTAAATCCGAAATAGCTATTGACAACGGTGTGTTACCCTTGTGGGTATGAGCGTGGACTCCGAGTAAGTCCCCTGTGGATTGGCTATCGATATATGCTGTTATATTCTTTCATGCTATGTTATGTGATAATTGCATTATAAACATGTTAATATGCCACAGAACATGTGTTCATGATAATGGGTATGTTGAGTGGAGGGAGAAGGATGATTTAGACTGTCACCAGTGGTTTTGACCACACATGGATTATTGTGACTCGTCCCAGTGGTTTGGTACCACGATGGGTTGGCCCACATGTTGATTACGGATTGTCATCGATGGTTTTGACCACACGGTGGGTTGGCCCCACCATATGATTTGTGACTACGGTCATCAGTGGTTTTGACCACACTTATATGATTTGTGACTACGGTCACCAGTGGTTTTGACCACCAGTGGTTTTGGCCACACAGGGTAGACACAGGAGTTCGGTTGGTTAGGTTGGGTTTGCATGATTTGCATTTTGACTTATGAAATGTGTAAGTGCCTTGTTATTATCGGGATGGGGATTTATACACTGAGTCTCGGTGACTCACTCCTTCCCTTATATTTTGCAGATAAGGCTTAGATCGCGGATGTGGAGCCGGGGTGGACTCGAGGTGGCCATGCGCTAGGTTTTCGGGTTTTATTTCAGTTACTATTTTGGATTAATTCACTTTTAAATTTGGTTTTGGATTTGTAATAAGGCTGCTAAGTTTTTATTATTTTGGGTTTTTGATTATTTGCTTTAAGTTTTATAGTATTGTGCTTAAGTTAATTAACATAGCATGTTCTAATAACCTGCAAAATCAACGTTTTCAAAAATTGTACAACTTATCAGGTTTTTCAAACTTTTCCATCGGGTAATACTAAATAAATGAAGTCAGCAAACTAACTCAGACTTTCTCTGAACTAAGTTTTTCTTATGTTCAGATACAAATGATTTTCTTAACTTAATTATTCTAAACTCACTCAGGTTTTCATAAAATCCAACGGCTTTCCAAAACTAGAAACGACAAACGATCTTCTCGAAGGAGTTTTTCTTCCACACTCAAATTGCAAAATGTTTTCGATAACACTTTTTCACAAAAAGTAAACCAGCAACTTGTTTTCTTCAAATTTCATTTTCACTCTGTAACATACTGAATTCGGTCGTCGTGTGTTGACCGGGTTTGGGGTGTTACAGTGTTGATTTAGTCAGTAACCTTCCACGGTTGGTAGACACGGGCGTGTCTAAGCCGTGTGGAAATAGTCGAGAGTCTCCTACGGTTTGAGGGCATGGGCGTGCTTAAGGGTACACGGGCGTGTTCCAAGTCACACGGGCGTGTGAACCCTACTTCAAAAATGAGTTATTTGATTTTAATCCCGAAAGTTTTCTGATATGAGTTGAAGGCCTCATAGGCCCTTGATATATGTGTTGACTAAGAAAGTGAAGTTTTTAAGTTGGAACGAAATTTTATAGCCCGTAAGTACATGTTTCAGTGAGTTCAAGCATAGTAATGTCTCGTATCCAGACCCAGTATCGGTCTTGGGTGCGGGGTGTTACACTTTTATAAGTCTTCACAATATGTTCTCAAGATAATGCAATCATAATTGCACATAGTTCCAATATTTACTCATGTTCATCTCAAGCTATCTACTCGAGTCTCAGACACTAAATTATTTATATCTTGAGTTACGGAACTCAAAATTAAGATCTAATAATTTTCCCTAAAACTAGACTCACATATCTTCTTACCATAAAATTTTCAAAATTTTTTGTTTAGCCAATAAGTACATTTTATTCTTTAAAGTCTCCCCTGTTCTGTTGTCTGACAGCTTCAACCCTTCTTCACTAAAAATTAATTATCACCTCGTACGGGATCTAGATGATGTTCCTGTTTTTTTATTTTGAAAATAGACTCATTAATTTTTTTAATCATATAAATTATAGCCCATAATTATTTTTTTCAATTTTTAATGATTTTTTCAAATTTAGAGTAGGGGATTCCAAAATCATTCTGACTCTGTCTCACAAGAATTCAAATATCTCATAATATGGAATTCTTTTTCTTACACTATTCCTTTTATATGAAAATGTACTAAATAATATTTAATTTCATATCTTATTTAACCTCTAATTCGATTTCCACCATTTTTTGTGATTTTTCAAAGTCACACAACTGCTGCTGTCTAAAACTATTTTTTTTCTAAATTTCACTCTTTCATGTTTTCTTTGTTTCAACTTCCATTTACACATACATAACACCAGAACATATCCATTACTAGCCATTTACAAATATTTACATTCCATTCATTGGCCAATTTAACCTATACATCAATAACAAAAAATTAAACATATCATGTCTCAATTTAATATAGCTTAAAAGCCCCACACATGATCATTAATCACATTTACTACATATTTATACATCATAAGCATAGACCTATAATCACAAGGTCGTCACAAGATCATTCTCATATGTATAACTTACTCGTTTATATTCTTTCCAAAATTCGATCACATACCGAGCACATTGCTCATGAGTGTACACATACATATACCTGCACTTAACTGTTAAATATTCACATTCATTTGCACTTTAGTCATTTTCCCATTGAACACATCAGAATATTATTGGATATATAGAAAGTTTGCACATAAGTGCCACACTTATAGCCAAAGCTACTTCACATCACTTTTCACATAGAGGCTCGTTCTCGAGCTATTCACTTTCACGGGTCTGATCACACAAGCTGTTGGTCATTCGTTACTACTCAGTGCTACTCACACAAGCTGTCAGGTATCCGCAACACATGCTGGTATACCCAGCCACTGGTAGAACTTAAGACCAAAGACTCGATTCACTTAGTCACAATCTAAGTCCGCTTCACACAAGTCGTCGGTCATGACAAAACTATACGGTGCTGCTTACACAAGCTGTGAGTATCTGTAACACATGCCGGATAAATCAGCCATCGGTAGAATGTACGGACCAACACCCGGATCATTTATTTCACTTAGATTTCACATAGGTTTCTAGTGAACATGTCACTCGTATCCATTTTTTATTTCTAAGGTTCAACCGGGAAATTTCTCACTTGTCGATATTTTGTCAATTACATCAAATATTCAGCCACAATTCATTCCATTTATCAAAATATGAAAATGTAAGTAAAAACGATGCATTATTTTCATACAAACTTAAGCACAACTGGTGAAAAGAACTTATTTGTCAATTTCTTGTTTTTCCCTTATTCTAGTTCCAAACCTTGTTTCCGTTGATCTATAATATCACATTTAATTTATTTATTAGTCACATTATTCAATGTGACCCAAAAATCATATTATGGAAAAATTATAGTTTTGCCCCTAAAGTTTTACATATTTACAATTTTGCCCCTAAACTCGTAAAATGATTTTCATTCAGTTTCTTTGTACTTTAAGCCTAACCGAACCATTTTCATAACTATAACAGCCCACAATTTCCATTAAAACACACTTTTATGAAATATTTTATAACTTTTACAAATTAGTCTTGTTAGGCATTTTCACCGAAAATCACTTAGTAAAAGTCATTTCTCTAACCATAAACATGCATTTTCTACCATTAGACACAAAAATAAACACATATTCATCATGTTTCAAAACCCTAGACTTTAACCATATCTCAAATTAGTGGTAAAAATAGATAGATCTTGTTACGAGGATTTCAAAAACGTAAAAATCATTAAAAACGGGGCTAGAACGGACTTACAATCGAGCTTGGAAGCTTGAAAAATGCTATCCAAGGTTTCCCCTTGTGAAATCTTGCCATGGGGTTGAATATGGACAAAAATTGGCTTTTAATTTTATTTATTTAATCATTTATTCACTAAATGACCAAAATACCCCTCGCTTAAAAATATTCTATTTCATGTCCATTTTTGTCCAAAAAATTAACCAATTGTCTAATTATCATTTAAGGACCTACAATTTAAAATTTCATAACAATTGGACACCTCTAACATGTAGAACTCAACTTTTGCACTTTTTACAATTTAGTCCTTTTGACTAAATTGAGTTCCCAAACGTCGAAATTTTCACAAAATTATTTCATGAAATTGTAAACCATAAAAATATAATAAAAATAAAATTTTCCTCATCGGATTTGTGGTCCCAACTGTTCGGACTAGGCCCAAGTTTAGGCTGTTACATTTATAAACACGAGAGGCAGAGAAAAAAGAAGGCTTGGGAATTCAATAAAAGATATTTTTTCCAGATCATTTTTTGTTCTACCATCGAAAAAGGTAAAAAAAGATGATAATCGTGTTAGCGCATCATCCGGGTTTCTGAAAAAGAGTAGACCAAGACAACCTGATTCAAAACTTTAGAATAAATCTGCTAATAGTGTAGCCAGTTTCCGTAATGATTCAAGACCAGTGTGTGAACACTATGGAAAACTATATACTAGTGAATGTAGGACCAAAATGGGCACATGTTTTAGATGCGGATTAACTGATCATTTTATGCGAAATTATTCGAGAAAGGTTAGGGAAAATGATAACTGGGGTGAAAAACCTGTGACTACGCCATAGAAGAGAAAACATCTTGGTCAAAGTAGCAATACAAGGGTGAACCATAATGGCACTAAAGAGACAGCTGCCAAGTCTAAGGTCAAAGCAATTGCAGAAACTTACGTAATATAGGCCAGAAAGGAGGCTGTCGCACCTGATATTGTTACTGGTATATTTTATCTTTTTGATGTTACTGTATATGCTTTGATTGACCCTGGGTTGACTCATTAATACATTTTCACTGCATCAGCAACTGATAAAAATTTACCTGTTGAGTCAACTGAGTTTAATGTTCAAGTTACAAATCCACTAAGTCACAGTGTGATAGTTAATCTAGTATGTCGTAAATGTCCACTGAAAGTCCAGGGCTATGAGTTTCCCATCGATTTGATGTTATTGCTTTTTTTACAAATTTGATGTAATATTGGTTATGGACTAGTTATCATTACATGACACGGTGGTTAATTGTAGATAGAAACAGGTTGATTTGAGATGCCCAAAGGGTGAGTTGATTACAGTTGAGTCTGGCAGGTTTAATAGTGCTACATGAATTGTATTAGCTATCTCCGCACAGAAAATTATTTGTAAAGGCTGTGAGGCATTTCTAGCTTACATATTGGATACTCAGGATTCTAGATCAAAGTTGGATCAAGAACCAGTTGTCAATGAATTTACAGATGTATTTCCTGTAACACCCATCTCCGTTTCGTTGCCAGAATAGGATACAAGTTATTACCAGTCAAGTTAAAACAGTTAATAACAATTTATATTTAATAATCAATACAATTCCATAATCACAAGTAATATTCAATAAAAAAGAGACCATTCAGTTTGAGCCTTAAATCGAGCTTTCAAGGCTTTAAGAATAAGTTACGGACATATAGGGACCAATTTAGGACATTTAGGAAGAAATTGAAAATTTTCAAGTTAGGGGTCACACGGTCGTGTGTCTAGGCTGTGTGACCGAGCCCAGCCTATGTGACTTTAACATGGCCATCTAGCTATCCCACATGCCCATGTCCATAGACTGTGTAACTCTCTGATTTGGATCACACGATCGTGTCACAGGCTATGTAGCTCGTGTAACAATAGAAATACCCTCACACGACCGTGTCGTAGGCCGTGTGTCTACCCGTGTGGAAACTGCACCTATATTATTTTAAACACGCTTTGGGCACATGCCCATGTAGGTTGCCCATTTTCTTCACACGGTCGTGTGACAACCCGTGTCACAAGCCGTATGTACACAAAAATGACAAATTTCTTGGGTACCTAAATACATTCACTCACACAATTTTATAGGTCAAAAACCATCTCCAAACATACTCAAACATGCCAATAAATTGAACTTATAAATCATACTGATGTTCCCTCATTGATACCACAAAATGTTTCATGACATTTAAACTTCAAAATCACATATACAATGTAACGCCCTAAATTTTTAATTTTTGTTTTTGTGTATGTGTAACACAAATATCTGTCTACTTCAGTGGTTAAGTGTTCTGAGTGTATGTAAGAGGTCACAAGTTCAAGCCTTGACTTGATTAAATTTTGATATTTTTATGAATTAAGCCCTATCTCTAATTAGTAGGCTTATAAGTAAAAGTGTGAAAGTAAGTAACAGAATGAGCCTGCTGGTCTGGTGGTTAAGTGGAGTGTTAATTGGTTGGAGGTCTTGAGTTTGAATTTCTGCATGGGCAAGGGAGATTATTTTTTCTCGGTTTGGTGATAGAGACTTTGAGTTGTATTTGATAACTGAGTAGTGGGTGGTTGAGATAATATGGGTAGTGGATAGAGTGAATCAGTTTCCCCAAAAATCCTCTCCGTAATCGACGCCTATTCCCCCTCCTCTATCAGTTTTGTTTTCTTTTTCATCCATCTTTTGCTTTATAGCCGAAAATTCTCTTCTCTTTTCCCTACTCTTTTTGTTTTTGTATTTTTTCAAATCATTATTGTGGGAGACACCTTCGAGTTCATCTACTTCGGCCAGTTGGGGTAAGCGTGTTTTAGTTTTAGAATTCTTAAATCAGTGATTAATGGAGTGGTTTCATGTTTAGGAGACTCTTAGGTGGTTGTGGGGTTTCAATTGGTATCGAGGATGTGCAATTTTGTTATTGAGCGTTAGAGGTAAGAGTTGTTGGAACATTTGGGAATACATGTTCTTGATAATTTGGTTTAGTATTAGTTTAAGTGACTGAAATTAGACTTTGGTTGGTCGAATATAGGTTTTGGAGTGCTCGGGAGTGTTTTTGTAGCGAATTGATACCAGGTGTGTACCCAAAAATGCAAAAAATAGGGTTTCGACGAAGGGCTAAAACCCCACTGTCGACGCCACACGAGTATGTTGTTGCCCGTATGGTAGGCCATGTGCCTTAACACGGACGTATGATCGATGATGCTAGGCTGTGTGTGAAGGACACGGACGTGTACGAGACATGGGCTAGACTGTTTTGAGTTATGTGGGCCACACATGTAGTCCACACTTATTATATGATGTATGTACTGAGCATGATATATATATATATATGCATGAATATTGAACTGTATGTGTAACTAGGAATACTATGATAACATGTCATTCATTGTATGTTGCATTGCATTGGGTTGGGATGATATTATTAGAGGAAGTGTACTGAAAGGCTCTTAAGCCTGATATCTGGCAATTCAGCTACAATTTACTAATTATGTGCCGCATTGGGTACTACTTGGAGTGTAAGGATGGGTGGGTGTTCTTAAGCCCATATGGAGTGTAGGGATGGACGGAGATGGTATGTAGAGGCTGGTTGGGTAGGACACTGTTTACTGATTTATGTGTATCTAATACAGCTACTGTGATGGGCTAAGGCCTAATGCATATTTGATACTGTACTGAAATGGGCTAAGGCCCAACTTCTACTGATACTGAAAAGGGCTTAGGCCCAAGACTTTTTTTTGACTGTGCACTGTGATTATTGTTGTTGTTTTCTGTGGGATTACACACTAAGTTTACAAAAACTCACTCCTGTTGTTTAATGTGCACAAGTAATCCCCAGATTTAGATAGATCAGTGCGACAAAGGACTCGTCAGTGACCACAGTTTTGGACTTCTATGATTTTTAATTTATGATCCATGGGTTCATTTTTATTCGTTAAGTTTTTTGTTGTAATTTAGACTTACGGACTTTTGTTTTGATTTGGTTTTTAGTTTTATTTAATTTATGGATTTATAACTGCTAGTTGTAGGAAAGCTTGGTTTTCAAAATAACAAATGATTTCTCTAATCACACGATTACTTAAACTATTTTTCAAGCTTCCACAACGGGTTATGTTTTGAAACAATCGATTAAATGAGTAATACTTTTTTTGGAACTAAAAAAAGATAAAGAAAGGTAATAACACGAAAATGGTTTTATTGCAACAACCTAGTTTTCAAACACACTATCATGTGACATAGCCAGATTCGGCCATAACGTTTAGGCCGGGCTTGGGGTGTTACATTTAGTGGTATTAGAGCCAGATTACAAAACTTGACTGTGGATTATGGGTTTTAAATTTTGGTTTTGAAGAATTGATTACAAAATGATTTGAACTATTTTACTAAGTAAGTGGTACACCGAGTCTTCGGCGTCGATCCTGTAAGTATTCTAAACTATGAAATGTTTTAAACCGAAACTGTTATTGATAATATATTCTGAAACTACTATAGGTAGTATACTGTACTGAAAACACTTTAGTTAGTGTATACTGAAAATTATAGTGAAACTACGATATACGAAAACAAACTCTAAATTACTTATAATGTTCTACATAAAACATCTGTTAATAAATATTGAATTGTAACTGATTCATAAAATTTCTAAATGCAGATAATTCGATTAGATATGAGCATATGATGTATTCGCGGACGGGGTACTAGAGGCCGTAGAGGGGCTCGAGCTAGGTCCTTATCTTCTGGCAACATGCCTAACTTGGATACTAGTGAGACACCGATTTCACCTGCGACTGAGACTAGGTCTAAAGACTGCATGGCTGGGGACGATGCACTATCATAGGCTTTGGAGAGGTCACTGGGCCCAATACTGGATTTGGAGGCCGAGGTGATTCTGAGCGACTCCGGTCCAAGCAATGAGTTATTCGTGGTGTCACTAGAGTTGCCCTAATGTGGTGAAATCTTGGATTGAGGCCACGGAAAGGATCATGGACAATCTCAATCGCACTCCAGAGCATAGATTAAAGGGTGCAGTCTCGTTGCTGCGTGATGAGGCTTATCGGTGGTGGCTTACTATTAAGGAGGGCACTCAACCTGAACGATTGACCTGGGAGTTCTTTAAGACCGACTTCTAGGGAAAATATGTAGGAGCCAGTTATGTGGATGCCCATAGGAGGGAGTTTCTGAATTTAACTCATGGAGATCAATTAGTGGCTGAGTATGAAGCCGAGTTTCTGAGACTGAGCCGCTATACTCGAGGTATGGTGGCGTCTGAGTACAAGAGATGTGTCCACTTTGAGGATGGCCTCAGAGATAACTTGCGGGTTTTGAGAGCTCCACAGAGGGAGCGAGACTTTTCCACCCTGGTTGAGAAGGCGAAGATTGCCAAGGAGGTTAAGCGCGCTGAGCACCAAAACCAGAATAGAGAGCGAGGTAGGAATAAGAGGGATTCATAGCCCCCGGGTGCGGTGCAGAGGCCTAGGAAAAAGGCTAGAGTTGATGGGACGGTTAGAGTTGGGCCCCTTATTGCTGCTACTGGATTACAGCCATGTACTGATTGTGGTAGACGCCATCAGGGTGAGTGTTGGAAGAGGACTAGGGCATGCTTGAGATGTGGGTCATTAGAACATCGCATTAGAGAGTGTCTGCTGAGGGCTAACCAGAGGCAAGCTCTGGGTATTGGTACTGTACAACCACCGAGGGTAGTTCAGCAGCCACCGAAGGGCCATGGTCAGGCCAGAGGTAGTAATGGTATGGGCCATGGGCAGAAAGAACCGGACAGAGGTGCCAGACAAATTAAAGCGAGGCAGCTGGCTCTAGTTTATGCTTCTCATTGCCAAGAGGATGGAAATGCTCCAGACGTTATCACGGGTACGTTTCTTATTTTTTATGTACCATTTACTGCATTAATAGATATAGGATCCACTCACTCCTATATAGCTTGTACTATGTCTGGAAATTTTGGGATCTTGGTTAAGAGCACTGCGAGTGAGGTTACTGTGCTGAGTCCGTTGGGGCAATCTATAAGGGTTAACAAGCTGTTTAGAGACGTTCCTTTAGAGGTTCAAGGAGAAATCTTTCTTGCTGATCTGATGGAACTTCCCTTTGGAGAGTTCTATTTAATTTTGGGGATGGACTGGTTGGTCAAGCATCGTGTTAGCTTGAACTGTGCGACTAAAAGGGTCGTATTGAGGACTAAAGAGGATGATGAGGTAGTCATGATTGGAGAGCATCAGAATTATTTAACTAATGTGATATCCGCACTGGTGGCAAAAAAGTTGGTACGTAAGGGATGTGAGGCGTTCTTGGCTTACGTAAGTGTTTTAGATTCTGGGGATTCCTCTGCTAAGGACATCAGAATGGTAAAGGATTTTTCAGATGTCTTTTCTGAGGAGTTACCTGGTTTACCTTCGGATCGTGAAGTAGAGTTTGGTATTGAGCCCCTACTTGGTATAGCTCCGGTGTCCATTGCTCCCTATTGAATGGCACTGAAGGAGCTTGTGGAGCTAAAGGCTCAAATTTATGAGTTATTGGATTGTGGGTTCATCCACCCTAGTATGTCTCCATGAGAGCATCGGTACTATTTGTGAAGAAGAAGAATGGATCCATGCAGATATGTATGACTACCGGTAACTGAACAAGTTGACCAATAAGAATAAGTACCCCCTATAGAGGATAGATGATCTATTTGACCAGTTTCAAAGAGCTTCGGTGTTCTCTAAGATTGACCTCTGATCTGGGTATTATCAGTTGAGGGTTAAGGAGGCTGACGTACATAAGATGGCATTTAAGACTCGTTATGGTCATTATGAGTTCCTAGTAATGCCATTTGGACTTACTAATGCACCAGCAACTTTTATGGTTTTGATGAATCGAGTATTTCAGCCTTATCTAGATCAGTTTATGGTACTGTTCATCGATGATATGCTGGTTTACTCAAGGACTGAGGATGAGCATGACGAGCACCTTAGAGTTGTTCTGTAGACTTTAAGGGAGAAGCAGCTCTATGCCAAGTTTAGCAAGTGCGAGTTCTTGTTACGTGAGGTAACATATCTGGGACATGTAGTTTCTGTTGAGGGATTTCGAGTAGATCCTCTAAAGATTGAGGTTGTGTTGGACTGGAAGCAGCCTAGGAACGTGTCCGAGATCCATAGTTTCCTAGGACTAGTGGGTTATTATCGGCGGTTTGTGGAAGGATTCTCGTTGTTTGCAGCACCCTTGACTAAGCTGCTACGTAAGGGTATACCGTTTGACTGGACTGATGCGTAGCAAGATACCTTTGAGAAGCTCAAGACTATATTGACAAAGGCTCCTGTTTTGATACGGCCAGAACCTGGGAAGGAGTTCACAGTTTATAGCGATGCATCACATGTTAGTTTGGGATGTGTGTTGATACAGGATGGTAAGGTGGTAGCATATGTGTCTCATCAGCTTAAGACACATGAAGCGAATTATCTGATGCATGAATTGGGGTTGGATGTCGTGGTACTTACACTGAAAATCTGGAGGCATTATCTGTACGGTGAGAAGTGTATTGTCTACACTGATCACAAAACCCTCAAGTACCTCCTTACTTAGAAGGAGTTAAATCTTAGGCAGCATAGATGGATTGAGCTGCTTAAAGATTACGACTGTACCATTGAGTACCATCCAGGCAAGGCCAATGTGGTGGTCGATGCATTGAGACGTAGGGCTATAATTGATCTGAGAGCGATGTTTGCTCGACTTAGCCTATTCGACGATGGGAGTTTGTTAGCTGAGCTACAAGTTAAACCAATTTGGATCGAGTAGATAAAGGGTAAACAGTTGGAAGATAAGTCTTTAGGTCTTCTATTCCGAAAGATTGAGAGTGGTAGCACTACAGAGTTTAGACTGAATAGTGATGGGGTACTCTTTTTTCGTGGGAGAATCTGTGTTCTGAATGATACTGATATGAGATAGTCTATATTTAGAGAGGTGCATAGTAGCCTTTACGCTATGCATCCCGACAGAAATAAGATGTATTGTGACCTTCGTGAGTTATACTGGTGGCCAAGTTTGAAGCGAGAGGTTACTGATTTTGTGGCTCGATGTTTGACGTGCCAACGGGTTAAGGCTGATCACCAGTTGCCTTCGGGTTTGCTAAAATCGGTTAAGATTCCCCTATAGAAGTGGGAACGAGTGACGATGGACTTTGTTAATGCGTTGCCCTTGACACCCAATAAGAAGGATTCTGTTTGGGTCATTGTGGATCGATGGACCAAGTCTGCTCACTTCATTCCGGTCTGGATGGACTATTCACTTCAGAAGTTAGCGAAACTATATATCTCCGAGATAGTCTGACTGCATGGGGTTCCAGTGTTGATCTAGCATTTGATCCATAAAAGGTAAAGGAAAATGATCTTTACGAGTGGCTTTATTCAGCTTTTTGTAGTCAATACAGATTCTCCAACCCGTGACAATTCTCATCGGGATTAACTCATTTTGCTCATTCTTGACAATCGTGATCCCATCTTTCTTTGATACGCATTTCATCGGACTTACCAAAGAACTATCTAAGATGGGGTAAATAATTCCCACATGTAACCATTTAATTATCTCCTTTTGAACTACCTCTTTCATGATAGCATTAAGTCTAATTTGCCCATCAATTTTACCTTTCTCACCTTCCTCTAAAATAATTTTGTGTATACAGAGGGAAGGGCTTATACCTCG
The DNA here is from genome assembly GCA_025506655.1 of Gossypium rotundifolium. Classification (NCBI taxonomy): domain Eukaryota; kingdom Viridiplantae; phylum Streptophyta; class Magnoliopsida; order Malvales; family Malvaceae; genus Gossypium; species Gossypium rotundifolium. The sequence goes on from CP106726.1 coordinate 39,669,918, forward strand.
TATATCAGCTATGGTCCAACCAATTGCGTTTTTAAATTTCTTTAAAACAGCAATCAATTGCTCCTCTTGATGTTCTGTCAAGTTTGATGAAATAATCATAGGCAAAGTAGAACTACTACTGAAATAAACATATTTTAAGTGAGACAGAAGTATCTTTAGTTTGAGTTTAGGCAGTTCCTCAATTGATGACTTGGGTTGTATAATTTTTTGAACTTCTAACTTTAGCGATTCGGACCATAGTGGTTGAATATAACTCATCAAATTGGCTTCCATCAAAACCCAACCTTCATTAGCTTTTTCATCTTCGAATGGTTTAGACCCTAAGGTGTTTTCCAACGAGTCTTCTTCAGAATTGCTTCCCATAAAAACTACGGTTTCTAATTCCTTCATTATCGAACACTCTTCTATCGAATTGGGAAACTTCATTGCTTTTAGAACGTTAAACGTTACCTTATCATCTTGAACTCGCATCTAGAGTTCACTTTTTTGCACATCTACCAACGTTCTTCCTGAAGCTAGGAAAGGTCTCCTCAAGATGATCAGAGCTTCCTTGTCTACTTCAAAATCCAGAACAATGAAATCAGCGGGAAATATAAATTTATCGACTCTTACCAAAACATCATTGATCTTTCCTTCGGGATATGCTAATGATCAATTTGCCAGTTGAAGTGTTACAGTAATGGGTCTTACTTCTCCTATTCCCAACAACTTGAAATTGGATTTGGGCATCAAGTTGATGCTTAACCCTAAGTCACACAAAGCTTTACCACAATATGATTCACCAATGTTGCAAGGTATCATAAAGCTTCTAGGATCTTTCAGTTTTGGAGGTAGCTTGTTCTATAAAAATACACCACACTCCTTCGTCAAAGCGTAATCTCATATTCACTAAGTCATTTCTTCTTGGACAAGATATCCTTTATAAACTTCAAGTAATTGGGCATTTGTTCTAAAGCCTCTACCAACTGTATGTTGATATGTACTTGCTTTAAAACATCCAAGAACTTCTTGAATTCTACCCCTTGTTTCTTCTTGTTTTGTTGAAGTCTTTGAGGATATGAAATTCTAGGTTGATATGGACAACTTTTTTGAGAAGGTAAATCTACAAAAGAGGAGGTTAGCTTTTTAGAACTCACTAGTTTAGGGTTTACCTCACTAGATTTTTTAGCATCTGATTTTTTTGTTGTAGGAACTTCAACTGAGTTTTCTTGAATTCCTCATTTCCAGCAGGCTCATCTTCAATCACAACCTTCTTAGGTTCCAAAATGTTACCACTTCGTAACTCTACCACTTTGCAATGCTCATTACCCAAATTTGTCAAATTTTTTGTGTCACTCGGTAAGGCTCTTTGTGGTCTACTATGAAGCTCAGTAGCTAACTAACCTATCTGGTTCTCCAAAGTTTTCAATGTTGCTATTCAACTTTGGATCAATGCATCATTTTTCGCCATGTACGCCTTCAACAAGTCCTCCAAACTATTTGATGATTTAGTTTGAGGTGGTTTTAGGGCTTATTGGTTAAACCTTTGGGTTTGGTTGGGTCTATGCTACATATGATTGTTGTTCAGTCCATTTCCTTAGCTACTCTAAAAAAAGTTTGGATGGTTCCACCATGATGGATCATAGAAGTTGGACTGCGGTTCTTGTCCATTTCTGTTTTGATATTGGTTCCTTACATAGTACACTGATTCGGGATTTGAAAGGAAATTCTCGAAAGAATGACCATCCCCACAGTATACACAAGAAACTACTTCATACTGACTTGGCAATTGAGCTGTAAAATTAGTCAAACCATTAGTGGTAAACTGTTTTAACATAGAGGAAATAGAAGATGCCTGAGCAGAGAGTGAAGTCAGTGCGTCCACTTTATGCACTCCAGCTACAAGTCTTCTTGAAACTGCTCAATTTATCAGTAATTGGTCTTGCGATCCTTTCAATGATCTTATAAGCCTCATTATAAGACTTAGAAAAAATCGCACCATTTACAAAAGCATCCACCGTTAATCTTGTATGTGTGTTGAGACTGTTATAAAAGGTCTCCAATTGGATATAGTGAGGAATTCTATGATGATGACACTTACGAAGTAATTCCTTGAATCTTTCCCATGGCTCATACAAATATTCGTCATCCGATTGTTTGAAAGTTGTTATCTCATTACGTAGCTTTGCCTTCTTACTTGGTGAAAAATACTTACCAAAAACCTTTCTGCTAATTCTTGCCAAGTAGATATTGAACTCGGTGGCAATGAATTCAACCATTCTCGTGGTTGATATCACAACGAGTATGGAAATAGTTTCAACCTCAATGCGTCTTCAGTCACACCAACTAACTTAAATAAATCACTCACCTCCATGAATAAACGAAGGTGTAAGTGTGGACCTTCCGTGGGCAAACCACTAAACTAGCCCACCATTTGGAGCATTTGAAACATCACTAATTTCAATTCGAATTTGGGTGCCTCGATATTCGGCCTTCTTATTCCCAAATTTAACTCATTGAAGAGTAGCACAGCGCATTGTCTAATGGCACAATCCCTATCATTAGCAATAAGGATTGGGTTGTGCACTTGATTGACTCCATTACCTTATTCCTCATTTTGATTCCCAAGGTCCATCTTAGTTTGTATTTGAGCAGCTCTCTTATGTCTTTTTGTCTAAAAGTCTGCTCGATTTCAGAGTCCACAGGTAAAAGATCAATGATTCGATCTATGCTCATAAAACACCTGAAAATAAATCACAAATAAAATAAAGAATAAAGAATAAATTAGTAATGTAAGAAATTAAATAAAAAATAAAAACCAAATTGTAAAAATAATTTCACAAAGAAAATGATTAAGGCAACAGTCCTTGGCAACGGCGCCAAAAAAATTGTAACGAATTGTAACGTATTTACACAAGTGTAAGTAGTCGTTCAAGTAATAAGAAAGTAAAAATAAGTTATTGTCTCCACAAGGACTGTAAAAGCTTAATCAATTTAATTGCAGAATGATAATTAACAATTTGATGAAAAATAAAACTCATTAATTTTAGGATTGTGGTGGTTAAATTATATTAATGCAAAGAATGATCCCTAATGCAAAACTAATCTATATGCAACTTGCCTAAGTGTATGAATGAAGGCTTTAGCAACAAAAACAATAAACTTTAATTAGCTAGGATAATTATATTAATTAATTTAATTTACCTTCATCATGCTAACATGTTCGGAATTACTTCCATGGCAACTCGATCTCTTATGGGTTTGAAAACGAAATTAAGTCATCTCGGATCTTTTACTTAGTGAAATATGAATATTACTTACCATATTATACTAAGGGTTTCTTAGCATTTATGCAAGGTCAGAGGGACATTTACGTTTGCAACAATTTAGTTACATAAATCTAAAACCCATGCAAGATAATAGAGTTAACTAAAGATATTACGAACCTTAACTTAGTCAGTTTTAATGACCTAAATTAAGCATTGCACTTTTCAATTATGCGTCTACTAGCCGTCGTTTGGTTAGGATTGCTTAGGTAATCTGAGTGCACCCAATCACGTATGAATGAAATCTAGCATGATATTAATTGAAAACATAATCAACTGAGGCACAAAACATGTTAACATGAATTAAATAAATCTCATCAATTTAATATAATCATCATAGTAGATAGGAATTAAAACTTCATAGTTGATGTCAAAAACATAAAACTCAAAGCAAACATGTTTAATATAAATGACAAGAGGAAAGAGTAAACTTAGTTCAGTAGCCTTTCGGATCTATTCTAACTGATGCGCTCCTCTGTTTTGATTAAAACTTCTTTTGCTAAAGGTATAAAAGGTAGCTGGCTAAAGAGTTCTTTTGACAAAGCTTTTAAGGCTAAAAAAGGGAGAGGGGATGGACGTCTATGCAAGGGAAAAAAGGGAGAAAGAATTGAGAGAAAACTAATGTGAGTGAGAGAGGAATGTTGAGAAATGTGGGATGATTTGAGAAGTGAGGATGGCAAGGTATTTATAGGTGAAGGGTAGGGTTTGAGTTTACTAAATATAGGTTTAAATTTCCTTCCTCTCCTCTCTCATGTGGCCGACCATGCTTCAAGGAAAAGAAATGACCAAGTCTTCTCAATTTGAATTCAAATTTCAAGCTAAAAATAGCTATAGAGTGGACGGTTTCAACAGTGAAGTTGTTGGGATGAATTTTGATTATTTTCCAACTGTAAGGACCTTCAATTAAGTATCTTAAAAAACATTTTGGCCAACCATCTTCAAATGTCGAAATTGGGCTTCTAATTCCCCTTGTTGGATGGTTTTTTCAATCCAATAACTTAGTTGACATGCCCATCATTTATCACCTTCTTTGCTGGGTCAAGTAGTCAACCCCATGCCCAAAATTTCATGGTATTTCCGTCCACATGGATAATTTTTGCATGGCCATCTTTTATTTTTTTAAATCATGTCTCCAATGGACCTTCTACATAGTAAAAAATACATACATTAATAAATTAACATGAATTAATATAAAATATGCATGAAAATCATGTAATTAAGCATAATTTCACATATTTTCTAAATTCATGTCTAAAATTACTAATTAAGTAAAATTCACTCATTTCAATAATAATTACTCGAGATAAACACAATAATTAATTAAAAAGGTGGTAAAATATACAGGGACCCCAATAAGAGCACACAAGGTGTTATCCCCCATAGGGAAGGTTTGAAGCCTACACCCTGCTGGACGTTGCACGTACTTAAATCCTTAGCCAGGTGAAGAGCTTGGGCATCCTTGCCAAACCACCCCCAATGCAAAGCACCAGTAGAAGAACAAACTCTAGGAACTGATGTGCTTTTCACAATGATATGGGGCACAAGACCGAAGACTGCTTCCCACTGAAAGATGCCATAAAAAAAGCGGTCCGAAATGGTTAAATCGTTGAGTTTGTGAACCAGGAAGGCCCACAGCAAGGCCAGAGCTTGTGAAGTTTAGACCCCAAAGGCAAGTATAAGGTGCAAGCTACCATCTATGTGATTGTAGGTACCGACGACAACTGGGTACACTCAAACATAAAGAGGCGGGCATACATGAGAAGTGTAATGTAATTTAGTATTCCAAAAAATCCATGACAGTAGGAAAAATGGAATATTGAATTTGGAAGCGACGACGAAGAGTTAATCCGTGACGAGGAGGGAAATGACCCGATGGTAGCCTCGACAATAGTCATTGACTTCAAGGTTAATAGAATATTGGTCGATAGTGGAAGCATACAAAAATATGGGTTTAAAGGAACAATCATTATCCAAAACCAGCCCGCTGTACGATTTTTGGAACCACCCAGTCGAGGTGAAAGGCTCAATCAGCTTACAGCCACCTTAGGGGATGGCGAGCATACGACTACAGAATATGTCCAGTTTTACATGTTAGACCACCTGATGGTATACAACGCCATCTTTGGAAGACCAATAATGAGAATGGCGAGGATGGTGGTGGTGACTTTTTGCATGAAAATCAAATTCCCAACAAAGATCAGCTTCGGCTTTCTACGATCTAACCAGCACACAGCAAGGCAATGTCATATGATGTCTGTCAGGCAAGTGAGGGAACTTGTAGTGGAGGGGCAGAGTTCGCAAGAGGCTAAGTTAACAAGCCAACCCCTCGACCTAGATGATTTGGATGTGAGAGAAGAGCATCGGAGTAAAAAGTCTGAAGTTGTGGAACACACTGAGACTCTATAGCTACTTTGCGATGATGAAGAAAGAACAGTTAAGATCTCGTTGACATTAAGCAAGGAAGAAAGAACTATGTTGATCAAATTCTTGAAGAAATATTCAGATATCTTTGTTTGGTCTGCAGTGGACATGATGGGTGTGGACCCGCGATTAATCATACACAGGTTGAATGTACTCCCAGAAGCAAAGCCTGTAAAGCAGAAAAGGAGAAAGTTTGCACCGCTAGTGATAGAAGTAGTGAGGCAGGAGGTTGCTAAGCTACTGTAGTCGAGTTTATCAGGAAAGTTGAGTACCCAGACTAGATCTCAAATGTGGTGATGGTGAAAAAGGCAACCAAAAATAGAGGATGTTCATCAACTTCACCAACTTCAACAAGGCATGCCTCAAAGACAGCTTTCCCCTACCCTCGATCTATCGCCTAGTTGATGCCTCCACATGACACAGGTTCATGAACTTCATAGATGCCTTCTCGGGCTACAACCAGATCCTGCTAGACCGGGATGACTAGGAAAATACAACCTTCATCACCAAAAAGAGTCTTTTATACTATCGAGTCATGCCATTTGGTCTCAAGGACGCAAGCGCGACCTATCAGAGGTTGGTGAATAGGATATTCAAGGACCAGATAGGTCACTATAACACCTCTAACTCATCTCTATTGTTAAATTAGGGTTACAAAGCATTACTGATCAATCGAAAAACATTTAACATAATAACATTCATTAATTTAATATCATTCAAAATATATCAAACATAAGCATTTGGTCCCTAAATCGAGCCTTCGAGGCCCTAAAAATAGCTTATAAGCCATTTCGGGACTAGTTTGAAACAAATTAGAAAATTTTAAGAAAATATGAAAAATTTCAAAAATAGGGGACACACGAACGTGTGGCCAGGCAGTGTGAAATACCCCAGGCTGTGTAACTTTTGAAATAAGGACACACGGCTGTGCCTTAGCTCATGTAACTCACTGACACGGCCTTATCGTTGGCTATGTGCAAGACTATGTAACTCACTGACTTGTGACACACGGTCGTGTCGTAGGCCGTGTGCTAGGCCGTGTAACACACTGACTTAATACTCATAGCTGTATCTCAGACCATGTGTGGCACACGGCCAAATGACACGGGCGTGTCCTAGGCCATGTGCTAGGCTGTGTAACATACTGACTTAATACGCACGGCCGTGTCTCAGACCATGTATGGCACACGGCCAAGTGACACGGGTGTGTCCCAGGTCGTGTCCACCTAAATGAACCTTAAATGTCAAGTTTACAATTTCAAGCTTTCTTGGACACTAAGCAAACCATTTACCTACCAATAGACATATCCAAAATGACATTAAACAAGCTCAAATCATGTTATTTTCAACCATCTTAAGTGCCTAACCAATATACCCTCATTGATACCGCAAATATACACAATTCTACAATAGTATGAGTTATCAACCAAAACATGTTAATTCACACAACTTAACACCCAACCAATATGCCTATCATAGGCACCTCAATGCACAACAATTCAAGAGAGACTATTTAGTTATACATACACTACAAGTTAATGTCAAAAATGCCTTCCATCATTCCTAATTCATAGCAAATCATTATCCAAACATTTTCCATATAAACATCAAGATCATGTAGTGATATTCATGTTACCAACTAGTACTTAAGCTTATTCTTATATATATATACATACCAAAATAAAAGTAATTTCAAAACAAGCCTATTACATTGCATATAATCCAAAACAAACATTCTAAAAACCATCGAATACGAATGGATAGTGTGACTTGAGTGCTGATCCAACCGTCCAACCTTCAAAAGTATCTACAAGAATAGAAATTGAGACAAGTAAGCTCATTGAAGCTTAGTAAGTTCGATGTATAGAAACAATAAATCTTACCAAAGTAAATACAACAATTCAATCAATAATAACTCAACTACAAGTGTTTCCTATCATCCATAATCTTAAACTGGTGAATTGCATATTTCAATTCAAAGCTCAAATACATGTCATGCCTTTCAAAATTATTAAACAAGTTATAATACAACGATTTACGACCTGATGAACAACTTACGGATACAAGTACACATATAATCCAACTGAAACATGCTAATCGCTCGTAAGAGCTAATCCACTCGATAACACACCAAATGTTCATAAGAGCTAATCCACCCGATAACATGCCAAATGATCATAAGAGCTAATCCACCCGATAATACGCCAAATACTCACAAGAGCTAATCCACCCGATAACACGCCAAATACTCATAAGAGTTAATCCATTCGATAACACGCCAAATCAGGGAGTATAAAGCGAGGGTTCGCAACAAATGCTGAACCTCAGTATTTTCGGGAATATATATATATATATATATATATATATATAACACCACATCTATCTCCACTCCAGCCCCCGCAACACGGCGTCATTCAATTGTACTCTATCTTGCGTTCATCCGACCCAAGTACCGAAATTTAATAACATTTTTCCAACAACTTTATATCATCAATTAAAGAATTAATATCAACTCTTTCATATCATATCATCATACAATCCATATAAATATTGAATTATAAACCGAACAAACTTACCTGAACTAAGTTGTAATAGTTGTATAAGTTTAGGGACTATTCTGTAATTTTCTCTTTTTCACGTAAATTAACAGGGTCTTGATTTAAAATATAAAATTCCCAATTATTAGCTTACATTTCATATTCCAATTTACTTTACATTTTCTACCCTTCTATTTTTGAAATTACACTATTGGCCCTAACTTTTACAACTTTTGTAATTTAGTCCTTTAACCTAAAAATCATAAAATTAACCATTTTCTGAACTGAAAAATTATAGCCAAATATTAAAGGCCTCTAAACAGTCCACAAAACACCTCTTATTAACTATTAAACCTTGCAATTTTGAGATTTTAACAATTTAATTCTTAAATCAAAATCTAACAAAAATCATTTCACAAAACAATTAAATACCACAATCAAAGCTTCAAACACATAATTATCATCAAAGACATTCAAGATTCATCAATGGAAACTTCTAGAATTTTTAACAGATTCAAAAATGAAAGAACGAGCTAGTTGGACCTAGTTACAACGATCTAAAAAACATAAAAATTACAAGATATAGATAGAGAAATCACTCACATGCAATGGAAACAACCAAAACCAAATCTTCTTCTCCCTAGCTATGGTTTTTGGCAAGATGAAGAAGAAATGAAGATGAAATTGTTTTCTTTTCTTCATTTAATTTTGTTTTAATTTTGATTAAATTACAAATTTGCCATTGGACATATAATATTTTATCAATTTCAATCAAATTACCAGCCCACCATATTAATTAGGTCCTAGTGGCTACTTAAGCCCTTCCTCATTTAGTAATTAAGCCATTTGATCACCTAAATGTAATAATTACCAAGTTTTACACCTTTTACAATTTAGTCCTTTTTCTTTAACTAACTATCTAAACGTTAAAATTTCTTAGTTAAATTTTAATACGACCCTAATGACTCCATAAATATTCTATAAATAATATTTACGAGTCGACATAATAGAAATTTGTGGTTTCAAAACCACTATTAAAATCCTCTTGCATAACAAACATTACGATGTGATCAGAGGTTTACGTGAGCGACATCTTTGGTAAAGAATGAGCCCATGGGGGAACATGTGTGGAGCCTGTCTGAGACATTCGTGGTACTGAGGGCTCACAGCATAAAGCTTAATCCAAAAAAATTACCTTTGTCCTGATTGCAAAAAATGCTAAAGATGAATGATTTAGCGTTCAGAGAGAAACCCTTTTAAAGAAGAATTTCTTTCCCGCCTCTTAGACGATTCGTGTGACCAAAGAAAATCAACGACACAAATACAAACGGACGAAAACAGTTCAATTTTTAACAACCAGATACGCACGTGCGAGAACCACTCGCAAACGTACCCAGTAAGCTACATTTAGTGCTGATCCGATGGACCTAAGGAACACCACTTTATGACACCTCTTAGGCCCACTTTAGGGAGGGAGTAGATTGTTATACGTCAATAACCTAAGACCCGAAACCTAGAAAAGATCCGAACCTCTGACCCATGACCTAATCGCGAGAGGGCGACAAGACGAACCCGATCGCAAGACAAAGCTATAGACCCAGCTCGTAGGATTCTCGTGCGAGCTCATAGTCATAAGGTAGGATCGCAAATATAGCTCATAGAACCAACTCGCGAGATAAGGGTACAAACCCAGCTCGCGGGGATCTAGGGAAGGTTGCAGTCTCACTTTGCATATACCCAAGGAACTCGCAGGAAGTGCCACATGCTCCATAGGCCACCCAGACACATGTCCAACGGGTACGGAGCTCACCCAGAGTGCCAGTCTCAGGAGTAGAAAGGACCGCGTGCTCCGCAGACACGTGCCCAACAAGCCTGGAGTTCGTAAAGAATGCCAAAACTAGAGGCAATAGAGTCAAGACAAAATAGTGGGACCCTATCATGAGTTGTAATAGAACTAGTAATATCATGTATAAATATTTTGATACTCATATCAATAAGGAGCAAGCAAAATATTATTCAACAAAATTATTTTTATAATATTTTTTAGGATTTATAATATAATAAATCTTTGACTATAACATCCCAAACACTTATACTATTCATGCTTATAATATAAAAATTATAACTTAAACTTGTTTAAAATAATTTTTAAAATTGATTTTAAGTGTAAATACTATGTAATCACTTTAATTCTCTCTCATTTAAAAATTGAAAAGTGCAATTGGGATACTTTAATTACACTAAATTCAATGGGATCCATTAATTACAATCATTATCTAAACATGTCATTTCTATGTAATTACACGTAATTACATCAAAATCAATTACGAGGTAACTCTACAAACTACCTTAATAAATAGATTTTTGAAATTTTCTTCAAACTTAGCGGGTAAGTAAATATTCTTGAAACATGTATTTAAACTTGAGAGATAGATGTCTTCACCCTTTGCCAAATTATATATTTTATTTCTTTAATAATTTTGTTCAGAATTTAATTATGATATAGAAATTTAATTATCAAAATAATTAATATATTTTAGTTCTATTTAACAAATTTAATAATATATATTAATTACATAAAATAAAAATTTGTTAAATAAATAAAAATTTAATATATAAAATCACTTCTAACCTATGTGACGCTAAAATTAATACGAATAAAGAGAATTATTCAAAATTTTAATATAAAATCATAAAGTAAGAAATATAATAATTATTTTTTTTATAATGTATCATCTTCGGTTTTACTCTCTGACTCTATATAATAACTCTTAAAAATTTTAATTAACTTTTATTAAAATTTTAACTAAGAAAAAGGCTAGTATAAAAATTCCGTTTCTCCAAATAAAACTGTTCTTTTGCAAAATTTGGTTTGAAAAATCCCGACCTACTCTCATATCTTGTCGCCAAACCCGCGTCTCACCCTGCTTCTGTCCAGGACTGTTCTTTCTCCTCCTATTTCATCCCACTCTCCTCCTCCTGTTCCTGACCCAAGCTCCGCAGACCCTTAAATTAAATAAGGTATTTTTTTTCGAAACGCTAACCCTAACCCTAAACTTAACTTGAAGATTTGATTTGTACTCGAGTCATGAGATTTTGAGCTACAGCTTGGTTCGTGTTATCTGCTCTCTGCCTCTGCACCATTTTGCTATATTTGATTTTCTGTTTTTATTACTGTCCCTCTCTTTACTTTGTTGGGAGAGATATTTTTTTTAATCGGAAATAGCAGGCCGTTGCTATTTCCCGTTACACTAATAGTTGTGGCTGTGATCCACCGCTATTGATGTGAAATTTGTTCACACTGTTATTGAGGTCTTTAGCAGTGGCGGACAGCGGCGCCACCCTAGATACTGGTATTTAGCCAAATAATAGAATAATTAGGTTACGGACTCTGTAATGTGAGAGAACAAGATGGTTTACTGACTCTTTAATGTGAGAGAATAAGCTGGTTTTCAAATGATAGCTATAGTTACATTTGTGGCGAAATTGGAATAGTAATGAAGGCAAGAATTTCGATATGTTTTAGTGATCTCGATCTGTACAAGCAATTTTTGTTCAATGTGAAAATTGTTATGGATTAAATTATAAGAAATTGCTTAAGTCAAAAATAAATATCTGTGAGCTATGTGGATATCATCTGAAAATAAGTGGAAATATTGTGTGATATTAAACATTTGAGTGAGATTAATTTATAAGGTTGTTAGACTTGTAATTAAGTAGATTTAGAACTTAGAAGTCGAAACTTATATTCGATATTATTATTCTGAAATTTGAACACATACATTTTCTCTCTTCTAGATAAATGGATGAATCTGAGAAAAGAAAGGAAAGGTTGAAAGCGATGCGCATGGAAGCTGCTGATGCTGAAGTATCTGATAATGTTGAGAGTTCTGCAATGACTGGTTCTCTTTCGAATCCATTGATTGAGACATCGTCGAGTTTGACTGCTCAGGATGATTTTTGTAGAGCTCCGCGTTTTGACTACTATACTGATCCTATGGCAGCATTTTCTGGTAACAAGAAGAGGGACTATGTTCATAATCCTGCACCATCCCATCCTGGTACTCTCTTTTCCTACTATTTTTTTTTTTATGCAAACATGATATTAATCTATTAAACTGCCATTTTAAGTCAATGCATGCAATAATACATGATTTCCTCCCCTGCCTATGGAGTATCAACCTAGAACTGTTGTCAAGGCTGGGTGACTTCAGAAGTTTTCCATATTTTGCATATGTAGTCATATTCTTTTCCAGTATTTTTAAAGAAACTTTAGATATTAATGGCTACAAGAAGGATATTAATAGTCTGATTTGATTTGTACTACTACTATGCTGGTCATTTGTGAATGAGTTATTGATTAAAACCAGTAGTACTAAATTTCTCTAATTGTTCAATTAACATCAGTTGCTACTAATTTTTTTGTTTCCTTTTCTCTAATTAATTGGCCTATTTATTCTGGTTTGGTAGGACCAAGGAACATCGGTAGGGGTTTGCCTGTCCATCAGATGCAAAGCCATTTTGCACCTGATCATGGTGTATACAAACAAGGACCATACAGCCCTAGATTAAGAAGTCCATCACTCATGCATCAAGGCCAATCTGATGCTTGGAATGCACCACAGGCCACTGAACATTATAACTTTGTTTCTGATGGAAGTCCAAGAGGAATGTTTGGTGGTCCTCCCCAGCTTCCTGGAACTTTTCATAGGGTCCGGAATCCCTCTAATACATCAAGCTATGGTAATTTACCCAACCCCGGCTTTTCTCCAGCAGATGGCTGTAGTTTCAATTATGGAGCAGTCAGGCCACAAATGTTTGGTAGAAATCCAATCCTTGATCAAAGACCGGGAGGTAGTCCTAGTTTCAGTCCAGGAAGAGGCAGGGGTCCTGGACACCGAGGGAGTGGTGGTCGTGGTTTAGGAAGGAGTGCTGGACGAGGGCAAGGCTTTCATGGTCGTAGCTCAGCATCAAACAAGATGTTAGGGCCAGAGTGTTACTTTGATGAATCCATGTTGAAAGATCCTTGGCAGCATTTAAAGCCTATTCCATGGAGAAGACAAGAAGTTGGAATGGATAGTTTGGGTACACCAGGCACTTCGAACTTCAGTGGCATAAAAAGGGCAAAAGTTTCAGAGGCTTCTTCTAAACAAAGTCTTGCTGAATACCTTGCTGCTTCATTCAACAAAGCTGTTGAGGGCACAGAATGAAGGTTGCTCAAATCTGAAATGAATGGCAATGTAGAAGAGATCTGTTATGACCATTTAGGTGATATTTGGATTCCATTATTGAGGCTTGAAGATGGGGTGGCTGAAGGCATGAATGTGGATATACATATTTTTCGGATAACAATATTGGGGTACACATTCTGAGATGGTTTTCGCCCATTCTCATTAATCTCACCAGTCTTATCTCGGGATTTAAATTCTAAATTCTAAAATTTGATAACAATATTTTTCTATGTTCAGGATTGATGGGATATTTCTCATAATATTCTTGTCAGAAAATATTATCATGTGAATTATTTTAATGATAACAACACAGTTTCCGCAGTTAAAACCTTCATTTTTGGTCCGTTTGAATGTGGATATATATATATATATATATGTATGTATTCTTTTTGATTAATTTTGTTATTAATGTGACGTGTCTCGTGTTTGTTTTTAATTTATTAAACAAATATTAGCGAAAATAAAAAAGTGAAACAGTTTATAGTGAATTGTTGGGGTTAATCTAAAATTATAGATGAAATTTTGATTTGATTATGTTTTGTAAATTATTAACATAATTATTAGTATAATATCAGTTTATGTTTATATATTGCATATATAAATAATGATATTTATTTAATATAAAAATAAATTGATGTATTTATTTCTTTAAATGTATATGATCGATTAAAATTAAAATTTCAAGTATACATTTGAACCACAATTAGAGTTTTACGTGTATAATTGCATCATATTAAAATTCATGTATATAATTACACATTAAATCAAAACTCATGTATAAATTTTAAGATTTATCCCTAAATTATTAAGTAATTAGAATTTATCATTAGTATATAATCATCAATAAAAACTATTATTTTAGTATTCACATAATATTCCAAAACATTTTGTGTATTATTAAAATCAAATAATAATAAATGTATTAAATATCAAATAAAAAAATTAACATATCACATAATAATAAAATTATATATATTGTTGTAAATCATTTGATAAAATGGATGTCCATAACCTCCAATTTCATTCTATTGTAACACCTAAAAATGAATATTCATAACCCCTAAATTCATTATCATGTAACCCCTAAATAATTTTTTAAGTACCTTAATGTTGGTCCTTAATGCTTTGTAACTTATGATTTTTGAAGTCTTATACATAAAGGACATGTACAAGCTTGTAGTAGGCCAATGTAAAACTTGAATAATCCTTTCATCTTTTATTCTTCTCTCTTGTCCATTCTATATTTCTTTTAATTTTATATTCATTTTATATTTCTTTTAATTTTATAACACGTTATCAGCGCGAGCATCTACAAGTTCACCGTGAAGTTCACGTCATTGCTACTATATATAACTTACCTGTAAAGCTTCCATTGAACTATATACGATATTCGTATTTTCATCATTGTTTTAATTTGTTCATCATTTTCAATAGAAAGAGAAATATTCAAAGCATACAAATCAAATTATTATTTTTTGCTAAACCATTTAATTTATTCACTATTTTAAACTATTTTTAAAAAGGTTACTATTTTTTTCAATTATTTCAATTTGTTTTAATTTATATATAATCTCTTCTTGATGATTATTACCTCTTTTACTGTAATTATTGTTCATAGTTTTTCCTTTTAATTTGTTGATTTATGTTGGAAATTACCCTTATCTTTCTTCTTAAGTATCTACCATCAATCGTTTCAATTTGATCTAGTAAATCTGGTTAAGTATTGAACATTATGCACTGGTAAAGTGTAATATATATTTTTAATGCATTTAGTCTAGCTATAATCACTAGATTTTAAGGGCTAGCAAGGTTAGTACATGCTAACTTGTATAAAGATTATCAAACCTCACAGTATTTTTCTTTCAAGTATTTGCACCCGAGAATTTCTTTATAGGTTTCTATACTTCCATCTTTGTTTTATTTGCAACAATGGAAATAATATCTTTAAAATTGTTTACTCATTTTATTTAATGTCCACATGTAGTTTAGCGGTAATCTTGATTGGGTCAATAATTTTCTTACTATTGTTTAAAATGTTTTAAAAAGTATTATGAATTGATCTCATGTATTCTTATGGCTAAACAAAATAACAAGTTATTCATTTCACTTATTATTCTCCATTCCTCGAAGTGAATGTAGCTGTAACACCCTATACTCGGCCTAGTGGTCGAGCCCGAGTAACAGGATGCTACATCAAACATCGAACTCATACATATTCACACAGTCCCAAATACAAGCAACCATCGTCACTTTCAAACATTTAGAGGAACGTTGAGTCTAAAACACCTTAGACAACATTTAAAACGACTTAACACCGTTTATCGAAATTAATAACAAGTTCAACCATGCATAGGGTCCATCTAACAAAATTTTCCAAAGAAGTCACGTAAGTATCGATACTCAATCGCATGTATCGATATTTATGAATATAGGTATCAAAGCCATTAAGAAAATTGGTACCTTTTTAGCATTCTGTTTTTCCTCAAATTTTAAAACCAAACAAATTATTGATACAAATTAAAAGTATCTGTATTTTTACCCCGAGTACCGATACTCGTGAAAGGGTATCGATACAAACATGAGCTACTATTTTCCTGTACATTTGTTACAACATGGAGGTATCGATACTTATGCTCAAATATTGATACCTTTGCACAAAACATCAAAAACACTACAAAACAGGACAGAAATTCATACTTAAACATTTTCCTATCCAATAGGCATCAACTAACGTACCATCCAACACCAAAATGATCATAATCATAGCCCAAAATAACATCTCTACCTCAATTTAATTAAGCTATAACAAAACCAGCAAAATAATGATAAGCATCCATCAAATCCTAAAAGTTTATAATCATATCAAAACATTGAAGACATAATAAACATAAACAACCATAATTCTAGCCACATTGCCTTTATTCCCACAGTTCATAGAATAATCAAAATCTCACTTACTCAATTTACTAAGCCTAACTTGGATCACTTCCTTGGGACTACACCGCTTACACCGCAACACTAAATATCTATAAAGATTTAGAATGGAATGTGTAAGCTTAAACAAGCTTAGTGAATGTACAAAATTACGACAGAGATGCACAACATCATATCTTAAACGAAAGCCACAAAAGACACATTTTCAATAGTGTTTAACTATAGTGCCAAACTAACATATTTATGCATCACTTACTTATACATATAGCATTGTATTCACATATTTATACATGCATTGTATTTCATAAACAATTCATTAATCGGTACATTGGCAACTTGAGACTGTGAAACATGAAAGTGGACTCTATCACCACACATTGGATACACAGATCTCCAACACACCAATGACTCAAGGAGTCAAACATATCCCAAAAGTGTAGAACAAGCTAACATTCTCCAACACACCAACATATCCCGATGAATAGAGCTTAACTCACACTCCCTTATCTCTCCAAATTGTCCTGAGCCTTAATGCCCCAAAATCACAACAAAAGGGTGAGCACTCACAAAATCCTATGGCATGCCAACTATATCCAACGATCCCAAAATATCACAAGGCCAAAGTATCCACAATAAAACACATATTTACTTACTATTTTCTGCACAATTTCATTGCACATTTACATAATTAACACAACATCATCACTATCACTTGGTGTAATAGCCTAATTTTAGTGAAGTCGGAATAGTGGTTTCGTAACCAAAAATTCGAGCTGAAAAGGTAAAATATTTTAATATTATGAACTGATTAGTAATGTGATAGAAAAAGTTCATGAGAATTTTGATACACAAATTTTATCAATTAGGTGCTTAATTGTAGAAAGGACTAAATTGTATAAAATGTCAAATTTGAATTCTAGTAAATATAAGGATTAAATATCTATAGAATTCAAAACTTGAGCTCCTTAAATGGTAATTAGACCATTGATGAAAAATATGTAGATATTTTTGGTGAATCATCCATGGAAAAATTAGAAAAGGTTAAGGACTAAATTGGAAATGGAAAAATTATAAAGATGATAATTAAATTAAAATGAAATATCATCATTTTATATCATCTTCTTCAACCTAAAATCCATGAAAACCCTAGGAGAGAGAAAACAAGCTTTCCAAGCATAAATTGGTAAGTTCCTATGTCCTGTTTTTAGTAATTTTTATATTTTTGAGATCGAGAAAGTTTAATTTCTCTATTTGGGGGGTTAATTTGAATAGATATCAAAGTAAAGAAAATTTTCCAGGTATGAACATGTCGAAATTTAAAATTTTATGGTGGAAAATGAAAAGTTGTTGACAGATAAACAACTTTTACAAAGGGAACTTTGATGGAAACTTAATTTAGGGACTAATTGAAAAATGGTAAAACCATGGAAAATTGTAACACCCTGGTTTAGGGGCTATGCATGTGGGGTATAACTCATGTTCTAGTGGGTTTTGGGTAGGCTTGGATGTGTTGAGAGGTGTTGAGAGTGCTCGGAGTAAAAGGAAGACTTTGGAAAATTTTGATTTTAGGGGTTAAGAAGGAATCGGGCCAAGGAAGGCCTTAAGTATATTTTTCGGTAATTTTGGCACAAGGAAGAGCTTGGCGAAGTGGCTAGCGTCGCCACTTAAGCGTGAAGGGGAGAAGAACCTTGGTTGAGTGGAGGTAGCAGCGAGTTTAGCGTTTATTTTCATATGTAGTATTGGGCACGAGTATGAAGGCTTTATGAATAATTGTTGGGGCTCTATGGACATGAAAGGCGGTGGGTGGAGTGGCTGCATGTAAGGGTATTTGGGTAAAGGTCATGAGTTCGAGGCGCAAGGGAGGCGAGTTTTCATATTTTGCAAGCGAGCGTTAAGTCTTTGGGAATGCTTAAAAGAATTTGTTGCGCTTTTGCTATAAAAGCAGCGCCTAAGTAGAATGGCCTGGGGCGCTTACATGGTCGTTGGTTCCCAGTCGTGTGTTCGAGCCTTAGAATTGCTGGTGGGGTTTTTTTTTCCTTTTTTTTGCAGCAGTGTGGGCAGGCAGTGGACGGCACATGGGTGGTGGAGGATAAGGATGAGTTTGGTTGTTATTTCTTTTGAATTCGGTGGGATAATGGGTTAATTTTTTTTTTAGTTTTTATTTTATATTTTAAATTGGAGGGGTGGTAATGGATTAAAGGTGGGTTTTATCTTTAAATTTTGAATTGATTTAAAATGGTTGGCTGGGAGCAAATTTGGGGGTTGGATTAATTCAAATGTGTTGAATTAGTGGCTAGGAGAGATTCTAGGAGCTGGCCGAATTCTTTAAATAAGGGGAGGTGCTCACCTTTGTTGTTTTTTTCACCATTTGTGCTCCCTGCCGAAACTTGTTCCCCATTTCTTTGGTTGCCGAATCCTAGTCCCCTCTTAAGCCTTCATCCATTTGTCTTCCATACTCTACCAACACTAAAATATCCCTTCTCTTCACCTATGCACTTTGGCCGAATCTTCAAGGTCACCTAGCCGATTTTCTTACTTGGTTCTCTCTATTTTTCCTAAGCCGAAACCATTTCATATTGTCTCCCCATACCTTCTTTCTTTCTCTTTTGCCGAAATCTTTCTAGCGGGGGTTGGCCGAATCTTAAGCAGGGGGTGGAGCGTTTGAGTCTCTGCTCTAGTCATTGTGAAGGGTAAGGTTTTACGTTATAGTTTATTTCTTTTGATGTTTCGTTAACGAAAGGTGGTCTTGGTGTTTAAGGTTTGGCCGAATGTTCTTATTGTCTTATTATGAAAATTCTTTTGTGGGTAGCCAAGCGGAAGGAGTCATAGGAAGGACTCTTAAGTCTTATTCATCAAGTGTTGTAAGAAGCGATTAGGATTTGATCGATTGTATCTAACAAGGTGCGTAACCATCGCACTATTTCTCGATTGCTCGCTAGCTATTAACATATGTGTTATGTGTGGAAGCCGATTATAATGGCTTAAGTGATGTGAACCGATGATGGTAAGATTGGTTGTGATATATATATATATTTTATACATGTTTGATGTGGTTTTGATCAATAATAAATACTCACCTTATATGATATTCTTGCATGATTTATTGACACATGGGCATGGGATTGGATTGAAGAAGGAGGAAGTGTACACAAGTTGTGCGTGGTCTAATGATAGCTCGGCTACATTAGCGCTTGATGGCTAGCTTTGTGCTACCTCAAGGAGATGTCGGCTCGGTGCCCATCTCGTGGTCGATGGCTATGTGCATCACCGTAGGCGAATATGTTGTTGGATCACTTTGGTTGATCGGTGGCTCGATACGGCCTCGGCAATGAGTTTGTCGAGTAAGATTTAAGGATCACGATGTGATCGGTGGTGGTTTATCCACGGCCTTAGGCGTGAGTCTCGCCAAGGTTGGAGTCTGATTGGTTTGTGGGTTGAAATGAGATGCATATGTGCATGACTTGCTATGTGAATTGTTTGGTATTGGGCCTAGCCCATACGTGTGGGAAATTGTGTTGTGGTTATGCCTTGAGTGCGTGGACTCACCCAATTATTTTCCTAACATTTCGGTGATGCGTAGATTGGACCGGGATCGGAGAGGACACATGGTGGCCCATTAGAAGGAAAAGTTTTAATTATTTTAAGCTTTCTTAATCTGAAGTACTAAATTAGAAAGGGTTGTAATAAAGGCTGATGATTATTGTTTTGGGTATTGTATTAATTAAAGCTTGATGCCATTGAATCACTATTTGAAGTTGGTTTCGTTTATAAACTTTATTCAAAGGATATGCACTAAGGTTTTAATTGGGATATTCTAAGATATTAGAGTTTTTCATACAAATCTCATATAGACATGGTTTTAAAAAGATAGTAAGTTTCCATGTTTTAAATTCTAAGTAAAAGAAAATTATTTTTACTAACATAACCAGATTAGGTCGTAATGAATGGGCCGGGTTTGGGGACGTTACAGTTTGGTATCAGAGCCCGGTTCAAAACTCAGCTTTGAGGGTTTTGGGCCCAAAAACATTTTCAAAATGGGTTTTTTTTTTGAAATGAGAGCTTTTATAAAAAGGTTTTCAGGTTATTCTGGCATGGCACCTGTACCTCCGGCCCGAGTCCACCAGGTAAGTGCTTCGGACTTTCTTGAAGTGATTTGTTTATATGAATTAATTTGGGCTTAGTTTGGCCTCGTAGAATAGAATAATAGGATCTGTTGGACCCTAGGATTAGACTACTCAAACAATGGCATAAGACTTAAAGCTCTTAAACAAATCTGTGAAGTAAGTCGTAGGAGTTAAGGTGTGGTAACCTTGGTACGCATGTCTAGGATTGGATCGGAAGAGCACAGTACTTAGCGATCCTCGTGACTCACCTCCTCTTGCAGAATCATACACAGTGCGTAGCTATGGTTCACCTTAACCAAGAGGACTTGTTCATAGGCTAAACCGATTATTAAAACCCGAAAGGGAATTAGCCTTAAACTTTTTGTTTTAAAATTTTTCAAACTTACCCCTTTGGTTGTGAAACCCTAAATCTAATTCTGAAAGATGTCTGTCGATTTACAAAATTACCAAAATGCCCCTAGTGGCAAAATTACAAAAATACCCCTGTGTTATGAAATTACTGTTCTACCCTCAATTTTTGATAAAATGCTTTTTACGTGGTAAAATACCAAAATCTCGAGTTTTCAAATATTAAGATACCTTGGTTTGAAAAAAATATTACGAAAATACCCCTGGTTGATAAAAATTATCGAAATGCCCTTGGTTTCTAAATTTTCAGTTTCCTCTCAACTTCTACTGAAATATTCCTATTTTACCAAATATCAGAAAACCCTATTTTATGAAATACAGTGATGTTCCGATTTGGAGAATTTACGAAAATGCCCATGATTTCCAAAATTACGAAAATGACCCTACTTTTTGGAATTTTTGCAACACACTTTGTTTGAGAAACAAAATTTTGAGGCGACCCACGAGATTTTGTAAATTTTGAAGTTGGAAAACTATTTTTCAAAATTGACTCGAGTTATTACCAAAATACCCTCTTTAGGAAAAATGGCGAATTTACCCCAGGTAGGAAGGAAACTTGATTGCTCGAAAGAACTACTCTCGGAAACTTCATTGCATAAAATTGCTCATGGTTATAACGGTGAAACAATAATTTCTAATCCATAAAACTTTCTAAAGCAGATTAAATCGAGGCTAGATATGAGTTCTAGGGGCGTGGTCGCAATACTCGTGGGCGTGGTAGGCGGGATGTCATTGTCGAAACCGGTTGGGTCACGCCATGGGTCGAAAATGATGCACCACCACCGTTGTTGAGGTTGAGCAATGAGGATCGGTGGAGGAGACGACGTAGTGTCACAAGTCGTGTTGCAGTACTCGAGCAGTGGCAAGAGCCAATGTGGGCAATAGGAATCGAAAGTCGGTGCAGAGACTTAGGCGAATGGGTGAGGTTTTCGGAGGAGTGTGCAGGGTAGCTCGAATGTGGCGAAATCTTGGTGGAGGCGGTTGAAAGGATTATGGATGATCTCGACTTAGCTGCGAGGAGAAGCTTAAGGGTGTTGTTTCATTTTTGCGGGATGAGGCCTACCGGTGGTGGCTCACGGTTAAGGAAAGTACCCTGCGGATCGAGTGGACTGGGGCTACTTTAAGATCAAGTTTGAAGGGAAGTTTGTCGGAACGAGCTATGTGGATGCCCAGAGGAAGGCGTTCCTTAACTTGGTGTAAGGAAACAAGTCGATAGCGAGTCTGGTGAGTTTAGCGTTTGAGCCGGTATGCTCGGGGCATCGTGGCAACGGATTATGAGAGATGTGTCGGTTGAAGATGGTCTGCGGGATGAGCTGCGAGTTTTGATTGCTCCGCATCAGGAAAGAGACTTCACCGTTTTAGTGGAGAAAGCTCGAAAAGCTGAGGAGGTCAAGAAGGCTGAGAGGCACAATAGAGAAAGGAACCGTGATAAGAGAAGTGTTGGATCGTCAGAAGTGTTTGAGAGGGTCCAGAAAAGACCGAGGGTTGAGACTCCTGTTCATATTGCTAAGCCAGCCGCCGAAAATCCAGATCGTCCATGTGCGCAATGCGGGAGGTATCATGTTGGCGAGTGCTGGAATCGGGTTCGGAGTGCTTGGATGCAAGTCCAAATCTCATCGATTAAGGATTGTCCCCGTAAACCGAATAGGACTCGATTAGTGGGTCAAGGTTATGTGCAACCAGGCAGAGGTGGTCAGCAGGCGACGAGAGGTCGTGGTCCGAACCATGGAGGAAATGGTTCGGTCGGGGTCGGGGAGCAGTAGACCGTGGTAATGGTGGCACTGAGGCAAGGCAGCCAGGACTGGTTTATGCGGTTCACCGGAGAGAGGATAATGATGTGCCTGATGTGTCAGCTGGTAAGTTCCTTGTGTTTGGAATATCTTTTGTTGTTTTGTTCGTTTTGGTGATTGTTTGATCTGTTGCTCATAAAGTAGTTGGAACCTTGAGTATGAACCTAGAAACGATGCCTAGAAGGTATGTTAGCTCTTTAGGATCAGAGTGCGCAGCCATAGCGTAGTGGGAGGAATTGGATTGTTAGACAAGTAATTTCGAGGACGAAATTATTTTAAGGAGGGTAGAATTGTAACACCCTAGTTTAGGGGCTATGCATGTGGGGTATAACTCATGTTCTAGTGGGTTTTGGGTAGGCTTGGATGTGTTGAGAGGTGTTGAGAGTGCTCGGAGTAAAAGGGAAGACTTTGGAAAATTTTGATTTTCGGGGGTTAAGAAGGAATCAGGCCAAGGAGGCCTTAAGTATATTTTTCGGTAATTTTGGCACAAGGAAGAGCTTGGCGAAGTGGCTAGCGTCGCCACTTAAGTATTGAAGGGGAGAAGTATTGGTTCGAGTGGAGGCGGTGGCGGTTTAGCGTTTATTTTTCATATGTAGTATTGGGCACGAGTATGAAGGCTTTATGAATAATTGTTGGGGCTCTATGGACATGAAAGGCGGTGGGCGGAGTGGTGGCTGCATGTAAGTATTTGGGTAAAGGTCATGAGTTCGAGGAGCAAGGAGGCGAGTTTTCATATTTTGCAAGAGCGTTAAGTCTTTGGGAAGGCTTAAAAGAATTTGTTCTTGCGCTTTTGCTATAAAAGCAATGACTAGGCCGAATGGCACTGGGGCTTACATGGTCGTTGGTTCCCCAAGTCGTGTGTTCGAGCCTTGGAGGCTGCTGGTGGGGTTTTTTTCCTTCTTTTTGCAGCAGTGTGGGCAGGCAGTGGACGACACATGGGTGGTGGAGGATAAGGATGAGTTTGGTTGTTATTTCTTTTGAATTCGATGGGATAATGGGTTAATTTTTTTTTTAGTTTTTATTTTATATTTTAAATTGGAGGGGTGGTAATGGATTAAAGGTGGGTTTTATCTTTAAATTTTGAATTGATTTAAAATGGTTGGCTGGGAGCAAATTTGGGGGTTGGATTAATTCAAATGTGTTGAATTAGTGGCTAGGAGAGATTCTAGGAGCTGGCCGAATTCTTTAAATAAGGGGAGGTGCTCACCTTTGTTGTTTTTTTTCACCATTTGTGCTCCCTGCCGAAACTTGTTCCCCATTTCTTTGGTTGCCGAATCCTAGTCCCCTCTTAAGCCTTCATCCATTTGTCTTCCATACTCTACCAACACTAAAATATCCCTTCTCTTCACCTATGCACTTTGGTAGAATCTTCAAGGTCACCTAGCCGATTTTCTTACTTGGTTCTCTCTATTTTTCCTAAGTGAAACCATTTCATATTGTCTCCCATACCTTCTTTCTTTCTCTTTTGCCAAAATCTTTCTAGCGGGGTTGGCGAATCTTAGCGAGGGTGGGCGTTTGAGTCTCTGCTCTAGTCATTGTGAAGGGTAAGGTTTTACGTTATAGTTTATTTCTTTTGATGTTTAGTTAACGAAAGGTGGTCTTAGTGTTTAAGGTTTGGCGAATGTTCTTATTGTCTTATTATGAAAATTCTTTTGTGGGTAGCCAAGCAGGGAAGGAGCAGTAGGAAGGGACTCTTAAGTCTTATTCATCAAGTGTTGTAAAGCGGTTAGGATTTGATCGATTGTATCTAACAAGGTGCGTAACCATCGCACTATTTCTCGATTTGCACGCTAGCTATTAACATATGTGTTATGTGTGGAAGCGATTATAATGGCTTAAGTGATGTGAGCTGATGATGGTAAGATTGGTTGTGATATATATATATATATTTTATACATGTTTGATGTGGTTTTGATCAATAATAAATACTCACCTTATATGATATTCTTGCATGATTTATTGACACATGGGCATGGGATTGGATTGAAGAAGGAGGAAGTGTACACAAGTTGTGCGTGGTCTAATGATAGCTCGGCTACATTAGCGCTTGATGGCTAGCTTTGTACTACCTCAAGGAGATGTCGGCTCGGTGCCCATCTCGTGATCGATGGCTATGTGCATCACCGTAGGCGAGAATATGTTGTTGGATCACTTTGGTTGATCGGTGGCTCACCACGGACCTCGGCAATGAGTTTGCGAGGTAAGATTTAAGGATCACGATGTGATCGGTGGTGGTTTATCCACGGCCTTAGGCGAGTCCGCCAAGGTTGGAGTCTGATTGGTTTGTGGGTTGGTGAGATGCATATGTGCATGACTTGCTATGTGAATTGTTTGGTATTAGGCCTAGCCCATACGTGTGGGAAATTGTGTTGTGGTTATGCATCGAGTCGTGGACTCACCCAATTATTTTCCTAACATTTCGGTGATGCGAGATTGGATAGGGATCGGAGAGGACACATGGTGGCCCATGCAGAAGGAAAAGTTTTAATTATTTTTAAGCTTTCTTAATCTGAAGTACTAAATTAGAAAGGGGTTGTAATAAAGGCACGATGATTATTGTTTTTGGGTATTGTATTAATTAAAGCTTGATGACATTGAATCACTATTTGAAGTTGGTTTCGTTTATGAACTTTATTCAAAGGATATGCACTAAGGTTTTAATTGGGATATTCTAAGATATTAGAGTTTTTCATACAAATCTCAAATAGACATGGTTTTCAAAAGATAGTATGTTTCCATATTTTAAATTCTAAGTAAAAGAAAATTATTTTTACTAACATAACCAGATTCGGTCGTAATGAATGGGCCGGGTTTGGGGACGTTACAAAAATTCTAAAATTTTTAGAATACATGTGCTGTAAATGTTATATTAGAATTTTGATTAGCCTTGGAATAAGGATTACATTGCATGAATTTCAATTTTCGAGCCTAGGGATGGAATTGGAATTATTCAAAAGTATAGGGGCAAAATGGTACTTTTTCCTAGATTGTAAATTCAGTTCAATAGAATATGAAATGGATTGAATTGATGATTAAATTCATTTACATAGATCTAGAAGTACAAAACAAAGAGATAGATCAAGGAAAGGAAAAGATTTCGAATTAGTAGATTTTAGTTACGAACAAATATCAAGGTAAGTTCGTTTAACTTAAATAAGCATAAAGATGTGTTGTTTTGAATGCTATATTACATTGAATATGTTGTATGAAATTGTATGTATGAAGTGAATGAAAATGTTAAATGAGTGGAATGATATATGATGTAAAATTTATTGATAAAGGGTAAAATTCCGTATGAATATTGAATTTCGATGGATAAATGTGATTTCCCTGGTAAAACTGCATGTGTTGCAGAATGGATTTAGCCCAGACAGGTAATCCGAAATGAGTCTCTCGAGTATATACTTCAATTAGGATTTATCCTGGACTGGTAATCTGACAAAGCCCTTAGAGTATATAGAACAGCTAGAATTTAGCCTGGAATGGTAATTCTGCTGTATGATATGTGGTTCGAAAGTGTACTTATAAGGTACTATTGGATATGAATTGATGGATAATAAAATTGTACACCTTGAGTGTACTACTTGAAGTATCCATCAGAAATTCAAAGATTCAACGAATAAAATGTATATTGTAATATGAGAAACATAAGATGGAATGTGAAAATAGCATGATGAGCTCATCTATGCATATTGGTATATTATGACTAACATGTTGGTTGAGTATGTGTGAATAGGTAAATTAGCAAATTTTTGGAAAAGCATGTTTTGCATGGTTAATATATTGAATGTAATGGGTAAGATTAATTTATGTTATACGAGCTTACAAAGCATAATATGCTTACTAGGTTTTATTTTCCTTATTTTATAGTGCTTAAAGCTCATGAAGGTTGGAGATTGGTCGGAGCAAATCATCACACTATCAATTTGTCGTTTTGGTATAAATGAAAATCTTATTTTGTTAATGACATGTGTAGGCTAAATAAATCAAATGATGGTAAGTAAATGATGAATGAAACTTAATTATTGTAATGACTAATATACTTATGTTTTGATATATGTTATGGTTGAGTCAATACATTAACTAAAATGATAAGTATGAACATCTAATTTTGCAAATTATGTAAGTTACATAAAGGTAAGTCATTAAATACAAATATATGATGAAATGTATTAATTTGGATGATAGAAATTGACTTGAATTATATTTGTGATTGGTTGGATTATGTTTGTAAGTAGTGTTGCAAGAAAATGGTAAATTTGGGTGAAAAATGAAGATAGGAAATGGCCTTATTTTGTCCACACAGGTAGACACACGGGCGTGTGTCTAGGCCGTGTGTGACACGCGGCCTGGTACATGGGCATGTCGTCTGGCCGTATGTCCCTTGCATTTTAATTTTGAAAAACATAATGCTCAAAATTGAGCACACGGGCAGGGACACGGGCGTGTGTCATGGCCGTGTGAAACCTGCACCAAATTTGAATTAAATTAATTAACCACACGGCCTAGCACGGGAGCGTGTGGCATAGCCGTGTGGCGCAAGTCAGAGAGCAACCTAAAATGGACACGGCCTGAGGCACGGGCGTGTCCTTTGGACCACACGGGCGTGTGAGCCCTGCACCTTAGAAAATTTTTGAAATGTCATAAAAAATTCTTAGAGTTTCCAATTAAGTCCTGACTCGATTCTAATGTTCATGTTGGGCCTCGAGGGTCCATTTAAGGGACGTCCTGAACAATCTCGATTAATGAGTAGTGATTTACATGATTTATCTGAAAATATTTTAAAAAATTTTGATAACACTCTGTAACCCTATTCTGGCGACGAATACGGGTTAAGGGTGTTACATTTATTGGTATCAGAGCTACAGTTTAGTCGATTATCGGACTAACGTAGCTAGTATGAGTTTAGCTATACATGCCATTATATAATTGTATTAGTGTGATATCTCTTGACCATTTTTAAATGTATTTTTCCTATAGTAAATGTCTTCCAATCGAGCTAGAGTTGATCTTGAGAAAGCTAAGAGTACTACTCAAGCTTCAGTACAAAGAGCTACATCTAGTAGTAGAAGGCCCGAGTTTGAGGGCCGAGATGATGAGGGTAAAGCTGCATTCTTTCAAATGATGAATGAGTGGTTTACAGAATATATAAGAACAAATCCTGCTGCTCAACAACCTCCCTCACCTGCTCCTTAACCAATTCCTGAGACACCACAGGGTACTGAATTAGTTAGAATTAGTAAGGCTCCGGTTGATAAAATTAGAAAATATGGGGATGAAGAATTCAAAGCTACTACGTATGATGATGTAGAAAAGGCTGAGTTTTGGCTGGAGAATACTATCCGGGTATTAGATTAATTGTCTTGTTCACCATCCGATTGTCTGAAATGTGTGATTTCTTTATTGAAAGAGACAACCTATTATTGGTGGAAAACTATAACTTCTGTTGCTCCGAAAGAAAACATTACATAGGAGTTCTTTCAAATAGAATTCAGAAAGAAATATATAAGTCAAAGATTCTTGGACCAGAAAGGAAAACAATTCTTAGAACTTAAACATGGAACATGACAGTGTCAGAATATGAACGAAAATTTGTTCGACTGAGTAAATGCACAAGAATGGGTTCAAACTGAGGCTGAAATAAGCAGACGATTTGATGAAGGGCTAAATGAAGATATTAAACTGTTGATTGGTATTCTTGAAATAAGAGAATTTGTAGTACTGGCTGACCGAGCATTAAAAGTACAAGAATTAAGCAAAGAAAAGAAACAAGCTAAAAAAGAAGCTCGGGTTTCTGGTAAGAGATCTATGGGAAAATCCCAATAATCTATTTTAAAGAAATTAAAGAGATACCAGGATCGTTTTACCACATCTACTGGATATTCTGGAAAAGAGCGGGGTTCTCAACGCTCTAACCTGAGATCATCGTCTCTATCAGTAACTAGTGTTCGTAGTGTTGGCAATCCAAAACCAAAATGTAAACTTTATAATAAGTTTCATTTTGGGTAATGTCATCTAAAAAGTAGGGCTTGCTACCGATATGGTTCTTTTGAACATTTTCTCAGAAATTGTAACATCCCCAAACCCGGCCCACAAGTCCTGACCGGATCTGGTATGTCCTTTGCGAAAGCGTTAAAAAAAAATCTTTTGTCTTTGGAATAAACTTGAAAATTTTGTTAACTTTTGGAAAGTAAGTCCATTAGAATGGAATTAAAACTTTATTATAATTTATTAAAAGATAAGTCATTTGAAACTAAAAAATATTTCTAAGTATGATATAAACTTTATCATCCATAAAAGCGTACTTTAAACCAAAGTGGCCTTTATTACATAAAATCAATAGCCAAAATACGGATAATGGAAAAAACAATATTACTTAACTAAAACAAATAAATATCTATACGCACGAAAACTTAAATCGCATGGCCACCTTTGTATCCACTCCAACCCGGTCCGATCAAGATGTCACCTGCGATGTTGGATAAATAATTGGGTGAGTCATACAGACTCAGTGTGTAATTAAACCACTGATATCCACCCACATGCTAGCCACAAATCAACCCAATTATCAAATGCAACATATAACTATAATCAGACATTACCACATCATTGGCTTGGCCCATATTCAATCCACATTCAAGTACTGGACTAGGCCCTTTTCTCATTAATTCACTGATTACTGGGCTTGGCCCATTTCCACGTATGTTCTCATAACATACCAATCCACATGTCATATTGGGCTTGGCCCATTTCCATAGCATTTCATAACGGAACAATGCAACATGAAACCCAACCCAATCCTAAGGTCCAACCACTACACACCCCCTTATCCAGCCTACCACACACCAGGGGACTATCGAGTCACCCTCTCCTTTTCCCTCCAAAAAGGCAACCAATGCCATCCACGATGTAGCGTGTAGCTAACATCAAACCACGATGGGGCACACAGCCACCCACCAAGCCACGATATGGCATAAAGCCGATATCAATCAAGGTAACCACGCGAACTAAATCGCAAAGATCCACAATCGACCTCGGTCGGCGCCAATCCATGATGTAGCACAAAGCTGACATCAACCACGTACTCGAAGTACACCCGTACCTTCTTTCAGAAACCCACCCATGCACATGTAACATAATATAATGCGGAGATGATGCATGTGCATGATATTCGCAATCATAGGCATACTCACATATTAAAAATCAATTATCACATATTAACCAATTTGCTACTAACCTGGTTATCATCATACCCCTTCAAGGGTATCAATTTCACATTCTTGCACTTGTTAGCAAACATATTAAGCAGGCAAATATCCGCAAATCCCGAAAACAATGGCTAACTACACACCTTATAACCTGAAGCTCTAAACCCTCGACCCCGACGCTATCGTTTAGCGAGACTACCGTTATCTACCTATCGTTCTCTGCTGCACGCCCATACCCCAGTGGCCAATCACGAACTGCCGAGACAGCTCTTTTCTTAAACTTTGGGACAGTGACCTTCCCTTTCCCCTCTTGACTGGCACTCACATACATCGACGATACTTAATCAGAACCACACGATTAATCAACAAAGTCATAATCTACTATTAACAAATCTAAGTCACTTACTAATCATCCTTACCGAAATAAATTGAAATCCCGAAGGCTTCCTTTGCTTCTGTCAATTGCCCTATAAACCATAGTCACCATTCAGTCAACACCAAAACACAACCAATGGCCTAAGGTCGAATATCAAACCACTTACCCTTTTAATTGAATCCAAAACACCAATGGAATTGCCGAAAATCTGTTACAAGACTATTAGTATCTGCTATCAACCACAATCCATGTAAAAGGCCCTTTGTCCGAATACTACAAGAGATAGATTAATATCATACGACCTTACCTTTCTAGCGACTAAAGAAAAACCCAACGCTCCAACCTTTGCCCAACCAATAATCGGCTACCACAAGGAATAAGATTCGACTTGGGGACTTGTGAACAAAGCGAGAGAGAATGAGAGGCTAAATGTTTGACAATGACTCTAAATGGAGTTGGAATGTTCGACCAAGGTAAGCTTTTAGGGGTGATTTGGCTTGAATGAAGTGGAAGAAACAAATGGAATATTCGGCTAAGTGACCACATAGTTTCACCAAATAAGCAAGTGAGAAGGAGGACGGTTTTGGTGAGAATAGAGTATGAGAAGAAAAAGAAAATGAAGGTCTAGAAGAGATTAAACATTGGCTAAAGGGTCAAAAGAAATTCAAGAAGGAAGCTGCCCATTAAATAGCAAATTTGGCACCCCTCCCCCAGAAGACTCCAAAGCCGATCAAACACTCCAAGCCCCCCCATTCGGCCATGACTTCCACCAAATCCAAAATTCCTTCCTAAATTCACTCAATACCACCCAATTCAAAATAAAAAAATCTAATAGCAACCATTATCACCTATTTACTAATTTTACACTAATTAAAATAATCCCACCATTATCAAAATAAATAAAACAAGATTACCCACCGGTAGAATTCAAAAGCTAAACAACCCCAATTCAACCTTATCCTATTTGAAGCTCCCCATGTGTAGTCCAATGCCTTCAAATCACGCCCAAAAAGAATAAAAAATTAAAACTCCAAATGCCACTCACATGGTTCGAACACGGAACCTTCTTCTTTGCACCCTCTCCTCAACGCCTGAGCCACTCGGCCACTTTGATTTTATGCCATAAAGCCCCAACATTTAATTTTAAACCCTTCTTACTTCAGCCCATCACCAAATAACAAAATAAAAACACCAAAATGCATTGCCCCCACTCGAACCAGTGCCCTTTCTCCCCTTCAGCGCCTAAGTGGCGCATGAGAGCCACTCCGCCAATTGGACTTTCATGTCCACCTACCTAGCCATTAATTAATAAGGCCTACCTAGCCCAGTTCCTATAGCTGACACAAAAAAATAAAATGCTGCCACCCTGGTTCGAACACAAGACCCTCAATGGCGCTACTTCCAGCCCCTTAAGCAGCGCCTCCATGCCACTCCACCAATCTGCTTCTTGCGTCCTAAACTCCCCCAAATTATTTTTAAGGCCTTCCTGCCCTATTTCCCCTTTAGACCCTAAAAATCAAAAATTTTCCAAAGCCTTTCCCTTTCATCCAAGCATTCTTAAACCTCTAAAACACATCCAAAAACACCCAAAAACCTTCCAACACTGGAATTATACCCGAATTGCCTAGCCCCTAAACCAGGGTGTTACAGAAATTTTCCAGAAAGAGGGGAAAAAGAGATTGAACAGATTTCAAAACTGAGTAATACTGTTTCTAAAGGTAGACCACGTCGACACCCTGCAAATGTTGGTGGTAGCCGAAGTGCTACAAAAGATTCAACGGTTAAATTTGAGGCACGAGCACCTGCTAGAACCTATGCTATACGTGCTAGAGAGGATGCCTTTGCTCCAGACATTATTACTTGTACATTTTCTTTACTTGGCATCGATATTATTGCTTTAATTGATCCCAGTTCCACACACTCATATATATGCACAAAATTAGTAAATGTTAAAAATTTACCGATTAGATCCACTGAATTTGTGGTGGAAGTTTCAAATCCTTTGGGTTAATGTGTTATGGTGGATAAAGTTTGTAAAGATTGTCCATTGATGGTTTCTTGGATCATTTGATGTTGTTGCCTTTTGATGAATTCGATGTAATTTTGGGAATGGACTGGTTAACCCAGCATGATGTAGTAGTGAATTGTAAACAGAAATACATTGTGTTGAAATGTCAGAATGGTGAGTTACTCCATGTTGAATCTAATAGATTAGATGGGTTGTCTAATGTGATTACAACAATAATTACACAGTAATGTATCAGAAAAGGATATGATGCTTATCTTGCTTATGTGTTGGACACAAAGGTAACTGAGTCAAAAATTCAGTCAGTGCCGATAGTGTGTGAATTTCCTGATGTGTTTCCAGAAGAATTACCTGGATTAACACCTGTCAGAGAAGTGGAGTTTTCTATAGACCTTATTCTGGGAACAACACCAATATCAATAGCACCTTATAGAATGGCTCTTACTGAATTGAAAGAGTTGAAAGCACAGTTGCAAGAATTGATTGACAGAGGTTTTGCTCGACCTAGTTTCTCACCTTAAGGTGCACCAATTTTATTTGTGAAGAAGAAAGATGGATCTCTGAGGTTATGTATTGATTACAGGCAGCTCAATAAAGTTACAATCAAGAATAAGCACTCATGACCTCGAATAGATGATTTATTTGATCAGTTAAAAGGAGCTACCGTATTTTCAAAAATTGATTTTCGCTCGGGCAATTATCAGTTACGGGTAAAGGACTCAGATGTTCCAAAAACAACTTTTAGAACCAGGTATGGCCACTATGAGTTTTTAGTGATGCCATTTGGGCTGACTAATGTACCAATAGTGTTTATGGATCTGATGAATAGAATTTTTAGATCTTACCTAAACAGGTTTGTGGTGGTATTCCTTGATGATATTTTAGCCTATTCTCGAGATGAAAAAGAGCATGCTGATCATCTGAGAATTGTATTACAAACTCTACGGGAGAAACAGTTATATGCCAAGTTCAGTAAATGTGAATTTCAGCTACGGGAAGTTGGATTTCTTGGACATATTATATCTGCTAAAGGTATAAGGGTAGACCCGAGTAAAATTTCAGCAATTGTCAATTGGAATCCACCAAAGAGTGTGTTAGAAGTCATAAGTTTTGTAACGCCCCGAATTTGGGCCTAAAAGTATTGGGCCTTGAGTATGGGTCCGTAAAGAGGCTGTAAATAGGTATTTAATTATGCAAGGAAATGACACAATTAAATGTCTGCTCAAGTGGTTAAGGGTCTTGAGAGGAGTTGGAAAAGTCCTGGGTTCAAACCTGGGCTTTAGCAAAAATTTTGGGTTTTAAGTGAATAAAACCCTGGATACTTGGATGTAGGCCTTTTAAATTATTGTGATTAAAAAGAGACACAAGGAAGCATATGGTCTAGTGGTTGTGGCGTCATTAAGGTTGTAAGGAAGCCTAGGTTCAAGTCTTGGCTCTTGTAATATATTTTGGTTTTTCTTTTAAAGGAACCTGGACTTTGGCCTATAGACCTTTTTATTAATTGAGGATATTTTGTGACACAAAAGAGCTTGTAGCAAGGAGGCAAGTGGCATGTTGAGCTATTGAGGGGGCTTGGGTTCGAATCCCCTTACAAGCAAAATACAATTATTTTGCTACATGGGGATGGTAAGTGGTTGAATTGGATTGAAACTTTGGAAGATTGTTGTGGACTTGGTAAAAGGGTGAAGTTTGAATTGGTCATGGAGAGGTTAGAGGAGGGATTTTAGGAGTGGATTTAGGGTGGTGGGTGGTTTTGAGTGATTTGGGGAGGAAAATTTGAGATTTTGAAAGGAAAGAGGGCTGTGTACCGATTGAGAATTCTGGCTTATCAGAAATCGACTTTGAGTAGTCTTTTACTCTCTAATTCGATGGCTTGAAACATTTTGGTTTTTTATTTCTTTCTTGGAGGATAGTTTGTGCTAAGAGTGCGGGCAGTATCTTTTCATTTTTGGTCATATTGAATACTTTGCATTCCTCTGCAAACCTCCTGTCAAATCAATTCTTTTTCTCCCCTCTACCTCTTCACACTTTTGCTGAATATTTATTTTCTCTCTCAATTGGTTGATGTGTTTTTGGCTAGACACATTGTTATCATCTCTCTTCCTTCTTTCAGGTTTTCTCATTTCTCTCCTCTTTTGCTAGAGCTGAATAACCTCTGAACTTTTTTGCTAGTCGAATACTTGGTCTCAGGGGAGTGCGATTGTTTCTTTTCGTGCCTCAATTTAAGGGTATGTTGTGGTGGTGGCCGAATACTTCTATCTCTTAGTCTTAATTTCATAGTTTGGGTAAGTTGCAATACTCCTGGTTAAATTATTTGTGTATATGCTATTAGTTATTGAGTCACGAATGGGATGCAGGTAGTTTTTTTTAAGGACTTGAAGTGAAGTGATCTCCTGCGACGGCCTGAGTGAGATTGATTAAGACGGATGTTAGGTAAGCCCCCGAATAGGAGTTTTGGTTTAAGGTTCTCTTCAATTGATTGATAAGCGACTAACTGAAGTTTCTGATTGTGTTAGGTTGGTGTTCTTGTGGGTTAGTCACGCGTTACTTGTCGGTGTGTATTTTACCTATACGATAGTGGTGATAAGCGAAGGTGTGTAACAGTACCCTGTAGTCAATAATCAGTGAGAAAGCCGATAGAGTGTGTGTAACTACACTCCTTCTGATCGTAGATCGATAAAATGCCGAAAAGTCGAAGTACCGACGAATGATGCCATACGAGCGTGCGATCGCACGTGTGGTGGACCGAGCCCACGAATATGGGCGTAAGATGGTTGAGGCCACCATGAGCGTTCTCATGGGCTTAGGTTATTTTGGGCCGCGTTGGGGCCAAAATGGGCTATGTGGGCCCAATGGGCTTGTAGGCCTCACACAGATTAAATTTGCATATTGTGGTAAATGTTAGACCGAGCCGTGTAGTCCACATGGATAGGGTTATTTTTGGGCAATGGGCCTTGTGGGCCCCACACGAATGAAATGCATGTTATAGGGTTTCTATTGGTTTGAACTGTGCTGCTAGTATAGTCGAGGCTATTTCTAGGATAATTGGGCCACACGAGCATGTGGGCCCACCTAGGCCAAATAATGGTCCTTAGGCCCATTTACACCGTTATGTCTGTTTGGGTTACTTAAGTCGCTCGAGGCGACGATGGACCTTCTGTTGGGTCGTTAAGCCCTAATTTGTGAAATTACCAAAATACCCCCAATTTGTGAAATTTTCAAAATACCCTCGATTTGTAAAATTACTAAAATACCTCTAATTTGAAAAATTATCGAAATACCCCTGATTTGTGAAATTATCGAAATACTCTCAGTTTATAAAATTACCAAAATATCCCTAGTTTGTAAAATTATCGAAATACCCCTAAAGGGTAGGATTACCGAAATACCCTTATAGGGTAAAATGACTATTTTGCCCTTGTAGGTAAATGACTGACTTAGACTATGAATTTGATTGATTTGATTGTCATCATATGATTGTATTTAAACTGACTTGATTATGGTCGTGTGACTAATATGCTTTTAATATATGTTTAAATGACTGTTACTGAGCATGACCATTTTGCATACACATGTAATGATTGAGCATGACATACACGACATATTGCATGGGGTTGGGACATTGATACGGAAGAAGTTCTGATAGGGTCGCACGGGTTACATGAGACGACTGTGGATCCAGTATTGATCTGTTAAGGTCGCACGAGTAGCATGAGACGACTGTGGATCGACGGACGACTTAAAGCCGCGTAATTTGATTATGGCTCTGTGCCATCTTGATTATGGCTTTGTGCCAATTGTATTTACCCGTGGCTATGTGCCTAACATATGTATTGATGACTCTGTGTTGATTATATTTACCTGTGGCTGTGTGCCGATTATATTACTGTCGCTGAGGGCTTTGTGCCAAACTTATTACCGTTACTGATGCTTTGTGCCATTCTGATTATGGCTCTGTGCCATCCTGATTATGGTTTATAACCATTCTGTTTATGGCTTTTAGCCGCTTTGTTAGCTGGCAGCGTCGCTACGTTATTTATGGCTTTTAGCCGTTCTATTTAAGGTGCTGAGCTGTTCTGTTGACTTAGTGTCGCTACCGGTGCTAAGCTTGGTGTGCTGGCTAGGTGGCTCGACTCTGTCCTTATATGGTGTGTAGGGTTGGTATGGGTAGTGTGTTGGCCGGATCGGGGTGGGATGCATTCTCATACTGTTGCATATCTGTTTATGAGATCTGCCACTGTACTGGGTTTAGGCCCACTTGTTTTGTTATTGGTTTGGGCTAGGCCCAATTGACTCTGTTATGGGCTGTGACCCAAATGATATTGTAGTGGGTTTTGGCCCACTATGCTCTGAACTGGACTGTACTGTTACTGTTAAAGGGCTTTCGTCTAGACTGTTTCAATTTTTATTTTTGTATACTGACCGTTACTCTAGTAAGGGGATTACACACTGAGTTTTCGCAAACTCACCCCGTTTTTAATTTTTCAGGTAATCTCTAATGTGACGGTTCAGAGTATTGGGGGACTCAGAGGTGGCCACACTACGAACAGTTGCATTTTCGTGATTTTAGTTACTTCATTTTTAATTATGTTTTCTTTAATTTTGGTTTTGATGTAATAAGGCTTATCTCTGGTTTGTTTTAAATTTGAGATTTGAGTTGATTGTGATTTGTATCTACTAGAAGTAGAGCACGGTTTCCAAAAATAATAACTATTTTCAAATGCTACGTTTCTGTAACTCAATTTTAAATATCATGTTTTTTGTAAATCATTTGTTTAAATTAAGCTTTTGCAATAAATAAGGTTTCAAAATGGAAAGAATTTTTAAGTTATCAAGAAGGTTTTCAATGAAAACATGGTTTTCAAAAAACACTTCAATGTGACACGCCATATTCAGCCCTAACATTTAGGCTGGGTTTGGGGTGTTACATTTAGTGGTATCAGAGCTAAGTTACAAAACTCAGCTGTGGATTGGGTCTTTAAAATTGAATTTCTGAAAGTGTTGTTTCAAAAAGGCTTGAAAAGATTTAAAGTTCTGAAATGTTGTATTGACTATTTTCTGAAAGTGTGGTACACCGAGTCTCTGGCGTTGAATTTGGAAGTTTCTAAAACTATTGTTTGTTTTCGTTGAAAAGCAGTAGATAGATATTAGACTGTATTGCTACAATTAAAGTTAGAGTTTGTATTTATTCTGTGTGTATTCTAGAAATGATATGCGTGTGATATCCATCCGCTCCGATGGATAGATGGTGTGGTGCGTGCTTGTATTATTAGGATCAGAATGTGTAGCGAGAGCGTAATGTGGTAGGCTAGGATGTGCGACTATTCTGATAGTTGGAAATTTCGGGGACAAAATTTCTTTAAGGGGGTAGAATTGTAACGCCCTGAATTTGGGCCTAGAAGTATTGGGCCTTGAGTATGGGTCTGTAAGGAGGCTATAAATAGGTATTTAATTGTGCAAGGAAATGACACAATTAAATGTCTGCTCAAGTGGTTAAGGGTCCTGAGAGGAGTTGGAAAAGTCCTGGGTTAAAACCTGGGCTTTAGCAAAATTTTGGGTTTTAAGTGAATAAAAACCTAGACGCTTGGATGTAGGTCTTTTAAATTATTATGATTAAAAAGAGACACAAGGAAGCATGTGGTCTAGTTGTTGTGGCGTCATTAAGGTTGTAAGGGAGCCTGGGTCCAAGTCTTGGCTTTTGCAATATATTTTGGTTTTTCTTTTAAAGGAACCTGGACTTTGGCCTATAGACCTTTTTATTAATTAAAGATATTTTGTGACGCAAAAGAGCTTGTGGTAAGGAGGCAAGTGGCATGTTGAGCTATTGAGGGGGGCTTGGGTTCGAATCCCCTTGCAAGTAAAATACAATTATTTTGCTACATGAGGATGGTAAGTGGTTGAATTGGATTGAAACTCTGGAAGGTTGTTGTGGACTTGGTAAAAAGGTGAAGTTTGAATTGGTCATGGAGAAAATGTAGGAGGAAAAAGGGGAATTTGAATTGGATGGTAGAGAGGTTGGAGGAGGGATTTTAGGAGTGGATTAAGGGTGGTGGATGGTTTTGAGTGATTTGGGGAGGAAAATTCAGGATTTTGAAAGGAAAGAGGGGTGTATACTGAATTAGAATTCTGGCTTATCAGAAATCGGCTTTGAGTAGTCTTTTACTCTCTAATTCGGTGGCTTGAAACATTTTGGTTTTATATTTTTTCTTGGAAGCCGATTTGTGCTAAGAGTGTGGGAAATTCTTTTCATTTTTGGTCATATCGAATACCTCTCAAGTTTTTCTGTTCTCTACTTTTCATTCCTCTACAAACCTCATGTCAAACCGATTCTTTTTCTCTCCTCGACCTCTTCACACTTTTACCGAATATTTCTTTTCTCTCTCAATTGGTTAATGTGTTTTTGGCTAGACACATTGTTATCTCCTCTCTTCTTTCTTCCGGCTTTTCTCATTTCCCTCCTCTTTTGCTAGAGCTGAATAACCTTTGAACTTCTGTGCTAGTCGAGTACTTGGTCTCAGGGGAGTGCAATTGTTTCTTCTCGTGCCTCAGTTTAAGGGTGTGTTCTGGTGGTGGCTGAATACTTCTGTCTCTCAGTCTTAATTCTACAGTTTGGGTAAGTTACGATACTCCTAGTTCAATTATTTGCATATATGATATTAGTTATTGAGTCGCGAATGGGATGCATGTAGTTTTTTTTAAGGACTTGAAGTGAAGTGATCTCCTGCGATGGCCTGAATTAGATTGATTAAGGCAGGTGATAAGTAAGCTCCCGAACAGGAGTTTTGGGTTAAGGTTCTCTTCAATTGATTGATAAGCGTCTAACTGAAGTTTTTGATTGTGTTAGGTTGGTGTTCTTGTGGGTTAGTCGTGCACGTTCGCAATCAAGTGCGTATTTTTACCGTGTACCTGATAGTCAGCTGATAAGCCGAAGGTGTGTAACAGTACCCTGTATTCGATAGTTGGCAAGAAAGCGATAAAGTGTGTGTAACCACACTCCTTCTAATCGTAGATCGACAAAATACTGAAAAGCCGAAGTACCGGTAAATGATGCCACACGAGCGTGCGATCGCACGTGTGGTGGACCGAGCCCATAAATTTGGGCGTAAGATGGTTGAGGTCACCATGAGCATTCTTATGGCCTTAGGTCATTCTAGGCCACGTTGGGGTCGAAATGGGCCATGTGGGCCCAATGGGCCTATGGGCCCCACATAGATTAAATTTGCATATTGTGGTAAATGTTAGACTGAACCATGTAGCCCACATGTATAAGGTCATTTTTGGGCAATAGGCCGTGCCCAGTGGGCCCCACACGGATGAAATGCATGTTATATGGTTTCTATTGGTTTGAACTGTGCTACTTGTATAACCGAGGCTATTTTTGGGCTAATTGGGCCAAACGAGCGTGTGGGCCTACTTAGGCCGAATAATGGGCCTTAGGCCCATTTACACCGTTGTGTCTGTTTGGGTTACTTAAGTTGCTCGAGGCGAAGGTGGACCTTCTGTTGGGTCGTTAAGCCCTAATTTGTGAAATTATCAAAATACCCTCGATTTATGAAATTATCGAAATACCCTCGATTTGTGAAATTACCAAAATACCCCTAATTTATAAAATTACTAAAATACCCCCAGTTTGCAAAATTATCAAAATACCCTCGATTTGAAAAATTACCAAAATACCCCTAATTTGTAATATTACTGAAATACCCCTAAAGGGGAGGATTACCGAAATACCCTTATAGGGTGA
Organism: Gossypium rotundifolium; assembly: GCA_025506655.1. Taxonomy (NCBI): domain Eukaryota; kingdom Viridiplantae; phylum Streptophyta; class Magnoliopsida; order Malvales; family Malvaceae; genus Gossypium; species Gossypium rotundifolium. The sequence goes on from CP106726.1 coordinate 39,710,022, forward strand.
AATGACTATTTTGCCCTTGTGGGTAAATGACTGACTTAGACTATAAATTTGACTGATTTGACTGTGATCGTATGACTGTGTTTAAACTGACTTGACTGTGGTTGTGTGACTAATATGTTTTTAATATATGTTTAAATGACTATTACTAAGCATGGCCATTTTGCATACACGTGTAATGATTGAGCATGACATACATGACATATTGAATGGGGTTGGGACATTGATACGGAGGAAGTTCTAATAGGGTCGCACGAGTCGCATGAGACGACTGTGGATCCAATATTGATCTGTTAAGGTCGCACGAGTCGTATGAGACGACTGTGGACTGACGGAAGGCTTAAAGCCACGTAATCTGATTATGGCTGTATGCCAACCTAAATATGGCTTTGTGCCATCTTGATTATGGCTTTGTGCCAATTGTATTTACCCGTGGCTATGTGCCTAACATATATATTGATGACTCTGTGTTGATCATATTTTCCCGTGGCTGTGTGCTGATTATATTACCGTCGCTGAGGGCTATGTTCCAAACTTATTACATTTACCGGTAGCTTTGTGCCATCCTGATTAGGGCTCTGTGCCATCCTGATTATGGTTTATAACCATTCTGCTTATGGCTTTTAGCCATTCTGTTAGCTGGCAGAGTTGCTGCAATATTTATAGCTTTTAGTCATTCTGTTTACGGTGCTGAGCGGTTTTGTTGACTTAGTCCCGCAATCGGTGCTAAGCTTGGTGTGTTAGATGGGTGGGTCGACTCTGTCCCCACATGGTGTGTAGGGTTGGTACGGGTGGTGTGTTGTTTGGATTGGGGTGGTATGCATCCTCATACTATTGCATATCAGTTTATGAGATTTGTCACTGTACTGGGCTTAGGCCCTCTTGTTCTGTTATTGGTTTGGGCTAGGCCCAATTGACTCTGTTCTGGGCTGTGACCCAAATGATATTGTAGTGGGTTTTGGCCCACGTATGCTCTGAACTAGACTGTACTGTTACTGTTAAAGGGCTTTGGCCCAAACTATTTCAGATCCTATTTTTGTATACTAACTGTTACTCTAGTAAAGGGATTACACACTGAGTTTTTGCAAATTCACCCCGTTTTTAATTTTTCAGGTAATCCCTAGTGTGATGATTCGACGTACTGGGGGACTTGGAGGTGGCCACACTACGAATAGTCCCAGTTTCATGATTTTAAGTTACTTCATTTTTAATTATGTTTTCTTTAATTTGGGTTTTGATGTAATTAGGCTTATCTCTGGTTTGTTTTAAATTTTGGATTTGAGTTGATTGTGATTTGTATCTGCTAGAAGTAGAACACGGTTTCCAAAAATAATAACTATTTTCAAACGCTACGTTTTTGCAACCCATTTTAAATATCACATTTTCGTAAATCATTTGTTTAAATTAAGCTTCCAACAAATAAGGTTTCAAAATGGAAAGAAGTTTTAAGTTATCAAGAAGGGTTTTCAATGAAAACATGGTTTTCGAAAAACACTTCAATGTGACACGCCAGATTCGACCCTAATTTCTAGGCTGGGTTTAGCGTGTTACAAGTTTTCTGGGTTTAGTTGGATATTATTGGAGATTTTTTAAAGGGTTTTCGATGATAGCCTCTCCGATGACTCGATTGTTGCAGAAAGATGTGAAGTTCGAGTGGACTGATAAATGTCAACAAAGTTTTGACAGGCTAAAAGCTCTATTGACTGAAGCACCTATGTTGGTACAGCCTGAATCGGGAAAGGAATTTGTGATTTATAGTGATGCATCTTTGAATGATTTAGGTTGTGTTTTTATGAAAGAAGGTAAAGTAATTTCCTATGCTTAAAGACAACTGAAACTACATGAAAAGAAATACTCGATACATGATCTTGAATAAGTAGCTATTGTGTTTGCATTAAAAATATGGCGACATTATTTATATGGTGAAAAATGTCATATCTTCACTGATCACAAAAGTCTAAAGTATTTGATGACACAGAAAGACTTGAACTTGAGACAATGCAGGTGGCTTGAACTGTTAAAAGATTATGATCTTGTTATTGATTATCATCCGGGTAAAGCCAATGTAGTTGCTGATGCTTGAAGTAGAAAATCTTTATTTGCTTGAAGTAGTTGTCTATTTCTGATGATGGTTCTCTTGTGGCTGAGTTGAAAGTTAGACCAGTATTTTTGCAACAAATTTTTGAAGCCCAGAAAAATGATGTTGATTTACAGGCAAAATGGGAACAATGTGAATTAAATCCTATTTCAGAATTTTAGATTGGGTCTGATGGTTGTTTGTTGTTCAGAGATAGATTGTGTGTACCAAAGAATTCATAGTTGGTATAGAAGATTTTATATGAAGCCCAAAATGGTGTAATGTCTGTTCATCCCTGTAGTAATAAAATGTATAGTGATCTAAAAAAGATGTATTGGTGGCCGGGAATGAAAAGAGATATTTCTGAATTTGTATCCAAATGCTTGATATGTCAGTAAGTGAAAGCTAGGCATCAGGTGCCTTCGGGGTTATTACAGCCAGTTGTTATACCCGAGTGGAAATAGGAAAGAATTACAATGGATTTTGTATCGAGATTACCATTGACTCCGAGGAAGAAAGATGATATTTGTGTGATTGTCGATCGATTAACAACGTCTACACACTTTATACTGGTACTTATGGATTTTTCTTTAGATAAATTGGTTGAATTATATGTCTTTGAGATTTTTAGATTACATGGGGTACCAGTTTCTATTATTTCTAATAGAGATCCCGGTTTACATCTTGATTTTGGAATAAATTACAAGAAGCACTAGGTACACAGTTGCATTTCAGTACTACATTTCATCCTCAAACAGATGGTCAATCTGAACGTGTTATATAGATTTTGGAGGATATGTTACGGTGTTGTGTACTTGAATTTGAAAGTAATTGGGAAAAATATTTACCTTTGATTGAATTTTCTTATAACAACAGTTATCAGTCCAGTGATAAAATGGAACCATATGAAGCTTTATATGGTCAGAAATGTAGAACACCATTATATTGGGTAGAGCTTAGTGAAAAGAAGATTCTTGGAGTTGATTTAATTTGGGAAATAAAAGAAAAGGTAAAGGTGATCCGAGATAGTTTGAAAGCACCCTCTGATAGACAAAAGTCTTATGCCGACCTTAAAAGAAAAGAAATAGAATTTGAAGTTGGTGATAAGGTATTCTTAAAAGTGTCACCTTGGAAGAAAGTTCTTCGATTTGGACAGAAGAGAAAATTGAGTCCAAGATTTATCGGGCCTTATGAAATTATTGAAAGAATTGGACCGATTACTTATAGATTAGCATTGCCATTAGAGCTTGATAAAATCCATAATGTCTTTCATGTATCAATGTTACGACGGTATCAATCGGATCCTTCACATGTTATTTCTTTGACAGAAGTTGAAATTTGGGCTGATATGACATATACTGAAGAACCGATTAAGATTCTAGCACCGAAAACAAAAGAGCTGAGAAATAAAAAGGTGGCATTGGTAAAAGTTCTTTGGCAAAAACATGGAATTGAAGAAGCTACTTGGGAGACGGAGGATACCATGAGAAAACAGTACCCTAATGTTTTTACTGGTAAGATTTTCAAGGAGGAAAATCCTTAAGGGGGAAGTTGAAACACCCCAAACCCGGCCCACGAGCCTCGACCGGATCTAGTATATTCCTTGAGAAAAAAATATTTCAAAAACTTGTTTGTTACTTTGGAAAATTTGGGGGTGTTGAAGAAAGATTTGTTTGTGTTGAGTTCAAATTGAAAACGGTGTTATTCTTGAACTCTGATATCTATTAAATTGAAAATCATTTGTGTTTAGGTGTCAAACATATAAAATTTATTTTCAAGAGAAGTTGTTAAACCTTGATTTAATAATAATCGTATCATAATAAAATCAAATAAAATGCATGCATAAAACAGTTAATAGTAATGGCCTTATTCCAACAAAGCATATCCCGAAATAAATCCAAATCTTAAATATAAAAATTCAAAATTAAATAAAAGCTGAGCTGAGCATGGCCACCACTAAGTTCCTACTGACCCGGTCCATTTACTGAGTGTCACCTGCAAAATGTTAGCCCACGAGGGGTGAGCCAAACAGACTCAGTGTGTAACAACCAACACAAACTCCCAAACGACTTAGGCATATCAGATCATACACAACAAATATAGGCAATGATGCAATCCCAACCCCACCTAAATATCCATCCTCTACACATCACCGTACTGCCATCACACCGTGGGATTACTAAATCGATCCTCCATCACTACACACCATCGAAGGCGATTCTTTGCGATCAAGCGCACATCGCCATATAATTGTGGCATAGCCACCAGATAATATGACAAAGTCACCAGATAGTGTCGTGACATTAGTCACGCATTCGATTATGTGACATGAGTCACGGATATTGTGGCAAAACCACGGATCACTTCCCTTTTCAATATCACCCATATGCCTCATGCATCATACAAACCATGCGAAATCATGCAATATACCTTATTTCATATTCATAACAAATTCACATATGTGTCATATTCAATGTTCATAACACTATTAATGAGCTTTAGAGGATAACGTACTGGATACTTTGTACCATTGAATGGTACCTTAAGACACATCTTTCATATTTTCATTAACACATGTTTTAAATTAATACCATAAATCTTATTAGGAATCAATGTAGGGCTACACACGGTTTACTAATGTGTTTCTTGAATCCAAAGTTTCTTAGAGCAGTTGTACTCCTCCCTAAAAATCAATGTCGAATCGGCTGACACTAACACTTAATATGGCCTTGGCCGAAAATTAACACTCCCTTACCTTGTGGATCTAAATCCCGAAAATCGTCACTTGGCTATGGAGATGTCGAAATCCTATATAGTACATGTTAGATCCAATTCTAACATTTAAAGACAATAAATGGCCTTCGACCTAAAACTTCACTTGCTTACCTTAGACATTGAAATCCCGAATGATCTCTTCCTTGTAGTCGACAATAGCCAAATCCCGAAACCTCTTTCATAGTTTTGGCTAAAGATCAGTAAAAGAGTTTAGAGTTCTAATTTCGGCTAACCCAAAAGAAAAGAAAGAAGAAAAACAATATTTGATCCTTACCCCTTACCACAGATATCGACTACACCCTTGCTTGAACCCACAGAGATATTCGACTATGTAGGCTAGATGTTGATCAATTGGTTTCGGCTTTTGGAGTTTAATGAACAATCGGCTATGGTCTAGGAAGAACTTACTTTCAGCTTTTGGAAAATTGTGAAAAGAAGAAGAGAAAGGTTGAGCAATTCGTCAATGGTGATAAATGAAGATTCGGCTAGCTCAAGGGATATTTCGGCTTTTAGTCCTATGACCAAATCGGCTCTATGGAAGAGTGATCAACTTGAAGAAGAAAAAGATGAAGAAATCGGCTAGGCTTACTTGTGTTTTCGGCTTTGACAAACTAAATGGAGAAGAGAAGATTCACTTTCGATTTTCAACAGAGAAAGAATTTCGGCAGAGGCACAATTGAAAAGAAAAAGAAAGAAAATGGCCATACTCCTCCCTTTTGCCGAAAATACCACACCTAGGCCCCACCATTCGGCCAACTCTCTTTCCCCCTATCTACTCCCTTCTTTTTCTCCTAAAACTTCTCTTTATCACTCATTCAAAATAATTGAAATAAATCAATATTTATCTTCCTACCTTAGCCGAATTTTAAAAAGAAATTGACCACATCTAAAGCTCATCCACTTAGTGTCCCATTGCCGTCCACCTCTGTTTCTCCTTACTACAAAATAGAACTCCCCTTTTGCTTCCCTTGCTGCTCGAACCTGAGCCCTTCTCCACTGCTTGAGGCATCACTTACGGAGGCCCTAAGTGGCACCTCCTTGCCACTTTAACAAGCCCACTTTTTATGTCCAATTTCCCCTACAAATTCTCTTAAGGCCTTATTTGCCTAGCTCCCCCTTTAAGACTTAAAATCTTATATTTTCTAAGGCACTTACCTACACTCTAAAGTTCTCAAAATCCATAAGACACATTCAAAATACACACAAGCATGCTTCCACATATATTTAAGCAAAAATGCACAACCCTTAAATCCCGGATATTACAGTTCTACCCCCTTAAAATAATTTCGACCTCAAAATTACCTGGCTAAAATAAGTGAGGGTATGGCTGTTGCGTTGCTTCTTTCGGCTCCCATGAAGCTTCTTCTGATCCATGATTACGCCATAACACTTTGACTAGAGGAACGGATTTCCTCCGTAGTACCTTCACATCCCGTTCCAAAATCTGAATCGGCTCTTCCTCGTAGGACAAATCTGGTCTCAGCTCCACCTCCTCAATTGGCACTATATGAGATGGATCTGATCGGTAACGACGTAGCATAGAAACATTGAATACATCATGCATCTGCCTCAACTCCGGAGGCAACTCCAATTGGTATGCCACTGGTCCAACTCGCTTCAATACCTGATAAGGTCCTATAAACCTGGGACTTAACTTCCCTTTACGACCAAATCTCATTACCTTTTTCCAAGTGAAACTTTGAGAAACACGTAATCTCCCACAACAAACTCAATCTACTTTCGCTTAAGATCTGCGTATGAATTTTGCCTGTCAGATGCCTCTTTCAACCGTGTCTGAATTACTTTAGCCTTTTCTTCCGATTCTACCACGATTTTTGGACCCAAAATTTGACGTTCTTCTAATTCCGTCTAACATGTAGGAGTGCGACACTTCCGTCCATACAGCGCTTCGTACGGTGCCATCCGAATACTTGCTCGATAGTCGTTGTTGTGCATAAATTCCGCTAAAGGCAAGAACTCCTCCCAACTCCTCTAAAGTCTATCACGCAACCTCTCAACATATCCTCCAACACTTGTATTACCCGCTCAGATTGACCGTCCGACTGTGGATGGAATACTGTACTGAAATCCAACCTGGTGCCCAAAGCTTGATGTAACGCCTTCCAAAACTGAGACGTAAACCTCGGATCCCTATCCGAGATAATCGACACTGGCACTCCGTGCAGCCTCACGATCTCTGCTATATACAATTTTTCCATTCTGCAGAGAATAATCCACCCGCACCGGTTAAAATGTGCAGATATCGTCAACCAGTCTACTATCACCCATACCGAGTCCTTCTTAGTAGGCGTAAGGGGAAGCCCACTAACGAAGTCCATGGTAATTCTCTCCCACTTCCATTGCGGAATCTTTATCGGCTGAAGCAATCCTGATGGCACTTGGTGTTTAGCCTTGACTTGCTGACACGTTAGGCACTTCCTTACAAACTCTGTAACTTCTCGCTTAAGACCAGGCCACCAAAACTGTTCCCGTAAATCCTTGTACAACTTACTTCCTCCAGGATGCATAGCATAAGGGCTACTATCACGATTCGAAGAATCTCTGCCTTAACTCCTCATTCTTAGGCATACAAACCTTGCCTTGAAAACCAAACACTCCATTCTTTGTTTACACCAAAATTTTCCAATTCCTATTTTGTACTTGTAGCGACTTAGTACTTAAATCCTCATCATAGCTGTCCTTCTTTCACCTCATTCAGCCATGATGGCTTGACTTGCAACTCTGCCAGCAAACTTCTATTGTCATACAAGCTAAGATGTGCAAACATCGCCCTCAGCTCCAACACTACTTTCTGACTTAGGGTATCTGCCACTACGTTCGCCTTACCCGGGTGATACTCTATAGAACAATCGTAGTCTTTCAATAACTACACCCACCTTCGCTGTCTCAGGTTCAGCTCTTTCTGAGTTAGCGGATACTTAAGGCTCTTGTGGTCCGTATAGATCACCGACCTTTCTCTATATAGATAGTGCCTCCACACTTTAAGAGCGAATACAACCGTCGCCAACTCTAGATCGTGCGTCGGATAGTTTACCTCATGTGGCCTCAATTATCGAGACGCATATGCGACTACTTTTCTGTCTTGCATAAGGACACATCCCAATCCTATATGGGAAGCATCACAATACACCATGAAATCTTTTCCTGCCTCAGGCTGAATTAAAATCGGAGCTTCAGTCAAAACCCTCTTAAGCTTCTCAAAGCTCTCTTGTTGCTTATCTGTCCATGCGAAAGGTACCTCCTTCCTTAGTAACTTCGTCAAAGGTGCACTATTGATGAAAACCCTTCTCTGAATCTTCTATAATAGCACGCCAATCCCAAGAAACTACGAACTTTCGCCACAGACTTAGGTGGTTTCCAATCCAATACTGCCTCAATCTTTCGAGGATCCACCCTTATCCCTTTAGTAGACACCACATGCCCTAAAAACGTAACTTCCTTCAGCCAAAATTCGCACTTACTGAACTTTGCATATAGCTTTTTCTCCCTTAACACTTGCAACATGACTCGGAGGTGCTCATCATGTTCTTCCTCAGACTTAGAATACACCAAGATATTGTCTATGAACACAACAACGAACCGGTCCAGATAGGGTTGGAAAACCCGGTTCATCATGTCCATGAACGTGGCTGGGGCGTTTGTCAATCCAAATGGCATTACCAAGAACTCATAATGCCCGTACCTTGTCCGGAAAGCTGTCTTATGGATATCAGCCTCCTTCACCTTAAGCTGATGATATCCTGACCTTAGATCTATCTTTGAAAATACTGCGACCCCCTTAAGCTGATCGAACAAGTCGTCTATCCTTGGCAATGGATACTTGTTCTTGATGGTCAGCTTATTCAGTTACCGGTAATCTATGCACATGTGCATAGTCCCGTCCTTCTTCTTCACAAATAGGACTGGTGCTCCCCATGGAGACACACTAGGTCAAATAAATCCAGGATCGAATAACCCAGGGGGTAACTCAGGCAGCTCCTCCGAAAAGACGTCCACAAATTCCCTTACTATTCTAACTCCTCCTACAGCTGCTTCCTTAGCCTCCAAGGTACTGATCAGCATCAGGAAAGCTACACACCCTTTTCTCACCATCTTCTCTGCCTTAAGGGCAGATACCACATTTGACAGGCAATTCCTTCCCTCGCCCATCACCACAACCTCTGTGCCGTCAGGAGTTCTTAACGACATGCGCTTAGCCGCACAATCCACATTTGTATGGTACTTCACTAACCAATCCATGCCTAAGATTAGGTTAAACTCCTCAAACGGCAACTCCATTAAGTCTGCTGGGATGAACTTCCAAGGGTACTGCCCTAAAGATTTTATCTAACACTACTGATTGCCCTAAAGGACTAAGTACAATCATCTTTCTAGGTACAGTTTCAGAGTTCGCATGCAGAGTTCCAGACACTTTACTAGCAATATATGAATGAGTTGACCTAATATCTATCAACGCAATAAAGGGTAATCCAGAGATAAGGAACATACCCGTTATGACATCAGGTGCGTCACCATCCTCCCTCTGACGAACTGCATATACTAGACCTTACTGTCTCGCCTTTGTGTTACCAACACCTATGCCCGGTGTTTCCCATCCTCTTCCGAAACCATTACCTCTGCCAGCCGAACACGACCCCGCGGTGGCTGCTGTCCACCTCTTCCAGCCTGATTAGGACCCTGACTTACTGGTCGACTCCCTTCTGTTTTCATGGGATAGTCCCTAATCATGTGATCCTTGGACCCACACTTGAAACATCCTCCCGTCTTCTTCCAACACTCTCCCAAGTGCATCTTTCCACACCTTCGGCTGGCGGTGGTGGCATTTCATTCTCGGACCCTTAACCAGACCTAACGGGTTCCGACACGGTCATTCAGCCTCTACCACGGCCACACAAATTACGACCACGTCCCCTAGAACTCATGCTTTTGAATCGCGTTTATCTGATTAAAGAGTTTTATGAATTAGTTTTTGTTCCACTGATTTATTGCGAACAGTCTTATGTTCAATAATTTTAAAGAGTAGTTCTTTCAAATTCATACACACACACAGTCTCACATTCATTCATTCAATCATCACATTCATGAACTTGCGTTCATTACAGAAAAGTGTTGTAGTTGTCATTGTTGTTGTTTTCCACTACCCAGGGGTATTTTCGTAATTTTATCCTATAGGGATATTTTGGTAATTTTTCAAATTAGGGTATTTGAAAATTTTGTAAAATAGAGATTTTTGGTCTTTTTGCAAAATAGGAATACTTGGTAAGATGAATCAAGGGTAATATGGGAATTTCATAAATTGAGGGTATTTTTGTAATTTTTCAAACTAGGGGCATTTCGGTATTTTTTTTTGCAAAATATGGTTCCAGGTGATTTAACGAAATAAGGGTATTTTGGAAATTTTTAATTCGAGGGTATTTCGGTAACTCCCTATACTAAGGGTATTTTGGTAATTTGTACAGGTTAGGGGTAATTTGGTCAATCTACAAATTAGGGGTATTTTGGTCATTTTTAAATCAAGGGTACTTTGAAATTTTATAATCACGGTTTGACTTTTGAATTCTACAAAACAAGGTGACTAGTCCTTTTCGGGTTTTAATTATTAAATTTAGCCTGTGATTGAGTCCTCTTAGTTAGGGTGAATCGTCACTACGCACTAGGTAGGATTCGAGCGGAGAGGAGGTGAGTCACTAGGACTGCTTAAATACCAAGCTCCCCCTGAATCCAATCCTAGACATGCGCTGTGATTGCCACACCTTTAACTCGGTGACTCACTCATGTGTTTGTTTGGTTAGACTTTAAATTTTATGTAATTCGGTGTTGGAGTAGACTAATCCTAGGGTCCAATAATTCCTAATCTACTAATCTCGTCCCTATAATTCCCAATCACAAAAGGGTTAGGGTACTTACAGTGGACTTGGGCCGAGACTCAAAGTGCCATGCCAGAAAACTTACTCATTCTTTTGTAAAGCTCAATTTCAAAATAGAAAAATGTTTTGGGCCCAAAAGCCCTCAAGATTGAGTTTTGAATCGGGCTCTGATACCAAACTAAAACACCCCAAACTCAGCCCAAGAGCCTCAACCGGATCTGGTATGTTCCTTGAGAAAAAAACATTTCAAAAACTTGTTTGTTACTTTGGAAAATTTTGGTGGTGTTGAAGAAAGATTTGTTTGTGTTGAGTTCAAATTGAAAACGGCGTTATTCTTCAAGTCTGATATCTATTAAATTGAAAATCATTTGTGTTTAGGTGTCAAACATATAAAATTTATTTTCAAGAGAAGTTGTTAAACCTTGATTTAATAATAATCGTATCATAATAAAATCAAATAAAATGCATGCATAAAACAGTTAATGTCAATGGCCTTATTACAACAAAGCATATCCCGAAATAAATCCAAATCTTAAACATAAAAATTCCAAATTAAATAAATGTTGAGCTGAGCATGGCCACCACTAAGTTCTAGCCAACCCGGTCCATTTACTGAGTGTCACCTGCAAAATGTTAGCCCACGAGGGGTGAGTCAAACAGACTCAGTGTGTAACAACCAACACAAACTCCCAAACGACTTAGGCATATCAGATCATACACAACAAATATAGGCAATGATGCAATCCCAACCCCACCTAAATATCCATCCTCTACACATCACCCGTACCTGCCATCACACCGTCGGGATTACTAAATCGACCCTCCATCCGCTACACACCATCGAAGGCAGTCACTGCAGTCAACTGCATATCGCCCTTATAATTGTGGCATAGCCACCAGATAATGTGACAAAGTCACCAGATAGTAATACGTGACATTAGTCACCATATTCGGATTATGTGACATGAGTCACCAGATATTGTGGTAAAAACCACCAAATCACTTCCCCTTTTCAATATCACCCATATGCCCCATGCGTCATACAAACCATGCAGAAATCATGCAATATACCTTATTTCATATTCATAACAAATTTACATATGTGTCATATTCAATGTTCATAACACTATTAACAGAGCTTTAGAGGATAACGTACCTGGATACACTGTACCATTGAATGGTACCTTAAGCCACATCTTTCATATTTTCATTAACACATGTTTTAAATTAATACCATAAATCTTATTAGGAATCAATGTAGAGTGACACCGGTTTACTAACGTGTTCTTTGAATCCGAAAGTTCTAGAATAGATTATACTCCTCCCTAAAAATCAATGTCGAATCGGCTAGACACTAACACTTAATATGGCCTTGGCCGAATATTAACACTCCCTTACTTTGTGGATCTAAATCCTGAAAATCGTCACTTGGCTAAGGAGATTTCGAAATCCTATATAGTACATGTTAGATCCAATTCTAACATTTAAACACAATAAATGGCCTTCGGCCTAAAACCTCACTTGCTTACCTTAGACCTTGAAATCCTGTTTGATCTCCTCCTTGTAGTCGACAATAACCAATTCCCAAAACGTCCTTCATAGTTTCGGCCAAAGATCAGTAAAAGAGATTAGAGTCCTAATTTTGGCTAACCCAAAAGAAAAAAAAGAAGAAAAACAACAGTTGATCCTTACCCCTTCCTACAGAAATTGACTACACCCTTGCTTGAACCCACGGAGATATTCAGCTATGTAGGCTAGATGTTGATCAATTGGTTTCGGATTTTAGAGTTTAATGAACAATCGGCTATGGTCTAGGAAGAACTTACTTTCGGCTTTTGGAAAATTGTGAAAAGAAGAAGAGAAAGGTTGAGCAATTCAGCAATGGTGATAAATGAAGATTCGGCTACACGGGGATATTTTGGCTTTTAGTGCTATGATCAAATCGGCTCTATGGAAGAGTGATCAACTTGAAGAAGAAAAAGATGAAGAAATCGGCTAGGCTTACTTGCGGCTTTGACAAACTAAAAGGAGAAGAGAAGATTCACTTTCAGTTTTCAACAGAGAAAGAATTTCGGCAGAGGCATAATTGAAAAGAAAAGAAAGCAAATGGCCATACTCCTCCATTTTGTCGAAAATACCACACCTAGACCCCTCCATTCGGCCAACTCTCTTTCCCCCTATCTACTCCCTTCTTTTTCTCCTAAAACTTTCTTTATCACTCATTCAAAATAATTGAAATAAATCAACATTTATCTTCCTACCTTAGCCGAATTTTAAAAAGAAATTGACCACATCTAAAGCTCATCCCCTTAGTGTCCCATTGCAGTCCACCTCTGTTTCTCCTTCTTTGTAAAATAAAACTCCCTTTTGCTTCCCTTCTTTGCTCGAACTGAGCCCTTCTCCTTTGCATGAGGCGTCACTTACCAAGGCCCTAAGTGGCGCCTCCTTGCCACTTTAACAAGCCCACTTTTTATGTCCAATTTCCCCTACAAATTCTCTTAAGGCCTTATTTGCCTAGCTCCCCCTTTAAGACTTAAAATCTTATATTTTCTAAGGCATTACCTACACTCTAAAGTTCTCAAAATTCACAAGACACATTCAAAATACACACAGGCATGCTTCCACATATATTTAAGCAAAAATGCACAACCCTAAATCCCGGATATTACAGAAGTTGTAACAACCCAATTTTAGTGAAGTTAGAATAGTGGTTTCGTAACCACAGATCCGAGCTGAAAAGATAAAATATTTTAATGTTATAAAATGATTAGTAATGTGATAGAAAATTTCATGAGAATTTTGATAAGAAAGTTTTATCAATTAGGTGCTTAATTGTAGAAAGGACTAAATTGTATAAAATGTAAAATTTGAATTCTAGTAGCTATAAGGATTTAATAGCTATGGAATTCAAAACTTGAGGTCCTTAAATGGTAATTAGACCATTGATGAAAAATATGTAGATATTTTTGGTGAATCATCCATGGAAAAATTAGAAAAGGTTAAGGACTAAATTTGAAATTGAAAAATTATAAAGATGATAATTAAATTAAAATGAAATATCATCATTTGATATCATCTTCTTCAACCTAAAATTCATGGAAACCCTAGGAGAGAGAAAACAAGCTTTCCAAGCATAAATTGGTAAGTTCCTATGTCCCGTTTTTAGTAATTTTTATATTTTTTGAGATTTGGAAAGCTTAATTTCTCTGTTTGGGGGGTTAATTTGAATAGATTTCAAAGAAAAGAAAATTTTCCATGGATGAACATGCTGAAATTTAAAAGTTTATGGTATAAAATGAAAAGTTGTTAATAGATAAACGGCTTTTACAAAGAGAAATTTGATGGAAACTTGATTTAGGGACTAAATTGAAAAATGGTAAAACCCATGGAGAATTTTAAAATTTTTAGAATACATGTGCTGTAAAAGTTATATTAGAATTTTGATTAGGCTTGGAATAAGGATTAAATTGTACGGATTTCAATTTTCGAGCCTAGGGATGAAATTGGAATTAATCAAAAGTATATGGGGAAAATGGTACTTTTTCCTAGATTGTAAATTGAGTTCAATAGAATATAAAATGGATTGAATTGATGATTAATTACATAGATCCGGAAGTACCAAATAAAGAGCTAGATCGAGGAAAGGAAAAGATTTCGGATTAGTAGATTTTAGTTATGAACAAATATCAAGGTAAGTCCGTATAACTTAAATGAGCACAAAAATGTGTTGTTTTGAATGCTATATTACATTGAATATGTTGTATGAAATTGTATGTATGAAGTGTATGAAAATTTTAAATGAGTGGAATGATATATGATGGAAAATTTATTGATAAATGGTAAAATTCCGTATGAATATTGAATTTAGATGGATAAATGTGATTTCCCTGATAAAAATGCATGTGTTGCAGAATGGATTTAGCCCGGACAGGTAATCCAAAATGAGTCTCTCGAGTATATGCTTCAATTAGGATTTATCCTAGACTGGTAATCCATAATGAACTCTATAGGGAATTCTTTGTCATATAAAGGATTTAGCCTGGACTGATAATCTAGCAAAGCCCTTAGAGTATATGTAACAACTAGAATTTAGCCTGGACTGGTAATTCTGTTGTGTGATATGTGGCTCGAGAGTGTACCTATATGGTACTACTGGATATGAATTGACGGATAATGAAATTGTACACCTTGAGTGTACTACTTGAAGTATCCATCGGAAATTCAAAGATTCAACGGATAAAGTGTATATTGTAATATGAGAAACATAAGATGGAATGTGAAAATAGCATGATGAGCTCATCTCTGCATATTGGTATATTATAACTAACATGTTGGTTGAGTATGTGTAAATAGGTAAATTACCAAGTACTTGGAAAAGCATGTTTTGCATAGTTAATATATTGAATGTAATGGGTAAGATTAATTTATGTTATACAAGCTTACTAAGCTTAATATGCTTACTAGGTTTTATTTTCCCTGCTTTATAGTGCTCAAAGCTCATGAAGGTTGGAGATTGGCCGGAGCAAAATCATCACACTATCAATCTGTCATTTTGGTATAAATGAAAATCTTATTTTGTTAATGGCATGTATATGCTAAATAAATCAAATGATGGTATGTAAATGATGAATGAAACTTAGTCATTGGAATGGCTAATATACTTATGTTTTGATATATGTTATGGTTGAGTCAATACATTAGCTAAATTGGTAAGTATGAACATCTAATTTTGCAAATTATGTAAGTAATATAACGGTAAGTCATTAAACACAAATATATGATGAAATGTATTAATTTGGATGATAGAAATTGACTTGAATTATATTTGTGATTGGTTGGATTATATTTGTATGTATTGTTGCAAGAAAATGGTAAATTTGGGTGAAAAATGAGGCTAGGAAATGACCTTATTTTGTCCACACGGGCATATGTCTAGGACGTATGTAACACACAGCCTGGTATATGGGAATGTGGTCTGGTCGTGTGTCCCTGCATTTTAATTTTGAAACACAGAATGCTCAGAATTGAGCACATGGGCAGAGACACAGTCGTGTGTCTTAGTCGTGTGGGTGACACAGCCTTAGACACGGGCGTTTGTCATGGCCGTGTGAAACCTGCACCTAATTCGATTTAAATTAATTAACCAAATGGCCTAGCACCTAGGTGTGTGGCATGGCCATGTGGCGCAAGTTAGAAAGCAACCTAAAATGGAAACAGCTTAAGGCACGAGCGTGTCTAAGGGTCACACGGGCCTGTCCCTTGGACCACACAGGCGTGTGAGCCCTACAACTTGGAAAATTTTTGAAATGTCATGAAAAATTCTTAGAGTTTCCAATTAAGTCTTGACTTGATTCTAATGTTCGTATTGGGCCTCGATGGTCCATTTAAGGGACGTCCTGAACAATCTCAGTTAATGAGTAGTGATTTACATGATTTATCTAAAAATATTTTGAAAAGTTTCGATAACACTCTGTAACCTTATTTTAGCGACAGATACGGGTTTAGGGTGTTACACTTGGCAAGTTTAGCATGCCCACAACTGAAACATTTCATGAGAGCTAACACAACATATACCACATATCGCATTACACATCATATTAGTCAATCCACATCACATAGTTATAATTTTTGCAAAATAAACGAGAGGAATAAGAAAACTTACACTTAAAACTTTGGGTAGGGGTTTAGGCTACTCCTAAGCTCTCATTTAACACTATGAATCGTATCTACAAGTGGTGATTACAAACACTCACCATTCACGTTTTCACCTATTTGCCGAAAGCTTAAAATAGTTTTTTCTTTCCTTTCGCCTTACTTGAAAAGTGTCCCAACAATTTTGAAGCTTCACATATATTAACCACACAATACATGTAACAGCCTGACTAAGAGGCTGGTAGGAACAGTGGTTTCAAAACCACTAATTCGAGGTTGGAGAAAATTATTTTTATATTATTTTATGTGTTATAGCATGATCACAAGAGTGCATGAAAATTTTGGTGCATTAATTTTAGCGATTGCATGCTTAATTGCAAAAAAGGACTAAATCACATAAAGTGTGAAAGTTCTATTTTACAAGATAAAGGTATCTAATAGCTGTAGAATATTAATTGGAGGCCATTATTGTGCAATTAGACCTTTAGAAGATGGAGTGGCCGGCCATAGGGGACAAACAATGTCAAAATTGGTCAAAGTTGTTGGATTAGGTGGATTAAATTTACTTGTATTAATAAAATAAAGAAAAGAAAGATATCATCTTTTCCACCAAAAATTAGTAACAAAATAGGGGTTTGAGAACTCAAAAATTTCAGCCAAGCTTTTCCCCTTGCAAGTAAGTGTTTTAATGGTCATTCTTTGATAATTTTTGTACTTTTGAGACCCTTGTAGCTTGAGCTAGCCAATGAGGGGGCTATTTTGTAAAATGTTTAAAAAATAGGGTTTTTCCATGACAGCATTAGTGCTGATTTCTAAAATTTTATGAAAGAAAATAAGTCTTAGTTGTTAAATAAACAACTTTTGTGAAAGGTGTTACCATGAAAACACCTAAAAAAGACCTTTTTGTAAAGGTTATAAAATAGGTGGTAAATGTGTGAAATAATGAGTATTGGGAGTTGCTATAATAATAAATGTTCAACTAGGCTTATCAAAGAAGGAAATTTGAATAGAACTGGTTTACGATCCTAGGGGTAAAATCATAATTTTGTGAAAGTTTAAGGGTAAAATGGTAATTTTACCAAAGTATGATTATTGAAATGTATTGATTAATGTGGTAATTAAATGAGTGAATTTGTTATTATAGATCAAGAAGAACGAGGAATTAACCTTGATCGAGGAAAAGGCAATGTTTCAGACTAGATCGACAAATTTTCAAATTTTGGAATCGAGGTAAGTTTGTGTGTAATAAATTCATCATCATGCTATTATGTTTTAAAATGTTTGATATTTGTGAAGATATATATTATTTCTATGAAATTGAGTAATGATGTTCAATAAGGAAATGATGAAAATTTATGATGTTGAAGTCCCGGTTGAACCTTAAGAAGTGAGAGGATACCATCATTAAGACATGAGATTGGTAAGGTACCGTGTAAGACCATGTCTGGGACATGGCCTCGGCACCGAATTAAATCCCATATAAGACCATATCTGGGATGTGGCATCGGCATCGAATATGAAAATCGTATAAGACCACGTATGGGACATGGCATCGATATACGATCTCGTATAAGACCATATCTAGGATATGGCATCGACATCTAGAGGTGACCCCATGTAAGACCATATCTGGGATATGGCATTGGCATCGTATTTATGTGAATGATGATGAGTGTGTATCCTCGAGTATTCCAAGTGATTCAACGGAAGAAATAGTTAAGCTTATAATAGAAATGAAATTAGTGCTAAAGCTATGTGATGAAATGATGCAGGTACGTGTGAGTAATTCACAAGAAATGTTTATGATATGTGACATGTAATTGGTAAGAGTAAGCATGAGTAAGTTATGGCAATGTGCTAGAGACTTTGTGTTATTCTTTATTCCATGCAATAGATGGATGACATTATGAGCCTTTATGTTACTATTTATTTCATGCAATCTTACTAAGCTTTATGCCTACCCCCCTCATTTCCCTTTTCCTTGTAGTATTGCCAAGCTAACTCGGGGATCGTAAGACGTCGGAGTTCGGAATCACACTATCAACTTCTCTTTGGTATAGCATAGTTTGATTAATTTTGAGTATGGCATGTATAGGAACTTGGTTATTTTGCGTTATGTCATATTTGTTAGCCAATGTGTGGCTATTAATGTCATTAAATTCATTTTGTAAATGGTCATTGGAAATTGGCCAATACTTGATAAGTTTATATATACAATGAAGATGAAGTTCATGAAGTGCATGCTTGTGTGATGGGATGAGTAATTGAGTAAAGAATATGCATGATGAACGTAGTGTAAACCTATGTATGGATGTCTTGATTTTGGGCATTAAAAGTGCCTTCTGGTCATGGTGTATGTTGTAATGAAATAGTATAAGTGTGGTTGCTTGATAGGGTGGCAATTGGCTTGGTAGATAGCTTTACAATTGTCCACACGAGTAGACACACGGGTGTATGTCTAGGTCATGTGTGACACACAGACAGCCCTATGGGCGTGTTGATAGGTCGTGTATACCCCTACATGCTAAGTTGGTAAGTCAGTATGCTTAGTAGTAAACACACGGGTTGAGACACGGTCGTGCATCTCAACTGTATGGAAGACACGGCCTAAGACACGGGCATGTGCCTAGGCCGTGTGAAGTCTGCACCTGAATTTAGGAAATTAATTCGACACATGGTCTAAGGACATGGGCGTGTGCCTTGGCCTTGTGACCTTATTGAGATGATGACGTCATAAATAGAATGTCAAGGTTTTCACACACAGGTGAAGACACAGGCGTGTCATGGCTGTGTGAGGGACACGGGCTATGGATATGGGCGTGTGTCAGGCAGTGTGAAAACCCCTGTAGGTTCAAAATGAAAAATAAAATCCACATGGACTAGGGACATGGGCATGTCTGATTACACGGCCTGCCCACATGGGCGTGTCCCTCTTCACACGAGCGTGTGGCCCTGTTTTGTAACTCCCCTTACCCGTGTCCGATGTCGGAATAGGATACAAGGCATTACCGTACTTAACCTTGCTTGAACATGTATTATTAGGCTATAAAATTTCATTTCAACTTAAAACGTTTCATCCTTGATCATAACATGCATAATATAAGCCTATGAGGCCTTAAACATGCATCTGGAAAGTTTTGGAGTTCAACTGGAAACTTTTACACTCTTAGAAAATTTTTACCTAAATAGGGGTCACACGTCTGTGTGACTTGGGACACGCCCGTGTGGTCTCATATGCCCATGTCCCTAGCCCATGTGAAATTTATTTTCCCTTCGAACCTACAAGAGTTTTCACACGGCTGGACACACGCTCGTGTCTATAACCCATGTCCTTCACACGACCTAGACATGCCCGTGTCCTCTATCCGTGGAGCTCTCTGTTTATGACGTCATCAGCGTCTTAAGAGCACACGGCTTGGGCACACGCCCGTGTGCTGGCCCGTGTGACGAATCAAATTCTCGCAAGTTGATGCACGGGGACACACGTCCTATTAACACAATCATGGGGCTGACTGTGTGTCACACACAGCCTAGACACATGCCCGTGTGTCTACCCATGTGGACAATTAGAGGCTATTTTCCAAGCCAACTGCCACCCTAAAAGATAAACACACTTATACCAACTCAAGCAACACATAACATAACAATCATGCACTATGAATGATCCCCTAAATCATCATTCATACTCCTCACATATAACTCTATCGATTGCATAAACTTTCACATCATAAAACATTATCATCATTAATGAATGAAACTTGACAAATATTGGCCAATTTCTATTGGCCATATACAAAAAGAGTGAGTAACCTTAATAGCCAACACTTTGGCTATCAATATGACATAACTCAAAATGATCAAGTTCCTATACATGCCATACTCAAAATAAATCAACTTTGCTATACCAAAATAGTGATTGATAGAGTGATCTGAGATCCGACGTTCTATGATCCCCGAGCTAGCTTGCCGATACTACAAGGAAAAAAAAAGAGAGGGGTAAGCATATAGCTTAGTAAGTTTGCATGAAATTTATATAGCAACATCATTGCTCATAATAAACTCTTCCATCTCATGAAACAATAGCAACATAAGTCTTAAATGCTTAGGCATACTTACTCATACTTACTCTTACCCATCACATAACACATTATGATTTCATAACCTGTATTTTACTCATGGTACCTGTATTCACTTAGTCACATAGTTTAGCACTTATGCAATTATAAACATAAACTCAAACTTTTCATCATCCTTAACATAAATGGAATTCAATGCCATCCTTGTATAACATGGCTCTATAACACCTTTACATGCTTAGCTCTTTTGTCACCTTTACATACTTAGCTCTTTTATCTGATGAATTACCCAGAATATCAGAGGATACTCAATCTCATTTTGCATATATCTCGATGCTAATGCCACATCCCAGATATGGTCTTACATGGGATCACCTCTTGATGTCGATGCCATATCCCAGATATGGTTTTACACAGGATCTCTTAGCTCAATGTCAATGCCATGTCCTAGACATGGTCTTACACAAGATCTTCCTTTGGTGCTGAAGCCATGTCCCATACATGGTCTTACACAGGACCTTTCTTGTATGGTGCCGATGCCATGTCCCAGACATGGTCTTATACGGGACCTTCCTTATTTGATACTGATGCCATATCCCAGACATGGTCTTATACAGTATCTACATTCGGTGTCGATGCCATGTCCCAAACATTATCTTACACGGGACCTACATTCGGTGCCGATGCCATATCCCAGATATGGTTTTATAGGGGCCCTTCCTTATCTCTTGGCATGATATAGGTATCCTCGTTATTTCGAGTCTTCAACTAGGACTTCAACTTACATGTTCTCATTCATTTTCTCACCAATACATTATTAATTGACTTCATGGAAATAATAAGAATTTCACAAAATAATAAGTAATTTAAACACAGTAACACATGTAACCTTAATTTCACACAAACTTACCTCGGTACTCAAAATGTATATAGATGTTTGATTTAGTCTACAACCTTGTTCTTGCCCCGGTTTTAGTCCGGGCTTCATGTTTCTTGATCTATAATGACAATTTCACTTATTTAATACTCAAATTGACTAAATTGACTCATGAATCACACTTTGGAAAAATTACAATTTTGCCTTTAAACTTTCTCATAATTATACTTTTGCCCCTAGGCTCGTAAAATGACTTTTATTCAACTTTCTTGTATTTTAAGCTTAGCCGAATTATTCTCTTAACTACAACAGCCCTTAATTTCCACTATTTCACTCATGTATGACCAATTTTATAACTTTTACAATTTGGTCCTTTTATGCATTTTTCATGAAAATCACTTAGAAGAAGCTGTTTATCATACATCAAACTTTCATATTATTTCTTAAAACATCAAAATACATGCATGTCATACATGGGTAAATTTTTGAACATAAACCATAGCTCAAAATATAGCTAGAAATTGCTAAATCGAGCTACGAGGATCTAAAAAATATGAAGAACATTAAAAACAGGGCAAAGAGACACTTACAATCAAGCTTGAAAGATGAACAAACCCTAGCTATGTCTTCCTTAGGGAATTTCGGCCAAGGAGAAGAAGATGGACACAATTTTGACTTCTTTTTCTCTTTTTAATCTTTTATTTACCAAATGACAAAAATGCCCTTAATGATTCTTTCTTGATATTTTTCCTTCCCATGTCTATTTTTGTCCATCTTAACATATAATGATCTAATTGCTAAATAAGGACTTCCAATAATTTTTATGATACTATTTCATACTTAAACCTTCTAGATTCTCATATTTTCTAATCCTTGCAATTTAGTCCTAATGGACAAATTGTTTACTAATTAATAAAATTCCTTCATGAAATTTTCACACAATCATGCAAATACCTTGTAAGCCTCATAAAAATCATTAAAATACATATTTCTACTTCGGATTTGTGGTCTCGCACCACTATTCTGACTAGGCCCTAAATCAGGCTGTTATATGTTTTGTGTAAAAATTTTCTAAGTGTTCAAAAGTTTCCGGTTTAGTCCCGAACCATTCCATATGTATGTTCAAGTCTAGTAGACTATAAGAGGGACGTTATGGTTTCGAATGAGAAGTTTTAAGTAGGAATGAGATTGTATGTTTGAGTAAGTTAAGTACTGTTATACGTCGTACCCAGTTTTGACGTTGGATACGGGTAAGGGGTGTTACAATACACACAATTAATTAGCAGCCATAACACACCTTAAACAAACAAAAATGTGGGTCTAAGGCTAGTTCCTCTTGGAATTGAAATTTTTGACTAACATAGTTGAAACTCAAATATCTTAATCCACATTCATTCATTTCGCTTAAAATTGATTCTAAACATCTAATTACTCATCTAAGAATAATTATTAACCTTTAAAACACCCAAAACTGCTCAGATTCGTGGTTCCAAAAATTTTAACATACATGACCCTTTTTAATGAAATCTCAACAAAACTTTTGAATTCTTTAACGAAACTTTAAAAAGAGTTTAAAAACCTTCTAAATACATCAAAATAAGTTGAAAAACACTTTGAAACAACAATTTCATTCAAAAACCTAAATTTTGCCATTAACGAACCTAATTGTGGTTAACATTTGAAAATATTTTATTTAATTGATTAAAACTTGATTTAAATGTTTAGACTACATTAAAAACTATTAAAAATACAAAAATTTACCCTGATTGAAGATGACGACAAATGATTGATTGAAATTCAAGAAAACCTACTTGGAGAATATCAATGCAATTGATGGTATTTTGTTGTTTTTCTTATATTTAAAAGAGGTTTGATGTTTGGTGGATGATAGAAAACAATAGTTTGGAGTAGTAAAGACCAAAGATTAAAGACTGGTGTTTAAGGAATTTTCTCTCTTTTTTTCTTTCATGTCAAAAATAGGGTGAAAAGGGGAAAAATATGGGCTGATTTGAAATATTCGTATAATTGCTTTAAAACTACTCTTAAATTAAACCATTTTACAAAACAATTCTCTTTTTTATTTTTAAAGCCTATTTCACACTATTTTCATAATTTAGTTTAAATTTCTAAAACCATAGACAAAGTTAATTTCGGGTTGCCACATTTCAAATTTTCAAACTCATTTCATGCAATAATTTCAAAATTACCCTTGAAACTTCTAGACCCAATTTCGGGATGTGACAATTCTCCCTCCTAAAAAGAATTTCCTCCTCAAAATTTTCCTACTGACACGTCATTTGCTTAATCACAAAATATGTTATTTCTTGTTTTAAACCAACCACCACACTTTTGCTACACAACTCTGATTCTTATTCTCTTTAACTTCTTACAACTCTTCTTGAAGATTCTATTAACTACCACAGACTGTCCTTCGATAAATACACTAACAATTTCCACTATTACCTACGACACTCTTGTCTAAAGAACTCATAACAGTATCTATCGGGATTCTCCACATGTTAGCTAAATCACCCAAAACTTACGATAGCGTAGAACCTAAATTTAGAAACGAGAATAAGTGAATGAATTATAAGGCAAAAATATCTGCAATCTCAATGATTGAATCTTGATTCTGCGATTCCCTAACAGCATATATGCGAGCTGGTCCTTGTTGGAACGCCGGCACCCCAAGGCGCAGCGAAATAAAATAAATCCCGGTGATCCAAACCATGAATCCATGTGTGAAGAACGAATCGGGGTGAAATAAAGGTTTCGAAATTACCAAAGTTTCAATCTGAGTAGATAGCGACGCCTCGGCGACAAGATATCTGATCCACTGTCGAACCAAGCCACAACCTTTACGATGTCGGCCTCTACGTAATCCACGGTTTGACTATGAGCGGCAGATATCTCCAAAAACTATTTTAGAGAGGTGTTTTGCTTGCGGTGCTAGACCTTTTTAAGTAAAATTCTTAGGGTTTTTCTTCACTTATTACCCTTTTATAATCATTATTAAATAAATATAATAATGTTTTAACGAAAATTATAATTACATTAATTATACCCAAAAGTTATAATTACATTAATTATAACATGGATTTCGATAAACTATATTTATTTAAATTTATATAGGAACCAAATTCATATATTAATTCTCATTATGTGTACAACATCCTTGTACATATAATATATTCAATATTTGATTGCGAATTAAATTAATTCTTTAATTAATTTAATTCATGTGACAATCAAACACAATACCAACTATGTTTCATTAGTTCATTTCAACCATAGGGTGTGACCACAGAGGTTCTTGTAACGTTAGTAGTAATACTAGAATGATTCTAATGTCACAAACAATGAGTGGCATCTAGCAATGCATCATTGCTACCTAAGATACAAGAAGTCATGATTAGACATAACTTTTGTGATTAACTTTTCATGCATTAATCCTTAAGTCCTTTATCTCGGAATAGATACAAGTCATGGAATAGTCACACTTGTATAGTCCATCCCATGTTTCTTGATATCTTGAGTAGACTATGATATACAAATTAGTATGACATCTCATGTCAACTTATTTGAGCATGGCCATGCATTTATAGTCTCACTCAATCAAGTGGCCTAAGATATTACTCCCATTATGTGGGAGGACTTATCTATATTGATCAATAATATCCTCTACATTGATTGTGATATATCCAACATCACCTTTATAGAACAACCGATTCTGATTGCACGTTTGATCGTATCAAAATATATGACTCACGATGTTGGGATAATGATTATCTCAAGTCTAAGGATCATATACATATTAATCACTATGAGTAATGTTGTGACAATTACATAATAATCCAAGAAACATACTCATAGCGGGTCAGTCCAATATGTTGTTCTCTAACACACATATTCATGCATTGATTTTGACACTCCATATCAATGATAACTCTTTATCATCAATCAACTACATGTTAGTCTTAATGCATTATTGTTGTCCTAGTCAACAATAATACTTGACTAAGGATATTTTAAGAATAATCATATTATTCTCAGGACATTATTATAAAACAGTTTATTTGTACACACAGAAGGAAAAACTAAAATAATAATGACAACGCTTTATATTAATAAACATGGTAAATCAAGTATGTTATTACAACCATCTCATGATTGATCTTTGGGCATACTCTTACAATCTCCCACTAGCACTAAGACCAATCAATCATATATCTAATACCAAGAGACTTAGTGTGACGATCATGCTTCTGCTGAGTCAGAGGCTTGGTCAAGGGATCAGCAATGTTATCATCTAGGTACTCTACATATCTCAACATCTCCTCGATCGATAATCTCGAATAAGATGATAGCGCCTAAGTATATGTTTGGATCATTGGTGAGATCTGGGTTCTTTAGCTTGTGCAATAGCTCCATTGTTATCACATCGGAGTTCTATAGCATCCGATATGCTAGGCACAACCCTAGTCCAAGAATGAACTTCTTGATCCAAATCGCTTCTTTTCTTTGCCTCACTTGGTCGCAATATACTCGACCTCTGTTGTAGAATCAGCTCATCGTACTTTGCTTTGAACTCTTCCACTCACGGCACCACCATTAAGGCAAAACACAAATCGATTGCGATCGAGAATCGTCCTTGTCGGTTTGGAAGGCGGCATCGGTGTAACCTTTACACTTAACTCTTCCTCACCTCCATATATTAGGAGCGTATCCTTAGTTCTTCTCAAGTACTTAAGGATATTCTTGATCGTGGTCCAATAACCTTCACCGGATCTACTTGGTACCGCTCGTCATACTTAAGGCATACGAGACATCCGGGCGGGTACATAACATGGCATACATGATAGATCCAATAGCGAAGCATATGGAATTTTACTCATGCGTTCTCTCTCTTGTGGAGTTGAAGGACACATTTCCTTCGAGAGTGAAATACCATGTCTCATAGGTAGAAATCCTCTTTAGATTCTTCCATACCAAACCTTTTCATTACTTTATCTATGTATGTACTTTGGCTTAGACCTAGTAGTCGTCTTGATCTATCTCTATAGATCTTGACTCCTAAGATGTAAGTAGCTTCACCAAGTCCTTCATAGAAAAACAACTTCCTAACCAAGTCTTAATAGGCGCAAGGTAGGTATGTCATTTCCCATGATAAGTATGTCATCCACATATAGTACCAAGAATGTGATAGTGCTCCCACTAACTTTCTTGTAAACACATGGTTCATCTTCATTTTGATAAAACCAAACTCTTTAATTGCATCGTTAAAACGAAGATTCCAACCGAGAAGCTTGCTTTAATCCATAAATGGATCTTTGTAGCTTACAAATCTTTCCAGCATCCTTTGGATTGACAAAACCTTGAGTTGTGTCATGTACACATCCTCTTCAAGTTTCCGTTAAGGAAAGCTGTTTTGGCGTCCATCGCCGATTTCATAATCATGAAATGCACTATGGCGAGCAAGATCTGATGGATTTAAACATAGCTACAGGAGAAAAGGTTTCATCATAGTCAACACCATGAATTTGGCGAAAACCTTTAGCGACTAATCGCCCTTGTATGTTTGTGCGTTACCATCCATGTCGGTTTTCTTTTGAAAACCCACTTGCACCCTATAGGTTTAACCCCTTGGTGGGTCAATCAAAGTCCATACTTGATTTTCATACATGGAATCCATCTCGGATCTCATGGCCTCAAGCCATTTCTCGAGTCAGGCTCGTCACCGCTTCTTGATAAGTCCTAGGCTCATCTTGATCTATAAGAAGAACGTCACCATGTGTTGTAATGAGAAATCCATATCTCTCGGTGCATGGCGTTCTCTTAAAGATCTTCACGGTGGTTGTGTTTCTACAAAGATTACTTGTTCCTCAATTTCTTGTGGAATTTTCGTTGTTCTATCACCGTTCGATGGTATCTTGTGATTCTCGAATTTCTTCAAGTTCAATCTTTCTCCCACTTCCTTTTCTAGAAATAAATTTCTCTCTAGGAAGACACCGGTCGAGCAACAAACATTTTGTTCTCGGTGGGATTAAAGAAATAATAACCTTTGGTTTCTTTTGGATACCCACAAAATACACTTTTGATTTGGGTTCAAGCTTAGTAGGCGTCGACGTTTAACATAAGCTTCACAACCCCAAATTTTCATAAAAGACATCTTGGGACGTTTCCGGTCCACATCTCATATGGCGTCTTTTGAACCGATTTAGATGGAACACGATTTAGTGTGAAAGCAATTTGTCTCAATTGCATGTCCCCAAAAGAAGTCGGTAGATCAAGATGACTCATCATGGATCGAACCATGTCTAATAAAGTTCGATTTCTTCTCTCGAAACTCCATTCCATTGAGGAGTAGCGGGAGGAGTAAGTTGTGAGACAATCCCACATTCCTTCAATAGATCATCAAACTCTAGGCTCAAATACTCTCCACCTCGATCGGATCAAGTGACTTGATAGTTTTGCCTAGTTGATTTTGTACTTCATTTTTGAATTCCTTAAACTTTTCAAGAGACTCAAACTTATGGCGCATGAGATAAACATACCCATATCTCTGAAATCATCGATGAAAGTAATGAAGTATTGAAATCCACCTCTGGCCTGTGTATTTATTGGTCCACATACATCAGAATGTATTAGGCCCAATAAATCACTAGCTCGTTCACTTTTACCAGTGAAAGGAGATTTAGTCATTTTTCCCAATAAGCAAGATTCACATACTTCAAATTGTTCAAAACAAATGAATCTAAGAAACCATCTTTATGGAGTATGGATATCGTCTATCACTTATGTGGCCCAAACGACAATGCCAAAGATAAGTTTGATTTGAGTCATTTATTTTAGATCTTTTAGTATTTATGTTGTAAATAGGGTTCATTTGATCTAAAATATAGAGGCCATTAATCAATTGTGCCGAGCCATAGAAAACATTATTGAGATAAAAGGAACAACAATTATTCTTAATAATTATCTCAAAACCAATTTTGTCTAAACAAGAAACTGAAATAATGTTTTTAGTTAAAGCGGGCACAAAATAACAATCCTCTAAAATTAAATCAAGTCCACTAGGCAAAGATAAAGTATATGTTCCCACACTAATGCAGCAACCTTTGCTCCATTTCCAACTCGCAGGTCCACATCTCCTCTTGCCAACGTCCTACTCCTTTGTAGTCCCCTGCATGAAGTACAAATATGAGAACCACAACCAGTATCTAATACCCAAGAAGTAGTAGTTGATAAATTAATATCAATAACATAAATACACAAGCGGACATTCCGCTTGTTTTGGCTTTCTTGACTTCCTCAAGATAGATAGGCGATTCGCTTCCAATGTCCGATCACACCACAATGAAAGCGGTTTCCTTCCTTAGACACTCCACCTTTAGGTTTCATTGCGCCTTTCCTTTGCCGGGCTTGGGCTTACCTTTACCCTTGGGCTTTGTCTCGAACTTTGGCCTTTCCTTGCCCTTGTTGTTACGGACCATCGGTATGGGCTTGGGTCCAACCTTTTCATGTTACCTTTGATTCAGTAACATACTAAGTAAGCGTGGCGAGTCTTGTCAATTTCATTCATATTGAAATTAAGGACAAAGCGGTCAGTAGCTATCCAAGAACGATTGCGAGAATAACATCGGTGGCCAACTCTTGGCCCAATGGAAAACCAAGCTTAGACGGACTTTCAATATAGCCAATCATCTTAAGGACATGAGGTCCCTCTGGGCTTCCTTCAGCCAACTTACATTGGAATAGGGCTTTAGAGATATCGAACCTCTCTTGCCGTGCTTGCCCTTGATAAAGTTCTTTCAGGTGCTCGATCATATCATGAGCAACCATGTCCTCATGTTGCTTCTGAAGCTCAGGATTCATAGTGGCAAGCATAAGGCATCCAACATCTACCATGTCATCGAGATACTTCTTGTAAGCATCTTTATCAGTTCTCGAGGCATTAATAGGTGGTTCATTAGGAAGTGGTTGTTCAATGACATACAATTTCCGTTCTTGTTTGAGGACAATCCTCAAGTTATGGAACCAGTCAAGAAAATTCAAACCATTCAATTTGTCCTTCTCAAGGACCGATCGCAATGATAGTGTGCTAGTATTTGCAGCCATAATATATCTACAACAATTAAATATGCGTGTGAGTAAATTTACCAAGTTTATATAAATCATTAAAAAGACTTTATTAAATGATGATCCCACTATTTTATTTCAAAATTAATAACCCCATATATTAATTTGGAAAACTTTCTCCAAAGTATTTCTAGTGGGTTAAGGACCCATATTTCACCTCCTCTTAAGTCGACTTTGGCTTTACTCTCAAGACTATGGTTATTTAGGTAAGCAACCTTTGCTAATTACATCATATGTAACTCCTAATATTTGATGAACAACTCTTGTTCTAATCATCTTATGATTTATCCAATTTAATTGCCTCTAGGTTTCTAATCCTATTAGAGTAACCTAGTTAAGTCATTAACCAATTTTTAACGGTGAATATCACTTGTTTATTCTTGGCGTTTAACCAAGATAAATACTAGTACTTTGCTTTGGCATAACCTACATAGTATTGATCGAGGCCTTAACGAGGGCAAAATTGGAAGGCCATGTTGACTTAATATTTTAATAGAGGATTTTATTAAGGATGTTCCATCTCACCAATTATGGTCTAATTTAGTCCATTTAGTCTTTTAATTGATCTCATCAATTAATTGGGTTTATTATTAAATTTTAATATATAAAATTGGCATGCTTTAAACATCCATAGCATCTCATACATGAATAAATAAAGCAATAAATAAATGCAATAGTTGTAGCCCATAAACTAAGGTGATTCAACCCAAGCCAATGGGAGAACCAAAAGGAAACCTAAAGGTGTAAGCGGTTTCATAAACTATCATTCTTCAATAGTTGTCCCAACTTCCTTCTTGTCCGCCCATAGCAACTTTTGCAAATTACAATATGCGTAAACTTCGTTTTACATACGAGGGAGTAAGATGAGAAGAGAAATACAAGAGAATAGTAGTAAGGCAAGACATGCAGTAGTATTTATAAAATTACAACCTTTTATCAAATGGGTCATCGGGCTATAACTATGCATTTCAAACACCGTGCATGTCAAAAATAGCATACATAATTCAATGCTCTTTTGCTAAGGTGAATTATAAAATATCCTTTCAACCTTATGTGGCCCATCAAGTTTATATATATTTCTTTTATTAACAAAATATACTATAATAAGAAAATAGGGTCCGAGGCGGTCGGAGGAAGCGGTCGAAGGCCGCGTGCCGAGCAAATCCTCGATCCCATCCTCAAAATATGAGAGGGATGTTACGGTAGGAGCCCCATGCAGTATGGACCATGCGGTACAAATCGCATACCCGATCAAATGAAACCTCACGATTTGATAACTTTTATCAAGCGGAATCGTGTTTTCGAGATTTTAATCCTTGAGGTTCATATCGGAACAACCCTTGTTCCACAAGCCGATTAACCTTACTCGAAAGCAGTAAATTCCACCGTCGCAATATTACAGATTTGTTAATAATTAATGATAATAACATAAGATCGAATAGGCCACAACACCATGATTAACATTTAATCAATTATCGAAATGAGCAGTTATCGGGTTATGCTTAAACGATTTAAACAACCGAAAACGTAATAAAATAAAAGCATGCATCTCATACAATTGCATCACCCAAGTATTTAAACCCGAGTCCAGTATCACACAAGTGGCTCGATACCATTGTTGGAACGCAAGCACCCCAAGGCGCAATGAAATAAAATAAATCCGTGATCCAAACCATGAATCCATGTGTGAGGAGCGAATCGGGGTGAAATAAAGGTTTCAAATTACCAAAGTTTCAATCGAGTAGATAGCGGCGCCTCGGCGACAAGATATCGATCCTTTGTCGAACCAAGCCACAACCTTTACGATGTCGGCCTCTACGTAATCCACCGGTTTGACTATGAGCGAGATATCTCCAAAAACTATTTTAGAGAGGTGT
This sequence comes from Gossypium rotundifolium, assembly GCA_025506655.1. Classification (NCBI taxonomy): domain Eukaryota; kingdom Viridiplantae; phylum Streptophyta; class Magnoliopsida; order Malvales; family Malvaceae; genus Gossypium; species Gossypium rotundifolium. The sequence goes on from CP106726.1 coordinate 39,741,380, forward strand.
TTTGCTTGACGGTGCGTTAGACCTTTTTAAGCAAAATTCTTAGGGTTTTCTTCACTTATTACCCTTTTATAATCGTATTAAATAAATATAATAATGTTTTAACCGAAAATTATAATTACATTAATTATACCCAAAAGTTATAATTACATTAATTATAACATGGATTTCGTAAACTATATTTATTTAAATTTATATAGGAACCAAATTCATATATTAATTCTCATTATGTGTACAACATCCTTGTACATATAATATATTCAATATTTGATTGCGAATTAAATTAATTCTTTAATTAATTTAATTCATGTGACAATCAAACACAATACCAACTATGTTTCATTCCGTTCATTTCAACCATAGGGTGTGACCCAGAGGTTCTTGTAACGTTAGTAGTAATACTAGAACGATTCTAATGTCACAAACAATGAGTGGCATCTAGCAATGCATCATTGCTACCTAAGATACAAGAAGTCATGATTCGACATAACTTTTGTGATTAACTTTTCATGCATTAATCCTTAAGTCCTTTATCTCGGAATAGATACAAGTCATGGAATAGTCACACTTGTATAGTCCATCCCATGTTTCTTGATATCTTGAGTAGACTATGATATACAAATTAGTATGACATCTCATGTCAACTTATTTGAGCATGGCCATGCATTTATAGTCTCACTCAATCAAGTGGCCTAAGATATTACTCCCATTATGTGGGAGGACTTATCCTATATTGATCAATAATATCCTCTACATTGATTGTGATATATCCAACATCGGCCTTTATAGAACAACCGATTCTGATTATGCGTTTGGTGTATCAAAATATCGACTCACGATGTTGGGATAATGATTATCTCAAGTCTAAGGATCATATACATATTAATCACTATGAGTAATGTTGTGACAATTACATAATAATCCAAGAAACATACTCATAGCGGGTCAGTCTAATATGTTGTTCTCTAACACACATATTCATGCATTGATTTTGACACTCCATATCAATGATAACTCTTTATCATCAATCAACTACATGTTAGTCTTAATGCATTATTGTTGTCCTAGTCAACAATAATACTTGACTAAGGATATTTTAAGAATAATCATATTATTCTCAGGACATTATTATAAAACAGTTTATTTGTACACACAGAAGGAAAAACTAAAATAATAATGACAACGCTTTATATTAATAAACATGGTAAATCAAGTATGTTATTACAACCATCTCATGATTGATCTTTGGGCATACTCTTACAGTCCTTTGGTCTCAACCTAAATAGCAATGGAATGAGGAAGAACCCGTTGCCAACCTGTCTCTCATTACCACCTCTACCTCAGCCATGACCTCTAGTTGGCACAGATTCAAGTGCCGAACTCTGAGTCTGTAAAACCTCAACCCTATTCGGATAATCTCTCAACAAGTGTTCTTTAGAGCCACACTTGAAGCATTCTCCTATCAGATTACGATACCCTCTAGGATGCCTATGCTCATAATGCAAACAAAGCGGCCATCCAGAACCACCCGACGATCGACCAGTACTAACTACAACACTACTTTGCTTCCTAGACTGACTTGGTCAAAACTCGTGTCATGCACTCCTGCCAGAACCCTGAGTATCACATCCTCTCTTAGGCGATCGTCTAGATGCACCAGAACTATAAGAAGTTCTCTTTCCCAATTCAATTACCACAGAGCGCAGTGGCTCAACCAAAGTTTCCTCAACAGCTTTGGCTTTTTCAACCGACTCATCAAACAACTCCGTGTTCTGAGCTACCAAGTAAACCCGAATCTCACGATTAATCCCAAAACAAAACCTTTTACATCGGTCCTTCTCAGTAAGAACCATATCAGGAGCATACTGACAAAGTCGCATAAACTTCGACTCATAATTAGACACAAACAAACTACCTTGAACCAAACCTAAAAAATCCCATTTACAGGCTTTCATGTACTGCTCACCCATAAATTTCCTTTTAAACACCTCGAGAAAATAATCCCAAGTCAACCAGTCTGTTGTATCACCTCTCTTTACCATATTCCACCAATGATGAGCTTTACCATCGAGTAGGAACACAGTACAATTCAATTTCTCCTCATCAAAATAGGACATTTGCTCGAGGATCCTCTCAACACTTTTAATCTAGTATTCTACTACATTCAAATCGACTCCTTTCATTTCAGTAAACTCTTTACCACCCAACGCCCGTAGACGTTCAAGTGAAAGTCCTCGATTAATAGGTGTAGGGTTGGCAGGTGTAGGAGTAGGGTTGTGTAACGCCCCAAAAGTTAGGGGTTGTGAATTTTTTCCATAATTGCATGTTGTGCTTGTTTGGCTAGCGATTTAAGTGTGTTTGGATGTTCTATAGAAGCTCGAGTTCGGGTCTGAGCCCTAGAAAAATTTTAGTTTTTGGCCCTTTAGTGGAGAGGGCTATTGGAAGCAGGACTTAAGTATAATTGAGTGTGTTTTGCTAACAAAAGTGGAGCACATGGTGGAGTGGTGCAGCGTCAAGTGGAGAGCATGAAGGTAAGGGGTTTGAATCCCACAGATTACAAATGAGGGATTTTATTTTGTGACTTGGGAGAGCAAGAGGTAGAGTTGGGATCAAACTCTACATGGTTGGTTGAAGACTTGGTCAATCAATTTGAATGGGAGGCCAGGAGTGATTCAAGGAGAGAGTGGTGGAGAAAATCAAGGGGTTGAAGAGTGAGGGAGTAGTGGCCAAATTTGGGATTGTGCCTTGGGGGGAGATTTCAGCTAAGGGGGTGGATGGAGTAGCAATTTAGGTCATTTAAGTCTGATAGCAAATCGAATTCTCTCTGTGCTTGCTACTCCCTTTTCGTGCATTTTTGGGTTTCCTTTTTCTGAAGTTTGGTGCATTATTCCCTCTTATTCGTTACCTTAGGTGATCTTTTCCCCCTTTTTCCTATAGCTATTCTCTCTTCATCACCTTTCTTTCTCTTTTCATTTTCTTGCTAATTGCTAAAATGTTAAGCCCCACCTTCACTCTCTTTTCTTCCTCCTTCACACGATTTATATATTTTTGCAAAAACAATTTGTGATTGCTACTCTTGCTGCCGAACCTCTCTTCTTCATTCGATTTTTCTCTAGTTAAAGGTAACATTTCTCTTCCTCTTGTTTCCCTTTCTTTACATAGCTAAAGCCGAAACTCTTAGAATTGACCTTTTGTTGACTAGGCCGAATTTATTCGCTCTTCTCCATCTCGAATCATTTGTGTTCTTTTGGTGAGGGCCGAAACTCCTTGGTGGTCAATTGCCGAATTTGTGGTACTTTGGTAAGGGAAAAGAAAATCAAACACTTTCTTATTTCATTCTAGTGAATATTCTTGTGACTACTTGGGTAGGAAATTCGATCTCTCTCTTTTCTCTGTGGGGGCCCTAATGTTGGATGGTTGCTAATGCTCTTTTGCTCATCGATATGTGTTAGGGTCTTGATTGCTGTAGCCAAGGGATAGAGCCGAGGACTTGGTGCATGGAAGGAAACCACAATCGTGGCAAGTGAGGTTAGCCTAGTTAAGTGTTTCAAGTTAAGATTATCAAGGTAGAGACTAACTTTTTCTCAATTATTACTATAGGTGTTGGAATCGGTGGATAGCACAACTCGTAACCAAGGTATGTAGCCTCACACCTCTACTTAAACTATCACTACCATAATCTACGAGTCGGCTAGAAGCTGAAATACTGAAAAGCCAAAATACCAACAATTGAGATCACTCGAGTGTGCTAGCACTTGTAGTGATAAATCGAGCCACTAATGAGAGTGATAGACCGTTGAGAGTGTCACAAACGCTCTCGTGAATTTGAGGCTATAATGGGCCTTGTTGAGCCGAATCGGGCTAAATGGGCCCAACGGGTTAATGGGCCCATATGAGCAAAAATGATGAAAAATGTAAGTTGATCGATGCGACTACGTAGTACGCAGAACTGAGACTAAAAATGAACAGAATGGGCCACACGAGCATGTGGGCCCGAATGGGCCAAAATTGAGTTTTAGGCCCAATAACACTGTATTGACCAAAAATGGAAATCGAGTCGCTCGAGGTGACATTAGGCCTTCGAAAAGGCCATCGTAGGGGAAATTACCAAAATACCCTCGGTAGGTAAATTACCAAAATACCACTAGTGGGTAAACTACTTAAATACCCTCGACGGGTAAAGTTACTAAAATACCCTTAAATGGTGAAAGTGCTGAGATGCCCTCGTTGGGTGAAATTACTGGAATACCCCTGAGGGGTAAATTACCGTTTTACCCCCAACCGACCGAATGACCACTATATCCTTAATGGTAGATCTAGTGTTGTATGTGTAACCTGTTTAATTGGTTATGATGGTAATTTATTGCATGCATCATTTTAATGTCACTATATGTTGCATTGGGTTGGGTTATGCTTTTGGAGGAAGTACTGTACTGGTGGTTATGCCACGTTATACTGATTTAGTAGCTCTGCCACGATATACTGATTTTAGTGGCTCAGCCATGTATATTATTCTTGGCGACTTTCTTTGCGTTGATTATAACGACTCATTGCGTTATTGGTGTGTAGAAATTTGGGTGGGTCGACTTGGTCCCCGTATGGTGTGTAGGGTTGGTATGGGTGGTGTGATGGTTGGATTGGGTTGGGCTGCATTTTTGCTTGCATTACCATGATTTTGGGGCTTAGGCCCGAACTGATACTGTATGGGCTTGGACCCAGACTGTGATTGTAACAGGGGATTACACACTGAGTTCTCGTAACTCACCCCTTTTCCTTTAATTGTGTAGGTAATCCCCAAACTTAGAGGATTTAGAGCTGCGAGGGACTCGGGGTGGCCACACGTCCCATATGTACTGGGGTTAATTTACTTACTATACTCTGGTTTACTTTACTTTAATTTTGGGGTTAGCATTTTCTGTAATAAGGCCATTTGTTTTGCTTTAACTTTTATTTGGGATTTCTTTGATTATTGCAAGTTTATTTAACATGGGGTTTTAAAACAATAACAACTATTTTTAAAATATCACGTTTCCGCAACTGTTTAAAAAATTTTTTGAAACAGACATGGTTTTTAATAAGCAAGATAATAACCATATTTTTGAAAGGGTACTAATACGAATAAACTTCTTTTTGTTAACAAGCAACGAAAAAAACAAGATTTTGGACGTTTAAAGTTTGATTTGTAAATAACTTTTCCAATGATCACAAGGTTTTCAAACAACCTCTGGCACACTAGATCCAGTCGTAACTTCTAGACTGGGTTTGGGGTGTTACAGGTTGGCACTAGCAATCCTCTTAAATGCCTCAATCATAGCTTCCATCAGAGGGCCAACACCATCTTTAGGTATATTCACTCTACGTGGAGGCATAGGAGGTGCAAAGGATGTACCATCCTTTTGGGCATTCGTGTTCACATTCACATGTCTATGAGGCATATCGAATCTAATTTAACATACACAAACAAAACCAAAGGTGTGAATGGCAGGGAAATGATCCAAGGCAAGTTCCTACAAGAAAACATTAAAAAGAAAGCCAATGCATTCCTAGTCCTACCTCAATTTCAAAAAAATTCATGTTGTTTCAAACAAAGATATCTTAATCAAATAGTTAAAGTATTAAGAAAATATAACTACTTGGGTTTCGTAACCCCAGTTCATACATCAATAACTTAGGCTCTGATACCACTAAATTTAACACCTTATACCTAGCTCAGTCATTGATCATGAGTAGCAAGACACTACATCAAACATCAAACTCATATATATTCACACAGTCTCAAGTACATGCAACCATCGTCACTTTCAAAATTTAGAGGAGTGTTGAGTCTAAAACACCTTATACAATATTTAAAATGACTTAACAATGTTTATCAGCATTAATAACAAGTTCAATAATTCATGGGGACCATCTAACACAATTTTCCATAGAAGTCGCGTAGGTATTGATACTTAATAATAGGTATTGGTATTTACGAAGATAGGTATCGATACCATTAAGAAAATGGTACCTTTTCAGCATTTTGTTTATCCTTATTTTAAAACCAAACAAATTTCGATACAGAGCAAAAGTATTTTTATTTTTACCCCAAGGATCGATACTCATGAAATATTATCGATACCAAAATGAACTACTATTTCCCTACACATTTGCTAGAACATGGAGGTATCGATACTTATGCCCGAATATCGATACCTTTGCACAAAACATCAAAAACACCTTAGACAACATTTAAAACAAATTAACAATGTTTATCGAAATTAATAACAAGTTCAACAATGCATAGGGTCCATCTAACAAAATTTTCCAAAGAAGTCACGTAAGTATCGATCCTCAATCGCATGTATCGATATTTATGAATATAGGTATCAAAACCATTAAGAAAATTGGTACCTTTTTAGCATTTTTTTCCTTAAATTTTAAAACTAAACAAATTATTGATACAAAGCAAAAGTATCTATATTTTTACCTCGAGTATCGATCCTCGTGAAAGGGTATCGATACAAACATGAGCTACTATTTTCCTGTACATTTGTTACAACATGGAGGTATCGATACTTATACTCAAATATTGATACCTTCGCACAAAACATCAAAAACACTACAAAACAGGACAGAAATTCATACTTAAACATTTTCCTATCCAATAGGCATTAACTAACGTACCATCCAACACCAAAATAATCATAATCATAGCCCAAAATAACATCTCTACCTCAATTTAATTAAACTATAACAAAACTAGCAAAATAATGATAAGCATCCATCAAATCCTAAAAGTCTATAATCATATCAAAACATTAAAGAAATAATAAACATAAACAGCCATAATTCTAGCCACATTTCCTTTATTCCCACAGTTCATGAAATAATCAAAACGTCACATACTCAATTTACTAATTCTAACTTGGATCACTTCCTTGGGATCACACCGTTCACACCATATCGCTAAATATCTGCAAAGATTTAGAATGGAGTGTGTGAGATCAAACAAGCTCAGTGAATTTCCATAATTACCACAAAGATGCACAATATCGTATGTTAAACGAAATCCACAAAAGACACATTCTCAACAGTGTTTAACTATAGTGCCAAACTAACATATTTACGCATCACTTACTTATACATCTAACGTTGTATTCACATATTTATACATGCATTGTATTTCACAAACACTTTATTAATCGATACATTGGCAACTTGAGACTGTGAAACATAACAATGGGCTCTATCACCACACATTGGATACACGGATCTCCAACACACCAATGACTCGAAGAGTCGAACATATCCAAAAAGTGTAGCAACAAGCTAACACTCTCTAACACACTAGCATATCCCGATGAATGGAGCTTAGATCACACTCTCTTATCTCTCCAAATTGTCCCGAGCCTTAATGCTCCAAAATCACAACAAAAGGGTGAGCACTCACAAAATCCTATGGCATGCTAACTATATCCAACGGTCTCAAAAGATCACAAGGCCAAAGTATCCATAATAAAACACATATTTACTTATTGTTTTCTACACACTTTCATTGCAAATTTACATAATTAACACAACATCATCATTATCATTTGACATGTTTAGCATGCTTACAATTGAAACATTTTGTAAGAGCTAACACAACATATATCACATATTGCATTAAACATCATATTATTCAATCCATATAACATAGACATTAGTTTTGCAAAATAAACGAAAGGAATGAGAAAAATTACACTCAGAACTAAGGGTATTGGTTTAGGCTACTCCTAAGCTCTTATTTAACACTATGAATCGTGTCTACAAGCGACGATTCCAAACACTCACCGTTCACGCTTCGCCTATTTACCGAAAGCTTAAACTAGTTTTTTCTTGCCTTCTGCCTTACTCGAAGAAGGTTCCAACGATTTTGAAGCTTCACACATATTAATCATATAGTATACACAATTAATTAGCAGCCATAACACTTTAAACAAACAAAAACGCAAGTATAAGGCTAGTTCCTCTTGGAACTGAAATTTTTTACTAACATAGCCAAAGCTCAATTATCTTAATCTGCATTCATTCATATCACTTGAAAATGATTCTAAACATCTAATTACTCATCTAAGAAAAATTCTCAACCTTTAAAACACTCAAAACTTCTCAGATTCATGGTTCTAAAAATTTTGACATATTAACGAAAACTTAACAAAACTTTTGAATTCTTTAACGAAACTTTAAGGAGAGTTTAAAAACCTTCTAATTACATCAAAACAAGTTGGAAAACACTTTGAAATAATAATTTCATTCAAAAAATTGAATTTTGCCATTAACGACCCCAATTTCGGCTAACATAGAAAATATTTGATTTAATTGATTAAAACATTATTTAAATGGCTAGATTACATTAAAAACTATTAAAAATACTAAAATTTACCCTGATTGAATAAAATGACAATTGATTGATTAAAATTTGAGAAAACCCACTTGAAGAATATCAATGCAATTGATGGTATTTTTAGTGTTTTCTTGTATTTAAAAGAGGTTTGATGCTTGAGGATGATAGAAAAAAAAGTTTGGAGTGGTGAATACAAAATATTGAATAATGGTGTTTAGGAACTTTTCTCTCTAATGGACGACACAAAGAAAAGGATGATGGGGTGTTTCTCTTTTTTTTTTTTCCTTTCACATCAAAAATAGTGTGAAAAAGGGGAAAATATGGGCTGATTTGAAATCTTGGTATAATAGCTTTAAAACTACTCCTAAATTAAACTCTTTTACAAAATAGTCCTCTTTTTAAAATTTAAAGCCTATTTCACACTAGTTTCATAAGTGGTTTTGGGACCACAAATTTGACGAATATATTATTATTTTATTATTATTTTAATATCTTTGCGATACTAGTAAGGTCGTATTAAAATTTCGTTAAGAAATTTTGATGTTTGCATGATTAATTAAATGAAAAGGATTAAATTGTAAAAAGTGAAAAAGTAGATTTCTATTAGTTAAAAGGGTCAAATGGTTATGAAAATTTAAACCAAAGGACTTGAGGAATGAATACACCATTTAAGGTGTTAGTGGATGTTATTGGAAAGGTTTTGTGGTAGTTTTAATGAAATAAAAGGGTTAAGTTGGTAATTAGTTAAATTAAGAAAAATGTGTTAAAATAAGATGAATTAAAAAAACCATCATCTTCATTGTTTCTTAACCTTAAAATAACCAAATTTTCATTCTTAAAAGAAGAGAGCTTTTGGATATGGAATTTCTTCATGCATGGTAGGTTTTCAAGCCCCTTTTTAATGATTTTTTATGTTTTTGAGATCGTTTTAGCGTAATCTAGCTAGCTCGGGGGTCAATTTGAAAAATTATTAAAGGTTAAGGGACTTTCCATGAATTTTCTTGAATGGGTTTTGATGTTGAATGCTAGATTATGAATCTTTGTTGATAAATAAACAAGTTCTACAAAGTGATTTTTGATGAATTTTGGAAATTTGGGACTAAATTGTTAGGTATAAATTTTAGGGTTTTAATGTGAAATTATGGTAAATATGGGTTATTTCAAGGTCCCTTGCATGTTTAGCAAACATGGATTTTGATTAAAATGGTTACATTTTAAGTTATGGGTCTAAGGACTAAATTGTGAAAAAGTTAAAATGTTAGGGGTAAAATAGAAATTTTGCATAAATATGAAATGTGGACTAAATTGAATACTATAAGTATTAAATGAAATGAAATTTTCTATTTAGATCAATACAAACCACATACAGACCTAGATCGAGGCAAATCAAAAGCTTCGGAATAGCTCGTTTTAACTTATATGCCCTAGTTGTCGAGGTAAGTTTGTATGAATGGTTGTTATATTTATGTTATTCACATGTGTGTTATTATGTATTCAAAATGTAAATGAAGGATGCATATCCAAATCGATTCTATGACAGTTATTGAGTCTCGGTTGAACCTTAGGAATTCGTAGGATACAAATGATATGTCATTAGGGATTTCATGTTTCGGGTGCTGGTCTTGAATGTCCTACCGATGGCTGAGGTCATGCATTTGTTGTGGATACTCTATAGCTCATGTGAGCAGCATCATTTAGCTTACATTCTGACCCAAAACTCATATGAGCAGGCCCATTTGACAACTCGTGTGAGCAATAATGTAAAAGAAATATTACGGTTATATGTTTAAGCACACTTCGTGTGAGCTTCCCTGAGTATCTGATGATATTATAGATGGTTCAACGGGAAAGAAAAGGGATTGAAATGGTAATTTTTCAAATGGAATGATGCATATGCTCATGGAAAGGATGAATGGATCAAATGATGTATTTTCATTTGGAAATGACTTACCATATGTTTGATCCAAATGAGTTATGTACAAATGCACTAACTTGTGTATTGATGATGATGCATAGGCTTGTTCCAAGCTTGTGGTTTGGGTTATATTATGCTTACACATATTGTTATATAATTGAAATGGTAAGTTATGTTTTATTTTATATGAACTTACTAAGCATTAAGTGCTTACGTAATTTCTCTCCTATGTTTTATAGATTATCGGAAGCTCGATCAGTTTGGAAGCTCGTCAGAGATCTATCACACTATCCAGCATATATATCAGTAGTTTTTGAATGTTTTGGCCAAGGTTATAATGACATGTATAGGTGGACTTATAATGGTGCTTAGTTGAATGTTTAGTTGATGATTTTGTATGTACAAGTTATTTAAGTCATCTCGGTTGGTACCACTGATACCTTGTTAGATTGTGTCATTTTGGTTAACTTGTGATGCATGTTTAGAATGGCTCATATGGTATGTTTTGAATTGATATGATAATGGCGAAGAATGACATGTTTTAGAAAGTACTAAACTAGATATTGAAGTTTGAAATTAGGTAAAGTTGACATGTTTAGGTAAGTTTTGATGATTGCTTTTGAGGTGCCTTTGAATGACATATTGGTTAGTTGAGTTAGGACCTTTGGAATGGAAAATATATGCTTGTTTAGGTATGGTTTGATGCCTTGTAAGTTTACACAATTTGTTCAAATGATTATTCATGAGATGATATAGGAAATGGCTTGTTTTTTGGTAAATTTTTCTCCACAAGGCCTGGCGACACGGCCGTGTGTCTCCTAAAGGTTCCTTTTTATGCAAGTCAGTGAGTTACACGGCCTAACATACGGGCATGTAGGGCTATTTCGAGAGTTACACAACTTGGCACACGGGTGTGTGACCCTACTGAAATAGTTACGCGGGTGAGGACACGGGCTGGACACGTTCGTGTGTCCCTAGTTCAAAGGTTACACGGCCTGAGACATGGGCGTGTGTCTCAGCCGTGTGAGGCACACGGCTGTGTGACCCCTATTTCCTAATTTTTGTGAACTTCTTCTTAGACTTTTGAAATGTTTTCAATTTAGTCTCAAATAGTTTCTAAGGTATTTCTAGGGCCTCGAGGGCTGGATTTAGGGACAAAATGTGCAAGTATGATTGATATATGATATGTTTATGTTAGTGAATGGAATAATGTTTAAATGTTTATGATTGTACGGTAATGCTATGTAACCCTAATCTGACAACGAATATGATTTAGGGGTGTTACACTAATAGCCGTTATCATGGTGGTTATGATGGTGATACTTCTAACCAGTAGAAGAAGAATAAAAATGAAAAATAAGAAAATTGTGGTCAAAATATTTGAAGGTTATTGAAAATTCATGCTACCGGTGTGGTATGAAAATGCATTGGTCACGTACCTGTTGTACGTTTAAGCAGCTAGAAAACTTTATCAAAGCATCCATTAAAAAAAAGAGAAACAATATTGAGACAAATTTCGTTATCCTAAAATGATGAAATGGAGGATAATTTTTCCAAAAAAAAAAAAAGAACATTTTTATTATGATACTAAATCTAACCATGCATACAATGACAATGAATTTAAAGGCCTTAATTAATATAGCTCATTTGTATGTTTTAATTTTCCTTCATAAGAAATAGTTTTATATATTTTCATATGACTATTTGCAATATTTATTAAACAATGTTTTCTTTTAAAGAAAAATATGAAAATTTCGATTTTTTGTTAAACCCAAGAATAAAGACATATGTCGTAGATTTTGCTACCATATATTCTATCTTTAAAGGTAAAAGATCATTCTCATTTAGTATCATATTAGGTAAATGCAAAATTAATAAAAGGCTCTAAAAGAGCTATAATAGTATTATTTCAAGGGTAAAGTATATTATAGATAATGCATTGTTTTCTTTTAAGTCTCAAAGAAATTTAACTTTATAAATATTCGTTGAAATGGATATCATATCAAGACTAAAATGAGAAAAAATATTGAATATCTATATATTAAAAAATGTTAAATGTGGAAATAAATATGTTTTGGAAAGATAACCTGCTTTTCATCAGGTTTATATTATGCACATATTAGTGCAATTGAGACACATGTTACTACAAATTGGAAGTTTGTAGAAGCACATACTTTTACTATCTGGCATGATTGGTTAGACCATTCTGGATCATATATGATGTAAAAAAATTGAGAATTCATATGGACATTCAGTACAGAACCATAAGTTTCTTTAAATTAAAGAATTCTTGTAACGCCCCAAAAATATGAATTTTTGATTTGTTGGGTTATGCCATAATTAAGTATCTGTCCTAGTGGTTAAGAGCTTGAGGGTGAGTTTGAGGTTGGGTGTTCAAAGCTTGGTGTGAGCAATTGAATTTTATTTTTGTTACTCTTTAGTGGGCTATTTGTTGGTGGTGTTGGATTGGGTTCAAAATTCTTAAAAAAAATATGGTAAGTGGATAGAAGTGGGTTGTTTGGAGTTTGTTTTGGTCTGGGATTAAAGTGGATTAATTATAGTAAAGGTGTATTTTTATTTTATTTGATTTTAAATTTTATTTTGGTCTCCAAAAAATTGCTCCCCTTTTGACATTGTTTCCTTCTTTTGCCATTTTGATGCCGTCATTCCATCTTTCTTTTGTTCTTTTTCTTGGAATTCCTTTGGGTTTCAATTGCTTTGCTATTTGATTTGGGATCTCTTTTCTATTCATCAATGTTGATCACTGTGTGGGGTCACTACTTTGAACGTAAGTATTTTTGGGGGTGTTAGCTTTATATGTTTTGTGATAAAGACATTAGTTTTTAATATTTGGTTTTGTATGAGAGTCTTTCAAGTTACGTAGGATGGTGATTATGGTTTATTTTCTACTAATAGGGGAGGGGCGTAGATCATTCGATGAATCACCAGCACATTAATTTCGTGGGTTGTCGTTTCTCAATGGTAAGTTTCAATTACAGGGTGGATCAAATTTCTTCATTAAAGCATGGTTGTTGATTATGTTGCCCCGTGTTTGGGGTGTGAGAAATTGTGTTAATTGATGTTTTAATTGATGTATTTAGGCTTTGGATTTCTCGTGTTTGAATCGGCGTCAGGAAACACCCAGGTGTGTAATGAGAAACCTAGAAAATAGCGAACGATGAAAGCTAAAACTAGCCACTATCAACGCTTGTAACATCCTAGAATTAGGGGTTCTGCGTTTTGTGTTATGCTATGTGTTTGGATCGCTTAGCTTGCTATTTAGGTGTGTTTGGGGGTCCTGGGGAGGCTCGAGTTCGAGCCAGAGCTTAGCTAAAATTTTGCTTTTGGGGCACTTAAGAGGAGAGAGCTAGTGGATGCAGGCCTTAAGAATAAGTGGTTGTATTTGGATGTCACAAGTTGTAAGGTGGCCTAGTGGTTGGCATCATAAGGGAGCAAGCAAGGGGGAGTGGGTTCGAATCCCACATGCTGCATTTTGGGAGTTTCATTTTGTGCTAGGAAGGGGAGGAGGTGGAGTTAGTGTTGGACTCTTCTAGGAAAAGTTTGAATTGGTCAAATAATTTAAATGGTGGATGGAAAGGGCTTGGTAGAGAAAATCTAGGAGAAAATCAAGGGATGTGGTAGAGTGATGAAGTTGGCCAAAAGTGGGGCTTGAGAAGGGGGAAAATTCAGTTAAGGGTAAGGGAGTTTAGGGGATTTTGAGTAGCATTTTCGGTAGAGGGGAGAGGAGTGTGCTGTTTTCTTTGAAGAGTGGTGAGTGTGCATTTTCGGTCATAGCATTTTGGGGATAGCTTTGCTCTTTTTTCCTCACCGAAATCTTGAGTGCCTATTCTAATTATTTTCATTTCTTTTCTTTTCTATCTGAAGCATTATAGCTGAAACTTCAACCTTCTCATCCTTTTTTTCTTTTCTATTTTTTCTTCTTCACCACAAATCGAGTTCTCTTGAAGCTACTCTTTGTCGAACCATCTTTCCACACCATTTCAATGTCTTTGATTGTCTTACACCTAAGCCGAATCTTCTCTTTTACCAAACCAAATCTGTCTATTGCTATTAGCCATACTTCAAGAAGCAAGTATCAGGATCTCTCTTAACTGTCGAATATCCTCTCACTTCATCCGATTGCGCTAGTTTAAGGTAATAGGTTCTTTTATTCATATGATTTTCTTCTCTTTTCCCTTCTCTAAGTTGTGACCGAATGGTTAAGTCTTCAATATCGAATTCTTTTCTTCCAATATCTTACTCCTCTTTTGGCCGTAGGTAGGAGCGTTCTTTTGGCCAGCGAATCCGTTTTGTTCTCTCGAGTCTTTGGTAATCACAAGGTAATGTGAGTTTTCTTGCTTTTTCTTTCCTCTTAGTCTTATGGGGTCATAGCCGAATTGGCTATTTTCCTTAATGTTATGCGCGGCTAATCACTTTTGTTCTTCTATCAACATACCATTGCTGAATCCATGTAGAGTCGACTTCTCACTAATCAAGACCTATTGTTTTAGGGATCAGACAACTCTTCTTTTTGCCCATTAATTATTCAGATTTTATAAGTGGTGGTAAGTGCCAAAACCCCTTGTTAGATAACCACCATCTCTTTTTTTGTTGCTACCTCTGATCGAGATTTCTTCATGAATGCGAGTGCTAGCCAATCTAGGAGGGTTGCGTTAAAGGAGTCTGAGGGGAGTGGAATTGTAGTCTCTACTCCTAAGTTCAAGTGACGTGCAGTATCAGTCGTTCCGAATTTCCCACCGGGTTGTGGTAGAGAGCCGACATCTGTTTGGGATGGATAGATCATAGTCACTCGCGATATCGAGAGTGTCGGCCATCAAGAGTATTTAGTCAATCGCATAATCAGGTGTGTAATTCTCACACCTTCATTTGTTTGTTTAGTAATAAATATGTGTATGGATTAAAAGACGAAATAACTGTAATGACAGTTGAGATACCCTTGGGGGTAAGATTGGAGATACCAGGTTAGTAAACCTTATGACTATGTCATTTAAATAACTTAGCATGAATATATGTATGCTCCGATTATCCGATGTACATTGATATATGTTTGCATTCATTACATTATGATATATGTTGCATGGGATTGGGATTTGATACTGATGAAAAGGGGCAGTATATTTCGATGGCTATGCCACATATTTCGGTGACTCGGTCACATTATTTCGGTGGCTATGCCATATATTTTAGTGACTCTGTCACATTATTTCAGCTTTGAGGAGCATGACTGTTAGCATGACTGCTAATGAGGTGTGTAGCGGATGGAGGGTTGATTGTAAAAATCCCCACAAGTGTGATAGGTTGGATACGGAGTGGTGTGTAGCGGATGGAATACTGGGCTGGGCTGGGTTGTATTGCATTCACTATCTGATATGCCATGTTGTTAGGGCTACAGCCCAATTCGATCCATTTGGGGTTCGGCCAAATTTGTTATATGAGGGCGAAGGCCCAATTTGCTTCGGTGGGCTTAGGCCCAGATTTTTTTCATTTGGGGAATTGAACACTGAGTTCTCGTAACTCACCCCTCTGCTTTAATTTTGCAGGTAATTCCCAGCACTGAGGATTTGGATGCCGAGATGGACTTTGGGGTGGCCAAACATCGTTACTTTAGTAAATCTCGTTTTACTTCACCTTAAATAATTACTTTAATTTGGGTTTATGTTTTGTAATAAGGCCTCTGGTATTTTATTTGGGTATTAATTTTAATTTGGATTTTGCTTATTATTAGACATTCAAACAGAATTTTCATAAAACTTTAATTACTGTTTTCCAACATATCAACGAATGGTTCACAACTATAGTAATTAAACCCGGGGTTTTTTCAAACCTACAAAACTATTTCCAAAACGTCACATTTTCAGAATCCACTGAAACTGATTTATGGGTTAGAAAACCAAGCTTTCGGTGTTAGGGGTATTAACAAAAAAAAGTCTTAAAAACAAATCTGATTTTCAACATGGAAACAAAACTTGAAATTTTTAATGATCACAAAGTTTCTTTTACAACCTCTCGATGTGACATGCCAGTTCCGTCGTAACGTCTAGGTCGAGTTTGGGGTGTTACATTTAGTGGTATCAGAGCCTGGTTACAAAACTCGGCTGTGGAATGGGTTAAAAAAATGATTTCCAAAAATTGGTTTGAAAGATGGTTTAAATACATATGGTTTTTTTAGGAAGTATGACACCCGAGTCTTCGGCACCAAATCCGTAAGTCTTCTAATTTTGTTTGATATTATAAGGAACTCTTAGAATTAGTGTTTTATGACTGCTAGCTATAAGAGTTAAGACTTTAGAGACAGAGACATTAGGAAATTTAGTTTGCGAACACAACTACTATATTTATTTTGCATAAAACATTATTAATAAACATTAAAGTGAAATACTAATCCATAAAATTTGTAATCAGATTATGTCGATCTTCTTAACATGAGCGCTAGAGGACGTGGACATGGTAGACGTGGCCGAGGTAGAGGCCGAGGTACTGGGGGTTGGATCTGAGGCATCTGGGCACATGCTTGAAGCAGAAGCACCTGCATCACCGGTGATCGAGACGGGGTCCCATGATTGAGCTGGAGAGGATGATGCTTTGTCCCAAGCTATTCTGCGAGTTTTGGGATGGGTTGCTGGGGCAAGTACTAGATCGGCGGCCTAAAAATCCATCCCTGAGCGGCTTCGGGCAAATAGGGCTGAGATATTCAGGGGCATTTTTGGTATAGCCCCAAATGTAGCTGAATACTAGCTGAAAGCTGTCGAACGAATTATGGATGACTTGGACTGCACAGCAGAGGAAAAATTGAAAGGAGCAGTGTCTCTCCTACGCGATGAGGCGTACCAGTGGTGGCTCACGGTAAGGGAGGGTACACCAGCGGACCGTATCACATGGGACTTCTTTAAGACAGCGTTCTAGGGAAAGTATGTTGGGGCGAGTTATGTGAACGCCCAAAGGAAGGTATTTCTGAATTTAGTCTAGGGGAATAAATTCGTGGCTAAATATGAGGCAAAATTTCTACGTTTAAGTTGTTACGCCCGAGGAATAGTTGTGACTGACTATGAGCGTTGTGTTCGATTTGAGGATGGTCTGCGGGATGAGCTGCGGGTTCTGATAGCTCTGCAGCGGAAAGAGATTTTACTATTCTGGTTGAGAAAGAAAAAATACCTGAAGAGGTAAAGAGGTCTGAGAGGCAAAATCAGGGTAAGGATATGGGTAATAATAAAAGGAGTTTTGGGTCGTCAAGATCTGCTGGAGGCTTCAAAAAGAGGATTAGGTTTTATGGGGTGGGCCAAGTTACGATGCCTGTTACTGTTGGTTAGTCTCGACCGTGTGCTCGGTGTGGGAAAATAGATGCGGGGAATGTTGGAGAAGAATTAGAGGATGTTTCAAGTGTGGATCTATGGATCATCTAATAAAGGACTGTCCACATGAGTTAGCTAGGGCACAGTCAATAGGTCAGGGATTTGCACAGTTAGGAAGAGGTGGTCAGCAGTCATTGAGAGGTCATGGTCCAGTCAGAGGAAGAAATGGATTTGGTCAAGGGCATGGGACACCGGGAAAAGGTGCTTGTAATATAGATGCAAGACATCCTGGTTTGGTGTATGCCACCAGACGTCAAGAGGATGGCGACGCACCAGACGTCATAATCGGTACGTTTCTTATATTGATGCACCCTTTACAGCTTTGTAGATATTGGGTCCACACATTCATATGTTGCTAGCATTATGTCGGGGACTTTGGGTATAGAATCTGAGATTGCTGCTAGAGAGATATCAGTGGTTAGCCCTCTAGGACAATCTGTGCTAGTGAACAAGTTGTTTAGGAAAGTGCCTTTAGAAGTTCAAGGGGTAATATTTCTGGTAGACTTGATAGAAATACCGTTCGATGAGTTCAATTTGATTCTAGGCATGGACTATCTAGTTAAGCATCATGCTGGATTGCATTACTAAGCACTTGATATTGAAGACTTTTGAGGACAAGGAGGTACTGGTGATAAGAGAAAGAAGAAGTTACCTGTCTAATGTGGTGCCGACATTAAAGGCTAAAAGGATGGTGTGAAAAGGGTGCGAGGTGTACCTAGCTTTCATCAGCACTCTAGACGCCAAGGAAGTGTCGGTAGGGGATGTTAGAACGGTGAAAGAATTCTTGGATGTCTTTCTTGAAGAGCTTCGATTTTGCCTCCAGATCGTGAGGTCGAATTTGGCATTGAGCTATTGCCAGGAATGGCTCCGGTGTCCATCGTCCCATATAAGATCGCGTCGAAGGAGCTGGTAGAACTTAAAGCTCAGATTTAGGAGCTGTTGGTTCGTGGTTCTATCTGACCAAGTGTGTCTCCATGGGGAGAACTTGTATTGTTCGTTAAGAAGAAGGATGGGTCGATGCGAATGTGCATTGACTATCGCCAACTGAACAAGTTGACTATCAAGAACAAATACCCATTACCAAAGATTGACGACTTGTTCGATCAGTTACGAGGAACTTCAGTTTTCTTAAAGATAGATCTGTGATCAGGGTACCATCAGTTAAGGGTCAAGGAGGCGGATATTCACAAGACTACTTTTCGAACACGTTATGGGCATTACGAGTTTCTAGTGATGTCGTTCGGATTGACGAATGCACCAGCTACTTTTATGGATATGATGAACCGGGTCTTCCAACCCTATCTCGATTGATTTGTGGTGGTATTCATTGATGACATCTTGGTGTACTCAAGGACTGAGGAGGAGCATGATTCGCATCTTCGAACAGTTTTGCAGATTTTGAGAGAAAAGCAACTGTATGCTAAGTTTAGCAAGTGAGAATTTTGGCTGAAGGAAGTGACCTTTTGGGGGCATGTTGTTTCTTCTGAGGGGATAAGGGTTGATCCCCGAAAGATTGAATCTGTATTGGATTGGAAACCACCGAAGTCAGTGACAGAAATTTAAAGTTTTCTGGGTTTGGTTGGGTACTACAGAAGATTTGTTGAGGGGTTTTCGCTGATTACTACACCTTTAACCAAGTTGTTATAAAAAGGAGTACAATTTGTTTGGACTGATAAGTAGCAAGAAAGCTTTAAAAGGTTAAAGAAGATTCTGGCTGAGGCACCGGTACTGATTCAGCGTGAAGCTGGGAATGAATTTGTTGTATATTGTGATGCATCGCATACAGGTCTGGGTTGCGTGTTGATGCAAGAAGGAAAGGTGGTAGCGTATGCATCTCATCAATTAAGGCCACATGAAGTGAATTATCCCACTCATAACTTGGAATTAGCTGCTGTAGTGTTCGCCCTGAAGATATGGAGACATTACCTATATGGGGAAAAGTCGATTATCTATACGGATCATAAGAGCCTGAAATATCTCCTTACCCAGAAGGAGTTGAATTTAAGGTAGCGGAGGTGGATTGAGTTGTTGAAGGACTATGACTGCTCGATCGAGTATCACCCGAGTAAAGCTAATGTAATGGTAGATGAGTTAAGTAGTAAGGTGATATCAGATTTGAGGGTAATGTTTGCTCATCTCAGTCTGTATGAAGATGGTAGCATGTTGGCCGAACTTCAGGTGAAACCAACTTGGGCAAGTCAGATTAAAGAAAAGCAACTGTTAGACGAAGTGTTAAGTTCTCGACTCCAGCAAGTGGAAGGTGGAGAGACAGGGGATTTCAGTCTGAACAGTGAAGGGGTATTCTGTTTTCGTGGAAGAATTTGTATGTCGAGGGATTCAGAGCTGAGACTGATGATTCTAAGGGAAGAGCATAGTAGCCCATACGCTATACATCCCAGTGGAGGTAAAATGTATCGAGACCTACGAGAATAGTACTGGTGGCTAGGGTTGAAGCGGGAAGTTATCGAGTTTGTGGGTAAGTGTTTGACGTGTCAGCAAGTGAAGGCGGAGCATTAATTGCCTTCAAGATTGCTACAACTGGTGAAGATTCCACTTTGGAAGTGGGAGAGGATAACGATGGATTTTGTTAGTAGGCTACCTTTGACGCCTACTAAGAAAGATTCAATGTGGGTGATTGTCGATCGGTTGACAAAGTCGGCACACTTCATACTGGTTCGTACCGACTATTCATTGTAGAAGTTAGCCAAGCTATATGTGGTAGAAATTGTGAGGTTGCATAGGGTACCTATGTCTAACATATCAGATAGAGATCCTAGTTTTACATCACGGTTCTGGAAGGTGTTGCATGAAGCTTTGGGTACAAGGCTAGATTTTAGCACAGGGTTTCACCCATAGACTGATGGTCAGTTGGAAAGGGTAATTTAGATTTTGGAAGACATGTTAAGGGGCTGTGTAATCGACTTCAGAGGTAGTTGGGAGGATTTTCTTCCGTTGGCTGAATTCACGTACAATAACAGCTATCAGTCCAGCATTCAGATGGCACCCTATGAGTCGTTGTATGGACGTAGGTGTCGTACCCCTACTTGTTGGACAGAGTTGGGTGAACGACAGTTGTTAGGTCCAGAATTGATCTTAGAGACTGAGGAAAAGTTAAGTTGATTCGTGCTCGGTTGAAAGAAGCTTTCGATAGCCAAAAAACGTATGCAAATTTGAAGCATAGAGAAATAGAATTCTCATTGGGTGATCAGGTCTTTCTGAAAGTCTCATCTTGTAAGAAGATTCTAAGATTTGGACGGAAAGGCAAGTTGAGCCCCAGATTCATCTGGCCTTATCGAGTGTTGAAACGTGTGGGACCAGTAGCTTATTAGCTTGAGTTACCTCCGAAGTTGAGTCAGATCCATAGTGTATTCTATGTTTCGATGTTAAGGCACTATCGTTCGGATTCATCTCACGTAGTGTCAGTGGAAGATATTGAGGTTAGACCTGATCTGTCGTTTGAAGAGAAGCTAGTGTAGATTCTAGATCGGGATGTTAAGGTGTTGAGGAGGAAATTGGTTCCACTGGTTAAAGTTTTATGGCGTAATTAAGGTTCAGAGGAAGCCACGTGGGAGTCGGAGGAGGCAATGCGACAACAATACCCTCATCTCTTTGGACCAGGTAAATTTCAAGGCTGAAATTTCTTTAAGGGGGTAGAACTGTAACATGCTAGAATTAGGGATTTTGCATTTTGTGTTATGCTATGTGTTTGGCTCGCTTAGCTTGCTATTTAGGTGTGTTTGGGGGTCTTGGGGAGGCTCGAGTTTGTGCCAGAGCTTGGGTAGAATTTTGCTTTTGGGCACTTAAGGGGAGAGAGCTAGTGGATGCAGGCCTTAAGAATAAGTGGTTGTATTTGGATGTCACAAGTTTCAAGGTGGCCTAGTGGTTGGCATCATAAGGGAGCAAGGAAGGGGGAGTGGGTTCGAATCCCACATGTTGCATTTTGGGAGTTTCATTTTGTACTAGGAAGGGGAGGAGGTGGAGTTAGTGTTGGACTCTTCTAGGAAAAGTTTGAATTGTTCAAATAATTCAAATGGTGGATGGAGAGGGCTTGGTGGAGAAAATCTAGGAGCAAATCAAGGGATGTGGTGGAGTGATGAAGTTGGCCGAAAGTGGGACTTAAGAAAGGGGAAAATTCAGTCAAGGGTAAGGGAGTTTAGGGGATTTTGAGTAGCATTTTCAGTAGAGGGGAGAGGAGTGTGCCGTTTTCTTTGAAGAATGGTGAGTGTGCATTTTCGATCATAGCATTTTGGGGATAGCTTTGCTCTCTTTTCCTTACCGAAATCTTGAGTGCCTATTCTAATTGTTTTCATTTCATTTTTTTTCTCTCTGAAGCATTGTAGTCGAAACTTCAACCTTCTCATCCTTCTCTTCCTTTTCTTCTTTTTAATTTTTTTCTTCTTCACCACAAACCGAATTCTCTTGAAAGTACTCCTTGCCGAACCATCTTTTCACACCATTTAAATTTCTTTGATTCTCCTACACCTAAGCTGAATCTTCTTTTGTACCAAACTGAATCTGTCTGTTGCTATTAGCCGTATTTCAAGAAGCAAGTATCAGGATCTCTCTTAACTACTGAATATCCTCTCACTTCATCCGATTCTGCTAGTTCAAGGAAATAGGTTCTTTTATTCGTATGATTTTCTTCTCTTTTCCCTTCTCTAAGTTGTGACCGAATAGTTAAGTCTTCAATATCGGATTCTTTTCTTCCCATATCTCATTCCTCTTATGGCTGTAGGTAGGAGCATTCTTTTGGCCAGCGAATCCGTTTTATTCTCTCGAGTCTTCGGTAATCGCAAGGTAATATGAGTTCTCTTGCTTCTTCTTTCCTCTCAGTCTTATGGGGTCATAGTCGAAGTGGCTATTTTCCTTAATGTTATGTACGGCTAATCACTTTTGTTCTTCTATCAACATGCCATTGTCGAATCCGTGTAGAGTCGACTTCTCGCTGATCAAGACTGATTATTTTAGGGATCAGACAACTCTTTTTTTCGCCCATTAATTATTCAGATTTTTGAAGTGGTGGTAAGTTCCAAAACCCCTTGTTAGATAACCACCATCTCTCTTTTTGCTGCTACCTCTGATCGAGATTTCTTTATGGATGCGAGTGCTAGCCAATCTAGGAGGGTTGCGTTAAAGGAGTCTGAGGGGAGTGGAATCGTAATCTCTACTCCCAAGTTCAAGCAACATGCAGTATCAACTGTTCGGGATTTCCCACCGGGTTGTGGTAGAGAGTCGACATCTGTTTGGGATAGACAAATCGTAGTCGTTCACGATATGGAGAGTGTCTGCAATCAGGAGTGTTTAGTCATTCACGTAATTAGGTGTGTAATTCTCACACCTTCATTTTTTTGTTTAGTAATAAATATGTGTATGGATTAAAAGCTGAAATAACTATAACAGCAGTTGAGATACCCTTAGGGGTAAGATTGGAGATACCAGGTTAGTAAACTTTATGACTATGTCATTTAACTAACTTAGCATGGATACATGTATGCTCCGATTATCCGATGTGCACTGATATGTGTTTGCATTCATTACATTATGATATATGTTGCATGGGATTGGGATTTTATACTGATGAAAAGGGGCAGTGTATTTCAGTGGCTATGCTACATATTTAGGTGACTCAGTCACATTATTTCGGTGGCTATGCCACATATTTCTGTGACTCTGTTACATTATTTTAGCTTTGAGCAGCATGACTGTCAGCATGGCTGCCAATGAGGTGTGTAACGGATGGAGGGTTGATTGTAGAAATCCCCACAGTTGTGATAAGTTAGATACGAAGTGGTGTGTAGCGGATGGAATACTATGCTGGGCTGGGTTGCATTGCATTCACTATCCGATATGCCATGTTGTTAGGGCAACGACCCAATTCGATCCATATGGGCTTCGGCCAAATTTGTTATCGTAAGGGTGAACGCCCAATTTGCTTCGGTGGGCTTAGGCCCAGATTTCGCTTCGTTTGGGGAATTGCACACTGAGTTCTCATAAATCACCCCTCTGCTTTAATTTTGCAGGTAATTCCCAACACTGAGGATTTGGATACCGAGATGGACTTTGGGGTGGCCAAACATCGTTACTTTAGTAAATCTCATTTTACTTCACCTTAAATAATTACTTTAATTTGGGTTTATATTTTGTAATAAGGCCTCTGGTATTTTATTTGGGTATTAATTTTAATTTGGATTTTGCTTATTATCAGACATTCAAACGAAATTTTCCTAAAACTTTAATTACTATTTTCCAACATATCAACGAACGGTTCACAACTATAATAATTAAACCTGGGGTTTTCTCAAACCTACAAAAACTGTTTCCAAAACGTCACATTTTCGGAATCCATTGAAACTGATTTATGGGTTAGAAAACCAAGCTTTCGGTATTAGGGGTATTAACAAAAAAAAGTCTTAAAAACAAATCTGATTTTCAAAATGGAAACAAAACCCAAAATTTTTATCAATCACAAAGTTTCTTTTACAACCTCTCCATGTGACATGCTAGCTCCGGTCGTAATGTCTAGGCCGGGTTTGGGGTGTTACAATGCCACACGGCAGTGTGATAGACCGTGTGCTAGGCACATGGCCTAGGCTATTTTGGGTTGTGTGGCCCATATGGGCTGGGCTATTTGGGCGTATGAGCCACACGGACGTGTAGGCCTAAAATTCATAATTTTTTCCCTAGGGCTGTACATGTCGTCCCAAACGACTGTAGGCCTTCCGTGGGGTCGATATGTGATTATAGGTGAGATAAAACATGGTATTCGGTCATCTATTAGTTCAAATACTGATATCTACATGTGTGATTGCGTTGTCATATGATAGTTTAAACCGAGAGTAATGTTGAATACATGATTTGTGACTGAAATGTTATGCATGATTTCTATTCTGTTTATATCTAATTTTGGGGTGGGACATATATTATGTGGAGGAAGTGTTTTGTGAGAGGCGATACCTCGCCCATTATACTGGCAGCATTGCTACAAATATTATAAAATGTGTCATATCGACACTAAGTGGTGCGTAGGGCTGGATGGGAGATAGAGTGTAGGGATGGTTGGAGATGGTGTGGAGTAGATGGGGTAAGATTGTGTAACATTCGAGATTTAGGGGTCTCGCATTTTACTTCGTATGTATGTGTTGGTATGCTTTGCTTGGCTATTTGAGTGTGTTTGGGGGCTTCGGGAACTTTGGGGTTTAGCTTAAGCCTTAGTAGAAATTTCTAATTTTAGGGTTTAGGGGGGAAGCTAGGGGAGCCAGGCTATTAAGGATTTAATTATGTGGTTTTTGACACAAGGAGAAGGGTGATGTAGTGGCAGGGAGGCGTTACTTGGTGTGCTTTGGTGGTGGCGTCAGAATGGAGTTCAAACGGGGAAGGGGTTTGAGCTACAGGGATAGCATTTTAGGAGTTCATTTTTGCGCATGGAGAGATAGGAGATGGATTCGGCTGGGGCACTTAAGGGGGAAGGTTTGAAGGGGTCAAATATTTTTGAATAAGTGGTGGAGAGGATTATTAGGAGTTGAATCATTCAAATTTATTTGAATGAGTGAGGGTGAGGAAATTTAGGAGAGGAATAAGGGATTGGGAGAGGGGTGTGAGTGTTGGCCGAATATGGGGTTCTACGAAGAGGATTTTCGATCATGAGGGGAGTGGTTCGGTTAGGAGGCTTTAGGTACCAAAATTAGGTGTTGTGGTAGGGAGTGTGATCATTTTCTTTTTGACCTCTGGTTCCTTTGCCGAAAAGTGTCAAGTAAGAGCCATTCTTTTCTTTCTTCTTTTTCTATAGTAAGAAGTCGAAAGTGAGATTGACCATTTGGTGCATTTTGTTGATATTCTCTTCTCTCTATTTCTTCTCTAAGACGAGCGACATCTCTCTTTTATTCTCTTTTCTTTTTCATTTTAATAATCTTAAACTTTCACTTCAAGAGCCGAATATCCCTTCTATCTATTGGAACCTTGGCCGAATCTTCCATTCATCACTACTTCTCTCTTTTTCATCTTTATTCATTCTTTTATTTTTTTGTTTCCTTGAGCCTCATCTCTTGACCGAATCATTAAAAGCCAAGTATGTCTTTGGTGGTAACTCTTTCATTGGTCGATTGCAAGAAGAAGCGCCGTCATTTGTTTAGTGCCAACTCTCCCAATCAATTTTTAGTAATAGTGGTAAGGGGGTTCTCTTTTAACTGGATCTTACACTTTTCTCTTTGGGTTGCTGAAACCAAGAGTCTAACTCTATTTCTTGTGTGTGGCCGGATCTTTGGAGGACTTGATTTCATGCCTTTTGTCTGTAGCCAGCGTGAGGGGCATTAGGGATCAGTTGGGTTTGATTATTCAAGGTAAGATAGGTACACTTTTTGTTCGGCCGAAGGCCACCTTGTTTGGACCATAAGTGTTAGGCCGAATCTAACAAGGGTTAATGTAGGGATTTCGACAATCTCTTGGTTCAGTGGAGACTCTCCGGGTTCTGTTAAATTCGGTAAGGGGAATTGGATTAAAGTCTTTTATGAGTTTGTTATTATCTGAATCTACGTTTTAACCGGGTCTTCTGACCAAGATCTTATTTGATGGAATCGAGTACCAGTCAGTTAAAGAGAGGGGTTGGACACGCAGTCCCTACCCCTAAATTCAAGAAGCGATTTATTGATTGGGATTGGCCATCGGGTCGTGGGCGGCGTCTGAAAAGGACAAGCAGATCACTGTAATCTCTACGAGTGAGGACGTTAGGGAGATTGATAGTCTAGTTCTTCAGGTTTACAGGTGTGTAATTATCACACTATTCCCTTAGTTGTTTTAAACATATGTGTTATGCTTGGAAGCCGGAAATAGTGGTAGTGGTGAATGTATTACCCGTGTTGGGTAATCAGTAAACAAGGTTAGTGTGTTATCTACTTTGATAATCATGGTTAAACTATTGTGGGTGTCTGTGAGTATGTTGTGCAGGTACATATACACATATATAATTATGATTTATCATGTTGCTCATCTGCTGTATTATGTTGCATGTGCATGGGTTTTGGGATATGAATGATGATAAGGGGAAGTGTAATTATGTGGGTGGCTCTGTCACGATTAATGGTGGCCTCGAGCCTCATTGTGGATATGGTGATTTAATCACATGTGGATTATGTGGCTAGACCACTTATGTGGACTTTGAGCAGTGTGTCTGTGAACATGAATGCCAAAGAGGTGTGTAGCGGATGGAGGGTCGATTATAGAAATCCCCAGGTGTGTATGAGGATGGATGTATAGAGAGGTGTATAGAGGATGGACATTAGGTTGGGTGGGGCTATCATTTGAATATTTGTTCTTGGCATGTTGATATGGGGCTCCAGCCCACTTGTGGAACGAGGTGGTATGATTGTACACTGAGTCCGGTGACTCACCCTATTTTCTTAACACATTGCAGATAGCTCATGATACATTGGACTGGGTTGGAACGGACTCGGAGTGGTCATGCAGGAGTTATTCTAGTAAACTTTATTTTAAACTACTAATTTCTATTTTCCTTTGGGACATTTTGGATATGTAATAAGGCCACTATAAATTTGGTAAATTTTGGGTTTTAAGTTGGTTTTATTATTAAATTTTTATTTAAGATATGACATTACTATACTTTAATATGGAGAACATAAAATAAAAAAAAAGGGTTTTCAAGCAGGAGTGCATAAAAACAATTGATTTCTCACAAGGTACCAACTGGGATATCAAATGGAACTGAACTAAATTTGGAAATTTTCCTCCAACTACAAACCACTGTGTTTAAAAGCCACTCCTAAAGCGAAAAATTTTCAAAGCTTATGGTACTTTCTTAAATTTCGTTTTACACCTATTTCTCTGTAACATACCATATCCGGTCATGTGTTTGGGCTGAGTTTGGGGTGTTACATTTTGGTATCAGAGCCTAGTTCAAAAGCTCGGCTTTGGGTTTTGGGTTCAAAACGTCTGCTAAAAGTGTTTTTAAAATGTAGTAGGATAAAATACATGTTTTTTTTTTAGCATGGCTCCTGCATCTCCAGCCCAAGTCCGCCAGGTAAGTATTCTAACTTTTGTTCTGATATGATATGGTGTTTGATGGGCTTTTTGGGCGTAGACTAGTAGGATAGTGATAATGGACCCTAGGGCTCGAATAAATAATTCTGCAAACTTCATAAGATTTAAATTCCCTAATTAAACATGTCTGTGAACAAGTTGCTAAGTTAGGGTGTGGTAACAGGCATACGCATGTCTAGTAATGGATCTAGGAAGAGCTTGGTATTTAAGCGGTCCTAGTGACTCACCTCCTCTTTCCAGGAATCCTACCTGGTGCGTAGTGTCTGTTCACTTTAGCCGCGGGGATTTGTTGATGGGCCAAAGTCATGATTAAAATTCGAAAGGGACTAGTACCCTAATTTTTGCAAAATTACTTATATGTCCCTGATTTTGTAAATTATCTAAAACACCTTAGGATGAAAAAATTTACTGAAACACCCTTGATTTTGTAAAATGACCAAAGTACCTTTGTTCGAGAAATTACCAAAATACCCCTATTTTGAAAATCACAAAGAAACCTTATTTTGAAAAAAATTACGAAAATACCCCTAGGTAGTGAAATGACGAAAAGATCCCTAGGTGATGAATGTGAGTTCATAGAGATTTACCCGTGTTTGATGTATGTATGTGAACTCTGGAATTAGGAAATATAGACTTGATAACTGAATTTTGTAAATAGAATTCGAATTCGAAAGAACTACTGTTAGAACTCTTTTCCATAAAACTGTCCGTTGTTAAATAGTGGAAAGAAATGCTAATGCATAAAATTTCTAAATCAGATTAAGTCGTGAACGCTAGTCATGAGCACTCGAGGACGTGGGCATAATGTGCGTGGTCGTGGTAGGGGTAGGGTGACTGTGTCGGAACCAAGAGGGTGCAGTTATGGGTCGAGAATGAAGGTACCGCTATCGCTTCATTGTAAGAAGCGAGCTTGAGGTCAAACAGATGGAGATGACGCAGTATCACAAGTAATGCTGTGGGTTCTAAAGTGTGTGGCCGGGGCAGGCACAGGAACAGGAACTCGGAAGTCCATCCCTGAGCGACTCCGAGCTAATGGAGCCAAAATGTTTTGAGGTATTTCTAGAGTAGCTCCGAATGTGGCTGAGTATTGATTGAAGGCAGTCGAAAGGATTATGGATGATTTGGACTGCACAGTTGAAGAAAAACTGAAGGGCTCGGTTTCTCTACTTCGGGATGAGGCCTACCAGTGGTGGCTCACCATCAGAGAGGGTACTCCGGCAGACCGAGCAGATTGGGATTTATTTAAGATAAAGTTTCAAGGGAAATATGTCAGAGCCGGTTATGTGGATGCGCAGAGGAAGGCATTCTTGAATTTAGTTCAAGGGGGTAAGTCAGTAGCCGAGTATGAGGCAGAATTTCTGAGGATTAAGCCAAATACCAGTTGTCTTTAGGATTGTTACAGCCGCTGAAGATTCCCCAGTAGAAGTGGGAGAGAATCACGATGGACTTCGTTAGTGAGCTACCCCTTATGCCTACTAAGAAGGACTCTGTATGGGTAATAGTGGCTCGATTGACAAAATCCGCTCATTTCATACCTGTTCGTGTCGACTATTCTCTTCAAAGGTTGGCTAAGCTGTATGTGGCAGAAATTGTAAGACTTCATGGGGTACCAGTATCAATCATATCAGATAGGGACCTTAGATTTATGTCGCGGTTTTGGAAGGCGTTGCATCAGGCTTTGGGTACTAAGTTGGATTTTAGCACAGCATTTCATCCGCAGACGGACGGTCAGTCGGAGAGGGTAATTCAGGTCCTGGAAGACATGTTGAGGGGATGCGTCATCGATTTTAGAGGTAGTTGGGAAGAATTCTTACCTCTGGTAGAGTTCACATATAACAACAGTTACCAAGCTAGTATTCAGATGGCGCCGTACGAAGCACTGTATGGGCAAAAGTGTCACACTCCTACTCGTTGGATAGAATTGAGCGAACGCCATATTTTGGGTCTGGAAATGATTGCAGAAATAGAGGAAAAGGTTAAGGTAATTCGAACTCGACTGAAGGAGGCGTCAGACAGACAAAAATCATATGCGGACTTAAAGCAAAAGGAGATAAAATTTACGGTAGGTGATTGGGTCTTCGTAAAAGTTTTGCCATGGAAGAAGGTGATGAGATTTGGAAGGAAGGGTAAGCTGAGTCCCCAATTTATAGGGCCTTATCGGGTTTTAAAACGAGTGGGGCAAGTATCATACAAGTTGGAGTTGCCTTCGGAGTTGAAGCATATGCATGATGTGTTTCATGTCTTGATGTTAAGATGTTACCGTTCAGACCCGTCACACATAGTGCCAGTCGAGAAAATTGAATTAAGGCCAGACTTGTCCTATGAGGAGGAACCAATCCAGATTTTGGAGCGAGACGTTAAGGTGCTGCGGAGGAAATCAATCCCTTTGGTTAAATTTTTATGGCAGAACCATGGTTCGGAAGGAGTACCGTGGGAGCCGGAAGAAGCGATGCGACAGTAATACCCACATCTCTTTTGACCAGGTAATTTCGAGGCTGAAATTTTCTTTAAGGGGGTAGAACTGTAACATCCGAGATTTAAGGGTCTCGCATTTTACTTCGTATGTATGTGTTGGTATGCTTTGCTTGGATATTTGAATGTGTTTGGGGGCTTCGAGAACTTTGGGGTTTAGCCTGAGCCTTGGTAAAAATTTCTAATTTTAGGCTTTAGGAGGGAAGCTAGGGGAGCCAGGCTATTAAGGATTTAATTCTGTGGTTTTTGACACAAGGACAAGGGTGGTGTAGTGGCAGGGAGGCGTTACTTGGTGTGCTTTCGTGGTGGTGTCAGAATGGAGTTCAAAGGGGGAAGGGGTTCGAGCTACAAGGACATCATTTTGGGAGTTCATTTTTGCGCATGGAGAGATAAGAGATGGATTCGGCTGGGGCACTTAAGGGGGAAAGTTTGAAGGGGTCAAATATTTTTGAATAAGTGGTGGAGAGGATTATTAGGAGTTTAATCATTCAAACTTATTCGAATGAGTGAGGGGGAGGAAATTTAGGGGAGGAATAAGGGATCGGGAGAGGGGTGTGAGTGTTGGCCGAATATGGGGTTCTAAGGAGAGGATTTTCGGTCATGAGGGGAGTGGTTCGGCTAGGGGCTTTAGGTGCCGAAATTAGGTGTTGTGGTAGGGAGTGTGATCATTTTCTTTTCGAGTCTTTTCTCCTCTAGTTCCTTTGCCGAAAAGTGTCAAGCAAGAGCCATTCTTTTCTTTCTTCTTTTCCTATAGTAGGAAGCCGAAATTGAGAGTTACCATTTGGTGCATTTTTTTCATCTTTTCTTCTTTCTACTTCTTCTCTAAGCCGAGCCACATCTCTCTCTTATTCTCTTTTCTTTTTCATTTTGTTAATCTTAAACTTTCACTTCAAGAGCCGAATATCCCTTCTATCTATTGGAACCTTGGCCGAATCTTTCATTCATCACTACTTCTCTCTTTTTCATCTTTATTCGTTCTTTTATTTTGTTGTTTCCTTGAGCCTCATCTCTTGACCG
The DNA here is from genome assembly GCA_025506655.1 of Gossypium rotundifolium. Lineage (NCBI taxonomy): Eukaryota > Viridiplantae > Streptophyta > Magnoliopsida > Malvales > Malvaceae > Gossypium > Gossypium rotundifolium. The sequence continues at coordinate 39,772,566 of CP106726.1, forward strand.
AATCATTCAAAGCCAAGTATGTCTTTGGTGGTAACTCCTTCATTGGTCAATTGCTAGAAGAAGCGCCGTCATTCGTTTAGTGCCAACTCTCCCAATCGATTTTTGGTAATAGTGGTAAAGGGGTTCTCTTTTAACTAGATCTTACTCTTTTCTCTTTGGGATGCTGAAACCAAGAGTCTAACTCTATTTCTTGTGTGTGGCCGAATCTTTGGAGGACTTGATTTCGTGCCTTTTGTCTGTAGCCAGCGTGAGGGGCATTAGGGATCAGTTGGGTTCGATTATTCAAGGTAAGATGGGTACACTTTTTGTTTGGCCGAAGGCCACCTTGTTTGGACCATAAGTGTTAGGCCGAATCTAACAATGGTTAATGTAGGGATTTCGACAATCTCTTGGTTCAGTGGAGACTTTCCGGGTTCTATTAAATTTGGTAAGGGGAATTGGATTAAAGTCTTTTATGTAGTTCATTATTATCTGAATCTACGTCTTAACCGGGTCTTCTGACTAAGATCTTATTTGATGGAATCGAGTACCAGTCAGTTAAAGAGAGGGATTGGACACGCAGTCCATACCCCTGAATTCAAGAAGCGAGCAGTTTCAGCGTTCGGGATTGGCCACCGGGCTATGGGCCAGCGTCTGAAAAGGACAAGCAGATCGCTGTAATCTCTCTGAGTGAGGACTTTAGGGAGATTGATAGTCTAGTTCTTGAGTTTGGTGTGTAATTATCACACTATTCCTTAGTTGTTTTAAACATATGTGTTATGCTTGGAAGTCGGAAATAGTGGCGATGGTGAATGTATTACTGTGTTGGGTAATCGGTAAACAAGGTTAGTGTGTTATCTACTTTGATAATCGTGGTTAAACTATTGTGGGCATATGTGAGTATGTTGTGCAGGTACATATATACATATATAATTATGATTTATCATGTTGCTCATCTGCTGTATTATGTTGCATGTGCATGGGTTTTGGGATATGAATGATGATAAGGGGAAGTGTAATTATGTGGGTGACTCTGTCACGATTAATGATGGCCTCGAGCCTCATTGTGGATATGGTGATTTAATCACATGTGGATTCTATGGCTAGACCACTTATGTGGACTTTGAGCAGTGTTTCTGTCAGCATGAATGCCAAAGAGGTGTGTAGCGGATGGAGGGTCGATTGTAGAAATCCCTAGGTGTGTATGAGGATGGATGTATGGAGAGGTGTGTAGAGCATGTACATTAGGTTGGGTGGGGCTATCATTTGAATATTTGTGCTTGGCATGTTGATTTGGGGCTCCAGCCCACTTGTGGAACGAGGTGGTATAATTGCACACTGAGTCCGATGACTCACCCTATTTTCTTAACACATTGCAGGTACCTCATGATACGTTGGACTGGGTTGGAACGGACTCGGAGTGGCCATGCAGGAGATATTTTAGTAAACTTTATTTTAAACTAGTAATTGCTATTTTCCTTTGGGACATTTTGGATATGTAATAAGGCCACTATAAATTTGGTAAATTTTGGGTTTTAAGTTTGTTTTATTATTAAATTTTTATTTAAGATATGACGTTACTATACTTTAATATGGAGAACATAAAATAAAAAAAGGGTTTTCAAACAGGAGTGCATAAAAACAATTGATTTCTCCCAAGGTACCAACTGGGATATCAAATGGAACTTAACTAAATTTGGAAATTTTCCTTCAACTACAAACCACTGTGTTTAAAAGCCACCCTTGAAGCGAAAAATTTTCAAAGCTTATGGTACTTTCTTAAATTTCGTTTTACACCTATTTCTCTGTAACATACCATATCCGGTCCTGGTGTTTCGACCAGGTTTGAGGTGTTATAGATTGTAATTTGCATATGATTCTAATTCTGTATGAGATATACATCTGTATCTACTCTGCTATGTTGTAAATCTAGAAATAAATCTTTAATTCTGTTTTCTTTTAACTTACACACTGAGTTATTAAAACTCACTTTCTGTTTGTCTGTCACTATTAGGTAACCCTCAGACTTAGGCAAGTCGGTGCGACGGGAGCTCGGTTATGTCCATATTTTTGTAAACTGAATTTATTTAAATTTTATTTATTTAAAATTCTAGTTTGAGAATTTTGTAAATTTTGGACTCTCTAGACATTTGGGATTATTCTTGGTTTGGATTTTATTTTGGATTTTTGGCATGAAATTTGGTAAAACGACTATTTTCTTGCAATCAACTGTTTTCGAGAAAACATATTTGGTTTTTCCTAAATATAATATTTTAAGAGTTTTCGCTGCAAAGTATTCATTTTATATGGCAAATGTAAATAAACAACGTTTTTAACTAAATAATTACGTCAAACATGTTTTTCAAATAAAATAGGTTTTTAAGTAACAAAAAGTTCACGATGTTTCTGAATAAAAGAAAGTTGGATTTTCAATTGTTTTACATAGCATCTCCAAATCTAGCCATAACGTCTGGGCTGAGTTTGGGGTGTTACAATTTTCATGTGTTGCTTGTTCTCAATGATAATTGATTATTACAAGCTCACTAGCTAAAGTTGAGATTTAATGTTTTGTATTTCTAAAATGAATATGGGCCTATTCATCCACCATATGGATGGTTTTGATATTATATGATTTTGGTAGATGCATCTACAAAATAATCATATATGTATTATCAACTCGCAACCTGTTGTTTGCGAAATTGCTTGTTTAAATGATTAAATTTAAATTCTTCGATTAAAATAATTCATCATGCTAATGCTGGTGAGTTTACATTCCAAGCTTTCAATAATTATTGTATGTCAAGTGGGATCAAAGTTGAACATTTTGTAGCTCATGTTCAAACATAGAATGATTTAGCTGAATCATTTATCAAATGCCTCCAATTAATAGCTAAATAATTACTTATGAGAACAAAGCTTTCTATTTCAACATGAGATCGTGTTCATTTACATGTTGTACGCATCAATCAATAAATTATTAATACTCCCCATTACTAAATATTTCCCATCTTAGAATTTTTGGATGCATGATATATGTTTCAATTACTCCAGCACAACACAAAAAGATGAGTCCTCAAAGGAGGTTGGGAATATATGTTGGTTATGAATCTACTTTTATAATTAAGTATGTTGAACCATTAACTGGAGATTTATTTACTGCACAAATTGTTGATTGTCGTTTTGATGAAACAACATTCCCAACATTAGGGGAAGAGAATAAAAAGTTGGATGACTAAAGTACTAGAAATAAATTATCATTTTCTAAGATTGTAACACCCCAAATCTAGCCTATACATTATGGCCGAATCTAGGAGTGTTATGAAGAAGAGTTTTAAAATCAACCTTATTATGTTAAATTTCTCGTTTTTAATTGTTGCTAAAAAGAATTCACATTTTATCAAACATATTATTATTTTCGTTAAGGAAAACATTGTTAATTTGCTCCTTCAGAAAACTTATTTTGCAACGGAAGTTTGATATTGTTAAAGCTGCAAATTGAGTTTGTATTTTCAGAAAAACATTTGTTTACGTAAAATCGTGGTTTTGTCAAATATCGCAGTATAAAAGTAATAAAACATCCAAAAAATTAAAACAAATAGTCCAGAGAGTCCCAAAATTACAAAACTCTAAAAAATAATCTAGATTTTAAATAAAAATTGTTAATCAAAACAGTTCATGAACTAGTGGTCACCGTTGAAACTCCGTTGCACCAAACCACCTATGTCTGAGGATTACTTAAATAGAACAGACAAACAAATGTGAGTTTTCATAAACTAAGTGTGAAACTCATTGGAAACATACATGTATCAAATTCAGAATTTCAATATATCAGAACAAAAGCGGACATAAGTCCTTATTAGAATCAGATTATCAGATACATAAAAATATGCAAAGTCCTACCCCTATCCTCTACACACCATCTCCGACCATCCCAACACACCACGTCGGATATAAAACACCCACCCAGCCCTACACACCACATAGTGTCTATACGACACTTTTCAAAGTAATTTGCAGTTGTGCTGCCAGAATAAAGACGAATTATCCCCTTACAGAACACTTCCTCTGTAACACCCCCAAACCCGACCCAAACATTATGATCGAATCTGGTGATGTCACATCAAGGACAATTCCAAATCGATTTTACTAAGTTAAAGTTTAAGGCCTAAAAGCCCAAAATCCTCGAGACTTTTTAAGTAATGATAAAAGCCCATAGGTTATAGTTATTTTGAAAATCTTGCTAAACTTTAGAAATTTATTTAAGTAAAAATAAAAATTAAGTAGCGGAAATAATAATAAAACCCATAAATAACGTCAAATTGGAGATACAAGGCCTTATTACAACCAATGAAAATAAAGTATTTAAACTAAAGTCATTCGAAACAAATAAAAAAAACTTATAATTAACTTGCAAAGTGGCCATCTCCGAGTCCCCTTCCACGTCAATCCATCTACTGAGCGTCACCTGAAACATTAAATAAGAAGGGTGTGAGTTTCGAAACTCAGTGTGTACGACCATTGGCATTTAATTCAATATACAATTATCACATTGGGTCTAAGCCCTATAAAAATTGGTGGTCTTGGGCCTTAGCCCCCAATGACCTCATATCATATCATATCACATGGAAACAAGATTATGCAAAACCCTTCCCAAAAATACATCCGCTACACTCCATTTCCCTTCCAACCTTATACACCCATGGGGAATTCTAGCTCGACCCACCCCTCCGCTACACTCCAATAGTAGCACCCAAAGTGGCACTACTCAACGTTGCAACAAAGCTGCTAATCATATAATAGGCTTAAAGCCACCAGTGGATCCATGGTCGTCAAGCGACTATGCGATCCTCAAATTCTTTCTTCGTACCATAATTCCCACCCATATGCATCCTAAACAAAATATCATATGAATGCAGCAAACACATAAGTAACATCCATAAAAACTCATACTAATCACATAGGGGTATTTTAGTCATTTCACAATCAAGGGTATTTCTGTAATTCTACCCTATAGGGGTATTATCGTAATTTTACCCTACAGGGGTATTATCGTAATTCTGCCCTATATGGGTATTTTCATAAATTTCCAAATTAGGGGTATTTTGGTAATTCTACAAATTAGGGGTAATTTGGTAATTTCGTAAATCGAGGGTATTATGAAAATTTTCCAAACTAAAGGTATTTTGGTAATTTCCAAATCAGGGGTACTTGGTCCCTCTCGAGTTTTAGTTATAGACTTTGGCCCATTAACAAGTCATTGCGGCTAAAGCGAACAGACGCTATGCACCAAGTAGGATTCCAAAGAAGAGGTGGTGGGCCACTAGGATCGCTTAAGTACCAAGCTCTCCCTAGATCCAATCCTAGACATACATAGGTTCGTTGCCATACTCTAACCAAGCGACTTGTTCACGGACGTGTTTAATTATTAGATTAAGTCTTATGCGATTTAAGAGTTGTTCAGAACTAGGCCTAAAGTCCATTAAACCCTAGCATACATGTCTACGTCCCCATAACGCCCATCAAGCCCATTTCACGTTCATAAAGCCCCTTATGCCCAAATCACATTCTTATGGCCCATTAGGCCCTGATCTCATTCATATGGCCCATTAGGCCCAAAAAAATTCTAGATCATGTAACATGCATGTCTAACTCAATTCATATACCCAAATCAATCAATTTCATCAAACTTAGCCTTAGGACCCACTGGGACCATTTAGCCACTTTTGGCTTTTCAGCTTTTCGACATTGCCGATATCATGTGTGTGTAGTGTTTGTACACACCTGGTTACTGCGACGTGCTATTCTATCCTTGGTCTTGAACCTACAACCAACCAACCTTCAATCAACCACCCATACTTAATCAAAATATTTACCAAAAGCCGAAGCCTTACCGTAACCTTACCGCGTGCCACACGTTCTAGTAGACCTATCTTAACTACTATTCGTGAATATCCCTTAGATCTGCACTCAAACATATATCGTCAAAACAAGTGACTCATATTCCACATAAGTCACCCCTATAGGCCATACTTACATTTGGCCATGCACTAAACCATAACTTAGTCGAGAACACTTACAACTATGCTAACAATCCTTACCTACCACGCTTGCGATCTTTGAACCTTATTCATGTTATCAAAGAGTTAATGACAGGACAGTTAGATAGCCTTTCAGATTTTAGCAAAACGTAAAAGAGAGGTTAACCGAGTACTTACCAAATCCACGTTTGATCCTGCGTCCTAAATTCGGCTTTTGAGATTAGTATGGTGACAGAGACAATTCGACACCAATAGGAAGAAGAAGAGGAGAAGTGATCGACTAGAACTAAAGGTGAACAAGAGAAGGAATTTAAAAAGAGAAGGTATGGGGAATTCGACTAGAGAGAAAACCAAAATTTCGGCAAAGGAATGATGGGTTTTTTTTTTGACAAATGGAAGAATTCGGCTAAGGCAGAGAAAAAGAAATGTAATGGAACCCAAGGAGCCTCTCAAAGGAATTCGACACCTCTTTTCATAGCCAATAGACGAATCCTACCTTCCCACACAGTCCAATTCGACACCAACTCTTCCCACCTCTCATCGCCTAATTTTTCTCCATGATATCTCCTTTATCTCATCCGAAATTCCCTCCTTATCAGCTTACAAGATCAATTCAAACACTTCAACAAAAGAGTCCAAATTCCACACAACTCTGGCCGTCCACTATGCAAAATAAACACTCCAAAAACACCTTACCACTACTCGAACCTTGGACCTCTTCATGCCACCTTGTAGCTCCCCAAGTGACGCCACCTTGCCACTGGACCTGTAACACCCCAAACCCGGTCAATACGCCACGACCGAATCTGGTATGTCACTAAGGAAAATAATTTTTGAAAGAATCAATTAACAATTAAATTTTGTGAAAAACTCTTTGTAATTCTTTATTTGTCGAAAATAAGTTAAAATTGAAATTTACTTGAAATTACATAAAACTTTAAAACTTAGTTGATAAATCATAGGATAGAAAACATTTATATCTTTTAAGAAAATTCAAAATATCATTTTGGAAAATCCGTTTGCAATTGAGTATAGAAACTTGAATTTTGGAAATCACTTAATCTGTTGAAAACATTTAACTTGTAATTTTACTATTGAACTATTCATGTTACCCGATGGTAAGATTTTTAAAACCATTGCGAGTTTTAGTTTAGAAAACTTTAGGCTCAATTATTAAATTAACCAAGTAATTTAAAAGCCATATTTTAAACATATTCAAAACATAAAATAATCCAAAACATAATTAAACAGCCTTATTACAAATCCATAAAAATATGAAAACCAAATTAAAATAAAGTACCCAATTGGAAATTCATGTAAAACCAAATTTTATTGCATGGCCTCCTCGAGTTCATCCGGCCTCATCCGCAAACTCACGAATCACGAAAAGATAAGGAGAAGGTGAGTCACCAAGACTCAAATGCATATTCCCTCCCGGGTAAATACCACATACTTACACAAATTATAACAAAGCAACATATATGTATAATGCACCCAACCCGCCATCCATAACTCCTTTTCTACCCCGTGTGGTACCAAACCACCTTTGGTGGTGCCAAACCACCGTGACCGAAGTCACGATATAAATGTGATACCAAATCACCGTGACCGAAGTCACGATATAAATGTGATACCAAATCACCGTGACCAAAGTCACGAATAATCCATCTGTAGGGCCAACCCACGTGTGATACCAAATCACTGGCGATGATCCCATATCTCAAAAGTGGGGCCAACCCATGGTGGTGTTAACCACAGGGACGAGTCGCTATGAGGTGCCAAACCTCTAGTGTCCGAAGACACGAATGTGATACCAAATCACTGGTGGTGCCAAACCACTGGTGGTGCCAAACCACTGGTGACCGAAGTCACGAATCATCAAGTTGTGGGGCCAACCCACGTGTGATACCAAATCACTGGCGACAATCCCATATCTCAAAAGTGGGGCCAACCCATGGTGGTATTAACCATGTGGACGAGTCGCTATGAGGTGCCAAACCTCGGTGTCCAAGACACGAATGTGATACCAAATCTTTGGTGACCAAGTCACGATATCAATCTTCCCTCCTCTCATCATACCCGTGCAATATGACATAATAATTCGTGAATGCAAGATGTCATGTATGCTAGACATATATCAAATATAAGTATAACATGAATTACCATCATAATCAGATAGACATAAAACAACATAATCATGCTAATCAACCTCTAAGGGTATAACCGTAATTTTACCTACCAAGGGTATTTTCGTAATTTATCCACCAAGGGTATTTTTGTAATTTACCCACCAAGGGTATTTTCGTAATCTACCTACCAAGGGTATTTTTGTAATTTTGTACCTGGAATGGCCTTTCTAAAGGTGCAGTGTCACCTTGAGCGACTCAACTACCATTTTCGGTCTTTACCGAACTGTTAGGCCTAAAACCCGATTTCGGCCCATTCGGGCCCACACGCTCGTGTGGCCCACCTAACACAAATCTATCCACGTATATAAGTTCCACCTAGTCTAGTTCACTATATACTATATCATCATACAATTTATTCCAATTGGGCCTACGGGCCCATTGGGCCCACTTCTACCATCGCACCAAGCAAATTTCAACCCACAAGAATACTCATCGATGGCCTCAACTATCGCGTTGAAGCCCCACACGCTCGCTCATGCGCTCGTGTGGCTACTATTGCCGTGACCGGCACTTCGACATTTGCCGCTCTACAACTAGAGTAGAGAGAGTTACACACCTGATAGGACTCTGGTGCTAAATCGCTATGCTGCGACCACTCTCGTGCCCAACGCCCACCAAGGTATGTTAACCCTTCTCTGGCATGCTCTTTATATAGTTAGCTCTTCACCTTCATTCCTTGTATCTTTCCGATGTGGGATCCTTCGTCAAGAGAGTTTAAATTCAACTGAAACTCTTACCGTCCACTCATAAAATAAATACTCCTTACTTCTCATGAGATTGAACCTGTGCTCCCTTATAACATAATCCACGCGCTAGCCACTTTACCAACTAGCTCCTTGTGCCTCAAACCATGCAATTAAATATAACCCTATGGCCAAGGTCTAAATTCATTTAATAAAAATAATCAAAAAGGAATGCAAACGCTACAACTAGAACCATGACCTCCTTCCTTCCTTGTGGCGTCACTTTGCCACTACACCACACACACCACTTGTGTCATTTTCCTCCACATTTTATTCTTAAGGCCTACCCGCCAACCTCCAAGGTTTTTTCACCTAAAACCAAAATTTTCCCAAAGCTAATATTTGATCCAGGGACTTCATAGAAGCCCCCTAACCTTCCAAAATCACTTATCTAAAAGGTCTAACTTGCACTTAAGCCGATCTCCTATTCTCCAAAAAATTTTAAACGCTACTACGCCTAAGGCCCATTGGGCTCAATCCTACTAGGCCTAATTTTAGGATGTTACAGGACCACAAGCCCGTTTGTGTCCTATTTTCCCCTTAATCTGCTTAAGAGGCCTACTAACTGAAGTCACAATTCCCTTAGGGCTAAAACCAAAATTTTTCTTGTAGCCTTACTTGATCCCAGGACTTCTTCAACACCCCTAGACATCCAAAATTCATTAACCCTCAAAGCCCACATGCCAATTGTCATTTTATCGCTCATTTAAAAATTTTTTGAGATCCAAAGCCCAAAGCCCAATAGGCCCAATACTTCTAGGCCCAAATTGGGAGCGTTACATTTCTACCCTCTTAAATAAATTAGATCCTCGAAATTTCCAACTAACTATTAATCGCACCGCTCAAGTCACACCACTATGCTTCTGCTGCGCACTTTGATTTTAATAACATTAACACACTTTAACTCTAATTGAACCCTTTTCAACTACCCACTGGAGCAGATAAACATTGCATGCATACAGTTTCTTTACCTAAAATATCACATCCACACAAAGCATACCTGGCTTAATGGTGATTGAACAATCCTGAGCCTGATGCTCCTCAGACTCGCATCTGAAACACGCTCCTGACTGCCTCTAGCATTCACCCGGATGGCGCCTTCTGCAATATTCGCAAGCTGGAAAGTTTGGACGTACCTTAACATGCTTCACAGAACGAGACTGCGGTCCTAGAGAACTGCAATCTCTTTTTTCTTACAGTCCACACACCTAACCTGAAGTGTTTCACCAATTTCTTTAACCTCCACCAGTACCTCCCTAACTAGCTGAGTCAGCACATCAGCCCTAACACTTCCACTGCCTCTGCCGCGACCCCTTGCACTTCTTCTAGCACTCATTGTTGATTCTCGTATTATCTGAATTAGGAATTTTTATGAATTTAGTTCATAGTTCCACTATTTAAAGCACATGTCTTATGCAAGTAACAATTTAAAAGTTGTTTCGTAGTCGTAATTCCACTACAAGCTTAAGTTTACTACCGGCTTTAGTCTCTAAAAACCTATTGTTTGAAGTAGCTGAATATCTAAATACATTTCAATAATTTAAACAAGTAAAATAACAGAAACACTTACTTGGCTCGACGTCAAGGGCTCGGTGAACCACATTACAAGATCCTGCAAAACTTTTTAATCTACTTGCTTTAAAAAAACCTAAAATCTAAGGCCCATTTCACAGCCCAAGCCTTGCAATTGGGCTTTGATACCACTAAATGTAACACCCTCAAACCTGACCCAGACGTTATGACCGAATCTGGTGATGCCACATCAAGGACAATTCCAAATCAATTTTACTAAGTTAAAATTTAAGGCCTAAAAGCCCAAAATCCTCGAGACTTGTTAAGTGATGATAAAAGCCCATGTTTTAAATAAAAGTCCATAGGTTATAGTTATTTTGAAAATCTTGTTAAACTTTAGAAATTTATTTAAGTTAAAATAAAAATTAAGCAGCGAAAATAATAATAAAACCCACAAGTAACGTCAAATTGGAGATATAAGGCCTTATTACAACCAATGAAAATAAAGTATTTAAACTAAAGTCACTCGAAACAAATAAACAAAACTTCTAATTAACTTGCAAAGTGGCCATCTCCGAGTCCCCTTCCACGTCAAGCCATCTATTGAGCGTCACCTGAAACATTAAATAAGGAGGGTGTGAGTTTCGAAACTCAGTGTGTACGACCCTTGGCATTCAATTATACAGTTATCACATTGGGTCTAAGGCCTATAAAAATCGGTGGTCTTAGGCCTTAGCCCCCAATAACCTCATATCATACCATACCATATCATATCATATCACACGGAAACAAGATTATGCAAAACCCTCCCCAAAAATCCATCCGCTACACTCTATTTCCCTTCCAACCTTATACACCTATGGGGAATTCTAGCTCGACGTACCCCTCCGCTACACTCCAATGGTAACACTCGCAGCGACACTACTCAACGTTACAACAAAGCTGCTAATCGTATATTGAGCTTAAAGCCACCGGTGGATCCATGGTCGTCAAGCGACTATGCCATCCTCAAATTCTTTCGTCGTACCATAATTCCCACCTAGATGCATCCTAAACAAAATATCATATGAATGCAGCAAATACATAAGTAACATCCATAAAAACTCATACTCATCATATAAGGTTATTTTAATAATTTCACAATCAAGGGTATTTCTGTAATTCTACCCTACAAGGGTATTATCATAATTCTACCCTACTGGGGTATTATCGTAATTCTACCCTACAGGGGTATTATCATAATTCTACTCTACAGGGGTATTATCATAATTTTACCCTATAAGGGTATTTTCGTAAATTTTAAAATCAAGGGTATTTTGGTAATTCTACAAATTAGGGGTAATTTGGTAATTTCGTAAATTGAGGGTATTATGGTAATTTTCCAAACTAAGGGTATTTTGGTAATTTCCAAATCAGGGGTACTTGGTCACTCTTGGGTTTTAGTTATAGACTTTGGCCCATTAACAAGTCCTTGCGGCTAAAGCGAACAGACACTATACACCAAGTAGGATTCCAAAGAAGAGGAGGTGGGCCACTAGGACCGCTTAAGTACCAAGCTCTCCCTAGATCCAATCCTAGACATGCGTATGTCCGTTGCCACACTCTAACCCAACGACTTGTTCATGGACATGTTTAATTATTAGATTAAGTCTTATGTAGTTTAAGAGTTGTTCAGAACTAGGCCTAAAGTCCATTAAACCCTAGCATACATGTCTACGTCCCTATAAAGGCCATCAAGCCCATTTCACATTCATAAAGCCCATTATGCCCAAATCACATTCTTATGGCCCATTAGGCCCTGATCTCATTCATATGGCCCATTAGGCCCAAAACAATTCCAGATCATGTAACATGCATGTCTAACTCAATTCATATACCCAAATCAATCAATTTCATCAAACTTATCCTCAGGGCCCACGGGCCCATTTAGCCACTTTCAGCTTCTCAAATTTTCGGCATTGCCGATATCATGTGTGTGCAGTGTTTGTATACACCTGGTTACTGTGACGTGCTATTCTATCCTTGGTCTTGAACCTACAATCAGCCAACCTTCAATCAATCACCCATACTTAATCAAAATATTTACCAAAAGCCGAAGCCTTACCGTAACCTTACCGCGTGCCACACGTTCTAGTAGCCCTTCCTTAACTACTATTCGTGAATATCCCCTAGATCTGCACTCAAACATATATCGTCAAAACAAGTGACTCATATTTCACATAAGTCACCCCTATAGGCCATACTTACATTCGGCCATCCACTAAACCATAACTGAGTCGAGAACACTTACCACTTTGCTAACGATCCTTACCTACCATGCTTGCGATCTTTGAACCTTATTCTTGTTATCACAGAGTTAATGATAGGACAGTTAGATAGCCTTTTTGGTTTTAGGAAAACATACAAGAGAGGTTAATCGAGTACTTACCAAATCCACTTTCGATCCTACGGCCTAAATTCGGCTTTTGAGATTAGTATGGTGACAGAGACAATTCGGCACCATTAAGGTGAAGAAGAGGAGAATTGATCGGTTAGAACTAAAGGTGAACAAGAGAAGGAATTTAAGAAGATAAGGTATGGGGAATTCGGCTAAAGAGAAAACCAAAATTTTGGCAAAGGAATGATGGGTTTTTTTTCGGCAAATGGAAGAATTCGAATAGGCGGAGAAAAAGAAATGTAATGGAACCCAAGGAACCTCTCAAAGGAATTCGACACCTCTTTTTATAGCCAATAGCCAAATCCTACCTTCCCCTATAGTCCAATTTGACACCAACTCTTCCCACCTTTCATCTTCTAATTTTTCTCCATGATATCTCCCTTATCTCATCCAAAATTCCCTCCTTATCTCACAAGACCAATTCAAACACTTCAACAAAAGAGTCCAAATTCTACACAACTCTGGCCGTCCACTATGCAAAATAAACACTCCAAAAACACCATACCACTACTCGAACCTTGGACTTCTTCACACCACCTTGTAGCTCCCCAAGGACGCCACCTTGCCATTGGACCACAAGCCCATTTGTGTCCTATTTTCCCCTTAATTTACTTAATAGGCCTACTGACTAGAGTCACAATTCACTTGGGGCTAAAACCAAAATTTTTCCTATACCCTTACTTGATCCCAGGACTTCTTCAACACCTCTAGACATCCCAAATTCATTAACCCTCAAAGTCCACATGCCAATTGTCATTTTCTCGCTCACTTAAAAATTTTCTGAGATCCAAAGCCCAAAGCCTAATAGGCCCAATACTTCTAGGCCCAAATTTGGGGCGTTACATCCTCCAACAAACAGAACTCACCCCATATACATATACAGAATACAAACATACAAAATTAATGGAATTAACATGTCCCACATGCTTGTATATAGATATCATACATACTTATACAACACAATCAAACATACATATCAGTTTTCCTAAACTCAAATCAATCTATCAAAATAACAGATTTCATGCATTAAGGCTTGTTTTGCCATTATCGACCTTACTAAAGGCCCACAGTCGATCGGAACGATGTATGTGACCCTAGGGAAATTTCAAAATTTTGGGTCCACATGCCTGTGTGGCTTGTCTATGTGGGCCCACACGCCCAAATTGGTCTGGCCTGTGTGGCCCACATGCCCGTGTGGCATACCCGTGTGAGCCCACACGCACCAATCGACATAGCACATGTGACCCACATGAATATACACTTGCTCGTCACATGAACGTGTATCGCACACGGCCGGGCACACACCCATGTGGCATCGACAGGCCACTTTTTTGGCTTTCAACGAACTTTAACTTTTCATGTTTTCGTTACACACCTGGTTCATTTTTTATGAGAAAGTAATCCCGATACCTCCAAAACCTTAAAACAGTATACCAAACACTGTTTTAGCAATTGATTTTAGCATTTAAACTAGAATTTGATCTCGACTTAAGGCCTCTCAAAATCAAACTACTCGCGAAACACTTACTACCAACGAACAAAAACCGGTTAATACTCAAATCTTTGAAGGAACAACAGCCGCTTCTTGTCTTTCCCCTAATCGAGAAATATGAACATTATCAATGGCTTTCGTTAACATAATAAAATTCCCCACAACAAAAAACAAAAAATAAAAGAAAACCACTCGATAGTTTTCCTATTCAAAATGAATCGAAGAACCCCAAAAGTACGATATGACAATACGTACGACTACCAAAATTGAGGAAGAAAAAGCATAAATGAAAAAGAAAAGAAAGAAGGAATAACGTCAAAGAAAAGAAAGACTAAAAAGGAATTTTGGGAAAACAAATGAATTAAAATTATAATTTAATTCTACCAAAATCCCAACTCCCCACAACCCCCACTAACTACCAATCCCACTAAATCCAACCACTAACCTCATCCAACTACCCTAGACTTCGAACTCCACTAAAACTCTATTACACTATTGAGCAAAAAATTATCATCCACGCACACTCGGGATTCAAACATAAAACCACAGGGCAAGCTAACACCTTACCACTCAAACTAACAGGCTCATTCTGAATGAGTTTACCAAGAATATAACATAAGCCCACCAAAAAAGGATAAGGCTAAGACCAAAAATAACAAAATTACTAAAAGTGGGACTTGAACCCAAGACCTCAAAGTCATAATCAAAACACTTAGCCACTGAAGCAAATACTCAATTATAACAAATTTCACAAAAACAAAGATAAAATAATTTAGGGTGTTACAACTTTACCCCCTAAAAGAAATTTCGACCTCAAAATTTACCTGATTCGAATAGATGAGGATACTACTGGCGCATCAAATCCTCAGGTTCCCACATGGCTTCCTCAGTGCTATGATTCCACCATAGAACCTTAACTAATGGGATAGACTTCCTCATTAGAATCTTTACGTCTCGATCCAAAATTTGAATTGGTTCCTCCTAAAATGTCAAATCCGGTCTAACCTCAATATCCTCAACAGAAACAACATGAGATGGATCAGACCAGTATCGCCTCAACATAGAGACATGAAACACATCATGAATATGGTCTAACTCTGGAGGTAGCTTTAACTGATAAGTGTCCGGTCCCATAAACTTCAAAACCTGATACAGCCTAATGAACCTAGGGCTCAACTTGCCATTACGTTCGAACCGCAGAACATTCTTCCACGGAGATACTTGACGAAAGACAAAGTCACCTATAGAGTACTTGATGTTCCTCCTTTTCATATTCGTATAGGACTTCTATCTATCAGAAGATGCCTTAAGAATTAATCTAACTTTGTTGTCAGTCTCGAAAACCAACTCTGGACCCAAAACTCGTTTACCCAACTCAGTCCAACACAACGAAGTACAAAATTTACAACCATACAGAGCCTCGTAAAGTTCCATCTGGATGTTAGACTAAAAATTATTGTTATAGGCGAACTTAGCCAAAGGCAAGAAATCCTCCAAACTCCCTTGGAAATCAATAACATAGCTCCAAAGCATATCCTCCAGTATCTGAATCACCCTCTTAGATTGACCATTAGTCTGAGGATGGAACATAGTACTAAAGTCTAATCTCAAACCCAAAGCTTCATGAAGTTTCTTCCAAAATCGAGAAGTGAAGCGAGGATCTCTATCAGAAATTATTGAAACTGAAACCCCGTGAAGTCTCACAATCTTAGAAATGTAGAGCTTGGCCAACTTTTGCAAAGAATAATCTGTTCAAACTAGAACGAAATGGACAGACTTGGTCAATCGATCCATGATGACCCATATAGAATCCTTCTTAGTAGGGGCTAAAGGAAACCCACTAACGAAGTCCATTGTAACACATTCCCATTTCCATAAGGGAATCTTAACAGGTTGGAGCAAACCCAAAGGCAACTGGTGCTCAGCTTTAACTTGCTGGCACATCAAACAACAAGCAATGAAATTTGTTACCTCTCATTTCAAACCTGACCACCATTATAGTTTATTGAGCTCTCAATACATCTTCTTTCCACCGGGGTGTATAGCATAATAGCTACTATTCACTTCCCTCAGAATCGATTGTCTCAAATTAGAGTTATTCAGCACACACACCTGTCCTTAGAAATACAAAACCCCATCAATATTTAGCCCAAAATCAGACGTACTACCACTCCCAACCTGACGAAAATTATAATAGCCCAATTTAGGGCTTAGTTAGAATAGTGGCGCGAGATCACAAATCCGAGTTAGTGAAATGATTTTTAAGGTATTTGAGATGTTTTCATGATATTATAAAAGTTTTATGTAGAGATTTTAGGAAATTGGCATTAAAGGGGTCCATTAGGACTAAATTGCAAAAGTTGCAAAATATGAGATTCTAGAAGGTTTTTGTATAAAATAGCTTTAGATTATCAATTAGAAGTCCTTAAATAGCAATTTTCCCAAATTATAATTTTTGGACAAAATTGGACATGAGTTAGAATTTTATGAAGAATTAGTGGGAAGGGCATTTTGGTCATTTACCAATTAAATGATTAAAAAGGGAAAAAGATGATAAAAATCTTATTCATCTTCTTCCCAAGTGTCGAAAATTAGAGAGACTCCATAGCTAGGTTTCTTCAATTTTTTAAAGCTTGCAAGTAAGTGTATACTAGCTCCGTTTTTAATATTCTTCGTATTTTTGGAGTCATCGTATTTTGAATTAGCTATTTATAGCTATAAGTTGAGCTAGAATTCATGTCCATAAAAATACCCACAAATCAAATGCTTGTAAAATGATGTTTTATGTAAGATTATGAGAGTTTGATGTTAGATAAACATCTTTTCCTAAGTGAATTTCATGAAAAATATTAGTATGGACTAATTTGTAATAGTTATGAAATTGGTCATACATAATAGAAATAGTGAGAATTGATCATTTTCATAGTGGAAAAAATGAATCAGCTAAGCATGAGGTTTAAGAAATTTGAATGAAAATCACTTTACGAGCCTAGGGGCAAAAGTGTAATTATGAGAAAGTTTAAGGGCAAAATAGAAAATTTTCCAAAGTACGAGTTATGAGTCAATTTAGTCAATATGAGTATTAAATGAGCTAAATTATTATTATAGATCAAGAGAAACGAAGCCCGGGCCGAAACCAAGGCAAGAACAAAGTCAATGACTAAATTGCAATATTTACATAGATTTTGTACATTGAGGTAAAGTTTGTATGATTTCTAAGCTTTATGATAAATATTATTAAATTGCTTAGCATGATGTTGAATACATTTTTAATTCCATGAGATTCTTTAATGTTATTTAAACAAAGAAACTAACGAAATTGAACATGAGAAAGTCCCGATTGAAGTTGAATTACTTAGGATACTCGATCTACCACATGAGAGGAGAAAGTCCGTATAAGACCAAGCCAAGGCATGGCATTGAAAATCAAGCAAGTTATCATGTAAGTCTAAGACAAGTCTTAGCATTGAAGAGTTATTATGAGATGAAGACCCATGTAAGCCGAAGCTAAGGCATGGCATTGGTGAGTCTCCAAGCAAATATGTCATGTAAGTCCAAGACAAGTCTTGGCATTAAAAAGTTATCATGAGATAAAGATCCCATGTAAGTCCAAGCTAAGGCATGGCATTGGTGAGAATCAAGGAAGATTTCATGTAAGTCCAAGCCAAGGCTCGGTATTGACAAAGTAAAGATACCAAGTAAGACTATGTCAAGACATAGCAATGGTAAGTTCCCAAGGGAACCTAGAAAGAAGACCTCGTGTAAGTTTATGTTAAGACATGGCATCGATATCTAGTAATAAGACTATATTGAGGATATAGCGTTGGCATCCAGATACATGTGGGATGAGATTCAGTATCCTCAATTATTCATAGTAATTCATTGGGCATAAGAGTAAAGATTGAATGAGAAAGCAAGAAGTTAAGTAAGTAAAGCTATCATCAAGTTGTGCTAGTTAAAATTAACTAAGAGTATTATACATGTGATGAATGATGAAGTTGAGAATATGCTTATTATAGTAAAGTATGCTGATCTATGTGATCAAGTGATACAGGTACCTTGTTTACGTCACAAGTATGAGACTAGTAAGTATCATGAGTTATGTAAGAATCTTCAAGAGTAAGTAAGTTCAAATACATGAGTTAGGCAATGCCTTTGTTTATGATGAATGAATTTTGATTAAGCAATTATATTGTTATGTGCATTACATGCAAACTTACTAAACTAAATGCTTACGTCTTTAATTCTTTCTTTCTATGTAGTTTCGCCAAGCAAACTTGTGGATTATTGAAGTCAGAGCTTGAAGCGCACTATCAATTGCTATTTTGGTATAGCCATGTTGTATACATTAATTATGGCATGTATAGGAAGCATTTCATTTGAAATATGTCTTAAGAAGGGCCAAAGTGTGGGCTATCAAGTTTATTATTTTTTTATATATGGCTAAAGAGATTGGCCAAGTTCGACTAGATATCAATGTATATTTATATCAATGAAGTATGCATCTTTGTTAATGTTAGACGAAGTTTTGAATTGTTGAATTTGGCTTGAGATTGATTTTGATTTGGCTTGGTAAATAGCCTCTAAGTGCCCACACGAATAGACACACGAGCATCTGTCTAGGCCGTTTGTTCCCTGCATGTTAGTGTCTTAAGTCAGAATAGACCACGGGCTAACCCCACGGCCGTTTATATAGGCCGTGTGTGACACACGATTAGTACATGGGCATGTGATCCAAGCCGTGTGCATAAGTCAGTATGTCAAGGTATGGCACATGGTCTACGGCCACGGGTGTGTCAAGGCCGTGTGTAATTAGTCAGTGCCGACCACAGGTGAAGGACATGGGCATGTCATATGGGTACACGGGCGTGTGACCCCTGCTTTGAGAGGAAAGTCTTTAGTTGAGTTCTGAAAGTTTTTGGATGTAAGATTAAGGTCCCGTAGGCCTATGAAATGTATGAATTGATTAATAAAGAGAAGTTTTCAATTCGAACAAAAAATTTTTATAGCCCGTAAGTACATGTTTAAGAAGGTTCAAGCATGGTAATGTCTCATATCCGATTTTAGCCTCAGACTCAGGTATGGGGTGTTACATTTAGTGGTATTAGAGCTACGGTTTAGTCGGTTCTAGGACTAACGTAGCATAAGCAAGAGTCTAGCTATACATGCCATACGTAGGAATATTTTTATGATGATAGTATGACGACTCCTGACAACTTAAATTATGTTTATACATATAGTAAATGGATCCTGAAAGAGCAGTGGTGGATGATGTAGAAAGTAATACGCTGGCTCCTGCTGAAGGGACGATGCCTGATGAGGATGAGAATAGACCCACTACGGTGAGTCAGGGAGGAAGAGAAGAGGCCAGAGAAGCCTTCCTCCATATGATGACCACATGGTATATGGAGTTCGTTCGTATGAACCCGAATGCACAACCCCTTCCACCCCCGCCTATTCCTCAACCTACCTCAGTAGCCCCTCAAGTAGTAGAGGTGGTAAGAGGAGACAAACCTCCAGTTTGTAGGATCAAAAAATAAGGGGTAGAAGAATTCCGGGCTAAAAGAGATGATGATCCAGAAAAGGTTGAGCTCTGCTTAAAAAATACCATCAGGGTATTTAATGAGTTGTCATGCACATCTGAGGAATGCTTGAAGTGTGTAGTTTCTCTTTTAAGAGATTTTGCCTATCAATGGTGGAACACCTTGGTGTCGGTTGTATCCAGAGAAAAGATCACATGGGAATTCTTCCGAGAAGAGTTTAAGAAAAAGTATATCATCCAAAGGTTTGTGGATCAGAAAAGAAAGGAATTCTTAGAACTGAAGCAAGGCAAGATGTTTGTGACTGATTATGAGCACGAGTTTGTACGACTCAGCAAATACGCTCGAGAGTGTGTATCCATCGAGGCCATCATAAGCAAGAGATTCGAATATGGACTAAATGATGACATCAAGTTGTTTGTTGCTGTCCTAGAATTAAAAGAATTTGTGGTGTTAGTGGAGAGGGCTTGTAAAGCTGAAGAGTTAGTAAAAGAGAAGAGAAAATCTAAAATGGAGTCTTGTGACTTGAAGAAGAGACAGTGGAATAAGTCATTCCAATCCTCTTCCAAGAAGTCAAGAAATTTCTCCACTAGATCAGCTACTTCCACTGGGTTTTCAAGGAAGGATAAGGGTAAGCAGTATTTAGGAAATAAGGCACAGTCTACTTCAGTCGCTAGTGTGGGGAATATTCGATCTGATAGACCTGAATACCCACAGTGTGGCAGACGTCACCTTGGTGAATGCCGAGTGCATAAAAATGCTTGTTTCAGATGTGGTTCCTAGGATCACTTTATAAAAGATTGTCCTAAGATGATGAAAGAAGAGAGAACTCAGAACCCTAGATCTAGGGGTATGGTCAGAGGTAGACCGTAGAAGAACCCTAAAAGTGGGACAGGTGATAGAGGAAACCCTAGAGGACAGGCTACGAGACCCGAGGGTAGGCCACCTGCGAGGACTTATGCCATTCGCGCTCGCGAAGAGGCATCTTCTCCTAATGTTATTACGAATACCTTTCTCTTCATGATATTGAAGTTATTGCTTTAATAGATCCCGATCCATACACTCTTCTATTTGCATGAAACTAGTATCCAATATGAGTATGCCTATAGAGTCTACAGAATTTATGATTAAGGTGTCTAATCCTTTAGGGAAAAGTGTTTTAGTTGATGAAGTATGTAAAAACTGTCCATTGATGATTAGAGGTCATTATTTTAAAGCAAACCTTACGTTGTTACCATTTGATGAGTTTGTCATCATTCTTCGTATGGATTGGTTGACCACCCATGATGTAATAGTTAATTGTGGGAAGGAGTACATTGAGATGAGATGTTAGAATGAGGACACTCTTCATGTAGAATCAGATTAACCGGGTAGATCGCAAATAATAATTTCTCATATGACGGCACAGAGATTTATAAGAAAAGGGTATGAGGCGTATCTTGCCTTTGTGATGAATACTAGAGAAACAGAGCTAAAGATTAAGTCAGTACTGATATTATGTGAGTACTTGGATGTTTTTCCCGAGGAATTACCAGGACTACCACCAGTTAGAGAGGTTGAGTTCAGCATTGATCTAGCTCCCGGTACTATACCAATATCTATTACTCCTTACGGAATGGCTCCAACGGAGTTGAGAGAGTTGAAGTTACAGTTGCAAGAGTTGACAGATAAAGGCTTTTCAAGATCAAGTTGTTCTGCCTAGGGTGCTCCAGTTTTATTTTTGAAAAAGAAGGATGGCACTATGAGACTGTGCATAGATTACCGTCAACTTAATAAAGTGACGGTGAAAAACAAGTACCCATTACCTAGAATTGATGATTTGTTCGATCAATTGAAGGGAGCCACTGTGCTCTCCAAAATAGACTTGAGATCGAGGTACTACCAATTGAGAGTAAGAAACTCAGATGTGTCAAAGACCGTTTTCTGAACTAGGTATGGGCATTATGAATTTTTAGTCATGCCCTTTGGTTTGACCAATCTCCCGTGGTATTCATGGATCTAATGAACCAAATTTTTAGGCCATACCTCGACAAGTTTGTAGTCGTTTTTATTGACTACATATTGATTTATTCCTGTAATGAGCCTGAGCATGCTGAGCACCTACGAATAGTTTTACAGATTCTATGAGAAAATCAGTTGTATGGCAAGTTTAGTAAAAGTAAATTTTGGCTCAAGGAAGTGGGATTTCTGGAACATATTGTCTCGGGAGATGGAGTACGAGTGGACCCAAGTAAGATTTCAGCTATAATGGACTGGAAACCACCGAGGAATATATCTGAGATCAGAAGTTTTCTAGGCCTAGCCGAATATTATAGGCGATTCGTCAAGGGGTTTTCCATGATTGCAACTCCGATGACAAATTTGCTACAGAAAAATATGAAGTTTGAGTGGACAGAAAGATGCCATCAAAGTTTTGAGAAACTAAAAGCATTGTTGACAGAAGCTCCAGTTTTAATACAACCCGAGTCTGGGAAAGAATTCGTGATATACAACGATGCTTCCTTAAATGGATTAGGCTATGTACTTATGTAAAAAGGCAAGGTTATTGCTTATGCCTCCAGACAGTTGAAGCCTTATGAGAGTAATTATCTGACGCATGATTTAGAGTTGGCTGCCATGTCTTCGCTTTGAAGATTTGGAGACACCATCTATATGGTGAAAGATGTCAGATTTTCACCCATCAGAAAAGTCTGAAGTATTTGATGACGTAGAAAGAGTTGAATTTAAGGCAATGGATATGGTTAGATTTGATAAAAGACTATGAGCTAATCAGTGACTACCATCCTGGAAAGGCGAATGTGGTTGCTGATGCTTTGAGTAGAAAGTCCATGTTTGCATTAAGGGAATTGAATTCATGGATGAATTTATCCGATGATGGTTCTATTATAGATAAGTTGAGAGCTAGACCATTGTTCTTCCAAGAGATCATTGAGGCTCAAAAAGAATATAGTGAATTGCAAGCCAAGAAAACTCGGTGCGAGTCAAATATTGAGTCCGATTTCTGGATTAGCTCCAATAGAAGTCTGATGTTCAAAGATAGAGTTTGTGTACGAGAAAGGAAGAGCTTATTCAGAGAATTTTGCATGAGGTACATAACGGATGTTTATCTGTACATCTGGGTAGTACCAAGATGTATAATGATTTGAAGCAATAGTATTGGTAGCCGAGAATGAAAAAAGATATTTCAGAGTTCATTTCAAGATGCTTGATTTGTCAGTAAGTGAAGGCTGAACACCAAGTACCTTCGGGTTTGCTTCAACCAATTATGATTCCTGAGTAGAAATAGGACAATATCACTATGGATTTTGTAACGGGATTGCCATTGTATCCGAGTAAGAAAGATGTTGTACGGGTTGTGGTTGATAGACTCACAAAGTCAGCCCATTTTATACCTGTACGAAGTGTCTACTCACTAGACAAGTTGGCAAACTTGTACATTTCAGAAATAGTAAGGCTTCATGGAGTTTCGGTGTCAATCATATTGGATAGAGATCCGAGATTCACATCCAGATTTTGGAAGAAGTTACAAGAAGCTTTGGGTATAAAATTGAGCTTTAGTAACACTTTTCATCCTCAAACTGACGGTCAGTCGGAGAGGTTAATTCAAGTACTAGAGGATATACTCAGATGTTGTATTCTCAAATTCCAAGGTAGTTAGGAAAAGTTTCTCCCATTGGTAGAATTTGCCTACAATAATAGTTTTCAGTCAAGCTTGAAAATGGCGCCTTATGAGGATTTATATGGGCGTAAGTGCTAGACGCCTCTATATTGGACTAAAATCAAATAAAACCAAATTCACGGGGTTGATTTGGTTAGAGAAACTGAACAGAAGGTGAAAGTAATTCAAGAAAGTTTAAAGGCTGCTTCTGACAGACACAAATCCTACTCGAATTTAAGAAGAAAAGAAATAGAGTATCAAGTCTTGAAAGTGTCACCATGGAGAAAAGTTTTCAAATTCAGCTGGAACGGCAAGTTGAGTCCTCGTTTCATCGGACCATATGAGATTATCGATAGAGTTGGATCGATGGCTTATCGATTGAATTTGCCGTCTAAATTGGAAAAGATACATGATGTGTTTCATGTGTCCATGTTGCGACGCTACCAATCAAACCCTTCGCATGTTATTACACCGGCAGAAGTAGAGATTCAACCTGACATGATTTATGGTGAAGAACCAGTTAAGATTTTAGCTCGGGAAGTCAAGCAGTTGAGAAATAAGAATATCTCCCTTGTTAAAGTATTATGGAAAAGACATGGGGCAGAGGAAGCTACGTGGGAACCAGAAGAAATCATGAGAAACCAGTACCCAAACCTCTTTGCTGGTAAGATTTTCGAGGACGAAAATCCTTAGGGGGAGAATTGTAACAGCCCGATTTAGGGCTTAGTCAGAATAGTGGTGCAAGGTCACAAATCCAAGTTAGTAAAATGAGTTTTTAAGGTATTTGAAATGTTTTCATGATATTATGAAAGTTTTTTGTAGCGATTTTATGAAATTGGCATTAAAGGGGTCCATTAGGACTAAATTGAAAAAGTTGCAAAATATGAGATTCTAGAAGCTTTTTGTATGAAATGGCTTTAGATTATCAATTAGAAGTCCTTAAATAGTAATTTTCCCAAATTATAATTTTTGGACAAAATTGGACATGAGTTAGAATTTTATGAATAATTAGCAGGAAGGGCATTTTGGTAATTTACTAATTAAATGATTAAAAAAGGAAAAAGATGATAAAAATCTTACTCATTTTCTTCCCCAAGTGTCGAAAATTAGAGAGACTCCTTAGTTAGGTTTCTTCAATTTTTTAAAGCTTGCAAGTAAGTGTATTTTAGCTCCGTTTTTAATATTCTTCATATTTTTGGAGTTCTCATATTATGAATTAGCTATTTATAGTTATAAGTTGAGCTAGAATTCATGTCCATAAAAATACCCATGTATGACTTGCTTGTAAAATGATGTTTATGAAAGATTATAAGAGTTTGATGTTAGATAAACATCTTTTCCTAAGTGAATTTCATGAAAAATGTTAGTATGGACTAATTTGTAATAGTTATGAAATTGGTCATACATAATAGAAATAGAGAGAATTGATAATTGTTATAGTAGAGAAAATGAATAAACTAAACATGAAGTTTGAGAAAGTTGAATGAAAATCACTGTACGAGCCTAGGGGCAAAAGTGTAATTATGAGAAAATTTAGGGGAAAAATAGAAATTTTTACAAAGTACGAGTTATGAGTCAATTTAGTCAATATGAGTATTAAATGAGCTAAATTATTATTATAGATCAAGAGAAACAAAGCCTAGACCGAAACCGAGGCAAGAACAAAGTCGAGGACTAGATTGCAATATCTACATACATTTTGTACATTGAGGTAAGTTTGTATGATTTCTAAGCTTTATGATAAATATTATTAAATTTCTTAGCATGATGTTGAATACATTTTTAATTCCATGAGATTGTTTAATATTATGTTAAACAAAGAAATTAATGAGATTGAGCATGAGAAAGTCCCGATTGAAGTTGAATTCTTAGGATACTCGATCGACCACATGAGAGGAGAAAGTCCGTATAAGACCAAGCCAAGGCATGGCATCCGCAATCAAGCAAGTTATCATGTAAGTCCAAGACAAGTCTTGGCATTGAAGAGTTATTATGAGATAAAGACCCATGTAAGCCCAAGCCAAGGCATGGCATTGGTGAGTCTCCAAGCAAATATGTCATGTAAGTCCAAGACAAGTCTTGGCATTGAAAAGTTATCATGAGATAAAGATCCCATGTAAGTCCAAGCCAAGGCATGGCATTGGTGAGAATCAAGGAAGATTTCATGTAAGTCCAAGCCAAGGCTCGGTATTGACAAAGTAAAGAAACCAAGTAAGACTATGTCAAGACATAGCAATGGTAAGTTCCCAAGGGAACCCACAAGGAAGACCTCGTGTAAGTCCATGTCAAGACATGGCGTCGATATCAAGTAAGAGATCCCATTGCAAGATAATATCGAGGATATAGTGTTGGCATCCAGATACATGTGGGATGAGATTCAGTATCCTCGGTTATTCATAGTAATTCATTGGGCATAAGAGTAAAGATTGAAAGAGAGAGCAAGAAGTTAAGTAAAGCTATCATCAAGTCATGCTAGTTAAAATTAACTAAGAGTGTTATACATGTGGTGAACGATGAAGTTGAGAATATGCTTATTATAGTAAAGTATGTTGATCTATGTGATCAAGTGATACAGGTACCTTGTTTACCTCACAAGTATGAGACTAGTAAGTATCATGAGTTATTTAAGAATCTTCAAGAGTAAGTAAGTTCAAATACATGAGTTAGGCAATGCCTTTGTTTATGATGAATGAATTTTGATTGAGCAACTATATTGCTATGTGCATTACATGCAAACTTACTAAGCTAAATGCTTACATCTTTAATTTTTTCTTTCTATGTAGTCCCGCCAAGCTAACTTGTGGATCATTGAAGTCGTAGCTCGAAACACACTATCAATCACTATTTTGGTTTAGCCATGTTGTTTACATTAAGTATGGCATGTATAGGAAGCCTTTCATTTGAAATATGTCTTAAGAAGGGCCAAAGTGTGGGCTATCAAGTTTGTTATTCTTTTTTATATGGCTAAAGAGATTGGCCAAGTTTGACTATATATGTATGTATATTTATATCAATGAAGTATGCATCTTTGTTAATGTTAGACGAAGTTTTGAATTGTTGAATTTGGCTTGAGATTGATTTTGATTTCAGGGTGGTAATTGGCTTAGTAAATAGCCTCTAAGTGCCCACAGGGATAGACACACGGGCATGTGTTTAGGCCGTGTGTTCCCTGCATGTTAGTGTCTTAAGTCAGAATAAACCACGGGCTAACCCAACGGCCATTTGTATAGGCCGTGTGTGACACATGGTTAGTACATGGGTGTGTGATCCAAGCCGTGTGAATAAGCCAGTATGTCAATGTACGGCACACGGTCTACGGCCACGGGCGTGTCAAGGCCGTGTGTAATTAGTCAGTGCCGACCACAGTGAAGGACACGGGCATGTCTTATGGGTACACGGGCGTGTGACCCCTGTTTTGAGAGAAAAGTCTCTTGTTGAGTTTCGAAAGTTTTCGGACGTAAGATTAAGGTCTAGTAGGCCCATGAAATTTATGAATTGATTAAGAAAGAGAACTTTTCAACTCAAACAAAAAAAATTTTATAGCCCGGAAGTACATGTTAATAAGGTTCAAGCATGGTAATGTCTCATATACAGTTTTAGCCTCAGACTCGGGTATGGGGTGCTACAGAAACGCAGAACCAGAGAATCATCCCCCAATTATTTATTTAGAATCTGATCAATCCAAGTCGGCTTAACTTGTAACTCGGCTAACAGACTCTCATCCTTAAACAGACTTAGACGTGCAAACATCACCCTCAAATTAGATATTGCTCTACAACTGAGAGCATCGGCCACCACATTGGTCTTATCGATATGATACTCTATCGTGCAGTTGTAATCCTAGAGCAGCTCAATCCACCTACGCTGCCTAAGATTCAACTCCTTTTGAGCAATGAGGTACTTGAGGCTCTTATGATTAGTGTAGATAATACATCTCTCACCATACAGATAGTGCCTCTAGATTTTTAAAGCAAACACCACGGCAGCTAACTCGAGATCATGCGTTGGATAATTTCCCTCATGTGAATTAAGCTGTCGGGATGCGTAAGCCACAACCTTACCATCTTGCATCAATACACATCCCAAACTAACGTGCGACGTATCACTGTAAACCACAAACTCTTAACCAGATTCAGGCTGTATCAAAATAGGTGCCTGAGCCAGAACAGGTGCCTGAGTCAGACCAGACTTGAGCTTCTCAAAGCTCGATTGTTGTGCATCAGTCCAAAAAAAAAGGAACATTCTTACGCAGAAGCTTAGTCAGATGAGCTACAATCAACAAAAATTCGTCAACTAATCGCCGATAATAACCCATAAGACCCAGAAAACTGCTGATCTTACAAACATTCTTAGGTTGTGTCCAATCAAGTACAACCTCAATCTTTCGAGGATCAACTCAGATCCCCTCAGTAGAAGCCACGTGCCCCAAAAAAGTTATTTTTTGTAACTAGAATACACACTTACTCAACTTAGCGTAAAGCTATTTCTCTCGAAGTATCTAAAGCACTACTCCAAGATGCTCA
Source organism: Gossypium rotundifolium (assembly GCA_025506655.1). Lineage (NCBI taxonomy): Eukaryota > Viridiplantae > Streptophyta > Magnoliopsida > Malvales > Malvaceae > Gossypium > Gossypium rotundifolium. The sequence goes on from CP106726.1 coordinate 39,800,677, forward strand.
TCATGCTTATCCCCGATCTTAGAGTACACCAGAATATCGTTAATAAAAACTACAACGAACTAATCCAAATATGATTGGAAAACTCGATTCATCAGAATGCAGCCGATGCATTTGTCAAACCAAAAGGCAAGACTAGGAACTCGTAGTGCCCATAACGAGTCGTAAAAGTTGTCTTAAAGATATTAGCTTCCCTAACTCTAAGTTGATGATACCTAAAATGGAGATCTATCTTTGAAAATACTAAAGCCCAACAAAACTGATCAAACAGATAGTCGATCCTCGGAAGTGAGTACTTATTCTTCACAGTTAACTTATTCTACTGTCAGTAATCGATACACATCATCCTTGTAAGCTCTTGAAGCCCAACAAAATCGGTGCCCCTATGGAGACACACTACGATGAATGAACCAATGATCTAGTAGCTCTTGAAGTAGAGCCTTAAGCTTTGTAAGCTCCTTCGGTGCCATTTGATAAAAAGCGATGGACACTAGAACTATATCCGGTAGAAGCTTAATGCCAAACTCAACTTCCTGATTTAGATGTAAACCAAATAATTTATCAAGAAATACATCTAGAAATTCCTTCACTGTTCTGATACTTTCGAAAAAGAGTCCCCAAAAACTGAAACACTTACGAAAGCCAGATATGCCTCACACCCTTTCTGAATCAATTTTTCAGCCACTAGAGTGGAGATTACGTTAAACAAGTAATCCCGATGCTCGCCAATTACAACAAATTCCACATCATCCTTGGTTCTTAAAATGACCGTCTTAGTCGTGCAATCCAAACTGACTCAGTGCTCTACTAACCGGTCCATTTCCAAAATCAAATCGAATTCCTCAAACGGTAGGTCCATCAGATTTGTCGGAAACACAACCCCTTGAACTTCCAACAGTACATTCCTATACATCTATTAACCCGAATAGATTGACCCAACGGACTCATTATAGAAATCACACCAGAAGTACTCTAAACAATAATCCCCAAGTTTCGAAAGACAAAACTAGGTACATGCGAGTGTGTCGACCCTATATCTATCAAAGCGGTATATGAGGCATAAAAAATAAAGAACGTACCCTATATCTATCAATCCAGGCTGCCTCACTCAATCTGATTATCACCTTTACCTGGTGCTCTCTTTCCTCTGCCCAATCCATTACCACCCTTGGCGGGACCAAGACCCCTAAGTGGCTACTGTACTACCCTTTGAGGCTGAACAAAAATTCAAACTCAGGGCTTGCATTTGATAAGAACGCTGTGGGAAATTATTGATCTGGTGATCCATCGACCCAAAATTTATAGCTTAAGTTTTATAACTTGGCTCTGATACCACTAAATGCAACACCTCGAATCCAGCCTAGACATTATGGCCGAATTTGGGAGTGTTACAAAGAAGAGTTTTGAAATCAACCTTATTATGTTAAATTTCTATCGTTGAAGTGTTACTAAAAATAATTCACATTTTATCAAACATATTATTATTTTCGTTAAAGAAAACATTGTTAATTTTCTCTTTCAGAAAGCTTATTTTGTAGCAGAACTTTGATATTGTTAAAGTAAAAAACTAAGTTTGTGTTTTTAGAAAAATATTTGTTTGCGTAAAACTGTGGTTTTGTCAAACATCATAGTATAAAAGTAATAACACATCCAAAACCAAAATTAAAACAAATAGTCCAAAGAGTCCCAAGATTACAAAACTCTAAAAACTAATCCAGATTTTAAATAAAAATTGTTAATCAAAACAATTCGCGAACTAGTGGCCACTGCTGAAACTCCATTGCACCGACTCGCTTATGTCTAAGATTATCTGAACAGAATAGACAACAGATATGAGTTTTCATAAACTCAGTGTGTAACTTAACGGAACCATACATGTATCAAATTCAAAATTTCAGTATATCAGAACAAAAGTGGACATAAGTCCTTATCAAAATCAGATTATTAGATAGATACAGATATGGAGAGTCCTACCCCCATCCTCTACACACCATCTCTGACTATCCCAACACACCACGTGGGGTATAAAACACCCACTCAGCCCTACACACCACATAGTGTCTGTACAACACTTTTCAGAATAATTTGCAATTGTGCTGCCAGAATCACGGCAAATTATCGCCTCACAGAACACTTCCCCCAACAAACAGAACCCACCCCATATATAGATATATCGATTTAACAGATTTAACATGTCACGCACACTCATATACAGATATCATACATATTTAGGCAACACAATCAAACATATATATCATTTTTCCTAAACTCAGATCAGCCTATCAGAATAACAGATCAGATGCATTAAGGTTTGTTTTGCCCTTATCGACTTTACGGAAGGCCCACAATTTATCGGAACGATGTATGTGACCCTAGGGAAATTTTTAGAATTTTGGGCCCACATGCCCGTGTGGGCCCACACGCCCAAATTGGCCTTGCCCGTGTGGCCCACACGACCTAGCCCACAACCCACATGCTTATGTAGCCCACACGGCCAAATCAGTCCAGCCCGTGTGACCCACACGGCCGGGCACACGCCCGTGTGGTGTCAACAGGCCACTTTTTTAGCTTTCGTCGAACTTCAATTTTCTATGTTTTCGTTACACACCTGGTTCGTTTCTGATGTGAAAGTAATCCAGAAACCTCCAAAACCTAAAAACAGTATACCAAACACCGTTTTAGCAATTGATTTAAGCATTTAAACTAGGATTTGATCTCGACTTACAACCTCTCAAAATCGAACTACTCGCGAAAGACTTACCCCCAATGAGCAGAAACACTAAATACTCAAATCTATAGAGGAACAACAACTGCTTCTTGTCTTTCCCCTAATCGAGAAATAAAAACATTATAAATGGATTTCATTAACATAATCAAATTCCCCTACAACGGAAAACATAAAAGGAACACCACTCGATAGTTTACCTATTCAGAATGAATCGAAGAACCCCAAAAATATGAAACGACAGTACGTACGATGACCAAAATTGAGGAAGAAAAAGAAGACACGAAAAAGAAGAGAAAAAAGGAATAACGTAAGAGAAAAGAAAGAAGAAAAAAGAATTTTGGTAGAATAAAATAATTAAAATTAAAATTTGATTCTACCAAAATCCTAACTTGTAACACCCCAAACCCGGCCCAAACATTACTACCGGATCTGGTTTGTCACTAAGAAAATTTTTAGTAAAACAAATTGTGTTGACAAAAAGCCCAAATAAGAGTTACATAAAATGTGCCTTAATAAGCAAAAGCCCAAAACTAGATTACATGTCCTTGGAAAAAAATTAAAACAAGAATAAATGACAAAGGCCCAAAATAAAACCAAAATGTAAACTAATGGCCCATGGTGTAACATCCTGAAAATGGGCCTATGCATTTTTGATTATACGAAATAGCATGTCTTATGTATTATGAATGTATGGTGAACATTTTTGGAAACTTGGAAATGTTAAGTTTAAAAGAGGAAAGTGAACATTTTGGAAACTTGGAAATGTTAAGTTTAAAGAGGAAAGTGAACATTTTGGAAACTTGGAAATGTAAGGAAATGTTTTAGAAATGTTAAGTTTAAAAGAGGAAACTAAGGCAAGGTGGTCTTAAGAAAATTAATAGAAGAAATTTGACACAAGAACGGGTTTGGAGAAGTGGATAGGAGGCACCACTTAAAGCCCAGTAAGTTACGCCACAATCAAGGGGGAAGGAGCCTAGGTTCGAGTCACGTGGGAAGCAAATAAAAGAGTTTTATTTTGCTGCAAGGAGCAAGGGAGTTGGACGGCATCAAGGCACTTGGGGAAGAGTTTAATTCTCTTTAAAATTCGGCTAAATAGGTGGATCAATGATGGATAATTATTGTTTAAGAGATAAGAGATAATTAACGGATTATTTCCAATAATTTTTAATAAATATAAGAGAAGTGATGGCCAAGTAAGGGAGTCTTGGCCTAGTAATTTCGACAAAAGGAGGAAAATAAGGCTATTCATCAATCTTCCCTTTTCCATTGAAGTCTTTGCCGAAAATTTCCTAGCAAACTCTCTCCTTTCTCTCTTATTTTTGCCATAGCCGAAATCATTTTCTCCATAAGTCCACCATTGCCGAATCCCCTGGTGACTCTTTTCCCTCTCTTTTCTTTTGATAAACTGACAACACGGATAACCTTTAGCCGATTTCTTGTTAAGTTCCAAAAGCCGAAAACTTGCTATTATCAAGGCCATAGCCGAATAGTTTGAGACTTCAAGCAAGGATTTGCTGATTCTCCCTAAGGCCTTATACCTTTCTCTTTTTACTCTTGTTGAAGCCGAATATACAAGGGGCTCATAGCCGACTATTCTTTAAGTCTCAGGCCGAATCTCTGTGGTTTAAGTAAAGGTGCCGTCGACTGTAGTATTAAGGTAAGACCAAATGATGTTCAATTTCCATCCCTTTTCTTGTTGACTTGTCAAAATTTAGGGACTAACCCCTATTATTGTTCTTGGCCGAATTATGGAAGGAAGGCTTCGGGATTTAGGAGTTATCAATTACCAAGAGGAGATCTTTCGGGATTTAAAATCCACAAGGTAAGTCCATGTGAATATTCGGCCAAGGCCTATTTTTGGTGTTTAGATCTAGTTTATATTTATTCAAAATAGCGAAAACTAACAAGTTAATAGATCTAAGGATCAGTCGATTACAAGGAAGGAGAAGTTCTTGTCCCAAAGGTACACCATAGGCCGCGTGTTCCCTAGTTATTCGGTGAGTTTCGGGATTTGAAAATCACAAGGTATGTGCCTAAATATAATCGGCCTTAGGCCTATTTTGATAACTAGATCTCTTTCATAATTGTTTAAAAAGTCGAAACTAACCTGTGATGTGATTTGATGTTTGGTCGAATGCAAGAAGGAATTCAACAAAGTTTCGGGACTTGATTCTTAAGTCAATTGGCAACAAGGTAAGATTTTTGCCACCAATATCCTTCGGGATTTAATCTCATAGCCGAATAGACTTTTTCTAAACATCAAAGTGATTGACCAAATGTAGGAATTGAGATCTAAAGTGTTAGGTCGGGTTTTGGGTTCTCAGGAAAGCATTAAACGAATCAGGTGTGTGCCCCACACTTCTTTTTAATAAGATTTATGGCAATAATTAATATGTGCATGTTTATAAGAATGTGAATATGGCTAAGGTACCATGTTATAGTACAAAGTACTCAGGTATGTTTCCTACTCCTACTAGGAATATGAATATATGTTATTTTTAACATGTGAAAAGTGATAAGAATGTGAATTAAGGTATGATATTGCATGATATGTATGATATGGGGCATATGGGTTATATGAAAAGGGGAAGTTAATGTGGTGACCTAAGACCACGAAATCTGAATGTGGTGACCTAAGACCACGAAATCTGAATGTAGTGACCTAAGACCACGATAACTGAATGTGGTGACCTAAGACCACGAATTCTGAATGTGGTGACCTAAGACCACGAATTTTATAAGGCGATGAGCAAGTCATTGCAATGATCGCCTTCGATGGTGTGTAGCGGATGGAGGGTTGACTTAGTAGTCCCCACTGGTCTGAGGTTGGTACTGGGGCGTGTAGCGGATGGCTATCTAGGTTTGGGTTGGGTTGCATCATTCTTTTATTTGTTTATGAACATGTATGATAATGTATGCCCGAATTGTTAAATTTTAGTGTTGGTTACACATTGAGTCTCATTTGACTCACCTTGTGGGATTACTTTTCAATTGACGACCAGTGATGGACCGGGCCGGCAGATGCTTTGGGATGGCCATGCTCAGCAAGAAGTTTTTTCACTTAGGCTATTTTATTTTAAGTATTTTGAATTTAAATTTTTGGGAATTATTTGATGTAATAAGGCCATAGTAGAACTACTTTACTTTGCTTTCATTTATTACGTTTACAAACTTTTATTTATTAAAGTATTAAGTAAATTTATTTTAAAACAAAGCCCAAACGTTGTGGCACCTAAAGTAATAGATGTTATTAATGAAATAAACTTGTTTTCAACTCAAGCCCAACCCAAAACAATCTTTCTTTCAAAACAAACAAGTTTTTCCTAAGTAGCAAAAGAATTTGAAACGGTTTACACCAGGGAACATACCAGATCTGGTCAAGGCTCGTGGGTCGGGTTGGGGTGTTTCAATTTGGTATCAGACCCAGTTTTAAACTCTTGGCCTTGGGTTTAAGGCCCAAAACGTTTTCAAAGTTAAGCCCAAAAAGAATTTTTTGTGAATTAAGCAGGATTTTCTGGCATGGCCCACTAAGTCTCAGGCAATTCAAGTCCACCAGGTAAGTACTTCTATCCATTGTGTGATTTATAGTATGACTTGTAGAGGGGTAGAAATGGAATGGAATGTAGAATAGAGATTAGGTACTTGAACCCTAGGACTAGTGTACCCCAACAAAAACATAAGACTTAAATGTCTAACTAAACAAACCCATGATTAAGTTGCCGAGTTAGGGTGTGGCAACCATGGTACGCATGTCTAGGATTGGTTTTGGTGGGAGCTTGGTATTTAAGCAGTCCGCGTGACTCACCTCCTCTCCACTCGAATCCTACAGTGCGTAGCCTCGGTTCACCCTAACCAAGAGGACTTATACACTGCTAAACCCCTAACTAAAACCCGAAAGAGACTAGCCAGTATTTTGTGGAAACCCTAGTTTTAAAATTTCTAAATTACCCTCTTGATTTGAAAAGATTATTTTTATAAATTTTCCTAAAATATTTCTAATTTAAAAATTTACTAAAATACCCCTAGTGGTAAAATTACAAAAATGCCCTTGGTTTATGAAAATTTTCAAAATACCCACAATTCTTATCAAAATTTCACTACTTTGCTTAAAGGAACCCTAAATTTACAAAATATCAAAATACCTTGATTATGGAAAGAATTTTTTTTTTACGAAATTACCCCTACCCTGCAAATTACCGAAATACCCCCGAGTTACAAAATTACCAGAATGACCCCCGATCTTCAAAAATTTCTGCAACAACACTGATTTGGAAAACAAATTCTCAGAAACAACCTTCAAGTTTTGTAAATTCTAAAATATCCTTGATTTATTAAGATTTATAAATTTACCCTGGTTTATTACTGAAATAGCCCTGTAATTTCAAAAATTCTGAAATACCCCCGGGATTTCAAAAATTACCAAAATACCCTTATTGACAAAATCACCAAGGAACCTTATTTTGACAAATTACGAAAATACCCCTGTAGGGCAAATTACGAAAATACCCATGGGTAGTGGAAAAACAACAACAATGAAAACTACAACATTTCTCTGAATGAACGAGAGTTCATAATTGATTGATGGATGTGTGAATGTAAAGACTGTGTGCATGCATGAATACGAAAGAACCACTCCTAACTGTGTGCATGCATGAATACGAAAGAACCACTCCTAAAATTCTTTTCATAAAACTTCTTCGCGGTTAATCAGTGGAATAAAGGCTAATTCATAAAATTTCTTAATCAGATTAAAGCGCGTCGTTAGATATGAGTTCTAGAGGACGCGGTCGTCATAGACACGGTAGAGGAAGAATGACTATGTCAGAACCTGTTAGATCGGGTCAAGGGTCTGACAATGAGCTACCACCGCCACCACCACCCCTAGCTGTTGGTGTCGGCGAAGCTTCGACGGGGATGATCTTGTATCACAGTCAGTCTTTGCGAGTTCGGAAATGGTGGCTAGAGCAGGCAAAACTATGAGAGCTTAAAAATCAGTACCCAGCGACTCGAGCCAACGAGCCGAGGTGTTCCGTGGAGTATCTAGTGTGGCACCAGTCAAATTGAATCTTCGGTTGGAGACAACCGAGCGCATTATGGATGAGCTCGATCTGACTCCTGAGGAGAAGTTGAAAGGGATGGTGGCACTGCTACACGATGAAGTGCATCAATGGTGGTTAACAGTTCGGGATGGTGCCATAGCTGAGGATCTTACTTGGGATTATGTTAAGGCAGTGTACTAGAAGAAGTATATTGGTACCCATTATATCGATGCGCAAATGAAGGCATTTTTGGGGCTGGTTCAAGGAATAAGTCGATGCAGATCTGAAGCTAAATTTTTGAGGTTAAGCGGTATGCTCGAGGAGTGGTGTCAGCGAGCATGGCGGTGTGTCCGGTTTGAGGACGGACTAAGGGATGACACGAGGTTGTTAGTCGCTCCACATCAAGAGCGGGAGTTTTCTACTTTAGTAGAAAGCTAAGATAGCGAAAGGAATTAAGGAGTCCGTGAGGAGAACTCCGATCGAAATAGGCAGAAGAGAGAATTTGGATCATCAAGGCCATCCAGGAATGAGCAAAAGAGGCCTAGAGTTGAAGGGCCGCGAGATCAGCAAGCTGCTACTAGAGGGCAGTACCCTACTTATGAACAATGTGGGAAGAAGCACTTAGGTGAATGTTAGAAAAAGACGGGAGGATGTTTTAAGTATGGGTCAAAGGACCATATGATTAAGGACTAACCGATGAGACCAGATGGGAATCAACCAGTAGCTCAGAATGTTAATCAGGTTGGTAGAGGCGGACAGCAGCCTCAGCGAGGTCGTGGTTCGAACCATGGAGGAAATGGTTCCGGCTGTGGTCGTGGAGCACCAAGCGGAGGTGCTGAAGGTTCAGATGCAAGGCAGCCAAGATTGGTTTATGCAGTCAACCGTCGCGAGGAGAGTGATGTGCCAGATGTGACAACGGGTAAGTTTCTTATTTTCGGAATGCCTTTATTGCCTTGTTTATTATAGAGCTAGTTCGTTCTTGTATTGCTAGTGAATGGTATGAAACCTTGGATGTGAACTTTGGAATTGTGCATAGGAAATGTGTTAGTTTTATTAAGATCGAGTCTTGTGACAATAGCGTAGTGTGGTGAGTTAGATTGTACGATTGTTCGTTAGTAAGTAATTTCGAGTACGAAATTATTTTTAAGCGGGTAGAACTATAGCATCCTTAAAATAGGCCTATGCATTTTTGATTATACGAAATGGCATGTCTTATGTATTATGAATGTATGGTGAACATTTTTGGAAACTTGGAAATGTTAAGTTTAAAAGAGGAAAGTGAACATTTTTGGAAACTTGGAAATGTAAGGAAATGTTTTAGAAATGTTAAGTTTAAAAGAGGAAACTAAGGCAAGGTGGTCTTAAGAAAATTAATAGAAGAAATTTGACACAAGAACGGGCTTGGAGAAGTGGCTAGGAGGCACCACTTAAAGCCCAGTAAGTGACGCCACAATCAAGGGGGAAGGAGCCTAGGTTCGACTCACGTAGGAAGCAAATAAAAGAGTTTTATTTTGCTGCAAGGAGCAAGGGAGTTGGACGGCACCAAGGCACTTGGGGAAGACTTTAATTCTCTTTAAAATTCGGCTAAATAGGTGGATCAATGATGGATAATTATTGTTTAAGAGATAAGAGATAATTAACGGATTATTTCCATTAATTTTTAATAAAGATAAGAGAAGTGATGGCTAAGTAAGGGAGTCTTGGCCTAGTAATTTCGGCAAAAGGAGGAAAATAAGGCTATTCATCAATCTTTTCTTTTCCATTGAAGTCTCTGCCGAAAATTTCCTAGCAAACTCTCTCCTTTCTCTCTTATTTTTGCCATAATCGAAATCATTTTCTCCATAAGTCCACCATTGTCGAATCCCCTAGTGACTCTTTTCCCTCTCTTTTCTTTTGATAAACTCACAACACAGATAACCTTTAGCCGATTTCTTGTTAAGTTCAAAAAGCCGAAAACTTGCTATTATTAAGACCATAGCCGAATTGTTTGAGACTTCAAGCAAGGATTTGCCGATTCTCCCTAAGGCCTTATACCTTTCTCTTTTTACTCTTGTTGAAGCCGAATATACAAGGGGCTCATAGCCGACTATTCTTTAAGTCTCAGGCCGAATCTCTGTGGTTTAAGCAAAGGTCACGTCATTGTAGTATTAAGGTAAGACCAAAGGATGTTCGATTTCCATCCCTTTTCTTGTTGACTTGTCAAAATTTAGGGACTAACTCCTATTGTTGTTCTTGGCTGAATTATGGAAGGAAGGCTTCGGGATTTAGGAGTTATCAATTACCAAGAGGAGATCTTTCGGGATTTAAAATCCACAAGGTAAGTCCATGTGAATATTCGGCCAAGGCCTATTTTTGGTGTTTAGATCTAGTTTATATTTATTCAAAATAGCCGAAACTAACAAGTTAATAGGTCTAAGGATCAGTCAATTACAAGGAAGGAGAAGTTCTTTTCCCGAAGGTACACCATAGGCCACGTGTTCCTTAGTTATTCGGTGAGTTTCGGGATTTGAAAATCGCAAGGTATGTGCCTAAATATAATCGGCCTTTGGCCTATTTTGATAACTAGATCTCTTTCATAATTGTTTAAAAAGCCGAAACTAACCTGTGATGTGATTTGATGTTTGGCCGAATGCAAGAAGGAATTCAACAAAGTTTCGGGACTTGATTCTTAAATCAATTGGCAACAAGGTAAGATTTTTGCCACCAAGATCCTTCGGGATTTAATCTCATAGCCGAATAGACTTTTGCTAAACATCAAAGTGATTGACCAAATGTAGGAATTGAGAACTAAAGTGTTAGGTCGGGTTTCGGGTTCTCAGGAAAGCACTAAACGAATCAGGTGTGTACCCCACACTTCTTTTTAATAAGATTTATGGAAATAATTAATATGTGCATGTTTATAAGAATGTGAATATGGCTAAGGTACCATGTTATAGTACAAAGTACTCAGGTACGTTTCCTACTCCTACTAGGAATATGAATATATGTTATTTTTAACATGTGAAAAGTGATAAGAATGTGAATTAAGGTATGATATTGCATGATATGTATGATATGAGGCATATGGGTTATATGAAAAGGGGAAGTTAATGTGGTGACCTAAGACCACAAAATCTGAATGTGGAGATCTAAGACCACGAAATCTGAATGTGGTGACCTAAGACCATGATAACTGAATGTGGTGACCTAAGACGACGATAACTGAATGTGGTGACATAAGACCACGAATTTTATAAGGGCGATGAGCAAGTCGACTGCAGCGACTGCCTTCGATAGTGTGTAGCGGATGGAGGGTTGACTTAGTAGTCCCCACGGAGTGCATGTTGGTACGGGGGATGTGTAGCGGATGGCTATCTAGGTTTGGGTTCGGGTTGCATCATTATTTTTATTTGTTTATGAACATGTATGATAATGTATGCCTGAATTGTTAAATTTTAGTGTTGATTCTGATTGAGTATGTTTGACTCACCCTTGTGGGATTACTTTTCGGTGACGACCGGTGATGGACCGGCCTACGAGATGCTTAGGGATGGCCATGCTCAGAAGAAGTTTTTTTCATTTAGGCTATTTTATTTTAAGTATTTTGAATTTAAATTTTTGGGAATTATTTGATGTAATAAGGCCATAGTAGAACTACTTTGCTTTCATTTATTACGTTTACAAACTTTTATTTGTTAAAGGATTAAGTAAATTTATTTTAAAACAAAGCCCAAACGTTTTGTCACCTAAAGTAAAGGATTTTATTAATGAAATAAACTTGTTTTCAACTCAAGCCCAACCCAAAACAATCTTTCTTTCAAAACACACAAGTTTTTCCTAAGTAGCAAAAGAATTTGAAACGGTTTACACCAGGGAACATACCAGATCTAGTCAAGGCTCGTGGGCCTGGTTTGGGGTGTTTCACATGGCCTTATTACAATGTAGTTTAAATCCGTAACATAAAATACTTTAAAAAAAAACTAATATGGGAAACTTGTCACCGGATCCACCTTCTTTTGCATGGCCACCTTGCGCTTAACTCCGGCCCGGTCCGATGCACTAATCGTCACCTGAAAGGTTAGTTCAAAGGGGGTGAGTCGCGAGACTCAGTGTGCAACCCTCATGCACCACTAGATTTGGGCCTCATACAACATAGCAACAATTTCATTTACATGGATAACAAGTAATATGCAAAGTCCAACCCAATTGCCTAGGTTTCCATCCGCTACACGCCCCCGTACCAAATAACACACCATTGGGGATTTCTACAATCAACCCACACCGCTACTCTCCAAGATGGCAGTCATGCTGCTCATCAACATATATTGGCCGAAGCCCTTATAACATATAATGGCCAAAGCCCGTATAACAGTTCACGGCATTAGCCGCTACAGTAATTCACGGTAAAAATCGTTACTCATATACATGTACATATAACTTCCTCCTTTCATCACCCAACCCATGCAACATGCACAATAATTTAAAACATGTACAACAGTTTACTTGTAACATATAGTCAGATTATTTACTAACCTGAGGGTCCGTCGTTTAAATCTGAGATTTCGGCTTTTAATGTAACATGTAAATCTTATGAACACATATACATATATATATTTTTATTAGTAATCAGATCTAGACGGTGGGGAAGTATTACACACCTGATTTGCGTACTAAGGCTTTTGCTATATCTACGTTACTATCACTTGAAACAACTACTATTGGCCCACAATCAGACTTTGATTTTGGCCCACACCCCGTTGGCCAATCTCGCACTACCGAAATAGATCACTTCTTGAATTTGGGCGACGATTTTACAGATCCAACCTTCTCTGCTTGACTGTTAGTTGAGTCCATAACAATCCCTTAATCACTAAACCAAATAACGAAGAGATCTAACTTATTAGTTAAATGTAACCTTTCAAACGAACACTTACCTAGTTAGCCGAATTCTGAATATCCTTTAGAAATTGTCACCACCAACCTTCCTACATTCGTCCATCAACCAAATATCAAACCAATCATTACACACATTCAACCTAACCCCACATAGTATTCGGCCAAAGCACAGAAAATCATGGAAGGCCATTCGGCCACACTTACCACTTCTTACCTTTGATTTTTCCACCAAATCAGCTTTAATGGGATAGTTTTGGCTTCAAGGGTAAAGAGTATAATCAACAAGGCCTTGGAAATAATGATTTAGGTTAGGAATTTGATAAAAATAAAGGAATCACATAAAAGGAAAAATCCGAAACTCACCGGATTACTAAGGAGTATACGGCTTACAGTGCACCTTCGGGAAAACAGAGATCTCCCTTGTAGATTCAGTTATAGAGGAAGAAGATAGGCACTAAGAGCATTTGGCTTTCAGAAGGGTTTTTGAGGAGAGGAGAAATACTAAGGAGTTTCGGCTAGAAAAGAAAAATCAAGGCAAGTGAGTGAGAAGGGTTTCGGCTAGAGAGGGAAAAGTATGAGAGAAAGTGAAGCAAATGGAAGAAAAAGATGATTTTCCCCCTATTAAATTCGGCACACACACACCAACACATAGAGTTGGAGTTTCTGCCAACTCTTTCCCTCTTGATAGCCTTCATCTCACCTGATAACCTCAATCCTTATCTTACCCTTTTGAAGAGCCCTCACTAAAGCCAACTCCTCCATCCTTGTTTATCATCTTTTATTACTTAAATGAAAAGAAAATAAAGCTCCTTAATTAGTAGCCTAATGCCATCCACCCCCTTCCCATTTAAGTGCCGAATTTTGACCCATCTCCTAAGGCTCAATCGGCCACACAAGGGCCCAAACTTCTCCCCCCTTATGATGCCACCTTATGCCCACTTAATGCACTTTAATTCTTTGGGCCACAAGCCCAACTTGTCACTTAATTAACCATCTTCTTAAATTATAAGCTAACACCATTTATTAGCCACCTAACCCAAATTTTTAAAGCCGAATATTTCACTTTAAATTACCCAGAGCACTAACTTTAACCCTAATCCAAATATTTAATCAAAAACTCAGCCCCAACCTTTACAATCTCAATTTAACATATTAGACTATCATATAAATGTGTAGGCCCACTTTAAAGATGTTACACAACTCCCCACAACCCCCACTAACTACCAACCCCTCTAAATATAATAACTAACCTTATCCAACTACCACAGAATTCCAACTCCACCAAAACTCTACTACACAGTCGAGCAAAAATTATCATCCACGCACACATGGGGATTCAAACATGAAACCATAGGGCAAGCTAACACCTTAGCACTCGAACCATCAGGCTCATTCTGATATGAATTTACCAAGAATATAACATAAGCCCACCAAAAAGGGATAAGGCTAATACCAAAAATAACAAAATTACTAAAAGTGGGACTTGAACCTAAGACTTCAAACACACAATCAGAACACTTAGCCACTGAAGTAGATACTCAATTATAACAGATTTCACAAAAACAAAATAAACAATTCAGGGCGTTACAAAGATCCTCGTACAAAGCAATGTGAATCAGAAGTTCAGTAACTAATTCATTTTAGAAATCAAATTGCCAGATTCATTTACTAACCTAAAGAGAACTACAAAATCTTACATACTAGTTGAAAGTGCTCTAATACAAATTGATGTCCCAATAAGACAAACTATCAGTGCAAAAGAAAGTAATTCAAGCTTGAAGTGTGGAAGACCAGTCGGTTCCAATGATAAAATATCCTTGTAGAAGAAAAGTAACAAACATTCAAGATGGTCATATAGTGGAGGTAGGGGTTCCTGAAGAAACTCATGACATAACTAATTATAAAACTCAAGAAGAGATTCAAGTACCTAGAAGTGAAAATGAAAATAGTTAAAATAAAGAGATCTCGATAAGTTATGTCAATACGAGAAAAAGATGAAACTGAAAAATTAAAATTGTCAACAACAATTTTGCTTATAATGTTGCTATTGAAATAGAAAAAGAAAATAAGGATTTTGGGCCTAAATCTGTTGATGAATATAGAAATAGAAAAGATTGGCCAAAATGGAAAGATGCAATTCAAGCCGAATTTAATTCACTTTCTAAACGTATGGTTTTTGGACATGTAGCCCAAATAAATATGTAAAATCGGTAGAATACAAATGGGTATTTGTGTGAAAATGAAATGAGAAAAATGAAGTTGTAAGATATAAAGCACGACTTGTAGAACAAGGATTTTTTCAAATGCCCGACATTCATTACAAAGAGACATATTCTTCTGTGGTGGATGCAATCATATTTATATGTATTATTAGTCTAGCAGTACGTGAAAAACTTGACATACGTCTAATGGATGTTGTTACCTACTATTTGTATGGTACACTTGATAGTGAAATTTATATGAAAGTCCCTGAAGGATTTAAAATCCCAGAATGATATAGAATTTCTTGAGAAAATTGCATGATCAGATTAAAAAAAAGTTTATATGGATTAAAATAATCTGGACGTATGTGGTACAATCGTCTTAGTGAATATTTATTGAAAGAATGTTATAAAAATGATGCAATTTGTCCATGTGTTTGTATAAAAAGTTCTGGATCGGATTTTGTGATAATTGTTGTTTATATTGATGATCTAAATATTATTGGAACTCCCAAAGAGCTCCAAAATGCAGTAAATTATTTAAAGAAATAATTTCAGATGAAAGATCTTGGAAAAACAAAGTTTTATCTTGGCATGCAAATCAATCATTTAAAAGATTAAATTCATCTCCATCAATCAATTTATACATGTAACACCCCAAACCCGGTCAACACACCACGACCGAATCTAGCATGTCACAGAGTGAAAACATTTCGAAGGAAACAAGTTGACGGTTTATTTTCAGTGAAAAGCTCTTTGTTTTTTTTTTTTGTTTTTGCAGAAACCCGATGCATGTATAGTTGAAATTGTTAAGTTGCTTTGAAATCCCAAAAGGCTTTTTTAAAACTCGATTATCATTCATTACTTAAGAAAAACGTTAAAGTCTATTGAAATCCGAGTGAACTCTTACTTGGTTAATTTAAAACCGTTTGATTTTGAGCACGGAAAACTTAGTTTTTGAAAATCATCTAAGTTAACTTTGTTATCCTCTTGTAAATATTGTTACCCGATGGTAAGATCTAGAAAACCCGTTGTGTAGTATAATTTTCGAAAACTTTGGTTATCAGGTTATTTAAAACATGTTAAACAGTTTACTTAGCAACATTTGGAAAATTAAAGCAGATATAATAAACCCTAAATAAAAATACTAATGGCCTTATTACAAACCCAAATAAAATCAGAATTTAAAATAAAGGTACCTAAATCGAAAGTCCAAGTAAAACCGAAAATAAATGTCGCATGGCCACCTCGAGTCCACCCGGCTCCTCATCTGCGATCGACGAGTCACCTGAAAAAAAAATAAGGGAGAAGGTGAGTCACCAAGACTCAGTGCATAATCCCCCTCCCGATTATAGCAACATTCTTACACAGGTCATAATCAAGCAAACATATCATGCACCCAAACCTAACCATCCACAACTCCTTTTTCTACCCCGTGTGGTACCAAACCACTGGTGGTGCCAAACCACTGGTGGCCCAAAGTCACTGATATCAATAATAATGTGGTGCCAAACCACTGGTCCCAAAGTCACGAATAATCCATATGTGGGGCCAACCCATGTTGTGATACCAAATCACTGGCGACAATCCCGTTTTATCAAATGTGGGGCCAACCCTTCGTGGTAATGAAACCCACTGGGACGAGTCGCTATGAGGTGCCAAACCTCCGTGACCCAAAGTCACGAATATCAACTGTGGTACCAAACCACTGGTGACCCAAAGTCACAGATATCAATCTTCCCCCTCCTCTCATGTCACCCACATTAATGCTCATGCACATACAAATCATGCCATCATGATTAATCGTTAAACATATATCGAACATAACATAGATAATATCATCAGAAATCATGTGCCATAATCTCAACCAAAACAAACTTACCCGAAATCCTTGCTCATACCCATAAAGGTACCATATCGAAATCTACACAGTTTTCGGCTTTTAACATGTTAAGGTTATAAGCAAGTTTACAACGATTATGAAGTGTGTAAGTTACATACCTGGTTACTAACGCGACTACTGAATCCCTAAGATCAAGATCTAACGCACTAGATCCCCCTTCCCTACATTCAGCCAATGACAACTACTACCAAAGGGCCATTCGGCTACACTTGTAAATCCTAAAAAGTTAACGCATCTAATAACCATCCTTACCTTAGCGCTTTTTGATCACCAGTCATAACCCGAGATATACGAGATAGAGCCATTCCTACAATCGGCCAAGATCTTAAACCACATAACTAATAGCCTTTGGCTTTTCAAAAGAATAAGAGAAAGATTAAGTCGATATGTAACCTTACCACAGTCTTTAACGAAACCACTTGATAGAGAATAGATGATCACGATCCACTGCTTTGAAATCCCGGAGACCCTAGAAGAAACCGATTTCACAGATGAATGAGAACCAAGACAAATGCTAAAATTTGGCTTTTGTTCTATATATGTCGACAGAGAGAAAAGAAGAAGATGATAGAGATTCAGCCAAGAACACTTACCCGCTCCAAAATTGACTAGAGCAGAAAACACGAGAGATCTACCATGCAACGAGAGAAAAGAAGAGATTTTTAGTTGTTGAGGTGGTTTCGGCAATGGTGGTGGAACAATCAAAGGAGTTTCGGCTATGGCTTTTGAAAGAAGAGCAAAAGAGATTCGGCTTTGCAAGGAATCAAGAAAAGATTGATGAACTTTTGGCACAAGAGAAGATGGGGAGAAAAAAGGAAGTTGTTAATTTGAGAAGAAGAGATGTTGATGGGGTTTTGAAACAAATATGAGAGAAAGAAAAGAAAGAAATGGGGGAGAAGGAGATTCAGCCAAAGTGGTTTTGGTTTCAAATGATGAAAAGCTCAAATGGTTCCTCTAGGGATTCGGCTAGATGCTTTAGAGGGAAATCGACAATAGCCTAAAACCTCCGGCTTTTGATTAAAATGGTGCATTAAAGGAAGAAATCGACAAGGCTAAGGGGGTTTCGGCTTTAGCTCACAACCGAATGCACCTAGGCATTGGCTAGCTGACAATGTCATTGAGGAATTTTGACACTCCCCCTAGTCTTCCAACCGATTACTCTTCCTCACACTAGAGTTCAAATTCTGACAAACTCCTCAAACTTCTCCTGGCCAACCATTCAAATGAGTTTGAATTGATCAAACTCCTAAATTCTCTCTTCTCCACTTGTTTAAATCTATTGCCTTGTTCAACAGTTATCCATCAGAGTTTGAGCTGAGCACAACTCCTCCCCTCTCTGGCATTAAAAAGAGTTAGCAGCAGGGGATTTCTACAGCTCGAACCTCAGCTCCCTTCCTCTACTTGTGGCGTCACTGACTAAGGCCCTAAGTGGCGCCTCCTTGCCACTCTACCAAGGCTTTTCATGTGCTACAGTTTACCACAAAATATTCTTAACCCTTAGCTCCTTCAGCTCCCCTGAACCGATGCTTGAAAATAAAATTTTTCCTATAGTTAGGGCCTACCCTTGCTCATACCCAGACCCCAAGACACCTTGATTAACAACAAAATCAAGCCATTCACATGCAATTAATGCAAACATAATAGCCCCTAACTAAGGATGTTACAGTTCTACCCCCCTTAAAAATAATTTCGACCTCGAAATTACCTGGTCAAAAGAGTTGAGGGTGTTGTTGCCTCATCACATCCTCTGGTTCCCACGTAGCTTCTTCCATGCCATGGTTCCACCATAACACTTCACTAATAGAACTGACTTCCTGCGCAAAACCTTCACATCCCGATCTAGAATCTGTACTGGTTCCTCTTCCATGGTCAAATCTGGGCTCACCTCAATTTCCTCCACCGATACAACATGCGATGGATCTGAACGGTAACGCCTAAGCATGGAGACATGGAATACATCATGTATCTGACTCAGTTCTACTGGCAACTTGAACTGATAAGCTACTGATCCCACTCGTCTCAACACCTTATATGGGCCAATAAACCTTGGACTTAGCTTGCCCTTTCTTCCAAACCTCAGTACTTTCTTCCATGGCAAGACCTTCAATAAAACCCTATCACCCACTGCAAATTCTATATATCTTCGCTTAAGATCGGCATAGGACTTTTGCCTGTCCGAAGCTTCCTTCAGGTGAGCCTGAATCAACTTGACTTTATCCTCGGTCTCAACAACCAACTCTGGTCCCAACATTTGACGCTTACCCAACTCTGTCCAGCACGTAGGTGTACGACACTTCCTACCATACAATGCCTCATATGGTGCCATCTTAATACTTGCCTGGTAACTATTGTTGTATGCAAATTTAGCTAACAGTAGAAATTCTTCCCCACTACCTTTGAAGTCCAAAACACAGCCTCTCAACATATCTTCGAAGATTTGTATAACCCTTTCTGACTATCCATCCGACTGCGGATGAAATGCCGTACTAAAATCCAACCACGTACCCAACGCCTAATGCAATACTTTCCAGAACCTCGACGTGAATTTGGGATCCCTATCCGAGATGATTGATACTGGCACTCCGTGCAACCTCACTATCTATGCCACATATAGTTTAGCTAACTTCTGAAGCGAGTAACCAACCCTTACCCGTATGAAATGAGCTGACTTCGTCAAACGATCCACAATCACCCAGACTGAGTCCTTCTTACTAGGCGTAAGGGGTAGCCCACTGACAAAGTCCATAGTGATCCTTTCCCACTTCCACTGAGGAATCTTCACCTGCTGAAGTAAACCCGACGACAACTGATACTCAGCTTTGACCTGCTGACACATCAGACACTTACCCACAAACTCAGTCACTTCCCGCTTCAGACCTGGCCACCAAAACTGCTCTCGCAAACTGCGGTACATCTTGCTACCTCAAGGATGCATAGCGTATGGGCTACTATGTGCATCCTGAAGAATCCTATACCTTAACTCGACGTCCTTCGGCATACAAGCTCTCCCTTAAAAACACAACACTCCATCATTGGTTAAGCTATAACCCTCCAAACTACCATTCTGAACTTGCCACCTCCGTGCAGTCAAACCCTCATCCACTAACTATTTCTCTTTAATCTGCTCTACCCAAGTTGGCTTAACCTGCAATTCTGCCAAAAGACTCCCGTCGTCATACAAGTTAAGATGAGCAAACATCGCTCTCAGATCCGACACTACCTTACGGCTCAACGCGTCTGCGACCACGTTAGCCTTGCCCGGATGATACTCAATTGAACAGTCGTAGTCCTTCAACAGCTCAATCCATCTGCGCTGTCTCAAATTTAAATCCTTCTGCGTCAAAAGGTACTTTAGACTCTTGTGGTCCGTGTAGACTATCGATTTCTCTCCGTACAAATAGTGTCTCCATATCTTCAGGGCGAAAACAACTGCAGCCAACTCCAAGTCATGTGTCAGATAGTTACCCTCATGCAGTCTCAACTATCGAGGTGCATATGCCACTACTTTCCATTCCTGCATCAGCACACATCCCAAACCAGTATGTGATGCATCACAGTAGACCGTGAATTCCTTTCCTGCCTCGGGCTGAATCAAAACCGGAGCTTCCGTCAGAATCTTCCTCAACTTGTCGAAACTTTCCTGTTGTTTCTCAGACCACACAAATGGAACTCCTTTCCTCAATAACTTGGTCAACGGCGATGTGATCAGAGAAAATCCTTCTACAAATCTTTGGTAATACCCTGCCAGACCAAGAAAACTCCAAATCTCCGCAACCGACCTAGGCGGTTTCCAGTCCAACACTGCCTCAATCTTGCGAGGGTCCACTCTAATCCCTTCAGCTAACACCACGTGACCCAAGAAAGTCACCTCCCTAAGCCAGAACTCGCACTTACTGAACTTGGCAAATAACTGCTTCTCCCTCAAAATCTGCAAAACTACCCGCAAGTGCGTATCATGATCCTCCTCAGACCTTGAGTACACCAATATGTCGTCTATAAATACCACGACAAACTGGTCCAAGTGCTGCTGAAACACCCGATTCATCATATCCATGAATGCTACCGACGCGTTAGTCAATCCAAACGGCATTACCAGAAACTCGTAGTGCCCATATCGAGTGCGAAATGTCATCTTGTGGATATCAGCCTCTTTCACCTTAAACTGATGATACCTCGACCTCAGATCGATCTTCGAGAAGACCAATGCCCCCTTAAGCTGATCAAACATGTTGTCTATCCTCGACAACGGATACTTGTTCTTGATCATCAGCTTATTCAACTGGCGGTAGTCTATACACATCCGCATTGTACCATTCTTCTTCTTAACAAAGAGCACTGGCGCTCTCCAAGGCGAAACACTTGGCTGGATAAAACCTTGGTCTAATAACTCCTGAATCTAAGCCTTCAGCTCCACCAATTCCTTTGGCGCCATCCTGTGGGGCAATAGACACTAGCGCAATTTCGGGTAACAAATCTATGCCAAATTCAACTTCATGATCCGAAGACAGACCCTGAAGTTCTTCTGGAAATACGTAAGCAAATTCCTTCACTGTTCAGACATTCTCTACAGCTGACTCCTTGGCCTCCAAGGTACACACACGAACCATGAATGCCTCACAACCCTTCCTGACCATCTTCTCAGCTTTCAAAGTAGACACCACGTTGGATAGATAATCTCTTCTATTACCTATCATCACCATTTCTTCACCCTTAACCGTTTTCAAAACCATGCGCTTAGCCACGCAATCCAAACTCGCTTGGTACTTCACTACCCAGTCCATCCCAAGAATCAGATCAAACTCCCCAAACGGTAGTTCCATCAGATCAGCCATAAATACTACCCCTTGGAGTTCTAGGGTTACATCTCCATACAACTTATTTACTTCTACAGAGTGACTTAGAGGGCTAATTACTGTCATCTCCCTAGAAGTAGTTTCAAAATCTAGGTTCATGGTCTCTATTATGTTACTGGCAACATACGAATGCGTCGAACCAACATCTATCAAAGCAGTATAAGGTAGTCCAAAGATTAAGAACGTACCGGTTATGACGTCCGGTGTGTCGCCCTTCTCTCGATGCCTCGCTGCATAGACCAATCTAGGTTGTCTTGTTTTAGTGTTGCTTGCACCTCTGCACGGTGCTCCGCGGCCCCAACCAGAACCATTACCTCCTCTACCAGAGCCACGACCCCTCTGCGATTGTGGTCCCTCATTCCTGAACTGAGCACGGCCCTAACCCTCAGACTGAATCCTGGCTAACTTTCGTGGTCAGTCTCTCACACGGTGATCCAGTGACCCACACTCAAAGCATCCTTTGCCACTGGTCCAACATTCTCCCCAATGAGATTTTTCACACCGATTACCTCGCTACCGATCCACGATTAGCGACAGCAGGTCTCCAGTTGATTGACCCACCATACCTAGTCCTTTTCTAAGAATTTTTGGCTGATCCAGATGATCCAAAACCTCTTTTTTGTCTATTCTATCTGAATTCTGTCTCACAGATTCCTTCACCCTTTCGGCTACCTTAGCCTTCTCTACCAACAAGGCAAACTCCCGCTCCTGCTGTGGTGCAATTAGTAATCTTAGCTCATCCCTCAGTCCGTCCTCGAACTTGACACAACGCTCATGTTCTGTAGCCACGATACCTCGAGCGTACCGGCTCAACCTTAAGAATTTCATCTCGTACCCCGATACAGACTTACTCCCCTGAACCAGCCTCAGAAATGCCTTCCTCTGTGCATCAATATAACTAGACCCAATATACTTCTTCTGATAAGCCGCCTTGAAATAATCCCAAGTGAGATCATCCGCTGCAGCACTATCCCGAACCGTGAGCCACCACTGGTATGACTCATCCTGGAGAAGCGACACTACCCCTTTCAGTTTCTCCTCAACAATCAGATCCAAATCATCCATGATTCGCTCCGTCGCCTCCAACCAATACTCAACCGTATTGGGTGCCACACCAGAAACATCTCGAAATACCTCAGCTCCATTGGCTCAGAGTCGCTCAAATACAGATTTCTGAGCTCCCATACCTCCACCTGCTCTAGCTACCCTCTCAAGAACTCGCAGCATCGCCTGTGAACTGCATCATCCCCCTTCTGATCCTGATACTCAACACCAGCAGCTGGTGATGGTGGCATCTCATTCTCGGACCCTTGACCAGACCTAACTGGTTTCGATACGGTCATTCTGCCTCTACCACGCCCACGCACATTACGACCACATCCCTTAGAACTCATGTCTATGATCGCGATTTAATCTGCTTTAAGAAATTTTATTCATTAACTTCTGTTCCACTGATTACCCACGAACAAGTTTTATGTAAAGAAGTTTAGTAGTAGTTCTTTCGATCATTACAAAGTTTTCATTCCAAGTCTTCTACCCTAATTTAGAAAATCACATTCATTCATCAACAACATCCACTACACACACTCACCACTTGTAGGGGTACTCTCATCATTTCACTACTTGGGGTATTTTCGTAATTTATCCTATCGAGGTATTTTAATAATAAATCGAGGTTAATTCAAAAATCTTTACAAATCATAGATATTTTAGAAATTTCAAAAATTGGGGTATTTTGGTAATTTCTCAAATCTAAGGTAGCTTTTACAAATCAAGGGGGTAATTCGGTGATTTCAAAACTAAGGTTTTTATAAAACAGTGTAGCTAGTCCCTTTCGGGTTTTAATTATTGAATTTAGCCTATGAATAAGTCCTCTTGGTCAGGGTGAACCGTCACTATGCACAGGTAGGATTCGAGCGAGGAGGAGGTGAGTCACTAAGACTGCTTAAATACCAAGCTCCCCCTGAATCCAATCCTAGACATGCGCACAACTATTGCCACACCCTTAACTCGGTGACTTACTCACAGGTTTGTTTGATTGATCCTTAAGTCTTATGTAATTTTGTGTTGGAGTAAGCTAATCCTAGGGTTCAATAGCTCTTAATCTACTAATCTACGATCTTCCACATACAAATCACACAATGATTAGGGGTACTTACCTGGGCGGATTGGTGCCGGAGACTTGGTGCCATGCTTCCCAAACCATATATTTCCCACAAAACTTTTTTTCAAAACCCTACTTTTAAACATTTTGGGCCTCGGGCCCACAGCCAAGCTTCTGAACTTGGCTCTGATACCAAAAATGTAACACCCTAAACCCGGTCAACACACCACGACTGAATTTGCATGTCACAGAGTGAAAATGTTTCAAAGGAAACAAGTTACCGGTTTATTTTTAGTGAAAAGCTCTTTATTTTTTTTTGTGTTTACAGAAACCCGGTGCATGTATAGTTGAAATCGTTAAGTTGTTTTGAAATCCTGAAAGGTTTTTTTAAAACTCATTTATCATTTATTACTTAAGAAAAACGTTAAAGTCTATTGAAACCCGAGTGAACTCTTACTTGGTTAATTTAAAACCGTTTGATTTTGAGCATGGAAAACTTAGTTTTTGAAAATCATCTAAGTTAACTTTGTTATCCTCTTGTAAATATTGTTACCCGATGGTAAGATCTAGAAAACCCGTTGTGTAGTATAATTTTTGAAAACTTTGGTTATCAGGTTATTTAAAACATGTTAAACAGTTTACTTAGCAACATTTGGAAAATTAAAGCAGATATAATAAACCCTAAATAAAAATACTAATGGCCTTATTACAAACCCAAATAAAATCAGAATTTAAAATAAAGGTACCCGAATCGAAAGTCCAAGTAAAACCGAAAATAAATGTCACATGGCCACCTCGAGTCCACCCAGCTCCTCATCCGCGATCTACTAGTCACCTAAAAAAAAATAAGGGAGAAGGTGAGTCACCAAGACTCAGTGCATAATCCCCCTCCCGATTATAGCAACATTCTTACACAGGTCATAATCAAGCAAACATATCATGCACCTAAACCTAGCCATCCACAACTCCCTTTTCTACCCCGTGTGGTACCAAACCACTGGTGGTGCCAAACCACTGGTGACCCAAAGTCACTTATATCAAGAATAATGTGGTGCGAAACCATTGGTGACCCAAAGTCACGAATAATCCATATGTGGGGCCAACCCACGTTGTGATACCAAATCACTGGCACAATCCCGTTTTATCAAACGTGGGGCCAACCCACTGTGGTGCGAAGCCACTGGGACGAGTCGCTATAAGGTGCCAAACCTCTGGTGACCCAAAGTCACGAATATCAACTGTGGTACCAAACCACTAGTGGTGCCAAACCACTGGTTACCCAAAGTCACAGATATCAATCTTCCCTCTCCTCTTATGTCACCCACATTAATGCTCATGCACATACAAATCATGCCATCATGCTTAATCGTTAAACATATATCGAACATAACATAGATAATATCATCAGAAATCATGTGCCATAATCTCAACCAAAACGGACTTACCCGAAATCCTTGCTCATACCCATAAAGGTACCATATCGAAATCTACATAGTTTTCATCTTTTAACATGTTAAGGTTATTAGCAAGTTTACAACGATTATGAAGTGTGTAAGTTACACACCTGGTTACTAACGCGACTACTGAATCCCGAAGATCAAGATCAAACGCACTAGATCCCCCCTTCCCTACATTCGGCCAATGACAACTATTAGCAAAGAGCCATTCGGCTACACTTGTAAATCTCAAAAAGTTAACGCATCTAATAACCATCCTTACCTTAGCACTTTTTGATCACCAGTCACAACCCGAGATATACGAGATAGAGCCTTTCCTACAATCGGCCAAGATCTTAAACCATATAACTAATAGCCTTTGGATTTTCAAAAGAATAAGAGAAAGATTAAGTCGATATGTAACCTTAGCACAGTCTATAACTAAACCACTTGATAGAGAATAGAT
This sequence comes from Gossypium rotundifolium, assembly GCA_025506655.1. NCBI lineage: Eukaryota > Viridiplantae > Streptophyta > Magnoliopsida > Malvales > Malvaceae > Gossypium > Gossypium rotundifolium. The sequence goes on from CP106726.1 coordinate 39,826,279, forward strand.
GATCACGATCCACTGCTTCAAAATCCCGGAGACCCTAGAAGAAACCGATTTCACAGATGAATGAGAACCAAGAAAAATGTCGAAATCTGGCTTTTGTTCTATATATGTCGATAGAGAGAAAAGAAGAAGATGATAGAGATTCGACCAAGAACACTTACCCACTCTAAAATTGACTAAAGCAGAAAACACGAGAGATCTACCACGCAACGAGAGAAAAGAAGAGATCTTCAATGGTTGAGAGAGGTTTCAGCAATGGTGGTGGAACAATCAAAGGAGTTTCAGCTATGGCTTTTGAAAGAAGAGCAAAAGAGATTCGGCTTTGCAAGGAATCAAGAAAATATTGATGAACTTTTGGCACAAGAGAAGATGGGGAGAAAAAGGAAGTTGTCGATTTGAGAAGAAGAGATGTTGATGGGGTTTTGAAACAAATATGAGAGAAAGAAAAGAAAGAAATGGAAGAGAAAGAGATTCGACCAAAGTGGTTTCGATTTCAAATGAAGAAAAGCTCAAATGGTTCCTCTGGGGATTCGGCTAAATGCTTTAGAGGGAAATCGACAATAGCCTAAAAACCTCCGGCGTTTGATTTAAATGGTGCATTAAGGGAAGAAATCGACAAGGCTAAGGTGGTTTCAGCTTTAGCTCACAACCGAATGCACCTAGGCATTGACTAGCTGAAAATGTCATTGAGGAATTTTGGCACTCCCTCCTAGTCTTCCAACCGATTACTCTTCCTCACACTAGAGTTCAAATTCCGGCAAACTCCTCAAACTTCTCCTGGCCAATGATTCAAATGAGTTTGAATTGATCAAACTCCTAAATTCTCTCTTCTCCACTCATTTAAATCTGTTGACTTGTTCAACAGTTATCCATCAGAGTTTGAGCTGAGCACAACTCCTCCCCTCTCTAGCATCAAAAAGAGTTAGTAGCAAGGGATTTCTACAGCTCGAACCTCAGCTCCCTTCCTCTACTTGTGGCGTCACTGACTAAGGCCCTAAGTGTCGCCTCCTTGCCACTTTACCAAGGCTTTTCTTGTGCTACAGTTTACCACAAAATATTCTTAATCCCTAGCTCCTTCAGCTCCCCTGAACCAATGCTTGAAAATAAAATTTTTCATATTGTTCGGGCCTACCCTTGGCTCATACCCAGACCCCAAGACACCTTGATTAACAACAAAATCAAGCCATTCACATGCAATTAATGCAAACATAATAGCCCCTAACTAAGGATGTTACAATACATAAAAGATCTTAAAGGAATTTTACATGGAAAAAGCACATCTATTAGTACCCCCAATGGTTGTATGATCATTAGATTGAATTTTGTCCTTGAGAGGATGATGAAGAGTTTAATGGTCCTACAGTACCATATCTAAATGTGTTGAGGGCATTGATGTATCTTGCAAAAAACACAAGACTTGATATAGCTTTTATTGTAAACTTGTTAGCAAGATTTAGTTCTTCTCCAACACGTAGACAGTGGAATGGAATTAAACATGTATTTAGATATCTCAGAATGACCATTGATATGGAATTATTTTTATTCAAATGATTCAAAATCCCTATTAGTTGGCTATACTGATGGTGGATATTTATTGAATCCACATAAAGATCGATCTCAAAGGGATATTTATTTACATGTGGAGGTACTTCCATATCATGGCGTTCAACAAAACGGACATTAGCTCCCGCCTCTTCAAATCATGTAGAAATAATTGTAATACATGAGGCAAGTCGAGAGTGTGTTTGTATAAGTTTATTGACCCAATATATTTAAAAGATATGTAATTTGCATTTACAAGAAAAGATGTCAACTATCTTATACAAAGATAATACATGTATAGCTCAGTTAAAGGGTGGATACATCAAAGACATTGCCAACCATCACATTTGAATGGCTAGTATACAAGATTTAATGTGTTAACTCAAAGATGTAATGTGATGTTTCCATTAGGGGGAGTCTAAAACACGTTGTACTCTTTCCCTTTAACCAAGGTTTTGTCCCACTGGATTTTCCTGGTAAAGGTTTTTAACGAGGCAACTTGTAATAGAAGATTGTGTACTATTTTTCCTCCATTGGGTTTTTATTCCATGAAGTTGTCCCTAATAGGGTTTTAACGAGCACATTTTCATCAATGGACATCCAAGAAGGGAGTGTTGTAAATCATTTGATAAAAATAGATTCCCATAACCCCCAATTTCATCCTATTGTAACCCCTAAAAATGAATATTCATAACCCCTAAATTCATTATCTTGTAACCCCTAAATAATTTATATGGTACCTTAATGTTGGTCCTTAATGATTTGTAACTCATGGTTTTTGAAGTCTTATAAATAGGGGGCATATACAAACTTATAGTAGGCCAATGTAAAAGTTGAATAATCCTTTCATCTTCAATTCTTCTCTATCCATTCTATGTTTCTTTTAGTTTTATATCCATTCTATATTTCTTCTAATTTTATAACATATATATGTTTAATGGAAACAAAATCTATTAAATAATATTAAAACATGTATTTTCACTTATTCTATATGCTATTAAATAAAAATGTTTTATTAATGCAAAAAATCAAATAATAATGAAACTCATATATATTTTTTGGGTAATGGAAAAACCTATTAAAATAATAGTAAGCGGGAGTGATTCATTTACACTAATGTAAAACTTAAGTGATTTTACGCCATTTTGTAATTTTTATTTGATTTAATATTTTATCAATCCAACTTCATATTTCATTCTCTAATCGTATTGATCATGCATGTCAAGTTTGAGATAAATTAAAAGTTTCTAACTATTCATATTTGTGTAAAAAACTTTCAACCATTAAATATATATTAATATAGACAATGTTTTAGATCGATATAATAGAGATATTGGATCTATTAAAATTTACATGTATGACAAGTATAGGGTTTAAAACCACTTAAGTTTTACACTTGGGTAAGTGAATCCTTCCCATAATAAAATATGTTTTTTCAGTAATTATTTTGTTTCTTTATATGTTAATTGAACAAAATATTATTACTAATGCATCTATTTATAGTGCTAAATATTAGTTTTGTTAATATAAAACTATCAAGGATAATTAATTTAAAATAGTTAGTATAATTTAATATGGATCCAAATTCTAATCAAAGGATAACAATTGTAATACTAATAATGAAAATTATTAATAAAATTAATTATAAGTATTTTATGTTATAATTTATTATCGAAAATATTATCAATAAAACAATTATATTAATTGGTTTTATATGTAACACCCTAAACTCATCTTAGACGTTATGGCCGAATCTGGAGGTGTCACATGAAATGGGTTGGAAAACTGTCATCGTTAATTCAAATCTTTCCAGTTCATTTAGCCTTTATCGCTCTTATTAATTTCAAAGCTCTCTTTCATTTGGTCAATTAGAGATAAAACGTGTTTTTAGAGAAAGCTTATAAAATCGTTAAGTTTAGGAAAAATCGTTCGATATTTTTTTAGAAAACATCTTTTTAGATTAAAACAGTCATAGTGATAAGTAAGCCTAACAGTTTAAAACAGTCCAGAGAGTCCTAGAAAATACAAACTCTCAAATCTTAATGCCAAACTTAAATAAAAATTAAAACAAATAAAATAGTTTTAGGGAGTGGTCACCGTCGAGTCCTCTACTGCACCAATCATCCTAAGACTGTGGGTTACCTGTACAGACAAACAGAAAAGGGGTGAGTTTACGTAAACTCAGTGTGTAACCCAGCAGAGTTAAGCAAGTATAAATACAGAATAACACAAATCAGACAGATTCACAATCGGGCCTGAGCCCATGTCGAATCTGATTCTGATTTGGGGTGAGCCCATTTGAATCTGATCTGATTATAGATATGCAAATTAGAAAATAGAATCCTACCCCCATCCTCTACATACCATCGCCGACCATCCCTACACACCATGTGGGGTTTAAAACACCCACCCAGCCCTACACACCACCCTGTACCAATGAGGCGCATATCAGATATAATCCAGCTGTGCTACCAGATATTAGGCATAATCTGCCTTTCAGAACACTTCCTCCAATATATATCATCCCATCCTAGTCCCAGTAACAGAACATGCATACAGAGTTAATAAATAAATCATGCTTAACATGCTTTCATAAACAGATAACAGATAAACAACCATAGGCATGCTCATAACAGTACATCGGTCAAACAGAACACATAGTTTTAAGGTTTACTAAGCCTTTACTGACCCCACGGTAGGCCCACAGTTAATTAGGATGACCCGTACGACCCTACGAAAAATTTCAGTACAATGGGCTCACACGCCCGATGGCCCACACGCCCAGATTGGCCTTCCCCGTGTGGATCACACAGCCTAGCCCAGATTTCACACTCCTATGTGGCGTGCCTATGTGGGCCCACACGCCCAATTCGGTCTATCCCTTGTGGCCCACACGACCACACTCCAGCCATTACACGGCCGTGTGGCGTCGATAGAGGGGCTTTTCGGCTTTCACCGAATCTTGCTTTTCTGCATTTTAGGTACACACTTGGTGTTGGTTTGAAGCAAAAACACTCTCGAGACCACACGCACTGCTAACGAAGACTACTAACACTCAATTTACTGTAGGATTTTCCACCGATTGCTGCCCTTCACCTAATATCGAGAGAAACAACACAAACTCTCATGTTAAACACTTTGTTGAAATAATACTAAGTTTCTACTAATACACGACTTACTGAATGAGTGAAAACCAACGCTGAACAAAAGAAGATGGATTGAAAAGAAGAAATCAAAAGGAAAAATGGATGGGGTGGAAGATTTTTGACAAAAGAGATGGGGAGACGTCAAAAAGTTGGAAAAAGTTTGGGGAGATGAGAGAAAAGAATTTGAAATCAAAAAGAAAACAGTTTTGATAACTCCCCATTATCCCAACTTCCACTATTCTCTCATCCTCAACCATCTCAGCATTTTGGTTCAACTAAAACTCTTTCAGTCGAGTGAGCAGAATAAAACTCCCACACTCGCGTTGAGATTCGAACACAGGACCTCCATCACACTAACTCCCTTGCCACTTGAACTAGCAGACTCATTCTGATATGATTTTACAATTAATTTAATATAAATCCACTGAGTAAGTAAAAGGCTTAAGTTAAAAAAATTCCAAAATTTACAAAATACAATGCTTGAACTCAAGACCTCTAAGACACACCCAGAGCATTTAACCACTAAAGCAGATACACATTTTTTGTCACACTTTCACAAAAGCAGAATTAAGAATTTTGGGGTGTTACAACTCTACCCCCTAAAAGAAATTTTGACATCAAAATTTACCTGATTAGAACAGATGAGGATACTGCTGTCACATCGAGTCCTCAGATTCCCAACTAGCCTTCTCAGTGCTATGATTCTGCCACAGCACCTTCACTAATGGAATAGACTTATTCCTCAAGACCTTAACATTGTGATCCAGAATCTGAACTGGTTCCTCCTCAGAGATCAAGTCTGTCCTAACCTCAATCTCTTCAACTGAGACAACATGGGATGGAATAGAATGGTATTCGCCTTAACATCGAGATGTGAAATACATCATGAATATAGTCCAGCTCAGGGGGTAGCTCCAACTGATAAGAAACTGGTCCCACACGCTTCAGGATCCGGTATGGTCCAGTAAAGGCTCAGCTTGCCCTTCCGACCGAACCTCAGGACTTTCTTCCACAAAAAGGCCTTAAGAAACACAAAGTCCCCCACAAAATATTTAATCTCAGATCTTCAGATCTGTATAAGACTTCTGTTTGTCAGAAGCCGCTTTCAAATGATCTTGAATCTGTCAAACCTTATCCTCAGTCTCAGAAACCAACTCTGGACCCAAAACTCGATGATCTCCCAAATCAGTCCAACACAAAGAAGTATGGCACTTACAACCATACAAAGCCTCGTAAGGTGCCATTTGAATGCTAGCCTAGAAACTATTATTGTAGGCAAACTCGGCTAACGGCAGTTAATCCTCCCAACTACGTCAAAAATCTATCACACAACTCTGAAGCATATCCTCTAGTATCTGAATCACCCTCACAAATTAACCATCGGTCTGAGGATGGAACGCAGTACTGAAGTCCAATCTAGACCCTAGAGCTTCATGTAACTTCTTCCAGAATCGAGATGTAAAACGAGGATCTCTATTAGAAATAATCGACACAAGTACCCATGCAGTCTAACTATCTCAGAAATATAAAACTTTTCTAGCTTCTGTAGAGAATAATCAGTTCGAACCAGAATGAAGTGAGCAGACTTGGTAAATTGATCCACGATGACCCAAATAAAATCCTTCTTAGTGGGTGTCAAGGGCAACCCGCTAACGAAGTCCATAGTCACTTGTTCCCATTTCCATAAGGGAATCTTGACTGGCTGTAGCAAACCCGAAGGTAACAGATGCTTAGCCTTAACCTGTTGACAAGTCAAACATCGAGCCAAAAACTTAGTAACCTCACGCTTCAGCCCCGGCCACTAGTGTAACTCACGAAGGTCGCGATACATCTTATTACTATCGGGATGCATAACATAAGGGCTACTATGCGCCTCCCTCATAATCGAATGCCTCAGATCCACATTATTCGATATACAAATTTGACCACGAAAATAGAGTACCCTATATTATTCAATCTAGAATTTGAAGTGCTGCCACTTTCAACCTGACGGAACCGTAAACTTAAAGACTCATCCCCTAACTACTTATCTCGAATCTACTCAACCCAAGTCAGCTTAACTTGTAACTCGGCCAACAGACTCCCATCATCGAATAGACTAAGGCGAGCAAACATCGACCTCAAATCAGACATTGCTCTTCGACTTAGAGCATCGGCCACCACATTAGACTTACCAGGATGATACTCTATTGTGCAGTCGTAATCCTTGAGCAAATCAATCCATCGACGCTGTCTAAGGTTCAACTCCTTCTAGGTAAAGAGGTACTTAGGACTCTTATGATCGGTGTAGATGATACACCTCCACCATACAAATAATGTCTCTAGATTTTCAATGCAAAGACAACTGTAGCCAACTTAAGATCATGCGTCAGATAGTTCCCCTTGTGTGTCTCAAGCTGACGGAACACATAAGCCACAACCTTATTATCTTGCATCAGAACGCAACCCAAACTAACATGCTACGCATCACTGTACACTACAAACTCTTTTTCAGATTCAGGCTATATCAGAATAAGAGCCTGAGTCAAAACAGACTTGAGCTTCTCAAAGCTTTGTTGCTATGCATCAGTCCAGACAAAATGGAAACCCTTACGTGGAAGCTTAGTAAGAGGAGCTGCAATCAAAAATTACACCTCGATGAAACGATGATAATATCCCACCAAACCCAGAAAGCTACGGATTTCAGATACTTTCTTAGGCTGTTTCCAATCCAACGCAGCCTCAATCTTTCAAGGATCAACACAAATCCCCTCAGCAGAAACCACATGCCCCAGAAAAGTTACTTCACGAAGCCAGAACTCACACTTGTTAAATTTAGCATAAAACTGCTTCTCACGCAGAATCTGAAGCACTACTCTAAGATGCTCATCATGCTCATCCTCAATCTTAGAGTATACCAGAATGTCATCGATGAAGACCATGATGAACTGATCCAGAATAGCTTTGTTTCGCAGATTTTTGTTCTGTGCTGTAAGCTAACCCATTTTAATTCCTGTGTAATCTAGCATTCGTTAAGGCCTTTGTATTTGTGTTTGGGGCTCTGCTTCAGCTTAAACTCATGTGTGTATTTGCGATTATAGGATTAAAGCTAATCATTTGTTTAAGCATTTATGTGACGTGATAAATAAATTTGAGATATTACCTAGTAATGTAATACAAGTAAAGCTGATTTTGAAATTGACTGACTGGATATGGGTTACTTTTTCTGTGAGTCTGTTAGCAAATGGTGTGAATTCATACATCTGCATAAAATTGGCGTTTTTGGTTGCAAAAAGAAGGAAGACTAATTCAACAGTTCAACTACAATCCTTCTGTATAGCGGATTACTGCATGATTTATACTTATGTCAGCTCAACTACATATTTTAATACAAGTGGCTTAGTTCCACATTTGTGGTGTGTAGGGTGGATGGGCCTATCATGGTCCTATGTGGTGTGTAGGGTGGATAGGCTTATTATAGCCCAATTGTGGTGTGTAGGGTGGTCGGAGTGGTGTTTTGTTGGTTGGGTGGGGTTTTAACTTGCTGTATTCGGTTTGCATTCGAGTTTGTTTGTCTAATTAAGTAATTTTCAAATTTGTTTGTGAAATAAAAAATAATTTGATGTGATTAATACTTTTCTGTTTTTGGAGTGATGTATGTGTTTCTTTGAATGGGTTATGGATATGTATTAGTACTTCTGACTCTGGTTCAAGAATTTTCTTACACCGACAGTGTATTCTTATCTAGGATATTTTCTTTGAAACCTCATCACTTGTTATCATTTTTGGTTTCAGACTCACACTGAGCTTGCGTAGCTTACCCTCTCTTAGTTCTTTCCTTTCAGGTACATTTTGTGTTCTAAAGCTGGACTTGGCATATCGATGGTCTCGAATTCTTAGAAAGTTCATTTGTTTTAGCGATGTTCCTTAAAATTTAGTTTATTACCTTTAGTTGTTTTATAAGGAGGATTATAAATTATGGTATGGGTTTGTTTTTGAATTTTTCATTAATTTATGTGTGCTTTCGGTTCCAAATCATATTATCTAAATTTTGACCATGGCTTTTTAATTAGTCCTTTTTTTGCTACTATTTTAAATCTCACACAAATTGAGAAATGGCCTAAGGTTTCTATTAAAAAGAAAACAACATATGTACTGTTACATCACTAATTTTGAATTTTGGTTAATGATTGAAAAAATTTGATGCATTTGAAACTGTGCAACGGGTACCAATTTGGTTTATTTTTGACTTACTTCTTATTGCCAAATAAACATTATTTTCAAAACATAACTAAGTTTTATCTAACTTGTTATAATTAGGAAGCAAAATAGTTTTGGAAAGAATTTTCTATGTTCAAATCAGAGTTTCTATTTCTGCCTCTATGGGTGGCCAATGTAACCTTCGGAATCAGGTCAAAACTTCTCGACTAGGTTTTGGGTGTTACACCTTCACCAATAATACACATTTTTCCTAAACTCTTTCACCTTTTTAGCCAAAATCTTCATTAGCTCTTTCTCACGGTTCAAATCAAATTGAATTTAAATAGTCTTAGATTGAATGATATGGGATAAATCAATTCAATATCATTTGAGCATTGAATGTGGAACATGTTATGAATTTTCTCCAATGATAATACGAAAAAATACACAATAAGGCCAACTCTCTCCAAGATCTCATATAAACCAATAAATCTCGGGCTCAATTTCCCTTTGCGACCAAAACGCTTCACTTTTTTTCATGGATACCATTTAAAAAATACTTTGTCCCCCACTTAATACTCAATCTCCCTTCTCTTCAAATCAGCATATGACTTCTATTTATTTGAAGTAGCTTTCAAACAATCCCATATCAACCAAACTTTATCTTATGTTTCTTGAATTAGCTCTGGTCTTGCCATTTTTCTTTTGCCAACTTTTGTCAAACATAATGGAATATGACACCTCTAACCATACAAAGCTTCATATAGAAGCATTTGGATACTCGATTGAAAACTATTATTTTGGGGAATTCAACTATCAATAAGTAACTTTTCCAACTACCTTTGAAGTAAATAACACAAGCCCGAAACATTTCTTCCAAAACTTGAATGACACGTTCTAATTGACCATCTGTCCATGAATGAAAGTTAGTACTAAATCTCAACCTTGTACCTAAGGCTTTATACATTTTCTTCCAAAATCTTGAAGAAAGTTGAGGATCTTGATTGGAAACAATCGGGAACGACACACTATGCAACCTCACTATATCCTCGATGTAAAACCCAACAAGCTTCCCAAGAGAATAATCAGTACATATAACTATAAAATGAGGCAAATTAGCCAACCAATCCATTTGAACAAGCAGTTAAAAAAATCATATTTTGACCACCAATCTCGATCGTGTCTCTATTCCTTAGAGTAAATTATAATCCAATTACAAAATCCATCACAACATGCTTCCACTTTCACTTAGAAATCAAACTCAGTCACGGTAGCGTAGATAAAACTTGATACTTAAATATGATGCTTTAACAAACCTAAAATTTAGAAGATCCACTACTTAAATTTCCTCAATATCATATTGTCAAACCTTGTTGAACTACCATTCATTAAAGTGCCGTGTCAACTTATTTTGTGGTTTTCCTTTTTTAGTGAGATTCATAAAATCCTAAACAATAGAAATCTCTTGGTACTTCTTTCCAACTTATCCCAGGTTCACAACTTAACATATATTACTAAATCATTTGGTACAAAACATAGGTCCCTATATCATGTTTTCCTCCTTTACCTTTTATTGCGGAGATAGAGTACACACATTTAGTTCATTTAAGGCAAGATTATACCTTGAAGTTCACTTACATATTATAGTTTTCATACTTGTCTTCTCATTTATGAAATCTACCATCTAGAGTCTGCCAGTACCCATTGCTCATTCTTTCCAACATAAATCTAAAGGTTCATATCAATTTTCACTTTTTCACGTATAGTTACTAACTCGGAGGGGAAACATTTATAGTTGATCAAATTTTCCTTATCATCACTTGTACCCTAGGTGTTACTTCACTTTCAACCTTGAACAATTCATTATAACTTTACTTTTTGAATTTCGATTCACATGTAACGACCTGAATTCCAATGATGTTGGAAAATATAGTATCGAAACCTCATTTCTATAAACTGAGTTCATAAATACTAAATAAGAATATTTACAAAGTTATTATGAAAGTATAATAAAGACCAGTTAATTAATTTAGCCGAAAAGATAGTTAATTAAAGCTCAGGGACTAAATTGTAAAAGTCCAATCTGTATTGAGTTTTAATTTAGAAAACGCTTGGGGTCTTACATAGCAATTATCCGAAGGACTAAAATATTTAATAAATCAATTTTAAATAGTAGATAGTGGATGATGATAATGATAGTTATTAAGTTAATATAATTATAATTATATTAAATAAATAAGGTTAATTAAAACATAAATATGATTAATTAACTTAATCTATTTTAATCTAACTATATAAAGAAATTAATAGTGGAAGATGGAGATATTTTATCATCTTCCTCATTACCTTGTTGTCCTCTATTGAAGTAGAAAAGAAAGAAAACATTCAAACTTTTGGCCATTAATCAAGTAAGTCCCTAAGCCAAATTTTTCTTAATTTTTTATAGATTTATGGTCATGGGAGTTTGATTTAGCTAGCCCATGCATTAATTTTTTCAATTGTTGAGTTTTTAGCAAGTTGTCATTATAGAGAAATTGATGAATTAGATTTGAAATTGATAGATACTAAGCTTAGATCATGATAAGGACTAAATTGTAAAACCAATTAAGCTTGTTTGATAACATTGAAACATTAGGGACTAAATTGAACAAATAAAAAACTTGTCATGAAATTATTCTATGAATAGAAAGTTTAAGGTCCCTAATGAAAGATTGTGAAATTGAATTCCGATCCGAAACTAAGTATCGAAAAATATGCATGTCTCTAGTATAGGGACTAAATTGAAGAAAATGTGAAATATGAATGAATATGCATTTGAATGTTAGTTGGATGAAATATGCTATTGTTTTATTTATTGAAATATCGAACATAGCTAAAGATGACACTGAGCCATTATGAGAGAAAAGAAAAGTGAGAGTTGTCAATAAGTGATGAGAGAATTCGGTTTGTAGTTTTATGATTCGAGATTGTTATATTTGTATGCACATACATATTAAATGCATGATTGACTATCGAGGTAAGCTTATGATTTTTGTATGAACTGATTTGTATTGAAAGATATTGAATATTGGAAAATTGGTGAATTGAATATAATAGAAAAAGGTGATATAATTGATAAATGATTTGTGATACAAAATGATGATGAAATGGATATGAATTGTTTTATGTGGTATTGATATATATGTGTTGATGATGAGATGAATTGAGAAAGATGTTATATGAACTGAACTATATGATGATTTCTGATACATTGATACATAATTAATTGTTCGGGTAAAATGAATAGAGTTGGATATTGAAGGTAAAAGCAAAATCACTCAAAGGTGACAAAAACAAAATGCATAAAATATTTCACAAATGAATTAAATTGTATACCATTCATATGGAAACTGTCCATATTTATAAAATGTGTAAAACCTTCAATAAGTAACCAACAAGACACAATTTATCTCCAATAATCAACAAATTACTTACAATATTATCACCGAAAAAACTTTATTATCTTCTAATTAATTACCTAAAATACCTTATTACCTTTGTCCATCTTCAATTTATAAATCAAATATGTTTTGCATTATCTTCAAAAAATGCGGATTAAGTCTCCACAAATAATCTTCATAATAAATCAAATTAACCAATTTGCTATCAACTTATCATGCCATGTTATTCATTATTGATTAGGATAAGAACCAAAATTTATCCCTTGTAAAATTACCCACTTGTCACAATGAATTATCACGGATTTTGCTGCCAAATTATCTGTTAAAATAGGAAGTATAATTGTAGTAAAAAAATTACCAACATATTTAGTACAATCTGGATGCAGGTGTGGCAAGAAATATCCCAACATCAATTTCCACATATTATGATGCATTGCAGCCTGTCCACCAGAGTAATACATACTTCCCTTGTTCTTCTATGCCTCATTTCATTACTTTTATTTTTCTATAATTTTATAACACATGTTTTCTTCTTTTCTTATTTTTTAATAATTGAAAATTATGATGAAATATTTTTAAAAATATCCACATAGAAAATTACCAATAGCTAATTAACCACCAAAATAAATGACCCATCATAACTTATAATAGTATTGATTGTCCAGGATGTCTGGCTGCTTGGCTGCGAGCTCGGAATGTCAGAGTGGAGGGTTAGTGTTGCTATGGAAATATGGGGTCGATGTGTCTATACAAAACTATTCTAGTCACCACATTGATTCGCTTGTTTGAATGGATAATCATAACAGCACCAGGTTCACAGGTTTCTATGGCCATGTTGATCCAAACTTAAGAGGTCAGTCCTAGGATACCTTGATAACTGTGGGTAGCTTGGTTAGGGAGGCTTGGGTAGTGGGTGGTGATTTTAATGCCATCATAAACGATGCTGAAAAAGAAGAGGGCTGGAGGAAGTCTAGGATAACCATGGAGGATTTTAAAGATGTTAAGGAGGAGTTGTCTCTTGTTGACATAAAAGTAACAAAGATGATTCATGTGGGTCAATAATTGTAAAGGAATAACATGGTCAAAGAGAGGCTGGACAGGTTCTTTATTTCTGCTAACACTATTGACAATTTCCCTTTTCTTGTGACTACAGTGGTGAGACAAACAAACCTCGACCATGATGCAATTTTGATGGATACTTTGGGGCGTAAACCTAGAGAGAACTTTAAAGATCCAAGGCTTTTCTTTAAATATGATGTGTGATGGGCAAAAATGAAGGAAGGCAAAAACATTATTAAGAGAGCTTAGAACAATAATGATACAAATATCATCGAGAAGCTTGAGAAAATGCATGTGGTGCTTGGCCCATGGCAACATCGTCATTATAGAAGGATGAAAAATCAAATCCGTGAGCTGGTAGCGAGGATTGATAAGCTCATTGATGGCCCTATAGGGAGAATATGCTGAAATGTTGAAAACTGCCCGGCTTAAGATTGGTGTCCTTTATGCCAAAGAGGATAGTTACTGGGCACAGAGATCGCGCATTATGTGGCTCAAAGAGGGGGATAAAAACACATTTTTTTCATGTTCGTGCCACCAATAGGTTGAAGAAAAACAAAATCAATAGACTTAAGGACTCAAATGGTTCTTAGATGAATGACACCAACGATATTTGTAAGGTCGCGTGGGAGTATTTTCATAGCCTTTTCAAGTCAGAAGCTTCCTCTCATAGTGAGCTCAACTTGAGTTACATACAGAAGAACTTCATCTAGGACATTAACAATATGTTGGCTAGGGACTTTACGAATGGAGAAATTCTTAAAGCCTTCAATCAGATGGACCCGCAAAGTGTAACACCCCTGATTTTGAGGGTTAGAAGTTTTGATGTTAGTGGTTAGGGTCTGAGGGAAAGGTGTGTTTTTGTGGTTAGTCTTGCATGTAAGTGACAGGATGGGCCTGCTGGTCTGGTGGTTTGGTTGTGTGTTGTTAATCTTAAGGTTCTAGGTTCGAGTCCTTTGGGGCACATTTTGGGAGAACCTTATTATTTTGTTTTGTTTTTAGTTAGCAAAAATAATTATTTATTATTACTTATTTATTTATTTATTTTTATTTTTCTATTCTGGTTTTCCGGACGTTGTTTTTCTTTTCTCTTAGCTTTTCTTTTTGGTTTCTTTTGAGGAGGGGTTTTTCTACATTTGGATTTAAAGAATCGCTCGTTCCTTGTCAAATTGGTATCGAAACATTGTAGATCACAGAACAAGTGTGGGATTCAAATCTTGTCTACTTTTATTTTCATGAATTATTGTTTCAAAAATTCTCAATTGTGCTCTAAACTATTGATTTTAGGTGTTAGTTGCTAAAAAAGGTTTGGGAAATGCAACATATCCAAACCCCTTTCTGACATTACGAAGGTTGAGGCTGTTACGATGGTTGAAACGGTGTTTTTTTGGCTTGTTCTGAAGTGGTTTCGTGGCCATTGGGGTTTCCACACAGGCGTGTTCCAATTTACACGACCGTGTACCTTTGGGAATTAGGGTTTTTGAGCCAATTTTGGTGCCACATGGCCTTGTGGCCGACTTGGGATTTTTATCATTTCTCATACAACCGTGTCCCACAGGCGCACGGGCGTGTTAGTTTGGGGATTAGGGTTTAAATGATTGGGTGCCACACAGCTTGGCCACACGATCATGTGGCTAATTTGGGGATTTAGGGATTCCACACGGGTGCATGTTAGCCCTATACTAGAATTTAGTGCAAATGGACACAAAGTTACACGGCCTATTCCCACGGCCATGTCCCTTGCCACACATGCTTGTGTTTCAGTCACACGGCCGTGTGCCCCTTTTTACAGAGGCTTGTGCCCTCCCACACGGCCTAGGCATGTCCACATGGCCAGAGTACACGGGCGTGTGGTCTTAGGACACTTACATTGGTTTTGTGTGCGGTTTTGATTTGAAAATGTGTTGGCATTCTTTAACCCTTGGCGAAGCTTAAACAAGGGCAATTAGGACTCTGTTTTGGGCTACGGCTTAAGTGCTATTTGTGACTGATGTGTGTAATGTCTGACTCTGAACCCGATTAACCAGGGTGTATGTGTCCAAATCTGTTCTGTCTGAATGTCTGATAATGTGTCATTGTTCAGCGAGATTGAATGTATACATGCACTTGTATAAACTGTTTTGGGTTTGGTTGTGAAGAGAAGGGAGACTGGTTCTGATCTGATCTAGCAGTTCTACTGCAGCTTATATGTACAGCGATTTATCGTACTGTACCGCACATGCGTCAACTTTGTTGCGCATCATTATCTGATCTGGCAGTTTAACTACAACATGTATGTACTGTGGATTACTATATTACACTGTAATGTACATACATCACTCTGCATATGTACCATTATCCGATCCGCAATTTAAATCGTAACTTCGCTTGTACGGTGGTTCTCAGTATTACATTACAATACATACGCTAGCCCTACTGCGTATTATTATCTGAGTGGCTTAGTCCACATATGTGGTGTGTAGGGTTGGATGGGCCTTTCGAGGTCTTAATTGGTGTGTTTGGTTGGATGAGCTTTAACAGCTCTTTTGGGGTGTGATCGGGGGACGGAGAGGTGTGTTGGCTGGATGGGTGGTTTATTATCTGATTGTATTTCATCTGCATCTATCTTTGAGTTCTGTCTGTAAGACTAGTTGTCTGTAATCTGTTTGTCTAAATAATGTTTGTGCTAAGACTTTTGTGTGGACTTGATGTGCTCTGATTGTTAAACTCTGTTTGGACACTAGATCCAGGTATGCTTTCTGACTCTATGTGTATTCGAAAATCTATGCATTACTGATCTAAAATTTGTAATTTATGTCTCTTGTCTTGTTCCAAACTCACTCTGAGCTCGAGTAGCTCATCCCCTCTTAGTGTTTTCTTTTCAGGTACCTTTATTTGAATTTTGATGCTGGACTCGGTGTGCGAGGTCTCGAACAGTCACGATGGAAATAAATGATTATCAGTTTATATTATCAATTTTGATTTGGTTAAACAATTATTGAACTGTAAGATTCTGTAAGGCTGTGGTACAAGTTCCATTTTAATTTAATTTTAGTTATATGTTTAACCTAATTGTAATTCTATATTGGGTTTTAGACGATTAAATGTTTCGGTTTGACTTGGGAACTTGTTTTGTTAATTTTAACTACGATTACTTCGGTGACCAATGTGACATTTAGGATTCGGTCTAAACTTTTAGGCCATGTTTAGGGTGTTATATTTAGTGGTATCAGAGCCAGATTTGTAAAAACTTGGCCTTTGTTTTTACATATCCGTACACGCACATGTTTTGTTTTAAAAAGGAATCTTGAGAAAACTTTATCATAGTAAGCTGAAACGATTTGTGTTTTGGGAAAAGTTTTACAGAAAGGAACTGCCTGAGACTCTGATGCTAGTCCAGGTAGAAATTTGAAACTATAAGATTAGAAACATAGATTTTTGTATTTATCTTGTGTTTATTTTCTGGAAGTGTAGATACCTTAAGTTAGCCGCAGGCCTGATATGGATTCTGAGGGCGTGAGTTTGTTCAAGAGTTGGGAGTCAGTGTGATTCCACCAACTTCGAGTAGCGATAACCCGGAGCTTGGTACTGACGCATTGACTCGGGTAGTGAGGGAGGTATTAGAGAAGGTGTTCAAGGCTAGGATTAGTGAGACTAGTGAAACCCATCAAGTTAGTTGTGTGGATTGTGGGAAGAAAAGAGGATGCAATTTTCTGAGGTTGGAACCTCATTCTGTGAAGCGTGTTCGAACGCAGTTAGGTGTTAGTAGCGATTGTGCGAATAGTTCCAATAATGGGACGAGCATATCGCTTTGTGGCCACTGTAAGAAGCGCCATTCGGGCGACTGTTAGAAGAAGTTGGGAGCGTGTGTTAGATGTGGATCCACGGAGCATTGAGTTAGGGAGTGTATGTGACGATATTAAGAAATGTATGGTTGTAGATTGTTTTGAATCTGTGTGTTATTCATTTGAATGACACTAAAGGCTATTCAGTTTGGATAATGTTTGTACGTTTAACAGGACAACTGTGTGTCTACTTCAATGGTTAAGTGTTCTCTGTGTGTGTATGGTGTCTTAGGTTCAATTTGGTTTTGCTTGAGTTAGAGTGCGCAGCGGGAGCATAGTGGTGTAGCTTGTGTTATACCACTGTTCTGTTAGTTGGAAATTTCGAGGACGAAATTTCTTTAAGGAGGGGTGAGTTGTAACACCCCAGATTTTAAAGGTTAAAAGTTTTGATGTTAGTGGTTAAGGTATGAGGGAAAGGTATGCTTTTGTGGTTAGTCTTGCGTGTAAGTGACAGAATGGGCCTGCTAGTCTGGTGGTTTGGTTGTGTGTTGTTAATCTCAAGGTTCTGGGTTCGAGTCCTTGGGGGTGCATTTTAGGAGAACCTTATTATTTTGTTTTGTTCTTAATTAGTAATAATAATGATTTATTATTACTTATTTATTTATTTTTATTTTTATTTTATTTTTCTATTCTGGACGTTCTTTTTCTTTTCTATTGACTTTTCTTTTTGGTTTCTTTTGGGGAGGGATTTTTTTACATTTGGATTTAGAGAATGGCTCGTTCGTTATCAAATCGGTGTCAGAATGTTGTAAATCGCAAAATAGGTCTGTGATTTGAATCTTGTCTACTTTTATTTTAGTGATTTGTTGTTTCAAAAATTTTCAATTATGCTCTAAATTGTCAGTTTTGGGTGTTTGTTGCTGGAAAAGGTTTGGAAAACGCAACATATCCCAACCCCATTCTATCATTGCGAAGGTTGGGGCTAATACGATGGCAGAAACATTGTTTTTTTGGCTTGTTCCAAAGTGGTTTCTTGGCCACTAGAGTTTCCACACGGGCGTGTGCCAGTTCACACAGTCGTGTGCCTTTGGGAATTAGGGTTTTCGGGCCAATTTTGGTGCCACACAGCCTGGCCACATGGCCGTGTAGCTGACTTGGGATTTTTATCGTTTCTCATACAACTGTGTCTCTTGGGCACATGGGTGTGTGAGTTTGGGGATTAGGGTTTAAGTGATTGGGTGCCACATGGCCATGTGGCTAATTTGGGGATTTAGGGATTCTTTGGGCACATGGCCGTGTTTGGTGGGCACACAGGCGTGTGAGACCCTCACACGGTCGTGTCAGCCCTGTACTCGAATTTAGTGCAAATGGATAGAGAGTTACACGGCCTGTTCCCACGGCCATGTCCCTTGTCCACATGGGCATGTGCTTCAGTGACACGACCGTGTGCCTCTCTTCACACGAGTGAGTGCCACAGTCACATGATCATGTGCCCCTTTTTACATGGGCTTGTTACCTCCCACATGGCCTAGACATGTCCACACGGCCAGAGTACACGAGTGTGGTCTTAAGACACTTATATTTGTTTTGTGTATGGTTCTACTATGAAAATGTGTTTGCATGCTTTAACCCTTGGCTAAGCTAAAACAAGGGCAGTTAAGACTCCGTTTTGGGCTACTGCTTAACTGCTATTTGTGACTGATGAGTGTGATGTCTAACTTTGAACCCGATTAACTGGGGGTGTGTGTTCATATCAGTTCTGTCTGAATGTCTGACACTGTGTCACTGTTTTGTGAGATTGAATGCATACATGCACTTGCATAAACTGTTTTGGGTTGGGTTGTGAAGAGAAGGGCGACTGGTTCTGATCTGATCTGGCAATACTACTGCAACTTATATGTACAATGGTTTATCGCACTGTACCTCATGTGCGTCAGCTTTGTTGAGCATCACTATCTGTTCTGGCAGTTTAACTACAACATGTTTGTACAGCGGGCATTGCGCTGTACTGTACGTACGTTAGCTCTGCTGCATACCATTATCTGATCTGGCAGTTTAAACTGCAACTCGCCTGTATAGTTGTCTACCACATTACACAGTACAACACATACGCTAGCCTTGCTACGAATTATTATCTGAGTGGCTTAGTCCACATATGTGGTGTGTAGAGTTGGATGGGTCTTTCGAGGTCCCAATTGGTGTGTTTGGTTGAATGAGCTTTAATAGCTTTTTTGGGCTGTGATCGGGGGACGGAGAGGTGTGTTGGCTGGATAGGTGGTTTTTTATATGACTGCATTTCATCTGCATCTGTCTGTAAGTTTTGTCTGTAAGACTAGTTGTCTGTAATCTATTTGTCTAAATAACATTTTTGCTAATACTTTTGTGTGAACTTGATGTGCTCTGATTGTTAAGCTCTGTTTGGACATTAGATCCAGGTATGCTTTCTGACTCTGTGTATATTCGAAAATCTATTGCATTACTGATCTGAAATCTGTAATTTTTGTCTCTTCTCTTATTTCGAACTCATACTGAGCTCGAGTAGATCACCCCCTCTTAGTGTTTCCTTTTCAGGTACCTTTATCTGAATTCTAACGTTGGACTCGGTGTGCGGAGGTCTCGAACAATCACGGTGGAATTAAATGATTATCAGTTTATATTATCAATTTTTATTTTGTTAAACAATTTTTGAATTGTAAGATTGTGTAAGGTTGTGGTACAAGTTCCTTTTAACTTAATTTTGGTTATATGTTTAACCTAATTGTAAATCTATATACTGGGTTTTAAATGATTAAATGTTTCAATTTGACTTGAGAACTTGTTTTGTTAAATTTAACTATGGTTACTGCGGTGACCAATGTGACATCCGAGATTCGATCTAAACTTCTAGGCTGGGTTTAGGGTGTTACACAAAGCTCCTAGGATTGATGGTCTTTTGAGTATTTTTTTAAAAAGAATTGGCAGGTGGTGGGTAAAGAGGTTCTAAAGTTTTTTCATGCTGTCTTAAATGGAAACAAGGGCATTTCTTGCCTGAATGATATGATGGTCATCCTTATTCCTAAGAATAAGGACCCTAATGACATGTCTAACTTTCATCCTATTAGTTTGTGCAAAGTGCTATACAAAGTTATATCCAAAGTCCTTGCAAATTGCCTTTACACTACCCTTCCTCTTTGCATTAGTTAGAACCAAAGTGCATTCGCCCTGGGCCGTATGATACATGACAATATTCTTGTCTCTCATGAGTTGATGCACTACCTTCAGAGCTAAAAAACTGGCCCAAACAAAGGCTTCATCATAAAGCTCGACATGCACAAGGCTTATGATTGCGTTGAGTGGAAATTTTTCGAGCAGTCATGAAAAATTGGGCTTTTAGGATGCTTGGGTAAATAAGATTATGCGGTGTGTTTAGTCGATGAGATATGTGGTTAAGTGTAATATGGTTCTCTCGAAAGTTATTGTTCTTGAGTGGGGTCTTCAACAAAGAGACCCCCTTTCCCCTTATCTATTTTTGTTTTGCATGGAGGCATTTTCAAGAATGCTTTTACATGTTCAAAATACGACTATTATTAGGGACATTCAGGCTAGCCAAAACAGCCCTCGTATTAACCATCTGCTCTTCGCAGATGATGCCCTTCTCTTTGTTAGGAACAAAAAACATGAAGTCGATGCCTTTTTGAATATTCTAATGGAGTTTGCGCAAGTCTCAGGTCAAAAAATAAACCTAGACAAATCAATGGTGTTCTTTGGCCCGAATATTCCTCTGGTCCAGCATTAACATTATGATGACTTGCTTAGGATGAGAGTGGTTGACAAGTTGGATAACTACTTTGGCTTACCCTTCCTTGTTGGTAAAAAGAAGACTATAGCCTTTCATGGCATTATTAACCGCTTCTCTTGTAGGATAAACAGCTAGTCAAAGAGGCTTCTCTCTTACGGTGGTAAAGAAATTTTCATTAAGGCTGCCTTACAATCACTCCTTGTAACAACCCATTTTAGTAAAATTAGAATAGTGGTTTCAAGACCATAAATATGACTATTAAATTATTATTTTATTATTTTAATGCCTACGATATGTTATAGAAAAATTTCGTTAAGAAATTTTGACGTTTGCATGCTTAATTAAGTAAAAAGGACTAAATTGTGAAAGGTTCAAAAGTAGAGTTCAAGTAGCTAAAGGTATCAAATAGCTATGAAACTTTAATTTGAAAGGACTTAGATGGTAATTAGACCATTAATGAAGTTAGTGGATGTATATGGGTAAGTATTAATGAAATTTTGGTTCAAATAAAGGTTAAATTTATAATTTAATAAATATGTTAAAGTAAATTAATGAAACAAAAGATATCATCTTGTTTATCCATCCTTTCCACCGGAAATAAGAGAGAAAAACTCCATTGAAGGAGCTTGAGCATTCGACTAATTATACCTATTGCATGTAAGTGTTATTTTGTCCAGTTTTTAATTATTTTTATGTTTTTGGGATCATTGTAGCTTAATCTAAATAGTACAAGGACTAATTTACAAAATTGTTAAAGGTTTAAGGTTTTGACACGAATATGTTTGCATGATTCTTGAAAGTTAATAAAAGATTATGAGTCCTGTTGTTAAATAAACAAGTTTTGTAAAGGGATTTTTGATGACATTATTATTTAGGGACTTTTTGTAAAAGTAGTGAAATATCATGGTTTGATTGTGAAATGATGATTTGTATGGATTGATATAAGTCCCTAGGTAGTTCAGCTACCATGAAATGTGGATGAAATTGCATAAATTTCAATTTACGAGCTTAATGACTGTAAAGAAGTTAAAAATTAGGGGCAAAAGTGTAAATTTTAAAAGTATGAATTTCAGACTAAATTGAATAGTATGAATATCAAATGGATTAAATTTGCTTATTCAGATCAAGATAAACCTCGTATGGATCTAAATAGAGGAAAAGCTAAAGCCTCAGATTAGTTGACCTTGTTTTGACATCTTTATTATCGAGGTAAGTTCATATGTTTAAATAATGTTGTAATATTATTTTGATATTTATGAATTGTGCTATATATGTAACACCCCTCATCGATATTCAACGCTGGAATAGGGTTACGGAGCATTACCGAACTTACAAAAAAATTAAACAAATATTTAACATACATTTGCTCAATTCAATCATTCATCATTCAATATCAATCAATTTGTCCCTATTAAGAGCCTACGAGGCCTTAAACATGCTTTGGGAGTGCTTATGAAACTTTTACAAAATTTTGAAAATTTTCTCAAAATAGGGGACACATGCCCGTGTGACCAGGCCGTGTTTCTTTCACGACCACCAGACACGCCCGTGTCACAGGCCGCGTGGACATTCGAAATGGGAGCACATGGTCGTGTCCCAGCCCGTGTCCAAACAAGTGAGGTTATTGACTTGGGTCACACGACTGACCACACACCCGTCTGTCTAGCACGTGTACCTTTTAAGTGGCCACACACGCCCGTGTGCCAGGCCATGTGCTAGGTCGTGTCAAACTTGTAGGGTATACTAACTTATACAACACGGCCAAGTCACACGCCCGTGTGCTAGGCCGTGTGCCAATTAGGGGGTATACTAACTTGTGCCACACGGCCGATCACACGCCCGTGTGTGAGACCATGTGGAGCATACTGACTTTATTTTAATTTCAACACCAGGGGACACACGGCCATGTAACATAATCGTGTGTCACACACGGCTAAGACACACGTCCGTGTCTCTGCCCGTGTGGACAAAAATAGGCTATTTGCAAAGTCATTTTGCCACCCTATTTTTACATACCTGCACAAGCATAATTTGCAACATTTTGTAACTCAATAGGTAGCCAATCCATATCATTTCATACACATATTTGAATACTTATATGCAACCAAAGCATTATACCAAGTTAAGCCAAATCAAATGGCTTTACCTTATACCACAACATGTACCAAATTCACTGGCTCAAGTAACCATAACTATCATCTTTATAACTAGCCTATACATGCCATATTTACACATGTCCATGAGTTCAAAAGTACCAATCGACAACTAGATAGTGTGATGCGTATCTTTGATTTTATCCGAATCGAGCGAGCTATCGAACCTCTATAAAACATGGAAAAGAAACAGAGTATGCTTTATAGCTTAGTAAGCCCGTATAATTTAGAATTAAACTTACCATTTATACATAATCAAGTCAATAACTAAGGTATACTCAATTCAATTACCAAATGCCTAAACACAAGCATCCATCAACAAGTTAGTCACATAAGTGCATATAATCATCCATTATCTCAATTTAATACTCATTACATTGTATCATATCAAATTCATATATCACATACATCATTTGTACCAATTCACTCTAAATCATATAAAAATAATTCTTTCGATAACAATAACTCATCCGTATAAACAATACTTCATCCATATAAATAGTAATTCATCCTTATAAACACATAGCTTTATCACATAACCAATAACAGAATTTATGCCCGTTGAACCTATTAGAATATCGAGGGATACTCGAGTGATATACTTTACATATATAAATCAATAATCCATCAATTCATTATCATTTCTGCTCTTTCGAGCTATGATCAGTAAGCTCCTCCTGAGCTATTGGATAGTAAGCTTGAAACACCTCAAACCCGGCCCAAAAAGGCCTGACCAGATTTGATATGTTCCTCGAGTAAAACTTTAGCAAATTCTCATTTTGTTTAAGAAAACTTGATGATTTTGTATAAAACATATCAACTTAATAATCGGGTTGAAATCGAATTGTTAAATAAATTTGTATCTTCTTAAAACATTATTTTAAGAGAAATTTATAAGTTAAAAGAAAATCAAATTTTATGAAAATTTTACTTATTAGTGAAAAAATATATATATATATATATATATATATATATATATATGTATTAGTGTCAAAAACAGTTTAAATTATTTATCGAAAACCATTTAGTTATTTAATAAATATTGTTCATGGCAGAATAAAAATCCAAACGCAAAAATTAAAAACAGTTCATAGTGGCCTTATTACAAAAATAGAAAAAACCCATAATAAATTCTAAATAATAAAAATAAGCTTAATAAGTTTAATTAGGAGAAACTCCGAAATACTTTGTTGAGCATTGGCCACCACGTAGTCTTCGTTGACCCGATCCATCGCACTAAGAGTTATCTGAAAAATTATCCCACAAAAGGGGTGAGTCATAAACTCAATGTGTAACAAAAACACTAAAAACCCAATTGATCATCGCTTTTAAGCCCATTTAATAACACATATAGCCATAAGCCCAATTAAGTCATATTTAGCCATAAGTCCATTTTTATAGCAAATCAAATAAAATCATTTTTATAAGTCACATGGATATTTATATAATGAAATGCAAACCCGGCCCACCTAAATATCCATCCGCTACACACCACCCGTACCAACCAATCACACCGTGGGGATTACTAAATCGACCCTCCATCTGCTACACACCATCGAAGGCAGTTGCTGCAGTCAACATGCACATCGCCCTTATAATTTTGTGGCATGGCCACCAGATAATTGTGACCGAAGTCACCGGATTCAAAATATGTGACCGAAGTCACCAGATTCACATATGTGACCGAAGTCACCAGATTCAAAATATGTGACCGAAGTCACCAGATATTGTGGTAAAACCACCGGAATACTTCCCCTTTATCAATAATACCCATATGCCCATGCACATACATATTATTCGATTTTCATGCCATTTACCCCAAAATTATAGCAGAGTCATACTTATTTCATATTTATGCATATAGCAATATTAACAAAATATTGGGGTTAAACATACCTGAATATCGTATACCACTGAATTGTGCCCGCAACCATTATTACACATATTTTCATACAAATCACATTTAATATAGATCTATGAGATTTTAGTATAATGTTACACACCTTATGACAGTGAGAACGATACCTTCCCGCTCATTAACACCTAGTTAATTATCACACTTGATTAGAACATACTAATAATCTACACCATTGATGAGAGATCTAAATCCTTACCTTTAGAATCTCGAACAACCGGTATATGTGGTTTCTCTCCGATAGATGGATCAAAACCCGATGACAACCCACTAACGAAAAGTGGTTCGATTGTACGCACGACTTCAAATAAACAATCTTCATTAGTAGAGGGTCCACAACCTGGTGGAAAGTCTCTTATCGCCGATACAGCCCTTCGTTTGAAGTTTGAGGGTATAACAGAGCCTCCCCTCTTCCAAACACTCCTTACCGCTCTTTTCGAGCCTATCTTGTTAGTCCCAAAATCACCCCTAAAATAAAGTCGATTAGTAATCTATCTAAAAGAAACAGTATAACCGAAAATGATAATCCTTACCTTGGATGATTTCGAAAGATCTCTCTTAAAACATTGGCTACCAAAAAGAATCCTTAAATACCTTTCAAAGATTCGTCCTAGGAGAAAATGAGAGAAATAAGTTTCTAAAATCGGCTATTCTAAAAGAAAATAATGAGAACACTTAACAAAAATCCTTACTTGACTACTTGAAGATGCGGCCTTAATGATTTAGAAAAAGAGAATTGGTGATTTCGACTTGCACAAAAAGAGAAGAGAAAGATAGTGATTTCTTTGGCAATAATGGTTTCGGTTTTCAATAAAAGAAAAGAAAGGAGAAGATGAAAATGGTAGATGATGATTCGGTTTGACAAAAGAGAGGAAAAGAATGGTGGTTTTGGTTTTGGTAGAAGATGGTTTCGGTTGAAAGAAAGAAGAAGAAAGAGAAAGAGAGAAAGTAACAGATTGAAGAAGAAGATGATGATTATGATTTTCAAAAGAAAAGAGATGGGTTTAGAAGTTTATGTGCATTCGGCCATGAGGGAAAAAGTGAAGAGAAAGGTCCTTGGAACTTTGGTATTTTCGGTTACAAAGAGGAAGAAAGATGATATGCTTTGAAGAAAAGAAACTAAAAAGACTACTCAAAACCGAAATGGTAAAGTACCAAATGGCTAAAAGAAAAGAAAAAGTTTCTCTTTTGTGTATTATGCAATCGGCTAAGAAATAAGGTTTTGAGAAAAGGGAAAAGATGAACAAATTGGTTAAAATTTTGGCCAACATACACCCCTAATGCCTATGCAAAAATTTGGCCAACCTATGCCAACATGATCCCCTTTTTCCTCCTCATTTCTTCACCATTAATTCTTTGATTCTATCACAATTAAACCATCCCCCTTTAGTCCCTTATGCCGTCTAGGTTCATGGTCAAATGACCATGAAAATGTTTCCAAAACATCTTCCCCTCTTCAAGCCTTTTGTCCCCCTATCTTACCTTAACTTCATGATTCCATACCATAACTCCTAACTTGCCTTTTACTTATGGTCTACTAACCAAAAAATAAAAAGATGTCCATCCATTCTAGAATAATCTTGGCAGACACTATAGGAAAGAAATCAAAAATTAAAATTCTTCCACTTGCTAGCTAGGGGATTCGAACCTCTCCCCTCAAGCATTTATCCATGCGCCCTTACCACTTTGCCAATTGACTTATTATGCTAAAAACCTCTTGTTAATATTTCTTAAAGCCTATCTTGCTTAGCTCCATCGTAATTAAAAAAATTTTAATATTTCTCTAAGCATTCACTTACATATTTGAAGTTCGAAAAACTTCCCAAAACACACTCAATTATACTTAGGCATGCAACAACATTCAATTAAATTAAAAATGCATAACCCCATTATTTAGGATGTTACAGTTCTACCCCCTTAAAATAATTTCGACCTCGAAATTACCTGGCTAGAACAAGTGAGGGTATTGTTGTAGCATCGCTTCCTCCGGTTCCCACGAAGTTTCTTCTGATCCATGATTACGCCATAACACTTTGACGAGAGGAACTGATTTTCTCTGTAAAACCTTTACATCTCGCTCCAGAATTTGAATTGGCTCCTCTTCATATGACAACTCTGGTCTTAATTCCATCTCCTCAACTGGCACTACATGAGATGGATCCGATCGATAACGGCGTAACATTGAAACATGGAACACATCATGCATTTGCTTCAACTCCGAGGGCAATTCTAACTGATATGCCACAGGTCCGACTTGCTTCAAAACCCGATAAGGTCCAATGAACCTGGGACTTAACTTCCCTTTGCGACCAAATCTCATCACCTTTTTTCAAGGTGAAACCTTCAGGAATACTTGATCCCCCACATCAAACTCTATTTCTTTCCGCTTAAGATCCGCGTACGACTTTTGCCTGTCAGATGCTTCTTTTAATCGAGCCCGAATTACCTTAACCTTTTCTTCAGATTCAGCCACTATTTCTGGACCCAAAACATGTCGTTCCCCTAGTTCTGTCCAACACGTAGGAGTGCGACACTTTCGTCCATATAGTGCTTCATATGGTGCCATCTGAATACTGGCTTGGTAACTGTTGTTGTACGCAAATTCTGCTAATGGTAAGAACTCCTCCCAGCTTCCTATGAAATCTATCACACATCCCCTTAACATATCCTCTAAGACTTATATTACTCGCTCAGACTGGCTGTCAGACTGTGGATGAAATGCCGTACTGAAGTCCAATCTGGTGCCCAAAGCCTGATGCAATGCTTTTTAAAACTGAGACGTAAACCTCGGATCTCTATCCGAAATAATCGACACCGACACTCCATGCAATCTCATAATCTCACCACATATAACTTTGCCAATTTCGTAAAGAGTAATCAACCCGGCGGGATAAAATGTGCGATTTCATCAATCGGTCCACTATCACCCATCTTGAGTCTTTCTTAGTAGGCGAGGAGAAAGCCCACTAACAAAGTCCATGGTGATTCTCTCCCACTTCCATCGCAGAATCTTTATCGGTGAAGCAATCCGAAGGTACTTGATGTTCAAACCTTGACTTGTTGACACGTTAAACACTTTCCTACTAATTTCAGTAACTTCTCACTTAAGACCAGCCACCAAAATTGATCTCGTAAATCACGGTATAACTTACTTCCTCCAGGATGCATAGCATAAGGGCTACCATGCGACTCCTGAAGAATCTTTTGCCTTAACTCCTGATCCCTCGGCATACAGACTTTGCCTGTGAAACACAATACCCCATCGTTGTTAATACCAAAATCTTCTAATTCCCCACTCTGCACCTGTCGTAGCTTTGCACTAAGATCATCGTCTACCAACTGTCTCTCCTTCACTTGACTCAACCACGTCGGCTTTACTTGTAATTTTGCCAACAAGCTTCCGTCATCTTAAAGACTAAGATGTGCAAACATCGCCCTTAGATCTGACACCACTTTCTGACTTAGAGCATCTGCCACCACATTCGCCTTGCCCGGGTGGTACTCGAAAGAACAGTCGTAATCTTTCAACAATTCTATCCACCTTCGCTGTCTCAAATTCAGTTCCTTCTGAGTCAGTAGATATTTCAAACTCTTGTGGTCTGTGTATATCACTGACTTTTCCCCGTATAAATAATGTCTCCAAACTTTAAGAGCAAAGACTACAGCTGCCAACTCCAAATCATGCGTCGGGTAATTAACCTCGTGTGGCCTTAACTGCCGAGACGCATACGCAACTACCTTCCGTCTTGCATCAGAACACATCCTAATCCTGTGTGAGAAGTGTCACGATACACGATGAAATCCTTCCCTACTTCAGGCTGAATCAAAACCGAAGCTTCAGTTAAAACCCTCTTAAGCTTCTCAAAGCTCTCTTGCTGTTTATCAGCCCACACGAAAGGTACCTCCTTTCTCAACAATTTCGTTAAAGGTGCAACTATCGATGAGAATCCTTCGACGAATCTTCTGTAGTAGCCTGCTAATCCCAAGAAACTGCGAACCTCAGATACGAACTTAGGTGGTTTCCAATCTAGCACAGCCTCAATCTTCCGAGGATCCACCCTTATCCCTTCCGCAGACACCACATGGCCTAAAAACGCAACCTCCTTCAGCCAAAATTCACACTTGCTGAATTTGTCATAAAGTTTCTTCTCCCTTAAAACTTGCAACACAATCCAAAGATGCTTATCATGTTCCATTTCAGACTTAGAATACACCAGGATGTTGTCTATGAATACCACGACGAACTGATCCAAGTAGGGGCGTTCGTCAATCCGAATGGCATTACCAAAAATTCATAATGCCCATATCTTGTTTGGAAAGCTGTCTTATGGATATCTGCTTCTTTCACTTTAAGCTGATGATACCCCGACCATAGATCTATCTTTGAGAATACCGCAGCTCCCTTAAGCTGATCGAACAAGTCGTCGATTCTCGGCAAAGGATACTTGTTCTTGATGGTCAGCTTATTCAACTATCGGTAATCTATACATATCCTCATCGTTCCATCCTTCTTCTTCACAAATAAAACTGGTGCTCCCCATGGAGACACACTAGGTCAGATAAAACCACGATCAAGCAACTCCTAGATCTGAGCCTTAAGCTCAACTAACTCCTTCGGTGCCATTCTATACGGAGCAATAGAAACTGGCGCCGTTCTAGGCAATAAGTCAATCCCGAATTCTACCTCACGATTCGGAGGCAATCCTGGAAGTTCTTCCAGAAAGACATCTACAAATTCTCTTACAGTCCTGACTCCTTCAACAGTTGCTTCTTTAGTCTCCAAGGCACTAACCAACATCAGAAAATCCACACATCCCTTTCTAACCATCTTTTCTGCCTTAAGAGCGGATACTACATTTGATAAGTAGTTCCGTCTCTCGCCCATCATCACAACTTCTTTGTCATCAATAGTTCTTAATGACATCCACTTAGCAGCACAATCCACGTTTGCACGATACTTCACTAGCCAATCCATGCCTAAGATTAGGTCAAATTCCCCGAATGGTAATTCCATTAAATCAGCTGGAAACTGCGTCCCTTGAACTTCTAAAGGCACTTCCTTAAAGAGTTTGTCTATTACTACTGTCTGTTCTAAAGGACTAAGTACAGTCATCTTCCTAGGTACAGTCTCAGAAGTCACATGCAAAGTTCCAGATACTTCACTAGCGATATAAGAGTGAGTTGACCCTATATCTATCAAAGCAATAAAGGGCAACCCAGAAATTAGAAACGTACCCGTGATAACATCGGTGCATCGTTTTCTACGATTTAACCGCATAAACCAGACCTGGCTGTCTTGCCTCAGAGCTACCACTGCCTCTGCCTGAAGTTTCGCGACCTCTACAAGAACCATTACCTTTTCCATTTGGACCACGACCCCTTATCGGCTGCTATCCACCTCTGCCAGCCTGATTAATATCCTGACCTGCTGGACGGTTCTTATCTGTATTCATCGGACAATCTTTGATCATATGATCTTTAGACCTGCACTTGAAACATCCCCCAGTCTTTTTCCAACATTATCCCGGGTGCATCTTCCCACATTGAGCACAAACACGATGTTGTCCTCTCAGAGATCTGCGACCTTATGCCCATCAACTCTTGGTTTCTTTTGAAAATTCCCGGATGACCCTGAAGACCCAAAGCTTCTCTTATTCTTATTCTGGCCTCTGTCCCAGTTCTGTCTTTCAGTCCGCTTAACTTCTTCAGCTATCCTTACCCTATCCACTAAGACTGCAAAGTCTCTTTCTCGGTGCGGAGCAATCAACACTCGCAGTTCATCTCTCAGTCCATCCTCGAATCTGACACACCGCTCATATTCAGTAGCTACTATCCCTCTGGCATATCGGCTAAGTCGCAAGAACTCTGCTTTATACTCAGCTATCGACTTATTTCCTTGCACTAAATTCAGAAACGCCTTTCTCTGGGAGTCGATGTAGCTAGCTCCAATGTATTTCCCTTCAAATTTAATTTTAAAATACCCCCAATCCACTCGATCCATAGGGGTACTCTCCTTGATAGTGAGCCACCACTGGTAGGCCTCATCACGAAGTAGTGAAACAGCACCTTTCAGTTTTTCTTCAGCAATGCAGTCTAAATCGTCCATGATCCTCTCGATTGCCTCCAACCAGTACTCTGCTACATTCGGAGCTACTCCAGATACTCCCCTAAAAACCTCAGCTCCATTTGATCTAAGTCTCTCAGCTATTGACTTTCGAGACCCATTTCCCGTACTAGCTTCTACTACTCGTTCCAAAACTCGCAGCACAGCTTGTGATACTGCGTCACCTCCTCCATTTTGCTCTTGAAATTCCACCCCAACAGCCGGTGCCGGAGCTTCATTTTTGAAACCTTGACCAGATCTAACTAGTTCTGACATAGCCATTCTTCCTCTACCGCGTCCGCGTCGACCACGTCCCCTAGAACTCATGTCTACTACGCGTTTTATCTATTTTTACGAAAATGTGTTATGCATTAGAGTCTTTTCACTTCTTATTAAAAGAAAGTTTTATGTAACAGATATTTATTCAGTGGTTTTTCCGTAGTAGTACACATACACCTAGGGTCCATGTCTCTAAAGTATAGTTTCCTTAGGCTTATCATACATTCATATCACTTTATCAATAAAAGTACTTACCTGATGGACCTGGGCCGAGAACTTCGGGTGCCATGCTCTTATAAAACCATTTTAACTTAAGAAAACTTTCAAAAAGTCATTTGGGCCAAATTTTGAAAATGTTGTGGGCTTCAAAACCCAAGGCCGAGAGTTTAAAACTGGGCTCTGATACCAAGTTGAAACACCCCAAACTCGGCCCAAAAAGGCCTGACCGGATTTGATATGTTCCTCGAGTAAAACTTTAGCAAATTCTCGTTTTGTTTAAGAAACTTGATGATTTTGTATAAAACAGATCAACTTAATAATCGGGTTGAAATCGAATTGTTAAATAAATTTGTATCTTCTTAAAACATTATTTTAAGAGAAATTTATAAGTTAAAAGAAAATCAAATTTTATGAAAATTTTACTTATTAGTGAAAAAATATATATATATATATATATATATATATGTATTAGTGTCAAAAACAGTTTAAATTATTTATTGAAAACCATTTAGTTATTTAATAAATATTGTTCATGGCAGAATAAAAATCCAAACGCAAAAATTAAAAACAGTTCATAGTGGCCTTATTACAAAAATAGCAAAAACCCATAATAAATTCTAAATAATAAAAATAAGCTTAATAAGTTTAATTAGGAGAAACTCCGAAATACTTTGTTGAGCATTGGCCACCACGTAGTCTTCGTTGACCCAATCCATCGCACTAAGAGTTATCTGAAAAATTATCCTTCAAAAAGGGTGAGTCATAAACTCAATGTGTAACAAAAACACTAAAAACCCAATTGATCATGGCTTTTAAGCCCATTTAATAACACATATAGCCATAAGCCCAATTAAGTCATATTTAGCCATAAGCCCATTTTTTATAGTAAATCAAATAAAATCATTTTTATAAGTCACATGGATATTTATATAATGAAATGCAAACCCGGCCCACCTAAATATCCATTCGCTACACACCACCCGTACCAACCAATCACACCGTGGGGATTACTAAATCGACCCTCCATCTGCTACACACCATCGAAGGAAGTTGCTGCAGTCAACATGCACATCGCCCTTATAATTTTGTGGCATGGCCACCAGATAATTGTGACCGAAGTCACCGGATTCAAAATATGTGCCCGAAGTCACCAGATTCACATATGTGACCGAAGTCACCAGATTCAAAATATGTGACCGAAGTCACCAGATATTGTGGTAAAACCACCGGAATACTTCCCCTTTATCAATAATACCCATTTGCCCATGCACATACATATTATTCGATTTTCATGCCATTTACCCCAAAATTATAGCAGAGTCATACTTATTTCATATTTATGCA
Organism: Gossypium rotundifolium; assembly: GCA_025506655.1. NCBI lineage: Eukaryota > Viridiplantae > Streptophyta > Magnoliopsida > Malvales > Malvaceae > Gossypium > Gossypium rotundifolium. Next base: position 39,859,197 of record CP106726.1, read on the forward strand.
TATAGCAATATTAACAAAATATTGGGGTTAAACATACCTGAATATCGTATACCACTGAATGGTACCCGCAACCATTATTACACATATTTTCATACAAATCACATTTAATATAGATCTATGAGATTTTAGTATAATGTTACACACCTTATGACAGTGAGAACGATACCTTCCCGCTCGTTAACACCTAGTTAATTATCACACTTGATTAGAACATACTAATACTTATAATCTACACTATTGATGAGAGATCTAAATCCTTACCCTCAGAATCTCGAACAACCGATATATGTGGTTTCTCTCCGATAGATGGATCAAAACCCGATGACAACCCACTAACGAAAAGTGGTTCTGTTGTATGCAAGACTTCAAATAAACGATCTTCGTTAGCAGAGGGTCCACAACCGGTGGAAAGTCTCTTATCACGACATGACCCTTCGCTTGAAGTTTGAGGGTATATGAGCCTCCCTCTTCCAAACACTCCTTACCGCTTTTTCGAACCTATCTTGTTAGTCCCAAAATCACCCCTAAAATAAAGTCGATTAGTAATCTATCTAAAAGAAACAATATAACCGAAAATGATAATCCTTACCTTGGATGATTTCGAAAGATCTCTCTTAAAACATTGGCTACCAAAAAGAATCCTTAAATACCCTTCAAAGATTCGGCCTAGGAGAAAATGAGAGAAATAAGTTTCTAAAATCGGCTATTCTAAAAGAAAATAATGAGAACACTTAACAAAAATCCTTACTTGACTACTTGAAGATTCGGCCTTAATGATTTAGAAAAAGAGATTTGGTGATTTCGACTTGCACAAAAAGAGAAGAGAAATATAGTGATTTCTTTGGCTATAATGGTTTCGATTTTCAATAAAAGAAAAGGAAGGAGAAGATGAAAATGGTAGATGATGATTCGGTTTGACAAAAGAGAGGAAAAGAATGGTGGTTTTGGTTTTGGTAGAAGATGGTTTCGATTAAGAGAAAGAAGAAGAAAGAGAAAGAGAGAAAGTAACAGATTGAAGAAGAAGATGATGATTATGATTTTCAAAAGAAAAGAGATGGGTTTAGAAGTTTATGTGCATTCGGCCATGAGGGAAAAAGTGAAGAGAAAGGTCCTTGGAACTTTGGTATTTTCGGTTACAAAGAGGAAGAAAGATGATATGCTTTGAAGAAAAGAAACTAAAAAGACTACTCAAAACCGAAATGGTAAAGTACCAAATGGCTAAAAGAAAAGAAAAAGTTTCTCTTTTGTGTATTATGCAATCGGCTAAGAAACAAGGTTTTGAGAAAAGAGAAAAGATGAACAAATTGGTTAAAATTTTGGCCAACATACACCCCTAATGCCTATGCAAAAATTCGGCCAACCTATGCCAACATGATCCCCTTTTTCCTCCTCATTTCTTCCCCATTAATTCTTTGATTCTATCACAATTAAACCATCCCCCTTTAGTCCCCTATGTCATCTAGGTTCATGGTCAAATGACCATGAAAATGTTTCCAAAACATCTTCCCCTCTTCAGGCCTTTTGTCCCCCTATCTTACCATAACTTCATGATTCCATACCATAACTCCTAACTTGCCTTTTACTTATGGTCTACTAACCAAAAAATAAAAAGATGTCCATCCATTCTAGAATAATCTTGGCCGACACTATAGGAAAGAAATCAAAAATTAAAATTTTTCCACTTGCTAGCTAGGGGATTCGAACCTCTCCCCTCAAGCATTTATCCATGCGCCCTTACCACCTTGCCAATTGACTTATTATGCTAAAAACCTCTTGTCAATATTTCTTAAAGCCTATCTTGCTTAGCTCTTAAAAAAAATTTAATATTTCTCTAAGCATTCACTTACATATTTGAAGTTCGAAAAACTTCCCAAAACACACTCAATTATACTTAGGCATGCAACAACATTCAATTAAATTAAAAATGCATAACCCCTTTATTCAGGATGTTACAAAGCTCTATTGAGCTAAATGATAAGCTTTGACGAGTTGAAAACAGTAAGCTCTTATGAGCTGGTATATCAAAAAGCTCATACGAGCTATGGTGAGTCCACAACATATGCAGGATCTCGACCAAAACGGTAACCCTAGTGACATGTCACTCGTATCCTATGATTTTTTACGGTTCAAACGGGACTCAGTATTTAATAATTCTCATCAATTAGGCATTCGAGCTCAGAAATACCATTTATTCAATTATACTTTCATTTCAAACAATTTACAAGTATTTAAAGATTCAATTCTAATTATACGAACTTTCCTTGAGTTGCTCGAATGGGAATTATCGACTATTCGTCCACTTTTCCTTTTCCCCGATCTAACCCCGATCTCATCTTATCTTGATCTATATATTATCAAATTTAGCACATTTAGCATTCGGTCTATTCAATTTAGTCCAAATTTCACTTTAAGACTTTTTTACACATTTGGCTCTAATATTTCACATCTTTTACTATTTCATCCTTATTTCATAAAATCACAAATTCATGCAATTTAACCACGACCCGTGTTAGCCAAATTTCTCTAGTATTTATATTAGCCCATATTTCTCATTTATTCACACTTTTAACCATCACATTTCACATTTTTCTCAATTTATTCCTTTTTTGACATTTTTGTCAAAAATCACTTTATAAAAGCTATTAATCTAACATTAAACCTTCCAAATCTATCATGAATCATCAAATTACTCAAATATTCAACAATGGCAACATGATAAACCTTTAACAATTTCAAAATCTAAGGTACGGTCTAGCTAGAATACGAAGCAACGATCCCAAAAACATAGAAATCATTAAAAAATCGAGTCAAAATCACTTACCAATTTAACCTTGCAAGTGTCAAACCCTAAAACTCTAAAATGGAGTTATTCCTTTCTTAATTTCGGTGGACAAAGATGATAACAAAGCTTTACTTTTGTTTTGTTTTATTTAATTTAAGTTAAATTGTCAAATTACAAATATAACCTTAATAAATAACCATTTAAAACATCCATTCTATGCCCATGAATGTCCACTCATGCTATTAATGGTCTAATTACAACATAAGGACCTCCTCTTCTAAGTTCCATAGCTTAGGTACTTTTAGCTAATAGAACATCAATTTTGCACTTTACACTATTTAGTCCTTTTTTTCAAATTAACCATTTAAACGATAAAATTTCTTAACGAAATTTTCACACATACACTCAATCATACAGTCAACATTAAAATAATAACAAAATTAATATTTTGACCTCAGATTTGTGGTCCCAAAACCACTATTTCGATTTGACTAAAAATGGGTTGTTACAACTCTCTCCCCTTAAGGATTTTTGTCCTTGAAAATCTTACCAGTGAATAGGTTAGGGTACTATTTTCGTATAGCTTCCTCGGGTTCCCACATAGCTTCTTTGATCTCATGCTTATGCCAAAGAACCTTTACTAGGGCTATGCATTTATTTCTCAATTCTTTGATTTCACGAGCTAAAATACTGATTGGTTCTTCGCTATACGTCAAATCAGTCTGTATCTCAATATCTACTAGAGAAATCACATGTGACAGATCGGATCTATATCGATGTAGCATAGAAATGTTAAAGATATTATGAATCTTTTCAAGTTTTGACGGTAAAGTTAGTCGATACGCTATAGGCCCTATTCTTTCGACGATCTCATACGGTCTGATAAATCGCGGACTCAGCTTTCCTTTACGGCCGAATCGAAGAACCTTTTTCCATGGTGACACCTTTAGAAACACTCAGTCCCCAACTTGAAACTCAATTTCTTTATGTTTCAAATTCGCGTATGATTTCTGTTGATCTGAAGCTACATTAAATTGTCGCAAATCGTTTTCACTTTTTCTTCAGTTTCTCTGATAATTCAACCTCGTGAGTCTTTTTCTCACTTAGTTCGGTCTAGTATAGCAGAGTTCGACATTTGCCACCATATAAAGCTTCGTATGGTGCCATCTTTATACTCATCTGAAAATTATTGTTATATGCGAACTCAATCAACGATAAGTATTTTTCCCAACTGCCCTCAAACTCTAAAATACAACATCTCAACATATCTTCGAGAATCTGAATAACTCTCTCAGTCTAACCGTCAGTCTGAGGATGAAAAGCAGTACTAAAATTTAACTTTGTTTCCACAGCTTCTTGTAGTTTCTTCCAGGATCACAACGTAAATCTCAAATCTCTATCAGAAGTAATAGATGGTGGCACTTTGTGCAATCGAACAATATCATAAACATACAATTCAGCTAGCTTATCAAGTGAATAATCTGTACGTACCGGTATGAAACGAGTAGATTTCGTTAGTCGATCAACGACAACCCAGAAAATTTTTCTTTTTCAGAGTTAGGGGCAATCCCGATACAAAATCCATTGTAACTCTATCCCATTTCGACTCGGGAATCATCACAGGCTATAATAAACTCGATGGTATTTGATGTTCAACTTTGACTTGCTAACAAATCAAACATTTAGAAACAAACTCTGAGATAGCTCATTTCATGCCTTGCCACCAATAAAATTGTTTCAAATCGTTGTACATTTTGGTACTCCTCGGATGAACAGATAACCAGATATTGTGTGCTTCATGCAAAATCTTCTGAATGAGTTCTAAATTTCTTAGTATGTGAATTCTATTCTTAAACCTTAAATAATCATCGGCTCCAATCTAAAACTTTGAATTAGGGATAGTCTCACATTAAATTTGTTTAACTTGCAATTCACGGTCATCTTTCTAAGCTTCATAGATTTGTTGAAGAAATATCAGTTTTGCTTTTAATTCAGCTAAAATAGACCCATAATCACAAATCATCAACTGGGTATTCATTGCTCGTAATGCAAACATAGATTTTTGGCTTAGGGCATCAGCAACAATATTAGCTTTTCTTGGGTGATAATCAATTACAAATTCATAATCTTTCAATAACTCGAGCCATCTTCGTTGTCATAGATTCAAATCTTTCTGTGACATCAAATATTTTAAGTTTTTTATTCGTATAAATGTGGCATTTTCACCGTATAAGTAGTGTCCCTAAATTTTTAATGCGAACATAATTGCAGCTAACTCTAAATCATGCGTCGAATAGTTCTTTTCGTGTGGTTTCAATTTTTGGGAAGCATAAGATATAACTTTTCCTTCTTGCATTAGAACACATCCCGGACTGTTTAATGAAGCATCACTATAAATCGCAAACTCTTTCCCCGATTCAGGTTGAACCAGAACTGGTGCTTCAGTTAACAGTACTTTCAACTGTTTGAAACTCTATTGACATTTTTTTGACCATTCAAATTTCACATATTTCTAAAGCATTCGTGCCAGCGGTGTCACAATCATTGAAAATCCTTTTATGAATCTTTGGTAATAGCCTGCTAAGCCCAGAAAACTAAGGACTTCAAACACATTTCTGTGAGGTTTCCAGTCAATAATAGCAGAAATCTTACTCGGGTCAACTCTAATACCTTCAGCTGAAACAATATGCCCCAAAAATCCAACCTCTTGAAGCCAAAACTCACATTTACTGAACTTTGCAAACAATTGCTTATCACGTAGAGTTTGTAACACAATTCTCAAGTTCTTGGTATGTTTAGATTCATCTCGCGAATAGATCAAAATGTCATCAATGAATACAACAACGGATCTGTCTAAATACAATCTGAATATTCGATTCATCAAGTCCATAAAAACTTGTAATATCCGAGTTAAGGGCTATTTTATTTTGGCTTTGTTGCATGTGCATGGTGTGCTATGTTGTTATTTTGATGTTGTTGGGGCTTAGTTATAAGCTGGTGTAAGCCTGAGTGGTAGGAAAAATTTTTGTTTTTAGGCTTAGGTTGTAACATCCCAAAAATGGGGTTATTTGGAATTTAATCATTTTTCTTATGTATGAATTGCTGAGATATTATTTATGGAATAATAGAGTTTAATTAAAGGCCTTGTGTTGGCTCGGAATGGTAGAAATAAATATATTATTTGCTTTAAAGGTGGATAGCCTTAGGGGTTAGGGGTTATAAGAATAAATAAAGAAATATTTGACATAAAATGAGCCTAGAATAAGTGGCAAAGGGAGGGCCACTTGGGAGCTACAATTGACGCCATCAAGGAACAAGGAGAACCTTGGTTCGAGTCACAATTTTCCCCTTTTTGGCATTATGTTGGACGGCACTTGAGGGAGAGTCCTTTCTCCCTTTAAACTCTTCAATTATTATTATTAATAGATAATATGAGCATTTTATTTTGTGCTAAGGATAATAGGAGATATGAAGGAGCTATTATTAGGATTATTCTTTAGTTATAGGGATTAATTCAAACTATTTTGAATTTAATCAAACAAGTGGCTTGGAGTGATTCAAGGAAGATTGATGGATTTTGGACTCTTGGGTGAAGAGTTGGACGGCAAGGCTACTAGGGGGGGTGCCGAATGCTTATAAAAGCACCCAATTGATCACTTGTTTTCTTTTTTTTCCAGTTTGCTAGCCGAATTTCCAAACCCTCTCTTCTTATATTTTTTTTCCTTTTCCATCCTCTCAAAACTTTGGCCGAAACCCTCTTTGCTTCTTCCATTGCCGAATTCCCATCCTCAAATTCTTTCTTCTTTTATTTCCTACTAGCCGAATCATCTATTCCCTATTTACCTTTCTTCTTTCTTTTTCTCACCAAAAGTCCAGCCTTGTTTTAAATCACCCATAGCCGAATCTAATTCCTATCAAAGTGTCGAAATTCCTTTTCTTTATATTTTACTTGGCCGAATATGGTGTAAGAGAAGTAGGCTTCCCTTTTTGACGATTTCGGAAGGTAAGGGTCTTAGGCCGAATGCCTATGTTTTCTTTTTCTCTCATTATGTCGACTTTGGTAAAGATAGGTATGGGTTTCGGCAACTGTTGATTAAGAATACTAATCGCAGATTAAACCAATCCGCTGTAGGATCTTCGGGATTTGAAGATAGGCAAGTAAGATCGCCAACGTTAGTTAATCAATTTTCGGTAAGAATCTACATATGGATTTGGTGTTCATTTAAAAGCCAAAGGCTATGGTTATTGATATTGACCGATTGTGGTTTGTGAACCAGATTCGTGATTTGGGTGCTGAGGCTAGAATTCAAAGTGACTAGGTAAGGATTCGGGTTCAAAAGGAGAACCCTTTAAATTATTTAATTTGGCCGAATAGGCCATAGGGCTAATCCCATGGTTGGCCGAATGTAGGTGCAGGGAGATCTGGGGTGGCCGACTCCTCCATTCGGGATTTAGATTAATCGTGGTGACAGGTGTGTACATACACACATATAATTTGTTAATATGCTGTTTGTTGTGAATGCTAACTTGATTTCTATGTAGCATTGATAATGTACCACAAGCAGTATAGTTGGAAATCCGTAAGTCCCGAAAATGTGTATTTGTTACTTGATGCTTTTGGTAAGCAAAATGTATTGATGCATGAGATTTAAGCATGTGATGACATGAAATATATGCATATGTGATTGTTGTGGGATTGATGAGTGGAGGGGGCAGTATTATTGTGCCGACGGGCACCAGTGTTTTGGTAACACACCGTGACTACGGTCACAGAGGTTTGGTACCTCAGAGGTTTGGCACCTCATAGCGACTTGTCCTCGTGGTTAACACCACCGTGGGTTGGCCCCACTTGAGATATGGGATCGTCTACGCTGATTTGGTATCACACGATGGGTTGGCCCCATCAAAGGATTTGTGTCTACGGACACGGTGTTTTGGTAACACATTGTGACTATATGTCACCGGTGGTTTGGCACCACCGGTGGTTTGGTACCACAACAGGGTAGATAAATGGCGTTTGGATGGCTAGGACGGAATTAAATATTCGCATATTAATTGTTATATGTTGTGTATGAAAAATGTTTTAAAACGGGGAAGGGTTACATACTGAGTCTTGGTGACTCACCTTCTCCATTATTTTTTCAGGTGATGCTTAGATCGCGGACATGGAGCTGGAGGGACTTGAGGAGGCCATGCGGTGGATTTAAAAATTAAATGAACTTTAATTTTAGTTATTTTAAATTTGGTTATTGGGTTGTTTTATTTTGGATGTAATAAGGCCTCATTATACTTTACTTTAGTTATTTTCTTATATGTTGGATATTTTTATTTTTACTATAAATTTAGAATCACGCGTTTTTTTAAAATAAACACGAAAAATGTTTTATCGTGCCATCTAGCACATCTCAAGTTTGTATAATAACTTGACTTAATTAAATTTTCGAATTTGGACTAAGTATAATCTCAAAGAAGATAGTTTAAACGAAAGCGTTTTCAACAAAACTTAAGTGGATTTCAAAATGGGTTTCAAAAGTTTTTCTTCAGAACGACCCATATTTGGTCCTAACGTTTGGGTAGGGTTTGGGCTATTACAAATTGGTATCGAGCTGTGTTCAAAGTTTCTACTGTGGGGCCCAAGGCCCAAAAATGTTTTAGTAGGCCTTATTAATTGTTTTGGGTTTTAAAGCGGCATGGCCCGAGTCTCCGCACCGATCCGCCTGTAAGTACATCTAAACCTCTCGTGTGAATTATATTACGTAGAAGGGTAGGAAGCATGGAACGTAGATAGACTTATAGGAACTTGAACCTTAGGATTAGATTACTCAAACACACAAACAGAACATAAGACTTAAAGAACGAAACCAACTTATGACTTAGTCACTAAGCTAGGGTGTGGTAACCCCTGTACGCATGTCTAGGATTGGATCCGGAAGAGCCTGGTATTTAAGCAGTCCGAGTGACTCACCACCTCTTCGCAGGAATCCTACCTGGTGCGTAGCTTGGGTTCACCCTAACCCGAGGGCTCATGGTGTGGTAACCCTCATGCGCATGTCTAGAAAGGTTCGGTGGGAGCTTGGTATTTAAGCGGTCCGTGTGACTCACCTCCTCTCCACACGAAACCCGCCACAGTGCGTAGCTTGTTCACCACGACCGAGAGGGCTCGGTCATAGGCCAAACATAATGACTAAAACCCAAAAGGGAATTAGCCTTGATTTTCGAAAAAAAAAGAATAAAACAACAAAATTTGGTTTTAAAACTTTTCAAATCACTCCTTCAAACGTAAGAACAACTCTTTTTACAATGTTTTCCCTGAAAAGTTCGATTTGTGGAAAATTACGAAAATGCCCTTAGGGGTAAAATTACTAAAATACCCTTAGTTCATAAAACATCAACTCAATGATTTTGTCCAAAAATTTTAACTACTTCTCAAATATTCAACTCAGCTTTGGAAATCCTCAATGAAACACGTGGGTTTTGGAAAAATTACGAAAACGCCCTCAACTTATAAAATTACCAAAACGCCCCTGAGTACGAAATTTTTGCAACATCACCGTTTTAAGAACGAAAATTCTCAAAAGGGACCCTCAGAGTTTTACAATTATTAAAACACCCTCGATTTACAAAAATTACAAAATTACCCCGGAAGGACAAAATTACCAAAATACCCCGATTCAGAAATGATGCCATATCTTCAAATTTTACAAATTTTGTAAACACTCTTGCTTTTGGAAATTTCAAGTGACCTACTTTATCAAAGTTTGAAATCTCTAATTTTATTACAAAAAATACCCTCAGAGGAAAATGGCGAAAATACCCACAGGTTAGAAGCAGAGATGAGCTCGTCAGGAGTGAATAGGTATGGAAAGTGTTAGGGAATGAATGTGGCCTTTTGTGTGAACTAGGATAGGATACTTAAAACATTGTTTGATCGAAAGAACCCTTATTCAATTTTTCATAAAATTTCTTCATGAGTAAAGTGGAGCAAACGCTAATACATAAAATTTCTCTTAATTAGATTAAAAGCGCGATAGATAGAATGAGTTCTAGAGGACATGGACGCCGTGGACGCAGTAGAGGTAGGATGATGATTATACGAACCCGTCCAGTCGGGACAAGGTTTTGAAAACGAGATACCACCGCCACCACCACCTCCAAACTTTTGGAGCAAAGGAGGCGAGATTAGGCAGGCGGAGGCGATGCGCAAGTCGTGTTATGAGTCCTTGAATTGGTGGTCGAGGTGGTGGAAATTTAGGAGCTCAAAATCTGTTCCGAGCTTAATTCGGTCCAACGGAGTGAGGTGTTTCGAGGTGTGTCAGGAGTGGCACCCAGTGTAGCAGAATACTGGCTAGAGTCAACTGAAAGGATCATGAATGATCTTGACCTAACTGAGGGAGAAAAATTGAAAGGGTCATGACGCTTCTAAAGGATGAAGCGTGTCGATGGTGGTGACGATTAGCGATGGCGCTACTGGCAGATGATTTGACTTGGGATTATTTCAAACCGCCTATCGGAAGAAGTATGTGGGCACCGATTATCTGAGATGCTCGGAGGAAAGCCTTTCAGGTTAGTGCAAGGAACCAAGTCGATGGCGGAATATGAGGCGGAGTTTTAAGACCGAGTAGGTATGCTAGAGGCATCGTGGCTCTCGAACAAGCTACCATGTCCGCTTTGAGGATGGACTCCAGATGATTTGAGGTTACCGATTGCCCATGAGAAGTTCGTGAGTTTTCATCCCTTGTGGAAAAGGCTAAAGTAGCCGAGGGGATCAAGGAGGCGTGAGACGTAATTATAGTAGGAATAATCAAAGAGAGGATTTGGGTCGGTTTGGATCCGATGGTAATGATCAAGAAGGCTAGGCAGTGGGTCAAATCAAGCAAGCAAGGCCCGTAGCTACTAATCGAGACCCGCTCGACAGTAATATGGCGTGGGAAGACCCATTGGGGAAATTGTTCGATCGGCGATAGAGATGTTTTGAGTGTGGGTTTTAGAGCATCGGTCGTAGATTGTCCCTAAGCGAGCTCGAAATCACCAAAAGGGGCGTAACTGCACTCAGATGTAAATGTGGGACCACGGAGGGTCGTGGTAATGGCCGAGGAAGCAATGGTCCTAATCGAGGTCGTGGAATTGAGGCGAGGTTCAGCAAAGACAGAGGCTAAGCGCACTGGCTTAGTCTATGCTGAGGCGTCATGAGGAGGGTGATGCACCGGATGTCATAACCAGACGCGTTTTGATTTTGGCCTTCCTTATTATGCATTAATTGATGTGGGGTCTACACATTCGTACGTAACCAGTAGTGTGGTAGAGACTTTGGACCTAAACTCTGAAACCACTTCTAGGGAGATGACTGTAGTTAGTCCGTTAGGTCACTCTGTAGTGGTAGATAAACTTTATAGAGACGTACCCCTAGAACTTCAAGGGGTAGTATTTGTGGCTGATCTGATGGAACTACCATTCGGGGAGTTCGATTTGATCCTTGAATGGATTGGTGGCTAAGTATCGGCGAATTTGGATTGCGCGGCTAAGCGCATGGTTCTAAGACGGTGAAAATGATGAAGTGGTTATGATAGGTGATAGAAGGAATTACCTATCCAACGTGGTGTCTGCCTTGAAGGTTGAGAAGATGGTCAAGAAGGGTTGTAGGGCATTTTTGGTTCAAATCCATGCTTTGGAAGTTAAGGAGTCAGTGGTTGGAAAGGTGCGAACGGTTGGGAATTTCTTGATGTGTTCCCGGAAGAACTTAGGGTCTACCTCGGATCGGGAAGTCGAATTCTAGATAGACTTGCTAGCCGGGCAACGGCACCGTGTCTATAGCACCTTACCGGATGGCATCAAAGGAATTGGTGGAGCTGAAGGCTCAAATTCAGGAGCTCTTGGATAAAGGGTTTATTCGACCTAGTATATCTCCGTGGGAGCGCTTTGTATTGTTTGTCAAGAAGAAGGACGGTTCTATGCGGATGTGCATCGACTACCGTCGCTAAACAAGTTAACGATCAAAAATAAGTACCCATTACCTCGGATCGATGACTTGTTTGACCAGTTGAAGGGGACGTCGGTGTTTTCGAAGATAGACCTTAGGTCGGGTTACCATCAACTTAAGGTGAAGGGGGCCGATGTTCACAAGATGACTTTTCGAACTCGGTATGGGCATTACGAGTTTCTAGTGATGCCATTCGGATTGACCAATGCACCGGCAGCGTTCATGGACTTAATGAATAGAGTATTTCAACAGTACCTAGACCAATTCGTCGTGGTGTTCATAGATGACATATTGGTTTACTCAAAGATGGAGGAGGAGCACGACAAGCATTTACGGATAGTTCTGCAGGTGTTGAGGGAAAATAGCTTGTATGCCAAATTGATGAAGTGTGAATTTTGGTGAGGGAGGTGGCTTTCTTAGGTCACGTAGTGTCGATGGAAGGATTAGAGTGGATCCCGCAAGATTGAAGCGGTGTTGGAGTGGAAACCGCCTAAGTCGATGGCGAGATCTGAAGTTTTACGGGTTTAGTGGTATTATCGGAGGTTTGTAGAAGGGTTCTCTCGATCGCAGACCGTTGACTAAGTTGCTAAGGAAAGGTGTTCCATTTGTATGGTTAGAGAAGCGCAAGAAAGTTTTGATAAGTCGAGGAAGATTACTAAGAGCTCGATTTTAGTACAACCCGAGGTGGAAATTATTCACGGTCTATTGTGATGCATCTCACACCGGTTTGGGGTGTGTGTTGATCTGAGATGGAAAGGTAGTAGCCTATGCATCCCGTCACCGAGACCGCATGAGGTTAACTATCCAACTCACGACTGGAGTTAGCCGCGATCATCTTCGCCGAAAATATGGAGACATTATCTTTATGGGGAGAAGTCGGTAATTTACACGGATCACAAAAGTTTGAGGTATCTTGACTACGTATGATCGAATCGAGATGTCACCGATGGATTGAACTATTGAAGGACTATGACTGTTCCATTGAATATCATCCGGGTAAGGCTAACGTGGTGGCTGACGCGTTGAGCCGGAAGGTTGTGGCGGATTTAAGAGTAATGTTTGCTCAGTTGAGCCTATATGACGATGAAAGCCTTTTGGCAGAGCTTCATGTTAAGCCAACATGGATCGAGGAAATCAAGGACAAACAGTTAGTGGATGAAGGGTTAAGTGCCAAGAGAATGCAAGTTCGGGATGGTGGTTTAGAAGGGTATAGTTTGTTGGTGATGGTGTGTTATGTTTTCAAGGACGCCCCGCATGCCAAAGGATATGGAGTTGAGGCGAAAAATTCTCCAGATGCTCATAGCACCCATACGCTATGCATCCGGAGGCAAGACAAGATGTATGGAGATCTACTGGAAATAGTTACGGTGGCGGGTTGAAGCGTGAGATAATGTAATTAAATGGAAGTGTTTGACGTGTCGCCGAGTTAAGGTGAACACCGGTTGCCATCGTGGCTACTTCAACCGGTAAAGATTCCTCAATGGAAATGGGAGAGAATAACTATGGATTTCGTCGTGGCTACCCTTACGCCCAAAGAAGAAGGATGCGATTTGGGTAATCGTGAGACCGTCGACTAAATCACTCTCTTCATCTGGGGTGAGAATGGACTACTCACCCGAAGCTAGCAAAATTGTATGTGGTGAGATAGTCGATTGCATGGTGTGCCGTGTCGCTTATCTCGGATAGGGACCCAAGGTTCACTTCGAGGTTTTGGAAAGCATTACATCAAGCGTTGGGTACGCGGTTGGATTTCAACCTGACTTTCCATCCTCGACGGACGGCAATCCGAAAGGGTCATCTGAGATCTTAGAAGATATCTTTGAGGGTTGTGTCTTGGAATTCGAGGTAGTTGGGAGGAATTCTTACCTCTAGCCAAGTTCGCCTACAACAATAGCTACCAAGCGAGTATTCAGATGGCACCATCTGAAGCAATCAGATGGATTGAAATGCCAAACTCCGACGTGTTGGATGGAGTTGGGTGAACGACAAGTGTTGGGCCCAGAATTAGTAGCAGAGACTGAGGACAAAGTCAAAGTGATTCGGTCTCGTCTCAAGGAAGCATCTGATAGGCAGAAGTCTTATGCCGATCTCAAACGCAAGGAAATAGAGTATCTTTGTGGGAGATAAGGTCTTCTGAAGGTGTCGCTTGGAAGAAGGTACTAAGATTTGGGCGAAAAGGGAAGTCGAGCCCAAGATTCATTGGCCCATATCTGAAGTTGAAGCGAATAGGACCGGTAGCTTATCAGCTCGAACTGCCGACTGAGTTAAGTCAAATTCATGACGTCTTTCACGTATCAATGCTGAGACGGTATCGGTCAGATCCATCATATGTGGTGCCTGTGATAGAAATCGAGGTTAACGCAGACTTATCTTTTGAGGAGGAACCGGTTCAGATCTTGGATAAAGATATAAAGGTTCTACGTAGGAAGTCAGTGCCCTTAGTGAAAGTGCTGTGGCGGAACCATGGTGTGGAAGAAGCTACGTGGGAACCTGAGGATGTGATACGGCGGCAATACCCTCATTTGTTTTAGTTAAGTAATTTCGGGACGAAATTTATTCTAAGGGGGGTAGAACTGTAACATCCCAAAAATGGGGTTATTTGGAATTTAATCATTTTTCTTATGTATGAATTGCTGAGATATTATTTATGGAATAATAGAGTTTAATTAAAGGCCTTGTGTTGGCTCGGAATGGTAGAAATAAATATATTATTTGCTTTAAAGGTGGATAGCCTTAGGGGTTAGGGGTTATAAGAATAAATAAAGAAATATTTGACATAAAATGAGCCTAGAATAAGTGGCAAAGGGAGGGCCACTTGGGAGCTACAATTGACGCCATCAAGGAACAAGGAGAACCTTGGTTCGAGTCACAATTTTCCCCTTTTTGGCATTATGTTGGACGGCACTTGAGGGAGAGTCCTTTCTCCCTTTAAACTCTTCAATTATTATTATTAATAGATAATATGAGCATTTTATTTTGTGCTAAGGATAATAGGAGATATGAAGGAGCTATTATTAGGATTATTCTTTAGTTATAGGGATTAATTCAAACTATTTTGAATTTAATCAAACAAGTGGCTTGGAGTGATTCAAGGAAGATTGATGGATTTTGGACTCTTGGGTGAAGAGTTGACGGCAAGGCTACTAGGGGGTTAGAATGCTTATAAAAGCACCCAATTGATCACTTGTTTTTTTTCCGGTTTGCTAGTCAATTTCCAAACCCTCTCTTCTTATATTTTTTCCTTTTCCATCCTCTCAAAACTTTGGTCAAACCCTCTTTGCTTCTTCCATTGTCAATTCCCATCCTCAAATTCTTTCTTCTTTTATTTCCTACTAATAGAATCATCTATTCCTATTTACCTTTCTTCTTTCTTTTCTCACCAAAAGTCCAATTTTGTTTTAAATCACCCATAGCAGAATCTAATTCCTATCAAAGTGTCGAAATTCCTTTTCTTTATATTTTACTTGGCCGAATATGGTGTAAGAGAAGTAGGCTTCCCTTTTTGACGATTTCGGAAGGTAAGGGTCTTAGGCCGAATGCCTATGTTTTCTTTTTCTCTCATTACGTCGACTTTGGTAAAGATAGGTATGGGTTTCGGCAACTGTTGATTAAGAATACTAATCGCAGATTAAACCAATCCGCTGTAGGATCTTCGGGATTTGAAGATAGGCAAGTAAGATCACCAACGTTAGTCAATCAATTTTCGGTAAGAATCTACATATGGATTTGGTGTTCATTTAAAAGCCAAAGGCTATGGTTATTGATATTGACCGATTGTGGTTTGTGAACCGATTAAGTGATTTGGGTCTTTGAGGCTAGAATTCAAAGTGACTAGGTAAGGATTCGGGTTCAAAAGGAGAACCCTTTAAATTATTTAATTTGGCCGAATAGGCCATAGGGCTAATCCCATGGTTGGCCGAATGTAGGTGCAGGGAGAACTGGGGTGGCCGACTCTTCCATTCGGGATTTAGATTAATCGTGGTGACAGGTGTGTACATACACACATATAATTTGTTAATATGCTGTTTGTTGTGAATGCTAACTTGATTTCTATGTAGCATTGATAATGTACCACAACGGTATAGTTGGAAATCCGGGTAAGTCCCTGAAAATGTGTATTTGTTACTTGATGCTTTTGGTAAGCAAAATGTATTGATGCATGAGATTTAAGCATGTGATGACATGAAATATATGCATATGTGATTGTTGTGGGATTGATGAGTGGAGGCGGTATTATTGTGCCGACGGGCACCATGTTTTGGTAACACACCGTGACTACGGTCACCAGAGGTTTGGTACCTCGGAGGTTTGGCACCTCATAGCGACTTGTCCACGTGGTTAACACCACCGTGGGTTGGCCCCACTTGAGATATGGGATCGCCGCCGGTGATTTGGTATCACACGATGGGTTGGCCCCATCAAAGGATTTGTGTCTACGGACACGGTGTTTTGGTAACACATTGTGACTATATGTCACCAAGTGGTTTGGCACCACCGGTGGTTTGGTACCACAACGGGTAGATAAAGATGGCGTTTGGATGGCTAGGGACGGAATTAAATATTCGCATATTAATTGTTATATGTTGTGTATGAAAAATGTTTTAAAGCGGGAAGGGTTACATCTTGAGTCTTGGTGACTCACCTTCTCCATTATTTTTCGGTGATGCTTAGATCGCGGACATGGAGTAGGAGGGACTTGAGGAGGCCATGCGGTGGATTTAAAATTAAATGAACTTTAATTTTAGTTATTTTAAATTTGGTTATTGGGTTGTTTTATTTTCGATGTAATAAGGCCTCATTATACTTTACTTTAGTTATTTTCTTATATGTTGGATATTTTTATTTTTACTATAAATTTGGAATCACGTGTTTTTTAAAATAAACACGAAAAATGTTTTATCGTGCCATTGGGCACATCTGAAGTTTGTATAATAACTTGACTTAATTAAATTTTCGAATTTGGACTAAGTATAATCTCAAAGAAGATAATTTAAAGAAAGCGATTTTCAACAAAACTTAAGTGGATTTCGAAAATGGGTTTCAAAAAGTTTTTCTTCGTAACGACCCATATTCGGTCCTAACGTTTGGGCCGGGTTTGGGCTGTTACATAGGTGGGAGGAGCTGAAGGAGCTGGGGTTTATAAATATCTTTAGGTGAATTTTAGCATAACAAATGAGCTGGTGGAGTGGCAAGCAAGGCACCACTAAGAGCTTGGTTTGGCGTCACTTGCAGGAGGGAGGAGGTCCTGTGTTCAAGCTGCAGAGTGCTCCATTTTGGGTTCTATTTTGACGGCATGGAGGGGAGGCAGTTCAAACTCTGCCTTGGACCAAGACAAAAGTTCAAATGATGGGTGGAGAGTGAATGTAGGAGGGAGACTAGTTCAAACTAGTTTGAATGGGAGGCTTGGAGTGTTTGGGGGAGTTGTGGCCAGATTTTGGAGAGATTTTGGGGGGGGAGTGGACGGTTTGGTATGTGGGAGAGTGGGAGTGCCGAAACTCCTTCTTCATTTTGTGCATTTTTCGGTCAAAAAGCATTTTTGGAAGCAAATTCTCCTTTTGTCAAAGCAAGCCGAAACCCCAAGTGTTTTCTTCTTTTTTTCATTTGGTTTATTTGAATTGTAAAAGGCCTTTTTAAACTTATGTTTTATTATTTATATGCGTGGATTGGATTTCAAGTATGCCTTAATGATTAATTGGGTTAAAATTTGGCTAAAATTTGTAAAGATAAGGTTTTCAAACCACAAGCGATATGTTTTAAACTTTACCATCGGATATCACCCTGTAATTTAAGATAAATGAAACTCAAATGTACTCCAACTTGAATGCAATCTCGTATTAGGTCAACATGTTTTTAAACAACCAGGATTACTTGAATTTTTAATCGAGACAAACTTGTTTTACTTACATATCTGACTAAGTTTTTTTGTAATTTTGGGTTTTCAAATGCACCATCGGTTTTAAAACAGTCATCCTCGAGATTTATTCAAGTACAAAATTTAGCAAGACGATTTTATCGAACTCTTAAACTTAAACCTAAGCCTCTCAAATATATTTTTCCCTGTAACATACCAAATTCGGTCGTGGTGTATTGACCGGGTTGGGGTGTTACAATTATGGTATCAGAGCCAAGTTCAAAGGCTCAGCTGTGGGCTCGAGGCCCAAAATGTTTTAAATTCTGGTTTTTAAAGTGTTTTGGCTTTAAAGAATATGGTTTGAAGGGCATGGCACCGAGTCTCTGGCACTAGTCCGCCTAGGTAAGTACCCTTACTATTGCTTGTGATTTTGATGTTGATGTGAGTGGATGACTAGCAATAGTGGATTACCTTAGAAACTGAAACTGATAGGACTCTGTGGACTTGCGAAAATAAGCTTCTTTAATAATCATAAGACTTTACTTTTAAACAGTGGAATAATTACTGATGCATAAAATTCTTTAAATCAGAAAAGATTTTAGTCATGAGTACACGAGGTGGACGTGGTCGTGGGCGTGGTCGAGATAGGATGATGGTTTGAACCCGTAGGTTACGGGTCGAAGTCGAAGAATGAGATATCGATACCGCCACCAACTAGAGGTGGTGAGTTTCGAGAATGATCGGGACGACGCGATTGTCACAAAGCGATGTTCGGGTTACGGAAAGGGTAGGTGGAGTAGGTGAAGGCGCAGGAGCTAGAAAATCTGTGCCTGAACGACTTCGGGCAAACGGGGCTGAAGTTTTTCGAGGTGTCTCTGGTGTTGCTCCCAGCACTGCTGAATATTGGCTGGAAGCGACAGAGCGGATCATGGACGATCTGGACCTGACTGCTGAAGAAAAGTTAAAGGGGATAGTATCACTTCTTCGAGATGAGTCATACCAGTGGTGGCTCATGGTTTGGGACAGCGCTGCAGCGGAAGATCTGACTTGGGACTATTTCAGGGCTGCTTATCAGAAAAAGTATGTTGGAGCTAACTACATTAATGAGCAACGGAAAGCATTTCTGAGGTTAGTTCATGGGAGTAAATCTGTGTCAGAGTACGAGGAAGAGTTCCTCAGGCTGAGTTGGTATGCTAGGGGTATGGTGGCTACTGAACACGAGAGGTGTGTTCGTTTCAAGGATGGCCTGCGAGATGAATTAAGGTTCTTGATTGCTCCCTAGCAAGGCCTTGAATTTTTATCTGGTTGAAAAGGCTAAGGTAGCCGAGGGTATTAAGGAGTCGTGAGGCAAGGCATGGATAAGAACCGACATAAGCGAATTTTGGGTCTTCGGGTCATCGGTAATCCTCAAAAAAAATTTGGACCGAGTGGGCGAATCATCCGTAGGTTTGTTGTTGCTAGTCGGGGATCGCCATGATGTAACTGTTGTGGGAAAGCTCATTGGGAGGATGTTAGGTGGCGGTAGAGGATGTTTTGAGTGTGGCTCATTTGGACCACCGTGTGAGGGGGTGTCCGTAAGTTGGCTAGGATTCACCCAGAGAGTCGGGCCGTACTCGGTTCAGAATAATGGACCACCACCGCAGAGGGTGAGGTAATGGCAGAGGAGGTAATGGTTACAGTGGGGCCATGGAGCACCAGGCGGAGGTGCAAGTAGTTCGAGGCAGACGGTCGGGCCTAGTGTATGCAAATGAGGTGCCGAGAGGAGGGCGGCGCACCGGACGTCATAACCAGTACGTTTTTAATCTTTGGTTCTCTATTTACTGCTTTGATTGATGTAGGTTCAACACATTCATATGTTGCGAGTAGCATAGTAAAGACCATGGATCTAGACTCTGAGATATCTTCTAGGCAGATGACCGTAATAAGCCCTCTAGGTCACTCTGTAGTTGTAGATAAGTTGTATAGGGATGTACCTCTAGAACTCAAGGGGTAGTGTTTGTGGGCGATCCGATGGAGCTGTCGTTTGGGGAGTTCGATCGATTCTCGGGATGGACCTGGTGGTTAAGTATCGGTGAAGTTGGATTGCCTTGCTAAGCGCATGGTTACAACGACTAAGGGTGATGAGGTAGTCTGATCGTAATAGAAGAAATTACTTGTCCAACGTGGTGTCTCGCTTCGAAAGTCGAGAAGATGGTCGGGAAGGGCGTGAAGCATATGTGGTTCATATGTATGCCTTGGAGGCTAAAGAGTCTCTTGTAGAGACAGTTGCACAGTTAGGAATTTCTTGATGTGTTCCACGAGGAGCTTAGGGTTTGCCACCGGATCGTGAGGTAGAGTTAGGGATAGATCATTGCGGAGCTGCGCTAGTGTCTATTGCTCCGTATAGGATGGCGCCTAAAGAGTTAGTAGAGCTTAAGGCTCAGATCCAGGAGTTGTTAGTGTTTCACCTTGGGGAGCGCCGGTACTCTTTGTTAAAAAGAAAGACGATACTTTGCGGATGTGTATAGACTACCGCCAATTGAACAAGCTAATGATCAAAAACAAGTATCCGCTGCCCCGGATGGATGACTTGTTTGATCAGTTGAAGGGTGCGTCGATTTTCTCGAAGATCGATTTAAGGTCTGGGTACCACCAATTGAAGGTGAAGGAGGCGGATATCTGTAAGGCGGCATTTAAATTACTCGGTATGGGCACTATGAGTTCTTAGTTATGCCGTTTGGGTTGACTAACGACCGGTGACCTTCATGGATATGATGAATAGGGTGTTCGGCGATATTTGGATCAATTCGTAGTGGTTTTTATCGGCGACATCTTGGTATATTCAAGGACCGAGGAGGAACATGATGCGCATTTATGGGTGGTATTGCAGATTCGAGGAGAAAGCGACTTTATGCAAAGTTTAGTAAATGCGAGTTTTGGCTTAGAGAGGTGGCGTTTTAGGTCATGTAGTGTAATTTGAGGGATTAGAGTGGACCTCGAAAGATTGAGGCGATTTTGGATTGGAAGCCGCCTAGGTCGAGAGTGAGATTGAGTTTTACGGGTTTGCTAGGATACTACCAAGATTTGTAGAGGATTTTCGTTGATCGCAAGACCGATGACCAAATTGTTAAGAAAAGGGTTACATTTATTTGGGGTGAGAAGCGGCAGGAGAGCCGACAAGTTGAAGAAGATTTTGAGTGAAGCTCCGGTTCTATTTCAACCTGAGGCCGGGAAGGAATTCAAAGTTTATTGCGATGCATCACATACGGGTTTGGGTTGTGTGCTGATGTAGGGAGGAAAGGTTGTGGCTTACGCATCTCGACAGCTGAGGCCACATGAGGTCAATTATCCGATGCATGATCTGGAGTTAGCGGCTGTAGTTTTTGCTTTGAAGATTTAGAGGCATTACTTGTACAGAGAGAGATCGATAGTCTACACAGATCATAAGAGTCTGAAGTACCTTTTGACTCAAAAAGACTTGAATCTGAGGCAGCGCAGATGGATTGAGTTGCTGAAAGACTATGACTGTTCGATTGAGTATCATCCGGGCAAGGCTAACGTAGTGGCAGACGCGTTGAGGCGTAAGGTTGTTTCGGATCTAAGAGCGATGGTTGCCCACTTGAGTTTGTACGACGACGGAGTATTCTCGCGAGCTGCGAGTTAAGCCTACTTGGGTTGAGCGGATCGAGAAAAGCGATTAATGGATGAGGTTTTGAGTGCGGAGGTCACAAGTGCGTAATGATGGTTTAGAGGTTCTGATTTGTCTAGTGATAAAGTCTTTGTGTTTTCTGGGAGAGCTTGTATGCCGAGGGATATTGAGTTAAGGCGAAGATTCTTCAGACACATAGCGACCCTACGCTATGCATCCCGGAGGTAGCAAAATGTATAGGGATCTCGAGAGCGATTACGGTGGCAGTGCGAAAAAGGAAGTGATGAGTTTGTAGGAAAGTGTCGACATGTCGCAGTCAAAGTGAGCATCGATTGCCGTCGAGTTGCTTGACCGATAAAGATTCCACAATGGAAGTGGGAAAGGATCACTATGGATTTCGGTGGATTACCTCTTACGCCTAGCAAGAAGGATTGATTTGGGTAATTGTGGATCGATCGACTAAATCACTCACTTTATCCGGTGAGAGTGGATTATTCACTTTAGAGGTTAGCGAAGCTATATGTGTCGAGATAGTGAGGCGCACGGTGTGCGAAGTCGATCATCTCGGATAGGGATCAATTACGTCAAGGTTCAAAAGCATTGCATCAGCTCGGGTACACGATTGATTTCAAGACGGCATTTCACCCATGATCGACAGGCGATCGGAAAGGGTTATACAGATCTTGGAGGACATGTTGCGAGGTTGTGTTCTGGACTTCAGAGGTAGTTGGGAGGAGTTTCTACCATTAGCTGAGTTCGCCTACAACAACAGTTACCAAGCAAGCATCAGGATGGCACCTTATGAGGCGTTGTATGGTAGGAAGTGTCGCTCACCTACTTGTTGGACGGAGTTAAGTGAACGTCAGTTGTTGGGACCAGAGTTGGTTGCTGAGACCGAAGATAAGGTTACGTTGATTCAGGCTCGATTGAAGAAAGCTTTGGACCGGTAGAAGTCTTATGCCGATCTTAAGCGGAGAGATATTGAATTTGCTGTGGGAGATCAAGTTTTCCTGAAGGTCTCGCCGTGGAAAAAAGTGTTAAGGTTCGGAAGGAAAGGCAAGCTAAGTCCGAGGTTTATTGGGCGTATAAGGTCTTTGAGGCGAGTGGGACCGAGAGCATATCGACTTGAGTTGCCGAGAGCTAAGTCGATTCACGACGTATTCCACGCTTTGATGCTTAGGCGATATCGTTCGGATCCATCGCACGTGGTGTCAGTGGAAGAGATCGAGGTAAACCCAGATTTGACCATGGGGGAAGAGCCTGTACAGATTTTAGATCGGGATGTGAAGGTTCTGCGTAGGAAGTCTGTGCCTTTGGTTAAGGTACTATGGCGGAATCATGGCGTGGAAGAAGCTACGTGGGAACCCGAGGATATGATGAGACAGTAATACCCGCAACTCTTTTCACCAGGTAATTTCGAGGCCAAAATTATTTTTAAGGGGGGTAGAACTATAATATCCGGGGTTAAGGGCTATTTTATTTTGGCTTTGTTGCATGTGCATGGTGTGCTATGTTGTTATTTTGATGTTGTTGGGGCTTAGTTATAAGCTAGGTGTAAGCCTGAGTGGTAGGAAAATTTTTTGTTTTTAGGCTGAGGTGGGAGGAGCTGAAGGAGCTAGGGTTTATAAATATCTTTAGGTGAATTTTAGCATAACAAATGAGCTGGTGGAGTGGCAAGCAAGGTGCCACTAAGAGCTTGGATTGGCGTCACTTGCAGGAGGGAGGAGGTCCTGTGTTCAAGCTGCAGAGTGCTCCATTTTGGGTTCTATTTTGACGGCATGGAGGGGAGGAGTTGTAGGCAGTTCAAACTCTGCCTTGGACCAAGTCAAAAGTTCAAATGATGGGTGGGGAGTGAATGTAGGAGGGAGACTAGTTCAAACTAGTTTGAATGGGAGGCTTGGAGTGTTTGGGGGAGTTGTGGCCATATTTTGGAGAGATTTTTGGGGGGGGAGTGGACGGTTTGGTATGTGGGAGAGTGGGAGTGCCGAGCTCCTTCTTCATTTTGTGCATTTTTCGGTCAAAAAGCATTTTTAGAAGCAAATTCTCCTTTTGTCAAAGCAAGCCGAAACCCCAAGTGTTTTCTTCTTTTTTTCATTTTGTTCTCCTTAAACCGAAAGTCCAAGTATCTTTTTGCCAAAATTCCTTTGCATCTCTTAACTTGGTGTGTGTGTGGCCGAATGTTTGTTCCCATTTCTTCTCATTTACATCTTGTGTAAACCGAAACTAGTTTCTCTCCCTCTCATACTCTCTTTTCCTCTCTCAATATCTTCTTGACTGAAACACCATCCTCCAAAAACATCATCCTCTATTTTCTTTTTCTTTAAACCGAAAGCACCCTCTCCATTCATCATTTTATTTTCTTCTTTTCCAAAACCTCTTAGCTGAATCTTTCTTCACCCCTTTGCCGATTTCTTTTCTCTTTTTGAACCACATTTCTTTTGCTTGGTACTTCAAAGACTCTAGCCGAACCTTCCTTTGTGTGAAGTTGGAACTTTTCTCCTTTTGTTAAGGGTGTTAGCGAACCTTTTCTCTCCTATTAGTTCCTTTATTGCCGTATATCAGAGGAGGGTTGACCTTGTTGGATTCTTGTTTCAATCGGTCTAGTAAGAGGTAAGTATTTGGCCGAATGGCCATTTCTCCCCTCTCTTGTGCTTTGCCAATTTTGGGTGTGTTTAAGGGCCGATTTCGGCATTGGTTGGAAGGAGTTAACCTGTGGTTTTGATAATCGATTTCATTATATGGCCTTTGGATCTCGGAAGCAAGCAAGAGGAGTCTAATCGTTGGGTAAGTGGTGGTAAGAGATTACTTTAATGGTTTTCTTTAGAGTTGTTAAGCCAAAGACTTATGGGACTGAATTGTTTGTGTTTTAGGGGGGAGGCCGATTATCAGAAGGAACCATTGTTGGTTCGGGTTTGGTAGGAAACCAAACCATTTGCGAGGTAAAGATTTAACGCTAACCCCTTTGGTTTATCAATTCTGGCCGAATGGTTTTAAGTGATTAATCTTGTGTTTGGCCGATTTTAGGAGCAAGATAATCGAGGGGTTTAAACCGGTTCTTTGGGATTGAGCGTGCGTTCTATCAGGTGTGTAAACTAACACACCTCCTTAATCGAGTAATATGTTGATAACTTTGATTGTGTAAGTGAAACAATATGGTTGACCGATATAATACCCAATGAGGTATGGATACGGATTCGGGTAAGTCCGTTTCATTAAGAGATCTGTGATGATATGTGATATCATGATTTATGGTGTATGTATTTTGAGATGTCATATTAAGCATGTGAGCATGATAGCATGATTGCACGATTTTGCATTAGTATGATATGTTATTGAGTGATATGAGAGGAGGGGATATGATATCCGTGTCTTTGGGACACGGAGGTTTGGCACCTCTAGTGGTTTGGTACCACGATTGATTATTGTGACTTTGGGTCACAGAGGTTTGGCACCTCCGCATCTCGTCGGTGGCTTAGCACCACAATTGGGTTGGCCCCACGGTTGATTATCTGGGATTGACGCTAGTGATTTGGTATCACACGATGGGTTGGCCCCATCATTTTAATCGTGACTACGGTCACCGGTGATTTGGTATCACACTTGTGTCTTTGGGACACCGAGGTTTGGCACCTCATAGCGACTCATCCTCGTGGTTAACACCACCGTGGGTTGGCCCCACTTTTGAGATCTACGGATTGTCGCCAGTGATTTGGTATCACACGGGTTGGCCCCACAGATGGATCTTTCGTGACTTTGGGTCACCAGTGGTTTGGCACCACATCTATGGATATCGTGACTTTGGGTCACCAGTGGTTTGGCACCACTAGTGGTTTGGTACCACACGGGGTAGAAAAGGTGTTATGGATGGTTAGGATCGGGTGCATTACTTGTATTGCTTTGTTATGATGTGTGTTAGCATGTTGCATATACCGGGAGAGGGATTTATGCACTGGGTCTTGCGACTCACCTTCTCCCTTATCATTTCAGGTGACTCATAGACCGCGGACTTGGAGCCAGGATGGACTCGAGGTGCCCATGCCATTGATAAATTCAGAGTTGCATTGATTTAAACTTGGTACTTTATTTGACTGTTTTTTTTCATTTGGTTTATTTGGATTGTAAAAGGCCTTTTTAAACTTATGTTTTATTATTTATATGCGTGGATTGGATTTCAAGTATGCCTTAATGATTAATTGGATTAAAATTTGGCTAAAATTTGTAAAGATAAGGTTTTCAAACCACAAGCGATATGTTTTAAACTTTACCATCGAATATCACACTGTAATTTAAGATAAATGAAACTCAAATGTACTCCAACTTGAATGCAATCTCGTATTAGGTCAACATGTTTTTAAACAACCAGGATTACTTGAATTTTTAACCGAGACAAACTTGTTTTACTTACATATCTGACTAAGTTTTTTTTGTAATTTTCGGGTTTTCAAATGCACCATCGGTTTTAAAACAATCATCCTCGAGATTTCTTCAAGTACAAAATTTAGCAAGACGATTTTAACGAACTCTTAAACTTAAACCTAAACCTCTCAAATACATTTTTCCCTGTAACATACCAGATTCGGTCGTGGTGTATTGACCGGGTTTGGGGTGTTACAAAACTGCAGGAGCATTAGTTAACCCAAAAGGCATAACAAGGAATTCATAATGTCTGTACCTCGTTCTAAACGTGATTTTTGGCACATCTAACTCTTTAACTCGCAACTGATAATAACCTGATCTCAAATCAATCTTTGAAAATATTGTAGCTATAACACCCCTAACCTGTATACGTCGCCAGAGTAGGGTTACGAAGTATTATCGATCAATACATAATATAAAACATGCATTCTCATAAATCATTCAACACAATCACTTTGTCCCTTATAAGGCCTACGAGGCCTTAAAAATTCTTCAGAAGTGGTTCGGGACTAAATCGATAACATATGAAAATTTTGGAAAACTTAGAAATATTTCAACCATACAGGGGTCACACGCCCGTGTGAACAGGCCGTGTGCCTCACACAGCTTCAAACATGCCCGTGTCTCAGGCCGTGTGAAAACAAGGCATACATACTGACTTGGGTCACACGGCCAACCACACACCCGTGTGT
The DNA here is from genome assembly GCA_025506655.1 of Gossypium rotundifolium. Classification (NCBI taxonomy): domain Eukaryota; kingdom Viridiplantae; phylum Streptophyta; class Magnoliopsida; order Malvales; family Malvaceae; genus Gossypium; species Gossypium rotundifolium. The sequence goes on from CP106726.1 coordinate 39,885,543, forward strand.
CTAGCCCATTTGTTAGGCCATGTGCTAGGCCGTGCCAAACCTGTAGGGTATACTGACTTATGAAGCACGGCCAAGTCACAAGCCCGTGCACCAGGCCTTGTGCCAATTAGGGGGTATACTGACTTGTACCACACGTCCGGTCACACGCCCGTGTGTGAGACTGTGTAGAGCTTATTGACATCAATTCAATTTCAACATCAGGGGACACACGACCGTGTAACATGACCATGTGTCACACATGGCCGAGACACACGCCGTGTCTCTGCCAGTGTGGACAAAAATAGGCCATTTGCAAGACCAATTTGCCTCCCCAACCCATGCTCATTTAAACAACCAAAATGGTACCATTTCATCATACAATTAAACAGGCAAAATCATCAACCAAATGCACAATTCATACTGTAACACCCCAAACCCGGCCCATGAGTCCTAACCGGATCTGGTATGTCACAGAGTAAAATATTTTGAAGGACATTGATTTTCTGGTGAAAATTTGATGAAATTTGGCTAAGGAATTAAAACGGTGTTTGAAAGCTCAGTTGGGCTTTTTATAAATATAGTTGGGTTGTTCAACCCTTTGAAATTGTTTGATTATTTAAAATTTAAGGAATTTTCAAAATCATGATTGACGTGGTGAATTTTTGTTACCCGATGGTAACATCTTTTAAAAACCCGTAGAAATTTATTAAGTTTGAAAAGTTGCTTTTAACCGGTTCAATTAATTTTTATAAAATTCCATTCGTAATGTAACATGAGTTAAATAAAGCAATAAAATAAACATCCAACCATAATTATCTACCTTATTACAAACCCAAAATGAAAACTTAGAAAATAAATATTAATAACTTTAATAAAATGAATTTAAATCCTTCAACAAGCATGGCCGCCTCGAGTCCTCTCCGGCTCCATCTCCGCGTTCTACTCATCTGCAAAATGTTAAGGGAAGGGGTGAGTCACCAAGACTCAGTGTGTAAATCCCCACGGAAAAATATAACTCATACACAATTTATTAATAAACATGCACATGCAACCCAACCTAACCATCCATACTCCTTGACTACCCGTGTGGTCAAAACCACCGTGGTCAAAACCATCGATGACTTAGAGTCACAAATCAAATGATGGGGCCAACCCATCGTGTGGTCAAAACCACTGATGACCATAGGTCACAAATAATCAAAGTGTGGTCAAAACCACTGGTGGTACCAAACCACTGGGACTTAGTCGCAATTTATCAATCGGTGTGGTCAAAACCACTAATGACCATAGGTCACAAATAATCTGATGGGGCCAACACATCTTGTGGTCAAAACCACTGATGACCATAGGTCACAAATAATCTGATGGGGCCAACCCATCTTGTGGTCAAAACCACTGGCGACAGTCCATAAAATATTCCCCCTCCTCTCATCAATCCCACCATCACATGCTTTAATAAAAATTTCCATAAATCATATCATAGCATTTAATCGTCATGTGATGGTATGCAAATCGTATATCAAAAATCACAAGTGAGGGGACTTACCCGGAAACCATGATTATGCCACAAGCTAATCACAACCAAAAGATTAAAGGCAAACAATTAAATCATGTAAATTAATAAAGTGTGCAGTGAATTTCTACACACCTTTTTCTATCGGAACTCTTAGATCCCGAAAAGTCGATCTATAACGTTAGATCTCTTAACCTATAATTAGCCATTAACATAATTAGGGACATTAGGCCTATTCGGCCAAACCAAGTAGTATCAAAGGGACTTACCTTAAACGGATTTGATTTCCTAGCAAATCCCGAAGCCTAATTTAGTCCCTAAATCCATGGCACACGTTAGTTTCGGCATTTAATCATAGACTTTTTAATTGAAAGGCCCTTGGCCGAATGTGCTTACCAACTCTCCTTGGAAAATAATTCTAAAGCTTCCTCTTTAATCGATTGAAGAAAAGAGCACCCTTTGCTTTGATGTTCTACCAAAGCTACACCAAATAGGGGAGTTGATTCGCTAAGGAAAACAAGAGAGATTTGGAATTTTGAGTAATTTTGGGTAGTTTGTCTAAGGAAATTTTGGCGACAAGGTGGTACAGGTTTGGCTAATGGAGGAAGGAGAAGAAGAAAGAAAATAAGTAGGGGATTAAGGAGGATTTCACTTGTAAAGAAGAAGAAAAGAAGCTGGAATTTTAGCAATATAGGCAAGAGGAAATTGGCGACAACAAGTGAGAAAAAGAAGAGAAAAATTGAAGAACTTTGGCCCTTTTTTGCTGTAAAAAAAAACAATTATGGACAGCCCCTAAGGAGTCCCAATGCTGGCCAAATTCTCTTTATTTTGTGATAATTTCCAGCCTTGAATTATCACAAAATAAATCTAGCTTTAATCTCCTAATCCCCTCAGCAATTTAATAGCAAATAAAACACTAAAATTCCCCCTCTTCCAGCTGATTATGACATAAAAATATGCCTAATTAGGAGTCCTATATGCTACCAACTCCCCTCCAACGCCAGCTATATTGAAGGAAAAGGAAAAAAAATAAAAACGCAAGCTGCAGGGCATGGGGTTCGAACCTGCGACCTGCTGTAGGAAGCAGCAGCAGCCCCCCACCCTTTAAGCGCCCCAACCAACTCTCCCAATTGACTTTCATGTCAATTTACTCCGTCATTTAAATATAAATCCTTACCTGAGCCCTTTTCCCTTTTAGCACTAAAGCCCAAAAACAAAATCCCTTTTGCGTTCCTCACGACTCGAACCCGAGTCCTCTTGCCAAAGCTCCTTTAAGTAGCACCTCAGCCACTCCGCCCTCCTGCCTTTCATGTCCGTTCCTTGCCCAAAAATTTCTTTTAAGCCTTCTTATCTGGGCCCTTCCTTTAACGCCCAAAAAAAATTTCTCCTTGCTGCTTCTGCGAATCGAACCCAAGACCCCTAGCAAACTCTTAGGCGCACCAAGCCACTTGTACCAAGCCTATTCTTGTGTCATGTTCCTCCTAAATTTTATTTAACCCCTATCCCCCAGCTTCCTTCCTTTTAGACCCTTAAAAAAAATATTTTTAAAATCCAAATTCGACCCAAATCGGGGTTGTTTCTAGACCCTAAATCATGCCAAATAAAATCATATTTATTTATTTCTTGAAGCCCACATGGAATTTATTTAAATTACAAATAACCCCTAATTGTGGTGTTACAGTTCTACCCCCTTAAAAATAATTTCGTCCTCGAAATTACTTACTAACGAATAGTCGTACATCATAGCTCACCATACCACGCTTATGCTGCGCACTCTGATCTTAATAAAACTATCTTACTTCCTAGGCACAATCTCTACATCCCTTAGAATTCATTTCTAACGATTGCGTTTATCTGTTTAAGAATTTTATGCATTAGTACTCGTTTCACTGGATTATTCGCGAAGAAATTTTATGATAGAAGTTTTAGGAGTGGTTCTTTCGTAATCATACATACACACAATTTTCCATTCATTCATTCAAAGAGACGTTGTAGTTTACATGGTGATTGTTTTTCCACTACCCAGGGGTATTTTCGTAATTTATCCTACAGGGGTATTTTTCGTAATTTTTCAAAATGAAAATTTTGGATGATTTTGTCAAAATTATTTTAAAACTCTTAATTTCGGGGTATTTTGAAAATTCTAAAATTGGGGTCTTTCGGTGATTTTGAAACTCAGGGGCATTTCGGTAATTTTTCATAAATCAGGGTGAATTGTAAAATTTGATGAATCAGGGATATTTCAAAAGTTGTAAAACTTTGAGGGCTCTTTTGATAATTGCACTTTCCAAAATAGTGATGTTGCAAAATTTTGAAAGTTAGGGTATTCGTAATTTTGTAGGTTAGGGGCAACTTTGTAATTTTACAAAATCATAACGTTTTCGAATCTTACGATTTTTGGGCACTTTTCATGTGATGAAATTTTTGGATTAAAATCGTGGGTATTTTGGAAATTTCATAATTCAAGGGCATTTTCGTAATTTTACCCTAAGGGTATTTTAGTAATTTTCCAAAACTGTGGTATTTTCACAAAATGACTTTTCAAAATTTGGGTTCTAAGTGATTTTACAAAGAAAGATATTTTGAAAATTTCTATTTGAAAATTTTCATACGGAGGGTATTTTGGTAATTTTCAAACCAGGGGTATTTTGGTCACTTTTCAACTGAGGGGTATTTTGGTCTTTTTTTGTTTTTTCTCTTTTTTTAAAAACAAGGTTTTAATTATTTCAAAATAAAACGGCTAGTCCCTTTCGTGTTTTAGTTATCGAGTTAAGCTGGTGAGTGTGTCGTCTCAGCTAGGATGAACCGTTACTACGCACCAGGTAGGATTCAAGTGAGTAGGAGGTGAGTCACGAGGACTGCTTAAATACCAGGCCCCCACCGAATCCAATCCTAGACATGTGCATAACGATTGCCACATCCTTTGCTTAGTGACAACTCACAGGGTTGTTTAGGTAGTTATTAAATCTCATGCATAGTTGGGGTATACTAGTCCTAGGGTTCAACAGTTCTACCCTAGTAGTCTACGTTCCCATTTTACTCTTCTACCCCACATCAAAAGAATTCACGAAAATTGATAGAGGTACTTACCTGGGTGGATAGGTGCCGGAGACTCGGTGCCATGCTGTTCAAGCCAAAAATAGTTTCTCAAAATATTATAATAAGGCCTGCTAACAAAACCAAACCTTCTAGGCCTTGGGCCCCCCACAGCCGAGTTTTGAACTGGGCTTTGATACCAAAAATATAACACCCCAAACCCGGCCCATGAGTCCTAACCGGATCTGGTATGTCACAGAGTAAAATATTTTGAAGGACATTGATTTTCTGGTGAAAATTTGATGAAATTTGGCTAAGGAATTAAAACGGTGTTTGAAAGCTCAGTTGGGCTTTTTATAAATATAGTTGGGTTGTTCAACCCTTTGAAATTGTTTGATTATTTAAAATTTAAGGAATTTTCAAAATCATGATTAACGTGGTGAATTTTTGTTACCCGATGGTAACATCTTTTAAAACCCGTAGAAATTTATTAAGTTTGAAAAGTTGCTTTTAACCGGTTCAATTAATTTTTATAAAATTCCATTAAGTAATGTAACATGAGTAAAATAAAGCAATAAAATAAACATCCAACCATAATTATCGGCCTTATTACAAACCCAAAATGAAAACTTAGAAAATAAATATTAATAACTTTAATAAAATGAATTTAAATCATTCAACAAGCATGGCCTCCTCGAGTCCTCTCCGGCTCCATCTCCGCATTCTACTCATCTGCAAAATGTTAAGGGAAGGGGTGAGTCACCAAGACTCAGTGTGTAAATCCCCCACCCGGAAAAATATAACTCATACACAATTTATTAATAAACATGCACATGCACATGCAACCCAACCTAACCATCCATACTCCTTGACTACCCCGTGTGGTCAAAACCACTGGTGGTCAAAACCACTGATGACTTAGAGTCACAAATCAAATGATGGGGCCAACCCATCGTGTGGTCAAAACCACTGATGACCATAGGTCACAAATAATCAAAGTGTGGTCAAAACCACTGGTGGTACCAAACCACTGGGACTTAGTCACAATTTATCAATCGGTGTGGTCAAAACCACTAATGACCATAGGTCACAAATAATCTGATGGGGCCAACCCATCTTGTGGTCAAAACCACGATGACCATAGGTCACAAATAACTGATGGGGCCAACCCATCTTGTGGTCAAAACCATGGCGACAGTCCATAAAATCTTCCCTCCTCTCATCAATCCCACCATCACATGCTTTAATAAAATTTCCATAAATCATATCATAGCATTTAATCGTCATGTGATGGTATGCAAATTGTATATCAAAATCACAAGTGAGGGACTTACCGGAAACCATGATTATGCCACAAGCTAATCACAACCAAAAGATTAAAGGCAAACAATTAAATCATGCAAATTAATAAAGTGTGTAGTGAGTTTCACACATTTTTCTACCGTAACTCCTAGATCCAGAAAAGTCGATCTATAACGTTAGATCTCTTAACCTATAATTAGCCATTAACATAATTAGGGACATTAGGCCTATTCGCCAAACCAAGTAGTATCAAAGGGACTTACCTTAAAGCAGATTTGATTTCCTAGCAAATCTAAAGCCTAATTTAGTCCCTAAATCCATGGCACACGTTAGTTTGGTATTTAATCATAGACTTTTTAATTGAAAGGCTCCTTGGCGAATGTGCTTACCAACTCTCCTTGGAAAATAATTCAAAGCTTCCTCTTTAACCGATTGAAGAAAAAGAGCACCCTTTGCTTTGATGTTCTACCAAAGCTACACCAAATAGGGGAGTAGATTGACTAAGGAAAACAAGAGATCTTGGAATTTTGAGTAATTTTGGGCGGTTTGTCTAAGGAAATTTTGGCGACAAGGTGGTAGGGTTTGGCTAATGGAGGAAGGAGAAGAAGAAAGAAAAGAAGTAGGGGGATTAAGGAGGATTTCAGCTTGTAAAAGAAGAAGAAAAGAAGCTGGAATTTTAGCAATATAGGCAGAGGAAATTTGGCAGCAACAAGTGAGAAAAAGAAGAGAAAAATTGAAGAACTTTTGGCCCTTCTTTGTCAAAAAAACAATTATGGACAGCCCCTAAGGAGTCCCAATGCTGGCCAAATTCTCTTTATTTTGTGATAATTTCCAGCCTTGAATTATCACAAAATAAATCTAGCTTTAATCTCCTAATCCCTCAAAGAATTTAATAGCAAATAAAACACTAAAATTCCCCCTCTTCCAGCTGATTATGACATAAAAATATGCCTAATTAGGAGTCCTATATGCTGCCAACTCCCCTCCAATGCTAGCTGTATTGAAGGAAAAAGGAAAAAAAAATAAAAACGCAAGGTGCAGGGCTTGGGGTTCGAACCTGCGACCTTGAGGAAGCAAGCAGACATCCCCCACCCTTTAAGCGCCTAACCAACTCTCCCAATTGACTTTCATGTCAATTTACTCAAATCATTTAAATATAAAGCCTTACGAGCCCTTTTCCCTTTTAGCGCTAAAGCCCAAAAACAAAATCCCTTTTGCGTTCCTCACGACTCGAACCCGTGTGCCCTTGCCAAAGCTCCTATAAGTAGCGCCTCAGCCACTCTGCCCTCCTGCCTTTCATGTCCGTTCCTTGCCCGAAAATTTCTTTTAAGCCTTCTTATCTGGGCCCTTCCTTTAACGCCCAAAAAAAATTTCTCCTTGCTGCTTCTGCGAATCAAGCCCAAGACCCCTAGCAAACTCTTAGGCGCACCAAGCCACTTGTACCAAGCCCATTCTTGTGTAATGTTCCTCCTAAATTTTATTTAAGCCCTATCCCCCAGCTTCCTTCCTTTTAGACCCTTAAAAAAATATTTTTAAAATCCAAATTCGACCCAAATCGGGGTTGTTTCTAGACCCTAAATCATGCCAAATAAAATCATATTTATTTATTTCTTGAAGCCCACATGGAATTTATTTAAATTACAAATAACCCCTAATTCAGGGTGTTACACATACTATATCCATTCCAACCAAATTCAATATTCAATTCAATGCCATTTACCTAATCAAATACTTATCAACTTAACTTCTAAAATCATACTTCATCGAAGTATTTCTCAAGCATTTATACTCCACAAATCAATTAACCATTTGAGCAACTATAAAACCATAAACATATTCATACCAAACTTGCCAAAATAAGCCATCACTCATGGCTATATATACAAACCAAAACATATATATTTACAAGCCATTTCTAATAGCCAAACACACATCAAAATTAGTATCATTTATAAGCCAACTCTCATGGCTATAATCACAACCAAAATACCCCATCTAGCCTATACATGCCATATGCCATATATGTATAATTCAAAAGTACCAACTTAGATGTTTGATAATGCGATGATGTTCCCGACAACTCTCGAATCTGAGCTAGTCTTGATTCATTATAAAACATAGAAAAGTAACAAAGTAAGCTTCATAGCTTAGTAAGCTCATATGTGAATAACTTAATTCATCGAATAAATGCAAATTAACCAAATACACATGACAAAACCATATACACATTAACAACAAACCTTTCTCATGTCTCAAAACATGATCAATTGCAATCTCATCGAACTTTCACTATTTAATACTCGAATAGGTTCTGTACATACCTTTATAGCCTTGTATTAACCTCTTTCACAATCACATCATTTGTTTACCAATTGAACCATTCAGAATAGAAATTGGATATTCAAGGATCTCAATCGATAAGTACCTATACCGTGGCCCGAAGCTAAATCAAGGTAACTTATCCCCAGAGTACCTATACTATGGCCCATAGCCAAATCAAGGTAACTCATCTCTAAAATACCTATGCCATGGCCCAAAGCCAAATCAAGGTATAACTCACACCCAAAGTGTCGATATTGTGGCCCGAAGCAAACACAATAACTTAATGACATGTTTCTAGCATCCTAACTATTCATAAGGTTCAACCGGGATTTCATGCTTGTCGAATCATCGTCGAATGTATCCATAGAATCGTATTCACAATTCAAATATTATCTGTAATCTCGTAATCATGGTTTATGCAATATCAAAGCAATAAACATACATTTATAATGAAATTACCACATACGAACTTACCTCGTATTTGTAATTGACAGGTAGGGTCGACTACTCGATAACCTTGTTTATCCCCCAATCTAAATTGAATTCTTTCTTTACTGATCTATATGAATTCAAAATTAATATATTCAATCACTTATTCTTTCAATTTAGTCCATATCACACTTAAAGCACTTTTACACTTTTGCCCCAAGTATTTCACAACTTTTACAATTTAGTCATTATTTCACAAAACACAAAATTCACATAATTTCAATAAAACCCATGCTTGGCAAAATTAAAAATAGGACCCTAGAAGCCCAAAACTTTCATTTATTTCACATTTCAACCACTCAATTTGCACTTTTCACATTTTAATCCCTATTATGCATTTTCATCAAAAATCACTTAACAAAACATGTAAAACTATCATCAAGCTTTTATATTTCAACATTAAACATCAAAGAACACATAGATTCAACAATGGAAACTCTCAAAATCTTTAACAGTTTTGAAATTAAAGGTACGGGCTAGCTAGAATGAGCTGCAACGATTACAAAAAGATAGAAATAATCAAAAATCGAGCTAAAACCATACCTTAATCAAGCTAGGAGTGTGCCAAATTTAAGAACCCTAAAATGGATTCTTTTTCTCTTCAATATTCGGCTATGGTGAAGATGATAACCTTAAAATTTATGTTTGTATTATTAATATTAACATTAATTATCAAATACCAAAATTAACCTTAATTATATAACATAAAAATCATTTAATGGTTGTCCAAAATTGTCCACTCACAATTCAAATGGTTTAATTACCATTTAAGGCCACCATATTTAAAAACCAAAGCTATTTGACACCTTTAGCAAGTAGAATGCAACTTTTGCATTTTATAAAATTTAGTCCTTTTTACCAAATTAAGCATTCAAACAGTAAAATTTCTTTACAAAACTTTCACACAATAATTCTATCATGCTGTAAACACTTAAAATAATATTAAAATAATTTTTCTAACATTGGATTTGTGGTTCCAAAACCACTGTTCTGATTTAGCTAAAATCGGGTTGTTACAACTCTCCCCATTAGGGATTTTCGTCCTCGAAAATCTTACGAGTGAATAGGTTCGGGTATTGTTTTTCATAGCATCCTCAGGTTCCCATGTAGCTTCTTCGACCCCATGAAGATGCCATAATACTTTCACTAATGTGATTCACTTATTTCTCAGCTCTTTGATTTCACGAGCTAAAATTTGAATCGGTTATTCAACATATGACATATTAGACTGAATTTCAACCTCGGTTAGGGAAATGACATATGAGGGGTCAGATCGGTATCGTCGAAGTATCGACACATGAAACACATTATATATTTTTCAACTCAGACGGTAAGGACAGCTGATATGCCACTGGCCTAACTCGCTCAATAATTTCATACGGTCAGATGAATCGTAGACTCAATTTCCCTTTCTGACCAAACCGTAATATCTTTTTCTACAATGACACTTTCAAAAATACTTTATCTCAATCTGGAACTCAATATCTTTCTATTTCAAATCTGCATATGATTTTTGTCGATCTGAAGCTGCTTTCAAACCATCGTGAATTACTTTCACTATTTCTTTTATTTCTCTGATTAGATCAACCCCGTTAATCTTATTCTCACTAAACTCAGTCCAGTACAACGGTGTTCTATATTTACGACCGTATAGAACTTCGTACGGTGCCAACTTTATACTCTATTGAAATCTATTATTGTAAGCAAATTCAATCAGTGGTAGATATTTCTCCCAACTACCTTCAAACTCAAGAATGCAACAATGCAACATATCCTCAAGTATCTAAATAACGGATTGACCATCCGTTTGCGTGTGAAACTCAATGCTAAAATGCAACTTTGAACCCAAAGCTTCTTACAATTTCTTTCAAAATCGCGAAGTAAATCTTGGATCTCTATCCGAAACAATAGATAGGGGAACACTATGTAACTCACAATTTCAGAAATATACAACTCAGCTAATTTATCAAGCGAGAAATCTGTATGTACCGAAATGAAATAAGCTGATTTCGTCAATCTGTCAACAACAACCCATATCACATCTTTCTTTTTCAGAGATAAAGGCAAACCCGATACGAAATCCATTGTTACTCTATCCCACATCCACTCAGGAATCATAATAGGTTGTACTAAACCTGACGGCACTTGATGCTCAGCATTGACTTGTTGACAAATCAAACATTTCGAAGCAAATTCTGAGATATCTCTTTTCATGCCGTGCCACCAATAAAGTTGTTTCAAATAGTTATACATTTTCGTGCTTCCCAGATGTAGTGATAAACAACTACTGTGTGCTTCATTTAGAATCTTCTGAATAAAATCAAAATTTCTTGGTACACATATTCTATCACAAAAAATCAAATAATCATCAGGCCTATTCGAAACTCTAAATCAGAAATCGGCTCACACTGAGCTCATTTTGCTTGCAATTCATTATCAAATTTTTGAGCCTCACAAATCTGCTGTAGAAATAATGATCTCCCTTTCAACTCAGCTACTATCGAACCATCATCAGACAAAGCTAATTGTGTGTTCAAAGCACGTAAAGAAAATTAGGACTTTCGGCACAAAGCATCGGCAATTATGTTTGCTTTCCCCGGATGATAGTCAATCACTAATTCATAGTCTTTTAGTAATTCTAGCCATCTCCGTTGTTGCAAATTCAAATATTTCTGAGTCATCAGATATGTCAAGCTTTTTTGTTCTATATAAATACGGCATTTCTCACCAAAAAAGTAATGACAGTAAATTTTCAATGCGAGCACTATCGTGGCTAACTTTAGATCGTGCGTCAGATAATTCTTTTCGTGGGGCTTCAACTGTCTCGAGGCATAAGCTACAACTTTGCCATCCTCTATCAAAACACAACCCATGCCATTTAACACTGCATCACTGAAAACTATGAATTCTTTACCCGATTCAGGCTGAACTAACATTGGTGTCTCTGTCAATAATGCTTTCAACTACTCAAAGCTCTGCTGACACTTTTCTGACCATTCAAATTTAACATCTTTTTGAAGCAATCGTGTCATCGGAGTCGAAATCATCGAAAAACCTTTCACAAATCGGCTATAATAGTCAGCTAGTCCCAAAAAACTACAGATTTTGGATACATTTCTTAGAGGCTTGCAATCTATAATCGTAGAAATTTTGCTTGAGTCAACTCGATACCCGTGTCTAAAATTATATGTCCTAGAAAACCAACTTCTCATAGCCAAAACTCACATTTGACACGACCATGTGCTCCCATTTTGAATGTCCACACGACCTGTGACACGGGCGTGTCTGGTGGCCGTGTAAGACACATGGCCTAGCCACTTGGACGTGTGTCCTCTGTTTTGAGAAAAATTTTATAAGTGTTGAAAGATTTCTCGAGTTATCGGTTTAGTCCCAAACCACTTCCAATGCATGTTTAGGGCCTCGTAGGCTCGTTTTATGGATAAATTGATTGATACTAAATGATGATTATTTGTATTGATTAAATGTATAAGATAAGTTTGTGTAAATGTGATGTAAGTTCGGTAATGCTCCGTAACCCTATTCTGACATTGAATACGGGTGAGGGGTGTTACATTTATCGGTATCAGAGCTATGGTTTAGTTAATTCTAGGACTAACGTAGCATGTGTGAGAGTCTAGCTATACATGCCATATATAAGCTGTGATAGTGTGATGACTCCTGACATTTTTTAAAATGTATTTTCATATAGCAAATGGTTCCCAATCGAGCTATAGCTGATGAGGTTGAAAGTATTGCACTTGCTCCCGCTCAAGGGACAGCACAATCTGATTCTAGACCCGTAACGGGCAACCAGGGAGGAGAGGCTAAAAAATCCTTTTTCCAAATGATGAATGAGTGGTTCACTCAATATATTCAAATGAACCTAGCTGCTCAACAACCTCCACCCCCTCCTATTCCCCAATCGATTCCCGTAGCTCCTCAAGGAGCCGAGCACATTGAAATGACAAGTGTCCAAATAGAAATATTCTTATGTTAATGAAAAGGTGGTATGAATTAAAAGATGTGTTTTTTAATGAAATGGTTTATCATGGGGTTGATCCCCGAAAGAATTATGTATAAATGCACTAACTTGTGTATTGATGATGATATATAGGCTTGTGTCAAGCTTGTGTAATTGGGTGATGTTTATGCTATGTCTTGTGTTATGCAAAATGATACGGGTAAGGGAATGTAATGAAACGGTGAGTTCATAATTGAGATATAATGTGGTAATGTAAATGGATTAATAAGTTAAAGGATTTATTTATATGTGAGAAATTTACTTAAGCTATGGATGAATTTATATATGTAGTGGATAAATACACTAATTTGTGAGTTGATAATTCTATTTAAGTTAAAGTAAGTAAAAGTAAGGTTTCAAAGTCTTATGAAAAGGGTTAAAGACTGTGTAATATGTCTTATAAAATCCTACTATGCTAGCAATGTTAAATATATTTGGTGTTATGGACATACTCATTTGTGAGCATATGATTATGGTTTGATAAATCTTGTGGTATTGGTATAGGTTTATATTTACCTTATAAAGTTCATTATTGAAATGGAATGGTATGTATAAAGTTCATACAAGCTTGCTAAGCATTCATTGCTTATGTATTTGTCTTTCCCTTATTTTACAGATTATCGGAAGCTTGATCAGTTTGGAATCTCCTCGGAGATCTATCACACTATCCAACAGTTATATCGGTAGTTTTGATGTTTTGGCTAAGGTTAAAATGGCATGTATAGGTGGACTTGTATTTTGAATGTTGGTTGATAGTTTGGCTTGTATATGATATTATGGTTGATGTACTTATGGTACTTTTGATGCCTTAATGGTAAGTGTCAATATGGCTAAGTTTTGATGTATGATTTAATTGGCCAATTTGATATGTGTTGGTAAGATTATTATGTGACCAAGTTGGGTTATGCTTTGAGGTAGATATGAATTTGTAGTGGTATAAATGTGGTCAAATATGGTAAGTTTGGTATGGAAATAGGCTAAGTGTGAATGGTTAAATATGCACATGTTTAGATAGGTTTGATGATTTGTGATTGAGGTGTCTTTTGGCATATTGATTATATGAACAATTGGTACATATGTTTGGTCATTTTATGCATGATTTGGTATGTTTTGATGGTCAAGGGTGCAAATGACTTGAAGGTGCATGTTTGAAGTGGGTGAAGGAAATGGCTTGATTTTGCCAATTTCTTATCCATACGGCTTAAGACACGGGCGTGTGTCTCAGCCATGTGTGACACACAGCCATGCAACATGACCGTGTGTCCCCTGTAGGTTTTAAAGGTTGCTATTTTGAAGGTTACAAGGCCTGGCACATGGGCTTATGGCTTGGCCGTATGACCCAAGTCAGAGAGTTACACGGGCATGGGCACGGGCTAGGACACGGTTGTGTGTCCATATTTCGATTATTACACGGGGGTGTGCCTTAGCCGTGTGAGTCACACGGCCTGGCCACACAGTTGTGTAACCCCTGTAGTGTGAATTTTTCTAACCTTTTTCCTTAAGTTCCCATATGTTTCTGATTTAGTCTCGAATCATTCTTAAATTGGTTTTGAGATCTTGAGGGCTTGAATAAAGACGATATGCATATGTTTGAATGAATTATGCTATGATTTATGAAATGTTTGGAAATGAATTATCTAAGTTATGTTTTTATGATAATGCTCTGTAACCCTATTTCAGCGACAGACACGGGTTAGGGGTGTTACATTTAATGGTATTAGAGCTACGGTTTAGTAGGTTCTCAAACTGAACATAGCATGTATGGAGTCTAGAAATATATGCCATTATATAACCTGTGACATTGTGATGTCTCCTAACTCTGACGGGATTTGTTTTGCATATAGATAAAAGTTGTCTTCCAACTGAACTAATTCCGATGATGTTGAAAATGATATTCAAGTCTTTGATTAAAATAGTTGCTAATGATGAGCAGAAATCTATAAACGTTAGAGTAAAGGTTTATGGTGTTTTTTATATTAATGAATGTTATGTTGATATGTATATATATGAAAATCAAATTTTTTTGCTTTACGATCTCCACCCCCTCATTCTCAAAATTTTATATCACGAAATTTTTATAGTATTTCTTTTGTGGAAAGTCCACAAGTGTGAAGCCAAAGAGTTCAGCGGCTGAATGAGTAATAATGTAGTTAGAGCCGATAGTTGGTTAGCAAATAAAAGAGTTCTAGATGAGATATTAGATTTTTTTCTGAATATCATTCAGTCTATGCAACGTTGCTGTTAAAGAAGAAGTTATTCACAGGTAATTAATTTATTTAGGTATGGTATCTAAAGAACAAGTTAGCTAGAATTTCTTTTGAATTGATTTCTTTAGTGGAATGGGATAATGTGAGGTCATCAATGACTTTAGTAGTCAAAGGGATAGTGTTAGAATTGCAAATACATCTGAATGCAACTATTATAGCCGACTATCTTACAAGGATCTCTTCTGGGTGTTATATAGGTTCTTATTATGCTGCATAGTTTCAATAGAAATAATTTAGATGTGAACGAGTATGTTAGGAAGGCTCATAAATTTGCATATTCTGATGATATAGAAATGGGTTATATTCTCAAAAATTTAGTATGAACTTTACATCTTGGACTTTCTTATCTTGGTTTTCTTATTGTTCTTATTGTCTACTCTATCATGTACGGTCCATCTACAAAGGATACACATTGGCTTGGGATTGTTACAATTGTTATAGTTATAATTCTTGGTTGGGTTATGGGAACATATTGATACAGGTCTCAACTTTTCAGCAATCGTGTTGCTGCATTTGTTGTTGTTGGAACTACATTAGGTTTTTTTCATTTGTTTCGAAATGCATTATAGGTATTTGACTCATTGTTTTAGCTATATGGTTGTAGCGTCTATCTTATTAGAGCACTGTGGCTCATCTGAGGAAAGATTTTCGTAGAAAGAAGCAAAGTAATACTTTTAATTCATCTGATAGTTGTATGGTTCATTGCTTTGATATTAATTATTGAAATAGTTTCATCATGTATCCAACTTTTAGCTTTCAAGAAGAGATAAATAGTGGTAACAGTATAGACGATAAAAGATCAAGCTTAGTATCACACATTAGTTTTCTTCACTTCGATGATATTCAATTATGTCAACAAGTCAAGACTGGATGTTATAATTTGTGTAGACTAATACAGTTGTTTTGACTTTTGATTGGTATTATGACAGAATCAGGATAGATTTTATGTCTGGATTTCTTGTTGACAAGAAGAAAGAATTGATTTGAAGCATTAATATCAAGTTGATAAAATGGACTCATTGGTTTTAGTCAGAACGGATTAATCACTTGAAAAGTTAATTGAGTTGTATGCATTTGAGTTTATCCCCTGGTTTGGGAATAAATTTCGTGAATTCTCGGGTAAATGGACAAACAGTCAGAATGAGGGATTCATATCTAAAAGAAATAATACATGAATATATTAATCAGATCAGTTATAATTGGGAAATTTTATTATGGGTTAAATTTGTCTCGATAGTTGCAGCTATAACACTTGTATTTGAAAGATATTGTTTGAAACTTTTCATGAAATGAAACGTTTATCAGTTGGAAGTTATAGATGCAGATATGCCGGAAACATTGGTTATAGTCTACTATGAACATTATGAATTTTAGCTAAACATTA
Source organism: Gossypium rotundifolium (assembly GCA_025506655.1). NCBI lineage: Eukaryota > Viridiplantae > Streptophyta > Magnoliopsida > Malvales > Malvaceae > Gossypium > Gossypium rotundifolium. The sequence goes on from CP106726.1 coordinate 39,901,856, forward strand.
TGAAAAATCTAATGTATTTAGAATCTTATGATCTGGTTCTTTTTTTGGTATGTTTCGAGCGATGATTGCTGGGAATTTCCTGATAGTTGTGCTACTAATGATAAAGTTATGATAGAAGAGCATCGAAGCTTTCCAGTTAAGTCCATGTATAGTATCAAGTCCTGATATGTGTTCTACTTGGAGACGAGTTATGATTGATTTATTTATGAACTACCATTGAAAAAGGTGAAAGAAAGACTCGTCTTGATAACTATTATTAGGTGAGAAATTTTTAGGATGAAATTTTCTTAAGGGGGAGAATTGTAACAGTTCATTTCTCTAAAGTGTCGGAATAGTGGTTTCAGGGCCACAAATCCGACGTGTGAGTCAGTAAATATTATTAGTTAATATTTATGAATAATGTATAGTGTATTGATAAAATTTTATTTAATGATTTGTGTTAAATGGAAGAACAATTAGGTTCAAGTGGTATGATCTTAAAGTCAAGTGGTTTTAGAAAATGCGGTATCGGGACCTCGTTTCTATAAACCGAGCAGTAAATATTTTTATAAATATTTACGGAGTGTTATTAAGGTTATATGAAAGTTTCGTTAAGAAATTTTAATGTTTAGATAGTTAATTAATTAAAAAGGACTAAATCATAAATGATGTAAAATTTGATCACTACTAGATTGAATGATTATTAAATGGCTTAATGATTATAAGTGGAAGGATTAAACTGGTAAATATACTAGTTTAAATTAGTGGGATGGAAATGGAGCTTTAAATTTTTGTTTTTAATCATGATAAAATGAAAAAATAATTAAAATAAGTAATAAAATAAAAGGTTAAAAATAAAGAAAACATAATGTTTTCTTCTCCATTTGGTTGTTTATCACCAAATGCTCCACGGAAGCATACTCAAGGTTTGGCCATGATTAAATCTTTGCATGGTAACTAGATCTCACATGTTTCTAATAATTTTTATATTTTTGAGATCGTTGCAATTAGGTTCAATTAACATGTACCTTTGTTAAAGATTTTGAATGTTTTCATTGATGAATCTTTGTGGTTTTAGATGTTAAATGATGAATTTAAAGTATTAGTTTCTATAATAGCCCATTTTAGGGGCTAGTCGGAATAGTGATCTCGGGATCACTAATCTAAGATTAGAGAAATTTATTTTCATGTTATATTATGAGTTAGAACATGATAGCATATGTACATGAGAATTTTGGTACTTTAATTTTAGCGATTTCGTGTTTAATCGCGAAAAAAGGACTAAATCACATAAAGTGTAAAAGTTCCATTCTATAAGCTAAAGGTGTCAAATAGCCATAGATTGTTAATTTAAGGTCTTTAAAGGGCAATTTAACCCTTTTTAAAGGCTTGGCCGGCCATAGACTTCATAGGGGACAAGAATTGACCAAATTGGTCAAAGTTGGTAATGTTTGGTGGACTAAATTGTTAGTTTAATATTAGAATAAAGAAAAGATGATATCCATCTTCTTGCCCATCATTCTCCACCAAAAATAGAAAGAAAATAGGGGTTTTTGAATGCTCAAAATTTTATCAAGCTCTCATCCATTCAAGTAAGTGTTCTAGTGACCTTTTCTTGAAAAATAGTTGTACTTTTGAGACCCCCAAAGCTTAAGCTTTCAAATGAGGGGACTATTGTGTAATATTGTGAAAAGTTTAGAGTTATACTATGAGAGCTATCTTAGTTATTTGCTGCATTTTTATCTAAGAAATTGTGTCTTAGTTGGTAGATGAACAACTTTTATGAAAGGTGTTGTCTTGGAAACACCTAATTGGACCTTGATGAAAAGGTTATAAAGTTTGTCATTAATATGTGAAATGTTGATTTTTAATGATAGCTTTAAGAGCATTAAATATTCACCTAGGCTTGTTGAAGGTAGAAATGTGATTAGAATTTATTTCCGAGTCTAGGGGCAAAATGGTTATTTTGCCAAAGTTTAGGGGTAAAATAGTAATTTTGCCTAAACGTGATTTTTGAAATTCTTTTATTAATGTAGTGATGAGCTAATTTTCTATTATAGAGAAAGAGGAGTTGAGAATCCACTTTGATGGGGGAAAGAATAAAGTCTTGGACTGAACCGAAGAACTAGCTCATTTTGAAAACGAGGTAAGTTTGTATGTGATTTAAGCAACATTAATATTAGCATGTTGAGAAATGCTTGGCATTATATTAATACATAATGCACTAATAAATTGAGTAGTTAATGTGAAAGAGATGTTAAAGTCCTAATGGGCCATATTGATTATAGAAATGCTATCATTGAGATATGAAGTAGATAAGGTCCCATATAAGACCATGTCTGGGACATGGCCTCAGCACCGAGTTGAGATCCCGTATAAGACCATATATGGGATATGGCTTTGGTAATGAACATAAAAATTGTATAAGACCATATCTGGGATATGGCATCGATACATGGCAGGAAATTCCATATAAGACCATATATGGGATATGGCATTGGCTTCCAGAGGTGACTCCATGTAAGACCACCTCGAGGATGTAGTATTGGCTTTATACTCACAGTAATGATGATAAACACATGTCTTTGACTATTCCTTGTGAATAGTGGGATAAGTAGATGAATCTAGAAGTAGAAATGTGAATGATATTTAAGTCATGTGAATGAGTGAATACAGGTACACGTGAATGAGTCACGAGGAATCGGCCTTGATATGTGGCACGGTATGTGCTAGATAATGGCAATTGTAAGTAAGTATTGTCAAGAAGCCTTGACTAGCGTACGGTTAGCTAAAACTGTGGATGGAATATTTTATGAGCTTATTATTGCTATTTATTTCCATGAAAACTTACTAATCTTTACGCTTACCCCTTTTTCATTGCCCTTCTTTCTTATAGTATTGCCTAGGTAACTCGAGGATTGTGAACGTAGGAGTTCAGAAATCACACTATCGATAGCACTTCGGTATAACAATTTTAGACTTATTTTGAGTATGGCATGTATAGGGCATCAAGTATTTTGTTAAGTTGTAATTGTTAGTCAAAGTGTTGACTATGTAAGTTAGTAAAAGTCATTTTGTAAATGGCCTTATGAGTTAGGCAAATACTTAGCAAACTCCTTTGTTAAATGAAGATGGAATTTATGAAGTGTACATCACTTTAATTATCTTGAAACACCCCAAACCCGGCCCACAAGCCCTGACCGGATCTGGCATGCTCCTTGAGTAAAACGTAGTTAAGTCTCATATGACATTTTTGAAAATCGTGGTGGTTTCGAAGAAAATAGATTTGGGTTGTTCTCGAGTTAAAAATTTAGTTGCAACTTAATTTGTACTAAATCGATAAGTTCATATTTCAAAAGTTACAAGTTAAAGAAATATCGAATTTTAGAGTTTAATATTACGTTAACTTGAAAAAAATACCATAGGTGTTTGAGTTTCAAAACAATTGATGTTGTTCGCAACATAATAGAAATTTAAAACGCAGGAAAATGAAATAGCTAAAAAAATAATGGCCTTATTACATCGAATTATAACCCAAAATAATTCAAAATAGACTTAAAAGAAAAACCAAAAAAGCGAGTCATGCATGGCCACCGCTAAGTTCCTGTACCAGTCCATCTACTTGAGTTCCATCTCGCAAAAGTTAGCCCACGAAGGTGAGTCAACAGACTCGGTGTGTAATTACCATCACAGATTCCCAAATCATACAAGGCATAATAAATCACATAAAATAATTGTGAATCGTGATGCAACCCAAACCACCTAGATCCAACCTCTACACATCACCCGTACCTACCGATCACACCGTGGGGATTACTAAATCGACCCTCCATCCGCTACACACCATCGAAGGCAGTCACTACAGTCAACTGTACATCACCCTTATAATCATGGCATAGCCACCAGATAATGTGACAAAGTCACCGGATTCATAATATGTGACATAGGTCACTAGATAATATGGTAAAAACCACCAGAACACTTCCCCTCTATCATTATCACCCATATGCCCATGCAACATACAAATCATACAGATATCATGCAATCTACCTTACCCCATGGCCATAATGAAATTTCTCATATTTTCATAGCAATGTTCATAAACATTATTAACGAGTACTGAGGGGTACATACCTGAATGCACTGTACCATGGAATGGTACCCTTAGCCATATTCATGCATAGCCTTATTAACATATACAAATCAATATTATTGTTAGTTGGGAATTTAGGGTGGGTTACACACCTGATTACTCGTAGATCTAATCGAAATCCTGAAAATCCCGATCTAATGCACTAGATCTCTTCTCCTACATTCGGCCAATACTAAGCACATTAGTCAATAGGCCATTCGGCTAAACATAAATCCCGAAGGGTTAACAAGACCAAAACCCTTACCTTGTTGCCGATTTGGTTACCAACCAAATCTCGAAAGTCTTTGATGAATTGTCACTACCAACCTACATTCGGCCAACACCCTATTTATTAGACTAAACCCTTAAACAAAATCAATAAGTATCATAATCCATTCGGCCAACCATGATTGATCAAGTAAGACCATTCGGCCAACCATGGTTGTACAAGTAAGGCCATTCGGCCAAAAGAAAAGATTCAAGAGAAGTGGCCATTAGGTCGAACCTACACCATCCTACCTTCGACTTTTCCACAGATCGACACAGGAGACTTTTAGTGAGTCTGATTCGGCTTCTAGGAGTAAGGAGTGAAATTGACCGAACCTTTGAAACGTGATTCAGGTTAGAAACTGATTAAAGAAGAGAGAAACCACAAAGAAGAAAATCCCAAAAACTTACCAAGCTCGAGAGGTGTATGCGGCTATGGTGCACTTTTGGGAAAAAGAGATCTCTCCTTGAAGATTCGGCTATAGAAGAAGGTGATGGGGACTAGGGTATTCAGCTTTTAGAAGATTTTTGAGGAGGAAAAAGGATGAGAAGAAGAAAATATTAGAGAGTTGCGGCAAAGAATCTCACCAAAGAAAAAGGGAATTTCAGCTTTCAGAGAAAAAGTTGTGGAAAGAAAGAAAACAAATGGGAGAAAAGATGGACTAGTGCCTACTAGTTTCGGCTACACATGCATACCCCTCAGAGTTGGAGTTTCGGCCAACTCTCTGCCTCTTGATAACTTTTATCCATCTTGATAAACCAACTTTTATCTCTCTTTTAAAAGAGGCCACCTGAAATCCACTTCTTCCTTCATAATTATCATCATCTATCACTCAAAATAAAAGAATTTAAGCTCCTAATTTGTAGCCATTGTGCCATCCACCCCCTTCCCATAGGAGTGCCGAATTTTGGCTCATTAACTTGGGCCCCAAGCGACCACATTGACCCAAACTCCTCCCCTAAGTGATGCCACTTAATACCCATTAAAAACTCCTCTAAACTTTGGGCCACAAGCCCAGCTTGCTATCAAATATAATTGTTTAACTTTTAATTTCTACTAACACTATTTATCGGCCATTTAACCCAGGTTTTAAAGTCCAATCCGAGCCCAATTCACACCGTAATGCCTTAGCCATGCAGCATACCAAATGCATAGACCCACAAAAATTAGGATATTACATATCTTATATGTTGGAATGAGTTCTTAAACTTGCTTATGGAATAGGAATTGTATTGTTTTGAGTGGAAGTATGTATGTGTACATTCTAGGGTGGTAATGGCTTGGTATATAGCCTGCTAATTGACCACATAAGTAGACACACGGGAGTGGGACTAGACCGTGTGGGAGGCACGGCTAGCACATGGGCGTGCACCCAGGCCATGTGAAGTCTGCACCTTACACTTGGGATTTGAATCACCACACGGCTGGGATACACGGGCGTGTGTATAGGCCATGTGGATAAGTCAGAATGCTAAGGTTTTACACACGGGCTAGGGCCACGGGTGTGCCATGGCCGTGTCAAATTAGTCAGTGTCGGCCACGGGTGGAAGACATTGGCATGCCACAGGGGAACACGGTCGTGTGGCCTCTATTTTTTAAAAAAGTTTTCCAAACTTGTGAAAACTCCCGGAAAGATTCTGATACTTTTCGGATGTATGTTTAGGGCCTCCTAGGCCAAATATGTGCAGGAGATAGAGTTAAATGAAATTTTATAACCCTATTCTAGATGTTTAAGCAGGGTTAGCTATGTAATGCCTCCAACCCTGTTCCGGCTCAAATACAGCAAGGGGTGTTACAGTTTCTATTTAAAAGTATTTTGTTAAGTGATTTTGATGAATTTACCAATTAGAGACTAAGTTCTTGAAATAGTAAAAGTACAAGGACTTGATGTAAAATTGTTGCAAAAATAGGCTGAATTGGAAGCTATTAATATTTGGCTAGTGTGAATTTTCAATAAAATTTGTTTATTTGCATGATTGACAAAATGACTAAATTGAATAAAAATGAAAAGTTGAGGGTAATATTGTAAGAATGGAAAAGGACTAAATTGCATAAAATGAATTGGTTTTGCTGCCTAAATTAATGAATGGAATGAAATTGTTAATTTATATCATGAACGAGTGGAAAATCGAGGTGAAAAAAATTACCAAATAGTCCTTATACTTAGTCATTTCTGCAAATTAGACAGGTAAGTTCATAGTGATTTGTTATTTAACATAATTCACTTGTGATTATTGTAGTTGTTCCCTATTTAATTGATTTATATATATGCAAATTACTTCAGTTATTTATATAACAATAAGTGTTGCAAATACTTATGTATATATGAAATTGAGAAAAGATTATTAGTAATGTTTTTCTTGGATTTGTATTAAAGTTATATGCGAATGACATGAATTTAAGTATGTATATAGAAATGAAAAGGTTCCCCTGTTTGTACATCAGTGCCCCAATTTGCACTTCGGTACCTGATGGTCACTAAACTAAGTATAAATATGACAAAGGCAAGCGCACCTATCGAACAATAGTATAGCTATGGTGACTAGAGAATATTGTATCCATGAGGACTAAAAGTACTAGTAATTATTGCCTTCTTATTATTTAGCTGACAAATTGGAGTGGTTGTATTTTAATCTAAAATTACTAAACTAATTTATCTGAGAACGCAACAGAGAATGAATCGAGGATATAATCGAATATTAACCAATGAGATAGACAATACCGAGGAAAGAATCCACCTAAACTTTACCTTTTATTATGAATCTGAATAAAATGATTTATTCATTTGTGTCTTGATCTGTAGAAATCTCTAAATTATGTTAATATCTCTTTCGAGAGTAAGAGCAACTGACTCTAGGTTGATTAATTGAAATCTCTTTCTAATTAAAACTCCTATCGGAGCATTAACTCGATATATGGATTCCCTTATTAGATTTTACTCTAATCTAGTAGATTTATGTCGTCCTATTTCTAGGATTGCATGCAACTCCACTCAATTATGCTAGATCTACTCTTAAACATGGACTTTTCCTCCACTGAAATAAGCACATTAAACGTGAATTAATACCCCAAAAATATTAAAACAAGAAATAAACATGCATAATTGAGAATAAGAGTCAAGTATTTATCGTGTGAAAATAGAAATTAAATAAAAGTATTTATCATAGATTTCATCTTCCCTAGGTATCTAGGGAATTTAGTTCATAATCCTGAATGGAAACATCTCAAAGTCAGAATAACCACAAGACATAAAGAAACTCAATAAAACTTTGAAAGAAATTAAAAGGAGATCTTCTATCTTGATGGAGATCCGCTTCTGAGTTGATTCCGATGGTGTTCTTCGTGTGTTTTCTTTGTTCTGCTCTGATTTTTCCTTATGTCTTCTTCTAATGGGTATATATGAAATTTAGAATGCTCAAAAAGCCTAAAAATTGAGGTTTTTTTTTTTGCGTATTTGGGAAGCAGGGTGCAATATTGACACGGGTTGGAACATGGGCACGTGTCCAACCCGTGTGGCTCACACGGATGTGTGCCCAGCCCATGTGGACATATCCAGGTCGTGTGGTTCCTAAAAATAGCTCTATTTGTCCGATTTTGGCTCTTTTCACTCTGAAATGCTTTCCTAAGAATAGAAACATGAATTTAAAGGATTAGGAGCATCAAATTCACTAATTTTCATAATTAATCATCCAAAAACACATTAAGAATGGGATTAAAATATGTTGCTTTTATAGCTTACCAAATATCCCCACTCTTAAACAATTGCTTGTCCTCAAGCAAAATCCTCAACTCACATTAAAATTAATCTTTCTCAACTTGTAATTCCAATCAATAATGTCTCAAAATAATTCACAAATAATCATGCATTGGCAATTCAACTCAAAGAGCACTAAAGTCTCAAACTATCCAAGCTAACATTTTTTAACACGAAAACATAGGTGTCTCCCCTTATCTAAGTAATTACCTTTAATTCAAAATCAACAAGAATCGACATCCTCACTAAAGATTCACTCAAATCACTCAAAGTGTTTAATGTTCACGAATAAGCACATAACAGTCAAACAAGAATAGTCATTATTGTAACATCCCAAAATTAGGCCTGGTAGAATTGGGCCCATTGGGCCTTGGGCGTAGGAGTGTTTAAAATTTTTGAGAACAAGCGTACGGTATTATTTCAAGTTGGACTTATTGGGAAGGTGATTTTGGAAAGTTACGGGGTTTTAGGAAGTTCCGGGTTCAAGTTAGGCCATAGGAAAATTTTAGTGTTGAAGCATTTAAAGGGGAGAAAGCAAGTGGCATCTAGCATAAGGGAATAATTGGGCAACTTGCTAGCACAAGAGGATCTTGTAGCTTAGTGGCAAGTGGCGTGAATGGCAGAGGGAGGCCTTGGGTTCGAATCCCACCTAGTGCACTTATTTTGGATTATTTTTTTTTTTGGTGCTTTAAGGTAAGTGTTGGCCATGGCATCCAAAAAGGAAAGGAAGACTTTTTAATTAAGGAAAGAAGGCTAAAGAATATGGTAAGGAGGAAAACAAGGGAAAATAAAGGAAAGAATCAAAGGAAAAAGGTAAGAGAAGGGAACATGTTAGCCTATTATGTGGAGGATGTTTTGGGAAGAATATTTTGGGTCAACACTGTAACACCCCAAACCCGGTCAATACACCATGACCGAATCTGGTATGCTACAGGAAATAGGTATTTGAGAGGTTTAGGTTTCCGTTTAAAAGTTTGATGAAAACTCTTTCGTAGGTTTTGTTTTTGTAGAAAACTTGAGCATGATTGTTTAAAAGCGATAGTGTATTTGAAAACCCGGAAATTTTGAAAACTTAATCAGTTATGTAAGTAAAACAAGTTTACCTCATGTAGAAATTTAAGTAATCCTAGTTGTTGCTTAAACACAATTTTTTTCTTTATGTTAATAAGAAATCACATTCAAGTTTGGAAGACAACGAGTTTCATTTAATTTGAATTACTGTAGTGATACCCGATGGTAAAGTTTAAAACATATCGCTTTGTAGTTTTGAAAACCTTATCTTTCCAAGTTTTATCGAATATTACCCAATAATTTGTTAAGGCATATTTGAAATCCAATCTAAGCAAGTAAATAACAAAATATAAGTTTAAAATTTTTAAAGGGGCCTTTTACAATCCCAACATAATCAAATGAAATTTAAATAAGGTAAAGTACCAAGTTTGAAAATCAGTGCAAGCCCGAATTTAATTTTTGGCATGGTCACCTCGAGTCCATCCTGGCTCAAAGTCCGCGGTCTACGTGTCACCTGAAATGATAAGGGAGAAGGTGAGTCGCAAGACTCAGTGCATAAATCCCTCTCCCGATATAACATGCTAACACACATCATAACAAAGCAATGCAAGTAACGCACCCGATCCTAACCATCCATAACACCTTTTCTACCCCGTGTGGTACCAAACCACTGGTGGTGCCAAACCACTGGTGACCCAAAGTCACGATATCCATAAATGTGGTGCCAAACCACTGGTGACCCAAAGTCACGAAAGATCCATTTGTGGGGCCAACCCACGTGTGATACCAAATCACTGGCGACAATCCCATATCTCAAAAGTGGGGCCAACCCACGGTGGCGTTAACCACGAGGGGACGAGTCGCTATGAGGTGCCAAACCTCGGTGTCCCAAAGACACAAGTGTGATACCAAATCTTGGTGACCGTAGTCGCAATTAAAATGATGGGGCCAACCCATCGTGTGATACCAAATCACTAACGTCAATCCCAGTATAATCAACCGTGGGGCCAACCCATCGTGGTACTAAGCCACTGGGACGAGGCGGAGGTGCCAAACCTCCGTGACCCAAAGTCACAATAATCAATCTGTGGTACCAAACCCTTTGGAGGTGCCAAACCTCCGTGTCCCAAAGACACGGATATCATATCCCCTCCACTCATATCACCCAATAACATATCATACTAATGCAAAGTCGTGCAATCATGCTATCATGCTCACATGCTTAATATGACATCTCAACATACATACACCAATAAATCATGATATCACATATCATCACATATCTCGTAATGAAACGGACTTACCCGAATCCGTATCCATGCCTCATTGGGTATTAAATCAGTCAACCACACTGTTTCACTTACACAATCAGGTTATTAACACATTACTCAGTTAAGAAGGTGTGTTAGTTTACACACCTGATAGATCGTACGCCTAATCCCGAAGAACCGGTTTAAACCCCTCGATTAATTGCTCCTAAAGTCGGCCAAACACAGGATTAATCACTTAAAACCATTCGGCCAGAATAGATAAACCAAAGGGGTTTGCGTTAAACCTTTACCTTTGCAAATGGTTCGGTTTCCAACCAAACCCGAACCAACACTGGTTCCCTTACCAATCTGTCACACCCTAGAAATGAAAAACGGTTAATCTCTTAATAACTTGGCTTAAAGAAAACTAAACGAAACCGACTAAAAGAACTCGTTCTTACCACCACTTACCGATTGCTTAACAGAGGAGAAGGACCCTTCTTGCTTGCTTCCGAAATCCAAAGGCCCTATACGATAAGTTTAATCAAGCAAGTTAACTCTTTTCAACCAACCAACATCGGCTTATCCCAAACCAGAATCAACAACAAACAAGAGAGAAAAGATGGCCTTTCGGCCAAAACCTACCTTCTGCTAGACCGATTGAAACGAAAACGCAACAAGGTCAACCCTCCTCAATATTCGGCAATGAAGAACTACAGGGAGAAAAAGATTCGGCAACACCCTTAATCAAAATGGAGAAGGAGGTTCGGCCTTAAAAGAAATGGAAAGAACGATTGGGAACAAAAAGGCTAAGGGGTTTGGAAAAGAAAAGAAGAAGATAAAATGATGAATGGAGGGGTGCTTTCGGTTTAAAGAAAAAGAAGATGGAGAATGAAGTTTTTTGGAGGATGGTGTTTCGGTCAAGAAGATATTGAGAGAGGAAGAGAGTATGAGAGGAAGAGAAGCTAGTTTCGTTTACACAAGATGTAAATGAGAAGAAATGGGAACAGCTTTTACCACACACACCAAGTTAAGAGATCTGAAGAAATTTTGGCAAAAGCTACTTGAACTTTCGGTTTAAGGAGAAAAGAGAAGAAGTAAACTTGAAGTTTTGGCTAGTTTTGACTAATTGAGAATTGGCTCACAAAAGAGTTTTTGACCGAAAATGCACACTTTGCTAACATGAAAATTGGCACACTCCCCACAACACTTACCAAATGAGCCACTCCCCAAAACCTCTCCAAAATCCGCCAAACACCTTCAACCACTCCAAGCCACTAATTCAAATCACTTTGAATTAGTCCACTACCTACAATCACTCTCCACCCACCATTTAAACTTTTGACTTGGTCCAAGGCAGAGTTTGAACTGCCTACGACTCCTCCCCTCCTTGCCATCAAAATAGAACCCAAAATAGAGCACTCTACAGCTTGAACAGGACCTCTCCCCTTGCAATTGACGCCAAGCCAAGCTCCTAGTGGTGCCTTACTTGCCACTCCACCAAGGCTCCTCTTGTGCTAAAATTTACCTAAAATATTTATAAACCCCACTCCTTCACTCCTCCCACCTAAGACTAGAAACAAAATTTTTCCTACCACTCAAAGCTTACACCTAGCTTATAACTAAGCCCCAACAACATCAAAATAACAACATAGCACACCATGCACATGCAACAAAGCCAAAAATAAAATAGCCCTTAACCCGGGATATTACAGTTCTACCCCCCTTAAAAATAATTTCGGCCTCAAAATTACCTGATCAGAAGAGTTGCGGGTATTGCTGTCTCATCATATCCTCGGGTTCCCACGTAGCTTCTTCCACGCCATGATTCCGCCATAGTACCTTAACCAAAGGCACAGACTTCCTACGCAGAACCTTCACATCCCGCTCCAAAATCTGCACAGGCTCTTCCTCCATGGTCAAATCTGGGTTTACCTCGATCTCTTCCACTTCCACCACGTGCGATGGATCTGAGCGATATCGCCTAAGCATCGAAACATAGAACACGTCGTGAATCTGACTTAGCTCTGCTGGCAACTCGAGCTAGTAAGCTACTGGTCCCACTCGTCTCAGTACCTTATACAGCCCAATAAACCTCAGACTTAGCTTGCCTTTCCTTCCGAACCTTAACACTTTCTTCCACGGTGAGACCTTCAGAAAAACTTGATCTCCCACAGCAAATTCAATATCTCTCCGCTTAAGATTGGCATAGGACTTCTGCCGGTCCGAAGCTTCTTTCAACCGAGCTCGAATCAACTTAACCTTTTCTTCGGTCTCAGCAACCAACTCTGGTCCCAACAACTGACGTTCACTTAACTCTGTCCAACAAGCAGGTGAGCGACACTTCCTGCTGTACAACGCCTCATATGGTGCCATCTTGATGCTTGCTTGGTAACTATTGTTGTAGGCGAACTCAGCTAATGGTAGATACTCCTCCCAACTACCCCTGAAGTCCAATACACAACCTCGTAACATGTCCTCCAAGATCTATATAACCCTTTCCGACTGCCCGTCAGTCTACGAATGAAATGCCGTGCTGAAATCCAACCGCGTACCCAGAGCCTGATGCAACGCTTTCCAGAACCTTGACGTAAATCTGGGATCCCTATTCGAGATGATCGACATCGGCACCCGTGCGGTCTCACTATCTCGACACATACTGACCGCCAACCTCAAGTGAGTAATCCACCTCACCGGATAAAGTGAGTGATTTAGTCGGTTGATCCACAATTACCCAAATCAATCCTTCTTGCTAGGCGTAAGAGGTAATCCATCGCGAAATCCATAGTTATCCTTTCCCACTTCCTTTGTGGAATCTTCCTTTGGTTGAAGCAACCTCGACGGCAATCGATGCTCACCTTGACTCGCCGACATGTCGACACTTCCTACAAACTCGTCACTTCCTTTTTCGCATCTTACCACCGTAAGCGTTCTCTCGAGATCCCTATACATTTTGCTACCTCCGGGATGCATAGCGTAGGGTGCTATGTGCATCTGAAGAATCTTCTGCCTTAACTCCATATCTCTCGGCATACAAGCTTTCCCCTGAAAACACAGCACCCCATCACAAGATAAACTGTAACCCTCCAAACCATCATTCTGCACTTGTGTCCTTTGCGCACTCAAAACCTCATCCATCAACTGTTTTTCTCTGATCTGCTTAACCCAAGTAGGCTTAACCTGCAGCTCTGCCAGAATACTCCCGTTGTCGTACAAACTCAAGTGGGCAAACATCGCTCTTAGATCCGAAACAACCTTACGGCTCAACGCGTCTGCCACAACATTAGCCTTGCCCGGATGATACTCAATCGAACAGTCGTAGTCTTTCAGCAACTCAATCCATCTGCGCTGTCTCAGATTCAAGTCTTTCTGAGTCAAGAGGTACTTCAGACTCTTATGATCCGTGTAGACTATCTATTTCTCTCCGTACAAGTAATGCCTCCAAATCTTCAAGGCAAAGACTACAGCCGCAAGCTCCAGATCGTGCGTTGGATAATTGACCTCATGTGGCCTCAACTGTCGAGATGCGTAAGCCACAACCTTCCCTTCCTGCATCAGCACACAACCCAAACCTGTATGTGATGCATCGCAATAAACTGTGAATTCCTTCCCAGCCTCAGGTTGAATTAGAACTGGAGCTTCAGTCAAAATCTTCTTCAACTTGTCGAAGCTCTCCTGCTGCTTCTCAGTCCAAATGAACGGAACCCCTTTTCTTAACAATTTGGTCATCGGCGCTGCGATCAACGAAAACCCCTCTACAAACCTTCGATAGTATCCTGCCAAACCCAAAAAACTCGAATCTCGACTCATCGACCTAGGCGACTTCCAATCTAAAACCGCCTCAATCTTTCGAGGATCCACTCTAATCCCCTCAGCCGATACTACATGACCCAAGAACATCACCTCCTAAGCCGTAACTCGCATTTACTAAACTTCAGATACCTCGAATCGCAATACCACCCAAGAATCGCATCATGTTCCTCCTCGGTCCTTGAATATACCAAGATGTAATCGAAAAAAGTACTACGAATCGATCTAAATATCATTGAACACCCTATTCATCATATCCATGAAGGTCACGTAGCGTTAGTCAACCCAAGCGGCATAACTAAGAACTCAAAGTGCCCATACCGAGTACGAAATGCCGTTTTGCAGGTATCCGCCTCCTTCACCTTTAACTGGTGATACCCAGACCTTAAATCGATCTTCAAGAAAACTAATGCACCCTTCAGCTGATCAAACAAGTCATCTATCCGAGGCAGCGAATACTTGTTTTTGATCGTCAGCTTATTCAATTGGCGGTAGTCTATACACATTCGCATAGTACCGTCTTTCTTCTTGACAAAGAGTACCGGCACTCCCCAAGGTGAAACACTTGGCCTGATAAAGCCTCGGTCCAACAACTCCTGGATCTAAGCCTTAAGCTCCACTAACTCTTTAGGCGCCATCCTGTACGGAGTAATAGATACTGGCGCAGTTCTGGGTAACAGATCTATCCCAAACTCTACCTCACGATTTGGTGGCAAACCCGGAAGCTCCTCAGGAAACACATCAACAAATTCCTAATCGTCCAACCGTCTCCACAAGAGACTCTTTAGCCTCCAAGGCATACACATGAACCACATATGCTTCACAGCCCTCTCTGACCATCTTCTCGGCTTTCAGAGCAGATACCACATTGGATAGATAATTTCTCCTATTACCGATCAGGACTACCTCATCACCCTTAGCTGTTTTCAGAACCATGCGCTTAGCCGCGCAATCCAACTTCGCCTGGTACTTAACCAGCCATCCATGCGAGAATCAGATCGAACTCCCCAAACGGCAGTTCCATCAGATCGGCCACAAACACTACCCCTTGGAGTTCTAGAGGTACGTCTCTATACAGCTTATCTACAACTACAGAGTGACCTAGAGGGCTTATTACGGTCATCTGCCTAGAAGATATCTCAGAGTCTAAATCCATGGTCTTCACTATGCTACTTGCAACATATGAATGCGTCGAACCCACATCAATCAAAGTAGTAAATGGAGAACCAAAATTAAAATGTCTGGGTTATGACGTCCAGGTGCGGCCGCCTCCTCTCGGCGCCTTGTCGATACACTAGCCCCTACTGTCGGCCTCAAGACTACTGCACCTCTGCCGGTGCTCCACGGCCCCGAACAGAACCATTACCTCCTCTGCCATTACCTCGGCCCTTCTGCGGTGGTGATTCATTATTCCTGTACTGAGTATGGCCCTGACTCTCGAATTGAATCCTAGCCAACTTGCGCAGACAGTCCCTCACTCGGTGGTCCAGCGAGCCACACTCAAAATAGCCTCTACCACCAGTCCAACATCCTCCCCAATGAGCTTTCCCACACGGTTACACTGCGGCGGTCCCTGACTAGCAGTAACAAACCTACCAGACTGATTCGGCCCACTCGGTCTAGCCCTTTTCTATGGATTACCTGATGACCCAGAAAATCCAAAACTCCTCTTGTGTCGGTTCCTATCCATGCCTTGCCTCACAGACTCCTTAATACCCTCGGCTACCTTCGCCTTTTCAACCAAAATAGTAAATTCACGCTCCTGCTGGGGCGCAATCAACAACCTTAATTCATCTCGCAGACCATCCTCGAAACGAACACACCTCTCGTGTTCAGTAGCCACCATACCCCTGGCATACCGACTCAGCCTCAAAAACTCTGCCTCGTACTCTGACACAGATTTACTCCCCTGAACTAACCTCAGAAATGCTTTCCATTGCTCATTAATGTAGTTAGCTCCAACGTACTTTTTCTGATAAGCAGCCCTGAAATAGTCCCAAGTCAGATCTTCCGCTGTAGCACTGTCTCGAACCGTGAGCCACCACTGGTATGACTCATCTCGGAGAAGTGATACCATCCCCTTTAACTTTTCTTCAGCAGTCAGGTCCATATCGTCCATAATCCGCTCGGTCGCTTCCAGCCAATATTCAGCAGTGCTGGGAGCAACACCAGAGACACCTCGAAAAACTTCAGCCCTGTTTGCCCGAAGTCATTCAGGCACAGATTTTCTAGCTCCTGCGCCTCCACCTACTCCAACTACCCTTTTCAGAACCCGCAGCATCACCGTGACCTTTGCGTCGCCCCTAGTCTGTTCCTAAAACTCACCACCTCCGGTGGTGGCGATGCAGTATCTCATTCTCGACTTCGACCCGAACCTACGGGTTCAAAAACTATCATCCTACCTCGACCACGTCCATGACCACGTCCACCTCGTGTACTCATGACTAAAATCTCGTCTGATTTAAAGAATTTTATGCATCAGTAATTATTCTACTGTTTAAAAGCAAAGTCTTATGAATATTGCTTATTAAAGAAGTTTCGTTTTCGCACGTCCACTGAGTCCTATCAGTTTCAATTTCTAAAGTAGTCTTATTATCACTAGCCATTCAATCACATCTCATCAATATCATTATCACAAACAATAGTAAGGGGTACTTACCTGGGCGGATTGGTGCCGGAGACTCGGTGCCATGCCTTTCAAACCATGCTTTTTAAGACAGAACACTTAAAAACCAAAATTTAAAACATTTTAAACCCCGAGCCCACGTCGAGCCTTTGAACTTGGCTCTGATACCACAATTGTAACACCCCAAACCCGGTCAATACACCATGACCGAATCTGGTATGCTACAGGAAAAAGGTATTTGAGAGGTTTAGGTTTCCGTTTAAAAGTTTGATGAAAACTCTTTCGTAGGTTTTGTTTTTGTAGAAAACTTGAGCATGATTGTTTAAAAGCATTAGTGTATTTGAAAACCCGAAAATTTTGAAAACTTAATCAGTTATGTAAGTAAAACAAGTTTACCTCATGTAGAAATTTAAGTAATCCTAGTTGTTGCTTAAACACATTTTTTTTCTTTATGTTAATAAGAAATCATATTCAAGTTTGGAAGACAATTGAGTTTCATTTAATTTGAATTACAGCGTGATACCCGATGGTAAAGTTTAAAACATATCGCTTTGTAGTTTTGAAAACCTTATCTTTCCAAGTTTTATCGAATATTACCCAGTAATTTGTTAAGGCATATTTGAAATCCAATCTAAGCAAGTAAATAACAAAATATAAGTTTAAAATTTTAAAGGGCCTTTTACAATCCCAACATAATCAAATGAAATTTAAATAAGGTAAAGTACCAAGTTTGAAAATCGATTGCAAGCCCGAATTTAATTTTGGCATGGTCACCTCGAGTCCATCTGGCTCAAAGTCCATGATCACGTGTCACCGAAATGATAAGGGAGAAGGTGAGTCGCAAGACTCGGTGCATAAATCCTCTCCCGGTATAACATGCTAACACACATCATAACAAAGAAATGCAAGTAATGCACCCGATCCTAACCATCCATAACACCTTTTCTACCCCGTGTGGTACCAAACCACTGGTGGTGCCAAACCACTGGTGACCCAAAGTCACGATATCCATAAATGTGGTGCCAAACCACTGGTGACCCAAAGTCACGAAAGATCCATTTGTGGGGCCAACCCAAGTGTGATACCAAATCACTGGCGACAATCCCATATCTCAAAAGTGGGGCCAACCCACGGTGGCGTTAACCACAGGGACGAGTCACTATGAGGTGCCAAACCTCTGGTGTCCCAAAGACACAAGTGTGATACCAAATCACTGGTGATCGTACTCACAATTAAAATGATGGGGCCAACCCATCGTGTGATACCAAATCACTAGCGTCAATCCCGTATAATCAACTGTGGGGCCAACCCACTGTGGTACTAAGCCACTGGGACGAGACGCGGAGGTGCCAAACCTTTGGTGACCCAAAGTCATAATAATCAATCTGTGGTACCAAACCACTGGAGGTGCCAAACCTCTGGTGTCCCAAAGACATGGATATCATATCCCCCTCCTCTTATATCACCCAATAACATATCATACTAATGCAAAGTTGTGCAATCATGCTATCATGCTCACATGCTTAATATGACATCTCAACATACATACACCAATAAATCATGATATCACATATCATCACATATCTCGTAATGAAACGGACTTACCCGAATCCGTATCCATACCTCATTGGGTATTAAATCAGTCAACCACACTGTTTCACTTACACAATCAGATTATTAACACATTACTCAGTTAAGAAGGTGTGTTAGTTTACACACCTGATAGATCGCACGCCTAATCCCGAAGAATCGGTTTAAACCCCTCGTTTAATTGCTCCTAAAGTCGGCCAAACACAGGATTAATCACTTAAAACCATTTGGCCAGAATAGATAAACCAAAGGGGTTTGCGTTAAACCTTTACCTTTGCAAATGGTTCAGTTTCCAACCAAACCCGAACCAGCACTGGTTCCCTTACCAATCGGTCACACCCTAGAAATGAAAAACGGTTAATCTCTTAATAACTTGGCTTAAAGAAAACTAAACGAAATCGACTAAAAGAACTCGTTCTTACAACCACTTACCGATTGCTTAACAGAGAAGAAGGACCCTTCTTGCTTGCTTTCGAAATCCAAAGGCCCTATACGATATGTTTAATCAAGCAAGTTAACTCTTTTCAACAAACCAACATCGGCTTATCCCAAACAAGAATCAACAACAAACAAGAGAGAAAAGATGGCCTTTCGGCCAAAACCTACCTTCTACTAGACCGATTGAAATGAAAATGCAATAAGGTTAACCCTCCTCAATATTCGGTAATGAAGAATTATAGGGAGAAAAAGATTAAGCAACACCCTTAATCAAAATGGAGAAAGAGGTTCGGCCTTAAAAGAAATGGAAAGAACGATTGGGAACAAAAAGGCTAAGGGGTTTGGAAAAGAAAAGAAGAAGATAAAATGATGAATGGAGGGGTGCTTTCGGTTTAAAGAAAAAGAAGATGGAGAATGAAGTTTTTTGGAGGATGGTGTTTCGGTCAAGAAGATATTGAGAGAGGAAGAGAGTATGAGAGGAAGAGAAGCTAGTTTCGTTTACACAAGATGTAAATGAGGAGAAATGGGAACAATATTCGGCCACACACACCAAGTTAAAAGATGCAAAGAAATTTTGGCAAAAAGCTACTTGAACTTTCGGTTTAAGGAGAAAAAGAGAAGAAGTACACTTGAAGTTTTGGCTAGTTTTTGACTAAATGAGAATTGGCTCACAAAAGAGTTTTTGACCGAAAATGCACACTTTGCTAACATAAAAATTCGGCACACTCCCCCACAACACTTACCAACCGGCCACTCCCCCAAAACCTCTCCAAAATTCGGCCAAACACCTTCAACCACTCCAAGCCACTAATTCAAATCACTTTGAATTAGTCCACTACCTACAATCACTCTCCACCCACTATTTAAACTTTTGACTTGGTCCAAGGCAGAGTTTGAACTGCCTACAACTCCTCCCCTCCTTGCCGTCAAAATAGAACCCAAAATAGAGCACTCTGCAGCTTGAACACAGGACCTCTCCCCCCTTGCAATTGACGCCAAGCCAAGCTCCTAGTGGCGCCTTACTTGCCACTCCACCAAGGCTCCTCTTGTGCTAAAAATTTACCTAAAATATTTATAAACCCCAGCTCCTTCAGCTCCTCCCACCTAAGCCTAGAAACAAAAATTTTTCCTACCACTCAGGCTTACACCTAGCTTATAACTAAGCCCCAACAACATCAAAATAACAACATAGCACACCATGCACATGCAACAAAGCCAAAAATAAAATAGCCCTTAACCCGGGATATTACAAACACTCATTTTTTTGGTAAAGATAATATAAGGTTTTGGTAGGGAGAAAAAGAGAGCCAATACAGTTTTATAAGTTTTGGGGCATGTAAAGTTTTCTTCTTTGGAGCATTTTGAGTTTTCTCTTTTCCCAATTTCTTCCCTCACTTGTCAAAACTCTAAAGCCAAAATTGTGCACCTTTCTCCTTTTTTTTTGCCGAAACTTTCAAGCCATTATTTGCTACTGGTTGTCATTCTCTTAGCCTTGGTTTCGGAAGTTGATTGGTAAGTGGGTGATTAGGCCGAATAACGGTGGTAAGATGTTACTCTTTATTTCAATGTTTTACACCGCTCATGTGATTCTATTTTGTGGTGATGATATCAACTTCTTGCTCTTGTGGAAGGGCCGAATATTGGATGAAGGCTAACCCTTTGGTACATCACTTATTTATTTTTAGGAACTCGTTCCAATAGCCAAAGTGCAAGGCTGAATTTTAGAACCTAGTAGGGAAGGATCACGATTGTGGGGGCAACAAAGAGTGGTTCTTTAGGAAATCCAAATAAGGTGTGTAATCTCGTACCCATTCGAATACTTGTTTGAAATGGTGTGTAATCCCACACCTCTCTAAATATTTGCATGAAATGTTTTGTGATTCGGTGGAAAGATCGAAAAAATAGAAACCAGCATCTATGACCACACGGGCGTGCGTATGTTCGTAGTGGAAACCATATTTTGCAATGAAACAGTTTTTGGTTAGCAGCAGTGACATGATTTTGAAAAATCACAAAAAAATTGGAGAAAGAAAATTAGAAAGTGAATAAAGTATAGAATTAAAGCTTATTGTGTCTATTTTTATATGAAAGAAACAGAGTAGGAAGAGGAATTTTATATTCTGTGATATTTTTAATTTTAGTGAGACTGGTTTTGAATGACTTCATGGTTCCCTATTCTGTCTTGGAAAAATCATTCAAAATTGTACAAAGTGAATTATGAGTTATAATTTATATGTATAGATTCCTTAGTGAGTCTATTTTCAATAGAAACAAGTGGGAGTAACATACGAAAGTTGTACAATGAGATATTTGAATTTAGGGTAAGAGAGGTCAGAACCGTTGGTCAGTGAAATAGGGGAAACTTTAATGAATAAAATTTACTAAATGGATAAGTCAAAAATTCTGGAAAAATTTTAGTATGAAGATATATGAGTCTAGTTTCAAGGAAAATTTACGGATCTAAATTTCGAGTTTCCTAACTTGAGTTATAGTCAATTTAGGTAATATGGCGCAGATGGACAATTTCAATTTTTATGCCCCAAATTAGTTGTTAATTCTGGGGTTGCGAAATTTCCAAAGTACACTCGATGGGTAAAAAATTACAGAAATACCTTATGGGCCAAATTACAAAAATGCCCTTATGGGCTGAATTACGAAAATGCCCTTATGGGCCGAATTACAAAAATGCCCTTTCGGGCCAAATTATGAAAATGCCCTTATGGTTCGAATTACGAAAATGCCATTTTGGGCCGAATTACAAAAATTCCCTTATGAGTCGATTTACCGAAATGCCCCTATGGGCTGATTTATTAAAATGCCTTAGTGGGCCAAATTATTATATTGCTTTAATGGGCCGAATTATTATATTACTTTAATGGGCCGATTCATTAAAAGTATTCAATAGATTAAAGGTTGTTATTAATATATGGATATTTTATGTTATTATGTATGTTGCATCTCTACATATTACATGGGATGGGAAAAATTGAATGAAGAGAAGTGTAGCCTGGTGGCATTGCCACAAAATTCTGATAACGGCTATGTGCCAACCTAAATATGGCTTTGTGCCATCGTGATTATAATATCGTATATGATACTCTGGTGGCTCAGCCACAAATATTATGATAAATGGCAATTTGCCTGCGATTTGGTGTGATTGGCGGGGTGGTTAACTTGATCCCCACAGGTGTGATAGGCTGGTATAGGTGTGTGTTGGATGGATGGGTTGGGTTGAATACATTGCATATATATATTCTGTCATGTAAATGGGTTTCGGCCCAAGATTAAGCTACAGGGCTCCGGCCCAAGTTATTGCTAAAAGGGTTCAAAGCCAGTGGATGACGGTAAGGAGATTATGCACTGAGTACTTATAACTCACCCTCCTTTCTTTCTTAATCCTTGTAGGTAAATCTCAGTGACGAGGACTTGGGCCCATGGATGACTCGGTGGACGCCATACTTCGAAAATAAATGTTTCGAACTTTAGTAAATTAATTTTCTGCTCTATTTTGTTACTTTTATTATGTTGGGTTTAAACTTGTAATAAGGCCTCTAGGATAAACTTTAATTTGCTTTATGTTTGTACTTATTTATTATTTTTCTTAAATTGTTTTAAACGGGGATTTTTTTTAAATCATTAATAATGGTTTTTCCAAAATAGATTAACAAATGGATTTTATAACTAACTTTTACAAATATTTTTAACTTGGAAATTTTCTCTTGAATTATCAACGATATTTTCAAAAGTCACGGTTTTATAAGATCTCTAGTTCAACTTATCGATTTATCAATCAACCTTCGAGGTTAGTAGTACTTTATCAACTTTTCAAATCAAACTTGTTTTCTCGATTATAGCAAAACAACACCTATTTTAGTACGAATAAAAAGGATTTAACATGTTTTTCTCATATGACATGTCAGATCTGGTCATAACGAATGGGTCGGGTCTGGGGTTTTACAATTACCATAGGCTTGCATGAAAATCAAATCTCCACCACTATAAAATGAGATGATACACAATTCAAAATGTCATTAAGATGTTGTAATGGGGCTTAGGTTAAGCGTGTGGATAAAGGCTAGAAAATTTGGTTATAATCAAGATCGAATTGTTAAATTACCAAACTAGAAAAAAAATAATCAAATGCTAAATTAAAAACAAGCATAAATAAAGAATTATTCAAGAATAAAAATGAGTTTCTTCTCAAACTATGAATTTAACTATTCAAGCTCAATTAACATAGAACTAAATAATAATCATTATTTTTTTTATTTTTTCTCTTTTCTCATTTTATTTATTTATCTAAAAAATGGAAATAATTCAACAAATCAAACAAAAGAGCATAGTTAAACAACTAACCAAATCAAATCTCGACAAAAAAGGGAGTCAATAAAATGAGAAAAAGTATCAACAAAAAATTGAGTTATGGGTTAACATTAATGGGTAAATCAAGAAACGGTGTGTTGGGCTCAACGGGGTTCACTAAGGGTGTAACAACCTGAAATTGGGCCTAGTAGAGTTGGGCCCAATGGGCCTTGGGCGTAAGGAGTGTTTAAAATTTTTGAGAATAAGAGAATGACATTATTTCAAGTTGAACTTATTAGGAAGGTGATTTTAGAAAGTTACGGGGTTTCTAGGAAGTTCCGAGTTCAAGTTAGGCTATAGGAAAATTTTAGTGATGAAGCACTTAAAGGGGAGAAGGCAAATGGCGTCTAGCATAAGGTAATGAGCGGGTAACTTGCTAGCACAAGAGAAGCTAGTAGCAAGGTGGTGAGGCATCACATGAAGGGGCTTAAGGGCTGGAGTTCGAATCCCACCTAGTGCAAATTTTGGGATTTATTTTTGTGTTCCTTCCCTAAGTGTCAGCCATGATAGTATTTTTGATAAGGGAGATTTTTTATTTATGGAAAGATGGTTAAGGGAATATGGTAAGGAGGAAAACAAGGGAAAAACAAGAAATGAAATGAAAGAAAAGGAAAGAGAAGGGAACATGTTGGCCTATAGTGTGGAAGGTGTTTTGGAAAGATTTTATTTGGTCAATGTTCATCTTTTGGTAAAGATGATACATGGTTTGGGAGGGGGTTTTGGGTAGTTGAATTTTTCATTAGTCATTTAGCAAATTTTGTGCTTGTGGGGCCTACTTTCTTTTAGCATATTGCTGTTTTCTCTTCCCAACTATCTTCCTTTGTTTTGGCCAAAATTCTCATCGCATTTTGTTCATCTTGTTCCCTTGATGTGCCGAAACTCTCAATCCATCTATACTCATTCTTCCCTTGTTGCCGAAACACCCATTTCATATTGATCATCTTGACCATTTTGATCATTTTCATTTTTTGTGTCAACCAAAACTTCCTAACACTTCTTTCTATCTCTTTTTTCTCTTTTCTCTTCATTAGCCGAACCTATCAATACCTAATCTCTTCTTCATTTCTTTTTCTTTTGTGTTGGGCACTCCCTTATTGACCGAATTGGTAAGTGACTTCATTCCCCTCTTTTCATCTTTATTTTCTTTTTCTTCCTAGCCGAATATGTGTGTCCATCACTAATCGGTATTTCACTTTGTTTCTTTATCAAAATATATCGCTCCTACTCTCTTATATCATGTTCTTCTTCTAGTGTAATGTTATAGAGGAAAGCTGATTCTCATAATCTTGTCTCATCCGTAACCATAAGTCAATCGATAGAAATCGAATTCATCATCGTTAAGGTAAGGAGTTTATTCTTGGATCTTTTGAAATATCTTTACTCGTTTATGGTGCAAATCGGACCGAAGTTTTGACTAAATGGTTATTATAGGGATTTATCGTTCGTTCTTATTCAATCGTTGATCCTTCAGAAATAGAGGCAAGTGGAACCGTTTTGAAAGAAAAAATGATTGGAGAACACAAAAGGAGTGGATTTTCTATTCATACTCCTAAGTTTAAGTGTAGAGTAGTATCGGCGGTTCAAGATTTCCCACCGGACTGTGGACCATCATCCGATGAGAATAAACAAATCGTGGTAGTTCACGATATTGAGAGTGCCGACGATCAAGAGGGTTTAATACTTACCGTAATCAGGTGTGTAATCTCACACCTCTCTGAATGTTTGCATGAAATGTTTTGTGATTCGGTCAAAAGACCGAAAAGCCAGAAATCGGCATCTGTGACCACTCGAGCGTGCGTATGTTCGTAGTGGTAACCGTTTTTGCAATGAAATAGTTTCTAGTTAGCAGAAGTGATGTGATTTTGAAAAATCACGAAAAATAGGATAAATGGAATTAGAAAGTGAATAAGATATAGAACTAAAGCTTATTGTGTCTATTTTTATATGAAAGAAATAGAGTAGGAAGAGGAATTTTATATTCTGTGATATTTTAATTTTAGTGAGACCGGTTCTGAATGACTTCGTAGTTCCCTGTTCTGTCTTGGAAAAATCATTCAAAATTGTACAAAGTGAATTATGAGTTATAATTTATATGCATAGATTCCTTAATGAGTCTATTTTTCAATAGAAATAAGTGGGAGCAACATATGAAAACTTTACAATGATATATTTGAATTTAGGGTAAAAGAGGTCAGAATCGTTGGTCAGTGAATCAAGGGAAAATTTAATGAATAAACTGTACTAAATGGCTCGGCCAAAAATTCTAGAAAAATTTTAGTAATAATATATATGAGTCTAGTTTCATGGAAAATTTACGTATCTAAATTTCGAGTTTCCTAACTCAAGTTATAGTCAGTTTAGCCAATATGACACAGACGGACAGTTTCAATTTTTATGCTCCACATTAGTAATTAAGTCCGGGGTTGCGAAATTACCAAAATAACCTTGGAGGGTAAATTACCGAAAAGCCCCTATGGGCCGATTTATCGAAATGCCCCTATGGGCCGATTTATCAAAATGCCCCTATGGGTCGATTTGTTAAAATGCCTTAGTGGGCCGAATTATTATATTGCTTTAATGGGCCGATTCATTAAAAGTATTCAATAGATTAATGGTTGTTATTTATATGTGGATATTTTATGTTATTATGTATGTTGATCTCTACATATTGCATGGGATGAGATAATTGAATGAAGAGAAGTGTAGCCTGGTGGCATTGCCACAAATTCTGATAATGTCTATGTGCCAACCTAAATATGGCTTTGTGCCATAGTGATTATGGCTTTGTGCTAAATGTATTTACCTAAGGTTGTATGCCGATTATATTACCGTATATGATACTCTGGTGGTTCAGCCAAAAAATATTATAAATGGCAGCTTGATTGCAAATTGGAGAGATTGGCGGGGTGGGTTGACTTGATCCCCACAGGAGAGATTGGCTGGTCGGGGGAGAGATTGGCTGGATTGGGTTGGGTTGCATTACATTATCTGCATTATCATGATTATAGGGCTAAGGCCCAGTTTGTATATGTATGGGCTTTGGCCCAGTTAATGATCGATAAGGGGATTATACACTGAGTTCTGGTAACTTACCCCTTCTTCTTAATCCTTATAGGTAATGCTCAGTGGCGAGGACTTGGGGCCATGGATGACTCGGTGGAGACCATACTTTGGAAATAATGTTTTCGAACATTAGTAAACTTCTTTACTGTTTTAATTCGTTACTTTTACTATTTTGGGTTTTAAAGTTGTAATAAGGCCTCTAGAATATGTTTCATTTTGCTTTACATTTAGACGTACTTAATATCTTTCTTTAATTGTTTTAAATGGAGATGTTCTAAAATCATTAATAACGGTTTTCCAAAATTGATTAACAAATGGATTTTATAATAAATATGGACAAATAATTTAACTTGGATTTTCTTTCGAAATTATCAACGTTATTTTCAAAAGTCACAATTTTAAGGTTCACTAGTTCGATTTTTGGTTTATCAATTAAACCTCTCGTGATTAGAAGTATTTTATCGAATATTTACAACCAAACTTGTTTTCTTAACTATAATTTAATAACACCTATTTTAGTACAAATTACAATTTCTTAATATGTTTTCTTCATGTGACATGTCAGATTCGGTCGAAACGCATGGGCCGGGTTTGGGGTGTTACAAAGGGTTAATTAAAAAGGTAGGCTTTTTATGGGATAAGTGGGTTAAAACCTAAGTTCTTTATCATCTCAGTAATATCAAATCAAAGGTGTGCTCTTGACATGTATAATCGAAGCAAGTTCTAGAATAACAAATTAAGTTGACCCATTCATAGCCAATAATAAAATGAGCAAGAAAAATGTATGCTCTAAAGACTCAAAATCTCACAAAAAAATCATGGTTTTTGATGTCAAACTTGCAAATCTCAAATTTCAAGATAATACTTCAATTTAGAGAAGCAACCTAAAAATTTTTAATTTTTGAAAATTATCCTATCATGCTTGATTCTCTCATGTCTTAAAGTTTAAATCAACCAATGCACAAATATCTACAAATTAATCCTAAACACATCAACAAAAATCTCAAATCGATAAAAATTCATTCTAATGGAAGTATGAGAAAATTACTTAAATGCAAGACATAATTCAGGAATTTTCTAATAATTATATAAATAACCTCCCTACACTTAAGATGTACATTTTCCTCAATGTACAAACTGATATAATCATAGTATAAATGGAATATCATAAGAGAGGGAGAAAACAGAAACTGCCTTGAATACTAGATGAAATCACCAGAATGGTGAAAAGTGAAATTGTAGGCAAATCTAAACGTAGTGCATGATTTCGAGTAAACTAATAAGAATAAAAAGCATAAATAGTGAAGAAGATTAAAAGGTTACTAACTCGCTTAGAAACAACCATAAAAAAAATATTGTTCAAAAGATAAGAAACGAAATAAGTCTAAGAAAATAATAAAAACAACTAAAAAGAAAAAAAAATTAAAAATAAAAAAATAAACTCAATGGTCCTCATCGTCAAAGGGGTCGATGTTGTGAGTCATCGGTGCTAAAAAGGATATATGAATTTGCTGACAAATCTGCTACAATATTGCGTCAATACTGTCAAACCTCTGAAAGCAGTGTTGCCCGAAGCAAGTGAATCGCTCAGAGAGGTCTTCTAAGGTAGCAACAAAAGAAACAATACAATGACTCGAAGGTAGATGATGAGGTGGACCCTTGTGATGGAATGGGACATCATTAGTGAAGTCATCGGGCTCATCTTAAGGGTCAGAACGAGATAAATGGTACTAAGGAGGATCTACTCCACGAAGTCGCTCAATCATCCTCATATGGGTCATGCTCGATAATCCTTGTGGGGTCATTTGACTGACTAGTGTAAACGAGGAGGAAAGCTTTTGTGTGTCGAGGAGATTAAAGTGTCGAACGAGTTGAGTCACATAAGGGCCAAAATAGATAGGACCCTTCCTACTACGCTCTATTTGATGGAGAAAGGCGAGAGCGATGAAGTAGGCTAAATCGAAAATATGCCCCGTGGCTATACTCCATAATGCATCTGTGGTATCGACGACTCTAGTGCTCTCTCTCCTACCAGCTAATGTGTGAGCCAAGTGGGCATGAATATACCGTAAGGTCGGAGGAAGAGAAGTCGCCTTCGAGCGACTCACATCATAAGGTCTCGTACCCACCGTGAGTTCTACCCAACAAAGAAATGGCGAGTAGTGGATGTGTTGGTGTAACTGAAGAAGGCTCTCGGCACTTATGAACTCGACAGTGTAGAGTACCAGGGCAGCGTTGAACTTTGGGTGCCACCGAGTTTGAAAATGATGGTGCCTGGCTCGTCATCACCTGCTGAAGAATAAATGTAGAATAGAACTCCAAAGTGAGCTCCATGTATGTGGGCTCAACGATACAGAAAAACTAGTCGCACAAGGCTGTAGCATTGATGGCGCAGACATGATCAGCTAACTGGACCTACTCCAAAGTGGCCCAATCAATACATAAACCCAAGCTAAGTGGCCTCAGTCAAAGAACTTGATATAAGTCATCCTGGGGACCCTGGGAAAACCATAAGAATGGATGGCAGGCATCAACGGAAGTGCTCAAGGAGGAAGTCCCGCCAGGGATCTTTCGCTTTTTCGAAGCGAGGATGGTGACCTTGGACTTGCTTTGTGTGTTCGTCATGATCAATCTGCAAGAAAATAAAACAATCAAATATTAAAATGAAATGAAGCAAACGAAAAAACTGAACACAATAGAGGCAATCCAATAACCCAAGCAATAATCGAAGGCAACATCAACAACTAAACGAATTAAAGAAATCGATATTGAACATACTATAACCAATAATTTGAAATACAATACCAAAAGAAATAGGACTTAGTAGTAAACAATCAAGATTAATTGTACTAAAAATAATAATATGACTGTAATAATCAAACGAAACTAATAATTTTCATAATAGTAAATAATAGTGCAAAAATAATAATCATAAATAACTACTTAAAGCAGACTTTGCCAAGCTAAAAGAAAAGTAATATTCATAGACACAATACAACCAAATGTAACAGGAAGAATATGAGTAAAACAATATTGAAGATAATAAAATATAACGAAATAACATATATAAATAAAAATAAAAATAAATTATAAGCAAAAGCATAATAAAACAAAAAATAAGAAGAAGAAAATATAGGAATAAAATAAAAATAAATAACATAACAATTAAGAATAATAAATAAAATAAAATAAATAAGGAAAAATAATGGGAAAATGGTGGTTAACCGACAGTGGGATGGTGGCGACGACCGACGATTTGTGTGTAGGAGGCCCGGGGGAGGGGAAGGCAACGGTGGTGCGTGAAAGGTGGGCTGCAGCGAGGGGAGGTGGTTAACAATTGTTGGGCAAATAGGGGGTTGGTTCGCATGGTTGTTCAAAGAGGGAGAGGAGAAAGGCATGCATGGGTGGGTGTTTAGTGGCTACACGGTGGAAGGCCAAGAAAGGGGAGGGTGGATGGGGTAGCGAGGGCACGGCGATGGGGAGAAAGGGGAAGGGAAAGTGGAAGAGGGGTGAAGGTGAGGCGCGAAGGGAATGGGAGGGATGGTTGTGGGGGTGCAACGAGGTTAAAAGAAAGGATATGGGGGCGATGGTGTAGGGGTAGTGGAGGTCGGTCTTGCGAAAAAGAGGTTCAATTGGGGGTGGCCAGAGTTACAAGGGGTGGAGGTTGACGGCGGCTAGGGTTAATGGGTGTAGAATTTGGAGAAGATGAAAGTAAAAAGAATTTAGGGTTTGGGGGTTAAATGAGTGACATGGTCATGTAAGGGCCTGTGTTGGGCCACACGCTCGTTTGGAACTTTACCAGCCAATGTGCATTTTAAATTACAAGCACAGTCTTCACACGGCCTCAGACACGCTCGTGTGTTTAGGCCGTGTATGATATATAATAGCCCGATTTTGGGTCTAGTCAGAACAGTGGTTTCAGGACCACAAATCTGATGCAGTAAAATTCATTATTATTATTTTTTTATGGTCTAAAATTTTATGGAATGATTTTGTGAAAATTTCGTTCGAAAATTTTGACGTTTGCGCACTCAATTTAGTTAAAAGAACTAAATTGCAAAAAGTGCAAAACTTGAATTCTATATGTTAAAGGTGTCCAATTACTATGAGATTTTAAATTGGAGGTCCTTAAATGGTAATTAGACCATTGGTTAAGTTGGTGGACAAAAATGGAGATGGTTTGATTTGTTTCTAAAGTTTTTCATTAAGGGCATTTTAGTAATTTGGTAATTAAAATGAATTAAAAAGCCAAATTAAAAGCCAATTTTTTTCCATCTTCCTCCCATGGCAAAAATTCACAAGGGGAAACCATGGCTAGGGTTTTTCAAGCTTTCAAGCTCGATTGTAAGTCCATTCTATCCCCGTTTTTAATAATTTTTATGTTTTTGAAATCCTTGTAACATGATCTATCTATTTCTACCACTAATTTGAAGAGATGTCAAAGTCTAAAATTTTACCCATGTTGAACATGTATGTATTTTGATGTTTGATGGTAGAAAATGCATGTTTGATGTTTGTTAAATGACTTTTGCTAAGTGATTTTCGATAAAAAGTTAAAAAAGGACTTATTTGTAAATGTTACAAAATATGGTGTAAAATGTGAATAAATGAAAATTGTGGGCTGTTGTAAGTATGAAAATGGTTTGGCTAGGCTTGGGTTTTGAAGAAATTGAATGAAAATCATTTTACGAGCCTAGGGACTAAAATGTAAAAATGTTAAACTTTAGGGGCAAAAATGTTATTTTTTCCATAATGTGATTTTCATCTGATTTGAATAGTATGATGATTAAATAAGTTAAATGTGATATTATAGATCGAGAAAAATGAGGTTCGAAGTTAGAACGGGGGAAAAACGAGTGTTTGACGATTTAGTCCTTTTTTCCGTTTTATGTCGAGGTAAGTTCGTATGTAAATAATGCAATGTTATAATTGTATTTTAATGTTTTGATATTGAATGAAATGTATGATTGATTCTATGAGCATATTCGACAAAGTTCCAGCAAGAGAGAAATCCCGGTTGAACCTTAGGAATAGATTAGGATACAAGTGACATGTCGCTAGGAACCCATGTAATTATGTGATTTATGTGTCCTGTGTGCTGGTCCTGTACGTCCTACCGGTGGCTGGGTATACCTGCATATGTTGCGGATACCTGACAACTTGTGTGAGCAGCACTGCGTAGCTACTTCTCGACCGACAGCTTGTGTGAGCAGGCCCGTTGATTTGCTCGAGAGCCAGCTTATATGTGTTATGAGAATTGTGATAGCATTGGCTACATATGTGGCACTTATGTGAAAAGTTTTTCGTGTATCCGATAGTATTCCAAGTGGTTCAACGGGTATGCCAACGATGAGAAAGTATGTAATTATGTTATGAGTTGGTACAGGTATGTACGTAAAGTTTATAAGCATTGACTTCATGAAATTGTGAGTTCATGATTTCCATGAGAATGTTTTTGTGAAAACCTTGTGATTATTGGTCTATACTTGTGATGTATGAAATACATGGTAAATTCGATTGACGATTATGTGATTGGCTTTCGGGCCAAATTGAGTTATGATATAGCATGTTTTATTCACACAAATTGTATTTTATCTATATAAGAAAAAGGGAAGATTGGCATAATTGCCTAAAAAAATGGTTATAAAAGTAAGGGAAGATAAGAGTTTAGGCAATTGAAAGATATTAAGACATATGCTCGGAAACATGAGTGCACATAATTAATATGCATGTTTACTATGAGGTTTGAAATGATTTATTGAATTGCTATTATATGTTACAAAGGAGAGACTATGGTTGTTAGGCTGATGCCAAGATATGTCAAATTATGCTTAGAAGTTGATAGAGTAAACATTACGACTAAATAAAAATTATAACTGTGAGATTTATAGCAATTTGTATTATCTTGTGTTTAAATTGTTAAACTTGATAAAAGATTTGTAAGAGTTACTTATTATTTTCGTACGGACTTACTAAGCTATATAGCTTACCCCTTTCCTTTCCCATGTCTTTTAGGGTTATTAAGCTAGCTCGAGTTGGAAATCGCCGGAGATTCTATCACACTATCAAGCTGTCATTTTGGTATAAATGAATTCAAGAATTTTGAGTTTATGGCATGTATAAGGACTTAGTCATTTTGTTAAATGTGTCATTGTGATTGTAGCCAATGAGTTGGCTTATGATTGTCAAAGGTTTGTTTTGATAATTGTCCATGTAGATTGGTTTATTTGGGATATCGTGGTTGTAAGCCTAAGTATATATGTGTGTGTGTGTGCTAATGTCTTTGGTGATATGGTCATGGTATGCTTGGTGAATGATAGAAATGTTATTTATGACATAAATATGAGATGTTTGGAAATGTGGTCTATTGATGAAATGATAAAGTGGTGTACAATTAGGTATCTTGAAAGTAGTCAATTATGGCTTAATAAATGTTGTGAGTATGATAGATGTGGCTATTGTGTTGGTTATAATTGTAGATGATTTGGTTACCTAAATATATTATGTATATGCCTTGAATTGGTGTAAGTGTATGTATGTACAAGGGTGACAAATGGCTTGGAAAATAGTCTTTATTTTGTCCACATCGGGTTGGCACATGGTCGTGTGTCTAGACCGTGTGTGACACACGGTCTACCCCATGGGCGTGTGTTTCGGCCATGTGTTACCTGCACCTTAATTGTTGCAAAATAGAATTTCCAGAATTGAGTACACGGGCAGAGACACAGGTGTGTGTCTCAGCCGTGTGTGCTACACGGCCTAGGACACGGCGTGTGGCACGATCGTGTGGCACAAGTCAGAGAGCACCCTAATTTGAATACGGCCTGAAGCACGGGCATGTCCCAGGGTCACACGGGCGTGTGAGCCCTGCATCTAGCAAAAATTTTTTAAGTTTTGTAAAAATTTCTAAAGTTCTCGATTTAGTCCCGAACCACCTCCAAAGTATGTTTTGGGCCTCGTAGGCTCGTATAAGGGACTTTATGATTGAATTTGAATGGTTTTAATTTTGACGCTAACTTATGACTTGAAATTGTGTGAATTTTTGTGTTATAAGTCCGGTAATGCCTCGAGCCCTGTTCCTGCGTTGAATACAGGTAAAGGGTGTTACATGCCACACGGCCTTGTGTGATCTCTTTCACTTTTCCCAGGCATGTATGAACTATCACACACCGTGTGGATCAACCGTGTCTCGCACATGGTCGCATACCTTACCCGTGTAACTCTCTGACTTTGAATAAAATCAAAAAAATTAACTCCAAGGTTCACACAGCCTAGGACACGCCTGTATGTCCAGGCTGGGTGTGCCACACGGTCGTGTTGCCTGATCATTTGGACTATTTTAAGTCGTGTGACATTCAAATCATTGAAAAATTAAGTCCTAGGATCCATACAGCCAAGGACACGCCCATGTGTCCAGGCCATGTAGGTCACATGGCCATGTCGCTAGTCTGTGTAACTCACTGTTGAATGCCCCATTGTGCACACGGCCTAGGACACGCCCGTGTTTCAAGGCCATGTAGGTTACAAACACCATTTTTTTTAAAATTAATTAGTTTTAAGATAACATGAAATAAAATTAAAAGAATTAGCAGTGTTAACACTCAGGTTGCCTCTCGATAAGCACTTATTTAGAGTCTAAGATTGACTTACCTTGTGCGCACTATTACGGTGGTTCGCAGAGTCAACAATCTTCTTTCTCATTATCAATCCCATTACCAAAATAAGGTATAAGTGGAGATTTGTTTACCTTAAATGTGCCGAATTCAGAATGTGTTACCTCGACTGTATCATAGGGGAAAACATTCAGTACCGTAAATGAGCTTGATCCGTTTGACTCGAGCTCCGAGGGGGAAATTCGTGGATTCATTTTGTCCAACAGTACTTTGTCCCCAACCTTAATTTGGGTTGTTCCATCCATATGCTCATCATGGCATTGCTTTGGCTCTTTATCATGCTTTTTTATTTTCTCCTTGACATGTGTCCACCATTCATCTAGTTCATCAATTTGATGCATTTGTTCTCCATAAGTAATTCTATTTTTGTCGCATTAACTGAAACGTGGTTCCATTCCTTTTTTTTGAGGGGTTTCTTGCAAAAAAGGTTGAGCCACATGGTCACTAATATTAATAGAAGATTTAAATTCATCTTGATCACTAGGTGTTCTACAGAATCACGAGCTTGGACAGTAACTGTTTCGTCACCTACACGAAGTACAAGTTCACCCATACCCACATCAGTTATAGTTTTAGCAGTTGCTAAAAAGGGTCGTCCTAAAATTAAAGGTACCTTACTGTCCTCATCCATGTCTAAAACAACAAAGTTAACAGGGAATATGAATTTATCTATTTTAACAAGCACATCCTCAATAACACCCCTAGGATATCTAATGGTTCTATCTGCTAATTGAATACTCATCCTAGTTTGTTTGGGTTTCCCAAGACCTAATTGCTTAAACATTTTATAGGGCATGACATTAATACTAGCCCCTAAGTCAACCAAAGCTTTATCAATATTAAAACTACCAATTAAAAAATGAATAGTAAAACTTCATGGATCTTTCAGCTTGTTGTGTAGTTTATTTTGCAATATGGCCGAGTAAACTGCATTTAGCTCCACAGTCGATGAATCAGCTAACTTCCTTTTGTTTGCCAAAAGCTCCTTTAAAAATTTGACATAATTGGGCATCTGCGAAAGAGCTTCAACAAACGGTAAGTTATTATGTAATTTCTTTAAGAGTTTGAGAAATTTACCAAATTGTTCATTCGTGTGGTCTCTCTTTATCATATTAAGATATGGAACTCGAGGTTTATATTCCTTGACAACCTGCTTTTTCTCTTTCTGGCTTACCTCAACCTTATCATTATTTACCATAATTTCTTGCCTCGATTCTTATTCAGATTCAACTAACCCTTCTTCATCTCGCACAGTTATTTCATGAAGCTGCTCCCTTAGGTTAGTTTTGGTATTGTTGGGCAAACTACCTTGTGGTCTTTCTAAGATTAACTTAGCAAGCTAACCTATTTGGTTCTCGAGCCCTTGAGTTGATGCTTGTTGATTTTTCAATGCTGCCTTAGTGTTTTGAAAGTAGGTTTCTGACACCGAGATAAACTTCGTTAACATCTCCTCAAGGTTCGATTTTTTCTCTTACTAGTAATGTTATTGTTGGAAGCCCGGAGGGGGTTGTGCTCTTTGATTTCCTTGACCATCCCAAGAGAAACCAGGATGGTTCCTCCATCCTGCATTATATTGGTTACTATAAGGATTATTTTGAGGCCTAGAATTATTACCCATATAATTGATTTGTTCGTTCTCTGTGTTAGGAGCGAAGGGTAAACATTCTGGATTGTTCATTCTTCCTCCATTTGTATCGCATTGCATCACCGAATGTACCAGCGTAGAAACATATAAACCATTAATTTTCTTATTTAACTATTCTACCTGATTTGATAACATGGTGACTGCATCTAAGTTGAAAACATCGACTGCTTTCATCGGCTTTGTCCTCATGACTGGCCACTGATAATTATTCAGTGCCATCTCATCAATAAATTCATAAGCCGCTTCGGATGTTTTATTGTTAAGTGTTCCACCGGCTGCTGCATTGATCAACTGTCTAGTTGAGGGATTTAAACTGTTGTAGAAAGTTTGAACCTATAACCATAAGGGTAACCCATGGTGAGGGCACCTTCTCAATAAGTCTTTATACCTCTCTCATGCATCATATAAAGTCTCTAAATCGATTTGCACAAAGGAAGAGATCTCATTCCTCAACTTGGCTATCTTAGCCGATGGCAAGTACTTAAGAAGAAACTTCTCATTCATTTGAACCCATGTGGTAATAGAACATCGTGGTAAAGAGTTCAACCACTACTTAGCTTTG
Source organism: Gossypium rotundifolium (assembly GCA_025506655.1). NCBI lineage: Eukaryota > Viridiplantae > Streptophyta > Magnoliopsida > Malvales > Malvaceae > Gossypium > Gossypium rotundifolium. The sequence goes on from CP106726.1 coordinate 39,938,019, forward strand.
CTCCTCAACAAGCAAGAAAATAACCGTAAGCGAATGGCATCATCAGTGATGCCATTATCTTGAAAGTATCGTAGATTTCCAGGAAATTGGCTAAATGAGTATTTGGATCTTCGTCTTGCAAACCATCTAATTTAATAAACTGTTGTATCATCTGAACAGTGTTTGGCTTCAGTTCAAAATTATTTGTAGCAATGGTGGGTCTCACAATACTCGATTTAGCCCCAATTAGAGTGGGCTTGGCATAATCGTACTCAGTACGAGGAGCAGGAACTAGGTATGCAACAACTGTAGGAGGTAGCTGATTATTCTGGTTATAACCCATCTCCTCAGTAATAACAATGTTTTCTTGTTCATTTACTATATTCTCTTGACTCTGCCTTGCTTCTCTATGGTTTCTGCGAGCTGTACTTTCAATTTCACTATCAAATAACAATGGTCTCGACGGGTTTCTTCTAGTCATAAACTAAAGGAACCTACAAAAAACAAATAAAATAAAAATTAGAATGTAAAAATTAAACAAAAAATAAAAATAAAAATGGCTAAATTAATAAAAATTGAGTGTTACTAATATTTTAGCCGCCGGCAATATCTCCAAAAACTTGATGGTCACTAAACTAACTATAAATAAGACAAAGGCAAGCACACCTATCGAACAATAATACAGCTATGATGAGTAGAGAATATCGTATCTATGAGGACTAAAAGTACTAGTAATTACCGTCTTCTTATTATTTAGCCGACAAATTGGAGTGCTTGTGTTTTAATCTAAAATTGTTAAACTAATTTATTTAAGAACGCAACAGAGAATGAATCGAGGAAATAATCGAATATTAACCTATAAGATAGTCAATACCCAGGAAAGAATCCACCTAGACTTCACCTTTTATTATGAATCTAAATTAAACAACTTATTCACTTGTGTCTTGATCCATAGAAATCCCTAAATTATGTTAATATCTCTTTCGAGAGTAAGAACAACTGACTCTAAGATGATTAATTGAAATCTCTTTCTAATTAAAACCCCTATCATCACATTAACTCAATCTATGGATTCCCTTATTAGATTTGACTCTAATCCAGTAGATTTATGTCGTCCTATTTCTAGGATTGCATGCAACTTCCCTCAATTATGCTAGATCTACTCTTAAATAGGGACTTTTCCTCCATTGAAATAAGCACATTAAACATGAATTAATACCCTAAAAATATTAAAACAAGAAATAAGCATACATAATTGAGAAAAGAATCAAATATTTACAGCGTAAAAATAGAAATTAAATAAAAGGGTTCATCGTATATTTCATTTTCCCTAGGTATCTAGGGAATTTAGTTCATAATCCTAAATGGAAACATCTAAAAATCAGAATAACCACAAGACATAAAGAAGCTCAATAAAACATTGAAAGAAATTAAAAGGAGATCTTCGATCTTGATGGAGATCAGCTTCTGAGTTGATTTCAATGGTGTTCTTCGAGTGTTTTCTTAGCTCTGATATGATTTTCCCTTATGTCTTCTTCTAATGGGTATTTATAGACTTTAAAATGCTCAGAAAGCCTAAAAATTGGGGGTTTTTTTGCATATTCGAGAAACAGGGTGTGAAATCGACATGGGTTGGCACATGGGCATGTTTCCAGCTCGTGTGGCTCACACGGACGTGTGCCCAGCTAGTGTAGAAATGCCCAGACCATGTGGCTCCTGAAAACAGCTCTTTTGTTCGATTTTAGCTCATTGTTCACTCATTTCACTCCCAAATGTTCTCTTAAGTATAGAAACATGAATTTAAAGGATTAGAAGCATCAAATTCACTAATTTGAATAATTAATCATCCAAAAATGCATTAAGAATGGGATTAAAATATGATAATTTTATAGCTTATCAGAACCCCTGTTTGCACACCAGTGCCTCTGTTTGTACTTCAGTACCCCTTTTTGCACATCAGTGCCTCTGTTTGCACTTCAGTGCCCCTGAATGCACACTTGTGCCCCTGATCACACATTCATGCTCCTGATTGCACTTTAGTGCCCCTATTATGCATCTATGATGTTCTTGTAGTGGTGTAGTTACACGAGTATCCGAGTCAAATTACTAGTTCAACGAGCATGAAAAGAAAAGTAATGGAAAATATTCAAATGACTTATGTCATGAATCTATAAAAAGGATTGAAAAGGAAATGTTCAGTGAAAGTATACTTATGTTCTTGAAATTTATGATTCAAAATGAATTTGTTTATGTTCAATAACTTACCTTATGATATTTCCAATGAATTATGTGTAAATGTGTAAACCTAAAAATATATAGGATTTTTCCTATGTAATTTGTCACCTTTTACTTAAGTTCATTGTTAAAAGCGAGTAATTGTTTAATAAATTAATGAAATATGTGAAAATATGAAATTAGGACATAGAAATTATTAAAATGTGATTTTATGCTTTATTATATAGTTTTATGCATAAAATGGCTTATTTTAGTTTTGTTTGAACATATTATATTTTTAAGACAAAAATGGGCCATTCATGATTAAATTAAATAATAAAATATAAAATTATATTTAATAATTTATTTTAAAATATTTCATTAATAATTTTAGTTTTAATTAATTATTTAAATTGGATAAATTTTATTCTTTGGTCTTGTAATTTATTGATTTATTTTGGACATGTCTGATAGCTTTGCTGGATTACAAAAAAATCGTCCAAATTGAAGACCAAGTCAACCCAAATTCGGCTAGACATGGCTGTCCACATAAACCACTTTTGGTTTAATTACACAAGATCCTTGCAATGTTTAAGAAATTAGAGATTTGCCAGAAGATTTACATTTGACCGAGTCTCTGTTTAGAGTTGTTATGGCATTTCAAATTGCTTGAAAATCAAGCAAAAATCAAATTTAAATCCACTAAGCATGGCCGGTCACTCATTGGAAAAGCTTGAAGAGACTAAACATCTCTATTTTTAGCAAAACTACCCTCCTCTCTTTGTAACAGCCTGATTTAGGGCCTAGTCGGGATAGTGGTGCGAGGCCACGAACCCGAGGTGAAATTATAAGTTTTCTAGGTTTATGCCATGTTTGCACGTTAGTATGAAAGTTTTGTAAAGCAATTTTATTAAGTTAAGGTCAATTGGTCCAAAAAGGACTAAATTGCAAAAGTTGCAATATATAAGTTTCTAGAAGCTTTTTGCATGAAATAGCTTTAGAATAATAATTATGAGCCCTTAAATAGCAATTTGCCCAAAATTTAATTTTTGGACAAAATTGGCCTTAAGAGATTATTATGGAAAATTTTAAGAGGAAGGGCATTTTGGTTATTTGGCCTAATTTGTGATTAAAATAGGATAAAGATGAGAAAAATTCACTCATCTTCTTCCTTGTTGCTGCAGGAAATTTGGAGACACCATAGCTAGGGTTCTTCATTTTTTTTCAAGCTCATAGTAAGTTCATCTTAGCCCCGTTTTTAATATTCTTCATTTTTTTTGAAGTTCCCGTATCATGAATTAGCTAATTTTAGCTATAAAATAAGCTAAGATGTAGCATCCTAAATAATTGGGTATCATTATGTTGCTTAATGTTGGTTCGTGATACTTGGAGATAGAATAAATATTATTATTTAAGTGTACATTTGAGTAAAGAAATTAAATGACCTTAAGACTTAAATTAATTAAGTGCTAAAAGTTGGCATAATATGAATCAGTAGTAAAGAGGAGATGGCACCATAAGTGTTCCCAGAGGGAAGGAGTTCGAAACACCTGGCAAGCAACAAGGAAATTTTATTTTTTTGCTTTAACCTATGCATGTGTCGGCAAGGGGATAAGGATGGATGGGTTGTATTGTTTTATTTTTGGTAAGTAAATTAAAGGAAAAAGGTAATTGTTAACTTATGGTAGGGAATCAAGAAAGTTTGGAAAGATATGGAGACATAAGGCAAATATCAAGGAAAAGGTTTTGGAAACAAATTCATGGCCATTTGACCATGGATTTGGACGGCATTGTGGCTAAAGGGGAGGTGGCCGAATATGTTAGTAGTTTGGCTAGGATTAGGAGTTAGTTTTGGTCATTCCTATCATCTTGTGCAAGTTTTGCATTTTCTCTCAACCTTTCTCCTTTGGCGAATTTGAGCTTTTGGTAAGCCTTAATTCTTTTGACCATTTGGTCATTTTGCTTATCACTTTAGTATTCTTTTATGTGCCTTTTCTTAGTGCCAAATTACCAACACCAAAGATCATTCTTTTCTTCCTTTCTCCATTCTTTGAATGTACTTTTCCCTAAACACATCTCTTACTTTCTCTTTTCTTCTCTTTGAAAACCGAATCACCATCATCATCATCTTTTCTCTCACCTTTTATTTTCTTTTCAATCATACCTTCTCCATTATTTTCTCTCATAGCCGAATCTCTTTCTTTTCCTAAACATCATTCTCAATCATTTCTTTTCAATCGTGGAGAATTGGTAAGAGTTCTTTTTAGTTCATGTTAGTTAATAGTAGTTTTGGCCGAATATTGATGGTGGTAAGAAGGATTTCTTGGATTGAAATAATCGTTCATTTTATTAACGTTTTTCTTTATTATACTTTAGTGCGATAGCGGAAGATCGAAACTCGAGTGTTCGTGAGTATCATGGAATGTTGGAATCAATTTAAGGTGTTAAGGGAACGTTTTGGTCGATTCTCTTATTGCGGAACAAGGATATTTGTGGTAAGGAAATCTTACTCTTAAACCCTTTAGTTATATTTTCGATATATTCTTAAGTTGGATTAATGATCTTTTGTCATTGAAGACATTCAAAATAGGGCAAAAAGGGGTCCATAGTCTTCGTAAGAGGGTGGATCCGCTATTCCCCCTAAATATAAAAGAAGGGTCATTTTCGGGAATCCGAGATTTTCCACCGGGTTGCGGACCATCAACCGAGGGAAGTCAATTATTTGAAGTAGTTCGTACTCCCGAGCCTTTGTACGTTAGTGGATTTTCAGCGAGCAACGAATCGATAAACGAGGATAAACCGAAAATAGAAGTGATACAAAATCAAAGGGGTAAGGATTTGGATCAAATCCCAATAGAATACTTTTGATAAATGATAGTGTTCTAATAGATCGTATTATGTTTAGGTGTTGAAGAGCGACAAGGATTAGTACTCACGATATCAAGGTGTGTAACTTCACACTTTTCTCGGGTTGGATGTCATTCGTGGTATTGAGTAAAATCGTAAAGATGACTAAATCGATATAATACGTATTAATTGGTATCTCGGTGAAAATACAAGAAAACGATTAAAATTGTGAAAATTATGAAAACGCCCTTGTGAAGTTAGTTGTTAATATGTAAATTTTACGTCTCGTAAAAATGGGCCAAAAAATATGCTAGTTAGTAAAATGGGCCGAAATCTCTGCTAGATCGATAAATGGGCCGAAATCTCTGCTAGATCGATAAATGGGCCGAAAAGCCTGATAAAATTATTTAATGGGCTGAAAAGCCTGATAAAATTGTTTAATGGGCCGAAAAGCCTGATAAATTGTTAAATGGGTCGAAAAGCCTGATAAATTGTTAAATGGGCCAAACTCTTAGCTAGATCATAAATTGGGTTTAAGATGCTAGATTGCTAAATGGGCTAAATGCTATTTCAAAATTTTGGGCCTTAACAAAAACTAGAAATATTGACTCTTATGTTATTCAAATCTTTTGATAAAATCATCATATTAACTTAGATAAATTTTTGCATACATGTTGAATGGGTTGGGTTTAATAATGAAGAGAAGAAAGGCCTGTTGCCAAAATCTAGTTCGGTGGCTCTGCCACAAAATAATTAAATGGCTAATTGCCTCTAGTTCGGTGGCTCTGCCACAAATATTAATGGCTCAATGCCTCTAGTTCGGTGACTTTGTCACAATCTAGTTCGGTGGCTCTGCCACAAATATAAGATGGCTTAATGCCTGTGATTGGTGTGATGGCGGGGTGGGTTGACTTGATCCCCACAGGTGTGATGGTTGGTACGGGGGTGTGTAGCGGATGGAAATTAGGTTGGGTGGGAAAATTCATTTTGCATACATATTATTATTTATATTGTTAATCTCGCTAATGGGCTCAAGCCCAAAACTATGATTTGATGATTTGGCCCAATGAATAAGTAAGTGAGTTATACACTTGAGTTCTAAGTAACTCACTCCCTCAAATTTTCATCTCGGTAATGGAAATTGACGTGGACTCGGGCCGAGGATGACTTCGTGGAGGCCATACTTGAATGAGGTTAATTAAACTTTGAACTTTTATTAAAGACTTTCTATAATTTACTATTATGGGTTTGATGTAATAAGGCCTCTATAAATGTTTTATGGATTTTATGTATCGATGGATTTAAATTATGTTTTGGACTATTAATATGGGCTTATAATTATTTTGTTTTCTTAAAATAATTTGGGTTTTCAAATATATGAAATTCCTTTATCATTTTCTTAAATATTTTGAACTCTTATAAAATTTACTCTAAGGATTTTATCAATACAATATTAATGATATTTTCAATAAATGTTTTTCTCATATACATCAAATTTAAAATACTCTTTTGGTTTTTATTAAACCTTGTAATTATAAATGATTTCTATTTTAAATTCCTATTCTTCGTAATTATTAAGATAGTTCAATTTATGTAACAAACTAGATCTAGTCTTAACGCATAGACCGGGTTTGGGGTGTTACATTTAATGGTACCAGAGCCAGTTTCAAAAACTCGGCTGTGGTTGGGTTCAACAAATAATTTTCGTAGGAAAAATATTTTAATTATGTTTTAAAGATCAGTATGGCACCACAAGCATCCGGCACCAAGTCAAGTAAGTATTCATTGTTAAATGATTATTATGATGATGATGATATGACCATAGGAACACTCTAGAGCTTCTAGTTTTAGATGTTAAAATTCGTAGAGATTGAGACATAGGATGTGTTGCGAAAAACAACCTTATCTCTCAAATCTCATAAAACACCGTTAATAAACACTGAAACAATTTTTTTTATTCATAAAACTTGTAATCAGATAAAATCGAATAAGTCATCATGAGCACTAGAGGACGTGGTCGTGGACGCAGATGAGCGTGGCCGTGGAAGAGGACGAGGTGTTAGAGGTGCAAATCAAGCACCAAATCATATGTGAAAATGGATGCACCTGCATCATTTGAGAGTGAAACGGGATCACGCGATCACATGGAAGAAGATAATGCCTTGACGCAAGCGATGCTGCGAGTCCTAGAAAGGGTCGCTAGAACTAGAATTGGGCCAACAACTCGTGGGTCAATTTCGGAATGACTCAAGTCAAATAATGCAGAAGTTTTTAGAGGAGTTTTCGGTGTAGCCCAGAATGTGGCTGAATATTGGCTCGAAGCTGTGGAACGGATTATAGATGATATGGAATGTACTGTTGAGCAGAAACTGAATGGAGCTGTGTCCTTGTTAAGAGACGAGGCGTACCAGTGGTGGCTCACTGTTCGGGAAGGCACCGAAGCTACACTAATTACTTGGGAATTCTTTAAAACTGCCTTCCAAGGGAAATATGTTGGAACGAGTTATGCTGACGCCTGAAGGAAAGAATTTCTGAATCTTGTCCAAGGGAGTAAGACAGTGGCGGCGTATGAAGCTGAGTTTTTACGTTTGAGTCACTATGCTCGGACAATAGTATCAACAGATCATGAATGTTGTGTGCGTTTGAGGATGGGCTTAATGATGAGTTGAGGGTTACGATTGCCCACAACAAGTTAGAACTTTGCCATGCTTGTGGAGAAGGCCAAGATAGTCAAGAGGCTAAGAACTCGTAACGTCGAATCGGAAAGATTTAGGAACAAGAGAGAGACATGTAGGTTGGGTTCTTCAAAGAGATTTCGTAAGAGGCATCGGAATGATGAACCACTCAAGGTAGAGCACCAGAACTAATAATCAAGTTCGGATTGTGCTTGAATGTGGAAAAAGGCATTTTGGTGAATTTGGAGGAAAATGGGCGCTTGTTACAAATGCGGTTCAATGGATCACCAAGATAGAAATTGTCCTCGACGTATGGATACGACTCATAAAGTTCATAATAATGATGCACAGTGGCCAGAGGTACTCGGCTGACCACCGAGAGGTCGTGAGACCGTGTCGTGGTGGTAATGAAATTTGGACGTGGTCGTGGTGCACCGGTCGAGGCAATGGTCCTAGAGGTAACACGGATGCAAGCGGACTGGATCGGTCTATGCGATTAGAAACCGCGAGGATGGCAATGCACTGATGTAATAACCGATACGTTCTTCATATTTGATGTACCACATCGCCTTTAATAGATATTGGTTCTACCCACTCGTATGTTGCTAGTGCCATATCTCGAAACCTAACTCTAAAATCTAAAATTACCGATAGTGAGATGATGAATTAGTCCTTTAGGACGATCGGTAATTGTAAATAAATTATTTAGAGACGCACTTAAAAATTCAAGAGGAGGTATTCTTGGCGAATTTGATGGAATTGCCTTTAACGAGTTCGACCTCATTCAGGTATGGATTGGTTGGTTAAACATCGAGCGTATTTGGATTGTCTTTGAAAGCGGATGTCAATAAGAACCTCGGATGATAAGGAAGTCATAATGATTGGTGAACGAAGGAACTACTTGGCTAACGTGGTATCGCGTTGAAGGCGTAAAAGTTGGTGCGAAAAGGGTATGGAGCATTCCTAGCCCTTATTTGTGCTTTGGATGCCAAAGAGATATCTGTGGATGATGTGAGAACGGTGAAGGAATTTCGGATGTATTTCCGAATAACTTCGGTATACCTCGGATCGGAAGTAGAATTTGGCATTGAGCTTTTGCCTAGAAACGACCAAATGTCCATTGCTCCTTATAGAATGGCAATGAAGGAGTTGGCGAGCTTAAAGCTCAAATTCAAGAATTGCTGGATCGGGGATTTATTCGACCGAGTGTGTCTCGTGGGGAGCACCAGATTTGTTCGTCAAGAAGAAGGATGGATCAATGCGTATGTGCATTGATTACAGACAATTGAATAAATTGACGATCAAGAATAGGTATCCCTTGTCGAGAATTGATGACTTGTTTGATCAATTGAAGGGAGCTTCAGTTTTCTCCAAAATTGTTTTGAGATCGGGTTATCATCAGCTTAAGTTGAAAGAAGCGAATATTTATAAGACGACATTTTAGACTCGTTACGGACATTATAAGTTTGTAGTGATGCCGTTTGGGTTAACCAATGCACCAGCCGCATTTATGGACATGATGAACCGAGTCTTTCAACCATATTTAGACCATTTTGTGGTAGTGTTCATAGATGACATTTTGGCCTATTTAAGAAATGATGAGGAGCATGACACGCATTTGCGTATAGTATTGCAGCTACTTCGTGATAAGCAACTTTATGCCAAATTCAGTAAATGTAAATTTTGGCTAAAGGAAGTGACTTTCTTGGGTCATGTGGTATCAGCTGAAGGAATAAGGGTGGATCCAAGGAAGATTGAGGCTATTCGGATTGGAAACCACCAACGTCCAGAGTGAAATTGAGTTTCTTGGGTTTGGTGGTTACTATAGACGTTTTGTAGAGGGTTTTCGTTGATTTCGCACCTAACTAAACTGTTGCGGAAGGAGTTCAGTATAATTGGATGAAAAACAACAAGAGAGTTTCGAGAAATTGAAGAAAATCGACTAAGCTCAGCTTTGATTGACCAGAGGTGGAAAAGAATTCACTATTTATTGTGATGTGTCTCACACGGGTCTGGGTTGTGTACTGATGCAAAATGGAAAGGTGGTGGCTTATGCTTCTCGTCAATTGAGACCGCACGAAGTAAACTACCCTACTCATGATCTGAAATTAGCTGCGGTGGTCTTTGCTTTAAAGATTTGGAGGCACTATCTCTACGGTGAGAAATCTATCATCTACATGGATCACAAGAGTCTTAAATACCTCCTTACCCAAAAGGAGTTGAATTTGAGACAAAGAAGATGGATAGAATTATTAAAGGATTATGATTTTCAATCGATTATCATCCTGGAAAGGCTAATGTGGTTGCTGACGCGTTAAGTCATAAGACAGTATCTGATTTGAAAGTATTGTTTGCTCATCTAAGTTTGTATGAGGATCGTAGCTTGTTAGCAGAACTTCAGGTGAAACCTCTGTGGTTAGAACGAATCAAGGAAAAGCAAATATTAGACGAAAAGTTGGGACCCTTACTTCAGCAAGTCAAAAATGGTGAAATAGGGGATTTTGGAATAAACATGGAAGGTGTGTTGTGCTTTCGTGGAAGGATTTGTACGCCTAAGGATTCAGATCTGAGACAAATGATTCTACGGGAGGCACATAGTAGCCCTTATGCTATGCACCCCAGAGGAAATAAGATGTATCGGGATCTCCGTGAACAGTATTGGTGGCTAGGGTTGAAGCGTGAGATTTCTGAGTTTGTAGGAAAATGTTTGACTTGTCAGCAAGTGAAGGCAGAGCATCAATTACCGTCAGCATTTTTACAACCGGTAAAGATTCCTCTTTGGAAATGGGAGCGGATAACTATGGATTTTGTTAGTGGGTTACCTTTAACGCCCACTAAGAAAAATTTTGTATGGGTAATAGTCGATCATTTGACGAAGACTGCTTATTTTTTTCCAGTTCGTACGAATTATTCATTACAGAAATTGGCTAAGCTATATGTATCTGAAATTGTAAGGTTGCATGGGGTACCCGTATCCATTATATCAGATAGGGATCCTAGGTTTACATCATGATTTTGGAAAGCTCTGCATGAAGCCTTGGGGACAAAGTTGAATTTCAGTATAGCTTTTCATCCTCAGTCTGATGGACAGTCAGAAAGAGTAATTCAAATATTGGAAGATATGTTAAGGGGATGTGTAATCGACTTCAGGGGTAGTTGGGAGGATTTTCTACCACTGGCAAAATTCGCGTATAACAATAGCTATCAGTCTAGCATTCAGATGGCACCCTATGAGGCATTGTATGGTCGTAGGTGCCGTACTCCTACCTGTTGGACTGAATTGGGCGAACGATAGATGTTGGGTCCTGAGATGATATCTGAAATAGAGGAAAAGGTAAAAGTTATTTGAGCACGGTTGAAGGAAGCCTCAGATAGACAGAAGTCGTATGCAGACCTGAAGTATAAGGATATCGAGTTTGCTGTGGGAGATCGGGTCTTTCTGAAGGTCTCACCTTGGAAGAAAATTTTTAGATTCGAAAAGAAGGGTAAGTTGAGCCCTAGGTTCATCGGGCCATATTGTGTGATGAAGCGTGTTGGCCCAGTGGCTTATCAGATTGAATTACCACCGGAGCTGAGTCAAATTCATAATGTTTTTCATGTTTCCATGCTGAGACGTTATAGATCGGATAGATCTCATATAGTACCGGTTGAAGAAGTGGAATTTAATTCAGACTTGTCTTTTGAAGAAGAACCAGTGGAAATTTTAGACCGGGATGTTAAAGTGTTAAGAAAGAAGACTGTGACGTTGGTCAAAGTTTTGTGGCGCAATCACGGAGCGGAGGAAGCTACGTGGGAGCCTGAGGAAACTATTCGGCAACAATATCCTCACCTCTTTTAATCAGGTAAATTTTGAGGATGAAATTTTCTTTAAGAGGGGTAGAATTGTAGCATCCTAAATAATTGGGTATCATTATGTTGCTTAATGTTGGTTCGTGTTACTTGGAGATAGAATAAATATTATTATTTAAGTGTACATTTGGGTAGAGAAATTAAATGACCTTAAGACTTAAATTAATTAAGTGCTAAAAGTTGGCATAAGATGAATTAATAGTAAAGAGGAGATGGCGCCATAAGTGTTCCAAGAGGGAAGGAGTTCGAAACACCTGGCAAGCAACAAGGAAATTTTATTTTTTTGCTTTAACCTATGCATGTGTCGGCAAGGGGATAAGGATGGATGAGTTGTATTATTTTTTTTTGGTAAGTAGACTAAAGGAAAAAGGTAATTGTTAACTTGGTAGGGAATCAAGAAAGTTTGGAAAGATATGGGGACATAAGGCAAATATCAAGGAAAAGGTTTTGGAAACAAATTCATGGCCATTTGACCATAGATTTGGACGGCATTGTGGCTAAAGGGGAGGTGGCTGAATATGTTAGTAGTTTGGCTAGGATTAGGAGTTAGTTTTTGGTCATTCCTATCATCTTGTGCAAGTTTTGCATTTTCTCTCAACCTTTCTCCTTTGGCCGAATTTGAGCTTTTGGTAAGCCTTAATTCTTTTGACCATTTGGTCATTTTGCTTATCACTTTAGTATTCTTTTGTGTGCCTTTTCTTAGTGCCGAAATTACCAACACCAAAGATCATTCTTTTCTTCCTTTCTCCATTACCGAATGTACTTTGCCCCTAAACACATCTCTTACTTTCTCTTTTCTTCTCTTTGAAAACCGAATCACCATCATCATCTTTTCTCTCACCTTTTATTTTCTTTTCAATCATACCTTCTCCATTATTTTCTCTCATAGCGAATCTCTTTCTTTTCCTAAACATCATTCTCAATCATTTCTTTTCAACCGTGGAGAATAGGTAAGAGTTCTTTTTAGTTCATGTTAGTTAATAGTGGTTTTGGCGAATATTGATGGTGGTAAGAAGGATTTCTTGGATCGAAATAATCGCTCATTTTATTAACATTTTCTTTATTATACTTTAGTGCGATAGCGGAAGATCGAACTTCAGTGTTCGTGAGTATCATAGAACGTTGGAATCGATTTAAGGTGTTAAGGGAACGCTTTGGTTGATTCTCTTATTGCGGAACAAGGATATTTGTGGTAAGGAAATCTAACTCTTAAAACCTTTAGTTATATTTTTGATATATTCTTAAGTTGGATTAATGATCTTTTGTCATTGAAGACATTCAAAATAGGGCAAAAAAGGGCAGTCCATAGTCTTCGTAAGAGGGGTGGATCTGCTATTCCCCCTAAATATAAAAGAAGGGCTGTTTCGGGAATCTGAGATTTTCCACAGGGTTACGGACCATCAACCGAGGGAAGTCAATTATTTGAAGTAGTTCGTACTCCCGAGCCTTTGTACGTTAGTGGATTTTCAGCGAGCAACGAATCGATAAACGAGGATAAACCAAAAATAGAAGTGATACAAAATCAAAGGGGTAAGGATTTGGATCAAATCCCAATAGAATATTTTTGATAAATGATAGTGTTCTAATAGATCGTATTATGTTTAGGTGTTGAAGAGCGAGAAGGATTAGTACTCACGATATCAAGGTGTGTAACTTCACACTTTTCTCGGGTTGGATGCCATTCGTGGTATTGAGTAAAATCGTAAAGACGACTAAATCGGTATAATATGTATTAATTGGTATCTCGGTGAAAATACATGAAAACGATTAAAATTGTGAAAATTACGAAAACGACCTCGTGAAGTTAGTTGTTAATATGTAAATTTTATGTCTCGTAAAAATGGGCCGAAAAATATGCTAGTTAGTAAAATGGGCCGAAATCTCTGCTAGATCGATAAATGGGCCGAAATCTCTGCTAGATCGATAAATGGGTCGAAATATCTGCTAGATCGATAAATGGGCCGAAATCTTTGCTAGATCGATAAATGGGCCGAAAAGCCTGATAAAATTGTTTAATGGGCCGAAAAGCCTGATAAAATTATTTAATGGGCCGAAAAGCCTGGTAAATTGTTAAATGGGCCGAAAAGCCTGATAAATTGTTAAATAAGCCAAACTCTTAGCTAGATCGTAAATTGGGTTTAAGATGCTAGATTGCTAAATGGGCTAAATGCTATTTCAAAATTTTGGGCCTTAACAAAAACTAGAAATATTGACTCTTATGTTATTCAAATCTTTTGATAAAATCATCATATAAACTTAGACAAATTTTTGCATACATGTTGCATGGGTTGGGATTAATAATGAAGAGAAGAAAGGCTGTTGCCAAAATCTAGTTCGGTGGCTCTGCCACAAAATAATTAAATGGCTAATTGCCTCTAGTTAGGTGGCTCGCCACAAATATTAATGGCTCAATGCCTCTAGTTCGGTGACTTTGTCACAATCTAGTTCGGTGGCTCTGCCACAAATATAAGATGGCTTAATGCCTGTGATTGGTGTGATGGCGGGGTGGGTTGACTTGATCCTCACCGGTGTGATGGTTGGTACGGGGGTGTGTAGCGGATGGAAATTAGGTTGGGTGGGAAAATTCATTTTGCATACATATTATTATTTATATTGTTAATCCTACTAATGGGCTCAAGCCCAAAACTATGATTTGATGATTTGGCCCAATGAATAAGTAAGTGAGTTATACATCGAGTTCTAAGTAACTCACTCCTCAAATTTTCATCTCGTAATGGAAATTGACGTGGACTTGGGCCGAGGATGACTTCGTGGAGGCCATACTTCGAATGAGGGTTAATTAAACTTTGAACTTTTATTAAAGACTTTCTATAATTTACTATTATGGGTTTGATGTAATAAGGCCTCTATAAATGTTTTATGGATTTTATGTATGGATGGATTTAAATTATGTTTTGGACTATTAATATGGGCTTATAATTATTTTGTTTTCTTAAAATAATTTGGGTTTTCAAATATATGAAATTCCTTTATCATTTTCTTAAATATTTTGAACTCTTATAAAATTTACTCTAAGGATTTTATCAATACAATATTAATGATATTTTCAATAAATGTTTTTCTCATATACATCAAATTTAAAATACGCTTTTGGTTTTATTAAACCTTGTAATTATAAATGATTTCTATTTTAAATTCCTATTCTTCGTAATTATTAAGATAGTTCGATTTATGTAACAAACCAGATCTAGTCTTAACGCATAGACCGGGTTTGGGGTGTTACATAAGATGAATGTTCAAAAATCTACCCTTGAATGACATGCTTGTTAATTGATGTTTTATGGAAGTTTAAGAGAGTTTGATGTTAGATAAACATCTTTTCCTTAATGAATTTCATGAAAAAAGGTAGTAGGGACCATTTTGTAACAGTTATAAAATTCATCATACCTACTAGAAATAGTGAGAATTGATGATTGTTATAGAAGAGAAAATGATTCAGTTGAGCACGAAGTTTAAGAAAGTTGCATAAAAATTATTTTACGAGAATTGCGACAAAAGTGCAAATATTAGAAAGTATAAGGGCAAAATAGTAATTTTGGCAAAGTATGAGTTATGAGTCAATTTAGTCAATATGGTTTTTAAATGATCTATTTATGATTATAGATCAAAATGAAGCCTGGATCGAAACCGAGGCAAGAACAAAGTCAAGGACTAAATTGCACATCGACATACATTTTGTATATTGAGGTAAGTTTGTATGATTTCTAAGTTTTATGATTTTATCATTAATTTGCTTAGTATAATGTACAAAAGTTGTATGAAATGATCATGTTATGTTCAAGCAAGAAATCACGATAATATGTACAAGCAAGTCCCGATTGAAGATGAATTTCCTTGGGATACTCGATCTACCATACAAGTTATCATGTAAGTTCAAGGCAAGCTTGGCATTGATCAAGATATCATGTAAGCCCAAGGAAAGCTTGGCATTGATCAAGATATCATGTAAGTCCAAGGCAAGCTTGGCATTGATCAAGATATCATGTAAGTCCAAGGCAAGCTTGGCATTAATCAAGATATCATGTAAGTCCAAGGTAAGCTTGGCATTGATTAAGTTAGCAAGCAAGTTATCATGTAAGTCCAAGGCAAGCTTGGCATTGATCAAGATATCATGTAAGTCCAAGGCAAGCTTGGCATTGATCAAGTTAGCAAGCAAGTTATCATGTAAGTCCAAGGACTCAAGCTTGGCATTGAGTATGTTATCAAGAGCAGCACTTCATATAAGTCCATGTCAAGACATGGCCGTGAAACCAAGATAAGATAACCCATGTAAGACCATGTCTAGGATATGGCTTTAGCATCATATTATGTGGGAAGAGATTTAGTATTCTCGGTTATTCACAGAAATTCATCGGGCAAATGAGTAAGCTAAAAGAAGATAGCAAGAAGGCTAAGAAAGTAAAGTTAGTGTCAAGATGAAGTTAGATGAAGTTGAGTATTATTCATGTAGTGAATGAGAAAGTAGATATCATGATTATTGTTATTATAGTATACTGATCAATGTGATCAGGTGATACAGGTATCATGGTTACCTTACAAGCATGATAATAGTAAGTGTCATGAGACATGTAAGAATCTATATGAGTAAGTAAGCTCTTTAG
Organism: Gossypium rotundifolium; assembly: GCA_025506655.1. Lineage (NCBI taxonomy): Eukaryota > Viridiplantae > Streptophyta > Magnoliopsida > Malvales > Malvaceae > Gossypium > Gossypium rotundifolium. The sequence continues at coordinate 39,954,205 of CP106726.1, forward strand.
CTAAAATTCATAATACCATTGTTTATGTGAAATGGTTTATATTAAGCAATGATGATGCTATGAGTTGTTACATGCAAACTTACTAAGCTATATGCTTATGTTATGATTCTTTCTTTCTATTCAGTCCCGCCAAGCTAACTCGTGGATCATTAAAGTCGGAGTTCGCAACACACTATCAACTCTTATTTTGGTATAGCCAAGTTACTTTAGTAAGTATGGCATGTATAGGAAACATTCATTTTGTGGACATGTTTTAAGAAGAGCCTTTCTAAAGGCTATCAAGTTTATTATTCTTTTGTATATGGCTAAGTGATTGGCCAAATTTGACTAAGCATGTATGTTTATTGAGATCAATGAAACATGTAGTATTATTCATAAAATTAGGTTGTTATTGCATCGTTGAATTGTGTATGGATATGATCTTCATTTGTGGTGGCTAACGGCTTGGTAAATAGCCTCTAAGTGCCACACAGTTGGACACAGGCGCAGTGTCAAGACCTTGTTAACCTCGCACCTTAGTATTATTAATCGTAATAGGCCACGGCAAATCCCACGGCCATGTGTGTATGCCGTGTAAGACGCACAGTTTGGACATGGGCGTGTGCCCAGACCATGTTATTGTAGTCAGATATTAAGGATTAGCACACGGTCTAAGCCCACGGGTGTGTCATGGCCCTGTGAAATTAGTCAGTAACCTCCCACGGTTGGTAGACATGGGCATGTCTAAGCTGTGTGGAAATTGTCTGTAATATCCGAGAATTAGGGCTTGTGCATTTTTGCTCAATTGCATGTGCTTGTATGCCTGTGTATATTATGAATGTGCTTTATGAATTTCGGGAATAGTAGAATGTAGGAGAATGCCTAAGAAATTATTTAATTTTAAGTTTAAAAGAGGGAGCTAAGCCTAAGAGGCCTTAAGAAAATTTGTAGGGGAAATATGCCACTAAAATGGGCTTGTTTAAGTGGCTTGGAGGTGCCACTTAGGGCCTTAGTAAGTGACGCCACAAGAAAAGGGGGAAGGGCCTAGGTTCAAGTCACAAGGGAAGCAAATAGGAATTTTATTTTGCTGCCAGAATGAGCAGTAGTGGACGGCACTAAGACACTAAAGGGATGAGCTTTAGTTGTGATTAAATCCTTTTTAAAAATTCGGCTAAGATAAGAGATAAATGTGAATTTATTTCTATTATTTTAAATGAAGTGATAAAGAGGAAAATAAGGGATTAGATAGGGGAAGAAGAGTGTGGCCGACCTAGGGACTCCTTTAAGGTGATTTTCGGCCAAGTATTGTAAGGGGGATAGCCGAATTTCATTAAACAAGTTAGTCTCTCTTTTGTTTTCTATTTTCTCTCCAAAGCCATCACTATTATCTTCTTTTTCTTGTTCTAGCCGAAACCCTCTCTAAAGATCACCATTGCCGATTCTTCCTGAGTCTCATACCCTTCCTTTTCACTCTTGTTGAAGCCGATTTCTTAGTAAGTTCCAAAAGCCAAAATCTGTTAATTAACATCAAGCCATAGCTGAATTTCTCTGTGGATTCAAGTGAAGGTGCAGTCGAATACAGTACTAAGGGTAAGATTAGTTGATATTTCATTTTCAATTCTTTTTCTTTTTAACCGAAACTTAAGGACTAATCCATTATTATTCTTGACCGAAACTTTGAAAGATCTTTCAGGATTTCCATAGTAGCCGACTACTGGGGAGATCATTCGGGATTTCAGATCTAAGGTGAGAGATTAGGCCGAAGGCCATGTATTCAAATGTTGGAATTGGATCTAACATAGTACTTGTAGGGATTTCGATAGAGACCAAGGACAAGTGATATTTCGGGAGTTGGATTCACAAGGTAAGTACATGTGATATTCGGCCATGGCCTATTTAGTGACTTAGACCTATTTCTTATTTATTCAAAAGCCGAGAACTAATCTGTGAAGTGACTTAGTGCTAGCCAATTGAAAGGAGGAAACACTACAAAGTTTCGGGATTTGATTAGTAATCAAATCGGCAACAAGGTAAGATTTTGGTTGCGATAATCCTTCGGGATCTGATCATTTGGCCGAATAGGCTTTTGTTAAAATACTAAGTGTTGACCGAATGTAGGAACTAAGGATCTAAAGCATTAGATCGGGTTTTTGGGATTTTAGTGAAAGAGTTAAGTGAACCAGGTGCGTACCCCACACTAACTTTTAATAGATTTACGGTATTAGTTTAATATATGTGTTTATAATGATGTGAAATGTGGCCAAAGGTACCATGCAATGGTACAAAGTACTTAGGTACGTAACCTTAACATTATGTCAATAAATGATAGGAATATTTGGAATATGGCACATATGTGAATATTGATAAGAATGTGAAATAAGGCATAAGGCATGATGTTGCATGATTTGGATGACATGGGGCATATGGGAAATTATTTTAAAGGGGAATTGATCTGGTGGTTTATACCACAATATCCGAATGTGGTGACTTATGTCACAAATAATTATCTGGTGGCTATGGCACAATATATATAAGGACGATAAGCATGTCGTCTTCAGCGACTGCCTTCGATGATGTGTAGCGGATGGAGGGTCGACTTAGTAGTACCCACGGTGTGATGGTTGGTACGGGTGATGTGTAGCGGATGGTTATCTAGGTTTGGGTTCAGGTTTGCATCATTGATTATATGTGTTTCATATGTGTGATTTGACATGCCTAAATTGATTGAGTGTTTGTGTTTGGTGGTTACACATTGAGTCTGCTTTGACTCACCCGTTGTGGGATCTTTCTCGGTGACACTCAAGAATGGATCTGGTCTCGGGAGCTTTATAGTGGCCATGCTCAGTTTAGAAATTATTTTGTTTTGGACTTTCAATACTTAAGTATTTTGGACTATTTCGGGATTTGTTTTGATGTAATAAGGCTATAAGTATTAAACTGTTTATGCATGCATTTAAATTATTTTAGTATGGTACGATCTTTATCACTTTAAGGTTAAAGTAACTTATATTAAAAATAAATGTTAAATGTTTTGACACCTAATCAACACAAATCAACTGTTTTTCAAAAACACACAAAATTTTGGCAAAACTTCAAATAAGTTTCGAAAGATTTTTCCCTAGAAGCATGCGAGATCCGGCCAAGGCTTGTGAAATTTGGGTTTGGGGTGTTTCAGATTTGGTATCGATCCCGATTCAAAACTCGACTTTGAGGGCTTTTTGGGCCCAAAACATTTTCTTTCTTTTGAAATTGGATTTTTTCTAAGAAATTAGCAGGTTTTCGGCATGGCTTTGAGTCTCCTACCAAGTCCACTGTAAGTACCCTAACTCCTCCGTGACTTGTATGGGGAAATCATATGGACGAGATTAGTAAATTAGAGATATTAAACCCTAGGATTAGTCTACTTCAACACCAAGTTACATAAAACTTAAAGTCTAACCAAACAAACTCGTGTCTAAGTCATTGAGTTAAAGGTGTAGCAACCGTTTGCGCATGTCTAGGATTGGATTCGATGGGAGCTTGGTATTTAAGCGATCCTAGTGACTCACCTCCTCACCGCTCGAATCCTACCTAGTGCGAGTGACTGGTCACCCTAACCAAGAGGACTCGACCAAGCTAAACCCAATAATTAAAACCCGAAAGGGACTGTCACCCTGTTTTGTGAAATTTCAAAGTTAAACCATGATTTTAAAACTCCAAGTGCCCTTGATTTAAAGAAGACCAGCATACCCTTGATTTGCAAATTGACCAAATTACCCCTAACCTGTACAAATGACCAAAATACCCTCAGTGTGGAAAGTTACGAAAGTATCCTCAAAATTAAAATTTCTAAAATACCGTTGTTTTGAAAAGTCACCAGGAACCATATTTTGCGAAAAAAATTTTACCGAAATGCCCCTGGTTTGAAAAATTACAAAAATACCCTCAACTTATAAAATTACCATTTTACCCTTGAAATTTTCTTACCAAGTATTTCAATTTTGTAAAGATACCAAAAGTCTCTATTTTGCAACATTTTCAAATATCCTAATTTGGAAAATTACCAAAATACCCCTATAGGATAAAATTACAGAAATACCCCTGTGTAGTGGAAAACAACAAACAATGACAACTACAACATTTTTCTGTAATGAACGCAAGTTCATGAATGTGATTGAATGAATGAATTGAGACTGTATGTGTATGAATTCGAAATAACTACTCCTTAGAACTATTGAACATAAGACTGTTCGTGATAAATCGGTGAAACAAAAACTAATTTATAAAATTCTTAAATCAGATAAACGCGATTCAAAAGTATGAACTCTAGGGGACGTGGTCATAACGTGCGTGGCCGTGGTAGAGGCTGAATGACCGTGTCGGAACCCGTTAGGTCCTGACAAGGGTCCGAAAATAAGATGCCACCACCACCAGCCGCTGATGTGGAATATCAGGATCAGACGGGGGATGATGTAGTATCACGGTGATCTTTGCGAGTTTTGGAAAGGGTGGTGCGAGCAAAGTGAGGCATGGGAGCTTGGAAGTCGGTACCTGAGCGACTTCGAGCTAATGGAGCTGAGTTTTTTCGTGGAGTATCCGGTGTGGCACCCAATACAGCTAAGTATTGGTTGGAAGCGACGGAGCGAATTATAGACGACTTGGACCTAACTGCCGAGGAGAAATTGAAAAGGATAGTGTCGCTACTCCGTGATGAGTCATACCAATGGTGGCTCACAGTTCGAGAAGGTGCTGCCGCAGACGATCTTACTTGGGAATATTTCAAGGCGGCATATCAGAAGAAGTGCATTGGAATTAGCTATGTTGATACGCAGAGGAAGGCGTTTTTGAGGCTGGTTCAAGGAAATAAGTCTATAGCAGAATACGAGGTAGAATTCCTAAGGCTGAGCCATTATGCTCGAGGTATTGTGTCAACGGAGCATGAGCGGTGTGTCCGGTTTGAGGACGGACTGAGGGATGATCTAAGATTGTTGATAGCTCCACAGTTGGAGCGAGAGTTTGCCGTGTTGGTGGAGAAGGCTAAGGTAGCCAAAGGGATTAAGGACTCGGTGAGACAGAATACAGACCGGAGTAGGCAAAAGAGAGGCTTTGGATCATCAGGGCCTTCAAGGAATGAGCAAAAGAGGCCTAGAGTTGATGGGCCGCGAGGTCAGCGAGCTGCTACTGGAGGGTAGTATCGTACTTGTGCCCAGTGTGGAAAGATGCACTTGGGGGAGTATTAGAAAAAGACGGGAGGATGTTTCAAGTGTGGGTCCAAGGACCACATGATTAAGGATTGTCCTATGAGAACAGAAGGGGGTCGACCAATAAGCCAAGGTCCTAACTAATTTGGAAGAGGCGCATGACCATCGCGAGGCCGTGGTTAACCGGGGCGAGGTAATGATCTTTGGAAGGGACGAGGAACCAGGCAAGAGGTGTTAAAAATACAGAGGCAAGGCAGCCGAGTTTGGTTTATGTGGTACATCAGAGGGAGGATGGAGATGCACCGGACGTCATAACCGGTACATTCCTTATATTTGGCAAGCCTTACTTTGCTTTGATTGATGTTGGCTCTACCCACTCTTATGTTGCATGTAGAGTAGTTGAAACTCTAGGAATAGCCTCTAAACTTTCTAGTAGGGAGATGACTGTAGTAAGCCTATTAGGTCAAACTGTAGTGGTGAATAAGATGTTTCGGAGTGTACCTTTGGAGCTTCAGGAAGCGGTATTTCCTGCCGACTTAATGGAATTACCCTTCAGAGAATTTGATGTCATACTTGGTATAGACTGGCTAGTGAAACATCAGGCTGTATTAGATTGTACGGCTAAACGAATGGAGTTAAGGTCACCGAAGGATGAGGTGGTAATTATGATAGGAGAAAGAAGAAACTACTTGTCTAACGTAGTTTCAGCCTTAAAGGCTGATAGGATGGTTCGAAAGGGGTGCAAGGCATTTTCTGCCTTCGTTAGTGCGTTGGATGCAAAAGAAAGGGGAGTTAGTGGAGTTAGAACCGTAAGAGAATTTGTGGATGTCTTTCCGGAGGAATTGCCAGGAATACCCCCGGACAGGGAGGTGGAGCTCGAAATTGATTTGTCGCTGGTCTGACTCCGTGTCAATTGCCCCGCATGTAATGGCACCCAAGGAGTTGGTTGAGCTCAAGGCTCAGATCCAAGAATTGCTTGACCGTGGGTTTATCCGACCCAGTGTGTCTCCATGGGGAGCACCGATCTTATTTGTGAAGAAGAAGGACGAAACTATGCGCATGTACATAGATTATCGTCAGTTGAATAAGCTAACCATCAGGAACAATTACCCTTTGCCAAGGATAGACGACTTGTTTGATCAACTTAAGGGTGCGGCAGTATTCTCAAAGATAGATATAAGGTCTGGATATCATCAGCTTAAAGTGAAGGAGGCTAACATCCATAAGACAGCTTTCCGAACAAGGTATGGGCATTATGAGTTCTTAGTAATGCCGTTCGGATTGACAAATGCCCCAGCCGCGTTCATGGACATGATGAACCAGGTTTTCCAACCCTATTTGGACCGGTTCGTTGTTGTGTTCATAGACAATATATTGGTGTATTCGAAGTCTGAGGAAGAACATGATGAGCACCTCTGAGTCGTGTTGCAAGTGTTAAGGGAGAAAAAGTTATATGTCAAGTTCCGCAAGTGCGAATTTTGGCTGAAGGAGGTTACATTTTTAGGACATGTGGTATCTACTGAAGGAATAAGGGTGGATCCTCGGAAGATTGAGGTAGTGCTAGATTGGAAACCACCTAGGTCGGTGGCTGAGGTTCGTAGTTTCTTGGGATTGGCAGGCTACTACAGAAGGTTTGTAGAAGGATTCTCGTCAATAGCCGCAGCAACAAGAGAGCTTTGAAAAGCTTAAGAAAGTCTTGACTAAAGCTCCAGTGTTAATTTAGCCTGAGGCAAGAAAGGATTTTGTAGTGTACTGTGATACTTCCCATACAGGATTGGGAGGTGTCCTTATGCAAGACGGGAAGGTAGTTGCTTATGCGTCTCGACAACTAAGGCCACACAAGGTTAACTACCCAACACATGACTTGGAATTGGCGGCAGTGGTCTTTGCTCTTAAGGTGTGGAGGCACTACTTATATGAAGAGAAGTCCGTAATCTACACAGACCACAAAAGCCTCAAATATATGCTGACTCAGAAGGAGTTGAACTTGAGACAGCGAAGGTGGGTGGAATTGTTGAAGGACTACGATTGTTCTATAGAGTATCACCCGGGCAAGGCGAATGTAGTGGCAGATGCTCTACGTCAGAAAGTAGTGTCAGATCTAAGGGCGATGTTTATGCATCTGAGCTTGTATGACGATGAAAGTCTACTAGCAGAGTTTCAAGTTAAGTCGACGTGGTTGAATGAGGTGAAAGAGAGTCAGTTAGCGGATGATGATCTAAGTGCTAAGCTACGGTAAGTACAAAGTGGGGAGTTGAAGGATTATGGTGTTAACGGCGATGGAGTATTGTGTTTTAAGGGTAAGGTCTGTATGCCAAAAAATGAGGAGTTAAGGCAGAGGATTCTTCAGGAATCGCATCGTAGCCCCTCTACTATGCATCCTAGAGGTAGTAAGCTGTATAGAGATCTAAGGGAACAATTTTGGTGGCCTGGTCTTAAACGGGAAGTTACTGAATTTGTAGGCAAGTGCTTAACATGTCAGCAAGTTAAGGCTGAACACTAAGTTCTGTCAGGGTTACTTCAGTCGATTAAGATTCCACAGTGGAAGTGGGAGAGAATTACCATGGACTTCGTTAGTGGGCTTCCCCTTACGCCTACTAAGAAGGACTCGGTATGGGTGATAGTGGATCGATTGACAAAGTCCGTGCATTTCATTCCAGTGCGGGTTGACTATTCTCTCTAGAAGCTAGCAAAGTTGTATGTGGCAGAGATTGTGAGGCTGCACGGAGTGCCGGTGTCGATTATCTCGGATAGGGATCCCAGGTTTACATCTCGATTTTAGAAAGCACTACAACAGGCTGTAGGCACCAGATTAGACTTCAGTACGGCTTTTCATCCACAGTCAGACGGCCAATCTGAGCGAGTGATCCAAGTGTTGGAGGACGTGCTGAGGGGATGTGTGATAGACTTCAGAGGAAGTTGAGAAGAGTATTTGCCTTTAGCGGAATTTGCGTACAACAACAGTTATCAGGAAAGTATTAAAATGGCACCGTACGAGGCATTGTATGGACGGAAGTGTCGCACTCCTACGTGTTGGACGGAATTGGGAGAACGTCAGATTTTGGGTCCAAAAATTGTGGCAGAATCCGAGGAAAAGGTTAAGATAATTTGGGCACGGTTGAAAGAGGCATCTGACAGGCAGAAGTCGTATGCAGATCTCAAATAGAAGGAAATAGAATTTGATGTGGGAGATCAAGTGTTTCTTAGAGTGTCGCCTTGGAAGAAGGTGATGAGATTTGGTCGAAAAGGGAAGCTAAGCCCAAGGTTTATAGGACCTTATCGGGTTTTGAAGCGAATTAGACCGGTGGCATACCAGTTGGAGTTGCCTTCAGAGTTGCAGCAGATGCATGACGTATTCCATGTCTCTATCCTTCGTCGTTATCGATCGGATCCATCTCATGTAGTACCTGTTGAGGAGGTGGAATTAAGGCCAGATTTGTCTTATGAAGAAGAGCCGATTCAGATTTTGGAACGAGATGTGAAGGTGCTTCAGAGGATGTCGGTCCCTCTAGTCAAAGTGTTATGGCGTAACCATGGATCGGAGGAAGCTTCTTGGGAGCCGGAAGAAGCAATGCGACAGCAATACCCCCACCTATTCTAGCCAGGTGATTTCGAGGTCGAAATTATTTTAAGGGGGTAAAACTGTAATATCCGAGAATTAGGGCTTGTGCATTTTTGCTCAATTGCATGTGCTTGTATGCATGTGTATATTATGAATGTGCTTTATGAATTTTGGGAACAGTAGAATGTAGGAGAATGCCTTAGAAATTATTTAATTTTAAGTTTAAAAGAGGGAGCTAAGCCTAAGAGGCCTTAAGAAAATTTGTAGGGGAAATATGCCACTAAAATGGGCTTGTTTAAGTGGCTTGGAGGTGTCACTTAGGGCCTTAGTAAGTGACGCCATAAGAAAAGGGGGAAGGGCCTAGGTTCGAGTCACAAGGGAAGCAAATAGGAATTTTATTTTTCTGCCAGAATGAGCAGTAGTGGATGGCACTAAGACACTAAAGGGATAAGCTTTAGTTGAGATTAAATCCTTTTTAAAAATTCGGCTAAGATAAGAGATAAATGTGGATTTATTTCTATTATTTTAAATGAAGTGATAAAGAGGGAAATAAGGGATTAGATAGGGGAAGAAGAGTGTGGCCGGCCTAGGGACTCCTTTAAGGTGATTTTCGGCCAAGTATTGTAAGGGGGATAGCCGAATTTCTTTAAACAAGTTAGTCTCTCTTTTGTTTTCTATTTTCTCTCCAAATCCATCACTATTATCTTCTTTTTATTGTTCTAGTCGAAACCCTCTCTAAAGATCACCATTGCCGATTCTTCCTGAGTTCCATACCCTTCCTTTTCACTCTTTTTGAATCCAATTTCTTAGTAAGTTCCAAAAGCCGAAATATGTTAATTAACATCTAGCCATAGCCGAATTTCTCTGTGGATTCAAGTGAAGGTGCAGTCGACTATAGTACTAAGGGTAAGATTAGTTGATATTCGATTTTCAATTCTTTTTCTTTTTAGCCACAACTTAAGGACTAATCCATTATTGTTCTTGACCGAAGCTTTGAAAGATCTTTCGGGATTTCCATAGTAGCTGACTACTGGGGAGATCATTTGGGATTTTAGATCTAAGGTGAGAGATTAGGCCGAAGGCCATGTATTCAAATGTTGGAATTGGATCTAACCTAGTACATGTAGGGATTTCGACAGAGACCAAGGACAAGTGATATTTCGGGATTTGGATTCACAAGGTAAGTACATGTGATATTCGGCCAAGGCCTATTTAGTGACTTAGTCCTATTTCTTATTTATTCAAAAGCCGAGAACTAATCTGTGAAGTGACTTAGTGCTAGCCGATTGAAAGGAGGAAAGACTACAAAGTTTCGGGATTTGATTAGTAATCAAATCGGCAACAAGGTAAGATTTTGCTTGCAATAATCATTCGGGATCTGATCATTTGGCCGAATAGGCTTTTCTTAAAATACTAAGTGTTTACCGAATGTAGGAACTAAGGATCTAAAGCATTAGATCGGGTTTTCGGGATTTCAGTGAAAGCATTAAGTGAACCAGGTGTGTACCCCACACTAACTTTTAATAGATTTACGGCATCAATTTAATATATGTGTTTATAATGATGTGAAATGTGGCAAAAGGTACCATGCAATGGTACAAAGTACTCAAGTACGTAACCTTAACATTATGTCAATAAATGATAGGAATATTTGGAATATGGCATATATGTGAATATTGATAAGAATGTGAAATAAGGCATAAGGCATGATGTTGCATGATTTGTATGACATGGGGCATATGGGAAATTATTTTAAAGGGGAAGTGATTTGGTGGTTTATACCACAATATCTAAATGTGGTGACTCATGTCACAAAATCCGAATGTGGTGACTTATGTCACAAATAATTATCTGGTGGCTATGCCACAATATATATAAGGGCGATGAGTATGTCGTCTGCAGCGACTTCCTTCGATGATGTGTAGCGGATGGAGGATCGACTTAGTAGTCCCCACGGTGTGATGGTTGGTACGGGTGATGTGTAGCAGATGGTTATCTAGGTTTGGGTTCGGGTTTGCATCATTGATTATATGTGTTTCATATGTGTGATTTGACATGCCTAAATTGATTGAGAGTTTGTGTTTGGTGGTTACACATTGAGTCTGTTTGACTCACCCCGTTGTGGGATCTTTTTCAGGTGACACTCAGTAATGGACCGGGTCGGCAGGAGCTTTATGGTGGCCATGCTCAGCTCAGAAATTATTTTGTTTTGGACTTTCAATACTTAAGTATTTTGGAATATTTCCGGATTTGTTTTGATGTAATAAGGCTATAAGTATTAAACTGTTTATGCATGCATTTAAATTATTTTAGTATGGTACGATCTTTATCACTTTAAAGTTTAAGTAACTTATATTAAAAATAAATGTTAAATGTTTTGACACCTAATCAACACAAATCAACTGTTTTTCAAAAACACACAAAATTTTGGCAAAACTTCAAATAAATTTCGAAAGATTTTTCCCTAGAAGCATGCCAGATCCGGTCAGGGCTTGTGGGCTGGGTTTGGGGTGTTTCATAGTTAGTAGTTCTACACGGTTTGAGGGCATGGGCGTGCTTAAGGGTACACGGGCATGTTCCCAAGTTACACGGGCATGTGAACCCTGCTTCAAAAATAAGTTATTTGATTTTAATTCTGAAAGTTTTCTGACATGAGTTAAAGGTGTCGTAGGCCCTTGTTATATGTGTTGACTAAGAAAGTGAAGTTTTTAAGTTGAAACAAAATTTTATAGCCCGTAAGTACATGTTTCAGTGAGTTCAAGCATAGTAATGTCTCGTATCTAGACCCAGTATCGATCTTGGGTGTGGGTGTTACATTTAGTGGTATCAGAGCTACGGTTTAGTCAGTTCTGGGACTAACGTAGCATGAGCATGAGTCTAGCTATACATGCTATACGTAAGAATGTTTTTATAATGATAGTGTGACGACTCCTGACGACTTAAATTATGTTTATACATATAGTAAATGGATCCCGAATGAGCTGAGGCGGATGATGTAGAAAGTAACGCACCAGCTCCCGCAGAAGGGACAATGCCGTATGAGAATGAGAACAGACCCACTATGGTCAGTCAAGAAGCAGGAGGAGAAGAGGCTAGAGAAGCCTTCCTCCATATGATGGATTCTTAGTACACGGAGTTCGTTCGAGCGAACCCGAATGCACAACCCCCTCCACCCCCGCCTGTTCCATAACCTACTCCAGTAGCCCCTCAAGTAGTAGAGGTGGTAAGAGGAGGTAAACCTCCAATTGATAGGATCAGGAAGCATGGGGCAGAAGAATTTCGAGCTATAAAAGATAATGATCTAGAAAGAGCTGAGTTCTGGTTAGAAAATACCATTAGAGTATTTAACTAACTATCCCGCACTCGATGAATGCATGAAGTGTGTAGTCTCTCTTAAGAGATTCTCGCTACTAATGGTGGAACACCCTTGTGTCGGTGGTACCAAGGAAAAGATTTCATGGAAATTCTTCCAAGAACAGTTTAAGAAAAAGTATATCAGCCAGAGGTTTGTAGACCAGAAGAGGAAAGAATTTCTAGAGCTGAAGCAAGGCAAGATGTCAGTAATTGATTATGAGCGAGAGTTCGTATGACTCAGCAAGTACACTCGCGAATGTGTTCCACTGAGGCCATTATTAGTAAAAGGTTTGAAGATGGTTTAAATGAGGACATTAAGCTGGTTGTTGTTGTCCTCGAATTAAAAGAATTCGTTGTGCTAGTGGAAAGGGCTTGCAAAGCCAAAGAACTAGTAAAAGAGAAGAAGAAATTTGAAATGGAGTCTCGCAATTCTAGAAAGAGACAGTGGAACAAGTCGTTGCAATCGTCATCCAAGAAGTTAAGAGATTTTCTAGCTCGATCAGCTACTTCCACTGGGTTTTCAAGGAAAGACAAGAGTAAGCAGTATTCGGGAAATAAAGCACAGACCACTTCAGTTGCAAGTGTTGGAAATTTTAGATCTGATAGACCTGAATGTCCACAATGTGGCAGACGCCATTTGGGAGAATGCCCAGCACATTAAAATGCATGTTTTAGATGTGGTTCCCAAGACCATTTCATAAAGGATTGTCTAGAGATGACTAAAGAAGAGAGAACTCAGAAACAGAGATCTGGGAGTATGGTCAAAGGGAGATCGTAGAAGAACCTGGGAAGTGGGCCAAATGGAAGAGGTAACCCTGGAGAGCAAAGCCACGAGACACGAGGCGAGCTACCGCAAAGATCGATGCCATTCGCACTCGTGAAGAGGCATCTTCCCCTGATGTTATTACGGGTACCTTTTCTCTTTTCAATACCAAAGTTATTGCTTTAATAGATCCCGGATCCACACACTCTTACATTTGCATTAAATTAATACCCGATTTGGGTGTGCCTATAGATACCACAGAATTTGTGATTAAGGTGTCTAATCTTTTAGGTAAGAGTATGTTATTTGATAAAGTTTGTAAAGATTGTCCATTAATGATTAGAGGTCATTGCTTTAAAGTAAATCTTATTTTATTACCATTTGATGAATTCGACCTCATTCTTGGTATGGACTGGTTGACTACTCATAATGTATAAGTCCACGATTCATTGGACCTTACGAGGTTACGGAGAGAATTGGGCCGGTAGCTTACCATTTGGCTTTGCTATCAGAATTAGAGAAGATACATGAAGAGTTTCACGTGTCAATGTTACGATGCTACAGATCAGACCCTTCACATGTAAATACCCCTTCGAAAATAGAGATTCGTCCCGACATGACTTATGGTGAAGAACCAGTTAAGATTTTTGCTCGGAAAGTTAAACAACTAAGAAATAAGAGTATTGCCTTAGTAAAGGTATTGTGGCAAAGGAACGGAATCGAAGAAGCTACATGGGAATTAGAAAAGAGTATGAGAAATTAATATCCAAACCTTTTTGCTGGTAAGATTTTCGAGGATGAAAATCCCTAAGGAGGGAGAATTGTAACAACCCGATTTAGGGCCTAGTCAGGATAGTGGTGCAAGGACACGAACCTGAGGTGAAATTATGAGTTTTCCAGGTTTATGCCATGTTTGCACGTTAGTATGAAAGTTTTGTAAATCAATTTTATTAAGTTAAGGTCAATTGGTCTAAAAAGGACTAAATTGCAAAAGTTATAATATATGAGTTTCTAGAAGCTTTTTGCATGAAATAGCTTTAGAATAGTAATTATGAGCCCTTAAATAGCAATTTGCCTAAAATTTAATTTTTGGACAAAATTGGCCTTAAGAGATTATTATGGAAATTTTTAAGAGGAAGGGCATTTTGGTCATTTGGCCTAATTAGTGATTAAAATAGGATAAAGATGAGGAAAATTCACTCATCTTCTTCCTTGTTGCTGCCGTAAATTTGGAGACACCATAACTAGGGTTCTTCATTTTTTTTCAAGCTCATAGTAAGTTCATCTTAGCCCCGTTTTTAATATTCTTCGTAATTTTGAAGTTCCCGTATTATGAATTAGCTAATTTTAGCTATAAAATGAGCTAAGATGCATGTTCAAAAATCTACCCATGAATGACATGCTTGTTAAATGATGTTTTATGGAAGTTTAAGAGAGTTTGATGTTAGATAGACATCTTTTCCTTAATGAATTTCATGAAAAATGGTAGTAGGGACCATTTTGTAATAGTTATAGAATTCGTCATACCTACTAGAAATAGTGAGAATTGATGATTGTTATAGAAGAGAAAATGATTCAATTGAGCATGTATTTTAAGAAAGTTGCATGAAAATCATTTTACGAGAATTGCGGCAAAAGTGCAAATATTAGAAAGTATAGGGGCAAAATAGTAATTTTGTCAAAGTATGAGTTATGAGTCAATTTAGTCAATATGGTTTTTAAATGATCTATTTATTATTATAGATCAAGAAAAATGAAGCCCGGATCGAAACCGAGGCAAGAACAAAGTCGAGGACTAAATTGCACATCTACATACATTTTGTATATTGAGGTAAGTTTGTATGATTTCTAAGTTTTATGATTTTTATCATTAATTTGCTTAGTATAATGTACAATAACTGTATGAAATGATCATGTTATGTTCAAGCAAGAAATCACGATAATATGTACAAGCAAGTCCCGATTGAAGATGAATTTCCTTAGGATACTCAATCTACCATACAAGTTATCATGTAAGTCCAAGGAAAGCTTGGCATTGATCAAGATATCATGTAAGTCCAAGGCAAGCTTGGCATTGATCAAGATATCATGTAAGTCCAAGGCAAGCTTGGCATTGATCAAGATATCATGTAAGTCCAAGGTAAGCTTGGCATTGATTAAGTTAGCAAGCAAGTTATCATGTAAGTCCAAGGCAAGCTTGGCATTGATCAAGATATCAGGTAAGTCCAAGGCAAGCTTGGCATTGATCAAGTTAGCAAGCAAGTTATCATGTAAGTCCAAGGACTCAAGCTTGGCATTGAGTATGTTATCAAGAGCAAGACTTCATAAAGTCCATGTCAAGACATGGCCGTGAAACTGAGATGAGATAACCTATGTAAGGCCATGTCTAGGATATGGCTTTGGCATCATATTATGTGGGAAGAGATTTAGTATTCTCGGTTATTCACAGAAATTCATCGGGCAAATGAGTAAGCTAAAAGAAGACAGCAAGAAAGCTAAGAAAGTAAAGTTAGTGTCAAGATGAAGTTAGATGAAGTTGAGTATTATTCATATAGTGAATGAGAAAGTAGATATCATGATTATTTTTATTATAGTATACTGATCAATGTGATCAAGTGATACAGGTATCATGGTTACCACACAAGTATGATAATAGTGAGTGTCATGAGACATGTGAGAATCAATATGAGTAAGTAAGCTCTTTAGCTGAAATTCATAATACCATTGTTTATGTGAAATGGTTTATATTAAGCAATGATGTTGCTATGAGTTGTTACATGCAAACTTACTAAGCTATATGCTTACGTTATGATTCTTTCTTTCTATGTAGTCCCGCCAAGCTAACTCGTGGATCATTAAAGTCGGAGCTCGCAACACACTATCAACTCTTATTTTGGTACCCAAGTTACTTTACTATGTATGGCATGTATAGGAAACATTCATTTTGTTGACATGTTTTAAGAAGAGCCTTTGTAAAGGCTATCAAGTTTATTATTCTTTCGTATATGGATAAGTGATTGGCCAAATTTGACTAAGCATGTATGTTTATTGAGATCAATGAAGCATGTAGTATTATTCATAAAATTGGGTTGTTATTTCATCGTTGAATTGTGTATGGATATGATCTTCATTTCAGGGTGGCTAACGGCTTGGTAAATAGCCTGTAAGTACCCACACGGTTGGACACACGGGCGTGTGTCAAGACTGTGTTAACCCTGCACCTTAGTATTATTAATCAGAATAGGACACGGGCAAATCCCACGGTCGTATGTGTATGCCATGTAAGACACACGGTTTGGACATGGGCGTGTGCCCAGACCATGTTAATTTAGTCAGTATATTAAGGATTACCACACGGTCTAAGCCCACGGGCGTGTCATGGCCGTGTGAAATTAGTCAGTAACCTCCCACGGTTGGTAGACATGGGCATGCCTAAGTCGTGTGGAAATATTCAGTAGTTCTACAAGGTTTGAGGGCATGGGCTTGCTTAAGGTTACACGGGCGTGTTCCCTAGTTACACAGGCGTGTGAACCCTGCTTCAAAAATGAGTTATTTGATTTTAATTCTGAAAGTTTTCTGACATGAGTTAAAGGTCTTGTAGGCCCTTGTTATATGTGTTGACTAAGAAAGTGAAGCTTTTAAGTTGGAACGAAATTTTATAGCCCATAAGTACATGTTTCAGTGAGTTCAAGCATAGTAATGTCTCGTATCCAAACCCAGTATCGGTCTTGGGTGCGGGGTGTTACACTCTTCACCTATAAATAAGACCCCCTCATTCCTTCATCCAGCATCCCTCATCTTTCATCATTCTCTATTTTCTCTCAATTCTCCAAAGCATTTTCCATTCCGCACGCCTAGCATCATCTCTTCATAGAGATTTTAGCAATTAAGCCTGTTAAAGAGCCTTTGGTCGACCACCTTGGAGAGCCATCAGCAAAGGACCAAAGCAAAGGAGCCTAGTTAGTCAGAGTCTTGGGTGACAGCCACTTTGATTTGGGTTTAATCTTTCCTTTCTTTAATTTAATCTGAAAATGTTTGCTATGTGTTCTTTGTTCTTGTTTACAACAATGTTAGCTTAATTTTATTTAACCTAGGATGATTGCTTTGATTAAATAATATTTATTTGATTCATGCTTATAATGTTTGTGCCTTAATCGATCATGTTTTCAATTAAAATCAAGTCTGTATTTCATTCATACGTGATTGAAATGCACCTAAATTAGTTGAGCGATCCTAACTTGACAGCGGCTAGTGGACACATAATTGAAATGTGCATGCTCAATTTAGATCGTAACCCAATTAAATTGCAAGTTGCATAACAACTCTAACCAATCTCTGTTATCTACATAGTTTTTAGATTTGTGTGATTAAACTGTTTCAAACCTAACACGTCCTTGTTACCTCACACAAATACTAAGAAACCCTTAGTAAATAAGGATCAGTAAAATGCATATTTACTAAGTAAAGAATTTCAAAAAGACCTAACACGGTTTCCAAACTCATGAAAGATCGAGTTGCCATAGAATGTTTTTTCTGAATATTATTAAGCATGCTGATAATAAATTGAGTTTAATTAAAGTAATTGTCCTAGTTTATTTATGTTACAATTGTTGCAAACTGTGTTTAATTTTGCTAAAATCTATTCATTCATATAGTTTCCATATTTAGGATAATTTGTATTAGGGATCATTGCATTTAGTTTAATATACTTAATTTTAATAATCACTTCTCAATCATATTGTGTTTTTATTTATCAAATTGTTAAAATAATTTTACAAATTAAGTGACTTAGCACAAATAAAATCCCTGTGGAGATGATAACTCGATACTTACTTATTACTTGATAACAACTGTGCACACTTGCACAAACCTACACGTTATAAGTTTTATGCGCCGTTGTTGGGGATTGTTAACTGTTGTCATGGTTTTTTTTTTTTTGTGGAATTTTTTTACTTCCAATTTGGTTTATTTTTAACAATACTAACTTATTCTTTTTAATTTTGTGATTTTCTTTTCAGGTGTCTATGAGCATAGATTGAATTATTAATTTGCTGCCTAAAGACCCTGAAATTGAGTGAACTTTCAGACAAAGAAGACGTGAACAAACAACTCAAAGACAAGTCGAGATGGACCTTGGAAATCAGAATCAAGACCAAGGTAATGAAGCCGATCGTGTAAAAAATCCCATCTTCATTGCCGATGATAAGGATCGATGCATCAGACAATATACTATGCCACTTTTCAATGAGTTAAATCCAGGAATTAGAAAGCCAGATATTGAGGCAACCCAATTTGAATTGAAACCAGTGATGTTTCAAATGCTCCAAATGGTGGGCCAATTCAGTGGTATGCCCACAGAACATCCACATCTCCACCTTCGATTCTTTATGGAGGTGAGTGATTCATTCAAGATAGCTGATGTGACTATATATGCATTGAGGTTGAAGTTGTTTCTGTACTCATTGCGAGATCAAGCACGAGCATGGCTTAATTCATTGCCACCAAGCTCCATATCTACATGGCAAGAATTAGCAGAGAGATTTTTGGTTAAGTATTTCCAAAAATGCTAAGTTAAGGAATGAGATCACAACTTTCCAACAATTGGATGACTAGTCTTTGTATGAGGCTTGGGAGCGATCCAATGAGTTACTTCGTAAGTGTCCTCATCATGGGATTCCTCATTGTATCCAGTTGGTGACATTCTATAATGGTCTCAATGCACATACAAGATTGATGGTAGATGCTTCTGTAAATGGTGCAATTTTGTATAAGTCTTATAATGAGGCTTATGAGATCATCAAGAAGATCACGAATTATAACTATTAATGGCCAACAAATTGAACAGCTTCAGGAAGACGTGTAGCCGGAGTTCATGAAGTTGAAGCCCTCACTTCGTTATCAGCTCAGGTATCATCTATTTCCTCTATGTTAAAACATTTTACCGCTAATAGTGCTAATAATTTTGCAACTCAGCCACCAAGTCCGTTTGAAGTAGTTTCTTATGTGTATTATGGGGAAGGTCATTCTTTTGAGAATTGTCCATCAAATACCAAGTCAATGTACTATGTGGGGAACCAACATCAAAATAGGAGTGGGCAAGGACCCCTAGTCCAACTTCTACAATCCTTCATGGCGTAATCATCCTAACTTTTCTTGGAGCAACCAAGGAAATGGACCGAACAACAACTTATTGCAGCATAGACCCAACCAATTTGAAGGATTTAATCAGCAAGCTCCAAAACCACCTCAAGCTGAGGCATGAAACAGTTTGGAGAACTTGTTGAAAGCGTACATGGCAAAGAATGACGCTTTGATCCAAAGCCAAGCAGCAACATTGAAAAATTTGGAATACCAAATGGGTCAGTTAGCTACAGAGCTTCGTAATAGACTGCAAGGAACCATGCTGAGCGATACTGAGAATCCAAGAAATTTGGGTAAAGAACATATCAAGGTAGTGGCATTACGAAGTGGTAAAATTTTGGAACCCCGATTGATTGTTGTTGAAGATAATCCCGTTGAGAAGAATCAACTAGTTGTTGAAATTCCTACAACAAAGGAATCAAAATCTACAAAGACTATGTAACACCCCAAACCCGGCCTAGATGTTATGGCCAAATCTGGCGTGTCACGTTGATGTGTCTTTCAAAATTTGGACTTGTTGATAACAAAAATCCGTATTTAAGTAAAAACCCATTTAGTTTTTATTGATTGAGAAAATTCAGCAAATTAAGTTCTTACAATTTGAAAACAGCTTATCACAATGATTTCCATATTTGTTACAGTTGGTTTCTTAAACTAAATAAAACCGCGGAAGTTTCTCTAATTAAAACCTTAAAGTTTAAAATGCATATTTTTCTTGAAAATAGTTATTATTTTGAAAACTCATTTGTGTCAATTTGGCAGTTTAAAAAAAGAAATCAAAGCCCAATTAAATATTAAATCCACCAATGGCCTTATTACATAATCAAAAGCCCAATATGGAACTTAAATAAATAAGTCTAAAGTAGAACATCAGCAATCGTGTGGCCACCTCTGAGTCCCTCGCAGCTCCAAATCTTCTAATGCTAGGGAGGTGTTGGAACTGGACTAGAACTCTGTGGTTGAATTGGTCATAAGAATTTGAATTGAATTTGAATGGGGAGTTGGTGTAAATCAAGGAGAAATGATATTTGAAAATTAAGGAGTTTGAATTTGAATTGAATTTCAGTGGAGGGATTGGTGGAGATTTTTAAGGAAATTGAAAATTAGTGATGATAGAATTAGCCAGAGGAATGATATTTGATTCGTAAAGATGTCTGAGTGTAACAGTTGTAATTGAATAGATTATGATGATCTCTCCTGGGTATTTTATGTACTCATTTATCCTCAGAGATATATGTGATTGTTCGTTTTCTGATGAAATTCATATCGTGTGAGAATGCTAGCTGCTTATAATGTTAGATGAGAGCACTGTTGATCTGGTTGGTTGATGAGTAGCATTTCTTATCTCACTCTATGGGATTCTATTCTATTATGCTTGGAATAAAAGTTGTTGGTGAAAATTTATGTGAGGCTATTCTTCTATTTCTACTGGTTGTTGTGTTGTTTTGTGTATATATTTGGAAAATATATTATCTCTATTACAATTGATTCCAGAGCGTAAAGTATTGTTTTTCTTCTGGTTTTCTCTGAGGAATCATTAAAACCTTTATTATTTTCTTAAGAGTTATGTTCTCGGACTTCCAGTATGATATCGTATCTTGAATTTCTTTATCTCGGTTTTCTTATCATCCTTATTTCGTAAATTATCAATCACGGCTCATCTTTAAAGTGTGTTCTTTGGCTTGTGATAACTATGTCTATTATGGTCGTATTTCTAGTTCAAACATAAGAACGTGGTGATTCTAGTATCAAGATTTCTCTAATTTTTGTGAAAGGAATTGACATCGGCAAAGGTATAGATAGTGGAAGCTCAAGCTCAAATTGTACTATGGTTTTCTTCTCTCAGGTAATTTTGATTAAGGTTAGTGAGTTCAATCATGATATTTTGTTTTCTTGAGCTAATGCAGTGTAAAGATCTTTGATTAGCATGTGAGGAAATTTTGAAAGATTGTATGCTTGAGTTGTTTTGACAGCATAAAGAAGGGAGTATTTTGATATGATATTATTTGATACTTGAGATCGACTCAGTTATTTTTATCTGAGCGAGCTGATTAGTTGAAAAGTAATTTAAGTTATATGCATTTAAGTTTATCCTCAGGTAAGAGGATAAAATCTTGTACATTCGTGGGTAAATTGACGAACAGTCTGAATGAAGAATTCATATTCAAAAAAGGTGTGATACAAGGACATACCTATTAGATCAGTTCTAATTGGATGATATTATTATGAGTTAAAGCTATTTGATTGATAAATTTATCACATTTGTGAAAGTTTGAACGGTCTGTTGAGTGTTAGCAAAGTTGAAAATAGTTGAAAGTATTGTTAACTGATGCACTGATTCTGAGTCCAGTTTAAATTGAGTAAAGAATTTGTGAATTTTTCAGCGATGCACTATCGAACGGATTGGAATGTGTTTTAATACAAGAATGTAAAGTGATAGTTTATGCTTTCAGATTGTTAAAGTCACATGAAAGGAACTGTCCGATGGGTGATTTAGAGCCGGCCACTTTTTATGTTTGTGTTGAGAATTTGATGACACTGGTTGTCTGAAGAAAAATGTCATATGTTTCCTAATCCCAAGAGTTTAAAATATCTAATGTCATAGAAGGATTTGAATTTAAAACAGCATAGATTGCTTGAACTATTGAATGGTTTTGAGTAGTTATCGATTAACCTTTGGGAAAACAGATATATTTGTAAACGCTTGAATGGAAAACCTTTGATTATTTTGTGAGTATTGAATACATGATTAATCTTATTTGATGACAGTCAGAATCTAGTTAAATTAGAAGCTAAAGCGATGTTTTCTTTGCAAGATTGAGAACCTCAGGAATGTGATAATGAGTGGTTGAAACACCCCTAACCCGTATCCATCACCGAACTAGGGTTAAGAGGCATTACTAATCATTTTCGAACATTACATAACATTTTACAACACAAAGTCAATCATCAATCAAACTTATCCAACTATAAACATATAGTCCCTTAATGAGGTCTATGAGACCTTAAACATGCTTTAGAATAGGGTCGGGACTAAACCAAACACATACGAAAATTTTTAAAATTCAAATATTTTTCAAAACTACAGAGGTCACACGCCCGTGTGGCATACGGCCTCGAACACGCCTATGTGCCCAAGCCGTGGCAAAACAAGGCATACCTACTAACTCGTCCACACGACCTAAGACATGCCCCTGTGCCTCACTTGTGGTCAACACTGAATTTCACCACACGGCCAGTCACACGCCCGTGTGTCTAGCCCATGGTCGAGTCTGACGTGAATCAAATTACAAACTCGAAAGACATGGTCGAGCCACACACCCGTGTGCTCAATC
Organism: Gossypium rotundifolium; assembly: GCA_025506655.1. Lineage (NCBI taxonomy): Eukaryota > Viridiplantae > Streptophyta > Magnoliopsida > Malvales > Malvaceae > Gossypium > Gossypium rotundifolium. The sequence goes on from CP106726.1 coordinate 39,976,519, forward strand.
ATGTGGGCAATTATAGGCCATTTTCAAGGCCAAATTACCATCCACACTTTGAAATCACCTATAAGCATCAAACCCATACAAATTCATACCTCAAATGCAATTAAGACATACCAATACAAGTACCAACTAATCATCTACTACATCATTTATTTCCATACTAAATTCCTACTCAAATAAATCCATCCAAAACATCATCCTCACAACTCAAATCATATAAAATAAGCATCATCTAGTCATACCACAAATTCACACTTAAAATACCAATCTCATCAACCAATTCAAGCATAAAATATACCATTTTCCATCTCACTATTTCATACCACATTCGTCATTTTCATAGCTTCACATATGAACCATCAACATTCAACCTCCAAGCCATATCACATGGCAAGGTCCAAACATCACAAAACATACCATAATCACTAGCCTATACATGCCATATGCCAAAATATATACATCATTCAAAAGTACCAAAATAGATATGCCGATAGTGTGATTGAGTAGCTGACGATCCCCAGATCCGAGCTAGCTTTATTAACACTGTAAAACAGAGAAACACTTCACACAGTAAGCTTAAGAGCTTAGTAAGTTCGTAATATAAACAGTTAACTCACTGAATCAAACCAAGCTACAAATTAAATCATCATATAGATAATTTAACAAAAATGCACAAACTCAACTATATCCAATACTCACATAGCCATCCATTCATCTACTTTCAAATTTACCAACCACATAGGTTTCATACATACCTTTGCCAACACCTAGTTTACAACCAATTTTTCCAATCAATGCTCGATACCACATTTCAAAATGTAACACCCCAAACCCGGCCTAGAAGTTAGGCCCGAATCTGGCGTGTCGCATCGAGGTGTTTTTTTTCGAAAACCGCATTTTCATTAAAAACCCCTCTTGATATTTAAAAACTATAGTCCTAGTTTGCGATTGTTATTATTAATCGACATTTATTAAGAAGTCATTACCTTCAAAACCTTATTCGTTGCAAAAGCTTAATTTAAAACAACTGACTTATAAAATGTGATATTTACAACTTGGTTACGAAAACGTAGTATTTTAAAAACAGATATTATTTTGGAAAAACCACGATTTGAGCAGATTTAAAACATAATAAACTAAAAATCCCAAACTATACCAAAATTTAAGAGAGGCCTTATTACAACCCAATAAAAATGGTTTAATAAAGTAAAGTAGAATACTAAAATCCAAAACTTCTCGTAGTGTGGCCACCTCTGAGTCCTCCAATACGTCGAACTGCCTACTAAGGGTTACCTGGAAAAATTAAAAAGAGGGGGTGAGTTTGCAAAAGCTTAGTGTGTACAACCCTCATCAGTAAAAACATGCATCATAACAATCCGGGCCGACGCCCATTACAATAACGGTGGCAATTGGGCCTTAGCCCAAAATAGCCTCGGTTGGGCCTTAACCCATATCATATGTCACATATCATAAATATCTGGGCCTAAGCCCATATCAATTTTAAAATCCATATATACAATGCATTAATGCCCATACCAACCCTGCACTCCGTCTCTTGTCCAACCGTGCACTCCTGTGGGAATTTAATGGACCCATCCATCCATACACTCCTTTTGTAGCACCGGTTGCGACACTAACTTATCGGTGCAGCATGGATGCTCAGAGGCTAAAAAGCCTTCAGTGGATCCACAATCGTCAAGCGACCATGCGATCCGATTAGCACTTTCTCCATATTAATAATCCCATTCGCATGCAACATAATAACACATGAATGCATCATATAATAATAAACATAAATCGCATACAAGAATAATCATATAACATGTACGGACGTTTTCGTCATCTTGCCATTCAAGGGCATATCGATCATTTTACCCATCGAGGGTATTTCGGTTATTTTTGCAAACCAGGAGTATTTCGATAATTTTGCAAACTAGGAGTATTTTGGTAATTTTGCAAACCAGGGGTATTTCGGTAATTTCACAAACTAGGGATATTTCGGTAATTTTGCAAACTAGAGGTATTTCGGTAATTTTGCAAACTAGGGCTATTTTGGTAATTTCACTAACTAGGGGTATTTTGGTAATTTCACAAACCAAGGGTATTTCGATAATTTTGCAAACTAGGGGTATTTCGGTAATTTCATAATGTAGGGGTATTTCGATAATTTTACAAACTAGGGGTATTTCGATAATTTACCCATCGAGGGTACTTTGGTAATTTTGCATTTAATAGCCTTTCCAAAGGCCTGCTACTGCCCCAAGTGACTCAGATAACCTAAATGGTCAAAACGGTGTAAATGGGCCCGAGGCCCCTTACTCGGCCTAGCTCGAGTGGCCCACTTAGCCCAAATCTAGCCACAGATACGAGATTCCCATAGTCCAGTTCACTATCTACTACACAATCATACAATTTATTCATATGGGCCCACGGGCCCATTGGGCCCACTTGGCCCAAATAGCCTAAACACCCAAGAACAGTCAAGCTGGCCTCATCTATCGCATCGAAGCTCCCAAATGTGCGCTCGCATGCTCGTGTGGCTACCATCGCCGTGTGACCGACATTTTGCATTTGCCTCTCTACAGCTAGAGTAGAGAGAATACACACCTGATAGGAGTCTGAAGCAAATCCGCGCTCCGAATGTTCCTATGCCCAAACGTCCAACAAGGTATGCTTCCTTTCTTCATAGACAGCTCCATTTATAGCCAACTTCTCACCTTCCCTCTTACTATCATTCCGATGTAGGATCCCCTCCGTCACTAGAGTTTAAATCCAACTCAAACTCTGACCGTCCAATCCGCAAAATAAATACTCCCCTGCTTGTCACGAGATTCGAACCTAGGCTCCCTTGCACCCTTAATGATGCCTTGCCGTAGACCACTCACTTTATTGTTTCAAACACCATGCGCAACTAAATATAAATCTATGGGCCAAAGTCCAAGTTCACTTAAAAATAAATCAAAATGAAATGCCAGCACCAAGGCTTGAACCTTGGACCCTTACTTCCTTGTATGCCACCTCCTTGTCTCTTATGTGGCGCCACTTTGCCACTACACCACAAGCTCTTTTTGTGTAATTTCTTCCCATATTTTATTCTTAAGGCCTACCTACTAAATTTTAGGGTTTTATTCACCTAAAATCAAAATTTTCCTAAAGCCCAAGTTTGATCCTGGGACTTTATAGAAGCCCCTAACCTTCCAAAATCACCTTCCTAACAGGTCCAACTTAAAATAATGTCGTTCTCCTAATCCCAAAAATTATAAAAAGCTCCCATAGCCAAGGCCCAATAGGCCTAATCCTACTAGGCCTAAATTCAGGGTGTTACACAATCAATCCTCTTTACCTTTTCGATTCAATCGCACACTTAGTGCCCAATTCATTGTCGAGACTTAATTGTCAGTGTACACTTAGTGCCTTTACATAGAACCGAATATATTTCGGTATCGTACACACAGTGCCAATCATTAAAGCCGAAGCTTCCATTACTTCGCACACACAGTGCTATTCATCTCTGTCTCGATTCCAAATACGTACACTTAGTGCCATCTAACTCGATTCCACACATGGCATTTCTAATTTGATAATCACAAAAATAATCATTTCATAGCATTTAAACATAATTTAAGAACATGTATTATATCCGAACTTACCTCGGATGTCGAAATATCAAAACTAGCCGATCAATCGAGTACTTTTTCTTTACCTCGATCTCGATCCGAATCTCTCCTTTCTTGGTCTATACATATTCATATTTATCTCATTTAATCACCAAATCATTCAATTTAGTCCAAACACAAATATTTAGGGCATTTTACAAAATAGCCCTCACATTTTCTCATTTCGACACTTTAGTCCCTATTTCACAAAATCACAAAATACATAAAATTTCACTTCACCATGCTTAGGCCGAATTCTCCTTAGTCTCATACAAGCCCATATATTTCATTTATTTAACATTTTAGTCCCTCAAAATATTATTTTAACAATTTAGTCCAATTTACTCAATTTCACCAATAATTCAAAGACAAAACATGTTAATCTTTCACATATCTTTCGTATTTCATCATCATCTATCACAAAGCTCAAACATTCATCAATGGCATATCTCAAAATGATCATCAATTTCTAAAATTAAAGCATGGGCTAGCTAGAACACTCCGCAACGATCACAAAAACGTAAAAATTATCAAAATCTGAACAAAAATCACATACCAATAGAAGCTTCACTTGATCGAACCCTAAATAGCCATGAAATTTCTATTTTTCTTCTTGATATTCAGTGGAAAGATCAAAAAAATGACTTACATTTTGTTTTGTTTTAATTTTATTAACATTAATACAAATTTTACCATTTTACCCTTAGTTTAAAGCATTATAATTCATTCATTTAATGGCCATTTATGTCTATCTCCACTACCAAAGGGCTAATTACCATATAAGGACTTCCCATTTAATAAGCCATGCCAAATAGACACTTCAACAATCAGCACACAACTTTTACATTTTATGCGATTAAGTCCTTTTCGCAAATTAAACACACAATCGATAAAATTTTCACACATGCTCAATCACATATTATAAACATCTAAAATAATATTAAAATATTTTTTGACCTTAGATTTGTGGTCTCGAAACCACTATTCTGACTTGGGTTTAAATCGAGCTGTTACAACTCTCCCCCCTTAGGGTTTTCGTCCTCAAAAATCTTACCAGTGAATAGGTTTGGATATTGCTCTCTTATGACATCTTTAGGCTCCCACATAGCCTCTTCAACTCTGTGTTTGTGCCATAACACTTTCACTATGGAAATTCTTTTGTTTTTCAACTCTTTAATCTCACGAGCCAGAATTCAAATCGGTTCTTCAGCATACGACAAATCTGACTGAATGTCAACCTCGTTAGGAGCAATCACATACGATGGATCAGATCTATATCGTCGAAGCATCGATACGTGGAACACATTATGAATTTTCTCTAATTCTAGTGTCAACAACAATCTATAAGTAACCGGTCCAATTTGTTCAATAATGTCATACGGCCCGATAAACCTCGGACTCAGCTTGCCTTTTCGGCCAAATCGAAGTATCTTTTTCCATGGAGACACTTTCAAAAACACTTTGTCACCAACCTCAAATTCGATATCTTTTCATTTTAAGTCTACATAGGACTTTTGACGATCTGACGCTGCTTTCAAACTGTCACGAATCACATTGACTTTCTATTCAGTCTTTTTTATTAAATAAACTCTGTGAATCTTATTCTCACTCAGCTCAGTCCAATACAATAGAGTTTGGCATTTCTGACCGTAAAGAGCCTCCTATGGTGCCATTTTGATACTAGATTGAAAACTATTATTGTATGTGAATTCAATCAACAATAAATGCTTTTCCTATGTGCTTTCAAATTCAAGAATGCAACATCTTAACATATTCTCAAGAATCTGAATGATCCATTTGGATTGTCCATCCATTTGTGGATGAAATGGAGTGCTGAAATGTAACTTTGTGCCTAAAGCCTCTTGCAATTTCTTCCAAAACAATGAGGTAAATCTCAGATCTTTGTCAGATACAATAGATAGTGGCACCCGTGTAATCTCACAATCGTAGAAATATACAAACTTATCAAGTGAATAATCTATTCTCACCGGAACAAAATGAGCTGATTTTGTCAATCTATCAACTATCACCCAGATTGCATCTTTCTTTCTCAGAGATAAAGGTAATCCCGACACAAAGTCCATCGTGATTCTCTCCTATTTCCACTCAGGAATCATAATCGGTTGTAATAAACCGGATGGAACCTGATGTTTATCTTTAACTTGCTAACAAACCAAGCATCTCGAAACAAACTTTGAGATATCCTGTTTCATACCATGCCACCAATAAAACTATTTTAAATCATTACATATTTTCTTACTCTCCGGATGAATAGCCAAACGACTATGGTGAGCTTCATTCAAAATCAGCTGAATCAACTCTAAATTCCTTGGAACACAAATTTGATCTTTGAATCTCAAACAATCATCATTATCAACTCAAAATTTTGAATCAGAACTTAAACCACATTGAGCTCGTTTTGTCATCATTTCATCATCACTTTTCTGAGCATCACAAATCTGGCGTATAAACATCGGCCTAACTTTCAACTCAGCCAAAACCAAACCATCATCACATAGATCTACCTGAGTACTCATTGCTCACAAATCACATATAGAATTTTAGCTTAAAGCATCAGCAACAACATTATCTTTACCCGGATGATAATCTATCACAAGCTCGTAATCTTTCACAAGCTCTAACCATCTTCTCTGTCTCAAATTCAATTCTTTCTAAGTCATCAAATACTTCAAGCTCTTGTGATCAGCATAAATATGACATTTCTCACCAAATAAGTAGTGACGCCAAATCTTAAATGCAAATACATTCGTAGCTAATTCAAGATCATGCGTCGGATAGTTCTTTCCATGCGATTTTAACTGCCTCGAAGCATAAGTGATGACTTTTCCTTCTTGCATCAACACACAGCCCAAACCATTCAACGATTGTAACGACCTGAATTTGGGCCTAGTAGAATTGGGGCCCAACAGGCCTTGGGTATAGGAGCGTTTAAAATTTTTGAGAATACAAGAATGGCTCTAATGCGTGTTGCATCTATTAGGTGAGAGATTCTGGAAGGTTAGGGGGCTTCTATGAAGTTCTGGGATCAAACTTGGGCTTTAGGGAAATTTTAATTTTAGGTTAAAAAACACTGGGGGTTAGTAGGTAGGCTTTAAGAATAAAATGTGGAGAACAAGGACACAAGTGGAGTGTGTGGTGTACTGCCAAAGTGACGCCACATAAGAGGCAAAGGGATGACGCCATAAGGGAGGAAGGAGGTCCAAAGTTCAAGTCTTGGCTCTTGCATTTCGATTTTCTTTTTAAATGGACTTTAGAATTTGGCCATAGATTCATATTTATTTGCGCATGGTTTAAGACACAAGAGGAGCTTGTGGCCAAGTGGTTAGCAGCGTGGATTATGCTACAGGGGAGCCTGAGTTCGAATATCATGAAAAGTAAGAGAGTATTTATTTTACGGATTGGACGGCAAGAGTTTGAGTTGGATTTAAACTCTGCTAATGGAGGGATCCCACATCGAAAAGATACAAAGAAGGAACGTGAGAAGCTAGCTATATATAGATCATTCTATGAGGAGAGTTAAGATACCTTGGTGGGCGTTTGGGCAAAGGAGTGGTCGGAGCGCGGATTACCACCAGATTCCTATCAGGTGTGTATTTTTCTCTACCTTAGTTGTAGAGTGGCAAATGTCAAAATGCCAGTCACACGATGATAGTAGCCACACGAGCATGCGAGCACACGTGTGGGGGCTTCGACGTGATAGTTGAGGCCATTAGTAGTATTCTTGTTGGTTGGATTAGGGTGTTGGGCCACGATGGGCCGAACGGGGACAAGTCGGCCCATATTTATAAATTATATGTTTGTGTAGTAGATGTTGGATTAGACTATGTGAATCTCATATATGTTGCTAGGTTTGGACAAAATGGGCCACACGAGCGTGTGGGCCCGAATGGGCCAGAATCAGGTTTTTAGGCCCAATAGTCTGGTAACAACCGAAAATGGTAATCGAGTCACTTGGGATGAAATTGGGCCTTTGGAAAGGTCATTACATGTACGAAATTACCAAAATACCCTTGGTGGGTAAATTACCAAAATACCCTTGAAAGGTAAATTACTATTATACCCTTAAAGGTTGGTTAGCTTGATTATGTTGTGTTTGTTATTCTGATTATGATAGTAATTCGTTTCATACGTTATATTTGATATATGATTTGCATACATGACATACTGTATACATGGATTATTATGTCATGACATGTCGTATGGGATTGGGATATGATTGAAAGGGGAAGTGTGATTCAGTGACTATTGTTATAGTGGTCTGGGACCACAGTGGTTTGGAACCACATATACATATTGATAAATCGTAAAAGTAACATATTTTAACACTATATTTAGTATGATTTTGGATGGTTTAGCCCTTGATTTATGTAAAAAGGTGCTTTTAATCCTTTCTTTTCATGTTTATACTTACGAAAGCACCCGAGGATAAAAAGAACACAAAACGGGCTTAAAATGGAGTAATTGGGCCTTATCAAGCAATCAACACGGCCTTGTGCAAATTCCACACGACTGTGCCTCACCAAATACCTAGAGCACGGCCTCAACTCCATCACACACGACTGTGCATCATCCACTTACCACACACGGACGTGCCTGGTGATCTACATGGCCGTGCCCAAATCGACAGACCTGAAGCACAGCCTAAATCTTGACTCACACGATCGTGCCCAAAACTATAGAATTGAGACACGGCCCAACCACGATTTACATGGGCGTGTGCCATGGTCGTGCCCCTGCCCGTGCCCCTGCTGCGGGAATGAGCAATTTCACTCAGAATTGGATGCTTGAAGCCAAAGAAACATACTCCTAAGTCTACTCAAACACCCTAATAATAATTCTACTTGAAGGAGATGCTTAGGAACCAAGTAGAGCATCCCAAAGCCTATATAAACAACTTAAGGCAGACATTAAAAAGGAGCTTTTTGGCAGAGGCTTTTTGCCGAAGCATTCATCTTTTAGGGAGTCACTTGAAGATAGGCAGTTGATCCATCAAAAAAAGTCGGAACTCCATTCAAGATGGAAGATCTCTTCTTTAATACCTTCAGGGGGTTTTAGGGAGTTCTTATGTCTTGTTTATTCTTTACTCTTGAGATGTTTTCATATTTAGTTATGCACTACACCCTTCAGATACCTGAAGGGGATGAAACCTATGATGGATTTTGTTATTTGATTTCTAAAATTATATGATAAGTACTTGGTTTGTTCTTAATTATGTTGCTTAAGGTGGAGGAGGAATAGACCCCGCCTAAGAGTAGATCTAGCATAATTGAGCGGAGTTGATCGGGCGCCTAGAGATAGGGTTACGAGATTTTGTCGGATTAGGGTGAAACCTAATATGGGAATCCATTGATCGGTTTACTGCTTCCTTAGGGGATTATTATAAGAGAACAATAGTTCCACTAATTAACCTATGGTTAGACGTTATTCGCCTCTAGAGAGGGTTTAATATAGGTTAAGGAGTCTCATGGATCAAGCTAAGTAAAGAGATCATATGGTTTGGGGAATAAATAATAAGTGAAGTCATAGGTGGATTCTTCCTGAGGGTATCGTCTTTATCAACTGAGTTTTCTTAAAGTCTTTCTCCCATTCATTCTTTTGTCTTTGCATTTAGTTTAAGTATTTCGTTAGTTTAATATTCACTCCATATTTTAGGCTAAATAATAGAAAGAAAGTGAGTAGTAGTACTTTTAGGTTCCCTTGGGTTTGATAAGATATTCTTGCCTGAGCTATACTACTGTTCGATAGATGCACTTGCCTCTATTGTTGTCACAGCCAGTCTACAAGTTCGATCATTCTTTATAAATATTAAAACTCGACTGCTTGACACGATCAAGTTTTTGGCGCCGTTGTCGGGGAACTCTAAAATATTAAGAAAGCTTTATTTCGATTACTTTAGCCATTATTTTTATTTTTAAATTTCTCTTTTATACATATATTTTTGTTCTTGTTTTTCAAAATTTCTTTCTCTCTTTGCATATCAGGTACCTCTAGTTTATGACTAGAAGAAATCCAAACGGACCATTAGACTATGAAAGTGACATTGAGGGAACCGCTCGTAGAAATCGCAGAGAAATAAGACGAGCCCTAGACTATCAAAGAGAAGAACAAGAAAGATCCAATCCTCATCAAGGGATGGACGAAAACAATCCACCAAATGTGCAAGAATGTAATGCTCCGGTACTATGTATGATTTTGCTAAACCTAATTTGACAGAGCGTAATCTAGTATTGTTAGCCCGCTATAATGCTAATAATTTTGAATTAAAGCCTAACACAATACAAATGATTCAACAATTCATTCAATTTGATGGTTTGCAGGATGAGGATCCAAACACTCATATATCTGATGTTTTAGAATTCTGTGATACCTTCAAAATAAATGGCATTTCTGACGATGCCATACGTCCTCGATTATTTCCTTTTTAATTAAGGAACAAAGCAAAGCAGTGGTTGAACTCGTTACCACGAGGGTCAATCACCACATGGGATCAAATAACCAAAAAATTTCTTTTAAAATATTTTCCACCAGCCAAAACTACTAAATTTAGGAATGATATATCTTCTTTTGTGCAGAATGACGCAGAAATATTATATGATGCATGGGAAAGATATAAGGATCTCCTAAGAAGATGCCCACACCATGGATTACCTTTGTGGCTTCAAGTCCAAACATTCTACAATGGTGTGAATTCTACAACTAGGCAAATGATTGATTCATCAACTAGTTGAACTTTGAACACCAAAACTCCTTAAGTGGCTTACGATTTTATTGAGGAGATGTCATTGAACACCTATCAATGGCAAATTACAAGGGCTAAACCGACAAAATCAGTCAGAGTTTTTAATATAGATGCAGTGACAATGTTGTCAACACAGATGGAGTTAATGAATAAAAAGCTTGATAATTTATGTTCTTCACAGGTACATCTAGTCATGCAAAGTGAAGCAAGTGGGAATGTGGCGAATTCTTAGTACCCACCTTACCAATCAGAAGCAGAAAACGAGCAGACAAACTATATAGGTAACAATTTCAGATCTAATAATAATCCTTATAGTAACACTTACAATCCAGGTTGGAAGAACCAGCCAATTTTTTTGTGAAGAGGACAAGGAAATCAAAGGCAGCAACCCACTCCAAATTACCAAAATCAGCCCCATCTACAGGAAAAGAAGCCGAGTCTTGAAGAGATGTTAAAAAAGTTCATGGCAGTTATAGATTCTCGTCTCCAAATGACGGAAGCAACACTTGATGAACAATAAATCTTACTCAAGGAAATCAAAACTCAGGTGGGAGAGCTCATTATGTCAGAGGGAATACTTACTAAAATAGTATGTGAATTAAGGACAGAAATTTCTTCCAAAGACACAGAGCAAGTAAGGGCAGTCACACTAAGGAGTGGCAAAGAGCTAGTTGGACCACAAAGAAAGACACCACATGATGTCATCAAGAAACAAAATGTAGAAGTTGAGAACGAAAACACATTGCATAGAGAAAGTAGAACACAAATTTCATATCCAGAAAAATTGAAGAAAGAAAAATTGGATGCTCAATACGGTAAGTTCCTTGAACTCTTTAAATAGATACATATTAACTTACCTTTCGTTGAAGCTATTTCCCAAATGCCCAAATATGAAAAATTCTTAAAGGAACTTCTCACAAGCAAAAGGAAGCTTGAGAAAGTATCAAAGGTGGAGCTTAATGAATAATATTCAGCCCTTCTCCAAAATAGACTACCATTGAAGTTAAAAGATCCAGGGAGTTTCACTATTCCCTGCTTAATTGGTAGTTTAAACATCACGAAAGCCTTAGCAGATCTAGGCACTAGTATCAACTTAATACCTTATGGATTGTTTAAACGACTACATCTTGGGGAACCAAAACCCACTAGGATGAGCATTCAATTAGCGGATAGATCTATTAAATATCCTAGAGGGGTTATTGAAGACGTCTTGGTAAAAATTGATAAATTTATTTTTCCCGTTGATTTCGTTGTGTTAGACATGGATGAGGACATTAATGTTCCTTTAATCTTAGGGCGTCCTTTTTTAGCCACTGCTATTGATGAAGGGGATGGCAAACTAGCATTAAGGATAGGTGATGAAGAAATTATTTTTCAAATTTATGATGCCATGTGATATTCTAAAGAGCAAGATGATTCTGTTATTTTGTTGACACCACGATCATATTATTAAAAATTCATTACAGAAATCTCGCAGGATGACACGATGGAATTGTGTCGCCTCAAGGAGAGGGGAAGAGGACGAAGGTAATGAGATTAGTTTGAATACATCATCATTCGCATAAATGAAAGAAGAGAACATTGAAGAAGATGACGATTAAAACAAAACCCTCCATCAAGAGCCGCCCAAATTGAAATTAAAACAGCTACCAAAACATTTAGAATACGCATTCCTCGGGGACAATTCTACATTACTAGTAATCATCTCTTCAGAACTAGACCCCAAGGAAGAGGAGGAGCTGATAAAGGTACTAAGAGAACACAAGAAAGCCATAGCTTGGAAAATTTCCAACATCAAGGGAATAAGCCCCGCGTTCTGTATTCACAAAATTTTAATGGAAGAAGAATATAAACCGTGTGTGCAACCTCAGAGATGATTAAACCCCAACATGAAAGAAGTGGTCAAAGTAGGGGTAATTAAACTTCTAGATGTAGGAATAATTTATCCTATTTCTGACAGCACTTAGGTAAGTCCTGTGCAGGTAGTTCCAAAGAAAGGAGGAATGAGGGTAGTGCCCAACGAAAAGAATGAGTTAATTCCTACAAGAACAATTACAAGTTGGAGAGTCTGTATAGACCATAGAAAGCTGAATGATGCCACCAGAAAAGATCACTTTCCTTTACCCTTCATTGATCAAATGTTAGAAAGACTATCTGGGCATATGTACTTCTGTTTCTTGGACGGACTCTCTAGTTATTTCCAAATTCCCATAGCTCCTAAAGATCAAGAAAAGACAACATTTACATGCCCATATGGTACATTTACTTATCGAAGAATGCCCTTTGGATTATGTAATGCTCCTGCCACTTTTCAGCGTTGTATGTTGGCAATATTTGACGAACTCGTAGAGGACATCATGGAGGTATTTATGGATGATTTCTCGGTATTCGGTAATTCTTTCCAACTTTGCCTTAAAATTTTAAAACAAGTTCTAATTAGGTGTGAAGAAACAAACCTTGATCTGAATTGGGAAAAATGCCACTTTATGGTTAGAGAAGGGATTGTTTTAGGACGTAAGATTTCTAGAAAAAGGATTGAGGTAGATAAAGCGAAAGTTGAAACCATAGAAAAATTACCTCCTCCTAGTTCAGTGAAGGCTATTAGAAGCTTCTTAGGACATGCAGGTTTTTATAGAAGATTCATTAAAGACTTTTCTAAAGTAGCTAAGCCTTTGACAAAATTACTAGAAAACGATGTCCCTTTTAATTTCAATCAGGAATGTTTAGATGCATTTAATGTCCTTAAAGATAAATTAATAAATGCACCAATTATAATCGCGCCTGATTAGAATTTGCCCTTTAAACTAATGTGTGATGCAAGTGGCTTTGTAGTAGGTGCAATTTTGGGACAACGAAGAGACAAGCATTTTCAGCCAATTTACTACGCTAGTAGAACATTAACACCCGCACAAGAGAATTACACCACGACCGAGAAAGAACTGCTAGCTGTAGTTTTTGCTTTTGACAAATTTAGGTAATATCTAATATTAACAAAAGTTGTCGTTTACACTAACCATTCAGCTCTTCGTTATCTTTTAACCAAACCTGATGCAAAACCTAGACTCATATGATGGATTTTACTATTACAGGAATTTGATCCGAGATACGGATAAGAAGGAGTCGAGAATCATGTAGATCACCTCTCAAGACTCGAAAATCCACACACCAAAAAGCTTGATGAACAAGAAATAAATGATTCATTTCCTAAAGAACAACCCTTATCTTTAACGCATTTTGAAGTACCATGGTTTGCAAATATTGTGAATTATTTAGCAGCTAACATCTTGCCAAGAAAATTAACACATCACCAAAAGAAGCGATTCTTCGCTGATGTAAAAAATTATTTTTGGGAAGATCCCTTCCTTTTCCACATATGTGTAGATCAGGTAATTCGAAGATGCATTACAAAGAGAGAAGCAAGCAAAATCCTGGAACATTGTCATTCAGGACCATCAGGGGGACATTATAGTGGCATTAAGACAGCATACAAAATACTCGAATCAGGTTATTACTGGCCCACTCTATTTAAAGATGCCAACAGGTACGTTACTACGTGTGATAAATGCCAAAGAACAGGTAATATTTCTAAACGTGATGAAATGCCTCAAACATATATGTTGTCATGTGAATATTTGATATATGGGGTATTGATTTTATGGGACCTTTCCCCAGTTCATTTAGAAATAAATACATCCTAGTAGAAGTTGATTACATGTCAAAATGGGAAGAAGAAGAAGTCTTACCTACCAATGATGCCAGGGTAGTAGTTAAATTTCTCAAGAAACTATTTTCCCGATTTGGGACACCTAGAGCCATCATTAGTGATAGGGGTACCTATTTCTGTAATACGCAATTTGAAAAAGTTCTAAAGAAATATGGAGTATGTCATAGAATAGCCACCCCATATCATCCTCAAACTAGCGGACAAGTTGAGGTAACAAACCGAGAGCTTAAGTGCATCCTAGAAAAAACGGTTGAATCAAATAGAAAAGGTTGGGCAGTTAAGGTAGTTGATGCTTTATGGGCCTATAGAACAGCATTCAAAACACTTCTAGGAACATCCCCATACAAATTTATATATGGGAAAAGCTGTCATCTACCATTTGAGCTAGAACACAAAGATTTTTGGGCAACAAAATTTTTGAATATTGACCTCACAATTGCAGGAAAGAGAAGAATGATGCAGATGAACGAGCTGGATGAATAAAGAGTAGAAGCCTATGAAAACTCAAAACTATACAAGGAAGCAACAAAGCGACGCCACGATGCTCGTCTCAAGTGATCAAAACCATTCAAAGTAGGAGACCTGGTCCTACTATATAATTCAAGGCTTAAACTATTCCCGGGAAAACTAAAATCAAGATGGTTAGTCCCATTCATGATCAAAACAATCTTTTCATATGGCACCATTGAGGTAACTCATCCCACAAAAGGCACATTCAAGGTAAATAGTCACCGACTTAAAATTTATAATGGTGCAGATCTTGGAAATATCAGAGAGGAGCTTCTGCTCCATGAAACCTCCTTTAATATCGAAAACAAGGAAAGTTTAGCTTAAGACTATAAACAAGCGCTTATCAGGAGGCAACCCGGGTGCTAACACACTAACATTGACTTGGTCTTTCTAAAATCTTTCTAAAACGATCTAACAAAAATGCTGGCATTTTAACACCTCCTTGAACACGGGCGTGCTAACAACCATGTATAAGGTAGGGGACACACCACGGGCGTGGCAGGATCCGTGCACAAACAGGGAAAAAATTCATTTCAACAAACACGGGCTGTGATATCAGACACGCCCGTGTCGTTCAAATGTGTGAGGTTACTGACTTATTCAGCACGGGCTTCGTACGGCCATGTCCCCTAACCGTGTGAAGCTACTAACTTATCGAGCATGACTAGAACACAGTCGTGCCCATGACCGTGCGAACATACTGACTTATTAAGCACGGGCTATACACGCCCAGTCAACCTAACCGTGTGAAGCTACTAACTTATCGAGCACGGCTAGAACACAGCCGTGCCCACGACCGTGTGAACATACTGACTTATTAAGCACAGGCTACACACGCCCATTCAACTAACCATGTGAATCACAACACGGGCGTGGCAAACATAAACACGGCCATGGCAAGCCTATCTAAACACGCCTAAAACCCAAAAATCATGAAAAGCACGGGCTAGTTTAAAATGACATGGGCGTGTCGAAAGATCGTGCCTCAAACCCTATTTATAAGAATAACCGTCCTCTTCCCCAAACCCAAACCCTAAAATTAGATTCCACCACCCCCACTTCTTCAAATCCGGCCACCAAATCACCCGCATCCCTCCAACTCACCTCCTTCCGGTCATTCTTCTCAACAATCACAAGCCCACAACACACCCCCTTACCAGGCCGTGCCCACGCTGAAGAACCCAGCACCACCACCGTGCGCCCCACCCGTGCTTGCCAACCACCACCGTGCCTGATTCTTTTTCTTTCACATTTTTCACATATTTTGTCTTAAGTTTTGTTTGATTTTAGACTTAATTTATATTGTTTAAAGTTTATCTTCATTCTTGTTTAAGTCTTTATTAAAAAACATGATTCTTTATTTTTCTTGGTTATTTTATTCTCTTTTTTTGTTGCTTTAATCTATTTTTATTGTTGATTTCCACTATTTAACAAATTATCGATTTACTATGTTAGACTTTCCGCCTCACCTCATGGAAAAATTGATGTTCTAATGCAAATAATAGTTAAAATCATGATTTTTATGCAACATGTTTTTATTATTATTTTATTAACCATGATTGTAGTTAGGAATTAGTATAATAAATAAATGAAATTTTAGTTATTAATGTCATTTAAAGGTTTGTTGATTTTAGTATTTGTTCTTAAAGAAATATTTAAATTTGCTATTATTTTTTATTATTATTTAGGAAAATTCTTGCTTATATAAAGGAAGTATTTTTCAGGTATTATGTCGTCTTCACGCGTTAAAAGAGCTGTCCCGAGCAAGAAAAGGAAGGGGCCCGGATCATCATCCGAAAATGCTTCCACCAAACTCTAACATCCATTCCTCAGATTCCCTTAACCAACTCAGGAAGAATGATACAAAATATTTTAAGATAGACCTCTCGGAACCGGTAGATGCATCGATTGGAATGCCTTACAACAAGTCAGACTCGCTGGAGTTGTTCGAGCTCTCATCTCAACGGAACCATGGGAGCAATTTTTTGCAATTGTGGAACCCACATACTTGGAACTCACTCTCGAGTTATGTACCACATTCACCCTACAGACAGTAATGACACAATTTGATGATGCCGGCACAATCCATTTCCGCCTAGGGGCACAGTACGTCGATTAAGCGTACCTTAATTCGGATCGGCACTCAAACTTTATACGCCAAAATTTATAGAAGAAAATCCACTTTTCGAGTTAAATAGAGAACTCTACTGCACCCCTATCTTATGTTGGCGCAACTTACAACCCACTAAATGCGACTACAACCCGAGTCGCTCCAAAGCGACTGCCCTTCCTCCAGCTCTCAGGTATCTTTATCCTATTCTTGCTCATACTGTTATAGGTCGCAAAGAAAGCACCGGCGTCATCAACAAACAAGATGTTTATTTCTTATCATGCATGTCCAAAGGACATGTTTTCGACGTGGCATACTTCATTGCATACGCAATGCAGCACCAAACCGATTAGCAAAGGAAAGGAATCCTGTCAATGGGGCCTTACATCACGAGACTAGCTCGACATTTCAACCTCCTCAACACCAACAATCAGATTGCCTCTCTCACACTGATAGGGAACGTGGCACTTAAGGCATCCCGACGATGCTCCACATGAAGATGATCAAGCACCGTCGAGGCACCGATCCCCCTCAATACAGACTTGCCACAACTGAGGAGGTGCCTAAGGACATCACTGATGATGTCCCACTAGTCCCAAGCCAACAGCCATCCTATCCAGTAGCCTCGATGGTAGATATCTCTCGCACGCCGCACAGCTCGAAAGCAAGATCGCACCAAGCAGTTCATCGACATCGCCGACATTTTGATGGGATCGAGGCTACGCTTCAGCAAATCTACCATCACTTCCACATATCACCACTAGCACCACCACAGGATCCAATCGATGATGAGGACCTCTAAATCCTCTCTTTCATATATCTATCATTTACTTCCTTTATTTTAAAACTTTTCATTTGATGTTGCGTTTAAATTTGAACTTTCACTAGTATTAAAATTTTTTCCTTTCCTCTCATTTACCATTGGCTATCTAATTTCTTAAGAATCCCTAACCAATCATATACTACAAGCTCGTTAACAAAGTGACTTTGCAGAATTACACACCTTACACACACAAACTCCGAGATCATCCAGATTTCAGGGAGTATTACTTTCCCCACTTATCTTTTTGATTTTGTACATTGAGGGCAATGTACATCTTAAGTGTAGGGGCAATAGTGCCTAACTTTTTGCATAATTCTCAAAACCCTAAAATTAGTCTTGATCTTAAGTATTTTTCTCATATTATTAATTAGGATGAAATTTCTAATGATTTATGATTTTTATTGATATGTTTTAGAATAAGTCTTAGTTAATTGTGCATTGATAATTAAATTTGAAGAATACTAGAGAATCGAGCATGATAAGTCTACTTTCTAAAAATTAAAATTGATAGGTTATTGAACTGAATTTGAGTATCACCTTAAAGTTCAAAACTTATAAGGATTGATGTCAAAACACCCATAATTTTTTTGTGAGATTTTGAGCCTTATAGAGCATATACCCTTTTCGTGCTCACTTTAATTGATTACGAGTGTGTCAACTTTTAGCTGTTATTATAGAACTTTTCTCATTTATACATGTCAAGACCACATAAATGATTTGATACACTGAGATGATAAAGGCACTTAGGTTTTAACCCGTTCACTACACTAAAAAGCCTACCCATACAAATAACCCCTAGTGAACCCCGTTGAATCCTAACAACCTTTTTATTGAATCACCCACTAATATTAACCCAAAATCCCTTTGTATTTGTTATCAACATTCCTTTGACAACCCATTATCAAGAATTGATTTGATCAATTGTCGAATTAGGTTATTTCAATCACCAAAGTTCCTTCTATTATGTTTATTTTAGTTTGTTCTTAAAAAAATCCAAGTATATTCAATATTAGTAGTAAATAAAAGAGCTTAGAGCATTTAAACTCCTATTGTTGAAGAAAAAGCTCGTATCAAAGTATTATCAAATTTTGAGTGATGAAAATACTCTTATTATAGAGTAATTATCAATAGTAGATATTGTTAGTTTTTCATTCAATGTAAATATTCATATTTAGTTCATTATTTTTAGTTTAGGTAATTAGTCAATTTGATCTCGATTATAACCTCTAATTCAGCCTTTATCCACACCTTTTAACCCTAGCCTCGTTACAACCCTATTTAAAGACCTTTTGATCTATGTATCATCTCATATACAGTGGTGGAGATTTGATTTTCAGGGAAGCCTATGGGATTAATTTTTTAGGTTCGACTTAGAGTGCTTATTCTTGAACCTTAAACACTTTTGAGTGATTTAAGTGAATCTTTAGTGAGGATGTCAGTCCTTGTCGATTTTGAATTAAAGGTAATCACTTAGATAAGGGAGACACATATGTTTTCGTGCTATAAATGTATGACTTATCATAATTGAATCTTTAGGGTTCTTTGAGTTAAATTATCCATGTATAAATTTTCTGTGAATTATGATGAGACAATGTCGATAGGAATTGTGAATTATGGAAAGTTTATTTTAATTGTAAATTGAGAATTTTGCTTGAGGACAAGTAAAAGCTAAAGTGTGGGTATTTGATAAACCGTAAAAGTAACATATTTTAACCCCATATTTAGTATGCTTTTGGATGATTTAGCCCTTGATTTATGTAAAAAGGTGCTTTTAATCCTTTCTTTTCATGTTTATACTCAGGAAAACACCCGAGGATAAAAAGAACAAAAAATAGGCTTAAAACTAAGTAATTGGGCCTTAGCAAGCAATCAACACAGCCTGGCCCAAATTCCACACGACCGTGCCTTGCCAAATACCTAGAGCACAGCCTCAACTCCATCACACACAGTTGCGCATCATCCACTTACCACACACGAACATGCCTGGTAATCTATATGGCCGTGCCTAAATCAACAAACCTGAAGCACGGCCTGAATCTTAACTTACACAGCTGTGCCCAAAATGACAAAATTGAGACACGGCCCAACCATGATTCATACGGACGTGTAACATGGCCGTGTTCCTACCGCGGGAATGAGCAATTTCACTCAGAATTGGATGCTTGAAGCCAAAGAAACATACTCCTAAGTCTACTCAAACACCCTAATAGTAATTCTACTTGAAGAAGATACTTAGGAACCAAGAAGCATTCATATTTTAGGGAGTCACTTGAAGATAGCCAGTTGATCCATCTCAAAAAGTCGAAACTCCATTCAAGACGAAGGATCTCTTCTTTAATACCTTTAGAGGGTTTTAGGGAGTTCTTATGTTTTGTTTATTCTTTACTCTTGAGATGTTTTCATATTTAGTTATGCACTAAACCCTTCATATACCTGAAGGGGATGAAACCTATGATGGATTTTATTATTTGAAATCTAAAATTATATGATAAGTACTTGGTTTGTTCTTAATTATGTTGCTTAACTTAATCGATGTGCTTAGGTGGAGGTGGAATAGACCCCGCCTAAGAGTAGATCTAGCATAATTGAGCGGAGTTGATCGGGCGCCTAGAGATAAGGTTACGAGATTTTGTTGGATTAGGGTGAAACCTAATATGGAAATCCATTGATCGATTTACTGCTTCCTTAGGGGGTTATTATAAGAGAACGAGAGTTCCACTAATTAACCTAAGGTTAGACATTATTTGCCTCGAGAGAGGGTTTAATATAGGTTAGGGAGTCTCACGAATCAAGCTAAGTAAAGAAATCATATGGTTTGGGGAATAAATAATAAGTGAAGTCATAGGCGGATTCTTTCTGAGGGTATCGTCTTTGTCAACTGAGTTTTCTTAAAGTCTTACTCCCATTCATTCTTTTGTCTTTGCATTTAGTTTAAGTATTTCGTTAGTTTAATAATCTAATCACTCCATATTTTAGGCTAAATAATAGAAAGAAAGTCAGTAGTAGTACTTGTAGGTTCCCTTGGGTTCGATAAGATATTCTTGCCTGAGCTATACTACTCTTCGATAGGTGCACTTTCCTCTATTGTTGTCACAGTCAGTCTACAGGTTCGATCATTCTTTATAAATATTAAAACTTGACTATTTGACACGATCACATATGCTTATCAGTGACTTGTCTCAGTGGTCTGGGACCACAGTGGGTTGGCCCCACGTATACTATTCAGAGATTGTCACAGTGGTCTGGGACAATAGTGGGTTGGCCCCATGTTTATATATTCTATAACTCTGTCACAAGTGGTCTAGGACCACAGTGGCGTGATGCCACGGGTGTTTGGTTGATTCAGGTGACCTAGAGGATGGAAAACTAGGTTGGGCTGGGCTGCATTGCATACATTTGTACTAAGCTATATTGTGTGGGCCTAGGACCAGCTTGCGTTATAGGGGGAATTACACACTGAGTCTCGGTGACTTACCCCTCTACTTAATTTTGCAGGTAATCCCTAGATCGCGGATTTGGAAACGAGTCAGACTTGAGGTGACCATGCAATATTTTACTCGTAAATTCGTTTTCTTTATTTGAACTTGTTTTTTTATTAGGATTTTGTTATGTAATAAGGCCTCCTAATATTTAATTTGGGTTTGGATTTTATGCTGTTATAACATATCTTATAAGATGTCGAATACGGAGTTTTCTAAAATAAAAACCTAAACAATCATGTTTTTCAAGTGTTAACAGAAGATGCCAAGTTATCAATTATCTAAATTCAGAAATTTCTCTTAAACCTACATACACTGTTTTCAAAATATCACATTTTTGAATACCTCCAGTTTTTGTTTTTCGTAATACAAACCTGTTTCCGATTGATAAGATTACTCATATTAAGTTTTTGTGAGAAAACCCCAAGACCGAATTAAATTTTCAAAGGCTAACACATCGCGAAATTTTTCCTATTTCAAGATAACCTTTCCCTGTGAAATACCAGATCCGATCGTAATGTTTAGGCTGGGTTTGGGGTGCTACAATTGTGGTATCAGAGCCTAGATTTCAAAACTCAACTTTGGAATGGGTTCGACAACGTTTTCCAAAAATTGGTTTGAAATATTGTTTAAGAAATATATGTTTTACTGGAAGAATGGCACACGAGTCTCCGGCACCAAATCCGTAAGTTTCCTTATACTTTGCTTTGTTATATGCTATATTTTTGGAATCTATTCTGTGTGTTTGGTTTGGATTTAATATTCGGATATAGAATTGGTTGTGTATGAAATATTTGTTTATTTTAATGGTTAGGTGTTTTGAGTATGTGCAGGGAGTTTTGAATTCTAGTTAAAAGTATATTAACTATTGAAATTAGAGTGCGCAACGTGAGCGTCATGTTGTAGGTTAGGATGCATAACTGTTAGTTAGTTGAAAATTTCGAGGACGAAATTTCTTTAAAGAGGTAGATTTGTAACGACCTGAATTTGTGCCTAGTAGAATTAGGGCCCAATGGGCCTTGGGCATAGGAGCGTTTAAAATTTTTGAAAATAAGAGAATGACTTTAATGCATGTTGGATCTATTAGATGAGTGGTTTTGGAAGGTTAGGGAGCTTCTATGAAGTTTCGGGATCAAACTTGGGCTTTAAGGAAATTTTGGTTTTAGGTGACAAAAAACCCTAGGAGTTAGCAGGTAGGTTTTAAGAATAAAATGTGGAGAACAAGGACACAAGTGGAGTGTGTGGTGTACTGGAAAAGTGACGCCACATAAGAGGCAAGGGGATGACGCCATAAGGGAGGAAGTAGGTCCAAGGTTCAAGTCTTGGCTCCTGCATTTTGGTTTTCTTTTTAAATGGACTTTAGAATTTGGCCATAGATTCATATTTAGTTGCGCATGGTTTAAGACACAAGAGGAGCTTGTGGCCAAGTGGTTAGCGGTGTGGATTATGCTACAAGAGAGCTAGGTTCGAATCTCATGAAAAGTAAGGGAGTATTTATTTTACCGATTGGACAGCAAGAGTTTGAGTTGGATTTAAACTCTACTAATGGAAGGATCTCACATCGAAAAGATACAAAGAAGGAAGCTGAGAAGCTAGCTATATATAGATCATTCTATGTGGAGAGTTAAGATACCATGGTGGGCGTTTGGGCACAGGAGTGGTCGGAGCGCGGGTTAGCACCAGATTCCTTTCAGGTGTGTATTTCTCTCTACATTAGTTGTATGAAACACCCCAAACCCGACCCCAAAAAAAACCTAACCGGATTTGATATGTTCCTCGAATCTAACTTTAGCAAATTCTCGTTTTATTTAAGAAAAACTTGATGATTTTTTGTAGAAAATAGATTAAATTAATATTTTAGGTTGAAATCAAATTGTAAAGTAAATTTATGTCTTTTAAAACATTATTTTAGAAGGAGTTAATAAATTAAAAGAAAACCAATTTTATGGAAATTACTTTAAAACATATATATATTAGTGACAAAAACATTTTTAAATTATTTATCGAAAAACCATTTAGTTATTTAATCGATATTTGTTCATGGTAAAATAAAAGTCCAAACACAAAAATTAAAAGCAGTTTATAGTGGCCTTATTACAAAAATAGCAAACCCATAATAAAGTCTAAGTAATAAAATTTAATAAGTTTAAATTGGAAAATCTTCAAAATACTTGATATGAGCATTGGCCACCACGAAGTCCTTGCTGTCCCGATCCATCGCACTACGAATCATCTGAAAAGTTATCCCACAAAAATGGGTGAGTTATAAACTCAATGTGTAACACATACATTAAAAAGCCCATTTTATCATATGCCTTAAAGCCCAAAATTTCACATATGGCCATAGGCCCATTTAACTCATATTTAGCCCAAAGGCCCATTTAGCTCATATTTAGCCCAAAAGCCCATTTTATAGCAGATTAAATAATAATCAATTAAATCACATGGATATGTACAAATAATGAAATGCAAACCCGCCCACCTAATATCCATCCGCTACACACCACCCGCACCAACCAACACACCGTGGGATTACTAAATCGACCCTCCATCCGCTACACACCATCAAGTCGGTTGTTGCGGTCAACATGCACATCACCCTTATAATTTTGTGGCAAGGCCACCAGACAAAATTGTGACCAAGTCACCGGATTTCAAATATGTGACCAAGTCACCAGATTCACATATGTGACCAAGTCACCGGATTTCAAATATGTGACCAAGTCACCGGAAATGTGGTAAAACCACCGAATACTTCCTCCTTTATCAAATATACCCATATGCCCATGCACATACATATCATTTAGTTTTCATGCCATTTACCCTAAAATCATAATATAATCATACTTATTTCACATTTTATGCATATAGCAAAATTAACGAAATATTGGGGTAAACATATTCGAATATCGATACCATTGAATGGTATCCAAAATCATTATTAAACACATTATCATAAAATCACATATAAAAATAGATCTATGAGTTTTAATGTAGGTTACACACCTTATGACCGTGAGAACGATACTCTCTCGCTCGTCAACACCTAGTTAATTATCACACTTGGTTAGTATACACTATTACTAATAAAATTATACTTATTGACGAGAGATCTAAATCCTTACCCTCGAATTCTCGAACAACCGTTATTTGTGGTTTTTCTCTGCTAGATGGATCAAAACCCGCAGATATCCCACCAACGTAAAGTGGTTCGGTTGTACGTACTACTTCAAATAACCGATCTTCATTAGCAAAGGGTCCACAACCCAGTGAAAAATCTCTTACCGCTGATACAGCCCTTCGTTTGAAGTTCGATGGTAAAATAGTGCCTCCTCTCTTCCAAACACTCCTTACTGCTTTTTTCTTACCTATCTTGTTAGTCTCAAATCACCCCTAAAAATAAGATTGATTAATAGTCTATCTAAAGAAATTGATATAACCAAAAGGGATCATCTTACCTTGGATGATTTTGAAAAGTCACTTCTTAAAAGTTGGCTTCAACAAAGATCCTTAAAAATCCTTTCCAAGGATTCGTCCTAAGAGAGAAAAATAAAAGGATTTATGTTTCTAAATTGGCTATAGTAAAAAGAAATAAAGAAAATAATTAACAAAAACCTTACTTGATCACTTTGAATATTCGGCCTTGAACAAAAAGAAGAAAAGGAATGATGATTCGTTTTGAACAAAAAGAGAAAAAAATATGGTGCTTTGGCTATGGAGGTTTCGGGTTTCCAACAAAAGAAAAGAAAATTTTAGATGAAAAAGAAAGGTGATTTGGTTTGATAAAAGAGAAGGAAAGTATGTTGATTTTGGTGTTGATAGAAAATAGTTTTGGTTGAGAGTGAAGAAGAAAGAAAAATGAAAAGAGAAGGAAAAAGAAAAGGAACAAAAGAGAAAGAGAAAGAGAGATTAAAAGAAGATGATGATGATGATGTTGATTCTCAAAAGAAAGGAGATAGGTTTAGAGACCTATGCACATTCGGCCAAGAGGGAGAAATTGAAGAAAAATGGTTCTTTGAACTTTGGTAGATTCGGCAATGAAGGAAAAAGAAAATAAGAAATGTTTTTCAACTTTTGATGCTTAAGACAAGGATTTGAGAGAATAGGAATTTTAGCCAAAATGGTCAAAATGAGAGCCAAAACAAAGAGAAATTTTTACCTAAACTAGCAAAATTCGGCTAGGAGGAGAGCTCTTGGAGAATTGAGAAAAGATGCACAATTGCTAGAATTTTTGGCTAACTATCACCCCCTAACTCAAGTCAAATTCGGCCAACTAGGAAGCCAACATAATCCCCCCTTTTCCTCCATAATTCTTCCCCATCAACCCTAAGATTGCTATCACCATTAACCACCCTCTTTAGCCCCTAAAACCGACTAGGTTCATGGTCAAATGACTATGAACAAGTTTCCAAAACATTGCCAATATATCAAGCCTTTTGTCCCCCCTATCTTATCATCCTATCTTGATTCCATGCCATAAGTCTTTAGCTTGCCTTTTTCATATGGTCAAATAGCCAAAATTAAAAGAATGCTCATCCATTCTAGAAGGGTCTTGGCCGACACTATAGGGAAGGAAGCAAAAAATAAAATCCTCCCATTTGTTAGCTAGGGGATTCGAACCTCTCCCCTCAAGCACTCATCCATATATCCTAACCACCTTGCCAATTACTCAACTTATGCTTAAAACCTCTCGTCATTATTTCTTAAAGCCCAACATGCTTAGCTCCATCTTAATTATTAGAAATTAAAAGTTTCACTAAGCATTCACTTAATTAATGAAGTTCAAAAATAAACTTCTAGAACATACTCAATCATAATTAAGCTTGCAACATCATTTAATTAAGTAAGATGCATAACCCCTAATTATCAGGATGTTACATTGTAGCACGAAAAATGCCAAAATGCCAGTCACACGACAATAGTAGCCACACAAGCATGCGAGCGCACGTGTGAGGGCATCGACGCGACAGTTGAGGCCATCAGTAGTATTCTTGTTGGTTGGATTATACTGTCGGGCCACGGTAGGCCGAATGGGGCCAAGTGGGCCCATATGTATGAATTGTATGTTTGTATAGTACATTTTGGATTAGACTATGTGCATCTCATATATGTGGCTAGATTTGGACAAAATGGGCCACAAGAGCGTGTAGGCTCAAATGGGCAAAAATCGAGTTTTAAGCCTAATAGTCCGTAACAATCGAAACGATAACTGAGTCATTTGGGGTGACATTGGGCCTTCAGAAAGGCCATTTCAGGTATGAAATTATCGAAATACCCTTGATGTGTAAATTACAAAAATACCCCTAGAAGGTAAATAACTATTATACCCTTAAAGGTTGGTTAGCTTGATTATGTTGTGTTTGTTATTCTGATCATGATAGTAATTCGTTTCATACATTATATTTATTAAAGATTTGCATACATGACATACTGCATACACAGATTATTATGTCATGGCATGTCGCCTGGGATTGGGATATGATTGAATGGGGAAGTGTGATTCAATGACTATTGTCACAGTGGTCTGGGACCACAGTGGTTTGGAACCACGTATACATATACTTATCAGTGACTTGTCTCAGTGGTCTGGGACCACAGTGGGTTGGCCCCACGTATACTATTCAGAGATTGTCACAGTGGACTGGGACCACAGTGGGTTGGCCTTACGTTTATATATTCTCTGACTCTGTCATAACTGGTCTGGGACCATAGTGGTCTGGGACAGCAGTAGCTTGATGCCACGGGTGTTTGGTTGATTTAGGTGTCCAAGAGGATGGAAAACTAGGTTGGGCTGGGATGCATTGCATACACTTGTACTAATCTATATTGTGTGAGCCTAGGGCCAGATTGTGTTATAGGAGGAATTACACACTGAGTCTCGGTGACTTACCCCTCTGCTTAATTTTGCAGGTAATCCTTAGATCGCGAATTTGGAGCCGAGGCGGACTTGAGGTGGCCATGCAATATTTTTATCGTAAATTTGTTTTCTTTATTTGAACTTGTTATTTTTATTAGGATTTTTTAATGTAATAAGGCCTCTTAATCTTTAATTTGGGTTTGGATTTTATGCTGTTATAACATATCTTATAAGATGTCAAATACGGAGTTTTCTAAAATAAAAACCTAAACAATTATGTTTTTCAGGTGTTAACAGAAGATGCCAAGTTATCAATTATCTAAATTGAAAATTCTCTTAAACCTACATACACTGTTTTTAAAATATCACATTTTTGAATACCTCCAGTTTTCGTTTTTCGCAATACAAACCTGTTTCCGATTGATAAGATCACTTATATTAAGTTTTTGTGAGAAAACCCCAAGACTGGATTGAATTTTCAAATGCTAACACATCGCCAAAATTTTCCTATTTCAAGATAACCTTTCCCTGTGAAATACCAGATCCGATCGTAATATTTAGGCCGAGTTTGGGGTGCTACAATTGTGGTATCAGAGCCTAGATTTTAAAACTCAACTTTGGAAAGGGTTCGACAATGTTTTCCAAAAATTGGTTTGAAATATTGTTTAAGAAATATATGTTTTACTGGGAGGATGGCACACGAGTCTCCGGCACCAAATTCGTAAGTTTTCTTATATTTTGCTTTGTTATATGCTGTATTTTTGGAATCTATTCGGTGTTTGGTTTGGATGTGATGTTCGGATATAGAATTGGTTGTGTATGAAATATTTGTTTGCTTTAATGGTTAGGTGTTTTGAGTATGTGTAGGGAGTTCTGAATTCTAGTTAAAAGTATATTAATGCTATTGAAATTAGAGTGCGCAGCGTGAGTGTAATGTTGTAGGTTAGGATGTATGACTGTTAGTTAGTTGGAAATTTCGAGGGCAAATTTTTTTTAAGGAGGGTAGATTTGTAACGACCGAAATTTGGGCCTAGTAAAATTAGGGCCCAATGGGCCTTGGGCATAGGAGCGTTTAAAATTTTTGAGAATAAAAGAACGGCTTTAATACGTGTTGGATCTATTAGGTGAGTGGTTTTCGAAGGTTAGGGGGCTTCTTTGAAGTTCTGAGATCAAACTTGGGCTTTAAGGAAATTTTGGTTTTAGGTGACAAAAAACCCTAGAAGTTAGTAGGTAGGCTTTAAGAATAAAATGTGGAGAACAAGGACACAAGTGGAGTGTGTGGTGTACTGGCAAAGTGACGCCACATAAGAGGCAAGGGGATGACGCCATAAGGGAGGAAGGAGGTCCAAGGTTCAAGTTTTGGCTCCTATATTTTGGTTTTCTTTTTAAATGGACTTTAGAATTTGGCCATAGGTTCAAATTTAGTTGCGCATGGTTTAAGACACAAGAGGAGCTTGTGGCCAAGTGGTTAGTGGTGTGGATTATGCTACAAGGGAGCCAGGTTCGAATCTCATGAAAAGTAAGGGAGTATTTATTTTGTCGATTGGACGACAAGAGTTTGAGTTGGATTTAAACTCTGCTAACGGAAAGATCTAACATCGGAAAGATACAAAGAAGGAAGCTGAGAAGCTAGCTACATATAAAGCATTCTATGTGGAGAGTTAAGATACAATCGGTCTTAAAGCCTCGATGTCCGCTAAAGAAGATAGAGATCGAGAGATGTGGCACTCTTCATAATGATTTAGAAAGACAAGCAATAGCTGTTTTAAAAGGCAAAGGTTGACTTTAATTAGCAGGCTCAAGGTCAATTTCTTTTTGAGTTCCCGGCCCAAGTCAAGGCGATGCAATAGTCGGGCGATAAGGAAGAAGCAGTCTTAGTGGGCGTTTGAGCACAGGAGTGGTCAGGGCGTGGGTTAGCACCAGATTCCTTTCAGGTGTGTATTTCTCTCTACCTTAGTTGTAGCACGACAAATGCCAAAATGCCAGTCACACGACGATAGTAGCCGCACTAGCGTGCGAGCACACGTGTGAGGGTATCAACGCGATAGTTGAGGCTATCAGTAGTATTCTTGTTGGTTGGATTAGGCTGTCGGGCCATGGTGGGCCAAACGGGGCCAAGTGGGCCTATATGTATAAATTGTATATTTGTGTAGTACATGTTGGATTAGACTATGTGAATCTCATATATGTGGCTAGATTTGGACAAAATGGGCCACAAAAGCATGCCGGCTCAAATGGGTAAAAATCAAGTTTGAGGCCCAATAGCCCAGTAACAATCGAAAATGGTAATTGAGTCACTTGGGGTGACATTGGGCCTTCAGAAAGGCCATTGCAGGTATGAAATTACCGAAATACCCTTGGTGTGTAAATTACAAAAATACCTTTAGAAGGTAAATAACTGTTGAAACACCCCAAACCCGGCCCACGAGAATGGACTGGATCTGGTATGTTCCTCGAAGTAAACCGGTTCAAATTCATTCAATGTTTTGAAAACTATGAGTTTTGGAAGATAGTTCGTTTTGGTTGGGCTTGAGTTGAAAACAAATTTATTTTTAGAATAAAACCCATTTGCTTCAAGTGAGAAAATATTTAAACTTATTTCATACTAAGTGGGCTTACTCTTTATGAAGCCCTAAATTCATAACATAGTAATTATAGTAGAAATAAAATGTAAATCACGGTGGCCTTATTACATAAAATGAAACCCAAAATAATAAATTGTACGGTACTTAAAATAAAATAAATATTCAAATTAAACTGAACTTCAAGTCGATCATGGCCACCACAAGTTCCACCGTCCCGGTCCATTACTGCTCATCACCTGAAACATATTCCCACAACGGGGTGAGTCGATAGACTCAGTGTGTAACCAACACTAAACATAATAGAAATAGGCACACCATAAAAAAAAATCATATGCATATAACAATTTCAAGATCATGATGCAAACCCGAACCCAAACCTATATGCCATCTGCTACACTCCACCCGTACCAACCTGTACAATCGTGGGGACTACTAAGTCAACCTCCTTCCGCTACACTCCATCGAAGGCGATCATTGCAATGACTTGCTCATCGCCCATCGATAATATTGTGGCATAGCCACCAATCGTAATGTAACCGGTTACCACTTAGTGAGACCAAGTCATCACATTCACTTAGTGAGACCAAGTCATCACATTCACTTAGTGAGACCAAGTCATCACTTTCACTTATAACGTTGGTGAGACCGTAGTCAACACCTTCTTCCCTTTCACATAAATCCGAATGCCCCAAATTATAAATATCATGCATAACATATTTTATTTCACTTTCACATGACTTTTCACTTGTATAACATTTATTTCAAATCCTAGTAGAAGTAGGAAAACGTACCTGAATACTTTGTACCATAATATGGCACTTTAGCCACTTTCTTTCACTTTCACATTAACATATATAACATATTTAAACCATAAAACTATTAAGAATAGTGTGGAATACACACGGTACCTTAGCAATATTCTTACACTTTCATATTAACACATATAATGAATTAAAGTCAAATCTATCAAGATTTAGTGTAGGGTACACATCCGATTTGCTTAACAAATTCCTTGAAATCCCAAATCGATCCATCGCCTTAGATCTCAAATTCTACATTTGATTAATCACTTACTACTTTAATAAAAAGCCATTCGCCATAAATCAAAATCCTAGTAGGGTTAGTATTCTTAAAACTTACCTTGAAATTCTCAAATCCCAAATCCTTGTATCCATCTGTCAAATCCCTATAACTACATGTTAGATCAATTTCTAACATTTATTCACAACAAAAACCCTTAGTCAGTATGTTAAATATGACTTACCTTAGATTCTTAAATCTCAAATTCATTGAATAACTAGAGAACACGGGCTTATGGTGTACCTTCGAAAAGAACTTCTCCTTCCTTGTAGTCGACACTTAGTAAATCCCAAAAGATCTCTTCAAAGTTTCGCAACCATAAACATTAATGGGATTAGCAATAGATTTCGATAAGTCTAAAATATAAAAGAATGGAAACCAAACTTGGATCTTACCCTTATTTGAAGGAATCGATTGCACCTTCACTTCAACCTTCGAGATTCTAGCTTAGAGACTTGATGAACAATGGCTATGATTGCCTTATGTATTCGGTTTCAAAGATGAAAGAAGAGAGGAATAATAGGCTTAGAAGAAATCGGCTAGGAGGCTAAAAGAAAAGAAGAAAAAGAATGGAGGCTCAAGAAGAATATTAGGCAGAGGAAAAGAGAGAGGGAGAATGAATAATGAATGGCCCTAGTCTCATCCTTTTATAGCCAAAATTATTAGGCCAAGAATCCTTAACTTGGCCACCACTCTTCCTTATTTTCCTAATTAAACAATAATTCTTCATTTATCCACCTATTTAGTCGAATTTTAAAGAGAATTAAACTCTTCCCTTAAGAGTCCTTATGATCTTCTAATTAGCCGAGTTTTAAAGAGAATGAAACTCCTCTTTTGCAAGCTTGTGCCGTCCACCTCTTAGGCTTCTAGATGCAAAATAAAACTTATTTTATTAGCTTCTTATGTGACTCGAACTCAAGCCCAACACCCTTGCATGTGGGCCATTTCCTGAGGCCTTAAGTGGCATCTTCAGGCCACATTTCCAAGCCCGTTATTGGGTGTACTTTATATCTTTAGGGTCTCTTGGCCCTAAGTTCCCTTTGGGCTCTAAAATTCGACATTAAAGGTCATTTTTAAGTTTCCAAAATTTTCACATGGATCTCAGATTTTCCAAGTTTCCAAAATGTTTAGTTTCCTATTTTGGCTTAGTTTCCAAAATGTTCACTTTCCTCTTTTAGCTTAGTTTCCAAAATGTTTACTTTCCTAATTTACTTAGGTTTCCAAAATGGTCACTTTCCTATTTTACTTGGTTTCCAAAACTTAACATTTCTAAAGCATTTCCTTACATTTCCATACATCTCTTACATTTCCACACATTTCCATACATTTCCATACATTTCCATATATTTCCATACATTTCCATACATTTCCATACATTTCTTACATTTCCTTTCATTTCCTTACATTTCCTTTCATTTCCTTTCATTTCCTTACATTTTCCTTATATTTCCTTACATTTCCCTACATTTCCTTACATTTCCTTACATTTCCTTACATTTCCTTACATTTCCTTATATTTCCTTTCTTTTCCTTACATTTCCTTACATTTCCTTTCATTTTCTTTCATCTTAGGGTTCTTGAAACTCTTCAGAACACATCCAACACACCCACTGATCCCACTATCTCATGAATTATGCATGAACGTATAACCCCTAATCTAGGATGTTACAGTTCTACCCCCCTTAAAAATAATTTCGTCCTCGAAATTACTTACTATCATTCATCCGCATAGTCTAACTCACCACACTACGCTTATTGTCACAAGACTCGATCTTAAAGAACTATCATACTTTCTAGGCACATTATTTATTTTTCTTTTTTTTTTTTTTTAGTTCACGTTCCGAGAACTCATTTCTAACGTCACGATTTAACTGATTAAAGAGTTTTATGCATTAGTACTTGTTCCAATTGCTTAACCGCTAATAATTTTATGAAAAGGAGTTTAGAGTGGTTCTTTCGTATTCATACATGCATACGATCTTTTCATTCACTCATACATCCATCAAACAATTATGAACCTTAGTTCATTCGAGAAATGTTGTAGTTTTCATTTGTTGTTGTTTTTCCACTACCCGGGGTATTTTCGTAATTTGTCCTACAAGGGTATTTTCGTAATTTGTCAAAATAAGGTTTCTTGATGATTTTGTCACAAAGTATCTTTGGTATTTTAAGTTCCAGGTATTTGGGAAATTTTTTTGAGATCCGAGGGTATTTCGAAATTTTAGACCTGGGGTATTTTGGTAATTTTTCCACAAACCGGTAAATTGTAAAATTTTAATAAATCGGGATATTTGAAGTTGCAAAACTTTGAGGGTTCTTTTGAGAAATTTATTTTCCAAAGACGATGAAGTTGCAAAATTTTGGAAATCGGTCATTTTGAAAATTTTGGTAAGTTAGGGCAATTTTGTAATTTTCCATAAATCAAGGTATATTGATATTTTGCAAGTTAGGGCTTTTGGAATGTTTATAAAATAATAAAATTTTGATAAAAGCTGTTGAGTAGTTGAATCATTTTATAAACCAAGGCACTTTGGTAATTTTACCACTAAGGGCATTTTTGTAATTTTTATGGATCTAAATTTTTTGAAAATAATTGTGTATGAAATAGTTTTCGTGAATTAAGGATAAGAGAAAGAAAGTGATTTAAGAGTTTTAATATTAAGTGTTAAGAAAATGGCTAATTCCCTTCGGGTTTTAGTTATTGAGTTTAGCCTATGACCGAGCCTTCTTGGTCGGGGTGAACCAAAGCTACGCACTGTGCAGTGATTCGAGTAAAGAGGAGGTGAGTCACTAGGACCGCTTAAATACCAAGCTCTTCATGAATCCACTCCTAGACATGCGCACAACATTACCACACCTAGCTCGGTGACTTAATCATGTGTTTGTCTAGTGTATTAAGTCTTATGTATTTGTGTTTGAGTAGACTAATCCTAGGTTCAAGTTCCTATCATGCTATTCTCGTTCCATGCCTTTTCTACCCTTAAGCAGTTCACGAATCACACATATAGTTAGGGTACTTACGGTGGATCATGGGTCTGGAGACTTAGGTGCCATGCCATAAAACCGCTTATGTTTCAAAGAAAAAAATCATTTGGCTCGCTTTGAAAACGTTTTGGGCCTTAGCCCACGTGCCGAGAGTTTAAAAGCTGGCTCGATACCAAATTGAAACACCCCAAACCCGCCCACGAGAATGGATGGATCTGGTATGTTCCTCAAGTAAACAGGTTCAAATTCATTCAATGTTTTGAAAACTATGAGTTTTGGAAGATAGTTCGTTTTGGGTTGGGCTTGAGTTGAAAACAAATTTATTTTAGAATAAAACCCATTTGCTTCAAGTGAGAAAATATTTAAACTTATTTCATACTAAGTGGGCTTACTCTTTATGAAGCCCTAAATTCATAACATAGTAATTATAGTAGAAATAAAATGTAAATCACGGTGGCCTTATTACATAAAATGAAACCCAAAATAATAAATTGTACAGTACTTAAAATAAAATAAATATTCAAATTAAACTGAACTTCAAGTCGATCATGGCCACCACAAGTTCCACCGTCCGGGTCCATTCGCTCATCACCGAAACATATTCCCACAACGGGTGAGTCGATAGACTCGGTGTGTAACCAACACTAAACATAATAGAAATAGGCACACCATAAAAAAATCATATGCATATAACAATTTCAAGATCATGATGCAAACCCGAACCCAAACCTATATGCCATCTGCTACACTCCACCCGTACCAACTTTGCACAGTGGGGACTACTAAGTCAACCCTCCTTCCGCTACACTCCATCGAAGGCGTCATTGCAATCGACTTGCTCATCGCCCATCGATAATATTGTGGCATAGCCACCATCGTAATGTAACCGGTTACCACTTAGTGAGACCAAGTCATCACATTCACTTAGTGAGACCAAGTCATCACATTCACTTAGTGAGACCAAGTCATCACTTTCACTTATAACGTTGGTGAGACCGTAGTCAACACCTTCTTCCCCTTTCACATAAATCCAGAATGCCCCAAATTATAAATATCATGCATAACATATTTTTATTTCACTTTCACATGACTTTTCACTTGTATAACATTTATTTGAAATCCTAGTAGAAGTAGGAAAACGTGCTCAATACTTTGTACCATAATATGGCACTTTAGCCACTTTCTTTCACTTTCACATTAACATATATAACATATTTAAACCATAAAACTATTAAGAATAGTGTGGAATACACACGGTACCTTAGCAATATTCTTACACTTTCATATTAACACATATAATGAATTAAAGCTGTAAATCTATCAAGATTTAGTGTAGGGTACACATCTGATTTGCTTAACAAATTCCTTGAAATCCCGAAATCTGATCTACTGCCTTAGATCTCAAATTCCTACATTTGATTAATCACTTACTACTTTAATAAAAAGCCATTCGGCCATAAATCAAAATCCTAGTAGGGTTAGTATTCTTAAAACTTACCTTGAAATTCTCAAATCCCGAAATCCTTGTATCCATCTGTCGAAATCCCTATAACTACATGTTAGATCAATTTCTAACATTTATTCACAACAAAAACCCTTAGTCAGTATGTTAAATATGACTTACCTTAGATTCTTAAATCCTCAAATTCATTGAATAACTAGAGAACACGGGCTTATGGTGTACCTTCGGGAAAAGAACTTCTCCTTCCTTGTAGTCGACACTTAGTAAATCCCAAAAGATCTCTTCAAAGTTTCGGCAACCATAAACATTAATGGGATTAGCAATAGATTTCGATAAGTCTAAAATATAAAAGAATGGAAACCAAACTTGGATCTTACCCTTATTTGAAGGAATCGATTGCACCTTCACTTCAACCTTCAGAGATTCGGCTTAGAGACTTGATGAACAATCGGCTATGATTGCCTTATGTATTCGGTTTCAAAGATGAAAGAAGAGAGGAATAATAGGCTTAGAAGAAATCGGCTAGTAGGCTAAAAGAAAAGAAGAAAAAGAATGGAGGCTCAAGAAGAATATTAGGCAGAGGAAAAGAGAGAGGGAGAATGAATAATGAATGGCCCTAGTCTCATCCTTTTATAGCCAAAATTATTAGGCCAAGAATCCTTAACTTGGCCACCACTCTTCCTTATTTTCCTAATTAAACAATAATTCTTCATTTATCCACCTATTTAGTCGAATTTTAAAGAGAATTAAACTCTTCCCTTAAGAGTCCTTATGATCTTCTAATTAGCCGAGTTTTAAAGAGAATGAAACTCCTCTTTTGCAAGCTTGTGCCGTCCACCTCTTGGGCTTCTAGATGCAAAATAAAACTTATTTTATTTGCTTCTTATGTGACTCGAACTCAAGCCCAACACCCTTGCATGTGGGCCATTTCCTGAGGCCTTAAGTGGCATCTTCAGGCCACATTTCCAAGCCCGTTATTGGGTGTACTTTATATCTTTAGGGTCTCTTGGCCCTAAGTTCCCCTTTGGGCTCTAAAATTCGACATTCCGGGGTCATTTTTAAGTTTCCAAAAATTTTCGCGCGGATCTGTATTTTCCAAGTTTCCAAAATGTTTAGTTTCCTATTTTGGCTTAGTTTCCAAAATGTTCACTTTCCTCTTTTAGCTTAGTTTCCAAAATGTTTACTTTCCTAATTTACTTAGGTTTCCAAAATGGTCACTTTCCTATTTTACTTCGGTTTCCAAAACTTAACATTTCTAAAGCATTTCCTTACATTTCCATACATCTCCTTACATTTCCACACATTTCCATACATTTCCATACATTTCCATATATTTCCATACATTTCCATACATTTCCATACATTTCCTTACATTTCCTTTCATTTCCTTACATTTCCTTTCATTTCCTTTCATTTCCTTACATTTTCCTTATATTTCCTTACATTTCCCTACATTTCCTTACATTTCCTTACATTTCCTTACATTTCCTTACATTTCCTTATATTTCCTTTCTTTTCCTTACATTTCCTTACATTTCCTTTCATTTTCTTTCATCTTAGGGTTCTTGAAACTCTTCAGAACACATCCAACACACCCACTGATCCCACTATCTCATGAATTATGCATGAACGTATAACCCCTAATCTAGGATGTTACAACTGTTATACCCTTAAAGGTTAGTTAGCTTGATTATGTTGTGTTTGTTATTCTGATCATGATAGTAATTCGTTTCATACATTATATTTGATAAATGATTTGCATACATGACATACTGCATACACAGATTATTATGTCATGACATGTCGCTTGGGATTGGGATGTAATTGAAAGGGGAAGCATGATTCAATGACTATTGTCACAGTGGCCTGTGACCACAGTGGTTTGGAACCATGTATACATATGCTTATCAGTGACTTGTCTCAGTGGTCTGGGACCACAGTGGGTTGGCCCCACGTATACTATTCAGAGATTGTCACAGTGGACTGAGACCACAATGGATTGGCCCTACGTTTATATATTCTCTGACTCTGTCATAGCTGGTCTGGGACCATAGTGTTCTGGGACAACAGTGGCTTGATGCCACGGGTGTTTGGTTGATTTAGGTGACCTAGAGGATGGAAAACTAGGTTGGGCTGGGATGTATTGCATACATTTGTACTAATCTATATTGTGTGGGCCTAGGGCCAGATTGCGTTATAGGGGGAATTACACACTGAGTCTCGGTGACTTACGCCTCTGCTTAATTTTGCTGGTAATCCCTAGATCACGAATTTGGAGCCGAGGCAGACTTAAGGTGGCCATGCAATATTTTTATCGTAAATTTGTTTTCTTTATTTGAACTTGTTGTTTTTATTAGAATTTTTTAATGTAATAAGGCCTCTAAATCTTTAATTTGGGTTTGGATTTTATGCTGTTATAACATATCTTATGAGATGTCGAATATGGAGTTTTCTAAAATAAAAACCTAAACAATCATGTTTTTCAAGTGTTAACAAAAGACGGCAAGTGATCAATTATCTAAATTTGAAAATTTCTCTTAAACCTACATACAGTGTTTTCAAAATATCACATTTTGGAATACCTCCAGTTTTCAGTTTTCGCAATACAAACCTATTTCCAATTGATAAGATTACGCATATTAAGTTTTTGTAAGAAAACCCCAATACCGGATTAAATTTTCAAATGCTAACACATCACGAAATTTCTCCTATTTCAAAACAACCTCTCTCTGTGACATGCCAGATCCGGTCGTAATGTTTAGGCCGAGTTTGGGGTGTTACAATTGTGGTATCAGATTCTAGGTTTCAAAACTCGGCTTTGGAATGGGTTCGACAACGTTTTCCAAAAATTGGTTTGAAATATTGTTTAAGAAATATTTGTTTTACTGGAAGTATGGCACCCGAGTCTCTGGCACCAAATCCATAAGTTTCCTGATTCTTTGCTTTGGTATATGCTGTATTCCTGGTATCTATTCTGTGTGTTTTGCTTGGATATAATGTTCGGATATAAAATTGGTTGCATATGAAATATTTGTCTGCTTTAATGGTTAGGTGTTTTGAGCATGTGTAGCAAGTTCTAAATTCTAGTTAAAAGTATATCAGTGTTATTGAAATCAGAGTGCGCAGCGTGAGCGTAATGTTGTAGGTTAGGATGGACGACTGTTAGTTAGTTAGTTAGAAATTTCGAGGATGAAATTTCTTTAAGGAGGGTAGATTTGTAACAACCTAAATTTGGGCCTAGTATAATTGGGGCCCAATGGGCCTTGGGCATATGAGCGTTTAAAATTTTTAAAAATAAGAGAATGACTCTAATGCATGTTGGATCTATTAGGTGAGTGGTTTTAGAAGGTTACGGGGCTTCTATGAAGTTCTAGGATCAAACTTGGGCTTTAGGGAAATTCTTGTTTTAGGTGAAAAAAAACCCTAGGAGTTAGTAGGTAGGCTTTAAGAATAAAATGTGGACAACAAGGACACAAGTGGAGTGTGTGGTGTAGTGGCAAAGTGATGCCACATAAGAGGGAAGGGGATGATGCCATAAGAGAGGAAGGAGGTCCAAGGTTCAAGTCTTGGCTCTTGCATTTTGGTTTTCTTTTTAAATGGACTTTAGAATTTGGGCATAGATTCATATTTAGTTGCGCATGGTTTAATACACAAGAGGAGCTTGTGGCCAAGTGGTTAGCGACGTGGATTATGCTACAGGGAGCCTGAGTCTGAATCTCATGAAAAGTAAGGGAGTATTTATTTTACGGATTTGACGGCAAGAGTTTGCGTTTGATTTAAACTCTGCTAACGGAGGGATCCCACATTGAAAAGATATAAAGAAGCAAGGTGAGAAGCTAGCTATATATAGAACATTCTATGAGGTGAGTTACCTTGGTGGGCGTTTGGGCATAGGAGTGGTCGGAGCACGGATTAGAACCAGATTCCTATTAGGTGTGTATTTCTCTCTACCTTAGTTGTTGAGCGACAAATGCAGAAATGCCAGTCACATGGCGATAGTAGCAACACGAGCATGCTAGCACACGTGTGGGGGCTTCGACGCGATAGTTGAGGCCATTAGTAGTATTCTTGTTGGTTAGATTAGGCTGTCGGGCCACGATGGGCCGAATGGGGCCAAGTGGGCCCATATGTATAAAATGCATGTTTGTGTGGTAGATGTTGGATTAGACTATGTGAATCTCATATATGTGGCTAGATTTGGACAAAATGGGCCACACGAGCGTGTCGGCTCAAATTGGCAAAAATCAAGTTTTAGGCCCAATTGTCCGGTAACAACTGAAAATAGTAACTGAGTCGCTTGGGGTGACATTGGGCCTTCAGAAAGGCCATTGCAGGTATGAAATTACCAAATACCCTTGGTGTGTAAATTACAAAAATACCCCTAGAAGGTAAATAACTGTTATACCCTTAAAGGTTGGTTAGCTTGATTATGTTGTGTTTGTTATTCTGATCATGATAGTAATTCGTTTCATACATTATATTTGATAAATGATTTGCATACATGACATACTGCATACACGGATTATTATGTAATGACATGTCGCCTGGGATTGGGATATGATTGAAAAGGGAAGTGTGATTCAATGACTATTGTCACAATGGTCTGGGACCACAGTGGTTTGGAACCACGTATACATATGCTTATTAGTGACTTGTCTCAGTGGTCTGGGATCACAGTGGGTTGGCCCCACGTATACTATTCAGAGATTGTCGCAGTGGACTGGGACCATAGTGGGTTGGCCCTACGTTATATATTCTCTGACTCTGTCATAATTGGTCTGGGACCATAGTGTTCTGGGACAACAGTGGCTTAATGCCACGGGTGTTTGGTTGATTTAGGTGACCTAGAGTTTGGAAAACTAGGTTGGGCTGGGATGCATTGCATACATTTGTACTAATCTATATTGTGTGGGCCTAAGGCCAGATTGCGTTATAGGGGGAATTACACACTGAGTCTCGATGACTTACCCCTCTGCTTAATTTTGCAGGTAATCCCTAGATCGCGAATTTGGAGCCGAGGCGGACTTGAGGTGGCCGTGCAATATTTTTATCGTAAATTTGTTTTCTTTATTTGAACTTGTTATTTTTATTAGGAGTTTTTAATGTAATAAGGCCCCCTAATCTTTAATTTGGGTTTGGATTTTATGCTATTATAACATATCTTATGAGATGTCGAATATAGAGTTTTCTAAAATAAAAACC
Organism: Gossypium rotundifolium; assembly: GCA_025506655.1. Lineage (NCBI taxonomy): Eukaryota > Viridiplantae > Streptophyta > Magnoliopsida > Malvales > Malvaceae > Gossypium > Gossypium rotundifolium. Next base: position 40,016,749 of record CP106726.1, read on the forward strand.
TAAACAATCATGTTTTTCAAGTGTTAACAAAAGAAGGCAAGCGATCAATTATCTAAATTCAGAAATTTCTCTTAAACCTACATACAGTGTTTTCAAAATATCACATTTTGGAATACCTCCAGTTTTTGATTTTCGCAATGCAAACCTGTTTCTGATTGATAAGATTACGCATATTAAGTTTTTGTGAGAAAACCCCAAGACCGGATTGAATTTTCAAATGCTAACATATCGCAAAATTTCTCCTATTCCAAAACAACCTCTCCCTATGACATGCCAGATCCGGTCGTAATGTTCAGGCCGAGTTTGGGGTGTTACGATTGTGGTGTTAGATTCTAGGTTTTGGCTTTGGAATGGGTTCGACAACATTTTCCAAAAATTGGTTTGAAATATTGTTTAAGAAATATTTGTTTTACTGGAAGTATGGCACCCGAGTCTCCGGCACCAAATCCATAAGTTTCCTGATACTTTGCTTTGGTATATGCTGTATTTTTGGTATCTATTTTGTGTGTTTTGTTTGGATATGATGTTCGAATATAAAATTGGTTGCGTATGAAATATTCGTCTGCTTTAATGGTTAGGTGTTTTTAGTATGTGTAGCGAGTTCTAAATTCTAGTTAAAAGTATATTAGTGTTATTGAAATCAGAGTGCGCAGCGTGAGCGTAATGTTGTAGGTTAGTATGTACGACTGTTAGTTAGTTAGTTAGAAATTTCGAGGATAAAATTTCTTTAAGGAGGGTAGATTTGTAACAACCTAAATTTGGGCCTAGTATAAATGGGGCCCAATGGGCCTTGGGCATAGGAGCATTTAAAATTTTTGAGAATAAGAGAACGACTATAATGCGTGTTGGATCTATTAGGTGAGTGGTTTTCGAAGGTTAAGGGGTTTCTATGAAGTTTCAGGATCAAACTTGGGCTTTAGGGAAATTTTTGTTTTAGGTGAAAAAAAACCCTAGGAGCTAGTAGGTAGGCTTTAAGAATAAAATGTGGACAACAAGGACACAAGTGGAGTGTGTGGTGTAGTGGCAAAGTGATGCCACATAAGAGGCAAAGGGATGATGCCATAAGAGAGGAAGGAGGTCCAAGGTTCAAGTCTTGGCTCTTGCGCATTTTGGTTTTCTTTTTAAATGGACTTTAGAATTTGGCCATAGATTCATATTTAGTTGAGCATGGTTTAAGACACAAGATGAGCTTGTGGCCAAGTGGTTAGCAGCGTGGATTATGCTATAGGGGAGCTTGAGTCCGAATCTCATGAAAAGTAAGGGAGTATTTATTTTGCAGATTTGATGGCAAGAGTTTGAGTTAGATTTAAACTCTGCTAACGGAGGGATCCCACATCGAAAAGATATAAAGAAGGAAGGTGAGAAGCTAGCTATATATAGAGCATTCTATGAGGATAGTTAAGATACCTTGGTGGGCGTTTGGGCATAGGAGTGGTCAGAGCACGGATTAGCACCAGATTCCTATCAGGTATGTATTTCTCTCTACCTTAGTTATTGAGCGACAAATGCTGAAATGCCGATCACATGGCGATAGTAGCCACACGAGCGTGCAAGCACACGTGTGGGGGCTTCGACGCTATAGTTGAGGCCATCAGTAGTATTCTTGTTGGTTGGATTAGGCTGTCAGGCCACGATGGGCCGAATGGGGCCAAGTGGGCCCATATGTATAAAATGTATGTTTGTGTAGTAGATGTTGGATTAGACTATGTGAATCTCATATATGTGGCTAGATTTGGACAAAATGGGCCACATGAGCGTGTGGGCCTGAATGGGCCAAATTTGGATTTTTGGCCTAATAGTTCGGTAACAACCAGAAACTGTAACCGAGTCACTTGGGGTGACATTGGGGGTTCGAAAAGGCCATTGCAGGTACGAAATTATTGAAATACCCTTGGTGGGTAAATTACCAAAATACCCCTGGAAGGTAAATTACTGTTATACCCTTAAAAGTTTGGTTAGCTTGATTATGTTGTGTTTGTTATTCTGATTATGATAGTAATTCGTTTCATACATTATATTTGATATATGATTTGTATACATGACATACTGCATACACGGATTATTATGTAATGACATGTTGCATGGGATTGGGATATGATTGAAAGGGGAAGTGTGATTCAGTGACTATTGTCACAGTGGTCTAGGACCACAGTGGTTTGGAACCACGTATACATATGCTTATCAGTGACTTGTCTCAGTGGTCTGGGACCACAGTGGGTTGGCACCACGTATTCTATTCAGAGATTGTCACAGTCGTCTGGGACCACAGTGGGTTGGCCCCACGTTTATATATTCTGTGACTCTGTCACAACTGGTCTGGGACCACAGTATCTTGATGCCACGGGTGTTTGGTGGATTCAGGTGACCTAGAGAATGGAAAACTAGGTTGGGCTGGGATGCATTGCATACATTTGTACTAAGCTATATTGTGTGGGCCTAAGCCATATTGCGTTATAGGGGGAATTACACACTGGGTCTCGGTGACTCACCCTTTGCTTAATTTTGCAGGTAATCCCTAGGTCGTGAATTTGGAGCCGAGGCGGACTTGAGGCAGCCATGCAATATTTTTCTCGTAAATTCATTTTCTTTATTTGAACTTGTTTTTTTATTGAGATTTTGTTATGTAATACGGCCTCCTAATCTTTAATTTGGGTTTGGATTTTATACTGTTATAACATATCTTATGAGATGTCGAAAATGGAGTTTTCTAAAATAAAAACCTAAACAATCATGTTTTTCAAGTGTTAACAAAAGATGGCAAGCGATTAATTATCTAAATTCAGAAATTTCTCTTAAACCTACATACACTATTTTCAAAATATCACGTGTTGGAATACCTCTAGTTTTCGGTTTTCGTAATACAAACCTATTTTCGATTGATAAGATTATGCATATTAAGTTTTTGTGAGAAAACCCCAAGACCGAATTGAATTTTCAAATGCTAACACATCGCGAAATTTCTCCTATTTCAGAACAACCTTTCCCTGTGACATACCAGGTCCGATCGTAACATTTAGGTCGGGTTTGGGGTGTTACAATTGTGGTATTAGAGCCTAGGTTTCAAAACTCGGCTGTGGAATGGGTTTGACAATGTTTTCAAACAATTGGTTTGAAATATTGTTTAAGAAATATATGTTTTACTGGAAGTATAACACCCGAGTCTCCGGTACCAAATCCGTAAGTTTCTTCATCCTTTACTTTGTTATATGTTGTATTTCTGGTATCAATTCTGTGTGTTTTGTTTGGATATGATGTTTGGATATAGAATTCGTTGCATATGAAATATTTGTCTGCTTTAATGGTTAGGTGTTTTGTGTATGTGTAGGGAGTTCTAAATTCTAGTTAAAAGTATATTAGTGTTATTGAAATCAAAGTGCGCAGCGTGAGCGTAATGTTGTAAGTAAGGATGTACGACTGTTAGTTAGTTGGAAATTTCGAGAATGAAATTTCTTTAAGGAGGGTAGATTTGTAACAACTGAATTTGGGCCTAGTAGAATTGAGGCCCAATGGGCCTTAGGCGTAGGAGCGTTTAAAATTTTTGAGAATAAGAGAACGACTCTAATGCGTGTTGGATCTATTAGGTGAGTGGTTTTGGAAGGTTAGGGGGCTTCTATGAAGTTCCGAGATCAAACTTGGGCTTTACGGAAAAAATTTTATTTTAGGTGAAAAAAAGCCCTAAGAGTTAGTAGGTAGGCTTTAAGAATAAAATGTGGAGAACAAGGACACAAGTGAAGTGTGTGGTGTAGTGGCAAAGTGACGCCATATAAGAGGCGAGGGGATGATGCCATAAGAGAGGAAGGAGGTCCAAGATTCAAGTCTTGGCTCTTGCATTTTGGTTTTCTTTTTAAATGGACTTTAGAATTTGGCCATAGATTCATATTTAGTTGCGCATGGTTTAAGACACAAGAGGAGCTTGTGGCCAAGTGGTTAGCAACGTGGAATATGCTATAGGGGAGGCTGAGTTTGAATCTCATGAAAAGTAAGGGAGTATTTATTTTCCGGATTGGACGGCAAGAGTTTTAGTTGGATTTAAACTCTGCTAACAGAGGGATCCCACATCGGAAAGATACAAAGAAGGAAGGTGAGAAGCTAGCTATATATAGAGCATTCTATCAGGGGATTTAAGATACCTTGGTGGGTGTTTGGGCATAGGGGTGGTCGGAGCGCGGATTAGTACCAGATTCCTATCAGGTGTGTATTTCTCTCTACCTTAGTTGTAGAGCAAAAAATGTTGAAATACCGGTCACACTATGATAGTAGCCACACGAGTGCGCGAGCGCACGTGTGTGGGTTTCGACGCTATAGTTGCGGCCATTAGTAGTATTCTTGTTGGTTGGATTAGGTTGTCAGGCCACGATGGGCCGAACGGGGCCAAGTGGGCTAGATGTCTGATTAGACTATGTGAATCTCATATATGTTGCTAGATTTGGACAGAATGGGCCACACAAGCGTGTGGGCCTGAATGGGCCAAAATCAGGTTTTAGGCCTAATAGTCCAGTAACAATCAAAAACGATAATCGAGTCGCTCGGGGTGACATTGGGCCTTCGAAAAGACCATTGCAGGTACGAAATTACCGAAATACCATTAGTGGGTAAATTACCAAAATACCCCTGGAAGGTAAATTACTGTTATACCCTTAAAGGTTGGTTAGCTTGATTATGTTGTGTTTGTTATTCTGATTATGATATTAATTCGTTTCATACTTTGTATTTGATATATGATTTGCATACATGACATACTACATACACGGATTATTATGTCATGACATGTCACATGGGTTTGGGATATGATTGAAAGGGGAAGTGTGAACCAGTGACTATTGTCACAGTAGTCTGGGACCACAGTGGTTTGGAACCATGTATACATATGCTTATCAGTGACTTGTCTCAATGGTCTGGGACCATAGTAGGTTGGCCCCACGTATACTATTCAGAAATTGTCACAGTGGTCTGGGACCACAGTGGGTTGGCCCCACATTTATATATTCTGTGACTCTGTCAGAACTGGTCTGGGACCACAGTGGTCTGGGACCACAGTGGCTTGATGCCACGGGTGTTTGGTTGATTCAGGTGACCTTGAGGATGGAAAACTAGTTGGGCTGGGCTGCATTGCATACATTTGTACTAAGCTATACTGTGTGGGCCTAGGGCGAAATTGCGTTATAGGGGGAATTATACACTAAGTCTCGGCGACTCACCCCGCTGCTTAATTTTGCAGGTAATCCCTAAATCGCAGATTTGGAGCCGAGACAGACTTGAGGTGGCCATGCAATAGTTTTCTCGTAAATTCGTTTTCTTTATTTGAACTTATTTTTTTATTGGGATTTTTTATGTAAGAAGGCCTCCTAATATTTAATTTGGGTTTGGATTTTATGCTATTATGACATATCTTATGAGATGTCGAATATGGAGTTTTTTAAAATAAAAACCTAAACAATCATGTTTTTCAAGTGTTAACAAAAGATGGCAAGCGATCAATTATCTAAATTCGAAAATTTCTGTTAAACCTACATACACTATTTTCAAAATATCACGTTTTGGAATACCTCAAGTTTTCAATTTTCGCAATACAAACCTGTTTTCAATTGATAAGATTACTCATATTAAGTTTTTGTGAGAAAACCCCAAGACCGGATTGAATTTTCAAATGCTAACACATCGTAAAATTTCTCCTATTTCAAAACAACCTTTCCTTGTGACATGCCAGATCTGGTCGTAATGTTTAGGCTGAGTTTGGGGTGTTACAATTGTGGTATCAGATTCTAGGTTTCAAAACTCGGCTTTGGAATGGGTTCGACAACATTTTCCAAAAATTGGTTTGAAATATTGTTTAAGAAATATTTGTTTTACTAGAAGTATGGCACCCAAGTCTCCGGCACCAAATCCATAGGTTTCTTGATACTTTGCTTTGGTATATGTTGTATTTCTGGTATCTATTCTGTATGTTTTGTTTGGATATGATGTTCGGATATAAAATTGGTTGCGTATGAAATATTTGTCTGCTTTAATGGTTAGGTGTTTTGAGTATGTGTAGCAAGTTCTAAATTCTAGTTAAAAGTATATTTGTTATTGAAATCAGAGTGCGCAGCGTGAGAGTAATGCTGTAGGTTAGGATGTATGATTGTTGGTTAGTTAGTTAGAAATTTCAAGGACAAAATTTCTTTAAGGAGGGTAGATTTGTAACAACCTAAATTTTGGCCTAGTATAATTAGGGCCCAATGCGCCTTGGACATAGGAGCATTTAAAATTTTTGAGAATAAGAAAACGACTCTAATACGTGTTGGATCTATTAGGTGAGTGGTTTTGGAAGGTTAGGGGGCTTCTATGAAGTTTCAGGATCAAACTTGGGATTTAGGGAAATTTTTGTTTTAGGTGAAAAAAAACTCTAGGAGTTAGTAAGTAGGCTTTAAGAATAAAATGTGGACAACAAGGACACAAGTGGAGTGTGTGGTATAGTGGTAAAGTGATGCCACATAAGAGGCAAGGCGATAATGCCATAAGAGAGGAAGGCGGTCCAAGGTTCAAGTCTTGGCTCTTGTATTTTGGTTTTCTTTTTAAATGGACTTTAGAATTTGGCCATAGATTCATATTTAGTTGTGCATGGTTTAAGACACAAGAGGAGCTTGTAGCCAAGTGGTTAGCGGCGTGGATTATGCTACAGGGGAGCTTGAGTCCGAATCTCATGAAAAGTAAGGGAGTATTTATTTTGCGAATTTGGCGGCAAGAGTTTGAGTTGGATTTAAACTCTGCTAACGGAGGGATCCCACATCGAAAAGATATAAAGAAAGAAGGTGAGAAGCTAGCTATATATAGAGCATTCTATGAGGAGAGTTAAGATACCTTGGTGGGCGTTTGGGCATAGGAGTGGTCGGAGCACGGATTAGCACCAGATTCCTATAAGGTGTGTATTTCTCTCTACCTTAGTTGTTGAGCGACAAATGCTGAAATGCCGGTCACATGGCGATAGTAGCCACACGAGCGCGCGAGCACACGTGTGGGGACTTCGACGCGATAGTTGAGGCCATCAGTAGTATTCTTGTTGGTTGGATTAGGTTGTCGGGCCATGATGGGTCGAATGGGGCCAAGTGGGCCCATATGTATAAAATGTATGTTTGTGTAGTAGATGTTGGATTAGACTATGTGAATCTCATATATGTGGCTAGATTTGGGCAAAATGGGCCACACGAGCGTGTGGGCCCGAATGGGCCAAATTTGGGTTTTAAGCCTAATAGTTCGATAACAACCAAAAATGGTAACCGAGTCACTTGGGGTGACATTAGGGCTTCGAAAAGGCCATTGTTGGTACGAAACTATTGAAATACCCTTGGTGGGTAAATTACCAAAATATCCCTAGAAGGTAAATTACTGTTATACCCTTAAAGGGTTGGTTAGCTTGATTATGTTGTGTTTGTTATTCTGATTATGATAGTAATTCGTTTCATACGTTATATTTGATATATGATTTGCATACATGACATACTGTATACACAGGTTATTATGTAATGACATGTCGTATAGGAATGGGATATGATTGAAAGGGCAAGTGTGATTCAGTGACTATTGTCACAGTGGTCTGGGACCACAGTGGTTTGGAACCACGTATACATATGCTTATCAGTGACTTGTCTCAGTGGCCTGGGACCACAGTGGGTTGGCCCCACGTATTCTATTCAGAGATTGTCATAGTGGTTTGGGACCACAGTGGGTTGGCCCCACGTTTATATATTCTGTGACTCTGTCTGTCCGTGCAGTACTACAAGATCTTGATGCCACGGGTGTTTGGTGGATTCAGGTGACCTAGAGGATGGAAAACTAGGTTGGGCTGGGATGCATTGCATACATTTGTACTAAGCTATATTGTGTGGGCTTAGGCATTACATTATAGGGGGAATTACATACTGAGTCTTGGCGACTCACCCCTCTGCTTAATTTTGCAGGTAATCCCTAGATCGTGAATTTGGAGCCGAAGTGGACTTGAGGTAGCCATGCAATATTTTTCTCGTAAATTTGTTTTCTTTATTTGAACTAGTTTTTTTATTGAGATTTTGTTATGTAATACGGCCTCCTAATCTTTAATTTGGGTTTGGATTTTATGCTTTTATAACATATCTTATGACATGTTTTTCAAGTGTTAACAAAAGATGGCAAGCGATCAATTACCTAAATTCAGAAATTTCTCTTAAACCTACATACACTATTTTCAAAATATCACGTTTTGGAATACCTTTAGTTTTCGATTTTCGTAATACAAACCTGTTTTCGATTGACAAGATTACGCCAATTAAGTTTTTGTGAGAAAACCCCAAGATCGGATTGAATTTTCAAATGCTAACACATCGCGAAATTTCTCCTATTTCAAAACAATCTTTCCCTGTGACATACCAGATCTGGTCGTCACATTTAGGCCGGGTTTGGGGTGTTACAATTGTGGATTAGAGCCTAGGTTTCAAAACTCGGCTGTGGAATGGGTTCGACAATGTTTTCAAAAAATTGGTTTGAAATATTGTTTAAGAAATATATGTTTTACTGGAAGTACGGCACCCGAGTCTCCGATACCAAATCCGTAAGTTTCTTGATACTTTGATTTGTTATATGCTGTATTTCTTGTATCAATTCTGTGTGTTTTGTTTGGATATGATGTTCGGATGTAGAATTGGTTGCGTATGAAATATTTGTCTGCTTAATGGTTGGGTGTTTTGAGTATGTGTAGCGAGTTCTAAATTCTAGTTAAAAGTATATTAGTGTTATTGAAATCAGAGTGCGCAGCGTGAGCGTAATGTTGTAGGTTAGGATGTACGACTGTTAGTTAGTTGGAAATTTCGAGGATAAAATTTCTTTAAAGAGGGCAGATTTGTAACGACCTAAATTTGGGCCTAGTAGAATTAGGGCCCAATGGGCCTTGGGCGTAGGAGCATTTAAAATTTTTGAGAATAAGAGAACGACTCTAATGCGTGTTGGATCTATTAGGTGAGTGGTTTTGGAAGGTTAGGGGGTGTCTATGAAGTTCTGAGATCAAACTTGGGCTTTAGGGAAAAAATTTGTTTTAGGTGAAAAAAAGCCCTAGGAGTTAGTTGGTAGGCTTTAAGAATAAAATGTGGAGAACAAGGACACAAGTGGAGTGTGTGTTGTAGTGGCAAGGTGACGCCATATAAGAGGCGAGGGGATGATGCCATAAGAGAGGAAAGAGGTCCAAGGTTCAAGTCTTGGCTCTTGCATTTTGGTTTTTTTTTAAATGGACATTAGAATTTGGCCATAGATTCATATTTAGTTGCGCATGGTTTAAGACACAAGAGGAGCTTGTGGCCAAGTGGTTAGCAGAGTGGAATATGCTACAGGGGAGCCTGAGTTCGAATCTCATGAAATGTAAGGGAGTATTTATTTTGCAGATTGGATGGCAAGAGTTTGAGTTGGATTTAAACTCTGCTAACAGAGGGATCCCACATCGGAAAGATACAAAGAAGGAAGGTGAGAAGCTAGCTATATATAGAGCATTCTATGAGGAGAGTTAAGATACCTTGGTGGGTGTTTGGGCATAGGAGTGGTCGGAGTGCGGATTAGTACCAGATTCCTATCAGGTGTGTATTTCTCTCTACCTTAGTTATAGAGCGGCAAATGCTGAAATGCCGGTCACACGACGATAGTAGCCACACGAGTGTGCGAGCGCACGTGTGGCGGTTTTGACTCGATAGTTGAGGCTATTAGTAGTATTCTTGTTGGTTGGATTAGGCTATCCAAGTCGGCCCATATGTATAAATTGTATGTTTGCATAGTAGATGTTGGATTAGACTATGTGAATCTCATATATGTGGCTAGATTTGGACAGAATGGGTCACACAAGCGTGTGGGCACGAATGGGCCAAAATCAAGTTTTAGGCCTAATAGTTCGGTAATAATTGAAAATGGTAACCGAGTCGCTCGCGGTGACATTGGGCCTTCATTACCAAAATACCATTGGTGGGTAAATTACCAAAATACCCCTGAAAGGTAAATTATTGTTATACCCTTAAAGGTTGGTTAGCTTGATTATGTTGTGTTTGTTATTCTGATTATGATAGTAATTCGTTTCATACTTTATATTTGATATATGATTTGCATACATGACATACTACATACACGAATTTTTATGTCATGACATGTCACATGGGATTGGGATATGATTGGAAGGGGAAGTGCGAATCAGTGACTATTGTCACAGTAGTCTGGGACCACAGTGGTTTGGAACCACGTATACATATGCTTATCAGTGACTTGTCTCAATGGTCTGGGACCATAGTAGGTTGGCCCCACGTATACTATTCGAAATTGTCACGTTGTGCTGGGACCACGATTGGGTTGGCCCCACATTTATATATTTCGTGACTCGCTGAATCGTGCTGGGACCACAAGTGGTGCAGGACCACGGTGGCTTGATGCCACGGGTGTTTGGTTGATTCAGGTGACCTTGAGGATGGAAAACTAGTTGGGCTGGGCTGCTTTGCATACATTTGTACTAAGCTATATTGTGTGGGCCTAGGGCCAAATTGCGTTATAGGGGGAATTACACACTAAGTCTCGGTGACTCACCCCTCTGCTTAATTTTGCAGGTAATCCCTAGATCGCAGATTTGGAGCCGAGACAGACTTGAGGTGGCCATGCAGTAGTTTTCTCGTAAATTCTTTTCTTTATTTAAACTTATTTTTTTTATTGGGATTTTTGTATGTAATAAGGCCTCGTAATATTTAATTTGGGTTTGGATTTTATGCTGTTATAACATATCTTATGAGATGTCGAATATGGAGTTTTCTAAAATAAAAACCTAAACAATCATGTTTTTCAAGTGTTAACAAAAGATGGCAAGCGATCAATTATCTAAATTAAGAAATTTCTCTTAAACCTACATACACTATTTTCAAAATATCACGTTTTGGAATACCTCAAGTTTTCAATTTTCGCAATACAAACCTGTGTTCAATTGATAAGATTACTCATATTATGTTTTTATGAGAAACCCCCAAGACCGGATTGAATTTTCTAATGCTAACACATCGTAAAATTTCTCCTATTTCAAAACAACCTTTCCCTGTGACATACCAGATCTGGTCGTAATGTTTTGGCTGAGTTTGGGGTGTTACAATTGTGGTATCAGAGCCTAGGTTTCAAAACTCGACTTTGGAATGGGTTCGACAACATTTTCCAAAAATTGGTTTGAAATATTGTTTAAGAAATATATGTTTTACTAAAAGTATGGCACCCGAGTCTCCAGCACCAAATTCGTAAGTTTCCTGATACTTTTCTTTATTATATGCTGTATTTCTATTATCTATTCTGTGTGTTTTGTTTGGATGTGATTATCGAATATAGAATTGGTTGCGTATGAAATATTTGTTTGCTTTAATGGTTAGGTGTTTTCAGTATGTGTAGGGAGTTCTAAATTCTAGTCAATAGTATATTAGTGTTATTGAAATCAGAGTGCACAGCATGAGCATAATGTTGTAGGTTAGGATGTACGACTGTTAGTTAGTTGGAAATTTTAAGGACGAAATTTCTCTAAGGAGGGTAGATTTGTAACGACCTAAATTTGGGCCTAGTAGAATTAGGGCCCAATGGGCCTTGGGCGTAGGAGCGTTTAAAATTTTTGAGAATAAGAGAACGACTCTAATGCGTGTTGGATCTATTAGGTGAGTGGCTTTGGAAGGTTAGGGGGCTTCTATGAAGTTCCGAGATCAAACTTGAGCTTTAAGGAAAAAAATTTCTTTTGGGTGAAAAAAAGCCCTAGGAGTTAGTAGGTAGGCTTTAAGAATAAAATGTGGAGAACAAGGACAAAAGTGGAGTGTGTGGTGTAGTGGCAAAGTGACGCCATATAAGAGGCGAGGGGATGATGCCATAAGAGAGGAAGGAGGTCCAAGGATCAAGTCTTGGCTCTTGCATTTTGGTTTTCTTTTTAAATAGACTTTAGAATTTGGCCATAGATTCATATTTATTTGCGCATGGTTTAAGACACAAGAGGAGCTTGTGGCCAAGTGGTTAGCAGCGTGGAATATGCTACAGGGGAGCCTGAGTTCGAATCTCATGAAAAGTAAGGGAGTATTTATTTTGCGGATTGGACGGCAAGGGTTTGAGTTGGATTTAAACTCTGCTAACAGAGGGATCCCACATCGGAAAGATACAAAGAAGGAAGGTGAGAAGCTAGCTATATATAGAGCATTTTATGAGGAGAGTTAAGATACCTTGGTGGGCGTTTGGGCATAGGAGTGGTCGGAGCGCAGATTAGTACCAGATTCCTATGAGGTGTGTATTTCTCTCTACCTTAGTTGTAGAGCGGCAAATGTTGAAATGCCAGTCACACGACGATAGTAGCCACGCGAGGGTTCGAGCGCACGTGTGTGGGTTTCGACGCGATAGTTGAGGCCATCAGTAGTATTCTTGTTGGTTGGATCAGGCTGTCGGGCCACGATGGGCCGAACGAGGCCAAGTGGGCCCATATGTATAAATTGTATGTTTGCGTAGTAGATGTTGGATTAGACTATGTGAATCTCATATATGTGGCTAGATTTGGACAGAGTGGGCCACACAAGCGTGTGGGCCTAAATGGGCCAAAATCAGGTTTTAGGCCTAATAGTCTGGTAACAATCGAAAACGATAATCAAGTCGCTCGGGGTGACATTGGGCCTTCAGAAAGACCATTGCAGGTACGAAATTACCGAAATACCATTGGTGGGTAAATTACCAAAATACCTCTGGAAGGTAAATTATTGTTATACCCTTAAAGGTTGGTTAGCTTGATTATGTTGTGTTTGTTATTCTGATTATGATAGTAATTCGTTTCATACGTTATATTTGATATATGATTTGCATACATGACATGCTGCATACACGGATTATTATGTCATGACATGTCGCATGGGATTGGGATATGATTGAAAGGGGAAGTGTGAATCAGTGACTATTGTCACAGTAGTCTGGGACCACAGTGGTTTGGAACCATGTATACATATACTTATCAGTGACTTGTCTCAATAGTCTGGACCACAGTGGGTTGGCCCCACGTACACTATTTAAAGATTGTTATAGTGGTTTGGGACCACAGTGGGTTGGCCCCACGTTTATATATTCTGTGACTCTGTCATAATTGGTCTGGGACCACAATGGCTTGATGCCACGGGTGTTTGGTTGATTCAAGTGACCTAGAGGATGGAAAACTAGGTTGGGCTGGGCTGCATTGCATACATTTGTACTAAGCTATATTGTGTGGGCCTAGGGCCAAATTGCGTTATAGGGGGGAATTACACACTGAGTCTCAGTGACTCACCCCTCTGCTTAATTTTGCAGGTAATCCCTAGGTCGTGGATTTGGAGCCGAGGCGGACTTGAGGTGGCCATGTAATATTTTTCTCGTAAATTCATTTTCTTTATTTGAACTTTTTTTTATTGGGATTTTGTTATGTAATAAGGCCTCTTAATCTTTAATTTGGGTTTGGATTTTATGCTATTATAACATATCTTATGAGATGTCGAATATGGAGTTTTCTAAAATAAAAACCTAAACAATCATGTTTTTCAATTGTTAACAAAAGATGGCAAGCAATCAATTATCTAAATTCAGAAATTTCTATTAAACCTACATACACTGTTTTCAAAATATCACGTTTTGGAATACCTTTAATTTTTTAATTTCGCAATACAAACCTATTTTCGATTGATAAGATTACTCATATTAAGTTTTTGTGAGAAAACCCCAAGACCAGATTGAATTTTCAAATGCTAACACATCGCGAAATTTCTCCTATTTCAAAACAACCTTTCCCTGTGACATACCAGATCCGGTAGTAACGTTTAGGCTGGGTTTTGGGTGTTACACCGATGCATCACTGTAAACTATGAATTCTTTACCTGATTCAGGTTGAACTAACACAAGTGCCTCTGTCAACAATGCTTTCAACTGTTCAAAACTCTGCTGGCACTTTTCTGACCACTCAAATTTAACATCTTTCTGTAGCAACTTCGTCAACAGAGTCGCAATCATCGAGAAGCCTTTCACAAACTGCCTATAATATCCTACTAGTCTTAGAAAAATACGGACTTCAGACACATTTATTAGTGGTTTCTATTCTAAAATAGCTGATATCTTACTTGGATCAACTCGTATTGTAACAGTTCGATTAAGACCCTAGTTGGAACAATGGTTTTGAGACCACAAATTTGAGGTCGAAATAATATTTTAATGTTATATTTGGTGTTGATTCTATGTGGCTTATTTTGTGTGAAAATTCTGTGTGATAATTTGATTGATTGTGTGCTGAATTAAGAGAAGGGACTTAATCGTGTAAAGAGTCAAAGCTATGTGCTGAATTATAAGTACCTAAGTGTTGTAGTCTTCATAATAGGATGGCCTTAAGAGGCAATTAAACCATTATTAATGATTGTGGATGACTAAATGACAAATTAGCCTTAATATATAATTGTTGTATATATTTAATAAAAGGTTAGTTTGGTAATTAGTAAAATAAGTCATTAATAATAAAACAAAACACAAAAGATGACCATTATCATCTTTCTTAGCCGAATGTGAAGAAGAAAAAGAAAGAATAGGGCTTGAAGCAGTCAGCCATTGTTAAGCTTGATTCAAGGTATGTTTGAGCTCGATTTTTTGATAATTTTTACGGTTTCATAATCGTTGCTTAGTGCTCTAGCTAACCCATGTTGTAATTTTGCGAATTGGTGAATCTCTTATGATGAGCCATTGATGAATGCTTGATCTATGTGCTAGTTGATAGTGAAATATGAAAACTTGGTGTTGGATTAACATGTGTAGTCTTTGGATTTTTGATGAAATTGAGTAATTTGGACTAAATTGTGAAAATAATATTTTGAGGGACTAAAATGTGAAATAAATGAAATGTATGGACTTGTATGAACATATAAAGAATTCGACTAAGCATATAGATTTTGAAATTTTGTTTATTTGATGATTTTGTGAAATAAGGACTAAAGTGTCAATATGTGAAAATGTGAGGGCTATTTTGTAAAATGCCCTAAGTGTGTGTGTGTGTGGACTAAATTGAATGAATTGGTGATTGAATGGATTGAATTTGATTGTGTATAAACCAAGAAAGGAGAGGTTTAGATCGAGATCGAGGCAAAGATAGAGTGCTCGATTAATCGACCGTTTCGATAGTTCGACGTCCGAGGTAAGTTCAAACATAATATGTCTATTGAGTTATGTTTAATGTTTTAAAATGAATGGTATGATATTGTTGAAATGTGAAAGCTATGAGATAGATTGAGTTAAATGGCACTAAGTGTGCGTATTCAAAAATGTGATTGAGATAAATAGCACTATGTGTACGGAGTAATATAAGCTTCAGCTTTGTGGTTGGCACTGTGTGTGCGATTTTGATTCAAGATCGGTTTGATAGGGAAGAACTAAGTGTGCAATGCTAATTAAGCTTCAGCTAACTATTTAGGCACTAAGTGTGTGAATGAACTGAAGAAGGGATGAATGTTGATCGAAATGAATTGTGAGTATTGAGTAGCATAAGTATTTGACATCTAAGTGTTGGCTAAGGTACGTTCAGAACCTATGTGGTTGATGAAACTATGAATGAGTTTATGAGAGGTTAATTAAAAATACTAGCTTTGGATGATATGAGATATTAGATTGTGAAATAATCTATGTGATGATGTGTTTTGATTTAATGTATTCATTACGAACTTACTAAGCTTTTGAAAGCTTATCGTGTGATTGTTTCTACTGCTTTACGATGTCGATAAAAGCTAGCTTGGATCTGGGAATCATCAGCATCTCAATCACACTATCGGCAAATCTATTTTGGGTACTTTTGGAAAGATGTACATAGTTTGAATATGGCATGTATAGGCTAGTTATTTGAATCATATTTGAGATGTATAAATAGCCATGTGATGTGACTAGATATGTGTTAGTTTTTAGCTTGAATGGTTTTGATATATGATGCATCTTTTGGTAAGGTTTATAAGTAAAGAAAATGACTTATGAATGGTAGCTTTGTGTTGGTATGATACTAGTATGAAATAGAGGATTTGGAAATGAATTATATTGGTATGGAATGTGTTCAAGTGGTGTAATTTAGTCTATTAGTTAACATGGTTGAGAATGAGATTGTATGAGATGATATGTTGATCATTTGCAATGAAATTGGTTGCCAAATTATGTGTATAATCATGTTTATATATGTTTGTAGAGATTGACCCTTGTGTGGGTGGCAAATTG
This sequence comes from Gossypium rotundifolium, assembly GCA_025506655.1. NCBI lineage: Eukaryota > Viridiplantae > Streptophyta > Magnoliopsida > Malvales > Malvaceae > Gossypium > Gossypium rotundifolium. The sequence goes on from CP106726.1 coordinate 40,032,976, forward strand.
GCCTTGCAAATGGCCTATTTTGTCACACAGTTGTGGTACACGAGCGTGCCTAGTATGTAGCCTAATAGCACAAGGCCTTGATGCGGGCGTGTCAAATAGTCGTGGACATAAGTCAGTAACTAGCTTAAGGACACATGACCATGGTACACGGGCGTGCCTAGTAGCCTTGTGAATAAGTCAGTATATGGCCTAAGAGTACGCGGCCTTAGCACATGGGGGTGTTTTTTAACCATGGTGTTAAGTCAGATTCGGCCACAGGGAGGATACACGGGTGTGTCTAGCAGTCGCGGGAGGCACACGGTTTGCCCACACGGGCGTGTAACCCCTAAAACTTAGAAAAGTTTTATATTTTTTAGAATTTCTATATGTGTTTCGGTTTATTCCCGACCCTTCTTTAGCATGTGTTTAAGGTCTTGTAGGCCTCAATAAGGGACTATCTGATTATGTTTTGATGTGTTATGATGATGATTGACTTTATGGCGTAAATGGAATGTGAAATGATTCGATTGTTCGAAAATGCCTTTTAACCCTATTCTGGCGACGATTTCGAGTTAGGGGTGTTACACGTATTCCCACAACTGATACAATATGCCCTAGAAAACCAACCTCACGCAAACAAAACTCACATTTGCTGAACTTTGCATACAATTGCTTTTCATGCAGAGCCTGTAACGCAATTCTCAGATGCTCGACATGTTGCGTCTCATCACATGAGTAAATCAGAATGTCATCAATGAACACCATAACAAAACTATCCAAATACGGTCTGAGTATCAAGTTCGTCAAATCCATAAATACTGCAGAGCATTCATTAGTTCAAAAGGCATTGTCGAAACCATTTTTCTTTTTAAAGTCCAACTGGCATAACTAAGAATTCATAATGTCCATACCTCGTTTTGAAAGTAGTTTTCAACACATCTGATTCTTTGACTCTCAACTGATAATAGCCTGATCTCAAATCTATTTTCGAAAACACTATAGCTCCTTTCATCTGATCAAACAAATCATCAATACGTGGCAATGGATACTTATTCTTTATCGTCACTTTGTTCAACTGTTGATAATCAATAATCATCCTCATAGTGCCGTCTTTATTTTTCATAAATAATACAGGAGCGCCCCAGGTTGAGAAACTCGATCGTGCAAATCCTCTATCTGTCAACTCTTACAACTCAGACTTCAACTCTTTCAATTCTGTCGGTGCCATTCTATATGGGGCTATTGAGATAGGAGTCGTTCCCAGCACTGAATCAATACCAAATTCAACTTCTCGGATCGGAGGTAATTCTGGTAATTCTTTAGGAAACAAATCAAGGAATTCACAACCACAAGCACAAATTCAACTTTATTTTCAGTCACTTTTGTATCTATCACATACGCGAGATAAGATTCACAACCTTATTCACATAGTTCAGAGCTTTCATCGAAGATATAATAGTCGGTAACCCATTCAGATCACTGGATTTAATGTAAACTATCTCACCATTCTGACTTCTCAAATCAATGCTCTTTTGTTTACAATTCACAATAGCATTATGCAAAGTTAACCAATCCATACCCAGAATGATATCAAATTCATCAAATGGTAGCAACATTAAATTAGCCGGAAAGCAAATATCCCGAAACATAAACGGACAGTTCTTCCATACTTTATCAACCAAGACACACTTGCCTAAGGGGTTCGATAATCTAATCACAAATTCAGTAGACTCAACAGGTAGAGTCATACTTGATACTAGATTCACTCACACATAGGAATGAGTAGAACCTGGATCTATCAATGCAATCACATCAGTATCAAATAGAGTAAAAGTACCAGTTATGGCATCTGGAGTGATGCTTCTTCACGAGCGTGAATAGCATAGGCTCGGGCAGGTGCTCTCGCCTCAGAACTCACTGTTGTATCAGTAGTCCCTCTTTGATTTCCATTACATTTCTAGTGTTTCTGGGTGGTCTACCCCTAGCCGTTGTATTACTCAGTCTTGCACTCTGAACATTATCTTTCTCAGCTAACTCTGGGTAATCTCGAATAAAATGCTCTTGAGATCCACACTTATAACAAGTTCTATTATTGTACTTGCCCCAACACTCTCCAACGTGTCGTCTTCCACATTGCTTACACTCAGGCTTGTTGCTTTTGACACTTCCAACACTTGATTTGGTTAGAGTTTGATTTCTTGGACCAATACTTTGTCTTACACGATCTCTACTCGAATATCTAAGCGAAGCATTTGATCGATTGCTTGCATCTCTAAATCTCTACATCGAAGGTTGAGACAACTTACTCATCAATTTTTTTCTTTCATCTCTAGCCTCGGAATCTGCTTTCTTCTTTTCTTTGCTAAGCTCCTCGGCTTTGCAGGCTTTTTCCACTAACACAACAAATTCATTTATGTCAAGATTCCAACCAACAATTTAATGTCTTCATTCAGCCCTTCAATGAAACGTTTGCACATAATAGCTTCAGTCGAAACACATTCTCTTGCATACTGACTTAATCTTACAAACTCTTGTTCATACTCAGTAACTGACATACGGCCTTATTTCAGCTCGAGAAATTCTTTACATTTCTGATCTATGAATCATTGACTGATATACTTCTTTCAAAATTCAACTTGAAAGATATTCCAGGTGATTCTCTCTTTCGAAACCGCGAATATCAACATTTTCCACCAATTATATGCCGTATCTCTCAACAAGGAAACAACACATTTAATGCATTCATCAGGAGTCAACAACATCTCATCAAACGCTGGAATGGTATTCTCGAGCCAAAACTCAGATCACTCAGCATCATCATCAGTTGTGGCCCTAAACTCTTCAGCCCCATACTTTCGAATTTTATCTACAGGAGGCTTATTCAATCGGATTGGATCTGTAACTTGTGGCACAATAGGTACTTGTGGGGGTGGAGGTTGTTGAGCAATTGGATTCATTCAAACGAACTCTGAGAACCACTCACCCATCATTCAAAAAAAAAAAAAGGCTTGCTTAGCCTCTCCTCCATCGCTACTAGCAATCGGCCTAGATTCACCCAGTGCTATCGCTTGAGCTTACTCTCAACATCATCAGCAACTGCTCGATCAAGATCCATTTTCTATATGAAAACACATTTTTAACTGTTAGGATTCATCACACTATCACAACTATATATATAGCATATATAGCTAGACTCACACGCGCTACGTTAGTCCTAGAATCGACTAAATCATAGCGCTGATACCAATAAAATGTAACACCCTTAACCCGTATCCGTCACTGAACTAGGGTTAAGAGGCATTACTAATCATTTCCTAGCATTTCCTAACATTTTACAACATAAAGTCAATCATCAATCAAACTTATCCAAATATAAATATATAGTCCCTTAATGAGGTCTATGCGACCTTAAACATGCTTTAAAATAGGGCGGGGACTAAAGCACATACGAAAATTTATAAAATTCAAACATTTTTCAAAACTGCAGAGGTCACACGCCCGTGTGGGCAGGCCATATGCCTCACACGGCCTCAGATACGCCCATGTGTCCAATCCATGGCAAAATAGGGCATACCTACTGACTCGTCCACATGGCCTGAGACACGCCCATGTACCTCACCCGTGGTTGACACTGACTTGTACCACACAGCCAGTCACACACCCGTGTGTCCAGCCCGTGGTCGAGTCTGACTTGAATTAAATTACAAACTCAAAAGACACGATCGAGCTACACACCCGTGTGCTCAACCGTGTGGGCAATTATAGGCCATTTTTAAGGCCAAATTACCATCCACACTTTGAAATCACCTATAAGCATCAAACACATACCAATTCATACCTCAAATGCAATTAAAACATACCAATACAAGTACCAACTAATCATATACTACATCATTTATTTCCATACTCAATTCCTACTCAAATAAATCCATCCAAAACATCATCTTAACAACTCAAATCATATAAACTAAGCATCATCTAGTCATACCACAAATTCACACTTAAAATACCAATCTCATCAACTAAATCAAGCATGAAATATACCATTTTCCATCTCACTATTTCATACCACATTCATCATTTTCATAGCTTCACATATGAACCATCAACATTCAACCTCTAAGCCATATCGCATGGCAAGGTCCAAACATCACAAAACATACCATAATCACTAGCCTGTACATGCTATATGCCAAAATATATACATCATTCAAAAGTACCAAAATAGATATACTGATAGTGTGATTGAGTCGCTGACGATCCTTGGATCTGAGCTAGCTTTATTAACACTATAAAACAGAGAAACACTTCACACAGTAAGCTTAAGAGCTTAGTAAGTTCGTAATATAATACAGTTAACTCATTGAATCAAACCAATCTACAAATTAAACCATCATATAGATAATTTAACAAAAATACACAAACTCAACTATATCCAATACTCACATAGCCATCCATTCATCTACTTTCAAATTTACCAACCACATAGGTTTCATAGATACCTTTGCCAACACCTAGTTTACAACCAATTTTTCCAACCAATGCTCGATACCACATTTCAATCAATCCTCTTTATCTTTTTTATTCAATCGCACACTTAGTACCCAATTTACAGTCGATACTTAATTGTCATCGCACACTTAGTGCCTTTACATAGAGCCGAATATATTTTGTTATCGCACACACAATGCCAATCATTAAAGCCGAAGCTTCCATTACTTCGCACAACAGTGCTATTCATCTCTGTCTCGATTCTAAATACACACACTTAGTGTCATCTAACTCGATTCCACACATAGCATTTCTAATTTGATAATAAAAAACTATTCATTTCATAGCATTTAAACATAATTTAAGAACATGTATTATATCCGAACTTACCTAGGACGTCGAAATACCGAAACTAGCTGATCAATCGAATACTTTGTCTTGACCTTGATCTCGATCCGAATCTCTCCTTTCTTGGTCTATACATATTAAAATTTAGCTAATTTAATCACCAAATCTTTCAATTTAGTCCAAACACACATTTTTAGGGCATTTTACAAAATAGCTCTTACATTTTCTCATTTTGACACTTTAGTACCTATTTCACAAAATCCCAAAATACACAAAATTTCACTTCACCATGCTTAGGCCGAATTCTCCTTAGTCTCATACAAGCCCATATATTCCATTTATTTCACATTTTAGCCCCTCAAAATATTATTTTCACAATTTAGTCCAATTCACTCAATTTCACCAAAAAATTCAAAGACAAAACATGTTAATCTTTCACATATATTTCATATTTCATCATCAACTATCACAAAGCTCAAACATTCATCAATGACATGGCTCAAAATCACCATCAATTTCTAAAATTAAAGCATGGGCTAGCTAGAACACTTAGCAACGATCACAAAAACGTAGAAATTATCAAAAACTGAACAAAAATCACATACCAATTGAAGCTTCACTTGACCGAACCCTAAACAGCCATGAAAGTTCTCTTTTTCTTCTTGATATTCGGTGGAAAGATGAACAAAAATGGCTTACATTTTGTTTTGTTTTGTTTTAATTTTATTAACATTAATACAAATTTTACCATTTTACCCTTAATTTAAAACATTATAATTCATTCATTTAATGGCCATTTATGTCCATATCCACTACCAAAGGGCTAATTACCACATAAGGACTTCCCATTTAATAAGCCATGCCAAATAGACACTTCAACTATCAGCACACAGCTTTTACATTTTATGCAATTAAGTCCTTTTCATAAATTAAACACACAATCGATAAAATTTTCACACAACATTTTCACACATGCTCAATAACATATTATAAACATCTAAAATAATATTAAAATATTTTTTGACCTCAGATTTGTGGTCCCAAAACCAATGTTTCGATTAGGGTCTAAACCGAGCTATTACAGTGGTAAATTAAACGAGTACAGTGTGAGACGACTTTTAATTCTGATTTCTATTATTATTACTCTGAGATATAATTCGTGAAATGAATTATCTAGAGCTTATGCAAAAAAAGTTGTACGAAGCTCAATAGTAGCTCGTTTGTCCATTCAGGGAGTAATAAAATGTATAGTTATTTGAAATAGATGTTCTGGTGATCGGGTATATAACATGATAGATTAGTGAGTTATATGTTTCAGAGACTATCCGATCAGAAATCGTACAGAAAGTAAAAGTGATTCGTGGCAGTTTAGAATCCACTTCAGATTGTCAAAAAATGTATGTGAATTTGAAACATAAGGATGTGAAATTCTCGTTCAGCGATAGCATGCTTCCGAAAGTATTACCTTGGAAAAAGATTCAAAATATGTTTTGTGTATCTATGTTATGTTGATATTGATTTGGAATCTTTGAATATGAACTTTCTGATAGAGATTAAGACTCAGTCGATGTGTTGTATAACGAAGAATCGATCGAAATTTTGACACGAGAGATTAAAAAGTTGGGAAATAAAAGCATAACCTTAGTGAGAGTTCTTTGGCAGTGGCACGAGATAGAGGAGTCTACGTGGAAATCAAATTTATATTCTGGTAAGATTGTTGAGGACGAAAATCGCTAAAAGGGGGAGAGTTGTAACAGTCCAGTTTTGGGTCTAGTTAGAACAGTGGTTTCGGGGCCACAAATTCGACGTAAAAAATTTATTTTTATTATTTTTTATGGTCTATAGTTTTATGGAATGATTTCGCAAAAATTTCGTTCGAAAATTTTGACGTTTGGGCACTCAATTTAGTTAAAAGGACCAAATTGCAAAAAGTGCAAAACTTTAATTCTATACGTTAAAGGTGTCCAATTGCTTTGATATTTTAAATTAGAGGTTCTTAGATGGTAATTAGACCCGGATTAACTAATGCTCTTGCAGTTTTCATGGAGTTGATGAACCGGTTATTCAGACTGTATTTAGACAGATTTGTTGTTGTATTCATTGACGGCATTTTGATTTATTCGCGAGATGAATCTGAACATACCGATCACTTTAAGATTGTGTTACAAACTCTACGTGATAAGCAATTATTTGCAAAGTTCAGCAAATGTGAGTTTTGGCTCCGAGAGGTTGGGGCATATTGTTTCAATTGAAAGTATTAGAGTTTACTCAAGTAAGATTTCTACTATTGTTGACTGGAAACCACCAAGAAATGTATCTGAAGTCTGTATTTTTTTGGGTTTAGTGGGATATTACCAAAGATTCGTGAAAGGATTTTTGACGATTGTGACACCAATGACACGAATGCTTCAAAAAGATGTGAAATTTGAATGGTCAAAAAAATGTCAATAGAGTTCGAACAGTTGAAAGTATTGTTAATCAAGCACCGATTCGTTTAACTTTGAATCGGGAAAGAGTTTGTGATTCTGATGTGAGTTATTAAAAGGTCTGGGATGTGTTTTGGTGCAAGAAGGAAAAGTTATAGCTTATGCTTCCCAAAAATTGAAACTGCATGAAAAGAACTATCCGACACACGACTTAGAGTTGGCTGCAATTGTGTTCACATTGAAAATTTGGAGACACTACTTATACAGTGAAAAATGCCACATTTATACGGATCACAAAAGCTTAAAATATCTGATGTCACAAAAAGATTTGAATCTACAACAACGAAGATGGCTTGAGTTATTGAAAGATTACGAATTTCTGATTGATTATCACCCGGGAAAAGCTAATGTTGTTGCTGATGCCCTGAGCCGAAAATCTTTTTTTGCATTACGAGCAATGAATACCCAGTTAGTGATTTGTGATAATGGGTCTATTTTAGCTGAATTAAAAGCTAAACATGTATTTCTTCAACAAATCTATGAAGCTCAAAAAAATGATCGTGAATTGCAAGTTTAACAAATTCAATGTGAGACTATCCCTAATTCAGAGTTTCAAATTAGAGCCGATGATTGTTTAAGGTTCTGGAATAGAATTTGCATCCTTAGAAATTTAGAATTCATTCAGAAGATTTTTTACGAAGCATACAATAGCTGTTTATCTGTTCATCCAGGGAGTACCAAAATGTACAACGATTTGAAATAGTTTTATTGGTGGCAAGGCATGAAACGAGCTATCTTAGAGTTTGTTTCTAAATGTTTGATTTGTCAGCAAGTCAATGCTAAACATCAAGTACCATCGGGTTTACTGCAGCCTGTGATGATTCCCGAGTGGAAATGGGATGGAATTACAATGGATTTTGTGTCGGGATTGCCCCTAACTCCAAAAAAGAAAGATTCTATCTGGGTTATTGTTGATCTAATAACAAAATCTGCTCATTTCATACCAGTATGTATAGATTATTCACTTGATAGACTAGCTGAATTGTACATTTCTAAGATTTTTCGATTGCACAGGGTGCCACTATCTATTATTTCTGATAGAGATCCAAGATTTACGTCACAATTCTAGAAGAAACTACAAGAAGCATTGGGAACAAAGTTGAGCTTCAGCACTGCTTTTCATCCTCAGACTAACAATCAGACCGAGAGAGTTATTTAGATTCTCAAAGACATGTTGAGGTGTTGTATTTTAGAGTTTAAAGGCAATTGGGAAAAATACTTACCGTTGTTTGAGTTCGTGTGTAACAATAATTTTCAAAAAAGTATAAGCATGGCACCGTACGAAGCTTTATATGGTCGCAAATGCTGAACTCTACTATACTAGACTGAACTAAGTGAGAAAAAGATTCACAGGGTTGAATTGATCAGAGAAACTGAAAAAAAAGTGAAAACGATTCACGACAGTTTAAAAGAGCTTCAGATCGATAGAAATCATACACGAATTTGAAACATAAAGAAATTGAGTTTTAAGTCGGGGACTGAGTGTTTCTAAAGGTATCACCGTGGAAAAAGGTTCTTCGATTCAACTGTAAAGGAAAGCTGAGTCTGCGATTTATCGGACCGTATGGGATCATCGAAAGAATAGGGCTTGTAGCTTATCGACTAGCTTTACCTTTAGAACTAGAAAAGATTCATAATGTATTTAATGTTTCTATGCTACGTCGATACAGATCCGATCCGTCACATGTGATTTCTCCGGTAGATGTTGAGATACAGGTTAATTTGGCATATAGTGAAGAACCGATTAGGATTTTAACTCTTGAAAAAGAATTAAGAAATAAACGCATAGCCCTAGTGAAGGCTCTTTGGCATTAACACAGGATCGAGGAAGCTACGTGGGAGCCCAAGGAAACTATGAGAAAACAATACCCTAACCTATTCACTGGTAAGATTTTAGGGGACAAAAATCCCTAAGGGGGGAGAGTTGTAATAGCCTATTTTTAGTCAAATCAGAACAGTGGTTTTGGAAGCACAAATTTGAAGTCAAAATATTTATTTTATTATTTTATTAAATTTTACAGCATGATATAATTATTTTGTGAAAGTTTTGTGAAGAAATTTTACTGTTTGAATGCTTAATTCGGTAAAAAGGACTAAATCGCGTAAAACGTAAAACTTGTGTTCTATTAGCTAAAAGTGTCAAATAGCTATAGAACATTAAAGTAAAGGTCCTTAAGTGCTAAATAGGCCATTTATGGGTTAGTTGATGATGATAGCATGGCAATTGGTGTAATTTATAATATTTTTAAAGGTTAATTTAGTAATTTAGTAAATAAAGGTTAATTTAATAAAACCAAAAGTTATTTTTATTCATTGTCATCTTCCTTAGCCGAAAATAAGAAGAAAGAATAGCCATTTTTTTCTTTTAAGGTTCAGCCACTTGAATCCTTGATTAAGGTACAATTTTTGCTCAATTTTTAATGATTTCTATGTTTTTGAGTTAGTTGCAGCTTAATCTAGCTAGCCCGTACATTCGATTTCAAAACTGTTAAAGATTTAACATGTTGGCATTGTTGAATGTTTTATTAAATTGATATTGATGATAGATTATGAAGGTTTATTGATAAATTTACTAGTTTTGTAAAGTGATTTTTGACAAAAATGTCAAAAGGGAATTAATTTGTGAAAATATAAAATTATGTGGGTAAAAGTGTAAATAAATAAAAGATATGGCTTGCTAGGGACTCCATTAACATTTGGATAAGCACGAGTTTGTGATTAATTGCTTGAATTTGCAATTTTATGTGATAGGGACTAAACTGTAAAAGATGTGACATATTAGAGGCAAATTTGTAAAAATACCTTAAAGTGAAATTTGGACTAAATTGAATAGATTGAATACTAAATGTGCTAATTTTGAAATATAAAGATCAAGATAAGCAATGATTGAATCTAGATCGGGGAAAAGGAAAGGTTGACGGTTAGCCGATATTTATTATCTGAGCGATACGAGGTAAGTTCGTATAATTAGAATAGAACTTTTAAATACTTAAAATTATCTGAAATGAATGTATGCAATTGAGTAAATGATCTACTTGAAATTTGAATGCCTTATTGATATAGTCTGATGGTTACTGAGCCCCATTTGAACCGTAGGAATTCGTAGGATACGAGTGACATGTCACTAGGGTTACCGTTTAGGTCGAGATCCTGCATGTGTTGCGGACTCACCGCAACTCGTAAGAGCTTACTGTTTCCAGCTCGTCAGAGCTTACTGTTTCCAGCTTGATAGAGCTTACTGCTCATCAGCTCAGGAGGAGTTCACCGATCATAGCTTGAAATAGTGAATATGATGATGACTTGACGTATTACCGATTAATACACTTAGTGTGTATCACCCGTGTATCTATCGATATTCTAATAGGTTCAATGGGCATAATTCTGCTAATGGTTATACGGATGAATTATTGGTTATATAAATGGATTGTCGGTTATATGAATGAGGATGAATTCTTACATATGTTATAAATGTTATATGAATTTGGTATGATATAATACATTGATGTATGAAATTTAGATAAAGGTTGATTATATGTACTTATAAGACTAACATATTGATGAATGCTTGTGTATAGGCATTTGACAAGTGAATTTGATATACTTAGTTTAATTGTTTGATTATGTATAAATGGTAAGTTAAATTCTAAATTTTTGGCTTACTAAGCTATAAAGCTTACTCTATTTCTTTTCCATGTTTTATAGAGGTTCGATAGCTCGCTCGATTTGGATAAAGTCAGAGATATGCATCAAACAATCTTGTTGCCGATTGGTACTTTTGAACTCATGGATATATGTAAATATGGCATGTATAGGCTAGTTATAAAGATGATAGTTATGGTTACTTGAACTAGTGATTTTGGATAAATGTTGTGGTATAAAGTAAATCCATTTGATTTGGCTTAATTTGGTATAATACTTTGGTTGCATATAAGTATTCAAATATGTGTATGAAATGTTATGGATTTGCTGCCTATTGAGTTATAAAATGTTGCAAATTATGCTTGTGCAGGTATATGAAAATAAGGTTGCAAAATGGCTTTGCAAATAGTCTATATTTGTCCACACGGGCGTGTGTCTTAGCCGTGTGTGACACATGGTTATGTTACAATGCCATATGTCCCCTAGTGTTGAAATTAAAATGAAGTCAGTATGATCCATACGGTCTCACACACAAGCGTGTGATTTCTCGTATGGCACAAGTCAATATACCCCCTAATTGGCAGACGGTCTAGCACACGGGCGTGTAACTTGGCCGTGTGGCAGACGGCCTAGCACATGGGCGTGTGTGGCCACTTCGAAGGGCACACGGGCTAAACACAGGGGCATGTAATTAGGCCGTGTGACCCAAGTCAGTATGTACCCCTTGTTTTCACACGACCTATGACACGGGCATGTTTGGTGGTCGTGTGAGACACACTGCTTGGCCACACGGGCATGTGTCCTCTGTTTGAAGCAAAATTTTCTAAGTTTCACAAAAATTTCCCTAGTTATTGGTTTAGTCTCGAACCATTTCTAATGCATGTTTAAGGCCTCGTAGGCTCGTTTAAAGGACACTATCATTGGTTGTGATTGAAATGTATATGAAATGTATGTTTAAAGGTATTGAAAGTTCGGTAATGCTCCGTGACCCTATTCTGATGGTGAATAGGGGTGAGGGGTGTTACAACACGACCGTGTGGCTAGGCCATGTGACTCACACGACTAAGGTACACGTCCGTGTTTTAGGCCGTGTAACAATCAAAATAGGGACACACGATCGTGTCCTAGCCCGTGTCTGTGCCCGTGTAACTCTCTGATTTGGGTCATGGCCAAGCCACACACCCATGTGCCAGGCCGTGTAACTTTTGAAATGGCCTCACACACCCGTGTGCTAGGCCGTGTAACTACCTGACTTGAAACCTTTAAAACTTACAGGGGACAAACGACCGTGTCATATAGCCATGTGCCACAACGGCTAAGACACACGCCCGTGTGGACAAGAAATTGGCCAAAATAAAGCCATTTCTTTCACCCACCTTAAGCAGAACCTAAACACGTTTACATATAAGACCAAGGCATCAAAACCAACCTAAAACATACATAAAAATGACCAATTCACAATACCATTAAACCATACAACCAATATAACTGTAAGGCGCCTCAATCACAAACCATCAAACATACCTAAAGATATACATATTTGGCCATACATCAGCCATACATATCTAACTTATTTCAACTCAAAAATACCTTAATTGACCACATTGAAGATACACCATCACATACCAAATTGGTCATTCAAAACATACATCATCTTAACCATAATAACACCAACCATCAAGGCATCAAAATACCATAAATACATCAACCATAATAACACTTATACATGCCAAAAACAATTAGATCATTAAACACAAGTCCACCTATACATGCCACTATATCCTTGACCAAAACATCAAAATCTATCGATATAATCACTGGATAGTGTGATAGGTCTCCTGCGAGCTTCCAAACTGGTTGAGCTTCCAATAATCTATAAGACATAGGAAAGAAAATTATGTAAGCACATAATGCTTAGTAAGTTCGTATAGCATTAACATAACTTACCATTTCAAATTAATAACCTTCAATTTAAACATGATACAATCCAGAAAATAGCTTGGCACATGCCTAAGCCTCATCAACAACAATTTTTAGTACATTAACACATAATTCACTTGAATTATCACATGGTAAGGTAAATTCACATGAACATATCACCATTGAATTCATACTTTCCATAATCATGAATATACATACACTGATCATTGACATTTCATACATTTCCATAGGTTCATAATATAGTTGACCAGAACACTTACTGTTCTTTCCCTTTTCGTGCCCGTTAAACCACTTAGAATAATATCGAATACGAGGAAAGCTCACACAAAGTGTTCTAAACATATGGTCAAAACTGTTTCTTTTCCTTTTCCTTTACATCATTGCTCACTAGAGCCATAAATGGGACTGCTCACACAAGCAAACGAGTATCCGAAACAAATGCTAGAACTTAGCCATCAGTAGGACATTTAGAACCAGCACCCGAAACATGGTAACCCTAATGACATGTCATTTGAATGGGGCTCGATAGTCATCGTACGTCGTTGGATTTCTATCGTTTCATGACATGATAAATAACACAATAGCATATATACCAAAATAACAATGAAATGTTATTTAAACATACGAACTTACCTCGATTACAAAAACATCGAAATTTGATCACTAAAGCGAGACTTTAGCTTTTCCTCGATCTAGATCCGTACGAGGTTTATCTTGATCTAAATAAGAAAAATCAATCTATTTAATACACATACTATTCAATTTAGTCCAAAATTCATACTTTTGAACATTAAAAATTTTACCCTAATATTTTAACTTCTTTACACTTTAGTCCTTATTCATAAATGGAAATTTATGCAATTTCATCCACATATCATGCTAACCGATTTACCTAAGGACTCATATCAACCAAAAAAATCATCATTTCATAAATTTATCATGGCATTTTACTACTTTTACAAATAAGTCCCTATTGATAAATTCATCAAAAATCAATTTACAAAAGTTGTTTATTTAACAATGACTCATAATCTTTCATTAAACTTCAAAAGCCATACAAACATGTTCATGGAAAAACCCTAATCCTTTAATAGTTTTGCAAATTAGTCCATAGGCTAGCTAGATTAAGCTACAACTACTTCAAAAACATAAAATTCATCAAAAATGGGATAAAAACCACTTACATGCAAGCAATGATAAGTAATCGAATGTCTAAAGTCCTAAAATGGTGTTCTTGTTTCTTCAATTCGGTGGAGAGAAGAAGATGAATGAGAAATGGGATTTAATTTGTTAAATTTTAACCTTATTACCTATTCACCAAAATAACTTTTAAAATTATTCATAATTTCAAAATTACCATCTCATAAATGTCCACTACCACATAAATGGTCTAATTACCACCTAAGTACTATTACATTAATGTTCTATAGCCATTTGATACCTGTAGCTACTAGAACCATACTTTTACACCTTTTACAACTTAGTCCTTTTCACTTAATTCAGTATGCAAACATCAAAATTTCTTAACGAAAATTTTATACGACCTTAATAATATTCCATAGACACTAAAATAATAATAAAATAAATATTTACTCATCAGATTTGTGGTCCTAAAACCACCAATTTCACTAAAAAGGGGCTGTTACAATTGAATTGGCTGAGTTTGGAGTGGATTTCGCCCCGAAAACAACAATAAAGGGACATGTATTAGCTGAATTCATGGTTGAGTGTTTTTTTGAGAATCCTGTTGGCCCAACAGTAGTTAGCCCATCTCAGGAGGGTGTATATACAACTGACAGTTCAAAAAGATGGTTAGTTTATGTTGACAGCTCCGTAGCCAAAGCGAGGTCGGGAGTAGGAGTACTCCTGATCGATCCTAGTGGAAATGAATAGCAGTGTGGATTATCTTTTTGGTGTCAACCATCCAACAAGACTATAGAGTATGAAGCTTTGATATCGGGACTATAGCTAGCACGCCAACTAGGAGTGTAACAGCCTGATTTTCAATGGTGACGAAAGAGTGGTTCGAGACCACAAATTCCCATTACGTCAACTCTTAAATATTATTTTTAGAATATTTATGGAGTCACTAAAGTCGTATTAAAATTTGGTTCATAATTTTAACGTTTAGATACCTAATTTAAGAAAAAGGAATAAATTATAAAAAGTGCAAAATATGCTAATTATAACATTTAAGTGATGAAATAACTTAATTAATAAAGGAGAAAGGACTTTAGTAGCAAATATGCCCTAGTTATTATAGAGGGACGACAACATAGTTGAAATTGATTAAAAATTATGTAACCAATGGCAAATTTATAAATTAAACTAAATTAAAACAAAATTAATTAATGAAGAAAACAAATTCACTTTCATTTCTTCTTCAAATGGCTGAAACCCATAGCTAGGGTGAGGAAAAGGTTCGGTTTGCTTAACTTCTTACATGTAAGTCCATTTTGATTTCGTTTCTTGTAATTTTTATGTTTTTGAGATCGTTTCAACTAGGTCCAGCTAGCTCGTACCTTTTTTTTTTTTTTTGAATAATCTTAAATGTTTTTGATGAATACCATGTATTTGGAGCTTTGATTGTGTTGTTTGATGATTTTGTAAAGTGATTTTTGTTATATTTTGATTTTAAGATTAAATAGTGAAAATGTCAAAATTTTAGGGTTTGATAGTGTATTTAATGTTCATTAGGAACTGTTTAAGGGCCTAGTATATTTGGATGGAATATTGACTTCAGAAAAAACGGTTAATTTGATGAATGTTAAGGGACTAAATTATAAAACTATAAAAGTTTAAGGGTAATTATGTAAATTTGAAAAATAAAAGGGTATTAATTGTAAAATGGATTGAAATGTGAAATTTAAGCTAATAATTGAGAAATTTTACATTTTAGATCAAGATCCTGTAGATACTCGCGAAAAAGGAAAAATTACAAAATAGTCTCTAAACTTCTGCAACTACTATAATTTAGTCTAGTTATGTTTGTACGGTTTAAAATTTAACATCTATATGAATTGCTGAGTAGTATAACACGGTACAATAGATATATTCAATTGTTGATAATGAAAGGTTATTTGAGAAATGTTATTGAATTTGATGTTTGGATTGGATTGAATACGGGATAAAGTACAGTCGAGATATGGTGTGTTATGGGGGATTGGAGTGGAGATGGTTATGGAGTGATATATATATATGTTTTTCTTGAGTAAACCGAGGTTCAACATTTTTTGTGAACTCTTTTGCTATACTCTATGTTTTGGTGTGTTTCAAAGGGATTAGCTCTTACGAGAATTGGTGTGTTTTGGAAGGATTAGCTTTTATAGGCATTGGTGTGTTTCGGATAGATTGGCTCTTGTGAGCATCTGGTGTGTTTTGGTTGGATTGTCGATGTACTCTTATCTGTAAGTCGTTCATCAAATTGAAATTCTCAATAAGATAACTTGTTTTATGATTTTGATAGAATTATTATATATATTTGAGTATTGAATTGAAATTTCATGATTTATTGGTTGAGGTATGGATGACAGGAAACATTCATGGTTGAATTATTATTATTTGAATTGTTATATTTACTTCAGTAAGATTTATCATTTTAATTCATTGAACTTACTAAGCTTTATTAAGCTTGTGCTATTTATTGTTCTTGTAGATACTCGGAAGGTTAGACAATCGGATCGGCACTCAAGTCACACTATCCCTAAATCTCGTTGTTTTTGGAATGTTCATTTTAGATTATATGGCATGTAATAGGCTTGAGTGTTATTACTAATTTTTTGAATATGTAAATCGTTAAGTATGATTTGGATGTATATTGTTATCCTTTATAATACATGTAAATTATGTGATATATTTGAATTAGGTAAAATGTGTTGATTTAAAATATGATATGTGATATAAAATGTTGTGTATGTGATGCTTAGGTTTAGTAAATTGGTTAGATGATAGATTTGATAAATTGAAAGGTTGTGATTGATGTTTCATTTAGATGTATAATTGTATATACTTGTGGTATCAATGGGGATACATTGGTTAGGAATTTAGGATGTTGATTTGACATGTTTTTGGCTTGTTTAATATCACTTTGAATAGTTCTTTTGGCCATTAAGTGGTTTGATTAGAATCCAAGTAAGCTTGAAATGGTAAACTTATTATTTAAGTTTCATTTTACGTCGACACGGCCAGAGACACGGTCGTGTGGTCTCAGCCGTGTGTCCCTTGTAGGTTCCATTGCATACAAGTCAGGTAGTTACACGACCTAACACACGGCCTGACACACGGGCGTGTGAGGCTATTTCATGAGTTACATGGCCTGACACAAAGGCATGTGACACGAGTGTGTGACCCTACTCTGAGAGTTACACGGGCTAGGACATGGCCATGTGTCCTTATTTTAAAGGTTACATGGTCTGAAACATGAGCGTGTCTCTCAACCATATGAGGCACACAGCCTAGCCACACGGCCGTGTGACCCCTACAATCAAATTTTTCTAACTTTTTCTTGAACTTTCCAAATGTTTCCAATTTGATCCCAAATTGTTTCTAAGGTATTTTTAGAGCCTCGGGGGCTCGATTAAGGGACAATACATATGTGAATGAATGTATTTTTATATGTTTGTAATGATGTATGAAATGTATGTTTAATGTTTCGTTAGTTCAGTAATGCTCTGTAACCCTAATTTGGAGACGAATATAGGTTAGGGGTGTTACATTTAGTGGTATCAAAGCTACAATTTAGTCAGTTCTCGGGCTAAATGTAGCGCGTGAGATGTCTAGAATTACATGCCATATAACCTGTGATAATGTGACGTGTTTGATCCGATCTAGGCTTTATTTTTCTTTTAGATTATAAAGATGTTAGACGGATCTGATCTTACTGACAATGGTAAGGTTAATAATAATGTACCGACCTCTGATCATGGATCGAGTAGTAATGTTCTGATTCCTCCAGTATAGAAGCGTAAACTTGAAAACATGTTCTTTGGGTTTATGAACCAGTGGTTCAATAAGTTTATGCAAATGAATAGTCCAACTGAACGACCTCCACCCCTTGCTATGCCTCATGTTACACCTCCAATTGCACCTCCACCTCCTCCTGTAACTGAGCCTAGTTGACGTATTATGATAGAGAAGCTTAGAAAGTATGGTGCCGAAGAATTTTGGGGTAGATCGGAAGATGATCTGGTTAAAGCTGAGTATTGGCTTCAGAACATCTTGCGATTTTTAGAATAAATGACTTGCCTTCCTAATGATTTTTTTTAGATGTGTTGTTTCATTACTAAAAGAGGAAGCGTATAATTGGTGGACTATGTTGGTATCTGTGGTACCGATGGAGAAAATTTCCTGGGATTTCTTTCATACCGAGTTTAAAAAGAAGTATGTTAGGAAGCAAAATCTGGACAAGAAAAAGAAAGAATTTCTTGAGTTACGTCAGGGAAATAAATTAGTGGCTAAGTACGAGAGAAAGATTTTATATCTCAGTAAATATGCCTAGAAGATTGTGCCTACTGAAGAAGAGATGTGTATCTAGTTTAAAAATAGCCTAATTGACGAAATTCAAATGATGTCGGAGGTAATGAAATCTGAGAATTTTTTGTTTTATCTAATTGTGCATAGAAAATGGAAGAAGTGTACAACCACAATATATAACGGGATAGACGGATTCGAGAGTTTCATAAGAGAAGTTCTTTTAAGTCATTTTCTGTATCACCAACAAAGAAGACTAAAGAAGATTTTAGTTGAGCTACTTTAGTGTCTGCGCATCCAAAAATAAATAAATCGATTCAACATGATTTCAAAGTCCTACTAAACCAGTTAATAGTGTGAGAAGTGTACAAAATGCTCTGAAGCGCAGTTATAGAGCTAAGTCGGGTGCCTGTTATAGATGTGGGTTGACTGATCACTTTCTTCAGAATTGTCCTAAACAGTTAAAAGAAAATGAAGAACAAAATGAAAAGAAAATATCTACATCTCAAAAAAGTAGACGTTCGGGCCAGAACAATATTGCTAGGACTACTTGTACGGGAGTAAAAAACACTGTTGTTTGGTCAGAGGCTAGAGCACCTACTCGCACATATGCCATTTGAGCCAGAAAGGAAGCTATTGCACCTGATGCGATTGCAGGTACATTCTATCTCTTTGATGTTACTATGTATGCACTGATTGACCTTGGGTCAACTCATTCTTATATTTGCACAGCATTAGTAACGAAAAAGAAATGACCTGTTGAATCCATTGAATATGATATTCAAGTTACTAACCCACTAGGTCAGAGTGTGGTAGTTAACTTAGTTTGTCGTAAATGTCCACTGAAAGTTAGAGGCTGTGAATTCCTTGTTGATTTGATGTTGTTACCCTTTCGAGAATTTGATGTTATTCTGGGTATGGATTGACTATCATTGCATGATGCTATGGTAAACTGTAGATAGAAATAGATTGATTTGAAATTTCAGACAAAAAAGAGTTGAGTCTGATGGACCAAAAAAATGTTTTTAGAATCATTTCGGCTATTTTTGATAAGGTAGTTCGAAATCTACTTAAGTTTAGAATTTTCTTAAGTTCAAAATTCGCTTAATCCAAAAATTTACTTAAGTTCAGAATTTGCTTAAGTTTAAAATATGCTTAAGTTCAAGATTTGATTGAATTTAAAATTTGCTTAAGTTCATAGAAAGATAGGATGCCATAACATTAATAAGTAAACTTGAAATTTTTTCGGACTTCAATTTTTTCATTCAAATCATAAGAAGGGTAATACAGGTTTGCAATTGATTAAGGCATATTATCTTCCCCTTCAAGATCACCGGTGATCTCATCTTCTCTTTTTCACCTCTTTGCAATTTTGATGTTTTCAACAAGCGCAGCGATGGTGTTATAATTGTTCTTAGTAGGTACAGTGTTCATCTTAGCAGCACCCTCATCAAGGTAAAAAACTTTCAACCTCCTCCATTTATATGTGAACTCATCCCAAGCAGCTCCTGAGGGGAAGCGAACATCAAAACCTAGTTGACTCATATCGACCTCGTGAAAGGCAATGAAGTCAACTTTATGAGCATCGAAAGGGCCAACCACATTTGAGTATGAGTATGTTTCGCTTGAGCTCAATAGTGAGACTGCTCAGAGTTTCTAAACACTCCTTCTTGAATTGTTCTAAGGCCTCTGCCTGTTTCTACTCAGAGCTCGCCATCGCAGGCTTATGTTCTACAATAATTCGGCTCACGTTTGCCCATTTCTCTTTAGTAGTTCTCCTTAGCTCAGCATCTAAGGCATCATTCCTCTCTCTTTCAGCCGTGACCTCATTAGATAACTCATCATTTTTTACTTGTGCAACCCTTAGTTTCCCAGTGAGCTCTTTATTCTACCTATAAAGCACTTCGTTCTCCTCCCTAATCTTGAAGTATTGCTCATGAGTGCTCTCCAGTGTTTCCTTGAGCTCCTTCTAGTTAGCCTCAGCTCCACCAGCATTTTCATCAAGGCCCAAACTGATCATGGTGGCCTCAGCCAAGAGTGCTTGTAGAGAGGAGCTGAGTTTCAATAGTGGAGACTTCTTTGAGCCATTCGATGACTCAGCGGCATTATTCAATTTTTTTTTGCGGTTTTTGGCATAGAAGCTTTCCACTTCTCAATCATATTCTGCAATTCCCTCGTGCTCAGATACCATGACTTGGGAATATCTCGCCATCATCTTCAGCAAGTGGCTCCTCAACAGGAAGTAAAGAAGAAGGATGAATATAGGAAGGAGTGGGAACTACCGCAAGTGTAACACCCCAAACCTGGCCCACACACCATGATCGGACCTGGCATGTCACTAGAAAAGAGTTTAAAAAGTTGTACAGGCTTCAGAAGAGTTTTTAAGACATTTTTCTTTTTGAAAACTCCAAGTTTTGTGGTTCAATTGAAAAGCCCATTATTCATTTAAGTTGGAAATTCAATTAGTCAAGCCTTGCGATTAGGTGACATTTGAAAACACTTATCGATTATTTGATTATTAAATTATTAACAAAATCCCTTCTTTAAGAAATGTTATTTGACAGGTCGTAAAGAAAACTTTCATTTGTATCTTATAAAAATGTCCCATCAAGTACTTGTAATTAATGCGTCCAAAAATAAAATTGAAATTGAAATTTACCAACATTTTAAAGTGGCCTTATTACACATTAAAAATTCCCAAAAGTAGCAAATGATAAATAAAATAAAGTTTTATTAAAATCACCCATGCATGGCTACCTCGAGTCCCTTCCAGCCCAGTCCATAAAACTAAGAGTCACATGCAATTTGTTTAAGCAAATAGAGTGAGTCACAAGACTCAATGTGCAATTAGTCCACATAAACCACAAGTGGGCCTGTGGCCCAAAACACCATCGGCCGAAGCCTAATCATCATAGTATAAACAGATAATCAACATGATAGCCCAACCCAGCCTAGTTTTCCATCCTCTACAGACCGCTCCATAAGTCCATCCTCAACACACCTGTGGGGATTTCTACAATCAACCCTCCATCCTCTACACACCTATTTGGAAGTCATGCTGACAGACACACTGGTCAAAGTCAATATAACGTGGTCTAGCCACCGATCAACATGTGATCAAATCAACGATACGATAATGAGGCACCAAGCCATCATTTAGCGTGACAATGTTACCGTTATACACTTCCCCTTCATATCATTAACATCCCAAATCCCATGCACATGCAACATAGTATAATAAACAGATCAAATAATGTCATACTTGTGATATTTAGTGTACACACACAAACATGCTATCAACATTAATTATAAGGCATAATAAAAATACACTGACCTGGGGTTTCAGTTTTACCCAACATGGGTAACTCCATCGCCATTTTCGGGATTTTTGGCTTTCAAACATAACACATACACATTTTATACAATAAAAGAGTAGTGTGGTAATTACACACCTGTAAACCCGAAGGACTAAACTATCGATCTCACTAACATCCTCACTCGCAGGGATTACAACGATCTGCTTATCCCTTTCTAAGGTTTGCCCACAACCCGATAGCCAATCTCGAACTGTCGATACCGCTCGCTTCTTGAATTTAGGGGTAGGGACAACGTGTCCAACCCCCTCCTTCGCTTGGCTGGTATTTCATTCCATAAAAGATACCTTGGTCAAAAGACCGAGTTAAGCCATTGAATAAGATGAAAGTGATAATAGACGCTCAATAAGTAAGAATTTTTTACCTAGATCGATAGAAACTCGGAGGATAAAAGGCTTGGATCAAGGAGTCGATTGAGTACCTATGTAGATACTAAGTAAGAATCTGTTGAAAGAAAGAAGAAAAAGATAGATTAAGAGAGATTACCTTTCGGCCAAATGAATACATAAACCTGCCTATCACCATTCGGCCAACACCACTTACCAAGGCCCTTTTCACAACTTGCCACACGAACGGAGATGTTGAATCCACTGCCCTCTACAATCGGCCAAAACACCCAAAGCACCAAAGTTAAAACATTCGGTTAACAACCAAAGAGAGAAGAAAGAAACGAAACACTTACCACCCTAATAGGAAAAACCAATTGGGAATACTGAGAGAAAGAGTGACGGCAGTCCTCTGAAACAACAACGAATGAATTGAGGTGAACACACCTGGGAGATTCAGCTTTTAGAAAAATAGAAAAGAAAAGAAGGAATAATAGTGAAGAAAGAACCCAATTCGGCTATTAAGTAAAAAGAAAATTTTGGCAGAGGGTGGCTTCAAGAAAAATCGGCTTAATGAAGGATGTAGAGTAATGGAAGAGAAAGGTTTCAGTTAAGGTGGAGAATCAAGTTGTAGAAGATGCAAGAGAGGTTCGGCTTACACTAAATCAAGAAGGGAAGAAGAGAGAAACAAGGTGCTACGGTTTTGGTGAAAGAAATGAATGACAACTCCCTATGCCAAAAGATAAAAAGGCTTCTAAATTCGTTTTGGTTTCCCCACTTTTTTTCCCAAAATGGCACTAAACTAAGCATACTTTCGGTACCTACTTCCCCAAAGCTGAAACACTCCCACGCCCCCCCTACATGACCGAAATTTCCTCCTCTAAGACCCCACATTCGGCCAACATCTTCACCCCACTCTAAATCCCTTATTTTTCTCCGCAAAGTGCTCCCTAACACCCATTCAAACCGATTGACCCCTTCAACTCTCCCCCATCACCTCTCATCCATTCATTCAAACACCTTTGACTCATTCCACACCCCCTCTACAAGGTCCCTAGCCGAATCCACCACCTCTCACCTGACGCCAAAATGAATTTCTCAAAATGTAATCTATGCTACTCGAACCTATTCCCTCTCCTTTTGGCGTCACTTCAAGCACACTAAGTGGCGCCTCCTTGCCACTTCACCAACTCCACTCTTGTATCAACTAACCATAAGCAATACCTCTTAAAGCCTGCCCCCAGCTAGCTCTCCCCTAAAAATGCCTAAACCAAAAATTTTGGCCAAGGTTCCAGCTTAACCCTGAACCTTCCCAGGGACCCCAAACCCACTCAAGCAACACACAAAGGATACCAACCACACAGATACAAAGTAAATGAAAAGCCCCTAAATACCGGATGTTACAGTTCTACCCCCTTAAAGAAATTTCGGCCTCAAAATTACCTGGTCAAAAGAGATGAGGGTATTGCTGTCGCATTGCATCCTCTGGCTCCCACGTCGCCTCTTCCATACCATGATTTTGCCACAAGACCTTAACCAACGGAACCTATTTCCTTCTTAGCACCTTAACGTTTCGATCCAAAATCTACACTGGTCCTTCTTGAAGATGGCAGTCCGGTCTTACCTCAATTTACGCTCTGGCACAATGTGAGACGATTCGAAGCAGAACGCCTCAACATCGAGACATGGAACACATCATGAATCTGTCTCAATTTTGAAGGTAACTTGAGCTGATATGCCACTGGTCCCACACGTTTTAAAACCCGATAAGGCCCGATAAACCTGGGACTTAGCTTACCCTTCCTTCCAAACCTCATCACCTTCTTCCACGGTGAAACCTTCAAGAAAACCCGATCACCTACTGCAAACTCTATCTCCTTTCGCTTCAGATCTGTATATGATTTCTGCCTGTCGGACGTTTCCTTCAATCGAACCCTAATTAACTTAACCTTCTCCTCCGTCTCTGTAACCAATTTCAGACTGAAAATTTGACGTTCACCCAATTCTGTCCAACATGTAGGAGTACGACACCTCCGCCCATCCAACACTTCATAAGGCGCCATCTGAATACTAGATTGGTAACTGTTGTTGTATGCGAATTCCATCAACGGTAAGAACTCTTCCCAGCTACCTCCGAAGTCGATGACACAACCTCTCAACATATCTTCCAAGATCTGAATTATTCTCTCAAACTGACCATTAGTCTGTGGATGAAAAGCTGTGCTGAAGTCCAGTCTTGTACCCAATGCCTGATGCAGTGCCCTCCAAAATCGCGACGTAAACCTAGGGTCTCTATCCGATATGATCGTTACTGGTACCCTATGCAACCTCACAATTTCTGTCACATACAACTTAGCCAACCTTTGAAGAGAATAGTCAACACGAATAGGTATGAAATGAGCAGAATTCGTTAACCGATCCACAATCACCCATACCGAATCTTTCTTAGTAGGCGTAAGCGATAGCCCACTAACAAACTCTATAGTAATCCTCTCTCATTTCCACTATGGAATCTTCACCGGCTGCAATAATCCCGATGGCAATTGATGCTCGACTTTCACCTACTGACACGTCAAACATTTACCCATGAACTCGGTAATCTCTCACTTTAAACCAGGCCACCAAAATTGTTCACGTAGATCTCGATACATCTTACTTCCTCCAAGATGCATAGCGTAAGGGCTACTATGCGCCTTCTGAAGAATCATCTGCCTCAACTCAACACCCTTCGGTATGTAAACTCTCTTACAGAAGCACAGAACCCCATCACTATTTAGACTATAATCTTCTACTCCACCATCCTGTACTTGCTGAAGTCGAGCACTCAGGATATGATCCGATAACTGTTACTCTTTAATCTTACTTACCCATGTCAGTTTCACTTGGAGTTCAGCTAATAAACTTTCGTCGTCATACAAAATGAGATGGGTGAACATCGCTCTTAAATCTGATATTACCTTCTGGCTTAACGCATCTGCCACCACATTAGCTTAGCCGGATGATATTTGATCGAGCAGTCATAATCTTTCAACTGCTCAATCCACCTCCACTGTCTTAAATTCAACTCCTTCTGGGTTAGAAGATATTTCAAACTCTTGTGGTCAATGTAGATAACGAACTTTTCTCCATATAGATAGTGTCTCCAAATCTTCAGAGCGAAGACTACTACAACCAACTCTAGATCATGCGTGGGATAGTTAATTTCATGAGGTCTTAACTGCCGAGATGCATATGCAACAACTTTCCCATCCTGCATTAACATACAACCTAACCTCGTGTGAGAAGCATCACAATAAACCACGAACTCTTTATCGGCCTCAGGCTGAATCAACACTTGAGCTTCTATCAAAATCCTCTTCAGCTTCTCAAAGCTTTCCTTCTGCGTGCCAGTCCAAACAAAAGGTACCCCTTTCCTCAACAACTTGGTTAAAGGTGTTGCAATTAATGAGAATCCCTCAATGAACCTTCGGTAATACCCAGCCAGACTAAGGAAACTCTGAATCTCTACCACAGACTTAGGCAGTTTCCAATCTAACACAGCTTTAATCTGTCGGGGATCGACCCTAATCCCCTCTGCAGATACCACATGACCCAGAAAGGTAACTTTCTTCAACCAAAACTCACACTTGCTAAACTTGGCGTACAGCTGCTTCTCCCTCAAAATCTGCAAAACCACCCGAAGATGCGAATCGTGCTCCTCTTCCGTCTTGGAATATACCAAAATGTCGTCTATCAACACAATGATGAACTGGTCCAGATAGGGCTGGAAAACTCAGTTCATCATATCCATGAACGCAGCTGGTGCATTTGTCAAACCAAACGGCATCACTAAAAACTCGTAGTGACCATAACGAGTCCAGAAGGCCATCTTGCAAATATCCGCTTCCTTGACCTTAAGATGGTGATACCCCGACCTCAAATCTATCTTTGAAAAGATTGAAGCCCTTTTGAGCTGATCAAATAGGTCATCTATCCTCAGTAGCGGGTACTTGTTCATAATCGTCAACTTGTTTAATTGGCGGTAATTAATGCACATTTGCATGGACCCTCTTTCTTCTTCACAAATAGCACCAATGCTCCCTATAGAGATACACTGGGTCGGATAAAACCACGGTCTAACAACTCCTAGATTTGAGCTTTAAGTTCCACCAGTTCCTTCAGTGCCATCCTATAAGGGGCGATAGATACCAGAGCCGTACCCGAAAGTAGCTCAATTCCAAACTCCACCTCACGATCCGGAGGCGACATTGGAAGCTCTTCAGGAAAAACATCCACAAATTCGTTTATTGTTCTAACCTCCCTCACAGTCACTTCCTTTGCATCCAATGCACTAACAAAAGTTAAGAAAGCCTCACATCCTTTCCTCACCATTCTTTCTGCCTTTAGAGCAGACACTACATTGGATAAGTAGTCTCTCCTTTCGCCAATCACTAAAACTTCATCATCCTCGAAAGTCCTTAACACCATGCGCTTAGCAGTACAATCTAAATTTGCTCGATACCTTACCAACCAATCCATGCCTAAGATCAAATCGAACTCCCGAACGGTAGTTCCATCAAATCAGCAGGGAAAACCAACCCTTATACTTATGGAGGCACACTTTTAAAAAGTTTGTTTACTACTACAGATTGCCCTAAAGGACTAAGTACAGTCATCTCCCTAGAAGCAGTTTCAGAGTTCATGTTCAAGGTTCCAGACACCACACTAGCAACATAGGAATGCGTCGACCCAATATCAATTAATGCAGTAAAGGGTAAACCAAAAATGAGGAACGAACACATTATAACATCTGGTGCATCCCCTTCTTCTCGGCGTCTGGCTGCATAAACTAACCTGGGCTGTCTTGCCTCTAAATTCCCATCACTGCCCAGTGCTCCACGACCCTGACCAGAACCATTCTCTCCTCTGTTTAGACCACAACCCCTCGGCATCTGCTGTCCACCCCTTCCTAGCCCATTTTTGAACCGCACAGAATGCTCATAATCGGTCGCAACTATCCCTCGGGCGTACCGACTCAACCGCAAAAATTCTGCCTTATACTCAGCTACCAATTTACCCCCTTAAACTAAATTCAAGAATGATTTCCTCTGAGCATCCATATAACTGGCCCCAACATACTTTCCTTAAAACATCGTCTTAAAGAAATCCCAATCAACTCGGTCCATTGGAGTACCCTCTCTCACGGTGAGCCACTACTGATATGCCTCATCACGGAGTAGAGACATCGTGCCCTTTAGCTTCTCCTCTGCCTTGCAATCCAAATCATCCATAATCCTCTCGACTGCATCTAGCCAATACTTAGCCACATTTGGAGCTACCCCAAATATACCCCTAAACATTTCAGCTCCATTAGCTCGGAGTCACTCAGGGATGGACTTCTGAGTTACTGTTCTAGAGCTTGCCCCAGCCGCTCGTTCCAATACACGTAGCATTGCTTGAGACAGGGCATCATCTCCATCGATTACATCGCATGATTACGCCGCCACGTGTGATCTTGGTACTTTCGCCTGAGCTCATTTCTCGCTTCTGAGAGTTCAACCTCAGTACCCCGGCCTCTTCCATGGCCGCTTGTAACACGTCCACTTCCTCTACCACTCCGTCTTACTCTGATTACAAATTTTATGCATCAATATTTCTTTTCACTGTTTATTAATTAGCAATTTTATGAAGATGAAGTTATAAGTAGTTTTTTCGTAAGCACATGTATGCCTAGAGTTTTTTATTTCTACAGTAAAGTTTCCTAATTTCATCATTCATAGCAACATATTCACATAACACATCCACATTATGCAAAACACATAACAATCAGAAAAGTTAACTGGTTGACTTAGGTCGGAGACTCGGGTGCCATACTTCCAGAAAATAGGTTCATATATATATATATATATATATATTCTAAACCATTTTAAATACAAAATTTGGAAAACATTTTGAACCCAAAACCCAAGGCCGAGCTTTTTAAACCAGGCTCTGATACCAAATTGTAACACCCCAAACCCAGCCCACACACCACGACCGGACCTAGATGTCACTAGAAAAGAGTTTAAAAAGTTTTACGAGCTTCAAAAGAGTTTTTAAGACATTTTTCTTTTTGAAAACCCCAAGTTCCATGGTTCAATTGAAAAGCCCATTATTCATTTAAGTTAGAAACTCAACTAGTCAAGCCTTGCGATTAGGTGACATTTGAAAACACTTATCGATTATTCGATTATTAAATTATTAACAAAATCCCTTCTTATAAGAAATGTTGTTTGATAGGTTGTAAAGAAAACTTTCATTTGTATTTTATAAAAATGTCCCATCGAGTACTTGTAATTAATGCATCCAAAATTAAAATTAAAATTAAAATTTACCAACATTTTAAAGTGGCCTTATTACACATTAAAAATTCCCAAAAGTAGCAAATGATAAATAAAATAAAGTTTTATTAGAATCACCCATGCATGGCCACCTCGAGTCCCTTTCAGCCCAGTCCATAAAACTAAGAGTCACCTGCAATTTGTTTAAGCAAATAGAGTGAGTCACAAGACTTAGTGTACAATTAGTCCACATAAACCACAAGTGAGCCTGTGCCCCAAAACACCATCGGTCGAAGCCCAATCATCACAGTATAAATAGATAATCAACATGATAGCCCAACCCAGCCTAGTTTTCCATCCTCTACGCACCGCTCCATAAGTCTATCCTCAACACACCTGTGGGGATTTCTACAATCAACCCTCTATCCTCTACACACTTCTTTGGCAGTCATGCTGACAGACACACTGCTCAAAGTTAATAGAACGTGGTCTAGCCACCGATCAACATGTGATCAAATCACTGATACGATAATGAGGCACCAAGCCATCATTTAGCGTGACAATGTTACCGTTATACACTTCCCCTTCATATCATTAACATCCCAAATTCCATGAACATGTAACATAGTATAATAAACGTATCATATAATGTCATACTTGTGATATTTAGTGTACACACACAAACATGCTATCAACATTAATTATAAGGCGTAATCAAAATACACTGACCTGGGGTTTCGATTTTACCCAACATGGGTAACTCCATCACCATTTCTGGGATTTTCGGCTTTCACACATAACACATACACGTTTTATACAATTAAAGAGTAGTGTGGTAATTACAAATCTGTAAACCTGAAGCACTAAACTATCAATCTCACTAATGTCCTCACTCGCAGGGATCACAACGATCTGCTTATCCCTTTCTAAAGCTGGCCCACAACCCGGTGGCTAGTCTTGAACTACCGATACCGCTCGCTTCTTGAATTTAGGGGTAGGGACTACGTGTCTAACCCCCTCCTTGGCTTGGATGGTATTTGATTCCATAAAAGATATCTTGGTTAGAAGACCGAGTTAAGCCATTGAATAAGATGAAAGCGATAATAGACGCTCAATAAGTAAGAATTTCTTACCTAGATCAATAGAAACCCGGAGGCTAAAAGGCTTGGATCAAGGAGACGATTGAGTACCTATGTAGATAATAAGTAAGAATCGATTGAAAAAAAAGAAGAAAAGGATAGATTAAGAGAGATGGCCTTTCAGCCAAATGAATACATGAACCTGCCTATCATCATTCGGCCAACACCACTTACCAAAGCCCTTTTCACAACTTGCCACACGAACAGAGATGTTGAATCCACTGCCCTCTACAATCTGCCAAAACACCCAAAGCACCAAATTTAAAACATTCGGTTAACAACCAAAGAGAGAAGAAAGAAACGAAACACTTACCACCCTAATAGGAAAAACCAATTGAGAATACTGAGAGAAATAGTGACGGCAGTCCTCTGAAACAACGACAAATGAATGGAGGTGAACACACTAGGGAGATTCAGCTTTTAGAAAAATAGAAAAGAAAAAAAGGAATAATAGTGAAGAAAGAACCCAATTCGGCTATTAAGTAAAAAGAAAATTTTGGCAGAGGGTGGCTTTAAGAGAAATCAGCTTAATGAAGGATGTAGAGTAATGGAAGAGAAATGTTTCAGTTAAGGTGGAGAATCAAGTTGTAGAAGATATAATAGAGGTTTGGCTTACACTAAATCAAGAAGGAGAAGAAGAGAGAAACAAGGTGCTATGGTTTTGGTGAAAGAAATGAATGACAACTCCCTATGCCAAAAGAGAAATAATGCTTCTAAATTCGTTTTGGTTTCCCCACCTTTCTTTCCCAAAATGGCACTAAACTAAGCATACGTTCATCACCCACTCCCCCAAAGCCGAAACACTCCCACGCCCCTCTACATGACCGAAATTCCCTCCTCTAAGACCCCACATTCGGCCAACATCTTCACCTCACTCTAAATCCCTTATTTTTCTCCACAAAGTGCTCACTAACACCCATTCAAACCGATTGACCCCTTCAACTCTCCCCTATCACCTCTGATCCATTCATTCAAACACCTTTGACTCATTCCACACCCCCTCTTTAAGGTCCCTAGCTGAATCCACCACCTCCCACCTGACGCCAAAAAGAATTTCCCAAAATGTAATCTATACTACTTGAACCTATTCCCTCTCCTTGTGGCGTCACTTCAAGCACACTAAGTGGTGCCTCCTTGCCACTTCACCAACTCCACTCTTGTGTCAACTAACCATAAGCAATACCTCTTAAAGCCTACCCCCAGCTAGCTCTCCCTTAAAAGTGCCTAAACCATAAATTTTGGCCAAGGTTTCGGCTTAACCTTGGACCTTTCCGGGGACCCCAAACCCACTCAAGCAACACACAAAGCATACCAACCACACAGATACAAAGTAAATGCAAAGCCCATAAATCCCAGATGTTACAGCAAGCAATAATTGGAGAGTTCTCATGAGCCACAAATGGTGAGCTCATCAAGGGAGAAGCAGGGGTAGTGGCTATCAAAGCAGAGGGCCAACACAATCTGCCCTCCTTTTGTAATGATCCTCTAGCCTTCCACTATTTGCCTTCTCTTCGCTATTGATAACCATATTAACAACCCCCATATCAGTTCTGCACTTCTTGCGCATGTCGTAGGTCCATAACGTCTCTAATTTATCGGGATAATTTGGTAGTTTTCTCTGAGTCACTTTTAAAATCACAAGTTGTGCCTGCACCACTAATAATTCCAGTATTAGCAGAAGTAGTTATCAAATTAGTATTTGCATCATTTTTTTCCTACGATGAGACCATAAAAATTTAGAGGCAAAGTCTTATCCCAACTCATCTTTGGCCACACAGGGCCATGTTTGTTTTTCAAGGTCTGTAACAGCTGCCTCGACAACTTACATATTGTCACCTTGCCTATACCCATTGGGGCTAAGGCACTCTAAACAGTATCGAAACACATTCTTCACGGTTATAACATCTTCTATAACCAGCGGATTGTCAGTGCAAAGCCTTTCAAGCTGGGTTGAACCACTATTTGTCCTAATGGTTCTCCTAAATGAACACATGTCTCTTCTTGGTGTGGACCACTCTGTGGGAAAACCAAATCTGTTGACAAACCTATATCTTACCCTAATATATTTCCCCAATTCAGCCAGAGATTAGAACCCTGGTTGGCAATTATAGTCTCGAACAATAAAAGCCCAACGAATTCCCTTGGTTTTGGGCCTTTAACAGGTATAAGCTTTGGAAAACTGCGTGTTATAGTGCTTCGTTGCATCAGTAACAATTGATGAAGTAAGCCACTGTGGCCCACTAGGAAAACCTGTAAAGTTGACCGGGAGCAATCTGGTACTTTTGAAGGAGATGATAGAAGAATAGATGCAAGGGCAAATGGAATCCGGCTTCTAAAGCGTTGAAGGGGAGCAAGAAGTTGTTGTCACTAGTATTGCTAAACCTATGTGGCCCCTCAGGAACGGAGAAGCCTTAGACAAATTTAAGGGTTTGAATCCTCCGTATGCCCAAAGCTCAATTCATCTCTTTCTTATTTTGTAATATAGATGAAGAAATTGGCCTCTACAAGGACCCTCAAAGCACGATCTTGTAGTGGGTAACTAGGAGTTATTTAACCACCAGCCCCTCTCATTCTCGACATATCTCTGATGTAGAAAGAAAGAAAAATAGATAGAAGAAAGATAAAACTTGAGACAAATAAGTTAATAAAATTTACTTTGAAGAACGCCTCAATCGAGCCTGCTTGTAGAAAATGTTAAATTTGTAGGTTTAGGGTTTCTAAAACCCCTTTTAAAGAAGTTTCTCTCCCTCACACTTTGACAGTTCAAATAACAAAGCAGCACCAATGATTAGATGCAGACAGGCGTAATCCACCCGTACATGTGGCAAAGTTAACGTCATGCTCCAGTAGTTGCTTGTTTAATAAGCTGTATAAATGCAAAGTGATGGCTCTAAGGAGCATCACTTTATAACCTTCCTTAGACCCAATAAGGGGACTAGATTGTTATGTATTTATGATCATCAATCCAAAAACCAGATAAGGTTCGGGTCATCTACCCGTGATCCGGCTAGGCCCTACCAGATGGATGCATGCAAGCCCTATAGTGGGAGGTCAACAAGGGGAACTCATGGTCTCAGTTCACACATGCCAAATGGTGCTCACATGGGGAGTTCATAGTATTAGTTTACATATGTTAAAGAGGGATCGCAAGGGGCTTAGCAAGCAAAGTTCACAATCCTAGTTTGCATATACCTAAGGAGTTTGCATGTGGGGGCCACGAATTCCAATAGGCAGACCAAAAAAAGTACACGTGTCAAGCATGCATAGAGCCTACTAAGAACGTCAATTCTATGAACGATAACCATGTATACAAATATTCGATTGTCCCCTTTAATGAGACATAATAGAAAATTACTCAACACTCTTCCTACTGGTGAACTTTCTTTAGCTAATAGGTTCTTTGTTGATTCAGTGAGAAGTGAGTAGGGAGAATGCAGCAATATGGTGATCGTGTCTGTCGAGTCTTAAAAATTTATAAAAAGAATGATCAAACCTAGAAACTAACTGAGACAACGATGAAGGCAAGTGCACCTATCGAACAGTAGTATAGCTAGCGGTAAGACCAGATTGTTGAACCCAAAGGAACCAAAAGTACTAATATTAACTCTCTTTCTATTATTTAGCCTACGAATTAAGTAGATTTTTATCTAATCTAAAATTAACTAATTAACTCAGCTAAAGATGCTAAAACAAAGAAGAAATTGGGGAAATAACTTGATGGAAAACCGATTGATTTGGACAATACCCGAGGAAGAATCCACCTAGACTTCACTTGTTATATAACTCTAAACCGGACGATTTATTCACTTGACTTGATCCGTAAGATTCCCTAAGTTATATTAATACCTCTCTTCAAGGCTACCAACGTCTAATCCTAGGTTGATTAATAGAAATCTCTTTCTAATTAAAACCCCTAGAATTGCATTAACTCGATTTATGGACTCCCATATTAGGTTTGACCCTAATCTGGTAGATTTTCGTCACCCTATCTCTAGGCGTGCGAGCAAATCCGCTTAACTATGCTAGATCTACTCTTAGATAGGGTCTCTTCCTCCTCTGCCTAAACACATCACACTTGAATCAATATCCCAAAAATACTAAAACAAGAATTAAGAACACATAGTTAAGAACAAATCAAGTTTTTATCATACAGTTCAGATAACAATAACAAGATCCATCTTAGGTTTCATCCCCCTTAAGTATTTTAGGGTTTAGTTCATATTTGTAAAAGAAAACATCTCATAAGAAAAGAAAAAACAAAACATAAGAAATCCCTAAAACCCACTGAAGAAATTGAATGAGAGTTTCTCTGTCTTGAGTATGATTCCGGCTTCTTGAGATGAATCAACTGCCTTTCTTTGAGTAAATCCTTGAAATTAATTGCTCTAGCTCGACTCTTTGTGTAACATCCTGATAATTAGGGGTTATGCATCTCTACGTAATTGAATATTGTTGCATCTTAAATATGATTGAGTGTGTTTTGGAAGTTTATTTTTGAACTTCATTAATTAAGTGAATGCTTGGTGATATATTAAATTTTTAATAATTAAGATGGAGCTAAGCAAGATAGGCTTTAAGAAATAATGACAAGAGGTTTTAAGCATAAGATGAGTAATTGGCAAGGTGGTTAGGACGCATGAATGATTACTTGAGGGGAGAGGTTCGAATCCCCTAGCTAGCAAATGGGAGGATTTTATTTTTTATGTTTTCTTTCCTATAGTGTCGGCCAAGATCATTCTAGAATGGATGAGCACCTTTTTAATTTTGGTGAGTAGACCATGTGAAAAAGGTAAGCTAGAAGTTATGGCAAGGAATCAAGGAAGGATGGTAAGAAAGGGGGACAAAAGGCTTGAATAAAGGACAATGTTTTGGAAGCTTTTTCATGGTCATTTGACCATGAACCTAATCGGTTTTAGGGACTAAGGGGGATGGTTAATTGTGATAGCAATCAAAGGTTTAATGGGGAAGAAACAAGGAGGAAAAAGGGGGATCATGTTGGTTTAGGTTGGCTGAATTTTGCATAGCCATTAGGGGTGTTTGTTGGCCAAAATTTTAACCAAATTGTTCATCCTTTCCCTTTTTCTCAAAGCCTTGTTTTTGTTTTAGCCAATTGCAAAATACTCAAAAGAGAACTTTTTCTTTTCTTGTAAGCCATTTGGTACTTTACCATTTCGGTTTCTTTCACTTTGTAACCGAAATTACAAGTCTTCAAGAACCATTTTTTTCTCTTTTTCCTTATTGTCGAAAACACCAAAGAGACTTTGTTGACAATTTTCTTCTCTTTTGTCCCTCTCTTGTGCCGAATCATCTAGCATCAAAGGACATTCTTATTTCCTTTCTTTTCCTTTCTCTTTCTCCATTTTCTTTCTTCTTCTTTCTCTCAACCGAAACTATCATCTACCCTAACCAAAACCACCATTCTTTTCCTCTCTTTTGTCAACTGAATCATCTTCCATTTTGATTTCCTTTCTTCTTTTCTTTTACTGAAAACCAAAACCATTATAGCCAAAAATCACTATCTTTTTCTCCTCTCTTTTTGTGCAATTCGAAATCACAAATTCTCTTATTCTATATCATCAAGGCCGAATCTTCAAGTAGGCAAGTAAGACTTTTTTTTGTCAATTGTTTTCTTATCTCCTTTTATTATAACCGAATTAGAAACATAGTTCTTTTATTTTTTTTTTCTTTCTTTTCTCTCCTAGGTGAATCCTTGGAAGGATTTTTAAGAATCTTTTGGAACCAACGTTTTAAGGAAACCTTTCAAATCATCCAAGGTAAGAACATCACTTTTGGTTATATCAATCCTTTTAGATAGATTATTAACCAACTTTATTTTAGGGTGATTTTGAGACTAACAAGATAGGTTCGAAAAGAGCAAGACGGAGTGTTTGGAAGAGAGGAGGCACTATTTTACCATCGAACTTCAAACGAAGGGTCAGATCGGTGATAAGAGATTTTCCACCGGGTTGTGGACCTCCGCTAACAAAGATCGGTTATTTGAAGTAGTGCGCATACAACCGAACCACTTTACGTTGGTGGGTTATCGGTAATTTTGATCCATCTAGCGGAGAAAAACCACAAATAACGGTTGTTCGAGAATCCGAGGGTAAGGATGTAGATCTCTCATCAATAGTATAGTTTTATTAGTAATGGTGTATACTAATCTAGTGTGATAATTAACTAGGTGTTGACGAGCGGGAAGGTATCATTCTCACGGTCATAAGGTGTGTAACCTTACAATAAAATCTCATAGATCTATATATTAAATGTGATTATATGACAATATGTTTGATAATGATTGTGGATACTATTCAGTGGTATACGATATTTAGGTATGTTTACCCCAATATTTCGTTAATTTTGCTATATGCATAAAATGTGAAATAAGTATGATTATATTATGATTTTGGGGTAAATGGCATGAAAACTGAATAATATGTATGTGCATGGGCATATGGGTAAAATTGATAAAGGGGAAGTATTCTGGTGGTTTTACCACATAATCCGGTGACTTCGGTCACATATTTGAATCTGGTGACTTCGGTCACATATGTTAATCTGGTGACTTCGGTCACATATTTTGAATCTGGTGACTTCGGTCACAATTGTCTGGTGGCTTTGCCACAAAATTATAAAGGCGATGTGCATGTTGACTGCAGCAACTACCTTCGATGGTGTGTAGCGGATGGAGGGTCGATTTAGTAATCCCCACGGTGTGTTTGGTTGGTACGGGTGGTGTGTAGCGGATGGATATTTAGGTGGGCCGGGTTTGCATTTCATTATATGTGCATATTCATGTGATTCTAAATGATTTATTTGATTTGCTATAAAAATGGGCTTTTGGGCTAAAAATGACTTAAATGGGCCTATGGCTATATGTGTAATTATTGGGCTTTAAGGAATATGATCAAATGGGCTTTTTAATGTATGTGTTACACATTGAGTTTATAACTCACCCCTTTTGTTGGATAACTTTTAAGATGATTCGTAGTGCGATGGATCGGGTCAGCAAGGATTTCAAGGTGGCCAACGCTCAAACAAAGTATTTTGGAAATTTTCCTACTTAAACATATTAAGATAATTTTTATTACTTAGACTTTATTATGGGTTTTTGCTATTTTTATGTAATAAAGCCACTATGAACTATTTTTAAATTTTTGTGTTTGGATTTATTTTTTTATTCGCCATGAACAATTATTAATTAAATAACTAATGGTTTTTGATAAATAATTTAAACATTTTGAAAACAAAATATATTTCCACAATATTAATAAATTTTTCATTAAATTTGGTTTTCGTTAACTTATTAATTTCTCTTAAAATAATGTTTTAAGAAGATGCGAATTTACTTTACAATTAAATTTCAACCCGATCTTTAAGTTAATCTGTTTTATTCAAAATCATCAAGTTTTTCTTAAATAAGTGTGAGTTTGCTAAAGTTTTACTCGAGGAACATATCAAATCCGGTCAGGCTTTTTGGGCCGGGTTTGGGGTGTTTCACTTTGGCCTAGCTCTATGCCCCCTAAAGGTTGGCTTCTAGGGTCTTTATATAGGCTTTCGGAATATGTTTCTTTGCCTTTAGGTACCCTAATCTGAATAGAATTATTCTTTCCTACGGCAGAGGCACGCCCATGGCACGCGCTCGTGTAAATCGTGGCCATGCCGTGTTCAAATCTATCGATGAGGCACGGCTGTGTATTTTAGGGTCCAAGCCGTGGTTGACTTTTCTTGCAAGGCACGACCGTGTGGTCTAGGGCCCAGGTCATGTGGATTTCGTACTTTGGCCCATTTTCTCTATTTTTGGCCCGTTTCTCGTTCTTTTCATCCTATAGTGCTCTATTGAGTATAAAACATGAAAACAAAGGATTAGGAGCATCTATTTCCATAATTAAAAGAAAAAATCATTCAAAAACATGATAAATGTGGGATTAAAATATGTTACTATTTCGGTTTATCAAATACCCACACACTTAAGCTTTTGCTTGTCCTCAAGCAAAATTCTCAAGTCATAATTAAAACGAATTTGCTTAATTCATAATATTCATCAACAATGCGTCATCTTAATTCATAAATAATTTATACATGGATGATTCAACTTAAAGAGTCTTAAAGATTCAAACAATCAAAGTCATGAGTTTGTAGCATGAAAACATAGGTGTTTCCCCTTACCTAAATAATCACCTTTAATTCAAAATCGATAAAAGTTTACATCCTCACTAAAGATTCACTCAAATCACTCAAGGTGTTTAAGGTTCAAAAATTAAGCTCTCAAAAGTTGAACATGAAAAGTTATTACCATAGGCTTGCCTAAAAGTCAAATCTCTACCACTGTAAAATGAGATGATACAGAAATCAAAAGGTCTTTAAAGAGGGTTGTAATGGGGCTTAGGTTAAAGGTGTGGATAAAGGCTAAATTAAAAAGGGTTAGCATCGAGATTGAATTGACAATCACCTAACTAGAAAAACGACTAATAACCTAAATAATTACATCAACTGAAAAATTGAAAAACTAATAATACGAGCTTCTTTTTCAAGATGTTGAAATTAGACGTATAGGCTCGCTTTAATCTCATAACTAAATAATGAATATACTTTGATTTTTGATTGATTTTGATTTTTTTAGAACAAATCAAGACAATATAAAATAGAACTTTAACAAGTAAAATAATCTAATTAGGCAACTAATCAAAACAAATCTCGATAGAAGGGTAGTCAAAAGGAATGGTGATAACAAATATGAGATGGGTTTCGAGTTAATATTAGTGAGTTGAGTCAATAAAAAGGGTTGTTAAGATCAAAAAGGTTCACTAGGGGTCAATTATGAAGATAGGCTTTTAGTGGAGTAAGTGGGTTAAATCCTAAGTGTCTTAATCATCTCTGTATATCAAATCAATAGTGTGGTCTCGACATGTATAATTGAATCAAGTTCTAGAATAACAAATCAATGTTGACACACTCATAATCAATAAAGTGAGCACGAAAAGAATGTATGATCTAAAAGCTCAAAATCTCACAAAAATTATGGGTACTTTGATATCAACCTCGTAAATTTCAAACTTCAAGGTAACAATTTAGATTCAGGTAGACAACCTAACAGAATTTTAATTTTTGAAAATAGACTCATCATGCTTGATTCTCTAGTATCTTAAAGTTTAAATCATCATTGCACAATTATCAATGACTTAATCTAAAACATATCAATAAAAATCATGAATCAACAAGAATTTCATTCTAATTAGTGATATGAGAAAATTACTTTAAGACAGAATATTATTCAGGGATTTGAGAATAATGCAAAAAGTTAGGCACTTTTTCTAATAAACTTTCACCCCCCACACTTAAGATGTACATTGCCCTCAATGTACAAAGATAGATAACAATCACATAATAAGAAAATCAAAAGAGAGGGAGAGAGGTGAAACTTCCTGATTTTTTGGATGGATTCCTTGAGTTGGAAGTGTGGAAACTTGATTTGGAGGTTAAAAATAAGTTGGAGGGGGCGCCTCTAATTCCTGTGCTAGATGAAGAAATTGGGTAACTCGTGAAGAATTAGCCAGGAAATAATAATAATTTAAATTATACTAATTATATAATTAAAGTAAATAAAGATAACAAGAAAGAAAATATGAATTAAAATAAGACTAAAAGAGAATATGAATGGACTAGAAAGTCCTTATTGGTAGATGGTTCGCGAGGTGGGTGTAGTTTCTAAGGCCGTGGTGTTGTGATTCCCTAGCAGCCTTTAGAACCTAAAACCAAGAAACTAAAACAAAATAAGATAAATTAAGCATATGCAAAATAAAAAAAAAGGAAAATAAAGGAGAAAAGAAAGGTAAAATAGAAGTTAAATGGTCTCAAAGACCCTTCATGAGCTTATGTTGATTTGTCTCGCACAAGGAGATAGGACTCGGATCTTTCCATTTCTTTGACATTGTTGAAGTGTAGATTGAGACTTTTATAGAGTGAAGAAGGAAGACAGTGAATATGAAAGAAAGTGAAGATGAAGGGAAGTGTGGAGTGGATGGGAAATGGATGAGAAGGGGAGAGGGTTTTTTAAATAGAAAATTTTAGCTTTGTTACATCCCCATGCCCGTGTATCGTGTGCGTGTTGTGTCACACAGCCATATCACACAGCCGTGTGATGGTTCAATTGCTTCTCCCATGCCTGATTTTTAAGTTACCATGCTCGTGTTGGTTCAACAGTGTCGACCACGGCTATGTCGCACTGCCGTGGTGTTAGGTGAGTCCGTGATTCAAGGATATTTTTCTTCTCCTATCTCGTACTATCTCTTCCATGTCAGTACAAAAATTTGTAGCATCCACGCAGCTATGGCGACGGCCGTGTGCAAGGCCGTGTGATGTGAAAATCTGCGCTTTATTAACTTGGTTAGTCTGTAGTTAGGTGCTAAAAGAAAAAAATGAAAATAAATGGGTTAGTGCTTGGGTTGCCTCCCGAGAAGCGCTCGTTTAAAGTCCTAAGCTAGACTTACCTCTCATTCGTATCTTCACAGTGGTTTAAGGAGTGAAAAGTCCTTTTTCATGCTATCATCATATAATTTGAGTCTAGTGGAGCTTACTTTAAAAGTACCGAAAGTAGAATTACTTACCTCGACTGTTCCGTAAGGGAAAACATTAAGTATCGTAAAGGGGATCTCTTCGGTTATCTTCAGGTTTAATGTGGTGATTTGCAGGTCTGTATTATTTAATAGTACCTGATCGCCTATTTTGAAGTGATTTGATGTTCCTTTAAGTTCTTTTAGGGTTTCCTTCGATTTCACTTCGTGTGGGTTTGATTCCTCTTTGAGATGTGTCTCCCACTCGTCTAGCTCATCGGTCTGAAGTTGTCATTCCTCATGAGATATTTCCATGTTGGTACGAGTTAGGATCTGGTTCTGTAGTGCAATTCAGTGGTGCTTCCTGAAAAGGAAGTTTAACTGAGTGCTTATCAACGAAATTTACGTCCTCACCTTTCTCACTCGATGTTTTAGCTGAGTTGAGAGCTTGAAGACTGATTGATTCGTCACCTACACGAAGTATGAGTACACCTGTGCTAGCATCAATTTTAGATCTGGTAGTTGCTAAAAAAAGTCTTCCTAAAATTAAGGGGATGCTATTGTCTTCGTCCATATCTAAAACTACAAAGTCTACAGGGAATATGAATTTGTTGACATTAACTAGTACATC
Organism: Gossypium rotundifolium; assembly: GCA_025506655.1. Classification (NCBI taxonomy): domain Eukaryota; kingdom Viridiplantae; phylum Streptophyta; class Magnoliopsida; order Malvales; family Malvaceae; genus Gossypium; species Gossypium rotundifolium. The sequence goes on from CP106726.1 coordinate 40,073,651, forward strand.
TTCAATTATACCCTTAGGGATGCTAATAGTCATATCAGCTAATTGAATACTCATCCTAGTTTGCTTGGGTTTCCATAGACCTAGCTATTTAAACATTTTAGATGGCATAACATTGATGCTTGTCCCTAAATCAGCTAAAACATTATCAATAGATAAACTACCAATTAAACATGGAATTGTAAACTCCCTAGATCTTTTAATTTTCGTGGTAGTCTATTCTATAACATTGCTGAGCATACTGCGTTTAGTTCCACATGTGACTTCTCATCTAACTTTTGTTTGTTTGTTAAAAGCTCTTTTAAAAATTTCCTTAAATCTGGCATCTGTGAAAGAGCTTCAAGAAGTGGTAAGTTAATATGTAATTTCTTTAAGAGTTTAAGGAATTTACCGAACTATTCTTCTGTGTTGTCTTTCTTCATTGCATTGGGGTAAGGTATACGAGGTTTGTATTCTTTAATTACTGGTTTTGGCTTTTCTTGACTTACCTCAACCTTACCTTCACTTACCACATGTTCTTGACTTGGTTCAGATTCAGATTCTACTAGCCTTTCACTGCCATGAACTGTTATGGCTTGAATTTGCTCCTTTGGATTAGTCTCCGTGTTACTTGGCAAGCTACCTAGTGGTCATTCGGATATTAGCTTTGCGAGTTACCCTAACTGGTTCTTGATTCCCTTAATCGATGCTTGTTGATTTTTAAGTGTAGTCTTGGTGTTTTGAAATCGAGTTTCAGACACAACTATAAATTTTGTCAGCATCTCCCCAAGGTTTGGTTTCTTTTCCTGTGAGTAAGGCTATTGTTGGATGTTTGGAGGCGGAGGTTGTTGTCTCTGATTTCCTTGGCCACCCTACGAGAAATTGGGGTGGTTCCTCCAACCTGGATTATAACTATTACTATAGAGGTTATTTTGAGGTCTAAATTTTTTACCCGTATAGTTTAATTGTTCACTTTCCATGCTCGGATTGTAGGGTGGGTACTCAGAATTTGCCACACCTCCTAGATTTGAGTCACATTGCATAACTGGATGTACCTGTAAAGAACCACACAAACCATCAATCTTTTTATTCATCATCTCTACCTGACTTGATAGCATGGTGATTGCGTCGAGATAGAAAACTCCAGTTGCTTGAGTTGGCTTTGTCCTTATAACTTGCCACTGATAGTTATTCAGTGACATCCCCTCTATGAATTCATAAGCCACTTCAGGAGTTTTGTTATTTAGGGTTTTGTCGGCTACTGAGTCAATTAACTGCCAGGTTGAGGGGTTCACACCGTTGTAAAAAGTTTGGACCTGTAACCACAAAGGTAAACCATGGTGTGGGCACTTTCTCAACAGATCCTTGTATCTCTCCCATGCATTGTATAATGTTTCTAAATCCATCTGCACAAAAGAATAGAATCATTCCTTAATTTGGCCGTTTTGACCAGTGGAAAATATTTTAATAAAAATTTTCGGTCATTTGGTCCCATGTAATGATTGATCCTCGTGGAAGAGAATGTAACCACTATTTGGCTTTATTCCTCAAAGAAAAGGGAAATAACCGAAGACGAATGGCATCATCAGAAATGCCATTTACTTTGAAGGTGTCACAGAATTCTAGAAAATTAGCTAAATGAGTATTTGGGTCTTCGTCCTACAAACCATCAATTTGAACAAACTGTTGAATCATCTGTATAGTATTAGGTTTTAACTCAAAATTATTAGCGTCTATAGCAGGCCTAATAGTACTCGATTCAGCTCCTATTAAATTAGATTTAGCATAATCATACATAGTTCAAGAAGCATGATGACCGGTCATATCTTGATGAGGTGGATTATTCTCAGCCATCCTTTCGGTGGTATTGGTTTCATCACACTACACCAAAACAGACTTTTAGCGGCGTTATTTTTTTGCTTTTAGCAGTGCTTTTAAGCGCCACTAATACTATTTGCGGCACTTTTGAAACCACCGTAAAAGTTAGCGACGTTTATTGTGAAAAAATACCGCTAAAAGTCTTGACTTTTAGTGGCGCTTTTATAAGAAATGCTGCTAAAGGAGGGGTCTATTAGCAGCGTTTTCTAGAAAAGCATCGCTAAAGGTGGGGTCTTTTAGCGGCGTTTTACAGAAAGGCACCGCTAAAACTTCCCACCTTTAGCGGCTCTTTTTTATAAAATGCCGCTAAAGGTTGGGCCTTTTCGCGGTGTTTCTTAGAAAAGCGCCGCTAAAGGTGGGGTCTTTTAGCGTCGTGTCTTATAAAAGAGCCGCTAAAAGTGTGGTCTTTTAGCGGCGTTTCTTATAAAAGCACCGTTAAAGGTGTGGTCTTTTAGCGGCGTTTCTTATAAAAGCGCCGCTAAAGGTGTGGTCTTTTAGCGGCGTCTCTTATAAAAGTGCCGCTAAAGGTGTGGTCTTTTAGCGGCGTTTCTTATAAATGTGCCACTAAAGGTGTTGTCTTTTAGCGGCGTTTCTTATAAAAGCGCCACCAAAGGTTGGGTCTTTTAGCGGCGTTTCTTATATAAGCACCGCTAAAGGTGGGGTCTTTTAGCGGCGTTTTTAACAAAAACGCCACTAATTTGCACAGATTTGCAATGCTGTTTTTCTGTAATATCCTACCCTCCCTGCATTAAAAACCAACCAAAAACAGCAGCAATTGCATATAATTCCAACCCAAGGCAGCAAATAAAACATTTAAATCTCACCAAAAGCATTAAATCTAAACGATATTTCAAATTTAATAAAAGATATATGATATTCATTAATAAATGAAGCATAATTCAAACAATTCTTACAATAATGTTAACTGTAACAATGTTAAAAAAAATCTTACACAATAAAACAAATGTCTAAGAGGGCGGCCTTTGCGTTTGTTGCTGGAACAACTGCATCATAGTTTGCAGTTGTAGCTGGAGTTCTTCATACTTTCTGTTCTGCTCAACCTCCCGCGTTGCTGCCTCCGCTCTAAGTTGAGCAATATGCTCTGCCTCCCTCGATGCTGCCTTCGCTCTAAGCTGAGAAATTTGCTCCGCCTCCCTCGCTGCTGCCTTCGCTCTAAGCTGAGAAATTTGCTCAGCTGTGCTCGCTTCCATTAGAGATATCTGGTCTTTCAGTCTCTGAACTTCAGCATGAGATTGACTCCCGAAAGGCATGTATTGCCTGGAGTCGGATCCAAAATATGGAGTCGGGGTAACACCTGATCCTTGACATCGAACCCGACCATACCTTGTAAGACCCAAAACATTAGTGAAAATTTGTTATAAATATACTCAAGATTAACAAAACTATCAATCGAATCAGTCGTACCTTTCAGGACCCAAAACAACAGTAATAATTCTGTTATCAATCTCTTCGAGATTAACAGAACTGTCAGACGAAGGAACCGCTTCATACTCCGCCTTCTTCTCCTTTAGTTTATCCTAATAAATCAATAAAAAAGTTAGAAACAAAATATATAATAAAAAGGAATGGAACATAACTTAAAATTATAAATTTAAAACTACAAACGATGAATTAAACTATTGTAATTAAACATTATAAATATTTATAATAAATCAAATTTTATTAAGTAAATATACCAAAATTTCTACAGCCTCGGATGTCGTCGGAGATCCATCCTTCTTCTTATGCGTAATGTCAAAAAGCTGAAGGCGTCCAACTTTTTTACCTAACGAAACTTCCTATATTATAGCAGAAAAAATATAATTTAATAGTATAAAGTAATTAATATTTGAAAGAAGTAATAAATTATAATACCTCGGCCTCAGCTACACGAGCAAAACTTCTGGAACCTACCGTGTGTGTGAATTGTTGTTTCTGTCTACTGTTTGTTCCAACTCGCTCACAATCCTACATAATGGAATTTGAATTATGTATATAGTAAATACGATAAACCAAAAAATTTATAAGACTTTGAAAGTACGTAATACCTCTCCTTTCTTTGAATTCCAGAATCTAACTTGATCTTCCCATTGGTACCTCAACATTCTCAAGGGACATTTCGCAATTTTTCGTCGAGGCTTATGTCTTTCTTAAAATATTGTTTTTTAGGATGTTTTGTTGTCTCTCCATTTTTACCCAACGCCTTCTTAACATAGTCATGGAGACCTCTAAAGCAAATTTACCACGAGAAAAAAATTTTAAAAAGTTAATATAAATGAAGGTTAAATTAAAGTATTATATATTACATTCACCTTTTATTACCTTAATATTATCGAGAGCCTGATTTTTGTTGGCATCAGGCATGTGATGCCATGATTCGTAGTTAATGGGCAACATATTCGCATTTCATGTTATAATGCCCAAATAGCCTGCCAACAGTCGAGCTTCAGATCCGATAGGCTGGCCATGATTGTTTGTAACACCCTAAAAATCCGAGTGTTTATATATTGCATGAATTGGTGTTTAGACTTTAAAGGAAAATTTCTTTCTTTTATTTAGTTCTTATTGAAGTCCTAAAGAGGAGTATAGCATAATTTGGATAAGGAATAAAATTTAATTATTGAGAATTTATTGAAGAGAAGCAAAGGTCATTAAGACTTAAGTTAAATTAAGTGTTAATGAGTGTCATAAGTTGAGTACATAGCATGGTGGAGTTGGCGCATGGGTTATAGCAAGAGGGAAGAGGTTCGAATCCCTTGTTTAGCATCTAGATAAATTTTTGTTTTTAATTTTCTGCACATGGATTGCAAGTGTCGGCCAAGAACATATATGGTAAGTGTTGACCATGTTATTTTGGTTAGTGTATCAAAGGTTTAAGGAAATAGTTATCATATGGCATGGAATCAAATACTTAAGGAAAGATAGGGGAACATAAGGCACATATCAAGGAAGAATTTTGGAAACAAAATCATGGCTATTGACCATGCTTTGACGGCAATTGGGTATAGAGAAGGAGCCAAATTTTGTGTTAGTTTTGGCTAAGCATTTCATTTCTCTTTGGTCATTCCTAGCAACCTAGTGCAGAATTTTCTTCTTCTCAACCTCTTTTCCCTTTAGCCGAAATTGATCATTGGTAAGCCTTGATTATTTTGACCAATTGGTCATTTTTGCTTTTCACTTTAGTGTTCAATTTTGTGCCTTTCTCTTAGTGCCGATTTTGCCAATACCTAAAAGACCATTCTTTTCTTTTCTTATCCCCATTGCCGAACATACATTGCTCTCAAAACTCATCTCTTTCTTTCTTCTATTCTCCATTCTCTTTGAAAGTCAAAAGACATCATCATCATTCTTCTCTCATCTTTATTTCTTTTCACTCATATTTTCTTCCTTTTTCTTCAATGGCCGAATGCTAGAGTGCCCATAGCCGAATTTATTTTCTTTTCTTTGGTTGCATAGTCAATTTTCCAACTCTCATAAGCATCGTTTTCAATCCTTTCTTTTGATCGTGGATTATAGGTAAGGGTTTCTTCTTTTCATTTTCGATTTACTAATGGTATTATGGCCGAATATTAATGGTGTTATGAAGGACTTTTTGAATCGATATAACGTTCATTCTAATAACGTTTCTTTCGTTATTATTTAGTGCAATAACGGAAGATCGGAACTCAAGTGATCGGGAGAACCGTAGAAACGTTGGAAACGATTTATTGTGGTAAGGAAATCCCACTCTTTAAAACCTCTAGTACTATTCGATATTATATTAGATTTAACTAATATTCCTTTGATCGTGAAGACTTTCAAAATAGGGAAGAAAAGGCGGTGGTTAGTCACGTTAAGAGGCGGATCTCAAATCCCCATTTAAACGAAGAGCGGTTTTGGCGATCCAGATTTTCCACGGGTTGCGGACCATCTTCCAAGGAGTCAATTATTCAAGTAGTACGAACTTCCGAGCCATTATATGTTGGTGGATTCTCGGCGACTAACGAACCAATAAACAAGGAGAAGCCGAAAATCGAAGTGATTCAAAATCAAGAGGGTAAGATTTTGGATCTATTATCGATTAAGAATATTTTTACGAAATAGTATTTTAATGGATCGAAATATGTTTTAGGTGCCGAGGAGCGAGAAGGATTAGTACTCTCGGTATCGAGGTGTGTAACTCCACACTATTTCTCGGTTGGATGTCAATTTCGATATTGGAAGTAAAATCGTAAAAACGACTAGATCGGTAAAAACGTAAAAACTGATATTTTGACGAAAATACGTAAAAACAACTAAATCGTGAAAATTACGAAAATGCCCTCGAAAAATTACTTATTATTATGTAAGTTGTATGTTTCGTGAAAATGGGCCGCAAAATACTCTAGTTCGATAAATTGGGCCAAAATACTCTAGTTTGATAAATTGGGCCAAAATACTCTAGTTCGATAAATTGGGCCAAAATACTCTAGTTCGATAAATTGGGCCAAAATACTCTAGTTCGATAAATTGGGTCAAAATACTCTAGTTCGATAAATTGGGCCAAAATACTCTAGTTCGATAAATTGGGCCAAAATACTCTAGTTCGATAAATTGGGCCAAAATACTCTAGTTCGATAAATTGGGCCAAAATACTTTAGTTTGGTAAATGGGCCAAAGCCCACTAAACTGCTAAATAGACAAATTGCTAAATTATGTTTATGGGCCAAATGAAATGTTTAAACGATAAACCCACCATGTTATGCATTATTAAGAAATTTTTATATTTTGTTATACACGCATAATTGCATGGGGTGGGATATATGAAGAGAAGAATGGCCAGTTGCCAAAAATCTAGTTCGGTGGCTCTGCCACAATAATGGCTTATTGCCTCTAGTTCGGTGGCCTTGCCACAAAAATAAATATGGCTTATTGCCTCTAGTTCGGTGGCCTTGCCACAAATATGGCTTATTGCCTCTAGTTCGGTGGCTTTGCCACAATTATAAAAAGGCTTAATGCCTACGATTGGTGTGTTGGCGGGGTGGGTTGACTCGATCCCCACAGGTGTGATGGTTGGTACGGGGGTGTTAGCGGATGGATATTAGGTTTGGTTGGGAAATTCATTTTACATGCATTTTAAATTATTTTATTTTATGATAAATTGTTGAATTCTGTAATTGGGCCCAAGCCCAGAGATAATATCTTGATGATCGGCCCAATAATGGTGGTAAGTGAGTTACACACTGAGTTCTAAGTAACTCACCCCCTTTAATTTTTCCATCTCAGGTAATGGAAATTGACGTGGACTTGGGCCGAGGATGACTTCGTGGAGGCCATACTGCAAAAGAGGGTTATATAAACTCTGAACTTTTAATAAGTATTTTTACTATTTTGGGTTATTGTAATAAGGGCCTCTATAAGTAAATTATGGATTTTATGTGTGTTGGTTTTAAATTATACTTTGGACTTTTAAATATGGATTATGATTATATGATGTTTTATTAAAATAAATTTGGGTTTTCAAATCCTTTTATAAATATTTTATCATTGTTAACTCTTTAATAAATTACTTAAAGGTATTTGATAATACAAGGATTTTCAACTAATGTTTTCAAATATTTATCAAATTCAAATACCCTTTAAAATTTTAAACCCTGTAAATAAATATTGTAGCTTTCAACTCATTAGTGATTTAAAAATAGCTCGATTCATGTAACAAATCAAATCTAGTCTCAATGCATAGACCGGGTTTGGGGTGTTACACTTAGTGGTATCAGAGCCAGTTTCAAAAACTCGGCTGTGGTTTGGGTTCGCAAATAATTTCTGTATGAAATCGTTCAAATTTTTTTATCAGTATGGCACCACAAGCATCCGGCAACAAGTCAAGTAAGTATTTATTGCTTAGTAATTACTATAATATAGTCATAGGAACACTCTAGAACTCCTAGTTTTAGATGTGAAAAACCGTAGAGATTGAGACTATAGGATATGTTGCGGAAAAATAACTTTATATCTCAAATCTCATAAAATATCGTTAATAAATACCGAAACAAATTTTCTGATTCATAAAACTTGTAATCAGATAAAAACGAACGAGCTATCATGAGCACTAGAGGACGTGGTCGTGGACGCGGTAGACGTGGCCGTGGTAGAGGCCGAGGTGCTACGACTGAAGCACCAAATCATATGCCGGAAGTAGACGCACCTGCATCAATTGAAAGTGAGACGGGATCACGTGATCACATGGAAGAAGATAATGCATTGACTTAAGCAATGTTGCGAGTCTTGGAAAGGGTCGCTGGAACTAGAATTGGGCCAACAACTCGTGGGTCAATTTCAGAGTGACTTAAGGCAAATAATGCAGAAGTTTTTAGAGGAGTCTCTGGTGTAGCACCGAATGTGGCTGAATACTGGCTCGAAGCGGTGGAACGAATTATGGATGATATGGAATGTACTGTCGAGCAAAAACTGAGAGGAGCTGTATCTTTGTTAAGAGATGAGGCGTATCAGTGGTGGCTCACTGTTCGAGAAGGCACTGAAACTGCACTAATTAATTGGGAATTCTTTAAAGACGTGCCCTTAAAAATTCAAGAGGAGATATTCTTAGCAAACTTGATGGAACTACCTTTCGGCGAGTTCGATCTCATTCTGGGCATGGATTGGCTGGTTAAACATCGGGCGCAATTGGATTGTGCTGAAAAACGAATGTCAGTAAGAACCTCGGATGATAAGGAAGTCATAATGTTTGGTGAGCGAAGGAACTATCTGGCAAATGTGGTATCTGTATTAAAGGCGGAGAAATTGGTACGGAAAGGATATGGAGCATTCCTAGCCTTTATCTGTGCTTTGGATGCTAAAGAGTTATCTGTGGATGATGTGAGGACAGTGAAGGAATTTTTCGATGTATTTCCTGAAGAACTTCTTGGTATACCTCCAGATCGAGAAGTAGAGTTTGGCATTGAGCTTTTGCCTGGGACAGCTCCAGTGTCCATTGCTCCTTATAGAATGGCACCGAAGGAGTTGGCTGAGCTCAAAGCTCAAATTCAAGAATTCTTGGATCGGGATTTATTCGACCAAGTGTGTCTCCGTGGGAGCACCGATTACATTCGTCAAGAAGAAGGATGGATCGATGCGTATGTGCATTGACTACGACAATTGAATAAATTGACGATCAAGAATCGGTATCCTCATCGAGAATTGACGACTGCTTGATCAATTAAAAGGAGCTTGCTTTTCCAAAATTGATTTGAGGTCGGGTTATCACCACTTCAAGGTGAAAGAAGCGGACATTTATAAGGCGGCATTTCGGACACGTTACGGACACTATGAGTTTGTAGTGATGCCGTTTGGACTAACCAATGCACCAAATTGCATTTATGGACATGATGAACCGAGTCTTTCAACCATATTTAGACCGGTTTGTGGTAGTGTTCATAGATGATATATTGGTTTATTCGAGAAATGAGGAGGAACACGACCAAGATTTGCGGATAGTATTACTGACTACTTCGTGATAAACAATTATATGCCAAATTTAGTAAATGCAAATTTTGGCTTAAGGAAGTGACTTTCCTTGGTCATGTAGTATCAGCCGAAGGAATAAGGGTGGATCCTCGGAAAATTGAGGCTATTCGGATTGGAAACCACCAACATCGATGGTGAAATTGAGTTTCTTGGTTTTGGTGGATACTATAGACGTTTTGTAGAGGGTTTTCGTTGATTGTTGCACCCTAACTAAAGCATTGCGAAAGGAGCTCCGTATAATTGGACTAAAAGCGATAAGAGAGTTTCGAGAAATTGAAGAAGATCCCGCGGAAGCTCGGTTTTGATTCATAGGGTCTGAAAAGAATTTCTTGTTTATTGTGATGCGTCTCACACGAGTTTGGGTTGTGTGTTGATGCAAAATGGAAAAGTGGTGGCTTATGCTTCTCGTCAATTGAGACCACACGAAGTAAACTACCCTACGCATGATTTGGAGTTAGCTGCCGTTGTCTTTGCTCTAAAGATTTGGAGGCACTATCTTTATGGTGAGAAATCTATAATCTACACGGATCACAAGAGTCTTAAATACCTCCTTACCCAAAAGGAGTTAAATTTGAGACAAAGAAGATGGGTAGAATTACTAAAAGATTATGATTTCTCGTTCGAATATCATCCTCGAAAGGCTAACGTGGTAGCCGACGCGTTAAGTCCTAAGACAAGATCCGAATTAAGAGCTTTGTTTGCCCATTTGAGTGCATGCGAGGATGGCGGTTTGTTAGCGAACTTGATTGAAGCCTCGTGGTTGGAACAAATCAAGGAAAAATGACATCGATGAGAAGTTGGGACCTTTACTTGGCAAGTTGAAAATGGTGAAATTGAGGATTTTGGAATAAACACGGAAGGTGTGTTATGCTTTCGAGGAAGAGTATGTATGCCTAAGGATTCGGACACGAGGCAACCGATTCTACGGAGGCGATAGTAGCCCTTATGCTATGCATCCGGAGGAAATAAGATGTATCGAGATCTCCGTGAAGCAGATATTGGTGGCGTGGTTGAAACGTGAGATTTTAATTTGTGGGAAAATGTTTAACTTGTCGCAAGTGAAGGCGAACATCAATCTATATGCAGGTTGTTACAACCGATAAAATTCCTCTTTGAAATGGGAACGGATAACCATGGATTTTGTTAGTGGGTTACCTTTAACACCTACTAAGAAAAATTTCGTGTGGGTAATTGTTGATCGGTTGACAAAGACCGCTCATTTCCGCCGGTTAAATGCAGATTATTCATTACTGAAGTTATTAAACTGTATGTATCCGAAATTGTGAGGTTGCATAGGATACTGTATCTATTATATCGGATAGGGACCCTAGGTTTACATCACGATTCGAAAGCTCGCATGAAGCCTTAGGGACAAAATTGAACTTCAAGACGGCTTTTCATCCTCGGATCGATGGTCATCGGAGAGAGTAATTCAGATATTGGAAGATATGTTAAGGGGATGTGTAATCGACTTGTGGGTAGTTGGGAAGATTATCTACCACCGCGTAATTCGCGATATAACAACAACTATCAGTCTAGCATTCAGATGGCACCTTACGAGGCATTGTATGGTCGTAAGTGTCGTTCTCCTATTTGTTGGACTGAGTTGGGCGAAAGACAGATGTTAGGTCCTGAGATGATATCTGAGACAGAGGATAAGGTAAAAGTTATTCGAGCACGGTTGAAAGAAGCCTCAGATAGACAGAAGTCGTATGCAGACCTGAAGCGAAAGGATATCGAGTATGATGTGGGGGATCAGGTTTTCTTGAAGGTATCTCCTTGGAAAAAGATCTTCAGATTCGGAAGGAAGGGCAAGTTAAGTCCTAGATACATTGGACCTTATCGTGTGCTAAAACGTGTTGGTCCAGTGGCTTATCAGATTGAGTTACCTCCGGAATTGGATCAAATCCATAATGTTTTTCATGTTTCCATGTTGAGGCGTTATAGATCGGATCCTTCGCACATTATACCGATAGAAGAATTGAAGCTGAATTTAGATTTGTCTTTTGAAGAAGAACCAGTGGAAATCTTAGACCGAGATGTCAAGGTGCTAAGAAAAAGAACCGTGCCGTTGGTCAAAGTTCTATGGCGTAACCACGGAGTGGAGGAAGCTACGTGGGAGCCCGAAGATGCAATTCGGCAACAATACCCTCACCTCTTTCAACCAGGTAAATTTCGAGGACGAAATTTTCTTTAAGGAGGGTAGAGTTGTAACACCCTAAAAATTCGAGTGTTTATATATTGCATGAATTGGTGTTTAGACTTTAAAGGAAAATTTCTTTCTTTTATTTAGTTCTTATTGAAGTCCTAAAGAGAAGTATAGCATAATTTGGATAAGGAATAAAATTTAATTATTGAGAATTTATTGAAGAGAAGCAAAGGTCATTAAGACTTAAGTTAAATTAAGTGTTAATGAGTGTCATAAGTTGAGTACATAGCATGGTGGAGTTGGCGCATGGGTTATAGCAAGAGGAAGAGGTTGAATCCCTTGTTTAGCATCTAGATAAATTTTTGTTTTAATTTTCGCACATGGATTGCAAATGTCGGCCAAGAACATATATGGTAAGTGTTGACCATGTTATTTTTGGTTAGTGTATCAAAGGTTTAAGGAAATAGTTATCATATGGCATGGAATCAAATACTTAAGGAAAGATAGGGGAACATAAGGCACATATCAAGGAAGAATTTTGGAAACAAAATCATGGCTATTGACCATGCTTTGACGGCAATTGGGTATAGAGAAGGAGCCAAATTTTGTGTTAGTTTTGGCTAAGCATTTCATTTTTCTTTGGTCATTCCTAGCAACCTAGTGCAGAATTTTTCTTCTTCTCAACCTCTTTTCCCTTTAGCCGAAATTGATCATTGGTAGCCTTGATTATTTTGACCAATTGGTCATTTTTGCTTTTCACTTTAGTGTTCAATTTTGTGCCTTTCTCTTAGTGCCGATTTTGCCAATACCTAAAAGACCATTCTTTTCTTTTCTTCTCCCCATTGCCGAACATACATTGCTCTCAAAACTCATCTCTTTCTTTCTTCTATTCTCCATTCTCTTTGAAAGTCAAAAGACATCATCATCATTCTTCTCTCATCTTTATTTCTTTTCACTCATATTTTCTTCCTTTTTCTTCAATGGCCGAATGCTAGAGTGCCCATAGCCGAATTTATTTTCTTTTCTTTGGTTGCATAGTCAATTTTCCAACTCTCATAAGCATCGTTTTCAATCCTTTCTTTTGATCGTGGATTATAGGTAAGGGTTTCTTCTTTTTCGCTTTCGATTTACTAATGGTATTATGGCGAATATTAATGGTGTTATGAAGGACTTTTGAATCGATATAACGTTCATTCTAATAACGTTTTTTCGTTATTATTTAGTGCAATAACGGAAGATCGAACTCAAGTGATCGGAGAACCGTAGAAATGTTGGAAACGTTTTATTGTGGTAAGGAAATCCCACTCTTTAAAACCTCTAGTACTATTCGATATTATATTAGATTTAACTAATATTCCTTTGATCGTGAAGACTTTCAAAATAGGGAAGAAAAGGGCGATGGTTAGTCACGTTAAGAGGGCGATCTGTAAATCCCCATTTAAACGAAGAGCGGTTTGGCGGTCATTCGAGATTTTCCAGGGTTGCGGACCATCTTAGAAGGAGTCAATTATTCAAGTAGTACGAACTTCCGAGCCATTATCGTTGGTGGATTCTTGGCGACTAACGAACCAATAAACGAGGAGAAGCCGAAAATCAAGTGATTCAAAATCAAGAGGGTAAGATTTTGGATCTATTATCGATTAAGAATATTTTACTGAAATAGTATTCTAACGGATCGAAATATGTTTTAGGTGCCGAGGAGTGAGAAGGATTAGTACTCTCGGTATCGAGGTGTGTAACTTCACACTATTTCTCGGTTGGATGTCAATTTCAATATTGGAAGTAAAATCGTAAAAACGACTAGATCGGTAAAAACGTAAAAACTGATATTTTGACGAAAATACGTAAAAACAACTAAATCGTGAAAATTATGAAAATGCCCTCGAAAAATTACTTATTATTATGTAAGTTGTATGTCTCGTGAAAATGGGCCGCAAAATACTCTAGTTCGATAAATTGGGCCAAAATACTCTAGTTTGATAAATTGGGCCAAAATACTCTAGTTCGATAAATTGGGCCAAAATACTCTAGTTCGATAAATTGGGCCAAAATACTCTAGTTCGATAAATTGGGCCAAAATACTCTAGTTCGATAAATTGGGCCAAAATACTCTAGTTCGATAAATTGGGCCAAAATACTTTAGTTTGGTAAATGGGCCAAAGCCCACTAAACTGCTAAATAGACAAATTGCTAAATTATGTTTATGGGCCAAATGAAATGTTTAAACGATAAACCCACCATGTTATGCATTATTAAGAAATTTTATATTTTGTTATACACGCATAATTGCATGGGTGGGATATATGAAGAGAAGAATGGCCAGTTGCCAAAAATCTAGTTCGGTGGCTCTGCCACAATAATGGCTTATTGCCTCTAGTTCGGTGGCCTTGCCACAAAACTAAATATGGCTTATTGCCTCTAGTTCGGTGGCCTTGCCACAAATATGGCTTATTGCCTCTAGTTCGTGGCTTTGCCACAATTATAAAAAGGCTTAATGCCTACGATTGGTGTGTTGGCGGGGTGGGTTGACTCGATCCCCCAGGTGTGATGGTTGGTACGGGGTGTTAGCGGATGGATATTAGGTTTGGTTGGGAAATTCATTTTACATGCATTTTAAATTATTTTATTTTATGATAAATTGTTGAATTACGTAATTGGGCTCAAGCCCAAAGATAATATCTTGATGATCGGCCCAATAATGGTGGTAAGTGAGTTACACCGAGTTCTAAGTAACTCACCCCTTTAATTTTTCCATCTCGGGTAATGGAAATTGACGTGGACTTGGGCCAAGGATGACTTCGTGGAGGCCATACTGCAAAAGAGGGTTATATAAACTCTGAACTTTTAATAAGTATTTTTACTATTTTGGGTTATTGTAATAAGGGCCTCTATAAGTAAATTATGGATTTTATGTGTGTTGGTTTTAAATTATACTTTGGACTTTTAAATATGGATTATGATTATATGATGTTTTATTAAAATAAATTTGGGTTTTCAAATCCTTTTATAAATATTTTATCATTGTTAACTCTTTAATAAATTACTTAAAGGTATTTGATAATACAAGGATTTTCAACTAATATTTTCAAATATTTATCAAATTCAAATACTCTTCAAAATTTTAAACCACAGTAAATAAATATTGTAGCTTTCAACTCATTAGTGATTTAAAAATAGCTCGATTCATGTAACAAATCAAATCTAGTCTCAATGCATAGACCGGGTTTGGGGTGTTACATTGTTTCTCCTTACTTGAACACTCTTGGTAGGCTCTAAGTTGTATAAATCTGTAAGTAATGTACGTCCCCGAGCTCTGCTCGTCCCACCCCCCTCAGCCGAAAAATGATATATTATTATATTAAAATTGAAAAATGAATCAATAATAAAATTCAACATGCATGTAAAATAAACTTAACATTACTTTGGAATTGTCCATGCTCGTTATCTATGTCCGACAGACTAGAAGATCCAACAACTGTATCATGTCCACTAACTTAACATTACTTTGGAATTGTCCATGCTCGTTATCTATGTCCGACAGACTAGAAGATCCAACAACTGTATCCTGTCCACTATTTACTTCTTCTAGATTTGGAGTATTCTGGATAATATTTAAACCTCGTAATCATCTTCTAGGCATTTTCCCTACAATACACATAAAATAGTTCAAAATTTTAGTAACAAATAACAACAATAATAGGGCATTTAAAACAGTTAAATTATATAACATGACCAACATGAAAATTATAATATTTCATATAAATAATAAATCGTTAAATCTTACTACATCATATTTCGTAAATATCTTCGTCCACATCCTGACGAACCCATTGAAATTGTTGACTAGTACTAGGGATATTTTTACTTAAGTCTTGTTCTGGAAAAGGCAAAGTTTCTGATCTTTCGACTATGTCATCTCTACTTCCACTGCCAATGTCGAACAAGCCTCTAGGGGTGTTTCGAAGTACAACATACCAACCCTCATCAGTTGGATCTTCGGAGTAAAAAACTTGTTTAATTTGAGAAGAAAACACATACGGCTCGTCCATCAGTTATTCTCCGGTGTGAATCAATCGATAGAAATTCACCATTGTAAAGCCATATTGATCATTTTTAATTCCGCGAGTTGTATTCACATCAGCCCAATCACCTCGAAATAAGACAACTTTACATTTTCCGTAATAATCCAACTCAATGATGTTAGTAATAAGTCCGTAATATTCCAAATTCCCCTCGACCGGATTACTGTCCCTAGCACTAGCATAACTTGTAATCGAACAATTAACAACAATTCTGCAATTTTGGGTTCTCCTCAATCTCTCACGATACCTTGTATGAAATCTATATCCGTTGATGAGGAAGCCACTATATCTTTTAACTATTTTGTTTGGACCTTGTGAAAGCCATTTAACATCGTCATTTACTTCATTCCGACTCTAAACCTATTGAGTCGAAAGTAAATCAAGTAACTATGAATGTTATGAGAAAACATTATTACTTGTCAACGAAAACTTAAATTGCATGCCATTTGGCTTAACCATTCATGGAATGATTCTGCGAACAACTTATTAATTTCTCGTCGATTTAATCTTCGGGATCGTGAATGAGCTCTCCATATTTGTTTGTACTCACTACGGTAAAAAAGGTTTTACTTTGTTAGAAGACAAACAAATTATAATTGATGAGTATTTATCAAATTCTAGAACTTACTTCCGAAATGGTTCCATTGAATCGTGATGAAAAAGAACGTATCGATGTGCTTGGACCCATGATCTATCGTCTAATTCTGTAATTTCGACTTTGCCGATCGGTTCTCTGAAACTTTGAAATAAATAAGTTTCGGCCAAATTATGATCTGTGAGCACAGCATTTCTATTTGGTCTATTCATTCTTGTTTCAACATCTTCCAAATACCTCGAACAAAAAGTCATACATTCCTCTGCCAAGTAGCCCTCGGCAATTGATCTTTCCAGATAACGCTTATTGCGGCAGTATGACTTCAATTTGGAAAGGAACCTAAACACGATATACAGCATTATCAAAAGTTGCAACTAAAGGCATTGAGCTGAATGAAGGAATATTTTGCAAATAAAGTAAGACCTTTCAATGGGATACATCCATCGATAGAAAATGGGTCCACCAAGGAGTGCTTCACGCGGGAGATGAATTAACAAGTGCACCATAATAGTGAAGAAGGAAGGCGAGAATATCTTCTCCAGATTGCATAAAGTCAATGCGGCTCGATCTTGTAGTCTCTCTAATTCTTGAACATTCAAAACTTTACCACAAATGCCTTTCATTATATTCGACAGTTCAATTACAGGAGTCGTCACCTTTTTCGACATACAACACCGCATAGCAACTGGCAGTAAGTTTTGCATCAAGATGTGATAGTCATATGATTTTAAGCCATATAGTCTTCGATCCTTAAGACTCACACATCGCGATATATTTGATGCATATGCATCCGGGACCTTTATATCCTTCAACACCATATAGAACACTTCTTTCTCTGTCTTCGACATTGAAAAAATAGCAGGCGGCAGTCGATATTTCATATTCGAAAGTGCTCGGGGATGAAGCTCACGCCGAATTCCCATATGGACTAAATCAAGTCGACTCTAAAGATTATCTTTCGATTTTCCATCGATATTCAAAATAGTCCCAATGATGTTCTCGCAGATATTTTTCTCTATGTGCATGACATCAAGATTATGACGTAAAATCTTATGCTCCCAATAGGGCAACTCGAAAAAAATACTTCTTTTTGTCCACAAGTTTGCCTCATTAGGATCATCCTCTTCATCAGATTCATCATCAGATTCATCCCTACATCTTCTATTTCTTTGCAGGTTGGTTGGTTGATTCATCTTCCCATAAATGAAATTCATATCTTTCAACATTAAGAATATTTCAGATCCACCGATCTGCGAAGGAGCTGGTCTAAACTCTTCAGTACCATCAAACTGAGCACTCTGAAATCTAAATGTATGATTTTTTGGTAACCACCGATGATGCCCCATGTAAGAGAACTTCTTCCCATTATATAACCATTGCGAACATGTCTGTGCAGCACAACACGGACAAGTATAACGTCCCCTGGTACTCCAACCAGATAAATTAGCATAACCCGAAAAGTCGTTAATAGTCCACATTAAAGCCGCACGTAAATTAAAGTTCTCTTTTCTCATTGCATCGTATGTCTGAACACCAGCCCATAGTTGTTTTAACTCGTCAACAAGTGGCTGCAAATATACGTCAATATCATTCCCCGGCCATTTCTCTCCAGGTATAATCATAGACAAGATAAAAGAAGATTGTTTCATGTAAAACCATGGAGGCAAATTGTAGGGGAACAAGCACCACAGGCCAAGTACTGTACGTTGTGTTCATGAGTTTGTAAGGGTTAAATCCATCGAATGCTAACCCAAGCCTCACACTCCGAGGATCGCTTGCAAAGCTTGAAAATTTGGAGTCAAAAGATTTCCAAGCTAAAGAATCTGCAGGATGCCTTAACAACCCATCATCTGTTCGTCCATCACGGTGCCACGTCATTGATTTTGCTATCTTCGACGACATGAAAAGCCGTTGAAGCCTTGGTATTAGCAGAAAATACCGTAAAATCTTAACTGGCTGCTTCCTTGACTGTGTATCGTGTTCATCCTCGTTATCGTCCTCTGAATTTCTATTAATCCAACGGGATTGGCCGCATACATGACAGCACTATTGGTTTATCTAGTCGCCCCAATACAACATGCAGTCATTTGGGCAACTGTGAATTTTGTTGTAGCCAAGGCCCAAATCCTTTATCAATTTCTTCATGTCTTTGGAAAATTGAGGGATTTTTGCAAACGGGAACATTTCTTGCAGAAACTCTAACAGCATTGTCAACGAGTTTTCGGTCCACCCCCAAACATTTTAAGTGAAAAAGACGAATATAGAATGACAGTTTGGAAAATTTTAATCCCTCATACAGTTCTTCATTCATTTCACCAAGTAACGTGTAGAACCTCACCACTTCTTCATTTGGCTGTTCATTCGGTACACTTCTTCCCCCTTCAGTGAAAGTATTTTCACCAAAATTATGATCATCGGTTGCACCCAAGTCGTGGAAATGACCAAACCATCATCACAAGATATTAAAAGCATCCATAACATGCCTTCCATGTTATCGTCTCTAACATTCTAATTGAAAGCACTATGAGGATACCCCAAATTCATCAATGAAGATGCTCCACTAGATGTACACTCTCCATGAAAAAATCATTTTTTGTACCCCCGGACAAAGCCATTAATTACTAAATGTTCGTAGACCACTTCACGATAATGCCAGTTAATATTGCAACATGTCTTACACGGGCAAAGAATCATATTCTCTTGGCTTGCATTTTGAAATGTGAAATTCAGAAAAGTTTCTACTCCATTTCGATAGCCATTGCTTACCCTTGACAATTTCATCCAACTCCTATCCATTTCGTAGTTGTTAAAGTCTAAAGTTGACAATAAATTACACGGCTAAATTGTTAATTAATAATTTATGTAAGTAATGATATGACCATATATATAACTGAGTACTATGTAAGTTATGTAAATTATGTAAGTTATGAAGTTTGATCTTAACTCAAAATTATGTAAGTTATGAAATTTGATCTTAAACTTATGTAAGTTATGAAATTTGATCTTAAAATTAAGTAAGTTATGTATTCTTTAAGATTCATCATACGTGGCATTGTTACACCTAGGAAGGATCCATTATATCTAACTGTGAGATATAAGGCAACCCGTCAGGTTTCCAGCCTATATACTTTGAATCTTTTTTTTTTCTATACAAGTATTATGTAAGTTATGAAGTTTGATCTTAACTTAAAATTATGTAAGTTATGAAGTTTGATCTCAACTTAAAATTATGTAAGTTATGAAATTTGATCTTAAACTTATGTAAGTTATGAAATTTGATCTTAAAATTAAGTAAGTTATGTATTCTTTAAGATTCATCATACGTGGCATTATTACACCTAGGGAGGATCCATTATATCTAACTGTGAGATATAAGGCAACCCGTCAGGTTTCCAGCCTATATGCTTTGAATCTTTTTTTTTTCTATACAATATAGAAATTCAGAGCATATTTCAAATAGTATAATAATAAACAACAATATATAATGTACTACTATTATGTCAATGGTGAAACTAAACTAGGTTCCAGACCCTTCTCCATAAGGTAGATTTTTCTCATTTCCCAATGCCTTACTATCATTTTATTTTATTTTCTTCTTGTCATGATCCTTAATTAATTTACAAATAAATTTGCATTTTTATTTTTGCCTTGCATATTCTTTAAACTTTAGCTAAATTTCTTCTATATTTGCTTCATTTCTTGGTTATGTACCAGTTCATGCATTTGGGTGTTTTTCAAAGTGTTATATATATAGTTGCATTTTGTTCTTATGTGTTTGATTGATTTTTAGATTGTTGTTAGCAATTAGTACTATCTTTATATGTAATAATTTATGTTGAACTAAAAGTAGCAAGATTTCTTCAAGATGTTTTGGAACAATTTTTTTTATCACGGACTTTAGTTTTCAACTCAAATTTTGTTTTAAATGAAACTAAATATTTGCTTGTAATATAAATATTGATTAAATTTTGAAAATTATTAATTTCTCAGTTGGTGATGAACTCTGTTCTATCATTTATGATTCTTCTATTCCATGCTTGTGTGTATGTATGTGCGTTTATGTTTTGAAACACTTTATTTTCTCTACATGGATGTGCTGTTTCTTTTTTTGTTCTTCATTGTTTGTGTATTTTCAGCAATGCATGATAGCAAATTCCATTAGAGAATTCAATGCATTGCTCCAAATTTAGTTTTTTTTTCAATTTAATAGCGGTGTTTTTTTTTTACGAAAACACCGGCATTTGTGATAATAAGTCGCTGTAATTTGATCTATTGTTTTCCAGACAGTTTGTTGTTGATGCTAGGAGGAAAGATGTTTTTCAGTGTTGGCCATTTCCAAAGAAATACTTGCAAGTTTGTCTGAAATATGCTATCACTAATGTGTTACCACCCTTTGAACTGTGTATTAATCTGACTACTCCAGCGATGAACAAGAACATCAGCTAGACATGTTCTGATCAACAATGTAAAGATCATGTTTCCTTTGAAAATAAGGTGGTTTTGCAGGAGAAATTGATCATAAACAGATGACAACCCATTTTAAATCAATCCCTGTAACATCCTAAAAATTTGAGTATCAATATGTTGCTAGAGGTTAGCTTGGGTTTACTTAGAATTTGAATAAAAATTAGTAAAGAGTACTTTAGTGTAAAGAAATCAGGTGACCTTGAAACTTAAGTTAATTAAGTACTAAAAGATGGCATAAGATGAGTAATTGGCAAAGTGATGATGGCGCCATAAGTTGGACTTGAGGGGAGAGGTTCGAATCTCCTAGCATGCAATTTGGGAGTTTTATTTTTTGCTTTATCCTAGCATGTGTCGGCTATGGATAAGATTAGGATGAGTTGGATTAATTATTTTTTTGGTAAGAAGACTAAGGGTTATGGAAAGCTTGAGTTAGGGGATAGAATGGCTTGAATTGGGGGATAATGTTTCTTAAACTTAAGGAAAAAGGAGGATGATATGGCTTGAGACTAGGATGATGTTTTGGCAACTCTTTCGTGGCCTTTTGACTATGTATGTGGACGGCATAGGGCTAGGGGGGATGGCTGGTTTTTTTGATTGGTTTGGTAGGCTTATGTGTTGGAGAAACACATTCTTTTTGGTCATTTTTGGCTTTGGCAAAACATATTTTCTCTCCATCTATTTTCTTTCTATCCGAATTTGTCAACAACCTTGAGGAAACAATTGCATCTTTCTTTTTGACCATTTGGTCATTTCTTTGCTAATCATTTTAGTGTTTTATTTTTCCTAGTGCCGAAACTATCAACACACAAAAAGAAATAAGGCCATTCTTTTTCTCATTTTTCCTCCCCAAATGCCGAATGCACAATTCTCTTAAACTTAATTCTTTTCCTTCTCTTTTCTTTCTATTTTCTTTCTCTTTTCTTTCTCTTTTTCTTTCTCTTTTTCTCTCTTAAAAATCGAATCATCATCATCTCCATCTTCCATTCTTTTACTTCTTTCTCAACTAAAGTTTCTTCAATATTTTCTCTCATGGTCGAATGCTAGTTTGCTCTTGTGCCGAATCATTTTCATTTTCTTGTTTAGTCATAACCGAATCTTCCATTAGACATAAGTATTCTTCTCACTCAATTCTTTTCAACCGTGGGCAATAGAGTGATTTTGGAGGGCAGAAACTCAAAGTGTTCTTGAGTATCGTGGATCATTGGAATCGATCTTAAGAGTTAAGGTAAGGAGATTATTCAAGGATTTTCATATTATTCGTCATATTGGTATAGTTGGTTATTTAATCGATTTCGTTATAGGGACGTAATGGCTCGATTGCTACCTCGTGGAACGAGGATAATTGTGGTAAGCCAATCTCATTTTTTAAAATCGTTAGTCCTATTTCGATAGTTATTAGTTTGACTAATGATTTTATGTCATTAAAGACATTCAAGATAGGGCAGAAAACGGCAATGAATAGTCTTTGAAAGAGGGGTGGTTCCGCTAATCCCCCTAAGTATAAACGAAGGGCTATTTTGGGAATTCAAGATTTTCCACCGGGTTGCGGACCCTCATCCGAGGAGAACCAGTTGTTTGAAGTCATTCGTACTACCGAACCTTTGTTCGTTCGTGGATTCTCATCGGGTAACGAATCAACAATGAAGTGGTTCGAAATCCTGAGGGTAAAGATTTAGATCGTTTATCAATAGTGTAGTTTTATTTAAAAATAGTGTTCTAATTTATCGTGTTACGTTTAGGTATTGACGAGCGAGAAAGTCTAGTTCTCACAATAACCAGGTGTGTAACTTCACACTTATCTCGGGTTAGATGTTATACCGTAAGTATTGGGAAAAATCGTAAAATTGACAAAATTGGAAAAATGCGTAATAATTAGTATTTATGTGAAACTACATGAAAGCTGTTGAAGTTGTGAAATTTACGAAAACGTCCTCAATGAGTATTTGATAAATTGTAGAAAAATATGCTAAATCATTAAATGGGCCAAAAAATCTGCTAGATCGTTAAATGGGCCGAAAAATATGCTATATCATTAAATGGGCCGAAAAATCTGCTAGATCGTTAAATGGGCCGAAAAATCTATTAGATCGTTAAATGGGCCAAAGTATTATATTGCTAAATGGGCTAAATGTTATTTTGTATTATGGGCCTTAATAAAAACTTGAAATATTGATTCACATGTAAATTGGGCTTTTGCTAAAATTATCATATGTATATAGACTGTTATGCATACATGTTTGTATGGGTTGGGATTTATGATGAAGAGAAGAAAGGCCTGTTGCCAAAAATCTAGTTCGGTGGCTCTGCCACAAATATTTTAATGGCTTATTACCTCTAGTTCGGTGGCTCTGCCACAAATATTTTAATGGCTTAATGCCTCTAGTTCGGTGACTTTGTCACAATCTAGTTTGTTGGTTCACCACAACCAAATATAAAAATGGCTTAATGCCTACGATCGGTGTGTTTATGGGTGGGTTGACTTGATCCCCACAGGTGTGATGGTTGGTACGGTGGTGTGTAGCGGATGGATATTAGGTTGGTTGGAAATTTCATTTTGCATACATTTCGGTTATTATATTGCTAAATCATTTATGGGCTCAAGCCCAAATGACTTGATGATCGGCCCGATGGATATAGTAAGTGAGTTATACATTGAGTTCGAGTAACTCACTCCTTAAATTTTCCATCTCGTAATGGAAATTGACGTGGACTTGGGCGAGAATGACTTCGTGGAGGCCATCTTGCAAACATGGGTTTTATAAACTTTGAAATTTTATTAAGTACTTTCTTTAAATTACTATTTTGGATATGATATAATAAGGCCTCTATTAATATTTATGGATTTTATGTGTGGATGGATTTAAATTTTATTTTGATGAGTTTATGCTAATCCTATAATGATTTTTTTAAAAAAAAAAGAATAAATACTTTGAAACATATGAGATTTTTTAACTTATCTTATCTTCAAATTCTTTTGAACTTTTTTTAAAAAAAAACTACTTAAAGGATTTTGATATTTAAATACTAAATGATAAGACTTCAACTAATTTTTCTTAAGATTAACGAATTTAAATCATTTCTTTTGGTTTTTATTAAACTTTATTTTCAAAAGGTTTTGTAGTTCTGATTCACTTAAATCATTAGAAAGATTAAAAGAATGTTTGATCTATGTGACAAACCAAATCTCGTCTTGACGCATAGACCTGATTTGGGGTGTTACAATCCCCACACATAAGAAACCCAGACAACCAAAGTAAAAGGGGGAAAAGAAAAACAAAGAGATGGAGCAATGAACTATACCAGTAGAAGAGCAAGCTATAGAAAACTTCTTAATTTTTGTTCTTTTGGGGATGAAACAAAAGCTCCAGGAACTTGTTATTTTCAGATGTAAAAACCCAACTGCACTATCAAGCTTGATGATTTAACACCCAAGGAGCTGCAAGCCTTGCATTTCAAACAAGAAAGAAGAAAAAGAATTAGGAAAAGAATCTAAGCAGTTGAACTCCATTTCTTTTCCGTATTGAAATGGGATTTTGACCTTTTGAAACAGGGCGTTACCATCGTGTTCCCTTTTAATTTCCTTTTTTGTTTCGGTACAACTTAGAAAAACTTATAAAAATCTCAAGACTTAATTATGAATTTTGGGAGCTCCTCTGTGGAGAGCAGTGAGGCAAGTGGATGACCAAAATTTATGATTGTTGTAATAAATAAAGAAAGCAAATATTATTTACTTTAAAAGACTGAAATAAATTAAGGGATGAATAGAGTTATGTGGGATATTCAATATCCTTAATTCATTCCTATATCTATTTAACTCTTTGTTTAGATAAGTTATTTATTTGTAGATCAATCATGAATTTTAAAAAGTATAGGGACTATAATTTGCATCGAGACTATAATTTTAAAATTTAAAAAGTATAGAGACTTACAATGATCCAATTGGAGAAAATTGACTAAATCTATAACTGTATGTATAATATAGGCTTAGTAATTAAATTTAACCAAACAAATTTAATTGTTCTTGCTCAGAAGGTGACAAAATTTTCAATTTTAAAAAAGTACAAGAGCTAAAATGCTCAATTCAAAAAAAAAATAAATAGACTAAAAGTGATCAAATAAAAGTAAAGGGCTAAAACTACAACTTTCATAAAATACAAAACTAATAGTAAAATTTAACCTTTATTTTATGTAAATGTATGAATTCTAATTAAAATTTATCCTGCAATGCTTATAATAATTAATTAAAATTGAAACAATAATAACTTATAACTTAAAACAAACACTCTCTTTTACATTCTTAATTATATATTTCAAGATCGAACACGATTTCAAAGTTCAATCTAGTAGTTAAAGTTATTTTTATCTAATTAGATATTTGAACTTGGTTTTTAAGGTTCAATTTGATGTTTTCTTTTGTCCAATTGGATAGCTAAACTTGACTTTTATGTTCAAATTGGTACATAAACTTGGCTTTTTTTGTCCAAATTAATGCTTATAGTAAATGTTTTGTTTAAACCAATTTAAATTATGAAGCCAAAATTAAGTACTAATTTAAACAAAAAAAATCAAGTTCAGGTACCTAATTTTAAACTTGAGGCCAAATTTAAATATTAAAATAGACCAAAAAAAAAATTAAAAGTATAAATTTGAAACTTAAAACCAAGTCCGGACCAAGTGGAATAAACATTTAAAAGAATATATGGCTCTATTCCACCCCACATTGGATGTGTAAAAGGGATGGGGGTTTTTCCATCAATACTGATGGCACTGTTGGGGAGGGACCATCTAAGCATGGGTATACGAATTGATGGAACTTAAGGGTAAACAACAAATTTCATCCTATACCCAACAAAATTTAATTTAAAAACTACAAGTTAGAACAAAATTATTATCATTTCCATATCAGATCATTAGAAACACATAAATCTAACTACCCAACAAAAGCAGCTACGAAAAGCATCGCACTAATTCACCAAATCTAAAGCAGGAAAAAGAAACTAAGCAGATCTACAAATTACTTCTTATTTTTTGAATCGAAAACAGTTCTACAAATTACAAGCGGAGAAAAACAAAAATCAATGAAAGAAATAGTGAAGAACACAAACACAAGTTAGGATCGTACGTAC
Organism: Gossypium rotundifolium; assembly: GCA_025506655.1. Classification (NCBI taxonomy): domain Eukaryota; kingdom Viridiplantae; phylum Streptophyta; class Magnoliopsida; order Malvales; family Malvaceae; genus Gossypium; species Gossypium rotundifolium. The sequence continues at coordinate 40,099,406 of CP106726.1, forward strand.
CTTTCACGGAGGAAACAGAGAATGAAGAGAGGTTCTGGAGATTTCGACTGAGAGCGCTAGGGGATTTTGGGGAGAAATTATGGATTAGGAGGTCTGTTTTTGGGGGGGAGGGGGGATGACTCGAGGTAAATACTGAGGAAAAAATGGTGCCGTTTTGTTAAAAAAATGGTGTAACACCCCAAACCCGGTCAATACATACCAATCGAATCTGGTATGTCACTAAGGAAAATAATTTTGAAAGAATCAAATTAACAATTAAATTTTGTGAAAACTCTTTGTAATTCTTTATTTGTCGAAAATAAGTTAAAATTGAAATTTACTTGAAATTACATAAAACTTTAAAACTTAGTTGATAAATCATAGGATAGAAAACATTTATATCTTTTAAGAAAATTGAAATATCATTTTGGAAAATCCGTTTGCAATTGAGTATAGAAACTTGAATTTTGGAAATCACTTAACTGTTGAAAACATTTAACTTGTAATTTTACTATTGAACTATTCATGTTACCCGATGGTAAGATTTTTAAAACCATTGCGAGTTTTAGTTTAGAAAACTTTGGGCTCAATTATTAAATTAACCAAGTAATTTAAAAGCCATATTTTAAACATATTCAAAACATAAAAATAATCCAAAACATAATTAAACAGCCTTATTACAAATCCATAAAAATATGAAAACCAAATTAAAATAAAGTACCCAATTGGAAATTCATGTAAAACCAAATTTTATTGCATGGCCTCCTCGAGTTCATCCGGCTCCTCATCCGCAAACTCATGAATCACCGAAAAGATAAGGAGAAGGTGAGTCACCAAGACTCGATGCATATTCCCTCTCCGGGTAAATACCACATACTTACACAAATTATAACAAAGCAACATATATGTATAATGCACCTAACCTAGCCATCCATAACTCCTTTTCTACCCCATGTGGTACCAAACCACTGGTGACCGAAGTCACGATATAAATGTGATACCAAATCACTGGTGACCAAAGTCACGAATAATCCATCTATGGGGCCAACCCACGTGTGATACCAAATCACTGGCGACGATCCCATATCTCAAAAGTGGGGCCAACCCACGGTGGTGTTAACCACAGGGACGAGTTGCTATGAGGTGCCAAACCTCTGGTGTCCGAAGACACGAATGTGATACCAAATCACTGGTGGTGCCAAACCACTGGTGACCGAAGTCACGAATCATCAAGTTGTGGGGCCAACCCACGTGTGATACCAAATCACTGGCGACGATCCCATATCTCAAAAGTGGGGCCAACCCACGGTGGTATTAACCACAGGGACGAGTCGCTATGAGGTGCCAAACCTCTGGTGTTCGAAGACACGAATGTGATACCAAATCACTGGTGACCGAAGTCACGATATCAATCTTCCCCCTCCTCTCATCATACCCGTGCAATATGACATAATAATTGTGTATGCGTTATGTCATGTATGCTGACATATATCAAATATAAGTATAACATGAATTACCATCATAATCGATAGACATAAAACAACATAATCATGCTAATCAACCTCGAAGGGTATAACCGTAATTTTACCTACCAAGGGTATTTTCGTAATTTATCCACCAAGGGTATTTTTGTAATTTACCCACCAAGGGTATTTTCGTAATTTACCCACCAAGGGTATTTTTGTAATTTACCAACCAACCAAGGGTATTTTTGTAATTTACCTACCTAGGGTATTTTTGTAATTTACCCACCAAGGGTATTTTCGTAATTTATCCACCAAGGGTATTTTCGTAATTTACCCACCAAGGGTATTTTTGTAATTTACCCACCAAGGGTATTTTCGTAATTTTGTACCTGGAATGGCCTTTCTAAAGGTGCAGTGTCGCCTTGAGCGACTCAACTACCATTTTCGGTCTTTACCGAACTGTTGGGCCTAAAACCTGATTTTGGCCCATTCGGGCCCACACGCTCGTGTGGCCCACCTAACACAAATCTATCCACATATATAAGTTCCACCTAGTCTAGTTCACTATATACTATATCATCATACAATTTATTCCAATTGGGCTCTACGGCCCATTGGGCCCACTTGACCCATCGCACCCAAGTAGCCCCAACCCACAAGAATACTACCGATGGCCTCAACTATCGCGTTGAAGCCCTACACGCGTCGCGCCAGATGCGCTCGTGTGGCTACTATTGCCGTGATCGGCACTTGGCATTTGCCGCTCTACAACTAGAGTAGAGAGTTACACACCGATAGGACTCGGTGCTAAACTGCACTGCGACCACTCCCGTGCCCAACGCCCACCAAGGTATGTTAACCCTTCTCTGGCATGCTCTTTATATAGCTAGCTCTTCACCTTCATTCCTTGTATCTTTCCGATGTGGGATCCTTCGTCAAGAGAGTTTAAATTCAACCAAACTCTTACCGTCCACTCCATAAAATAAATACTCCTTGCTTCTCATGAGATTGAACCTGGCTCCTTATAACATAATCCACTGCTAGCCACTTTACCAACTAGCTCCTTGTGCCTCAAACCATGCGCAATTAAATATAACCCTATGGCCAAGGTCTAAATTCATTTAATAAAAATAATCAAAAGGAATGCAAACGCTACAACTAGAACCTTGGACCTCCTTCCTTCCTTGTGGCGTCACTTTGCCACTACACCACACACACCACTTGTGTCATTTTCCTCCACATTTTATTCTTAAGGCCTACCCGCCTACCTCCAAGGTTTTTTCACCTAAAACCAAAATTTTCCCAAAGCTAATATTTGATCCCGAGGACTTCATGAAGCCCCTAACCTTCCAAAATCACTTATCTAAAAGGTCCAACTTGCACTTAAGCCGATCTCCTATTCTCCAAAAAATTTTAAACGCTACTACGCCTAAGGCCCATTGGGCTCAATCCTACTAGGCCTAATTTTAGGATGTTACAAATCTACCCTCCTTAAAGAAATTTCGTCCTCGAAATTCCCAACTAACTAACAGTCACACGTCCTAACCTACCACACTACGCTCACGCTGCGCACTCTGATCTAATAACACTAATAAACCAAATCTCGAAACTTCTATCTCATACATACAATTTCTATATCCAAACCAGCACACACAAAATAAATACCAAAAATACAGTCATAACATTGTCTTAACAAACATAAAATAAGGGAACTTACGGATTTGGATGCGGAGACTCAAGGTGCCATACTTCCAAACAACATGTATTTTCAAACAAACTTTTTTGAACCCCATAACCCACACCGAAGTTTTTGAAACCTAGGCTCGATACCAATTTGTAACACCCCAAACCCGGTCAATACGCCACTAATCGAACGGTATGTCACTAAGGAAAATAATTTTTGAAAGAATCAATTAACAATTAAATTTTTGTGAAAAACTCTTTGTAATTCTTTATTTGTCAAAATAAGTTAAAATTGAAATTTACTTGAAATTACATAAAACTTTAAAACTTAGTTGATAAATCATAGGATAGAAAACATTTATATCTTTTAAGAAAATTCGAAATATCATTTTGGAAAATCCGTTTGCAATTGAGTATAGAAACTTGAATTTTGGAAATCACTTAATCTGTGGAAAACATTTAACTTGTAATTTTACTATTGAACTATTCATGTTACCCGATGGTAAGATTTTTAAAACCATTGCGAGTTTTTAGTTTAGATAACTTTGGGCTCAATTATTAAATTAACCAAGTAATTTAAAAGCCATATTTTAAACATATTCAAAACATAAAAATAATCCAAAACATAATTAAACAGGCCTTATTACAAATCCATAAAATATGAAAACCAAATTAAAATAAAGTACCCAATTGGAAATTCATGTAAAACCAAATTTTATTGCATGGCCTCCTCGAGTTCATCCACTCCTCATCCGCAAACTCACGAATCACCGAAAAGATAAGGAGAAGGTGAGTCACCAAGACTCAGTGCATATTCCCTCTCCGGGTAAATACCACATACTTACACAAATTATAACAAAGCAACATATATGTATAATGCACCCAACCTAGCCATCCATAACTCCTTTTCTACCCCATGTGGTACCAAACCACCGGTGGTGCTAAACCACCGTGACCGAAGTCACGATATAAATGTGATACCAAATCACCGTGACCAAAGTCACGAATAATCCATCTGTGGGGCCAACCCACTTGTGATACCAAATCACTGGCGACGATCCCATATCTCAAAAGTGGGGCCAACCCACAGTGGTGTTAACCACAGGGACGAGTTGCTATGAGGTGCCAAACCTCTGGTGTCCGAAGACACGAATGTGATACCAAATCACTGGTGGTGCCAAACCACTAGTGACCGAAGTCACGAATCATCAAGTTGTGGGGCCAACCCACGTGTGATACCAAATCACTGGTGACGATCCCATATCTCAAAAGTGGGGCCAACCCACGGTGGTATTAACCACAGGGACGAGTCGCTATGAGGTGCCAAACCTCTGGTGTTCGAAGACACGAATGTGATACCCAATCATTGGTGACCGAAGTCACGATATCAATCTTCCCCCTCCTCTCATCATACCCGTGCAATATGACATAATAATTCGTGTATGCAGATGTCATGTATGCTAGACATATATCAAATATAAGTATAACATGAATTACCATCATAATCGATAGACATAAAATAACATAATCATGCTAATCAACCTCTAAGGGTATAACCGTAATTTTACCTACCAAGGGTATTTTCGTAATTTATCCACCAAGGGTATTTTCATAATTTACCCACCAAGGGTATTTTCAGTAATTTACCCACCAAGGGTATTTTGTAATTTACCAACCAAGGGTATTTTTGTAATTTACCTACCTAGGGTATTTTTGTAATTTACCCACCAAGGGTATTTTCGTAATTTATCCACCAAGGGTATTTTCGTAATTTACCCACCAAGGGTATTTTTGTAATTTACCCACCAAGGGTATTTTCGTAATTTTGTACCGGAATGGCCTTTCAAAGGTGCAAGGTCGCCTTGAGCGACTCAACTACCATTTTTGGTCTTTCTGAACTGTTGAGCCTAAAACCCGATTTGGCCCATTCTGCCCACACGCTCGTGTGGCCCACCTAACACAAATCTATCCACATATAAGTTCCACCTAGTCTAGTTCACTATATACTATATCATCATACAATTTATTCCAATTGGGCTCACGGGCCCATTGGGCCCACTTCGACCCATCGCAGCCCAAGTAGCCCCAACCCACAAGAATATACACCGATGGCCTCAACTATCACGTTGAAGCCCCACGTCGCGCGCCGCACTCGTGTGGCTACTATTGCCGTGATGAAGCACTTCAAGCATTTGCCGCTCTACAACTAGAGTAGAGAGAGTTACACACCGATAGGACTCGGTGCTAAAGCATGCTGCGACCACTCCGTGCCCAACGCCCACCAAGGTATGTTAACCCTTCTCCGGCATGCTCTTTATATAGCTATCTCTTCACCTTCATTCCTTGTATCTTTTCGATGTGGGATCCCTTCACAAGAGAGTTTAAATTCAATCTGAAACTCTTACCGTCCACTCATAAAATAAATACTCCTTGCTTCTCATGAGATTCGAACCAGGCTCCTTATAACATAATCCACGCTGCTAGCCACTTTACCAACTAGCTCATTATGCCTCAAACCATGCGCAATTAAATATAACCCTATGGCCAAGGTCTAAATTCATTTAATAAAATAATCAAAAGGAATGCAAACGCTACAACTAGAACCTTGGACCTCCTTCCTTCCTTGTGGCGTCACTTTGCCACTACACCACACACACCACTTGTGTCATTTTCCTCCACATTTTATTCTTAAGGCCTACCCGCCAACCTCCAAGGTTTTTTCACCTAAAACCAAAATTTTCCCAAAGCTAATATTTGATCCCGGACTTCATAAGCCCCTAACCTTCCAAAATCACTTATTTAAAAGGTCCAACTTGCACTTAAGCCGATCTCCTATTCTCCAAAAAATTTTAAACGCTACTCCGCCTAAGGCCCATTGGGCTCAATCCTACTAGGCCTAATTTCAGGATGTTACAAATGGCGTTTTCTAGCGTTTTCAACAAGCGCCACTAAATTACCTTACAAAAACGACGGCTTTTGAATTAACTGGTTCCACTAACACTCTAAATAAAACGACGTCGTTTCAATTAAATTGTCAGGTTATTTGCGGCGTTTCATATAAAGCGCCACTAAAACTCTAAAGAAAACGGCGCCGTTTGAATTAAAATTAATACTTTTTTGTGGCATTTTATAAAATGCCGCTAATACTAATCTATTGCGGCATTTTACTGGCTAACGCCGCTAATGGCCCCATGTAAACAACGTCGTTTTGTTTATTAATATGTTTATTGATATGCTTTTTGCGGTGTTTTTCACAAAAAATGCCGCTAATACCAATAATTTTTTTTAGTTTATTTATTTATTAAATTCCTTTAAAATAATTTTGTTTTCTTTGTAACACTATATTTAAATTATACAATTTTATAATTTAAGTTCTCATACCTAAATCATAAAACCCTAAATTATACACCTAAAAAGTGTATCATATGATACACTAAACCCCAAATTATACACCATAAACCCTAACTAAATTATACATATACATTAAACCCTAAATCGCAAATCATACATATATTATAAGGTGCGAAGTAATTAAAGACATAATCTTATTGCAAAGCAGTAAACCCTAAAATAATTTGAATTTTATCGCTTTTATCAAAATCTTAAACCCTTATTAAACCCTAAACACTAATACTCTAACTTTGTTGTTCGACTAATTTAAGTACTAAACCCTAAACCCCATAAATCTAAACACTAAAAATTAAACTATAAACTAAAATTTTTTCTACCGTCGTTATTATTTTTAATTATAAATAATTTATATTTTAATTAAGATAAAATATTTATATTTTAAATATTCAATTAAAATAAATTAAATATTCAGTTAATTTTTTTAAACCCTAAACCCTAAACCCCTAAACCATAAACCATTAACCCATATCCTTTAATCCATAATCTCGAACCACTAACCCCTAAACCTTAAATCATAGACTCTAAACTTTAAACATTAAATCCTGAACTATAAACCCTAAACTCATAACCTTCTCAACTTATATTGATAAGAAAACGAGAAACCTTAAACTCATTTTTTGCGACATTTTTAGTACAAACGCCACTAACTTTAAAACGAGGACGTTTTGTTTTGAAATAAAAAAATAATTTCGCGGCGTTTATGAATAAAACGCCGCAATAAGTTCATTTTTTGCGGCATTTTTAGTACAAATGCCACTAACTTTTTTGCAATTTTTATACTGTAATTAAAACGAGGAAGTTTTGTTTTGACATAAAAAATAATTTAGCGGTGTTTCTGTAAAAACGCCGCTATTGCTTGGACTGGAAACAAAACGACGCCGTTTGAGTATTTGAATAATTAGATATTTTGTGGCGTTTTTAAACGAGCGCCGCTAATGCTCAGACTTATAGCAGCGTTTTTAAACAAGCGCCGCTAATACTTAGACTTATAGCGACGTTTTAACAAAAGCGCCGCTAATGCTCTGACCTATAGCAGCGTTTTAACAAAAGCGCCGCTAATGCTCTGTCCTATAGCGGCATTTTTGCAAAAGCGCCGCTAATGCTCTGACCTATAGCGGCGTTTTAACAAAAGCGCCGCTAATGCTCTGTCCTATAGCGGCGTTTTTGCAAAAGCGTCGCTAATGCTCTGACCTATAGCGGCATTTTTACAAAAGCGCCGCTACTGCTCTGTCCTATAGTGGCGTTTTTGCAAAAGCGCTGCTAATGCTCTAACCTATAGTGGCGTTTTTACAAAAGCACCGCTAATGCTCTGTCCTATAGCGGCGTTTTTGCAAAAGCGCCACTAATGCTCTGACCTATAGCGGCTTTTTTACAAAAGCGCCGCTCATGCTCTGACCTATAGCGGTGTTTTTACAAAAGCGCCGCTAATTCTTTGATCTTTACTCGCGTTTGGGAAAAAACGCCGCTATTTATCATTTTTAGCGGCGTTTGGCTTAAAAACGCCGCTATTGCTCAACTTTTTGTGGCGCTTGTATTCAAATGCCACCAATGTATAATATTTGCGGCGTTTTTTTTAAAACGTCGCTAAAAACGCCGATAAAAGTCTGTTTTGGTGTAGTGTCATCTTGCTCTCCTTGTATGTAATTTAAGCCTCGCCTTACTTCTCTACGATTTCTACATGCGGTTCCTTCAATATCACTATCGTAAAGTAGTGGTCCTGTCAAGTTCCCTCTAGTCATAAACTAGAGGTACCTCCTAGGAAAAGAAAAAAAGAAAGAAATTTAGAAAAGTAAAAAATAAAATTTAATTTCAAAAATAATAAAATATAATATGACTAAAGTAATAAAAATTGAGCGTTCTTAATATTTTAGTTCCCCGGTAATGGCGCCAAAAACTTGATCGTGTCTGTCGAGTTTTAAAAATTTATAAAAAGAATGATCGAACCTGAAAACTAACTAAGACAGCGATGGAGGCAAGTGCACCTATCGAACAGTAGTATAGCTAGTGGTAAGATCGGATTGTCGAACCTAAAGGAACCAAAAGTACTAATATTAACTATCTTTCTTTTATTTAGCCTACGAATTAAGTGGATTTTTATCTAATCTAAAATTAAAATTAACTAATTAACTAAGCTAAAGATGCTAAGACAAAGAAGAAATTAGGGAAAAGACTTGAGGGAAAATCGATTGATTTGGACAATACCTAAGGAAGAATCCACCTAGACTTCACTTGTTATCTAACTCTGAACCGGACGATTTATTCACTTGACTTGATCCGTAGGATTCCCTAAGTTATATTAATACCTCTCTTCAAGGCTACCAACGTCTAACCCTGGGTTGATTAATTGAAATATCTTTCTAATTAAAACCCCTAGAATTGCATTAACTCGATCTATGGACTCCCATATTAGGTTTGACCCTAATATGGCAGATTTTCGTCACCCTATCTCTAGGCGCGCGAGCAACTCTGCTTAACTACTCTAGATCTACTCTTAGACAGGGTCTCTTCCTCCTCTGCCTAAGCACATCACACTTGAATCAATATCCCGAAAATACTAAAACAAGGATTAAGAACACATAGTTAAGAACAAATCAAGTATTTATCATTTAGTTCAGATAACAATAACAAGATCCGTCTTAAGTTTCATCCCCCTCAAGTATTTGAGGGTTTAATTCATAATTGTAAAAGAAAACATCTCAGAAGAAAAGATAAAACAAAACATAAGAAATCCCTAAAACCCCTTGAAGGAATTGAAGGAGGGTTTCTTCGTCTTAAGTATGATTCTGGCTTTAAGAGATGAATCAACTGCCTTTCTTCGAGTAAATCCCTGAAATTAACTGCTCTGGCTCGGCTCTTTGGCCTAGCTCCACGCCCCCTAAAGGTTGGCCTCTAGGGTCTTTATATAGGCTTTCGAAATATATTTCTTTGCCTCTAAGTACCCTAATTTGAATAGAATTCGTCTTTCCTGTGGCAGAGGCACGCCCATGGCACATACCTGTGTAAATCGTGGCCAGGAAGTGTTCAAACCTATCGATGAGGCATGGCTGTGTATTTCGGGGTCTAGGCCATGGTCAAATTTTCTTGTGAGGCACAGTCGTGTGACTGGGGCCCAAGCCGTGTGGATTTCGTACTTTGGCCCATTTTCTCCATTTTTGGCCCATTTCTCGTTCTTTTCATCCTCCGGTGCTCTACTAAGTATAAAACATGAAAACAAAGGATTAGGAGCACCTATATCCATAATTAAAGGGAAAAATCATCCAAAAACATGCAAAATGTGGGATGAAAATATGTTACTATTTTGGTTTATCATATGGCTGCTAGTAGAGTTCCGGGGCATGCCTCTATTAATTGGAAAGAAAAAATGGAAGAAGAGGACTCGATAGGGTTTGAGTTTACATTTGGTGATACTTAAGATTTTATGGTTTTTGAAGGTTGGTGTGATATCTAAAGGTGTTCATGGGTTGGGTCAAGCCGGAGCATGATATTAATATATTTTATGCTTGTCTAAGCTCGATCCGACCTGAAATATGGGTTTAAAATTTTGCCTAAACCTGTCCATATTTGCAAGATACTTACCCAAACTTATTTTAGGTCCACCCATATAATTTTTAATTTTTTTAAAAAATATTTGTACTATTTTAATTTAATATTTTTATTTATTGAACCATTTTCTATAGTCATCTTAACATTATTTTAATTTATACACTAGAGTAGTATTATATATTTTGTATAGGTTTATTTTTTTAATGTGGTATAAATTACATAATATATAAAAATAACATAATATAAAGTATTATAAACTTAAAAATGAGGCGGCCTAGCTCGGGCTTGAATGATCCTGGCCTATATTTTAAACGGGCCTAATTTTTTTACCCAAGCCCAATTTTTGGGTCTAATATTTTTACCCAAACCCTCCCAAGTTTTGGGCGGGTAGCCCAGGCCATGAACAAGTCTAATGATAACACTAAAAAATTCATGTCAACTAAGAGACAAAATGAAACATATCTCAAAGGTGACGCTTCACATGTTGGAGATAATGGGGGAACTATCGAACTAGAACTCTTTTCTACAAACCCATTTCTTTTTTATAATGATCCACATCCCTTAATGAATGAGAAAGTATCTTTTTGAAACTGGGATAGCACTAGGTCGAACCCAAAGAAGAACATGCAACTAAAATACTACAAACAAATACATGCACAAGAAAGTTTACTAGGTTACTAAAGCGACTAATTAGTATGATAATAATAAAAAAAAGAGTGAATTTCTAAACATTTTCCTAAATAAAAAGATTAAAATGCAAGTATTCAACTTATGAATTTAACAATTGAAAACCAATATTGATTGGATGATTTCCATACTAGCAATGAACTTAGGCTTAGGGAACCTTAATTTCTAATTTCTCTAGTCTAGTCAATCTCACCTCTCGGTCTTAATTTAATCCAAACAAGAAATCTAGTCAAATTATCCTCTTTGCTTTATTTGATTAAATTGAACTAAATGAATTGTTACTTGAAAGGGTCTCCTCTAGGTCTTACCTATCTAGATTTTATTCAATTTAGAGGCGTCAATTCTAAGTTTACTATCGTATTCAATTTCGTTGAAATTTTCTAGTTTAGTCCCTTGTAACGACCTAATTTTGGTTAGTGTTGAAAAAAATCGATTTCAGAAAGGCAATTCTGTAAACCGAGGAAGTGAAATTATGAATAAAAGGATTTACGTATTTAGTAAAAAAATATATTAGAGGACTATCAAGTAATTAAATCAAGAAAATCATTAATTATAGTTTAAGGACTAAATTGTAAAAGAGTAATCATTATTGAATTTTAGATTTAAAAATGCATGGGGACTTGAATAGCAATTAATCAAGGGACTTATGGTTATTTAACCATTTATGTAATATGTATAGTGGAATGTGATGTTCATCCACCCACATGTAATTAATAAAGGTTAATTAATAGATTAGACATGTTTAATACTTAAAAATCTAAGTTAATTAATTATATCTCTAATTAAGTATATAGAGCAAATTTGAGTGGAAAGATGAAAACATACATCTTTCCTTCCGTCTTATTGTCATCCAAAGGTGATACGAGCAGCTTAGTCCAATTCAAAGGCCATAATAGAGATGGACTTAGTTTCCCTCAAGGCCTAATCATGAGATCCAAATCCAAGCAGCTAAAGTCAAAACTCAACTTATTCGTTCAAGACTTTATCATAAAAAAATTTGAGAAGAAGAGTTGAAGCTTCAATAAGATGGATTTTGGAGTTCAATAAAAAGCAATGATGAATTAGAATAGACTAATTTTGTTTGTGGGCCTAAACTCTCGATCTATTATGATAAGCCCATGTGGAAGATGTTAAAAAGCTTAGGTGTTTTATATTGGGTTTGGGTTTTAGGCTTAATTTTTATTATATATGAGATAGCCTATATAATGCCTTTGCATTGTACACAAAGAAGGAATTCATTATTATTCAACAAATTCTCTTTTGAGTTAATAAATTCTCTTTGAGTTTTTCTTTCAAGAATTTCTCTTGAGTTTTCTTTTAGAAGATTTTTTAAAAAAAATTCAGATTATAGGGATCATCTTCAAACTTCTTCTTGCCAAGTTTTCTTCCTCTAAAGAGAAATTAGAGCCATTTGAAAGGGGTTGTGGATTCTTCTTGTTTCTAAGGCTTCTTAGGACTTTTACATGCAACGTTCTATCTTTTCCATCTATCTTCTTTATTTTCTTCTTCAATCTTCTAATTTTTGATTTATTGTTCTATTTTATTTATGTTAGATATTTATTTTAAATGTTTTACCTGACTTGGATTCGATTGCGTTCCAGGTTGTGTCAAAATCCAAGTTTCTTTCCAAACGTCTAGAGCCCTAAGTAAAATCCGTGACTTGGAAAAACTTTACAATCCTCTTTCGCACTATTATGCAACCATCCATATCATTTGGTATCAAATTCTTGGGTGTTTTAGGTGTTCTTTGTGTTTTTTATAAACATATATCCAGCAAATAGCCTCAAAACAATTACTTTTACCCAAAAAATTTCAAAAAAAATATATTTCAATGGGTAAATAGTTCTCGAACGATCTAAAATTTTACATACTGATTCTTGGAACTCTTTTAGAATATAAAAAAAATTCCCACAAAAAAAAAAGTGATCGAAAAAGTGCAAAAACAGAAAAATACAAAAAAAAGGAAAAATTAAAAAAACATTTTGTAGGATGAATTTTGTGTCAAATCTTTACAAATCATATCTACATTATTTAAGGATGCTATAGTTTAAATTTCGTGATTTTTAAAAATCTAGAACACCTTGAACATTTGTCAAGTTGATTCGTAATTTTTCGGGTTTTCGAGTTTCAAGTATTTTGATTGACTTTTAGCCTTAGGTTTTCATTTTTCTTTACTTTTTATTTTTCCTTTACCGTAACACCCCACACCCAGCCTAAACGTTATAGCCGAATCTAGGAGTGTTATGAGGAAGGGCTTTGAAATCAATCTTATTATGTCAAATTTCTCGCGTTTAATTGTTACTGAAAATAATTCACATGTTTATCAAACATATTATTATTTTCGTTAAGGAAAACATTGTTAATTTGCTCTTGTAGAAAACTTATTTTGTAGTGGAAGTTTGATATTGCTAAAGTTGAAAATCGAGTTTGTGTTTTCAGAAAAACATTTGTTTGCATAAAACTGTGGTTTTGTCAAACTTCGCAATATAAAAGTCAAAAACACATCCAAAACCAAAATTAAAACAAACAGTCCAGAGAATCCCAAAATTACAAAACTCTCAAAAATAATTCAGATTTTTTATAAAAGCTGTTAATCAAAATAGTTCACGAACTAGTGGTCACCACTGAGACTCTAGGGATTACCTGAACAGAACAGACAATAGATGTGAGTTTTCATAAACTCAGTGTGTAACTCAACGGAAACATACATGCATCAAAGTCAGAATTTCAGTAATCAGAACAGAAGCGAACATAAGTCCTTATCAGAATCAGATTATCAGAAACAAACAGATATGCAAAATCCTATCCCCATCCTTTACACACCATCTCCGACCATCCCAACACACCATGTGGGGTATAAAATACCCATCTAACCCTACACACCACATAGTGTATGTACGACACTTATCAGACTAATTTGCAGCTGTGCTACCAGAATAGCGGCAAATTATCGCCTCACAGAACACTTCAACAAACAAAACCCACCCCATATACAAATACAGAATACAGATATATAGAATAATAGATTTAACATGACTCGCATGCTTGTATACAGATATCATACATGCTTATACAACACAATCAGACATACATATCAGTTTTCCTAAACTTAGATTAGTCCATCAAAATAGCGTATCTCATGCATTAGGGTTTGTTTTGCCCTTACTGACCCTACGGAAAGCCCACAATCAATTGGAATGACACGTACGACCCTACGAAAAATTTTAGAATTTTAGGCCCATATGCCCAAATTGGCCTTGCCCGTGTAGGCCATATGGCTTGGCCCATGGCCCACATGCCTATGTGGTGTCAACAAGCCCCTTTTTTGGCTTTCGCCAAACCTCGTTTTCTCATGTTTTCGTTACACACCTAGTTCATGTTTGATGCCACAGTAATCTCTAGACATCTGAAACCCTAAAATAGTATACCAAACACCATTTTAGCAATCTAATTCACGAATTCAACAACAAAAATCTGATAATTCACCCAACTTACCGCTGACGAAAACTTTCGCTAACACCGTTTAGACAGTTGGAGCGAAACTCACTGTTCACAACCTTCTCCTACACAACAAAGTTCACAGAACAATTAGCTCCCCTACTATACCATTACGCTAAAACGAAAAGAATAAAATGACCTTATAGAGTCAAAACTACAACAAGCGAAGTGCCACTTACCTTAACCACAGGAGGAGCACCGAAATTCCAAAAGCAATGATAAGAATATTTGATTGATGAATGGAGTAAGGGAATGAACAAAAGAAAACACAAGGAAATGAAAAGGAAAAGGAAAAGGAAACTAAAGTCACAAAAAATATTTGCGAAAAAGAAAAATAAAATAAAATCAAAATTAAAATTAAAATTCCACAATATCTCAACCCTCCCATTATCCTACTAACTAACCAACCCACTAACTCTCAACTACCTCAAAATTTCACTTCGACCGAACCTCTATCACACAACCGAAGCAAAAATTATCATCCACGCTTACATAGGGATTCGAACACGAGACCTTAGGGCAAGCTAACACTTTACCACTTGAACCAGCAGGCTCATTCTAATATGAGTTTACCAAAAATAAAATATAAGCCAACCCACCAAGGTCAAGGCTAGGATAAAAAATAACATATTTTCAAAAAGTAGAACTTAAACCCAAACCTCAAACACACGTCCAAAACACTTAGCCACTGAAGCAGATACTTACTTGTGATAAATTTCAAAAAAAAAAAAAAAACAAAGTTAAATTTATCAGGGCGTTACAACTCTACTCCTTAAAAGAAAGCCTTGAAATTTACCTGATCTGAACAAATGAGGATACTACTGATGCATCAAATCCTCAGGTTCCCACGTGGATTCCTCAGTGCCATGATTCTGCCCTAGAACCTTAACCAACAGAATAGACTTTCTCCTCAGAATCTTAACATCGTGATCCAAGATCTGAACTGGCTCTTCCTTAAATGTCAAATCCTATCTAACCTCGATCTCTTCAACAAAAACAATGTGAGATGGGTCAGACCGATATCGCCTCAACATAGAAACGTGAAATATGCCATGGATATGGTCTAACTCTGAAGGTAACTCCAATTGATAAGCGACTGGTCCCACACACTTCAAAACCCGATACGGTCTAATGAATCTAGGGCTCAACTTTCCCTTACGTCCGAATCGCAGAACCTTCTTCCATAAAGATACTTAAGAAAGACAAAGTCACCTACAGAGTACTCGATATCCCTTCTTTTCAGATCTGCATAGGGCTTCTGTCTATCAGAAGCTGCCTTATGACAATCTCAAATTAATCTAACTTTGTCCTTAGTCTCGGAAACCAACTCTGGACCCAAAACCCATCTTTCACCCAACTCAGTCCAACACAGTGAAGTACGACACTTACAACCATACAGAGCCTCGTAAGGTGCCATCTGGATGCTAGACTGAAAATTATTGTTGTAGGAAAACTCAGTTAAAGGTAGAAAATCCTCACAGCTCCCTCGAAAATCAATCACACAACTCTGAAGCATATCCTCCAGTATTTGAATCACCCTCTCAGATTGGCCATCGGTCTGAGAATGGAACGTAATACTAAAGTCTAACCTCGAACCCAAAGCTTCATGAAGTTTCTTCCAAAATTAAGAAGTGAAGCGAGGATCCCTATCAGAAATGATTGAAACTGAAACCCCGTGAAGTATCACAATCTCATAAATGTAGAGCTTGGCCAACTTTTGCAGAGAATTATTTGTCTAAACTAGAATGAAATGTGCGGACTTGGTCAAACGATCTACAATATCCAATATAGAATCCTTCTTTGTAGGTGTTAAAGGTAACCCACTAACGAAATCCATCGTTACACGTTCCCACTTCTATAAGGGAATCTTAACGGGTTGAAGAAAACCCAAAGGAAACTGGTGCTCAGCCTTAATTTGCTAGCACGTCAGACAACGAACAACAAAATCTGTTACCTCTCGTTTTAAACCCGACCACCAGTACAGTTCATAGAGATCCTAATACATCTTATTTCAACCTGGATGCAAAGCATAAAGACTACTATGCGCTTCCCTTAGAATCGACTATCACAATCAGAGTCGTTAGGTACACAAACCCGTCTTGAGAAACATAGAAGCCCATCACTATTAAGCCCAAAATCAGACGTACTGCCACTTTCAACTTGACAAAAATGCAAAACTAGAGAATCATCCCTTAACTACTTATCTCGAATCTGATCAATCTAAGTCGGCCTAACTTGTAACTCGTCTAATAGACTCCCATCCTCAAACAGACTTAGGCGAGCAAACATCACCCTCAAATTAGACATTGCACTATGACTAAGAGCATCTGCCACCACATTGGCCTTACCGGAGTGATACTCTATTGTGCAGTCATAATCCTTGAGTAGCTTAATCCATCTACGTTGCCTAAGGTTCAACTCCTTCTAAGTAATGAGGTACTTGAGGCTCTTATGATCGGTGTAGATGATATACCTCTCACCATACAAATAATGCCTCCATATCTTTAAAGCAAAAACTAAGGTAGCTAACTTGAGATCGTGTGTCGGATAATTCCCCTCATGTGACTTAACCTGTCAGGACGCATAAGCCACCACTTTACCATCTTGCATCAACACACAACCCAATCCGACGTGTGGCGCATCACTATAAACTATGAACTCCTTACCAGATTTAGGATGTACCAAGACAGAAGCTTGAGTTAGAATATACTTGAGCTTCTCAAAGCTCAATTATTGCACATTAGTCCAGACAAAAGGAACATTCTTACGTAGAAGCTTACTTAGAAGAGCTACAATCAATGAGAACCCCTCAACAAAATGCCAATAATAACCTGCAAGACCTAGAAAACTACGGATCTCAAAAACATTCTTAGGCTGTTTCCAATCAAGTACAACCTCAATCTTCCTAGGATCCACTCGGATCCCCTCAGCAAAAACCACGTGCGCCAGGAATATTACTTCCCGCAACCAGAACTCACACTTGCTTAACTTAGCATAGAGTTATTTCTCACGTAGTATCTGATGCACTCTCTAAGATACTCATCATACTCATCCTCGGTATTAGAGTACATCAGAATATAGTCGATAAAAACTATGATGAACTAATCCAAATACGTCTAGAAAAATCATCAAATCATGAATGGAGCCAAAGCATTCCTCAAACCAAAGGGCATCACTAGGAACTCATAGTGCCCATAACAAGTCCTAAAAGCCGTCTTAAATATATCAACTTCCTTAACCTTCAGCTGATGATACTTGAAACGGAGACCTATCTTAGAGAATGCTGAAGCCCCACGAAACTAATCAAACAAATCGTCGATCCTCGAAAGTGGGTACTTATGCTTCCCAGTTAACTTATTCAACTACATGTAGTCGATACACATCCTCATGGTACCATCCTTTTTCTTCACAAACAAAACTGGTGCCCCCAACGGAGACATACTAGGATGGATGAATCCACGATCTAGAAGCTCTTGAAGCTGAGCCTTTAGTGAAACACCCCACACCCGGCCTACGAGCCTAACCAGGATCTGGTATGTTCCTTAAGTAAATCAGTTTTCAAGTTCTTATTACTTGGAGAAAATTTGTAAAACTTTTAGAAAAATGTTGTTGTGGATTGGGCTCAGATTGGGAACCCATTTAATCTGTTTGAAAATCCAATTTTTTTATTAAGGTGACAAAATAATTTTTAAGGTTTAAAAAAAAAATATATCACTTTAACTTTAGTCATAAATAGTTCGTAACATAATAGTTAAAAGTAAAGCAGAATAAGAAAAATCCACTGGGCCTTATGGCCTTATTACATCAAGTAAAACCCAAAAAATAAAATTAAAGGTACTAAAAAGAAATAAAGTCCAAATTAAATAAAATCTTCAAATGAAACATGGCCACCTCAAGGTCTACCGTCCCGGTCCGTCACTGTTCATCACCTGAAAATAGTTCCCACAGCGGGGTGAGTCAACAGACTCAATGTGCACACAGTACTAACATTCAACAAATCAGGCATACATGTTCATATCAAATTCATATTCATATAAAAATAAATGATGATGCAACCCAAACCCAAGCCTATTTGTCCATCTGCTACACACCACCCGTACCTGCCAGTCACACCGTGGGGACTACTAAGTCAACCCTCCATCCGCTACACACCATCGAAGGCAGTCGCTGCAGTCGACGTGCTCATCGTCCATATAATTTGTGTCATTAGACACCATATTCAAATAATGTAACTGAAGTTACCAAATTCAGATAATGTAACCGGGGTTACCATATTCAAATTTTGTGACCGTAGTCACCATATTCCGTTGGTGAGACCGAAGTCAACACCTTCTTCCCCTTTCACATAGATCCCGAATGCCCCATAAATTTTATATCATGCATAACATACTTAATTTCACATTCGTATATATATTTTCACATGTTATAAAATAACATATTTCATAATCCTATCAGAAGTAGGAAACGTACCTGAGTACTTTTGTACCACATTGGGGTACATAGCCATATTCAGATTCTTATGTATAATCATATAGTTAATATTTGCCATATAACGTATTGAAGGTTAGTATGGGTACACACCTGATTTGCTTAATAGATTCCTTGAAATCCCGAAGAACGATCTATCGATCTAGATCTTTAACTCCTATGTTCGGCCAACCATTAAAACATATTAACAAACCTATTTGGCTTAAAAACCAAATCCTAGTAGGATTTGTATTACTTACCTTGTTGCCGAATTGAAGGATTGTAAACCAAATGTCGAAAATTGATAATACTCCTTCCTTAAATCGGCTAGCCACTAAATCAGGTAATTATGTCAGTTTCTAACTTTTGAGTAAATGGAAAATAATACTAATATAACCCTAGGCCGATTGGACCTATGTACTTACCTTATAGTTTCCAAATCCCGAAAGTTTCCCTTGTCTTGAATATCTGTCGAAATCGCTATAACTTCATGTCAGATTTATTTTAATATTGAGACATAATCAAAACCTTGACCGAATATTTATATTCCTTACCTTAGATCCTTGATCCTTATATTCGGTAATTGTAGAAACCTGAGAGATCCTTGTAGATTCGGCCATGAACAAGAATAGGGATTATGCCGTTCACTTTCGATAAATAGAAAAGAAAGGAAATTGAATAGCTTAACCTTACCTTGATGCCTTTAATCGATTGCTTCCTTGCCTAGAGTTACAGAGATTCGGCTATGGAGATTTAACAGGGATCAAAAGAAAAGGTTTTTGGCTTAACAATGACAAAGGAGAGGAGAAGAAAAGATGGAGTTTTTGCTTAGGAAAAATTTTGGCAGAGAGAAATAGGGGCTAGGGAATTTTCGGCACACTTAGGAAAAAGATGAGAGAATAGCCTAACTCTCCTCCTTTAGCCAAAATTATCAATAGGAGAGTCCCTTACTTGGCCACTACTCGTCATAAGTGATAATATTGTCTCTTTTATTTAAAATAAAAGTGTTTAATCCATCACTTATCTCCTCAATTATCTTATTAAAAGAAAATCCTTATTATCACTTATTATTCACATATTAATGGAATTAAAACACCTCTATTTCTAGAAGATTGTGCCGTCCACCCTCTTGCTTATGGAAGCAAAAATAAAACCTTCATTATTTACTTTCCAAGTGACTCGAACCTGGCCCATTTCTCTGCATGTGGCGCCATTTCCATAAGCCCTAAGTGGCATCTTGAGCCACTTTTCCATACTGTTTGTGTGTCAAAATTCTCCAACTTTTTCTTTTAAGGCCCTCTTGCCCTTATTTCCTATTTTGAACTTTAAAAGTTGACATTTCAGCATCATTTCTAAGTTTCCTAAAATTTTCGATCGGCTCTGTAACTTGCCATTTTTCTTACATGTTCAAGTTTCCAAAATGTTCAGGTTTCCCTTTTTGGATCATTTCCAAAAATGTTCAGGTTTCCAAAATGTTCAAGTTTCCAAAATGTTCACTTTCCTAATTTACTTAGGTTTCCAAAATGTTCACTTTCCTAATTCCAACATAACATTTCCATACATTCTCAGGTTTCCAAAAATCATTCCAAATTTATTCCAAAACACATAAAAGATGTCTTTTTGTACAATTAGGCCAAAATGCATAGGCCCTTTTTAGGATGTTACAGTTCTACCCCCCTTAAAAATAATTTCGTCCTCGAAATTACTTACTATCATTCATCCATACAGTCTAACTCACCACACTACGCTATTGCTGCGCACTCTGATCTTAAAGAACTATCATACTTTCTAGGCACATTCTCTAAGTTCACAATCAAGGTTCCATACACTTCATTAGCAACATAAGTTCAAACTAATCTTATAGCGAGTAAAGTAATGAAGTATAATCCATAAATAAGAAACTTACTCGTTGTCTCGTCTGGTGCGTCACTATCTTCGCGACGGCCGACTGCGTAAACTAACCTTGGCTACCTTGCTTCTAAACCTTCAACACCTCTGCTCGGTGCTCCACGACCTTGGCCGGAACCATTACCTCTGTTATTCAAACCTCGACCTCGTTGAAATTCTTGTCCTCCCTACCGGCTGATTAACATTACGAGTTCTTTGGCTATTTGTCATCTGATATTTTTGGACAGTCCTTGAGCCATATGGTCCTTGGACCCACACTTAAGATATACTCCTGTCTTTCTCCAACACTCACCTAAATGCTTCTTTCCACAATGCTCACAAGGACGATACTGCCCTCTGGTACCAACTTGCTGATCCTTCGGCCCATCAGTTCTAGGCCTCTTATTCCCCGATGATCCAGACAATCCAAAACCTCTTTCCGACCTATTTCGATCAGTGTTCTGCTTGATAGAATCCTTAATTCCCTCGGCCACTTTAGCCTTATCCACTAAAGTAGAGAATTCCCGCTCCTGATGCGGTGCTATTAACAGTCTCAGATCGTCCTCATCCAGTCCTCAAAGCGGACATAGCATTCATGCTCGATTGCCACTACCCTCGAGCATAGCGGCTCAACCTCGTGAATTTCGCCTCATATTCTCTGACGGACTTACTCCCTTGTACCAACCCTAGAAAAGCCTTCCTTTGTTCATCAGATACCGGTTCACACATACTTCTTCTGAAATGCCTCTCTAACATACTCCCAGGTCAAATTTTCAGCGGTGGTACCATCCCGAACAGTTAACCAACTCTGATACGCTTCATCGCGTAACAATGCCACCATCCCTTTTAACTTTTCCTCTGGAGTCAGATCGAGCTCATCCATGATACGCTCTGTTGCTTCCAACCAGTACTCAGCCATACTGGGTGCTACTCCAGATACTCCACGAAACATTTTCGCTCCATTAGCTCGGAGCCGTTCAGGCACAGACTTACGATTTCCTGAATTTCCTCCTGCACCTGCCACCAATTCCAAAACTTCGCGACTGACTGCGACAAAGATCTTCCCGTCGAGCCTGCTGCTCAACATTAACAACTGGGGGTGGTGGTAGCGGTGGTATTTCATTGTCGGACCCTTGACCCGATCTAACGGGTTCCGACACAGTCATCCTTCCTCTACCTCGACCACGACGACCACGTCCTCTAGAGCTCATTTTCTAGCGTCGAGATCTGATTAAGAAATTTTATGGATTAGTCATTGTTGCACTTATTTACCAGCGAAGGAGTTTTATGAAAAGAAATTTAAGAGTGGTTCTTTCGTATTCATACAAACACACAGTCTTTTCCATTCATTCATTCATCCATCAAACAAGTATGAACTTTCATTCATTTAGAGAAACGTTGTAGTTTTCGTTGTTGTTGTTTTCCACTACCCAGGGGTATTTTCGTAATTTTGTCCTACAGCGGCATTTTCGTAATTTTTCAGAAGAAAAATGTTCCTCAGTGTTTTTGTCAAAAAGTATTTTGAAAATTTCAAAGTCTCGGGGTAATTTGGAAAAATTTTAAAATCTGAGGGTATTTCGGTAATTTTCGACCTCAGGGGTATCTTGGTAATTTTTCTCAAATCAAGGTAAATTTGTAAAATTTTATAAGTCAAGGATATTTCGAAAGTTGTAAAACTTTGAGGGTTCTTTTTGAAAATTGTTCCTTCCAAAATGGGGATGTTGCAAAAGTTTTAGAAATCAGGGTCATTTTGGTAATTTTGTAAGTTAGGGGCAATTTTGTAGTTTTCTAAAATCAAGGTATTTTGATATTTTACAAATTAGGGTTTTTGAATGTTTATAAAATAATGAAATTTCGGTAAAGCTATTGAGTAGTTTGAACATTTTATAAACCAAGGGCATTTTGGTAATTTTACCACCAAGGGCATTTTGTAATTTTAAAGAATCGGAGTTTTTCAGAAAATGTTGTAAAAATAATTTTTCTCAGATTTAAAAGAAAGTTTTAAAAGTTTGAAAAACTAAGGTTTGTTGTTTTGTTCTCTCTCTTTTTTTTTTTAAAAAACATGGCTAGTTCCCTTTCGGGTTTTAGTCATTATGTTTAACCTATGACCGAGCCCTCTTGGTCAGGGTGAACCAAAGCTACGCACCAGGTAGGATTCGTGTGGAGAGGAGGTGAGTCACGCGGACTACTTAAATACCAACCTCCCACCGAAACCATTCCTAGACATGCGCACAGAGGTTGCCACATCCTAGCTCAGTGACTTAGCCATAGGTTTGTTTAGTGCATTAAGTCTTATGTGTTGGTGTTTGAGTAGACTAGTCCTAGGGTTCAAGTTCCTATCATTCTATTCTCGTTCCATGCCTTTTCTACCCTTATACAGTTCATAAATCATGAATCACACATAGAGTTAGGGTACTTACCGGTGGATCATGGTCGGAGACTTAGGTGCCATGCCGAAAACACCTTATTTTTCAAAGATAATCATTTGGCTCGCTTTGAAAATGTTTTGGGCCTTAGCCCATAGGCCGAGAGTTTAAAATTGGGCTCTGATACCAAGCTGAAACACCCCACACCCGGCCCACGAGCCTGAACCGGATCTGGTATGTTCCTTAAGTAAACCGGTTTTCAAGTTCTTGTTACTTGGAGAAAATTTGTAAAATTTTTAGAAAAATGTTGTTGTGGATTGGGCTCAGATTGGGAACCCATTTAATCTATTTGAAAATCCAATTTTTTTATTAAGGTGACAAAATAATTTTTAAGGTTTAAAAAAATATATATCATTTTAACTTTAGTCATAAATAGTTAAGTAACATAATAGTTAAAAGTAAAGCGAATAAGAAAAATCCACTTGGGCCTTATGGCCTTATTACATCAAGTAAAACCCAAAAAAATAAAATTAAAGGTACTAAAAGAAATAAAGTCCAAATTAAATAAAATCTTCAAATGAAACATGGCCACCTCAAGGTCTACCGTCCGATGCATCCTTTGTTCATCACCGAAAATAGTTCTCACAAGGGTGAGTCAACAGACTCAATGTGCACACAAGACTAACATTCAACAAATCGGGCATACATGTTCATATCAAATTCATATTCATATAAAATAAATGATGATGCAACCCAAACCCAAGCCTATTTGTCCATCCTCTACACACCACCCGTACACGCCGGTCACACCGTGGGACTACTAAGTCAACCATCCATCCGCTACACACCATCGAAGGCGTTCATTTGCAATGACGTGCTCATCGCCTATATAATTTGTGTCATTAGACACCATATTCAAATAATGTAACCTGAAGTTACCAAATTCAGATAATGTAACCGGGTTACCATATTCAAATTTTGTGACCGTAGTCACCATATTCCGATTAGTGAGACCAAGTCAACACCTTCTTCCCTTTCACATAGATCCGAATGCCCCATAAATTTTATATCATGCATAACATACTTAATTTCACATTCAGATATATATTTTCACATGTTATAAAATAACATATTTCATAATCCTATCGAGTAGGAAAGCGTGCACGAGTACTTTTGTACCACATTGGGGTACTTAGCCATATTCACATTCTTATGTATAATCATATAGTTAATATTTGCCATATAACGTATTGAAGGTTAGTATGGGTACACACCTGATTTGCTTAATAGATTCCTTGAAATCCCGAAGAACGATCTACCGATTTAGATCTTTAACTCCTATATTCGGCCAACCATTAAAACATATTAACAAACCTATTTGGCTTAAAAACCAAATCCTAGTAGGATTTGTATTACTTACCTTGTTGCCGAATTGAAGGATTGTAAACCAAATGCCGGAAATTGATAATACTCCTTCCTTAAATCGGCTAGCCACTAAATCAGGTAATTATGTCATTTTCTAACTTTTGAGTAAATGGAAAATAATACTAATATAACCCTAGGCCGATTGGACCTATGTACTTACCTTATAGTTTCCAAATCCCGAAAGTTTCCCTTGTCTTGAATATCTGTCGAAATCGCTATAACTTCATGTCGATTTATTTTAATATTGAGACATAATCGAACCTTGACCGAATATTTATATTCCTTACCTTAGATCCTTGATCCTTATATTCGATGAATCAGAGAAACACGAGAGATCCTTGTAGATTCGGCCATGAACAAGAATAGGGATTAGGCCGTTCACTTTCGATAAATAGAAAAGAAAGGAAATTGAATAGCTTAACCTTACCTTGATGCCTTTAATCAATTGCTTCCTTGCCTAGAGTTACAGAGATTCGGCTATGGAGATTTAACAGGGATCAAAAGAAAAGGGTTTTGGCTTAACAATGACAAAGGAGAGGAGAAGAAAAGATGGAGTTTTTGCTTAAGAAAAATTTCGGCAGAGAGAAATAGGGGCTAGGGAATTTTCGGCACACTTAGGAAAAAGATGAGAGAATAGCCTAACTCTCCTCCTTTAGCCGAAATTATCAATAGGAGAGTCCCTTACTTGGCCACTACTCCTCATAAGTGATAATATTGTCTCTTTTATTTAAAATAAAAGTGTTTAATCCAACTTTTTCTTTTAAGGCCCTCTTGCCCTTATTTCCTATTTTGAACTTTAAAATTGACATTTCAGCATCATTTCTAAGTTTCCTAAAATTTTCGATCGGCTCTGTAACTTGCCATTTTTCTTACATGTTCAAGTTTCCAAAATGTTCAGGTTTTCATTTTTGGATCATTTCCAAAAATGTTCAGGTTTCCAAAATGTTCAAGTTTCCAAAATGTTCACTTTCCTAATTTACTTAGGTTTCCAAAATGTTCACTTTCCTAATTCCAACATAACATTTCCATACATTCTCAGGTTTCCAAAAATCATTCCAAATTTATTCCAAAACACATAAAAGATGTCTTTTTGTACAATTAGGCCAAAATGCATAGGCCCTTTTCAGGATGTTACATTTAGCTCCGTAAGCTCTTTTGGTGCCATCTGGTATGGAGTAATGGACATCAAAGTTGTACCTGGTAGAAGCTCAATACAAAACTTAACTTCCCGATTCGGAGGTAAACCCGGTAACTCATTATGAAATACTTCCTGAAATTCCCTCAATATTTTAATATTCCAGACAGAAGAGTCCCTAAAAATTAAAACACTTGTGAAAGCCAAATATTCTTCACACCCTTTCTGGACCAATTTTTCGGCCACTAGAGCTGATATCACATTGGATAAATAATCTCGACGCTATACAATCACCATAACTTCCACATCACTTTCAGTTCTCAAAATGACCCTCTTAGTCATGCAATCCAAACTAACTCGGGGCTCAACTAGCCAGTCCATACCCAGAATTAAATCAAACTCCCCAAATGGTAGCTCCACCGAATTTGCCGAAAACACAACTCCTTGAACTTCCAATGGTACCTTCTTATATAGTTTGTTTACTCGAACCAGCTGACCTAGCGGACTCAATACAGAAATCTCACCCGAAGTCCTCTCAGCCGGAATTCCCAAATTACCAGGATAGAACTAGCTATATAAAAGTGCGTTGACACTATATCTATTAAAACAGTATAAGGGACATAAAAAATAAAGAACATACACATAATCACATCAAAGGCGTCTTTGTCCTCTCGCCACCGAGCAGCATAAACCAGTGTAGGCTGCCTCACCTTAGTCTGATTAGCACCTCTGCTTGGTGCTCTCTGTCCTCTGCCTAATCCATTACAACCCCTGGTTCGATCATGACCCTTAGGTGGCTGCTATACTACATTTTAAGGCTAAACAAAACCCAAAATTGAAGCTTGCATCTGATCAGAACATTGTGGGCACTCTCTGATCTGATGCTCTAATGACCTACAATGCAAACAAGCCCCTAATCTCCTCCAACACTTACGCGAATTAGAGGGCTGCATGGCTGAACCCTAGTAGGAGCAACTGGAACTCCCACTCTAGAAGGCCCATCAGATCTAGCCCATTTATTAGGCCTCTAAGTAGAATTAGAGGGCTCTGAATCCCTCTTATTTTTGCCTCTCTCTCGGTCTCTATTCTGGCGCTTCATGCACTTAACCTCCTCGGCAATCTTCTCCTTGTCCACTGGAACGACGTGGTCTCGATCCCTCTATAGAGTAATCAAGACTCTCAAACAGTCTATTAAACCGTCCTCAAAGTAAATACATTTCTCATATTCTGATGCCACTATGCCTCAAGCGTAGCAGCTTAGTCTCCAAAATTTTAGCTCATACTTGGTCACAATCCTATCCCCTTGTGTCAGATTCATGAACTTACATCTGCGAGCGTCCACATAACCCGCTCCCACATAC
This sequence comes from Gossypium rotundifolium, assembly GCA_025506655.1. NCBI lineage: Eukaryota > Viridiplantae > Streptophyta > Magnoliopsida > Malvales > Malvaceae > Gossypium > Gossypium rotundifolium. Next base: position 40,126,314 of record CP106726.1, read on the forward strand.
TTCTTTCGATAAAGGTTAGTACCCTTCTCAATCGATAGCCACTACTTATATGCCTTGTCACAAAGTAAAAAACTGCACCCTTCAGTTTCCACTCAGGATTGCAGTCAATTTTGTTCATTATTCTCTCGGTGGCCTCCAACCAGTATTCAACCACAGTAGGAGCGACTCCAATAACACCCATAAACAATATAGCACCATTGGACTGGAGTCACTCAGTTATCGACCCATAGTCCCCAGATCCAGAGTAGGGTTCAGTGACCATCTCTAAAACTCTCAGCATGGCTTAAGATAATGCATCATCCCCAACCGAGTGACTTTGAGACCCAATCTCGGTAGTAATTGAAACTGGTGTCTCACTCGTATCTATATTTGGCATACTGCCTAAAGAGGAAGACTCAGCTCGAGTCCCCCTATGGCGCCCACTGCGCCCATGAATACCACGACTGCTAGTTCCACGAGCACTCATTGTTTCAAAATTTTATCTGCATTACGAAATTTAATGCATTAGTTTCGGTGTTTATTAGTAAATGTTTTATGCTTCAAATGTTTCTCAGAAGCTCAAAAATCTTTCAGAAATCACAGTTTCTAGCTAACTCAATATAGTTTCAGATAGACCGAACTACAGTATTTCTAAGTCTGAAGTACTTATAGGATTGATGCCAAAGACTAGGTGTACCACATACTTTACTCATAAAAACAAACTTATTTGAAAAATGTTTCTTTTTCAAATTCAATTTTCAACCCAAAATTCACAGCCTGAGTTTTGCAATCTGACTCTGATAGCACTAAATGTAACACCTCAAACCTGTCTTAGACGTTATGGCTGAATTTTGGAGTGTTATGAGGAAGGGTTTTGAAATCATTCTTATTATGTTACATTTCTCGCATTTAATTGTTACTAAAAAGAATCCACATGTTTAACAAACATATTATTATTTTCGTTAAGGAAAACATTGTTAATTTTCTTTTTTAGAAAGCTTATTTGCAACAGAAGTTTGATATTATTAAAGTTGAAAACCTAGTTTGTGTTTTTAGAAAAACATTTTTTTGCGTAAAACTATGGTTTTTTTCAAACATCACAGTATAAAAGTCAAAAACACATCCAAAACCAAAATTAAAATAAACATTTCAGAGAGTCCCAAAATTACAAAACTCTCAAAAATAATCCAAAATTTTCATAAAAGCCATTAATCAAAACATTTCGCGAACTAGTGGTCACCACTGAGACTCCGTCGCACCGACCCGCCTATGTTTGAGGACTACCTGAATAGAACAGACAGCAGATGTGAGTTTTCATAAAGTCAATGTGTAACTCAATAGAAACATACATGCATCAAAGTTAGAATTTCAATATATCAGAACAGAAGCAGACATAAGTCCTTATCAGAATCAGATTATCAGAAACATACAGATATGCAAAATCCTATCCCCATCCTCTACACACCATCTCCGACCATCCTAACACACCATGAGAGGTATAAAATACCAACCCAGCCCTACTCACCATATAGTGTCTATACAACACTTATCAGAGAAATTTGCAGTTGTGCTGCCAGAATAGTGGCAAATTATCACCTCACAGAATAATTTCTCCAACAAACAGAACCCAACCCATATACAGATTCAAAATAACAGATTTAACATGACCTGCATGCTCGTATACCTTATACAACATAATCAGACATACATATCAGTTTTCCTAAACTTAGATTAGTCCATCATAATAGAAAATCTCATACATTAGGGCTTGTTTTGCCCTTACCGACCTTACGAAAGGTCCACAGTCGATCGAAATGACACGTGCGACCTTAGGGAAGTTTTAGAATTTTACGCCCACACACCTAAATTGGCCTTGCCCGTGTAGCCCACACGGCCACACACTCACCCGTCACCCAGCTGGGCACACACCCGTGTGGCGTCGACAGGCCATTTTTTTGGCTTTCACCGAATCTCATTTTCTCGTATTTTTCTTACACACCTGGTTCATTTTTGATGCCACAGTAATCTCGAGACCTCTGAAACCCTAAAATAGTATATCAAATGCCATTTTAGCAATTTAATTAACAAATTCAAAAAAAAAATCTGACAGTACCCCCAACTTACCGTCGACGAAAACTTCTACTAACAACATTTAGACAGTTGGAGCAAAACTCACTGTTCACATCCTTCTCCTACACAACAATGATCGTAGAACAATCAGACTCCCCAACTATACCTTTACACTAAAATGAAAAGAATAAAATGACCTTACAAAAGTCGAAAACTACAATAAGCGAAGCCTAACTTACCTTAACCACACGAGGAGCACCGAAATTCCAAAAGTAATGATAAGAATAGTTGATTGATGAACGAAGTAGGGGAACGAACAAAAGAAAACGCAAGGAAAGAAAGAGGGAGAGGAAACTAACATCACAAAAAAATTTGAGAAAAGAAAATTAAAATAAAATCAAAATTAAAATTAAAATTAAAATCCTATAATATCTCAACACCTCATATCCTACTAACTAACCGACCCACTAACTCTCAACTACCTTAAAATTTCACTTTGATCGAACCTCTATCACACAATTGAAATAAAAATTATCATCCACGCTTACACATAGATTCAAACACAAGACCACATGGTAAGCTAGCACTTCACTACTCGAACCAGCAAACTCATTCTAATATAAGTTTACCAAAAATAAAATATAAGCCAAACTACCAAGGTCATGGCTAGGATAAAAAATAACATATTTTTAAAAAGTGAAACTTGAACCAAAGACCTCAAACACACGTACAGAACAGTTAGCCATTGAAGCAGATACTCACTTGTGACAAATTTCACAAAAAAACAAAGTTAAATTAATTAGGTCATTAGATTTACACATTCTAACACTTTATTATTTCTTGTGTTCATAGTTTAAAGCATGTCCTTCCTCCGTGCAACACAATTCTTTGGTGTCTGGCAGATTTTGGACTCCTAGTCTACTAGGTTTGCTTTGTTAGTTTGCTTCAAATACATTCTAATTAGTTGATGTAAACACTTTTAAAAGACTCACAAGATTGATTCTTACCTCACTGAGAATTTAATTTTATTCCTGAATGCATAAGGTGAGGTTTGCTAAAATTTTCTTTTTAGTGTTGTGTTTTTTGAGGCTTTCATAATGACTCGTGATACTCATTTCCGTAAAAACCATGAATGAGGTATGTGATAAATTTGAGGCCAATTTGACTAAGTGTCAAATGGAACAAAATATAACATTAATCAGGTTGCTAATCAAATTCAAATGCTAACTCAAGTTGTTGCTCATTTGGAGGCTTCTTCAACCAACAGTCTCATGCTCGTTATAGTAATGATGATGGGGACAATGAACACCCTCGCACTCGTTCTAATACTAGTAGACAAGGATATCGTCACATTGATGAAACTTTGGGTACTCATGATTGTGGTCAGCCTTCTGTAAAAAAAAAAAGTTTAACATTCCTCCATTTCGAGGGAAGAATGATCCAGATGCATATTGTGATTAGAGGGCTAAAATTGAGATCGTGTTTCGTTATTATAGATGTCTAGAAGAGGAGAAATTTCCATTGGATACATTGGAATTTTTGGATTATGCATTGAGTTGGTGGACTCAACTTGTTTCGAACTGCCAAATGCATCATGAGCGATATGTTAATTCGTGGGAATAGTTGAAACAAATAATGAGAATATGTTTTGTCCCACTTCAATATTATAGGGATATTAAACGGAAACTTCAATGCCTTGTTCAAGGTAACCAATCTATTGATAAGTACTTTAAAGAGATCGAGATGCCTATACAATGAGCAAATGTGCAAGAAGATAAAGAGATTATCATGGAGCGGTTTGTAGATGGCTTGAACGTTTCGATAGCAAATGCTCTTGTAACATCCTGGAATTAAGGGTTCTGCATTTTATGTTTTCTGTGTGTTTGGCTTATTCTATTTGTTAATTTGGTGTGTTTGGGGGTTCTGGGAAGGCTCGGGTTCAAGCCAGGGCCTTGGCAAAAACTTTTTTTTAGGCACTTTAGGGGAGAGCTGATGGAGGCAGGTCTTAAGAATATTTTCTTGTGTTTGTTGACACAAGAGGAGCTTGTAGTGGAGTGGCAAAGTGACGCCACTTGAGGAGCAAAGGAAGTGGTGTCACAAGAGAGCAGCAGGGGCAAAGAGTTTGAGTCTCATCAGCAGTATCCAGAAGCTTTATTTTTTGTGCTTAGGGAGCTAAGGTGTTGGCACTCGGCTAGACTCTTCATGGTGGTTGGTTGAAGGAGTCATAGTATTTGAATGAGTGGCCATGAGGTGTTGGTGGTATTTGAATTGGTCAAACCAATTCAAATGGGTGTTGGGGATTGGAAGTAGGAGGAAATCGTGGGATTTGGTGTTGGTTGTGGAGTTGGCCGAAAGTTAAAGATGTATGGGGGGAGTGAATTCGGTCAAGTGGAGTAAAAGTGAGGGGACCTTTGTTGTTGAGCATTTTTTGTTTAGTTCCTAGAGGAGTGTGCCGAAATTTTCTTTGTTTTGAGGATATTTCTTTTTGGCATCTTCGGTCTTAGGGGGTGAGTGTGTGCCATTGTGAAAGAGAGCACCTTTGAGGTTCATTTCAGGTTGCCTATTCCTTGTAATTGCCGAAAGTCCATAAGTGCATTGTATGTTCTTTCTTTCTTCATTTTCGGTAAGTACTCTATCCCTTGTCAAAGCATTTCTTTTCTTTTCCATCTTTTAGTAAACATCTCATTCTCCATAACTGAACCATCTTTTTTGTTGCTAGCCAAATCCCTTCTCACTATATCTGTTTCTTGCTCATACAACTTTCTTCTTCTTTTGTTCTATACTCTTTCTTACGCCCTTTTTCTCCATAGTTGAATCTTAACTTTAACCACTAGCTTTCTTTTCATTATTGTTTCTTTCGTTCTATTCTTCCTAGCTAAAACTTGCTTTTTATTTGTTCCTAGGCCACATTCTTCTTGTTCATCTTCTGCAAGTCGTTTCCATCACCAAACCAAATCTCCCTCATTACCCCTTCCTAAAATCGACTCCTTACTTGTGTGGCCATCATAGTCGAGTTGGATTTCTTCTACTATTTCTGTCAGAGCCGATTTGTTTTGAGTTTCATCCGGTTTCTCCCTGTTGAAGGTAATGCCCTCTTGTTCTTTTATATGTCTATTTCTATTACTTCTTCTAAGGAAGTCGAATGCTCATCTCATAATCATTAAACTGATTATGGTTCTCTCTTTTAGATTCGACTACTTCATCATATTATAATCTTGTCTTTTATGATTTGTGATAGACTTTCATTGATAAACTGATCATACTTCAATCAAATCTGTGGCAGCGTGATTCCTCGCTTTTACTAAGGTAAGGAGTTCTCTTTAGTCATATACAATTAGACTTTCTTTCATTTTACTTTGCCTTAATCGAATCTTTTGGTTAGCCAATCAACATTTTCTCTGAATACTGATCAAGTCTCTCCATGGATGCAAGTGTCAGTCAATCAAAATAAGAGAGTGGACCTATAGTCTCTGCTCCTAAATTTAAACGACGTGCTGTGTCGGTAATTCGAGACTTTTCACCAGGCTGCGGTAGGGAGCCGACATCTACCTGGGATAGACAAATCGTGGTTGTTTCTTCTAGTGAGATCATCGACGTAGAGAGTATAGTTTTATGCGTAATCAGGTGTGTAATGCTCACACTCTATTGTATTAATCTATGTTAATGTTTGTGTTGGCTGAAAGTCGAACGACTGATTTGATAGTTGATATACCCTTGTAGGTAAGGTTGGAGACACCGGGTAAGTTTCCATCATTATGTCACTTATATGTTATTGTATGTTTTAACTAATTATATGTTATACATTGGAAGTATGTTACATTCATTATGGTATGACAGTATGTTGCATGGGTATTTGGGAAATGATTAAAGGGGAAGTGTGATTTATCTGACTCTGTCACGGTGGTCTGGAACCACGGTGGGCTGGCCCATGTATTTATTGAGTGACTATGTCACGGTGGTCTACGACCACGATGGTTTAAAACCATGTATACTTATCATTGACTCATTTCGGTGGTCTAGAACCATGGTAGGTTGGCCCCACGTATATTATTCGGAGATCGTCACGGTGGTCTAATACCACGATGGGTTGGCCTCACATTTATATATATTTTGTGACTCTGTCACAAGTGGTCTGGGACCACGGTGGCAAAATGCCACGGGTGATTGGATGATTCAGGTGACCTAGAGGATGAAAAATTAGGTTGGGCTCGGACAGCATTGCATGCATGATTATTTTACTAAATTGTGTGAGCTAATGCCCAATGGGCCGATGTGGGCTTAAAGTCGATTGCGTTATAGGGGATTGACACACTGAGTCTCGATGACTCACCCCTCTACTTAATTTTACAGGTAATCGCTAGATCGCGGATTTGGAGCCGTGGCAGACTCGAGGTGGCCATGCTACATAATTTTCGTAAATCTGTTTCCTTTTTATTTAAACTAAATTTTATTTGAGGTTATTATTATGTAATAAGGCCGCTATAACTTATAATTTGGATTTTGATCAAATGATGATATTGCATGTTTTATAAACTGTTGAAGATGAGGTTTTTCTAAGATAAAAAAACTTTGAACAGATAAGTTTTCAAATTGTTAACGGAAGATGGATTACAGATAACTAGTTAATTCAGAGATTTTGTTAAAATCGCAACTTCATTTTCAAATGTCACGTTTATGATATCCTTGATTTCGATTTTTGTAAAATGAATTTGCGACAACCAGGTGATTAATTTAATTAAAAGACGGTACGAAACCTTCAAACAAAAAGAAGAAAGAAAAAAAGAATTTTTAAATCATTTTCAAAATGAAGACACTCAATGAAAAGTTTTTAAGTTACGATGTTTCATTAAAATTCAAAACCTCATTTCCTGTAACATGCAGATTTGGTCGTAGCGTATTGACCGGGTTTAAGGTGTTATAATTGTGGTATCAGAGCCAAGTTTACAAAACTTGACTGTGGGTTAGGAGTTCAAAATGTTTTCAAAAGTTGGTTTGAAAAATAATTTAGTTAAAATTACATGTTTCCTAGAAGTATGGCACCCGAGTCTCCGGCACCAAAACACACGGTATGTTCCCTAATTATTGCTTGAATTTTTTTAAAATATTGTGATGGATAGTTTTAAGAAATACCACTCTAAGAATAGAGACCCTTAGAAATGTTTCTTGCTAAAATCCACTTTTAATGCTAATTTCATAAAATTGTTCGGTAATAAACAATGGAAGAAGTACTAATTAATAAAACTTCTAATATGAATAAGTCAAATTGGTAGTCATGAGCACTAGAGGACGTGGACGTGGTATGCGTGGTCGTGGTAGAGGCCGGGGTGTGGAGGCTGAGCCCTAGAAATTAGGGCATGGGTCAGAAGGTGAAGTACCGGCACCACCAATTGCGGAAGCGGGATTTTAGGACCAACTAGTGGAGACGATGCTAGACGATGCTATGTCTCAAGCTATGTTGCGTGTCTTAAAGTGGGTTGCTGGAGCAAGCGTGGGGTCAGTGGCTCAAAAATCTGTTTCTGAGTGACTCCGAGCTAATGGAGCTGAGATGTTTAGGGGCATTTCTGGTGTAGCTCCTAACGTAGCTGAGTACTGGCTGAAAGCGGTCGAACGAATCATAGACGATCTGGACTGTACCACAGAAGAGAAATTGAAAGGAGTGGTGTCTCTTCTTCGAGATGAGGCATACCAGTGGTGGCTCACGGTAAAGGATGGTACAACAGCTGACCGTATTACCTAGGACTTCTTTAAGTCAGCATTTCATGGAAAGAACATTGGAGCAAGTTATGTAGACGCTCAGAGGAGGGCATTTCTCAATTTGGTCCAGGGGAATAAGACAGTGGCTGAGTATGAGGCGGAATTCCTGCGTTTAAGCTGTTATGCTCGAGGTATTGTTGCGACAGATCATTAACATTGTGTGTGATTTTAGGATGGTCTGAAGGACGAGTTACGAGTACTGATAGCTCTGCAACGGGAAAAGGAGTTTGCTGTTCTGGTTGAGAAGGTAAAGATAGCCGAAGAGGTGAAGCGATATGAAAGACAGAATCAAGGCAGGGACAGGGGTAAGAATAAAAGGAATTTTGGGTCATCAGGATCTTCTGGGTGTTTCTAGAAGAGGTCTAGGTTGGATGGGCCGATCGAGTTACGAGGCCTGTTGCTGTTGCTTGGACTCAGCAGTGTGCTAGATGTGGTAGATTCCATTTAGGGGAGTGTTGGGTAAGAGACAGAGAATGCTTCAGGTGTGGATCTATAGGTTATTTGGTAAAAGACTGTCCACAGGAGCCAAACAAGGCCCGGCCAGTAGGTTAGGGTTATGTACAGCCTGTAAAAGGTCAGCAACCATCGAGAGGTCGTGGTCTAGCCAGAGGAGGAAATGGTTTCGGCTGAGGGTGAGGAGCACCAGGCAGAGGTGCTGGGAATACAGATGCAAGACAACTTGGGTTAGTCTATGCAACTAGACGCCGAGAGGGTGGAGATGCACCAGACGTCATAACCGGTGCGTTTCTTATTTTTGGTTTGCCCTTTACTGCATAATAGATATTGGATCTACACATTCGTATGTTGCTAGTACTGTGCCCGAAACTTTGAACATGGAATCTGAGATTGCTTCTAGAGAGATGACTGTGATTAGCCCTTTAGGACAATCTGTAGTGGTAAACAGACTTTTTAGGAGTGTGCCTCTAGAAGTTCAAGGGATAGTCTTCCCGATTGACTTGATAGAATTACCGTTCGACGAGTTCGATTTGATCTTAGGCATGGACTGGTTAGTTATGTATCGAGCAAACTTGGATTGTGTTGCTAGGCGCATGGTGTTGAAACCTCCCGAGAATAAGGAGGTGATAGTAATAGACGAAAGGAGGCAATGTCGTTTCTGCCCTAAAGGCCGAAAGGATGTTACGAAAAGGGTGTGAGGCATTTTTAGCTTTCATCAGTGCTTTGGGAGCCAAAGAGTTGACTGTAAAGGACGTTAGAACGGTGAAAGAGTTTTCAGATGTTTTTCCAGAAGAGCTTCCAGGGTTACCTCCAAATCGTGAGGTGGAGTTCGGTATCGATCTTTTTTCGAGAATAGCTCTAGTGTCCATTGCCCCATATAGAATGGCACCGAAAGAGCTGGTGGAACTTAAAGCTCAGATCCAAGAATTGTTGGACCGTGGTTTTATCCGACCAAGTTGTCTCTATGGGGAGCACCAGTGTTATTCGTCAAGAAAAAGGACGGGTCGATGATGATGTGTATTGATTCAGGCAATTGAACAAGTTGACAATTAAGAATAAGTACCCGTTGCCAAGGATTGACGACTTGTTCGATCAACTACAATGCGCTTCAGTCTTCTCAAAGATAGACTTGGGGTCGGGTTATCATCAGCTTAAGGTAAAGGAGGCGGATATTCATAAGACAGCTTTTCAAACTCGTTACGGTCACTACAAATTCTTAGTGATGCCATTCGGGTTAACGAATGCACCATCTGCATTTATGGATATGATGAATCGGGTATTCCAACCTTATCTGGATTGGTTTATCGTAGTGTTCATAGACGATATCTTGGTTTATTCAAGGTCAGAAGAGGAGCATGATTCAAATCTCCGGGTTGTTCTGCAAATTTTAAGAGAGAAGCAACTGTATGCCAAGTTCAGCAAGTGTGAATTTTGGTTGAGAGAAGTTACTTTCCTGGGGCATGTTGTGTCTGCTGAGGGGATTAGGGTGGATCCCCAAAAGATTGAATTTATTTTAGATTGGAAACCACCGAAGTCAATAGTAGAGATTCGAAGTTTCCTTGGGTTAGCTGGGTATTACAGAAGGTTTGTTGAAGGATTCTCATTGATAGCTGCACCTTTAACTAAGTTGTTACGAAAAGGGGTACCGTTCGTCTGGTCAAGAAAGCAGCAGGAAAGTTTTGAGAAGTTGAAGAGGATTTTGACAGAGGCACTAGTGTTGATTCAGCCTGAGGCTGGGAATGAGTTTGTCGTCTATTGTGATGCATCGCACACAGGGTTGGAATGTGTGTTGATGCAAGAGGGGAAAGTAGTTGCGTATGCATCTCGGCAGCTAAGACCGCATGAAGTGAACTATCCCACGCATGATCTTGAGTTAGCGACGGTAGTGTTTGCTCTGAAAATTTGGAGACACTACTTGTATGGAAAGAAGTCGATTATTTACACAGATCACAAGAGCCTAAAATATCTCCTTACCCAGAAGGAGCTGAATTTAAGACAGCGGAGGTGGATTGAATTGTTGAAAGATTATGACTGCTCAATCGAGTATCACCCAGAAAAACCTAACGTAGTGGCAAATGCGTTGAGCCGTAAGGTAATATCTAACTTAAGGGCAATGTTTTCTCATCTCAGTTTGTATGAAGATGGGAGCTTATTAGCTGAACTTCAAGTGAAGCCTTCATGGGTAAGCCAGATTAAAGAAAATCAGTTGTCAGATGAATCGTTAAGTCGTAGATTTCAGCAAGTGGGAAGTGGTGAGACAGAAGACTTTAGTTTGAGCAGTGATGGAGTATTCAGCTTTCGTGGAAAGGCTTGTATGCCAAAGGATTCTGAGTTAAAGCAGAAGATTTTGCAGGAAGCGCATAGTAGCCCATACGCTATGCATCTTGGTGGGAGTAAGATGTATCGAGATTTGCGTGAACAGTTTTGGTGGTCAGGTCTGAAGCAAGAAGTTACTTAGTTTGTGAGTAAGTGCCTAACATGACAGCAAGTGAAGGCGGAACATCAGTTGCCTTTGGGATTGTTGCAGCCAGTGAAGATTCCACTTTGGAAGTGGGAGAGGATAACTATGGACTTTGTTAGTGGGCTACCTCTTACGCCTACTAAAAAAGATTTAGTGTGGGTGATTGTCGATTGATTGACGAAGTCTGCTCATTTCATACCAGTTCGAGTCGACTACTCACTACCGAAGTTAGCCAAGATGCATGTACCAGAGATTGTGAGGTTACATGGGGTACCAGTTTCTATCATATCAGATAGAGACCCTAGGTTTACGTCGTGTTTTTGGAAGGCATTGCATCAAGCGTTGGGTACAAGATTGGATTTCAACACAACGTTTCATCCACAGACTGATGGGTAGTGAGAGAGGGTAATTCAGATTTTGGAAGATATGTTGAGAAGCTGTGTTATTAACTTCAGGGGTAGTCGGGAAGATTTCTTATCGTTGGCAGAGTTCGCATACAACAATAGCTATCAATCCAGTATTCAGATGGCACCCTATGAAGCGTTGTATGGTTGTAAGTGCCGTACGCCTACCTGCTGGATAGAGTTGGGTGAGCGACAGTTGTTGGGCCCTGAATTGGCTTCAGAAATAGAAGAAAAGGTTAAGTTGATTCGGTCTCGATTAAAGGAAGCTTTCAACAAGCAGAAATCGTATGCAGATCTGAAGCGTAAGGATATAGAGTTTCAGTTCGTGATTGGGCTTTTCTAAAAGTATCACCTTGGAAGAAGGTTCTAAGGTTTGGACGGAAGGGCAAGTTGAGCCCCAGGTTCATCGGGCCTTATCAAATATTGAGACGTGTAGGACCAGTAGCGTATCAGCTTGAGATACCCCCAAAATTGAGGTAGATACATGATGTATTCCATGTCTCGATGTTAAGGCACTATCGTTCGGATCTATCTCACATAGTGCCAGTGGAGGAAATTGAAGTGAGATCTGATTTATCTTTTGAGGAAGAACTAGTTCAGATCTTAGACCGAGATGTTAATGTTTTGAGAAGAAAGACAGTTCCATTGGTTAAAGTGTTGTGGTGGAATCACGGTTCAGAGGAAGCCACATGGGAGCCAGAGGATGTGATGCGATAGAAATACCCTCACCTCTTTTGATCAGGTAATTTCGAGGCTAAAATTTCTTTAAGGGGGTAGAACTATAACATCCTGGTATTAAGGGTTCTGTATTTTATGTTTTCTGTGTGTTTGGCTTGTTCTGCTTGTTAATTTCGTGTGTTTTGGGGTTCTAGGAAGGCTCGGGGTCAAGCCAGGGCCTTGGTAAAAATTTATTTTTAGGCACTTTAGGGGAGAGCTGATGGAGGCAGGTCTTAAGAATATTTTCTTATGTTTGTTGACACAAGAGGAGCATGTGGGGTAGTGGGAAAGTAACGTCACTTGAGGAGCAAGGGAAGTGGCATCACAAGGGAACAACAGGGGGAAGGAGTTCGAGTCTCGCCAGTAGCATCCAGAAGCTTTATTTTTTGTACTTAGGGAGCTAAAGTGTTGCATTAGGCTAGACTCTTCATGGTGGTTGGTTGAAGGAGTCATAGTATTTGAATGAGTGGCCATGAGGTGTTGGTGGTATTTGAATTGGTCAAACCAATTCAAATGGGTGTTGGGGAGTGGTAGTAGGAGGAAATCATGGGATTTGGTGTTGGTTATGGAGTTGGCCGAAAGTTGGAGATGTATGGGGGGAGTGAATTCGGTCAAGTGGAGTAAAAGTGAGGGGACCTTTGTTGTTGAGCAATTTTGGTTTAGTTGCTAGAGGTGCGTACTGAAATTTTCTTTGTTTTGAGGATATTTCTTTTTGGCATCTTCGGTCTTAGGAGGTGAGTGTGTGCCGTTGTGAAAGAAAGCACCTTTGAGGTTCATTTCGGGTTGCCTGTTCCTTGTAAGTGCTGAAAGTCCATAAGTGCATTGTTGAGTCTTTCTTTCTTCATTTTCGGCAAGTACTGTATCCCTTGTCAAAGCATTTCTTTTCTCTTCCATCTTCTAGTAAACATCTCCTTCTCCATAACTGAACCATCTTTGTTGTTGCTAGCCGAATCCCTCCTCACTATTTCTGTTTCTTGCTCATACAACTTTCTTCTTCTTTTGTTCTATACTCTTTCCTACGCACTTTTTCTCCCTAGCTGAATCTTAACTTTAACCACTAGCTGTCTTTTCATTATTGTTTCATTAGTTTTAGTCTTCCTAGACGAAACTTGCTTTTTATTTGTTCCTAGGCTGAATTCTTCTTGTTCATCTTCTGCAAGTTGTTTCCATCACCAAACCGAATCTCCCTAATTACCCCTTCCTAAAACCGACTCCTTACTTGTGTGGCCATCATAGTCGAGTTGGATTTCTTCTACTATTTCTACCAGAGCCGATTTGTTTTGAGTTTAATCCGGTTCCTCCCTGTTCAAGGTAATACCCTTTTTTTCTTTTTATATGTCCGTTTCCATTACTTCTTCTAAGGAAGCCGAACGCTCATCTCCTAATCATTAAACCAATTGTGGTTCTCTCTTTTGGATTCGACTACTTCATCATATTATCAGCTTGTCTTTTATGATTCGTGATAGACTTTCATTGATAAATCGAGCATACTTCAATCAAATCTGTGGCAGCATGATTCCTTACTTTTACTAAGGTAAAGAGTTCTCTTTAGTCATATATGATTAGACTTTCTTACGTTTTACTTTGCCTTAATCGAATCTTTTGGTTAGCCAATCAACGTTTTCTTTGAATACTGATCAAGTCTCTCCATGGATGCAAGTGTCGGTCAATCAAAGAAAGGGAGTGGACCCATAGTCTCTGCTCTTAAATTTAAACAACGTGCTGTGTCGGCAGTTCGAGACTTTTTGCCAGGTTGCGGTAGGGAGCCGACATCTACCTGGGATAGACAAATCCTGGTTGTTTCTTCTAGTGAGAGCGTCAACGTAGAGAGTATAGTTTTACGCTTAATCAGGTGTGTAATGCTCACACTCTACTGTATTAATCTATGTTAATGTTTGTGTTGGCTGAAAGCCGAACGACTGATGTGATAGTCGATATACCATTGTGGGTAAGGTTAGAGACACCGGGTAAGTTTCTGTCATTATGTCACTTATATGTTACTGTATGTTTTAACTAATTATATGTTATACATTGGAAGTATGTTGCATTCATCATGGTATGACAGTATGTTGCATGGGCGTTTGGGAAATGATTAAAGGGGAAGTGTGATTTATCTAACTCTGTCACGGTGGTCTGGAACCACGGTGGGCTGGCCCCACGTATTTATTGAGTGACTATGTCACAGTGGTCTGCGACCGCGGTGGTTTGAAACCATGTATACTTATCAGTGACTCATCTCGATGGTTTGGAACCATGATGGGTTGGCCCCACGTATATTATTCGGAGATCGTCATGGTGGTCTAGTACCATGGTGGGTTGGCCCCACGTTTATATATATTTTGTGACTCTGTCACAAGTGGTCTGGGACCACGGTGGCAGAATGCTACAGGTGATTGGATGATTCAGGTGACCTAGAGGATGGAAAATTAGGTTGGGCTCGGGCAGCGTTGCATCCATGATTATTTTGCTGTATTGTGTGAGCTAAGGCCCAAAGAGCCTATATGGGCTTAAAGCCGATTGCGTTATAGGGGATTGACACACTAAGTCTCGATGACTCACCCCTCTGCTTAATTTTGTAGGGAATCGCTAGATCGCAGATTTAGAGCCTTGGCGGACTCGAGGTGGCCATGCTACATGATTTTCGTAAATTCATTTCCTTTTTATTTAAACTAAATTTTATTTGGGGTTATTATTATGTAATAATGCCGTTATAACTTATAATTTGGATTTTGATCAAATGATGATATTGCATGTTTTATAAACTGTTGAAGATGAGGTTTTTCTAAGATAAAAAAAAAAGACTTTGAACAGGTAAGTTTTCAAATTGTTAACGGAAGATGGATTACAGGTAACTAGCTAATTCGGAGATTGTATTAAAACCGCAACTTCGTTTTCAAATGTCACGTTTATGATATCCTTGATTTCAGGTTTTGTAAAACAAATTTGCTACAACCGGGTGATTAATTTAATTAAAAGACAGCACGAAACCTTCAAACAAAAAAAAGAAATAAAAAAAGAATTTTTAAATCGTTTTCAAAATGAAGACACTCCACGAAAAGTTTCCAAGTTACGATGTTTCATTAAAATTCAAAACCTCATTTCCTGTAACATGCCAGATTTGGTCGTAGCATATTGACCGGGTTTAGGGTGTTACAGCTCTTAATATTAAAACCTACATTAATCTTTAGGAGGTTGTACAAAAGGAAATTGAAATTGAGCAGTAGTTTCAACAACGTCAATCTCGCCCATTTGGTGCATTAGCATATTATAGAGGTACGAGTTCTAATTCTACTTTCAAGAATTTGAAACCTCCTTATGCTACTAATAAGTTTCTGTCAAAACATGATAGGACTAAACCCTTTGACTGGAAAGGTGGGACTCCTACAAAACCTTCTTCTACATCTTCTAAGCAACCCATTTCTACTAATTATTCACCAAAACAACAAAGAGCTCGTGAAATCTAATGTTTTAAGTGAAAAAGGCTTGGGCACTATAGTCATGATTGTGCCAACACAAGACTTTTGTTGGTTAAAAAAGATGGTGAGTATACCTCTAATTCAAGCAAAATAAATCCGAATATGCCTAAATTAATTGATGATGTCGGTGATGGATATGAGTTTTATGGTGAAGAAGAATTGGTGAAACAACCACTAGAGGGAGATGATTTACATTGTCTAGTTGTGAGGTGTACCCTCAACATCCGATTGAGAGATGATCATGATCTTCAAAGGACTAATATATTCCATTCGAGGTAACACCCTTAACCCGTTTTCATCACCGAAATAAGGTTACAAAGCATTACCGTTCAATCAAAACATTTAAATCTTAAATCATTCAATAATTTAATCATAACATAAACCATTTATAAACATGCATATTGTCCCTAAATCGATCCCTCAAGTCCCTAAAAATAACTTAGAAATAGTTCGGGACCAATTTGAAACCATTTGGAAAGTCTAGGAAAAAGTCACAAAGATTTGAAAACAAGGGTCACACAGTTGTGTGCCTCACACGGCTGAGACACATGCCCATGTCTCAAGCTATGTAACATTCAAACTAGGGACACCCGGTCGTATCCCAGTCCGTGTCCTCACCCATGTAACTCACTGAGTAGGATCACATTGCCGTCCCATACGCCCATGTGCCAGGCCGAGCCACACGCCCATGTGCCAAGCCATGTGTTAGGCCATGTAACTCACTAACTTGCAACCTAAGAAAATCATTAGATGACACACGGTCGTGTCGCCAGGCTGTGTGCCTCACACGGCTGAGTCACACGCCCATGTCTCAGGCCGTGTGGACCCAAATTTACCTAAAAACAAGCCATTTCCATGACCATTTTATACACAGTCTTTCAACCCATTTAAGCACACTTTAAAGAGACTTAAACATCACCAAAACACATATCAAAATGAAATTTCAAGACCCTAGTTCAACTAACCAATATTCCATTTAAAGACAACACAATATACCAAGACATCAACCATCAAAACATGTCCATATTGTACCAATTCATACTTAACGACCTATTCATTTACTTACCTAAAACATACCACATATTGACTATTCTCAAACCAACAAATGATACCAACAAGTCATACTCATCCATTATCAAAAAATGACCAAAAGGACTTACCTAAACAAGCATTATAAGTTCATTATCCAAACATGAACATCAAAGCACTAACATTCCAAGTTACAATTTACATATTCATCAAAAACACCATTATAAACCACCCTATACCTGCCATTATAAACCTTGGCTAGAATGCACAAAAACTACCAAATTGACTTTTGGATAGTGCGATAGATCTCCAACAAACTTCCAAACTAAATCGAGTTTCTAATAATCTATAAAACATAGGAAAGAAACTACGTAAGCAATTAATGCTTAGTAAGTTCAGAAAAATCAAAACTTAACATACCATTTCATTTGCATAATATAAATCATAAGTGTAACATAATCCAAACCATACACTTGGCATAAGCCTATACATCACCATCAATCCACAAATTAGCATACTTGTACATAATTCAAATGAACTAACCATAAGATAAGTCATTTTCCATATGAAATATATTATTTAGTTCATACATTCTTTCCATAGGATAATGCTTAATTCTATTTGGGAAATTACCATTTCAATCCCTTTTCTTGCCCGTTGAACCATCTAGAATTTCATCGAATACACGAGAAAGCTCACACGAAGTGTGCCTTACATGTAATCGTAACATTTCATTTACATTATTGCTCACACGAATAGTGAAATAAGCCTACTCACACGAGTTGTGGG
Organism: Gossypium rotundifolium; assembly: GCA_025506655.1. NCBI lineage: Eukaryota > Viridiplantae > Streptophyta > Magnoliopsida > Malvales > Malvaceae > Gossypium > Gossypium rotundifolium. The sequence goes on from CP106726.1 coordinate 40,143,449, forward strand.
TAGAAATGTAAGCTACACGATGCTAATTACATGAGCTGTGGAGTACCTACAACAAATGCAGTACCTCAGCCATAGGTATGACATTCAAGGCCAGCACCCGAAACATGAAATCCATATTGACATGTCATTCATATCCTAAGAATTCCTAAGGTTCAACTGGGACTCTATATTCATCGTAGCATTGATAGGTTTAAACATCAATCCATTCACATTATAATTAACATAATAACATTCAATTTAAAATAACATTAATACGATAACTATTCATACGAACTTACCTCGACAACTAGGGGCATAAAAGTTAGGTCAAACTAATCTGAAGCTTTCACCTTTCCTCGATTTAGGTCCAGTTGAGGTTTATCTTGATCTAAATAGATAATTATATTCAATTAAGTACTTTAATTAACCTCAAACATTCAATTAAATCCATAATTCATATTTATGTAAAATTACCAATTTACCCCTAACATTTTAGTCCCTAAGCTTATAACTTAAAATCTAACCATTTTAATCAAAATCCATGTTAATCGAACATGCAAGGGACCTTGAAAAAACTCATATTTACCATCATTTCACAATAAAACTCTAAAATTTATACCTTTAACTAATCAGTACTTAATTCTAAAATTCATCAAAAATTCTTTAACAAAACTTGTTTATTTTTCAACAAAGATTCAAAATCTATCATTTAACATCAAAACCTAACTAAAAACATTCATGGCATAACCCTCAACCTTTAACAGTTTTACAAATTGACCCTCAGGCTAGCTAGATTAAACTAAAACGAACTCAAAAACATAAAAATCATTAAAAACGGGGCTCAAAATCACTTACATGCACACAGCCAAGCTAGCTGAAAATCAAAGTCCTAACAATGGCTATTCTTCCCTTCAATTTCGGTAGAGAAGAAGACTAAAGATGATACCATCTTTTAATTCCTTTTTGTTTAAGTTTATTTACTCAATTACTAAATTAACCTTTAAAAACTAACAAAGTTTCAATAAAACGATGCCATGCTCATCCACTAATTTATTAAATGGTTTATTTACCCTTCAAGTCCTTTAGTTTAAATTTTCATAGCCATTTGACCATTTTAACTAATAAAACTCAACTTTTTCATCTTTTACGATTTAGTCCTTTTTTTTACATAATTAACTACTTAAACATCAAAATTTCTTAACGAAATTTTAATACGATATAATATATTTCCATAGACATTAAAATAATAATAAAATAATAATTTTCTCCTTAGAATTGTGGTCCTAAAACCAATATTTCAAAATCACTGAAATCAGGCTATTACATTCGAGGTGTTTGATTTAAGGTAAACTTTGCTCACTTATCATTGATAGTGGAAGTTTTGCTAACATTGTGAACAGCTACCTTGTGGACTCTCTTGCTTTGCCATATAGCAAACACCCTGAACCATGCCATCTTCAATGGCTTAACGAAGGTTCGAATGTATGTGTGGTAAAATAGTCCTTGATCACTTTCAAACTTGGGAATGGTGTTTGGTGTGATTTCATTGTCGCCCACTTATTACTTGGTAAACCATGGCAGTATGATCGTGATGCTATTCATCGTGGTAAATTGAATCAATATTTTTTTCCATGGGAAGAAGTATACTTTTCCCTATTTGAATCTGAAAGATGTTCACAATGCTCAAATCAAGATGATGAAATTTTGTAAGGAGGTTATGGGAAGTAAGACACAAAATTCAAAAAATACAGAGAGAAAGAGGCCTCTAGTGAATATAGCCAAATTAATTATAGCCCAATGGTGAGCACATCCTCTTGTGGGAAAAAAAAAGTGGTTCACAAATTTTATGTAAGTGAAAAAGATGTGCGATGAGCCTTACTCACTAAACAGCCTTACATCTTTATCCGATTTAGGAAAAAATGTTTATATTTGACTAACCTTAACAATTTTTTGCGTACTTTTTTGTGTCTCTTTTCAAGGAATATGAAAATATTTTTGATGAGGCGCCTAAAAGATTGCCACCTTTGAGGTGTATTCAACGTCAAATTAACATAGTACTTGGGACAAAAATTCCAAATTGACCAGGTTATCGAAGCAATCCCGAGGAGATGAAGGAGTTGCAAAAGCAAGCGGATGAACTTTTGGCGAAGGGTCACATTCGTGAAAGTTTAAGCCCGTGTTCGATGCTAGTAATTTTGGTGCCAAAGAAAGATGGTACATATAGAGTGTGTCGATTGTAGACCAATTAACCAAATTACTATTAAGTATAGACAGTCTATCCTATTCCAAGGCTTGATGATATGTTTGATGAACTTTATGATGCTTGTATCTTTACAAAGATTTATTTTAAAAGTTGCTACCATCAAAGTTGAATGAAAGAGGGGGATGAATGGAAAACAACCTTTAAAACCAAGTTCAATTTATATGAATGGCTAGTCATGTCTTTTGTTTTAACTAATGTGCCTAATACTTTCGTGCGCTTGATGAACCATGTTTTGAAACCTTATTCTAGTAAATTTGTGTTAGTATATTTTGATGATATTCTGATTTACTCAACTTCTTTAGATAATCATGTTTTCCATCTTAAATCTATTTTAGACATTCTGAGAACTAAAATGTTATTTCTCAACCTTGGTAAATGCACTTTTTGTATCTTTTTAGGTTTTATAGTATGTGCTTAAGTTTTTCATGTCAATAACGACAAACTAAAGGCAATTAGGGAGTGGCCCACTTCTAAGCCAATTACCAAGTTAAGATCTTTCCATGGTTTAGAAAATAGACACTTTGTGAAGGATTTTTCCACTATTTTTTCCCCATCAACTAAGGCTATTAAAAATTCTGTGGGTTTTAAGTAGGGAGAAGCTTAGGAAAAGGTTTTTCAAGCCTTAAAGTATAAGTTATGTTCTGCTCCGGTTCTTAAATTACCTAATTTTTCTAATACTTTTGAACTTGAATGTGATGTTTCAAGTATCGAAATTTGTGCCATGTTGGTGAAAGAAAAAAAACAATTGCATATTTAAGTGAATAATCATATGGAGTGCAATTAAACTACTCAACCTACAACAAGGAGTTGCTTATAGTAGTTCAAGCTCTACAAGTTTGGCAACATTACTTGCTACCAAATGAGTTTGTTATCCATATGGATCATGAATCCCTAAAATGGTTAAAAGGACAAGGTAAGTTGAGCAAGAGACACCCTTAATAGGTAGAATTCATATAGACATTTCCATATGTAATTAAGTACAAAACAAGTATGTGGTCTGCCACAAATCAATGTGGAAAATTAGGCTTTTTCAACACATTTAATGAGCTCTTTCTCAAGAAAAATAAAGTTTTTAACATAGGTTTTTGTTATTTTCATTATTTTCATATTCTCGGATAATAAATGAAAATGTCTCAATTTTGTCTATTTTTTTACCAAATTGGTCGCTAGTGTCATTTAGAGGCCTAACGTGTGTTTAAGTGCTGTAGAGATCTGTCGGAGGTCGAAAATGAGCGAGAATGGCACCAAGGGCAAGGGTATCATGATATCTAACTGTAACGACCCTATAGTCAGGGGTGTTGAAAAGTGCACTCCCGGGACTTCGTTCCCGTAAATCAGACTCGTAAATGTTTTTAATAAATATTTACGAAGTTAGAGGTGTAGTTAATTAGATTTTGGTTAAGTTAATATGCATGATTTAAGAGTTAATATGATTTTAAAATAATTAAAGGGACTAAAGAAGCAATTATACTTTTGTTTTGTAACACCCCTTACCCGTGTCCGACGCCGAGACAGGATACGAGGCATTATCGTGCTTAATCCTTACTTGAACATGCATTCTTGGGCTATAAAATTTTGTTCCAACTTAAAAATTTTACCTTCTTAATCATAATGCACATATTATAGGCCTACGAGGCCTTAAACTAACATCCGGAGGGTTCCGAAGATCAACCGGGAACTTTAACGCTCTTAGAAAATTTTTGCCTAGACAGGGGCCACACGCTCGCGTTGTCCACAGGACACGCCCGTGTGCCCCTAAGACATGCCCGTGTTCATCACCTGTGGTCGACACTGACTTATCCCACACAGCTGAGCACACGTCCGTGTCTATAACCTGTGTCCTTCACACGGCCGAGACAAGCCCATTTCTCCTATCCGTGAAGCTCTCTATTTATGACATCATCATACTCACAATAGCACATAGCCAAGGCACACCCCCGTGTGACAAATTGTATTCTCGTAAATTAGTGCAAGGGACACACGGCCTACTAAAACTCCCATAGGGCAGGCCGTGTGTCCACACGGCCTAGACACACGCCCGTGTGTCTACCCATGTGGATAATTATATGGCTATTTCCCAAGTCAATTGCCACCCTGAAATATAAACACACTTATATCATCTCAAGCAACTCAATTATTCCATCCATACAAAGGATCAAATGCATAAACTTTTTATCATGAAGTGTTTATAACTTAACAAATATTGACCAATTTTCTAAGTTGCCATATACAAAATAATGCATAATCTTGATAACTAACAATTTTCTCTCAAGAAGACATGACATAAAATGATCACGATTCCTATACATGCCATACACAAAATAAATTGACTTTGCTATACCAAAATAATGATTGATAGTGTGATTCCGATCTCCGACATTCAATGATCCTCGAGCTAACTTGGTGAAACTACAAGGAAAAAGGAAAAGAGAGGGGTAAGCATATAGCTTAGTAAGTTTACTTAAAAGTCTAAAGCTACATAAATGCTCAAACTATATTCATTCATCTCATGAAACAATGGCAACATACGTCTCAATTACTTGGGCATACTTAGTCATACTTACTTACTCTTTTTCTTACCCATCTCATGTTATCTTATGATTTCTTAACTTGTAGTTATTCATGGTACCTGTATCACTCAATCACATAACTTAGCACATATAGTAACATGAACATAAACTCTATTCTCCATCATTCTTATCATGAAGAAATCTCAAGTCATTCATAAACAAAATTTAGCTCTATACCATTTTACATACTTAGCATCTTTTGCCCATGAACTAAACAAATTATAGTATGACATTCAAACTCATTGAGCTTAAATCTGGTTACCAATGCCATATCCCAGATATGGTCTTATATGGGATCACCGCTGGATGTCGATGCCATACCCCAAATATGGTCTTACACGAGATCACTTCTGGATACTGATGTCATATACCAGATATGGTCTTACACGAGATTTTAAAGCTCGATGTCGATGTCATATCCTAGATATGGTCTTACACGAGATCGTACATGAATATCGACGCCATGTCCCAGACATGGTCTTATACGAGATCTTTCTTTGGTGCCGAGGCCATATCCCAGACATGGTCTTACACGGAACCTTCTTTATTCAATGTTAACACATGATTACCCTCATTTCTCCGAATCTTTATTCGGGATTCACACAACATATTTTCACTATTTCCTCATCGAGACTTCACCACTCGATTATTCATAGAAATAACATACTTTATCATAATATTAAGTATCTATAAACATCAAATTATCATAAAAATTTAGCTTCATACAAGCTTACCTCGAATCTTAAAATATGTATTAATGCTTGATTTAGTCCTCGATTTTGTTCTTGCCTCGGTTTCGATCTGGGCTTCGCGTTTCTTGATCTATAATAACAATTTCACTTGTTAAATATACACATTGACTAAATCAACTCCTAATTCATATTTTGGCAAAAATTATGATTTTTCCCCTAAACTTTTACATAATTACACTTTTACCCCTAGGCCCGTAAAATAATTTTCATTCAACTTTCTTGTATTTCAAACCTATCCGAATCATATTCTCAACTATAGCAACCTTCAATTTCCACTATTTCACTCATGTATGACCATTTTTATAACCTTTACATTTTAGTCCTTTTATGTATTTTTCATGAAAATCACTTAGAAAAAGATGTTTATCATATATCAATCTTTCATATTCCTCCATAAAACATCAAAATACATACATGTCACACATGGGTAAATTTTTGAATATGAACCCTAGCTGAAAATATAGCTAGAAATAGCTAAACAGAGCTACGAGGGTCTCAAAAATACGAAAAATATTAAAATCAGGGCTAGAATGCACTTACTATCAAGCTTGGAAGTTGAAAAAACCCTAGCTATGGATCCTTGTGATTTTCGGCCAAGAAGAAAGAAGATGGACATGATTTTTTCTTCTTTTTCCCTTTTAATTCTTTTATTAACAAATGACCAAAATGCCCTTAATGGTCATTTCTTAAGATTTTTCCTTCCCATGTCCATTTTTGTCCATCATCAAATATAAAGGTCTAATTGCTAAATAAGGACTTCTAAAAATTTTCATAATTCTATTTCATACTTAAATCTTCTAGAATCTCATATTTTCCATTCTTTGCAATTTAGTCCTAATGGACAATTTAATCACAATTTAATAAAATTCCTTCATGAAATTTTCACACAATCATGCAAATACCTCATAAGCCTCATGGGAATCATAAAACTTATGTTTTCTACTTCAGATTTGTGGTCTCGCACCACTTTTCCATCTAGGCCCTAAGTCGAGCTGTTACAATTCTCCCCCTTAGGGATTTTCATCCCCGAAAATCTTACCAGTGAAAAGGTTTGGGTATTGGTTCTCATAGCTTCCTCGGGCTCCCATGTAGCCTCTTCTACCCCATGTCTTTGCCACAATACTATCACAAGGGCTATACTCTTATTTCTCGACTGTTTGACTTCCCGTGCTAGGATCTTGACTAGTTCTTCACCATATGTCATGTAGGATTGAATCTCAACTTCTATCGGTGTGATCACATGCGAAGGGTCTGATCGATAGCGCTGCAACATAGATACATGAAACACATCGTGAATCTTCTTTAATTCAGATGGAAAAGCCAATCGATAAGCTATCAACCCTATCCTCTCGGTGATCTCATAAGGTCCAATAAAATGCAGACTCAGTTTGCCTTTCCGGCCAAATCTAAGAACTTTCTCCATGGCGACACTTTCAGGAATAATGTATCACTGACTTGATACTCAATCTCTTTTATTTTTAAATCCGAGTAGGATTTTTGTCGATTAGAAGCAGCTTTAAGCAATTTCGAATCACCTTTACTTTTTCTTTAGTTTCCCTAACAAAGTCAACTCCATGAAACTGGTTTTCCTTAAGTTCAGTCCAATATAAAGGCATTCGACACTTACGCCCATACAAAGCCTCATATGGCACCATTTTCAAGCTTGTCTGATAACTATTATTATAAGCAAATTCCACCGATGGTAGGTATTTTTCCCAGCTGCCTTGGAACTCAACGACACAACATCGGAGCATATCTTCAAGTACTTGTATCAATCTCTCCTACTGACCGTCGGTTTGAGGGTGAAAGGTTGTATTAAAATTCAACTTTGTGCCCAAGGCCTCTTGCAACTTTTTTCTAAAACCTGGACATGAATCTCGTATCTCTATCTGATATAATCGATAAGGGAACTCTATGTAGCCTCACAATCTCAAAAATTTACAAGTTTGTTAACTTGTCAAGTGAGTAGTAAACTCGAATAGGTATAAAATGGGCTGACTTCGTAAGTTTATCAATTACAACCCATACAACATCTTTCTTACTCGATGTCAACGGCAAACCTATTACAAAATCCATGGTAACTTGGTCCCATTTCCACTCAAGTATCATTATAGGTTGAAGCAAACTGGAGGGTACTTGATGTTAAGCTTTTACTTGTTGACAAATTAAGCATCTTGAAACAAACTTAGAAATATCTTTCTTCATACTTGGACACCAATACCATTTCTTTAAATCATTATACATTTTGGTACTACCCGGATGCACAGATAGGCATCCACTATATGCGTCATGCAGAACTTTACAAATGAGCTCATCATTCCTCGGTACACATACTCGGTTCTTGAACATTAAAAATTCTTTTGAATTGATCCAAAAATCGGACTCAATATTTGACTCGCATTGAGCTCTTCTGGCTTGCAAATCACTGTCATCTTTCTGAGCCTCATGAATTTCTTGAAGAAATATTGGTCTAACCCTCAACTTAGCTAGAATGGAACCATCGTCTGTTAAAGTCATATGTGTATTCATAGCCCTCAAAGAAAATAGGGATTTTCTGCTTAAATCATCGGCGACTACATTCGCCTTTCCTAGATGATAATCAATAATTAGCTCATAATCTTTTATTAGCTCCAACCATCTTCGTTGCCTAAAGTTCAATTCCTTCTGAGTCATCAAATACTTTAAACTTTTGTGATCAGAGGATATCCAACATCTTTCACCATATAAATGGTGTCTCCAAATCTTCAATGAAAAAACTATGGCAACCAACTATAAATCATGTGTCGGATAGTTCTTTTCATGTGGCTTTAGCTGTCTGGAGGCATACGCTACCACTTTGCCTTCTTGCATAAGTACACAGCCCAATCCGTTTAAGGATGCATCGCTGTAAATTACAAATTCTTTCCCCGGTTCGAGTTGTACTAGAACTGGAGCCTCTGTCAACATTGACTTTAATCTCTCAAAACTCTGTTGGTACTTTTCTGTCTACTCGAACTTTACATTTTTCTATAGCAATTTCGTCATTGGAGTCGCTATCATGGAAAACCCCTTGACGAACCGTCTATAATAGCCAGCTAGGCCCAAAAAACTCCTAACTTCAGATACATTTTTCGGCAATTTCCAATCAACAATAGCTGAAATTTTACTTGGGTCTACTCGGACTCCCTCTCTCGAGACAATATGCCCCAAGAATCTGACTTCCTTAAGCCAAAACTCACTCTTGCTAAACTTGGTATACAACTGATTATCTCGTAGAATTTGTAAAATGGTCCTCAAGTGCTCGGCATGCTCATGATCATCCTGAGAATATACCAGTATGTCATTAGTAAAAACAACAACAAACTTGTCCGAAAATGGCCGAAAGATGCGATTCATTAAATCCATAAACACTACAGGGGCATTCATCAAACCAAAAGGCATGACTAAAAATTCATAGTGCCCATATCTTATTTGAAAAGCTGTCTTAGGCACATCTGAATCTTTTCTCCCAACTGGTAGTATCCCGGCCTCAAGTCTATCTTGGAAAACACAGTGACTTCTTTTAATTTGTCAAACAAATCGTCAATCCTTTGCAATGGATACTTGTTCTTCACGGTTACCTTATTAAGCTGTCGGTAATCTATACGCAATCTCATAGAGCCATCTTTCTTTTTCACAAATAATACTGGAGCACCCCATGGAGAACAACTTGGTCTAGCAAAACCTTTGACTGTCAACTCTTGCAACTGTGCCTTCAATTCTTTCAACTCTGGTGGAGTAATTTCATATGGAGCAATCGATGTCGGTACTGTACTAGGAGCTAACTCGATATCGAATTCAACCTCTCTAACCGGAGGTAGTCCTGGCAATTCATCCGAAAAAACATTTGGGTACTCACATACTATCGGTACTCATTCAATCTTTAACTCAGTTTCTTTAGCATTCATCACAAAAGCAAGATATGCCTATACCCTTTCCTTATATACCTCTAAGAAGACATATAAGAGATCACAACCGGTGATTTGTCTTGTTCATCTGATTCAACATAGAGAGTGTTCCCATTTCACATCTCAACTTAATATATTTATTTCCACAATTTACTGTCACATCATGAGTGGTTAACCAACCCATACCAAGAATTATATCAAATTCATCAAATGGCAATAACATGAGGTTTGCCTTAAAACAATGACCTCTAATCATCAACGGGCAATCTTTACATACCTTATCAACTAGTACACTTTTGGCCTAAAGATTAGACACCTTTATCACAAATTCTATGGATTCTACGGGCATACTCATTCTAGATACTAATTTCATGCAAATACATGAATAGTTTGATCCTGGATCTATAAAAACAATAACTTTAGTATCGTGGAGAGAAAATGCACTCGTAATTACATCAGGAGATGATGCCTCTTCACAAGCGCGAATGGCATAGGTCCTCGTGGGTGCTCTACCCTCAGATCTTACAGCCTGCTCTTTGTGTGTATTCTTACTACTTGCCCCGCTTCTCGGGTTTCTCAGTGGTCTTCCTCTGGTAATGCCTCCTGGTCTTACATCTTGAGGCTTCTCTTTCTCATCCTCCTCTGGGAAATTTCTAATAAAATGGTCTAAAGATCCACACCTAAAACAACCTTATCATTTGCTTGACACTAGCCAGAATGACGTTTGCCACACTGCGGGCACTCCGGTTTACTCGATCGAGCGTTGCCAACACTAGCAACTGATGTAGTCTGAGCTTTAGACCCTGAGTACTGTTTGCTCTTACTTTTACTTGAAAACCCGGCTGAAGTTGCCAATCGGGTAGAAAAATCTCTCGACTTCTTGGACGAGAGCTGAAATGACTTACTCCACTGTCTCTTTCTTGAATCACGAGACTCCCTCTCAAATTTTCTTTTCTCTTAAACTAATTCCTCGACTTTACAAGCCTGGTCCACTAGCACAAAAAAATTCCTTTATCTCGAGGACACCAACAAACAATTTGATATCCTCATTTAGCCCGTCCTCTAACCTCTTAAACATGATGGCTTCGGAGGACACACATTTTGGAGCGTACTTATTGAGCCTCACAAATTCGCGCTCGTACTCGATTACTGTCATCTTTCCTTGTTCAGTTCAAGGAACTCCTTTCTCTTCTGGCCAATAAACCTCTGACTGATATACTTCTTTCGAAACTCTTCTTGAAAGAACTCCCATGTGATCCTTTCCTTTGGTACCAATTACTCGAATAGGTAGGGCTGGAGGAGGCTGAGCATTCGAATTTGCTCGAATGTACTCTGTGTACCAATTACTCATCATACGAAGAAAGGCTTCCCAGGCCTCTTCTCCCTTTCCCAAAGTCTCGGGTCTACTCTCTACTAGCGCGGTCTCTTGTGCGGGAGCCAACGCATTACTTGCAACATCATCAGCTACAGCTTGGTAAAGATCTGGATCCATTAACTATATAAAAACAAAATTCAAATCATCAGGAGTCATCACACTATCATTATATAAATACTCTTAGGTATGGCATGTATGGCTAGACTCATGCTAATGCTACGTTAGTCCTAAAATCGACTAAACCATGCTCTGATACCACTAAATGTAACACCTCTTACCCGTGCCTGATGCTGAGACAGGATACACGGCATTACCGTGCTTAATCCTTACTTGAACATGCATTCTTGGGCTCTAAAATTTTGTTCCAATTTAAAACTTTTACCTTCTTAATCATAATGCACATATTATAGGCCTATGAGGCATTAATCTAACATCCAGATGGTTTCGAAGATCAACCTAGAACTTTAACGCTCCTAGAAATTTTTTTCCTAGACAGGGGCCACGCACTCGTGTTGTCCATGGGACACGGCCGTGTGCCCCTAAGACATGCCCGAGTTCGTCACCCGTGGTCGACATTGACTTATCCCACATAGCTGAGCACAAGTCTGTGTCTATAACCTGTGTCCTCACACAGCCTAGACACGCTCGTGTCTCCTACCCGTGGAGCTCTCTATTTATGATATCATCATACTCACAATAGCACATGGCCAAAGCACACGCCCATGTGCTGGCCCGTGTGACAAATTGTATTCTCATAAATTAGTGCAAGGGACACACGGCCTACTACCACACCTATGGGGCGGGCTGTGTATCACACACGACCTAGACACACGCCTGTGTGTCTACCCGTGTGGACAATTATATGGCTATTTCCCAAGCCAATTGCCACCCTAAAACAAAAACACACTTATATCATCTCAAGCAACTCAATTATTCCATCCATACAAAGGGTCAAATGCATAAACTTGTCATCATGAAGTGTTTATAACTTAACAAATATTGACCAATTTTCTGAGTGGCCATATACAAAATAATGCATAATCTTGATAACTAACCATTTTCTCTCAATAAGACATAACTCAAAATGATCAAGATTCCTATACATGCCATACACAAAATAAATTAACTTTGATATACGAAAATAATGATCGATAGTGTGATTCCGAGCTCCGACGTTCAATGATCCCCGAGCTAACTTGGTGAAACTATAAGGAAAAAGAAAAAGAGAGAGGTAAGCATATAGCTTAGTAAGTTTGCATGAAAGTCTAAAGCCACAAAAATGCTCAAACTATATTTATTCATCTCATGAAACAATGGCAACATACGTCTCAATTACTTGGGCATACTTATTCATTCTTACTCACTCTTTTTCTTACCCATCTCATGTTATCTGATGATTTCTTAACTTGTAGTTATTCATGGTACCTGTATCACTTAATCACATAACTTAGCACATATGCTAACATGAACATAAACTCAATTCTTCATCATTCTTATCACGAAGAAATCTCAAGTCATCCATAAACAAAATTTAGCTCTATACCATTTTACATACTTAGCATCTTTTGCCCATGAACTAAACAAACTATCGTATGATATTCGAACTCATTGAGCTTAAATCTTGTTACCAATGCCATATCCCAGATATGGTCTTATATGGGATCAGCACTGGATGCTGATGCCATATCCCAGATATGGTCTTACATGGGATCACTTCTAGATACCAATGCCATATCCCAGATATGGTCTTACACGAGATTTTAAAGATCGATGTCAATGCCATATCCCAGATATGGTCTTACACGAAATCGTACATGAATGTCGATGCCATGTACCAAACATAGTCTTATACGAGATCTTTCTTTGGTGCCGAGGCCATATCCTAAACATGGTCTTACAGGAACCTTCTTTATTCAATGTTAACACATGATTACCCTCATTTCTCCGAATCTTTATTCGGGATTCACACAACATATTTTCACTATTTCCTCATCGAGACTTCACCACTCGATTATTCATAGAAATAACATACTTTATCATAATATTAAGTATTTGTAAACATCGAATCATCATAAAACTTTAGCTTCATACAAACTTACCTCGAATCTCAAAATATGTATCAATGCTCGATTTAGTCCTCAATTTTATTCTTGCCTCGGTTTTAATTCGAGCTTCACTTTTCTTGATCTATAATAACAATTTCACTTGTTAAATATACACATTGACTAAATCGACTCATAATTCATATTTTGGTAAAATTTACAATTTTTGCCCCTAAACTTTTACATAATTACACTTTTGCCCCTAGGCTCGTAAAATAATTTTCATTCAACTTTCTTGTATTTCAAACCTAGCCGAATCATATTCTCAACTATAACAACCTTCAAGTTCCACTATTTCACTCATGTATGACCATTTTTATAACCTTTACATTTTAGTCCTTTTATGCATTTTTCATGAAAATCATTTAGAAAAAAACAATTATCATACATCAATCTTTCATATTCCTTTATAAAACATCAAAATACATGCATGTCACACATGGGTAAATTTTTGAATATGAACCCTAGCTAAAAATATAGCTAGGAATAGCTAAACCGAGCTACGAAGGTCTCAAAAATACGAAAAATATTAAAATCGGGGCTAGAATGCACTTACTATCAAGCTTGGAAGTTGAACAAAACCCTAACTATGGCTCCTTGTGATTTTCAGCCAAGAAGAAAGAAGATGGACATGATTTTTTCTTCTTTTCCCTTTTAATTCTTTTATTAACCAAATGACCAAAATGCCCTTAATGGTCCTTTCTTAAGTTTTTCCTTCCCATGTCCATTTTTGTCCATCATCAAATATAAAGGTCTAATTGCTAAATAATGACTTCTAGAAATTTTCATAATTCTATTTCATACTTAAATCTTCTAGAATCTCATATTTTCCATTCTTAGCAATTTAGTCCTAGTGAACAATTTAATCACAATTTAATATAATTCCTTCATGAAATTTTCACACAATCATGCATATGCCTCATAAGCCTCATGGGAATCATAAAACTCATATTTTCTACTTCGAATTTGTGGTCTCGTACCACTATTCTATCTAGGCCCTAAGTCAGGCTATTACATGTTTCTTTAAGTGGACAACATTAATGAGTTACATTATATATATTTATTTGTTAACTTATTATATATATTTAAGTTATATAATAATAAATATATTAGTTAATGTATTAAAACAAAACAAAATTTTTTCATTCTTTATTCCAATACATGCAAAACAAAAGTTAAAAAAAAAGAGAAAGAAAAGAAGAAGGGTTAACGTAGGCTATAGGGACCTTAAGGTTCAAACTTCATCCAGTTAGTCAATTTAGTCCCTTTTCTTGTAATTTTTATATTTTTGGAATCCCGATGTTAAGTACTACCCTACCCATGTCAAAATTTTAACATTGATTAAGATTTTCGATATCGTTATTATTGAATAGTTTTAGTATTATTGATTTAATTGATAGATTTTAAGCTAGAAATGGAAAAGGATTAAATTGTAGAACAAATTGTAAATTTTGAGTAATAGGGACTAAATTGTGAAAAATTCAAAATTTGAGGGTTTAATTGACAATAGGGAGCTAATTTTAGCTTAAAGTGAAATTAGTATAAAAATATAGGATTAAACGTGAAGAATAAAAATTAGTCTCGATTTAGGGACTAAATTGGAATTTAAGTAAATGTTGAGTAAAAATTAAAATATTCAATGTGAAAGTGAATTGTGTTGTATTTATGTATTTTAATTGTTTTAATTGTATAGCTAACGTCGTACCAGAATCCTCGACTAAAAAGGGGAAGGATAAAACCAACGTCAAATTGCTCGGAATTCACAGTTTGTATTTCTATAATCTGAACCTAGTTCTTTTGTAACATCCTATGATATGGGGGTCTGTAAAATTTGTGCTTTTGCATGTTGTGCTAGTTCTGTGTGTGGTTTAAGGGTGTTTAGGGGTCCTAGGAAGGCTTGGGGTCGAGTTTGAGCCCTGGTAAAATTTTGGTTTTTGGCCACTTTAGGGGAGAGGACTGTGGGAGGCAGGGCTCAAGTGAATTTAATGGTAGATTGCTAGCACAAGTTGAGCAAGTGTAAAGGTGGAGTTGGCGTCACTTGTGAAGCAAGGGAAGTGATGTTCGAATCTCACAAGAAGAATTGGGGGGTTTTATTTTTGTATTCAGGCAAGGGAAGTGGCTGAGTGGAGTTCAAACTCTGGAGGAGAGAGGGAAGACCTGGTCAAATTTTTTGAATGGGTGATGGGGAGTGAGTAGATAAGTAAAACAAGGAGTAAATCAAGGGATTTGGGGGAGTGGTTGATAGTTGGCCGAATATGGGTTGTGTGAGGGAGTTGTGCCGTGTGTGAGAGGGGTGTTTCGGCCAAGGGTCTTTAGTGAGTGCATTTTCGGTCATTTGTGAAAGTAGTAAACTGAAATTATTTGGTGGGTGTTTTGTTTTCTTTGCATTTTTGGGTATTAGTGCTTTAATTTTTAGGATACCGAAACTTCAATTCTCTTCTTGTGTTCTCTCATTTTGTTTCTTTTCTTCTTCCCATTTGTTTTCTTCATTTGTTGTGCTTAACAGTTTGGCCAAACCTTTCTATTTCTTTTTCCCATTTGTTCTTTGCTGGACATAGCCGAAACCACTATTGCTCTTCTTCTTCCTCTTCTTCAATCTTTTACCTTTCCTCTTTTCCAAGTGCCG
Organism: Gossypium rotundifolium; assembly: GCA_025506655.1. Lineage (NCBI taxonomy): Eukaryota > Viridiplantae > Streptophyta > Magnoliopsida > Malvales > Malvaceae > Gossypium > Gossypium rotundifolium. The sequence goes on from CP106726.1 coordinate 40,159,042, forward strand.
AATATTTCTTGCTCTATCATTCCCTTTTCTGGACAGCGGTCGATTAGGTAAGTTCTCAATGCCATTGGGACTTCTTTTTCTTTTCTTGCCGTGTTAATTCTTTCTCCTTTGGCCGAATGCATGATATCTTCCTTTCTTATTATTCTCTTCTCATGGCTAAGCCGAATGCAATCACTTGTTTTATTCCAAACTCTCTTTTGTTCTCTTTTGGGTAAGGGCCGAATCAAATCACCCTTTGCTACCGCTCATCATTCTTTTAACCTTGGTCTCCGGAAGTTCATTGGTAAGATAGTTTTGGCCGAATAGAGGTGGTGATTGGATGTCTTTTTTCTAAGTTTATTTAGGCCGAAAGGCCATTTCTTCGTCATCTCTGACTCGTACTCCTTCTTAGGGACTTGGTTGGTGATCGAAGAAAGTGTACCGAACTCTCAACCCTAACAAAGAGTTATTGACGTTCTTGGTAAGTGAGGTGAATTGGGTTGTTGTTCCAATCTATGGATGCGGCTTATTGAGATTAAGACTAATGGTTTAAGTGTATGGATTCATAGGTGCGTAATTTCGAGGATTAAATCTACGCTCGTTTCAAGTGTGTAATCTAACACCTCGGAATGTCTACATGTGATGATTTGTGAATCGGCCAAAAGCAAACAGTTGGAAAATCGACATCTGTGCCACTCGAGCGTGTGAGTGTTCGTAGTGGTAAATCATGATACGAGTAGTGACGGTAATTTGTTCAGAGCGTCACGAGTGCTCTCGTGACATTTGGGCTGTAACGAGCTTAAACGAGCTGATACAGGCTTAACAAGCTCAATGGGCTTTCTAGCCCACATGGGAAAAGATAGCAAAAATTGTCAAAGAGTAAGTACGGTTGTGGAAACTAGAAATCTGTGACTGAAACCTTGTGAAATGGGCCACACGAGCGTGTGGGCTAGAATGGGCTGAAAATAGATTTTAGGCCCAACAGTCCAGTAACAATCGAGATTGGTGGCCGTGTTGCTCGAGGTGACAGTGGGCCTTCAGAGTGGCTAATAAATGCAAAATTACTGAAATACCCTCGGTGGGTAAAGTTACCGAAATACCCTTAGAGGGTAAATTACTGAAATGCCCTCGTTAGGTAAATGACTGTTGTGCCCTGAGGGGTAGTTATGCTATGTTGTGTATACTTAATTAATTTTCCATGATGACACATTATTGCATTCATGAGATTATTATACCATGGCATGATGCACGGGGTTGGGTTATGTATATATTAGAGGAAGTGTACTGTTACTGGCAGCTCCACTGCAATACTAATACTGGTGGCTATGCCACAATATACTGATACTGACAGCTTTGCTGCGACTATACTGGCAGCTTGACTGCATTATTGGAGTGTAGCGAATGGTGGGTTGATTTAGAAATCCCAACAGGTGTGTAGGGCTAGTACGGGTGGAGTGTAGCGGATGGACTATTAGGTTGGGGGTTGCATTTCTGTTTGCATTACCATGATTTTGGGGCCGTGGGCCAGATTGATACTGTATAGGGCTAAGGCTCAAATTGTTACTGGATGGGGCTTCGACCCAATTAGGGTTTCTTATGGGCTCGGGCCCAGTTAATAATGATTAAGGGATTACTCATTGAGTTCTCATAACTCACCCCGTTGTTTCAACCTTGCAGGTGATCCCCAGCGTTAGTGGATTTGGAGCTGTGGAGGACTTTGAGGTGGCCATACCTCGTAAATTTTAGTAAACTTCCATTTCGCTTTAATTTTAGGATTTTATTTAATTTGGAATTATTGTTGTAATAAGACCATTGGTTTTAACTTTTCTTTAAACTTACATTTTCGTTACTGTTTGCTTATTTTAAAATGTGTAGAACGGATGTTTTCCTTAAAACATTGATAACTATTTTTTTTCAAAATATCACGCTTCTGCAATGTTCAAATTCGATTTTCATAACAAAGACAGTTTTTAAAATTAATTAAAACTTTTCTAAAATGGACATTGAGTAAAACGGGTCGTTTTAAACAAACATCTGAACTCGAAGTTTTCAAAAGGATACAAAGTTTCTTTCAAACACGTGGTCTTTCAACAACATTTTCATGTGACATACTAGATCCGGTCGTAACGTCTAGGCCGGGTTTGGGGTGTTACATTTTATGGTATCAGAGCTAGGTTACAAAACTCGACTTGTGGAATGGGTTCGAAAATGCTTTTCAAAATTCATTTTAGAAAAATATGTATTTGTGGAAGTATGGCACCCGAGTCTCCGGCACCAATCCATAAGTCTTTTGATTCTGTTTGGTAAATGGATGAAATTACTTTAGTAAGAAAATATTAGAGTTAGTATATTGAGACTGTTAGCTATAGGAGCTAAGCCTATAGAGACTGAGATATTAGGGAAACTCGAGCTGCGAAAGCTACTCATACTGTTGTTGTTCATAAAACATCTGCTAATAAAAATTTGAATTATACACTAATTCATAAAATTTATAATATCATATTAACTCGATTCAGTAACATGAGTGCAAGAGGATGTGGACGTGGTACACACGGCCGTGGTAGAGGCCGAGATACTAAGGTTGGATCCTTAGAATCAGGGCATGAGCTGAAAGGTAAAGTGCCAACATCGCTAGTAGCTGAAGTAGGATCACAAGACCGGACTGGAGGGGACGATGCTCTATCCCAAGCTATGCTGTGAGTCTTGGAGCAGGTTGCTGGAGCAAGTACCGAATCGGTAGCCCAAAAATCTATTCTCGAACGACTTTGAGCAAATGGGGCTGAATTATTCAGGGGCATTTTTGGGCTAGCTCCAAGTGTAGCTGAATACTAGCTGAAGGTAGTTGAACGAATTATGGATGACATAGATTACACTGTAGAGGAAAAATTGAGAGGAGTAGTGTCTCTCTTGCGAGATGAGGCATACCAGTAGTGGCTTACAGTGAAGGAGGGTACTCAGGCGGATCGTATCACCTTGGATTTCTTTAAAGCGACTTTCTAAGGAAAATATGTTGGGGCTAGCTATGTCAATGCTCAGAGAAAAGAATTTTTGAGTCTTGTTCAGGGGAGTAAATCTGTGGCAGTGTACGACGCATAGTTTCTGCATTTGAGCTAGTACGCCCGGGGAATAGTCTCGACTGATTATGAACGTTGTGTGCATTTTGAAGATGGGCTACGAGATGAGCAGCGAGTACTAATAGCTTTGCAGCGGGAAAGAGATTTCACTATATTGGTGGAGAAGGCTAAGATCGCTGAGGAGGTGAAGAGCACTAAGCGTCAGAACCGTGACAAGGATAAAGGCAGGGATAAAAGGGATTTTAGGCCTTCTGGTTCTTCTGAAAGATTTCAAAAGAGGCCTAGATTTAATGAGTCGGTCTGAGCTAGAGTTTCGGTAGCTGCTGGCATATCGCAACCTTGTGCAGTGTACGGGTTATTTCATCAGGGTGAATGTTAGAGGAGAGTTGGGGCTTATTTCAGGTGTGGGTTGAGAGACCACAGAATCAAGGATTGTCTGCAAAAACTGGGCCCGATGCCAGCTGTAAGATAGGGTTATGTTCAGCCAGAGAGAGGTGGTCAGAAGCCACCGAGGTGTTGTGGCCCAACCCGAGGGGAAAATGGTTTTGGTCGAGGCCGTAGAGCACGAGCAAAGGTGTTAGAAGTACAGATGCAAGGCAGTCGGGGTTGTTTATGCGGTTAGACGTCAAGAGGAGGGCGACACACCAGATGTCATAACTGGTACATTTTTTATATTTGATGTGTCGTTTACTGCTTTGATTGATATCGGATCTACCCATTCATATGTTGCTAGTGCTGTATCTGGGACTTTGGGTATAAAATCTGAAATTGATGTTAGAGAAATGTCTGTAATTAGCCCTCTAGGACAATCAGTGATAGTGAACAAGTTATTTCAGGATGTGCCTTTAGAGGTTCAAGGAGTGGTATATCCGGCAAATTTGATGGAACTATTGTTGGGAGAGTTTGATCTTATTTTAGGCATTGACTAGCTAGTCAAGCACCACTGCTAAGTGCATGGTTTTAATAACTCTAAGGGATGAGGAAGTGTTAGTAATAGGAGAAAGAAGGGATTATCTGTCTCATATGATATAGGCATTAAAGGCCGAAAAAATGGTTCGTAAAGGGTGTGTGGCATTCCTAGCTTTTGTCAGTACATTGTACGTTAAAGAATTGCCTGTTGGAGATGTTAGAACCATGAAGGAGTTCTCAGATGTATTTCCTAAAGAGCTTCCGGGGTTGCCTCCGAATCGCGAGGTGGAATTTGGCATTAAGCTATTACCGGGATCGACTCCGGTGTCCATTGCCCCTTATAGGATAGCACCAAAGGAGCTAGTAGAACTCAAAGCTCAGATCCAAGAGCTGTTGGACCATAGGTTTATTCGACCAAGTGTATCTCCGTGGGGAGCACCTGTATTGTTCGTTAAGAAAAAGGATGGGTCGATGCGTATGTACATTGACTATCGTCAATTGAACAAGTTAACTATTAAGAATAAATACCCGCTGTTGAGGATTGATGATTTGTTTGATCAGTTGCGAGGAGCTTAAGTTTTCTCGAAGATAGATCTCAGGTCAGGGTACCATCAATTGAGGGTCAATGAGGCAGATATTCACAAGACTACCTTCCAAACTGGATATGGCCATTACAAGTTTCTAGTGATGCCTGTCGAATTGACGAATGCACCAGCCACTTTTATGGATATGATGAATCGAGTCTTCCAACCTTATTTAGACCGATTCATGGTGGTATTCATAGATAACATCTTGGTATACTCAAGAACGGAGGATGAGCATGACTCGCATCTTCGGGTTGTCCTGCAGATATTGAGAGAGAAGTAACTTTATGCCAAATTTAGTAAGTGCGAGTTTTGGCTGAAGAAAGTGACATTCTTGGGTCATGTGGTGTCTGCCGAGGGGATTAGGTTTGATCCTCGAAAGGTTAAAGCGGTATTGGATTGGAAACCATCGAAGTCGATATCAAAAATACAAAGTTTCTTGGGTTTGGCTGGATATTACAGAAGGTTTGTTGAGGGATTTTTCATTGATTGCTGCACCCTTAACTAAGGTACTGCATAAGGGAGTGCCGTTTGTTTGGACCGTTAGACAGCAGGAAAGCTTTGAAAAGCTAAAGAAGATTCTAACTGAGGCACCAGTGTTGATTCAGCCTGAGGCAAGGAAAGAATTTGTTGTTTATTGTGATGCGCCACACACAGGTTTGGGATCTGTGCTGATGCAAAAGGGGAAGGTAGTGGCATATGCATCCCGTCAGTTAAGGCTTCATGAGGTGAACTATCCCACCCATGACTTAGAACTTGCTGCAGTGGTGTTCGCACTGAAGATTTGGAGACATTACTTGTGTGGGGAAAAGTCGATTATTTACATCGATCACAAGAGTATGAAACATCTCCTTACCCGAAAGGAGCAGAATATGAGGCAATAGATATGGATAGAGTTATTGAAAGACTACGACTACTCGATCGAGTATCACCAGGGTAAAGCCAATGTGGTGGCAAATGCATTAAGTCGTAAGGTGGTATCGGATCTGAGAGCAATATTTGCTCATCTCAGTCTTTATGAAGATGGTATCTTGTTAGCGAAACTTCAGGTAAAGCCGACATAGGTTAGTCAGATTAAAGAGAAGAAATTGTTGGATGAAACATTGGGTTCTCAGCTTCAGCAAGTGGAAAGTGGAGAGACGGTAGAGTTTGGGCTGAACAGTGAAGGGGTATTATGTTTCCGTGGAAGAATTTGTATGCCGAAAAACTCTGAGTTAAGACAGATGATTCTGTGAGAAGCAAATAGTAGCCTGTACGCTATGCATCCCAGTGGAAACAAGATGTACTGAGATTTGCATGAGCAGTACTGGTGGCCAGGGTTGAAATGTGAGGTTACTAACTTCGTGAGCAAATGTTTGACATGTTAGCAAGTAAAGGCGAAACATCAGTTGCCTTTAGGATTGCTGCAACTGGTGAAGATTCCATTGTGGAAGTGGGAGAGGATAACGATGGATTTTGTTAGTGGGTTACCTTTGACGCCTACCAAGAAAAATTTAGTGTGGGTAATTGTTGATCGGTTGACTAAGTCTGCTCACTTCATACCGGTTCGCACTGACTACTCACTCCAGAAATTGGCTAAGCTATATGTGGCGGAGATTGTAAGGTTGCATGCGGCACCAGTGTCCATCATATCGGATAGGGACCCTAGATTTACATCTTGATTCTGGAAAGCATTACATGAAGCTTTGGGTACGAGGCTAGATTTCAGCACAGCATTTCATCCACAGACTGATAGCCAGTCAGAAAGGGTAATCTAGATTCTGGAGGACATGTTAAGGGGTTGAGTGATTGACTTCAGAGGTAGTTGGGAAGATTATCCGTCGTTAGCAAAATTTGCGTACAACAACAGCTACCAATCCATCATTCAGATGGCACCCTACGAGGCATTATATGGTCGTAGGTGTCGTACCCCTACCTATTGGACAGAATTAAATGAGCAACAGTTTGGGTCCAGAATTGATCACAGAAACTGAGGAAAAGGTTAGGTTGATTCGGGACAGGTTAAAAGAAGCTTCTGATAGACAGAAGTCGTATGCAGATCTGAAGCGTAAGGAGATAGAATTTTCAATGGGGGATCAAGTCTTCTTAAATGTCTCACCTTGGAAGAAGGTTTTAAGATTTGAACGGAAGGGCAAGTTGAGCCCCAGATTCATCGGGCCTTATCGGGTGTTAAGCCATGTGGGACCAGTCACTTATCAGCTTGAGCTGCCCCCGGAGTTAAATTAGATACATAATGTATTCCGTGTTTCAATGCTTAGATGCTATCATTCAGATCCCTCTCACATAGTACCGATGGAGGAAATTGAGGTTAGACCCGATCTGTCATCTGAAAAAAACTAGCGTAGATCCTGAACCGAGATATTAAGGTGTTAAGGAGAAAATTAGTTCAGTTGGTCAAGGTGTTGTGGCGTAACCACGGTTTAGAGGAAGCTACATGGGAGCCAGAAGAGGCAATGCGACAGTAGTACCCATATCTCTTTTAGCCAGGTAAATTTCGAGGCTGAAATTTCTTTAAGAGGGTAGAATTGTAACATCCTAAGATCTAGGGGTCTGTAAAATTTGTGCTATTGCATGTTGTGCTGGTTCTGTGTGTGGTTTAAGGGTGTTTAAGGGTCCTCGAAAGGCCTGGGGTCGAGTTTGAGCCCTAGTAAAATTTTGGTTTTTTGGCACTTTAGGGGAGAGGACTGTGGGAGGCAGGGCTCAAGTGAAATTAATGGTAGATTGCTAGCACAAGTTGAGCAAGTGTAAGGGTGGAGTTGGCGTCACTTGTGAAGCAAGGGAAGTGAGGTTCGAATCTCACAAGAAGCATTTGGGGGTTTTATTTTTGTACTCAGGCAAGGGAGGTGGTTGAGTTGAGTTCAAACTCTGGAGCAGAGAGGAAGACCTTGTCAAATTTTTTGAATGGGTGATGGGGAGCAAGTAGAGGAGTAAAACAAGGAGTAAATCAAGGGATTTGGGGGAGTGGCAAGGGTCTTTAGTGAGTGCATTTTCAGTCATTTGTGAAAGTAGTAAACCGAAATTATTTGGTGGGTGTTTTGTTTTCTTTGCATTTTTAGGTATTATTCTTCAATTTTTGGGATACCAAAACTTCAATTTTCTTCTTGCATTCTCTCGTTTTGGTTCTTTTCTTCTTCCCATTCGTTTTCTTCATTTGTTGTGCTTAACAGTTTGGCCGAACCTTTCCATTTCTTTTTCCCATTTGTTCTTTGCTACACATAGCCGAAACCACTATTACTCTTCTTCTTCCTCTTCTTTAATCTTTTACCTTTCCCCTTTTCCAAGTGCCAAATATTTCTTGCTCTATCATTCCCTTCTCTGGACAGCGGTCGATTAGGTAAGTTCTCAATGCCATTGGGTCTTCTTTTTCTTTTCTTGCCGTGTTAATTCTTTCTCCTTTGGCCGAATGCATGATATCTTCCTTTCTTATCATTCTCTACTCTTGCTTAAGCCGAATGCAAACACTTGTTTTATTCTAAACTCTCTTTTGTTCTCTTTTGGGTAAGGGCCGAATCAAATCACCCTTTGCTACCGCTCATCATTCTTTTAGCCTTGGTCTCTAGAAGTTCATTGGTAAGATAGTTTTGGCCGAATAGAGGTGGTGATTGGATGTTTTTTTCCTAAGTTTATATAGGCCAAAAGGTCATTTCTTCGTCATCTTGTGATAACATAACTGACTCGTACTCCTTCTTAGGGACTCGGTTGGTGATTGGAGAAAGTGTACCAAACTCTCAACAATAACAAAGAGTTGTTGACGTTCTTGGTAAGTGAGGTGAATTGGGTTGTCGTTTCAATCTATGGATACGACTTATTGAGATTAAGGCTAAAGGTTTAAGTGTATGGATTCATAGGTGCATAATTTCGAGGATTAAATCTACACTCGTTTCAGATGTGTAATCTTACACACTCGGAATGTCTGCATGTGATGATTTGCTAATCGGCCAAAAGCCAAAAAGCTAGAAAATCGGCATCTGTGCCACTCGAGCGTGCAAGCGTTCATAGTGGTAAATCGTGATACGAGTAGTGACGGTAATTCGTTGAGAGCGTCACAAGTGCTCTCGCGACATTTGGGCTGTAACGGGCCTAACCGAGCCGATACGGGCTTAATGAGCCCAATGTACTTTTCGGCCCAGATGGGCAAAGATAACGAAAATCGTCAAAAAGTAAGTACAGTTGTGGAAACTGGAAATCAGTGAATGAAACCTTGCGAAATGGGCCACACGAGTGTGTGGGCCCGAATGGGCCAAAATCAAATTTTAGGCCCAACAGTCCGGTAACGACCGAGATTGGTGGGCGTGTCACTCGAGGCGACAGTGGGCCTTCAAAGTGGCCGATAAATGCAAAATTACTGAAATACCCTCAGTGGGTAAAGTTACCGAAATACCCCTAGAGGGTAAATTACTGAAATGCCTTCGTTGGGTAAATGACTATTATGCCCTGAGGGGTAGTTATGCTATGTTGTGTATACTTAATTAATTTGCCATGATGATACATTATTGCATTCACGAGATTATTATACCATGAAAAGATGCACGGGGTTGGGTTATGTATATATTGGAGGAAGTGTATTGTTACTGGCAGCTCCGCTGCAATACTGATACTGGTGGCTATGCCACAATATACTGATACTAGAAGCTTTGCTTCGACTATACTGGCAACTTGACTGCATTATTGGAGTGTAGTGAATGGGTGGGTCAATTTAGAAATCCCCACAGGTGTGTAGGGCTGGTACAGGTGGAGTGTAGAGGATGGACTATTAGGTTGGGGTTGCATTTCTGTTTACATTACCATCATTTTAGGGTCGTGGGCCAGATTGATACTGTATAAGGCTAAGGCCCAGATTGTTACTGGATGGGGCTTTGGCCCAATTGGGGTTTCTTATAGGCTCAGGCCCAGTTAATAACTGATTAGGGGATTACACACTAAGTTATCATAACTCACCCCATTGTTTCAACTTTGCAGGTGATCCCCAACGTCAGTGGATTTGGAGCTGTGGAGGACTTTGAGGTGGCCATACCTCATAAATTTTAGTAAACTTCTATTTCACTTTAATTTTAAGATTTAATTTAATTTGGAATTATTGTTGTAATAAGGTCATTGGTTTTAACTTTTCTTTAAACTTACATTTCCGTTACTGTTTGCTTGTTTTAAAATGTGTAGAACGGATGTTTTCCTTAAAACATTGATAACTATTTTTTTTTCAAAATATCACGCTTCCGCAAATGTTCAAATTCGATTTTCATAACAAAGACAGTTTTTAAAATTAATTACAACTTTTCTAAAATGGACATTGAGTAAAACGGGTTGTTTTAAACAAACATCTGAACTCGAAGTTTTCAAAAGGATACAAAGTTTCTTTCAAACATGCGGTCTTTCAACAAAGCTTTCATGTGACATACTAGATCCGGTCGTAACGTCTAGGCTGGGTTTGGGGTGTTACATCCTTATTGTTGTATTTTGATTTAATGCATATGATAAGTGGTTGAGGTGAGTATTTTTGCACTATGATAGTGAATTTAAATTATAGTTGATTGAAATGGATTGAATTGGTATATACATTATGAGTGTATTGACTTTTTGAATTGAAATGAATATATGTGTTATAACACCCCTTACTCGTAATCCATGCTAGAACCGAGCTCAAGGCATTACCAGATTAAAACCATATGATCGCCACTTAGGCTCATCGATTACTCTCTTAAGTCACCTCTACAACCTCAATCTCGACTTACGAGGTCTCACTCATACACGCAAGACTCTCGAGACCTTATCGAAAACTTCTACGATTTTAAAAATTTTCCACCTATACAGGGACTACACGCCCGTGTAAGGTCACACATGCCCATGCCCTCAACCCGTGCATGAAAATCCAAGCATTCTTCCAATGCCCCAGGGCTAAGGCACACGCCCGTGCTCACCACCCGTGGTGAACACTGACTACACCACACGGCTTGAAGTCTAGACACATGCCGGTGTGGCTAGCCCGTGGCCTATACTACTCAAATTTGTCAAAGAGACACGGCCAAGGCACACGCCCGTAGGTTGGTCGTGTGTCACACATGGGCTAAACACATGCCCGTGTGCCTATCCACATGGACAAGAACAAAACTATGTGCTAAGCTCTTCTCACCCCTCAAGTTCTTATAACATATACACAAATAACACATCAATAATCAATTCAAATTCAAACACAATCTCACATGGATAACTACATCTTTTCATATAATAAAGCAACCAACAACTATGGCATTATACAAAATAGATTATCCATCTAGAGGCTAACACATCTTAGCCATTACAACAAAAATCACTAACTTGTCTAACCCATATACATGCCATATACAAAACATTTAGTCTAGTGTACCGAAGTGAGCTGATAGTGTGGGCGATCTTCTGATTAATCCACGTATCTGGATTCAACCCTCTTTCTCTATAATACAAGGGAAAAGAAAAGGAGTAAGCCTTGAGCCTAGTAAGTTTACATATAAACAATTTAAGCATTCTAGTATAAACTAAACAACAATTAGCATTATACTACCAAATAAATTCACATCCACAATTATGCTTACTCTTTCTATCCCTTACCATATTTCCAACACATCATGAGTCACATACTCATAATCATTGACATGCACGCCTGCGCTCAATACCACATTTACTTGAAAATACAACACATCATTTTATCACACTAATACATGCACAAAGCTAAATTACTCGGTGGTTTCGCACTCAGCCCACCACAATCAGGTAATAAGGTAGTATCGCACATAGCCTACCAAGAGGTACTCATAGTGGTTTCGTACATAGCCCACTAAATAATATACTTAACTGTGGTATCGCACACAGCCCATAGTTGTTAAGTATCAAGGTGGTATCGCACTTAGCCCACCATCAATTATTATCACTACACATCCACATATCTACTTACTCATTCATTCATTCATGATATCTACCACTTTCATTCCACTTAAACCATACAGGTTGTCAATCATCCTCATTTATTCTCATTCATGCTACACACTAACTAGCATTAAGAACGTATAAGTAAAACACATTGATTACGCATAAACTTACCTCGGTACTCAAAAAGTATAAAGATGTGTAATTTAGTCCACCACATTGCTCTTGCCTCAGTTTCGATCTGGGCTTCATCTTTCTTGATCTATAATGATAAATCAACTCATTCAATACACACATTGACTAAAGTAACCTTTATCTCATACTTTAGCAAAATTACCATTTTGCCTCTAAACTTTCTCATATTTACACTTTTAGCCCAAGGCTCGTAAAGTGATTTTCATTCAACTTTCTAGCCTTTCATGCATAACTGAACCATTTACTCAACCAAAGCAATCATCAATTATCACTAAATCCCACATGTATGACCAATCTCAAGACTTTCACAAACTAGTCCCTACATGCATTTTTCATGGAATTCTCTTAGCAAAAGATGTTTCTACTACATCAAGCTTTCATATGCTTCCAGAAAACATCAAAATACATGCATGTCATACATGGATACATTTTTTAACATCCATCTTAGCTCAACATATAGCTAAAAATAGCTTACTCATGCTACTAGGACTTCAAAAATACGAAGAATATAAAAAACGGAGCTAGAATACACTTACTAGCTAGCTTGAAAAGTTGAAGAGCCCTAACAATGGCTTCTCTCAATTTTTGGCAGCCTTGAAGAAGAAGATGAATGAAAATTCCATCATCTTTTTCCCATTTTAATCATTTAATTGACAAATGATCAAAATGCCCTTTTGTCCAACTTTCAAATTTTAACCCATTCATGCCCAATTTTGTCCAAAAATTAGAATTTGGGAAAATTACTATTAAAGGACCTCCAATTGATATTCTAAAGCTATTTCATACAAATAACTTCTAGAATACCACATTTTGCAACTTTTGCAATTTAGTCCTTTTTAGACAATTCAACCGCAATTTGACAAATTTGCTTCATGAAACTTTCACACTAACATGCAAACATGGCATAGACCTCAAAAACTCATACATATACCTCATATTTGTGGTCTCACATCACTATTCCGACTAGGCCCTAAATCAAGATGTTATAACTCTCCCCTCTTTAGAGATTTTTTTCCCCCGAAAATCTTACCAGTAATGAGGTTTGGATGTTGCTCTCTCATAGCTTCTTTCGTTTCCCACGTAGCCTCTTCCACACCGTGTTTTTGCCACAACACTTTCACAAGGGCTATGTTCTTATTCCTCAACTTTTTCACTTCTCAAGCCATAATCTTAATCGACACCTCTTCATAAGACATATCCGGTCTTATCTCAATTTCTGCTGAAGGAATCACATGCGAAGGATCGGAGCGATATCGTCGCAACATCGACACATGGAACACATTATGAATCTTTTGTAATTCTACCAGCAAGGCTAAACGGTAAGATACTGGTCCAATTCTGTCGGTAATTTCATATGGCCCTATGAATCGTGGACTCAATTTCCCTTTTCGTCCAAATCTCATGATCTTCTTCCACGGAGATACTTTCAAAAATACTTTGTCACCCACATCAAAATCAATTTCTTTTTTTTTTCAAATCCGCATACGACTTCTGTCGGTCTGAAGTAGCTTTCAGACCATCACAGATCACTTTTACTTTCTCTTCAGTTTTTTCACTAAATCGACCCCGTGGATTCGCTTCTCACTAAGCTCGGTCCAATACAAAGGAGCCCGACACTTACGTCCATATAAGGCCTCATATGGAGCCATCCGTATACTCGATTGATAACTATTGTTGTAAGCAAATTCGACCAAAGGTAGATATTTCTCCCAACTACCTTCGAATTCCAACACACACCATCGAAGCATATCTTCAAGAACTTGAATCACTCTTTCTGACTGACCATCAATTTGCGGATGGAACATAGTACTGAAATTCAACTTTGTACCTATGGCTTCTTGCAACTTCTTCCAAAACCTCGAAGTAAACCTCGGATCTCTATCCGATATTATAGACATAGGCATACTGTGCAATCTCACTATCTCTGCAACATACAATTCAGCTAAATTATCCAGTGAATAATCAACACGAACTGGAATAAAGTGAGCCGACTTCGTCAACCTATCCACAACAACCCACATAACATCTTTCTTTTTCAAAGTCATCGGCAACCCCGTTACAAAATCCATGGTACCCGATCCCATTTCCATTCGAAAGCCATCACTGGCTAAAGTAATCCCAAAGACACTTGATGCTCAGCTTGCACCTGTTGACAAATCAGACATTTTACCACAAACTCTGACATGTCTCTTTTCATACCCGACCACTAATAAAACTTTCTCAAATCATTGTACATTTTTGTACTGCCCGGGTATACTGACAAATAACCACTATGAGTCTCATGCAAAAAATTTCAGATTAACTCTTCATCTCTTAGTACACAAATTCTGTCATGGTACATCAAACAATCATCCGGACCCACTCAAAATCAGAATCACTTCCCAATCCACACTTAGCTCTCTTAGCTTGCATCTCATTGTCATTTCTCTGAGCCTTACTTATCTGTTGAACAAATAGTGGCTTAGCTCTCAACTCTGCTAAAATAGCACTATCATCAGACAATGCTAAGCTCGTGTTCATAACTCTTAGAGCACACAAGGATTTCCTACTCAGGGCATCCGCAACTACATTACCTTTTGCTTGATGGTAATCAATGACTAACTCATAGTCTTTCAACAACTCAAGCCACTGCCTCTGTCGCAAATTTAGATCCTTCTAATCCATCAAATACTTCAAACTCTTATGATCCGTAAAGATTCAACACTTTTCCCTATACAAGTAATGTCACCAAATCTTTAACGCGAAAACAATCGCAGCCAACTCTAAATCGTGAGTCGAATAATTCATCTCGTGTGGTTTTAACTGTCTCGAGGCGTAAGTGACTACCTTACCCTCTTGCATCAACATGCATCCGAGACCATTAAACGATGCATCAATATAAACCACGAACTCCTTTCCTGATTCTGGTTGAACCAAAACTGGTGCCTCAGTCAACAATGTTTTGAACCTCTTGAAACTTTGTTGACATATCTCAGACCAATCAAACTTTACATCTTTATGTAACAGTCTCGTCATTGGGGTAGCAATCACAGAAAATCCCTTTACGAAATATTTATAATATCCCACTAAACCGAGAAAGCTTCTAACTTCTGATACGTTCCTCGACTGTTTTCAATCCACAATAGATGATATCTTACTTGGATCAACTTAGATACCATCACCCGACACAATTGTCCTAGGAATCCAACCTCTTGGAGCCAAAACTCACTCTTGCTAAACTTAGCATACAACTCCTTATCTCTTAAAGTTTGTAAGACAATTATCATATGTTCTTCATGATCATTCTCATCTCGAGAATAGATCAATATGTCATCAATGAAGACAACCAAAAACTTGTCCACATACGGTCTGAAGACATAATTCATCAAATCTATAAAATGGTAGGTGCATTCGTTAAACCAAACGACATGACCAGAAACTCGTAATGGCCATACCTTGTTCGAAATGCAGTTTTTAACATATCTTGCTCTTTCACTCTCAATTGATAATAACCAGACCTTAAGTCTATCTTGGAGAATACTGAAGCTCCCTTCAATTGATCAAAAAGATCATCAATCTGATTGTCTAGAATTGTCAATTTTAAAATTTATAAAGAGAATGATCGACCCTGGAAACTAACTTTGATAATGACTTAAGGAAAGTGCACCTATCGAACAGTAGTATAGCTTAGGCAAGATCGAATTGTCAAACCCAAAGGAACTAAAAGTACTAATACTCACTTTCTTTCTATTATTTAGCCTAAATATTGAATGATTTGGTTGATTAAATCTAAATTAACTAATTAATTACTAAACTAAGGCACAAAGACAGAAAGAATGAATTTGGTAAAATAACTTTAGGAAAAACTCAATTGATTAAGACGATACCCTTAGGAAGAATCCACCTAAACTTCACTTGTTATCTAACACTGAACCAGACGATTTATTCACTTAGCTTAATCCATAAGACTCCCTAATTTATATTAAACCCTCTCTCGACGCGAATAACGTCTATCCCTAGGTTGATTAACCGAAATCTCTTTCAAATTAAAACCCCTAGAATCACATTAACTCGATCTATGGACTCCCATATTAGGTTTCACCCTAACCCGGCAAAATCTCGTTACCCTATCTCTAGGCACGCGATCAACTCCGCTTAATTATGCTAGATCTACTCTTAAGCAGGGACTTTTGCTCCACCACCTAAGCACATTCAACTTGAATCAATATTCTGGAAATATTAACACAAGAATTAAGCACACATATTTAAGAACAAACTAAGTATTTATCATATAGTTCAATAAATAATAACAAGATTCATCTAGGCTTCATCCCCTTTAGGTATCTGAAGGATTTAGTTCATAATGATAAAATAAAACATCTCAAGAGAAAAGATAAAAC
Source organism: Gossypium rotundifolium (assembly GCA_025506655.1). NCBI lineage: Eukaryota > Viridiplantae > Streptophyta > Magnoliopsida > Malvales > Malvaceae > Gossypium > Gossypium rotundifolium. The sequence goes on from CP106726.1 coordinate 40,175,059, forward strand.
AAAACATAAGAAATCCCTAAAAGCCCCTAAAGGAATTAAAGGAGAGATCCACTGCCTTGAGTAGAACTCCAGCTTCTTGAGATGGATCAACTGGCTATCTCCGAGTGATTCCCACTAATCTGGTACGTTCTCACACCCGTGGCCCTAAGGAGTGTTGTTTCACATGGCTATCTCACACGTCCATGTGTCTAGGCGTGTTGATCCTCCATGCCCATTTCTCAACAAGCCACGTCCATTGGTGAAAAGTCAGTATGTTGGCATGGTTGGGTAGCACGAGCGTGTCCCGCCTGTGTTTAGCAAGTCAATGTCATCCATGGCCGCATGACACGACCGTGGCATTTTTTTGGTGCCCATGAAAGAGTTGTTGGGTTCATGATTTCTAAAATTAATTGGGATTTGATTTGTACCGCCCCTGCCCATGTCAGTACGGAGATTCTGTACTTTCACACGGTCATGGCCATGGCTGCCTGCAAGGCTGTGTGGTCTGGGAATTTGCACTTTTGTTTCATTAAAATTCTCGAATAAAAATATAAAGAAATAACCAAAAATAGAAATAAAGAGATAGTGTTAGTGCTAGGGTTGCCTCCCGAGAAGCACTCGTTTAAAGTCTTAAGCTAGACTTTCTCTTTTTGCTTGTACGCTTATGGCGGTTTAAATGTTTTAATATCTTTCCTCATACTTTTATTTTCATGATAAAGGTTCAGTCGAGAAGTGTTTACCTTAAAAGTGTCGAATATGGGATTGCTTACCTCGACTGTTCCATATGGAAGGATATTGCGCACCTGATCTTCTATTTTGAAGTGATTCGATGTCCCTACGAGTTCTTCTAGATACTTCTTTAGTTTTGCCTCGTGTGGTTTCAGCTTCCCTTTAAAATGTGTTTTCCACTCTTCTAGTTCGTTGTCCTCAAAGCTTTGCTCCTTACATAATTCTTCTTTATTGGCACAGGTTCTTTGCTTCTGTTCAGGTTTGTAGCTCTATGGTTGTTCCTGCGGTGGGATTTGAACAGATTGATTATCAACCGAATTTACTTTCTCACCTTCATTGATCGATGTCCTGGCTGAGTCAAGAGCTTGTAAACTGATCGATTTGTCACCTACACAAAGTATGAGTTCTCCTATGGCAACATCAATTTTAGTTCTGGCAGTTGCTAAAAAGGGTCTTCCTAGGATTAAAAGAATCGAGTTATCCTCATCCATGTCTAAGACAACAAAATCTACTGGGAAAACGAATTTGTTAATTTTTACAATAACATCTTCGATAATATCCCTAGGAATTCTAACAGTTTTATCAGCTAATTGAATAATCATCCTAGTTTGTTTGGGTTTCCCTAGACCTAGCTGCTTAAACATTTTATAGGGCATCACATTTATACTTGCCCGTAAATCAGCTAATGCATTATCAACAGTTAGTCTACCAATTAAACATTGGATTGTAAAACTCCCTGGATCTTTTAGCTTTCGTGGTAGTCTATTCTGTAACATTGCTGAGCATACTACATTTAATTCCACATGCGGTTCCTCATCTAGCTTACGTTTGTTCGTCAGAAGCTGTTTTAAAAATTTCCTCGAATCTGGCATCTTTGAAAGAGCTTCAAGAAGCGGTAAGTTAATATGTAATTTCTTTAAAAGTTTAAGAAACTTACCAAACTATTCTTCTGAATCATCTCTCTTCAACGCTTTGAGATAATGTATGCGATGCTGGTACTCTTTGATTATCGATTTTGGCTTTTCTTGTGTTGCCTCAATTTTATCTTCTTCCACTTCGTCTTCTTGTATTGAACTGGGTTTGTCTACCTTTATACTACTATGAGCTGTTATGGCTTGGATTTGCTCCTTTGGGTTAATCTTAGTGTTGCTTGGTAGACGCCCTTGTGGTCGTTCGGACATCAGCTGCGCAAGTTGTCCAACCGTTTTAGTGATTTCCCCGACTCGGCCCTTGAACTCTTTGATCGATATTTCTTCATTATCAAGTGTTGTATCAGTTTTTTGGAGACGAGCATCTGTGTCTGCCATGAACTTTTTCAGCATTTCTTCAAGGCTCGGCTCATTTTCCTGTGGATAGGGCTGATTTTGGAAATTGGAAAGAGGTTGTTGTTTTTAATTTACTTGATTTCGTTGGCCTCCTTGACCTCCCCACGAAAAATTTGGGTGGTTCCTCCAACCTGGATTATAGGTGTTACTATAAGGATTATTATTAGATCTGAAATTGTTACCTATATAATTCGTTTGTTCATTTTTCGTGCTCAGTTGATAGGGTGGGTACTCAGGATTCACCATGGTTCCACTTGATTCGCACTGCATTACCGGATTTACCTGTAAAGAACACAAATTATCAAGCTTTTTATTCATCATCTCTACCTAATTTGACAGCATGGTTACTGTGTCGATGTTGAAGACCCCGGCTGATTTTGTTGGCCTTGTCCTTGTAACTTGCCACTGATAGTTGTTCAGTGACATCTCTTCGGTAAACTCGTAGGCTGCTTCAGGAGTTTTGCTGTTAAGGGTTCCACTGGTGGCTGAATCAATTAGTTGCCTCGTTGAGGGATTTACACCATTGTAAAAAGTTTGGACTTGAAGCCATAAAGGTAATCCGTAGTGTGGACATCTCCTCAAGAGATCCTTGTATCTCTCCCATGCGTCGTATAATTTCTCTAAATCCATCTGCAGAAAAGAAGAGATATCATTCCGTAATTTGGCTGTTTTGGCCGGTGGGAAATATTTTAATAAAAAATTTTCGATCATCTGGTCCCATGTCGTAATTGACCCTCGTGGTAACGAGTTCAACCATTGTTTGGCTTTATTCCTTAATGAAAAGGGAAAAAACTGAAGACGAATGGCATCATCAGAAACGCCATTTATTTTGAAAGTATCACAGAACCCTAAAAAATTAGCTATATGAGTGTTCGGGTCTTCGTCCTGCAAACCATCAAATTGAACAAATTGTTGAATCATTTGTATAGTATTAGGCTTTAATTCAAAATTATTAGCAGCTATAGCAGGCCTAACAAAACTAGATTCCTCTCCTATTAAATGAGGTTTAGCATAATCATACATAGTACACAGAGCATTATTTTCTGCTACATCTCATGATAGATTATTCTCGTCCATTCCTTCAGTAGGATTGGATTTGTCCTGTTGTTGTTCTTCTTGGTAATTTAAGGCTCGCCTAATTTCTCTGCGATTCCTACGTGCGGTAGTTTCGATATCACTATCATACGTTAGAGGTCCCAGAGGGTTCCTTCTAGTCATAAACTAGAGGTACCTGCTAGAGAAAGAAATTTAGCAAAAATAAAATAATAAAATAAAATAAATTGCAAAAATAAAAATAAAAATAAAAATAAAAATAAAAATATTGGCTGAAGTAATGAAAATAGAGCTTTCTTGATATTTTAGTTCCCCGGCAACGGCGCCAAAAACTTGATCGTCTAGAAATGTCGAGTTTGAAAATTTATAAAGAGAATGATCGAACCTGGAAACTAACTCTGAAAATGACTTAAGGCAAGTGCACCTATCAAACAGTAGTATAGCTTAGACAAGACCGGATTGTCGAACCCAAAGGAATTAAAAGTACTAATACTCACTTTTTTTTCTATTATTTAGCCTAAATATTGAATGATTTGGTTGATTAAATCTAAATTAACTAATAATTACTAAACTAAGGCGCAAAGACAGAAAGAATGAATTTGGGAAAATAACTTTAGCAAAAACTCAGTTGATTAAGAAGATACCCTTAGGAAGAATCCAACTAAACTTCACTTGTTATCTAACACTGAACCAGACAATTTATTCACTTAGCTTGATCCATAAGACTCCCTAATTTATATTAAACCCTCTCTCGAGGTGAATAACGTCTAACCTTAGGTTGATTAACCTAAATCTCTTTCAAATTAAAACCCCTAGAATCACATTAACTCGATCTATGGACTCCCATATTAGGTTTCACCCTAATCCGGCAAAGTCTCGTCACCCTATCTCTAGGCGCACGATCAACTCCTCTTAATTATGCTAGATCTACTCTTAAGCAGGGACTTTTGCTTCACCACCTAAGCACATTCAACTTGAATCAATATTCTGGAAATATTAACACAAGAATTAAGCACACATAATTAAGACCAAACTAAGTATTCATCATATAGTTCAATAAATAATAACAAGATCCATCTAGGCTTCATCCCCTTCAGGTATCTGAAGGGTTTAGTTCATAATGATAAAATAAAACATCTCAAGAGAAAAGATAAAACAAAACATAAGAAATCCCTAAAACCCCCTGAAGGAATTGAAGAAGAGACCCGCCGTCTTGAGTAGAACTTCGGCTTCTTGAGATGGATCAACTGGCTATCTCCGAGTGATTCCCACGAATCTGGCCTTTAGGCTCGACTTCTTGGCCTAGCTGGCCATCTAACTGACTGCCTCTTTTTAGGTTACATTTAAGGTCTTTATATAGGCTCTTGGAATGCGTTTCTTTCTCCCTAAGTATCCTTTTTCGAGTGAAATTCGTCTTTTCCACGACAGGGCCACAGCCATGGCACACGCCCGTGTAAATCGACTTCGGGCCGTGTTTCGATTCTGTTGATTTAGGCACGGCTGTGTAAATCATCGTCCAGGCCGTGTTTTGATTCTGTTGATTGAGGCACGACTGTGTGAATTGAAGTCCAGGCTGTGTTTCGATTCTGTTGATTGAGGCAGGGCTGTGTAAATTGAAGTTTAGGCCGTGTCGATTTCCCCTTTGGCCCAAATTGGCCCGTTTTAAGCCTGTTTCTCATTCTTTTCATCCCTAGGTGCTTTCCTGAGTATAAAACATGAAAAGAAAGGATTAAGAGCACCTTTTTACATAAATCAAAGAATAAATCATCCAAAAGTATGCTAAATGTGGGATTAAAATATGTTACTTTTACAGTTTATCAAATACCCCCACACTTAAGCTTTTGCTTGTCCTCAAGCAAAATTATCAACTTACAATTAAAATGAACTTTCCATAATTCATAATTCCTATTAATAATGCCGCATCATAATTTATAGATAATTCATACATGGATAATTTAACTTAAAGACTCCTAAAGATTCAAACAGTTCTAAGTCATATATTTTGTAGCATGAAAACATAGGTGTCTCCCTATATCTAAATAATTATCTTTGATTCAAAACCGACAAGGATTGACATCCTCACTAAATATTCACTCAAATCACTCAAAAGTGTTTAAGGTTCACAATTAAGCACTCAACAGTTGAACCTGAAAAGTTAATCCCATAGGCTTGCCTGAAAATCAAATCTCCACCACTGTAATATGAGATGATACACAAATCAAAAGGTCTTTAACAGGGTTGTAACGGGGCTTGGGTTAAAGGAGTGGATAAAAGCTGAATTAGAAGGCTAAAAATTGAGATTGACCTGACAAACTTACCTAACTAAGAACAATGAACTGGAAAATAAATAATTACATCAACTGAAACCTTGAAACTAATAATACTACGAGCTTTTTCCTCTATAATTTAAAATTAAATGCACAAGCTCACTTTTTATACTACTAATGCTGAATATACTTTGATTTTTCGATCAATTTTTTTTCGAGAAAACAAACTAAGTAAATACATAATAAAGAAAGAACTTTATCAACTGAAATAAACAAATTAGGCAACTGATCAAATCAATTATCGATAGAAGGGTAGTCAAAAGAAAGGTGATAAAAAGGGTAGTCAAATCAAATCAAATGTTTTTTGGGTTAATATTAGCGGGTAAATCAATAAAAAGGGTTGCTTGGTTTAAAAAGGGTTCACTAGGGGTTAATTATGTAGGTAGGCTTTTTGGTGGTGTGAATGGGTTAAAACCTAGGTACCTTTATCATCTCAATATGTCAAATCAATAATGTGGTCTCGACATGTACAAACAAGGCAAGTTCTAGAATAACAATTCAGTGTTGAGACACTCATAGTCAATAAAGTGAGAACGAAAAAGAATATATGCTCTATAAGGCTCAAAATCTCACAAAAATTATGGGTGTTTGATATCAATTCCTGTAAATTTCAAACTTCAAGGTAATATTCAAATTCAGTTCAACAACCTAAAAAAATTTTGATTCTTGAAAAATAGACTTATCATGCTTGATTCTCTAGTATTCTTCAAATTTAATCATCAATGCACAATTATCAATGACTTAATCCAAAACATATTAATAAAAATCATAAATCATCAAAAATTTCACCCTATTTAATAATATGAGAAAAATACTTAGGAACAAGACTAAATTCAGAGATTTGAGAATAATGCAAAAAGTTATGTACTTTTACCCCCCACACTTAAGATGTATATTGCCCTCAATGTACAAAGATAAATAAAAAATCATGTAATAATAAAATCAAAAGAGAAGGGGAGAAGTAACACTTCCTGAATTTTTGGATGAATCCTTGTTCCCTTATCGAATTGGAGGTGGGGGCGTTTTCTACAGGACTGGTGGGGTGGCTACTGACAAGCACTATGCTAAATGAAGAAATTGGGTAGCTTGGAAAGATATAGCCAGGAAATCTAAAGAAACATTAAAAATATACTAATAATATAATTAAGGATAAGAAAAATAAAGAGAATGAGACTAAGAAGAAAACTGAAATTCAAAGAAAAGATTAATGGACTAAGGAGTCCTTATTGATAGATGGTTCGCGAAGTGGGTGTGACTTCTAAGGCTGCGGAGGGGCTGTGGTCGTGGTTTCGATATGATTCTCTAGCAGCCTGACGAACCTGACACTAAGAAACTAGAGTAAAATAAACTAAATTAAGCGGAAAGGAAGTAAAGATAAGGAAAATAAAGGAGATGAGAAAGGAAAAATAGAACCGAAAAGTTTTGAAGACCCTTGGCGTGTTGAGTAGCTGAAGCTTCCGGCATGAACTCATGCGAATCGGTCTCCTTTGAGGAGATTGTGGTTGGCCTCTTATGCTTCTTTGACATGATGTAGCTAAAGGGTCTAGAGAATTTGTAAGGAGAGAAATCTGGTAGAGGGAAGGAAGAATAGAGGTGGAAAGTAAAAGAATGGGGAGGGTGGGGTTGGTATTTAAATAGAGGCTCAATTCTGGTACGTTCCCACGCCCGTGGCTCGAAGGCGTGTTGTTTCACATAGCTACTTCACACATCCATGTGTCTAGGCGTGTTGATTATCCATGCTCATTTATCAGCAAGCCACGCCCGTTGGTGAAAAGTCAGTATGTTGGCACGATTGGGTAGCACGGGCGTGTCCCGTCTATGTTTAGCAAGTCAGTGTCACCCACGGCGGCATGACACGGCGTGGCATTCTGTCAGTGCCTGTGGAGGAGTTGTTGGGTCCGTGATTTCGAAAATTAGTTGGGATTTGATTCGTACCAGTGCTCATGTCAGTACGGAGATTCTGTACTTCCACACGGTCACGGCCACGGCCGTCTGCAAGGCCATGTGGTCTGGGAATCTACACTTTTGTTTCATTAAAATTCTCGAATAAAAATACAAAGAAATAACAAAAAATATAAATAAAGAGATAGTGTTAGTGCTCGGGTTGCCTCCCGAGAAGCGCTCGTTTAAAGTCTTAAGCTAGACTTTCCCATTTTGCTTGTATGCTTATGGCGATTTAAATGTTTTAATATCTTTCCTCATGCTTTTATTTTCATGATAAAGGTTAATTCGAGAAGTGTTTACCTTAAAAGTGTCTAATATGGGATTGCTTACCTCGACTGTTTCATATGGAAGGATATTACGTACCTGATCTCCTATTTTGAAGTGATTCGATGTCCCTACGAGTTCTTCTAGATACTCTTTCAGTTTTGCCTCGTGTGGTCCCGGCTTCCCTTTAAAATGTGTTTTCCACTCTTCTAGTTTGTTGTCGTCAAAGCTTTACTCCTTACATAATTCTTCTTTATTGACACAGGGTCCTTGCTTCTATTCAGGTTTGTAGCTCTGTGGTTGTTCTGCGGTGGGATTTGAACAGATTAATTATCAAATGAATTTACTTTCTCACCTTCATTGATCGATGTCCTGCTGAGTCAAGAGCTTGTAAACTGATCGATTCATCACCTACACAAAGTATGAGTTCTCCTGTGGCAACATCAATTTTAGTTTTGGCAGTTGCTAAAAAGGGTCTTCTTAGGATTAAAGGAATCGAGTTATCCTCATCCATGTCTAAGACAACAAAATCTACTGGGAAAATGAATTTGTTAATTTTTACAAGAACATCTTCGATAATACCCCTAGGAATTCTAACAGTTTTATCAGCTAATTGAATACTCATCCTAGTTTGTTTGGGTTTCCCTAGACCTAGCTGCTTAAACATTTTATAGGGCATGACATTTATACTTGTCCTTAAATTAGCTAATGCATTATCAACAGTTAGTCTACCAATTAAACATGGGATTGTGAAACTCCCTGGATCTTTTAGCTTCCGTGGTATTCTATTCTGTAACATTGCTAAGCATACTGCGTTTAATTCCACATGTGGTTCCTCATCTAGCTTATGTTTGTTTGTCAGAAGCTGTTTTAAAAATTTCCTCGAATCTGGCATCTGTGAAAGAGCTTCAAGAAGCGATAAGATAATATGCAATTTCTTTAAAAGTTTAAGAAACTTACCGAACTGTTCTATTGAATCTTCTCTCTTCAATGCTTCGGGATAAGATATGTGAGGCTTGGACTCCTTGATTACCGATTTTGGCTTTTCTTGTGTTACCTCAATTTTATCTTCTTCCACTTCGTCTTCTTGTATTAAACTAGGTTCGTCTACCTTTATACTATTATGAGTTGTTATGGCTTGGATTTGCTCCTTTGGGTTAATCTTAGTATTGCTTGGTAGACGCCCTTGTGGTCGTTCGGACATCAGCTGCGCGAGTTGTCCAACCGTCTTAATGATTTCCCTGACTCGGTCCTTGATCTCTTTGATTGATATTTCTTCGTTATCAAGTGTTGTATCAGTTTTTTAGAGACGGGCATCTGTGTCTACCATGAACTTTTTTAGTATTTCTTCAAGACTTGGTTCATTTTCCTGTGGATAGGGCTGATTTTGGAAATTTGGAAGAGTTTGTTGTTTTTGATTTACTTGATTTTGTCGGCCTCCTTGACTCCCCACGAAAAATTTGGGTGGTTCCTCCAACCTGGATTATAGGTGTTACTATAAGGATTATTATTAGATCTAAAATTATTACCTATACAATTCGTTTGTTCATTTTTCGTTCCTGGTTGGTAGGGTGGGTACTCATGATTCGCCATTGTTCCACTTGCGTCACACTGCATTATCGGATTTACCTGTAAAGAACACAAATTGTCAAGCTTTTTATTCATAATCTCTATCTGATTTGATAGCATTGTTACTGCGTTGATGTTGAAGACTCCGGCTGGTTTTGTTGGCCTTGTCCTTGTAACTTGCCACTGATAGTTGTTCAGTGACATCTCTTCGATAAACTCGTAGGCTGCTTCAGAAGTTTTGTTGTTCAGGGTTCCACCGACGGCTGATTTAATTAGTTGCCTCGTTGAGGGATTTACACCATTGTATAAAGTTTGGACTTGAAGCCATAAAGGTAATCTGTGGTGTGGACATCTCCTCAAGAGATCCTTGTATCTCTCCCATGCGTCTTATAATTTCTCTAAATCCATCTGCAAAAAAGAAGAGATATCATTCCGTAATTTGGCTGTTTTGGCTGGTGGGAAATATTTTAATAAAAATTTTTCGATCATCTGGTCCCATGTCGTAATTGACCCTCGTGGTAACGAGTTCAACCATTGTTTGGCTTTATTCCTTAATGAAAAGGGAAAATTTTTGAATCATTTGTATAGTATTAGGCTTTAATTCAAAATTATTAGCAGCTATAGCAGGCCTAACAATACTAGATTCCGCTCCTGTTAAATGAGGTTTAGCATAATCATACATAGTACGCGGAGCATTGTTTTCTGCCACATCTCGTGGTGGATTATTCTAAATCCATCCCTTGATGAGGATTGGATCATCTTGTTGTTATTCTTCTTGGTAATTTAAGGCTTGCCTGATTTCTCTGCGATTCTTATGTGCGGTAGCTTCGATATCACTATCGTATGCTAGTGGTCCTGTTGGGTTCCTTCTAGTCATAAACTCGACGTACCTGCTAGAGAAAAAAATTTAGCAAAAATAAAATAATAAAATAAAATAAATTGCGAAAATAAAAATAAAAATACTGGCTAAAGTAATAAAAATAGAGCTTTTTTAATATTTTAGTTCCCCGAAAACGACGCCGAAAACTTGATCGTCTAGAATTGTCGAGTTTTAAAATTTATAAAGAGAACGATCGAACCTAGAAACTAACTCTGACAACAACTTAAGGCAAGTGCACCTATCAAACAGTAGTATAGCTTAGGCAAGACCGGATTGTCAAACCCAAAGGAATTAAAAGTACTAATACTCACTTTCTTTCTATTATTTAGCCTAAATATTGAATGATTTGGTTGATTAAATCTAAATTAACTAATTAATTACTAAACTAAGGCTCAAAGATAGAAAGAATGAACTTGAGAAAATAACTTTAGCAAAAACTCAGTTGATTAAGACGATACCCTTAGGAAGAATCCACCTAAACTTCACTTGTTATCTAACACTGAACCAGACGATTTATTCACTTAGCTTGATCTGTAAGACTCCCTAATTTATATTAAACCCTCTCTTGAGGCGAATAACGTCTAACCCTAGGTTGATTAACTGAAATCTCTTTCAAATTAAACCTCTAGAATCGAATTAACTTGATCTATGGACTCCCATATTAGGTTTCACCCTAATCCGGCAAAATCTTGTCACCTGTCTCTAGTCTCACGATCAACTCTGCTTAATTATGCTAGATCTACTCTTAAGCAGGGACTTTTGCTCCACCACCTAAGCACATTCAACTTGAATCAATATTCTAGAAATATTAACACAAGAATTAAGGACACGTAATTAAGAACAAACTAAGTATTTATCATATTGTTCAATAAATAATAACAAGATTCATCTAGGCTTCATCCCCTTCAAGTATCTGAAGGGTTTAGTTCATAATGATAAAATAAAACATGAAACACCCCAAACTCGGCCCACGAGCCTTTACCGTATCTGGTATGTTCATCGATGTAAACCGGTTCAAAATTCTTTTGTGGCATTGAAAGAAAACGATGTGTTTGAAAAGAAAGATTGTTTTTGAGTTGGGCTCGGGTTGGAAAACGAGTTAATTTTATATTTGAAATTCTTTGATTTTAGGTGACAAAGCGTTTAGGGTTTATTTTTAAATGAAATAAACTTAGTCGTTAATTTAAGAAAAAGTTCGTATCATAATAAAATAATTTAACGTGCATGCATAAAATAAAATTCATACTATGGCCTTATTACATTAAAACAACCCAAAATAAATTAAAGTGCTTAAATAAAAATTTAAAATGTCTAAATAAATAATTTCCTTGCTATGCATGGCCACCTTTAAGCTCCTGTAGGCCGGTCCATTCTTGATCGTCACACGAAAAAGGTTCTCTGGCAGGGTGAGTCAAGCAGACTCAATGTGTACACAAACACTAAGTCTTAACAAATTCAGGCATAACAAATCATATTCATACATATCATAATTCACATTTAATGATGCATTCCCGAACCCAAGCCTATACGCCATCCGCTACACATCACCCGTACCATCCTGCACATCGTGGGGACTACTAAGTTAACCCTCCATCCGCTACACACCATCGAAGGCAGTCGCTGCAGTCAACGTGCTCATTGCCCTTATAAAATTCATGGTCTTAGGTCACCACATTCAGATATCGTGGTCTTAGGTCACCACATTCAGATATCGTGGTCTTAGGCCACCACATTCAGTTATCGTGGTCTTAGGTCACCACATTCAGATATCGTGGTCTTAGGTCACCACATTCACTTCCCCTTTTCATATAACCCATATGCCCCATATCATACATATCATGCATTAACATGCCAAATTCTTACTTCACATTCTTATAATGTCATATGTGTATCGTAATGATATTTAACATAATCCTAGTAGGAGTAGGAAAGCGTGCACAGTACTTTGTACCATAGCATGGTACCTTAGCCATATTCACATTCTTATACACATACTTATATTAAACATTGCCATAAAACTTATTAAGAAATAGTGTGGGTACACACGATTCGCTTTAGCAAGTTCACTCCAAATCCGAAAAGCTTAATCTAATGCCTTAGATCTTAAATCTCTACATTTAATCAATCACTTAATACTTAGTAAAGAGCCATTCGCCATAAAACCAAATCCCAGAGGATTAGTACACTTAAATCCTTACCTTCTTTTAGATTGATGTCTAATCAAATCTGGAAACTTTGTATCCTTGTTTCTTGAAATCGGCAATCACTAGATTACTTGAATAGATTAGTTTCGGCTTTTAAATATTAATGAAACAAATCTATTTACTCAACATGGCCTTGGCCGAATGCTATAGATACTTACCTTGTGGATTTTAAATCCCGAAACTCACCGAATAACTAGGGAACACGCGGCCTATGGTGTACCTTCGAGAAAAGAATTTCTCCTTCCTTGTAGTCGACACTTAGAAAATCCCGAAAGATCTCTTCAAAGTTTCAGCAACAAGATATTAATGGGGTTAGTCCTAGATTTCGGCAAATCTTAAAAGAAAAAGGATGAAACTGAATGAGATCTTACCCTTACTTTAGAGATCGGCAATCCTTGCTTGAACCTTTAGCAATATTCGCTATGTAGGCTAGAAGGATCTTGATTTGACTTTTGATTGGTATAAAGAAATCGGCTAATGATGGTACCTTGAGGAGTTTATGGATTCGATTTTAATGCGAGACCACAAAAGCTATGAAGAATTGGCTAGGCTTACTTTAGTTTTCGACTTTGGCTAACAAAAAAAGAAGAAGAGATGCTCTAGGAAATTCTAGAGAGAAGAGTTGAAAGAAGATATGATGAATGGCTCTCTTTTCCTCTAGTAGCGAAATTACTAACTTAAAATCCTTTACTTGGCCATCATTCCTATTTTGATAACTTTATCACTTTAATTATCACCCATTCAATTTAATAAAACTTAATCCAATATTTATCTCTTATCTCTTAATAATAATAATAATAATAATAATAATAATAATAATAATAATAGTCCATCATTATCTATCTATTTGCCGAATTTTAAAGAGAATTAAACTCTTCCCCAAGTGCCTTGGTGCCGTCCAACTCCCTTGCTCCTTGCAGCAAAATAAAATCCTTTATTTGCTTCCCGCGTTGCTCGAACCTAGGCCCATTTGCATAGCTTGTGGCGTCACTTACCTGGGCCTTAAGTGTACCTCCTAGCCACCTCTCCAAGCCCGTTCTTGTGTCAAATTTCTTCTATTAATTTTCTTAAGACCACCTTGTTTTAGTTTCCTCTTTTAAACTTAACATTTCTAAAACATTTCCTTACATTTCCAAGTTTCCAAAAATGTTCACTTTCCTCTTTTAAACTTAACATTTCCAAGTTTCCAAAAATTTCCAAAAATGTTCACTTTCCTCTTTTAAACTTAACATTTCCAAGTTTCCAAAAATGTTCACCATACATTCATAACACATAAGACATTCCATTTCGTATAATTAAATCAAAAATGAATAGGCCCATTTTCAGGATGTTACAAAACATCTCAAGAGAAAAGATAAAACAAAACATAAGAAATCCCTAAAACCCCCTGAAGGAATTGAAAGAGAGATCCGCCATCTTGAGTAGAACTCTGACTTCTTGAGATGGATCAACTGGCTATCTCCGAGTGATTCCCACGAATCTAGCCTTTTGGCTCAGCTTCTTGGCCTAGCTGACTGCCTAACTGACCGCCTTTTTTTAGGTTACATTTAGGGTCTTTACATAGGCTCTTGGAATACGTTTCTTTCTTTCTAATTATCCTTTTTCGAGTGAAATTCCTCTTCTCCACGACAGGGCCACGGCCATGGCACACTCCCGTGTAAATCGACTTCAGGCCGTGTTTTGATTCTGTTGATTTAGGCACAGCCGTGTAAATCGTGGTCCAGGCCGTGTTTTGATTCTGTTGATTGAGGCACAGACGTGTAAATTGAAGTCCAGGCTGTGTTTTGATTCTGTTAATTGAGGCATGACCGTGTAAATTGAAGTCCAGCCCGTGTCGATTTCCCCTTTGGCCAAATTGGCCCATTTTAAGCCCGTTTCTTGTTCTTTTCGTCCCTAGGTGCTTTCTTGAGTATAAAACATGAAAAGAAAGGATTAAGAGCACCTTTTTACATAAATCAAGGAATAAATCATCCAAAAAGTATGCTAAATGTGGGATTAAAATATGTTACTTTTACGGTTTATCATAATCATTGGTAAAGGATACATATTCTTCCTCGTCACCTTGTTGAGTTGTCTATAGTCTATACATAACCTTGTAGACCCGTCTTTCTTCTTTACAAATAATACTAGAGCACCCCACAGTGAGTAGCTTAGTCTCACAAAATCTTTATCCGTCAACTCTTGCAACTAAACCTTCAGCTCTTTCAACTCTACAAGTGCCATCCTATACGGAGCAATTGAAATAGGTGCCATTCCCGGAATTAGCTCAATCCCAAACTCGACCTCTCTCACAGGAGGTAATCTAGGTAACTCCTTCGGGAATACATCCGGATGCTCACATACGACTACCACTGATTCAATCTTCACCTCAGACTCTTGAGTATTCAATACAAACGCGAGATAGGACTCATATCCCTTTCTCAAGCATTTCTCGACCATTAAAGAAGAAATCATCACTAGTAGACTATCCGATTCACCTGATTCAACCCGAATAACATCTCCAACCTCACATTTCAGCTCGATAAACTTACTACCACAGTTCACTATAACACTATGTGCAGTCAACCAATCCATACCAAGGATTAAATCAAACTCATCAAACGGCAGCAACATCAGATTTGTAGGAAAACGATAACTCTTAACCATCAAAGGACAGTTCTTACACACCTTGTCCACTAACACATGCTTACCTAACTGGTTTGACACCTTAACCACAATGTCCGTAGACTCAACAGTCATACTCAAATTAGATGCCAGTCTCATGCAAATATAGGAATGGGTAGACCCTGGGTCAATTAAAGCAATAACAAATGTGTCATAGAGAGAAAAAGTACCCGTTATCACATTTGGGGAGGATGCCTCTTCGCGAGCGCGAATGGCATACGTCCTTATAGGTGCCCGACCCTCCAATCTCGTAGCAGAATCTCATGACACACCTCTACCACTAGCTCCTCCTCCCGGGTTCTTTGGTGGCCGACCCCTCGTAGGTACATTGCTAGATCTTATCTCTTGCTTCTCTTCCTTGTCATCCCTCACGGGGCAATTTTGGATGAAATGGTCGGGGGAACCACACTTATAACAGTTTCGACTATTACCCCAACATTCTCCAGTGTGATATCTACCACAACTTTGACACTCCGGTTTGTTCTTTGGATTGCCCACACTTTCCATAGAGGTGGCTTGGACTCTTGAACCCGAACGAGTGTTGCCTTGATCTCGAGGTGAATATCCGACTGATGTAGTGGTCCGAGGATTTGCCTCCTTTGATCTTTTTGATTGACCTTGGTACGATTTGCCCATCGATCGTTTTCTTGCATCTTGGGCCTCGTTCATCGCTCTCCTCTTTTCCTTACTCAGTTCTTTGGCCTTACTTGACCTATCAACCAACACTACGAACTCTTTCAACTCCAAAATACCAACCAGGAGTTTGATATCCTCATTCAATCCATCTTCAAACCTTTTACATAAAACGGCCTTCGTCGACACACATTCTTGAGTGTGTTTGCTAAGCCTAACAAACTCGTGCTCATATTCTGCTACTGACATTCTCCCTTGCTTCAACTTAAGAAATTCCTTCCTTTTCTAATTGGTAAATCTCTGGCTTATATACTTCTTCTGGAACTCTTCCAGAAAGAAGTCCCGCGTCACCTGTTCCCTCAGGACTACCGACGTCAATGTCTTCCACCAATGGTGTACCGAGTCTTTTAGTAAAGATACGGCACACTTCAAGTTCTTTTCAGGTGTACATGAGAGTTCATCGAACACTCTCATCGATTTCTCCAACCAAAACCCTACCCCCTCAGGGTCATCATCTACCTTAGCTCTAAAATCCTCGGCCTCGTGTTTCCTAATCTTATCCACCAGGGGCTTTGTCACTCTAACTACTTCTATACCTTGAGGAGCCACTAAAACTGGCTGAGGTACAGGAGGAGGTGGAGGAGGTTGAGCATTAGGGTTTGCTTGAACGTACACCAAGTACTAGTTACTCATCATCTGGAGAAAGGCTTTTCGAGCCTCGTCTCCTTGACCCTTAGTCTCGGGTTCACTCTGCACAGGCGCGGGAGTCGGCGCATTACTAGCTGCATCATCAGCAGCCGATTGATCGGGATCCATACTCTATATAAAAACAAGTTCAAAATCATCAGAAGCCACCACACTATCATCATACACTTATGGCATGTATAGCTAGACTCTTACACCCGCTACGGTAGTCCTAGAACTGACTAAACCATAACTCTGATACCACTAAATGTCACACCCCTTACCCGTAATCCATGCCAGAATTGAGCCCAAGGCATTACCGAATTAAAACCATATGATCACCACTTAGGCTCATGATTACTCTCTTAAGTCCCCTCTGCAACCTCAATCTCGACTTACGAGGCCTCACTCATACACGCAACACTCTCGATACCCTATCGAAAACTTCTGCGATATTAAAAATTTTGCACCTAAACAGGGACTACACGCCCATGTAAGGTCACACATGCCCATACCCTCAACCCGTGCATGAAAACCCAAGCATTCTGCTAATGCTTCACGTCTAGGGCACACGCCTGTGCTCACCACCCATGGTGAACACTAGCTACACCATACGGCCTGAAGTCTAGAAACACGCCCATGTGGCTAGCCCGTGGCCTATACTGCTCAAATCTGTCAAAGAGACATGGCCAAGGCACACGCCCGTGGGCTGGCCGTGTGTCACACAAGGCCTAAACACATACCCGTGTGTCTATCCATATGGACAAGAAGAAAGCTATGTGCTAAGCTCTTTTCACCCCTCAAGTTCTTATAACATATACTCAAACAATACAACAATAATCAATTCAAATTCAAACACAATCTCACATGGATAACTACATCTTTTCATATAATAAAGTAGCCAATAGCTATGGCATTATACAAAATAGATTATCCATCTATAGGATAACACATCTTAGCTATTACAACAAAATTCACTAACTTGTCTAACCCCTATACATGCCATATACAAAACATTTAGTCTAGTGTACCGGAGGGAGCTGATAGTGTGGGCGATCTTCGATTAATCCACGTATCTCGATTCAACCATCTTTCTCTATAAGACAAGGGAAAAGAAAAGGAGTAAGCCTTGAGCTTAGTAAGTCTACACATAAAAAATTTAAGCATTCTAGTATAAACTAAACAACAATTAGCATTATACTATTAAATAAATTCACATCCACAATTATGCTTACTCTTTCTATCCCTTACCACATTTCCAACATATCATGAGTCACAAACTCATAATCATTGACATGCACCCCTGCACTCAATACCACATTTACTCGAAAATACAACACATCATTTTATCACACTAATACATCCACACAGCTAAATTACTTAGTGGTTTCGCACTCAGCCCACCACAATCAGGTAATAAGGTAGTGTCGCACAGAGCCTACCAAGAGGTACTCATAGTGGTTTCGCACATAGCCCACTAAATAATATACTTAACTATGGTATTGCACACAGCCCATAGTTGTTAAGTATCGAGGTGGTATCGCACTTAGCCTACCATCAAATATTATCACTACATATCCACATATCTATTTACTCATTTACTCATTCATGATATCTACCACTTTCATTCCACTTGAACCACACAGGTTCTCAATCATCCTTATTTATTCTCATTCATGCTGCACACTAGCTAGCATTAAGAACGTATAAGTAAAACACAATGATTACGCATAAACTTACCTCGGTACTCAAAAAGTATAAAGATGTGCAATTTAGTCCACCACCTTGCTCTTGCCTCGATTTCGATCCGGGCTTCGTCTTTCTTGATCTATAATGATAAATCAACTCATTCAATACACACATTAACTAAATTGACCATTACCTCGTACGTTAGCAAAATTACCATTTTGCCTCTAAACATTCTCATATTTACACTTTTAGCCCAAGGCTCGTAAAGTGATTTTCATTCAACTTTCTAGCCTTTCATGCATAGCCAAACCATTTACTCAACTAAAGAAATCATCAATTCTCACTAAATCCCACATGTATGACCAATCTCAAGACTTTCACAAACTAGTCCCTACATGCATTTTTCACGAAATTCTCTTAGCAAAAGATGTTTCTACTACATCAAGCTTTCATATTCTTCCATAAAACATCAAAATACATTCATGTCATACATGGGTACATTTTTGAACATCCATCTTAGCTCAACATATAGCTAAAAATAGCTTACTCATGCTACTAGGACTTCAAAAATACAAAAAATATAAAAAATGGAGCTAGAATACACTTACTAGCTAGCTTGAAAAGTTGAAGAGCCCTAACAATGGCTTCTCTCAATTTTTGGCAACCTTAGAGAAGAAGATGAATGAAAATTCTATCTTTTTCCCATTTTAATCATTTAATTGACAAATAATCAAAATGCCCTTTTGTCCAACTTTCAAATTTTAACCCATCAATGCCCAATTTTATCCAAAAATTAGAATTTTGGAAAATTACTATTTAAGGACCTCCAATTGATATTCTAAAGCTATTTCATACAAATAACTTCTAGAATACCACATTTTAGCCCTAACAATGGCTTCTCTCAATTTTGGTAGCCTTGGAGAAGAAGATGAATGAAAATTCTATCATCTTTTTCCCATTTTAATCATTTAATTAACAAATGACCAAAATGCCCTTTTGTCTAACTTTTAAATTTTAACCCATTCATGCCCAATTTTGTCCAAAAATTAGAATTTGGGAAATTACTATTTAAGGACCTCCAATTGATATTCTAAAGTTATTTTATACAAATAACTTCTAGAATACCACATTTTGCAACTTTTGTAATTTAGTCCTTTTTGGACAATTCAACCGCAATTTGACAAAATTGCTTCATGAAACTTTCACACTAACATGCAAACATGGCATAGACCTCAAAAACTCATACATATACCTCAAATTTGTGGTCTCGCATCACTATTTTGACTAGGCCTTAAATCGGGATATTACATGTGTAAATGTGATAATGTGTAAATATGAGAATTGGATATTTGTTGTGTTTGAAAAGTGAAATGAAACCCTGTTAACTGTATTGGGCTGAGTTGAATATGGATGGCATGCCATAGGATAGGAAGAGTTCAGGGATTTCTTCGACTTTGAATCGATGAGGCACTGGGTGCCAATTTCCTTTAGTTTAATGGATGAGACACTATGTGTCAATTTATATAGCGCTGGGCGCAATTATTACTTCGAATTTATCCGATGAGGCACTGGGTTCCAAACTGGTGTGTTGGTTGGATCCATGTATCCGTCCGAATCCGAGTTGTGTTAATAGAGGTAAATAAATAATAAAGTTATATACTGATATTGAAATGACATGATATGTGGAATAGAAATGTGATAATGGATTGGAAAATGAAATGTGAAATATATGAGTTATGTACTCATGAATTGAATATGAAATGAATTGTGTCATTGTATAAATGAATGTTGATTGATATATGGAAAGCTATTTATATAGCAAATGATGGGAATTGAGATAATTGTTTAAGCAAAATCAAGTATGAAATCATGTGAAAAATTGAATACAGTATGAAATAAGGTATTAATAAGTATGAAATTGAAATAATGATATCTTGTAATGGTATGCTTAGTTAAAAATGTGATTGAATATTTCAGTTTGAGCATTCATGTATTATTATGTCTTTAAATGTTCGGATTATAGAAATATCACTGAGTTTTACTCAGCGTGCGATTTTGTTTTCCTTGCGCAGGTTAGGTATTTCTCTTTTAATTGTCGACTCTACATCCAACAACAATCTCGATCTCAAATGTGGTGAAATTTACCTTTTGTGATGGCATGTAACTAGGATGTCTTAAATTGATAGTTATTTTTTGAATAGTTTGTAATATAGTTATAAGTATAATGTTGGGTTTAGCATATGTTTTTGTTTGGAGCCATAATTTGGCATGTTGTTTTGAACCAATGCTTGTTAGGTATATGTGAATTTAAGTTGATGTTTTAGGTAGTTATAAGCTAGGCTAAAATTGTAACACCCCTCACTGTATTCAATGCCGGAATAGGGTTACGGAGCATTACCAAACTTATCACACATTAAAACATACATTTCTCATACAAATTAATCAATTCAAATACAATTTCATTCACAACTAATCATTTTGTCTCTAATACGAGCCTACGAGGCCCTAAACATGCAATAGGAGTGGTTCAAGACTAAATCGATAACTTTGGAAACTTTTTAAACATTTAGAAAACTTTCTCAAAAAAAGGGGACACATGCCCGTATGGTCCGGCCGTGTGTGTCACATGGCCACAGACACGCCCGTGTCACAGGCCGTGTGAACATTTGAAATGGGAGCACATGGTCGTGTCCCAGCCCGTGTCTGACCCCATGTAACTCTCTGACTTGGGTCACACGGCCAACACACGCACTCGTGTAGCTAGCCCGTGTGCCCTACAAATGACCATACACACTCGTGTGCCAGGCCGTGTGCTAGGCCGTGCCAAACCTGTAGGGTATACCGACTTATGGCACGCGGCCAAGTTACAAGCCTGTGTGTGAGGCCGTGTGGAGCATACTAACTTGGTTTTAATTTCAACACCAGGCGACACAAGGCCGTGTACATAACCATGTGTCACACACGGCTGAGACACACGCTCGTGTCTCTACTCGCGTGGACAAAAATAGGCTATTTACCAAGCCATTTTGCCACCCAACTTGAATAAACCTATACCAAACCAAATTTCACAACTCATGACATAAAAATAGACAGTTAAACCAACCAATTCAAGCCCAAATCATGCATATTCTATATCACCATCTTTCTTACACACAAGTCACAAAAGTAGGCCATACCATTTATACTAAATTCACACATACACAATTAACAAATTATGCACATTCAACTATATATCAACATGCTCAATTTACAAGCATATAACTTCTCCAGTTTCTACTATTTGACAATCACTACATCTATTATCAATAAGCATTCCAATGCCAAACTTAACTACATAATATAAACCATATGCACACCTTTATACACATAACCATACCAATCAATATCAAGCCAACTCAAATGGCAAAACAAAACCAAGCTTAAAACATTTACAAGCCATTTCAAATGGCTAAATACCTTGACAAAATATATGCCAAAATGACCAAAGTCCCTATACATCCCATATACCAAAATACCAAAGTTCAAAAGTACCAAGTGATAGTAGGATAGTGTGACGTAGTCTCCGATGATCCTCGAATCCGAGCTAACTTTGAAATCACTATAAAACATGAAAAAATAAACAAAGTAAGCTTTATAGCTTAGTAAGCTCGTATGAAATAAACTTAATGAAATCATAAATCCACAATTAAACCATTCAAATATATTAAAATGTAACTCATAATATCAAACAAACTTTTCACATTTTTAAATCATTAGATTATATGCAAACTTCTCAATTTCTTCAATTCAAAGCTTATACGGTCCATGTACATACCTGTACCATCTCGTATCAATCTCATACTTTAACCACATCTTTCATTTACTCGTAGAACCATTCGAAATACTATCGGATACTCAAGAAACTCGCACCGAAGTGCAACATATATAGATGAAGCTATCTCAATCACATATCACATATATGCTTACTCTCGAGCTATCAATGGGCCTACTCACACAAGCTGTGGGTCAAGACGTAGCTACACGGTGCTAGTCACACAAGCTGTCAAGTAACCGCAACACATACAGGTATACTCAGCCACCGGTAGGACATACAGGACCAGCACCTGGATCACATAATCACAATAATCCCTAATGACATGTCACTAGTATCCAAATTTATTCCTAAGGTTCAACCGGGATTTTACACTTGCTGAATCTTCATCGAGCGTGTCCATAGAGTCGTATTCACAATTCATGCAATATTGAAGCATTAAAAACATAATTATAACAATGTTTATCACATACGAACTTACCTCGAACGTAAAAACAATTATGTGAGTCGATTTATCGGTTAGTCAAGCACTTTTATACATTTGCCCCTAATGTTTCACATTTTTACAATTTAGTCCTTATTTCATAAAATTACAAATTCATGCAATTAGGTCCCTACCCATGCTAGTTGAATTTCTCTTATTGCCAAAGCAGCCCATATTTTTCATTTATTTCACATTTTAACCATGAATTTTACACTTTTTACAAATTAATCCCTAATTTACATTTTCACTCAAAATCACTTAACTTGTATAACTATCATCAAACATTCATAATCTATCATTAAACATCAAAATACTCATGTATTCATCAATGGCAACATCTAAAATCTTTAACAGTTTTGCAAAACAGTCCTTGGGCTAGCTAGACTAGTGTCACAGGGCTAGACCTTTCGTCTCGCAATCCGTGTGGCCTTAGGTGATTCGCTCGTCCAAACTCGCCTAAGTCAGCCTTTACTCAGGTGAGGATTCCTTAAGAACTCTTCCAAGGCACCAAATGAAGAGCGGAAGCGATTTATGCCAAAAGAAGCAAACAAAAGAACAACAGAAAGGGATGCTCGCAAAGTGTTTGAGTAAATGCTCTCTATTCTCTTATTCACAAAGAATAATGAAACAATGAATGGAGTTTGTACAAATGAGGGGGAGGCTCTATATTTATAGTTGAGTTCCTCCAAAATCGATGGTTAAGATACATTTACATCGACGGACGAGATTAACCATATCCCATGTTTTAAGGGATTTACAAGATATGCCATATCAAATCCTACCTAATCTTTACAAGACATGATTTCCTATATCTTTTAAGATTAGTTACCAAATCAGCATAAGTTTCCATATATTCGCTATCGGGCCAACCAGGCTTCAATCTAATAGGCTTCTCTAACAATTCATTGAATTGGGCCAGTTCTCGTGGGCCAAATGATCCCCATCTAATCAATAGACCTCCATCGGATGCATTTGGTGCGATGGTCATGGGCTTTGAACTCTGACCCTGACATTCTCCCTCACCTATTCTCGCAATGCCCTCGTTGTGACTTCTGAATGGCACTGACTTGATTCGCCTCAATCTCGTCTTGATGCCTTAACTTTTCCCTTCCTTCGAGATTTTTGCCTCGGCTTTCGTCACCTCTTCACTCAGGCCATCCTACCCGTTTGTACATCTCGACGACAAGGAGTTATGTCACTCTTTTTCCTACATTCTAACTTCCCTCGAATCAAATCCTCGTGAATCACAACACTTGGCTTCACTTTGTCCACAGTCTCTTGTCCTCCTTTCTCATGAACTTCGAAAGGGCCCCTACGTTCTTGCCAAGTCAACAAGTTAGAATGCAACACACTATCAGAGTGTTCGGGATGTACCTTTGCATTTACTTTGGTCAACTGTCCCTCTTGCATCGCATCTTTCCTTTTGAAGTCCAATGCATCACCCACCTCTCCCATAGGTGGAAGCCTTGTCGATGACTCGGCCAACTCCGACACTTCACTCGACTTGAGCCTCATTGGTCCCAGCTTCACTATTTTCATCGCAACTTCTTCCTCTAAGTTCGATGACAAACTCACCTCTTCTTCGAGTGGAAGCCCCTCCGATGACTCACCATGCTTAGACGTTGCCTTTCCTTTGACTACGGCTTACTTTGGACAGTTCCACAACTCATGCGGACCACAGTACAAGAAGCACTTTACTCGCTTATTTTTTCTCCTCTTTTCCCTCTTGGCTTTGGCTTTACCCTTGCTCGAACCAAGCTTCTTGGACTCCTCGTCTGCTCCATCGTTCCCTTTAATGACAGACTTGTTCCATTTTGCCCTCTTGGCTTCGACTTTTCCATTACTCGAACCAAGCTTCTTGGGCTCCGTGTTTGCTCCATTGTTCCCTTCGATGACAGACTTTCTCGAACACTTCCGCAATCTATGCAAACCATGACACAAGAATCACTCGACTGGCTTCTTCTCCCTTTGGACTCCTTGGCTTTGACACCCCTTGCACTCGAACCAAGTCCCAAGGCCTTATCCACCGGCTTCTTCTTAAGCTCGAATTTCTTCAGACATTTCTTCAACATGTGTGGATCGTTGCAGAGAAAGCATTTCAGCTTGTCCCTTTTCTTCTTGGGTTTCTTCTTCCCAACTCGTGGTTTCCCATTACCACAATTGTTGCCATTGTATTTGCCATTATCCTCATCTTCCTTATGATCCTCTTCACATATTCCCCTCTTGAACTTGGAAGACCCAAGATTTTCTTTCCCTAAACCAAGCTTAACCACGGATTCTGCTACTTTCATGGCTTCTGACAACTTTTGGACACCTCTTTGTTCCACCTCCTATCTGACCCCCGGCTGCAATCCCTCTTGAAAAGTAAGAAATGCTTCTTTCTCGGTCACAACAAAAACTTGGAGCATGAGTTCCTTGAACTCACGAACATACTCCCCCACTGTGCCCCGTTGCATTATCCCTTGCAACTTTGCCCGAGCTTCTTCCTCGGCAAACTCTAGGTAAAACTGTCCCTTCAACTCACATTGGTACTCTTGCCACATCCCAATCTCATCTTGCCTTTTATCTGTGGTCCTTCCTCACCACCATAAAAGTGCAATATCAGTAAGAAATAATGTAGTATTTACCTTTCCTACATCATCCACGATGCCTTTGGCACGGAAGTAGTTTTCCATCCTTCACAAGAAATTGTCCACATCGCATGCAGACCTTGCCCTCACAAACTCTTTTAACTTCGGGACATACTCTTTACTGAGTGCTGCACATGACATTCTTTCCCCCACCGCTGCTCAAAATAGGGCCAGCTCTCCCTTGAGCTCCTCTATTCTTGTGCTTAAAGCCAGTGTCATGGCCATTATTTCCTCCTTCAAAGCCTTCATCATGGCTTGGAAAGCATCATTTCTCTCCGTCAGCTTCTTCTTATGGGAATCTAGTAGCTTTTGCACACTATCCCTTTGGAAAGTGAGACACATGGTCATAAATTCCCTAGATTGCTCCCTTAAGTTATCAATACTTTCCCCAAGCGTATTGTCTGACTCTTTATCATCCTCCATGGACTTCTCAAGCTTTCCCACGAATTCCTTAACAACCGATAGCATCTCCCTCAAAGACTTTTTGCCCATATTTATTCGAACTCTTCTCTCGACATCCCAACAATGCCTTCGAACCAATAGCTCTGATACCACTTGTCACGGGGCGAGACCTTTCATCTCACAATTTGTGCGGCCTTAGGCGATTCACTCATCTAAACTCACCTAAGTCAGCCTTTACTCAGGTGAGGATTCCTTAAGAACTCCTCCAAGGCACCAAATGAAGAGCAGAAGCGATTTATGACAAAAGAAGCAAACAAAAGAACAACAGAAAAGGATGCTCGCAAAGTGTTTGAGTAAATGCTCTCTATTCTCTTATTCACAAAGAATAATGAAACAATGAATGGAGTGTGTACAAATGAGGGAGATGCTCTATATTTATAGTTGAGCTCCCCCAAAACCGACGGTTAAGTTACATTTACATTGATGGACGAGATTAACCATATCCCATGTTTTAAGGGATTTACAAGATATGCCATATCAAATCCTATCTAATCTTTACAAGATATGATTTCCTATATCTTCTAAGATTAGTTACCAAATCAGCCTAAGTTGCCATATCTTCGCTATCGGGCTAACTAGGCTTCTCCAACAGTTTATTGAATCGACCCAGTTCTCGTGGCCCAAATGATCCCCATCTAATCAATAGACCTCCATTAGATGCATTTGGTGCGATGGTCATGGGCTTTGAACTTTGACCTGTGACACTAGTTGTAACAATCTCAAAAACATAAAAATCATTAAAAACAGAAAAAATCGTGCCTTAATGAGCTATATAACCATGGCCAAATGGAAAACCTAGTTATGGCTTTTCTTTTCTTCAAATTTTGGCACTAGGAAGAAGATGGACACTATTTTATGATTTTGTTTTATTTATTATACCTTAATTAACAAAATTACCTATTTAACCTTATTCATTAATCTTTAAAACCATTAAAAAGATGTCCATCTTTGTCCACTCATACTATAAATGGCCTAATTACAACACAAGGACTTCCACTTTAAGGTTCCATAGCTATTAGACACCTTTAGCTAATAGAACTCAAGTTTTACACTTAACGCGACTTAGTCCTTTTTATCAAATTAACCAATCAAACGATAGAATTTCTTAACGAAATTTTCACACAATCATAATATCATACTGTAAATATTAAAATAATATTAAAAAATATTTTGAATTCATATTTATGGTTCTGAAACCACTGTCCTGATTTGACTAAAAATGGGCTGTTACAAAAGTGATTGATTTTGGCATGTTTAAAACTTTGATTTGAATGATTCATGGATGAAATATTTTGATGGTATAACTTGTAGTACCAATGAGGGTACATTGGTTAGGCACCTAGGATGATTTTTTTTGGCATGTTTTGAGCATGTTTGATCATGTTTTGAATAGGTTAAATGATTGGTAATGGAGTTGCTTAGTGCCCAAGTAAGTAGGAAATGGTAAACTTAAGTTTTAAGGTACTTTTGGGTGCACACAGCCTAGCCACATGGGCGTGTGTCACACACGGGCAACACACATGGGCGTGTGACCTAATTCAGAGAGTTACATGGCCTGAGACACGGGCATGTGTCTCAACCGTGTGAGGCACACGGCCTGGCCACACGTGTGTGTGACCCCTATAGTTGAAATTTTTCTAAATTTTTCCTAAAATTTTTAAATGTTCCTGATTTAGTCCCAAATCATTCCTAAAGTGATTCTAAGGCCTCGAGGACTTGAATAAGCGATGATATGCATGCTTAATGACGGATTATGTTGTGATTATTGAAATGTTTTGAAATGAATAATTTAGGTAATGTTTATTCGGTAATGTTCTGAAACCCTATTCTGGTGACAAATATAGGTTAGGGGTGTTACACTAACCCTTGGGACTGTGATACCTCGACAGTGTAAAAGACCAGGGACTACCTTCAGTGGTATCACGATATCCCATTAGGTATCGCGATCTCTACATCCCAAGGAAGACCCCAAGGTTCAACACTGCTCGAGATATCGCGATATCCTCTTCTGGGTATGAGATATCACCTTCGTCAAGGGGACAAACTTGAACAAAAAGGGCAACCTTTGTCTACCCAACCAACTAATCACACATGGACCCTGTAAGGGCTTTTTTGTCATTGAAAAGTCATCAGAATACACTTCGAAACAACCAAAAATTGTTGACGAGAAAAGAGACACACATTAGCTTCATTTAGGTTTGATTTTTTTTAGTTTTCTCTGCACTTTTTTTCTAGGGTTTTTATTTTCTCTTCTTCTACTTTAGATTAGAGTTTATTTTTTGCATTAAATATTATTCTTGTTGCTCTTTATGTTAGTTAAGTTGGTTAATAATGTACTAGTCATTGTACTTCTCTTTTAATACTTTCTAAGCTTTAGTTTAATGTATTTCAGTTTATCTTACTTTAAATTTGTCAAAGCTTGTTCCTTTTATGTTTTGTTTCTTTAGATTTCTCTGTTAAATGCTTTTGGTTTCATACTATTTAAGTTTTCTTGCATAAAAATCTCAACTTTTATATTTTTCTCAAGCTTTATTTTCGTGGCTGACTTGTTTTTCATTACTATGTTTATTTTCTTCACTTTGAGCATGTGTAGCAAAACCTTTAAGGAGGTTGGTTGATAGAGATGTGGATAAACTAAACTCTTTGGAAAAAGGACTAAATCGTAACAAATTGGACTGATTTGAATAGAACTAAGAACTTAGGTAGTGACACCCCTAAGGGAATATTAAGAGAAAGTGAGACTGGAAGATAATCTTGTCGCGCACTTGTTCGTTAGTCCTGGATTAACTAGTGAGGTTGGAAGATAAGCCGAACCTAATTTGTTTAAGTCAGTAAAATTGAGATCAGAAGATAAAATGGAGCCATTTAGTAATTTAAGCAATTTATGTCTTGAGTCCAAAATTTGGTGAACCACATCGAAGTCAACCAAACCCCATTAGTTATTTGTTAGATAGTCCCTCTAGTTTACATTTCTTGCAATTTAGTCCTTAGGGTAGAATATTTAATTTTCTTGCAAAAATCATTTTTTATGCACTGTTGTACTATAAAATCATATTAGTAGCCACTTAGACTCTATTGTGTATGCTATTTATTGCTTAATTGCCTCTTCTTTTGGGTTTGATCCTTAGAATACTTTAGTGTTTCATTGTAACACTATGAATATAACAATTGACCTGTACGCTTGTAGCAAAACTGGGCTTTAAAATTTATTATATAAATTTAGTGATTTAATGAGCATGCGCGCAGCCGATCAATAGAGAAAAGGTAGTTGCTAATGCCTTCTCTCGTAGATATTCCTTGATAACTACATTAAATGCTAAAGTCTTAAGGTTTGAACATATAAAATATTATTTTAAAAATATTTATACTTGAACCTCAGACCTCACAGTTGCACAACACGCCACCTTGCCACTAGGCCACAAACTCTTCTTGTGTCATAAACAAGCACTATTATTTATAAAGCCTACATGCCAGTGTCCAGATTCATTTAAGAGAAAAACTAAAAATTTTACAAAAGCCAAAACTTGAACCCAGGCTTCTCAAACACTCCCATACACACCCAAAACATTTAACCACTGAAGCAGATACACAATTGTGTCAAAACATGCAAAATTAAAGACCTTATATTTTTAGGGCATTACAACTCTACCCCCTAAAAGAAATTTTGGCCTCAATATTTACTTGGTCAGAATAGGTGAGGGTATTGCCGATGTATCGCCTCCTCCGGTTGCCACATGGCTTCTTCTGAACTGTGACTACGCCAAAGCACTTTGACTAGTGGAATAGATTTCTTCCTCAGTACTTTAACCTCACGGTCCAATATCTGCACTGGCTCCTCCTCGAAGGTCAGATCTAGCCTAACCTCAATCTCCTAGACTGGTACTATATGTGTGGGGTCAGAGCAATAACGTCTCAGCATGGAGACGTGGAATACATCGTGAATCCGGTCTAATTCTAGAGGCAACTCAAGTTGATAGGCGACTGGTCCCATACACTTCGGTATACTGTAAGGCCTAATGAACCTAAGGTTAAACTTACCCTTTCGGCCAAACCTCAGTATCTTTTTCTATGGAGAGACCTTAAGAAATACAAAATCCCCCATAAAATACTCAATCCCTCGGTGTTTAAGATCTGCGTAAGACTTCTGCCTATCAGACGCTTCCTTCAACCGGTCTCGAATCAGTTTTACCTTTTCTTCGATATCAGAAACTAACTCTGGCCCCAAAACTCGCGGCTAGCCCAGCTCAATCCAACAGGTAGGAGTACGACACCTACAACCATACAACACCTCGTACGGTGCCATTTGAATAATGTACTGACAGCTATTATTATACGCGAACTCTGCTAGCGGCACATAGTCTTCCTAATTGCCTCGAAAATCAATTACACAACTTCTTAACATTTCCTCTAGTATCTAAATCACCCTTTCTGACTGGCCATCTGTCTGAGGATGGAACGCAGTACTGAAGTTCAACCTAGTACCCAAAGCCTCGTGTAATTTCTTTTAGAATTGAGATGTGAATCTCGGATCTCTGTCAGATATGATACAAAGCGGTACCCCATACAGTCTTACAATCTCAGCCACATACAACTTTGCCAGCTTCTGCAACAAGAAATCAGGACGAACTGGTATAAAATGGGAAAATTTAGTCAATCGGTCAATAATTACCCATACTGAATCCTTCTTAGTAGGCGTTAAGGGCATCCCACTCACAAAATCCATGGTTACCCTCTCCCACTTCCAAAGTGGGATCTTAATTGGCTGCAATAACCCTGAAGGCAGCTGATGCTCAGCCTTAACTTGCTGGCACATCAAGCATTTACTCACAAAATTAGTAACTTCGTGTTTCAGTCCTAGCCACCAGTATAGCTCACGAAGATCTAGGTATAACTTGTTTCTGCCAGGATGCATAGCATATGGACTACTATGCGCCTCTCGCAGTATAGACTGCCTCATCTCAGAATCCCTTGGTACATAAACTTTCCCACGGAAACACAGTACTCCTTTACTATTCAGTCCAAAATTTGAAGTTTCCCCATTCTCAACCTGTCGAAAATGAAGAACTAGTGACTCATCCAACAACTGTTTACCCTTAATCTATTCAGTCCACGTCGGCCTAACTTGAAGCTAAGCCAACAAGATACCATCATCATACAAGCTGAGACGAGCAAACATTGCTTTCAAATCAGATGTAGCCCTACGGCTCAGTGCGTCAGCTACCACGTTAGCCTTACCAGGGTGATACTGAATCGAGCAGTCATAATCCTTAAGTAGCTCTATCCATCTTTGCTGCCTAAGATTCAGCTCCTTTTAAGTAAGGAGGTACTTGAGGCTCTTGTGATCTGTGCAAATAATATACTTCTCACAGTATAAATAGTGCCTTCAAATTTTTAGTGCGAATACCACCACGACTAACTCCAAGTCATGCGTAGGGTAATTCACCTCGTGAGGCTTAAGCTGACGAGATGCATAAGCAACCACCTTACCCTCCTACATCAGCACACAACCCAAACCGACGTGTGATGCATCACTATAGACAGTGAATTTATAACAGACCGAATTTGACCCTAATTGAAACGGTGGTTTTGGGACCACGAATTCGAGTCCGAGAAATATTTAAATACTATATTTCGTGTTTATTATAAGTGAATTAATGTCTGTGAAAGTTTCGTAGAAAAATTCAATCGTTTGTATGTTCAATTTAACAAAAAGGACTAAATCACATAAGTGGTAAAAGTAGCCTTATTGCTTGATTGAGTGGTTAAATTAATATGTCATTATATAAGAGAGCACCTATGTTTAAAATTGTCCATTTTTAATGGGATAGTGGATGGCAACATGTAATTTTCATAATGAAATTGTGTGTTTAAATTATATGTTATGTTATAATATATTATAATAATATTATAATCATATAATAAATAAAACATAAAAAGAAAGAGAACACATGCATGTTCATCTTTCTTCAACCGAAACAAAAGAGAAAAGAAGGAAGTTTAAGCTCTCAAAACATTCGACACTTGCATGTTAAATTAAGGTTAGTAATTGAGTTCGCTTTTGATAATTTTTACGCTTTTGTAATCGTTGCTTCGAAAACTATCAAACCCATGTACTAATTTTGTGAATTGATAATGTTTGTATGATATGCCATTGATGATATTTTAAGCTTTTTGATGGTTATTGATGTTAAATGAAAGATAGGTGCTAGATGAACACATTTTGTTCATGAATTTTTGATAAATTTAAATAATTAGGGCTAAATTATGAAAATTAAATTTTAGAGGGACTTAAATGTGAAATAAATGAAATGTATGGATTGGTATGAATGCTATAGATATTCGGCCCTTAAGGTATTTATTCAAATTGTGTGTATTTTGTGTTTTAAGTAAATAGGACTAAATTGTAAAAATGTGAAATAATAGGGGCAAAATGGTAATTTTCCCATTTATGTATTTTGGGACCAAATTGGGATGAAATGTACTTGAATAAGCTTATTTTAAATATGTTTAGATCAAGAGCAAAGAAAATCGGATTTGAATCGGGGAAAGACAAAGGTTTCGAAATAGCCGGTTTAAGTCATTCGTTGTCAATCGAGGTAAGTCCTTAAGCAAATATCTATTAAAGAGTTAATTATGAATATATTAAATAACGATATTTGATAATCTTGAGTATAAAACTATGAGTTAGCCGAACGTAAAAGTGTTGAATTGGATTGAATATACATTTTGTAAATGTGATATGAATAATTGTATTTGATATGATATGTGAAAGTAATATGATATATATATATAATGTGTTAGTGAAATTAGTATTTAAATATGTGTATTGAAAGATTGGATTAATTATGTGGTTATTTCGGGCTTTAAGCCTAGTAAGCCTCATCTAGGTGTTATTTATCGGGCTAAATGCCTAGCAGCTTAGTCTTGGTGATATATTAGAGCTTCGTGCCTAGCGAGCTTAGTGCTTGGGTGATATATTCAGCCTCGTGCCTAGCGTGCTTAGTGCTGGTGATATATTCAAAGCTTCGTGCCTAGCGTGCTTAGTGCCGTGATATATTCGGCTTCGTGCCTAGCAGTGTTTTATACCAGTGATGAAATATCAACTTGTGGTTTATGAGACTACATCATGATGTGTTTATTGAGTAAGTGTGTTGATAATACAAGTTATTTATATTCTGCCATACAGGTAAGTGCCTATGAGTTATTTAATTGAGTTTCTATGTTCGATCAAATAGATAAGCATATATGTAAATTTCGTTGGGCAAGAATGTGACTAAAGACCATATATATATTCGGACTTTTGGTTATGTGGTCATATTGTTATTACATTGATATTGAATACTTGGATATATGAAATGTTGAATGGACAAGTGTATATATGTTCATTTATGTGGCCTTATTGAATGATATGCATATGTAATGAGTAGATGGTTGAAAGTTGATATTTTCCATTTGAACCTTATGCCGAAATGGTAATTTATTTGTTAAAGGCAAAATAGTGATAAATTTTAAGTTAAATGAGGTATTGGAGTTCGACAATGATAGACTATATGTTTAACTCAGGTAAGCTTAAGTCTTATTAAATTAATTAGAAATAAGGTAAGTTGTGATTAATGTTACTTGAGTTGAAATATTATGTTAAGAATGGTGCTATGTGTGATTGAGCTTATTGATCGATGTGTATGAATGGTATAAGATAGAAATTGAGCTTAAATGTACTATTTTGGGAGGTTCGGTTACAAGTAGAAATGCTAAGAGTGAAAAGACTTTGAATGTGATAATATAGTTGATATGGAAGTTGTCCCTATGTGACTTGGAGCATGTGATTCATGTAAAATATGTTTATACTACGGTTCGATGAGTTACAGAATTATGGTAATGAAGTGTAAATGCTTAGGTTAATGAACTGTTAGTATTTGGCCCTGCATAAATTTATTTATGGAAATATTTATATTCAATGTCATAAGTTTAAAGAATAAAATGTTTAAGGGTTTGAGTGTTATATTATTATTTGCTTGAGACTTACTAAGCTAGAAAGCTTATTCTGTGTGGTTCAATGTTCTGTTTTATAGATTTTGGTCTTGCTACGGGCTCGGGAAATCGTCAGCAAAGTCAACCACACTATCGACTCATATTGGTACTTCTAAAGTTTGGACGTAAAATCTTAAGGCATGTACAGGCTAGTTTAATGCTTGAATGATAATTTGAATTGTATAAATAAGCCATGCGAAAATGGCTTGGATTTATTACGTATGATCTAATGTTTGAGTAACTCTAGTTATAAAATGTGTGTATGTTCTACTTAGCCATGAGTTTGATAGTGATATAAAGTCATGTTAGGTTTATATATATATTGTAATTAGTCCTTTTGGTAAGATGATAGTTGTAGTGTTTGAATATGCTTGGGTTATGGTTGATAAATACTCAATAATGAAATGCATAATGTAAGATACAAATCAACTTAGAAATTATTTTAAATCTTGGATGGTATATTCGCTAAGTGAAAAATTATAGGTATAGTATTTGGAATGTATAATATTGATATATTATGAATTGAATAAGCAAATCTCTTAATAAATATATATATATATATATATATATATATATATATGTTTAGCTTTTGATAATTGCTAAATTGTTTAGTAGGTTAATAAAGAACATGTGTATATTCGGTCAATGTGATTTAATGACCAATTGAATGGTAACATTCATTATTAGTTATGTAATGCTTATAAATGAATTTGGATAATGGTTTTTAAGATATGTACGATGTTGTTTAAACATGCCATGGAAGTGTATTAATCATGTTGCATTCAAATAGGACTGTATGAACAGAAAAAAAATTGTTATGACCTGTGCTATGTTTGGTAGTGCCTTGTAACCCTAATCCGGTGACGGTTACGGGTTAGGGGTGTTACATTTTATTGGTATCAGAGCTTACGGTTTAGTCGATTCTAGGACTACCGTAGCGCGTATTAGTCTAGCTGTACATGCCTTAATTATATATTTGATAGTGTGGAGACTTCTGACATTTCAAACTGTGTTTTATATTATGAATGGATCTTGATCTCGATAGAGCCGTAACGGATGATGTAGAGAGTGTAGTGCCTGACCGTGCACGCGGATCAGTGCCAGTAGACTCTCGACCAGTTTCGGGTAACCACGAGGGAGAGGCTAAACAAGCCTTCTACCAAATGATAAATGAATGGTCTACCTAGATTATTCAGAATAATCCGACTGTACAACAACCTCCACCCCTGAATAATCTAACTCTGATACCTTCAGCACCCCGATGATAGATTCGATGAGATCTAGTAGGCCTCCTGTTGATAAAGTCAGAAAATGTAGGGCCGAAGAATTTAAAGCTAATGATGATGATGACACTGAGCGAGCTGAAATGTGGTTTGATAATACCATTCGGGTACTTGATGAGTTATCCTGTACTTCAGAGGAATACCTAAAGTGTGCTATATCTCTACTTTGGAACTCTGCCTACCATTGGTGGAAAGCCCTAGTATCAGTAGTTCCGAAAGAAAAAGTGACTTGGGACTTCTTTCAGATTGGGTTCCGAAAGAAATATATCAGCCAGAGATTCAAAAAAAAAAGTAAAGAATTTCTTGAATTGAAACAGGGGTGAATGACCGTGACAGAATATGAGCGGAAATTTGTTAGACTTAGCAGATATGCTAGAGAGTGTGTTTCTTCTGAAGCTATTATGTGCAGAAGATTTGAAGGCGGTCTGAATGAAGACATAAAGTTATTTGTGGGCATTATTGAGATTAAAGAGTTTGTGGTCTTGGTCCAAATGAGCTTGCAAAGTCAAGAGCTCAAAAAAGAGAAAAGAAAGGCCGAGACAGAAGCTAGAGATACTCGTAAAAGATCATTGAGTAAAACTTTCCATTCAACATATAAGAAGCTCTGAGATAACTTTAACCGACATAAGACTACTCCTGACCTGTCTAGATGAGATCGACCTCCAGTGAGTTCTCGAGCCATTTCGATGGCTAGTGTTGGCAATGTTCAACAGGATCGGATTGAGTGCAAGCATTGTGGAAAATGGCATTCTGGGAGTTGTAAATTCTGGGATCGGACTTGTTTTAAATGTGGATTGTCAGATCACTTCATTCGAGAGTGCCCGATGTTAGTCGAGCAAAATACGGCTCAGAATATTAAACAGAACAACGCGTTAGCACGAGGTAGACCACCCAGACATTCTGGGAATGTAGGTGGCAGTCAGGGAGGAACGAAAGATACTACAGTTCGGTCAGAGGCTCGAGCACCAGCTAGAGCTTGTGCTATAAGGACCAGAGAGGATGCTTCTTCTCCAGATGTCATTACCGGTACTTTCACCATTTATGATACTACTGTGATTGCATTGATTGATCCTGGTTCAACCCATTCATATGTGTGTAAAACTCTAGTATTCGGTAATACTCTGCCAGTTGAGTCTACTGAGTTTGTGATTCGTGTGTCCAACCCTTTGGGTAGATGTGTATTTGTTAATATAGAGTGTAAAGGTTGCTCGTTGATGATTCGGAATTTTTGCTTCCCAGTCGATTTAATGCTGTTGCCCTTCGATGAGTTTGATATAATTTTGGGAATGGACTGGTTAACTTTGCATGATGCAGTGGTGAATTGCAAAAGAAAGATTATTGATTTGAGATGTCAAAATGGTGAGAGCATTCGAGTTGAATCTAATGATCTAAATGGGTTACCTACAGTAATATCATCGATGCTAGCCCGAAAAAAAATATGAGCTATTGTTAGATTATCATTCGGGTAAAACAAATGTTGTGACTAATGGTCTGAATAGAAAATCATCATTACATTACAGGCTTTGAATACTCAGTTGGACTTGTCTTATGATAGTTTTGTAATAGAGGAATTGAGAGCAGAACCGATGTTTTTACAACAGATATATATAAAGCTCAGAAATTTGATAATAAATTGTTAGTGAATCAAGCTCAGAGTGAAGTGAATTCCGAGTCTGAATTTCAAAATTTTTGATGATTGTCTGAGATTCCAGGATCATGATTGTATTTCGAGAAATTCAGAGTAAATTCCATCGATGCGAATGAAGTACATAATAGTCGTTTAACTGTTCATCTGGGAAGTACTAAAATGTATCATAATTTGTAGCAACACTACGGGTGGCTTGGTATGGAACGAGACATTTCTGATTTGGTTTTAAAATGTTTAGTCTGTCAACAAACGAAAGCCGAACATCAAGTTTCATCTAGATTAGTACAGCCTTTCATTTGCAAACAGATGATCAATCTGAACAAACTATTCAGATTCTTAAAGATATACTAAGGTGTTGCGTATTAGAGTTTTAAGGCTCATGGGAACAATATCTACCATTGATTAAAAATTTTGTATAATTGTGGTTTTCAGATGAATATCAAAATGGCACCGTATGAAGATTTGTACGGACGTAAAAATTGTACACCTCTGTATTAGACTGAACTCATTGAGAATAAGTTACACGGGGTTGATTGGATAAAGGATACAGAACAGGAAGTGAAATTGATCAGAGATTGGTTGAAAGCAGTATTTGATCGTCAAAAGTCCTTTATAGACTTGAAACGAAAAGATATAGAATTTGAGATCGACGACAAAGTATTTCATGTTTCAATATTTTGTAAATATCGATCTGATCCGTCACTTGTGATTGCCCCATTTGAAACAGAGATCCGATCTAATATGACATACGAAGAGAGCTGATACATATCATAGCCGTGAAATAAAGGAGTTGAGAAATAAGAAATGGCAGCCTGAAGATTCAATAAGATAACAATATTTGAAATTGTTCAGCGGAAAGATTTTTGGGACGAAAATCCCTAAGGGGGGAGAGTTGTAACAGACCGAATTTGACCCTAATCGAAACGGTGGTTTCGAGACCACGAATTCGAGTCCGAGAAATATTTAAATACTATATTTTGTGTTTATTATAAGTGAATTAATGTCTGTGAAAGTTTCGTAGAAAAATTCAATCATTTGTATGTTCAATTTAACAAAAAGACTAAACCGCATAAGTGGTAAAAGTAGCCTTATTGCTTAATTGAGTGGTTAAATTAATATGTCTTTATATAAGAGAACACCTATGTTTAAAATTGTCCATTTTTAATGGGATAGTGGACGGCAACATGTAATTTTCATAATGAAATTATATGTTTAAATTATATGTTATGTTATAATATATTATAATAATATTATAATCATATAATAAATAAAACATAAAAAGAAAGAGAACACATGCATGTTCATCTTTCTTCAACCGAAACAAAAGAGAAAAGAAGGAAGTTTAAGCTCTCAAAACATTCGACACTTGCATGTTAAATTAAGGTTAGTAATTGAGTTCGGTTTTGATAATTTTACGCTTTTGTAATCATTGCTTGAAAACTATCAAACCCATGTACTAATTTTGTGAATTGATAATGTTTGTATGATATGCCATTGATGATATTTTAATCTTTTTGATGGTTATTGATGTTAAATGAAAGATAGGTGCTAGATGAACACATTTTGTTCATGAATTTTTGATAAATTTAAATAATTAGGGCTAAATTGTGAAAATTAAATTTTAGAGGGACTTAAATGTGAAATAAATGAAATGTATGGATTGGTATGAATGCTATAGATATTCGGCCCTTAAGGTATTTATTCAAATTGTGTGTATTTTGTGTTTTAAGCAAATAGGACTAAATTGTAAAAATGTGAAATAATAGGGGAAAAATGGTAATTTTTCCATTTATGTATTTTGGGACCAAATTGGGATGAAATGTACTTGAATAAGCTTATTTTAAATATGTTTAGATCAAGAGCAAAGAAAATCAGATTTGAATCGGGGAAAGACGAAGGTTTCGAAATAGCCGGTTTAAGTTACTCGTTGTCAATCGAGGTAAGTCCTCAAGCAAATATCTATTAAAGAGTTAATTGTGAATATATTAAATAATGATATTTGATAATCTTGAGTATAAAACTATGAGTTAGCCGAACGTAAAAGTGTTGAATTGGATTGAATATACATTTTGTAAATGTGATATGAATAATTGTATTTGATATGATATGTGAAAGTAATATGAGATATATATATATATATATATATAATGTGTTAGTGAAATTAGTATTTAAATATGTGTATTGAAAGATTGGATTAATTATGTGGTTATTTGGGCTTTAAGCCTAGTAAGCCTCGTCTTAGGTGTTATTTATCGTGCTAAATGCCTAGCAGAGCTTAGTCTTGGTGATATATTTAGGCTTCGTGCCTAGCGAGCTTAGTGCTTGGGTGATATATTCAGGCCTCGTGCCTAGCGTGCTTAGTGCTTGGTGATATATTCAGCTTCGTGCCTAGCGTGCTTAGTGCCTTGGTGATATATTCGAGCTTCGTGCCTAGCGTGCTTAGTGCTTGGTGATATATTCGGCTTCGTGCCTAGCGTGTTTTATACCGATGATGAAATATCAACTTGTGGTTTATGAGACTACATCATGATGTGTTTATTGAGTAAGTGTGTTGATCATACAAGTTATTTATATTCGCCATACGGTAAGTGCCTATGAGTTATTTAATTGAGTTTCTATGTTTGATCAAATAGATAAGCATATATGTAAATTTCGTTGGGCAAGAATGTGACTAAAGACCATATATATATATTCGGACTTTTGGTTATGTGGTCATATTGTTATTACATTGATATCGAATACTTGGATATATGAAATGTTGAATGGACAAGTGTATATATGTTCATTTATGTGGCCTTATTAAATGATATGCATATGTAATGAGTAGATGGTTGAAAGTTGATATTTTCCATTTGAACCTTATGCCGAAATGGTAATTTATTTGTTAAAGGCAAAATAGTGATAAATGTTAAGTTAAATGAGGTATTGGAGTTCGCAATGATAGACTATATGTTTAACTCGAGTAAGCTTAAGTCTCATTAAATTAATCGTAAATAAGGTAAGTTGTGATTAATGTTACTTGAGTTGAAATATTATGTTAAGAATGGTGCTATGTGTGATTGAGCTTATTGATCGATGTGTATGAATGGTATAAGATAGAAATTGAGCTTAAATGTACTATTTTGGGAGGTTCGGATACAAGTAGAAATGCTAAGAGTGAAAAGACTTTGAATGTGATAATATAGTTGATATGGATGTTGTCCCTATGTGACTTGGAGCATGTGATTCATGTAATATATGTTTATACTACGGTTCGATGAGTTACAGAATTATGGTAATGAAGTGTAAATGCTTAGGTTAATGAACTGTTAGTATTCGGCCCTGCATAAATTTATTTATGGAAATATTTATATTCAATGTCATAAGTTTAAAGAATAAAATGTTTAAGGGTTTGAGTGTTATATTATTATTTGCTTGAGACTTACTAAGCTAGAAAGCTTATTCTGTGTGGTTCAATGTTCTATTTTATAGATTTTGGTCTTGCTACGGGCTCGGGAAATTGTCAGCAAAGTCAACCACACTATCGACTCATATTGGTACTTTTAAAGTTTGGACGTAAAATCTTAAGGCATGTATAGGCTAGTTTAATGCTTGAATGATAATTTGAATTGTATAAATAAGCCATGTGAACATGGCTTGGATTTATTACGTATGATCTAATGTTTGAGTAACTCTAGTTATAAAATGTGTGTATGTTCTACTTAGCCATGAGTTTGATAGTGATATAAAGTCATGTTAGGTTTATATATATATTGTAATTAGTCTTTTGGTAAGATGATAGTTGTAGTGTTTGAATATGCTTGGGTTATGGTTGATAAATACTTAATAATGAAATGCATAATGTAAGATACAAATCAACTTAGAAATTATTTTAAATCTTGGATGGTATATTCGCTAAGTGATAAAATTATAGGTATAGTATTTGGAATGTATAATATTGATATATTATGAATTGAATAAGCAAATCTCTTAATAAATAATATATAAATATATATATATATATATATATGTTTAGCTTTTGATAATTGCTAAATTGTTTAGTAGGTTAATAAAGAACATGTGTATATTCGGTCAATGTGATTTAATGACCAATTGAATGGTAACATTCATTATTAGTTATGTAATGCTTATAAATGAATTTGGATAATGGTTTTTAAGATATGTACGATGTTGTTTAAACATGCCATGGAAGTGTATTAATCATGTTGCATTCAAATAGGACTGTATGAACAGAAAAAAAAAATTGTTATGACCTGTGCTATGTTTGGTAATGCCTTGTAACCCTAATCCGGCGACGGTTATGGGTTAGGGGTGTTACAGAATTCCTTCCCAAACTCTAGTTGTATCAAGACAGGGGCCTCAGTTAGAACTTTCTTCAGCTTCTCAAAACTTTCTTGCTATTTATCAGTCCAGTGAAATGGTACCCCTTTACGCAACAACTTAGTCATGGGTAAAGCAATCAAGGAAAACCCTCAACAAAACGTCTATAGTACCCTGCGAGACCCAGAAAGCTTCGAATCTTAGATACGGTCTTGGGTGGTTTCCAATCCAGTACGACTTCAATTTTTTGAGGATCAACCCTAATCCCCTCGGCGGATACCACGTGACCCAGGAATGTCACTTCTCGCAGCCAGAACTCACATTTGCTGAACTTAATGCACAATTGTTTCTCCCTTAAAATCTGCAGAACAATTCGAAAATGTGCATCATGTTCATCATCAGTTCTTGAATACACCAAGATATTGTCTATAAATACCACCACGAACCGATTTAGGTAGGGCTGGAATACTCGGTTCATCAAGTCCATAAAGGCAGCTGGTGTATTTGTCAGCCCAAGCGGCATCACTAGGAACTCGTAATGACCATAACGAGTCCTAAATGCAGTTTTATACACATTATCCTCCTTAACTCTTAGCTGATGGTACCCAGAACGAAGAACTATTTTAGAGAAAATCGAAGCTCCTTGTAGCTAATCAAATAGATCATCTATCCTCGACAAAGGATGCTTATTCTTGATAGTCAATTTATTCAATTGTCGATAGTCGATGCACATGTGCATGGATCCATCCTTCTTCTTCATAAACAACACTGGTGCTCCCCATGGAGACACACTCGATCGAATGAATCCTCAGTCCAGCAGTTCTTGGATTTGAGCTTTTAACTCCACCAGCTCCTTCAGTGCCATTCTATAAGGGGC
The DNA here is from genome assembly GCA_025506655.1 of Gossypium rotundifolium. Classification (NCBI taxonomy): domain Eukaryota; kingdom Viridiplantae; phylum Streptophyta; class Magnoliopsida; order Malvales; family Malvaceae; genus Gossypium; species Gossypium rotundifolium. Next base: position 40,216,549 of record CP106726.1, read on the forward strand.
GATGGACACTGAAGCCATTCCAGGTAGGAGCTTAATACCAAATTTGACCTCACAGTTCAGAGGCAACCCAGGGAGCTCATCAGAAAATACGTTAGAAAAATCCTTAACTGCTTTGATATCTCCAACAGAAGGACCCTCAGAATCAGATACACCAATATAGGCTAGAAACGCCTCACAACCCTTACGAACCAGTTTTTCGGCCCTTAATGCAGAGATCACATTAGACAAAAAGTCTCCTCGCTCCCCAATCACAACCACCTCCTCATCTTCTATATTCTTCAACACCATACACTTAGCAGTACAATCTAACCTTGCACGGTGTTTTACCAACCAATCCATCCCCAAGATTAGATCGAATTCACCAAACGGTAGCTCTATCAAATCCGCTAGAAATATGACTTCTTGAACCTCTAGGGGCATAACTCTAAACAACTTGTCCACTCTTACTGATTATCCTAGTGGACTTAACACAGTTATCTCATTAACAGTACTCTCACACATGATACCAAAGGTGCCAGACACAGTGCATGCAATGTATGAATGTGTAGACCCTATATCAATCAGAGCAGCATATGGTACATTAGAAATTAAGAACATACCAGTTATGATGTCTGGAGTGTCACCATCTTCTCGGTGACGAACAACATAAACTAGAGTTGGCTGCCTCACCTCAGTATTACCAGACCTCTGCCTGGTGCTCCACGACTTCGTCCCATACCGTTTCCACCTTTGGCCTGCCCACAGCCTCTCGGTGGCTACTGACCACCTCTCACTGGCTAAACATGACCCTGTCCTACAGCTTGCATCTGAGAACGCCTCTGAGGACAATTCTTAACATGATGATCCATGAACTCGCATCTAAAGCACGCCCCAATCCTTTTTTAGCACTCGCCCTGGTGAGATCTCCTACAACCAGCGCAAGGCTACGGTCTAGCAACATCAACAGGAACTCTACCCCAAACTAGCGCATCAAACCTGGCCTTCTTTATAGGCCTACCAGAAGAACTTTAGGGCCCAGAATCCCTCTTATTTCTGCTCCTATCTTTTTCGCGGTTTAGGCGCTCAGAGTGCTTCACATCCTCAACAATTTTTGCCTTTTCTACAAGGGTAGTAAAGTCTCGCTCCCTCTGTGAAGCTATCAATACTCGTAACTCATCTCGAAGGCCATCTTCAAAATGCACACAGGGTTCATACTCAGTTGCTACTATCCTACGAGTATATCGACTCAACTGCAAGAACTCTGCCTCATATTCCACCACTGTCTTATTCTCCTGGGTTAGGCTCAAAAATTCCCTTCTTCGGGTGTCCATATACTTACACCTACATACTTCCCTTGAAAATCCGCCTTAAAGAAATTCCATGTCAACTGCTCGGCCTGCGTACCCTCTCTTACGGTGAGCCACCACTAGTAGGCCTCGTCTCACAGTAAGGACACTGCTCCTATTAACTTTTGTTCCACAGTACAGTCGAGGTCATCCATTATTCTTTCAGTGGCCTCCAGCCAATATTCTGCCCCATTTGGGGCTACTCCAAAAATATCCCTAAAAAGTTCCGCTCCATTAGACCGGAGTCGCTCTAAAATTGACCCTCAGCCAACTGCACTAGCATTAGATCCAGCAACCCTCTCTAAAATGTGGAGCATAGCTTGGAACAGGGCATCATCCCCAGCCGCTCGATCGTATGATCCTGTCTCAGTCACCGGTGAAGTTGGTGCTTCCTTAGCAGGCATGTGGCTAAATGCCGAAGACCAGCCCGAGCACTTCCTCGGCCTCTACCACAACCCCGTGTACCCCTTCCACGAGTACCTCTTGTGCTCATTTCAATGTACGCTTTATCTATTTTAAAAGTCTTATGCATCAAATTATAATTTTAGTAATTAATAACAAATGTGTTATGAAAGACAGTCATTAGGGGTTTGTTTTCGTAGATCGAGATCTCACTACATTTTTTAGTCTTCTACGTCCCAGTTTCCTCTTTCTAGAGTTTCACAGTATAGTCTTACTATCCATAGTAGTTTCTCAGTATAACGTCTCAGCCTATAATAGTAAAAAGTATTAGAGAACTTACAGATTTGGCACCGGAGACTCGGTGTGCCACATTTGTGAATCTTCCTAAACGTTTCCATTCTTTAAAATCCACTTTCAGAAAAACTTTTCAATAACCCATTCCATAGCCGAGTTTTACAACTCAGCTCTAATACCACTAAATGTAACACCCCAAACCCGGCCTAGACGCTACGGCTGAATCTGGCGTGTCACATGGAAGTGTCTCTCGAAAGTTTATCTTGTTGGTAAAAATTCGTTTCTAAGTAAAAAAACTTCTTTATTTTTATTTAACAAATCATTTAGTCAAATGTTTTCCTTATTATCTACTCTTGTTATCGTAGGTTGATTTAAATTCGCAAAAGCTTTTGGAAAAATTTAATATCCCAATTTTCGTGTCTTTGAAACTGGTAATTATTTTGAAAACTTGTCTTCCCTAAACTATCAGTTTAAGAATAAGTAAACGAATCCCAATTAAAAAATTAAGCAAATACCAATGGCCTTATTACATAAACAAAACCCAACATAAATTCTAGATTTAAGTAAAAGAAAAAATAGCTACAATGGTGTGACCACCTTCGAGTCCCTCACAGTACCAAATCGCCTATGGCTGAGGATTACATGTACAGTAGAAAAGAAAGGGTAAGTTTACGAAAACTCAATGTGTAATCCCTTATCAGTCGATCAGTATATAACCATACATGCAGTAACAGTCTGGGCCTGAGCCCTATTCAGTAACAATGTAGTGTGGGCCTTAGCCCATTACAGTAACAGTGTGGTCCTAAACCCAATACAATATCAGTACAATACAAATATGCAACCCACCCTAATCCAGCCAACACACCACCCGTACCAACCAACACACCATGTGGGGATAAAATCGACCCACCCAGCTAGCACACCAATATTGTAGCATAGCCGCCAAGATAATAACGCAAAGAAGGTCGCCAAGAATAAAGATGTGTGGCGGCACCACCAAGAATGATGAATGTGGCAAAGCCACCAAGATCGAGGCTTCCTCCATATCAGAATCCCAACCCCATGCAGTATGTCATGTCATAAATAGTTCATGTATGCAACGTGCCCTACTCAGTACGGTCTTACAATGAACATACACTCATCAGTCAACCTACCTCTAAGGGTAAAATGGTTATTTTCATCTATTAGGGGTATATTAATAATTTTACCTTTTAAGGGTATTTTGGTCACTTTACTAATTTTAGGCTCTCGGTGCAAATAACGACCTCTCCAAAGGTATACAGTCGCCTCGAGTGACACAGATAATCTAAATGGTCATAATACTGTAAATGGGCCCAAGGCCCATTATTCAGCCCAAGTGAGCCCACACGCTCGTGTGGCCCGTTTAGCCCAAATTTAGTCACGGCTATGCGAACTATATAGCCCAGTCCAGTCTTTATCACCTATCATGGATTTTATCTGTGTGGGGCCCACGAGCCCATTGGGCCCACACGGCCCATTTCAGCCAAATAAGGCCCATATCGGCCCAAGAGCACGAGAATGCTTGTGGTGGCCTCTACAGTCTATCACCCATGATTTGTGGGCTCGGCTTCCCACACGAGCACTCGCACGCTCGTGGGGCCACAAATGTCGAAGTTTTTGGCCACGATTCACGATGAGAGGGTGTGATTACACACTGCTTATGAACGAACAGATTATCCCATACGCGATCAACCTACAATCATCCCAACACAATCAAACTCTCCTCATTTAGAACATTAATACTAAAGCCCCAAACCGATATCACCACTTGCCTTGACCAAAAGTTATGCAATTATTACTCTTAGATCGCTGGTTGAAAACGATCACACCCTTCTTCTCGATTTCTGCGCATAAGAAGGATTTCATTAGTAATAATCATTTAATACAAGGCTTGAATTAATGCCTAAAGTCCAAAGAATTGAGTTAGAGCAGATTGGATATTCGATCAACACTACAAAACAAGCCTATTTACCCCATAGTATTTGGCCAAATAGGTATTCGAAGAAGAAAGCAGAGATGTACAGAGAAACAAGGTAGTCGATGCTTCATCGATTATTAGAGACTATCATCCACAGGGTTTCGAAATAACAAGACAAGATTTATGACACTCAGTCTATATTGGAAAAGCAGAGAAACAAAAGAGAAGGGAAAAAGGATATGTAGGATTAAGCTTACCATAGTGTTATGAACAGAAAAAGAGATCGTTGCCCACTACCAAACCAACTGGCATAGCAGAGAAAGAAAAAGAGAGTCGTCCACTCAGTCAAAGAGGAAAGGAGAATAGTTGAGAAAAGGTGAAGGAGAAATAAGGGAGAAGAATGAATTCGGCTGAAAGGAAAAATAGCAGAGGAGAGAGGAAACCAAAAGGTACCGAGAGGCACTTGACTTACCAACAATCATCCAAGTGACTTACGATGCCAAGACACAAAAGGACAATTCGCTAGGGAGAAACAAAAAGAAGAAAATAAAATGCCAAAAGAAAGAAGCCGAACAATGACTATACCTAAAAGGCATCTCTGTCGAAAATTTGAGTAGCTAGACACCCAATTCGGCACAACTCACCTCTCACTCAAACTCCTTGATTCTCTTTCCTTATCCCTCCATGACACGTTCAAACACCATTCAAATCTATTCAAACTCCCCTTAGCTGTGTTTCAGTCCAACTCTACTACCTACATAGCTCAAGCAGCAAAATAAATACCCATTACGCAACCCAAGACGTGAACCTCAGACCTCATAGTTGCACAACAGGCCTCCTTGCCACTAGGCCACAAACTCTTTTTGTGTCATAAACAAGCACTATTATTTATAAAGCCTACATGCCAATGTCCAGATTCATTTAAGAGAAAAACTAAAAATTTTGCAAAAGCCAAGACTTGAACCCAGGTTTCTCAAACACTCTCATACACACCCAAAACACTTAACCACTGAAGCAGATACACAATTGTGTTAGAACATGCAAAATTAAAGATGCTATATTTTTGGGGCGTTACAGCGTCAAAGTCCAAGTTTATTTGTGAACGTCTAGAGCCTTAAGTCAAATCAGTGACTTGGACAAAATTTATGATCCTCTTCCTCACTATCCTGCACTCATCCTCTCTAATCCTTATCAAAAGGCAAAAGAAAGAATGAAAAATCCCTCTCTTTTTTACAATTTGGTCCCAAAATCTTTAAGGTAAACATGTTTTTCTTTTGAAATTTTTATGTTTTTATGATCATCCAAGCTTGACTTTTAAAACCCATGCCTTAGATTTCTAAATTATTAAGTTTTATTCAAGATTCCAATAAAGGACTTATTAAGCTTTAAGCTTTATTTTTTGGGGTGAGAATTAGAAGTATAAGTTTTGGGCATGTTAGGACTAAGTTGAAAAGTAGGGAAAATTTTGGATTTGATTATAAATTTCAAGCTTTATAATTAGTTTTATGACATTGGAGTCTAAATTGAATAAATTAAAATTTGTTAAAAATTATGTTATAGATTAAAAATTTGGGGTCCCTAATGAAAGAATATGAAATCAAATTTTGATTCAATACTAATATCGAGAATATTGCTATAAACATCACAACTTTTCTATTTTTAAAAGAAATTTTAAATTTTCATTGTGCACTATTCCATTGTTTTTTAAAATGATTTTTCAACATGAATGCATTTTCTTAATAAGTACAAAAGATGACTTAAAATTAATTTAATTTCTTTAAAATATTATTTAATTAATTGTAATTAAATAATTGAAGTTCAAATAATAATTAAATTAATTAGTCATCGAGATTTATTGAGTGGGCAATTAAATTTATTTTTCATAAATTCTAGTACGATAAAGATGTCATTGCTTTAACGAAATTATAATTGAATTGAGAAAATAATTTAATTGGGAAAATTAATTTAATTGGGAAAATTAGTTTTATTTATTTATTAATATTTTGGAAATATAAAATAACTATTGGTTGGATAAATTATAAGTTTTAGATAAAAGTTCGTATAATACATATAATTGTACCCAATATGCGAGATAGGCCCGAGAGCCCATCTAATGTGAGGGGTGGCAAATCCTAGTCTTCGTAAGGGTATATCGCCACCATTTGTATTTTGTTTGTTGTAGAATACTATATTTTCTATCCAATATTATTATTTAATTAACCATTGTTCAAGCAAGACTTTTGTATCATTTCCCTATAAACAGGAATTATAAGTAAGACCTAATTACATAATTTTTATACAAGTTATTGAGCAGTGTTATTTTGTCAAAAAATAGTGACAATTTATTTTTAGAATAAATTCTATATTTTGAGAAAAACTCATAGTTTCTGATTTTATAAAAAGAATTAATTTTCCCACTAAAAGTTAATAAAAGTTAATAAATTCATTTCGTTTGAGCCCACATTTGAAGCAAATTGGGGTTTGAGGACAATGGAGAAGGTCATCGGTAGAAATTTGAGAAACGAACTGGACCGCCTTGTATAAACCACGGGCAATAATTTTGTTAAGGGTTTATTATTATAAATATCACAAAATTTGGTTTTAAGAAAAAAAAAATTAAACTTTCTCTGTGCCTAAAAACATTGTTTTCTAAACTATTTTTTTCAAAAATAGGTAGGTTTATCATTGTGTACTTACTGAGCTCATCGAGCTGACGCGTTAGTTGATTAAACACATAGGTAGTGGACATGCCTAGAAGTTTATGGTTCCGACTTGGGAACATTACATCACTTGTAACATCCCAAAAGTTAGGGGTTATAAACTTTTGCATAATTGCATGTTGTGCTTGCTCTGTAGGTTGTTTAAAGGTGTTTAGGGGCTCTAGGGAGGCCTGGGGTCGAGTCCGAGGCCTGGAAAAATTTTGGTTTTTGGGCTCTTTAGTGGGGAGAGCTGGTGGAAGCAGGACTTAAGTTTAATTGGGTGTATTATGCTAACACAAGAAAGCACATGGTGGAGTGGGGGTGGCATCAATATGAGAGCATAGTGGGATGGGGCTCGAATCCCACAAGTCCCAAAACAAAGGTTTTATTTTGTGTTAAGTGGGTGGAAGAAGTAGAGTTCAGTTAGAACTCTACAAGGGGAGAGTGGAAACTCAGTCAAACAGTTTGAATGAGAGGTGGAGAGAAAAATGAGGAGGAAAAAGAGGAGAGAATCATGGGGATAAGGGAAAGTAGTAGAGTTGGCCGAATGTGGGAGTATGTGGGGAGGAGAATTTCGGCTAGAGAGGGGTGTTGTGTAGCAAATTCGGTAGCCTAGTGTATGAGTAGAACCAAAAATTCTCCTTGGGTGTGCATTTTATCTTTTTGTTCATTTTTTTCAGAAACTCTTTTTGGGAAGAATTTGGTGCACCCTTTCTCTTGTTCACATTTCATCTTACCTCTCGTGTTTCTTTTCATTTCTTTTGTTTGGTGTCTAAATTACTTTAGTCGAATCTTCTCCTACTCATCTATTCTCTTATGGTATCTATTTCTTTCTTTTTTTCATAAAGTCGAAGAATCACCTTTACTTCTATTTTGTTTTTCCTTAGCCAAACATCTAGTAGCAGGAAAATTGGTTCTCTTCTGTCTATCAAATCTTCCTCCTTATTCGGTTCCTCTCTAGTTACAAGGTAATGGTTTATTTTCTATTTTAGTTCTTTTCCTCTTTTCTCTCTTCAAGAACAGAAACACTCAACTTTTAACTCTATACGATCTAGGCCGAATTCACTCACCCTCTTCCATCTCGAGTTCTTTTTGTTCTCTATGTTGAGAGCCGAATCTTGTGGTTGGCCATTTTCCAATCGATGTCGTGCGTTTGTGGGTAAGTATAACTGTAGCCGAATGGGGGATAGTTGGTGGCGCTTTATTACTTTTTTGAGTTCCTTGTTGCCGAAAGGCTATTTCTATGTTGTCTTGTAACAATATTACTAATTTGTGTTCTTCTTTAGGGACTCATTTTCGTGATCGAGGGCAGTAAACCAAATACTCTTACTCAGCAAGGAGTGGTCAATCTCTGGTGTTGGAATTGGTGGTTTTCGCATCTCGTAAGCAGGCGTGTAATCTCACACCAATCTGGATGAATACATGTGCTGTTCTGTGAATCGGTCGAAAGCCGAAAAGATAGAAATCTGGCAAACAAGACCATATGCGCGTACGAGCGCTCATAGTGGTAAACCGAGACACGAATGGCAGTGGTAGGTCGTAGAGAGTGTCACAAACACTCTCATGAAACTGAGGCTGTAACGGGCCTGACCGAGCCAGAACGGGCTAAATGGGCCCAAAGGGCTAATGGGCCCTCATGGGCAAAAATTGATAGGAAATTTCTGAATGACGAATGCGACTACGAAGTCTACAAAATCGAGACCGAAAACATGCTAAATGGGCCACACGAGCGTGTGGGCCTAAAATGGATTTTTGGCCCAATTACACCATAGTGACCCAAAAGGGGTCCCGAGTCGCTCGAGGCAACAATAGGCCTCCGGAAAGGCTGTTAAAGGACTAAATTACCAAAATACCCTCTGTGGGTAAAATTACTGAAATACCTTTAGTGGGTAAATTACTGAAATACCCTTAGCAGGTAAAGTTACTGAAATACCCTGGAGGGTGAAATTATTAAATCGCCCTTGTTAGGAAAAAATTACCGTTATACCCTTGAAGGGTAAATTACCATTTTACCCCTACTGACCAAGTTATCGTTATACCCTTAGGGGTAGATTTAGGATGTGTGAAATCTGTTTAATTGTTTATGATGGTAATTTATTTCATACATCATTTTGATATGTCACTACTTATTGCATTGGGTGGGATTTTGTAATTAGAGGAAGTGATTAATCTGTTTGGGTCGTACGGGTCACCCGAGACGACTGTAGACCCACCGATTTGATTATTAGGGTCACACGGGTCGCCCAAGATGACTGTGGACCTACCGACGACTTTAACTCGCTTATATTCTAGCAGCTCGACTGCATTCTTGGTGTGTAGGGCTGGGTGGGTTGACTTGGTTCCCACAGGAGTGTAGGGCTGGTACGGGAGGTGTGTTGGTTGGATTGGGTTAGGCTACATTTTCTCTATTTGTATTACCGTGATTTTGGGGCCTTAGGCCCGAACTGATACTGTATGGGCTTGGGCCCAGATTGTGATTGTAACTAGGATTATACACTGAGTTCTTGTAACTCACTCATTTACTTTAACTGTAACGGTAATCCCCAGCCGTAGAGGATTTGGAGCTGCGAGGGACTCGAAGGTGGCCATTTGTTCCGTACGTTTAAGGGTGAACTAACTATTTTATATTTGGATTTCTTTACTTTAATTATTGGTTTTATAATTTTTTAATAAGGCCATTGGGACTATTTTAACTTTTATTTGGATTTTCTTTAAATATGGTAAATTTAATCAACGCGAAGTTTTCAAAATAATAAACAAATATTTTTTTTCAAATGACTCGTTTTAGTAAATGATAAGACCAAATTCTTTGCAATCGACTCAGTTTTATTAAACAAGACAAAACGCGCATTTTGGAAGAGTAGTAAAATGAGTACCTCTTTGGGCACAAGTGAGGAAGAATGAAATTTTGAACTTATGAATGTGATTTTAACGATATGTTTTCCAAACAGCCATGTGGTTTCAAACATCACCTGATGTAGCACACTAGATCTGACTGTAATGTGTAAGCGGGGTTTAGGGTGTTACATTTAGTGGTATCAGAGCCAGGTTTGTAAAACTTGGCTGTGGAATAGGTTTCAAACTTTTTTCAAATCTATTTAAATTCTGGTCTAGGAAAGTAGTATCACTGAACGTGTGGCACACTGAGTCTCCAGCATCTGAATCCATAAGTTTCTATACTCTATACTTGGTTATATGATGAAATGACAGTCTTGAAAAACTACTAGAGATAGTGATAGTCTACTGAAAATTTTAACTATAGAAACTAAGACTATTGAGACTAAAACGGTAGTAAACTCAATCTGCGAAAACAACTCTTATAACTATTTTCCATAAAACACTTGTTAATAATCATTGGAACTATAAACTGATTCATAAAACTCTTAAATAGATTAATACATTACATCGAGATGAGTGCTAGAAGACGTGCAAGAGGTCGTGGTAGGGCGAGAGCTGGATCTTCAGCATTAGCCCATATGCCTAACGTAGAAGCGAGAGAGGCTCCGCCTTCACCGGTAAATAAGATGGGGTCAATCGACCGAGCTACTGGGGATGACGTACTGTCTCAGGCAATGCTTCATATGTTGGAAAGTGTTGCTGGGTCTGTTGGGCCCAACACCGCTATTGGGGGCCGTGGGTCTGTTACAGAATGACTCCGATCCAATAGAGTAGAGATCTTCAAGGGAGTTTCTGGGGTGGCCCCAAGTGTGGCGAAGTACTGGTTAGAGGCCTCCGAAAGAATTGTGGACGACCTCGACTGCACGCCAGAATAAAAGTTTAAGGGTGCCGTGTCCTTGCTGAGGGATGAAGCCTACCAATGGTGGCTTACGGTAAAAGAGGCTACCTCGTCTAATCAATTGACCTGGGAATTCTTCTGGACCACATTTCAAAGAAAGTATGTGGGCGCTAGCTATGTCGACGGTCGTAGGAAAGAATTTCTAAATATGGTTCAAGGTGACAAGTCTGTGGTTGAGTACGAGGCAAAATTTTTGCAACTTAGCCGGTATGCTCAAGGAATTGTGGCAATAGAGTACGAACATTGTATTCGATTTGAGGACGGCCTTAGAGACAGTCTCCGAGTGTTGATTCCTCCACAAAGGGAGAGGGACTTTGCTACGTTAGTAGAGAAAGCTAAGATTACTAAGGAGGTGAAGCACGCAGAGCACCAGAATCGTGAGGAAGAAAAAGGGAAAAACAGAAGGGATGTAGAGTCCACTGGTTCTGAGCAGAGGCCCAAAAAAAGGGCCAGAGTTGATGGGCCAGTCAGAGCGAGGCCCCCTTTTGGCACTTTTGGGGTGCCACATTGCGCTGATTGTGCAAGACGCCATGTGGGCAAATGCTGGAGAAGGATGGGAGCCTGTTTGGGTTGCGGATCGATGGAGCAAAGTGTTAGAGAATGTCCTAGAAGGCCGGATCGGATGCAAACCACAGGTAGAGGTAATGTGCAACTCATCGAGGGTGGTCGGCTGACCATTGGGAGGTCGTGGCTGGCCGAAGGGAAGCAGATTTGGGTCGTGAAGCTCCAGGTAGAGGTACTGGTCATACGAAAGAGTGGCAGCCAGCTTTGGTTTATGCAACACGTCACCGAAAAGACGAGGACACTCCAGATGTGAATACTGGTACGTACGTTACCCATAGCGTACTATTTACCTAATTTGAAATCAGAATCAGAGTGCACAGTAGAAGCATAATGGTGTAACCTGTGTTGTGTGATTATTAGATAGTTGGAAATTTTGAGGACGAAATTTCTTTAAGGGGGTAGAATTGTAGCTTTCCAAAAGTTAGGGGTTACAAACTTTTGCATAATTGCATGTTGTGCTTACTCTGTAGGTTGTTTAAGGGTGTTTAAGGGTCTAGGGAGGCCTGAGGTTGAGTTCGAGGCTTGGAAAAATTTTGGTTTTTGGGCTCTTTAGTGGGGAGAGCTGGTGGAAGCAAAGTTTAATTGGGTGTATTATGCTAACACAAGAAAGCACATGGTGGAGTGGGGCTGGCATCAATATGAGAGCGTGGTGGGATGGGGTTTGAATCCCACAAGTCCCAAAACAAAGGTTTTATTTTGTACTAAGTCGGTGGAAGAAGTAGAGTTCAGTTAGAACTCTGCAAGGGGAGAGTAGAGACTAAGTCAAACAGTTTGAATGAGAGGTGGAGAGCAAAATGAGGAGGAAAAATGGGAGAGAATCATAGGGATAAGGGAGAGTGGTAGAGTTGGCCGAATGTGGGAGTGTGTGGGGAGGAGAATTTCGGCTAGAGAGGGGTGTTGTGTAGCAAATTCGGTAGCCTAATGTATGAGTTGAACCGAAAATTCTCCTTGGGTGTGCATTTTATCTTTTTGTTCATTTTTTTTCGGAAACTCTTTTTGGGAAGCATTTGGTGCACCCTTTCTCTTGTTCACATTTCATCTTACCTCTCATGTTTCTTTTCATTTCTTTTGTTTGGTGTCTAAATTTCTTTAGCCGAATCTTCTCCTACTCATCTATTCTCTTGTGGTATCTATTTCTTTCTTTTTTTCATAACTCCGAAGAATCAGCTCTACTTCTATTTTGTTTTTCCTTAGCCGAACATCTAGTAGCCGGAAAATTGGTTCTCTTTTGTCTGCTAAGCCTTCCTTCTTATTCGATTCTTCTCTAGTTGCAAGGTAATGGTTTCTTTTCTATTTTAGTTCTTTTCCTCTTTTCTCTCTTCAAGAACTGAAACACTCAACTTTTAACTCTATACGGTCTAGGCCGAATTCACTCACCCTCTTCCATCTCAAGTTTTTTTGTTCTCTGTGTTGAGAGCTGAATCTTGTGGTTGGCTGTTTGCCAATCGTTATCGTGCGTTTGTGGGTAAGTATAACTGTGGCCGAATAGGGGATGGTTGGTGGCGCATTATTAATTTTTTGAGTTCCTTGTGGTCGAAAGGTCGTTTTTATGTTGTCTTGTAACAACATTGCTAATCTGTGTTCTTCTTTAGGGACTCGTTTTCGTGATCGAGGGTAGTAAACCAAATACTCTTGCTCAGCAAGGAGTGGTCGATCTCTGGTGTCAGAATCGGTGGTTATCGAAACTCGTAAACAGATGTGTAATCTCACACCAATTTGGATGAATGCATGTGTTGTTCTGTGAATCGGTCGAAAGCCGAAAAGCCAGAAATCCAGCAAACGAGACCACATGTGCGTGCGAGCGCTCGTAGTATAAAATGAGACACGAATGGCGGTTGTAGGTCGTAGAGAGTGTCACGAACACTCTCACTAAATCGAGGTCAGAATTACTTAACCGAATCAAACAGTTAAATGGGCAGGCGGCTAAAACCCTCATGGGCAAAAATTGATAGGAAATTTTTGAATGACGGATGTGACTGCGAAGTCTACCAAATCGAGACCGAAAACATGCTAAATGGGCCACACGAACGTGTGGGCCCGTTTGGGCCTAAAATGGATTTTTGGCCCAATTGCACCATAGAGACCCAAAAGGGGTCCCGAGTCGCCCGAGGCGACAATAGACCTCCAGAAAGGCTGTTAAAGTACTAAATTACCAAAATACCTTCGGTGGGTAAAATTACTGAAATACCCTTAGTGGGTAAATTACTAAAATACCCTCGGCGGGTAACGTTACCAAAATACCCTCGAGGGTGAAATTACTGAATCGCCCTCATTGGGCAAAAATTATCGTTTTACCCCTAAAGGGTAAATTACCATTTTACCCCTACCAACCAAGTTACCGTTATACCTTTAGGGGTAGATTTAGGATCTTGTGTGAAATCTATTTAATTGTTTATGATGGTAATTTATTTCATACATCATGAAACACCCCAAACGCAGCCTACAAGCCCTGACCGGATCTGGCATGCTCCTTGAGTAAAACGTAGTTAAATCTCGTTATGTCGTCTTGAAATACTGGGTGGTTTTGAAGAAAATAGATTTGGGTTATTCTCAAGTTAAAAACCGTGTTGTAATTTAAATTTTGTTTTAAAATGTTATCTTCATATTTTAGAAATTACAAGTTTAAAGAAATGTCGAATTTTAGAGCTTATCATTAAGTTGAAAATCGTAGGTGTTTATGTGTCAAAACATTTGAAGTTGTTTTACGAAAAATTATTTAACCACTTGTCTAACGTTGATCGTACTGGAATAAAAATTTAAAATGCATAAATAAAACAGTTAAATAATAATGGCCTTATTACAACAAAAGCAAAACCCGAATAAAACCCGAAAACATAATAAGAAAATGTGAAAATGCTGAGCTGAGCATGGCCACCACTAAGTCCCTGCCGACCCGGTCCATTTACTGAGTATCACCTGCAAAATGTTAGCCCACGAAGGGTGAGTCAACAGACTCAGTGTGTAACAGCCAACACAGACTCCCAAACAATTAAGGCATATCAAATCATATATAACAAATATAAGCAATGATGCAACCCAACCCTCCTAGATATCCAACCTCTACACATCACCCGTACCTGCCAATCACACCGTGGGGATTACTAAATCGACCCTCCATCCGCTACACACCATCAAAGGCAGTCGCTGCAGTCAACTACTCATCGCCCTTATAATCGTGGCATAGCCACCAGATAATGTGACAGAGTCACCAGATAATAATATGTGACATAAGTCACCGGATAATGTGGTAAAAACCACCGGAACACTTCCCCTTTATCATTATCACCCATATGCCCATGCAACATACATAACATACAAATATCATGCAATATACCTCACCCCATGGCCATAACGATATTTCTCATATTTTCATATCCATGTTTATAAACTTTATTAATCATGAAGTTAGGGTAACGACTGAATGCACTGTACCATCGAATGGTACCCTTAGCCATGTTTATTCGTCACTTTATTAACAATGCTTAACATTATTACTATTAATCTATCGGGAATTTAGTGTAGGTTACACACCGGTTACTAACGCGACATCGAATCCCAAAATCTCGATCTACGACTAGATCCCTTTCCTACATTCGCCAACACTAAGATCATTAGCAAAGAGACCGTTCGGCTATACAAACAAATCCCGAAAGGTTGACGCACAACCATAATCCTTACCTTAACGCCTTCTGAATACTAGCCACAACTCGAGATATGCGAGACTGATCTTCCCCCTACAATCGGCCAACATTAACACTTAATCTTAATAGCCTTCGGCTTTTCAAATAACTGAGAGACAAATTGAATCAGTATGAATCCTTACCACTAACTTACTGAAAACGATTGACAGGGAGAAGATGACTCCGATCTACTGCTTCAAAGTCTCGGAGATCCTAAAAGAAATCGATTGCATGGTTGATTAAAAGTCAAGACAAAAGCTGAAATTCGGCTTTTGTCCTACACATGTCGATAGAGAAAAGTAAGGGAGAATAGAGGAGATTCGGTCATGACAGACTTACCTATTCCAAACCGATTAGAGAAGAAATCAAGGGAGATCTCTGCTTGGTTGATATTCAGCCAAAACTGAGAAGGGATGAGTTTGAGAGATTTCGGCAATGGCTTAAGAAAAAGCACTTGAGATTCGGCCAAAGTGGAATGGGAGAAAGATGAATGGTATTCGGCTTTGGTTTACAGAAAAGCGATTAAGGGAGTTTTGGCTTTTGATGACAGAAGAAATTATGAGAAGAAGAAGGAAAAGGATGATGGTGAGGCTCAAGTTATGGTTTGGCTAAGGTGAGAAAGAGGAAGAAAAGAATGAGAGAAAAAAACTAAAAGATGCCAAATAATTTTCGGCACCCACTCTCCCCCACATGACTGAAACTACCACCCCAAGACCCCTCCATTCGGCCAACTCTTCTTCCCTCATCCAAATCCCCCTTTTCACTCCTACTTAGCCGAATCTTTAAGCTGTCAGACCCAATCTACACTCATCCATTCAGAGTCCTTGTGCCATCCACCACTGCACCTCCTTGCGAAAAAATAAAAGCTCCAAAACGCTTCACTTGCTGCTCGAACCTAGGTCCCTTCACACTCCCTGTGGCGTCACCTCACAAGGCCCTAAGTGGCACCTCTTTGCCACCTTACTAGCTTAGTACTTGTGTCCTAAGCCACATAATAAACTCCTTAAGGCCTAGCTCCCTTAGTTCCCATTTTTAGGCTTAAAATCAAATATTTTTTTTCTAAGGCTTCTACCTACATCCCAAGGTTTCTGAAGCCCCCAAAACACATTCAAAACACATACAAGCATGCTACCACGTACATTTAAGTGAAAATGCATAACCTCTAAATCCCGAATATTACAGTTCTACCCCTTAAAATAATTTTGACCTCGAAATTACCTAGCTAAAATAAGTGAGGGTATTGCTGTCGCATTGTTTCCTCTGGCTCCCACGAAGCTTCTTCCGATCCATGGTTACGCCATAACACTTTGACTAAAGGAATTGATTTCCTCCGAAGCACCTTCACATCCCGTTCCAAGATCTGAATCGGTTCTTCTTCGTAAGACAAATCTGGTCTTAGCTCCACCTCCTCAACCGGTATTACATGAGATAGATCCGATCGGTAACGACGTAGTATCGAAACGTAGAACACATCGTGCATCTGTTTCAACTCCGAAGGCAACTCTAACTGATATGCTACAGGTCCAACCCGCTTCAAAACCCGATAAGGTCTTATAAACCTGGGACTTAACTTTCCCTTGCGACCAAATCTCATCACCTTCTTCCATGGCGAAACTTTTAAAAACACTTGATCTCTTTCTGCAAACTCTATCTCCTTTTGCTTAAGATCTGCATATGACTTCTGCCTGTCAGATGCCTCCTTCAACTGTACTCGAATTACCTTAACCTTTTCTTCCGCTTCTGCCACCATCTCCGGACCTAAAACATGATGTTCCCCCAATTCTGTCCAACACGTAGGAGTGCGACACCTCCTTCCATACAGCGCTTCGTACGGTGCCATCCGAATACTTGCTTGATAGCTGTTATTGTATGCAAATTCCGCTAAAGGAAAGAACTCCTCCCAGCTCCCTCTAAAGTCTATCACGCAACCTCTCAACATGTCCTCTAGCACTTGAATTACCCGTTTAGACTGGCCATCTGTCTGCGGATGAAATGCCGTACTGAAATCCAACCTATGCCCAATGCCTGATGTAGTGCTTTCCAAAATCAAGACGTAAACCTCGGATCCCTATCCAAGATAATCGACACCGCAAGACTCACAATGCTGACCTCACAATTTCGCCACATACAACTTCGCTAACCTCTGCGTGAATAGTCAACCCAAGACCGGTATGAAATGTGCGACTTTGTCAACCGATCTACTATCACCCATACCGAGTCCTTCTTAGTAGGCGTAAGGGAAGCCCACTAACGAAGTCCATGGTAATTCTTCCACTTCCATTGCAAAATCTTTATCGGTCAAGCAATCTCGATGGTACTTGGTGTTCAAACCTTGACTTGTCGACACATTAAGCACTTTCCTACAAATTCGTCAGAATTCTCGCTTAAGACCAAAGCCACCAAAATTGATCCGTAGATCCCTATATAACTTACTTCCTCCGTAATGTATAGCGTAAGGGCTACTATGCGATTCCTGAAGAATTTTCTGCCTTAACTCCTCATCCTTCGGCATACAGACCTTGCCCCAAAAACACAGCACTCCATTACCGTTTACACCATAGTCTTCCAACTCCCTATTTTGTACTTGTAGCAGCTTAGCACTGAGTTCACCATCTACCAATTGTTTCTCCTTTACCTGACTTAGCCGTGTTGGCTTTACTTGTAACTCCTCTAGCAAACTTCCATCCTCATAAAGGCTAAGATGTGCAAACATCGCCCTCAGATCTGACACCACTTTTTTACTTAGGGCATCTGCCACCACATTTGCCTTGCCCGGGTGATACCCTATTGAACAGACGTAGTCTTTCAACAACTCCACCCACCTTCGCTGTCTCAAATTCAGCTCCTTCTGAGTCAGCAAATACTTCAGACTCTTGTGATCCGTGTAAATCACCGACTTTTGTCCATATAAATAGTGCCTCCACACTTTTAGAGCGAACACTATTGCAACCAACTCCAGATCATGCGTCAGATAGTTAACCTCATGTGGCCTCAACTACCGAGACGCATAAGCGACCACTTTCCCGTCTTGCATAAGGACACATCCCAATCCTGTATGGGAAGCATCATAATACACCACAAAGTCTTTCCCTGCTTTCGGCTGAATCAAAATCGGAGCCTCTGTCAATACTCTTTTAAGCTTCTCAAAACTCTCCTGCTGCTTATCCGCCCATACGAAAGGTACCTCCTTTCTTAACAACTTTGTCAGAGGTGCTGCTATTGATAAGAACCCTTCAACAAATCTCATGTAGTAGCCTGCTAACCCCAAGATACTACAAACCTCAGCCATAGACTTAAGTGGTTTCCAATCTAATACTGCCTCAATCTTCCGAGGGTCCACCCTTATTCCTTCCATAGACACCACATGCCCTAAGAACATAACTTCCTTCAGCCAAAATTCGCACTTGCTAAACTTGGCATACAGCTTCTTTTCCCTTAACACCTGCAACACCACCCGGAGATGCTCATCATGTTCTTCCTTAGACTTGGAATACACTAGGATGTCGTCTATAAACACAACGACGAACCGATCCAAGTAGGGTTGGAAAACTCGGTTCATCATATCCATGAACGCAGCTGGGGTGTTTGTCAATCCGAACAGCAGTACTAAGAACTCATAATGCCCATATCTTGTCCGGAAAGATGTCTTATGGATATCTACTTTCTTCACCCTAAGCTGATGATATCCTAACCGTAGATCTATCTTTGAAAATATCGCGGCTCCCTTAAGCTGATCGAACAAGTCGTCTATCCTCGGCAATGGGTACTTGTTCTTGATGGTCAGCTTATTCAACTGCCGGTAATCTATGCACATACGCATAGTCCCGTCCTTCTTCTTTACGAATAGGACCGGTGCTCCCCATAGAGACACATTAGGTTGAATAAACCCACGATTGAGTAACTCTTGGATCTGAGCTTTAAGCTCTACTAACTCTTTTGGTGCCATTCGATACGGAGTAATTGACACAGGAGCTGTACCCGGCAGTTTATCAATTTCAAACTCCACCTCCCTGTCCGGGGGTAACCCAGGCAGCTCCTTCGGAAAGACATCCATGAATTCCCTCACTGTTCTCACTCCACTAACTCCTTTTTCTTTTGCATCCAAAGTACTCACGAAGGCCAAAAATGCCTTGCACCCTTTCTGAACCATCTTATCAGCCTTTAATGCGGAGACTACGTTAGCCAAATAATTTCTTCTTTCTCCCATCATAATTATCTCATCATCCTCCGGAGTCCTCAACTCCATTCGCTTAGCTGCGTAATCTAATTTAGCTTGATGTTCCACTAGCCAATCCATACCTAGAATGAGATCAAATTCCCCAAAAGGTAGTTCCATCAAGTCGACAGGAAATACCACCCCCTGAATCTCTAGAGGCACACTCCGGAATATCCTATTCACCACTACCGTTTGACCTAACGGGCTCACTATAGTCATCTCCCTAACAGACAGTTCAGATGCTACACCTAATGTTTCAGATACTCTACATGCAACATATGAGTGGGTCGAGCCAACATCAATTAAAGCAAAGTAAGGCTTGTCAGCTATACGGAACGTACCGGTTATGACATTCGGTGCGTCACCATCCTCCTTCCGATGAACTGCATACACCAGCCCCGACTGTCTTGCCTCTGTGTTACCAACACCTCTGCCTGGTGTTCCCCGACCCCTTCCAGAGCCATTACCTCTGCCAACCGAACCACGACCCCAAAGTGGTTACTATTCACCTCTGCCAGCCTGACTAAAACCCTGACTTGCTGGTTGGCTCTCATCTATTTTCATAGGACAGCCCCTAATCATGTGATCCTTGGATCCACACTAAAACATCCCCTGCCTTCTTCCAACACTCTCCCTGTGCATCTTTCCACATCGAGCACAAGTACAGATCGCCTCCGTAATAACTCTTGACCTCGTGGCCCATCAACTCTAGGTCTCTTTTGAACATTCCTAGATGACCCTGATAATCCAAAACCTCTCTTTTGTCTATTCCTATCTGAATTCTGTCTCACAGATTCCTTAATCCCTTCGGCTACCTTAGCCTTCTCTACCAACACGGCAAACTCCCATTCCTGCTGTGGAACAATCAGCAATCTCAGGTCATCCCTCAATCCATCCTCGAACCTGACATATCGTTCATGCTCCGTGGCCACGATACCTCAAGCATACCGGCTCAACCGTAAGAATTCCCCCTCGTACTCCGCTATAGACTTATTCCCCTAAACCAGCCTCAAAAATGCCTTCCTCTGTGCATCAATATAGCTAGTCCCAATATACTTCTTCTGATATGCCGCCTTAAAATACTCTCAAGTGAGATCATTCGCTGCAGCACCATCCCGAACCGTGAGCCACCACTGGTATGACTCATCGCGGAGAAGCGACACCACCCCTTTTAGTTTCTCCTCAGCAGTCAGGTCCAAATCATCCATAATTCACTTCGTCGCCTCCAACCAATACTCAGCCGTATTGGGCGCCACACTAGATATTCCTCGGAATACCTCAGCTCTATTGGCTCGGAGTCACTCGGGTACAGATTTCTAAGCTCCCATACCTCCACCTGCTCTAGCCACCCTCTCAAGAACTCGCAGCATCACCTGCGATACTGCATCATCCCCCGTCTGATCCTGATATTCAACACTAGCAGCTGGTGGTGGTGGCATCTCATTCTCGGACCCTTGACCAGACCTAACGGGTTCTGATACGGTCATTCTGCCTCTACCACGCCCTCGCACATTACGACCACATCCCCTAGAACTCATGCCTACTATCGCGATTTAATTTGCTTTAAAAAGTTTTATGCATCAGTTTTTGTTCCACTGATTACCCACGAACAAGCTTTATGTAAAGAAGTTTAATGGTAGTTCTTTCGATCATTTCAGGGTTTTTGTTTGAAGTCTTCTACCCTAATTCAGAGAATCACATTCATTTAATAGTATCTACTACACACATTCACCATTCGAACATTTTTGTTCGTTCTAACCTAGGGGTATTTTTGTAATTTATCCTATAAGGGTATTTTGGTAATTTTCTAAATCAGGGTATCTTGATATTTTACAAAATAGGGGCTTTTGGTATTTTTTTACAAAATAGGAATATTTTGATAAAAGTTGAGGGCAATTTTATAAACGGAGGGTATTTTAGTGATTTTACAAACTAGGGGTATTTCGATAATTTTGTAAACTGAGGATATTTTCGAAAAAATTTTCAAAATCTAAAATAGTTTTTACAAATCAAAGGGGTAATTCGGTGATTTTAAAACTTATGTTTTTAAAAAACATGTAGCTAGTCCCTTTCGGGTTTTAATTATTGAATTTAGCCTGTGAATAAGTCCTCTTAGTTAGGGTGAACCGTCACTACGCACTAGGTAAGATTCAAGCGAAGAGGAGGTGAGTCACTAGGACTGCTTCAATACCAAGCTCCCCATGAATCCAATCCTAGACATGCGCACAATGGTTGCCACACCCTTAACTCGACGACTCACTCACAGGTTTGTTTGATTAGGCTTTAAATTTTTATGTAATTCTGTGTTGGAGTAAGCTAATCCTAGGGTTCAATAGCTCCTAATCTACTAATCTACGATCCCGTAATATCCACATACAAATCACACAGTGGTTAGGGGTACTTACCTGGTGGACTTCGGGCCGGAGACTCAGGCGCCATGCCAGAAAACCTGCTCATCCTTTAGTAAAACTCAATTTTAAAAAAATGTTTTGGGCCCAAAAGCCTTCAAGGCCGAGTTTTGAACCGGGCTCTGATACCAAATTGAAACACCCCAAACCCAGCCCACAAGCCCTGACCGGATCTGGCATGCTCCTTGAGTAAAACGTAGTTAAATCTCGTTATGTCATCTTGAAATACTAGGTGGTTTTGAAGAAAATAGATTTGGGTTATTCTCAAGTTAAAAATCGTGTTGTAATTTAATTTTGTTTTAAAATGTTATCTTCATATTTTAGAAATTACAAGTTTAAAGAAATGCCAAATTTTAGAGCTTATCATTAAGTTGAAAATCGTAGGTGTTTATGTGTCAAAACATTTGAAGTTGTTTTACGAAAAATTGTTTAACCACTTGTCTAACGTTGATCGTACCAGAATAAAAATTTAAAACGCATAAATAAAACAGTTAAATAATAATGGCCTTATTACAACAAAAGAAAAACCCGAATAAAACCAGAAAACATAATAAAAAAACGTGAAAATGATGAGCTGAGCATGGCCACAACTAAGTCCCAGCTGACCTGGTCCATTTACTGAGTATCACCTGCAAAATGTTAGCCCACGAAGGGTGAGTCAATAGACTCAGTGTGTAACAACCAACACAAACTCCCAAGCAATTAAGGCATATCAAATCACATATAACAAATATAAGCAATGATGCAACCTAACCCTCCAAGATATCCAACCTCTGCACATCACTTGTACCTTCCAATCACACCGTGGGGATTACTAAATCGACCCTCCATCCGCTACACACCATCAAAGGCAGTCGCTGCAGTCAACTGCTCATCGCCCTTATAATCGTGGCATAGCCACCAGATAATGTGACAGAGTCACCAGATAACAATATGTGACATAAGTCACCGGATAATGTGGTAAAAACCACCGGAACACTTCCCCTTTATCATTATCACCCATATGCCCATGCAACATACATAACATACAAATATCATGCAATATACCTCACCCCATGGCCATAACGATATTTCTCATATTTTCATATCCGTGTTTATAAACTTTATTAACTGCGAGTTAGGGGTAACGTACCTGAATGCACTGTACCATTGAATGGTACCCTTAGCCATGTTTATTCGTCACTTTATTAACACATGCTTAACATTATTACTATTAATCTATCGGGAATTTAGTGTAGGGTTACACATCTGGTTACTAACGTGATTACTGAATCCCGAAAATCCCAATCTACGCACTAGATCCCCTTTCCTACATTCGGCCAACACTAAGATCATTAGCAAAGAGACCGTTCGGCTATACAAACAAACCATGAAAGGTTGACGCACAACCATAATCCTTACCTTAACGCCTTCCAAATACTAGCCACAACCCGAGATACGTGAGACTGATCTTCCCCCTACAATCGGCCAACATTAACACTTAATCTTAATAGCCTTTGGCATTTCAAATAACTAAGAGACAAATTGAATCAGCATGAATCCTTACCACTAACTTACTGGAAATGATTGACAGGGAGAAGATGACTCTGATCTACTGCTTCAAAGTCCCGGAGATCCTAAAAGAAACCGATTGCATGGTTGATTAAAAGTCAAGACAAATGCCGAAATTCGGCTTTTGTCCTACACATGTTGACAGAGAAAAGTAAGGGAGAATAGAAGAGATTCGGTCATGACAGACTTACCTATTCCAAACCGATTAGAGAAGAAATCAAGGGAGATCTCTACTTGGTTGATATTCGACCAAAACTGAGAAGGGATGAGTTTGAGAGATTTCGGCAATGGCTTAAGAAAAAGCACTTGAGTTTCGGCCAAAGTGGAATGAGAGAAAGATGAATGGTATTCGGCTTTGGTTTACAGAAAAGAGATTAAGGGAGTTTCAACTTTTGATGACAGAAAAAATTATGATAAGAAGGAGGAAAAGGATGATGGTGAGACTCAAGTTATGGTTTGGCTAAGGTGAGAAAGAGGAAGAAAAGAATGAGAGAAAAAAAACTAAAAGATGCCAAATGATTTTCGACACCCACTCTCCACTACATAACTGAAACTACCACCCCAAGACCCCTCCATTCGGCCAACTCTTCTTCCCTCATCCAAATCCCCCTTTTCACTCCTACTTAGCCGAATCTTTAAGCTGTCAGACCCAATCTACACTCATCCATTCAGAGTCCTTGTGCCGTCCACCACTGCACCTCCTTGCCAAAAAATAAAAGCTTCAAAACGTTTCCCTTGCTGCTCAAACCTAGGTCCCTTCACTTTCCCTGTGACGTCACCTCACAAGGCCCTAAGTGGGGCCTCTTTGCCACCTTACCAGCTTAGTACTTGTGTCCTAAGCCACACAATAAACTCCTTAAGGCCTAGCTCCCTTAGTTCCCCTTTTTAGGCTTAAAATCAAATATTTTTTTTCTAAGGCTTCTACCTACATCCCAAGGTTTCTGAAGCCCCAAACACATTCAAAACATACACAAGCATGCTACCACATACATTTAAGTGAAAATGCATAACCCCTAAATCTTGGATATTACACATCATTTTGATATGTCGCTACTTATTGCATTGGGTGGGGATTTTGTAATTTGAGGAAATGATTGATCTGTTTGGGTCGCACGGGTCACCCGATACGACTGTGGACCCACTAATTTGATTGTTAGGGTCGCACGGGTTGACCGAGATGACTGTGGACCTACCGACGAACTTAAGCCGCTTATATTCTGGCAGCTCGACTGTATTCTTGGTGTGTAGGGCTGGGTGGGTTGACTTGGTCCCCACAGGAGTGTAGGCTGGTACGGGAGGTGTGTTGGTTGGATTGGGTTGGGCTGCATTTTCTCTATTTGCATTACCATGATTTCGGGGCCTTAGGCCCGAACTGATACTTCATGGGCTTGGGCCCAGATTGTGATTGTAACTGGGATAATACACTGAGTTCTTTAACTCACTCATTTACTTTAACTGTACAGGTATTCCTCAGTCGTAGAGAATTTGGAGCTACGAGGGACTCGAAGGTGGCCACTTGTTCTGCACGTTTAAGGGTGAACTAAGTATTTTATATTTGGATTTCTTTACTTTAATTATTGGTTTTGTAATTGTTGTAATAAGGCTATTAGCACAATTTTAACTTTTATTTGGATTTTCTTTAAATACGAAAAATTTAATCAACGCAAAGTTTTCAAAAAAAATAAACAACTATTTTTTTCAAATGACTCGTTTTAGTAAATGATAAGCCCAAATTCTTTGCAATCAACTTATTTTTATTAAACAAGACAAAACGCGCATTTTGGAAGAGTATTAAAATGAGTAAATCCCTCTTTGGGCACAAGTGAGGAAGAATGAAATTTTGAACTTTTGAATGTCATTTTAACGATATGTTTTCCAAACAACCATGTGGTTTCAAACATCACTTAATGTAGCACACTAGATCCGGTCGTAACGTGTAGGTCGAGTTTGGGGTGTTACATCACTATTCAAGACTTTAGGGTTATAATGTATTTATTATGTTTATAATTTGTATTGGGATTTCGGCATGTATATAGATACTTAAATTGAAATTGCATTTGTAAATTTGATCCATGATTCAAATCTCTTTTGGTTTTCTTAATAAAGCTTTATTTCATTATTTATTTTGAATGGATGTTGCCTTGTATTTTGAGTTTATCCGAGTTTAGAAATTGGGCTATAATAATTTGAAACTTATGGATATGTTTTGGTAGTGTTTGAGGATGTTTTAGAGTGTTTTCAAACTAATTTTAGCTTTAGGGGTCTAAGTATCGATACCTTGCTCAATTATTTTAGAACAACTAAGTCAAAGGACTGAAATGTGTAATTTGTGTTTATGTATCGATACATTTCCACATAGGTACCAACATAGCTACCCCAGACTTGGGATACTGCATTGTTTAGACCTATTTTGGCTCTCAAGGGCTCATTTTGGGTCTTAAACACCCCCGATCACTTCCGAACCTTTCTATAAATGATTTTAAATTATTTCTAAAGCCCTCAAACTATCTCAAAATTGATTTAATGGTTTTATAACAATTTTTTTAAGGTTTCAAATTTTAAATAACTTTGAGATTTTGATATGAACACACTTCAGTGGCACCTCTCATTCATATTGCACGTCGGTACGGGTAAGGGTGTTACACCCTTTTTTTTTTTACCAGAAAAGAATTTTATTGAAATTCCCAATCGCAACCCAAGGCAATTCCAAATCTTGATCTTGTCCTAATTTCTTCAATAAATTCTAGGAATTTGTTGTAAGCTAATTATTAGGCCTAACGTAGAAGCTGGTCAATCTCTATTTAACCTTATCAGTATTTCTACAGATCTAAATATCAATATGGTTTTTAGAAAAATCTTTTCAAGGAAATCATGCAGCTAGATTTCTGTACAATTCTCAAAACCCCCTTGGTAGAAAATAATGAGATAGATTTTTAGTGAAATAAGATATAAAGAAAGTAAAGGATAAGGGATGTTAGAGAAAATTGAAATAAGAAGTATGTTGTGACATATTAATTTGAGCTAGGGACTAAACTATAAAGATATGAAAAGTTTTGTGGTCCAAGTGTAAATATTTAAAATATGAGGGGTTAAAGTATAAATACGAGGGGTAAAATTGCCAAAAATTTAGTGGGGGTAAAATAGGGATGAGAAAATTATTTTTTAAAATAAATATTAAAGTTTATTTTGGGAAATAGAAAAACTGAATTTGGTTGGATCACATTACAGAGTACTGGGCCAAAAAGGCTCAAGAAGTACTCTTAATTGGACCCGATGTGAGAGAGGCCCAAAAACCCCTCATGTGTAACACCCCTAACCCGTATCCGTTGCCGGATTAGAGTTACGGGCATTACCAGAAAAGCCACAACCCTTATTCAGTCAAACAGCTTTAGTTAGTCATGCTTATCCATAGACACGATCATAAACAAGTTATCACAAAGGTGTAAAGCATACTTAATATATTAAATTAAGCTATGTGTATATATATATATATATATATATATTATAGTCATTGATGAATATAATTAGCTACACCAAATACATATTGTTCTTACATACCAATAATAAAATACTATAAACCTTAATTGCCATATCTTTAAAATTATACCATACCTGAGCTATTAAACTATTCGTCTAATAGATAAAAATAAGCATGATCTAAATGTCATCTCATAATAACTTCCTATTTTGACCGAATTCATATGGTTTGAAACCTATTTCCACATTGTCGAATATATATACAAACTCATTGTACATGACTTACACATTTATTAATTTGGCCGCATAAACAAAGTCTCATATATATAAAAGTATACATCATAATTCAGCACATTTTCCATATTCAAATGTGAGCCTAAACAACTAAATTCTTTAAGCATGTAACTACATTTGAATATATCACAAAGGCTTGGCCGAATATACATACATGCAATACACCATATAATTCACACTTCGTAATTCAAATAAAGTTGACACACACCTACCTTGACTTATATATTTAACCTTTATTAACAAAACATATGACTTAACTCAGCTATCACTAATAATTCAAATCAAACAAGTAACACATGAATCACCTTAACCAAGATCATACTTCAAACATATACACATCAACCTCATTTCGCACATAATATGCTAAAGCCGAATTTGGCAAAACCTAACACATCAAACATTTAACTAAAAAACAGTTATAGTTAACTTAAACTTCAAGATCAAGTCATTATACTAAAACGTACAAGTGAAGCTTAACCAAAAGAAATAGCCATTTCCGTAAGGCTATATTTATATACAAGATTAAATACCATTGCTTTACTACTTAGTCTAGCCTATACATGCCTTTCGAATTAAAATAAGTTAATTAGTACCAAACGAGTTGATAGTGTGGTTGACTTCTCCGATGATCCTCTGAGCCCGTAGCTTGACCAAAATCTATAAAATAGAACATTGTACAAAAAAACAGAGTAAGCTTCTAGCTTAGTAAGTCTCAAGCAAATTCGATACACAACTAAACATTCAAGCATTTTCATATAAATATGAATATTAGTTGAATATGATATTGAATATAATGATTTAACATAATAATATCCCCAAGGCCGTATGTCATTATTCCCATTTACCGGATAAATAACCACACATTTATGCATATAATCATACCTATACAAATACTTTTCTATTTTCATGCTTTCATTTAACAAATCTCCTCCTGATATAGCTTATATACAATTTACATCTATCATATGTAGCTCACTTTTCTTTCATCCTTACATTTATTTATCATCATAGCATATATATGCATAACCTTAAAGTATGAATCATACATACCTTATAGACGTACCCCCAACTTTACTTTCATAAATTAAAGCTTTCTTGGTTTGTTTCATAACTTTACTATTACATAATCGGAGTTCAGGAATTGAAAACTCACCAGCATAGAACTAACTAGGCATTAGCCCAAATCGCACACACCGGCACTAGGCCTGCTAAACTCAAGGTCTGAGATTTTTTTTTTAAACACCTAAGATTTAGCTCATGAGGCAATAAGCCGAAATATTTATCAAGACAAGGCACGCTAGGCATTAAGCCCGATATAGATCACCGGCACAAGGCCTGCTATGCTCGAAGCCCGAAATAAATCACTGGAATAAAGCCTGCTAGGCTCGAAACCTAAAATAAATCACCGGCACAAGCCTGCTAGGCTCGAGGCCCGAATATCAACACAATTAATCATTCCATCACATATCAATCTCAAGTAAGCTATTTTACATTACATAAATAAATCAACTCAACATTATACAATTCACATTCAGCAACTATATATATATATATATATATATATTCCCAACATTTCAATTTTCAATATTTATTAAAATACATAGGTAATTTTTGACATATAATTGCTTAAAGACTTACCTCGACTATCGACGGACAACATAGACCGGCTATTCGATAACCTTCGTCTTTCCCCGATCCAATTTCGTTTTTCTTTGTTCTTGATCTAAAGACATTAAAATTTAGATCACTCAAGCACATTTCATCTCAATTTAGTCCCAAAACACATAAACGGGCAAATTACCATTTTACCCCTAATGTTTCACATTTTTACAATTTAATCCTATTTTCACAAAACACAAAATACACAAAATTTCACTACATCACCTAAGGGCCGAATGTTCATAGGGACTATACAAGTCCATTTTTTTCATTTATTTAGCATTTTAGCCCCTCAAAAATTTTTTCTTTGCAATTTAGCCCAAAATACTCAAATTTACCAAAATTTCCAATTCAAAACTTGTTAATCTATATCATAACTTCAAAATAAACTCATCAAACATCAAAAATCATAAGAACATGTCAATGGCCGAACATTATGCATGTATTAATATCAAAATTTTAGCATGGGTCAGCTAATACTCTAAGCAACGATCTCAAAAACGCAAAAATCAACAAAAATCGAGCTAAAATTTATACCTAATTAAGCTTGATATATGCCGAACTTAGCTTGGCTTTTCTCTTTTCTTCAATTGCATGTTTCGGCCAAGAGAAAGATGAAACAAACATGCCTCTTTTTGTGTTTTAATTAACATATATATCATGTAATTGTTTGATTACTAAATTAACCTTTATACTTTAATATATAAACAATAATAATAAGGTTAATATTGACATATGCCGCCCACTACTCTTAAATTAGGCTAATTGCCCTTTTAATATCCCATATTAAAAAGCCATTATCAATTTAGCACATTTCACTATAGTTTGCAACTTTTACATTTTACGCGATTAAGTCCTTTTGTCTAATTAAACACTCAAACAATCAAATTTTCATACGAAACTTTCACACATCATAAATCACATATAATTAACACAAAATATAATATTTAATCGTGGTCCCGAAACCACCGTTTTGATTAGGGTCAAATTCAGACTATTACAACTCTCCCCCCTTAGGGATTTTCGTCCCCGAAAATCTTACCATAAAAAAAAGTCAGATATTGTTGCCTCATTGAATCTTCAGGCTCCCACGTAGCCTCTTTGACTCCGTGTCGATTCCATAGTACTTTCACTAATGGAATTTTCTTGATTCTCAACTCTTTTATTTCTCGAGCTAAAATTTGGATCGGTTCCTCCTTATACGTCATATCGGATCAGATTTCAATTTCGGATGGAGGAATCACATGTGATGGGTCTGACCGATATCTACGGAGCATCGAAACATGGAACACATTGTGTATCTTTTCTAATTCAAATGGCAACTTTAGTCTATAAGCAACAGGCCCGATACATTCGATAATCTCATACGGTCTGATGAATCTCGGACTTAGTTTGCCCTTTCGACCAAATCGAAGTACTTTCTTCCACGACGAGACTTTCAAAAATACCCGATCTCTGACTTGAAACTCAATGTCTTTACGTTTCAAATCAGCATAGGACTTTTGACGATATGAGGCGGCTTTCAAATTATCTCTGATTATAGCCACTTTCTGTTCAGTCTCTTTAATCAAATCAACCCCGTGTATCTTATTTTCACTAAGCTCGGTCCAATATAATGGTGTATGACACTTGCGGCCATATAGAGCTTCGTAAGGTGCCATTTTGATACTAGATTGAAAACTGTTATTATAAGAAAATTCAATCAAAGGTAAGTATCTTTCCCACGTACCCTCAAACTCAAGGATGCAACATCTCAACATGTCCTCAAGTATCAGAATGGTTCGTTCAGACTGACCATCTGTCTGCGGATGGAAGGCTACCTAAAGCATCTTGCAATTTCTTCCAAAACCGCGATGTAAATCTCGGGTCTCTGTCTGAAACAATGGAACTTGGCACACCATGTAATCTCACAATTTGAGATACATATAACTCCGCAAGTTTATCAAGCGAATAGTCCATACGAACTAGCACAAAGTGAGCTGATTTGGTTAGTCTATCCACTATAACCAAGACTGCATCTTTCTTGCTCGGTGTCATAGGCAAATCGGATACAAAATCCATAGTAATTCTATCCCATTTCCATTCAGGTATCATAATCGGCTGAAGCAACCCGGAAGGCACTTGATGTTTGGCTTTTACTTGCTGACATATTAAACACTTTGAAACAAATTCAGATATATCCCTTTTCATACCAGGCCACCAATAGAACTATTACAAATCATTATGTAACACCCCAAACCCAGTCAACATACCACGACCGAATCTGGCATGCGACAGAGTGAAAACATTTCGAAGGAAACAAGTTGCCGGTTTATTTTCAGTGAAAAGCTCTTTGTTTTTTGTGTTTGCAAAAACCCGGTGCATGTATAGTTGAAATCGTTAAGTTGCTTTTGAAATCCCGACAGGCTTTTTTTTTTTAAACTTGTTTGTCATTCATTACTTAAGAAGGACGTCAAAGCCTATTGAAACCCGAGTGAATTCTATTTAGTTAATTTAAAATCGTTTGAGTTTGAGCTTGGGAAACTTAGATTTTGAAAAAAACATTTAAGTTAACTTTGTTATCCTCTTATAAATATTGTTACACGATGGTAAGATTTAGAAAACCCGCTGTGTCGTGTAATTTTCGAAAACTTTGGTTATCAGGATATTCAAAACATGTTAAACAGTTTACTTACCCACATTTAGAAAATTAAAGCAGATATACTAAAACCCTAAATAAAAATACTAATGGCCTTATTACAAACCCAAATAAAATCAGAATTTAAAATGAAGGTACCCAAATCGAAAGTCCAAGTAAAACCAAAAATAAATGTCGCATGGCCACCTCGAGTCCACCCGGCTCCTCATCCGCGATCTACGAGTCACCTGAAAAGATAAGGGAGAAGGTGAGTCACCAAGACTCAGTGCATAATCCCCCTCCCAATTATAGCAACATTCTTACATAGATTCATAACCAAATAAATACATCATGCACCCAAACCTAGCCACCCATAACTCCTTTTTCTACCCCGTGTGGTACCAAACCACTGGTGGTGCCAAACCACTGGTGACCCAAAGTCACTGATATCAATAATAATGTGGTGCCAAACCACTGGTGACCCGAAGTCACGAATAATCCATATGTGGGGCCAACCCACGTTGTGATACCAAATCACTGGCGACAATCTCGTTTTATCAAATGCGAGGCCAACCCAATGTGGTGCGAAGCCGCTGGGACGAGTCGCTATGAGGTTCCAAACCTCTGGTGACCAAAGTCACGAATATCAACTATGGTACCAAACCACTGGTGGTGCCAAACCACTGGTGACCCAAAGTCACAGATATCAATCTTCCCCCTCCTCTCATGTCACCCACATTAATGCTCATGCACATACAAATCATGCCATCATGCTTAATCGTTAAACATCTATCAAACATAACATAGAAAATATCATCAGAAATCATGTGCCATAATCTCAACCAAAACGGACTTAGCCGAAATTCCTGCTCATACCCATAAAGGTACCATATCGAAATATACAAAGTTTTTGGCTTTTAACATAGTTTAGGTTATTAGCACATTTACATGGATTATGAAGTGTGTAAGATGCACACCTGGCTACTAACGCGATTACTGAATCCCGAAGATCAGGAACGCACTAGATCCCCCCTTTCCTACATTTAGCCAATGACAACTGTTAGCAAAAAGCCATTCGGCTACACTTGTAAATCCTGAAAAGTTAACGCATCTAATAGCCATCCTTACCTTAACACTTTTTGATCACCAGTCACAACCTGAGATATACGAGATAGAGCCTTCCCTACAATTGGCCAAGATCTTAAACCACAATACTAATAGCCTTCGGCTTTTCAAATGAATAAGAGAAAGATTAAGTCGATATGTAACCTTACCACAGTCTTTAACGAAACAGATTGACAGAGAACAGATGATCATAATCCACTACTTCAAAATCCCGGAGACCCTAGAAGAAATTGATTTCACAGATGAATGAGAACCAAGACAAATGCCGAAATTCAACTTTTGTTCTATATATGTCGACAAAGAGAAAAGAAAAAGATAATAGAGTTTCGGCCAAGAACACTTACCCCCTCCAAAACCGATTAGAGAAGAAGACCAAAGAGATCTACCCTTGATTGATATTCGACCAAAGTGTAGAAATAAGAAGAGGAGAGTAAAGGGAGATTTCGGCAATGGCTTTTGAAAGAAGAGCAAAAGAGATTCGGCTTGCAAGAAATCAAGAAAAGGTTGATGAACTTTCGGCACAAGAGAAGATGAGGACAAAAAAAAAGTTGTCAATTTGAGAAGTAGAGATGTTGATGGGGTTTTGAAACACATATGAGAAAAAAAAAAGAAAGGAATGGGGGAGGAGGAGATTTGGCTAGATGCTTTAGAGGGAAATCAACAATAGCCTAAAAACCTTCGGTTTTTTGGTTCAAATGGTGCATTAAGGGAAGAAATCGACAAGGCTAAGGGGGTTTCGACTTAGCTCACAACCAAATGTACCAAAGCATTGACTAGCCGAAAATGTCATTAGGAATTTCGGCACTCCCCCTAGTCTTCCAACCGATTACTATTCCTCACACTAGAGTTCAAATTTCGGCAACCTCCCCAAAACTCTCCTGGCCAACCATTCAAATGAGTTTGGATTGATCAAACTCCTAAATTCTCTCTTCTCCACTCACTTGAATCTGTTGACTTGTTCAACAGTTATCCATCAGAGTTTGAGCTGAGCACAACTCCTCCCCTCTCTGGCGTCAAAAAGAGTTAGAAACAAGGGATTTTTACAGCTCGAACCCCTAGCTCCCTTGCTCCCCCTTGAGGCGTCACTTCTCCAAGCCCTAAGTGGCACCTCCTTGCCACTTTTCCAAGGCACTTCTTGTGCTACAGTTTACCGCAAAATATTCTTAACCCCTAGCTCCTTCAGCTCCCCTGAACCAATGCCTAAAAATAAAAATTTTTCCTATAGTTCGAGCCTACCCTTGTCTCATATCCAGACCCCAAGACACCTTGATTAACAACAAAGTCAAGCCATTCACATGCAACTAATGCAAACATAATAGCCCCTAACTAAGGATGTTATAGTTCTACCCCCCTTAAAAATAATTTCGTCCTCGAAATTACCTGGTCAAAAGAGTTGAGGGTATTGCTGCCTCATCACATCCTCTGGTTCCCACGTAGCTTCTTCCACGCAATGATTTCTCCATAATACCTTCACTAATGGAATCAATTTCTTGCACAAAACCTTCACATCCCGATCTAGAATCTAAACTGGTTCCTCTTCCATGGTCAAATTTGGGCTCACCTCAATTCCTTCCACCGATACAATATGCGATGGATCTGAACGGTAACGCCTAAGCATGGAGACGTGGAATACATCATGTATCTGACTCAGCTCTGCTGTCAACTCGAGCTGATAAGCTACTAGTCCCACTCGTCTCAATACCTTATATGGGCCAATAAACCTTGGGCTTAGCTTGCCTTTCCTTCCAAACCTCAGCACTTTCTTCCATGGCGAGACCTTCAGAAAAACCCTATCACCTACTGCAAACTCAATATCTCTCCGCTTAAGATCGACATAGGACTTCTGCCTGTCCGAAGCTTCCTTTAGACAAGCCTGAATCAACTTGACCTTATCCTCAGTCTCAGCAACCAACCCTGGTCCCAACATCTGACGCTTACCCAACTCTGTCCAGCATGTAGGTGTACGACACTTCCTACCATACAACGCCTCATATGGTGCCATCTTAATACTTGCCTAGTAACTATTGTTATACGCGAACTCCGCTAATGGTAGGAACACTTCCCGGCTGCCGCTGAAATCCAAAACACAGCCCCTCAGCATATCTTTCAAGATTTGTATCACTCTTTCTGACTGTCCGTCTATCTGTGGATGAAATGCCGTACTAAAATCCAATCGCGTACGCAACGCCTAATGCAATGCTTTCCAGAACCTCGACGTGAATCTGGGATCCCTATTCGAGATAATCGACACTGGCACACCGTGTAACCTCACTATCTCTGCCACATACAGCTTAGCTAACTTCTGGAGAGAGTAATCAACCCTTACTGGTATGAAATGAGCTGATTTAGTCAAATGGTCCACAATCACCCAGACTGAGTCCTTCTTACTGGGCGTAAGGG
This sequence comes from Gossypium rotundifolium, assembly GCA_025506655.1. NCBI lineage: Eukaryota > Viridiplantae > Streptophyta > Magnoliopsida > Malvales > Malvaceae > Gossypium > Gossypium rotundifolium. The sequence continues at coordinate 40,250,995 of CP106726.1, forward strand.
GTAGCCCACTGATAAAGTCCATCGTAATCTTTTCCCACTTCCACTGAGGAATCTTCACCAGCTAAAGTAAACCCGATGGCAACTGATGTTCAGCCTTGACCTGCTGACACATCAGACACTTACCCACAAACTCCGTCACTTCTCGCTTCAGACCTGGCCACCAAAATTGCTCTCGCAAATCCCAGTACATCTTACTACCTCTAGGATGCATAGCGTATGGGCTGCTATGTGCGTCCTGAAGAATCCTCTGCCTTAACTCGACGTCCTTCGGCATACAAGCTCTCCCTTGAAAACACAACACTCCATCGTTGGTCAAGCTGTAACCTTCCAAACCACCACTCTGTAGTTGCAACCTCCGAGCATTCAGACCCTCATCCACTAACTGTTTCTCTTTGATCTGCTCTACCCAAGTCGGCTTAACCTGCAATCCTGCCAAAAGACTCCCGTCGTCATACAAGCTAGGATGAGCAAACATCGCTCTCAGGTCTGACACTACCTTACGGCTCAACGCGTCTGCAACCACATTAGCCTTGCCCGGATGATACTCAATTGAACAGTCGTAGTCCTTTAACAGCTCAATCCATCTGCGCTGTCTCAAATTTAAGTCCTTCTGCGTCAAAAGATACTTCAGACTCTTGTGGTTCGTGTAGACTATCGACTTCTCTCTGTACAAATAGTGTCTCCATATCTTCAGGGCAAAAACCACTGTAGCCAACTCCAGATCATGAGTCGGATAGTTAACCTCATGCGGTCTCAGCTGTCGAGATGCATATGCCACCACTTTCCCTTCCTGCATCAGCACACATCCCAAGCCAGTATATGATGCATCACAGTAGACCGTGAATTCCTTTCCTGCCTCAGGCTGAATCAAAACTGGAGCTTCTGTCAGAATCTTCCTCAACTTGTCGAAACTTTCCTGTTGTTTCTCAGACCACACAAATGGAACTCCTTTCCTCAACAACTTGGTCAACGGTGCTGCGATCAGGGAAAATCCTTCTACAAATCTTCGGTAATACCCTACCAAACCTAGAAAACTCCGTATCTGTGCAATCGACTTAGGCGGTTTCCAGTCCAACACTGCCTCAATCTTACGAGGGTCCACTCTAATACCTTTAGCTGACACCACGTGACCTAAGAAAGTCACCTCCCTAAGCCAAAACTCATACTTACTGAAATTGGCAAATAGCTACTTTTCCCTCAGAATTTGCAAAACTACCCGCAAGCGCGCATCATGATCCTCCTCAGACCTTGAGTACACCAATATGTCGTCTATAAATACCACGACAAACTGGTCTAAGTACTGCTAAAACACCCGATTCATCATATCCATGAATGCTGCCGGCGCGTTAGTTAATCCAAACGGCATCACTAGAAACTCATAGTGCCCATATCAAGTGCGAAACGTCGTCTTGTGGATATCAGCCTCTTTCACCTTAAGTTGATGATACCCCGACCTTAAATCGATCCTCGAGAAGATCGATGCCCCCTTAAGCTGATCAAACAAGTCATCTATCCTCAATAATGGATACTTGTTCTTGACCGTCAGCTTATTTAACTGACGGTAGTCTATACACATCCGCATTATACCATCCTTCTTCTTAACAAAGAGCACTGGTGCTCCCCAAGGCGAAACACTTGGCTGGATAAAACCTTAGTCCAACAACTCCTGAATCTGAGCCTTCAGCTCCACCAATTCCTTTGGCGCCATCCTGTACGGGGCAATAGACACTGGCACAGTTCCAGGTAACAAATCTATGCCAAATTTAACTTCACGATCCGGAGGCAGACCTGGAAGTTCTTTTGGAAATACGTCGGCAAGTTCCTTCACTGTTTGGACATTCTCTACAGCTGACTCCTTGGCTTCCAAGGTACACACGAACCAGAACGCCTACGGCCCTTCGACCATCTTCTCGACTTTCAAGCGGACACCACGTTGGATAGATAATCTCTTCTATTACCTATCATCACCACTTCTTCACCCTCAACCGTTTTCAAAACCATGAGCTTAGCCGCGCAATCCAAACTCGCTTGGTACTTCCCCAGCCAGTCCATCCCAAGAATCAGATCGAACTCCCTAAACGGCAGTTCCATCAGATCAGCCATAAATACTACCCCTTGGAGTTCTAGGGGTACATCCCTATACAGCTTATTTACTTCTACAGCATAACCTAGAGGGCTACTTACTGTCATCTCCCTAGAAGTAGTTTCAAAGTCTAGCTATTATGCTACTGGCAACATACGAATGCGTCGAACCAATATCTATCAAAGCAGTATAAGGTAGTCCAAAGATTAAGAATGTACCAGTTATAACATTCGGTGCGTCGCCCTTCTCTCGATGCCTCGCTACATAGACCAATCCAGGTTGTCTTGCTTTAGTGTTGCTTGCACCTCTGCCCAGTGCTCCGCGACCCTGACCAGAACCATTACCTCCTCTACCAGAACCACGACCCCTCTGCGGTTGCAGTCTCTCGCTCTTGAACTGAGCACGACCCTAACCCTCAGACTGAATCCTAGCTAGCTTACGTGGACAGTCCCTCACACGATGATCTAGCGACCCACACTCAAAGCATCCTTTGCCACCGGTCCAACATCCTCCCCAATGTGATTTTCCATACCGATTACACTGCGCTGGTCCTTGATTAGCAGCAACAGGTCTCCCAGACTGATTCAGCCCACCATGTCTATCCCTTTTCTGAGAGTTTCCGGCTGATCCGGATGATCCAAAACCTCTCTTTTGTCTATTCCTATCCGCATTCTGTCTCACAGATTCCTTGACCCCTTCGGCTATTCTAGCCTTCTCTACCAACACAGTAAACTCCCGCTCCTGCTGTGGAGCAATCAGTAATCTCAGCTCATCCCTCAGTCCGTCCTCGAACCTGACACATCGCTCATGCTCCGTAGCCACAATATCTCGAGCATACCGACTCAACCTTAAGAATTTCGCATCGTACTCTGATACAGACTTACTCCCCTGAACCAGCCTCAGAAATGCCTTCCTATGTGCATCAATATAATTAGACCCAATATACTTCTTCTGATAAGCCGCCTTGAAATAATCCCAAGTGAGATCATCCGTTGCAGCACTATCCCGAATCGTGAGCCACCACTGGTATGACTCATCCCAGAGAAGCGACACTATCCCTTTCAGTTTCTCCTCAGCAGTCAGATCCAAATCGTCTATGACTCGCTCCGTCGCCTCCAACCAATACTCAGTCGTATTGGGTGCCACACCAGAAACACCTCAGAATACCTCAGCTCCATTGGCTAGGAGTCGATCAGATACAGATTTTCAAGCTCCCGTACCTCCACCTGCTCCAGCCACTCTCTCAAGAACTCGCAGCATCGCCTGCAACACTGCATCATCCCCCGTCTGATCCTAGTACTTAACACCAGCAGCTGGTGGTGGTGGCATCTCATTCTCGAACCCTTGACCAGACCTAACAGGTTTCGATACGGTCATTCTACCTCTACCACACCCACGCACATTACGACCACGTCCCCTAGAACTCATGTCTATGATCACGATTTAATCTGCTTTAAGAAATTTTATGCATTAACTTCTGTTCCACTGATTACCCACGAACAAGTTTTATGTAAAGAAGTTTAGTAGTAGTTCTTTCGATCATTACAGAGTTTTTGTTTCAAGTCTTCTACCCCAATTCAAAGAATCACACTCATTCATCAATAACATCCACCACACACACTCACCACTTGTAGGGGTATCCTCGTCATTTCACTACCCGGGGGTATTTTCGTAATTTATCCTATCAGGGTATTTTAGTAATAACTCAGGGTTAAATCAAAAATCTTTACAAATCATAAGTATTTCAGAAATTCTAAAAATCAGGGTATTTTGGTAATTTCATAAACCAGGGGTATTTTGGTTATTTTTTTAGATCTAAGGTAGTTTTGACAAATCAAGGGGGTAATTCGGTGATTTCCAAACTAGGGTTTTTATTAAACAATGTAGCTAGTCCCTTTCGGGTTTTAATTATTGAATTTAGCCTGTGAATAAGTCCTCTTGGTTAGGGTGAACTGTCACTACGCACCAGGTAAGATTCGAGCGAAGAGGGGTGAGTCACTAGGACTGCTTAAATACCAAGCTCCCCCTGAATCCAATCCTAGACATGCGCACAACTGTTGCCACACCCTTAACTCAGCGACGTACTTACAGGTTTGTTTGATTGATCTTTAAGTCTTATGTAATTTTGTGTTGGAGTAAGCTATTCCTAGGGTTCAATAGCTCCTAATCTACTAATCTATAATCCTGAAATACCCATTTCTTCCACATACAAATCACACAATGATTAGGGTTACTTACTTGGGCGGATTGGTGCTGGAGACTCGGTGCCATGCTGTTCAAACCATGTATATTTTCCACAAAACTTTTTAAAACCCTACTTTTAAACATTTTGGACCTCAGGCCCACAATCGAGCTTTTGAACTTGGCTCTAATACCAAAAATGTAACACCCCAAACCCGATCAACACATCACGACCGAATCTGGCATACCACAGAGTGAAAACGTTTCGAAGGAAACAAGTTGCTGGTTTTTTTCAGCGAAAAACTCTTTATTTTTTGTGTTTGCAGAAACCCGGTGCATGTATAGTTGAAATCTTTTAGTTGCTTTTGAAATCTCGAAAGGCTTTTTTTTTTAAAACTTGTTTGTCATTCATTACTTAAGAAGGACGTCAAAGCCTAATGAAACCTGAGTGAATTCTATTTAGTTAATTTAAAACCATTTGAGTTTGAGCTTGGGAAACTTAGATTTTGAAAAAAAACATTTAAGTTAACTTTGTTATCCTCTTATAAATATTGTTACCCGATGGTAAGATTTAGAAAACCCGTTGTGTAGTGTAATTTTTGAAAACTTTGGTTATCAGGATATTCAAAACATGTTAAACAGTTTACTTAGCCACATTTAGAAAATTAAAGTAGATATACTAAAACCCTAAATAAAAATACTAATGGCCTTATTACAAACCCAAATAAAATCAAAATTTAAAATGAAGGTACCCAAATCAAAAGTCTAAGTAAAACCAAAAATAAATGTCGCATGGCCAGCTCGAGTCCACTCGGCTTCTCATCCGCGATCTACGAGTCACCTGAAAAGATAAGGGAGAAGGTGAGTCACCAAGACTCAGTGCATAATCCCCCTCCCGATTATAGCAACATTCTTACACAGATTCATAACCAAATAAATACATCATGCACCCAAACCTAGCCACCCATAACTCCTTTTTCTACCGGTGTGGTACCAAACCACCGGTGGTGCCAAACCACCGTGACCCAAAGTCAACGATATCAATAATAATGTGGTGCCAAACCACTTTGGTGACCAAGTCACGAATAATCCATATGTGGGGCCAACCCACATTGTGATACCAAATCACTGGCGACAATCCCGTTTTATCAAATGTGGGGCCAACCCACTGTGGTGCGAAGCCACTGGGACGAGTCGCCATGAGGTGCCAAACCTCTGGTGACCCAAAGTCACGAATATCAACTGTGGTACCAAACCACTGGTGACCCAAAGTCACAGATATCAATATTCCCCCTCCTCTCATGTCACCCACATTAATGCTCATACACATACAAATCATGCCATCATGCTTAATCGTTAAATATATATCGAACATAACATAGATAATATCATCAGAAATCATGTGCCATAATCTCAACCAAAACGGACTTACCCGAAATTCCTGCTCATACCCATAAAGGTACCATATCAAAATCTACACAGTTTTCGGCTTTTAACATAGTTTAGGTTATTAGCACATTTACATGGATTATGAAGTGTGTAAGATACACACCTGGCTACTAACGCGATTACTGAATCCCAAATATCAGGATCTAATGCACTAGATCCCCCTTTCCTACATTCGGCCAATAACAACTGTTAGCAAAAAGCCATTTGGCTACACTTGTAAATCCTGAAAAGTTAATGCATCTAATAGCCATCCTTACCTTAACGCTTTTTGATCACCAGTCACAACCCGAGATATACGAGATAGAGCCTTCCCTACAATCGTCCAAGATCTTAAACCACAATACTAATAGCTTTTGGCTTTTCAAAAGAATAAGAGAAAGATTAAGTCGATATGTAACCTTACCACAGTCTTTAATGAAACCGATTGACAGAAAACAGATGATCACAATCCACTGTTTCAAAATCCTAGAGACCCTAGAAGAAACCGATTTCACAGATGAATGAGAACCAAGACAAATGCCGAAATTTGACTTTTGTTCTATATATGTCGACAGAGAGAAAAGAAAAAGATAATAGAGTTTCGGCCAAGAACACTTACCCCCTCCAAAATCGATTAGAGAAGAAGACCAAAGAGATCTACCCTTGATTGATATTCGGCCAAAGTGTAGAAATAAGAAGAGGAGAGTAAAGGGAGATTTTGGCAATGGCTTTTAAAAGAAGAGCAAAAGATATTCGGCTTGCAAGAAATCAAGAAAAGGTTGATGAACTTTCGGCACAAGAGAAGATGAGGACAAAAAGGAAGTTGTCGATATGAGAAGTAGAGATGTTGATGGGGTTTTGAAACACATATGAGAAAAAGAAAAGAAAGGAATGGGGGAGGAGGAGATTCGGCTAGATGCTTTAGAGGGAAATCGACAATAGCATAAAAACCTTTGACTTTTTGATTCAAATGGTACATTAAGAGAAGAAATCGACAAGGCTAAGGGGGTTTCGGCTTAGCTCACAACCGAATGCACTAAGGCATTGACTAGCCAAAAATGTCATTAGGAATTTCGGCACTCCCCCCAATTTTCCAACCGATTACTCTTCCTCACACTAGAGTTCAAATTTCGGCAACCTCCTAAAACTCTCCTGGCCAACCATTCAAATGAGTTTGGATTGATCAAACTCCTAAGCTCTCTCTTCTCCACTCATTTGAATCTGTTGACTTGTTCAACAGTTATCCATCAGAGTTTGAGCTAAGCACAACTCCTCCCCTCTCTGGCGTCAAAAAGAGTTAGCAGCAAGGGATTTCTGCAGCTCGAACCCCTAGCTCCTCCCTTGCTCCCCCTTGAGGCGTCACTTCTCCAAGCCCTAAGTGGCACCTCCTTGCCACTTTTCCAAGGCACTTCTTGTGCTACAATTTACCGCAAAATATTCTTAACCCCTAGCTCCTTCAGCTCCCCTGAACCAATGCTTGAAAATAAAAATTTTTCCTATAGTTCCAGCCTACCCTTGTCTCATATCCAGACCCCAAGACACCTTGATTAACAACAAAGTCAAGCCATTCACATGCAACTAATGCAAACATAATAGCCCCTAACTAAGGATGTTACACATTATACATTTTCGTGCTACCCGGATGTACTGACAGTTGACTATTATGAGCCTCGTTCAATAACATCTAAATCAAATCTACATTCCTCGGAACACATATTCGGCCTTTATAGTTTAAACAATCATTTTCATTGATTTGAAACTCCGATTCCGCATCATTTCCACACTGAATTCGTCTAGCAATCGTATTTTTGTCAATTTTCTATGCATCACAAATTTGTTGAATAAACAACGATCTTGCCTTCAGCTCGACTATGATCGAACCATCACTAGACATAACCATATGTGCGTTCAACGCACGAAGAATAAACAATGATTTTTGACTTAAGGCATCCGCAACAACGTTGGCTTTCCCCGGATGGTAATCAATCACCAATTCATAATCTTTCAATAGTTCTAACCATCTGCGTTGTCTCAAATTCAGGTCTTTCTGAGTCATTAAATACTTCAGACTTTTGTGATCCGAATAAACATGACATTTCTCATCGAATAAGTAATGACGCCAAATTTTTAATGCGAAAATAATGGCTACTAATTCTAGATCATGAGTCGGATAATTTCTTTCATGAGGCTTTAACTGTCTCGAAGCGTAAGCTACTACCTTGCCTTCTTGCATTAAGACGCAACCCAAACCATTCAAAGAAGCATCACTGTACACAACGAATTATTTACCCGATTCAATTTGAATTAACACTAGAGCTTCGGTCAAAAGAGCTTTCAACTGATGAAAACTTTTCTGACACTTTTCCGTTCACTCGAACTTGACATCTTTCTGTAGTAGCTTTGTCAAAGGTGTAGCTATCATGGAAAATCCTTTCACAAATCGTCTGTAATATCCAGCAAGTCCCAGAAAACTTCGGATCTCAAAAACATTCTTTGGTGGCTTCCAATCAAGTATAGCCGATATTTTGTTCGGATCAACCCGAATACCTGACGCTGCAACAACATGACCCAAAAAGCTAACTTCATTCATCCAGAACTCACACTTACTAAACTTTTCATACAACTATTGATCTCCCAAATTTTGTAGCACCAATCTCAAATGCTCGACATGTTCAGTTTCATCTTTGGAGTAGATCAAGATATCATCTATAAACACTACCACAAATCGATCTAAATACTGTCTGAAAACCTGATTCATCAAATCCATAAAAATAGCAGGTGCATTAGTAAGTCCAAAAGGCATAACCAGGAACTCAAAATGTTCGTACCTCATTCAAAATGCAGTCTTTGGCACATTGGAATCTCTGACTCGCAACTGATAATAACTCGATCCCAGATCTATCTTTGAAAACACTGTAGCCCCTTTCAATTGGTCAAACAAGTCATCAATTCGAGGCAAAGGGTATTTATTCTTTATTTTCATCTTATTTAGCTGCCGATAATTAATACACATTCGCATAGTCCCATCTTTCTTTTTCACAAATAGAACTGGTGCACCCCAAGGAGAGAAACTCGGTCGTGCAAAGCCCATATCTGTCAACTCTTGCAACTGTGCTTTCAACTCTTTCAACTCAGTAGGTGCCATCTGATACGGAGCTATTGAAATCTGAGTTGTTCCCGGTACTAATTCAATGCCAAACTCAATTTCTCGAATTGGTGGTAAACCCGGTACTTCTTCAGGAAATACATCTGGGTATTCACACACAACTGGTATTGATTCAATCTATTTTTCAGACACTTTATTATCCAACACATAGGACAAGTAAGCTTCACATCCTTTTTTCACATACTTATGAGCCAACATCGAGGATATTACTGTCGGTAAGCCATTCAGATCATTAGATTCAACCCAGATAATCTCACCGCTCTGACATCTCAAATCAATAGTCTTTCTTTTGCAATTCACCACAGCATCATGCAATGTTAACCAGTCCATTCCCAAAATTATATCGAACTCGTCAAAAGGCAACAACATTAAATCAGCTGGAAAGCATGAGTCCCAAATCATCAATGGGCAACCTTTACATACTTTATCAACGAGTACACATCGACCCAAGGGGTTGGACACACGAATCACAAACTCAGTAGACTCAACAGGTAGAGTCTTACTGGATACTAAAGTTTCACACACATATGAATGGGTTGAACTCGGATCAATCAATGCAATCACAGTAGTATTATAAAGAGTGAAAGTACCAGTGATAACATTTGGGGAATAAGCATCCTCTCTGGCACGTATAGCATATGCTTTAGCTGGTGCACGAGCCTCCGATCGAACTGCAGTGTCTTTAGTTCCTTTCTGACTACCACTTACATTTCCCGAATGCCTAGGTGGTCTGCTTCGCAATGACACATTACTCGGTCTAACATTCTGAGCTGCATATTGCTCGGCTAACATCGGGCATTCTCTGATAAAATGATCTGACGATCCATATTTAAAGCAGGACCGATCACAAAATTTACAACTCCCAGAATGCCATTTACCACAATGCTTGCACTCAACCCGATTCTGCTGAACATTACCAACACTGGCCATCGAAGTAGCTCGGGAACCCGCAGGAGGTCGATCTCGTCTAGACATGTCAGAAGTAGCTTTATGTTGGCCAAAGTCATCTTTAAACTTTTTGGATACAGAATGAAAAGTCTTACTCGATGATCTTTTACGGGTGTCTCTAGCTTCCATTTCAGCCTTTCTTTTCTCTTTTCCAAGCTCTTCAGCTTTACAAGCTGGCTCGTCAAGTACCACGAACTCTTTGATTTCAAGTATGCCAACTAGCAACTTTATGTATTCATTCAAACCATCTTCGAATCTTTTGCACATAATAGCTTCAGTTGATACACACTCTGGGGCATATCGGCTCAATCTGACAAACTTCTGCTCATATTTAGTCACAGTCATACGACCCTATTTTAGTTCTAGAAATTCTTTTCGCTTCTGATTGATGAATCTCTGACTGATATATTTCTTACAGAACTTGATCTAAAAGAAATCCCAAGTCACTTTTTCTTTCAAAACCACCGATACTAGTGTATTCTACTAGTGATATGCAGTGCCCCGTAATAAAGATATAGCACACTTCAGGCATTCATTTGGAGTACAAGATAGCTCATCAAGTACCCGAATAGTGTTATCAAGCCACATCTCAGCTCGCTCTGCGTCGTCATCATCATTAGCTTTGAATTCTTCGGCTCTATATTTCCTGACTTTATCAACAGGAGGCCTACTAGATCTCATTGGATCTATCATCGGACGTGCTGAAGGTACCGGAGTTAGAATATTCGAGGGTGGAGGTTGTTGAACAACCGGGTTAGTCTGAATAAACTGGGTAAACCATTCATTCATCATTTGGTAGAAGGCTTGCTTAGCCTCCCCCTCATGGCTACCCGAAACAGGTCGAGACTCTCACTGGTACCGACCAGCGTCGTGATCAGCACTACACTCTCTACATCATCCGCTACGGCTCTGTCAGGATCCATTTACTATATAAAACACAGTTTGAAATGTCAGAAGTCACCACACTATTGTATATATGATAAAGGCATGTATAGCTAGACTCACACGCGCTACGGTAGTCCTAGAATCGACTAAACCGTAAGCTTTGATACCAATCAAATGTAACACCCCTAACTCGTATCCGTCGTCGGATTAGAGTTACGAGCATTACCAAAAAAGCCACAACCCTTATTCAGTCAAACAGCTTTAGTTAATCATGCTTATCCATAGACACGATCATAAACAAGTTATCACAAAGGTGTAAAGCATACTTAATATATTAAATTAAGCTATATATATATATATTATAGTCATTGATGAATATATTTAGTTACACCAAATACATATTGTTCTTACATACCAATAATAAAATACTATAAACCTTAATTGCCATATCTTTAAAATTATACCATACCTGAGCTATTAAACTATTCGTCTAATAGATAAAAATAAGCATGATTAACTAAAGCTGTTTGACTGAATAAGGGTTGTGGCTTTTCTGGTAATGCCCGTAACTCTAATCTGACGACGGATACGGGTTAGGGGTGTTACATCATGGACATGAAAGGGGAGACAACCCTAGCAAGAATACTAGGGTGTGTCGTCCACCCTAGTCCTATTTTAAGTAGGATGTTATTTTTCTATTTGAAATAATGTAGCACAACTCAACAATGGTTCTACCTTCTCATCCAATAAATAGATGGCACCGGTAAAGCCATTAACACAACTTTAAGAGATTGTTATTCTGTCAAAAAATAGAGCGAAATTATTCTCAACTATTACATATATTTTTCCGGAATAATAATTGTACTAGTTTCTATTAAGAAGAGAGAATTTTGTTTTTACCCCTAAAGGAGAGAAAACATTTTCTAGTTCTATGTTTCAATTTAATTGGTTCGAGCCCACACTTGAAGTAGTTCGTGGTATGAGAATAGCGGAGAAGATCGTTTGGTTGAATGCCAGGAACAACAAACGCTCGCTAAGCCAAAAAATAAAAGTACAAATTCGGTTAAGGTTTATTGCTATAAATATCACAAAATGAGTCGGTTAGAGAATTATGAAGGACTAAAGCAATTTTACCAATTTAAGTGATGATTTAAGGATTGAATTTTTAAGGATTATAAAGGGCAAAATGATCAATCAGCATAACGATGACATGAGAGATATTTAATAATATTTTTTAATTAAATAATTAGATAATATTATAATATTAATATTTTAATTAGATTTTTGTTTATATTTTATTATGAAAATGATTGGTATAAAAAGTGAGGAAATATGAAGAGAATTCATCATGTTTTCACATTCCAATGTGAGAGATAGCCAGAGAAGAGAAAGTTTTGTTTTTCATACGATTCAGTCCTTTTCCATGAAAACCCACTTTTTCACCAAAAATTCTTGAAAATTTCCTTAAACACCAAAGAGAAAAGATGAAGTACAGATTCTAGAGAATATGTTCATCAATTTAGAAGCAAAAAAAATATTAGATGAAAGTGAAGAACATAAGAAGAAAAGGGAAGGAAAGTGGTGAAGATGAGGAAGGAAGGGAAATAAAGAAGAAAGGAAGAAATTCTTGACAAAGGGGGTAAGTTCCATACTAACCCTATTTGTATTTCAATAGATTGAGTTAAATATTTTGTGAATGATATGTATGAAACATGTGTTTTAATCTAAATACTAGAAATAGAAAGTATTTGATGAAGTATATAGATTTAAAACACTAAATTGATAAGTAAGAGAAAATGTGATTTGTATTGTGAGAAGTACTAAGATTAAGAAATGAATATGTTATCTATACATAAAAATAAGTGAATAAATTTAATAGTAATCAAAAGTATGGTGATTATGCATGATTGAATGAAAGATAGTCACAAGAAACATGGAAAAGAAAATATGTTCATTAAAATAGTTTGGACAACAACAATGGCTTAACTTTGAAAATTCACCAAAAATCATATAAATTTAGTTAGAGGTTGAATTAAATATTGAATTAAATCTTATTGAGTATAGTTTCATATGGAAGAAATGGTGTAAGAAATGGAATTTTAGATTTTGAGATATATTAGTATTTGTTGGACAAGGTCGAATGGATTCAAGTTTCCTATTCTAACTCGGAAAATCATCAAAATTTAAATAAAATATTAGGGGATTAAATTTATATGTTTAAATTATTAATGTGTATATTTTCAATAAAACCAAACGAAAAAATTATTTGAATCTCGTACTAAGAGATAATTAATTTTTTGTAAAGAAAAGTTAAAGCTGTCAATTAGTAGAACAGGGGAAGTTTTGAAGAATTTACTATAATGATTGGCTAAAGTAGAAATTATGAAATTTTATGGTAAAAACATATTTAATTCTAGTTTCAAAAACATCAAGCGGATCTTAATTTTGAATTATGTAGCTCAAGGTATAAATAATTTAGTGACTATGACACAAGTGGGCAGGTTTGATATGAACACATAAGTAAATGGGAGAATTATAGTTAATGTTACATATAAGCATGTCATACTAAAACTAAATATTCTAATATATATATATATATATATATATATACATAAAGTATGTGGGATAGAGAGGAGGAGGGGAAAATAGTAGATGAATTTGAAATGTTACGAAATGGTTATAAGTGATGGAATGATTAATACATGTGAGAATGTTGAAACGAATTGATAAAATAATAAGTGAATAATTGTTAATTGATGTAATTTTGAAATATTGGATAAAAGTTTATGAAAAATAAATTAATTGGCACAATTTAGAAATAAATATGAAATATACATAAAATGGGTAAACTACTTTAGAAAGTGCAAGTCCTCCAATGGACTTATTTGTAAAACTTTAATAATTGTGTTAATTTTATAAACTTTTTATCTTTGATTGAATATCATGTTTTAATGAGCTATTTTAGCTTATAAATAGTTTTGTCATAAATTCAATTATTACTAAAATGAGTAAAATGGCCTTTAATAATAAAATAATATGATAAATCGATCTTAAATTTTTGTAGTTGCTTCAAGAACGAATGTGATATCCCAGTACCTTGACCCAGCAATCAGGCCGGGTATGGTGGTGTTTTAATTTCCATCCTAAAGACAACTCACCTCACGACTCTTCAACAGCCACCTTGATTCCATTTTCAAAACCAAACATATGCCTAATCTTCTCTATTCGACTACTATTTAACATAGTTTCAATCAAAAAGATCACATGGGGATTTACTTCTTTCCACTTATGTTGAACATGTCAAATAGAATTCGGCCTCCCTAATTTGCGATTGTTCCAATATATATATATATATATATATATATATATTGTGAAATAAAAGCATAAGCAATTAGGCTAGACTAATAATGTCAAAACCACCCATAGCTTTATCCCTAACAATGTTCTCTAATAATTCCATAGGAGTTGTTGTCATCACATTAACTCCCATAACATCGGCATAGGCCATCTTGGCAATCCTATCAGCAATGAGATTAGCTTCTCTTAGGATATGTTTGACCACCTAAAACTCTTTATGTTGTAGCAATTTCCGAATTTGTCTAACCAAAGAAGAGATCAAACTAACTGAGAAGTCCCTTTGTAGAACTTGTGCCACTTCGATATTATCTATGTGAATCAAAATTCTCTCCAACCCTCGTTCCTTGAATAAGGTAAGCCCTTCTAAAATACCCCATAGCCCAGCATCAAAAATAGAGCAATTACCCAAGAAATGGTTAAACCCCATGATCCAATCGCTGAGATGGTTTCTCACCACAACCCAGTGGACGCAATTCCTGTAGAAACATTAACAGCATCATCAATGTGTAAGTGAACGCAATTATTAGATAAAGGATACCTTTGAGCAAGAATGTTTTGTTGGATCTGATCTTCCTTGTGCGTCGTTAGAAATTATTTCGCCCAAGTTATAGAAACTTTAACAATCATAGGAGCTTTACATGTAAGGCTTTGAAAGATGAAAAAATTCTTGTTCTTCCAGATGCGCCACAAAAGCATCCCAAATAAACTTGCCCAATTGACTCCCACAAAATCTAATAATTCACAGGATTAGAGGTTGGTAAGCATCCATTCAAACAAATTAGAGGAAAAGAAACTGTTACTATGTCTCAAAGACACCATCTGTCCCCCAAACTTATTTTACAACAGAACAATCTCTAAGTACATGAATAATGTCCTCTATAGCATGTCCACAAAAAGAACAAGACACATCATGTCTGATACCTTGCCTTACCCGTTCTAGATTGGTGAGTAAACATTGTTTAAAAATGAGCCAAAGGAAGAAGCGAACTCTCTAAGGGCCATTAAAAATCCAAGGAGATTTCCATATTGCCTCCTTAGTATTCCATTGATTTTCCTTAATTGACCGATAAGCATTCCTAGTCGAGAAAGTCCTTGTCGAATTTGGTAACCAAGAAATCCTGTCAAGACCTCCATCCAGATGTGGAGGTAGGATACTCATAATACGCCTGATGATATTATACGGGACCTAATTGCAAAAGAAATCAATATTCTAATTGCCATCAAAAGTAACCATGTCTTTCTCAATCCACATCCAAATTCTCACGCGAGGATATATAGTTTACGAGAGGGGTCAAATGTGGAATCCAAGGGTCGTGCCAACACCTAATGATCTTTCGATCCCCTATTGACCAGACAAGATTGTCCTTAAAAAGAGGCCAAATCTTTCACAAACCTCTCCAAAGGAAAGAACTGTTCTTTTTCACAATGCAATCCTATATCATATCCTTCATACCATACTTCGACCAAAGGACTCTCACCCACAAAGCACTACCATTAGAAACAAAATTGAAACCTAACTTCATCAAAAAAGAAGTATTTTGGCCCTCCAATGTTTGTAACCCAAGACCTCTACAAGAACGGGGTTAACAGACTAACTCTCAACTAACCAAGGCCATTTTCCTCCTTCCATTAGAAGAGCCCAAAATAAATTGTCTAGCCAAACATTCAATATCCTCACAAATTCCTATTAGTATCTTTATTGATTGCATGAAGTAATTTGGGATTGACAGAAGCACAGATTGGGCCAAAGTAGCCCTCCCTACAAGAGATAATTGTCTAGCATCCCAGCTGAAGAGTTTAATACGTACCTTGTCAACCACAAAACGAGGGGTACTTTTAGTGGCTCTTTTATGAAATAAAGTAACCCTCAAATAATGTCCAAGGTCATGAACCTTTTAAAAGCCCAAAACGCTGCTAACCTGGAGTCCAAAGTCTTTGTCCACACAATGTGAAAACCATACATTAATCTTTTGTGCATTAACTTTATGTCTTGATAAGTCTAGCATAACTCACATCTGCTGTACTAAAAATAAAGATCATCAGCAAAAAATAAGTGAGATAAGTTTAGACCTAATTTGGATAGATGAATTGGACTTCATTGGCCATTTAAAATAGCTATCTTAATATCATGCCTGAGCCATTCCATGTATAACACAAATAAGTATGGGGACAAAGGACATCCCTAGTGAATCCCCTTTGTGGGCTTGAATTTACTAGTTGGAACCCCATTTCAGAGTAGTTGCACAGTGCAGTTAGAAATGTCAGACGTAATACCTTTCCTCAAGAAATCTAGAATACCAACCGCCTTTAAAGAATCATCGACTACCTCCTATCTCACTCTATCATAGGCTTTCTTAAGATCAATTTTGATCATCATCCATTTATTTTTCCTACTTCTCATGGAATGAATGATCTCTTGTGTGATAAGAATGTTGTTCGTAATGTTCCTCCCTACTATGAAGCCTATTTTTTTTGCCATAATTTTAGGAAACACCAACCGAAACCAATTCGCTATAACTTTCATAACCAGCTTATATAACACAGTGGATAAGTTGATAGGACAGAAAAGTTGAAAGCTTTTAAGATTGGCTATTTTAGGGATAAGAGTAATGAGCGTGTTGTTCAAGGCAAGATGAATATGATTGCCAAGAAAAACCTTTTTAACCCAATCGTAAACAACATTCCCCACCACGTTCCACTGGTTTTGAAAGAAAAATGCATGAAAGCCATCTCTTCTAGGAGCTTTTAAAGGGGCCATATCAAAAAAGGCCTTCTTGATATCATCATCCAAAACCATCTTACCCAAAAAACTTATGTCTCTTGGATCCAGAGTAGAAAAAGAGCTAGCCAGTAAATCTGACAAAGGGGACAGTTCTTCACCATATAAATTTCGATAAAAAGTAACAACCTCGTTTTGCAGAGTGTTTGGATCGTAACACCATTCATCATTTTGAGTTCGCAAGGCAACAATACAATTAAAATTCCAACTTAACATTTTAATGCCATCCATCTAACTAGTTAAATAGAACCCGCTAATCTAACATTATTGCAACTTAAAGATTGCTCAATTAGAGTCCCTAACGAATCATGATTGTTAAAAAAATTAGGGCCAATAGAAATAATTCAAGGCCTTTTTTTCCATCAACAACCTCAATTGGATTGTCCTCTAATTCCATGCCCATATCCATGTTACCTGTAACACCCTTAACCCAAATCTGTCACTAGAACAGGGTTATGAACCATTACTGGAGTTTACAAATCAAACAAACAGAAAATGAAAACATTTCATACCATATAGCAATCATGTCAAAAATTAATCAAAATTATACATATTGTCCCTTATACGACTCCTTGAGGCCGAAATTATGAATTAGAAAAAAATCAGAACTAACTCAAAAACTTAGAAAATTTTTCAGAAACATTTAAAATTTTCAACACTTCAGGGGTCACACGACCGTGTGACTCACACGGTCAAGAGACACGCCCGTGTCTTAGGTCGTGTGACTCACACGGTCAAGAGACACCTTGTGTCTCATGCCGTGTGGACATTCGAATTAGGGACACACGGCCTTGTCTCAGTCATGTCCATGCCCGTGTAACTCTCTAACTTGGTCACACGGCCAAGTCACACACCCGTGTGCTAGGCCGTGTACCCTTCGAAGTAACCTCACATGCCCATGTGCCAGGCCATGTGCTAGGCCGTGTAACAGCCTGACTTGTAACCCTTTAAAAACTACAGGGGACACACGACCATATCACCTGGCCGTGTGTCACACACGGCTGAGACACACGCCCGTTTCTCCGCTCATGTGGACAAAAATAGGGTATTTTACAAGCTATATTTGTCACCATATATGGCATCCACCTATACTTAACATTGTGCATATAAACAAGACATATTATAGTATCTAAAAAAAGCAAAATCAAGCCTTAAACATGTAGTATGTTCACATATAACCAATATGCACTTAGGCACCTCAAATGACAATTATAAACATGTTTAACCATGTAATCCATGTAACCAAGTAATTAACCAACTTTTATGTATAATTGCATTAATACACATGTAAATCATTTACCAAAACTTACCATTTGGTACCAATTGTACCACTTATTCAATAGCATCAAATACATATACAATTACTATAGCATAGCATAATACCAAATCACACCAAGTTATAAAACATACCTCATATGCATATTCAACTACTATTTTACCTTTCATCATTCAACCACAAATCATTCCACACATCAACATTATAAGGCAAATTATGCACATACCAAAATACCAAAATACAAGCCAAATAAGCGACTAATCTCAACAAAACACATATAGGCCAACATTTAGCCAAAATAACCTATACATGCCATTATAACCAAAATCAAAACATCCGAAAGTACCGATAGAACCGATGGATAATATGATATAGCTCTGACAAGCTTCCAATCTGATCGAGCTTTCGATAATTTGAAAAGTAAAGGAAAACAACTACATAAGCAATGAATGCTTAGTAAGCTCGTATAAACTTTAATTATATCAATTCATTTCAAATATAAATTTTATACATATCAAGGATAATCCAATATCGATATCGCAAGATTCATGAAGCTATATTCAACAACTCACAAGGTGAATAAATCTACAGCATCACTTATACATATCATCCCTAGCATAGTAGGATTTTAAATAACTTTAAACCTTACCACTCTTTCATGAGCTCAAGCATATTTTCATTTGAGCACTTACCATTTCAATGCAACTTATAATTAAACATATTACCATTCAACCAACAGCTTGGCACTTGCCTAAACATCAAACAACTATACTTGTTAGCATACTTGAACATATTTCATATAAATTCAACATCGATAACCTTATTATCTCAACTTGTCACACTTGAGTTTATTACTCATCTCAACTTACATAATTTTCATGTATCAGCATATCAAAGATATTCATATATATACATGTCATGGTACATATTATTCTCTTGTCATTTCTTCATATACATATATCATCCATTTCAATATATCAATATATCATGTACCATCATTTCCATGTATTTCATGTATATACCTGTATTAGTTAGTATCGAACTCATATCGTCTCGTAACAGAGCATTGTCCGTTGAACCATTTAGAATATCTTTGGATACTCGGGTAGCATGCACGAGGTGTACTGAACCGTAATCCATCAATTCATGTACATGTATGCTCATACGAACTCTGAATCGGTATGCTCTTAAGAGTTGTAAACGGTAAGCTCATACGAGCTGAATATCGGTAAGCTCATGCGAGCTGAATATCAGTAAACTCATGCGAGCTGAATATCGATAAGCTCCCTCGAGATGAGAATTAGTAACCCTAATGACATGTCATTTGTATCCTACGAATTCCTAAGGTTCAAACGAGACTCGATAATCGTCGTATGTCTTTGGATTTACGTTGTTTCATAACACAATAAATTGCATACTAACATATATATTGATTTAATCAAAATATAATCACATTTTAACATTCAATTTAATTAAAATTATACAGAATAAAGTTCATAGAACTTACCTGGCTAAATTGCAAAAATACCAAGATTTAAGGGCATTTTGGTAATTTTCCATTTTTCTCGATTTTCCACCCGATCTTGATCTAAATTAATAATTTCATTCAATTTATTAATTTATACAATAAAACAATTCATTTCATGCAATTTGGTCATTTTTGAATTTTTACAAAATTACCCTTAAAGTTTTACTTTTATTCAATTTAGTCATTGAACCCAAAACATACAAATTAATCATTTTTAATACAAACCCAAGCTAGCCAGATTTTTATATTATTCAAAAAATCTCATTTATGGAACAATTTCACATTAAATCCTTGTATTTTTACTATATCAACAATTTAGCCCCTAATCAAAAAATTCATCAAAAATCACTTAATAAAATACTTTTCAATAACAATTAATATCTCATCTCAGATTCATCATTTAACATAAAAAATTCACAATATTCATCAATGGAAACATTCAAAATCTTTAACAGTTTTAAAATCGAAGATATGGGCTAGTTGGACCTAGTTGCAACGATCTCAAAAACATAAAAATTATTAAAAACGGGGCTAAAATCACTTACCAATTTAGCTTGTGAAGTAGCAAAAAATTGAAAGTAAAAAAAATGCCTTCATTCCTTTAACCATTCGATGAAGAAGACATAAAATAAAATATAATGATAACTTTTCCTTTCATTTTATATAATTTAATTCATCAAATTACCAAATCACCCTTGGTTAATAATTAATTTAAAACACCAAATCTATGTCTATATTTGTCCATCACATAAATACATGGCACAATTACTGTCAAAGGAAGGTTTAATTTCACAATTGGTCCTTCAATTCAATTAAATTCTAACTAAATAAACTTATTTACAATTTAATCCCAAACTAATTAGGACTAAAAGAAATAATAATAAAAAATGTAACACCCCAAACCCGGCCTAGAATTGAAGTGTTTTTGCGAAAACCTTATTTTCATTGAAAACCCTTCTAAAGAAAAGTTAAGTAAAATCCAGTTTTGCTTTCAAAACGAGGGGTATCCAAAAACCATCTCCGTGTTACTATGAAAAATGAAATTTCCTTTGACAGCGGAAGCTCGTTCTTAAAACACAATTATTTTCAAAAACTTGAATTATGCTTAAAAGAAATAAATCCAGGTTCCGTTTCAAAATCAAAATGCATAGTGGAAGTAATGGAATAATAACTAGAGGGAAAGCTTTATTACAATACGAAATAAAATAACTTAAAATAAATCATTTAAAATCTAGAATTTAGATATTTAAGAAAAACAGGTCTAATCGTCTTGCTAGTTGGCCACCTTGGAGTCCCTCCATTCGTCGAACCGCCTACTGAGGATCACCTGAGAAAAATAAAAGAGGGAGTGAGTTTTCAAAAACTTAGTGTGTACGACTTTCATCAAAACAAATAGCATACATATCATATTATTAACATAGTAATATCATACATGCAATGCAGTGCAAACCCTCCCCAAATAATCCATCCGGTACACATCAGCTCCATCCCACCGAAACACATCTGTGGGGATTTCTAAATTGACCCACCCATCCGATACACATCAAGGGTAGCCCGGTTGCGGTACTACCTAACGTTGCAGCAAAGCTGCTGATCATATATTGGGCTTAAAAAACAACGGTGGATCTACAGTTGTCAAGCAACCATGCAATCCTCATATTCTTCTTCCGTTCCATAATTCCCACCCATATGCATCCTAAACAGAATATCATATGAATGCAGAAAATGTACATGTAACATCCATAAATCTTACAATCAACACATAGGGGTATTTTAGTCATTTCACAAATTAAGGGTATTTCGGTAATTCTACCCTATAGGGGTATTTCAGTAATTCTTAATAGCATAGGTCTTAATACGAACCTTGGCCCATCAACAAGTCCTCGCGGCTAAAGTGAACAGACACTACGCACCAGGTAGGATTCCAAAGAAGAGGAGGTGGGTCACTAGGACCGCTTAAGTACCAAGCTCTCCCTAGATCCAATCCTAGACATGCATATGTCCATTGCCACACTCTACCCTAGCGACTTGTCCACAAACATGTTTGATTATTAAATTAATTTTTATGCTATTTAAGAATTCATCAAAACTAAGCCTAGAGTCCATTAAAACCCTAGCATGCATTTCTAAAATCCCATAAGGCCGACTAAGCCCAATCATGTCCACATAGCCCATTAAGCCCAATCATGTATATGTAGCCCATTAGGCCCGATCATAATCAAATCATACAATCATCCATATCAATCCATCGTTCAATTTCACATATCAACTCTTGCCGATTTGGGCCCACTCGGTAGGCCCATTTAGCCTCTTCTGGTCCGGTTGGCCAAATAGTGGCCTGAGACCATGAGATCGCTCTCTTGGTCCCAGTAGTCATATCGGTGTTCCCACACGAATGTTCGCACGCTCGTGTGGTTGCCAGCACCAACCTTTCGGCGTTTGACTTTTGGCATTTCGATTTTTTGGGATTTCAACTTTTGTCGATTTGTCGTGTGTGAAGTGTATGTACACACCTGGTAAATGAAACGTGTTACACTATCCTCAGCCTTGAACCTACAACCAATACCAACCTCCAATCAATCACACACTTAACCACAATATTTACCAAAAATCGAAGCCTTACCATAACCTTACCGTGTGCCACCAGTCCTAATAGCCCTTCCTTAGCTACTACACGAACACCCCTTAGATCTGTAGCAATATTAATTGTTAAAGACAAAATAATAGGTGACTTGTATCCACTTAATTCACCCTTTCCCTTACTATAGACTATTCGGCCAACTTATCCCAAAATCAAGAACACTTACCCAAAAGCTGAAACGTATGGATAACTTTTCGGCAGAGACTTGTAGATCCAATCTTGATTTCAATTTTTCCAAGATTCGATCCACCAAAAATCAAAGGAATGATGACAGCACGACAAAGATTTGTTCACTAGAGTATTCAGCACAAGGTTTGGGGCGATGAAGAAATTGGCTCCAAGAGCAAAGGTTTTCGGCTTTTGAAGTCACGAATATTCGGTCCCCAACAATTGAGATGAAGGTGGGACGGCATAAGCAATGGAGAACGAAGAGAATGATATTCGATTTAAGACTTTAGGAGAGAAGAAAAGAAAACACATAAGGAAGAGGCGAGGTTTAGAACAGAAAAAGTGAAGAAGAATTCGGCAGAGCACTATAGTTGCCGAAATAGCACAAAGGGAATTCCAGTTGTCGAAATAGCACAGAGGGAATTCGGCACCCCCCATTTTTACACAAAACCGAAACTTTACCTACCCCCCAAAGTCCAAATCGGCTCCAACTCTTCCCCATCTCATCTCCTCATTTTTCTCCCTGATAACTCCCCAATCTTTTTTCTAAATTTTCTCTTCTGATCACTCTCCTTAGAGTCCATCATCAGACCACTTCCAACCTTCTAGAAGGCCAAAGTTAAACTCCTAAAAAATACTAAGCTAGGATTCAAACCTAGGATCTCCTTGCTAGCCCATAACACCACCTTCCTATACCCTAAGTTGAAACACCCCAAACCCGACCCACAAGCCCTGACCGGATCTGGCATGCTCCTTGAGTAAAAGGTAGTTAAATCTCGTTATGTCATCTTGAAATACTGGGTTGTTTTGAAGAAAATAGATTTGGGTTATTCTCAAGTTAAAAACCGTGTTGTAATTTAATTTTGTATTAAAACGTTATCTTCATATTTCAGAAATTACAAGTTTAAAGAAATGCCAAATTTTAAAGCTTATCATTAAGTTGAAAATCGTAGGTGTTTATGTGTCAAAACATTTGAAGTTGTTTCTGAAAAATTGTTTAACCACTTGTCTAACGTTGATCGTGCAGCATTAAAAATTAAAACGCATAAATAAAACAGTTAAATAATAATGGCCTTATTACAACAAAAACAAAACCCGAATAAAACACGAAAACATAATAAGAAAGCGTGAAAATCTTGAAATGAACATGGCCACCACTAAGTCCTGCCGACCGGTCCATTTCTTGAGTATCACCTACAAAATGTTAGCCCACGAAGGGTGAGTCAACAGACTCAGTGTGTAACAACCAACACAGACTCCCAACCGATCAAGGCATATTAAATCACGTAAAATAAATATAGACAATGATGCAACCCAAACCCACCTAGATATCCAACCTCTACACATCACCCGTACCTACCAATCACACCGTGGGGATTACTAAATTGACCCTCCATCCGCTACACACCATCGAAGGCAGTCGCTGTAGTCAACTGCACATCACCCTTATAATCGTGGCATAGCCACCAGATAATGTGACAGAGTCACCGGATTCATAATATGTGACATAAGTCACCGGATAATGTGGTAAAAACCACCGGAACACTTCCCCTTAATCAACATCACCCATATGCCCATGCAACATACATATTATTCCGATATCATGCAATATACCTTACCCCATGGCCATAACGAAATTTCACATACTTTCATATCAATGTTTATAACTATTATTAACGAGTATTAAGGGGTAACATACCTGAATGGACTGTACCATTGAATGGTACCCTTAGCCATGTTTATTCGTCACTTTATTAACACATGCATAACATTATTACTTTTAATCTATCGGGAATTTAGTGTGAGGTTACACACCTGGTTACTAACGCGATTACCGAATCCCGAAAATCTCGATCTAATGCACTAGATCCCCTTTCCTACATTCGGCCAACACTAAGATCATTAGCAAAGAGGTCATTTGGCCATACAAACAAATCCCGAAAGGTTAACGCACAACCATAATCCTTACCTAGATCGGCCACCGAATCTCGAAGATCTACCGAATCAGGTTGTACTCCTCCCTAAAAACCATAGTTAGAATCGGCAACCCTCAATAGGTAATATGGCCTTTGGCCGAATATTACAACTCCCTTACATTGCTTGTTCAAATCCCGAAAACGTCACTTGCTCTTGGAAGTTGTCGAAATCCCTACATAACTTATGTCAGTTTCGGCTTAATGCGTAAAATCTACAAGAATGGCCCTTGGCCGAATGATATGCCTTGCTTACCTTGGATATCCAAAATCCCGAAAGATCTCCCTTAAATCGTCAGCTACAAGAATCTCGAAAGATCTCCTTCATGGTTCAGCCAAAAGAAAATAAGAGGGATTAGACTCCTAGATTTCGGCTAACCAAAAGAAAAAGAAAAAGAAATCGAATAGCAGTTAACCCTTACCACAATGTTGAGAATGATTGCACCCTTGCTTGGAAACACAGAGATATTTGACTTTTAGCAAAGGAGATGAGAAGTGTGAAGCTTAAAGAGATCTAGCTATCGTGAAATTGAGAGTGAGGGGTTTCGGCCTATGCAAATTAAAAGAGAAGAAAAGGGAAAGAGGGGCCACACGATTCGGCTATGGCTTTAAATGATGATGGAATATTCGGCCACAAGAAAAAAAAAGGTATAGGATTGAGGATGAGAGAAAGAAAGGAAGAGTAGGAGGTGATTAGGAGATTTCGGCACACACCCCCTTACTACAACCCCAAAATTGATTATGCATCTCCCAAAGTCCCACATTCGGCCACCTCTTCCTCTCTCATCCAAATCCCCCATTTTCCTCCTACTTAGCCGAATCTTTGAGCTGTTGACCCAATTTACACTTCATCCATTCAGAGTCCTTGTGCCGTCCATCACTGTACCTCCTTGCCGAAAAATAAAAGCTCTAAAACGCTTCCCTTGCTGCTCGAACCTGAGTCCCTTCACACTCCCTGTGGCGTCACCTCCCAAGGCCCTAAGTGGCGCCTCTTCGCCACTTTACCAGGGCTTTACTTGTGTCATAACCCTCACACACCTCTACTTAAGGCCTAGCTCCCTTAGTTCCCTTTTTAGGCTTAAAAATAAAATATTTTTCTAAGGCTTTTACCTCTATCCCAAGGTTCCCGAAGCCCCCAAAACACATTCAAAACACACACAAGCATGCTACTACATACATTTAAGTGAAAATGCATAGCCCCTAAATCCTGGATATTACATAAGTGGTGTCACTTAGCCATTCTACCACAAGGCTTTTTGATGCCATTTTTCTCTATTGTTATTTAAAAGCCCAACTACTCACCGCCCTGGTTCCTTTAATAATTAACTAAAATTCCTTTTCCTCAAAGCTCAAACCCAGAACTTCTCCAACACCCCTAGACAATCCAAGTTTATTAAACCCTTAAAGCCATCATGTCATTTGTCATTTTCTTCCTTTAAAAAAAATTATGAGACCCAAAGGCCAATTCATCTAGGCCCAAAAATTCGGAGCGTTACAAAAAAGCTAATGGATTCAATCATAACACCACCGCTTGGAAACTTTGACCATGGTTTAATTACCATTTAAGTATTTTTTTTCTTTATTCAATTAACCATTTAGTCACTCAAATCAAATAGTGATTAAATTTTAGATCTTTTATAATTTAGTCCTTTTTAATTAATTAACTATTGAAACATTAAAATTTTTCAACGAAACTTTAATTCCACCTTAATGACACTCGGTAAATATTTTTATATTTACGACTCAGTTTATAGAAATGAGGTCCCGATACCTTATTTTTTTAAAACCATTTGACCTTAGGGTCTTACCACTTGAACTTAATTAATCACTCGAATAGCATAAATTATCATATTAAAAATATTTTTAAAACCATATTTGACTCGTAAATATTAAATAATAATATTTATGAACTTACTCATCAAATTTGGTGACCCCAAAACCACTGTTTCTGACACCACCCAAAAACGGGTTGTTACAACTCTTCCCCCATTACCAAAAATTTTGTCCTCAAAATTTCTCACCTGGTACAAGCTATTAAGTCAAGTCTTTCTTCCAATTTTTCAATCAAAGTCAACAAAAATCAATCATAACTTATATCAATTCCGAATCAGAACTCATTTTAGAACTTGATACTATACCCGAACTTAACTGAGTAGCTCTGATGTTCTCCTGTCATCACTTTATCATTAGTAGTATAACTATCGAGAACTTTTCAGTAATCATCTATCAAAACATAACCGAGAAACTTGGATTATCAAACTCTGACTGATGCTTCTGACGTGGTTTCATCTGTAACTTTCAACTGATATTTGTTCCCCTTTTTTCCAGGAAAGCATCAAACAATATCATTTTACACAAGTGCGATAACTTCAACAATTAGGATGAATTTAACCCATAATAACATTTCCCGATAAGAACTGACCTGATAAATATATTTATGTATCAAGTCTTCTAGAATCTGAATTTCTCATTCTGATTGTCCATCTATTTACGCGTGAATGCACAAAATTTATTCCCAAACTTGAAGATAGACTCAAAGGCATATAACTCAATTAACTTTTCAAATGAATAACCCACTCTGATTAAAACAATTGAGTCGATTTTATCTATCAGATAACAACATTTCAAAACAATCCCTTCTTCTTGTTGTCAAGACAACCTAGACATTCTATCATAATTCTCTTGGAATACTAATCAAAGATCCTTAAAAACTGCATTAACTTAAACGAAACGTAACATCCCGTTTTAACTTGTTGATATTAATAAATATTACCTAAGGAATGAAAACCGATATACAAGTTTGAGCTCTATCTACCACCATCTACACTTTTGCCGATGTTAACCCTTTCACGAAAGCTAGAAAGGGATTATATATAATACAGTTGTTTCAATTATTGACATCAAAGCTTTGAACTATATCAAAGCCACAACCATCAGATAGATTACAAATCATAGTGCTATAATAGGACTGACATTTCAATCGTATAGATAGAACAATACCTCAACATCAATAGTGCACTCCAAAATAGAAGAGGAAAACTGAAAGTAGTCCCAATAACAACCAGTGCAGTAATACAACTTCTATAATCTGAGATCCATACCACTGAGCTCCCATGATCGAACCAGGATTTATAACAGTAATAAATGTAATTACATTCAGCCAATGTTTGATAAATTAAACATTAAGAATGATAAGAAAATCGAGATAATGAAATCCAAGATGTGAAGCTATACTGAATTTCCTAAAATACAAACCGTATTGAATGATAAAGAGCTTGATGATATCCCAGAGAAAGTCCAGAAGAAGAATATCACCCATACGCACTGGAAATAGTTGTGATAGAGACAATGTAAATTGCATATATATATATATATATATATATATTTCAGAGCATCAACCAGTAGAAGAAATAAAATAACATCATATGAGTCTTATCATTGAATCTTCTACCAAACATAATGGATTAGAAAACCCAAGATAGATAGAGCAATGCCGATCATGAATCAACTAGACTAACAATAATTTCGTCTAATACTATGATTAGAAAACCTTTCTATATGATAAGAATCACATCTGAAAATGAGAAATTACATGTATCTCTGAGAATAAAAGAACATATAAAATACCGGAGGAGATCACTGTAAAATACTCAACTATAATAGCTACATAAAAATATCTTTGCAATTCAAACATTATTTGTAATATCCCGGACTATGGCTTATGCATTACTACTAAATAATATGAAATAGCATGCCTTGTGTGATTAAGAATGTGTTGTATGAATTTTGTGACCTTTAGAAAATAGGGGAGTGCCTTAGAAAATATTAGATTCTAATTCTAAAAGAGGAAGCTAAGTAGGGTGGCCTTAAGAGAAATAGTAGGGAAAACATGACATGAAATTGGGCTTGGTAAAATGGCTACAAGACGCCACTTAAAGCCTCTGTAAGTGACGCCACAAGTAGGTGCAAATGGGCCTAGGTTCGAGTCACAAGGAAAGCAAATAAAAGATTTTATTTTTTGGCAATGAGGAGTAGAGGTGGGCGGCATTGGGAGACTGAGGGAGGAGCTTTAGATGTGATAAAACTCTTTGTGATAATTACTTTTTTTTTTTTTAAGAATAGATAAAAGATAAAGGAGGAGAAGCAAATGGGATATAGTGGCTGGCCAAGGGACTCCTTGGTTGGTAAAAATCGGCATGAAAGGGAGGCATAAGTGTCAAATTTTAATTGGAACAAAAGACATTCATCTTTTAGTGCTTGCCAAAATTCTTATCATCTCTCCTTCCTTCTCTCAAATTTTTTCTTTCAACTCTTTCTCTAGCCGAATCTCCATCATCAACTTTCTTTTTCTTTTCACAACTCTCCAAAAGCCGAAGGTAAGCCTTTTCTAGCAATAGCCGATTGTTAATCAAAACACCAAAAGTCGAAACTTGATTGATCAAACACCTAGCTTGTAGCCGAATACCTTGGTGGGTTCAACAAGGAGCAGTCGAATTCCTGTAATAAGGGTAAGGACCAATTGTCATTCGATTTCCATTCTTTTTCTTTTAGGCTTGTTTAAAATTTAGGAACTAATTCCTATTATTGACCTTGGCCGAAGCTTAGAAGGAGGCTTCGGGAGTTAGGTGCTGTCGACTACAAGTAGAAGAATCTTTCGAGATTTTAAAGATCTAAGGTGAGTCATATTGGATATTCGGCCAAGGGCTATTTACTTGTGATTAAATGTTAGAAATTGATCTAACATGTGTCTATAGGGATTTCGACAGTTACTTAAGACAAGGGATACTTTCGAGATTTGAGAATCATAAGGTAAGTGCACATACACATTCGGCCAAGGCCTAGTTAGTGATTAGATCTATTTCGTACTTGCTCAAAAACTGAAAACTAACCTGTGAAGTGATCTAGTGCTTGGCCGATTACAAGAAGGAACATAGCAAAGTTTCAAAATTTGATTTTTAATCTAATCGGCAACAAGGTAAGTTTTGGTTACAATAATCTCTCGGGATTTGGTTATAGCCGAATGGGTTTTATTAATATACCTAGTGTTGGCCGAATATAGGAACTAAAAGATCTAAAGCTTAGATCAGGATTTCGGGATTTCAGTAAAGCGATAAGTATATCAGGTGTGTACCCCACACTAAGCTTTAATTAATTGACGGTTATGTTTTAATTAATATGTTACAAGAATATGTTATAATGTGGCTAAGGTACCATGTAATGGTACGAAGTACTCAGGTACATTTTCCTACTCCTACTATGAGTATGATAAAAAAAATGACAATAGTGATAAGAATGTGAAATAAAGCATGATTTTGCATGATATGTTTGACATGGGGCATGTGGGTGATATGTAAAGGGGAAGTGAATTGGTGGTTTTATACCCCAATATCTGAATGTGGTGACTTATGTCACAATATCTGAATGTGGTGACTTATGTCACAATATCTGAATGTGGTGACTTATGTCACGAATATTTAAGTGGTGGCTATGCCACGAATTTTATAAGGGCGATGAGCACGTCGACTGCAGCGACTGGTTTCGATGGTGTGTAGCGGATGGAGGGTTGACTTAGTAGTCCCCATGGTGTGATGGTTGGTACAGGTGATGTGTAGTGGATGGTTATTTAGGCTTGGGTTCAGGTTTGCATCATTAATTATATGTGCTATTATGTATGAATTGATATGCCTGAATTAATTATGGCTTTTATTGGTTGTACACATTGAGTTTGTATGACTCACCCCTTGTGGGACTATTTTTCAGGTGACACTCAGTAATGGACCAGGTCGGCAGGATCTCAGTGGTGACCATGCAAAGCCCAGAGACTTGTTTTATTCTTATTATTTCTATTATTATTTAAGATTTGAATTATTTCGGGTTTTATTTGATGTAATAAGGCCATAAGTATTAAATTGTTTATGTATGCTTCCAAATTACTTAGTATGATGCGATTATTGTCGAATTAAGGTTAAAAGTCAATTTTTCTTAAGTATAAAAATTAAATGTTTTGACACCTAATCATCACGGGTTTTAAAACTTGAGCCCAACCCAAATTAACTGTTTTCAAAAACACACAAGTTTTTAGCAAAATTCAAGTAAGATTCGAATAGTTTTTCCTAGAAGCATGCCAGATCCGGTCAGGGCTTGTAGGCCGGGTTTGGGGTGTTTCAGTTTGGTATCAGAGCCCGATTTAAAACTCGACCTTGAGGGCTTTTAGGGCCCAAGACATTTTCTGTCTTTTGAAATTGGATTTTTCTAAGAAGTGAGCAGGGTTTCTGGCATGGCACCTGAGTCTCTGGCCCGAAGTCCACCAGGTAAGTACCCTATCCATTGTGTGAATTATTGTATGATTTGTAGAAGGGTAGAGATGGAACGTAGATTAGCATGATAAGTACTTGAACTATAGGACTAGTTTACCCCAACAATTACATAAAACTTTAATGCACAATTAAACAAACCTGTGCCTAAGTCGCTGAGTTAAGGTGTGGCAACCGTTATGCGCATGTCTAGGATTGGTTTCAGTGGGAGCTTGGTATTTAAACAGTCCTAGTAACTCACCTCCTACCCACTTGAATCCTACCTGGTGCGTAGTGACGGTTCACCCTAACCAAGAGGACTCAGCCACAGGCTAAACCCAATAACTAAAACCCGAAAGGGACTAGCCATATTTTTGCAAAAACACTAGTTTTAAAAATCACCAAATTACCCTTTTGATGAGCAGGAAAAACTATTTTGAAAAATTTTCCAAATATTCTCGATTTACTAAAATGACCTAAATACCCCTGGTTGGAAAAAATTACTAAAATGCCCTTGGATCATAAAATTTCCATACTACCACAGTTTTTATCAAGATTCTCTTACCTTACAAATATCCAAACACCCTACTTTATAATAAGACACCCTGATTTGGAGAATTTTTGAAATTACCCCTAACCTATACAAATGACCAAAATACCCTCAGTAAGGACAATTACCGAACTACCCTCAAATTAGAAATCTTTAAAAATACCCTTATTTTGAAAAGTTACCAGGAACCATATTTTGCGAAAAAAATTATCGAAATGACCCTGGCTTGTAAAATTACAAAAAAATACCCCTAGTGTATAAAATTATTATTTCACCCTTGAAATTTTCCCAGCAAGTATTTTAATTTTTGTAAAATATCAACAAACTCTATTTTGCAACATTTTCAAATACCCTAATTTGAAAAATTACCAAAATACCCCTGTAGGACAAAATTACGGAAATACCCTTGGGTAGTGGAAAACAACAAACAACGACAATTACAACATTTCTCTGTAATGGACGCAAGTCCATGTGTGTGACTAAATGAATGATGTGAGACTGTATGTGTATGAATCGAAAGAACTACCTCCTAGAACTAGTAAACATAAAACTGTTCGTGATAAATCAGTGGAACCAAACTAATTCATAAAACTCTTTAATCGGATAAGCATAAGCGTATAAATTCTAGGGGCGTGGTGCAAGCGTGCGTGGGTCGTGGAAGAGGCCGGATGATCGTGTTCGAACCCGTTAGATCGGGTCAAGGATCGAGAATGAAATGCCACCACCACCAGCCGTGATGTGGAATATCGAGGATCGACGGGGATGACGCAGATGTCACAAAGCGATGCTCTGTGTTTTGGAAAGGGTGGCTGGAGTGGGTGGAGGCATGGGAGCTTAGAAGTCGGTACCTGAACAACTCCGAGCCAACGGAACTGAGGTGTTCCATGGTGTATCAGGTGTGGCGCCTAGTACCGCTGAGTATTGGTTGGAGGCGACTGAGTGGATTATGGATGAGCTCGATTTAACTGACGAGGAAAAGCTTAAAGGGTTGGTGTCGCTTCTCCGCGATGAGTCATATTAATGGTGGCTCATGGTTGAGGATGGTGCTACAGCTGAGGAACTCACTTGGGTTTATGCTAAGGCAGCATACCAGAAGAAGTATGTTGGTACTCATTATATTGATGCGCAGAGGAAGGCATTTCTGAGGCTGGTTCAAGGGAACAAGTCCGTAGCTGAGTACGAAGCTGAATTCCTAAGGCTGAGCCGTTATGCTCGAGGGATAGTGTCTACTGAGCATGAGCGGTGTGTCCGGTTTGAGGACGGACTAAGGGATGACCTGAGGTTATTGATAGCCCCGCAGCAGGAGCGGGAGTTTGCTGTGTTGGTAGAAAAGGCTAAGGTAGCCGAGGGTATCAAGGATTCTGTAAGGCAGAACACCGATCGGAATAGGCAGAAAAGAGGATTTAGATCTTCAAGGCCATCTAGAAATGAGCAAAAGAGGCCTAGAGTCGATGGGTAGTGAGGTCAGCAAGCTACTTTAGGAGGGCAGTATCGTGCTTGTGATCAGTGCGGGAAAAAGCACTTGGGGGATTGTTGGAAAAAGACGAGAGGATGTTTTAAGTGTGGGTTCAAGGACCACATGATTAAGGATTGCCCGATGAGAACTGAAGGGGGACGACCAGTAAGTCAAGGTTCTAACCAAGATAGAAGAGGAGGACAGTAGCCACCGCGAGGACGTGGTTCGACTGGCAGAGGTAATGGTTCTGGTAGAGGACGAGGAACACCGAGCCGAGGTGGTGGTAACACGGAGGCCAGGCAGTCGGGTTTAGTCTATACGGTTCACCGGAGGGAGGACGGAGACGCACCAGACGTCATAACCGGTACATTTCTTATATCTGGTAAACCTTATGTTACTTTGATTGATGTGGGCTCGACCCATTCTTATGTTGCATGTAGAGTAGTGGAAACTCTAGGGATAGCCTCTGAACTATCTGATAGGGAGATGACTGTAGTAAGCCCATTAGGCCAAACTGTAGTGGTGAATAGGATGTTTCGGAAAGTACCTTTAGAACTTTAAGGAGCGGTATTTTTTGCCGACTTAATGGAATTACCTTTCGGGGAATTTGATCTTATACTTGGCATTGATTGGCTAGTAGAGCATCGGGCTGTATTGGATTGTGCAGCCAAGCAAATAGAGTTAAGGACCTCGGAGGATGAGGTGGTAATCTTGATAGGCGAAAGGAGGAACTACTTGTCTAACGTAGTTTCGACATTAAAGGCGGATAAGATGGTTTGGAAGGGGTGTAAGGCATTTTTGGCCTTCATTTGTGCTTTGGATGCAAACGAATGGGGAGTTAGTGGAGTTAGAACTGTAAGGGAGTTTGTGGATGTCTTTCCGGAGGAATTACCAGGAATACCCCCGGACAGAGAGGTGGAGTTTGGAATCGATTTGCTCTCGAGTACAGCTCCTGTGTCAATCGCCCCCTACAGAATGGCACCAAAGGAGTTGGTTGAGCTCAAGGCTCAAATTCAAGAATTGCTCGACCCTGGGTTCATCCGACCCAGTGTGTTTCCATGGGGAGCACCGGTCTTGTTTGTGAAAAAGAAGGACGGAACTATGCGCATGTGCATAAATTATCATCAGTTGAACAAGCTGGCCATCAAGAACAAGTACCCTTTGCCAAGGATTGATGACTTGTTCGATCAGCATAAGGGGGCCGCAGTATTCTCGAAGATAGATCTAAGGTCTAGATATCATCAGCTTAGGGTGAAGGAGGCTGATATCCATAAGACGGCTTTTCGAACAAGGTACGGGCATTATGAATTCTTGGTAATGTCGTTCGGTTTGACTAATGCCCCAGCCGCGTGTATGGACATGATGAACCGGGTTTTCCAACCCTATCTGGACCGGTTTGTTGTTGTGTTCATAGACGATATTTTAGTGTATTCAAGTCGAGGAAGAACATGGTGAGCACCTCGAAGCGTGTTACAAGTGTTAAGGGAAAGAAGTTTCACGCCAAATTCAAAGAAGTGTGAATTTTGGCTTAAGGAGGTTACATTTTAGGACATGTGGTATCTCTTTGAAGGAATAAGGGTGGATCCTTGGAAGATTGAGGCAGTTTTGGATTGGAAACCCCCTAAGACTGTGGTGGAAGTTCAGAGTTTCTTAGGATTGGCAGGCTATTATAGAAGGTTTGTGGAAGGGTTCTCGTCGATAGCCGCGCCTTTGACAAAGTTGTTAAGAAAGGAAGTACCTTTCGTTTGGACAGATAAGCAACAGGAGAGCTTTGAGAAGCTTAAAAGGGTCTTGACTGAAGCTCCAGTTTTGATTCAGCCGGAGGCAGGGAAGGATTTTGTGGTGTATTGTGATGCTTCCCATACAGGATTGGGAGGTGTCCTTATGCAAGATGGGCAGGTAGTTGCTTATGCGTCTCGACAACTAAGGCCACATGAGGTTAACTACCCGACGCATGATTTGGAACTAGCGGCAGTGGTCTTTGCTCTTAAGGTGTGGAGGCATTATCTTTATGCAGAGAAGTCAGTGATCTACACGGACCACAAGAGTCTTAAGTACCTGTTGACTCAGAAGGAGTTGAACCTAAGACAGCGAAGGTGGGTGGAACTATTGAAGGACTACGATTGTTCCATAGAATATCACCCAGGCAAGGCAAATGTAGTGGCGGGTGCCTTAAGTCGAAAAATAGTAACGGATCTGAGGGCAATGTTCGCACATCTGAGCTTGTATGACGATGGAAGTCTACTGGCAGAGCTGCAAGTTAAGCCAACGTGGTTGAATGAAGTGAAAGAGGGATAGTTGGTGGATGAGGATCTAAGTGTTAAGTTACGGCAAGTGCAGAATGGAGAGTTAGAGGGTTATGGTGTTAATGACGTGGGAGTATTGTGCTTCAAGGGTAAGGTCTGTATGCCGAAGGACGAGAAGCTTAGGTAAAGAATTCTTCGAGAATCGCATAGTAGCCCTTATGCTATGCATCCCAGAGGTAGTAAAATGTACGAGATCTAAGGGAACAGTTTTGATGGCCTGGTCTTAGCGGAAGTTCTTGAATTTGTTGGCAAATGCTTGGCGTGTCGACAAGTCAAATTTGAACACCAAGTTTCGTCAGGATTGCTTCAGCCAATACAAATTCCGCAGTGAAAGTGGGAGAGAATTACCATGGACTTCGTTAGTGGGCTTCCCCTTACGCCTACTAAGAAGGACTCGGTATGGGTGATAGTGGACCGGTTGACAAAGTCCGTGCATTTCATTCCAGTGCGAATTGACCATTCTCTCCAGAAGCTAGCAAAGTTATATGTGGTGGAGATTGTAAGGTTGCACGGAGTGCCGGTGTCAATTATCTCGGATAAGGATCCGAGGTTCACATCTCGATTTTGGAAAGCTCTACATCAGGCTTTAGGCACTAGATTGGATTTCAGTACGGCCTTTCATCCACAGTCAGACGGTCAATCTGAGTGAGTAATACAAGTGTTGGAGGATATGCTAAGAGGCTGTGTAATAGACTTCAGAGGAAGTTGGGAAGAATATTTGCCTCTAGCGGAATTTGCTTACAATAATGTTTATCGTGCAAGTATACTGGATGGCACCGTATGAAATATCAGTATGGTGGAAGTGTCGTACTCCTACATGTTGGACGGAATTAGGAGAACGTCAGATTTTGGGTCCGAAAATTATGGCAGAGTCTGAGGAGAAGGTTAGTGTAATTCGAGCTCGATTAAAGGAGGCATCTGATAGACATAAGTCATACGCGGATCTCAAACGAAAGGAAATAGAATTTGATGTGAGAGATCAAGTGTTCCTTAAAGTTTAGCCTTGGAAGAAGGTAATGAGATTTGGTTGGAAAGGGAAGCTAAGTCCAAGGTTTATAGGACCCTATCGGGTATTGAAGCGAATTGGACCGGTGGCATACCAGTTGGAGTTACCTCCGAAATTGAAGCAGATGCACGACGTATTTCATGTTAAGTCAATTTTTCTTAAGTATAAAAATCAAATGTTTTGACACCTAATCATCACGGGTTTTAAAACTTGAGCCCAACCCAAATCAACTGTTTTCAAAAACACACAAGTTTTTAGCAAAATTCAAGTAAGATTCGAATGGTTTTTCCTAGAAGCATGCCAGATCCGGTCAGGGCTTGTGGGCCGGGTTTGGGGTGTTT